>OX344800.1:18524433-23324433 GCA_947034925.1 Eudemis profundana | reverse complement strand
TCAACATAGGTCGAATTTTGTCATTTTACATTAATAGTCATATGGAACAAAACAAATCAATAAATTCAGTCCCTCGTTATAAACATGTCCTTACTGGAGGAAAAGTTATTAAAAAGGAAAAAAAGCTAAAATGGAAACGAAAGGTCAATATTTTCCCCATTTCCATCTATCCCTACCGCCATATCCCCCCTGATAGAGATATGTGGAATATTTTTCCTTTCTTCCCCACCAGTAGGGATATATGGAAATAATATGTCCACTTATCCCTCCTATGCCCCACTGGTAGGGATAGATGGAACAGGGGAATATTCCATTTTGGTTTTGTAATGGCTTACCATCTAATATGGCGAAGGTTAATTGCTGTTTAGTTAAAGGATTTAAAAAAAAACAGTAAAAGTATCTTAGTCACATTTATTAGGGCTTGTTACACACTTGGGATTTTTTTATTTTAAAAATTATGAATATCTCGGAAAGTAGGTAAGCGTTAATCGACTATACGTCACATAACTTTTTTTACTTCTAATAGTTGCTAGAATCTATGGTTAAAGTTGGTCGGGTTATACGGGCCCACGGTGTATAGCAAAATTTTATTAAATCAAAGTTTTATGTGGTAAATAATTGTGTCGCAAATGATTTGCTTAGGTAAATAAGTAAAATATTGTCAAATAACATTTAACCAACTTTTATATTGAAAAGTTTTACTTCAACATACTTTTATGTGACAAACAATTATCCCCTCCGCTGTGGGAAGGCCCCTCGGGCCTTGGCAAAAACTTCGGCGCATCTGTGGCATGGCCCGACGGGCTTTCTCCGTATGTGTTTATATTTATTGCTATATTTCGGAGAAACCCATATTTGTCTCTCTTTAACTCGTTAAATCGTCATGTGAACGAAGCAAGACGGCTAGCAAGCTAACATTTGAATGTGCAACGGTTGAAAAAAGTCGTAAATATTGGCAGTCAAAAACCGAAGCTGACGCGGGTGTGTTGTGGTGTTGTACGTTAATTACGATTAAAGTGAGACAATTTTATGAAAAAAGAAGCGGAAATCTGATGCCATGTAAGTCATATTTTGTTTTTAAAAAGTTTGGGTGTGGTTTTTAACTATAATCTGTGTTAAAATTGTGAAAAAAACAACATGCCAACTAATAGCCTAAACTTTCATGTACGATTTCTTAGTCTTTTCTAATGTTTTACTATTTTTCAAATCCATTAACATACGTCTTAGTTATCATGTGTTTTATTAAATGCATTTAAATAAGATTAAATCTCTTAAAAGTGATAAATAGCTCACAAAACAAATTAACGGTCGGTACAAGGCCCCTCGGGCTTCGTCACAGACTCTTGGCGACGGCCCGCCGGGCCGCCCCACAGATAGCGCATTAACGCACGTTTGCATAACATGGATACACCATGGACTAACTACTGCCGAATGGACTAACCTTTATATTGCCAAATATGTTTTTAAATCGTGTTTTCAAGTTTGATGACACGTTTAGCTCAGTGGTTGTAACCCTGCTTACTGTGCGCTGATTCGAATCCCGGGAATATCTCCCTTTAACTCAGCCATGGTCTGGGTATGTCCATATTAGTCTAACCATATATTTGTTACTTCGATTATATTTGTACTGTTTTAGATTAAGTTTTTACATGTTTTTTTGTTCAATGAGAGAACTTATTATTGTTTTATATTAAAGCTTAGTTAATGAATATGCCGGGAAATTAAATTTCTCTGGGTTAAACTTGCTGGTTGCTGTGATTTTTCAATATTTCGGGAGCAGTCATTTTGCATGAAAAAAAAAGGCCTTTTTTAAATCGTTTTTTACTTGATATCTACTGCACCTACAATAGTATTGCATTGGTGACGGCTAGTTCATGACTTTAATTCCTTGTTTAAACATGAATTTAATAACTAGGTGGTAGTACCCCGCCACAATGTATGTAATTCAAAACCCCCTTACAACACCATTTCTAGGGTTGACAGCATTTTGGTGAAGTTTTGAAATGGTGTTTATTGCAAATTTTTAGTCTAAAGACTGCCATTTTATGACTGTATTATGTTTATTTTATATTGAATTACATAATAAAAGCACCAACGTAGCCAGAAATCTGTTTTTATTTATTTAAAATCAAAAAATATGGTAGAAATTTAGGTACCCCTATAATTACATCATCTGTTCAGATACCACACCTCAATGTTGATATGGTATTTTACACTGGCAGTAAGGTAATTTAATAGAGAGCAGATTTATTTCAAATTATAAACTGTAACTCCATAAAAAGCTGAGTAAAACGTAATTTTCCACCTGGATGTGCACTTTGAAGGCCTGTCTGTGGAGCAGGCCCCACGGGCTTCCACAGATGAGGGGGTACTGCCATATTTATTTGCCACAGTTGAGGGGTTATGAAGCAAATGATTTGCTTACTTAAATAACGACTAAAACATCTTAATTCCTTCATAATAAAATTGTAGGTTAGGTTACGTTAGATAGAACTGCTAGTTAGTGTTGTGTGACTTGGCCATTGAACATTCTTTATACGTTAGTGGGTACAAGTCAATTTTGTTTTGTACCCTTGTCTACCCTTCCACGGCCAAGTCACACACCATTAACTATAATAATAAAGAAATCGCAGTAAGCAACCTTAGACTTGGCTCGACTTTGTTTAGATTTCATTACTTTTTAAAGATAAACAAGCAGCTCCATCGAGACTTGGCTAGTTTTTTACAGAATGTTTTTGGTGGGATTTCACTTCTTTTTGTAGAAACGTGGGCATATTGATTTATTTTATTAGATTTTCTTATTTGACACAGTTTTTTTATTTTTAGGAGTAGTTTTTTTTATAATCAGGGTCACCAGGTACTCCAGATCTTCGATTATCCTAGTTTTTATAGTTTTCCCTTTATGTGGTCATTAAAGCCTAACTCTGTACCAAATTTCAGCTCTCTGAGTTTATAGGAAGTAGTAGTTCTATTCTGATGATCATGAGTGAGTGAGTGAGTGAGTGTCATAAATGCGAAACTTTGCTTTCGCTTAACTTCGGAACTAAATGACCTACAGACTTGAAATTTTGGATTTTAAGTATGTGAATATAGTTTACTGGAAGAGGAAAATTTCTGCGTTCTGGTCTTATCCAGAGGTTCTCAAATAGGGGCCTGAAAATGCGGCGAAATGGTTCCAGTAAAGGATGGTACGGCAGTGTTTGCTTCGCGCACGACTTGGCGGGGGCACTACCGTGCCCCCAGACAAGACATAATACTACATACAGAAGTCGCTCTCTCTAACAAAACTGACGTTCCGACCGCCGGACGGAACGCACCGGATCCGACCGTCTCTCTTTATGGCATAACGCGTGCTCTCCGGTTAAGTGAAGCCCCCCCTGGGGGCAAAATTTGGTACAGTCAACGGCGAAAATATGTAGGATACACCACAAAGTTTCAAAAATATGTATACTTACAGGTCTTATTATTATAGCAGTAAGGTTTATGTATACATATTTTGGAACTTTGTGTGAATTGAATATTTATCTTTGCCCTTGATGATACAAACAGCCGCGCAGTAAAATCTCGGAGTGAGTCAAAGTATAAAGACAGACAAACTTCGGCCGTTTATGAGCGCGCGCGCGACACGTTCAATGTCGAGGCGCAGACAGTGCCATCCGTACAGGGGCATTCTTATGCATTCGTAAAACTTGCTTTGTAGTTCGTTCGTTCGCGGCGCGCACACAGACAAGCCGCGCGATTACTGCTATTTGGCCAATATTCAGCGTTTTTACGGCGTTTTATTTTCGTCGTTATTGTCTCAGTAAATATTGTTCAAAAAAACGGAGTTAACTTTTTATGAAACCGAAAAACAGTCCCGAGTTTAATTTTAGTTTTATCAAAATTGTCACGATTTGTCTTTTCGTTATAGTAAATAATCGGCGGACAATAACGATTGTCAAACCGCGCGGTCAAAACGCTCGGAGAATCGCCCTATTATAATGTGGCTGAGTGGAGACCATTTCAGTTGCTCAACGGTCTACGTGTTTTTTTTTTAATTGCCTCATACCCATGTAACTGTTATGACGTGTTATCCAAAAAAATACTTTTCTATTCTATCCCATTCTGCTTACGTAAGACGGCCCCGTTATTTTAATTGACAAATTAAGCTGAGTACAAGCGAAACTTGTGTATCCATTCACAAAACGAGGAAACAAACAATGGTGCATGCGTAACTAAACAACCATTACGGGTATTGCATTTTAAACTTTATTTTTTATGGAATAAGGTCGAAGTCTTTGTTTTTGTTTATGTGCGTCAAATAGACCCAACTTTCTAATTCGTCACCTCTAACCGCAGACAATTCGCAGACTGTACAGAGTAGTTGAAGGAAGATGTTCCAATGAACGCCAGCATTTTTTTTGCTACGAAGGCCGTGCCACAGTACTACGGACTAAGCCTCTGTCCCTAATCAAACTGCTCGGATGAGCGGACGGAGCTGACCCGCATCCGACCGTCTCTCACTATCGCATGACGCGTGTTCTTTAATAATAATTACCGCGAAACGGAATCGCGGAGTGAGTCAGTCCTGACCGTGCAACTAGACTAGATACTGTAAATATAGAAATTTTATATAGCATTTTTTTTATTGGCGTCTAACAATACCTGCTACGACGAACTGAGAAAACTTTTTGAGTCAGCTAGGTCGGTTGAAAACACACACATTGACGGATTTCATAGTTAATATACCTGAATGCTTAGTACCAACTATAGCTTCCTACATCAAGTGAGTTAGAAGCTTATATTATTCTGTTACTTCTTATTGGGATAGAAATATACGAATAACCATGAGATTTTTGATAACATTGAAAAAAATGTATTAAAGATTTTAACAACAATATTCAGTTGCCACGATTATCACTTGTTCTAATAAAATAATTGAAACTGATTAAATCACGTATAATATTCGTTTTACGATTTTTTCTATAAGGTCTAGTGATCTCACATAAACTCTCGTTCATATAATGTACACACACACAAGCACACGTTATCTGTTTTGCCCCAAGGTTAACTGGTAGAGAATGCTTTATCGCATTCAGTTCACCTTTTGTACAATACGTTTTCTTTTGCTCAATAAAGTTTAAATAAATAGTATGATGTTGTCAACATGCTTCGTCATTCTTAAATTGAATTATTAAGCAGGCACCGCAATAACGTTAAGTCGCCGCGCTGTGTTGCGCTGTGGCGATTGAATCATACCTGTGGTCGCACATAATACTGTAGAAGGAAAAAAAGCGTTTAATCAATTTTTCCTGTTCCTTCTCCTTCACGGTCAAAGTTATCGCGCGGTGCATTACACTTACAAGGTAAAATTATAACCGTGAATCGAAATTAAGGTAATGAATGAATAATATTTATTTCAGATAATCAGTTTATACAATACAATACAATCATACTTTATTGCACATCAAAAGAAAATTACATTAAAAATCTATATAAAAACAGTGGCAGGTACACAATAGGCGGTCTTATCGCTAAAGAGCGATCACTTCCAGCCAACCTTTGAGTAGCAGAGTGTATGCAAAGTTAACAAAAGTAAATGAGTAGGTGTTTTTTTTTGAAGCCTGACAAACTTGCAACCTTCTTTGTATTACCACCCTAGTTATGTAATGTACTATTAACCGTGAATAACATAACAATTGGGTCATAAATCGAGCGTTTAAGCCGCCTCACTTCTGTGAACACATTTTTGTCTAGATCCCTGCAAATTTTTGTGGCGTTTTAATCTACTTGGTAGTGATCCCAGACTTCTAATAAATTGTCTGATATCCCATTAAAATCAGCAGGGATTTCAACAAAAATGTGTCAACAGAAGTGAGGCGGTTTAAACGCTCGATTTATGACCTAATTATCGAATGAAGACAAAGATTATAAACAAACAAACATGACATAAAGCCAACACTTTCTATAAACGTAGCCATTGTTTCGCTGTACTCTGACGTAAGCCTGTCAAACAAGGGAGTCCCTCTTTCATCTTATCTAATAGGTTCGTCAATATATAAAGCCATAGAGAATCATTAAAGCGAACCGTCGGTTCTTCTTAGAAACATAAAGAGGATTAAGTTCCACGTTGACGGCGTTAATTTTGGTTGAAATGTGTTTTAATTTATAGCTAGCATTTTGTCTGCGTGAAATAACATGAGAAGTGTGATAAAGCCAAAGATATACAATGTGTGGCCTGTAACCGGAGCTGATAATTAAAACGAAGATTTCCTCAAACTGAACAACATTTGTCCAGCCACATTTAAAAATAACTTATGTTTTCATTGTTAAAACACTTTAAAATTTATTTGAAGCCGCACGCAATGTATTGCGATGTTTTTTATGTTTGTAGCGTGACAAGCGACGTCAATAAGACTGATGTTAACGTACATTGAAAATATTATTTAATTTGTATGAAGAAGATAAAATCTTAAGATTAAGTAATTTTTAAAAGTTGTGGAACAAAAGTTTTATTGTTTGATGAGTAGAATGTACGTTTTAATTATTAGCTCCGGTTACAGGCCACACATTGTATATCTGGAGTAATTCATAATTTAGTTTCAAATGATGCTAATTGATGGCGCTAACGCATGATTGATCGGTTGCATGTTTCTGTGATTTTTTAGGACTTTTCATGTTATTTACGTAGAATTTTTGTTAGCCAAATTGAATGTCATCCCCATATTATCATGCCAAATAAAGTTCTTAATGATACTCTACCTACTACTCCTATTTGTGATTGTAATATGGCATTATAATATGGGGTCTTAACCAATTGAGACTTAACCAAGTAAATATCTGTCTATCTCTATTAATAGAAATAATCTTTTAATCATAATCTCCCTGTAGCAGCTTATATTACGAGTTCTGATAAAAAATCAAAACATTGAAAAATTAAATGTGACCTACTTGAACAAGCGGCCCTGTCTTTCCGGGACAACGCGCTAACCACTACACCACGTAAACATTTTTTTTATACTGCTAATGTAGCAAGCAAGCATACGGCCTGCCTGATGGTAAGCAGTCACCGCAGCCTATGGACGCTGGCAATAAAATAAAAATATAAAAATAAAATAGTTTATTTTTGCAAGTAGGACCTCAAGGGCTCTTTTACAAGTCTGAGTCTAAATATGTATGTATTATTTATTATATTATATATATATTGCCTGGAAAAATCGCGACAGGGAGCTCATTTCACATTCGGATAGTTCGCGGTTTTTTACCGCGAACTATCCGAATGTGAAATGATCTTTGGAACATTTTGGTGGAACTTTTTTATCTTTGGAACATTTTGGTTCCAACCCACATTTACAGGCCACGCGGAAATTGTCTATGTACTTTATTTGTAATTTATCCATGCCAGTCGTTTTTTATTGTAACTTGTGCAATAAAGAATGAAGAGTCACATTTTTTTGAAAATGAGATTTTAATCTCAAAATGTAGAATAAACTATAACTTACCACTTGATTACAGGTGAATATCTTAAAATATATATTTTTTTTACTTTAAAGAGATGGTTGCCATAGTGTTCCCGATGACTAACTTTCAAACCGCTATAACTCAAAAAGTTACTTAGGTGGATATGTTCTTTCCGTCTACCCTTAAAGTAGTATTGTATCGTATGATCCCCTCCTCGTGGTAGAGATGGGGAAAAGCGTGATATTTGTATCTCCTTGACTGTCGTTCCGATTCCAAGAAAATCACTGTGAAAAATCGCCGTGATTTTGTGACGCCTATCGCTCACATCACGATATCTATGGTTCGGTTATCTAAGTGACATAATGGACGCAGATGCGTTGCCGAATAAGCGCGATTGACGCCGTCGCATCGCAGTGCCAACAGAACGAAGATCGCGCTCGGTTTTTGAACGTTTTCCTGACGCGAGTCACTGAGATAGTTACCAGGATAAAGTAACAAACTATGTGAATTTGGAACGTCGTCGATCCGGCGCAGTCAGGCACGGCGATATATTTAAGCGACTGATCACTGTGATTTTTTTTATCCCCCATCTCTACCTCGTGGTTAATTTTAGGACTTGGGCGTTAGGCCCAGGTAAGTCTTACGAGTAACTTATATTTGTAACATTTACCAGTATATGAATGGCGTGTGCGCAAATTAAGCCAATGAGGGCGGTGCCGATGGAGCCGACGAGGAGACCAGCGTTCTTGAAGGCCAGGGGCATTGCCAGCACCCCGGATCCCAGGGAGGCCTTTAACAGATGGGCCAGGGCACCCAGGCTCCTGAAACAGTCATGTTCCAATTGAGCATTTTTCAAGAAAAGTGTACATGTTTGGGCCGTAACGAAACTGAAAGTTGGTGTCAAATCAATACATTTTTGTGACGTAGCGGAGAGTTAGACAGTAGGTATGTAAACAATATTTAAGTACCGTTGAATTGTACAGTTTTATTGAAAAACACTGAACTCATTTCAGATAAGAAAACAGTTTGGGTTCACCACGTCTACATTTTCATTTCATCCAGTTCCTATTTCGTTTTTTTTGGGTAATACAATAACGGGTTAACAATTAATTAAGCTAGGCAAAATGGAAACTATTTACACAAATTTAAAAATAAACCGAATTCAAACAAGCTTTATAAAATAAAATAACTAGAACTAAGAGGTGGTAACAACTATTCAATGACAGATGGCGCTTACATCAACAACCATACAAACGGCACTATTCCCATAGTGTTCTACATCGCACTATAGAAGCGTTTAAAAAGGGGTCCGTTTTATTTTTTATTTTATTTTGTTTTTATTTTATTTGTTATTATAGTGGCAATAGAAATACACATTCTGTGAACAATTCAAGTCTCTACCTATTACGGTTCAAAAGCTAGATAGAGCCCTGTGACGCACGGACAGATGGACAGTCGGACAGCGGAGGCTTAGAGCCTTATCAGTCCATCAGACTTGCGATTTGCGAACGAGCTGCGAGCGAGCCGCGGGCGCGATTCTATACAAATGACGCTCGCGGCAAACTCGCTGCGAGTTCGACGCGACTGGTTTTGTATGGAAACTCGCCCGCAAATCGCAAGTGTGATAAGGCTTAAGGGTTCCGTTGGCACCCAACGGAACCCTCCAACGGAACCCTAAAAAACAGCAAAATAAGAAGGACCGTAGTAAAAGGTCTCCGCTGACGCAAGCGCCTAATATGATTTACTTAACTACGTGACAGCAAGCAGTTCAATCAGAGGCGGTTTCGCATGTGAAAATAACTCATGTTTTATGCAGAGCTCAATTGTTGAGTTGGCATAAAGTTCCCGGATATTTTTGAAAGGACGCAGAGAATAATGAATTATGTAAGGCTTTTGAGTTTTGAACTCGGGAGGTGTAATTGGCTTAATGAACCAATGGGGATGTTGACTATTGTTGACTTTTACAACATAATAAACTCAGATGGATTGGAAAATACTAAATATCATAACCCAGAAGGAATAAACAAAAAATGTATAAAAAATATTAAATTATGAGACCACAAAGTTTAAAAAAAAATGATCTCACACGGGGGGACGTGGGGCGAAGCCCCCGTATGGAAAAAGTGAACAAAACAAACTCCCTTTATTAGGTTAGGTTTGTCAGTCAGCTTGTGTCGCTGAGAGCAGAAATAGAAGAGCGAGTTCAGCGGGGCTTCGTCGGCCTGCTGGCCGGTCATAGTTGTTTAGAAAGAGAACCCTAATCTTCTCATAGCTGCCCTACTAAACGAACGGCCTAAGCATTGGCCAGCCATATCATTAATTGATACATTGACGCATTGGCTAAATTTCATCCAGGCAGTTAACTAAATGTCGCCGTTTAGTAAAAAGGCTACGCAGTTAACCAAAAGGCTAATTACATAAGTTGACTGCGATATTACTACATTAAAAATTTCAACCACAATACTCACGATGTATTTGAAGCTATCGGTCTGTGGTCCGCGGGAACATAGGGGTCCAAGTCTTCTCTGGATCCATTGTACGACAATTCTATCCTGCAACAAAACAAACGAGATTAATATGGACTCATTAATACAGAATTTGAGGCGTGATGTCATATAAACACCGAAAAGATAAGAGTTGAAAGCAACGATATCCAGATCTATGCTTGTAGTTAGATGTATATTGAGCAACTATTTTGTAATAGCAACTGGAAATTCTTGGCAGAGATTGAAAAGAAGATAATTTGTGGATAATATTTGACGCAACGATTAAATATTGCAAGGAAAATAAATTAAACATACATAACAAAGTGACTCAGAAAGAGACTAATCAATCGAAAACGGACGAACGGAGGAACAATTATCATTTAATTTGACCAATTAAAAGCGTCATTAATTGTTTGTTATAATTTCTATGAATATTGCTTTCGCCTATTGAGCCAAATGCAATCAAATAAACGAGATGAAAGGCATTGACAAATGAATTAAAAATTACCCGCATAATGGAATTAATTTCAAGCATTTAGGACTAATGTTTGTTTCTAATGAATCTACCATCTTCAAGAATCCACGTTTATTTGGAACTGATATTAATGTTAATAAACTGAATCGCGATTCAGCGCTAGCCCCTTGTTTCCCATAAAGTAAAAAGTCATAATGTGTTTTTGTCATAATCATCAAAATCTAAGAATTTTATTCTAAAACCGTCATATTTTCAGGATAATAATAATATCCATATCCCTAGTATTGAATCCGTTATGTTAGGTTGTTTTATAACAACTCTGAAAGGTTTGTGGTTTTAGAGAAATTTACTACTATGACATTCGATAAATAAAACATGCTATGACTTTAAATTTATGAGAAACAATAGATTGAGCACTTTGATGGCTTAATAGTTACGTCCCAATGGGTTCAGTTTGACAAACTACACTGGGGCTAGACGCCGCAAGTGACGAACACTTCAAATTGATACGATTTAACCCCAATCGATACAATGAGTAATGTGATGAAATGCGTAGTTTTCATTGCATCATCTAATTTCACAACCCGTCAATGATGCATCTCAGGGCACGTCACATTGCCCATCAGCATATCCACTTGACACGTGTAATATGAACTGAAGGCTTGGCTAAAAATAGTCCAGTCCAGGGCCCTTTCTCCAATGGGAAAAATGGCACCCTTGGCACTTCTCCAGGGCCCCACAGAGCTATACGTCGCACTCCTTAAAAGCACTCGCACTCGTTTAAGCAGAGAACTAATCATCTGGTTATTTCCAAATGGGAGTATTTACTAATCTAGGCTTAGGTTAGGTGAAGGATAACCGCATCAAAAGGCCAATAGCAAGCCAAACTAGTACGGACAACTTGTTTTGCACTATTATGTAATAGAAATTATTTTTAAGGTCAATATTTACACATTTAAATATAGACGATAGGTAATCTATATTGTGTTCTTTTATAAGTAAGAATGAACTCATTTTTATAATAATACGATTTAAGATTATTCGAGTCAGTCAGTTTCCCATACAAACAAAAAAGGGTCATCATTCGCTCCTACGGCATCAATTATGCTGGACGGTTGGATCCGGTGCTTTCCGTCCGGTGGTCGGGTCTTTTAGTGAGAGAGACATCTGTACGTAGTATCATTACTTATTCTGTGGTTGTGGTTACCCGTAAGTCTCGATTCCAAGATGATACAAAATAAATACTTGTGGTTTTATCTCTTGGTTAAGTTAATGGAAATATATGTGGCCACAGACGTTTCGTTTGTTTACGAATTCATCGGGTTATTCATTTCTGTTTGAGGTAAATTTTATTATGTATAGGGAAATCTGTCCAGGAAAACCACTAAATAATTATGTCATATCTTGTAAGGTCAATGTGGCTAATTCCGTCTGGTGGGGCAATTCCGTACAGCGGTTTTTACGGCTTAACTATCTTTCTAACAAACTTCTAATTTCGTCAGTTAGTGTGAAAAGTTTCGCTCCTGTGGCAGTCGAGTCATCAAGTGCATACTATCGTTTGTTTGGCCGCAAAAGCCGCTGTACGGAATTGCCCCACCAGACGGAATTAGCCACATTGACCTTAATTAGTTCTGAATAATTGATTGACATAGTAAGAGTCGGTAAAACAATAAATTAATAAACAGGCATCGGATATTCCTGCGCCTATTTACCTAAAGTTGGCGAATTCCCGGAAAAAACTAAGCAAGTATGGAGTCGGCTTCTTAAAAATATATTTTTAAATGATATAAGTGATTACCTGTTCATTGCTATCGTCTCTTTGTTAAAATTATATTTAAGATAAAACTTAACGCAAATTGTTCTACTAATAGTAGCTATAACGTTAATTCGTTACCGAAATGAATTGCACGTAAATCAAATAATATTTAGTCGTTCTGTACATGGGAAATAACTTAAATTGTACATTGCAATACTATAATAGGTATGTGTTTATGTTAGCCTAATTTCCGAAATCCCGGTAAATTTACGTACTAACAAAAGTAAAAAAATAAATTGAGTCCGCCTCCATACCATTCAACTACCTACGCCGACGCTGAAGTTTAGGTAAATAGGCGCAGGAATATCCGATGCCTCTTAATAAACTAAAATCAACTAAAAAAAAAGTCTAGTGCGAGTCGGTCAAACTCGGTACAAACTTGTAGCATGTATTTGGCTCACATTTCATATCTTTGTACTTATTAATTTACATTTTGTTACCTGGACTAATAAAATAAAATATTAAAATATTTAAAATGTTAATAGTTCAAGATAAACTGCATTGAGAAACAAATTTAGCTTTGCTATTGTAAAACTGTTATACCCATACATCGACATAGGTCGCGGTTAGTTTAGCAACTGTCAAAATAATGTTGTATAACGATTTTGGTGAATTTCTATTCTACGTTGTTAGTTAAGAATACCTTTATATTTTTCCTGTAATATTGAGGATGATAATAATATTGATAGGGGCAAGTGCTCAACCTGTGTACACTTTCCAGATATTAAACTAATTTTGATAATTATTAAAAAACTGTTGAGGTTATCATCAAACTCTTTATTTTTTTCCTAGATCAATTAACTAGTCTTTAGGGATCAGAAGTTTAACACAATCAGCTATCTAGAAACAAGAGATATAAGCATATTTTTGAAAATATCATTTTTGTCCATAGGTTCAACTGCTAATTGTACCTATGGACTTTAATTCAAATTCAAATTATTTATTTCGGAAGCATTTCCATAATTTGTTAGTAACAATGATACTTAATAAATATGTTAGTAATACACACACACTAGTCCCTAACTCCCTATCTGCGTCCACTAGACGGCCCAGCTCTGTGCAAGCTGTCCCAGTAGCAGTGGAAGGGTCCATTTAGGCGCGCCGCCACGGTCTGCAGGAGGCTGTTCGGGCTGCCACGCAGGCGGCTCGCCAGGGATGCTACACGCTTGCGCATTATGGCATGGAAGCCATCCGTATGCTTCTCACAAAACATCCCCGACGCGCTGCAATGGCGTGGCAGCCCCAACAACATCCTAAATCCATTATTATATTGGACACGTAGGGCGCTGTAAGCTCTTTGAGTAAAGTTGATCCATAATAAAAAAAATAAAAATAAAAATAAAAATAAAATATCTTTATTTTCAGACAGCTTTGGTCCATAGGATGTTAGTAAATAAATTGAAAAACTTAATAAACTATGTTAGTACACACACTGCAAAATTACATTAAATTAATAGGTATCCAGCTGGTTCACCGAGGTGCACTCTCACTTGGGGCATGCAGCTCGTTGAACCTACCCAGTACAGCGCTATCCTGCCGGCCCGCCACGACCTGCAGGAGGTTGTTGGGGCTTCCCCTCACTCGGCGTATTAAAGAAGCGACTTTATTGCGCATGATTGCAAAAAAGTCGTCTGTGTGTGCGTCAGCGAACATGCCAGAGGCACTACAATAACGAGGAAGCCCCACCATCGCCCGGAACAGGTTATTGTATAGTACGCGCAGGGCATTGTATGTTTTTTGGGTGTAACTAGTCCATAGACTGCTGGTGTAAAATGTTTGGGTCCATAGGCTGCAGGTGTAGAAAGACTGACAAATAATAAACCTACCTATGGACGGCACTGTACCTATGGACAGAAATCAACAACATACTTTTAACGAATTTTTTCTTCTAGAATCACTTAATTAACGAAATAAAAATAATCACTAAGTATCTAATAACGCATTCGGTATTTCTTTATAGATCTTTTACTTCTTTGCTTTACAATATCCTCGATACAACTCTTCAGCACAGTCATTGAAGTTAGACGAGTATCTACCATCAGACAAGTCATCAAAATCATCGTTTAACAAGTTATTTTTTTGTAAATATATAAGTAGATTCGTTATTAGTACCAGTATTGTTTTTGTGAACCCTTGGAACGGACATTTTATGATATCCTCCTTTACAAAAGTTGCATGTAGGTAAGCAAAGACCTTTTGACACATGACATGACAACACATATATCGTAATATGATTTTTCTTTTCCTTAAGATACATTTTTTTTTTTTTCTTATCAGGTTAGACTTACTGGGATTAAGTTTTTGCCCAGTTTTGCTACGAGGCACTGTAATTTTTAAAAAATGTTACAAATAATTAATCGTCCACAGGTACAATCAGTAATCTTGAACCTGTGGACAGTCCAAAGGTACAAACATGAAGTTGTCCACAAGTACAAATTTGTCATTTTAAATTTTAAAACGATACTGGTCACATTTTAAACTACCGGCGATAAGCAAATACGTAAGCAAACAACGATCAAACCCTGAAATTGAGTCTGTGATTACAAACACACCCGTATTATTTACCGAATTCACAAAAAATAAGCTTAAAGTAAGGGTAAAAACTTACTTTTTGGCACAAAAACTTGTCACCGCCGCAAGAGGCATAATCCCGGTCATTTATAAAAATGGCGACTAGCTAGTGTTACCATACGAGAAAAATACTTTTCGTTTAAATGCACCATATTAGTCTATGGTTAGTTGTTTTTTTCAATACTGGCAGTGTCCAAATGTACAATCATCCACAGGTACAGCACTTGCCCCTAATCGGTAATTATTACATATTTTTCTGTTCAGTCACTACGGAGATAATAGGGGTAAAATAGTATTTTTAACGTTTTTTTGTCTTAAATAAAAACAGTTCAGATACCCTATTTGATAGGTAGCCCTACTTTTAATTTTAGATTTCCATTTCAGCACCCTTTAAAAACAAGAAAACAATGTACAAAACTTTTTTATGTGCAATAGACTCGGGTTAACGATTTTTAACACTATTACAAATGTCAAATCGATAACAGCAGTAGTTCCTGAGATATCTGGCTGTGACAGACGGATCGACAGACAGACAAGAGTCGCACCATATGGGTTTCTTTTTTACCATTTTGGTACGGAACCCTAATAAATTAAGTTAAAACTAAATTGTTTTTAAAATATCTGAAAAAATTGGGTCCCTTGGCACGATGCCGAATATAACGGCAGCGTCTCCCCGTTCTGTATAGTGAGTTTGTATGAAGGATCATTTTTGGAAAATGGACCCGAAAAATCAGGTATTGCCATACCTACATTTGTTCGTATATTGTCACGTTTACTAGCTACAAATCTGCCTCGTCTTGAAGGACAATAAAATTTGTTTGTATGCGTATCTATCGATTTCATGGTTGTCACGCGTGCGAATACCTCACATTCACATGATTTTTGTTCTATCTCCATATTCTGCGTGAAATATTTCCATGAATAATGAAATGTTTGGCGTGTGTGGTTTCCAAGTACACTCGCGGTCAACAATTTCGGGTCAGTGAAATATAATAATAAATACTAATAAATATTAGGGGACAATCTTGTACACATCGAACTAGCCCCATAGTAAGCTCAATAAGGCTTGTATTATGGATACTACACGACGATATATTTAATAGATACAAATACTTAGGTTGTCTGGAAGAGATCGCTCTTTAGCGATAAGACCGCCTATTGTTTACCAATGTTTTTGTATAAGTTTGTATTGTAATTTATCTTTTCGTGTGCAATAAAGTATGATTGTATTGTATTGTATTGTATACTTAAATACATAGAAAACATCCATGACTCAGGAACAAATATTCGTGCTCATTACATAAATGTATGCCCTTAGCGGGATTCGAACCCAGGACCTCCTGCTTCGTAGGTAGGGTCACTACCAACTAAGCTAAAGCGATCGTCAAATACCGCCATATCTCCTAAAATACTCCAGGATTGTGAAATTATTGAATCCCGTTTTGATCTTTAATTAATATTAGGTATTAAATGCAAAAATAACACTGAAAATAATAGCAATTTCGGGTTTAGATCGAACTCGTAAAAACCCGTGAAAAATAATGACGTTAACGGAGTGAAATATCTCAAAAATCACCATTGTTGGACACTCTAGCACAACTGTGACACGCGACTCTTTGTCGCGCGACAAATAAATACTACCTTTTTTTTTTTTTGCGGTGGGAAAATGCATTACCTACGCATACCCCCCCGGGGCCTAGGGAGGCCCGATGTTGGTTGGGGGGGTTATGTGGGACTCACTCCTCTCACCCACCCTCTGCTAATCAGAGGGGGGGAGGAGCATACCCACTAAAAACCCACCGGCGTTTCTCCGCACTGCCGTTTTGGGGGCACTATGGGCTCCACTATGGGTAGCACTTCTACCATGTGTGCCCCCCAAATAATAAATACTACCTATCTTTTTCCACGGAATATAGTGTGACAGTGACAGTGCCTGCTATGTCGCGCGACAAGCGAATTCGCGCCCAGTCAAGCTAGAGGTACTGGAATTATGAAGAATAGTACATTATGTAAATGAAACAAGTGTCAAATATTGAAAAACACCTATTTCTATTATTTCAATTAGGGTGACCCGAAATTTTTTACCGCGAGTGTATTTGGAGGCAAGTGTACAGCCAGCACATGATGGCCGTCACGTATCTCGGGTTTTCTTCCAAGATTCCGGAATAATATATGAGATTCGGTTGAGAAATGCTACTTGTAAAGGAAAACACCCCGGATTCCCCCACCGCCGGACATCTGACAGATAGATATACGAAATCATTTTTGCCCAAGCTAAAATGGAGTCGCTTCGCTCGCGCCTCACACCGCAAAAATCACGGGTTGGATCCTGAACGCCTTACTTGCATTTAGCCTTAGAGAGCAGAGCACCTTAGTTGTATTTTTGTCCGGGGAGTAAAATGTCTTGGTCTGTAAAACGCCCTCACTGTTATAAGACATAGTAGACTGGATGACTTGACTGCAAAACGGCTTAACGTCATAATGTTTTAATAGGTATATGGTCTGAATAATCTTTACGTCCAATATTGTAGAATGTCTTTATAATATAAAGACTATGTAGTTAAATCGTAAAGTATAAAAAAAATGTCTTAAGTAGCAATTTTTCCAGGTTGTATAATGACATAACATTATTTTATTATCACCTTCATAGTACTTCAAATTCGATTACAGGCCACTTATATTGATAATTAAGCAGATATTAATGTTAATCTGCAGTCACTCATTTTGCATAAATATAACGTAGTCATTTAGCAATAATGACGTTTCATCCACTTCCTCATTTTATAACTAAGACATTAAACAAACAAGATCTTTTGATTACGTAGTCATTATCACAAACAAGACTTTATACAATTGAGACATTCTGCCTACTTGTGCATTTCACGACCTAGGCGTTTTGCTCCCTAAGTCTTCTTGAAACTTGAACCATTTTGTAATCATGGGATTAGATAAACAAGTCATTTTGCATACTTGGTCAGAGTAGGTACAACTGAGACGTTTGGAATACCAAGGCTAAATGCAAGTAAGGCGATCAGGACCCAACCCAAAATCACGTGATTCATTGCTTTCTCTGTTAGTTACCACGCATTCTCGTTCTTGAATGCTTACTAGGTAAGTAAATTAGTCTTATCATTCTTGAGATAAAGTGTACATATTAAGATATTGAAGTGTAACTGTACCTGAGAGAGAATATAATCATGCATAACATAATAGCGTCATACAAATTTTGTAGAATGAGTTGAATGCCACATCACAAAGGTTTTAATAAAGTTTCGGCCAAAAATAAATCGACTTCACGTTTTTAAGGCAAAACTTATTTTTATATTATATCTATCTATTACATATATCGTCGTCTAGTATCCATAACACAAGCCTTATTGAGCTTACTATGGGGCTAGTTCGATTTGTGTAAGATTGTCCCCTATATTTATTTATTTATTTATTTTATTTATATTTTACTAGCATTTACCCGCGGCTTCACCCGCATTGTTCCCGTTACTGTCCCATGGGAACTATTTACCGGGATTTAAAGTATCCAATCCAGGACTTGGTCTACTGGCATGCCAAATTTCAGCTCAATCCATCCAGTGGTTACATCGTTATTGAGTAACAAACATCCAAACGTCTTCACAAACTTTCGCATTTATAATAGTACCTACTCATAGTAGGATCAGGTGGATTTCACTCGATTTTGGCCTCCCGCGCGGTGGGCGGAGCCGATCAGGACGCCGACAGACTAAACGTCACCACGCATAGAGGTGTGCGGCAGACCATTTAAATTGCAACGTTTTTTATTCGAGTCGAATTTCAAATAAAATAAACCGAACAGAGGTTTTACGAATAAAAATCGGGCGCTGAAATTTTAATTAAAAACAGCATTTAAACCATTGACTTAATCACTATGCTATAAATTTTGCCGTAAAAATGCAATCACTACAAATGCCTAGAATAATTATTTTGATACAGCGTTTTGGTTTAATGCACATACAGCAATTACCTGGCGTTGATTATTTGGGATATTTAGTTTTTAATAGGATAGTTTACTTTCTAAATAAAATTCTGTCAAAATCACTTTTTTCAGACAAGCTTTTGTTACCGTCTATACCTTCTTTTTATAGCAAACTGCACGTCGAAACTAATCGAATGAGCCCAAGCACGGTGGATTTAACTGATGTAATTTAGGTGATCCTTTGGCTACCATTTGGCTCCATCATCAAATCAGCTCCATCTCATAAGAATAGTACATTGTCATCCTATTTTCATATTATTATTTCTATCGGAATCCGGAAAGTGGGTCGAATTTAACTTAACTAAGATTTGATTACAATTAGACATGCAGACAGACACAGGGACAGGGTAAACTAAACAAAAACTTGTAAAACAGCAGTGGATTATGTCGGAGATATAACCGAAAATTATATATTGGGCATTTTTCAAAATTTCACCCGGACCCACACATAATAGCGGTAACAGGTCATTTTGGTACAAATGCCTATATGTACATGTACAATCGTTCAAAATCAAAAAGTATATTAATGTTAACATGTTTGTACGAACAAACGACAAAAAGGCAATGCTAACGTTGGTATAAGTGGCACTATTTTATGGGTGGATTTTCGCAATTGGTATGTCATGCATTTAGTTTGGCATACAAATCTCGCGGACAAAAATCGTATTCTATCCTGTATCGTATTCTAGAGTATTCTATCCTGAAAACTTACAGACAAATTGATACCTCGACCATAATGAATTATATCGTGAATTTTTTTAAGTAGAGCATATAGTAGTCAATCGCATTTTGTACATTTTAACCACAGAGTATTCTGTCTTGAATACTTTCAGACAAAATTACGTCTAAACCATAATGAATGCTGTCTTGAAAACATTCAACTAAAATAAATGTTGACCATAGCGTTCTTGAATACTTTCAGACATAATTACTTCTAAACCATAATTAAGCTGTCTTGAAAACATTCTGACTAAAATAAATGATGACCGTATCGTTTTCTGCTCTTAAAATATTTAGACAAAATTGTGGCATTAATATATATAATATTTTGTACTTTTGGACACTATTACATCTCAATCTTTTATGTATTTTGGTATTTGTATCAAAATGACCTGTTACCATATTAGTCCTCGGCATAAATATTAACGCTAATGCTTATGCATAATATGTATAAGTGTGGGACTAACTCGCAATTATAAAAATGCTATATTTACCTACACTTTTACACCAAATTAATAAAGTTATCATTAAAATCCGCTATTTTTGATAACCATGCTCAGAAGAAATGATTGTACTTCGGTAGATTTCAGACATTAAATCACTAGGATGTTAACAAATGAATGAGATGTTATAAAAATGCATACTTACTGAAATTGATAAAACATTTGAGAAATTCCTCAAATATCCTATGATGAAAACTGAATTATGAAACATACAAATCTGGATACAAAATGTTTTTTTTTTCAAATCGGTTTATAACCCTACTACTAGTTCTAATTAAGGCTAAAATTGATATGTGATGCGATTAAAAACCATTCAAAAAGCATCACACCTTTATCCGACATGAAGAGAAAGGGAACTCGGTTGCATTACCTGAGAATTCCATCAATAATGAATAGATTTGAATAAGAGTATATTATATTATATACCTAGCAGTGGCGTGGCGTAAAAGATATCTTTGGGCAAGCCGGTGCAGATTTGGCGTACATTTTTCTTAAGAGTTGTAGAATAAGGTGCTCAAATGCCTGATATTAGGCAAGCCGGTAGGAATCGAGTTCTTTGGACGCCACGCTACTGATACTTAGGCCAGTAAAGTAAGAAATGTCTCGGCTACGCGGCCCGCAAGTTGACGCTTTCCGGCCGGAGGACAGAAAATTATATTTTTCGATTAGTCCCATTTTTTATTATGGCACGCATGATGAATCGATGGAACTAGTGTTGCAGATACAAAGTAGTAGCAGAAGCTGTTTAAAGTCGTTTTTTAAGTGTAATCTAGGTTATTATTTTAGGCTTAAGTGAGCACTGAAGTTAGTTTAGATGTACTTAGTCTTGAAGATATTCTTGTGAATAACAAAGACCTCGACAACCTTAAACGTCGACGTATTATGTGATGTCAATGTCTATTATGACGTCGTCTTATTTCCCTAGAGTACAATGCTCATGATAACAATTGACAACATTTCATATTTTCAAAAGATCTTAATTCGAAAACCATTTGGGTAAAACTGTATTTTATGCTCAAAAAAAATATTTTTGGATTTTTTTTCCCATTCATTTTGGATAAAATCGTCAATTAGTGTGAACCGGAAGTGTGACGTCATTTTCCCTGCATTATCGAGAGAGACCTTAGTGCTGAAACGATTAAAAAGTGTATGGTATCCGGTTGTCATTTTCTGACATACTTGCCGTCTGACGTTTATTTGTTTTGAAAATTGTTACAACTGCTTAGCGGCTTTAGAAGTTTAATTTTCTTACCGTTGGTTCATTTGCACGTTTTCGAAGACCTTAAAAGACTTGGCACTTTCCCACTGGACTCCGATAACGCATTCAAACATTATTAACTTGGCATTCTTTTACCGGACACCGATTTTTTTCATATAATGAAGACATCAGAAGGTTTTTCTCAGGCTGATAGCACGAATCTGCCGCGTGTTGAAATTATGATGATGGAGTACACATCGGCCAGTGATAAATATAATCCAGCCCAAATAAGAGGAGCAAAAGCATCGTTGTCTTCCCGAACTTCCTATGTTGACAACGCTGTAACGCCTGACCGTTATTTTTTAATCGTAATTGTCGCTCTGGATTCTAGTTTTTTTAAATCGTAATTGTCGCTCTGGATTCTAGTTGGGAAAGTGACGTCATTTTCTACATACACCCTTTTAGAATGAGCTACTTTTCAAACTGCTATTTTTAATTGAAAAATTGAGTTAAAACGAAAAAGAAAAAATACGGGTAGCTTAAAATTCCACCTATTTTCTATCCAGCTCATAAAATGAAGGAGTAGAAAATTTGAAATATTGTCAATTACGAGCTCTAATTTACCTTGTTATACAATACGTTTAGTGACCGTGGGGTTTCCTTGAAAGTAATAATAAGGTAACTATATTTCCACCGCCATGCCCAGTAGAGTTAGATTCCATCAATCAACAATAGTCCTTGCATTTGGCGGGGGCTGTCTCTGCGTGAGTCCCGTGACACGGGCAGGGACAGCATCCGCTGGGTGTGCACTTTGCCTGTCATTAAATTGTCGAAAGGGCCTCTACGCGTTGGCGTCGGCTCCGCGCACGCCTCCCAAAGGTCCGGGACACCATTGTCACGTGAACGGGTAAGATAACTATAGTGCATATTGAATAGACTAGTTCCTAAAATATCAAATCAGTTTATTTATCAATATTACGCAGTTTCATAGAAAATACAAAAAAACTAAAGTGAAATAACTGGCCAAGAGCATGTCGGACCATGCTCAGTGTAGGGTTCCATAGCCGTACTATAAGGTAAAAAATACGATGTAAAAAAAGTACAACAACAAAAGAGCGTATCTTCATAGTAATTACGTCATTTTGTTGAGAAGCGCAGTTTATCGGTAATAACTCAAAAACGGTTAATTCGATCTGGTAGAAAATAATTTTCGTTGAAAGTATTAATTAAGCGTTACCTTCGTGATTTTTTTCATATTTTTTGGACACACGGTTTAGAAGATAGAGGGGGGGGGGGGGGGCACAATTTACACAACTTTCGGAGCGATTATCTCCAAATATATTCATATAATCAACATAGTGTTTTTTAAAGAGCTGTCGAACTATGTACCACACGTTGATATTTGCTGCATTTTTTTTAGCTTGTGTAACATATATGGAGTGCCCCCCTAAAAAAAAATATTTTTCTCAAACATGGCATGAAATGTTGACATTACGTGCCTAAAAATAGGCCGCAAAGTACCTCGTTTCCGAAGCGGCTTGACACTTGGCACGGAATGGAATTTCATACTTACATTGCCGGCCTAGGCCTAGTATTTTTTTTAATTTCCATTCCACATTTATTTGGGCCACAGCATCACGGCATTCAGCCATTGAAAAAACAAAAAAACGATTTTTGCTATATTTTGCAGTTTTATTTATTTAAAATTGACATGAACATAACAAGTAACACATTATAAATTGCAATTATTATAAATTGCAAACTACACCACAAGAATACACATTTAAAATATTTCATGTAAATATTCGCGGTAAATATGTAAACTGAAACAGCTTTTGGTTTCCGAACGTGACATTTGCATTGTCTGTGGATATAATATGTCAGTGTCACTAACGTCACTTTCTGATAGAAAGTTTCTGATTAAAATAATATTTAGGGTAAGTAAGGATATTAGTAAGTTTATTTATTTCATTGCATATTTGAGAAAAGCACTATACATACCTCGGCGGGAAATGGGATTGCCACCTATATTCCAAATTTCATCAATATCCATCATGTGGTTTTTGAGTGAAATGCCTGTGACATACGGACAGACAGACGGACGGACATGACGAAACTATAAGGGTTCAGTTTTTGCCATTTTGGCTACGGAACCCTAAAAAGCCCTTCGTTCCGAACGAGCTGCTGGAAATTTTATTTATGCAAAAGTAATTTAACACCAACAAACTTCCTTGAAAAAAATTCAAATTCTTATTAGAAAAGCAGATAATCTCTAGCGAATGTCCGACATCTGTATGAAAAATACACGGTGTTCAAGGGTAGTTCTCTGCGACTAAACAGTCGCACCAATCGCATCATTCATTACCATCGCCACATTATGGATGAGCTCCCTATAAACTATGGAGTCGTTTTCGGTTATCTTGTAGAAGTCGCGTGTTTCTGCTATTTTTATCATAATGATCCTGATTGCTTTTATAAAACGGCCAATAATAGTGGCGATGGTAATGAAGCAAGCAAAACGGTAAAAAATCCCAGAGAATTACCCTCAACACTTTTGGCCAGTGGCGTAGCGTAGTGGGGGCGAGGGGGGCGGCCCGCCCCGGGCGGCACTTTTAGGGGGCGGCAAAATTTCAGAATAAATAACAATAATATCGTATAAATATTTGAACTATTTCAGTCGCACTTACAATTTGGGCCGAAGGAGCCCAAAATTTTTCATAACTTATTCTGTGACCAAACCGGTGAATCCCCTTTACGTAAAAAATAATATGTTAACTACCCCAAAGAAATGGATAAACAACGATTCATATATACATATACAGACATTTATAGTTTTTGACCTGTTATTTTAGAAGTTGGTGCCTGCCACGTAAAGCTGGCTGTGTTGAGCTCCTTAGCTGGCACCCGGCCAGCTAAGGAGCCATCCGGCAAAACATAGTGATACTCACATATATATGCACACCTTAGTCTTAACACCTATGTTTCACAAATAAAGTAATTTGAATTTGAATTTGAATTTGAGATCCTGATTTGGTTGCAATGGGTCCACCTCGGAGGTAATATACCCTTTAAAACAAAAAAAGAATTTTTCAAATACATAGGTTCAGCCGTCTTCAAGTAATCGGGGAAGAAACCTAGATACAACTCTTTGTTTTGAAGTCGGTTAACACTAGAAACTTGTTGTTAATAAGAGATGGACGAGAAATTACGAAAAATACCGAAATCGCTATACAGGGTGGAAAGTTTTGATGGGCCCTGGAGGCTTTAGTTAGCTCATTTTACGGAAAGGAAACATTCCTTTATTTTTGAAATTAAACAAATCTGCATTTAAAGATTTTCTAAAATTTGCTTGTATACCCGGAAATCGAACCAGCTAAAAATTAAAAAAATAAGCACTCACTATTTTATTTTACTAATCGATAGGACTATTAGTCAGAATAAAATCTATCTAATAAACATTTGGTCTTACAAGTAAAAAAGATCGTAGAATCTATCATTAATTTTATCTTACCATAAATTCCAATACAAAAGTCAAGAAAATTAAAAAGAAATCTTTGAATGCAGTTTTGTTTCATTTAAAAAATAAAGGTATGTTTCCTTTCAGTAAAGCTAACTAAAGGATTAAATGTAGTTCCCCTCCAGGGCCCATCATAACTTTCCACCCTGTACGTGTGCCTATAATATTTGAAGAGTTCCCTCGATTTCTCCAAGATTCCATCATCAGATCCTGATTTGGTTACAATGGGACCACCTCGGAAGTATACCCTTTCAAACAAAAAAGGAATTTTCCAAATCGGTCCAGCCGATTTCAAGTAATCGGTGAATAAACACACAAAAAAAATAATAATAAAAAATAAAAAAAATACAGACGAATTGAGAACCATCCTTCTTTTGGAAGTCGGTTAAAAATGTATCAAGTTTTATTTTTATCCCAAAATAAGCACAATACACATGACTACTTGCGGAAAAAAATCTTTAAAATTTCTCTTTATATTGAAGTACGTAAGCAATGGGGCGGCAAAATTTTCATCCGCCCCGGGCGGCCGAGAACCACGCTACGCTACTGCTTTTGGCCAAGGCTGTATTTTAAATGTAAGCGTCATATACACTTTCCACGGAATTAAATAACAAAATACTATTGAGCATATTGAATTAAAAACGGATCACACACGTTGTACAAAAGACGAGCATCCACTCGACATGTTTCGGGAGCATTCGGCATTCCCTTAATCATGAGTAGTATTCGCGAACGCTGCCAGGCGACATGTCGAGTGGATGTCTCATCTTTTGTATAGTCTATCCGGCGCCGTTAGAGTAAAAAGCCATAAAACTTGTTACAATAGCATTATTATTTCGAAAGGTGACAAGTCGTAGTAGTGAATTTCGACCTGAACACTTTCTATTAAAGTTCAAAATGCTTTTTATGTTTTAAATACAAAAGGTGTCTTCACACTGCATAGGGTTGTCAAAACTGTAATAAGTGAGTTAAATATTAAAACACAACCATAAACTACTAAACCAGATTCAACGGAATAGGTACTAGTTGAAAATTTCCGATTGTTGTAACCCTACCTTCCAATGTTTTTTATTGCATTTGCAATTTTTGCGCTGTCATTTGATATTGTACCTTAGTACTAACGATTAAGTTAGCTTTTTGTATACGTAAGAAATCACTTACACTATTTCTATAATAGATAACCAATTAGCTCATTTTTATGACTCTTTACTCTTAAGTCGGCGGTCAGACTATACAACGTGAGTGATCCATTTTTAATTCAATATGTTTGAGTCTCCCTGTGGTTTTCTAAGTAAAATTGCGAAATACTAATTTATCCACTTGATAACGTTGGTATCCAATAAATAAATATGTGCAAAAGGAGCCGCGTGCTCCTGAGAAGTTCCGGTCACTCCCGACGTGCAGCATAGGCCGCGGATGAAGGCCCCGCCGCAGAGGCTCCATCACCGGTGTGGTTTTAGTGGGTATGCCTCCTCCTTCTGAGGGGTGATCCCCACATAACCCCCCCGAATGGTCCTTTTAAGGCCTGGGAAAGGGTCTGGTAATCCCTGGGGGGTATGCGTAATGCATTTCCTATGAACTAAGAGCCTTCCACTTTGTTTGAAGTCGGTTTAAAAGCAAATAACTTACTTGGAGCTGTAGTTATCCATGGCGTGGTGCGGCGGCGCAGAGGGTCTGTTTTCAGTCTTCTCCATTTCTGTACTTTAAAGGTAAGCGAAGAAACAATTTAATTCCTTTGACTTCTTTTAGGTTACATCTCCACTATTCTTCTGTGTTGTATCTGCAACAATAGAGTTTTGTCATCTGAGTATTTTATATAAAGACTTTTTTGTTTAAAATGTCCTCTTAACTAGCAGTTAACAGTCCGTCACTAAACTGACGATTAGTGTCAAACTCCATATATTTCGTCACGAACTGACAGGTCAGACAGTATTTAAACATAGCTTAAGTTTTCCCTTATCGTACATTTTAAAATAAAAATGCATTTTAAAATAAACGTGGCAGTTTTTTATGTTACTACTTCCCGCTGTTAAATAATCAGAAAATTCAAATTTCAAAAACGCCGACTCAAAAAAAAACCTATATCTCATAGACAGATAAACCGATCTTGGTGTAACCTAGCTAAGAACGCTCTCAGGTCAAGCCACCTGTCAAACAAACAAAAAAAAAAACCGGCCAAGTGCGAGTCGGACTCGCGCACCGAGGGTTCCGTACAAACTCATAAGTAGATACATGAATAGTTCAAGAAAAACTATATGGCGATTAGTTTAGTAGGAGCAAATAAGTATGTGTTAAGATTTTTGCAAATTTCTCAAAAACAGTGCAAGTTAGGAAAACCGTTATATTTTTCCTGTAATATATGGGATGACATTAATAATTGGTAATTATTACAGATTTTTCAGTTCAGTAACTTCGAAGATAATAGGGGGGGAACGGTATTTTTTTTAACGTTTTTCATCATAAATCAAAAACTACTTATTTAAAAAAAAATACAAAAATACTGTTTTAATCTACAAATTAAGCCCTTTCATTTGATACCTCACTCAATATAATAGCCCTACTTTCAATTTGCAAAGTCTCATTACGGACCCCTTTAAAAAAAAAGTAAAAAAGTTACAAAATTTTTTTTACATCCTATAACCTCGGGTTAGCGGTTCTTAACACTATTCCAAATTTCAAGTCGATAGCATCAGTAGATCCTGAGATATCTTGCTGTGACAGACGGACAGACAGACAGACAGACAGAGTCGCACCATAAGGGTTCCGTTTTTGCCATTTTGGTACGGAACCCTAAAAATCAGTCCAACAACATCTAACCCCAAACGCATATACCGCTTCTAGAGTCCGACCGAAATTTCGGTTTCGGTTTCGGCCTGGTTTCGGTTTCGACTGCCATCCAGCCGAACCTACGGCCGAAACCGAAACTGAATTTGAACGGTTTCGCGCTACGATCGGACAGTCTTTATTTAAAAAAGCACTAATAATTTATTTGAAACAAGATGTTCTTATGAGTAAATAAAGCATCTCTAAACCTAAACCTATAATATGTTATACTCATAAAATAAAAAAAAAATAAAAAAAAATAAAAAGTTTTTATTTCGACCAACTGAGATCATAGCAATGAAAAAGAAAAAGAAAAATTAAACATTATAAATTAATATTAATGAGAACACGATATTATTATTTCTTAATTAGAACACACAATATTATTATTATTGTATTATTTCAGTATTGAGAAAGGCTTGGTTGTCAGTACATGAATCAGATGACAATGATTCAGATACTGACAATCAAACCTTTCTGCAAATGCCCTCAGGAATCCTGAGTCAGGATACCATTAGCACTGCCTCGCACCCTGCGCGCCAGAGATGTACACCGCTTGCGCATGGTTGTGTAGAAGCAATCCACCCTCGCGTCCGCGAACATCCCCGACGCACTACAGAAGCGCGGCAGTCCCATTAGCATCCTGAAGGCATTATTGTACTGCACACGAAGAGCATTGTATTGCTTTTGCGTGTAGGAGACCCACAGACTGCCCGTGTAAAAAGTGGTACAAAAAGCTCTAAAGAGAGTTATTTTTACCTCAAACTAATGATTACTTTAAATATCAGAGATTAAATTATTAATGTATTTTAAATGTTAATCAAAAATAAAGACAGACTGATTATGATTGTCATTTTATTTTCTTCCCACGTCAACATAACCATATATGGAAGTTTCGGTTTCGGTCGACTGAGATCAAAGCCGAATTTCGGTAAGGTCAATGTGGCTAATTCCGTCTGGTGGGGCAATTCCGTACAGCGGCTTTTGCGGCCAAACAAACGATAGTATGCACTTGATGACTCGACTGCCACAGGAGCGAAACTTTTCACACTAACTGACGAAATTAGAAGTTTGTTAGAAAGATAGTTAAGCCGTAAAAACCGCTGTACGGAATTGCCCCACCAGACGGAATTAGCCACATTGACCTTATCAGTTTGGGTTTCGGCCGTGAAAACCAGTTTCGGTCGGACACACCTTCAAGAAAAGAGCGTACTCCCACCTGAAAGGCCGGCAACGCACCTGTGACTCTATTGGTGTTGCAGGTGTCTATGGGCGACGGTGATTGCTTACCATCAGGCGACCCGTCTGCTCGTTTGCCCCCTCTTTCTAAAAAAAAAAACACTAACCGCTTCCGTTCTCATGGGCAAAAAGGTTTTATTTTATCACTACCATAAGTTTTAAATAGTTGAGTTCACAATTTTACAGTTGTTGTAAAGTTACATTCAAGGGCAAAAACATTGATTTGCCAGAGAGCTAATGGATATAGAAATATGATCTGCAGTGAATGCATAAGTGCTTCTATTCATTGTAAAAGTGCTTTTGGAGCGTGAGCACTTCTAAATAGAATTTATGAATAGAGATACAAATAAAATAATTCCTAATGAGTTTGAAAACACCAACACAATGGTCGTTTGTTTTTTAATGGTGATGTAAATAAATAAATGCTTTTGTGCTGAGAAGAACTAGCGTGGGAATTTTTGTTAGGATTTTTTTTATCAAAACAATACTTACACAATGTTCATAAATTTAAAATGTCGCTCATTAAATCTAAAGGGGTCATTTTCGAAAAAAGATGTCTGTAGTTAGGGTTTTATTAAACAACGTCTTAATTTTGTTCCTTTGTGTAACGAAACTTACCATACAATTTATATGGTTAACTTTCGTTACACAAAAATTTAAGTTAACACTTTGTTTTATAAAGCCCTAATTACGGACATCATTTTTTGAGAATGACCCAAAGATCAGTCAAGTTGAACAAGCTTCTCATCTCAAAATTTGCCGTTATTTGCTGGAAACTGATTTGGACACAGTCTGCGACAGCCAATGGCACGGAATATGTAGTAAGTGCTAGGTAAAGAAATTTCTCTTTCAATAACTGACGTTTGGGTCCGACTACCGGACGGAACGCATTGCATCCGGCCGTCTCTTTCTCGTTGGTTAAGCTACAGGGCCAAATTTGGTACTATAGTCGCCGCGTGGCGAAATCCTGACTCTGGTTAGAACACGCCTTGTTTTATAGTACCGTGATCCTATTAGGCCTTCACTTCCTGTTGCGGATACCTTGAAATAGCTGCATAATTAACAATAGATAAGTGCCAATAAGTACATTTTCCACATAACAGCAACACCTCCTTACTTGGCATACAGCGTGTGTATATACGAACATACATAATTACTGACAAAAGTACTTAATTCCCCGCCGGCTCTAGAGCTTATGTGGCAGCGAGATTTTTTATTTTTTCTTGTGTTTTCTTGTTTTTTATTTTTTTTTCTTTAATTTGTAACTCTTGCGGGCATAAATAAGTGTATTTTCTTTCTTTCTTTTAATTAAGATAACTTAAGTGGTGTTAACCGGTTCACCAAAAACAATATGATAATTGCTTTTTCGAACAGCAATGTAATGCAAACTTGTCATACTTGAGACTTGACACCAGAGGTAGGATATCGATATTTTCTCCATACAAAAATACCGATATTTTTTTAGTTCTTTCCGTTCTTTGGTTATTATACCATTTTTTAATCGGGGCCATTTTTTAATTTAATAATACGAAATTATTACTTAAATACATGATCGATGAGCCCTATATAAATGGCATAAAATAATTCAAAATATTGAGCTATTTCGGGGTTTTTGCAAAATAACGGTTCTGACTCCTGCAGCGGGACACATCTGAGAGGCAGATGTTAGACAATAATAGTTGTTACCGTAGGTAACACTGCGTGCCGAATTAGTTTCTAAAAAAATGATTTATATTTTCAAAATATTATATTAAAATAATGTTCATGCTAATGGAAATTTCACCCTGTATAAGTAAGAATATGAATAAAAAAATAGGTAAAAAAACTTTTTAAGTTAAACGGTTTTATCTTATGTTAAAAAATGTACCAAAAAGTAGAAAATAAATTTAGGACACAAAACGGGATCTTTTCGAGATTTTGACATCTGTTAGGTGGAAAATCGTCCAATAAGCGGAATAACTAATAATCTGGGACTTAACATACTAAATAAAAACGTGGGGCGCAATTTTTAAATAATATTCCTTTGGACGGACTTTCAAATACATGAGTTTTCCTATTTACATAATTAATAACACCCGCATCATGCCTTGCCTGGATTATTACACACAGGTAATAGAATAGACACATTAAGCAAAGTAACTGTTCTAAAACCATCTCAAAGTATCAAGCAGTTAGTGCAAACCGCATCAACGTAGGTAGTCCAGCAGTTTTCATGTTTATACGGACAGACAAACAGATGCGGGCGGATATATTGTTTCATAATATGTAGAGATATAGATAGATGCAAATACAATGCGCCCCACGTTTTTATTTAGTATGTTAAGTCCCAGATTATTAGTTATTCCGCTTATTGGACGATTTTCCACCTAACAGATGTCAAAATCTCGAAAAGATCCCGTTTTGTGTCCTAAATTTATTTTCTACTTTTTGGTACATTTTTTAACATAAGATAAAACCGTTTAACTTAAAAAGTTTTTTTACCTATTTTTATTTTCTAGTTTTTAGTTTAATATTCAACTTTTGACTAAAAACCATTGCGCAAACTATTCCTTATTTTGAACTATCCTCATTTCATTTTTGTGAGCCCGAAGAAAGTCAGGAGCTGAACAGGAGAATTTTTCAAACATTAGGTACTAGTTACCCTCTCTAGTTTGGTTGGACTCATTTGGTTGGCATTGATGACTCCAATACTTTATACTTGGGGTCGAGGAACTGATGATTGAATTAGAAAGCGAAAGCTACTAATCAATTTTAAAGGTAAAGTCTCATCTCATTTTTGCGATTACCAATGATGAGTTTCAGGGTGCAAAACCGATAATTACACGTTCAATACTGCGGAGCTGCAGAGTAGCTTTCTGCGTATCACCAACTACGCATATTATCCCAATGTAGCTCGCACCTACGCAAGCATAAGGACCGAGTTAAAGGCATTTGGGTGTTTGTAAATACGTGAATGGGCTCGCCTTGCCACACTGTGACGATAAACGCCTACGGTTTGGGGTTACTAGTAACAGTTAAATATTTTTACTTTCCGTTTTCTCACACCGTCATCAGGCCCTTGGCACTAAGTATAACGTAACAGACCTTATTGTCAATACAAACCGAATTACACAAAACTCGTTGGGATTAAGTAACGTTCCATTTTCAACATACAGTTGAAGATTTCTACATTTTACCTCCTGATTCCATCAGCCGACCGTCAATATCAACCAAAAAAACCTAAACTCGAAAGGGTTAATAGTAACGGTTGAGGATTTCGACTGTCCACCTCGTGACTCATCATCATTGCCTTCGTTAGCAAGCGTAATTTGGACTCATCAATACCAGCCAAATGAGCCTGAATTCGAAGGGGTTCCTAAAAACGGTTGACGAGTTAAACTCTTTAGCTCCTGACTCTATCATCAGACCCTCGTCACCATGTATAACGTATTGGGCCCGTCAATACCAAACGACCAACCATTTGGTTGAAGGGGTTAGGTACTATAAGCGGTTGAAGATTATCTGCTCTTCATATCCTGACTCCATCTTTAGACCTTCGGCACCAACTTTAACGTATAGGGCTCGTGAATACTAATTAAATGAGACCAAACTTTAAGGGCTTGTTAGCTACGGCTGAAGAGTTTCACTCTCTACCTCCTGACTCCAGCATCAGACCGTCGCCATCAAATATAACGCATTGAGCTCATCAGTACCAAGCGAATGAGCCCACACTTGGAGGAGTAACTAGTAACGGTTGAAGAGTTCCACTCTCTACCTCCTGACTCCATCATAAGATCCTCGCCATCAAGTTTAACGTAACGCGCTCGTCAATACCAACCAAATAAGACCAAAGTCGAAGGGGTTACTGGTAACGGTTAAAGAGTTCCATTCTAAAACATACTGACTCCATCATCAGACCCTTTTCACCAGGCTTAACGAATCGGGCTCCTCAATACCAAGCGAATGAGCCCACGCTCGATGGAGTTAGTAGTAACGGTTGAAGAGTTCCACTCTCTATCTCCTGACTCCATCATCATACCCTCGTCACCAGGTTTAACGAATCGGGCTCGTCAATACCAAGCGAATGAGCCCACGCTCGATGGAGTTAGTAGTAACGGTTGAAGAGTTCCACTCTCTACCTCCTGACTCCATCATGAGACCCTCGTCACCAGGCTTAACGAATCGTGCTCGTCAATACCAAGCGAATAAGCCCACGCTCGATGGAGTTAGTAGTAACGGTTGAAGAGTTCTACTCTCCAGGTCCTGACTCCATCATCAGACCACCTTGAATTTATTATAATGTTGTATTGTCACGGAAACAGAATCTGTGTGCAAAGTTTCATAAAAATCGGTTTCGTAGAAGTAGTTGAAAAAGCTGCTGCAAGATTTGACCCAAACAAACCTGACACAAACACGGTAAGCTAAATAAAACCGTTTAAAAATAGTCATGTTTCGGCCTTCTGCTTAATTGTTCACATAACGAGACATAAAATATGGCAAACGATTCTTAAAATACCCATTATTATAATAATACTTCATGTAAAGGCACACAATTAGCAATTATTTTCTGTTCAAGTCACAGATTTAATGTAACTTCATACTTTATTCTTGCCTTGTCAGGTAATGAGGGTCTGTGCCTAATTCATAAGTTTACGCCACATTGTTTTACCTACCCGTGGTTTAGTTACAACAGTTCGTAACCAGAGGCCACGCTGCTATAGTATAATAGCAGTATTTGTGACGTTCCGCAGGTAAAGGTACCTTATGGCGGGTAGGCGCTTACGCTGTTATTAACGGCACTCCTATATTCATTTGATGCTACACGACGTAAGTGCCGACCCTCCATAAGGTACCTTTTCCTGCGGAACGTCACATTTTTTCTTCCTACAAAAGGTACATCGCGCGCTTGAATGTGTGCGAGCCGTGTACGAACGCCAAAAAGTTTTAAGAATGTTCCAGTACGGATCGCACTCATTAAATTACATACAAAAGGCGTTTGTCAATACCTAACTCGCGCGCCGCGTACTACACCTCACGACGAGGGTAGATAACACACAAAATAAATACAAAAACAGAAGTTTTGAATGATAAGTATTATTTTTTATTCGCAAGTGTGTTGAAAAACGTCGTATAACCTCGTGGGCATTGGTCATTACAGTCTCGGTTATTACAGCCCTCACCTGGCGGCTCGGGCTGTGCAACAGAGCCTCGACTATAATGACCAACATAGCCCACTCATAATGTACTATTGACACATTTGACAGTGACAAATACATTATGTCGTAGTTTTTTTGTTCTTGAATTAGAATTCGGAGTATGACTGTTTTCCTTTTGTGCTATCTTAAATATTAGTAGTTAATGCAACTGATAAAAGTCAAAGTTCTTTATTCCTCAATTTAGGCATATTAAAATGCACCATGAATGTCAAGATTTACCACCGGTTTCTATGTGAAACATCTGCCCCGAGATGAACCGGCTCAGAAACTCGGCGAGATTAGTACATTACACAACTAGGGTGGTAATACAAAGAAAGGCCGAGATCGCAGAAGTTTGCGGCCCGAGCTGCAAGCGAGGGACGTAAATATGCGATCGAGGGCTTCGTGTTGTGTACATCATTTTATGTCTACACTTGGCCAGAAAGCGGTTTTTTCCGTACGCACAGCGTGCGGAAAAAGCCACTTTATGGCCAGGTGTGGCATAAATATTTTTTTCAAAACAGTCATACAATAATCATACTTTTATATCATATTTTAATGAAAACTACACAGTTTTTTGCACAGTAAGCCACTTTAGGTAATAACCACATTTTTACTAAAAAAAACCCGACCGCGGTGCACTTTGAAACTGCACAAAATCCGCCATTTTGTTTATTTTAACGAACTTCATACCCAGTGACACTCGCACCATCAAGACGAATCTAATGATGTATCATTTATCAAACTCGGATGTGCCGTTGAGTAGTTACGAGCGGACACAGGAACGGACATACATACATACATACATACAGGTCAAACACATAACCCTCCTTTGGGCTTCGCCGCAGTCGGGTAAAAAATTAATGATTATGCAGGACGTTATTCATCATCATCATCATCATCATTTCAGCCATAGGACGTCCACTGCTGGACATAGGCCTCCCTCATAGATTTCCACTTAATTCGGTTGGAAGCAACCTGCATCCACCGTGAGCCAGCAGCCTTAACCAGATCATCTGTCCATCTTGTTGGTGGACGTCCGACGCTGCGCTTGCCGATTCGTGGTCTCCATTCGAGAACCGTTACTATTTACAAATAACCCTGTCCATGACATAGTCGTTTATTTTTAGTAAGCCCGAGCGAGCAATTACTTTTTCTATTACGACAGATCTTTTAGTCTGTAAGCTCTGTAATTGTTTTTAGAATTTTATTATAGAATTTAACACAATTCCCAGGAACGAGTTTCTTTGTTTTTGACAGTCTGTAAAATTATTCTTTAAGCTTTCTAGTGTTTCTGGTAACTTTTGACTTATCAACTCATATACAACGTGCTTATCAACGTATTTTATACATGATACATAATGAGAAGCCTTGAAATACGAGTGTGGTTTTATAATAAGATCACATGAGTGTTTTAAGGCTTAATAATGTACAGTTGCATACATATATTACTATAACATCACACTTATTATAAATCTTCAATGATGTGTTCGAACACCATATGAATGGCCGATTAGATTTAAAATTAGGACCAAATATATTTTCATAATAGTGTCGATTTCGATGTTCTTATGATTTGACATAAATCATTATAACACTGGCACAGAAAACATACTAATGTTACATTACTGGTTGCAATAATGTAGTGAGTGTAGATAAATGTACTTTCTTTATTTTTCTTTCTTTTAAATGAAAAGTTTGTCGGCTATTCAAGGGCAAATCCGTACATATGTACGGCCCTGCTTAGATAAACGGATAAACGGAATGGCCATAATCCATTTACTTAAAGTAATAAAATCCTTTACGCTGTAAACGGGCGTTTAAGTAGGCAATAAAACACTATTCCTATTATACTTTTAAAAACAACTTAGCCGATTAAACTGGTAGACACTTAAAGCCAACAGAATTGGTCCTTCATAGGTCTCTACCAGTCTAGTCAGTTATGCTGTTTTATCTCTTCAATTGAATTTATAATGTTTATGCGATTAACGAACTGTTTAAGTCGACTGTTTATCATCCGAGATTTAGGCATGCTTTTAATTTAAACGACTACGGAATAAACCACTGATAAGCGACTTCCACGCGCAAAAGTACAATTTTGCTGCAAGTCGATGTCAATATTTTTCTCTTCTTAGTCGTGTCGATTATGACTGATGATCGTAGTTGGTAGCAGGGCTCCCGACATGCGTGTTACACGCCGATCCGTGTACCCGTATAAACCCCGGCGGTACTAAGTTCCCGAATTACACGAACCCGCCAAGATCCGTTGTCGGGTCTGCCTTCGGGTCCAGGTCGACGTGTTTCGGCTCCGTTCGGGTATTGAATACACATCATCATTCCGATGACCATTAAAAAAAACCTTTAATCCCTCACAGATCCCATCACCAGAACTGGATTTTGAAAAAAATAGAACCAATTTCAAGGTATCCTTTCAATCATCATCATCATCATAATTTAAGAGCTTTGCTCTTGTCGGTGGAGTGGACGCCATTTTGTGCGGTCCTCAGACATGCATTTTAGCACCTGGTACGACTTGAGTAGAAATGAAATGTCAGCCTAATCATTAAAAATAAAAAATCGGTTTACGTTAATGACGGAGTTCTCAGATAACAAACATAAAAACCGGTCAAGTGCGAGTCGCACTTGCGCACCGAGGGTTCCGTACAAACTCATAAGTAGATACATGAATAGTTCAAGAAAAACTCTATGTCGATTAGTTTAGTAGGAGCAAATAAGTATGTATTACGATTTTCGCAAATTTCTCAAAAACGGTGCAAGTTAGGAAAACCGTTATATTTTTCCTGTAATATTTAAGATGACATTAATAATTGGTAATTATTACAGATTTTTCTGTTCAGTAACTTCGAAGATAATAGGGGGGAATGGTATTAAGAATAAAAATAAAAACGTCATTTTAATCTACAAATCCAGCCCTTTCATTTGATACTCCACTCGATATAATAGCCCTACTTTCAATTTTCAGAGTCCGATTCGGGACCCCTTTAAAAAAAGTAAAAGAGTCATAAGATTTGTTTTCCACCCAATAGGCTCGTTTGCGGTTTTTAACACTGTTCCAAATTTCAAGTCGATAGCATTAGTAGATCCTGAGATATCTTGCTGTGACAGACGGACAGACAGACAGACAGACAGACAGAGTCGCACCATAAGGGTTCCTTTTTTACCATTTTGGTACGGAACCCTAAAAAACCCGTCTGTGAGTCTTAGCGTGAAGTTAAAAATTACTATTCTAATCATAGAAACCGCAGTAAATTAAATAGTTAAAACCGTTGTTACATTGTTTCTTACACGTCAACGTATTCATAATTGTTATGGCATTTAAAACGTTATTTGTATACCTACGAATTAGTAAGACTCATAGATGACATACCTATCGTGACATATATGCGTCACGCTAATGTATTTCTTTTCAAGTGACGTGTTCAGTTTCAGTCTGCGTAATATTCATATGATGACACGTGAAACGCATAAATATCTGACACGATCTTATTAATATAGGAACAGAGTACTTAGTGTCAGATATTTTTGCATGCCCCAATTCATCATACTATTTGGCATGTATTATTTTTCGAACGCCAAATGAGAGTTTATATTCTAAACAACCTGTCCCGGCGGATTTCGATCCGCCTCAGATTTTTTTGGATGTTTTAATAGTTATTCTGTTATTAGGGCCGAGATGAACCCAAAAAATCAAAGATCATAAAAATCGGTCCACCCGTTCTTGAGTTATAAATGGTCATAGAAGATATGACTTATTACCATATATTGCAGTCTATTCTATAATTAGTAACGTGCAAATCACAGAACACCATCTGGATCTCTTCACGAAAACATGAAAGCAGGATCTTATAAGGAACACCGGAACCGTCTTTTAATTCATCTTTTGAATTAAAAAATGCAAAGTTTAATATAAAAATAAAGTAGCTAAAATCTAAATATTAGGGGACAATCTAACACAAATCGACCTAGTCCCAAACGTGCAAACTAAGCAATGCTTATACTATGGGTGCTAGACGACGATATACATACTTAAATAAGTACAATACAAATATATTAGAAAACATCCATGACTCAGAAACAAATTATTACCATATTGTAGAAATTTTTGCCCTTACCAGGATATCCTATATCCAAATTAGATAGTATTATATATTTGAAGAGTTTTCTCCTTCTCCAAGATCCCATCATAAGCCACCCGTAGGTGTATGATGCTACGCTTTGTCGCGTGATAAATAAATTATAAAGCATCCGTCACGTTTTGACAAATAGTGTGTGAGAGTGACGGATCACTTTTACACACTATTTGTCAAAACACCTATTTATCGTGCGACAAAGCGTAGAGCATCGTAAGCCTACAGCCGGTATACTTTTTGACGTGATAACGTCTTATAATTCGATGGAGCCGGCTGCACGCACGAAAAAGTGTGACGTCATTTGCCGTTACCTTGCGGGGCCGTTACCTTATCAACTCGAAAAACCAGTAAGCGCCGCAGGATTTCATATATCTTACGCGTTTTTGCGCAAACTAACTTTATCAACTCGAAAAAACAGTAAGCGCCGCAGGATTTCATACATCTTACGCGTTTTTGCGCAAAATAGGTACTTTATATTATTCCAGCACTAATGTCGTTAAGGCGATAGTTTCTTACAAATTGTTAATAAATTAGGCCTTATTCCCTAAGATACGGCTGTCAAAATCTCTATTGTATGACAAGAAGTCAACGTTATCACGTTCGACTATCGTCAGTAAACCGACTTTACAGACAACCGATTTTTTTTAAACAAAAGTAGATTGTATAACTTTTGACGTGATAACGTCTTATAATTCGATGGAGCCGGCTGCACGCACGAAAAAGTGTGACGTCATTTGCCGTTACCTTGCGGAGCCGTTACCTTACGGGGCCGTTACCTTATCAACTCGAAAAACCAGTAAGCGCCGCAGGATTTCATACATCTTACGCGTTTTTGCGCAAACTAACATTATCAACTCGAAAAAAACAGTAAGCGCCGCAGGATTTCATACATCTTACGCGTTTTTGCGCAAAATAGGTACTTTATATTATTCCAGCACTAATGTCGTTAAGGCGATAGTTTCTTACAAATTGTTAATAAATTAGGCCTTATTCCCTAAGATACGGCTGTCAAAATCTCTATTGTATAACAAGAAGTCAACGTTATCACGTTCGACTATCGTTAGTAAACCGACTTTACAGACAACCGATTTTTTAAATAATTCCCTAAATCGGTCTAGCGATCGAGTAATTGGAGGTACCATACTCGAATGTCCATTAACGAAATACAGTGGCCAAGTACAGGATTTAAAAAAAACTCACGAGCTATTTGACTTTTTTGCCAATTGTAACTTTAGAATATAAGCATGCAGTTTTCAGTCAATATTTTCCATACGAGAAAGTAGTATATTATTGAGAAGTCTCGACCCCATTCATTCGTTCTTCAAGAACTTCATTTCATTCAGTTCTTTCAGAACTTCATTCATGTGATCGAACTTCTCAATAATATATGTGATTGGGTTCAAACCGAAATATTAACAACACTTAATACTCATTTTGCTCTTAGCTTTGATCTAAAATTCTATTTATATCAAGCAAAATAAAAACTTCTATAGCGCGATCTATATCGCGGTATTCTATTGACTAACAGGGTGCTATCAGAACTTCATTCATGTGTTTCAACTTCATAAGAATATATGATTGTGTTTTAAATTTCCAATAATTTTGTGAAGCCTTCGTCTTAGAGAAATTCCAAACAGCAAAAGACACAACATGCGGTTCGAACCGGCCGATTCGGGTTGCATGCAAGGCCCCAGGGAGCTTGATCCCCGGCGTAAGCCTCATAGCGCCCCATCTCCCACAGAGACGGTTAACTATGGCGTTTCCAACACAACTTGTCGGGGGATTGATCAAGTCCCACTGTGACAAGAATGGACCTTCCAACGGAGTTGGTAAGGACGCGTTTCACGTGCTTAGGTATAAATCAATACATCGTACAATACTACACAACAGGGACACCTAGGTTGATCAAGTCCAGGTGTGTGGATTACGTGTTGACTGTACGGTTGACGACAACCCGTCAATACATTGATTTAAATTTTTATTTATATCGAACAAAATAAAAAACTTCTATAGCGCGATCTAGACCGAGGTATTCAATTGGCTAACACGCCCGCCGCACGAATACGTCATATCTCAGTCAGGTAAATATTAAAATAGAAGTATTTAGTCCAAATATGAAACACAATTTGGAACCGTTCGGGAATTAAAAATAAGGTTCATACTAGTATGTTAACTCCATGACTCATATATATTTATATTATTTAGCATACGATGTAAAACTGTTGCTGTAACCTGAGTCACATCAATTCATAGAGCGCTCGAGTATTACATGCATATTAAGGCAACTTGTAGGTATGATTGGTAATAAAGTATAGATATACTCTATATGATACCAATTGTAACAGAACAAATTAGTTCTATGTGAGATAAATTCCGTATATATTCAACCTTAATTAACCAAACTAATATGACCTACTTCCTCGTCAAGAGCAGTAAGACTAACTACGAATTCTTTCAACTTTAAGGATTAAGACAAATTGCTCATTCGTGTTGTTATCAAGATAAAGGTTCGTTGTTTGTTCAAAGATAGGAAGTGTTTGGTATAAACATGTACCTAAACAAATTGGGTTGTTATCAACAAGCTGCGTTCCATACATTTATGTATAACAATGCATTATCTGCTCTTAAGTAACGAATAAGAAGACAGTAATATTAGACCAGCATTATACAAATCGCAACATACATAAATGATCTCCTTTTTGAAGTTAGAAAATTAATTAGGTATTACGCAATTGCGCAACGTGTAGTTCATTGACAAAACAGGACGTTGCACAATGTCATTGACATCGAAACAGCACGCCAACAATAATTATTATGCGAGTGTAGTACTTTCTAAGGGCTGTCAGTTGTCTTTATGAGTACACAAATTAATTTAATTTCCGTCGCGTTAGAAATGCTATTATTTTGCTGTTTTTGGAAAACAAAACATCGTTTAGAATATGAATAAGGTAGATATAAAATAACTGATAATGAGTGCACAATTCTGCTGCTAGATTCTTGGGTATGCTTGGGTCTAAAAATATATTTCTCAATAATCAGAAGTGGAATTAAGAAAATAATTACACATATTTCTTCAATCTGAGGGCTTCCTTTCGAAATCGGTTAAAAGGAATATCACTCAAAGTATCTAAAAATAAAATCAATCTGCACTTGCACTTAATCCATTTAGTGCTTAGGTGTCACCCTAACGCGTATAACAATATCAGCAGATATTGTCTATTAATTAGCCGGTTGTTAAACTTCGCGTTCTTTTTCGACCTCTTTCAACGCAGATTGCTGTTCCGCGCAGTGCTGAATAATTTATTTGCTGACATCAGTTACCACTACCACTTTTAAAATGTTAGTAAGTACAACTTTAATTAAAAATGGAGAACGATTCCATAATTATTTGTTACTAATGAGTATTATTTTCAGGTCTGATAGTGAATTCGAGAGCATCATCGCCGCCCCTCGTAACATTGAGGCTGTTACCTCTAAACCAGGGCAGAAAAGGAAAAAGACGTCTTATAGGTATCTATATTTCTTAAGAGATTTTAATATATTGGTCTTTAAGGTGTTCTGAGTTCATATATAATATTTATATAACGATTTTTTTTATTTGTTTCAGATCTGATTCCGATAACAGTATATATGCAGGAACACAAAACGAGGCTAAAATAAAAAAAACGCAAAAGAAAACCGTGAAACGGTCCCCCGCAAGGTAATTATTCCAAGTATTTTAAATAATTTCAGTACATTCTTCTGATTATTAAGAACACTTTCCTTACTTCCTAGATTTTATTTTTACTTTAACTATTAAAGGTTCTTAATTTTTTTTTATGTTTTACAGAGCTGCTGCACCCAAGAAAAAAAGTGAAAAGGATCCTTTTAATCTCTTTGGGATATTTCCTGAAGACGTTGGCCTTGTTGCTCCGCTCTCGACTTCTCAGCAGCTGGATTCATTGATTATAAATCGATTACCTACTGGGCACACAAAGCGGAGCTGCGATCTGAAGGGCGAATTTTTCCTGGAATTAAAGGTGTCGAAGACTGAGGACATACTTGGTGAGTCACCAGATCAACGATGGAAAAAAGCTCTCGTTTCCGTTAAGGCACAAATCGATGACGATACGCCGCAATGGGAAGTATTGCAAAAATTAATTAAACGTTTGGAAATTCTTTTTGAAGGCGTGGACGCCAAATTTTGTTCTTATAACAAGTAATTTTATCATTTACATTCTTTAACTTTTGTTGTGATTAGTTATTTAAATTAAGTATGCCCTTTTGCTCTAAGTGTTCAATTAGAGTAGAAAGAAACCAGTGGGTGGGACACTTAAAAAGTAATCAACATAAGAATAATTCGGCTGTAGAAATAAATGATAAGGTAATTGAAATTTCGTCTGCTTTTAAGGGTCGCATATCATCGTACAGATTAATTGCAACGGAAGAGTTTAAATTCTGTTTACCTGAAACATATTTAAATGCCTTAAAGTCGAAATGGTTAGTACTTTTGCAAAATTCACTTCAAAAACATAAATGCATAAAAGTTAATTTCGAATATTTCGGTAATTTCCTTTTATTCAAAGATGATAAACAAGAGATCAAATCTTTTGCGACTAAAAATTATTCAGTGCATCAAAATTATGAGTTGGAAAAGCTCTTCCTAACTTTTTTTAATAGTATAAAACAAAAGTTGGAAGAATTTCAGGAACGCGATTCTGGATGGACTTTTTTGTCTAATTTGTATTTAGAAATTAACGTAAATAAGTATGAACCATTAAGAGCGTCTTCTTACGTGGATTTGCCTCCGTTAATCAAAAATAAAAAAGCTTGTATTAATATTCGTAATGATGACGAGTATTGCTTTCTTTGGTGTATAGTTGCCGCTCTTTACCCAGCTAAACATCATAGCGACCGAGTGTCGTCTTATCCTCATTTCAAAAGAGTTTTGAAAACGGATAATATTAGTTTTCCTGTTACGCTCAGTGATATTAAGATATTTGAACGTAACAATGCAGATATTTGTGTTAATATATATTCTTTAGAAAAGAATCGAACGATTGTAGGTCCTCTTTACAGATCTGTATACAAAAGGAAGCATAGAATTAATTTACTTTTAATCGAGGAAGGTTTTAAGTCGCATTATGTTTTGATTCGTAACTTGTCACGTCTTGTACGTTCTCAAATTACAAAGCACCATGGTAAACTTTTTTTTTGCGAAGACTGTCTTATGTTTTTCGATTCTGAACAAAGTCATGAGAATCATGTTTGTAGTGGAGTTGCCACTGTACTTCCTGGTAAAGGTACATATCTCGAATTTAAACATTTCGAACGTAAACAAGATGTACCGTTTGTGGTATATGCAGACTTTGAAACCATTTTAAAACCATTCCAAGGATGTGAACAGGGTTCTACGAACAGTTTTACTTCTAATAAACAAATTCATATACCTGCAGCTTTTGCTTATCACATTGTATGTTCTTATGACGAGTCCTTAAATCGTTTTGTGCAGTATCGCGGACCCGATTGTGTTTCTAAGTTTTTAAAATACTTGTACAGACATGTGACTGAAATATACGAGATCTTGAATAAAGAAATTCCTATGATTTTTACTGAAGAAGATGCCGTAGCTTTCAAAAATGCTAAAATTTGTCACATTTGTAAAACTTACCTGTTTTTGGATAAAGTAAGGGACCACTGTCATTTAACAGGATTATTTCGTGGCGCCGCTCATCTAACATGTAACCTACGATTTTGCGTGCCGAAACTAATTCCTGTTTTCTTTCACAATTTATCAGGATATGACTGCCACTTATTTATCAATGAACTAGGTAAATGCTCGGGACCTATAAAAGTGATACCTAAAAGCAAAGAATCGTATATTTCATTTACAAAGTTTTTGTTATTACCTAATGATCAGTACGCTCAAATACGATTTGTGGACTCATTCAAGTTCCTAGGAACTAGTTTAGAAAAACTAGCAAAGGGCTTATGTCCATTGGATTTTATTCATCTAGGTAAATTCTTCCCTGAACAACCGAAATTTAATTTATTAACACGCAAAGGGATTTATCCTTACGATTATATAACCGACTGGGATAAATTTACAGAAGATAAGTTACCTGCAAAAAAATTCTTTTTTAACTCGCTTACTTCGGAAAAAATTAGCGAATCAGATTACCAACATGCTCAAAGTGTGTGGGATATGTTTCAATTAAATAACTTGGGTGAATATACTGATCTCTATCTAAAGACGGACGTACTGCTTTTGTCTGATATTTTTGAAAATTTTCGGAAAAACTGCAAGATTTATTATGATTTAGATCCCGCCTTTTACTTGACAGCGCCTAGTTTATCGTTTGATGCTATGTTGTACAAAACTGGTGTTAAATTAGAATTAATATCCGACTTAGAAATAATTCGTCTTATTCAAAAAGGTATTCGAGGTGGCATATGTATGTGTTCAACCAGACACGCTCTTGCTAACAATAGATATATGAAAACTTATGATGTCAATAAACCCGATACGTTCCTCGTCTACATAGATTGTAATAACTTATATGGTTACAGTATGAGTCATTCGTTACCTATATCTAATTTCCGCTTTCTAGAGAATACTGATATACAACGATTAGACGTTATGTCGGTTCCAGACAACGCGGAATTCGGATATATTCTTGAGGTTGATTTGTCTTATCCTAAGGAGTTACATGATTTACATAACGATTATCCTTTTTGCGCGCAAAAATTCGCCGCTCCAGGGGGGAAGACTTGTAAATTAATTCCGAATTTGTACGACAAATATGAGTACGTCATTCATTATGTACATCTAAAAACATGTTTGCAGAATGGGTTGATTCTGAAAAAAATTCATCGTGTAATTACCTTTCGTCAAAGTCCTTTTCTCAAGAAATATATAGATTTAAATACAGAACTTAGAAAAAATGCAAAAACTACGTTCCTTCAGGATCTTTTCAAGTTAATTATTAACTCAGTGTTTGGGAAAACTCTTGAAGACGGTGAAAAACGAGTAGTAGTTAAATTAGTTAATCAGTGGTGCGATGAGAGAAACACAACTAAAAAGTTTACTGGTGCTGGAAAATTAATAGCGCGTCCAAATTTCCATAGCGCTACCGTATTTTCTGATAACTTAGTTGCTGTCCAAATGAAACCAGAAAAAGTTGTTTTAGATAAACCAATATATATAGGATTCGCGATACTCGAGCTTTCTAAAAGTCATATGTACCGATTTCACTACACTGTAATAAAACCTTACTACAATGACCGCATATCGCTTTGTTATACAGACACTGACAGTTTTGTGTATAAAATTGAAACAAATGACTTTTATGATGATTTGAAAAATCATTTTTTAAATTATTTCGATACGAGTAATTATGATATCTCAAACGGATACCAGATACCTCTGAGAAATAAAAAGATACCAGGTCTTTTCAAGGACGAACTACAGGGAAAACTCCTTATAGAATTTGTCGGTTTACGATCCAAACTATACTGCATTAAAAGTGAGGATTCAGTGGTTAAGAAGGCAAAAGGTATAAAAAAACCTGGCGTTCAAGAATTAACGTTAGATAATTATAAAGACGTTCTGTATAATAATAGTATTATTAGAAAAAAGAATATATTGTTTAAATCGATTAAACACCAGATCTTTACGCAAACTGTTAACAAAATTGCATTATCCTGTAAAGATGATAAGCGACTTACATCATCAGACAAAGTAACTACTAAGGCATGGGGGCATAAATCGATACTGTAGTATATATTATTTTACTTCTAGTTCTAAGTCCGTTCTAGTTTTTAATGTAATTAGTGAAATAATTATGTATTTGACTTACTCTATTCTGTGTTTGTAAAATACTATAATTTATAATAATATTATAGATGATTTTTGTTATTTGTGTGAGAAACTTAAATAAAAATAAATATGAAGCATTTTTGTTTTGTTTCAACCTATTCCCTGTATAGGTACCTAATCTTGAGTTAACTGAGTGCATTACCTATAAATTAATGGAGTTAAAGGATGCAGTCTCTTAAGTAAAAATAACTTTAACGTAATTCATAGTTGGTTTCGTTGAAAAACTAAATTTCACATGTTCTTACGTGTTTATTATAACACCAGGTTAATAACCTGCAGCGTCAAGTAAACTTGATCGTGGCGCGTGCGCTGATATATGATCGTGGCGCGTGCTTGCGTAATATTGTTTACCTACACATTAGCTCTATATAAATATGAGTTATTTAATGTAAATATCAATTACTTCTACATTAGCTGTCTTGGATATTACTACAAAGTTTATTTTGAGCCGAATTGCAACAACAGTTTGGTAAGTCATACGCTGTATTATTCTAGCTCTATATATGATGTTGTTTGATTTCTCGCTGCATCAACTTGTAGGTATAGACCTATAGGTTATTTTAAGCCTAACTGGTGAAGATTTTTACTGTTTTATACAATAAAATTGTTCATGGTCTTTATGATCCGACGCAAAGAAGTGGTGTTATACATTTGGCGTGTGTATATGGATGTCTGTCTGTGACATCGCAGCTCCCAAACAAATAAACCGAATGAGCTGCGGTTTTATTATTTTGAAAACTGGTTTGAGCGAGAGTGTTCTTAGCTATGTTTAGTTAAAATTGGTTTAGCCATTCAAGAGTTACTAGCATTTTACTTCATCATGCTGAAGGTATTTACTAGATAGGTGAGGTTATACAGTAATTTATTAAATAATGTTTCTTGTTACAGAAAATGGATAAATTTGAAGACATAACACCACTGTTTTCTCAATACGCGCAGGATCCTCTAGAGGGATTCACCGACGTGGAAGAAGACTGCGAATTAGGCAAAAAAATAAAGAGGGCAATACAACGGCCCAGGCAGAGGAAGCCTGGCAAAGTCATGAATAAAGTCCAGAAGAGAGGCGGACCTAAACAACTACCGTCTTTTGTAATTAATCAAAAGCCTGGGACAGGAACGAGAATGGTGAAGATTGAAATAATAGATTTAAGCGACTCGAGTACTGAAACACATGAAGTTGGAGAAAATGTAATCCTAAGTGCTCAGTATATAGCGGATAATGGATACGACGAGATTGTTGATAGCACAGAAGCTTTAGTCAATAAAATATCAAAAAAAGTGTGCGGATACAGTGCTAGTTTTTAAGGTTATGCAGCTGACTGTAGAATAAGTTGAATAAATTTATTATAAATATTCAGTAGTTTTATTTTGTGTGGAAATTAAAAATACGTCCTAGTTATCTGAAGAGCTAAAATTTATATTTACCAAATTGGTACTTTATCTTTATATACTTAGCGTTCAGGTTTTAGTATGTTTATTAAATAAAACAAAGTTCTGTTGTGAATACATAATTTTATTTCATTTAAACTAGCAATCTATAACTGACGAATACATGAACATATTATTATCAAAAAACCATTTTTTGATACATATTACATTTTTTAAAGCACACTTATTTTTATGATATACACAGTTATATATCGAGTCATTGGTAGAATATTTTTCGTAAAGATTTTTTAAATTAGGATAACCTTTCCCTTCCAGTTCTATAACAGTACAATCAGGACACAAGTCCTTAAACCAAAGTGCTTTTTCCAAACCTTTTACAAAAACCTTTTTGTCTTGAAAGTGATATACAATTATTCGTTTAAATTCTCGGTAATCAACAAATCCCTCACGCCATAGAAGACCATGATTTTTCTCCACCCATCTCACGTTGCGTTTCTCGCTTTCCGATAAAGTAGAAAATGTATATGGAGGTTTTATTAAAAAGACTTGGGTATATTCATTTGTGCTATATGCAAATTCTTTAACAATAAATTCATTATTAAGCGACTTGAACCCCTGAAGATCGACGAATATGCAATCACTGTTCATGATATTTTCTTTGTTATGTTACTTAATGGTCTGTACTCTATGATACTATCATTCAAAATAAGACAATAAGCAGACGTATGATCAGGTATATCAGCTTCACACTCTATTTCAACACGTACATCAACAACACCTGATTTCAAAGTATCATTTTGTCTAGAACAGTCTAAGAAAAACAAAGGTGCTATATCTTTAAATTCGTGAGGACTCAGCAAAGGTTCCTGATACCGGTTATAGTATGATTTTTGAAATTTGGTATATTGCTCATATAATAAAGCATATTTTCCATCGGAAAAACTAACGTTTAAATTTTCGTATGGGAAATACGTAGAGTTTAAGTAGACTTTAACTTCTCTTAAATTACAGTGATCAAAATATGTCATATCTTTATCGGATGCATTTTTTCTACCAGTTTTTAACCCAATTATAACGTAGCGAGGTTTTTCAATTTGAGACGAGGTTTTAATTGCCCACGAATGTTTTGAAGTTCTTGGTAATAATGGATACTCATAAAGGTCCCAGTTCCTAAATGCAACCTGGATTGCTTGATCTTTTTCCAAATATTTGAGTAAATGTAATTTTTCACGATCTGAGACTTTGATATGAGGCATACGCCATACGACTTTGGTTAAATTAATATTATCTACATATTCGTTTGTATTCAATTTAACACTGTTTAAATTTGTATTAGAGCGTAGAAGAATAAGTTCATGTTTACAATTAATTATAATCTTGTTATAGTCCTCTGCAAAACCCAGAATTTTGTTCAAAGGAACAGATACAGAAAATGTTCCGTTAGTAATTTTATTACCTTTGATATCCCATCCCCATGATTTAGCCATTCTTGCTTCATGGTCATTCATAGATAACAGAGATTTCATTGTTGTTGTAACTCCGGCGTTTTTTATTTTATCTATTTCTATTCCATTCAGCTCATATCGAATATCTTGAAAGAAATGAAGAATTGGGTTGTTTGTGAATTGGATGCTGGGTACATGTGTTTTTGTTTCTCGATTGATCACAGTGATGGAACCCTCTATATGTAATGTACTGGCAGATGGTAGCACATATATATTTTGTTGGTTTATGGGTATACGTATTTCATCGTTTAAGTTAAAACTTGTTACATAAGGTTTGTAAGAATGATACTCATAACTTTCGATCGTGTTATCATAATTAAAAGAATTTGTTACGTCCAGTATGCTCATTTTAGTAAACCGATGGATCTAAGAAAAAATTTATTTTCTGTCGTTAGTTTACTTTTAGGTCTTCTTTTCTTGATAGCACAAAGAGTACTAATGGGTTTACTGTAGCTCCCTACAGTTTTATTAAAGTCGATCATTTTTTTCTTATATGTAAGTATATCTGGACTTCTTCTCCACGTAAATTGACTAAGTTGTCGTTTGTATCTAATATTCTAATTTTAAGTGAGCTTAAGCTGCTTTGAGTGACCGGAAAATAAATAACGTTTTTAGGTGTTTCAATGATTCGATAGCCAGGTGGCACATTAGGTACAAACTCATGAATTATATGGCTCGGCTTTCCGTTAGTAAATGATCCGCTCACGATATCACATTCAACCCGAACTATAGTTGTTGATAGAATGGATACAGGAAAGGGTGAGTCTCTTAATATATTCGCCTGTACGGTTTCGTTACCAAATCCTAATAATTTTCCAACTGAGTTTTCATTGTTAAAGTACACGTTTTTAGAGCATAGTATAGATGTCTTCAACGTGTTATTATTACATGATAGTTTAAAAGTGCACCCCTGAACATGTTTTTTAATATAGTCATCGAGGTCTTGAAGTTCATATGAGCCTTCCGGTATCTCTAATACCTCATTTTTACCATAATAGAATTTGTTATTTCTATCGTCGATGTTAGGTATTGAATTAAATGTAGATAAATATAGTAGACCACACTCATATTCACCGTTCAATTGAAGGGCGGGTGAGTAATTTGTCGTGAGAGAAGAAGAGGTACCGGTTATGGATAAAGTGAAAGACATGGTGTGAATGATGAATATTTTATTGGGAACACTAATTTAAACGTTCCTTCCAAAATTTCTTCAAATATTTTAAACACAAGTGTCCACAATTGACAGTATCGAATTTTTGGTACGTGTTATAATTATATAAAATATCATATTTTTTTAGATAAGTTATCAATTCTAACGGCGGTTTAATATCGCCAAAGCTATTAAAATATTCACAATAATTTTTATCTTTGACATAGGCTACCCAGTGAGTTCCTTGGTTTGAAAATTTGTCTAAATTAACAATCGCACACTCCTTAACCTTCGGGTGTTTTGGTAAACGGTCCCTCATAAAAACACCTCTGAAATAAGGGATGTCTGAAGCGTGAGTTATGATATCGATATTTGTAAGAGCGCGTCTGGGTAACCTATTACTTAGTTTTTTGTAGTTTTCAAACAAAGACCGTTTCCATTTCTGTACGGTTTTATATGTAATCCCTTACCGAGAGCTATGGATTCCATCATTTTATTATGTCGTTCTGATTCAGAAAATTTATCTCTTGCTGCTTTATAATCACCAACAGCTTTAGCTATCCCAGCAGCTCCACCTGCTAGTGAGCCCAACGCTGATAAACCCGCAAAAATGGGTATCAATGGTAGTATACCTCCAGTTTTAGGGATGGGTATCATACGAGGAATTCGCACTTTACATGAACTAGGAAATAATTTTTTTGCAGCGGCATATGCATTGTCTATAATATTTCCTTTTTTGTTTTTTTTTAATGCCATTTTAATTTTTGATACCAAGTGCTTAAATGATTTTACACCTGCTCCAGCTTTGATTTTAGATTTCATGATTTTACTAACTAACCATGAAGCCAATTTTTCTCCTTTTCCAGCAGTCTTTGCTTTTATTCTTTGCTTAGCCATTTTATAAAGTTCTAAGTCAGCTTTATGACGGTTTTCTAAATTTGAATGTTTATCGTAAGCGATATCGTGTTGCATACACGCTGAATCTAAAGCATTTATTCCTTTATCACCACGGGTTAAGCGTGTTTGTAATTTTGTGCCAGGACCACAATAATTGTAACCAGGAAGATGTAGTTCAAACGGAAGATTATTAATAACACTATTTAAAAGTCCTCTTCCATTCATATCCAATATACTAATGACAGAATAGCATTCAAACAAGGTAATAAGTACGCCTATACAATTGCACTTCTATTGATCCAACTGTTTTCAGTGCTCTTTAGACCTAGCCACTTAACATATAGTTTATTACCTCTTTTTTTTATTATCTTTTCTATTAAGTAAACATCAGGATGTTTTGTTTTTTGAAGTTCCTGTTCATAAAAAGTACCTAAGATAGCATTTTTTCGTTGGTCTTCTAAATGATATGTCACTGGTTGAGTGTTGTTAACTTGTTTTATTGTGAATAGTTCTGTAGACCAATTAGGAGTATAGCCTTTATGAAATACACCTTTGTACTTGCTTATACGAACTCGATCTCCTAAATTAAATTTATTTAATTTTAAACAAGGAACAAACTGTATTTTGTTAATTATCTCTTTCACTTCTAATTCGTTATTAAAATTAACATCAGCAGGTCTAAACCTTATTGTGCGGTGAACTGTGTGATTGTATGCATTGACTATATCGTTTAATGGTTTTCCAACCCATTTATAATTTCCTATGATGCTAAAATATTTATAAAGTTTAGTCTTCAGCGTTTTTATAAGTCTCTCTACTATAGACGCCTTCTTAATTGAAAAAGTTGAATAATGATTTATTTGTAACGATTTAACGTAATGTGTAAATTCATTATTGTAAAACTCTTTACCCAAATCCGTTTGAAGATTACATGGCTTACGTTTTGTAGTATTAATTATCTTCTCAAAAGCAGTTTTAATTTCAAATTTAGTCTTTGATTTAACTGGCATACACCATGCATACTTCGAAAACGCATCAATAACAACCAAAATGTATTTATATCCTTTATTAACTGTTTGAAAGTTCTGTAAATCAATTAAATCAGCCTGCCACAAATCATCAATGCCCTTAAGTAGAACAGAACGACGAAGAAAATTTTTGCGAGCCGACCTATGGATCTCATTTACTATTTGTTCTTTTGACATTTTTTAACGGAGTGAAAATAAGGTCTATTTCCTTCTTTGTATAAAAGTCAGATTTCAACTGATGCAAAATTTGTTGAATTTGTGAATTTATACTTTCTAATACCGAATCCATTTTTTTCTTTTCGTAAGTGTTTTGAATACATTGATCAACGTATTGCTTATTAGCTGCATCTTTGGCAGATATAGGTAACTCAATGCCTTTCAGCCTCGAGGACTGCAAATCAAATTCGCCGTTTTCAGTACGAAGCAGTGCAGTATCATTAAAATCTGATACACGTAACCGTTTGTGAACATGATGACCGTATTTGTCAATATTCATAATTTAAGTGTAATACGTATCTTGTCGGAAATTTGTATAGACTGACTAACAATTTAATTGTATTTGCGTTATATATTGTTTACTATGCCAGACTCCTGCAATTCTTCAATTATAGATATGATTTCGTTGTCTAGTCCAGTATTACCAGCATCACGGGATGCGATAAGCAATTTTAATCTATCAACTAGCTCGTTAGGATTATTCCAATAGACGTACGAAACATTTTCAGACACTTTTTTCATAATAGGTAGACCTTGTCCAAGGGTGCAACTCTCGTTACTTATTAATCGATCTTTAGAAAATCTAAACAGCGGTTTTATAATGTGTAAGTATTTTCTTCCCTTATTACTTTTGATTGGTTTATTTGGTTTAAAATCACGTCTATGTGCATTTGTTTCTAAAAGCAATAATTTATAATTATGTTTATCGTCTTCAGTTATCATATCCAAGTTTGGTACTTTTTTGAATAACAATTCATGTAAACCTGGTGTTAAATTGTAGGAGCAGCTGCCTACCACAAGGTTATCTTTATTGACGGTCACCACGTGAGATCCAAGCATAAGTTTACCACGTTCATGTCGTACACCAAAAGGTATGTTTTCTAAAAAACCTGAGGAGGTAGAATCGTTTCGGGGAGAAGAATATGAATCAGACGTCTTAAACGATGCATCATTTTCTTCGTTCGACTCGTCACTATTGCTATTATCATTCGACGTTATATCACTCTCATTACCATCATCTTCTCCATCTGTAAAAGACTCTTGCTGAGCGCTCATAGGATTCTTCATAGTTGTGTTGTTAATATTATCACTAGCACTTTCGTCATAGTCAGGCTTAAATTTAAGTCTTTTCATAGTATCTTCCCATTTAGTATTATCTTCATAAAATTCGTCTTTTAAATTAACATCGTTTAGACCGTTAATATTATATTTTTCACTGTTCTTGACCATTGCGTTGAGCGGTTCAGTAATTGGTTTAAGAACCGAATCCAATACCATTCCGTTAGTAGTATTCATATCACGAATTAACTTAACTTTTTTCTTCACGGCTTCAGCTGACTGGACCAGTTTTTGTTTTAATGTCTTTTCTTTATTCATTTTAAGACTGATCTAACCTTGATGAGACTATAAGAAACAGTGATAGTTGTTTGTCGATCACGCGCAATAAGTATTATATTTAATCAAGAACAATAAATGTATCAAAACCCCTCCTATAACATCCGGAATTTTTCGCACAGTCCTTATTTATAACTAAGTAACTGTAAGGTTTGCTCCATACTTTTGCACACATCTCACGAAACTGATCCCACTGCATGTCAGTTCCAACGTGTTCATCGTAAACATGTCGTAAATTAATATCGTCTTGCTTGAATAAAACAATCAAATTTGCATTATCCCTAATTAACTGTTTAGGTATTTTAGAATAAGTTTGGTTTAAATAAAAACTGTCAATATTTTTGTGTCGACCCATAGCAAAATAATTTCTTATATTATTCTGATTTTCACAGGCAACATCATCAAATATAATAACTGAGTTATTTGCCGCATCCTGAGGACTGATCACTTCATCACTCTCACGATATTTTAAGTATTTTACTGTAGGAACCAGTGACAATACTTGTTCTAAATAGTTATACAAGGGTTGAAAAAGAGTTTTAGAATAAACATAGACATTTTTAAAACGTAAACCTTGTTCATGCATAAGAAGACCGATCATTAAATTAGTTTTGCCACAGTTAGAAGGCCCACAAATTATGCTGCGAATTGTGTTCGGTAAAAGTTTCCCATGACGCAAATTGTGTTTTGGAGAGTCTGTTCCAACAATATTGAGCTGTAAAGTTTGAGGCTGTTTTATAAACTTCATTCTTCTTCTGATTACGAAACACGGCTTGTAATATTGAAAGTATTTTCTATAATGAACAAAAATCATGCGATAGTGTTTATAACTTATGTATATATATATATATACAGGGTGTCCCTAAAACCAACTTTTATACGATCAGGGCTGATAGACCAGCTCATAAGAACCTAGATTAAGCAAATTTGACTTCAGTAAAAATCTCTTAGTTTTCGAGATATTGACGTTTTTGTAAAACTCGTGCTAAGTGATACCCTGACTCGGTGTTTTGAGTGTCATTGCTAAAATATCAAGTATTTTACAAATCTGTTTTTTGCTATGTGTGGCCAAATAACTATGCTATTGAACGTATTTTCTATTTTTGCTAATTTATTCATGCTGTGGACACAGTACAATAACAAAAAAAAATTATTCGATTTTTTTCAAATTTCACCTCTGACTTCGAACTAGCGTGGTGAAAAAAAAATGTACCAACATAACCAGGCACTCAACGTAAAAAAATTGCGCATTTATTGTAGTTTCTAAAATGGTATAAAATTTACTAAACACTGTAATAGTTTTTGAAATAATGATATTTTGTTACAAAATTAACTGTCTGCCGCCTTCATCTCATACGATCCGGTTGAACTAAGTTTGCACCTGGCGTGCTTGACATCACATACAAATTAGGTGCAAACTTCACGTAATCGTCAATATCTCGAAAACTAAGAAATTTTTAAGAGGTCGATTTTACTCAGTCTCGTTTTTTATGAGCTGGTTTATCAGCCCTGTTCGCCATTTTGTAAAAGTCGCGAATTTTGATAGCCTGGATCAGTCTTTCGAATGTCATGACTTCAAATTTCAGTATTTTCTTAATCTGCTTTTTGTTAAACATTACTTAATAATTATGCTATCATACCTTTTCTGTTCGAAATTCAAATTCTGGTACGAAATTTAACCAATGGAATATTGTAGTATAACCTCCTTTTGAATTAAAATGCTATTATCTTAAAAACTACGGTGTCTAGTGTGTAAAATCTTACTATTTTATACTACATTATTTTTTTTTATTTTAGCATGGTAAATTTGTTTTAAGTATTACGCGATTCAAATCCGAGGTCATATTTTGAATCACGTAAAATCTAATTTATTTTGATAAGGTATGATAGCATAATTATTAAGTAATGTTTAAAACAAAAAGCTTAAGAAAAGATTAAGAAAATACTGAAATTTGAAGTCATGACATTCGAAAGACTGATCCAGGCTATCAAAATTCGCGACTTTTACAAAATGGCGAACAGGGCTGATAAACCAGCTCATAAAAAACGAGACTGAGTAAAATCGACCTCTTAAAAATTTCTTAGTTTTCGAGATATTGACGATTACGTGAAGTTTGCACCTAATTTGTATGTGATGTCAAGCACGCCAGGTGCAAACTTAGTTACACCGGATCGTATGAGATGAAGGCGGCAGACAGTTAATTTTGTAACAAAATATCATTATTTCAAAAATTATTACAGTGTTTAGTAAATTTTATACCATTTTAGAAACTACAATAAATGCGCAATTTTTTTACGTTGAGTGCCTGGTTATGTTGGTACATTTTTTTTTCACCACGCTAGTTCGAAGTCAGAGGTGAAATTTGAAAAAAATCGAATAATTTTTTTTTGTTATTGTACTGTGTCCACAGCATGAATAAATTAGCAAAAATAGAAAATACGTTCAATAGCATAGTTATTTGGCCACACATAGCAAAATACAGATTTGTAAAATACTTGATATTTTAGCAATGACACTCAAAACACCGAGTCAGGGTATCACTTAGCACGAGTTTTACAAAAACGTCAATATCTCGAAAACTAAGAGATTTTTACTGAAGTCAAATTTGCTTAATCTAGGTTCTTATGAGCTGGTCTATCAGCCCTGATCGTATAAAAGTTGGTTTTAGGGACACCCTGTATATATATATATATATATATATATATAAATACGAGTCATGGAGTTGGTATGCTAACATCAGCCTTATTTTTAATCAGCGCTAGGTTCTAAGTTGTGTTTCATATTTAGACCAAATACTACTATTTTAATACAACTGTTCGAGAAATGACGTATTAGTATAGCATGCGTGTTAGCCAATGAAATACCACGGTCTAGATCGCGCTATAGAAGTTTTTATTTTGCTTGATATAAATAGAATTTTAGATCAAAGCTAAGAGCAAAATGAGTATTAAGTGTTGTTAATATTTCGGTTTGAACCCAATCACATATATTATTGAGAAGTTCGATCACATGAATGAAGTTCTGAAAGAACTGAATGAAATGAAGTTCTTGAAGAACGAATGAATGGGGTCGAGACTTCTCAATAATATACTACTACTGTCCCAAGGGAACTTTTTACCGGGATATAAAGTATCCTATGTTTCAATCTAGGACTTGGTTTACTTGCATGCTGAATTTCAGCTCAATCCATCCAGTTGTTACCCCGTTATTTAGTAACAAACATTCAAACATCCAAACATCTAAACATCCAAACATCTTCACAAAATTTCACATTTATAATATTATACATATAGTGTTGTGATAGTTTGATAGTGCGATTAGTGTGATTTAGAAAGATAAGAAAGAAGGAAACTCGATTATTCCGTAACGCACTCAAAAACAGGATGTAAACAAACACAGACACCAGATACCAGACACTGAACAGTTGTGTAGTGCATAGTGAAGCGATGTGTGCGATATCTTCGGCTCGTGCGTCAAATACCTGCGATCTGAGACATTCTTTGTTTTGCCTCCTTACCTAGGGAAGTAATGTACTATTGTGCTTGTCTTATAAGAGCACTAATAGTGGCATGTGTGGGACACTCCCCGACACTTTCACTGGCGCGTCAAGGCAGCGCCCGCGCACCTCAGTTCATTAACTCCTGGCAAGTTCACCTGAGTCACGTGGCTGGCGCGTCGCCAGACCGACTATAATACACAGGTGATAACCGCATCAATGGACACAATTGTGTTTTTGTACTTCCTATCCAAAATCTAGCCTTTTTCTAGTGGAATCAAAGTAGGAATTTTCTGTCCGAGAACGTATTAATCCCATCCCACCCTAATTTCTATCCTACTATCCCAATATTATGAATGTGGAAGTTTGTGAATATGTTAGAAGGTTTGGATGTTTGCTAATCCTCGAAATAATGTATGGAACGATAACACCGAACAAAGATGACGTTGAAATTTGCCCCATAACGCACGCTTTAAAATCAATACGTCTTATGTATCATTGGGCTGATAACCAACTCTGTGGGGTCTAGTGAATACAAGTCAAATGTATACCAGGACCAAAAGGTCACAACTCTATAGTATGACTTAAGCTCTTTTGCTCCTAGGTTAAATGTGACTTGTACACCTTTTCACTAGACCCACAGAACTTAATGTTTACTTATGCTTCAGTCTAAAGTCATTTATGACAAATATTAATATTTAAGTTCGAAAACACGCAATTTCAAACAGGTTGCATATCGTTTAAAAGACAATAAATTGCCATTACTACTGACGTGAAAAATTCCATTTGATGCCATAGCTCTTTCTTCAAGACTAACATAAGTTCAGTATTAGCTCCGGCCCTTTGGTACGTATTTGGTGGGACCGATTTTGGGCGTCAATTTACGCTTCCATTCTTATTATATTTCGATGTTGTGACTAATTAACGCGGTGAAAATTCAATGGATTGAGCAAACCACGATTTCGCAAGCTAGTACCTACAGTACCTTTTATTATTTTGCAATAAACACACACAGTGTCTTGCCTTATTTACACCTCACTCACGACACGACAACCTTACTCGAAAGACATGAAATTTTCACTATTTACCGATTGCTCCAGCTAATCTTTGGACACGGTAATATTTAGTTTGTTTATTTGACCTTGAACGGAATATAGACAGACACAACAAGTCAAACAGTTGGAACGAGTTTTGTTAACGATTCTATTATTTTACTGTTCTCTATTCTGTGATGTGGCTCTGGTAATATTATATGTCGTCGTGCCGCGTCACTAGCGCCACCAGTGGAAGACTCGCGAACTATTTTGATACCTAGTGAACGCATTGCTGCGCTTTTAACGTTTACTGTCTTTATAAAATAACTGACAGGTTTGAGTAGACGGAAACGTCAACTAGTTAACTTCGGTGTAGTTTGCACGAGGCTGGCAACATTATGGTTAGGTTGGTAGACTGGTAGAGACAGGTTAGCCAACCGTTGATTTTCTTGGCGCTAGCCGCGTTCCGGCGCATCGACAGATTTCATTGGACCGCGATAGAGTACAGACGTTAGCCTCGTGCAGAAAACGCCACGTTTCCCTGAAACGTTATCCTGAAGGCTTAACCCGAAGGCTTATTTTCTTAAGATTGTTATCTATTCGCTCACTCAAGTACTTTCGCCATAATATTGTAACAACTATTGTAATGCCTGAAGATTTAAAAGAGAACCTGGTGAGTTTCTTCCGGCCCTTCTTCTCACCAGAATGTCATTTACCGGAGCGGCCAAAAGAATCAGACGAATAAACGATTTGTTCTGACATGAATACTCATTTTGAATCACCATACCTCAACGGCGAAGGATTCTGCAGCTAACCCTTCCTGACCTGACAGTCACGTTATTCGACATATAGATATTTTAAATATATGTCTGCTTCATAACAATACGACCAGGTTCTGTAAGCCGGATTTATGGGTAAATTGAAATGTTCGCACGAATGTTGAAAACCTTGTTCCTGTTTACAAGCTTTTAAGCTTTTTATTATGTACTCGCAATGTTTGCATGTATGTTTGTTTCGGCCTTATTTTTACGAGCTTAATCCGTTTCGATGACAACGCAATATTGCGGTACAATAGAGCTGATCTGACGATGAAGACGGGAGGTGCTCATAGGATCCTCTAAATTACATGGGATAAACCCACCATGTTTGAGCTAATTTGATTGATTTTGACATTCATCTTCAGTGGTAAATAAATAAGCCTTCTACTCGAACGCTTTAGTTCCGAAATTCCGTCTAACTTGATAACTAGGTAGTTAGGTAGATTCCAGACACATAAACCCCGACGAAATATCGCGTGGAACTAGGCTTGCCAGATGGAATTACCGTATTATCGGGAGCAGGAAACAATATGACGGGATTTTGAGACTTTGGTCGGGAGTTGCCCCGCGCGCTCGACGCTTTTTTTTAGTCTGAAATAGCACAAATTTTCGCTGGCCGGACCACCTTGAGTGGATCGGACTAACTTTTAACATGAAGCCGTTTGTCGGGAGATTTTCTTCTTTGTCGGGAGTGGAAATCGAGAGAATCCCGCCAATTCCCGACCATCTGGCAACCCTACGTGAAACCCACGGGAGTCTATTTGACAAACAACTGGTCCCGCGATTTCCAAGCGCGGCACAAAGGGTTCCAGTGACGTCACGCGTCCGCTGCAGCGGTGATTTGAATATGAAATATCCAATTTCCATGGAATTGGCACATTAGCCTAATCAGGTGTTAGTCTCGTTCCCAATTGTTTTCGACGTTGATTGATTTATTTCATCGCAATAACTATTTGTTTTGTGAAATTCTAGGTGCTAATATTATAAATATGATTGCTTGTGATGGTGTTTGGCTGTTTGTTGCTTAATAATGCGGTAAAACTTGTAAACAATTAAGCCCTCTTTTCCAAAGATTTAAATTCAACATTCCGTAAAACTTGATATTCCTTGTTCCAGACATATTTAACACCTGACACTGAAATTATTTGGGTTCGTGCTTTGTCTTTCGAAAATTTATAGATATGTCTCCCAGTTATATACGATATAATGCGAATTAACTGTCGCACTCCAGTCGCCGTCTACTGCCACAGTGCTTACTCATAGTGCAACTACAACAAAGACACGCCAACTTATTATGTTTCAGAAAATAAGCTTTTGTCCAAAAAAAACATGTTTGCGACCAGTTTTTTATTGCCAATTGCTTATATAATCGCAAACTGCAGGTCAAAACCAGACAAATAAATCCAAACACGGTGGGTTTAGTTTACCTTATGTAATTTAGATGATTTTATCCATAATCAGATCATTTTTTTCTCTTTCCGTTTAGTTAAACTATACGTACATAAAGCACATTGTAATTCTACAATGTGCTTTATGTATCTAACCTAACCTAACTAAATACTCATATATAGATACAAAAAGTCAAAGTATAGTAAAGTAAAGTACGGGGTGCTCCGGTGGTCGAGTAGTTTGAGACGCTGGTCCGAAAATCCAGAGGCACCGGGTTTGATTCCGGGTCTTGACCATGGGTGAGCGCTATTTAATTTTTCTATGTACTTTGATTTCTTGTATCTATATATGTGATATAAAGAGCGGTGTACCAAATTTACCCACATTAAAAACTAACAAAGAAAAATCATGCCCACCCTATTGTACGTCCGTAATGGGCAGGCTGTTGGGACCTACCATGTACCTATTTATAAGAACTTTTGTGCACAGCTCTGACAATAAACGCTTATCTTATCTTATCTTATCATGTTTCTTTCATATAACATTATAATTCTGTTTGTTTATAGAACTATGTAAACCAGTATCACGAACATTTCAACATTATCATTGGTTTTGGAAAAAAATTACATTTCATTTGTATTCACTGTTTCTTATCCCAGACTAAACACACGAATATTTTTCCTCTAGACATACACGAATCAGTATATTGTCTGTCTAATCTTGAGAAAAATACAAGTATGTTTGTGAGTTTTACTGTACATAAAGCAAGATTAATTTGAATGTCAAGATGAGGTCGCTCGAAATAGATTTGAAATTAAACCAACATTGCAAAATAGCGTGTCATAGAAAGTTACAGAACCGCCCACCGTCCCGAAAATATCTTATAAAACCGACGGGGCCTCGGTTTCGAAACCGGTATTAATAATTATTGAGTGACATCGGAAATGTTGCCGCTTTAAATTATGTTCATTTCTTTATAAAATGTGTAGTAAGATTTATTTTTTATTATGGAATGATACCATTTCATCTGGATTTCGAGTATTAGAGAACAGAAAAGTAGCTAAATAGAAGTTGGTCGAAACTGACAGAATAAATATCGTCATCGTTATCCGCATGGACTGACGTCTATTTTTAAAGATACCAAGTTGCTTTTTGCCTTAGTCACATTATCTGTTATTTTCTGTCGAAACTTGCTGAAAATTAAATCATGCCACTTCAACCTGAATGTTGTTTACAGATTCATATGAGATCTAATTGAAATCGAGATCAAGAACACTTATTTTGAGCGCCATAAACAAAATTACAACTTCTATTTGGGGAGAATCTCGAAACGGCGCTCAAAATTTCATTAAAACCCCTGTAATCCGAGCCGCGCACTTCAGGATTAATGAAAATAAAATTGTCCTTAAAAGTGAATGCAAGCACTTCCTTATAGGTTGGTGAGAGCGGTCGTGAGACGTGAGGATGGGCGCGGAAGCGGGGCGATGACTGATAAGCGGGTGATGGTGATAATGACACGGTAGGTAGCACAGGTAACAGACCTGACAGTCGGCAGCAGCAGCGCGCGCGCGGCACGCCCGTTCACTAGTTCTGCGCAGTTCTGTTCACGCCAACGGACGCTATTTTTAAATTCGCTTATAATTTTATTGTTTGGACGGAATTCTAGAGACGAGAAGTGCGCGCGCCGGTCGGTACACAAATCTGCCGCCTTAAGGAAAAAAACCTTAAGTGACAATTTTTGCGAAATTGAGTTATTGACACCCTCGAAATCAGGAAAAAAAATGTGATTTTTCTATTCAACAGTCATTTCTGTATATCAAACAGATCATGATTTAGACAAGCATAACTACACGGTATTTTGGTAAAATGACTTCCTGTCAGAGAAAGAAAAAGCATAAGTAGCTATTCCTAGATAGAAAAGTTCTTAACTGACGCCTTGTGTCTTTATATTTAGTCTTGAATTTGAGCCAAACATTTATTTCATAAGATGAAAAACCATTTAATGACATTTCTATGAAAAATAACCTTAATTTCACTAAAAAGTCCATTCTTGTTAGTATAAAACAATTATTTAGTCGTAACACTCGGAGGTTGAAAAAACATAAGTTGTCAGTTATGTTTTTTCTATCTTGTACGACTCTTACTTATGCTTTTTCTGCTTAGTGTCGGTTTCAATAAAGTGTAGTTGTGGTTTATTTCGTAAAAATTGCTGTCAGTTATGCTTTATCATGCTAGTAGATAGCCCCCCTCCACCCCTCAAGGACAGGCTCACTCGGCGCACGCGGCTCCATCGGTTACTTGCCTTTGGGAGAGCTGCGCGTACGACGCACGTAATTAATGTACCTACTCTGCTGCTTACGTTTAAAATACGACAAGTGGTTAACGTGTATATGGTGACTGTTATAAAGTGTCAAAAACTATTCGTAAGTATACTTATATACTACGTTTCTAACCTTTCACTTTTGAATAACTGTATACCAATTCGTCGCGGTTAATCTTTTACTTGCAATTCGGCTTGGCGCGCGTATTCAAATGTGTACTTATACGTTCCTGAAATTAACATTACCTACTTATTATATTGGTTATTCTGGTGTTTAGTTATGCATCTACTGAGGTTGGTGTTAATTATCTACACCCCAGGCCAAACGTATGAAAACAAGTTTAAAATAGGTACTTACCTAAAAAAAAATATCTGATGTTTAGTTAAAAAAGTGTTTTTTTCGACAGTAACATACGTATTTATTATTTCTATTAATATCCCTATCGACTACATTATGTTTTTCTACCGATAATAAGTAAACTTGTGTTCATAGTTTTGTCCTGAGGTGTACCTATTCTATATACTTATATACCTACTCGTAACTTAACCACGATACTTTGGGTGTTAAATAGCTGATGCGTTTAATGGGATTCAACATACAATGTTTTAACATAACGTGGCTTTGGTGCCAGCGAATTTTATGTCGCTAAACACGCACAGAAAAATAATGAGCCCAGTAAAGTTGGTTTTACATCGGTACGTGGCACGATGCACCGGGCGGGCGTCAAAGTCATGCTTGTTTATAAAATAAAACAGGGTTTTCCTAACTCCTTATTTTCATAACGCTTATTACATTCTATTGCTGTGTTGTTATTTTTATGGTTGCATGATTTTTTAAAGTTTTGATTTTTTTGAGTGATTGAGCTATAACTAAAACTACCTAACTACATTCTACCTCACTATAACTCAAAGGCCGTGTGTGTGTTTGCTTCTTGGCTGTGGGTATACGTTTTTGTTTTTGTTTTGGTTATCAGATACATAACAATGCGGCAGTCATCCAGGAGCAGACGGTTGCTTCTAATGGCGAGAGGTGAAATGCAAGAAAATTTTATGTTACCTACATTATTTCTCAAAGATCTGTAAAAGTATCTCATTTGTTTTTTTAAATAAATAATTATGATTCTTAGTTGTATTTTTATGAATTCCTTTAAAGAGATAAATTTTAATTTTACTATCTTAACTAAGTAAAAAAACCACAAGTACGCAATTGTGCTTTTTCGGCTTCTAGATTGTTTAGTAACATAAGCATAACTGTGTACATGTGTTTTTCTTTCTTAGTCATCGTAATGCAATACTGTCACAAAAAACATAAGTACGCACTTATGATATTTCTTATTAGAAACGATATATTATTTTTATTTATTCTAAGAGGCAGTAACTGTTTTTTATAAATAACTTATTAAAATAAATAGATAATCGAATAATTTACATTGTATAAAAATTCTACAGTGTTATTTTATTCATAAACAAAAGTTTCAATTTTGTACTTTGAATTAATCCTATTTTAGCAGGAGTGCAAAGTTTTTCGGCTTTTTCTCGAAACATACTTTTTGTCACTTAAGGTTTTTTTCCTTAAGGCGGCAGAAATGCCAACTGCCAATAGTATCGCGCCGGTCGGACCCTAGCCAGGGCTTCCCTACCCGAGCTCGCTTCTCCAGGAACTCACACCAGCTAACGTGATCATGGAAATCAAAAAGCAAGGTTTAGGTCATCACTCATCAGTCTGATGACAACGGAAGCAATAACCCAGCGTCGAACGGAATACAAATAAACATTAACCCAAACAAAAACAAACTGTTTGTTGAACATTTTACAAATGTTTAAAGCTGGGTTATTCTAGCAGCCCTTCAATCACTCTTACTTTCCTAGTCTAATTATGAATCATGTTCCTGTAAGTATGAATTACTATTTTCAATTGTTTTACAGAATGCCTGGAGCTCTATAAAATAACTGATAATGGTATCAGAAGCTACAGGGAAATGAAAACTACCGTGAGACTCAGTCTTATTGTACCGGCAGTGGAATGCAGTCGAAACCTGTCGAAAAATTGCCGATTATTTACAACGTGAGTGATCCATTTTTAATTCATTACAAAAAATGGTTAATAATGCGATGAAGTACGTGACAGCAACGTAATGAAATGCGTTTATTTGTCCATATATTTTAAAAACAAAGGTACACGAGGTAGGTACGACATATTTTAATCCCAATCTGGAGTCGGTGTGCCCTGAGAGCCCATCAATCTCCGTCAAGGTCTAGGATTTGAATTAAAAATTCTTGCAGGCTAATGATCTTCCAAGTGCGGCAAGTTGCAGGCGGGTTCGGGCGAGGTCATTTTTCACCTCGCCTGTCGATGCGTCCGCCGGCTATTAGTAAAGGTGCAGTCTAGAAAATCGCTCTTATTGGATTTATGGACATGTCGATTCATTCTCTAGTCTTAAACATATTTATGCTGCTAAGAAATCCTTTCCAGTAGATGCATCGTGTTGTAAATTACATAAATATCATTTTGTTTGACGGGGACGGTTTGCGGGGACGATTTGCTAAGTATTCAATCTGTGACACTAGAATTCGAGCAAGTCCTCTGTCTCCCGTAGAGATTCAATCGGTAGTCAACTTGTCTAAATAATGGCACATGTGCAATCATTTAAGAGAACTCATGTCTTCTCCTATATCTTAATGATTTCAGTTCGTCGGATTTTTCTTATGTCCTCATTATTACTGGAATACGATTACCGGAAAATGGCTGCACCGATTTGGTTTTTTTTTGTTTGAAATACGAGTAGTATAACCTGCCAGGGGGAGGACCTATCGTCACTAGGTCAGTAGCTGGTGAAGGGCTTTGAAGAAATAGAGGGATTTCTTCAAATATTATAGACACACCCAATACCCCCCCCCCCCCCCCCCCGCCCTGTACGTCACCACTGCACACACAGCAATGAATCGACGAAATAGTTTACGAGATAACTGTGCTAAAGATGTCATAAAATCCAGTTTTACTATTAATTTTGTATCAAGATTGATTGACTGCTTATGTACAGTACAATCTTACAATCACACAAGAAAACGTGTAGTAATTACGTTTAATAATAACCGTTCTAGAAAACTAAGAGAGCTAACTATGTAAACACTGGTATTTACGTTACGCTACACTGCTAACGGTCCTCGCCACGTGCTTCAGTTCTAGTCGTGTAGGGGTTATTAATAGCCTTACTAATAATATTAACGCAAAACCGTATCTTGTACGTATTTGATTATTATTATTTTGCATGCCTAAGTAGGTATACTGTGTGTCCCTGGAAGTATGGATAAGGGCCGATACAGACGGACTGACTGCGCAGTTGTGAAGCAGTTCCCATACAAATCGTAGGGAGTTGCAGTTGGGTTGCAGTCCGTCTGTATCGGCCCTTAAATACAATGGAGACACGGAACAAGTAAATGTGGACTATTTAACTCAATCTTACTATGAAGGTTCAAGTTTAAATCATTACTATTTCTAGTAGGGTGACCGCACCAGAAGAACCAATTATGGACATTTTTTTCCCGTAAAACCCACATTTCAAATAACGGACACTAAATTTTTTAAACTATCAACACTTTATTCAGATAACTGACAGTCATATCTGCTAAAGTCTATGAATAGTCGGCTAAGCCATTAAATATTTGCTGTCCATTACTGGGTGCTAGAGTCTGTGCGGAAAGAGAATAGGATTAATTTTGGGGGACGCTGTAATGCTTTTCTACCGTATGTGCCTTATTTTCTGTTCTGTGGCCATACTGGTTAGGTTAGTTCCGTTTTTCGCCACGCCTGTTCTCTTTCCGCACAGACTCTACTGTGCTTAACATGTCCATGATTGGTGCCGTCACCCTAGTAACAAGTGAGACCTGACCGCTGATTAAACCAATTGCCGAATAAAGCTATAAAAAACACGTTTGTACTAGGGAATGCAATACCCGGTCAAATATGAAACCCGGGTATTACCCGACTCTAAATAAAGTCAGTTACCCGGGTTTTCGGGTACCCGGAATTGCATTCCATAGTTTGTACGCACAACACAAAGGATATGAAAAATCCGTGTGACTAAATTCCATCTACATACGTGTTTAAACTGCTATTACAATCCCTCTAAATGTTATTTCTAAAAGTAGGTAAGAAAGTAAAAAGGCAGTTATAATTATTTAATCGCAGCAGGAGCTCAGCGGCTGCCTGATGCGGTTACCGTGTAATGCCAAAGAAAAACACCAGCGCCGCCGCATTCTGATCTCTAAGTTATGCAGAGTCGAAGTGAAGCTGCGTAATCTTGAAAAATACAATTTTCACCAGCATTCTACCTGGTCATCAATGTATTATTACAGCATTATAAATTATGACAGCGTTGCCCTGGTTGTTCGGCGTAGTTTTAGTTTTAGTGTTAGTTTTAAAGGTACTGGCGGAAGATCAGCGCTGCGTACCCCGCAGCATCATGCTGAGTCAGCGCCTATTCTATACCACGACACATGACTCTCGGTGGGTATTCTAAATTTTGTAGACCTGTCTATATCTGTATAAGTTTTATACTTATAGTGATCTCTAGAATATACTGTCTAGTGTATCTGTATCTGTGCTTTCTATGTCATGTTTGTGGATGAATAAAGTTTTTATCTATCTATCTATCTATTATCTTACTACAACAATAAATTATCTTACTGTACAACATTCGGCTTGTGCCGAACACTGTATTAGTATCCCGATACAAAAACTCTTAAAAACTTATGTCTAAAAGACCTAAAACTAAAAATCTACAAATTCAGTCAATACTCATCGACTCGCTGGCTTCTTTGCATCAACAAAGTCACAGGGGGTCTATAGTCAGTCAAAGGTCAGTCGGCCGGTTCCAAAGCTGCAAACGTCGCACACGTAAAACAATTCGTCAGGATTCCAACACTTCATGCATTACAAAAAGGCGATTCTATCACTTAAATTTACAGAGCTCCAACAAAGGTACTCTAAATTCGAATTGAACAATGCGAACAAATCTCGTCTGCACGCGGCTCCAATTCGTTGCTAAAGGTAATGAGACAGAATGTCACATCGACAGCTAGCAGGTGCTGTCGAATGAAAAGTTTTAACGTCGGACACGTCGGACTTAACACTTACTTATAAATGTGAAAGTCTGAAAATATTTCGATGTTTGTTACTTAATACGGTTACAGTTAAATGTATTGAGACGAAAATTAACAAATAGGTAACCAGTTACCTATCTGCTAATTTTCATCTCAATACTGGATTGAAAAATAAATTCCCTGGTTAAGTTCTCTCGGGACAATAACGCGAATGACGCGGGGAAACTGAAACTTGTCCATCATACTTTTTTAAATTGTGGAATGCTTAAAAGGCGTTTACTGTGCACATTTCTATACCAACACTATATATAGCTTGGCAATTTCGTTGGTGACACTCACATGTGTGCTTTTTGTTATGTGCAGCCGTAACTACTCACCAGTGGCGTGGCGTAAAAGATAGCCTTGGGTAAGCCAGTGCAGATTTGGTCTAAATTTTTCTTAAAAACTGTACAATAAGGTGTTCACATGCCTGATATTAGGCAAGCCGGTAGGAATCGAGTTCTTTGGACGCCACGCTACTGCTACTCACATAGGTTACCGCCAACACGATCGGGGGCCTCCGGAGGCTGCTTCCGTCGGTCGTCGTTCGTGTTGGCGGTAACTTGTGTGAGTAGTTACGGCTGCACATAACAAAAAGCACACATGTGAGTGTCACTAACGAAGTTGCCAAGCTATAGCTATGTGAGCTGTAGACCTCGCGAGTCGGTCAAACCCATTGGCACCGCCATTTTGAAAATCCAAGAACTGAGTAGTAAAATATATAAATTACGAAGCTGCTCCCAAATTTCACGAAAATCGGTTGAGAAATGCAACCTGCAGAGGAGAACAGTCGGACAGCCAGACATACATACGAAATTTTCGACCAAGCAAGACGGAGACGTTTTGCTCGCTTCGTTAATCATCAAACATTCCTAAATATTGAAAAAGCAGCCTGTAGCTGCCCCAGCTGAAAAAAACACACGTGCATATTTTTTTCATTAAATTATGCGTCAAAATAGATAAGTTTACTCAAAATACCCTATCAATAACGCGGAAGGATCCTGTAGAACAACATTACGAAAGCTGCAAGTTCTCAATACACGGCCGTCGTGTGACCTCGCTTCTTTAAACGCAATTTATCGTCGGTTTATGCGTGCGCGCAGCTAAGAATATAATGGCAAGTAATAACAATGACGCCAATCGAACTTGCTGGAACATTCATTCGTTACAATATAGTTTTCATCATCATAATCTTCGTTTTGAGTATTATTAATTTTTTCTCAAACATGCAATGAAGACATTATTGACATTACGTGCCTTATAAATTTTATAATAGGCCGCAAAGTGTATAGGCGTTTCCGGTGCGGCTAGACGAGAGGCCTTTAATGGAATTTCACACAACATTGCCATTGGCAAGATATTTCTTTTTTATTTCCATTCCACATTTACTTGCGACACAGCATCACGGCTAGGGCGTGCAGTACCGGAAAATTTTAGTATGGCAGTGTGATGGCATATGGTTATACTTAGAAATATGACGCTAACTATACAAACTAAACTTAATGGACACTTCTTCGAAACGTTAACTTTTAAAAAACCCCACAAGTGTGGATGGAAGTTGTAAATCTTAAAGTAATGGACTCCTCTAGGCACAAATTTGAAAGTCCTTGTTTTTGTAAGCAACTCAAATACTTTTGCGCCTTTGTCTAATACGAAAAAGGCAGAGTTGAGTACAAAAAGTTGAATACGAAAAAACCTTTGAAACACGATATTTAAGTAGAAAGTTGAGCCATAAATATGAAATTCAATTGTTTCAAATGGACACAGGACAGCTTAATTATTTGCAGATGGTACTAAGTTAGTTCGTAGAATGTTTGATCAATGACCGAAAAAACCAATAGCATAGTAAAAGGCTAGAAACAGGCTAATATAAGACTTAAGGATAAAGTATTAAGGTGCACCCGTGTAAACAAAAGTTACATTTGTATTTTAAACGGTTTCAGATACGTGCGTGAGAACCTCGCGATGCGACACTGACAGCCAATAGCAGGACGGGAATGACGAGTCCACGCAGTACTGAAAGGGATGGAACTACCCCTTGTGACGAGAGAAAGCGAGACCTGCGCGTGGGCATGACACAACGCGGGGGCGTAGGCCAAGCGGCTGCTGGAACCGACAAATGCAACACGAGAGCTTTATTACTAAAGCTTAGAGTTGAATATGTATTTTGTACGTTGTAATAAAGTAAAATAGAGTTAAGCATTGTTAACTTTAAGGAACGGTTAAGATAGGTAGGGTAGTTAGCTTCTGGTGGCGAGACGAGTAGGATATCTACGAGGGCAGTTAGCTTTTGGTCGCGAGACGAGTAGGATATCTACGAGGGCAGTGAGATTAGAGTCGCGAAACGAGTAGATTAACTACGGAGTGTACGTGAAGTGAAGTTTAATTTGCGGGAAAATACGAGCTGAGAGCAGATTCGAGTCGCTGAGCAGAAAAGCCGGTTTAGCAGCTAGCCGCTTGGTCGAGCCTACAGTCTCTGGCTAGCCTAGCAGTTTGACACAAGCTAAGTGCCTCCATACCTTTCAGTATTGTCATCGTTTGTGACTGGGTTAGAAAGAGTTTGTTGTACAATTTTTGGTGATAAATGGCCGAGTGCCAAGTTTACTTTTTCTACAATTAAAGATAGTGATTTATACCATTATTCATAACCCAGGAGCACTCGACATCCCCTCTTTGTTTACAAGGTCTTGCACAATGATTTGAGAGTAACGCGAGTTCGATTCTCGAGTACATTAATATAATCTATAACATTTACTCTTTAACTATTAGATCGGGTGTCGATCTTAATTTACTATATTAAAGAATTAATCAATTGTGTGTATACATTAATGTACTTGTAAGTCTAGAAAGGTTCTCTTGTCCAAGATAGGTCATAAGGTAGCATATAGTGTTATAATATTTAGTTTTACGGTTTAGTGTTACAATTGGGCACAAGGGTTTTTTGTTTAAGTTCGCTTTCGTTTTTCCCTTGTAATTATTGTTTTGGCCCTAGGAAACAAAGCGAACCTCGAAAAGCTGAACATCCTAGCTTTTCGGGAAATTAATCACGAGTGTCGATTAAAATCATCTACATCCGAAATATGAACAATAAATATTTTTAATTATTTTTCTGATTTTTATTGCTATTAGTATAATATTTCCCTCCTCTCAGAATACCCCTGATTAGGTGTGAAGTGTGTGTGTGTACTGGAGCCTTCGATTGGCTCGACTATTATATAACCCAGGTTTTATAACAACGCACATATACTAATAAACTTATATAGATAGATAGGTAGGGTTCCGACCTGCACACGTGGTGCTCGTGACACGGGATCTAGTCTTTGTGCTTTAGTAAAAATCTAGACACAACTAGAACGAGCTTTTGGTTCATTTGTACAAAAATAATAAAAAATTACACAACGTAGGAAAATTTTACATAATTTCAATTTGACGATCACGATTAACTGATTTTACAACTATATAAGTTTATTTTTAAAATCTGAGAGGGGTGCTTTGAGCAGAGGCGTATTTGTATTATAATTTTAATCGAAATAATTTAAGAAGAGTGTTTAGAGAGATAAAATTTGGACAAGTGAAGGCTTCTAGACATAATTCTGTGTGCATGAAAGTGTGTGTCCTATTGATCAAACATTTTTAGAAGGTTATCGTATTTACGTTGGTTACGAGATTTTATATCTTTGAATTATTTTATTTTTGGCTTGATTTTTGTACTTGATTATTCTATCATTTACTTACTCGGTGTTCGAAGATAACTAAATAAATCTTACGTGTAGGTTTATTAAGTTAGGTGGATAGGTTTAGTAAATTAAGTGAAAAGGTTTATTAAGTTAGGTGGATAGGTTTAGTAAGTTAGGTAGATAGGTTTAGTAAGTTAGGTAGATAGGTTTAATAGTTTAGTTAGAATTTGAGTAAGGATAGTAAGTAAATTTTAACATGTCTGGACGGGATAGAAAACGATCGGCGGCTACTTCGCAACAAGATAAGAGACGGGAAGCCGTTCGTGGGCGCTCTAGGTCTCGTAGAAGTGCTCAACGGGAGGGCGAAGGACAACAAACTGTTGCAAGTGCTACGGAGATTCCGAGTAGTAGTCTAGATTTAGTATTCAGCAGGTTTGATGATGTTTTGAAGCGGTTAGAAACGTTAGAGTCACGTTCGAGTAGTTCTACAGGGGTTATTTCTGATGAGACTACTTCTCGAACAAATAGTGAATTGGGGCAGGATTTGATGGTGCGCGCTAATGATGTTAGTGATAGTCGGGTTAATAATGTTTATATTATGCAACCTACGATAGAAAAACCTACGTTTAATGGTAGGGGAAATTTAAACCCGATGCGGTTTATAATGAGACTGAAAAAGTATATCCGGTCTTTGAATGCGCAAGATAGAGCGATTGATATTGTTACGGAATGTCTAACAGGCCCTGCTCTTAAACTGTTAGAAATGAATAGGAAAAAGTGGCGAACGTTAGCAGATTTTGAGTCTGATTTTAAACTAAATTATTGGACTGAGCAACACCAGGAGTGGGTCAAATATAAAGTTTTACACGGAAAATATGACGCCCATAATAAGTTGAACATGTGCGAACATTTTGCAGAACAAATTGATTCTGTTAGCTACCTTACAGTACCAATGAATGAAACCTTCCTGGTAAATAGTGTAATAAAACACTTTCCGAAAAACATACAGGGACTTTGGTTTGCGAGATTGGGTGATAGAAATATCAATACGGCGTCTGAATTTCTGCGAGAACTTGACTATAACGTAGTATCGGACGGAGATCATATGCAATTAAGTGGCCATAATAATTATATTAACAATGGTTCACATGGACAAAGTCACGGTAGACAGGGTTCAGGATTCCCAAGGGGTAACGCTACGCTTATGGCAGTTATGGAAGGTAGCTACAACCGACATAATATTCGATCCATTAGAGGTAGAGGGCGCGGGCGCGGTAGTTATGTAAATAGGAGCGTAAATAACAGGAGAAATTATCCAGCCATTAAGTGGGAGGCAGCGTCAACTTCGCAGTCAAATAGGCCTAGTTTTTCGATGGAATCGCCACAAAACACGCTAGGTAGAGTAACAGTTAGTCAGGCATCTACGAGTGAGGGAAACGACAGTCAGTCGAACAAGTAGGTCCCACTTGTGAGACTGTATATAAGGAACTAGGACGGGACATAGATAGTTATAGAAATAGTAACAAGATAGCTTATAAGGTAATGTGTGGATGGGGATGGAAAGCCGGAGAGGGACTAGGTAAATTAAGGGATGGCCGGAAGGATCCGATCGGGTGTAAGATTGGAATAAACAATGGAGTGGATTTTATAGGACAATTAGGAAGATTACTAGGTGAGAAAAATGAGAGTGTGCTATTATGTGAGGAGAATGGGAGGTCATGTGTATCTTGTGAGGAGAGAGGACGTGACGTTTATACAATATTCGATGATAGTGATGGGGGTATAGAAGGTCACGAAACAATTCCATCTTTACCTAAACTACCTGAAGTGACAGTTAAGATAGGCGAGCGTGTGGTCCAGGCTTTAATTGATACAGGGAGTCAGGTTACAGGAATATCAGTTGAATTATACGAAACACTAAAATCACAGTTAGGACCATTACCTGAGATTCCCATACCGTCAGTACAGATCCAAGGTGCGTTCGGTTCAAAGAGCGAAAGCGTGAAGAGTCTAATACTTATCACCATTGAGATAGGCAATACGCAAATAGAGACTCCAGTTTTAGTTTTGCGTAAGTTACCGAGATCAGTTATATTAGGGTATGACTGGCTAGAGAGAGTGAAGGGTGTTATTAAGTGTGGAGCAGAACGTAGTTTAACAATAGAACATCTAGGTATAACGACAGAAGCTAAGATGGGAGCTCAAGGCGAAACCAAGAGCCTTACTAGAGTCTTGAATTTTATTAACGTCGAAAACACAGTTAAAATACAGGACAATGAGACTGCAATAGCGCAGCAAAGCGTAGGAGAACAAAGGTTTGGGTTAGGCCCGGATAATAAAACAATTACTCAACCCATTGACAGTTACGTAGAGACATTGAACATAGGTAGCTATGAAAAAACTTCTTTACTACGAATACTTCAGAAAAACAAAGAGGTATTTTCGCATAAGTTGGGGCTCACAACCAAATATACTCACAAGATAAAAATGGTTGACGAAACGCCTTTTGTAAAACGTAGTTACCCAATTCCATTCGCCCATAGAGAATTAGTAAAAGCCAAGATAGAGGAGTTGGAGAGCTTAAATGTTATTAAGCGGGAGGCAACCGCATATAGTAGTCCGCTTACGTATACAAGAAAGAAGGATGGATCTGTTCGATTGTTGTTAGATGCACGAGAGTTGAACAAAAGAATGTTAGGAGACACTGAGGCTCCACCGATTACGTCTGAAATCTTACAATCTTTTCATGGTGTGAATTATATAAGCTTAATAGACTTAAATAATGCTTATTTTCAGATACCAATACATAAAGATTCAACTAAATATACTGGTTTCACTTTTATGGGGAAGAGTTATACTTATGCCGTTTTGCCACAAGGTTTAAAAACGTCGGTATCTAGCTTTTCACGAGCCATGGATATAATACTAGATGGGGTCAGGGCATTTTGTGTAAATTACCTAGATGATTTAGTTGTGTATACGGTGGGTGATTTTGAATTACATTTGTCGCATTTAGATCAAGTATTGGGCAAGTTGCGCGCCGCCAATATGACTTGTAACATAGAGAAATGCAAGTTTTTCCAAGTTGAAGTAAAGTTGTTAGGACATATAGTTAACACGGAAGGAATACGGATGGACCCGGATAAGACGAAAGCTATTAAAGACTTTCCAACACCGAAAACGATGAAACAAGTTAGGGCCTTTCTAGGACTTATCAATTATTTTAGACGGTTTATAGATAGGTATGGTGAGGAGATAAAACCGTTATGTGGATTGCTGAAGAAGGAGGCTAGTTGGAGATGGACGCAAGTGGAGAATGATTGTTTTGAGAGATTGAAAACATTATTCCTGGATACGATTATGTTAGTGCATCCTGACGTCCAGAAGACGTATTATCTACAAACAGACAGTAGTGCCATAGGTATTTCAGGTTGTGTATACCAATTGTCAGACTCAGGGGAGCAACAAGTTATAGGATTTTGCAGTAAAGGTTTGTCGGAGGCAGAGATGAGGTGGTCAGTAACAGAGCAGGAGTTATGGGCTATTATATATAGTTTAACTAAATTCGAAACATACTTACGGGGGGCTAAATTGGTAATACGCACAGATCATAAAAGCCTCACCTTTTTAAATTCATGTAAATTATTAAGTGCGCGAATGATACGGTGGGTACATTATATAGGACGGTTTGATTATCGCATAGAACATGTAAAAGGTAGTGATAACGATATAGCTGATGTTTTGTCGCGTCATATACAGGGAGTTACGGATTTAAGAACTTCCAAAGGTCAAAGTCCACAAATGAATTTGTTCAAATCGACACATACGCCGCTAGTAAAGCAGCAATTATCGGAGATAAGTAGTTATCAGTTAGAAGACCCCAATTTGGCGAAAATAATAAGTAGTTTGTCTAACGAGGGGCAGTCTGAGGAAAGTAAGACGAGGCAATACTATGTCCTGGAGGATATATTCTATACCACATTAATCCTAAAACAGGTAGTCATACGTTGGTGATTCCAGAAGCTTTACAGAGAGAATTGGTAATTAGTGTGCATGAAGAGATAGGACATTACGGTAGGTTTAAAGTACTAGCATTGGTGAAAAGAAGGTATTATTTTTCGGATATGTCAAAGAAAATAGCAAACATTCTGAGAGAATGTGAGATATGTCAGAAGTCAAAGCATGAGTTGGCTAAACACTCGGGACCTAGTAGGCCAGTTGTAACTAAGAGGGTAGGAGAGATAGTTTTTGGGGATTTTTACGGGCCACTTCCAGCCGGACGTTTTGGATATAAGTTCATTTTTGTAATGCAGGACACTTTTAGTAAGTTTGTACAATTATATCCATTGAAACGAGCTACCGGAAATAGCGCTATAGCATGTGTGAGAAAATTTAATGAAATAGTAAAGATAGAGCACATTATTACCGATAATGGAGCACAGTTTGTATCTAGAGCATGGGAGAATGGGCTATCACAGCTAGGGATACGCCTAGGACATACGTCAGTACGCAACCCTAGACCTAATTCCACAGAACGTGTTAATCGCGAATTAGGTAGAATGTTCCGAACATATTGTGACATGTCGCATAAATCTTGGGTTTCAATAGTACCACAAATAGAAGAATGTTACAATAAGGTAATACACACATCGACCAGATTCACGCCAAATGAGGTTCTTTGGGGTCGTAACACAAGGCTTTCGAGCGATTCTGTACTAGATAAATTTAATTGCACGCAACGTGACGCTGCCACCCTCAATGAAATTCGAGAAAAGGTTAAGGATAATCTAATTAGAGCGGCTAAAGATAGAACGGCGTCTTATGATAAGAGTCATCGAATAGTACAATTCAATATAGGCGATTATGTAAAGCTTAAGACTTTCCCTAAATCCGAAGCAGATAAGAAACTGACTAGGAAATTTGCAAGATTATATGTTGGACCATATAAAATAGGTGCCATACCATATGATAATGTTTACACATTAGTATGTCCAGTTACAGGAAATATTAAAGGAAACTATCATTCAATTCACCTATTTCGGTATTATATGAATGAGAAAGGTGATGGTATGTTACAAAGACAAGAATAAATGACTTTATAAGGTGTCATTAGAGCAGGTAAAAGAAATAGTACCTTAGCGCTGGCGCTAAAATATTTCGAGATTTTATTACTCAGTGTACAGCAGACGTCATTAGAGATGCATAGACAGACAGGTAGCAGGCTATTGACCATTAAGTGGGGTCATAAACCGGTATTGTAGATATTTTATTTCGTTTATTATAATTTAGGTAGTCAAAATTGTATTTGTAAAGCTTAGGTAATGTTAGCACTGAGGTAGTTCACGAAAACATATTTTTTCATTTTAAGGTTATTTGATATACAGGAGGGCGTGTTTTGATATACACAAGCGAAATTTGGACGTATCATTTTCAGTTACTTAGTTGCAGTTGAGCAATACTATAGATTCATTGCTTCTGTGAGGAAGTTACCTGGAGTTTCGTTTTGTATTAATTAGTTTGATAAATTGTCCTAAGGGTTTTACCACATTTGGGCATCTGCTGAAGTATGAGATTTAAATTAAGTTGGTATTGTATAACAAGTTGATTCACTCAAAATCTGAAGTACTTGGTAACTGGATAGCGAAAGAGCAGCAGTTAATAAGTGATTTGTGTTATATGGTCATAATTTAAATTTGACATTCCTTCTGGTTATAATTATGAGTAGTTTTGCCAATAAGAAGAAAAAAAAAACGGGCAATACTAATTCGATTCGAAAATTAAGTATTTTGATTATTATGACAATTATCATATTTTCTTATGAGCTTTATAATAGTAAGTTGTCTCACAGAACTAACTCGATGAAGTAGTTCTATAAATGTACAATATTCTAAATTCTAACTTTGAGCTGACAATGTAGTATATAAATTTATAATTTCAATTATTTGAATTGAAATTTGTTTAAATGAATTAGAGTTACTTATATTTTTGTTGATTGCATTATCTAGCCACTGTAATCTTCGACTGAGGCGCCAATTCAGGAACGATTTTAGTTATCTTGGCAGTTTTGACATGTTCTGCGGAGACGAATGGCTGTCTGACAGGAAGCTCCAAAGATCATAAGATCGGGTTTTACAGTTCCATGTTTATCAATCAATCAACAAGATTGAATAATTACGTTTTGTTGTACTGTCTCGAATTGAAGTAACATAGCATCACTACAGGTGCATTTAAGCTATTAGGGTATTGATTAATTGCCAAGATAGCTATTACTTGTATACTACGAGATTGAATAATTGCATTTTCCTTATTGTTGTACTGTATAGATTTGGAGGAACGTAGCATTGCTACGTGTTCATATGATAAATTAGGGTATTGATGAATTGCCAAGATAATTATTACTTGGATATGCAGCGCAGTGAAGAGTTATTATCCCTATATCAAAGCGCAGGGTTGACCCAGACGGCCGTCTTTTATACATATATCAAATAGAGAACGTTCTTAATCACCATTCAACTAGATTGCTGTATATGCAATCCATACATACAAACTCCAAATGGAGTATACCTGGTCAACCCATACATATATACATGCATATCAAATTACGTCCCCTGCGATTCTAGATCGAGGCTGACAAAGTTACGTAACTATTATTCTTATTATTGGAAATAACCTTCCCGAAGTGACTGAGCAGACGTTTTGGACCTCAGAAGATCTGGCACCAAAAGACAGACGGTTTTGTAGAGACTTACTTTACCCCTGCTGGCATACCGCAGGCTTGTGAAGTAAGGTTAAACCTCATTATTTATTCCCAAAAGGTGTGGAACGTGCCCTGGTCTACGCTGGACGCAGTTTAGGTCAGGATATGAGTAAATTTGCTTAGCGAAAGTACTTATAACGGAGCCATGCTCTTTGCATAAATAACTCTAATGGTGTGTGGCTAAAGATTGTCAGCTCAAAACAGTTTCATCTAAATAACACAACCAAGTACAAAATTATATACATAATTTATATTAACCAACTCGAATATCAGATGCAGAATAAAATTGAGATTTCTATTGTTATCGAAGTTGTAGAGAATTGTTCAAGTCAGGTAAAAGCTCGAAGGACTAAGCACCAACATAAAACTATTAGTGGTTTATTGGCCACTCCAGCATACAAAGCCATTGTAATTTTTTTAAACAGGACGTACTTAACTCACAGATACAATGGGGATACTCGAGGGTCCTTTTATAAGTAAGACTGATTTGAGGTTCAAAGATAGGAGAGGGGTAAACTCTAACTATGCCATTCTAAGCAACTTATTTATATGTAGAAAATCAAAACTATGTTTTAATGATCTACAGAGAGGGGTGTGTGATGGCATATGGTTATACTTAGAAATATGACGCTAACTATACAAACTAAACTTAATGGACACTTCTTCGAAACGTTAACTTTTAAAAAACCCCACAAGTGTGGATGGAAGTTGTAAATCTTAAAGTAATGGACTCCTCTAGGCACAAATTTGAAAGTCCTTGTTTTTGTAAGCAACTCAAATACTTTTGCGCCTTTGTCTAATACGAAAAAGGCAGAGTTGAGTACAAAAAGTTGAATACGAAAAAACCTTTGAAACACGATATTTAAGTAGAAAGTTGAGCCATAAATATGAAATTCAATTGTTTCAAATGGACACAGGACAGCTTAATTATTTGCAGATGGTACTAAGTTAGTTCGTAGAATGTTTGATCAATGACCGAAAAAACCAATAGCATAGTAAAAGGCTAGAAACAGGCTAATATAAGACTTAAGGATAAAGTATTAAGGTGCACCCGTGTAAACAAAAGTTACATTTGTATTTTAAACGGTTTCAGATACGTGCGTGAGAACCTCGCGATGCGACACTGACAGCCAATAGCAGGACGGGAATGACGAGTCCACGCAGTACTGAAAGGGATGGAACTACCCCTTGTGACGAGAGAAAGCGAGACCTGCGCGTGGGCATGACACAACGCGGGGGCGTAGGCCAAGCGGCTGCTGGAACCGACAAATGCAACACGAGAGCTTTATTACTAAAGCTTAGAGTTGAATATGTATTTTGTACGTTGTAATAAAGTAAAATAGAGTTAAGCATTGTTAACTTTAAGGAACGGTTAAGATAGGTAGGGTAGTTAGCTTCTGGTGGCGAGACGAGTAGGATATCTACGAGGGCAGTTAGCTTTTGGTCGCGAGACGAGTAGGATATCTACGAGGGCAGTGAGATTAGAGTCGCGAAACGAGTAGATTAACTACGGAGTGTACGTGAAGTGAAGTTTAATTTGCGGGAAAATACGAGCTGAGAGCAGATTCGAGTCGCTGAGCAGAAAAGCCGGTTTAGCAGCTAGCCGCTTGGTCGAGCCTACAGTCTCTGGCTAGCCTAGCAGTTTGACACAAGCTAAGTGCCTCCATACCTTTCAGTATTGTCATCGTTTGTGACTGGGTTAGAAAGAGTTTGTTGTACAATTTTTGGTGATAAATGGCCGAGTGCCAAGTTTACTTTTTCTACAATTAAAGATAGTGATTTATACCATTATTCATAACCCAGGAGCACTCGACATCCCCTCTTTGTTTACAAGGTCTTGCACAATGATTTGAGAGTAACGCGAGTTCGATTCTCGAGTACATTAATATAATCTATAACATTTACTCTTTAACTATTAGATCGGGTGTCGATCTTAATTTACTATATTAAAGAATTAATCAATTGTGTGTATACATTAATGTACTTGTAAGTCTAGAAAGGTTCTCTTGTCCAAGATAGGTCATAAGGTAGCATATAGTGTTATAATATTTAGTTTTACGGTTTAGTGTTACAATTGGGCACAAGGGTTTTTTGTTTAAGTTCGCTTTCGTTTTTCCCTTGTAATTATTGTTTTGGCCCTAGGAAACAAAGCGAACCTCGAAAAGCTGAACATCCTAGCTTTTCGGGAAATTAATCACGAGTGTCGATTAAAATCATCTACATCCGAAATATGAACAATAAATATTTTTAATTATTTTTCTGATTTTTATTGCTATTAGTATAATATTTCCCTCCTCTCAGAATACCCCTGATTAGGTGTGAAGTGTGTGTGTGTACTGGAGCCTTCGATTGGCTCGACTATTATATAACCCAGGTTTTATAACAACGCACATATACTAATAAACTTATATAGATAGATAGGTAGGGTTCCGACCTGCACAGCAGTACCGGAAATTCTCGGTGCTTGCCTACTAAAGTTTCCCGGTACTGCACGCCCTAATCACGGCGTGCAGGCATTAATAAAAACAATAAACGATGTTTGCTATATTTTGGAGTTTTATTGACATGAACATAACAAATACGGAAAGAGACACGGGTGGACAATAAAGGAAACTATCACCCTTGTCAAATCAAGCTGTCAATGTCAATGACAATATGTACACTGACGTTAATCATCCTTAATCGCGATAAATTAACAGCGTTTTCGTCAATGTGGCCCCAGCATGAGAGGGTACATCATTTAGTTTGGCGACACCAGTTGGCAGCACCGTCGTCGTGCACGTTCCCTATCGGTGCCTGTTCATCGCGTCTCTGATATAAACAGAATAGTCAATATCCATCAACTATTACTACATAAGTGTAAGATTGAACTAACAACATGGCTGAAAGAACTAAGCTATGATGACACAGAGTTACTACTGTACCGTGCTAATTATTAACGGAACCTAAAATGTAAATGAAAACATACACACACACTTTAATACAGTATTGTACTAGTATTACTTAAATAAGACTAAAAAGCCCACATTAAATTATATAAGCTCCTAAAACCATAGTTAAAAATTATTAAATAGTATAAATTAAGCTAAGATTATACATGTTACCAATGGATCTACAATATTTCCTACTTAATTACCGGTTATGGAATAGCGGGACATCCTAACACAGGTTTACTTACCTAAAAGGAAGTCCCGATCACTGCAGGCATTGTACTTGTTTAAAAGGGAAATAAACAATTTTCATTTCATTTTCATTTTCATTTCATTTTCATTTCATTTCATTTCTGATGACCGAGCAAAACTTGGTCGAGGATGGGCATTTCACTTGATCGCTCCATCTGGTTGGAGACCGACCCCAGGCTCGTTTACCCTCCGTGTTTCCAACAACGATCAGCTTTTCAAGGCTTTCCCCTTTAGACAGACACACCGACAGGCAAACAGACAGACAGAAATTGGCGTCAAACTTATAACACCGCTCTTTTTGCGTCGGTGGTTAAAAGCCGACTAAATACGGTAAATACTTACACGAACATGGACGGCTCGTTCTCAGCTTACGAGAGTGGTAACACTACACCTTAATGCACTCGTAGCGGCGTAGCCGTAACGCGTAGCCCGAAGCGCAGGTTGTGCGTAGCAGCCGCCCGGCTGTTGCACCTGCTCAATCTCAACGTATCGTAGCACAGGTCAACATTACTTGTCACTAGGGCAAGTGATACCGGTGTATGTATGGGCCGATACCGGGATCCCGGTATTAGTCGTACAACAAATACAATATTTACAAGTATTGCAATAATATGCATGAAATTTCATGAATACATTACATTAAACTTAAAACTTGAAATCGAATAAAAAATATTAGGACTCATTTTTTCTCCTATCAAAGTCGATCGCGATTCTGACTAGAACTAATGCAAAATTTCTCAGTGTAAAAAAAATAAGTTTTGTACAACTTTCTATAAAATGGCCCAAATACTGCTCCTTTCTGGTGTGACAGTGACAAGTAGGGCATGCAGTACCAGTATTTTAAATACTGGTACTGCATGCCCTACTTTTTTACACTGAGAAATTTTGCATTAGTTCTACTCAGAATCGCGATCGACTTTGATAGGAGAAAAAATGAGTCCTAATATTTTTTATTCGATTTCAAGTTTTAAGTTTAATGTAATGTATTCATGAAATTTCATGCATATTATTGCAATACTTGTAAATAGTGTTTGAAAAGAAAAACTGGTGGGTTTCTTTCGCCCAAAAAAGGGTAAAGAATAGAATCAGACATGTAAAAGAGCCCGTGACTACTTGCAGAGAAATAAGTTATTTTATTTTTATTATTTTTCCATACACACTTGTATGGCGGTAACGGAACGGAAGAACGATTTTTGTATGAAAAATTTGAGACACTCTTTTCTTCTATCAGAGTACGTAAGTAAGTTTGTAGAAATTATGTAAAAAACCTCAGATCTAAAAGGTTTTCAAATCTGATATTAATATTGACGGAAACTAAAGTTGATTTCTACCTCGATATATTTCTGTGGGTATCATTTACAACTTGGAAATCATTTCGGGCAAGCAAATTTTCTGTTATCGACTTAAATACCGTGTATATTTGTATAACAATGTCACCTATTCTAATTAGTACAATTAGTTACATATGTGAAATATTCTTATTGTTCTAAACGGGACCCGGTTGTCTCGCCTAGAATTTAACCCTGTTACAGGGGGCAAAAACGGGACTCTTACTACTAGTGACAAGCTCACTTACCCCGTCGACAGCTGATGCAAACTTCTTCGGTCACGTAAATCACAGTCAGGTCAGTCACAGTCAGAGTCTCGTCAATTTCAGCTATACGCTGCTGGCGCACTGGCCCCGGGTCGCCACGCGGCGAATCACAGCACCGGTCCAAACGCCAAAAATATGTGTGGATTCACTCGCGAATACAATTCTCACACTTCAAAACACAAAATTGTTCGTGTACACCAAATTCACAAACCAAAACCACTAATTCGGCACACAAAAGTAATCCGATCGCCTGAGTGCGTTACTTTGCCAAATTCCGGAAACGTTGTGTGTCAAAAAAGCACATTATCTCTTTGAGGTTATAATTATTTGACATTGACAAATGTCATGTTGTGGGCGCGTTCCGATATTGCATCGGGACGTAACACTTATTGTTATTTCCATGTGAAAAAAAACTTATGTTATGAGTCCTGTAGTGACTGCACATTGCACATTGTTAATCTAAAGCCTGTTGACATAGGAAAGGCCTTCTGAGAAACAGCTTCTAAGATAAAATGAAAGACAAACGGAATAGTCATAATTTTAAAACTCGCAGGGAAATATAATATAAAAAACGATCGTAAAAACCGTACTCTTTATTACATACTTCAACGAAATAGCAACATTGTTCGTGTCAATATACAAACTCTTAAGATAAACAATTTTTAACGAACACTTTGGAAGCAATAAAGCATTATGGTCCCGCCTTGTCTACGGCCTCCGCGGAGTTCCAGCTTATTCTTCCAAAAAGCTACAAGTAGGGCCACTTTTTAGACACATGGGCCCTTTTGAGGCCGCGCGGTAGAGTCGACTATAAAACCGCCAAGTTTCATTAAAGTCGGATTAGGCGATTTACGTCGACTTGAAAGTTGATACAATGTTTCCGCAGTGCTACTCATTTCCCGCGATCTTCGGTGACAAATAGAGCGTTCTTGTTTAATATAACACTGTTCGTCAAGGGGTACATTTTCATTATATTTTAAGCAGAGATACGGAATGAAGCCTGATATGGTGTTAATATCCTTAGAGAGAGCGCCGCCATATTGCTACTGGCTATATAGTATGACTAAACATACCGAAAATATGTGTACGTGTGCATTTGATGTTCATTCCTGTACGAGTAAACATTTTGTTGATAAGATGGAGAATACTTAATATTATTATCATTTAGGTAACAGCCCCTGCGTGTGTCGTATTGTAGTAACTTGTAGAAAAAATTGTCATAGTTAATACATATTGACGTTGAGTCTGTGTTTTTCTTTTCACATGCATAATTGGGACAAATCAACTTTTGATATTTTACACAAGTTTAAAGTACTTACAATTAAAAAATCAGATCACTCGTAGATTCGCTCAAAGCTCCACCAATTATCGAAATAGCACTGTTGGCATCAGATATTTTTGAAGGTTTTGTCTCATAAAAACTCCATTGATTAACATCAAAACCTGATGATGAAAAAGTTTCTTAGGCAAATTGTATTATTCGTAATCGGTTGCGGGGTTTTTAGTAATCAATGTTTATATTCATCATGTCAGAACCTGGTTGTGCCCGGTGCTGTGACAAAACTTAACTGGTTTTCTTTTTAAAATATATAATACTTACTCTATCATTGGCGTCATAAACATACGATGGGCGTTCAGCACCGCCTTGCGCCGTAACTAAAGCACCCGCGTAATTCCCGAACTTGGCTGCATTTTCCGCGCAGCTGCGTGCACGGGAAAATTGCTGAAATATTTGCCTCCCGTTTGCTGTAGAATAATCGTGTTGCAGCTTCTTGCGTCGCTGCAAATTCCATAAACTTACACCCCGGTTTACTTCACCTTTGGGAAAACATAAGCCAATCATTTTTTAGGGTTCCGTACCTCAAAAGGAAAAAACGGAACCCTTATAGGATCACTTTGTTGTCCGTATGTCCGTGTGTCAAGACCCTTTATCTCGGGAACGCGTGGAGGTAGGTATCGAGTTGAAATTAAAACCATATACTCAGGTCTACGGTCCTGCTAAAACCATATACTCAGGTCTAAGCTGTGAAAACATCAAACTTCTAAGTTTACGTAAAAAAAGATATGTGCGTTAAAGCCGCAAAACGTACATTTTGATTCTCGCAAGGAAACCAAAATTTATAGGGTACTTTTTGTTGACCTAGAACTATGAAATTAGGCAAGTAATACTGTCTTATACTACAAGTATAGCGAAAAATCTGAAAACTAAGTATCCATCTGTAATTAAATCATAAAAAATAATAGTCTCTATTTAAAGTAATTGTACGGAACCCTTGGTAGGCGAGGCCGACTTGCACTTGTCCGGTGTTTTATACCTTAATTTAGCAAAATCTAAAAATGCGATAATTCAAGCCTTAGCAAGTCCTAAAATTCGGTTAACTACATTACAAATAATAATGTATGGTAGGTCAAACTCTGTCAAAATAAGGAATAACAAATACACAAAAACCGGCCAAGTGAGAGTCGTATTCCCACAGGAGGGGTTCCGTAGCGCTGTCGAGAAAGAAACGCCAAAAAAATACGCCCTTCATTTGGTGGTTATGGTCGCCCGGTTGTCGATGGAGGCATAGCTTCCCTGGCGTAGTTGGTAGCACGCCTATGTTGACTGGTTGAAGCCGTTGGAGACGCAGGCGCAGGTTCGCATCCTGTCCGAGGCATATAATTTTTCTAATAAAATATTTATTGCAATATGTTTTTTTTGCAATAAATAAAGTATATTTGTATTGTATCAGGAAGAGACTTCAGAGATAATAAAAGGAACCTAAACTAGTCGCTGTGTTCTACCTGCTACCTACTAAAACTTGTATCAACAGCAAAATACGGGGTGGAAGGAACATAAAATGATATCGCTCACAACGACTGGGTATTGCGGTGACAGAAATGTTAATAAAATATTTGAAATGAGTTTTGCAAGAGATACTTCGACAAAGGACTTTAGAAATGAATCCTTACAAATTCGGTATTTTATTGTATGGTATTTACGCGTCTATGGCATATAATTTCCAGGCTAAAAAATATAATTATAGCGTTCTCTCACAGTTAAAGCGTGAAAAAATTGTCACGTATTTTTAATATTTCATTTGTGAAATTGGTTAAATTTTATGCAGGCTATGTTGTAATATTGATTGTGTTAAGATGATAAAACTTTTAACTAATAACTAGTACTAAAAATTATATACTAGTTCATTTCTCCATAAATTCATTGCCAAAATAGTTGCATGTTATGGACTAAATAGCATGCCATATTAGATAGTGGACACTAAAACACAGTTTACTAAGCGACGAATACGAATATTGATGAATGATAAATATCGTCTCTTGAAATTCAAAGCAACCGCCGTATTTAATGTCGGCAATAAATTACCACTAACAGATAGCAGGGAATTAATATTGTATTAAATTATTTTATAGAGATTCTGCGGTAAACGTAACAAAATGATTTTAGAAGTTGAATTTTACAACAACTGATCGGTCGACATGTTAATGATCGACGCGATTATCAATTGTAAATTTAATCGATCAGTAGACCTTTGATGCTCGGATTTACGCCATAAATAACTAATACAGCATCTGTCACATTCCCACATGTACAAATTTTAATTGCATAAGTGGCGAAAACTTTATCATTTATTTACAACGCAGCAAAGCAAAGGCCATCATCGGCGATCGTAAATCGTAAAGTAGCTCACAAGCTATAAATAAGAGCTTAAACAGCCCTTATAACGTTTAAACTACTGTTATAACAACCTGTATAACATCATAATTAAAAAACGTTACCAACACTTCATGTAAGTAAACAGTTCTTCGATGTGTATAAAATAAATACATTTTTTTATGTTTATGAGTTACGTTCCTACACAGCTTGTGTATTTATTGGGTAATTGGCGTGAACACCCTTACGTAAACACATGTTGATGTGCACTGCGGGCAAACCATTATAAGAGTATACAGAAGTAATCCATCGATCTCCGATGTTTGTATGTTTCGCCCTCACAGTGCGCGCGCGGCGATCTATCAGCGTCGTCATCAAGGTCGCGCGCGGGATACGACGCTGCTACATTGAAACTAAACTGTATTTCAATTCCCAAAACCCCATCCTAATACTGACCTTAACGCATTCACGTAAAGTTCAAGATAGCACTCGTAAATTATTCGAGTTCGCGTTCTTTTGTTTTTATCGCTCATCGTATTTTCGGCGCCGATTGCGTAACCGATGCTCTTTTTCGAAATTCGAATTGTTTTTTTTTCATCGTTGGCTAATTAGCAACAAGTTTCCGTCTGGGTTGCCAGCTTCCGGAAGGATGGTCGCGGCGGTCGAGCGACAGTGACAGTTGGCTGTCGTGCACCGATTGTTTGAAATCGAAACTTGTGCAGGAGTTTCTTTTGGCACATATTTAATGCCCTAACTATTATTTTTGTTTCAGGAAATATATGTATGTTGCATTAACTAGATTTCAGTTGTGAATTAGATTTAAAAGGATATCTGGTTTTGATATACTTCTTCAGGTTTTTAGTAGAACATGTTTTGATGAATAGATAGTTTATGTGTAGTTTATCTGATATGCAGTAAGTAAATTAGAGGAGATTCTTAAGTTTGTGTAATTTTTTAGCAGAGGTGCAATTTAAAATATCCCGTCTTTTATTGGCAGCGTTGAGTCGCGTAGGTACATAGAAACTACAGGAATTTGAAATTGGTTTGTAAAAAATCGTATACATCGCTCTCCACTTTGTGACATATTCTTTCAATATTAAATATCTTTACAAGACCTTGCCAATTCCGCCATTTGATTTTTTTTGTATAATAATAACGTAATGAATACGCGTCGCCTCTGCCTGTTGACTTTAAATGCTTAGTCGCAAGACTAAACCATAGCCCTTCGAATTCTGGTACATAGTAAATATAAGTAGAAGACATGCCCGAGCAGTTATAGTTCTAATTCAAACATTATAGAGGCTGTATAAGCACTTTATTGTTTGTGTATTACCATTGCCAGGGTACAACGTCGATTCACAAGAGCACGAATGGATTGAACGAAAGTAAAGTAATAATCCAAATATTCTGTAAACAAGTACATAACAGTTCTTCATTTTTGAAGAAATTAATAAAAAAATCATATAATCTGCACATTATTAAGACTAAACAAGTAAAAGATATGGCAGAAAGGTAAATTTGACGGTTCGCTACAAATATATTACTATCATGGAATTTAATTTATACCCTGTTTTCACACTTACGCCGCAGTCTACGAAATCATGGCGAAAATATGCGAAACTCATGCGTAATTTAGATGTTTCGATGCAATTTCCGCGCTTCACGGCGTCAGTCTGCAAACAAGGTGTTGCGTAGGTAGAGATTTTTTTGCTTTTCATAGAATACACAATGCAGACTGGGTTACGAAGTTATGAGATGACATAGTCTAAAAACACAATAATTGCTTATTGAATTAACCTGTATTTAGGTTATTCTTCAGAAATATGTCTGCGGTCACCTTACTCCCTTCGGCCCTTTTTCATACTAAATGTATGGAGACAGAAGAATAAGTCGCAGACATATTTCTGAAGAATAACCCATTTAATCATGTTGTGATGCACACATAAACGTTATCATTCACTCGATCAATCCATTCGTGCCAACTCTTGTTTCTTTTAAAAACTGTGTAGTAGTCATTGAGTTATGATATAAGTTAATATTGTAATTGTTTTGAAAAAATTATACCTCGCCGAGTTTCTTAGCCGGTTCTTTTCGGGGCAGAGGTTTTACACTGGAACCGGTGGTAAATCTTGACATTCATAGGTGCATTTTACCAATACACAATTTAACAACACGGTTCCACCCCCACAGAGTGAACTAATGACCATGCATCACAGAAATATATCGAGTTAGAAGTTAGGTAGGAGTCTCTGCGACTGTTTAGTCGCAGAGAACTACCCAAAAGTGTATGTACCTCGCGTGCTAAAAAGAAGTGGCGGCGACCTACTTTGAATGCCGTCAACTTCAGTTTCCGTCAATATTATTAGCAGATTTGAAGATCTGATAATAATGGTATAATTAATTGTTCAAATAACACCAAATGAAATGGAAAATTTTTGATATCCATCACTAAATTGCACTTTTGGCGTCAAACGCCAAGCGAAAAGCGTTACACGCTGAGTTGCCATACATGATATATTTCTGTGCCATGCATAGCTGCAAGACCCCGATGGCGACGAGACCCAGGGTCAGTTACAGCGTTAGCTAGAAGAAATATTAGATTTGAAGCTAATATGGTCATTCAAATAATAGCGACTATTAACACCAAACAAACATACATACATGGTAAATGGTAGGTGTTAATGGTAGTTATTAAGTAATATTATGTCAATTAAATTGATGTTCATTCCATCAACGGACGCCGGGCACTCAACATCTCCAGCTTCTCCTGGGGATGCCTCGTAGAGAGGCGAAACACGTGTCGAATTTAGTATTTTTGGTGGTGATTATATTTATTTGCATGTTTTTTTTATTTATTTTGCATGTGAATACATAAAAAAATACACAAGTAATTATGACGAGCTAACATTAATTGACTAACACGTTATCATATCACGGATTAGCTAAGCAATATTTTTATTTTAATTAACATGGATTTCCGCAAAGACGCCTGATTCAATCAATTAAATATGAGGTCGTTAATTAGGAGAAATAGTCTACGTAGGTACTTTTGAGTGATGAAGACTATAACATCCACGAAAATTCCGCTGTGGTCCACATAGTTCGCTGTCGTGAAATATGTCTATTGCCATTCTCATCTAGGTCAAGACTGTTTTCGTCAATATTTTATACATTTCATGAGTCGTAAAAAATGAGTATTAGTATCGAATATTCGGAAGTGACGTTATTTTTGCCGTCAGCATTATAACCTAGATTCCCTGATGTTTCAAGTCACTTCTAACAGTGATCTGGCAGGCTAATTCGCAGCCGTCCTGTGTCTGTGCAGCTTGTCCGAAAGTCCGAACCCGTTATCTTTGTAAAGTAAACTTTTAGAAGTCTTAAATGTCTGGATTTAAATCTATTCTAATAGTATTCAATTATAAGCTTAATTAATCTTATCTAAGTATATTAAGTCGGGTTAGTTATACCATTTATACCTCGAGAACGAGTGGACCGATTTTTATGATCTTTGATTTTTGGGTTCATATTCATATTCATTTATTGCATCAATATCATGTCGTACATAAGATGTTAGGTTTTATACATTTGTTCATAGACATGAACCCTGTTAGGGCACAGCAATTTTTTAATCTATAAAAATTACATACTAAGGTTAAGTTTACCATTTCTAGTTCAACACAAAAACATTAAAATACATTGCTAATTTATCATTTCGATATTTATACAATATAAATAGGTAAGTAAGGTACTCAATAGTTAAAATAATTAAAAGAATTAAAATAAAAACATTTCACATAGTATTGTCATTTAAAAACTCGTCTATAGAATAGTAACATTTATTTATTAGTAATGTTTTCAATTTGCATTTAAACATTTTGTCATCTGTTTCCTCTTTAATTGCCTCAGGTATTTTATTTGCAACTTGAATACATCGATAGTAGGGCCCAGTTTTGTACATTGCTAGTTTAGCTAGTGGTAATTCTAATTCGTTTTTATTTTTCCGCCTTTGTGATGTAGTTATTTTTTTAGTAAATAAATGTAAATTGTTTCTAACGAAGAGTGCTACTTCGAGGATATAGATACAGGGTAGTGTTAGAATTTTTAATTTTATAAAATGTGGACGGCAGCTATCTAACGGTTTTATGTTTGTAAGGATGCGGACACACTTCTTCTGCATAACGAAAAGTTGGTGGACGTCTGTGCTGGCTCCCCACAGTATAACGCCGTACTGAATCCATGCATGCGCAAATGCATAATATTGGGTTTGTCTCTGCCCCGAATAACAGAATAAGTATTAAAATATAAAAAAAAAATCTGAGGCGGAACAAAGTTTGCCGGAATAGCTAGGTTTAAAAAACAATAGCGCTGTATGTCCATCATGATAACAACACCAGATTACCTGCCTCTACTTTACAGACCGTTGAGAACCCTGTATTCACGGTTTTTTTAGAACCTGCGGTCTATTTTGAGTTGAATGCGCTACTTTTGTCAACCCAACTCTACTAGAAAGCCTAGCAGACTCTTATTGTCGCCGACGACTTCCGGGAGCGACCCCGGTGTTCTAAAGTGTCATGGCCAGCGTGGATTTGTAGGTACTTCGTGTAAGTCCATCACGGGTGCGCGTGCGCACAGCTGGCTAATAAAGCGCAGTCAGCGGCGATCAAAGCAAGGTCGCGGTTTACGAGCGCGGGCGCAGCTGGCGAGGTGGCCGGGAATCCTTGGACGTTCGTAAAAATATGGCGGCAGGCGACTCTCGGGTGCTGCAAAAGTAAACGTCCGAGTCCTAGACACTGTCCTAGTTGTCGCCATCTTGAACGTTAAGTCATGAGCAATACAGGTGCACCTCATTAACACAGTTCTAATCGTTACGTTTGGGTGCAGGAACATTGTCAAAAGGTGTTATGTAAGTTGTTTGCCGTAACTTTCTAACCTAAAAAGGTCTGCTGAAATCAAAACCCGGTCATATTGTTTAGAGTTTGTTACACGTACACGTAGTCTGGTACAAGGGAGCTTCTTCAACAAAACTGTAGGCAGTTTGAGTTCTAAATATAATCCCATCAAAAACATTACATGTAAAAAGATGCAAGTCTCGCAACGCAGTTCTCTTACAATAAAAAAGTATTGAGATGTAAAGTTAAACCAAGTCAGTACCGGGGGGGTATCAACAGAACTCGATTTCCACCGACTTGCCTATTATTAGATCTATAAAATGTGTTCCTCCACGGTTAAATAATAGGCAAGTCGGTGGAAATCGAGTTCTGTTGATACCCCCCCCCCCCCCCCCGTTACTGACTTTGTTTAACTTTACATCTCAAAACTTTTTTATTGCAGGAGAACTTGCAATTTCATAAGCATCAATATAAACTGCATAAGTTAGTTTGTAATCCTATACAAATACATATTTGTATAGGATTACAAACTTATGTGTGCAGTTGTGACTGAAATTACAACATATTTAGGTTTTTTAAAGACTTGATAGGCTAACAACTAACTATGTTTAAAATTTGGAGCTTGTAGGTCTGCTAGAAGTATCTTAGAATTATGATGATCAGTGAGTCAGTGACAAAACTAAGAAACTTTGACATGCAATAGTTCTTAAACTACACGGTCAAATTGAATGATATTGAGAATATATATATCTTATTATTGTGCCCTATATATTCCTGAAATTTCAGGGGTCTAGCTTTAGCCAGTACAAAATTACGGGAGGCTCAAAAGGGCCTGAATGGCTTCGTGAAAAGGATGGTACGGCCGTGCCTTTGTTTTACTCGACTTGGCGGGGGCACTCCCGTGCCCCCAGATTAATTGGACTACATATGAACTTCTATCCAGTGATGCATGTTGTAAGTGCTCATGAAGATTCCCCTGAAGCGAGCGCTTAATATTTTCTTATATTACTTACATTACATATCAAACACCAACCAATTTGGCAAACGTTTGAATAGATTTATTTTTGTCATAAAAACACCACATCAACAATATAATTACAACCTGTAATAAAACCAAATTGAATTCGGTCCAACTATCCACCGATTTATTTCGGCAAAATTGTTTACGAAATTACTTTTGTTAAAACAAACCAATTAACACAAGAGGCTTATATTTCAATTTGATCAACAAAGGCCGAGGTTGAATAGATTTTATTGTGATGCGTTAAGGATGGGAATCGATTGCGGGGTTCACTGCCGTTCAGGACTTGATTGACCCAAATTGTGGCACAATCGTATCAGTGTGATTGTCTCCTCGTCGATTCCAATTTTCGGCACAGCACTGGCTATTGTTCCGAGTCAACTATTAATTTAGTGCCGCGCGTTAAACACCAACATTCAAAGGGTGAAAAGCGAGGAGTTTCGGTATCATTGTTCCCCTTTAAATGTACATCACAGGTTAGGTTAGGCTTTGTTACAGACAGTATATCGACTAGGCAATACCCGGTCAAATATGAAACCCGGATAAATATTACCCGACTCTAAATAATGTTAGTTACCCGGGTTTTCGGTCGGTACCCGGGTTGCATTACCTACAATGAACTTGCCGGTATTGCCGGTCGTGTTAAGTAAGATAACGGCCGCCGTTAGATTTTATTTATTACCTTTAAAATAAAAGGATACATGCATAATTTTTATTAATTACTACACTCTAAAAAATTGAAGCCAACTAAGAAAGATTTTCTCTTAGTTTAGTTAGCGTTAAATTAAATAAAACAAACACGATATTAAACATGTCAACGAAAGCTGATTATTTAAAACAGCGAGTTCATTTGTGATTAAGACAATAATGCTGATAATTCTAACAAATATATTCTTTGTTTCTAACATTATTTTCGTCTTTGTATGATTCGATCATGTTTAATTAGTTACCTTATACATATATGGATGTTGAATCAAATCAGAACTCGTTAATAGAATTATGATAAACAATCAATATCATCTTAGTTGGAGCATCTAACGTCTGATCTTCTCTGTAGACTCGTATGGAATCAAGATGCTTGATTATAACCATCAAGATCTTGTTAGGAGCAACCCAGTTTTATTAGAGTGTAGGTTTTATCAACCCGGGTTCAGACTTAAAATACCCGGGTTTACCCTACTCTAAATAGATTAGATTTTTTATTTCATAATATAAGAAGTACAATATAAATTACACTGTGTCAATTTACATGAATCTTATACTATGATCGTCAAATGAAATAAGATTAAAAATATAAAATGCTCACAATAAAAAGATGCAATGACAGAAATACAAATACAAAATAAAATAAAATGGTATCTCCCAATAAGGATCGTCTTCACACCACAACACAAAAATATAAAAACACTCAAATAAGAATTCACATAATACTATAAAATTAATCATATCTTCCATAAATAAAGTCAGTTACCCGTGTACCCGAGTTTTCGGGTACCCGGGTTACATTCCCTAGTATCGACGTAAGAGCTGATGCATTTTTAACCGACTTCCAAAAGAAGGACGGTTCTCAATTCGTCTGTATGTTTTTTATTTATTTTTTTTTTTTTTTTTTGTGTGTTTGTTCACCGATTACTTGAAGACGGCTGGATCGATTTGGAAAATTCCTTTTTTGTTTGAAAGGGTAGACTTTCGAGGTGGTCCCATTGCAACCAAATCAGGATCTGATGATGGAATCTTGGAGAAATCGAGGGAACTCTTCAAATATTATAGGCACACATATAGCGATTTCGGTATTTTTCGTAATTTCTCGTCCATTTCTTATTAGCAACAAGTTTTTAGTGTTAACCGACTTCAAAACAAAGAGTAAATTTGTATCTAGGTTTCTTCACCGATTACTTGAAGACGGCTGGACCGATTTGGAAAATTCCTTTTTTGTTTGAAAGGGTAGACTTTCGAGGTGGTCCCATTGCAACCAAGTCAGGATCTGATGATGGAATCTTGGAGAAATCGAAGGAACTCTTCAAATATTATAGGCACACATATAGCGATTTCGGTATTTTTCGTAATTTCTCGTCCATTTCTTATTAGCAACAAGTTTTTAGTGTTAACCGACTTCAAAACAAAGAGTAAATTTGTATCTAGGTTTCTTCACCGATTACTTGAAGACGGCTGAACCTATTTGGAAAATTCTTTTTTGTTTAAAAGGGTATACCTCCGAGGTGGACTCATTGCAACCAAATCAGGATCTGATGATGGGATCTTGGAGAAATCGAGGGAACTCTTCAAATATCATAGGCACACATATGCGATTTTGGTATTTTTCTTACTTTCTCGTGCATTTCTTATTAGAAATAAGTTCCCAGTCTTAACCGACTTCAAAACAAAGAGCAATTTTTATGTAGGCTTGTTCCTCGGTTACTTGAAAACGTCTAGGCCAATTTGGAATTTATCCAGCCAATATTTTTCCAGCGCCACTAAAAATTTAAAAATAAAGTAAATTTTTAAAACAAAAAATAAAAACCGACTTCCTAAAACTTAAACTAAAAACCAAAAAATAATATGTTAATTACCCCAAAGAAATGGATAATCAACGATTCATATACAGATATTTATACTTTTTAACCTGTTATTTTTGAAGTCGGTGCCAGCTAAGGAGCTCAACACAGCCAGCATTACGTGGCAGGCACCAACTTCAAAAATAACAGGTTAAAAAGTATAAATATCTGTATATGAATCGTTGATTATCCATTTCTTTGGGGTAATTAACATATTATTTTTTGGTTTTTAGTTTAAGTTTTATTACCAACGGACTCACCGCCAAAGCAAAGTCCCTTGACATTGATATCGTTGCGGTTCCGTGCTAAATGGGTGCCAAATTATCCGTGATTTTTTGCAACTACGTATAGAATAGAACAGAATGTTTTATTTTCAACTTACATACAAGAATCTTTGTGTTAGTAACAACTTAAGACTTATCCTAATGTTGTTAGTTACATAGGTCCTCATCTATTTCTATGCACGTGACTAAGCATATCAAGCAATATTATAAATAAATATCGGGGGTTAATCTTACAAAAATCGACCTAGTCCCAAACTAAGCAATGCTTGTACTATGGGTAGGGTGGGTGTGCCGGTTGGCGGACAGTTAACGGAGTTGCTGACTTCAACCCCTTTAAAATATATGTTTTTTACGACAAATAATGGTGATAAGTATTTAAATATGTCATGAATATAGTCTTTTTGTGAAAAAGTAATGGTACTATCCTATTCAGCAACTGAATACGAATAAAATGGGAAAAAATTGAAAAATAGCCGAAATTTCAGTTGGCGTACACTTTTTTCAGTGTGCGGACAGTGGTTGCCAGTTAGCGGACACTGAGTTTTATGCAAATAAAATCGCCAATAATACAACATAGAACATAATATATATTTTTATATTGTATATACTAATATCATAAGTACTTAGTAGCACTTAGATAATAAAAAATAGGCAAATTTTAATGTTTCCTTAAATAACTTGCAGAAGTTTGTTTTGGTCATACATGAGTTCAAGTTTTCGGGCTTGGACAACATTTTTCTCACAATTGTCTTCCAAGACGAGTTTAGTGGACCAAAGACACGAGCTCAGCCGGTCCAGCCTCACCAGAGGCCCCTTCACCCGGCGCCCTAGGAGTTTCCTCACTGACCCAGACGACGACATCTCAGCAGAATTTGAAAGAATCATCGCTGCGATGTCGTCGCACACAGCGTCGTCCCCGTCGGCGGGGTCGACCTCCTCGCAACAACAGCACACAAGGGCCGCGTCCCGACTTGCCCCAGAACCAGAATGTCCTGGATTAACTTCACTCCGACCTTGCTCGGGCTCAGCTAAGTTTCTTGGCGGAGTCTTCTTAGCTGGGCTAGGTTCAGCAAACCGGCAACTAAAACTCCCATTCGTTCGATTCACACACTCACATAAGGACAGGTTGATCCACTTCAACCTTCCCGCTGGTCCGCTGCTCACTTTGAGCAATCAGTGTAACTTCAAGGTGGACCGGGATTAGCAACCTGGTTCGACCCCAGGCACCCCCGGCTCCCACCTAGTCTGACCCACTCAAGGTAGTCCGGCCAGCGACGTGGTTTGACCTCAGGGAAAGCCACGGCCCCCACTGGGTCCGATTTTTACAACAGCCAGTAAGGCTTGCAAGTTTGTCAGGCTTAAAAAAAAAGGACCGAAGACAGAAGTTGGCAGTCAGTTCTCTTCTTTGTCGTTACAGTCTGGGTACAGTGGTGTGGCTTTCGTGGCTTGAGTGGCAAGCTTTACCACACGGTGCCATTCTTCTCTGACAGATGCGCGCCTGGTGCTCTCGTACAGAGGGTAGTTTGTGGCAGACTTGATTTGGACGGTCCATCTCATGGGAGACCTACCGTACGGTTAGCACCGTCTACTTTGCCATGAGCAAAGCTTCAGGCCTTAACGCGTGTCCGAAGAAAGTGAGGACTTCACTATGGAGGATAGGGGCTGTCTTGTTCTGTCTGTTTAGCTCTTGAAGAATGGACTGGTTAGTGTGAAATTCTGTCCGGGATATGCCAAGCATTCTTCCCCAGTGCCACATTTCAAGCGTATCTATCTTGCGTTTCTCGCTCTCTCTTAGAGTCCAAGTCTCTGCGGCATATAAAAATACGGGAAACACCAAGGATCTGACTTCATTTCAGTTCCCATATAGGTTCTGGTTTTTTTTGGCTGCAGAGTATCATGACGCTTCCAAGTAAGACGGTCGTGGAGCGTTGAATGAGGGATGCTAAACGCTTTAACGATTTCGCTTAAACCTTAAGGGAAACATGTTTAAGGCTTAAACCTTTGCCGTGTGTCTAAATTGCATTAAGTGCCTTCTTTAAATCTTTATCAGAATATTTTACTTTTGTTTTAGTTTTATCTCTATATTTTGGAGGTGGCATCTAAAATATAAATCAATGGCATTAAAAACACCCCGACTTAAAAACTTCAACCTTTTCATTTCAAATTCGGATATCTCATGGACGGCTTAAGCCATTTTGATAACACATGTTTTTTCAAGAACCATCACTAGAAAACCTGTTTTCAAATAAAAAAAACCGCATCTTAATCGGTTCACCCGTTTAAGAGCTACGGTGCCATAGACAAACACACAGGTAGACAGACAGACACACACACATAGCGTTCTAACTTATAATACCCCTCTTTTTGTGTCGGGGGTTATAAATGGCTATAATAATCACGGCTGTCCGCATACTGAAAGCATATTTACGTTGTTTCGGTCCACCGAACACCAGTTTTTTAACAAATTTTAAAGTTAATTGTACTAAATATCAATATAGGCCACATAATTAAAAGGTTTTACCTACAAAGCGTTTTTTTTTAACCAAATTAATATATTTTGTGTCGCAATAATCACATGTGTCCGCATACTGAAAGCTTATTTTCGGTGTTTTGGTTCACCGGACACCTGTTTAGTGATTAATTTCAAATCAATTTTACTATGATTCTTAAAAGAAAAAAGTGGTCGCAATCTAAATAATAACTTGTAAATCCATTAATCTTAACGTATCTTGAATGTTGAGAGAGTTTTTAGCATTACTTTTAACACAAAGTGAAAATCAAAATTCGATAAGGTATCTCGGTTGGCGACCACGTGTCCGCCAACCGGTGTACCTAACAAACCCGCACACCGGTTGTGCGGACACTTGATTTTTATTAAATTTTAGTCAATATATTACAAAAATTCCATAACATTAAGTTAAAAGTTTCATAATTAACCTAACTAAACATCTAATAGCAATGCAACATTAATACTAATTGATAAACTTACAGTCAAGCCCCGAGCGCCGCGGCAATTTTTCTTGTAACTTACCGTACGTCCACTCATCACACGGTAATAGCATAAATTGACCGGCCAATCCCTGCATTAGGGTTCCATCCCTTGTTTTAAATACAATGCAGTCTTATTGCCCCACTACCTAAGATCCGCGTAAGACGTATTTTTATTCAACTAATCACTTGGAAATCCTATTTTCTTGATTTTAAGAAATGTTGCCGGCCATTTGTCCGCGTACTGGCACTGTCCGCGCTACCGGCACAATGACCCTACTAGACGATGATATACATACTTATAGATAAATACATAATACATACATAAATAGATAGAAAACATCCATGACTCAGGAACAAAATACTCGTCCTCATCGCACAAATATTTGCCCTTACCAGGATTTGAACCCGGGACCTCTAGCTTCGTAGGCAGTGGCACTCCCACTGAGCTAAGCGTGTCGTCAAACTATAACTTTTCAGATTACATATCTACATAGATACAATTCAACGTTGTGATATGTGCACGTTTTTCAAATAGGTTATAAATCTAAAGTCGTTCGTATTTTTTGGAAATAATATAAGTGTATACAAAGGAACTATAAAAACCTACTAATCTCGGATTTATTCAAATATAACTTATATTAACACATTTCCTGTGAGAAAATATGGATGGCGGCGTAGAAAACATTAAATTCTTGGGTTCTCAAATTATTTTTGTGGTGCTTGTATTCACTTTACTCGAACGTGAAAATGGAAAATTGCTTCAAAACTCCACCGGCGTAAGTTTCCGAGCGTCCTTGCAGCACATGTAACTTGTAACTCGTACGTAACTGAAACTTCATTTATTTCTCGTTACCTACTTTATAAATGTGTCAATTCACAATAAATTGGGAAAATGTTCGTATAAATTTAAATCTTAAGACAACAGCAGAAAAGCTATTTTCGATTCGATGCAAACACAAAGTTCGATGCAAAGTTTTTTTAAAGATTTGAAATCTTTCGGAATAAACAAGTGAGGATTGGATGATAAAATACTGAATGACGTTGGCGGAGATCTGCCTTGCGGCTTCAATGAATAAATTCACATATGACAGATATATCATACAAATCTGACACTTTGTACTAGCGCATTTTAGCGCGTTTACTATAATGATATTGTGCGACGGGCTATGGTGTCGGCAAACATAGCGTGCGTTTTGGAGCCCCAAGGTCTCAGCCGTACTGATGGGAAGAGGCCGGATGGTCTCACTTTGGTGCCGTGGGCGAAAGGGCGGAGTTTGTTATGGGATGCCACTTGTGTGAGCACTTTTGCTGCGTCTCACCTTGCGCAGACAATGCGGTCGGTTGGTGGAGCTGCAGAAAATGCAGCAAGACACAAGCACGCCAAATATGCGGATCTCAAACCGGTCTACGATTTCGTTCCCCTTGCTGTTGAGACGGCCGGCCCTTGGGGTCTGGAGGCAAAACTATTTGTTCAAGCCTTAGCAAAACGCTTGCGTGAGCGTGGTTGTGATCCAAGGTCTGGTTCGTACCTAGTGCAGCGGATCTCTTTGGCTATCCAACGTGGGAACGCGGCGGGTATCCTGGGGACGTTTGAGCCGGGTACGTATCAGACAAGGCGCTAGGTGTGGGGCTCTGCTATGTGTTTATTTATTTATTTGTTGTGACGAAGCGTGTTGCGGAAAATGTTTTTTGTAATTGCTTGACGAAGCATGTTGTGAATATTGTTCTGTTCTCCGTACTGACGAAACCTGTGGTGGATACAAATTTTGTTTATGGACGAAGCCTGCGTAGTGGATTTGTAAGGTATGTATACTCTTTTATATAGTGGTTTGTTGTGTAGTATGTTTCGCACTTATACCAATGGATGAAAACCAGTATGAAAACTGATTCAGATTGAATACCATTCTCCTGAATTTACGTTATGTCTAAAAAACCCTTGACACTTTACGGATTCCCTAAGATATGTTTTTTGAAATAATAAAAATTTAAGAAATATTTGATAAAGTATTTTTTATAAAAAAAAGCTTATTAATCGTTCAATGGAAATAAACTAATAGCTTCTGCTATCTACCCAACTACTGTTCTATCAGATTGAACCCCCAAAGCCTTTATTAAAGTCCCCAAAATAACGTCACTCGATAACCGGTCCGTTAATTAGCAATTTCGCGAGTGAATGGGCCCGGATTATGAGACGGACGGACAGCCTGTATTGTATGTATGTAAACACTTTATTGCACAAAATAAGACAAAATACAGGGTTACAAAATAAAGGCACATACACCGTGTTTTTATTGAATTCCGTTAACCTCGAGGGCACATTCTTCAGATCTAATTAAGTTAATTTCTCCAAGAAAGTAATGTTGTAACTCATACCACATTTTAAAATATTAATAATCTTAATTTAATCACCACCCAGTATAAATGAGCTGTCGTAATCCCAACACTGTCATAGTTGACATTAACTTTTGACTAAATCAGAAGTGTCCTTTAAAATGGTCATCAACTCAATTTTAATTTATTTTGTATGAAAAGTAAAAAAAAAATTTTTTTTCGAATTTAACAAAAAGCGATACACCAGGTAGCTTCTGTTGACGTACGAAACAACGTGTCGAAATTAACGGAAATAAAAAAAAAAAAAAACCCCTTACTCCTTACAGATAACCGTGGCTAGCTAACTAGTGAACTGTGAAGTTTTTTTTTCCTAGAAGATAACTAGTTATCTCCGAGGATTTTATATTCTTCGCAGATAACTTTTTTTTTTAACAGTTTTCTGTGAGGAAAATCCAATCCTTGTAGATAACTGGTTACCTCCAAGGATTTTATATTCTTCGCAGATAAATATTATTTTTTTAAGTTTTCTGAGATTAAATTGTATTCATCGGAGATAGCTAGCTAGCTAAACTTAAAAAAATAATAGTTATCTGCAAAGAATATAAAATCCTTGGAGGTAACCAGTTATCTACAAGGATTGGATTTTCCTCACAGAAAACTGTTAAAAAAAAAAGTTATCCGCGAAGAATATAAAATCCTCGGAGATAACTAGTTATCTCCAAGGAAAAAAAATCTTCACAGTTCACTAGTTATCTAGCCACGGTTATCTGTAAGGAGTAAGGGAAAAAAACACGGTGTATGTGTACAAAAGCGAACGTATCCCTTATTTTATTGATAGCCCATACTGCTACTGCATACTGCTATATACAGGAGACATATTGGGGAATACTCAGAAAATCCCGCCACAATAGGATGGCATTTTTGATTACTGCGTGGAACCTGCCAAGTTCTAACCTTCTCTCGATTAAACTCGATTAAATTAAAATGTTATATCTGAATCTAAATAAAAAGTAACCGCGGTAGAACTACATAAAAAGAAATCCCCCTGAATACAAATGAAGTGTAACGAATTCATCGTCCTTATTGATGGCGCAATAAATAAGCGCAGGGGTTCATTACGCGGATACGTGGCCACTTTACGTAATTGCTCCGTTAGTAATTAGCCACTAAGTGTATCCATATTTATGAGTTATTGTTCCCCAATATGGTCTAAGGCTTAGAGCAACTCGGAAGGGAATAACCATACCACAGAATAAGTAATAATACCGCGTACAGAAAAATGAATGATCTAAACGAGTGCGTTTAGATCATTTTTCCGATACAAAACAGTCTGCCATTTTTGCGAGATATCTGCGCTACGTACAGTCAGGGCAGCAATATGCATATACCACAAAGTTACAAAAATATGTATGTAGGTTTGCAAACATATCTGTGGTATGTGAATGAACGAATGAGAGGAGAACAAATTTGTTCGGTCTTATAAGATGGCGGTTGTGACGGAGTGGGACGTTTTCTGCAACGCTAACTTAAGAAATACTACAAAATGTGATTATGTGCTCAGAAATAAAGTTTAATACATTTAAATTGCGTGCCGTTATTAAATTCAATCCTACAATTGGGGGCACGACCGGGATCGAGATCCAACGACGACGACGACGACACGTGTAACGAGGAGGTTACTCGTGCATGCTGTGAATACGGTGATTCACAAAATAACGACGAAGACGCTTCAATCGCGGCCACTGGATCAACGACGACGGTGTCCAGGCAGCGATTAACACTAAGACGAGAAGATGTCGCACGATTTAGACGAAGCGGGGGTGGCACGGGCAATGGCGGCACCGACCAACAGCATGATGTACACGGACGACCTTGTACAAAAGTTCAGCGGGCAGGATACGGCTTACTCAGTTTCGCAGTTCACCCAGGACATTGATGAAAACGCTGAAATATTCCAATGGACGGAGATGCAACAACTCATCATCGCCAGACGGAGCCTGACGGGCACGGCAGCGCTGTGGTTAAAGGCTGAGCGCCCGTTTAAGACGTGGAGAACCTTGAAACAAGCGCTGCACAAGGAATTCCTTGACACTCTGGACAGTAAAACTATCCATGAAATCATGTCTGCTAGAAGAAAGGAGAAGGATGAAAGTTGTCTTGACTATCTACTCATCATGCGGGAATTAGGTAAACGAGGTAAAATGCCGGATTATATTGCTATTAAGTACATTGTGGATGGCATTCAGGATCTGGAAACTAACAAAATGATGTTGTACGGGGTCACATCATACACCGAGCTGAAAGAAAAACTTAAAATTTACGAAGCTATTAAGGAAAAGATGAAGTCAATTCAGCCTACGCAACTCAACGAAGGAAGGAACTATAAACCAAGATTCGCCGAAAATCCAGTTAATAAGAAGTGCTACAGCTGTGGGGAGAATAATCATATATCTAGTGCATGCCCACACAAGCAACAAGGTGCAAAGTGTTTCAGATGTAATAGGTTTGGGCATATTTCGTCGCAATGTTCAACATCGGGAATCATACCTAAAGTTGAAAACAACAACAATTGGCCGAAGCAAATGTGTGTTCAAGTGAATGAGTTAGATCATGACGTAAACCATTCTTGCCACTGCAATCACGTGAATGACTTGAGTGAGTCGTGTCAACATAGAGTGAACCCATCATGCAACTGCAATCACGCGATTGGTTCTTCACTGCTAACTGACCGGAATGAGACGAGCGAGAACAAAATGAACCGGTCAATGAACGAGTGCAACTTCATGACACTGACAGATCGCGACATGAACAAAATGGCCGGTGACGCCGATAACACATCAAATTTCAGTCAAGATGTAAACAACGACGCGAGTTCTAGTAGAAAGCCGATGAAAATGGTAACGTTATTTGGACAAAGCATCAACTGCTTGATAGACTGTGGCAGTGATCTTAATCTTATATCGGAGGACTTTTACTTGCCATTGCGTGCGCCGGAGTTTGTGCGGAATGAAATATCGCTTACGGGTATTGGTGCCGCGCGGGTTAAATCTTCAGGTTATGTGACAACAAGCATTGTGATTGATGACGAGCGCTTTGATAACATAGTTCTGCATGTGGTGCCTAAAGACGTTATGCCGTTTGCAATGATATTAGGTTATGAGTTTTTGCGCAACGTAACTTTAATAATGAATAACAATCGTGTGTACTTGTTCAAACCTCAGAAATGTTGGCTAGGCTATTCTATGTGTGGCATGGGTGTGTCTTCGGATGTTGTAGCATGTGTGCCTGACCCTGCCTTCGAGCTCGAGGTTGTGGAGCATTTGGTGGAAACATACCATATAAAGGAGAAGCGTGAAGCGCCGACAGAGTCGCGCATCGTCGTGAAGGATGACGTCCCCGTAGTCCGGCGGCAGCGCTCACGGCGCCTAGACATCGTGGAGCAAAAAGCTAAACCATGGTTTCAGGATGTCAGGATAAAGAGGATGAAGCTCAAGGTGCCAGAACCATATGATGTTGTCCCCATGAAGTTGAACAATGTCATGGAGTTAAACTGCTCAGGCGAGTCACTAAACCATACTGCAACATCAGCGGCAGACTATTTAAACCCCTGGCCCACATAACTTTATTATGATGTCTGTCATTCTATCACTTCATGATAGTCTTATATTTGTTTTTTCTTTATTTTATAGTGATTGCAACATGTCATTATTTTGATTATTATAACTAGTTTGTGTGATTATTATCATAACTGAGCTAGTCAGTAATGATATTGATTAATTTGTTTTGTTTAACTTGGTTTTAAGCTGTTATTACATTAGTAGCAGTATGCCTGAGGACATGCATGTGCGTAGGATGGCCGAGTGTAGGTTTGCAAACATATCTGTGGTATGTGAATGAACGAATGAGAGGAGAACAAATTTGTTCGGTCTTATAAGATGGCGGTTGTGACGGAGTGGGACGTTTTCTGCAACGCTAACTTAAGAAATACTACAAAATGTGATTATGTGCTCAGAAATAAAGTTTAATACATTTAAATTGCGTGCCGTTATTAAATTCAATCCTACATGTATACAGGTCTTATTATCTTGGCAGTAAGGTTTATGTATACATATTTTGGAACTTTGTGTGGATATTTATATTTGCCCTTGACGTACACTTAGACACGCGCGACGCGCGTACATAAAAAATCGTCTGCCACTACAATGCTATGATCTAAAGTTCGACACTAATGGAGATACCTTTTGCCTGTGACCTACAGGAATGTAGGATCACGGTCAAGCGCAAACGCTAGTCTTATAAAGATGACGATGTTTTTCGCACTTGTTTCTGCAATATACTTCCGTCATTTTTTTATGTCACAAACACATAGGTCATCTTATGGTAAGTGACTTCTGAGGCCCATGAACATTTCCAATTACAAATGCGTTGCCAACCCTGAGGACTAGGATAGAATGCCTCTATGCTAGTAATTTCACCGACTGTCTTACCCCCACACCGGAACACAACAGTGTGAACTGTTCTTTGGCGGCAGGTTAGTGGGTAAGATGGTGGTAGCGATCCGGGCGGACCCTACATAGGGTCCTACCACCTGGAAGAATAGTACATTGTGCACCGAGGGTAGTAAGAAGGGGATTACTAACGAGAGTCTATTAGAAGCCCGACGCCGTAGGCGGAGGGCTTTTAATGACTCGAGTTTGTAATCTTCTTACTGCCCGTGATACACACAATGTTTTTCATCACATTTTCGAGGAAAAAAAAAATAAAACAAAAATGAAATAAACTAAACGCACCCGCTAAGAGACAACTTCAACTGTCAACTTATTCAATATAGTCTTCCACAGATAATGCTAAGAACTGCGTTTAGTTTTTAAACTTGACAGGCAATGTCGCCAGATTGTACCGATTTTCAAAATAAAATTTTAAACTAAATTAATTTAATTGCATTAAAATAATCGCAAAAACTACGGAAATAATAGTAAAATATACTATATAAGTTTTATTTACACTAAAATTGGTTTTGTAGCCAAGTTTTGAAGATGTGAAATAGCCTTGGCTGATTCGAAACCTCCTTAGTCTGAAATGACGTACGACTTTTAAAACTAAACTCATAACTCCCGAGGGAGTTATAGATTTTCATACAGTTTTTCCTCCCGTGGGAGTTATAGATATTTGTAACCCACGGGGGGTAAATCGGCTCGAGTTGGTCTATAAGCGCGCGTGTTATAACACCCTTTACGAGCAAGTGTGATGAAAAAGTTATTTATGCCACACCTGGCCATAAAGTGGCTTTTTCCGCACGCTGCGCGTATACGGAAAAAGCCGCTTTCTGGCCAAGTGTAGACATAAAATGATGTACACAACACGGGAGGTAATAAAGAAAGCCCTTGATCGCATATTTACGTCCCTCGCTTGCAGCTCAGGCCGCAAAAATCTGTGATCACGGCCTTTCTTTGTATTACCACCCTAGTTGTGTAATGTACTATTAATGTTTGGTCGTGAAGTTATTTAATATTTAGGAAATGGAGGCAATGACAGTTTTCATCCCGAGATCATAAAGTTTGACACTAACGTCTCACACAGTAGCCATTAACGGGTGTGGGTGGAGTATAAAGCACCTCTCGACATAAGCGTTTCGTTTTCTTCGGGGATGCCAATTCAGTGAAAAAAGTATATTTTTATTCAACCATGTAAGAGCATTTCACGGTCATCTATTGGCAAGTAGGCCTGTGCCCAACAGTGAGACGTTTGCTGGCGATAATGATTATATGAACTCTATTATTAAATCTTTATTTTGTGATCATTCATCAAAAGGATCAGACATTAAAATTAAAAACAAATGTTCATTTCTTCAACGGACGCCGGGCAGCATCTCAAGCATCTCCTGAGGATGCCTCGTGGAGAGGCGAAACACGTGTCGAATTTAGTATTTTTGGTGGTGGTTTGTTATATTTATTTGCATGTTTTTTATTTATTTTGCACTAGCATTTTCCCGCGGCTTCGCCCGTGTTGTTCCCGTTATTGTCCCAAAGGAACTCTTTACCAGGATATACAGTATCCTATGTTTCAATCCAGGACTTGGTCTACTTACATGCCAAATTTCTGCTTGATCCATCCAGTTGTCACCCCGTTATTAGGTAACAAACACCCAAACATCTAAACATCCAAACATCTACACAAACTTTCACATTTATAATATTACTAGCATTTTCCCGCGGCTTCGCCCGCGTTGTTCCCGTTATTGTCCCAAAGGAACTCTTTACCGGGATATAAAGTATCCTATGTTTCAATCCAGGACTTGGACTACTTATATGCCAAATTTCAGCTTGATCCATCCAGTTTTTATCCCGTTATTAGGTAACAAACACCCAAACATCTAAACATCCAAACATCTACACAAACTTTCACATTTATAATATTACTAGCATTTTCCCGCGGCTTCGCCCGCGTTGTTCCCGTTATTGTCCCAAAGGAACTCTTTACCGGGATATAAAGTATCCTATGTTTCAATCCAGTAGGCTTATGATGCTACGCTTTGTCACGCGATAAATAAGTGATAAAGCATCCATCACTCTCACACAGTATTTGTTAGAACGTGACGGATGCTTTATCATTTATTTATCGCGTGACTAAGTGTAGCATCATAAGCCTACAGGACTTGGACTACTTATATGCCAAATTTCAGCTTGATCCATCCAGTTGTTATCCCGTTATTAGGTAACAAACATCCAAACATCTAAACATCCAAACATCCTCACAAACTTTCGCATTTATAATATTAGTGGGATAGTGGGATTAGTGGGAAATGGGATGAGAAGGCATGGTAAATACGCAACTAATGATAACGGATTAGCACTAATTGACTAACACGTTATCATGTCGCTGATTAGCAAAGCAATATTTTTGTTTTAATTAACATGCAAACTAACGCCTGATTCAAACAAGAATCAGATATGTAAAAGAGCTCTTTAGGCCTGCCTGCTTCCAGGAAAAAAAATTGTTTCGATTATTTTCATCATCAGCCCGCAGTCATTCACTGCTGAACATAACCTTCCCTAATTTGGATTACCACATCCGATCCTTAGCTCTGCACATCCAACCACTTTGCTTTGTGGTACTAATAATAAACAGAATCATTAAAATCAATCAGCGACAATCTCAAAAAGTCCCAAAAGACTTCTCATGTTGTTTCGCGCGGATAAAATGTGTCAGGCTATGAAATTAAACACATTTCAACCAAACTTGATGATATTGGTTTAAACTGTCACGATTTTCCTCATTGTTTCATCAATTAATCGCGTAAAAATATGTTATTACCTCGACGTTTGCCATTAGTCCCGTTTTGTTATAATTATCAAATTTGATGATGTTAAAGTCGATCTTAACTCTTTTTTATGTGGAATAGCGAGTGACTTGAATCACTTTAAGTTACCTTAATGAACAAGTTTCTTTACCCTACGAGCGTTGATTACGTTTACTAGTCGATAATACATGGGGAATGTGGTCGGGATACAATCCTGTGTCTCAACACTACGCCCCAGATCAGGCGTCAACGTCGCCTGTATCGACAGACGTTAATGGACCAGTGTTTGTCTGTTTGTTTATTCATGGGCATGCCTTATCAATATCTCTGGTTTAATCGGCTTCCCACAGTGTGCGACAGCGGATAACTTCTCAAGACTAACACTATTGTATATATCTTAGTCTAAACTTCCAAATTGTTATTATTTGTGTCCGACCAAAACAAATTTTTAGGGCTGAAACCGAAACCGAAACTTCCATATAAGGTAAGTTCACCGAGACAGTTAGTAAAACATAAAATACAGAATTTACTCGTAGGTCTTGGTGAAAAGTTTAGTCACGTATCTAACGAAACACTGTATATGTATAAATCGTACCCCTGGTCAAATAATGACGTATGTGACTTTACGTCATAAGTTTTTTTATTGCTCAAAAGTCATACTAATCATACGAACTACATGATACACACAGATCCTGAAAAGTTGCCATTTTGCAGATACGTTGTTATTTGACCAAGGGTACGAAATGTTAGTTTCATTACGAATACTGTAATTTTAATCGTTTTAATATTCTGGAAACTTTTAAGCCACGTACCCAAAATTGGTGTTTTTCGTTTTATGACGTTATTATTTTTAACGAGCGATTTGTGTTTTTTTGAAATAAAGACTGTGCGATCGCAGCGCGAATTCTCGAGTTCAGTTTAGGTTACCGGCCGTAGTTTGGGCTTGATGGCAGCTGAAACCGAAACCGAAACCGAAATTTCGATCGGACTCTAATTATTATAAACTAGCATTTTCCCGCGGCTTCGCCCGCGTTGTTCCCGTTATTGTCCCAAAGGAACTCTTTACCGGGATATAAAGTATCCTATGTTTCAATCCAGGACTTGGACTACTTACATGCCAAATTTCAGCTTGATCCATCCAGTTGTTATCCCGTTATTAGGTAACAAACATCCAAACATCTAAACATCCAAACATCCTCACAAACTTTCGCATTTATAATATTAGTGGGATGCGAAAGTATGTAACTCTATTTGTTTGTCTCTTACCTTATCACTATCATCAAACATCATCTTTGTATAATAATATTTTTATGATGGGTTAGCGGATATTGCTAATACAGCAAGGTATTGATGAATATTATATTATGTAAATGAAGTAAGGTCAAATATTGAAAAACACCTATTTCTATTATTTAAATTACGGTGACCCGAATTCTTTGACCGCGAGTGTATATCCCACTAATATTATAAATGTGAAAGTGTGTGAAGATGTTTGGATGTTTGGATGTTTGTTACCTAATAACGGGATAACAACTGGATGGATCAAGCTGAAATTTGGCATGTAAGTAGACCATTTCCTGGATTGAAACATAGGATACTTTATATCCCGGTAAAGAGTTCCTTTGGGACAATAACGGGAACAACGCGGGCGAAGCCGCGGGAAAATGCTAGTGGAATATAAAACACTAATTCTACGCAAAAGCTCTAAGCTAAGGAATAAACATAAGCCAAAGGTCGGGCAGCCGCTGCCGTATGCCGATCGCCAACCCGCCTACCAAACGAGGCGATACAGGCGCATATAGCTCCAAGAATAACATTCTTTGGGAGAGGCCTATGGTCGGCAATCGACCTCTTTCGGCTGATTTATTTATTTATCGTATGGCGGTTATACAGACTGACACTGATAATAACACCGGTCAAGAACCACGTAATAACTACCATACCGTACAGTCAAGGAATTTAATTTCCAACCCACCTAAGGTCCAATATCGTATAGCATACTGTCATCATAAGAGCTAGCTAGAGTACGACGTTACTTTGACATATAACACGCATTGTTTTGTGTCAGTAACTAGGTAACAGATTTACAACGTTGACATGGTGAACTGAAATTTGGAACGTCAAGGCACTACCAAAAAAGGACGACAACCGCGGAATCGAAATTCGAAGAAAGTCCATCTTTCTCGCTCTTGCAATATTCGAATGAAAGGAACACAGATAACGAAATTTAGATTATCGACGTTTGCGGTAGACTTTCCGGAGTCTGGATTCGGAATTATTTTAAAATTTTCTCGATTTACACTGACACCAACTGACACGTATTCGTAATTAGATGAGCAAATGACTTCGCAAAGAGGTTATCTGTAATATGCAGTGACAAATAATACGTATTGACATTTAAATACTATTACTGAAATAGAAATTTCGATCTTATTGCATCGTGAATGCTTAACAACATTTGAATGAAATGGGTAGGAAATTAAATTCCTTGACTGTACATACATCATTTTCTTTTTCTCTGGGCATTTTAAACTGGCGAATTTCGGTCATCTGTGTACCACTTGCTGACAATTTATGACCGGGAACTGTTACAATGAATTTATTTTTCAAGCTTCACATTCCTTCAGTCTTTGAATAATCTGTTGAGATGAACTCTTAAATAGATTGAAGAATTTTGAGGACATAGCCTTGACAGAGACGACATTTTGTCGAGTTCAATCATTATACTCGTACTTCTGTGAATAATTTTAATAAATCATGAGTTATTCTAAACTTAGGTACCTATGATCGGCTTTAACCTCTAACAATATCGTATTAGGAAAAATGACTTAAACTAAAAAAACCTTATTAATAGACCACTAACCAACTTCACATTTCACTTAGGCTCTGATAGACGAAGATCTATGTTTGTACCATTGCCATGGAAAAAAATAAATAAACTTTTAACTTATATTTTCTTAGTGCCAAATAGCCTCGCAGGTCTCAATTAGCCCCAGTTTACGGTATCAGAAACATTATTTATTTCACCACCCTAATGTAACGTATAAATGCAGCTTTTTTCAAAGTGTGGGTCGCGAAGGTCGAGAAACCTCAGACAAAAAGGAAAAAAGACAAGTGCGAGTCGGGCTCGCCCACTTAGGGTTCCGTACAAATACTTTAAATAAAGACTATAATATTTTTTACCCGACTGCGGCGAAGCCCAAAGGAGGGTAATGTGTTTGACCTGTATGTATGTAATGTATGTATGTCCGTTCCTGTGTCCGCTCGTAACTACTCAACGGCACAACCGATTTTGATAAATAATACATCATTGGATTCGGTTTGATGGCGCGAGTGTCACTGGGTATGAAGTTCCTTAAAATAAAAAAAATGGCGGATTTTATGCACTTTTAAAGTGCACCGCGGTCGGGTTTTTTTTTAGTAAAAATATTTAGTTATTTATGATTTAATTACAAATTCAGATTGTTCCCTATACTTCTAGTATAAGACGGTATAATTTAACGGACGGTACTTGCCAAATTTCATAGTTCTAGGTCAACGTAAAGTACCCTAAAAATTTCGGTTTGCTTGAAAGTATCGAAATATACGTTTTTTGTGGCATAAACGGCCATGATGCCCATATCTTTTTTTAGGTTAACTTAGAAGTTTGATATTTTCACCGCTTCAAGGGACTGTAGACCTGAGTATATGGTTTTATTTTCAACTCGACACCTCCACGCGTTCCCGAGATAAAGGGTCTTGACAGACCGACACTGCCGCCATAACGCAAAAGGGCACATCTAACATTTTTTTCGACACTAAGATGTTTACATATTCGGAATCAGTAAATTTCGCTGATTCCGAATATGTATATAACTCAGTGTCGACAAAAAATGTTAGTTGTGCCTTTTTGCGTTATGGCGGCAGGACAGATGGACAACAATATGATCCCATAACGGTTCCGTTTTGAGGTACGGGACCCTAAAAAGAACAAAAAAGCTCAAAAGTGAAACGGAATAAAATTCGGTTAGAAATCGTGGAGGATAGGGGGTCGCGAAATATTTTTGAAATAGTTTAAAAAGTACTGTTCTAGAACAATGGCAGGCTATTCCATAGGGTAAATTTAAAAAATATAGCCAGTTATAATACAAGGTCACGCAACAATGTTATATTTATTTTAGTTCCTACAACACGCGTCGGTCATTCATAAAGTTGGAATCTCGTTTGACAAGCGACTAAAGCTTGCAACACCCACTGCTCAGCGCCACTTTGTCACAAATCATCATTATTTACCTCTGCTGCAGCGCAATGCAACTACGCGTAAAAATACATCAGCGTTTAAATCGTTCAATTTATGTTCGTCAACTACATTTAGACTCGTTTATTTATCAACCTACTATCTTTTACAGTGGAACCTAATATAAACTCAATACCTTACAGAACAAAGATTATTTTTATATTATACAGCCGATGCAAATTGTAGTTCAGAAAAGTATTCGGTCGATTTCTCTCGTGACTTCTGACGTTGTAAAGTGCTTTTAGACGGTTTATTACTTCGATATTTTTTACAGTGTTCATTCAACTGACATTCTTAAGATTTGGCTAATGTTCTATAAACAATACTGAAATAAAGTTCGGCGTCCTTTGACATCCTCACTGAAACGTATTCTATTAATGTTTGGTTTAATGGTTGTCTCTCGGAAGAACTTTACCTAGCGACTGTGGCTAACAAACAGAACTATAAAACTAGAATGACAAGCGATAGATTAGAACAATAGCCACCAAACTAAAGGAAAAAAAGTAAAACTGCATTAGTAAAGATTCACCCAACATTTTGAGTTTCAGTCCCAATGTACAGTTTAGTAGGTAATCAAATACACTCACGGACAGTGAATTCACGCCACACTTGACCAGAAAGCAGATTTTTCCGTACGCGTAGCGCGCGGTAAAAGCCACTTTACGGCCAGGTGTGGCATAAAACATATTTCCGCCAAAAGTGATGTATTTAAAGTGGGTTGTTAAACCTTTTTATTTGCATGTAACATGTAAAAACGGGTCATTCGAATCACCTCCAGTAAATAATTCATCTAACCGGTCTTTATATCTAACTACTGTTTGGATTAAGAGCTTTAAAAAGTGTGCTGCTAAGAAGCACATGGTAACAATTAAAGCTTTACACAATCATTTGGCAAATACTCGAGCACAAATTCCGCGATACATTTTTTAGAGCAGGACCTATCTGTTTATGTAAAGTGTCAGTTGTTACTGCAAAGCTCAGGTTCTGAAAACAAAAGTATTATCATAAGCCAAGTTTCGTTGGCAGCGGAGCAGCGCCGTGCAAACTTTACTGCACCGCGTCTTGGAACCGGACTGTGGCGTTGTAATGGATTTATGGGAAGAATAATTTTTGCTAAATTATAAAAGAGTCATTTTCAAAAAAAAATTACACAATTAAGGGATGTAATTAAAACAAAACTTAATTTATTCCTCTGAGTTACGAAAGTTACCCATATAGTTTTTTTTTATTAGTGGTTCGTGATTTTGTTTTTATTAGGCCCTTAACTATGTACAATTTTTTTGAAAATGTCTAAAAAACCGATCTCGCAAACGCCTGTTAAATGAAAAATATATTAAAATGGCTTTAACTGATCTCAATTATGACCGCGTATTTTGGTTATTAATACATAAATTTAAAATAAACGACTTAAAGGGTCGTTAAATTCGATTACAAATAAAAAGGTACTATAAAAAAATATTTTAATAGTTCCTTCAATTCCTTTTTTGTTTGGTTTATTGAGAAACAAACAGTTGTTTACAGAGTTACAAATTATATACGCAAGAACTACTTCTAAATAGAGATGGGTCAACTACGGATTTTGCCGACTAGCTAGTCGGCCGACTAATCGGTTCTCAATTTGCCGATTAATCGGCCGACTAGTCGGCATTGCCGATCATAGTTATTCTATGTTCGGGTGCAATCGGAAACGCTCGGTTCGCTTCGTCTCCCCGCCATTTGTTGTCACGCGTTGGTGTTTTGATCAGTTTTTAATTAAGTTAATTATTTTCTTTTTGTATTTGAGTAAAGTATATAAAAATGAAAAATAATTAAGAAAATATCATTTAATTTCTTCTGTGTCCTATATTCTCCGCTATGCAATAGTGACGAATATTCGGCATTTTTTGCTGACTAATCGGCCGACTACAAATGATGCCGAATAGTCGGCGTTCCCGAATAGTCGGCGACTAGTCAGCCCATCTCTACTTCTAAACCTACAGTTTCCTTAATTAATTTATTTAAGATTCCATCATGTGATCCTGACTTAATCGCAATGGGGCCAAATGGAAGCTCTGTCATGTGATTTATCAACTTACGAATAAACCTAAAGAAGTACCTACCTATTTCAAAAAGTAAACAAAGACGTCACTAGAATTCCTTTGCTGTGGCCAATAAAGTTGAAATCACATCCCAGCCGTGGGTAAATTGGCAGCGACGGCGCCGTTCCGCGCTCGCGGCCTGCCGCTAGCTTTGCTGCTCTCCCGAATTTACCTGCACGCTCATCCCGATGGCTTCCTGTTACTAAAATAAACTTAGGAATAGTACATTACTACAGAGGCCGGGAAGTGATGTGTTGCCGGCCGAGTATATATAGATGACCAAGCGAACGCGAGGCCAGATAGTTACGAGGCTGGCAACCCCATTTCACGCCGAGGTATGTATAGTGCTTTTCTCAAATATGCAATGAAATATATAAAAAACACTCCAAAAAATCAAACTTTATTTTCTAGACACATTAACACTACAAAAAAATACTATTAGAGAATTAAACATTTTCAATTTCCTTTCCAAAAACTTTTTCAGTATCTGGGGGCACGGCAGTGCCCCCGCCAAGTCGAGCGTGAAGCAAACATACATTTTTACCGCGAATATTTAGATGAAATATTTTAAATGTGTATTCTTGTAATTAAGTTCGCTTTTTAAAATTATTGGAAATTGTTTATAATGTGTTATTTGTTATATTCATGACGATTTTATATAAATACAACTGCAAAATATAGCAAACATAGTTTATTGTTTTTTTTTAATTGCTGGACGCCGTGATGCCGTGTCACAAATGAATGTGGAATGGAAATTTAAAAATATAATGATGACATCTTTTTTAAAAATTACATAATTTTTGATCAAAACATGAAAATAGTAGGTACTATTTTCGGATTTTATCAAAATAATGGGACACATTCTTAAAGTGAATCGTCGAAATTTCGGGATTGGTAATGACGGCGTTTGAAACGCTATGAAATCCACCCATGAAATCCATTAAATGCCAAGTGTAACTAGGTACTTTGCGGCCTATTATTAGGCACGTAATGTCAATATTTCATTGCATGTTTGAGAAAAGTACGTTATACTACAGATGACATCTATCTACCTAACACATTTATCCCGGGGGAAATTTATTCAATAACTAAATAAACAATAAATAACAACAACAAGAAATTATCCTAAACTAAAATAATTATACTAAACCTAACACTAAAGCTAAAACTACTTATTGAATTATATCTAAAAAGGACCCGCGTGGCATGGTACCAAAGATGCTGGCAGCATTTCCTCGCTGTATGGAGTGTATGGCAATGCTACTTAATGCGCTGGTCGAGGAAGCTCCCAGTCCTTTGATCGCCAGAAGTGTCGACGAGCCGACCACATAGTGTTCTTAACTGACAATCAGCGTAGAAGCCTCCTCAGAAGCCCCTTATGTTCGAATAAGTTTGCTATTTTGGAAGTGCAGTAGGGAAGGCACTACCTAGATAGAAATTCTATTTGGAACTATTCAAAGGCTTCTGAATCGAATATCGAGATGCATTGAATTACAAAATCGGTAAGGGAACTTCGGGATTCCTGGCGAGTATATTAGTTGGCCGTAGACATGTGTAGCTCGCGAGTGATTGATTCAAAAGAACTATATCAGTTGGTCTAGCTCAGCGGCTCACTAGCTCAGTTCCGATTCAAACAACTCAGTATATCTTTCAACTCACTCGTTCACTCGCTCTCAAGTAGCTCTATTGAGCTGTGAGCTGCGAGAAAAGAAACTATCAACATGAAGTGCTCAGAATTACAATCTGTAGGCATATGATGCTACGCTTTGTCGCGCGATAAATCATCCGTCACGTTCTAACGAATAGTGTGTGAGAGTGACGGATGCTTTATCACGTATTTATCGCGTGACATGGCGTAGCATCATAAGCCTACGAACTTTATCAGTAACAAACGACCTTACACAAGTCACACATACACTGGCAACGTTATGGTAAAGTAAGCAATGGTCACAATGCAAGCCGAATAGCACTATACTAGTTATAGGTAAAATGCATTCCTTTTTGTTGTTGTATGCAATTTTAGGGCTTTTGACAAAACTGCGACCAAACTTGACAAACGTCAGGATTGTTCAAATGCTTGAAAAATAAAATAACACACATTTTTTTTATCTACGACTGAATCTTGTCTAGTCGCCACTATTATTTATTAAACGATCTTGAGTGAAGAAGAAAACCATCGCGCGGTTACCGAGGAGAGTTGGGAACATTTCATTTCCACCATGGCGAAACTCTCCCGGCAAGCTCAAGGCTGTTTACTGTGAGGTATTGGTTTACGTGGACAATAAACGGCGTCGGTCCACTGATGCTGAGACATATATAAGTAGACAACGGACTACGGCGATCATCCTTCGCCGCGTCACTTTATGGATCCGTAAATAAATCCCGCGCGTAATTAATGCGCCCGCGCGTCGCATGTGAGGGTTGCATGCTCGCCTGCAGCAGTGGAGAGACAGTGCTGAGATAATAGTACCCCAATCACCTATTCACTTAATAGTAGACTTTTAAGGGCCATATTTACCCACGACTTTTTGTTTCCCTGGCAGTATATCAGAGGGTAATTGTTCAAAGTTCACTTATTTCAGTACTCAGCTCCTTATCAAGTTTTAAATGTAGTACGTCTCATCTTATGTAGGGAATTTCTATCCAAAGTACGCATCCCTCTATTCTTTGGGCTTGACATTTTTAATTGCTTGCTATACATTACTCCGGTTTTTTAGTAGGAACTTAACTGTGTGTGATGTGACTTCTAATTGGGACCTCTGGTAACCAGGATTACGACACGAACCCTTATCGCTAAAGTATACTTAAAAAATGTTCATTATTCACAATCTTTATTACTTTTTTGCAGTGCCATCTATGAGAACATTTAAAAAAAATCTAGTGAATTCTACTGAATAGGTATCAGTAGCGTGGCGTCCATATAACCCGGTTCCCACCGGCTTGCCTATTTTAAAGCAGATGGCCTACTACTCCTGAAGAAAAAGTATTCCAAATCTGCTCCGGCTTTACTAAGAATATAGTTGACGCCACGCCACTGATAGGTATTGCTAAGATTAAACGATAGATGGCACCATTTTATCGGTCGAATTTTTTATATACTATATAGCTACAACCGATTTTATTATTACAATCAATGCCATATAACGATTGGAATAGCTAATATTATGTTTTGCCCTGTGTTGAACTGAAGTAGTCAGAACTATTGCCAAGATAGTCGTTAGGCATTTGAGCTTCACAGAAAGTAATCGCATAAAACATCGTCTGACACGTCACGAACGAACGATAGGTACTAGAAATGAATTATCGAGAGCTTGGAATTGCATTTGTAGTGGTTGTACCGTTTCACAGCCACAAAGTTGAGACCTTACCTATTTGGTCAGATTTTTTGATAGTTGCTACGAAATCCGCCTTGTCATAAGACTCATAAGGTTCGGGACTACTGTACGGTCGTAAAGAGGTTACAGCTCTTCCGACCTTTCAATCATTACTGACATTTTTTCGTCCGCATCATTCATCAGAAATATTACTTCATGATGTAAAAGTGACGATAAACAAACGTAGAGATGAATGTAAACAGATAAACAAAGATGAGGCACTTTAGGCCTGTGTTGTTGGGTACCTTAGTAATGAAACACAAATGTTGTTTTATCATTTTATTACAAAATTAATTCGTATCATCTGATAAGTTTAACAAAATATAAATTACCTAAGCTAGTCGATTCTTAATCTAAGTTATTCTTAGTACGTATATAAATATATTAGATACGTAAATACTTATATAAGATCACACTGACTAGAATGCCACACCCCTTGTCTGATTTTAGATTTGGTTAATTTTAAAACTTCTATAAATTTTCTGATCGATATCATCTTCAAGCATGTCTGGCCAAAATCCTACATTAATTTTACAATACCAATAGGTGAACAGTTTTATTAAGCTTGATCCCATATATTAATTTTCTACTTGACATTTCATTGATAATATATTTTCCTGACATTGCATTTTATTGATATTATAATAAATTGATTGTTTGTTTTGACTCTGTAATAAAAACCTACATTTGCCCTAGACCACCCATATATTTAGTTAGCCATTTATTCGTTATTTCTTAAGTTGACGTTGTGATTGTAATTTTGTAATGGACATGTGTTTGTGATTACCGTAAGGTCGGGGTACTTTGGCCAAATGTAGGGTAACTTTGCCCACGTTGTAAATCACATATCTCAAATCTATAACGTCTGATAATAAATATAAAAACATGAACAGTCAGCTAAAACCAACCACATGGCAATGTGCCGTAATTTAAATCCAATAATAAAACCTGAAGCGAGTTAATCCCTATGGCCAAAGTTACCCCCCCAGGGCTAAAGTACCCCGACCTTACGGTATTCATTAATTATTCCCTTTTTATTTTTTGATGATCTTTTTGTGAATTCATTTCAGCTTTAGTCAATAAAACGCTATGTAATTTTTAATTCTTCTTTATCTTTTTCAAATCTTGCGATAGCTTTTACCGTTTTACGACTTTTTCTAACTAAATGCTCTTATGAAAGTTTGAACGCACATTGATTTCTCGTGAGAATACAACATTATGATATTGCATTTGATGATATGTGGTCTGACAATGGAGTCAAGAGATGGCCCATGGAACTATAGAAGCAAAGTAAACATATTCCTTTTTAAATAGAAAGAAATACTTGTATTACGTTCAAGAAATCAGTCAATGTTTTAAGATAACTGTTTAATTATTTTTTACATATTCACTTGTTTGTATTGATGATTATGTAGGCTTTTTTAAATGCTGTAACAATTCAATAGAATTACGTATGAAACATACTTTTGAATAGTGAATTCATCGATCAGATTCTACATTGGTGAAAATGTAAGTAGGTATATACGTCTCTCTTCTGTTCCAAGTTCCGCTGTATAGTAAATAGTAACGCGTATTTTCATTTTATCACTCAACGAGCATGTTTTAAACAAAACTAATTAATGGAAGAGAAGCATATGATTGTTAATTATTAGATTAAAAGAAACATGCGTGGGGGATTTTTGGAATTACATTCGTTATTCTTGGAAATTAATCGAAAGCGCGTCAGTTAGTTAATATATACGAAAATTATTTGATATATATGTAGTAAATTCTATAGATTTTATTTTTACATTCAACGAAAATTTATTATAAATTGCAAACTAAACTACAAGAATACACATTCTATAGATTAGAAGTTATGCATTATTTTTTAATATGTATCGTAAATATAAATATAACCAAAGTAAATGTAGATAATAATAAATAATATAAGCCAATAATATATAGATACTCACACCCATAAATACTATATTATTATTAGATATATAAATACTTATATACACACTTATACAAATATTATAATATATAAGTATATTGTTTATGATATGTTTATTACTCGTTTTAGCGTAGTTAGTCAACGTTTGCAAATTGTAACAAATACTATCTAAATGGTAACTTACACCAACAAAACTTTAATAATTTATCTAACTATAAATATTACATATGTGTGATATCTTATTGCCTTAAAATATTCTTAAAAAAATTAATCATCGGTTGACGACATCTTCAAACTATTTTAACGGCTATTTGCAATTTTCTAAGATTTTGTAAGACCACGCATTATCTATTCCTATATTTGTACCGGCTTAAAATTTTAAGTGATACAAACAAAGCTTTCCTTCAACAATAAAATACATTTAACTATAAAGCACAATATTAATTAAAATATTCTTTGGTAAGCTAGCCGTAGGGATTTTTATGAGCATTAGTAAAATCACATTAAAAGCATATACATACGATTTTTCCATTTATTTACACCTTCATTTATAAATAATTATACTTCTTTTAATAAATTGTAATGTTACGTAACAAAATAGTTTAGTAAAATATATAATTTTTCCACTTCCATAAGAATAAGAATAAGAATAAGAACTCATTTAATCAAGTAGGATTCATAAGAACCACTTTTGCATCGTCATAGGCTACATTTTAGTACAAAAACAGTAGGTACATTTAAATTTAAACTAAAAACACACACACAAACAGTAATATTACAAGCGAGGCAAAAGTGTCTCAGCTATATGCATCAAAAAAAAAAAAAAAAAAAAAAAAAAAAAAAAAAAAAAAAAAAAAAAAAAAAAAAAAAAAAAAACATAGTTAAGCGAACCATGCTTGCACCTTTTAGTATTCTGATTTAAAAACAAATGTTTACATTTTTTAAGTTTTTATTCATACTATTTTATGAGTGAAGTGTTCGTAACCATCCCAACCAACATTTCGTAATCATTGGATTATTGGATCCATAGATTGATAATTTACATAATTATAACCACAAAACCTTGACATGTAATATTTTATAATATTATTAATAAATGAGTATGAGTATAGTAATTAGATATGTTGTCATATGTGCATTAAGGCATATCGACAGGGCGCCCAATTAACTGATTAATAATGTATATACATACTATAGTATAGTGTATCTAAATGTATACACAAAAAGGAATAATAGGGGTTGGGACAGTCACAACTCACAAGCTTCAAACATTATATTACGTTGCCGTAATTATTATATTAATTACAGTACACCGAGAGCATGTCATTTATATTTCCTTAGAAAGAGACTCTTTCGTATATTTTTATATAAATAAATTTATACATATATACACATAAATATTTAGAGAAATGTTACACATATCGATTAACACTGCCATTTTACTCGTATAAAAAGACTCACGGTGTTCTGTGCTCATACAATAAAATGGAATCAAGAAGCTATAGGTCAGTGAACCCGTGCTGGTTCTCCATGTTCCGAAACTGGTCGTCCTGGGTGCCGGTGATGACCTGCAGCACGCGGAAGGCCTTGGACTGCCGCGGCGGAGCCTCTTGCGAGAACCTGTGGTAGTACACCCTGCAAGCCAGGAGGGGTATTTCTACTTAAGGCTTTTGCACATAAACACGTTACGATATCGCGTCGTGCCACGTCACGGCATCGTTTCACGTTGCGACGTCGTGTCGTGGAAAACTACGACGAGCGACATAAACATTCACGTCACGATATGGCAACGTGCCACGACACGATATCGCGTCGTGCCACGTCACGGCGTCGTTTCACGTTGCGACGTTGCGAACAACAACCTCTCCGTTTCAGTTAGTTGCGTGTTTGTAAGATGTCGTTTGTAGTATAATATCTGAACTTTTCGAGATTTTTTATGACAGGCGCTTATCCTGTTGGCGCACTTGCCCGACTGACCTTCTATAAATTGGTGCATGAGCATAATAAATAGTTTAAAACCACAAATTATTCGTATGCCAAAATATGGAACTGTTATCGCAAAAATACTCAATGAAATACAATTTTCACACAAACACCGGAATTCCCAAACGCCTCCCAGGTGTAGTATATTCTACACTTTCAATACTAATTACATTAATGGAGACTGATATATTTGACTAACTATAAACGTAGAATAGTTAGGCTATTCGAGAATTCATCAGTGAGAAAAGATACAATTTTTATAATGAATAACCTCATTTTAAAAACCATTGAACACGCTTGCGCTACATTATCACAAACAATGACGTGTTATTTTAATGAGATGCTTCACAGCAGTTTCTGTTTTCTTCAGCATTGACCTACTTTAGTATCTGTTCAAAATTACCTTCTGTCCCCAATCTCATTTAAGGTAATGACGCAGAAAGCACTCGGCAGCAAATAGCTATCCATTTTATTCATTAAACCGTGTTAATAGATCGTGGTGTGAAATGTTAAATGAATTTGGTTAAGGTCAGGTAGGGTTAGAGAAACAGCTCTTATATTAAGAAGGTTATCAAAGTTATTGTACTATATTGGTCGTATTATTGTTCGGCGTAATGTAATGTTTGGTCGAACTATCGTTTGGCCGCTTTCTCATGCTGAAACAGAAATTTCAGCAAAAACGTATTCTAAGTGGATATTGTAAAAAAAATAAAAGTAACGCGAGTCACGATTTCATAGCGTGTTTTTTTTTCATTGAAGATAAAAATTGAAGTGTCAAGTCAATATATCTATTGATGATTCACTTCTTTAGAGATAAATTAACACGTAAATTTGCATTATGATGATTCAACACGCAATAAAATCGCGACTCGCGTTACCTCTGGCCGTGGAATGAGCCGAAATAAATTTTCGATTGAATGATAATTCGACCAAACATTCTATTAGAAACGGAGCTCGGAATCGGTATTTTGCAAAAACCCCGAAATATCCCAATATTTTGAATTATTTTATGCTTTTTATGTAGAGCTCAATAATGTACCTATTTAAGTAATGACTTCGTATTATTAAATTGTTCGATAAAAAATGAAATAATAAACCAAAGAACGAAAAAAACGGAAAAAATAAAGGTATATTTGTATGAAGAAAATACCGGTATCCGACCCCTGATTAGACCAAACCATTTTAGACGATTCAAAATTGTGGTCTTATTGTGTTCTCTATAACCTGACCTTATCAATATTCATTAGATTTTAAAATGTATGCCTATATACCAATTAAAGCAGTGGCGTGAAAACCATAAACTAGTCTCAATAGTGTAATCGAAGTTAATTAGAACAACCGAGCAGTTACAGCCAATTACGCGTCCAAGGAGAAACTCCATTAGTAAGTAATTTAACAAAATTAGAATGCAAGCGCGATGCTAAGTATACAGCAAGCGTAACACTGACTCACTGCACTGTCCACGTCATATATTCAAGCGGATAAGGCCTGCAAAATATCTACGCAATTTTTTTTGGTACAGGTCATTTACGAGAATAAAATCGCATTCACCACTTCATTCGATCGTGATGTTTTTTGTGACACTAAACTCTTAACCGAGCCCGATGCCAGTTAGTAGACATTAAATATGTACTTTCACCTTTTCAATTCAGAAAAAAGTCTTTTTCTCTCGAAGGCAGGATCAAAGTGATACTTTTCTGTTCAAGAACTTTAATATGTACACTCACGAACAATGAATTCGGGTCGTTTTCTATATAATTGTCCATAGAAAATGACCCGAATTCATTGTCCGTGAGTGTAGTTGTTATAATTATTGGTGTGAAAAGCAGTATGTGTCACACGGAAGAATAAATATTTTCATCTAGGTGTTAACACTTGAATCCCTCGCTTTGCTCTGGATTAGATGTACACCCTCGCCGTTAAGAGGCTGACAAGACCTACTTTTGTTGAAATTGATGTTATTTAAGCAGTTTTTTAAGAAAAACCATTTGTTCTAGCACATCAAAAAAAATATATGTTAATATTCATCATATTTCAAAGACCGTGGACGGACGCGATACATAATTTCACGAAATCGGCTCGATAGAAAAAAATTGCAAAGATTGGTCTTAAAATCATCATTAAACGGTTCTATGTCTTTATTTTTTTAACGTATGGGTCTGCAAATAAAAACATGAAGTCAACATATTCATACCTAAACCGCTAACGAGTCACATTTCACAAATAGTCCACACTTTTTTTTATTTCAATTTTTATTTATTATTATCTTCTAAGACCCGGCTGCCCAGAAACAGTGACAGTAGGCTCTCGTTTACTCCGATACAAATAGACAGTGTGCGCTGACGCGCCGTGCTAGACGGACCTATGCTTCTCGTTTGCGCATCGAAAACATCGCAAAAATTTGTTTAACCTTGTGTTAAAAATCAAAAATACTGTATACGTACTTATATAAATCAAAGTTATAATATAAGAAGTGTAAATATTTAGTTAAGTGTGTTAAATGTATGATCACCGCAATAGCCACTGGCCTGTCCAAATGAATACTCATTCAGTTTTACACCTTCATAGCGTTGAAATGTGGACCTTATGTCACTGGATATAAGGTCCACATTTCAACGCTTCTTCAGATGCGGTTTTGGCTACGCCCATCGAGAAACGTTTTGTTTGCATAGATCTATAAAGTTTTGGAGTCGACGGTAATAGTTATATGGGAGGCATCAATACACGAGTGTGGTTTTAGGAAACGAGTCGAAGCACTGTGCGAAACCCTGTGTATGAAGGCCTAAGATGTATGTATGTATGTATGTATGTATGTATGTATGTGTGTATGTGTGTGTGTGTGTGTGTGTGTGTGTGTGTGTGTGTGTGTGTGTGTGTGTGTGTGTGTGTGTGTATGTGTGTATGTATGTATGTATGTATGTATGTATGGATATATGTATGTATGTATTATCATACACCGCACTCCAGGGTAATTTTTCGGGCACGTCAATTAGTAAGGTTTACAAATAAAACAATCAATTTTCGATTTGACAGTATAAGGTATTTGTACTAAGTATTTATTATATTGTATATTATATTCAATCTCATTTAATTTAATTACCTACGTAACATACATTATCATTAGCTACTAAAGGTACTCGGAGTTGCATGGTACATATCTGGGGGCACGGCAGTGGCCCCGCCAAGTCGAGCGCGAAGCAAACACTGCCGTACCATCCTTTACTGGAACCATTTCGCCGCATTTTCAGGCCCCTATTTGAGAACCTCTAGATAAGACCAGAACGCAGAAATTTTCGTCATCCAGTAAGCTATAATCACATACTTAAAATCCAAAATTTCAAGTCAGTAGGTCATTTAGTTCCGAAGTTAAGCGAAAGCAAAGTTTCGCATTTACGACAGACACTCACTGACTCATGATCATCAGAATAGAACTAGTACTTCCCACCCATAAACTCAGAGAGCTGAAATTTTAAACATAGTTTTTAGCCTATCAAGTCCTAAAAAACCTCCAAATATTGCAACTGCACACATAAGTTTGTAATCCTATACAAATACATGCGATTACAAAGTTTCTTTGTTGACTTGTACCTACTATAACGAATAAAGAATGTTCAACGGCCAAGTCACACAACATTAAGTATAATAATAAAGAAATCGCAGTAAGGTACCTTAAACTTGACACGATTTTGTCTAGATTTCATTACTTTTTAGAGATAAACAAGCAGCTCCATCGAGACTTGGCTAGTTTTTTACAGAATGTTTTTGATGGGATACCAGGTTACGGATACTAAGTATAAATACCTTATACTGTCAAATCGAAAATCGATTGATTTATTTGTAAACCTTACCTTACCTTTATGTTTTTCTCGATGACCTTACATTGCAGGTCATCAAGAAAAACATAAAGGAAGTGCTGTATATTTTAATTCAATATAATCGTATTACTACTTACAAAAATACTGTATTTTTTTCTAATAAATCTTAACTACTTATATTACATATCCAAAATTCATTAAATGTGTTTGAAAGTTTTCATTACTTATTTGGGTAAGGCCACACAAAATTGTCCATGTAACTCTCGAGACAGTAACACAGTAACGTACGTGACAAGTGGTAACGCTCAAGACTTATAAAGCTATGTTTACATGTGTATTAACAGACTTCAAAAAAAGGAGGAAATTATCAATTCGTCGGAATTTTTTTTTTTTAATGTAGGTATGTTTTCCGATTCTCAAAGACAGCTGAACCGATTTGGATATTTTTTTTTAGTTTAAGAGTGGTATACTCTAGAGCTCTCCCTATTAAATATCAACTTTGGAAGTCGGTGTTAAAAAAATGACTAACCAAACTGATACATTTTACAGCACCGACTTTTAGAGGTGATATTTTATAGGGACACATGTTCTAGATAATATTTTGTAACTATATAGGTAATATAATTATGACAAATTGTGAAAAATGGTTTTGTTTTTCTTATACTTACAATAAAAAAGACGAATGTATAAGTTTTACACATTTATTTTAAATAGTTTTACACATACTTTATTTTAATTAATTAAAATAAATCTTATCAGAAATCTCATTTTTTAAGAAGTATTCTTTCGACCTTAATATTAAATGCACTTTCTTGACAACATTGGTTTTGGGAACGAAATCCCTGTCAATTTTTCGTGGCTTCACAAATTTTAAAGGATTTTTATTAACAGTTTTCAAAAAAGAAATCGTATAAAATGTAACTTCTTCCTCTCGTACATCTTCAATAAAGCCTATGTAGAATTTCCAAGACTTTTTCTCATAATATTTAACGATCACACTGTCACCTTTTTTTAACTCGGTTTCTTCCCCCGTTTGAGCAATATTTCGTTTCTTTTTTTCTACATCTATTTGAACTTTCTTTTCGGTTATTATAATTCCCAATTCTTCTACTGTTTTAACTCTACTTTCAGGTACCGTAGTCTTGTTCTGTTCTTCTTCTATTAGTACTCTTTGGTCATGTTCGATAGTCTTGTTCTCTTTTTCTTCTATTAGTATTCTATTTCTGAATCCTGTAGTATTTGTCTCCTCTTCTTCTATAAGTATTCTTTGGTCATATTTTGTAGTCTTGTTCTCTTTTTCTTCTATTTGTTTTCTATTTCCAAGTCCTGTAGTATTTATCTCCTCTTCTTCTATTATAGTTCTTTGGTCATGTTCCGTAGTCTTGTTCTCTTTTTCTTCTATTTGTATTCTATTTTCAAGTCCTGTAGTGTCTATCTCCTCTTCTTCTATTAATATTTTTTGGCCATGTTCCGTAGTCTTGCTCCGTTTTTCTTCTATTTGTATTCTATTTTCAAGTCCTGTAGTATCTATCTCCTCTTCTTCTATTAGTATTTTTTCGCCATTTTCCGTAGTCTTGCTCCGTTTTTCTTCTTTTCTATTTCCAAGTCCTGTAGTATTTATCTCCTCTTCTTCTATTAGTATTCTTTGGTTATGTTCCGCAGTCTTATTCTCTTTTTCTTCTATTTGTGTTCTATTTTCAAGTCTTGTAGTATTTATCTTCTGTTCTTCTATTTGTACTCTTTGATCATGCTTCGTAGTCTTGTTCTCTTGCTCTATTTGTATTGTATTCTATTTCCAGGTCCTGTGGTTTTTATCTCTTTTCTTCTTTTTATGGTATATTCAGATCCCGTAGTCTTTTTCTCCTCTTTTATTTGTACTCTTTGGTTATGTTCCGTAGTCTTGCTTTTTTCTTGCTCTTTTTGTATTTTATTTTCAGATTTCGTCGTCAAGTTAACACATTTTTTTATACTAACCCTTTTTTTAGGTCCCGTGTTATAAGTCTTACTTTTCATGTTTTTGTTAGTTTTTGCTTTTGTTTCAGATTTTGTATCCGGTAATTTTTTGTATTTATTTTCTCTATTTACAGTTTCTAAAGTAAGTTTGTTTTCATCTAACTGTACTTTGTTTTCGAGGACTATGATTTGAATATCATCAGAATTTTTGTTTTGAATTTTTGTTTGGTTATATACTGTATTTATATTATCTGCGGTTTTGTTTGTATTTAGGTTTTCTTTATCGTTTCGTGCATTTTCTAAAAAATCTTGATCTAAAAATTCTTCATTTAAATACTCTTCTTCAACAAAATCATCTAAGAACTCTTCTTCAACACAATCATCTAAAAACTCGTCTGCAACACAATAATCCGAAGAGTCGTGAAGAGAAAAGTTTTCCTGGTCCGTGTCTGTAGAGTCGTCGCTAAAATTTCGTCTTAAACTCTTTTGTTCAGATATCTTTATTGTTTTCAAACTTTCCTTTGATGTTGATGGAACAGGATTCCTGTAAATATTGTCAGGTGTTTTGTTATCTTTACTTCTTGACAAATCTTTTTTTTCAGAAATTGTGGTGAATTTTGATGCATCAAATGTTTTCAAGTCTATATAACCGTAGTTCTCAGGTAAGTAGCGGACCTCGGACAAGATCTGGACTTTATTAGTAACACTTTTTTCATTTTTGGCGATTTCCTTTGTAATTTTTCGCTTTTTCTCAAAACCAGTCATCTCTAAGCTGCTTTTCCTTTTTCGTTTCGAAGCCGTAGATGGCCTTTGTTCTTTGTAAAGCAAATGAGATCTGATATTTAGGCAACTACAGGAACCTTTGAAGGAAATCACGTCGTAACAAAAACAACTAAGACATCTGTATCTGATAGTATTCACTGATTCCGTTTTGACGATTTGATGTAAAGTCATTGTTTGAGGTACTGGTATCAAATCTTTTAATACCGAGTAATTTTGAATAGAGTCTTGTGGTATATAAAAGGTCAATACTGATGAATCAGATTTTTGCAGGACATCGTAAGCAGTTTGAGCATTTGGTACATCCATGCCTTGTGAAACGCAGTTATCAAGTCGTCGCTTTATTGCGGCACCGACGCCATCGGCGGCTCCTTTGCCATGCGAAGCCTCACTAAAATTCCAAGTAGAATTTGGGAATCCCATTTCTTCTGTCAGCTTAGAGAAGAAGTAAAAGTTTTTCTTTTGCTTATATTGACTGGTTGGGCCGTCTGAAAAGAAGTGAATTCCAGTGACACTCGGTAATGTCTTTCTGATGTAATTTAAAACTGGTGTCAGATGTGCCCATATTGCCTCTGGTCCGTGTTCATTGTTCGGGGAAATAGATGCAAATGTTTGAGGTTCTCTGTCTTTAGCATATATCACTCCGGTATGTATAGTAATTTGTGGTTTAGATGCACCCCAATGCATGGTCTGTACTTCTTTTGCGTATTTGCACGTATAGTTTTCAGAAAAGTCAATATGCACTGCAGCTTCGTTCGGTGTCAAATTTTTTATGCAGGATAGGTATTGAGAATATTGATGTTTTATGTTGTATATATGTTTACTCAATGTATTAAGGTCCTTATTGTATGAATCAGTTAATGAAATCATTGTGTCGCTATTCTCTCTTTTAACCATTTTTTCAGTAGTTTTATTTATTCCACTGCTTTTATCGGCATATTCATGTTTTTCGCGTGCAAATTCTTCCCATACAACCATCTCATCCGTACTGTGAGTAGCCCAATCAAAATTGATTAGGTTATCGTGACACCTAGAACATTGTCTATAGGCACAATCTTTCGAATTAGCATCGCACAGTACTTTTGCAAGGATATCATCCACATTTTTGGTATCAATCATTCCTAAAGCATGTAATTTCTCAGTTTTTAGTATGAAATTTTCATGTTTTGTACATGCACACGTGTCTCTATTACTGAGTTTTGGATGCAGCACATAAAATGGCCTGTATTTTTTGAATGTAGCATATTTTACTTTACCGCCTTCAGCTTTATATTTTTTGAAAAGATCTTTTTGAGTTTTAAGTAAATATCGTCTCTGTCGTTTTTCTTTATTTAAAGTTTTCACTTCTTTTTTTCCTGCCGTGGCTCGACTTACGTCATCTTTCTCGTAAAATTGTCTTAATTCTTCCACTAACCCTCTATTTCTTTTATTTTTATATTGCTTAATACGTCGCACTCTCCCTTTTAGTCCTAAGATCAATGACATTTTTCGCTTCATTCTGTATTTTGCAACGTATTCGTTTTCCGTCATTTTTTTAAAGATGTTACGTTCATCATTACTTTTTGTATTTTTATAAACATTTTGTACCGCATCCGTTAAAATGTTGTGGTCTAAAAGGACTCTTTTGACTTTTTCTTTTTCTTCACTTGTCACATTAGGTAAATTCTGATCTATAAAGGAGCAAGATTTGGATAGTGGTGTCATGTTATTCTCATTTGTTTTTGGCGTTATTATATTTTCTTTTGAATGTTCTGGATGACGTACTAGTTCCTCTAACTGAGCAATTTTTTGTGCCAATCGGGCATTTTGCTTTCGAAGTCTACCTACTTTCTTATTCAATAAATTAATTCTTCTTTCATACTGGTCTTTTTTAGCAATCCACATTCTGTAAATTTTTCTCTTCTCCGCTTTCTGCTCAGTAAACTTGTTTTGTTCATCACTGAATGTATCGTTAGAGGTTTTCTTCCTTTCTTTTCGTTTTTTTTCTCGCCACTGTAGTCTTAGCTCATTTTTTTCTTCTTCTGTGGTACTTTCTTTTAACTTCTTTCTATATTTCCTATTTCTTTCTGCATTGTTTTTTAGTGTGTTTGAATATTTTTGAGGATTAGTTTGCCGCATACGATCTCTGTACCTTTTCTGTTTTTCTGCTGCTGTTAAGGGGGCCATCTGAAAAAAAAATTAAAAACATACTCATTCACTACCCATACAGAATATATAGACCATCAAACCAAGGGACAAATATGTAAAAGAAATCAATTAACCTACTCAATACTAGGTCACAATCGCTCTTGCAATGTTGAGCTGAGTGATTTTTTGGTTGTGACAATGTTCCTCCGCAACTACATATCCGATCACAGTGAAATTTGGCATGGACATGCGGATAATAGATGAGGTGGTATTAAAAAAAATTAAAAAACTGCATTGCACCGTATTTTTTTCAAGTTTTTTCATTTAAAAAAAAAACCACCTCATCCATTATTTCCATTTAGTTGCGCATTCATAATATTCATCATCATGTTTATTTGTATACAAATATGTAGGTACATTTGTTTAGGCAAGCCAAGAATAAGTATAAAAATCCTGTACGCTCGCAATATCGCAACAAATTGTAGGTATGTTTCTTTATCACATTTGTCTTTTGTTGCAGACGATAGTAAACATGCGTATAAACATTTTTAATAAAATAAATAAAATAAAAATAAAAAATCAAATGTTAAAATATTATTTCGAATAGTTCCAGAAATTAGTGAGTTGAAACAAAAAAACAAACACTTATTATTATAATAAAATTTAGTAGTACAGACAAATACTGAAAAATTACCTATTCATAAAATAAAATAAAACTCTTAACAGTTGTTAATATTTTTTACCTTCATGTGAAATCAGCTTAAGGTAACACTCGGTAACTCTCGCAGCAACGCTCGGTAACTATCGTAGTAACACTCGGTAACTCTCGCGACAGAAAAAAACTGCTGCACTAACCTAAACTTGTGATGTCTCTAAATGAATCCACTGTAACGCCACAATTAATGGTTAATTCACAACAGTACGTATATATCAATGAGTAACACTGATAAAAAACACAAATTAAGCACATTTAAACCTCAAAACGAACACATAAATTCAATAAACTTACGAGGACAAGTTGACCGTCAACACGAAACGACAAGTTTTGGAGAATGATTGTTTGAATTTTTCTTTTTTTTAATTATTGACAGGACGCGCAACAGTGTTGCCATATTAATTCTGGTTTTAGGACTTTGGAATCATTGATATTAAGCAAGTATTTGGTAACGCTCGCAAAAACACTCTCGAGACAATATATTGCTGGAACATGTGTTTCATGTCGTAAAAGTATGTAAGAAATTGTAATTAACGTTAATATAAGCAGTCATTACAACTAAAATAATATAAAGAAGTAATTTAAATTCATTCCATTCGGCACAAAATGTTGTTTAAAGTATAATCTTGCCCTGAAAAGTCTTGAGGTGAGTTTTGGACACGTATTTTTAGTATGTAGCAAAAAAACAACAATTTTAGAAAATATGTTAATAATAAATATTGGTAGGATTTGTCGAATTTAAATAGCTTTCTTATGAAATTGTACTTCTCGTAACATAATGTTACTACAAGAACCTATTTAAGTAAACTATTAAGTAAGTTATTTACATATACTTTGATGGGACATGTGAAAAGTAGAAAATGTACAATTTTGTGTGGCCTTACCCATTTACGTATTACATATCCAAATTTCATTCTATCTGTTCACGCTTTAATCATGAAATTGAATTAAAAACCAACTATATTATTTTAACGACGCCCTGTCTATTTTATTCTGCGCTCTATGGGAAACCTACAGGAGTTTAACGCCATCTACCGGCAGGCGTGTTTATTTCGATCGCGATCGCAAGCCGAATGCAAACAGTTACGCTTCTCGCCGCTCACTTGTGAATAGCGCTGGGAGCAATTAGGCGGGGCTAGGGGATGGGCCAAAATCCTGAATCCTCAAGGGCATTTTGCTGTTGACAGCGTCTTAATACATCACTTTACTCCCTTGTCACACAATGTACTATTCAAACTCTGCGTAAACGTTATCGCTCCGCTTGAATATATCACATGCCGATTGTACTCTGAACACAAGCGGTGCATAAAAATATTCCGTTTACTTTGGACGAGTGCAAACAGCTCCTCAGTACCGCCCACCGAAGCTGAAAAATGAGCACATAAATATTCTACAACCGGAAAATATGTACCTACTTATTTATGCTAGATCATATTACGGGAAAACTCTGAGAAACGGCTCGCGAGACCTCGACGTCGATGCCGCATAGAACGGGCGTACACGCGGATAATTTAAAGAGTTCTCCGTTCGGATTATCAAATTAAAGCGTCGGATTGTCAAACGACGCAGACAAATAGGTTCGCGTGCGGGGTAATACCCTGAATAGATAAGAAAAGAAGCTCTCAAATACATGAACGGCTTAAGTCGAAGACGAGTAGGTATCAATTATCGCTTCGTTCTAGCTAGAAAAGACTCGATTATTCAGATGGAAGGTACGGATTTACCTTTTGTTAGCTCCATCATTGCCCTCTATCTGGATGGGGATTATCCTCGTCTTGGGCTGTTCAAATATGCCGGGATTTTTTAAGAATATTACGTTAAAATAGATAGGCGAAGAAAATAAGAAAAAACGTAATTATAGTGCAAATATGACAGCACATTAGTGAAAATTATAAGAAATAAATCGCATTGTGCGGTACATAGCGAATTTAAGAAAGAACCATTAGCGGAGCCTTTTCCAGATTTAAGAATCTTTAAATCAATATTTCCGTCTCGCTGGTGAGAATGAGACTTTGCGCGAGTGTGATAAGGACAACTGTAGATTTAACTAAAAATCCAAGGGAGAAAACGCTAAACTCGGAAAATGTCCGCTAATATTCCCTCTTAAATGTATGTACGTACATACGCGTACTGATGAAGGTTGCTGGAGTCTGCTTGATGCGGAGCACAGGACTGGTCATGGTGGTGTTCTTTGAGATCCATTGTCTAATAGTGAACGTGTTTTGGCTGATGATCATACATATACCATCCATAGAAGTTCGATCGAATTTATTCATCGAAGGCGGTGAATTCTCAAAATTCTTTTAATCCACTTCATGTATTTATAAACATTGGTGTAATACCCCATTTTAGCAGTTCCGCACTTCACGTCAGGACCGTAGCTGACAATACCTGATAGATAATATTTTTTCTTGTAATACATCAGAAGTGGTCCACCAGAATCTCCTGGACAGGTATCCTTTCCCTTAGGGTCTCCTGCACAAAAATGCTTAGAAGGAACGTCAGAGTCTCTCTTCAGGCATTCGCTCTTAGGTATCATGCTGATTTCGGTGGTGAGAAGAATGTTTGAGGTGACAGAGTTCTCAGTCTTACCCCAGCCCACTACGGCAACTGAAGAACCCTTGTTTTTGGGTTGGTCTATATCGAAGGGCGGCAGAGGAATAGGCTTGATGTGAGCTGAAACGTAAAATAGGGTTTTCAATGGTACAGCGACGAAATTTAAGAGAAGACGTAATGTAATCAGCGTTTTAGCGCAAAGGCTAGCATATTATTATAATGAAATGTACATCAAGTAGGTGTACATAAATATACTCTTGCAAAAGGCACTATGGTTACATTTATCGAAAGAACTAGGACTAGTAACTAGATTTATACATCACTAGCATTTTCCCGCGGCTTCGCCCGCGTTGTTCCCGTTATTGTCCCAAAGGAACTCTTTACCGGGATATAAAGTATCCTATGTTTCGATTCAGGGCTTGGTCTACTCACATGCCAAATTTCAGCTTGATCCATCCAGTTGTTATCCCGTTATTAGGTAACAAACATCCAAACATTTAAACATCCAAACATCTTCACAAACTTTCACATTTATAATATTAGTGGGATTATTTTTTTAATGATTGGCTTTAAACTAGTTTATTCAATTAAGAAATGTATTAATATTTGACGAGTAGGTACCCTCGTGTTCTCTAAGATCCCATGATAAGGTCTTGAACTGGTGACAGTGGGGAGGTGAAACAATTTAGTAACAAAAAATTCAAATCGATCTAGCGGTTTTAGATTCGAGTAAGGGACTTATCACACTTGCGATTTGCGGGCGAGCTGCGGGCGAGCGAGTCGAGAAACCAGTCGTGGCGAACTCGAACTCGAGTCGGCGAACGAGTTCGCCGCGAGCGACATTTTTATGGAACTTCGTTTCTATTTCACCCGCAGCTCGCTCGTATATCGCAAGTGTGATAAGGCTCTAAATGGGGGAACATAAACAAAAAAATCTATAAGAAAGATGTTTTGATTGATGTCATTTAAGAAAAAAACCGGTCAAGTGCGAGTCGGACTCGCTCACCGAGGGTTCCGTACAAACTCGTAAGTAGATACGTGAATAGTTCAAGAAAAACTGTGTGGCGGTTAGCTTAGTAGGAGCAAATAAGTATGTGTTAAGACTTTTGAAAATTTCTAAAAAACGATGCAATTTAGGAAAATCGTTACGGTATATTTTTCCTAATATTTAGGATGATATTAATAATTGGTAATTATTACAGATTTTTCTGTTCAGTAACTTCGAAGATAATAAGGGGGAATGGTATTTTTTTGAACGTTTTTGGTCATAAATCAAAAAGTACAAAATTTGCCAAAAAAATAAAATGGCTTTGGAATCTACAAATTAAGCCCTTTCATTTGATATCCCACTCGATATAATAGCTCTACTTTTGTTTTTCCACGTCATTTCGGACCCCTTTAAAAAAAAGTAAAAAAGGTATAAGATTTTTTTTCTATCCAATAGGCTCGAGTTAGCGATTTTTAACACTATTCCAAATTTCAAGTCGATAGCATCACTAGATCCTGAGATATCTTGCTGTGACAGACGGACAGACAGACAGAGTCGCACCATAAGGGTTACTTTTTTACCATTTTGGTACGGAATCTTAATCATCGTTTACTCCATAGCAGGGACCGGAAAACAGCTTCGTTCGCTTAAGCTCTTCCTAGGGCTTAAGCCGTCTGATTGTTAATCGTTTGTTTCGGTTAACAACTGATTGAATTAACTCATAAACAGGTTAAGCCGGTGACCGAGTTAAGCGTAGCCGACCAAACATGTTTTAAAACAGGTTATTTTTTAAGAGGTTCTGAAGTTGTTTTGAAGGGGTTATTAACAGGTTAAAAAGGGGTTTTTGAAGCAGTTGTTATTTTGTTTAGTGTGTGTTCCCGGTATAAGACACGTTTCGCTTAGCTGTGCATTGTCCACGAAGAGAACTATGAAATTGTCGGTGGAATATCGGTTTGGTTTAGTGATCCGAAGGACTCGAGCCTTTTAGTCCGAAATGTTTAGCCTCGCAGCCCTTTTTTAGAGCTGGGCTGATAGAAAAGGCTTAGTAGAGTTCGTGAATTTAATAAGGCTCGAGTCTTAAAAAAGGCTCAAATATTATAGGCACACATATAGCGATTTAGGTATTTTTCATAGTTTCTCGAGCATTTCTTATCAGAAATGAGTTTCTAGAGTTAACCAACTTCAAAACAAAGAGAAAACTTTATGTAGGTTTGTTCTTCGATTACTTACTTTATACAAGCTATCCCCTGAATAAATGATTTAAGTACTTACTTGAAGACGGCTAGACCGATTTAGAAAATTCTTTTTTTGTTTGAAAGGGTCAGAGGTGGTCCCATTGCAACCAAATCAGGATCTGATGATGGAATCTTGGAGAAATCGAAGGAACTCTTCAAATATTATAGGCACACATGTAGCGATTTTGGTATTTTTCATAGTTTCTCGAGCATTTCTTATTAGAAATTAGTTTCTACAGTTAACCGATTTCAAAACAAAGAGAAAATTTTATGTAGGTTTGGTCTTCGATTACTTGAAGACGGCTAGACCGATTTAGAAAATTCTTTTTTTGTTTGAAAGGGTAAACGTCAGAGGTAGTTCCATTGCAACCAAATCACGAGCTGATGATGGGATCTTACAGTTATTAGGGGAACTTTTAATAGTATATTACATAACTAGGGCTTTCTTTATTACCTCCCGTGTTGTGTACATCATTTTATGTCTACACTTGGCCAGAAAGCGACTTTTTCCGAACGCGTAGCGTGCGGAAAAAGCCACTGGCCAGGTGTGGCATAAAATATTATAGGCACTCATACGGCGATTTTGTTATAGAGTCTCGGCATTTATTATCGAAATTAGTATATAATAAAAACCGGTTGTTTAAATTTTGTGGTTAATTATTAAGTCTATTAAGAGCTGAAGCCTTTTATATCCTCGAGCCTTTTTAAAGACCTAAGGCCTTATTAATTCTTAACATTTATGAATGTAGTCGCAGTCTGGGCCTGCGCACGATGGGAATATTGGGAATCTCAACTAATTGGTTGTTAATTAATTCATAAATAATGCGAAAGTAATTCTGTCTGGCTGTGTATCTGTCTGCCTGTTTGTTTCCTTTTCACGTTTAAATCGTAATCGTGTAACCTACTAACAAAAATATGGATTCAAATCTGAAATAAACATTATTCATTCATTCATTCATTCAAATCGCGGGACCGATTGTGATGATTTTGATGAAATGTTTTATGCAATGAACCCCCGGTCGGTCAGTTATATCTTCATTATCATTATTTTTTATTTTCATTCAACATTATCATCATCATTTTTATTCTCATTTATAATCATCACCATCGTTTTCGTTCTCATTCATCATCATCATCATTATTAGTCTCATTAATCATCATCATTATCATTTTTATTCACATTGATTATCATCATCATCATCATCATCATCATCATCATCATCATCATCATCATTTTTATTCTGATTAATAATTATCATCAACATTTTTATTCACATTAATCATCATCATCGTCATTTTAAGTCTCATTTATCATCATCATCATAATCATCATTTTTATAATCATGAATCATCATCATGATTATCATAATTATAATTATTCTCATTGATCATCATCATCATCATCATCATACTTATTCTCATTCATCATCATCATCATAATCATCATCATCATGTTTATAATCATGCATCATCATCATGACTATCATAATTATTTTCAATCTCATTGATCATCATCATCATCATCATTATCAATTTTATTCTCATTGATCATTCTCACCATCGTTTTCATTCTCATTCATGGGTTAGTTAGGGTCATAAGGACTAGGTTGTAGAATGACCATGTCGGCAAAACGTCGTAGTTGTATAATACCTTAGTAAACACAATTAGTAGAGTTAGTTAGCCGCATCATTGTGCGCATCGGGTTACAATCATTAAATTTTTACCACAGGTAGAGTGTACCGCGGTGACTATTTTTCGATGTGGAGGGAAGTCAGATTCGTCCCCTGTGCGCGGGGAGAACGGGATAAATGGGCCAAATACACCTCTTTCATTTTTTTTTTCACTGATCAGTTAAGGCTACTAGGGCTTGTGTGGTATCGTTTTCGTGTAAAACAAATCCCATCAAAAACATTCTGTAAAAAAACTAGCCAAGTCTCGATGGAGTTGCTTGTTTATCTCTAAAAAGTAATGAAATCTAGACAAAGTCGTGCCAAAGTCAGTACCGGGGGGGTATCAACAGAACTCGATATCCACCGACTTGCCTATTATTTAACCATGGAGGAACACATTTTATAGATCTAATCGCATAGCGCCGCAATAATATTGGAGCAACGTTAATAATAGCGTAAGCGCCAACCGTCATAAGGTACCTTTTGATTTGGATCGTCACATTTTATGGAGCCGCATGGTGGGCACTGCGAGCTTATGTTTATTTCTAGTATTAATATTATGTATGTCACAGTTCTTCTTAAAATTCATGATATTCTTACCTATGTACATACATAATATTGTCATAGATGTATTGATTGACAATGCAATGCGTTACATTAATGTCCTTAAACTTATCTCTAAGTGAGTCTCGATAATTCATCTTATATATCGCTCGCTCGAATAGCCCTCTTCTGCAGAACAAATATAGTATTAAGCTCTGAAGCACTAGCACTGCCCCACAGTAGAATTCCATACGACATAATACAAAGGACTATTTACATGGTTATACATATAAATATGAACCAAATAAGGCTTAAAAGATACATTTAAACCCACCCACCACAACTTGAGTGCAAGCGGGCCTGGTACAAAATGCCGCTCTTCAGTACGAGATTCAAGTCGATTAAGTCGTTTTGTGCCCATCGGGTATCGCTTCTGCGAAACGCTCAGTATATATCTGCTCTTGAGGGTTGAGTACTATCGGTAATTCAGTGCCAGCTCATTCACAGTAGAAGATAACTCAATTTAGTTTGTAGTGTTTAAATGACTCAAAGCAAACAACCATATAACATGTGTTTTAAATATTTTGCTACGTAACTGCTGAAATCCTTTAGACGCAGGCTGCACAGGACCGACAGTATTGTATTTCAGCTGATGATGATGAATATACTATTTGTATGTTTTTTTCCATTCACAGGCAAATGGGACAACGGGAAACCTTTGGGAAACATGCGCGGAGTGAAGTCAACGCGTAGAGGCCCTTTTGACAAAGCATAAAGAAGAACAAGTAGTCCAACTTCGCGGCTGTTTAGGAGCGCGCGACACGTACTTTTTGTAGGAAGAAAAAACCGGCCAAGTGCGAGTCGGACTCGCGCACCGAGGGTTCCGTACAAACTCATAAGTAGATACATGAATAGTTCAAGGAAAACTATATGGCCATTAGTTTAGTAGGAGCAAATAAGTATGTGTTAAGATTTTTGCAAATTTCTCAAAAACAGTGCAAGTTAGGAAAACCGTTATATTTTTCCTGTAATATATAGGATGACATTAATAATTGGTAATTATTACAGATTTTTCTGTTCAGTAACTTCGAAGATAATAGGGGGGGAACGGTATTTTTTTAACGTTTTTCGCCATAAATCAAAAACTACTAATTTAAAAAAAATACAAAAATACTGTTTTAATCTACAAATTAAGCCTTTTCATTTGATACCTCACTCAATATAATAGCCCTACTTTCAATTTGCAAAGTCTCATTACGGACCCCTTTAAAAAAAAAGTATAAAAGTTACAAGATTTTTTTTACATCCTATAAGCTCGGGTTAGCGGTTCTTAACACTATTCCAAATTTCAAGTCGATACCATCAGTAGATCCTGATATATCTTGCTGTGACAGACGGACAGACAGACAGACAGACAGACAGACAGACAGACAGAGTCGCACCATAAGGGTTCCTTTTTTACCATTTTGGTACGGAACCCTAAAAATTACTGCTTTTATACTGTGCTTTTGATAATTTAGCGAAGGATAAGAGGTACTCCAACCGGAAGCTGTCCCTACCCATGTCATAGGACGCACACAGAGAGTGCCCCCGCTAGATGTAAGGAAAATTGTAGATTAGAGGTAATTTACCAGGCTGTGCTGAAAACATAATGAACTAATTACTGGGTTATTCACAGCGACTTGACCAGGAAAAACTAACAAACAGTGACTTACCCTCCAATAGATGGGTGCCTGTGAGATAGGTTAAGGCATCAGTGCGAAGAGCTAAAGTGTGCAGATGTGTCATTGGACTTTAAGCCGAAGCCGACTCGCCGCTTACGTTTCCACATCCACCCACGAGCCTGCAGCACTCCCCATTCCATTCTGACTGGCTGGTTAAGCCAGGCCAGAGGTCCCTGTTCACATAAACCCACCCTCAAAGGCACTCAGGTACGTGGGGTTTCTACTCCCCAGCAGCTCGCCACAAGCTGCCCTGCGTTATTTATTCTTTGTTCCTTTTGTTAAAACCACTAGGCTCAAGCGGGCTTGGGCTGGTTACGTCTGGCGCATGGACCCAGACAGGTCACCTGACCAAAAAGGTGACACAAGACGGAGATGACGGACCCATTTTCTATATTTATTTATGACTAGCTAGCATAATACTTGCAGCTTCGTCTGCGATATTCCAATTATTATCCTAAGGGAACTCTTTACTGGGATATAAACACAGTATCCCATATTTCAATCCAGATGTTAGTCAACCTGTATGCCAAATTTCATCTCAATCTGTTCAATTGTCACCGTCTTATTTAGCAACAAACATCCAAACATCTTCACAAACTGTCACGCTTATAATATTAGTAGGAAGGATAGGTGACGTCAATATCATTTTTTAACAGGACCAAGTCATTAAACATATTAATTAATTTAGTAACTATATCTAAGACAACATGCAAGTAGGTACTCGAATTTTAAATACGACGAGCTGAGGCTTTTTTTTTTTTTTCAACCTGACAAACTCACAACCCATAACCGGGCATGGTGTTTGTCTGGCCGGGTGGTTGGCCGTTGCAGTCCCTGGGGTCGAACCAGGTCGCTGGCCAGACCACCCAAGGGCGTCCGACCGTGTGCCGTACACACAGTCGGCACGCACATCGGGCTGGGTAAGTGCCGGGGGGTGCCTGGAGTCGAACCAGGTCACCTGTCCCGGCCTACCACGAGCTGAGGCAACAACAGGTGCGTGCAACTGCACCCAGCGCGCCTGCAGCGGCGAGTCCCATCGCTCCACCAACGCGCTCAGAATTCTGTTATCACATATACACGGTGCCCGTGAGCATTGCGAGAGATTTTAACACGATATTCCAGACCATATCTTAAGCTAATAACCACATTTTTATTAAAAAAAACCCGACCGCGGTGCAGTTTGAAACTACATAAAATCCGTCATTTTGTTTATTTTAACGAACTTCATACCCAGTGGTGCGCTATAGGGTTCACAATAGGCTAGTTTCCTGTAGTAAAAAAAATATATTTTACACTTATTATTCAGCTTCCAAAACTGATCCCAAATAAATCCAGATTCTCTTATTTTCTTGCTTTTAACGATTTTTAAAAGATAAGATATTAAAATAAGGAGACAATTTGATCATAGCACCCTGTGACGTCATTTATTCAAATTATCTATGAAGCTCCATACTATCGTAGCGTTTTGACACTTCATAAAAAGAAGCTGAGTTGACTTGTTAGGAAACTAGCCTATTCTGCCGTCAACCTCGCCCTAGTAGGTACTAGTGGCCATATAAATATATCGAGATATAGGGAAGATAGAGCCAGACTACGCTAAGTCTGCAGAGGTCGAAAAAAAGGTTTCATTTAAAATACATCTAAGTAAACGAATTTGAACCTAAATTTCAATACGCACACATAATTGAATAAAATTGTGGTTTAGACTTAATTGGTTAAAAACCACTAAAGGTGTGTAAAAAAATAAAAAACCCAAAGCCATTGTAGCCACATAAAAAAACCGGTCAAGTGCGAGTCGGATTCGCGCACCGAGGGTTCTGTACAAACTAGTAAGTAGATACGTGAATAGTTCAAGAAAATCTGTATGGCGGTTAGCTTAGTAGGAAGGAGCAAATAAGTATGCGTTACGATTTTTGGAAATTTCTAAAAAACGATGCAATGTAGGAAAGCCGTTATATTATTCCTGTAATATTTAGGATAATATTAATAATTGGTAATTATTACAGATTTTCAGTTCAGTAACTTCGAAGATAAAAGGGGGGAATGGTATTTTTTGGTCGTTTTTGGTCATAAATAAAAAAGTACAAAATTAACAAAAAAATAATAATGGCTTTGGAATCTACAATTTAAGCCCTTTTATTTGATATCCCACTCAATATAATAGCTCTGCTTTTGTTTTTCCACATCCCATTTCGGCCCCTTTAAAAAAAAAGTAAAAAAAGAGTATAAGATTTTTTTTCTATCCAATAGGCTCGAATTAGCGATATTTAACATTATTCCAAATTTCATGTCAATAGTCAGTAGATCCTGAGATATCTTGCTGTGACAGACGGACAGTTATAGCGGCAAGAGAAGGAAATACACATTTTGTGAATATTTCAATTGTTTGACTATTACGGTTTAAAAGATACAGGCCTGTGACAGATGGACAGACGACAGCGGAGGCTTAGTAATGCGCGCGGGGTTCCGTTGGTACCCTTTGGGTACGGAATCCTAAAAATATAAAAGTTAATTCAGGTGACCAACAGATATTGAAAATAACGCTGTTTAAAACGCTCATTAATTTAATATATTTTATTATAATATAAAAGTCTGGCCTCAAATAATATTGTATATAAGTCAAAAATAGTTCAGTTTTACCCTAGACGATACATCAAAATAAAATAGTAAACGTAACTTAACGCTAATTACAATCTAATGATTACATATTTCTAGTTATAACTAGGATCGAGTAAATATCGTTTTAATTTTCGTGCCTGGTTTAATATTCAGTTGCACTAACGTTCATTAGCGTAAATATCTAATTTGGTGTAGTCAAACCAACTTTCGATGTAAAATTTAAGGCTGGAGTGGCGGACTTCGCGATTTCGCCAATCACATCACGTCACATCATCACACTTCATCACACTAATATTATAAATGTGAAAGTTTGTTAAGATGTTTGGAGGTTTAGATGTTGGGATGTTTAGATGTTTGTTACGAAATAACGGGGTAACATCTGAATGGATTGAGCTGAAAAGCATGTAAGTAGATCAAGTCCTGGATTGAAACATAGGATACTTTATATTCCGGTAAAGATTTCGCTTGGGATAATAATGGGAAACAACGCGGGCGAAGAGGTAAAATGCCAGTAAGAAAATAAAAGACGGCAGAGCAACACCTAATATAAACAGTAATGAACGTCACTGCACTGAACTTACGGTCATAATTGCATTAAAATATCATATTATCCTGAATCCATTTGTTGTATTTAAAAACATTAGTGAAAAATGCTGAATCCAATGTGTCACACGGCTGGTCCAATGCGTAGCTAGACAAGCCGGATAAATAATAATCATTCCCAACGAACATCATGAGAGGACTGCCCGCGTTTACAGCACACATGTTCTTAACGTTTTTGTCTCCTGCGCATAGATGACCAGAAGGGATGAACAGGAATTTCTTCTCGCACTGATTCTTCGGTATATGGTTGAGTAGGGTCTTCTGTAAGATGTGTCGTTCGCTGCGTTCGTTTATATTCCAACCGGCGACAGCTACTTTACAACCTCCGAAAGCAATATTGTCAATGTCAAGATAAGGCAGCAAAATAGGCTTGATGAAATCTGAAAGAAATATAAGTGTATACTGGGCGATATCATATCCTACTAATGATAAATGTGAAAGTTTGTGAAGATGTTTGGATATTTATTACTAAATAACGGGGTAGAAAAGAAAGACGAAAGAACCGCTTAGAGAAGAGTGGCGACGCATCGTGAAGCGTGCACGACACACACGCACACACGACACCTGAAATGACGACCACGGCCACTCTGTCAAGACTGATACCGACGAAGAAGAAGAGAAAATTTCAAAAACAAAGTGTATACCTGTTATTTGTCCACAAGCAATGTTCCCTGTCCATTGCCACTGCACTTTTGCAATGGGCTAGACGACTAAAAAAAACTGTTTAGTCCGTCAGTTAGATTATTAAAAAATATTGTACTCGTATTTTTTCTTTTGTTTGACAAATAAAAAATGACGAGGATAGAGTGCTTGGAAGTTTCGAGTGACATCACACCTAGGTACAAATTTCACCTAGGAGTGACGTCACAAGCCCCCACTCCAGAAGTTTGATGATCTATAACTTTGTCGATTTTTAATATTTTGATAAACCAAAAAATACGTGTCCCATATTTTTCATAATCTAACTGACGGACTAAATAGAATTAATCCTTTTTAAAAAATTACTCAAGCAACATCCGTTTACCGTGTCTGTGGGCTGATTTATGGCCTGTAACTTGCAAGCGCGTCCCGTATATTGCTTTATCGCCCATCAGAAGGCTTAATTTAATAAAGTATGTATTTATATCGCACTCCCTTTCATACCCCATATACCTTCATTTTATTATTATTTTTATTTTAAATAATTATCATATAATTGCACTCCACACACATACACACTCACATACTTATTTATTATCACACGCACCTACATACTGCACGGTACATACGAACGTACACAGCACGCTGTTGCACATACTCTGTTCTGGGCCCACGGAAGATCAGCGTCGTGACACTCACGAGTGTCGCGACACATGCTGAGTGGGTTCCATTTTTGTTACCATTGTACCATTAGTTTAAGAATAGATTAAGTTTGCATCCTTGTTTAGTTGTTTTTGGTTACAAAATAAATGTCTCTTCTTCTTCTTCTTCTTCAATTATATAGTTTTAACCCAGTCGTCATCCCTATTCTTCGAATTAGAAACAATAATAATTACATGAAAGTAGAGGTTCCTTCTCTAGCCTCAGCAGGGCTATGTCGTCGCTCCTGAAAAGCTGGCTGTAGTCTGGATCATGTCCGGGTATATCATCTGGTTCACAATACATCCGTCCTCGCTGGTGCAGTCGTTGGGGAAGGTGTGCGTGTCGTACTCGCCCAGGATTACTTCGACGCTGTAACAATAGGCTTGTACGCTAAATTTTGTTTCTGATGTTAATCGATTCTACTATTTGTGAGGAACAAATATATACCTATAACTACTACACTTGGATTACTATAATAACTACCAATTGCAATCAAAAGAAGCCGACCGCACCGAACTTTGAAAACGCCCCATACTAAACGGACGCCGACGGTGACGTCATTTTTGAGTTCTCGCTGTAATAAGTCTGTATCTGTATGATAATGTATAGGGACCGTGCACGACGAAGGTGCTGCCAACTGGTGACATCAATCTAAAGGTTCTACCATATATTTGACATTGACAGTGCTGCTACCTATAGTTCGTGCACGGAATTGTAAAATTCAACATTAGTCCACATCCCCATTAAGCAAGTACTAAACATTTATTTAATGGCTCAAGATCCAGAGGACGGTCTCTTTTGCGATGGGTGGACCAAGTGAAAGCCCTAACGGAATCATCCCTAAATTTGTGTGTGCGAAATGCTTGGGGGAAAAATGGTGGGAGACAGTCAAAAAGGCCGTGCTACTTTTATTTTATATTATTTTTTATGGATGATTTTTATTTTTTATGTCGTTTGACCTTGGTCTCACCTTACGGAAAGTGAAGACAAGGTCTTAGATGGAACACGCTTACCCAGAAAATGCCTATTCATTCTTGCCTTAATGACATCCAGGTCGTAAGTCACAGGAAATACAGACGTCGGAACTATCTCCATGACCACGACTACTCTGCCAAGAGTGTACGACTAAGAAGAAGCAGAAGAAGAAAGACAAGTATTTATTTTACTGTCTCGATTTTAGGATGTGGAATAAGCTTCTTCTTGAGGTGTTTCCGCAATGCTATGGTATAGAGTACCTCAAAAAGCGATTTAACAGGGCGCTCAAAGGTCGGCAACGCCTCTAATGTTACAGATGATTAGGTACTTTCCATCTCGTCTGCTACCCTTGCCAATTATTACATAAAATAATATTATTATATATTATGAGATTTTTTGCATATACCACTAAAGTCATACATAATTCTCTTTTCCTTTTTGCATTACCATAGTCAAGTAAAAACTAGTTGCTGTGGTGATGTTCGACACGGGCTTGCGTAAGCTTCCAATTGAGTACTGTAGGCTTATGATGCTACGCTTTGTCGCGCGATAAAGCATCCGTCACGTTCTGACAAATTGTGTCACGCGACAAAGCGTAGCACCATAAGCCTACTGGTGGAAAACTGTGCAGGACTGGGACAATTGGCGTGCTTTTGATTCGGAGCCCAGGATCATTTTTGGGGTACTGAGGCAAAATAGTTAGTTTGTTAGTCTCTTGCTTGCTATTCCGTAATAAGTGATTTGAAAGGTAACTACAGTTACCAAAAGCAAGTGAGTGGATAAAAAAGAAACAGAAATCTTACTCTTTTCTTTTTTCGTTGCCGGTGAACATCTGGGCGACAGTCAGGACATGGCGCGAGCTGATGAGGGAGCCAGTGGCAGTTGACCAGCCCTTCCCGTCAAATACCCTGACCCTCACTACCCACGGGAACTCGGCCAACTTCGCAGAGCCATCTGGTGACACGACGGGAAGATTAACAAGATTAATAGTAAAACAGACAGCGTAACTGAACATTTCTAAAACAGTTTATACAAGTTTTGTATGGACACGCTCATCAGACAAGACATAGAAGGTTTTGTGGCAAACTGCATACACTGGTGGTGTGTTAAGTCTCGCAACGTCGCAATCATAAAGGTGTTTCATACTGGAGATTTCATTACAACATTTTTACACAAAAATGGAAATATCTCTAAAACCGAGCCGAATTTAGCAAACGTTAACTAACATTTTTACCCGACTGCGGCGAAGCCCAAAGGAGGGTTATGTGTTTGACCTGTATGTATGTAAGTATGTATGTCAGTTCCTATGTCCGCTCGTAACTACTCAACGGCACATCCGATTTTGATAAATGATACATCATTAGACTCGTCTTCATGGTGCTGGTGCGAGTGTCACTGGGTATGAAGTTCGTTAAAATAAACAAAATGACGGATTTTATGTAGTTTCAAACTGCACCGCGGTCGGGTTTTTTTTAATAAAAATGTGGTTATTAGCTTAAGATATGGTCTGGAATATCGTGTTAAAATCTCTCGCAATGCTCACGGGCACCGTGTATATGTGATAACAGAATTCTGAGCGCGTTGGTGGAGCGATGGGACTCGCCGCTGCAGGCGCGCTGGGTGCAGTTGCACGCACCTGTTGTTGCCTCAGCTCGTGGTAGGCCGGGACAGGTGACCTGGTTCGACTCCAGGCACCCCCCGGCACTTACCCAGCCCGATGTGCGTGCCGACTGTGTGTACGGCACACGGTCGGACGCCCTAGGGTGGTCTGGCCAGCGACCTGGTTCGACCCCAGGGACCGCAACGGCCAACCACCCGGCCAGACAAACACCATGCCCGGTTATGGGTTGTGAGTTTGTCAGGTTAAAAAAAAAAGCCTCAGCTTGTCGTATTTAAAATTCGAGTACCTACCTACTTGCATGTTGTCTTAGATAGTTACTAACACTAGTATTAAAATGATTGTGCCTTGACCTAACACATTCCTATGGATATTATATCTGAAAATAAATAATTTGAATTTGAATTATCTATAGTAGCTATTATATTTCTTTAAGGCTTAACTATTTTTTAAAGTTTTCTGGACCTGCAATGTAATGCAAACACGTCGTACTTAAGACATCTGAGAGGCAGATGTTAGTGATGTCAAAAGTGATTGTTATCGTTACATTACGCAACGAATTCATATTCATTTGTAAGAAAAAAAAATTAACAAATTAAGCTACGAAAAATAATATGATTTTCCCTCATAGAAAACGAAATGAACAACAGTTTTCTTCACAAAAAAAATCTATTTGATAACCCGGTTAGCTAGGACAATTCTTTGTAGAATGTGAGTTATCAAACTTGGCAATCTACGGGGAACAAGTGACCTAATGGGATAAAAAAACCGTACCTGCTGTACACATGCTGTGCTGGATATCCTTTCCAAAGGAACCTGAAACCATTGACGTATAATTGGGACCGAGCGCGACGACAGCGCCACGTGATAGGCGGCCATTATGGACAATATTGTTACCGCTGTCAAACAAGAAGTAAGTAAATATTGTGAAAAATATTAATGAAATTTTGTGTTATTTTACTATATTACACAATTTTGGACAATGGTAGTCAGTAACATTATTGCCAATAATATTAAAATTGTTGTTTTCAGTGAGAAAAGTCAGCGACAAAAATGTCAATTTTAGCCGTAGCGAGCGCTGTGATCGTTTAGGCTACCCCCTCCACCCGCTTTGCACTCTGCCAATACAATTTACTTTTGAAATCATTGCCTGAAACACAACAACATCTATATAAATCCTACTAATATTATAAATGCGAAAGTTTGTGAAAATGTTTGGATGTTTGGATGATTGTTACTCAATAGCAGGGTGGAAATTTGGCATGCAAGTAGAAGTCCTGGATTCAAACAGAGGATACTTTATATCTCGGCAAATAGTTCCCTTGGAACACTAACGGGAACGTTGGCGAAGCCACGGGTTTAAAATTAAAAAAAATTTTTGGAATATCCCATCAAAATGACCTCGTATTTTTGTTTCCCTAGGATATAGAGGGGTAATTAGTAGAGATGCAACGAATATTCGGCCACTATTCGGTATTCGGCCTATTCGGCCACATTTTGACTATTCGGCCGAAGCCGAATAATGGCATAGTATTCGGCCGAATACCGAATAGTAAATTAACACAAAGTCGAAGGAAAAAGAAGGATGAATGAATATTTTAATAACAAATTATAAACAGTAATCTATGTATATTAAATATTAGGTTAATCATCTTTCACATTAATTTCAAACGTATATAGAACAGTAGCATAAACAAGGAATTAGAAATTAAACTACAAATGAAATAAAAAATTTCATTGGCGCATTTTTCTATCATAGGGCCGATACAGACCATAGGCTGCCTACGACGAGTAACAAGTTGCAACCTGCACTGTCCTGTACAGAGATTCACGGCGCCGCTCACCCGGTATTGTATACTTATTTTAATAATACATCTTCGATATTTAGGTAATGAATATATTCAGTATCCGATATTAAGTGACATCCGTCAACGTATAGTTTTTTATAAAAACATAGACAACATAACACCTCCGTCGCGAATGTTTACAATTGAGCATCAGGATCTTCTTGCTGGATTATGGTGCTTAGCATCTGATCCACGTGTCTCTTCCAGATCTCGCCTGAATCCGTCTTCACCTCATAGTGGATCCTGCCCAGTACTTTAGTAACGGTTCCAAACTCCCACTTGACTCGCTTATTGGCATAGCTCCGTACTTGGACTCTCTGGCCCACGTTAAAGGTCTTAGCTAGGGCATTGTCTGTCGCCGTTGGGTCATTATCCGTCACCGCTTCCGGTCTCGAATGAAATTGAACGTGTAAGGCATCCCTTATCTTTCGGCCAAACATCAAATCATATGGGCTTTTTCCCGTGCTACTTGGCGTTCTTAAGAGTCGTTCTTTTATTGCTAGGAGTTTCTGTTGTAGATTGCCTGGTTCATCATTCATTCTGTGCAGGGCTCTTTTAATCGTCTGAACGTATCTCTCTGCCTGTCCGTTCGTAGCCGGGTGATAAGGTGCTGACGTCTTGTGCACCACTCCCCCCTTCTTGAGGTACGCTTCAAATTCAGCCGAAACGAACTGTCGGCCATTGTCAGAGACCAAGATTAATGGGAAGCCAAATGTCACAAAAAGTTCATGTAGTTTCTTGGTACACCAAGTACTTGTTGTTGTCGTAGTTGGAAAAATTTCAACCCATTTGGTGTAAGCATCAACGACTATGAGCAGAGATTGTCCTTTGTATGGTCCCGCGAAATCAATATGGAGCCTCTGCCATGGTCCTGTCGGTGGTTCCCAGTGGTGTAGTGGAACGTGTGTAGGGTCATTCTGATGTAAACGACATTCGCGGCAGCCTCTTACCAATTCTTCTATTTCTTTGTCCATATTTCTCCAATAGACATAGCCTCGTGCGAGTAATTTCATTTTCACCATACCGAGATGTCCTGAATGTAATTCCTCTAATACCCGTGTTCTCAAAGCTGTGGGAATCATGACCCGTGACCCCTTTAGTATACATCCGTCCTGAATAGTGAGCTCATTGTCGTTGTATCCGTATCGTCGTACCGTCGTGCCCGTCATTAGGGCTTCTAACAGGTTCTTGTATTCGTCATCTTTTAAAGTTTCTTCAGCTATCTTTGTACGATCAATGGCAATCGTATTCATTTGATTTGCTTGAAATGCTGTATGTACATCAATGATGTTTAGTGCTATCGTATCTACCGGGAATCTCGACAAGTAATCTGCGTTGCTGTTATCTTTAGACGTACGGTACTCAATCGTGTAATTAAATCCAGACAGGAAGTGCGCATAATGGAAGAGCCTCATCGTGCTCATCGCTGGAAGGGTTTTGTGTGGGTGGAAGATTGTTGTGAGAGGCTTATGGTCGGTGATCAATATGAACTTTCTTCCGTAACAGTAGTGAAAAAACTTTTTTAATCCCCAGAACAGCGATGTTGCTTCTTTGTCTATCTGACTGTATTTTTTTTCGCTATTTGTCAATGAGCGCGATGCGAACGCTATAGGTCTGTCGGATCCATCTGATAGACGATGCGACAGAACCGCACCGAGCCCCAGGGGTGAAGCATCTGTAGCCAATACCAACGTTTTTTCTGGATCAAAGTGTGTAAGTACTCTATTGCTAAGAATTTCTTCTTTAATCTTCCTAAAACTTTCATTGCATTTCTGTGTCCATAAGTACTGCGTGCCTTTTTTGAGTAAACTGTTCAAGGGATTGGATATTGAGGCTAAGTTTGGTATAAATTTGTTGTAATAATTAGCCATTCCAAGAAATGTTCGTAATTCGTTTACGTTACTGGGTGGCTTTGCGTCTGTGATCGCTTTTACCTTGGCCTTGTTTTTGTGTAGGCCGTTTTTGTCAATAACATGCCCCAGGTATTCAATGTTCATTTTCATAAACTGACATTTCTCTTTGTTTAGTTTCAAATTATTTTCTTTTAACTTCTGCAAGACGTGTCTAAGTCTCGTAAGCAGTTGTTTTTCTGTTGCTCCCTGAATAGAATAGAATAGAATATCGTTTATTGCATAACTGTGTCCATGATAATACAAAGTTGATAAATTGTGAATACAGAAGTCCCAACAGCTACCCTTGCGGGCGTACAATAATATTTGCAAAAACTTATAACTACTTAAGATAAGTTACACTTTCAAGGACGTTAAAAGTTACTAATTACAGTTTGTTAAGTACTCATGTAGGGTATAAAAAGCATTTTCAATCAACCAGTTTTTTAGCCTGCGCTTGAAGGTAGCCCCTTCAAGTGCTTTCAAGCCAATAGGGAGATGATTAAATCTGATATCCTGAATGATAATGTCATCGAAAAAACATTTCACACCTTCTATTCCTTGTAACAATTGATCCATAAATTTCTGCCATAAGTTCGGTGCCACTTTGACGCCGAACATCAGCCTGTTGACCTTGAAAGTACCCTTGTGTGTGCTGAGGGTTTGCATCATAGCGCTCTCTTCGTCTATCATCATATGTAAGTAGGCCTGACTCAGGTCTAAAGTGCAGAACAATTCCCCGCCATTCATTTCTACTAGGATGTCTTCTATTATGGGAATGGGGTACTGCTCGTCCTTGATGACTTTATTCAGTGTGACCTTATAGTCTGCGCATAAGCGTATGCTGCCGTTGGGTTTGACAATTGGTACAACTGGTGGGGGCTACAGAATTTTGATTGTACAAAACCACCATGTGAATTTATTTTTGCGGTGCACGTTACTTGCGCTTTTCAGACGCTATATGCTAATAAGGTTGTGGACTGTATAGGTATTTTTGGATTAGTTTATCTAGGTCCTAAAGGCAGGACCTAACCTAGATCTTTGATTGTAACCACTTACGACACACAGGAAATTTGGCCTGCTATTAGAAATGGACAAGGGCGATGAATAGCAGTCCTCAGGAAGGAAGAAACATGCACACTGACCTTGATAAGTCCCACTATTTGTTCAGGAACCGGCCGGTCCTCGTGGTGATGAATCTCCAGTGCTTTCACTAACACCTTGTCCAATGTCCTTTCTTCTTCTTGTCTTACACTCAACTTAGAAACAGTTCACATACAGTTTGGGAAAAAACAGTCGAATAATCCAACGATTAACGTGGATTTATTAAAGAGAGGCGCGCGCAGCCATCATCATTCGATCGGAAAGTTGAAGAAGTAATGCTGCCGCCTGGCGGCGCTAGTGTCGCGAATACGTCGCGTCGTGAGACAGAGCGCGCGCTATGCAAGTGTGCATGTAGAAAAGGGATATGAGGAATAGGAAGATTTGTCTTAGCGGTTACAATAAAAATCTAAATTAAATATTTAAAGAAAACGAAATCCAACATGCCCCCGGGTTTGAAGGATTCCCTTCAAAGAAAGTAAAACTAAATAGAACTAACGTTAAGTACTTTATGCTTGATATCTTGTAACTTAACCTACCAATAAATATATAAGCAAGGCAGTGACAACCCTACTGCGTAGGCAGTGGGCATAAGCGGACAATCGGTCGCTCTAGCTTGCCGCTGCGGGTCTGTACTTCCGCGACACGGACGACTCCATCCCGCCCAGGAAAAACGCGAGTTATGATCCCGAGTGGCCACTGTAAGGGCGGCGCATTATCCACCTTTATCAGCACAACGGTTCCCGCAGTCAGCGGGTTGGCGGGAGTGTTCCATTTTTCTCGGCTTTGCAAGTTATGGAGATACTCAGATCGAAAACGTTTCCAGAATGATTGAACGATTGAATCTAATAAAGAAAACCGAGTTAACAGGTTCGTGCGCTCCTGACTCAAATCAGCCGCAGGCAAGTGTTGCGATGGTGCAGTTTATATAAAATGAGCCGGTGTAAGCGCGGAAGGTTCCGACGGATCCGAACTCAGTACGTAAAGCGGGCGACTATTGAGTATCGCTTCAATCTGATTTAGCACGGTAAGTAACTCCTCATAAGATAAGATTTGTTTGCCTATAACACGATGAAGGTGTGTTTTAAAACATTTTAAATTGCCCTCCCATATACCCCCAAAGTGGGGTGCCGTGGGGCCATTCTCCAAGTTATGCGGTTTTTCAAGAGTTCTTCGTGGAACGTCTTGTAATAATCTTCAGTTTGAAGAAATGAGTGGAGCTCATTAAAGTAAGCTTTAGACGCGATAAAATTGGTGCCGCGGTCACTATATAGCACTTCAACTCGGCCACGGCGAGATATGAATCGTTTAAACGCGTCTAAGAACGCCGCAGAGCTTAATGAGGATGCAAGTTCCGTGTGAACGGCTTTCGTAACCAAACACACGAATATGCACAGCCATGCCTTCTGGCTGCGTGCTCCGCGTTTCCTGACCATCGTGATGTAGAATGGACCCGCGTAATCGACGCCCGTGTGGCTAAAGGCTTTACTTTGCTCGACACGACACTCTGGAAGATCGGCCATTAAAGGAAAAGTATTAACTGGATTGGCCCGAAAACAATCATTACATTTATGAAAGAGCTGTCGAATGATTCGGCGCGCAGAGAGAATCCAATATCTCTGTCTCAGAAGAGACAACAAGAGCTGTGGACCAGCGTGTTGGTTTTCGCGGTGTGAAAAATCAATTAAAAGTTCAACTATGTGCCCTTTTTTAGGTAATAGTGCGGGGTGTTTATTAGAGAAATTCAAGGATGAATTCCCTAGCCGGCCACCTACTCTCAAAACGTTGTCAACAATAAAAGGGAATAGTTTGCGTATGGAAGGCGAGCAAACCTTACCACATTGAATATTGCGTATGTCATCAGCAAACGCAGATTGCTGAACAACCTTGACGACAAGCAATTCAGCCGCGTCTAAATCTGCAGGAGTAATTTCACTGCTGCGAGGAAGTTTTTTGACAAACTTCAGTACGATGGCGACAGTTTTGAGAAACCGATGCCAAGAAGAAAACTTCTTGCTCAACTGCAAAAGCCAGTGCTCATTGCTACCACCAGTGGAGGAAACAAGGGTGACAACTTTCTCCTCTGGCAGCTTCGTTGAAGAAGGCGAGAAATCGGCGATAGGCCAATCACTAATTGGTAACAATGCCCAAGGAGGACCGTGGAACCAAAAATCATGGTCCTTTAAGCGGGAAGGTAGAAGCCCCCGAGAGAGACAATCTGCGGGGTTCTCCGATCCGGGCACATGATAGAAATGTTCCGGAGCGAAGTTATTCTGACATTGAGCGATGCGGTTGGCCACAAAGGTACCGAACTTATGAGGTGACGAGTGCACCCAACACAAGGCGACTTCAGAGTCAGAGAAAGCATATGTATTGTCAATGGGATATCGTTGAGATAGAATATCATACACTGTACGAATCAGTTTTGACATCAGAACGATTGCACAAAGTTCCAGCCTAGCGACCGTTACTGTCTTCACCGGCGCGACCTTCGATTTCGAGCAAATTAAACGAATAATGGGATCGCGGTTCTCCGTAGTGACGTGCGCATATATGACGCAACCATAAGCCTTCTCACTGGCGTCAGCAAAAGCTAAGAGTGTAAGCCTCGAGCCCTTCTCAATACCTAAATGCCTAGGAAACTTGAGAGTTGAAATTAGTGGGAGCTCTTTAACGAACTGGTGCCACAAGTTTAAAATATGAGGAGGTGGCAAAACGTCCCAATCCAATTTCAAAAGCCAAAGCTCTTGGATCAAAAGCTTGGCATAAAGTATCACAGGGCCTACCAGGCCGAGTACGTCATACAGCCGGGCGGTGGCAGAAAGAATGGCACGCTTCGTGCCAGTAAGTTGCGGAGGTGCCACAGTAAACACAAACTCATCAGAGCCAGGAAGCCATTGAAGGCCGAGAATTTTCAGCGAGTCGCCGTCCTCGAAAGAGATGGATTCGGACTGGCGGTGAGTGGCAGGTATGTGTTCTAGCAACTGCGGAGAGTTGCTAGTCCATTTCACTAAGTCAAACCCACCAGCCTTGAAGAGATTGATTAATTGGGTCGCTGTCGCAACTGCTTCCTCGGATGAAGAAGCAGAGGAAGCTAGATCATCCATATATGTATACATCTCTTTCGAGAACGGCGGCGGCGAGGGGATACTTTTCTCGCTCGTCGCTGGCGAGCTGGCGAAGCGTGCGTAGCGCAAGAAAGGGCGAAGATCGAAGTCCAAAGGTTACCCGATTAAATTGATATGTCTCTAAAGGGTCTTCAGGAGAGAAGCGGTACAATATTCTTTGAAAAGAACGGTGCGGGGGATGTACTTCTATGCATAAGTACATCTGACGAACATCAGCAAAAAAAGCGACGCGGAAAATGCGGATATTCAAAAGAATATTGAAAATGTCAGCTTGCAAATTACATCCTGTGTGAAGGATGTCATTTAATGACAGTCCACTGTCAGTTTGACAGCTGCCATCCAGCACCAGACGCACCTTCGTTGAGGACTTGTCATTGCGAATGACTGGATGATGCGGTAGGTAAAAACCTGGAATGCGGTATTCTTCAGGAGGAACCAGAGAAATTATCCCCTTATCCCGGTAGTCATGAATGACCTCGTTATATTTTTCCCGAAGTTGCGGATTCTTAGAGAATCTATTTTCGAGCATTAAGAATCTCTTTTTTGCGGATATAAAAGAATTGCCTAAATTATCAGGATTTTGTTTGAAAGGAAGGTCAACCGCGTAAGAACCATTATCGTTACGAGTTGTAGTTGACGTGAATATTTCCTCGCATTCCTGATCGTCAGGGCTTAAAAATTTCTTCGAAGGTACTTCTTCTAAGTTCCAAAATTTTTCTAAAGTTTGGTTAAGCGGTTCTTGCGTAAAAGCACAGAAAGCGCGGGTGGCGCGCGGGGGTGCCGTCACAGTGACGTCACCAAAAATGACATACCCGAGTGTAGTTTCTAGGGCCCAAGGTGAGTCCCCGTTACGAATTTTGTCAGAACATAAAATTTCGCAAAATTTATTGACACCTAGAAGCATGTCAATAGGTCCAGGTTCATTAAAATTATCGTCCGCCAACGGTAACTTCATGAAACATTGTAACCCGGACAGGTCGACGTGCGCGTCGGGCAGGCTCGATGTTATATTTTCCACGACTAGCGGCTGAACGGAGTAAGTCTCCTTGTTATTATTTTCAAATCGAGAGACAAATGTAGTCGACGAGATTCCTAATATTTTTTGAGAAACGCCTCCTATACCTTGAACCTGCGTAAAACGGTTTTGTTTAGAAATCGGCAGAGATAATTGTTTACAACACGAAAGTGTTATATAATCACTTTGTGATGCTGGGTCTATAAGAACCCTAATGTAATGACCCTTACCACTACCATCATAAAGTTTAATTTTTGCAGTACCTAATAAGGTCGTTTTATTGATGGATGCATCTGATCGGTCATTCAAAACATTTCCTGCCGCAACGTGACTTAGAGTTGAGCTGGGCTGCGAAGTATTATCGACTTTATTTACTAGACGTTGCGGTTGCATACTGCCTGACGCGTTATTACTCGTATCTCCGTTAGAACTCGGGGTGCGGTTTTGTTCACAAGCGGGAGCGGAAACGTGATTAATTGAATCGTTTGTAGCGGAGTTCGACGATTTGGTTTGTTTATGCGGTGGATCAAAATGTAATAATGTATGATGACGTGCGGTACAAATATTACAAGTTCGTTGCGAAGTGCAAGCGGAAAACTTGTGTTTGTAACTGAGACAGTTATTACAAACAGAATTTGTTTTTACGAAATTATATCTTTCACGTGGGGTCATTTTTGTAAAAGTTGAACATTGATATAAATGTTCGTGTTTATTTGTTTTACATAATAAACAATTAGCCGTGGAAACGGGCTGCGTCTTAACAAAGCTTTTTGTTAGATTGTTTTTCGGAGTAGGTAAATTTTTCGTAGTACTAAGTTTAGTTTGTTGCGGAAACAATGTTTGTTTTGTTGTTGAACGCGATACAACCTTCGTTTGTTCCTTTATAAATTCGACAAGATTAGAGTAAGACGGACACTCTTCTTTGCGATAAAACATCTCAAACATTTTAACAGACTCCAAGTCTAATTTTTGTAATGCTATATGCAAAAATAGAAAATCGCTTAGGTCTTGTAACTTTAACGCTTTAAGCGCATTTACCGCGGAGTCAAAGTTGCATAAAAATGAATCTAAGTTAGCCGCCGAACATGTTGTTAATTGTTTAAAGTCCAATAGCTGATTAGTGTACCCAGCAGCCAGAGCGCGTTTATCTTCATATTTATCGATAAGCGCTTGCCATATGATGGCATAATTCTCGCCGGTGGCCGGCAAACCCGCGCAGACTGATCGCGCCTTGTCTGTCAATTTACCTACTAGAAATTGAACGCGTTCACAATCCGTCAGATTCGGATTGTTATGAATGACGCTTTTGAACTGTTCGTAAAACATTGGCCAATGACGAATTTCTCCATTAAATGGAATTAATTGAAATTCGGGAAGTTTGTATTTTACAGTACAAGATTGCGAACTGCTTGTTCGCTGCGAATCTTGTGACTTCTCTTTTAAATCCGAAAGTACGCGTTTGATTTGACAATACATCTCATCAAAAGAAATCAAAGGTTGATAGTTAACCGTGGCATTCGGTTTTAATTGAATTAAGCGTGCATTGTACGTATCTAACACTTGTTCGAAGTCAGATCGCAATTGGTCAATGTTTGTAACATTGTTAATAAACATATTACATTGCGTTTTATTTTCGGACGTTCTAAGCGACAAGGTATAAATATTTTGCAAGCGCGTAAATAACGCATTACGTTTAGCTTCTAGAAGAACTAGGTCACTAAGGTCGGGATCGCAAGGCGAATCCTTGTTTTCGTCAGTTTTCGGCATAGTAAATAAATTCTACTGTAATTGTATAAAATACAAACGATATAATTGTATTATCACAAACCAATTAAGCGGAAGTATAACAGCGGTATAAGAATATTTTCCGATAAATTCAGTTAAGTAATAAAACTACGCGCGATCGAGCGGTGAGCGAATCTGTGCGAAACGAAATATGCGGGTATACAGAACAATTGCGGGCGCTCGTAAGTAAGCGAGAAAAATGGAATGTCGTTTCGATTAGACTTAAAACTTAGTAAACTGTAAATATGAAAGTATTTTACCTACTTAATGCTGATTTGCGGGATAGAAAAAGATAAATTAGTCGTCTGCGGTGCGGAAATGAAATGATAGTGTAAAAAACGAATGCAACTAATTTAATTAATCAAGCATAAAGTACGTTTTACGTTTCGTATTTAGCGAGAAATGTATGTGATTTTTTGTAACGAAATTTAATGAAATCTAAATTGAGTAAATTAAGTAATTACTACTTCAAATATTGATAACTAGGTTGAGAATTGATGTAAAATTGGAATAAAATTAATTAAATCCGTTCGAAATGGACCATAACATGGGGGCTACAGAATTTTGATTGTACAAAACCACCATGTGAATTTATTTTTGCGGTGCACGTTACTTGCGCTTTTCAGACGCTATATGCTAATAAGGTTGTGGACTGTATAGGTATTTTTGGATTAGTTTATCTAGGTCCTAAAGGCAGGACCTAACCTAGATCTTTGATTGTAACCACTTACGACACACAGGAAATTTGGCCTGCTATTAGAAATGGACAAGGGCGATGAATAGCAGTCCTCAGGAAGGAAGAAACATGCACACTGACCTTGATAAGTCCCACTATTTGTTCAGGAACCGGCCGGTCCTCGTGGTGATGAATCTCCAGTGCTTTCACTAACACCTTGTCCAATGTCCTTTCTTCTTCTTGTCTTACACTCAACTTAGAAACAGTTCACATACAGTTTGGGAAAAAACAGTCGAATAATCCAACGATTAACGTGGATTTATTAAAGAGAGGCTCACGCGCGCAGCCATCATCATTCGATCGGAAAGTTGAAGAAGTAATGCTGCCGCCTGGCGGCGCTAGTGTCGCGAATACGTCGCGTCGTGAGACAGAGCGCGCGCTATGCAAGTGTGCATGTAGAAAAGGGATATGAGGAATAGGAAGATTTGTCTTAGCGGTTACAATAAAAATCTAAATTAAATATTTAAAGAAAACGAAATCCAACAACTGGGGTCCCCCACTCTGAGCTATCAATCTTTGTGATGACTCCTTGGTTACACAGTCGTTCAATTTCGTCGTCTACCTTTTCTTTCAGAGCATACGGGATGCGTCTCGGCTTCACAAAGATTGGCGGTGTATTCTCGTGTAAGATTAATCGTCCCTTGTAGTTAGGTATGCATCCCAAAGTACCGTCGAAGACGCTGGAGAATTCCGTAAGGAGTGCGTCGAGCTCGGGGTGTACTTTCGAAATCACTTGGTTTATGTTGGCCAAATCCAAATTTATTGATCGAATCCATGCTCGGCCGAATATGGCATCTACGTTCTGCTTGATGATATATAGTTTGCCGTCAAAAGATTGGTTTCCGTATTTACATGTGACATATGCTACTCCCAGCGGTGCAAATATTTCCCCTGTGTACGTTTTCATGGTTATATTTGTTTTGTATATTTTGCATCCTGTATTTAGTTTCTGGAATTCCTTATGCGATATAGATGACAAAGCCGCTCCTGTGTCTATTTCCATTTTAATGTCGCTGTTGTTGATGCGTATGTTTATCATGAACTTGTCTGTGTTATTGGATCGTATTAAGTGCATGTCCCAGGGTGTGCTGTCATCTATCGTATCTGATGTGTTGTCCATATCGCGCTCCACGTACTCAGGCTCTACTTGGTTGTTTCTTTGGGTCGGTTGTAGACAAACCCGAGCTAGGTGTCCTATTCTTTTACACTTGTTGCAGGTGTCTTTGATGGGTGCCTGTCGTTTCGCATAACGTTTTTTGTCCTAAAAATGTTTGGCCGAGAAAGTTTGGCATACTGTTGAATGGCATACTACTCGTTTGTCCTAATAATTTTTGCGCATACTCATTTAAAATTCTAAAGCAAGTTTGCCCTAATATTGATAACTCTAAAATCTAATTACCTAAAGCTTAATATTCCTAACATGAATTGTCCTAAGAATGATTTTGCCTATTATTAAATTGGCTACACTTATAGCTCCTAAAGTAAACTATGGTAGGCGTGAAGTCAGAATCGTTACGTATTCTACCTTCAGGCAGGTCAGATTTCGGTTAGGCACGATGCTACGCCACTGCGAGTCATAACTATACACAAATACTAATAATATTATACAAAACCATAAATAATTTTTTTACAGCAGCCCATAAAGCCTTTCTGCTTGGGTAAATTATTAGGGCGTAGAACGAAAAGGGGGGACGGGGGGGCGGAGCCCCCCACAAGGGGGGCTCGGGGGGCGAAGCCCCCCGCATTAAAAAAAAACTCAAACCACAAGTTCAATTAGGTTAGGTTAGGTTAGGTTAGGGTTCGAACTGCGTCCCCCAACAAAACCGAACTGCTGTCAGAAAAGTAGGTTAGGTTAGGTTAGGTTAGGTTCAAAAACGAACTGCTGTCAGAAAAGTAGGTTAGGTTAGGTTTGAACTGCGTCCCCCAACAAAAAATGAACTTTTAACGTTTGAAAACTCTGCTTGCAAAAAATCATCAAGATTTATGCTTAATGACATGTAGTAAAAACAATTTTAACACATAAAATATTAGGAACACTACAATTATGCACATAAATCATTCGATATTAGAATCTTAGCCACATTAAACGATAGGACAAATAATATTTAGGACAAACGATAATAGGAGCAACAATTTCGGACAATCAAAAATATGCGGAACAAAGTGTAGGCCAAACGTTATTAGGACAAAAGAGGTTATGCGACACAACGATAGGATTAATAATTGTATGCCAATCGATATAGACCCGTCTTTGATGCTTCGACATTTGTTTGCTTGGTGTTCCTGACTTCCACAGCGGAAACATTTTCCTTTCAAATCTTTAATCGAGAGAGGCCTATTCCCCGATTTAGGTTTGTATGTGCTGGGGTTTGCTTGAATCGCGTGCAGATCTTGATTGGAGTATTGAGCAGGTGACATGTAGCTACTGTCTGACTTCGCTAGTTCGATCGTAGTGGCTGTTTTTACTACGTCTGTGAAACTTGTCACTTTTGTTTCTTGTAGAAGTTTCGTTCGTATTTCGTTATCTTTTAAGCCTCTTATAAATTGTAGAGTAAGGAAATTGTCACCAGTCGACTTTTTGCAGTGGTTGCACGTAAACTCGCAATCTTGACACAACCTTTTCAGCTCTGAGGTGTATGCGATGATTGTTTCATGTGGCGCTTGAACTCGCGTAATGAATTTGTGTTGGCAAGCCCACACACTCGGTTTCGGGTCCATATAATCTTTCAATCTTGTAACGACCTGATCGAAGTCTAGGTCGCATGGATCGTCAGGTGCACATAAGTCATAAGCTTTCTGGTGTAATTCTGGAGGTATGGAACTAAGAAGCATGAGTGTTCGTGTGCGCAAGTCTACACAATTACTTAGCTTTAAGTATGTGTCCAATCTTTTCACAAAATTTGTGAAATTTTCACGTTCTGGAAACGGTTGAAAGTTTATCTTGGGTTGATGGATGGCCGTGGGTGTATTTTCGCGTGTACCTTCCAAGCTCCGAGCGTGTTGTGACGCTGAGGCGTAAGTGGAGGGCGCTTCGGCAGTTGTCGACGGGCGTAAGCCGTGTAACATTAACTTCAGTTGTAAAAAGCTCTCTTCCGTTGTATGACGTTGTTCGATTTCAATTTCGATGTTTTCGGCTTGCGCCTCTATATCGCTTTGTATAGTATCAAATTTTTTCTCATAGTTCTCTAGGCTTGTAAGCCTTTGATTTATTTCGAAGTCCGATGTCACCTGAATTTGTTGTAGTTGTGTCTGTAGTTTCGTAAGTTGGCCGCGGATAGATGCGCGCAGGCGAGTTAACCGTTCTAACTCCTCCGCCATCGTCGCCAGTATTGTATACTTATTTTAATAATACATCTTCGATATTTAGGTAATGAATATATTCAGTATCCGACATTAAGTGACATCCGTCAACGTATAGTTTTTTATAAAAACATAGACAACATAACACCCGGCGTTCGAATTTACTTCATTTTAGGTAAAACCGTTGGCCGAATATTCGGTATTCGGCCACATCACTATTCGCTGCATCTCTAGTAATTAGTAAGTTCACTTAGGGTACGTTTCCACCAGATCTGTGCGAGGTAGTGGAGTGGTGTGCGACCACCAATCAACGTGCGTCGCTCAGTGCGGCCCGGCATTGGAGGATTTTTTCCTCGCACACTGCTCTACTACCTCGCACACTGCTCTACTACCTCGCACACTGCTCTACTACCTCGCACAGCTCTGGTGGAAGCGCAGCCTTAATACGGTCCTTTACATAATTAAGTAATAGTACATTACATAACTAGTGTGGTAGAACAAAGAAAGGCCGAGATCGCAGATGTTTGCGGCCCGAGCTGCAAGTGTCGGACGTAAATATGCGATCGAGGGCTTTTTTTATTACCTCCTGCGTTGTGTACATCATTTTATGTCTACACTTGGCCAGACAGCGGCTTTTTTTCGTACCCGTAGCGTGCAGTAAAAGCCACTTTATGGCCAGGTGTGACATAAAACGTATTCAATATAACTATATACTCATAATTATATTACAATAACTTAAGCTTAAATAATTGGAATAACCAAGACCAAACTTAACGAAAAATCTAAATTTCTTTTCACCGAACACTCTCCTCTCGTGTGAAATGTCTACACATCGACATTGGAAAAATACCCTTTGCTAAACCAGCAAGAAGTGAAAGCCATTATTTAAAAAAAAAGCCTCGTTAAAAAAATAAATTGAAATTAAAAACGAAACTAAAAAACCGGTCAAGTGCGAGTCGGACTCGCGCACCGAGGGTTCCGTACAAACTCATAAGTAGATACGCGAATAGTTCAAGAAAAACTGTATGTCGATTTGTTTAGTAGAAGCAAATAAGTATATGTTATGATTTTTGCAAATTTCTAAAAAACAGTGCAAGTTAGGAAAACAGTTAGATTTTCCCTGTAATATTTAGAACCTGACGTGTAATGATTCTATTTAATAGCAAGGACCATTAAATCAAGAGGACTGTCATTCTCCATACAAAAAGCTGTTCCCCGAATTTACAACGCCATCTATGTATAAGCTTGGTAAAATAATTATAATATTATTTACAATTATTTAACTTTGCAAACGTGACACAGTATTTAAATGTATTTAAATTTATTTATTATTAGCTGTTTACGAACTAATTGTTACTATACTATGTTTCTTTGTTCAATTATAACATCGTTAAATGTTTAGTGTTTTAGCGCCATCTAGTTTTGCCCGGAAATCCCCTAGCGTGAAACATGCCAGCGCTTAGTTTTGCTACTCGCCGCTAGGGATTCCAAGTTTTGTAAATTTCTAAAAAGGTATTAAAGTTAGCAAGACCGTTCTATTTTTCCTGTAATATTCAGGTTGATATTTATAATTAGTAATTATGACACATTTTTCTGATCAGTAACTTCGGAGATAATAGGGGGGGAATGGTACATAAAAATGTATAAATCAAAAACTACGTATTTAAGAAAAAAAATAAAAATGATGTTTTAATCTGCAAATTAAGCCCTTTCATTTGATACCCCACTCAATATAATAGCCCTACTTTCAATTTTCAAAGTCCCATTACGGATCCTTTTAAAAAAAAAGTAAAAAAGGTACAAGATATTTTTTATGTCCAATAGGCTCGGGTTAGCTACTTTTAACACTATTCCAAATTTCAAATCGATAGCATCAGTAGTTCCTGAGATATCTGGCTGTGACAGACGGACAGACAGACAGACAGACAGACAGACAGACAGACAGACAGACAGTTCAGGTTCCTTTTTTACCATTTTAGTACGGAACCCTAAAAAGGTTTCATATGCGCAACTATGAGATGGTCAAAACTATATGCTACCCACTGTATTAAAAATAATATGAGTACCTAAATTAAGTTATATAATACTCACAGATATTCAGCGATGATCCCAACAATGTACAATGCACACAAATTAAAAGCGATAGAAAACATATGACACTCTTCATTGCCATGATCATCACTTTATCGTATTTAGTCTGGACAAAATATGAAGAAGTAAGTACCTTCAATTCACAAAAGAGACGGCGTTTTGTTGCCGAATTGCAATCGACTGCTTTTATAGGAAGCTATCCAGGAAAATGACAAGTAAATAACCAAAAGTCATTAACTGTTAAATAAACTTGAGTTTTTTTTGAGTATCAAATGAGTATCAACAAAAAATGTATCTAGGTTGTGGTGTAAATGTAATTAGATAAGTTCACTCATTTTAATTAGTGTGATTTAATATGGCTAATGCTTTACTGACCGCTAGATATAAAAAATAACGTTCAAACAAAATAAAAACTTTGACCAGAAATATTATTAATTTGGTATTCATAAAAAATATTTTAATTAATATGTTTAATGACTTGGTCCTGTTAAAAAATGATATTGACGTCACCTATCCTTCCTACTAATATTATAAGCGTGAAAGTTTGTGAAGATGTTTGGATGTTTGTTGCTAAATAAGACGGTGACAATTGAACAGATTGAGATGAAATTTGGCATACAGGTTGACTAACATCTGGATTGAAGTTCCCTTAGGATAATAATTGGAATATCGCAGACGAAGCTGCAAGTATTATGCTAGCTAGTCATAAATAAATATAGAAAATAGGTCCGTCATCTCCGTCTTGTGTCACCTTTTTGGTCAGGTGACCTGTCTGGGTCCATGCGCCAGACGTAATGCCTTGATCACACGTACCGAGCAAACGGGCGAGACAGTGCCTTCGGCCGAGTACTCGGTTCGTGTGAACGGTGTGCTCGGCCCAGTACGGGAAGAAACGTACTGGGCCGAGTACTGTCTCGCCCGTTTACTCGGTACGTGTGATCAAGGCATAACCAGCCCAAGCCCGCTTGAGCCTAGCGGTTTTAACAAAAGGAACAAAGAATAAATAACGCAGGGCAGCTTGTGGCGAGCTGCTGGGGAGTAGAAACCCCACGTACCTGAGTGCCTTTGAGGGTGGGTTTATGTGAACAGGGACCTCTGGCCTGGCTTAACCAGCCAGTCAGAATGGAATGGGGAGTGCTGCAGGCTCGTGGGTGGATGTGGAAACGTAAGCGGCGAGTCGGCTTCGGCTTAAAGTCCAATGACACATCTGCACACTTTAGCTCTTCGCACTGATGCCTTAACCTATCTCACAGGCACCCATCTATTGGAGGGTAAGTCACTGTTTGTTAGTTTTTCCTGGTCAAGTCGCTGTGAATAACCCAGTAATTAGTTGATTATGTTTTCAGCACAGCCTGGTAAATTACCTCTAATCTACAATTTTCCTTACATCTAGCGGGGGCACTCTCTGTGTGCGTCCTATGACATGGGTAGGGACAGCTTTCGGTTGGAGTACCTCTTATCCTTCGCTAAATTATCAAAAGCACAGTATAAAAGCAGTAATTTTTAGGGTTCCGTACCAAAATGGTAAAAAAGGAACCCTTATGGTGCGACTCTGTCTGTCTGTCTGTCTGTCTGTCTGTCTGTCTGTCTGTCTGTCTGTCTGTCCGTCTGTCACAGCAAGATATATCAGGATCTACTGATGCTATCGACTTGAAATTTGGAATAGTGTTAAGAACCGCTAACCCGAGCTTATAGGATGTAAAAAAAATCTTGTAATTTTTATACTTTTTTTTTAAAGGGTTCCGTAATGAGACTTTGCAAATTGAAAGTAGGGCTATTATATTGAGTGAGGTATCAAATGAAAGGGCTTAATTTGTAGATTAAAACAGTATTTTTGTATTTTTTTTAAATTAGTAGTTTTTGATTTATGGCGAAAAACGTTAAAAATAAAAAAAATACCGTTCCCCCCCTATTATCTTCGAAGTTACTGAACAGAAAAATCTGTAATAATTACCAATTATTAATGTCATCCTATATATTACAGGAAAAATATAACGGTTTTCCTAACTTGCACTGTTTTTGAGAAATTTGCAAAAATCTTAACACATACTTATTTGCTCCTACTAAACTAATGGCCATATAGTTTTTCTTGAACTATTCATGTATCTACTTATGAGTTTGTACGGAACCCTCGGTGCGCGAGTCCGACTCGCACTTGGCCGGTTTTTTTCTTCCTACAAAAAGTACGTGTCGCGCGCCCCTAAACAGCCGGAGTTGGACTACTTGTTCTTCTTTATGCTTTGTCAAAAGGGCCTCTACGCGTTGACTTCACTCCGCGCATGTTTCCCAAAGGTTTCCCGTTGTCCCATTTGCCTGTGAATGGAAAAAAACATACAAATAGTATATTCATCATCATCAGCTGAAATACAATACTGTCGGTCCTGTGCAGCCTGCGTCTAAAGCAGAGGTTCCCAAAGTGGGCGATAACGCCCCCTAGTGGGCGGTGAAGGCATCAAGGGGGGCGGTAAGAGAGCAGAAAAAATATTTATAAGTAGTGGTTTTTCGTTAACCAATAAAATTGGGGGGCGTTTAATTTTTTTATTTCTTTAAAGTGGGCGGTAGACAAAATCAGTTTGGGAACCTCTGGTCTAAAGGATTTCAGCAGTTACGTAGCAAAATATTTAAAACACATGTTATATGGTTGTTTGCTTTGAGTCATTTAAACACTACAAACTAAATTGAGTTATCTTCTACTGTGAATGAGCTGGCACTGAATTACCGATAGTACTCAACCCTCAAGAGCAGATATATACTGAGCGTTTCGCAGAAGCGATACCCGATGGGCACAAAACGACTTAATCGACGTGAATCTCGTACTGAAGAGCGGCATTTTGTATCAGGCCCACTTGCACTCAAGTTGTGGTGTTAAGGAGTACATACACTTGAGGTCAATTATGAATATTATGATAAGATTATGATGTACGCGTATTGGTCTTTACCACTTACTTATTCCATTTGGTTAGGGATTGCAATCGGTTATTTTTAGTTTCGAAAAAAACGAGTTTTACCAGTAACTGAGTTTTTTTCCGTACAAAAAATGACCGAGCTGCATTCCTGGCATTTGGTAAACAACAATGAGCTTATTTAATACTAGCATTTTCCCGCGGCTTCGCCCGCGTTGTTCCCGTTATTCTCCCAAAGGAACTCTTTACCGGGATATAATCCTATGTTTCAATCCAGGACTTGATCTAGTTGCATGCCAAATTTCAGCTTGGTCCATCCAGTTGCTACCCCGTTATAAGGTAACAAACATCCAAACATCTTCACAAACTTTCGCATTTATAATATTAGTAGGATTATAAGGTTATTGGATAAATCGTCAGAATTATCTATGGTTACAATCTTTTAATCACATGTATTATTCTGACTGTCTGTTATAAAAACTTTTAGTTTTTGATCCACTTTCTGGTTTATAATATTTGAAAAGTTCACTCGATTTCTTCAAGATCCCATCTTCAGTTCCTGAACAGATGACAACGAGGCCACCTGGGGGCCCTTTCAAACAAATAAAGGACTCTCCGGTCATTTGGGACATAAAAGAAATACTTCAACAAACCGAGCACCTACCTCGATTATGAAGTCTGTTAAAAAAGCAACGCATTATTGATTTTTAAATGGCTCTGATTTATTATTATGAGTTAGTTATTGTATATAACGCACCGAGGGTGTTTAAATAGATAAATAATTACCCAGATCACAGGTGTTCATAGCCAGAGCCTCAGGCGGGAACCGAAATATGCACCCGCGGGTTTTCCATAAGTTTACGTCTTCTTCTGTCCGGGAAGTGGGATTTTTTTCTGGCGCAACGAGTGGAAATAGGACATTACATACCGAGGCCAGTAAAGTAAGAAATGTCTCAGATCACATGTAATTGGTCGGCCGAGGCGAAGCCGAGGACGACAAACATATGAGGCTTTCTTGTTTACTGGCCAAGGTTTGTATACTATTTTTCTATTCGACGGAGCTAGAAAGTGACATCTTCGTTTAGCGCAGCGGCCGGCAAGTTGACGCTTTCCGGCCGGAGAGCAGAAAATATCATTTACGGCCGGTGCGACGTAGAACGTTTTCCATTAGGATTCTAGACAAAAAAAAAGGAAAAAAAAGGAGATGGCAGGATGACCTGGACACATTTCAAGTCGGGTGGCAGGAGCATGCATTAAACCGAGACGAGTGGCGGAAAAAAGGGGAGGCCTTTGCCCAGCAGTGAGACACACAACCAGGCTAAAAAAACCTAGACTTGCATTGAGTATAGTATGTTAGCTCCTTAATAGTTCACATAGAATATGACACATTGTCAATTAGTAGATTAGCATATGTGGGTATTTTATATGCGTTACAAATGGGGCACAGATAATATAAAACGGTTGATTTGTGTTCCAGCGGTATTCTGTATTGATTGTTTGGATAATGGCCATGTTTAAGTTAAGTTTAATTGTTTTTATTGTGATACAATTATGTTTCGGGTTAGGTAAGTTTTTTATACACTTGGTATTTATTTACACGCGGTAATCCTTTTAAGGAACTCGAACGGTTTTATGCAAATACATGATCTAGATACATGTATTAAATGTAAAAGTTGCATAACAGGGTCCATGAATAGGGTCGCTATTTATTAGGGTAGATATTTTTGCTCCCGTAAGTGTGTAGATGTAAATGAACTCGACTGTACAAGTAGATTATGACCCCGGTTAACACATTGGATTCTTTTTATCCGGCCAAGTGAAACACAGCCATTTAAGAGGAAACAGGAGGGCAGTTTTTCCATATAAACGTAGTCCCCTGTTTCCTCCCTGGATAATGCCAGTAGTGCAATAATTTTTTGTCCAAAAATCTATGGCTACTATTGATATGTTCCTATGTTTTCCTTTTTACGATAAATTGATTTTCAAAAGAGATATTAACCTTCAAAAACCTAAAAAAATGCCAGATTTTCCGCGGTGTTCACACATCCAGAAAAAAAATAACTGGCCAAGAGCATGTCGGACCATGCTCAGTGTAGGGTTCCATAGCCGTAACTATAAGGTAAAAAATACGATGTAAAAAAAGTACAACAACAAAAGAGCGTATCTTCATAGCAATTACGTCCTTTTGTTGAGAAGTGCAGTTTATCGGCAATAACTCAAAAACGGAACATTCGATCTTGTTGAAAATAATTTTCATTGAAAGTATTAATTAAGCGTTACCTTCGTGATTTTTTTCATATTTTTTGGACGCACGGTTTAGAAAATAGAGGGTGGGGGACACAATTTACACAACTTTCGGAGCGTTTATTTCCAAATACATTCACTTAATCAAAAACATTACTTAGGAACCTTATAGTGTTTTTTAAAGAGCTGTCGAACTATGTACCACACGTTGATATTTGCTGAAAAAAAATTTTTTTACTGTCTTTAACATGTATGAAGTGCCCCCCCTAAAAATATTTATTTTAATTATTTATATACCAAACTAAGTAGCGGCTCATAAAAGACACCTATATTCCAAATTTCATCAATATCCATCATGTAGTTTTTGAGTAAAATGCCTGTGACATACGGACAGACAGACGGACGGACATGACGAAACTATAAGGGTTCCGTTTTTGCCATTTTGGCTACGGAACCCTAAAAATGACTAGATTATAAAAAAAAGGAAAACATAGGAACACGGCCAAAGCCTTTCTTTAATGTTTAATGAAAAAATTAGTTAAGAAGGTTAAGTTTTGGGGAAGAAATCAGGGGACTACGAAACGTTGTTTTCATGAAATTTTAAAAGGTATTTTCGGTCCAAGCTGCAGTTGTCTCTATCGCGCTCTGCGCGGGAGAGGCGGGTAGTGCGGGACAGCGACACATTTTACAAATACCTAATTTTCAATTCTATCCACCTTACTCTTTCCTCATAATTTATTTTACTTCCCCAAATGAAGTCGCACTCTATTTATTTTAATAAAACTTTGTCAAACGCACGTATTTGTACCTTAAATACCTAGTTTTTTCCTTTTACGGACAAATAATTACATAGGTGCGGATAATTTAAGTAACCACAATTTATGGTTTTATACTTCAATTTTACTCTAACGTCAAAGACTTTATCCTGGTCGAATCACGATTTAGGGTGCCCACACACCTATCGACGTGGGATTGGGTTAAGCCGGACAGGAAAAACGTTTTACGTCAGCAATGGGTCGTACTCAAAAATAAATTTCCGTAGTTAAGGGATTAATTAAACAAAATACTAACCTTGTTCCTTTGTGTAACGAAAGTTACCATACAAATTATGATTAACTTTCGTTACACAAAGGAACATGATTAATATTACAAACCGACATAGCAAACGGGGTAAGTAAACTGAAGTCGCAATGGGCAGCGCACATAGCTCGAAGGACTGATGGCCATTGGGGCAGAAAGGTTCTCGAGTGGAGACCACGCGTGGGACGCGGGCTGGCTGCACTTGCCGTAGGATGCCAAGGTGGTCGGATGACCTGGTTAAGATGGACAAAATAAAAACAGTTTTGGAATTCATGGATTAAGCCCTTTCATTTGATATCCCACTCGATATAATAGCTGTAATTTTGATTTTCGACATCGCATTACGGTCCTCTTTAAAAACAAGTAAATAAAGTATAAGATTTTTTTCTGTCCAATAGGCTCGGGTTAGCTATTTTTAATACTATTCCAAATTTCAAGTCAATAGCATCAGTAGATCCTGAGATATCTTGCTGTGACAAACGGACAGACAGACATACAGACAGACAAGAGTCGCACCATAAGGGTTCCTTTTTTACCAATTTGGTACGGAACCCTAAAAAGTGTGTTTTTTATTGTTATAGATTTATCAACTTTCGACATAAAACCAGAACCAATTCCAATCCTGACTGACTGGTTCGGGTCAGAGCCCGTTAACGAGGACAACAAGGACAACAGGATCGTCGGGGGCCAAGAGGCCTTCATCGAGGACCACCCGTACCAAGTGTCCTTCATTGTGAACAATTCGTACTTCTGCGGGGGGTTCATAGTCAGTGACGTGTACATTCTGACGGCGGCGCATTGCGCTCAAGAGTAAGTTTTATTTTTACGTCACATTACACTTGGCCATAAAGTGGAAATAACCGCCCGCTACGTGTGCGGAAAATACCACTTCATGGCCTGGGGAGACGTAAAATTTTGTACTCATCGCGGGCGACCTTGCCTTCGCCTCGGGCGTCAAATACCTGCGATCTGAGACATTCGTTGTTTTACCGCCCTTGGTAAGTAATATACTATATTACAGTTCTCCTTCTTTTGATATAATTTTATTTGTCTGAATGTTTTGTTATCTGAATAATCTTTCCGCATAATAGTTAGTTTACAGTTGCCATTGACTATTAGAATAATAGGCTACTTGATGACAGTTCAAATTACCTTCTATTTATGAAGTGTCAAAACGCTCAGAAAGTATGCAGTTTAGTATGAAATACTGACTTGTGACGTCATGCTCAACATGGTGTCTTATTTTCAGTTTTTGTCATTTTAAAACCGATGGTGACACGAAAATGAGTGTAATTGATTATTATTCGAGCAGTTTTGGAAATCCAATTTGATGGTTAAAGTTAGTTAATTTGTTCTGATTGTTGTCAAACACCCTGTAATAAAGAAAACCTAACCTAACATATTCAAAGTAACTTACAGATTTTCAAATGTTTTTCGTTTTAAGCCAGAGGAAAATTATGCGGAGTAAGATTTGGAGAAATTTATTGCGAAATTGAGTAATAAAGATGAAAGGGTAACAATCCTTTATGATGTAAATATTAGAGGATCGTAGGCACCTCCCTTGAACTGTCTAGCCTCGGTGAAGTTTCTGTAGATCTCCTCTGCCTGTTGTTAAAGGTCAATAAAAGAGGTAATAGGGGTCGCGAAAATACGGTTTACTATTGGATCGCATAAATTTAAAAGGCATAATGCATCATTTCGCATAGTTCATCATTTGGCATAAAAGTTTTTTTTTCTGAACACGTAAACTTTTCAGGATTATTATAACGCAAACCTAACCTAACCTATTTAACAGGATGAGGCCTTAAAGAGTCCTGAGAATTCTACAGTTAAAGAAAAAAATGCATGATGCCGAATGATTAATTATGCCAAATGATGAATTATGCCTTTTAAATTTATGCGATCCAATAGGTTCCCGAAAATACTTATTAAAAGGTATCAGAGTATAAAGTAAATAGCTCTTCTTTTTTCGCATGTATAATATTACTTTGGATGATTTCGTATACCCTTTGCCTAGTTGATTTTCCTAAGCTTGCTTTACGTTTACGACAAGCTACACTTAAAACTATTATCAAGTAATGTATAAGTACTGAATATTTAATAGTTTTATTGAAATTGAAATTGAAATTGAAATTGAAATTGAAAAAATTTAATTCAGGTAATTTAGCCCATATGTGTTAGTTACAAATGTCTTAAAACTATGTTAGTAAATACATTATGTCAACCAATTATACTCCAATTACAAAATAAATTCAAATTAAAACAAAAACAAAATTATTACATTAATGCATGTGAATGTCATTCCACTTGACAATAAAATGACAGTCGGGCTTGAAGTATAATGCACTCAGAAGCGTGCTGGAACCCTCAGACAGCCTGCGCATGAGCGAGGCCACTCTCTTGCGGACTAAGGCGGGGAACCCGTCGGTGCGTGCGTCCGCAAACATGCCCGACGCACTGCAGTGCCGCGGCAGCCACAGCATGCTCCTGAATGCATTATTATATTGTATACGTAGGGCATTGTATGAACGTTTAGTGTAACTGGTCCAAAGGCTGCAGGCGTAAAATGTCTGGCAGTACGCTTTGAACAGGGTTATTTTAACTTCCCGAGTACATTTAGCAAATCTGCGTGCCAGCATATTACACCTGACAGCCAATGCCCTACGTTCTTTCTCCATGTCTAAGTCATCAGTGAGATCCTCCGTCACCCAATGCCCAAGATATTTAAAGGACTTCACATGGTTTAAAATAGCCCCAGAAAGTTGGAACTGCGGGATAGGGTAGGTTTTATTACCTGCCTTAAAAAGTAATATTTCACTTTTTTTTTCATTATATTTTAAACCATGTGACTCGGCATAGCTCTCACAAATATGTAGGAGCTTCCTTAACGCACTAACCGATGGACTCAGCAACACCATGTCGTCAGCATAGCTTATGTTGTTGGTACATTTACCGTCTATGGAGCATCCAACCATAGTGTTGCTGAGTTCATCAATCAGCTTGTTTACATATAGGTTAAATAGCCGGGGCGACGAGAGGCCCCCCTGACGAACACCACACTCCAGTTTGTAGTCAGTCGAATGCACGCCCGCCCATCGAACACTATTGACCTGGTTTTCGTACCAAAATTTGAAGACCCCTAGCAGTTCCGGTGGAAGGGTAGTTTCCGTTCTCAGCTTAGTCCATAGAATGTTGTACGAGACCAGGTCAAAAGCCCTCGATAAGTCTAAAAAGCAGGCGTACACCGGTGTTTTTCTACTTGTATAATATCTCACTGTACTTTTGAGGCAGAAAATGGCTGATTCGGTCGACAATCCAGCCTGAAAACCAAATTGCGCCTCATTTAAATCTACATGGGCACTCAATTGATCATCCAGTAACCTGTCGAGCACCTTTGAAACTACTGTAGCCAGGGAGATCGGCCTGTAATTGTTAATATCCGATGGGTCTCCAGTTTTGTTTTTTACAATCGGTATAACAATTGTTCGCATAAGGTCCGCCGGAAGGTACGAGTGGCTAATACAGAGATTAAACAGCAAAGCCAACACTCTAGGAAGATGAGGACCAGCGTTTTGCAGATGTTCGATGCTCAGATCGTCGTGTCCTGGTGATTTACCTCGTGTCATTTTTTTGATACAACGCTCAATTTGACGAGCCGTAAAACAGGTTAATGGACCAGACTTCTGAACATCGAACACTGAGACAGCCTTATCTAACGGGGACTTGATCTGAAAGTGTTGACTAAACAAGTTCGCTATGTCATCAGGACTGCACTTACCCTGGACGCTAACAGGAAGGCTAGACCTCGGATTCAGTCTATTAGTCTGTTGCCAGAACTTCCGAAACTTTTTTGAAGCGTGATGGCTAGCAATAAGGTCCATTTTAATTTGCTGCTGATTGTTCTGGCACCATTTGAGTTTATTCTTAAAAGCTTTACGCGAGTCAGACATATTATTATAAACAGTTCCAAATTTCGGTTTGTTACATAAAATCCATTCATGAAAATAGAGCCTAGCAGTCCGGTGAGCCTCCCGCACATGCTTATTCCACCCCGTTACGTACCGCTTTCGCCTCGCTGGTGGTTCATCATAAGTCTGCACTGCAGCCGTCCTTAAAATACATATAATGTCACTGTAGAGGTCATCAATGCACTGATAATGACCCTCTTTATGACATACCTTATCCGAACAGTCGCGAAAAACAGAAGGAAAGTCAATATGCTTCAGTCTATCATTACAAATATTCGTATAATGCTCTATTGCAGCCAACTCTCTACAACCCCAAACTACTTCGTTTCTTGTGGTCACTCTCGCCCTCTCGTCACAACTTACTATGGGCTGTATATTCCCCAGACTGCATTTTACTTCAAGAGGTAGATGATCGGACCACAGTATATTCTGTTGTACTTTAACTTCTAATACACTATTCCATGCTGCCTCGGTCACCAGGCAGTGATCTAACCAACGTCTACAGTCTTTATGTATGTCACTGACAAAAGTATATGTATCAGAGTCCGCACCTAGTATTTCCATATCCACACACCGCCAACTTTGCTCTAAACAAAAACTTAGGAGCTCATTGCCAAAGAGCTCGCCGGGGTGCGAGTTAAAGTCACCTAAAACAAAAACTGACGCGACGTCTTGAGTATCAATAATTGCACTAATTTCACTTAAACATTCAGTGAAAACGGGCAGGTTTTCAGTTGAGTTTGTTGGCATATACACTGAGAAAACTAACAAGGGACGCTCCGCAAGATTTATTCTAATTGCCGTCAGACGCACACTTGCACACGGAATGACGGACACGGACGGAAAGACACTTTTTTTCCACAGTAAAGCAACGCCTCCATGTGCAGCTTGTCTGAAAAGATTTTTAGGAAAATCAACTAGGCAAAGATAGGCACCCTAGGTATCTATTTGTTTGTTTGTTATTACTGTACGTTTTGAGCTTTAATCGCGTGAATGCATTGCTGTGCATGAAGCTAATTAATGTCAATTTCCGGTGATTAACACGGAAAATGGTTTATTCGTGAGTTAAAACCTAATATTTACAACACCTAAATACTCGTGGAGAATGTAGGTTAAGCACACGTCAAATAACGGTCGATATACATGGTAAATTTTAATGTATAAATCGAAACATTTTTCAAGAAGTTCATACATGAGTAATCGAGTAAATTACTAATTTTGTTTTTTACTTTTAACGGCCATACTCAAACAAGGATTCCCAAACTAAGTTTTTAGCTTGTATTGGGTAACCAATTACATTTCAACCATATTTGATTGAAATTTGCTTATAAGCAAGAAATAGCGTTTTTAAAAAAAGTGTACGTACAATCGAAGACACTGCTAACTGACCACTTGTCAGTCTTGTCACCCTTATTACAATGTATTAAGGTCTACTGATGATCACTTAACTGTGTCTTCGTTTGTACATGTTTTGGGCAGTTAACGGCCGTAATTAAACTATAAGTTAGTGTCAAATCAATACGTTTTCGTGACACAATGGACGAAACGTAGTCGAGTTAATTTACATATACACACTTACGGGAACAAAAATATCTGAACACGACCCTATTGTCAGGAGCATAAAAGCGTGTTCAGATATTGTTATTCTCTTATATACGTAGATGTAAATATATTCGACTGTACAAGACAATCGCAACATACCGTTGAAGTGTACACTTTTTTGAAAAACGCTCTGTTCCAATGTGAGATATTAAGAATTACAGATACAATACAATACTCTTTATTACGCTCCAAAAAAATTTAATATCCTTATCCTTATTTATCCTTAAATAAACAAGAACAGATACAATTTTTAAAGTTAACGGCGTGCAAAGTAGATCGAGGCCACTTCTTTTAGCACGCGAGGTGCATACACTTCTTCCTTCTACCTCGACGAATTTCTGTGCTCTTGCAGTATAATATTAATTACTTTGTCTTATTTTAGTGTGGACCCAACAACCGTGGTCCTTCGAGCCGGCAGCTCCTCGCGTAAGAACGGCACCATCATACCCATAGCCGAAGTGATCCCGCACCCAGAGTACGACATGCCCCCGTTCGACAAGGACGTGGCGGTCATGAGGACCGTGGAGCCCATCGCGTTCTCCGATACCATGCAGCCCATACCGCTGCCGAAGATGCTGCGGCCCATGCGGGGGGGCACCAAGATCATGGTCAGCGGGTGGGGGAGGACGAAGGTACACAAAATTGTGGCATTAATTAACAAACAACACTAAAAACTAAAAATACAGACAAACAATAACAAAAAAAAATTAATAACCGGCTTCTAACTAGTCTATTCAAATGACAAATGCAGGAGTTCACTCCGACCTCGCTCGGGCCCAGCTAAGTTTCTTGCCGGAGTCTTCTTAGCTGGGCTAGGTTCTAGCGAACCGGCACCTAAAACTCCCATTAGTTCGATACACAAGTTCACATAAGGACAGGATGACCCGAGTCATCCTTCCCGCTGGTCCGCTGCTCACTCTGAGCAATCAGCGTAAAGTCAAGGTGGCCCTGGCCAAACGACCTGGTTTGACTCCAGGCGTTAAGCCCCCACCTAGCCCGATCATATCGAGGTTGACCGGGACTAAGTGACCTGGTTCGACCCCAGGCACTCCCGGCTCCCACCCAGTCCGACCAACTCAGGGTGGTCTGGCTAGCGACCTGGTTCGACCCCAGGGAACGCCACGGCCAACCACCCGGTCCGACAATCGCTACGCCCAGGAGGGGCTGCGAGTTTGTCAGTTTCTAAAAAAAAAAAAAATGCAGGAGTTGCTATAAAAATTGTGACATTAACCATCATCAGCCTATATTCGTCCACCACTGGGCACACTATACTGGGCACAAACCGTCTGTCATAGATGACAGTGAATAGGCTGATTCATACAAGCTGATTTAAAGTAGTCTATTCAGTTAAAAAATGCAAGAGTTAGGTTCTTATGAATATCAAAATCGCTATAGACAGGATATTTAAAGTAGGTATCGGTTATTTTTAATTTTCTTTTCACTAGAGGCACAGCATAAGTAGTAAGTACCTACTACGTTCAGAATGCTCTCTCTCTCTCTCTCTGACAAAAATGTGGGACGGAACGCACTGGATCCGACCGTCTCTCTATCGCATAACGCGTGCTCTTTCTGATTGCTGGCTAAGGAGGCCCCCTTGTAAGGCCGCGCGGCGAATTCGCGGAGTGAGCCACTCTCTGGCAAGCGTTCATATTTCTGAAGCACTGGTAGAATCAGCCCTGTGTCAGACCTCCTGAGGCCTATTAGCAAAGTGAATGAATTTAACCGTACGAAATTGTATTTGTTTGACAGCAAGGTGCGTCTTCCATTCCGGAGAGACTGATGGACGTGGAGATCCCAGTGGTATACTACGTGGCCTGCTTAGCGTCTTACCCTGGCATCCTCACCGAGAACATGTGGTGCGGAGGAAACTACTTCTTAGGAGGACAGGGGACTTGCCAGGTATACTACTTACGCAATTCGAATTTAGTAGTTTATATCAGAAAATCGCTGTCAATCTCAGTTCTAATATAATTCAACTTGTGAAATAGTCATAAAAATCGTAGAGTCTGTGCGGAAAGAGAATAGGATTAATTTTGGGCGGCGCTGTAATGCTTTTCTACCGTACGTGCCGTATTTTCTGTTCTGTGGCCATACTGGTTAGGTTAGTTCCGTTTTTTGCCACGCCTATTCTCTTTCCGCACAGACTCTAATTGGAGATCATTTTCATTAATTCCGCCATCTTACCCACTAACCAAATAGCAGTATTCGCACTGTTGTGTTCCGGTGTGGTGGGGGTAAGACTGCCGGTGAAATTACTAGCGTAGAGGCATTCTTTCTTAGTCCCCGGGGTTAGATTGCAAATCTCCATGGGCCTTAGAAGTCACTTACCACCTGTGTGCTCGTTTGCATTTCCCATGACATAAAAAAAAACAATTAATTAAGAAACAACTTACCTACATTGTATGTGTATATTGCACAAACTACTACTAATGACGGGTGAGAAGAAAACCTTTTTAACGCAGTGAATGTCTCCGGGTTGAAATGATGATGACGTGTGTGTTCCAGGGGGACTCAGGCGGCGCGGCAATCCAGGACGGCATGGCGGTGGGGATAGTCTCCTTCGGTCGAGGCTGTGCGCAGCCGCTGTCACCCAGCGTGTTCGCAAACATCGCCGCGCCCACCATACGGACCTTCATCACGAAACATACCGGCCTTTGATTCTCTCTGTACCTAATATAAACTTTGATTTTATTTGTAAGACCAATTGAAAAAGGACTGAACTCACTACAAAGTGCTTTCGTCACACTTCTATCACCGCCTTAGGAATAAAGTCCACCCTCACTTTTTCGTCGCTTCGCATCTCAAAAACAAACGGGCATCATGCTTATTTTTACCACAAACTGGCAGGATGTGGAATAAATTCCCTCCTGAGGTGTTTTCGGAGCGCGTTGACATGAGGTACGGCTTCAAGAAGCGAATAAACAGGGCTCTCAAAGATCAGCAACACCTTTGGTGTTTCAGATCAGAGATGGGCAAAATTTATTCGAATGACGGATAACGAATAAAGATAACCAAATTATTCGCGGATGACGAATAAAAATTTCGGATGATTATCTTTATTTAAATGAATTATTCGACGAATAATTTATTCGCGAATAATTTATTCGTCGAATAAATGGCCACGAATAACTTTTTATGGGAATACCTTATTAACTTTTCTCTTAATAATATTACTAACAATAGCTGAAAGACTGTTGTTTGTTCTAACGAAACGGACTATTTTGCCTTATATAAAACGTCCTTCTATCTTTTTTTTACTGATCTGACTAAGGCAAATAATTGTGTTTATGCTACACATGGCCATAAAGTGGCTTTTTCCGCAAACTGCGCGTACGGAAAAAGTCGCTTTCTGGCGAAGTGTAGACATAAAATGATGTACACAACACGGGAGGTAATAAAGAAAGCCCTCGATCGCATATTTACGTCCCTCGCTTGCAGCTCGGGTCGCAAACTTCTGCGATCTCGGCCTTTCTTTGTATTACCACCCTAGTTGTGTAATGTTCTATAAGGTGATTGGAGTTCCAGGGTCTGATGATGGAGCCGGAAGGTGACCATGGGAACTCCGTGATAAAACGTCAGAACCCCATCGCGTTTGAGCTCATTTGTTTCGTCTTGACGAGTGCTCTGGACCGAAATGATATCCAGGGTCTGATGATGGAGCCGGAAGGTGGCCATGGGAACTCCGTAATAAAACGTCGGAACCCCATCGTGCTTGAGCTCATTTGTTTTGTCTTGACGAGTACTCTGAACCAAAATGATAACCAGGGTCTGATGATGGAGCAGACAGGTGGCCATGGGAACTCCGTAATAAAACGTCGGAACCCCATCGTGTTTGGGCTCATTTGTTTCGTCTTGATGAGTACTCTGAACTAGGGATGTAACGATACCGATTTAGGTAAGCACTGAACACAAGTCGCTGTAACACTTTTTTCACTAATAGTCTCTGAATCAACTTTGAAAAATTTGCCATCAAGTATTGTTAACAATGCTTTTGTACGACTTTCTTGTACATTATCACTTGTTTCATTGAAAGTAATATTTGATGAGCTATTACTATCATGTCGGGAATCCAATTGTTCATCATCATCACTTAATTCACTCATTTTGAAAGTTTATATGCCACGACACTACGTACGACGATAATTTTAAGACACATTTGGCAACTGTGATGTGCAGTTCACTGCAACTAAATGACCACTGTCAAATATAAATAATGGTTGTGGGATTCACCCAGAAGCCTACAACTGATAAGAAAATATAAGTTTCTCTCTCTTTCATACATCTATCCCTTTCTAGGCCTGGCTAGAAAGTTACTGACATTGTGTTTGAGTAAACTATTCTTTACGCTAATCCTTTGTTTATTATACTACCTGGGCTTATCCCTTAACCTTGACGATCTTTACTGTGTTATAACAAATCATATTATTAAATAGGTACCTTGTATGTTCATAAGTTTTGAGACGAACAAATCATGTTTTTCTCAAACACGCTTTATTTAAGCACGTATTTAAACGAAATTTAGACTGAAGAAAAATCATTATATAATGGTAAAAATAAAATATCAATTATTCAAAATGGTCGTCATTGTGCTGGACACAGGCCTTCAATCGTGCGGGCCATTCGTCAATAGAGGCACGAATCGCTTTAGTTGATTAAACTTTTCTTCGACGATGGTGAAGATTTTTTCGTTGGCAAACAAAATCTTTTTGGGATCGTGTCCATAGCAACTGTTGACATCATGTGAGTCTTAATTTTCTTTAACGATCGTTTAAGTAGTAGATTTTTCTTCGACTGTAAGCCCTTTAGATCATACCTAAATATAGGTATTACCTTTAGATTATATTTCAATATCCGGTTTACCGAAAAATTACACCCGAATCAATTTTTTTCTCATTGACAACGTTTAAAAATATTTAAAAAGTTTTTATCGAGCCGGCAGTTCAACATTTATTTTTTTGGGCCTTTAAAAAATCGTCTCAAAACTTATGAACACACGAGGTATAAATTCGTGTGGTATATTTGGATGGAAAAATAAAAAATCTCAAATATTTTTCGTGGATTTATCCGAATAAAAAATAACGAATAAATCATTCGTCATTTGAGCAGCGCTCGAATGATTTATTCGCGAATAAATTAGACCCTGGATATCATTTCGGTTCAGATTACTCGTCAAGACAAAACAAATGAGCTCAAGCACGATGGGGTTCCGACGTTTTATTACGGAGTTCCCATGGCCACCTTCCGGCTCCATCATCAGACCCTGGATATCATTTCGGTTCAGAGTACTCGTCAAGACGAAACAAATGGGCCCGAACACGATGGGGTTCTGACGTTTTATCACGGAGTTCCCATGGCCACCTTCCGGCTCCATCATCAGACCCTGGATATGATTTCGGTTCAGAGTACTCGTCAAGACGAAACAAATGAGCCCAAACACGATGGGGTTCCGACGTTTTGTTACGGAGTTCCTATGGCCACCTTCCGGCTCCATCATCAGACCCTGGATATCATTTCGGTTCAGAGTACTCGTCAATACAAAACAAATGAGCCCAAACACGATGGGGTTCCGACGTTTTATTACGGAGTTCCAATGGCCACCTTCCGGCTCCATCATCAGACCCTGGATAACATTTTTGCGGTATATTACATTCTCGTAACGCTTTATGCAATCCCAGAATCCCGGAACTTATATTATTTAAAAATATATTTTTAAGAAGCCGACTCCATACTTGCTTAGTTTTTTCCGGGAATTCGCCAACTTTAGGTAAATAGGCGCAAGAATATCCGATGCCATTATGAACTTATTTGGATGGAATAAAAAAAAAACATTAAATATTTTTCGTCGATTTATCCGATTATTTAAGATAACGAATAATTCATTCGTCATTTGAGCAGCGCTCAAATGATTTATTCGCGGATAAATTATCGGCGAATAAATCATCCGCGAATAATTTATTCGCGAATAAATCATCCGCGAATAAAAAAGTTGTGAATTATTGTTTATTCGAATGATTATTTAGATAAAAATTTATTCGAATAATGCCCATCTCTGTTTCAGATATTCATGAGTGATAATGACTGCTTTCCATCAGGCAACTCGTCTGCTCGATTGCCACTTACTACACAAAAAAGTATTTAACGTAATTCCAGCCCTCAGTCCAAACTTCGAAAACAAATTCCTTGACAAATTTAAAATCAAAGTTTATTATATATACTCTGTTCATACGATGGAATAATTTATCAGGTGCGTTTCAACAGTTGCCCCTCATAAGCATATAATATTCTACACATTTACCTAATTTTAAAACTAAACGGTAGACGACCGTAATCCATAATGTCTGTTGCGGGCTTTACCCTTTTGTCTTTACTAAATTAATTATATCCATCTTATAAATAAAATAGAATATGTCATGTAAAATTTACGCCACACAGGGCATTCAACACTCAAGTGAGATACAGTACTAAAGCCAGATTTTTAGTTCAGTATCAATTTTAAGCGATGTTTCATCAAGGAATCAAGCTTTTGAATTCATGTACGACCCCTGCATTTGCAACTCAAATTCTTCGGGCATATTACCTGTAACGAAGACTTCATGGAACGATTGGTGGTGAAAGGGAAAGTCGAGAGCAAAAGATCTCGTGGGCGTTCTCCAACGTGGTGGACATGCCTCATCAAATCTGTGACACATTCAAGCTGAAATGTCAACTCTCACTACGCCAGACATAGAGATTGGCGTCGCATCACATGAGAAGCGGTGGGGCAAGGTTCGACCGAGACATGACCTCGACCTCTCTTCCAAGAGTGTATGACTAAGAAAAAGAAGGATCTGCACCGCAGTACGTGCGTTCTCAACATGCTGTATCGCGAGCGAGATATGTCACAACTGTCTAGTATTTAGTCGTACTGGATTGATTCAATATCGAATGAAATTGTTGCGAGCAATTCATTTCATTATTCAATGATAATGAAATCAATTGGTCGCTACGCCAGCGGAAAAGAGTTACATTTTTAGGGGAAAGTATTTCTGTAGGTCTAGTGATAAGTGGTACAATACAAGACATATAATATAACCATATAACCTAAGTGCAAAGGAGCTCAAGTCTTACAATAGAGTTGAGACATTTCGCACTTAGTTTGTATGTGATTTGTACCCATTTTCACTAAATCCACAGACTTGGACCCAGGTGCCAACAAGTTAGTTGTGTTGTGTCTACATCTGTTCAAATGTGATATTACTTGCTTGAGTGCATTTAATTTTAAAATACTGTACTTGCGGATTATTTCCTTATGTTAAGTTGTTATTTACATGTTTATTTTGTTATTGAATAAATCCTTAATAATATTAAAAATCAGACCTAATAAATCTGCTTATTGCTATTAATTTAATTACATTTAATTATGTTATTGTTTATTATTGTAACAGAAATATTACTTAAGAAAATAACAATCTTATTTTATTATCCAGACGTGGCCCTTGGGACTATTCTAGTTTTCCCTTTGTGTTTAATTACATAATAAGATCTAGATAATTTTCCTTAACAAATTAAAATATAGTTCGTTAAATGTTAATGTTGGTTCAAATTTACTATTCATGTGTTTTGTTTATTTATGTAATAAATAACAGTTAATTGTAAAATAATTTCATATTATTTTTTATTTATTTCTTCATTTTTCTTTTTTTTTTGATGAGAGGTTTGTCCGTGATTCGGAAAAAAATAAGATCACATTTGCATAGAAAACTGCCAACGATTCTGCAATCGTTCTCCGACGGTCGTTTCGTCGTTGGATTGATCGTCGACATAACCTTTTGTCTAAGAATGTTTCTTCGACTGAACTTTTCAACTACGAATACGAACGATTCGTCGACACGACCTTTCATCAGAGAATCATTTCGCAGACGAGACTTTTGATCTTTGCATATTTCTTCGGTTGAAATACTCTACAACGGCCATTCTGTCGACAAAACGTTTCGTTAACAAGCACACAATAGGAGCATTTCACGAAAACGTTTCGTAAGGGACACATCCTTTTTAATACTTTTGACATTTAAAATTAGGAAGTTGAATGTCGGTATAGTAATATTATAACTTAGCTTTAAGATGGCTAGTGTTTCTTAGCAGCTGATAAGTTTTATTAGGGTAGCTACCATAGCGTCTCGTAAGGGACAAAAGGTAGATGTTTTTATGGAATGCTCCAATAACGTAATATATTGTTCACAAAGCGGAACTACCTACCATGGGAATTGATTGGAGTAAGCCGAGCGGTAAGGCTCTCAATCAATATTTCATTTGCAATATTTCTTGCATGTTCGGAAAATATTGCTTATTGTCCCTGAATAAATTATCATTCAAACGCTTGAATGCTTCGAGTTCGGAAATAAAGCACTTTGTCAATATTTGGTTTTATTTGTATAAGTAAAACTTTGTTTACTGTTGCAATATTTACATGGAAATTGGACACGACTAAAAAGCAATCATCTTTTCGCCAGAGGATGAATCCCGCCAAAGTGGTCAAACACCGTGTGCTCGTAGTTAGAATACGTGCGGTACGCAAAGGGCTTCCAGTGGAATTTTTAAAATTATTCCGCCAGGTGCTTGCAATTATACAAAATCAGACACCAGGATACAAACTGTACCTAGCAAAAAATGATGAATGATTACTGCAATTTGTTATAGTATGCATTTTTTAAAGGCCCACCAGCGAGTATACAACTCTGGGGGGCTATTCCAAGGCTTGCAAGTTTCTCAGGCTTAAAAAAAAACCACCTTAATTGTCAACCAGGTCTCAAGCAAGTACTTTTCATTAATTCATTAATTCGTATAGCGGAGGATGTTCTTCTGTACGTGTGTCCCAATTCTTACTAAAATTATAAATGAGGAGTGTCTTTTCAAAAGAGCTTATTTTTCTAGGGCTCTCAAAGATAAATAAGTTCTTTTAAAAAGCCACTCCTCAAATGTGAAGATTAGTGAAAACGTTTGTAGGTTAGGATGTCTATTCCTAAATGACACGGCAATAATTCGATTAAATTGAAATGAAATTCGGGAAAAAAAAATAATATCAGTAGACCCAGTTCTGGATTGAAACACAAGATACTTTATATCCTAGTAAACAGTTTGTTTGGGACATAACGTGAATAAGGCAGGCGGAGCTGTGTGTAAGTGCTAGTAATTCATAACGTTGTCTACCACTTTTACTGTTTAGATGTCACCGTGACAGAATAACAGCAATTACTGCTACGGTTGAGCGAGTTTCTGAATCCAGCGTGTCATTGTGCAGCCTCGAGGTTCTGACGAGTCATAGAATGACCCCCTGTCATAAAAACGTGACAATGATAAAGCCCGTGTGCTTAAAGATACAGTGGAACGATAAGTCGAAACTCAAGGGAAACGCTAAAAAAATCGTGCTAACGAGGTTTCGACTTATATGTAGAAGTCTTCGAACTCTTCGACATAACAGAGGTTTTCATAGGCCCATGTTCGACTTATAGAGGTTATCGAGTTAAAAAGGTAAAATAAATAAAATTCTAGTCATAGAGGTAACATTTTCTATAGACTAGATACGATAAAATTATGGCAGGTACCATAATTTTTCTTCGAGTTTCAGAAGTTATACTCACAAATTTCGAGATAGGTACAGAGGTGATAAAACAAAAGAACGGTTATTTTGAGGTATAGAGGTAAAGTTCATCTATTTCGAGTTATAGAGGTAAAATTGTACTAAAACGTCTTGGAGGGAGTCATTGGTAACTTCTACTTGGAGGTCTAATATTTCGAGTTCTGGAGGTTTTGGGGCTTGAAGGGAAGGGACCGGGACTTTATTTCGTGGTATAGAGGATTTCGTCTTATCGAGATTCGACCGGAGATAAGGTAACCAATGGAAACAGCTCAGCGGAGCGAGGATAGGTACATGAAGTGTTTCCATTGGTGCGAGGCAAGTACCTTCAATTAAATAGCCGGACAGAGCATCACTAATAAAGAACTGAAGCATGTTTAATCGGCAGGCTACCTATCTGTGTGTGCTGCTCGCAATAGGAAAAAACTAGTTGATGTGTGCGTGCGGCTCGTAAGTACAAGCAGCCGGCGCATTAGAAATGGCTTCAGTTCTCTGTTGGCGAGCCTCCGTCCGGCTATTTATTTTAAGGTCCTTGGTGCGAGGGATGTATTTCCACAAACACATCCCCCGCTACGCATCCCTGTTGGAAACGCAGCCTAAAGATGTTACGAAACTTGCAATCTCGGTTATTAAACTACAGGTGTACGGTGGGCTGCAAAAGTGCATGGACAGATGTCGAACGTATTGCCATAGTATTATGTCCATGCACTTTTGCAGCTGACCGTACATCTTGATCCGTCCGATTGATTGGGATAGTCCTAATTCTTTCAAAAAATAAGAATATACTTATTGTTATCAATGCCTCTTTAAGGTAAAATATTTTTCCCAACTTAATTCAAAAGTCTGAGTGTCATTTTTTTCCCTTGCATAACCATAAGGAAATAAGCATATGAATAATAATAGTTCTTGATGCCTCTATAAGGATAGGGATAAAAGCACTCTGTTTATATTTTTGCACTTAAGCAAAATGTATGTCGCATACATTTTGGTTAAGTGCTTCAATATTTACGCATACAGTATGCGTAAATATTAAAGCTGGATGATGCACGGGGGAATAATAGAATTGAATAGCAATCTCCAAAATTGGGCGATCCTTCATAAAACCAAGAGATACCTTAACATTTTTGTAATGCAATTCTAATTATCTAACATATTTTTTCACCGATCAGTAACAGTTGTTTCTAAGATTCCACCAATTAAAATTGTATTTTAGGCCGATCAAACGAAAATGGAGGTGACAGTTAGCGAGTGTTTATATTAAACGGTTTTATTTGGCTTAATTCCGTATATTGATAATTTGATTAAAATCTTACGACAGATTTTTCAACTGCTTCTGTAAAACTGATTCTTATGAAACTTTGCACACACATTCAGTTTAGACAGTACAACATTATGATAAATTCAACTTGGTCTGGCGAAGGAGTCAGGAGGTGAAGAATAGAACTCTTCAACCAAGGACCTTCAAATAAATAGACGGACGGAGCATCACTAACAAAGAACTGAAGCATGTCTAATCGGCCGGCTACCTATCTGTGTGTGCTGCTCACAATAGGAAAAAACTAGTTGATGTGTGCGTGCGGCTCGTAAGTACGAGCAGCCGGCGCATTAGAAATGGCTTCAATTCTCTGTTGGCGAGCCTCCGTCCGGCTATTTATTTTAAGGTAAGGACCTTCAACCATTACTAAAAACGCCTTCAAGTATAGGCTCATTTGTCTATTACTGCAACGGATACGTACGTATACTTGGTGAATAGGGTCTGATGATGGAGTATGGAGGTGGAAAGTGAAAATTTTCAACCGTTGGATTGATTACGGGCCGGTTAATTTATCCAGGATGGTTGCGGAACAGCTCTGCCGTCGGCCCCACTGTCCAAAGTTCGTCAGGCTCGCAAAAATATTATCTTTCCTTTTTCTTTGCTGTATACAGAAGTTTCTCTTTCTACAACTAACGTTTGGGTCCGACTACGGACGTAACACACTGGATCAGATCGTCTCTCTTTATCACACAACGCGCGTTCTTTCTGGTCGCTGGTTGAGCCCGTCCAGAGGGGCAAAAATTGGTACGAGTAGCCCCGCGGCGAAAGCGCGGAGTGAACCACTCCTGGTCGTAATAAAAACATGGGTCAAACATCCTTTTTCGTTCTATGTTGTGAATAAGAAAATAACATTCAGGTAAGTCTTTTACTATAACATAACTTATACAAATATCACAAATTCTCCAGTATGGATGCGATGGCGGAAGCCACGCCGGAGACCATGGCTACAGCTGCCAGAAACACGATGATGGAATTCTTGGCCAGGATCCATCGGAAGTGGCCAAAGTCCTTGCCCCAGCGCCAGACGGTCTCGGAGACGGCTGGCAGCATCAGCCCCATCACGGAGAGGCACACGGCGCCTACTAGCTCCATGAACAGCTCTATTCGGGGTACTGCGCTTGCGATGCCAACTGCAGACAAATTGGGAAAATCAGATCCCACCAAAAACATTTCACGCAAAATGGGTTGCCGAGACTTAAACGCTCATAATGCATTCACTGTGGAAACGTTATTAGGCGTATGATGCTACGCTTTGTCGCGCGATAAATAAATGATAAAGCATCCCGTTCGGACAAAATTTAATAGTGTGTAAGAGTGACGGATCGGAGCGTCATCACTTTTTATCGTGCGACAAAGCGTAGCATCATAAGCCTACAGTTCTCAGAGCCAATCCTGAGCCCTAACCCTACAAAGTCCAATTTTGTGGGTGTAGTAAAAATGGGTACAAGTCACATTTATACCAGGTACAAAAGGTCACGACCCTATTGTATGACTTAAGCTAAGCTCTTTTGCACCTAGGTTATTATGTGACTTATACCCCTTTTCATTAGACCTACAGAATTATACATTGCCTAAATCTTTTTCGAGCGATCCAAAAGAATCATTGGGTACGCGTTCGTAACATATTATTTATTCGAAACAAAAAAACCTTAAACACAGATTATAGATTTATATTAAAGAAAGACACGGAAGTGACTGTACACAAAAATGAGAATGGCCGTTCATTAAATTAAAACGATTCTTCCATTAAAGTTAAATTCGTGCACCACAATTGCATTTATTCAGCTTGATTATGTATACAAACCGCAAATTTTAAAGTGGATCATGATTTTCTAAAAGCCCGATGAAATTTTATCCTATTTGCCTGTTTTAATAAATAATGAACGGATAATTAATTGTGTTGACGGGCATTTTCGCGAAGCATTCCGATTTTTCATCGAGTTCGTATTTAACTCGATTCTGCCATTGTAAAATGGACCTTAACTTGTGGGTATCAAAACTTTACATTGCATTACAAAGTAATGAAAAAGAGAAAATGGTCGTAGATTTTGCCAGTGAAATCATTGAGGGTAAAACACAAAGGTGTAATGAAAAGTGAAATTTGACCGAGTTGTTTTATCTTAATTGTCTGTTTCTTGGTACGTAAATTGGTACGTAACTTTAGCGCATTCAATTTAAATGACTTGCGATTTATTTTTTCATAGGTACAAGAGGTGTTACATTGTTAATGGAATCACTGTGCTTCGCCGTGTGGCATACAATTTTAGAGATAGGAACATAAATAGGTGGATTAAAGAGAGAGAAGTCCTCAACCTGTGGCCAGCGTGGGGTCTACAGACCATTCACTCCCATCCTGGGCTCGGAACCGGTATTTTGCAAAAACCCCGAAATTTCCCAATATTTTGAATTGTTTTATGATTTTTATGTAAAACCCAATAATGTATTTGAGTAATAACTTTGTATTAGTAGATTGTCCGGTTAAAAATGAAATAGTAAACTAAAGAACGAAAAGAACGGAAAAAATACCGGTATATTTGTATGGAGTAAATACCGGTTTCCGAGCCCTGCTCCCATCTATGAGAGTAGGCCTGTGCCCAGCAGTGAGACGAATTAGGCTGATGAACCACGCTCCGTCTTCTACTTTGTGGATTCTTACCTATCAACAAGGTGCCAATCAGCCGGATTGCAGCTATGGCCCACCGGTGGGATCTAGCTGGCACCCTGCCCTCAATTCGTCTCCACACCACGTCGAAAGGCACGTAGAAGATCAGAGCGAAGGTCAGCAGCATCACGCACGCGACCAGGATCTTCGCCGCTTGGGCGAGACTGAAATTAAAATATGTATATAAGTCACTAATATACATATACTCCATTAAGAAGTTGGTTGGCGGTAGCATGCAGTACGCGGTCCGTACGGCCTATGACCGCACCCTTTGGAGATAAACAATGTGTGATCGAGATCTTCAGTAATGAGGGAACGATGAAGAAGAAGAGAAGAAGCTGGAGCCAAAAAGAGGAGCGAATGAAGTCACGAGCGGGCCCACTAGTCAGTAATCACATCACACTTCCCACTTTCCACTTATATTATAAATGCGAAAGTTTGTGAAGATGTTTGGATGTTTGTTACCTAATAACGGGGTAACATTTTGATGGATCAAGCTGAAATTTGGCACGTAAGTAGACCAAGTCCTGGATTGAAACATATGATACTTTATATCCCGGTAAAGAGTTCTTTTGGGACAATAACGGGAACAGCGCGGGCGAAGCCGCGAGAAAATGCTAGTAAGTCATAAGTCACAAATCAGGGTTTTTAAGATATCAATAAAATCTAAAGTAAGGGCTATGCAATTAAAACTTTATAATTATGTCTAATAAGTCCGCTATTGACAACATATCCCGAGTATGTAAACCCAAGTTATAAAGGTTCAAAAAACGACGAAGCGCTTCGAGAAAAGGTAGGTTGTGCCCTTGCGCTTCGCTTGGTTTGTCTTGGCGGGGGCACTACCGTGCCCCCAGATTCTACAAGTTACAATTTTACGAGTCCAAACTAGCAACTTTGGTTGAACCAACCAATGGTGCTGTTATATTTGGCCAATGTTGTTAATTAAAAACTTGTAAAATTGTAACTTGTATGTAGCTTAGTGAAACGGGCCACTATTATTGTTTATGGGTCAAATTATGTTAGACACAAGGACCTTAAAATAAATAGCCGGACGTAGCCTCGCTAACAAATAACTGAAGCACATCTAGTGAGCCGGTCGCTTAACGCTGGTTGGTCAGGTCAATGAGTGCGTGCTGCTAGTTTTTTTCCTACTATTAGTAGTAGGAAAAAAACTTGTTGATGTGTGCGTGCGGCTCGTAAGTACAAAGCGACCGGCCCAAGAGGTGCTTCAGTTATCTGTTAGCGAGGCTACATCCGGCTATTTATTTTAAGGTCCTTGATTAGACACGAGATTGATGGCGATCTTGTGAATTACCTACTCCACCGGTCGGGTAATTTAGGGCCGTAAGCTCGCCCCAGGGATGGTGCTCGTATCGTATCCTAATCGTACTTTGGTCCCCGGAGAAGATTTTAAATGTCGGTCTTTAGGAGCTTGGTAACTTAAAACTCCCTGTATTGCAGAGGTTCTTAAACTTTTTTTGGTCACGGACCCCTACATTATTTCGAAAACCTTACGGACCCTTTCCGAATATAATCAGACAAAAAGAAAATCTAGGGCACATGAAAGTTTGTGTTGAAGGCATAGCCACGGACCCCTGGCTCTCGTATCACGGACCCCTAAGGGGTCCATGGACCACAGTTTAAGAAACCCTGCTCTATTGGGAGGATGAATTAATTAATGAAGTTTGTTTGCGGAGGTGCAATGGTGCAATAAGCTAAATGTCTCCTTTTACTTCGCCGTAGTCTGGTTATACGGGCGGCTCGTGAGTACAAAGCGACCGGTCCAAGAGGTGCTTCAGTTATCTGTTAGCGAGGCTACATCCGGCTATTTATTTTAAAGTTCTTGATTAGACACGAGATTGATGGCGATCTTGTGAGTTACCTACCTCGCCCCAGGGATGGTGCTCGTATCCTAATCGTACTTTCGCAGTTTCGTCCCCGGAGAGTGTTTCAAATGTCGGTCTTTAGGAGCTTAACGTAAGACTCCCTCTATTGGGAGGATGGATTTATCAATGAAGTTTGTTTGCGGAGGTGCAATAAGCTACTAACGCTGGTTGGTCAGGTCAATGAGTGTGTGCTGCTAGTAGTAGGAAAAAACTTGTTGATGTGTGCGTGCGGCTCGTAAGTACAAAGCGACCGGCCCAAGAAGTGCTTCAGTTATCTGTTAGCGAGGCTAAGTCCGACTGTTTATTTTAAGGTCCTTGGTTAGGCACGAGATTGATGGCGATCTTGTGAGTTACCTACACCACTGGTCGGGTTATTTAGGGCGGTAAGCTCGCCCCAGGGATGGTGCTCGTATCGTATCCTAATCGTACTTTCGTCCCCGGAGAAGATTTTAAATGTCGGTCTTTAGGAGCTTAGTAACGTAAGACTCCCTCTATTGGGAGGATGAATTAATTAATGAAGTTTGTTTGCGGCGGTGCAATCGTGCAATAAGCTAAATGTCTCCTTTTACTTCGCCGTAGTCTGGTTATACGGGCGGCCCGTGAGTACAAAGCGACCGGTCCAAGAGGTGCTTCAGTTATCTGTTAGCGAGGCTAAGTCCGACTGTTTATTTTAAGGTCCTTGGTTAGACACGAGATTGATGGCGATCTTGTGAATTACCTACACCACTGGTCGGGTTATTTAGGGCGGTAAGCTCGCCCCAGGGATGGTGCTCGTATCGTATCCTAATCGTACTTTCGTCCCCGGAGAAGATTTTAAATGTCGGTCTTTAGGAGCTTAGTAACGTAAGACTCCCTCTATTGGGAGGATGAATTAATTAATGAAGTTTGTTTGCGGCGGTGCAATGGTGCAATAAGCTAAATGTCTCCTTTTACTTCGCCGTAGTCTGGTTATACGGGCGGCTCGTGAGTACAAAGCGACCGGTCCAAGAGGTGCTTCAGTTATCTGTTAGCGAGGCTACGTCCGGCTATTTATTTTAAGGTCCTCGATTAGACACGAGACTGATGGCGATCTTGTGAGTTACCTACCTCGCCCCAGGGATGGTGCTCGTATCCTAATCGTACTTTCGCAGTTTCGTCCCCGGAGAATGTTTTAAATGTCGGTCTTTAGGAGCTTAACGTAAGACTCCCTCTATTGGGAGGATGGATTTATCAATGAAGTTTGTTTGCGGAGGTGCAATAAGCTACTAACGCTGGTTGGTCAGGTCAATGAGTGTGTGCTGCTAGTAGTAGGAAAAAACTTGTTGATGTGTGCGTGCGGCTCGTAAGTACAAAGCTACCGGCCCAAGAGGTGCTTCAGTTATCTGTTAGCGAGGCTACGTCCGACTGTTTATTTTAAGGTCCTTGATTAGACGCGAGATTGATGGCGATCTTGTGAATTGCCTACACCATCGGTCGGGTTATTTAGGGCGGTAAGCCCGCCCCAGGGATGGTGCTCGTATCCTAATGATGGAAGGATGAATTTATTAATGATGAATGAGTTTGTTTGCGGAAGTGCAATAAGCTAATTATTTCTTTTTACTTCGCCGTAGTCTAGTTAACCGGGGGTACTCGTACATCAAAGTGTTGCTATTTACGCTTTTATTATATTTACAGTCTTCGGTCTTACTTTACTGGCCTTAGTATGTAATACAGCGTGTAAGTCTTATACGGGCGAATATTGAAACGGTGGTCAGCATAGGACCTAAGAAGCATATTTAGATAACTATTGCTTAAAACCACAATGAAAATATTTACCATACAAAATAATTCGGGCCGCAATGTAATGCAACACATTCAAATTGACAAACACGCTAGTTGACAGTTACTTAAAAAAAGCTCGTATCTCGCAATGTCATAACAAGCATGTATGCGGTACATTGCTGCTCGGTAAATTTTCATAAATTAATTACGAGGTCACTATTACCTAAGTGTAATTTAAAAAATCATATTAATTAATGATAACACTACTAAACGCTATATCTGGTTTAATTGTTCGCCCGTATAAGACTTACACGCTGTATACTATTGGCACATCAGCATCACTTCAGTATTCATGCCCCAAGTCGGCAGACGTATGTATATTACATGCCTAGGCGATACAAAAAAAGTGTCTCGCAGATTGCATTTCTGTGATGAACAATAGGTGAGGTACCACCTTGCACAATGTGGCATTTTTGGTTTTACCGGCCTTCGTACCTAATATTATTATGGTATTTTATAAGGAATGGCCCAGATTCTAAATCCTTTTATCTCTTAAAAGGCGTTAGATTGTAAATACCAATCTCTCAGGAAAGCTTAAATTACTTCACATTTACTAAATAATTTTGCTGTCGAGAGATCTAGTAAATCTTAAAAATGTAGATAAATATTGTTAATTTAATTTAATGTTCACGCCTTATTTATAGCGTTGAAGAATTAAGATTAAGGAATGCTGGCATTGTTTAAAAATAAAATTTAATAAAAACAAAAATATTGCTTTGCTAATCCGCGATATGATGACGTCAGTTCGTCGTGCTAGCCCGTTATAATATTTCATGTATTCACATGCAATAGTACATTGTGTATCTAGGGCGGTAAGTAAGGAATTACAAACGAGTGTTTGTTATAAGCCCGAGGTGAAACCGAGGGCTTTAATAACACGAGTTTGTAATTCCTTTACCGCCCGTGGCACACACAATGTTTTTCAACACACTTGTGAGGAAATCTTAATAAAATAACCTTACTTTTCGACCCAGTATGACAAGAAAATATTAAAACAGACAGTAACATTTGTCACATATGTCCATAGACAATGCGAACGTCAAGTCACGTTCGGAAACCATAGCGGTAACGGCCATTTTAGTAGATTTTATATTTGCAAAATAAACAAATACATTATTTAAACATTTAATTAATGTTACCGAAATATGTGTTTATATGTATTTGCAATTACAGTTATCTTTAAATAAATATTTCAGTGATAAAAGTTAAAAAAGTAAGTTGGCGTTTCCTTTGAACATGACAAATAAGAGTAAAACAGAACCAGCGTTTCAAATTTAAAAAGTAAACCATTACGCCCTAGGGCGTAATAGGCCATTTACGGCCCGCAGAACCTACGTGTAATGACACCATTTTCGAGCAAGTGTGATGAAATAGTACATTGTGTATCAAGGGCGGTAAGTAAGGAATTACAAACGAGTGTTTGTTACAAGACCGAGGCGAAGCCGAGGGCTTTAATAACACGAGTTTGTAATTCCTTTACCGCCCGTGGCACACACAATGTTTTTCATCACACTTGTGAGGAAATCTGATTAAAATAACCTTACTTAACCTAAATAAAATTGTAAAACTGACAGTGACATTAGTGACATTATCCATAGACAATGCGAATTCACGTCACGTTCAGAAACCATAGCGGTAAAGACTTAGATGGTTGATTTTATTTTTGCAAAATACTGAAATGCACTATTTAAACATTTAATTAATGTTACAGAAATATGTGTTTACATGTATTTGCAATAAGAGTTCTCTTTAAATAAATATTTCAGTAATAAAAGTTAAAAAAGTACGTTGGCGTTTCCTTTGAACATGACAAATAAGAGTAAAACAGAACCAGCGTTTCAAATTTAAAAAGAAAACCATTACGCCCTAGGGCGTAATAGGTCATTTACGGCCCGCAAAACCTACGTGTAATGACACCATTTTCGAGCAAGTGTGATAAAAATAAATATAACAAACAACCTCCAAAAATATAAAACTCGACACGGTGTTTCGCCTCTCTACGAGGCATCCTCGGGGGAAGCTGTGCTTTTGTTTTAATTAACATGGATTTCCGCAAAGTAACGCCTGATTCAATCAATTAAATTCCAATAGTAAGTTTGTATAGTGCAAGTGAAAGAGTTGTAAGATACCGCGTATCTGATCGTGCCAGAAAGTCTACCAACAGGGAAAGATGACGGGAGATCGTGGTCCACCGATGGGGACGCATCATTGTGATCACGACCCACAGACTACCTCCACTAGACGGAGTATGTTGCGCGGCGCGCGCTCACATCAGGATATGGTCATTACGATATTACGCGACCGGCCGCTCGTTCAGTTGCGACCATGTGAAACGTGAAATAAATATTTCTGTTCAATCCGACGACAATCTCGAAACATAAAATGATAAAAAAGATGTGAAACACGCGTTGTATTAGTAATATCTACCGATATTTAATCGCCCATATTCGTGGTGAGCTTGTGTCGTATGGCATGCTCCGTCTAGTGGAGGTGGTCTGTGTGACGACCGTTTGCCAAGAGCGAAACGACAGAGAAGAAGAAGTGAAGTTTGCATAACGAAGTTTTTTATAAACTTGTCCAATAGACATATTGAAGAAAAAGACGAGGTTTCCATGTTTGTCCAGTGGAACCCCGTCTTTTTACAACGTGAGTGATCCGTTTTTAACTCAATCTGTTTGAGTCTTACGGTAGTTTTTGAGTGAAATTGTCCACTAGACACTTGTCTCAATGGACAGCATTATGCTTTCGTGTGTTAATCCCGGCAGTTCCACTATGTTGCATCTTATCCTGGGGTAGATTGAGCGTGACGCTCCCGCGGACCTTCACTGTGGGGTTACATGTTAGCTATTTTTACCCGACTGCGGCGAAGCCCAAAGTAGGGTTATGTGTTTGACCTGTATGTATGTATGTATGTCCGTTCCTGTGTCCGCTCGTAACTACTCAACGGCACATCCGATTTTGATAAATGATATATCATTAGATTCGTCTTGATGGTGCGAGTGTCACTGGGTATGAAGTTCGTTAAAATAAACAAAATGGCGGATTTTATGCAGTTTCAAAGTGCACCGCGGTCGGGTTTTTTTTAGTAAAAATGTGGTTATTCATGGTTGAGAGTCAGGTTTAGTCATGGGCGCTAGGTGGCACTGCAGTCGTCCATATAGCCAATAATAGCGACATGGTGACTATAGCAATGTTCAGCACGCCAGGACAGCCCAGGAACTGTTCTCTCACCATCTCCTCAATGGACAGCAGTTGCCTTCGTGTGTTAACAGGCAATACTACCAGGGCTTTACCTTTTCCTTTAATACCGCCCTGGGCACCGTAAGAAATGCTGCAGGGCCTAATCGCAGTGCCCAAAGGACCTCCTTCCGTTCAAGCTCTAAATATTGCCGCCCTGAAAACTGGCCCCTAGTGTCCCTAGTGGGAATCCAGCATTGAGTACGACTTACATCTCATCCTGTGGTAGATTGAGCGTAAGGCTCCCGCGGACCTCCTCCCCGTACTGGACGTAGCCGGCGAAGCCCACGCAGCCGTATAACAGCGATACGGTGATCATGGCGATGTTCAGCACGCCAGGACAGCCCAGGAACTGCCCCGGCTTCACCATCTCGTTCTCGATGGGCATCACTACTCCGATGCCTTCCATCGCGAACAGACTCGTGCTGAAAATAAAGCGTAGACTTTATTTACTTACAACACTAGCAAAATCACGAATCACGAGATAGGTACTATTTATATACGAGTACACTTTACACTTACAATTACTATACACTTCCTGAATTCCTCATGGATATTATTATCAGAACCGATTTTGAAAAAAAACCGGATAAGTGCGAATCGAACTCGCCCACCGAGGGTTACAAATTTGTGTGTTCATTGTGTATTAAAGTACCCTATAAGTCTCTATAGAGTCTATTTTTTAACCCCCGACGCAAAAACGACGGGGTGTTATAAGTTTGACGTGTCTGTGTGTGTAAATGTTCTTGTGGCATCGTAGCTCCCAAACGGATGATCCAATTTTAATGCGGTTTTTTATGTTTGAAAGGTATATCAGTTGAGAGTGTTCTTAGCTATGTTTGGTGGAAATAGGTTCAGGTCTTCAAGGTCATCAGGTCGTTTGTTATTTTTGGTCAGGGGTTTTTTAAATTTTTAATTTAGGTTATCTATGATTTAATAAAAAATTTAGAGTTTTTAGATTTATTCATATACTTGTAGTATAAGACGGTATTACTTGCCAAATTTCATAGTCCTAGATCGACGGAAAGTACCCTTTGAATTTTGGTTTCCTTGATAGTGTCGAGATTTACGTTTTTTGCTGCATAAACGGCCTTATCTTTATTTCATGTTAACTTAGAAATTTGATTTTTCACAGCTTTAAGGGACCGGAGACTGAGTATATGATTAATTATGGTTTTTCAACTCGATACCTCCACGCGTTTCCGAGATAAAGGGTCTTGACAGACGGACAGATAGACAGATGGACGGACGAACGGACGCACACACGGCCAATAAAGTGATCCTATACGGGTTCCGTTTTTTTCCTTTTGAGGTGCGGAACCCTAAAATGGGACTAATCTGGAACCCTTTCACTTAAAAAAATAATAAATGTAGTAATATACGCGATTTAATCCGTTTAAGTTGTTTTATTACTATTAAAAAAATAATGTTTCAAATCGGTTCTTAAACGACGGAGTTCTGAAGTAAGCATAAAAAAATACAATCGACAAGCGAATCTCCTACTGTTTGTGAAGTCGGTTAAAAAACTGACGCAGGATAGGCAAGGAACACGTTATTTTGTATCAAAGACGTCGCGTCGGTCCTTTCACTTTCTTTAGGTAGCTACCAGTGTTCTACTTCTGACTACAGTCACATTTGTATAATGTATACATCGAGGGTTTCAGGCCAAAGGGGCGTATACGCAATAGTCCTACTACTGCGTATACGCCCCTTTGGCCTGAAACCCTCGACATCATCATCATAAATTTGCTCTTGTCGGCGGAGTAACCGCCATTCCGTTCTCTTTTCTGCTACCATCTTGAGCTCCTGATAGAACGTCACATACATATTTTATCTTTATCTTCTTCTGCTGATCTGGGAGAACCCTGCTCGCTCGTTTTAGAAGCACTGGAACTCACTACATATGGGCTCCAGGGTCTATAACTTAATGTAATAGTCGACATTTATTACTGGAGGAGTGGAACTCTCTTCCAGCAGACCTCTTCCCGGAAAAATATAACTTGGATCTCTTCAAGTCGAGAGTGAATAGACACTATCTAGGTAAGCATGCTCCATCATCGACTTCATCTTCACTTACCAACAGGTGAGATCAAAGTCAAATGCTGACCTATCGCGAATAAAAAAATAAACTATTGAATTAATATTATTTAAGTGACATGTTCTGAAGTTTTATACCATTATTATTACTGTACATCTTTATTTTCTAAATTATTATTATTATTAATACTGAATTACTTTTAGAGTTAAGAAAGGTCTTTTAGATATTAGGTCGTATTAAGTATTGGTGTATTTTGAGTTTAGTGCCGAATGCACCGGACGGAATAGAATTGAATATTGTATACACCGTGCCCCCGAATAACCCGAAAAATGTTAACCACGTATTCCTGATGGTATTACAAATAAATAACGTTATATCAACATAGGTCGAATTTTGTCATTTTACATTAATAGTCCTATGGAACGAAATAAATCAGTAAATTGAGCCCCTCCTTATAAACATGTCCTTAACTCCTTAGGTGCTTAAGGAAAAGATATCAAAAAGGAAAAAAAGCTAAAATGGAAGCAAAAGGTAAATTTTTTGGACTCGTAGTCACTTACCATCAAATACTGCGAAGGTTAATAGCTGTTTCGTTAAAAGATTTAACAAAAAATGTAAAAGTATCCGTTTTTCGACTATACATCATATAACTTTTTTTACTCCTAATAGTTGTTAGAATCTATAGTTACAGTTTTTCGGGTTACTCGGGGGCACGGTGTATATAATATATGCTATAGAAATTGGTTCCTTTGGGAAAATGGATGAGAGAAGGTCGATGTATCTTCCGGCCGACGGACGTGTTTAAACAAAGCAATCGTGGGCGTGGTGAGCCCGCATTTCATGTCATGTCATGTAGATTCATGGTAATTTTCAAAGCATGCTTCAGAGCAGACACCGTAAATTTGGTAACATTTTCAGTGGATAGGATAGGAATGAACAATTTGTATTTAAACTTGACAAAATATAATTTAATTTTCTGAACAAAATTCAATTTCAGAATACCGTAATTTGATTAAACCCACCCACTCATGTTACAGGCAATATAAAATGATCTTACTATTACATTTTAGCGATTTACGATATCATATTTATTGAAAACAATATTTGAATTTTCGCTTACTTTTAGTTTCATTATCAACAGATTTACACGTGTTAAGTATCCTTAGAATCCTTACGTTCGCCCAAGTAACATAGGCTATGTGACGTCATTATAAAAACGATACGGTGGATTGTGTACGCCATATTGTGAGGTCGGAAGAAAAAAAAAATCTTCAGATCCATCGAGTGAGGGTTCAAAATATTTAAAATCTGATTAGAAAAATATATACTAATTTGTCCCTGTAATGGATTTCTTCGCAGCAAGGGAGTTCCAGCAAGGGATTTTACATTCCATTATATTGAAGTCAGCTCCTGGTGGGGCGGAACGGAAAGTGCTTCGGAAGATTCTGGGACGAACTAAAAAAGAGGATGGCGCATGGAAGATAGGGGGATAATGCGGAGATTGAGGAGTTGATGGCCGAGCCCATATCGGAGTAACAAAGTTCTACAGGGTGATTGATAATTCGACCTATACCTTGAAGGGGGTTATACTAGAGCTCATTTGCAATAAATTTAGCCCAGTAAACTAGGGGTCTAAATTTGATAGTTATCAAGTTATTTAAGTTTTACGTTTTTTTAGAAAAAACCCGCCTTTCGGACTAAAAGTGATAATTATGAAAAAAGTACTTCCATTTGGCTGGTATAAACTTTGTTTTCTAAAAGCCAATGAACCAATGACTACTTCAAATAAAAATCTGTGTCAAAATTTCAGAATTATCTTAGAAATAAACGGTCATAAAAACCAAAGTCATAATTTTTTTTTTCGATTTTGTTACAACTGATGAGAATTACTTGAAAAAAATGTACGGCACTTGATGTAAAAACTACAGAAATAAGTTCCTCAATTAATAAGCTTTCCAAAAAAGTACAAATGTTGTCAACTTTTTCAAAAATCTTGAAAATAATAATAATAATTCCAGAGCAGGTAGCGGTTTCGCAAAAGGCGTACCTGGCCCGGAGCCGCGTTGTTTGTGTCACCTTTATTTTTCTGAGAGCTTCAATTGACCTGCCTCGGTATCTTATCTTATCTAATTAGGGGTGAGATCTGGGTACATTGCGTTCGGTTCGTGTTCGGGCATGTTCGTGACTAACCGAGGTTTAATTATCTTCATTCAGTAAGTGATCAATCAATTACTTTTGACCTTCTTTCCAACTCGGACGTACTAATTTCTTAAAAAAAATGGCTGCTTATCAAAATGAAGAATACGCGGATATCCTGTACTGTTACGGGTTTTGTGATGGCGGCTCCGCTGCGGCTCGCAGAGAATATCAACGACGCTTCCCCAACCGCCGTTTACCTGATGTAAGTGTGTTTGGTGCGACGTATCGACGTATTCGAGAAACTGGATCGGTTCAACGTCGTCAAGCTGATGCTGGAAGACCTCCAGTCCATGATCCGGTTGAAGAGGAACAAATCCTGGAGTGTTTCCGCGCGGATGGCACTACATCAACAAGGATTGTGGCTAACCAGCTTGGGATAACTCAGTGGAAGGTTTGGTTCACATTACATTCAGCACGGCAGTATCCATACCACTACACTCCAGTACACGCTATCGAGGAGGGAGATCCTGCAAGAAGAATCGATTTCTGCAGATTTTTGTTGAATGCTGACATCGAAGACCCGGAGTACCTGAAGAACATTTTGTGGACAGATGAGTCCAACTTCGACCGCGACGGAATAACTAACTACCACAATCTGCATTTTTGGGCCCCCAAACATCAAAACCCACGGAGGTCCAGAGAAGGAGCTCACCAGCACAGATTCTCACTAAATGTCTGGATGGGTATTGTGCACGACAATTTGATCGGGCCATTCTTTCTGCCGGCACGATTAACCGGTGACGCGTACGAGAACTTTTTGAGGGACGAACTACCTATGCTGCTGGAGGATGTGCCGCTTGCCAGAAGGATAGCCATGGTGTATCAACACGATGGCTGCCCAGCTCACTATTATCTGCGTGTGCGACATTGGTTGGATGTGAATTATCCAGAAAAATGGATTGGTCGAGGTGGTCCGATCCCTTGGCCAGCGAGAAGTCCCGACTTAACTCCATGCGACTTCTACATTTGGGGTCACATGAAGGCATTAGTCTACGACAGGCCAATTCGTGATGTAGAAGATTTACGAGAAAAAATTGTAGCAGCTGCCCAAACTATTAAAGAAAGTCTGTCGACGCGGGTTACAGTCAGTGAAGTACGTACAAGACTTCGTGCTTGCATTCGCAACCGAGGCAGGCAATTCGAACAAGATTTGTAGTTGTAATTGTAATTTATTTTAATTATTTATTTATCGTATGGCGAAACATTACCCTGCGTGCTTCTTTTTGTGTTTAGTAATAATTTAATTATTTTAAAATAAAATTTTATTTAGAAACTGGTTATTTTACTGCTTTTGCAATCTTATTCCTACCAACAAGCATTTGATGTAAATAAATTAATATCGTGCTTTCTGCATGAAGAAACACAAAGTAAGCAGACTGGCTTCAGGTCCGGTATGCTTATTTCTGTCAGTCATTAGGTATCATTATTACTTTCAATAATTAACTAATTGGTCACCTCATTACTGAAAAAAATAATTAAGCCTCGGTTAGTTAGTTAATGATTTGTAAAATAATTAGTTAACAACGATACGTCCAATTGGAAAGACGGTTGACAGTAATTGATTGATTACTTATTGAATGAAGATAATTTAGCCTCTGTTAGTTCGTTGGATTATACGAGGTTCATGCTATTATTCTTTGTTTTGATAAACAATAATTCATTTCATTTGTAAAATAAATAAGTTAACAACGATACGTCTGAATTGGAAAGAAGGTCGAAGGCAGATAATTGATCACTTACTGAATGAAGATAATTAAACCTCGGTTAGTCACGAACATGCCTGAACGCAATCTACCCTGATCTCACCCCTAATAAGGTAAGATAAGATACCGAGGCAGGTCAATTGAAGCCCTCAGAAAAATAAAGGTGACACAAACAACGCGGCTCCGGGCCAGGTACGCCTTTTGCGAAACCGCTACCTGCTCTGGAATTATTATTATTATTTTCAAGATTTTTGAAAAAGTTGCCAACATTTGTACTTTTTTGGAAAGCTTATTAATTGAGGAACTTATTTCTGTAGTTTTTACATCAAGTGCCGTACATTTTTTTCAAGTAATTCTCATCAGTTGTAACAAAATCGAAAAAAAAAATTATGACTTTGGTTTTCATGACCGTTTATTTCTAAGATAATTCTGAAATGTTGACACAAATTTTTATTTGAAGTAGTCATTGGTTCATTGGCTTTTAGAAAACAAAGTTTATACCAGCCAAATGGAAGTACTTTTTTCATAATTATCATTTTTAGTCCGAAAAGCGGGCTTTTTCTAAAAAAACGTAAAACTCAAATAACTTGATAACCATCAAATTTAGACCCCTAGTTTACTGAGCTAAATTTATTGCAAATGAGCTCTAGTATAACCCCCTTCAAGGTATAGGTCGAATTATCAATCACCCTAGACTTCGCTGGCTCGGTCATCTGCAAAGAATGGAAGAGGATCGTGCACCGAAAAGTGCATACCTGGGGCGACCAACCTCGACCGGTGGGTCTTCCTAGGTATCGCTGGGGGGAAGTGGCCGAGGCGGCTCTGCGTAAGCTTGAGCAGAGGACTGGCAAGAAACCGTGCAGGATCGGGTTAAGTGGCGTGTTCTCGTTTCGGAAGCCAAGATCCTTTTTGGGTCACTGAGCTACAATGTTAGTTAGTTATTACATTGGATCTCACCTGATAAAATTAGGTATTCCAGTGATAGGCGCCGCAATTTTCCGTTCAGAGATGTTGGGTGGGTCCCTCAAGCAGTAGTAGATCGAGATGCCGATGGCTCCCGCCCACACGAAGTTGGCGATGGCTGAGAAGGGCACCAGGTATTTCAGCTTGTTGATTTGGGTGAGTGGCACTAGCACCACTAGCGTCAACCCGCAGTATACCGTCACTGACCAGCTCGGTCCGCCATATTCTTCTGATACCTGGAAAATATAGGAAATTTCTTATTTAGGGTGATGCGGCGGCACAATACGCGGCTGCGCGCCGAGCCCTTCGACCACGCGCGCAACAAGGCACACATCACGGCGCTCGCGCGCGAGCAGGTAGTGTAGTGTGTAGTGACTAGTGTTGCCAGGTCTATACCAGACATCACATAATGTACGTGCCGCCGGGCGCCGCGTCGCAGCGGGCGCCGCGCAAGACCAAGCTGCGGCACTACGGCCCGGAGCGGCGCGGAGAACTTCGTATGCGGTATTCATTTCATTGCGGCGATTAATCGATCACCTGTACTCATCGTACCTAAGTCCGAAATGTAATCAAACTCGCAAACTCGTCGGGGCTTTAAATGTAGAGTTCGATTCTTTTCGCTAAACTGAGATACTTTTGTTTTGCAATATCTTCAAATAACTTAAATAAAGATAGTTTTATCATCAAAATTCAATTCTGAAAGCAGTGAAATCTCACTTTTCGTATGTTGTATGAAGAAAAAATTAAATTAGAATTAGGCCTGTTTTTAAAAAGTTGCAAAACGAAAGTAGCTCAGATTAAGGAGTAGAAACGTCCGTTGCATTTAAAGCCCCGTTGCACCCTGTATACGCTTGTGTAAATGTATGTTGCAGATTTCCCCTGCAAAAATAGCACACTGTTTTGTACCGGAAAAAGTTGCCATGGTGATTCCCTTCGGTGTAACTTGATCACTCGCAATCTGGATTTGCTCACCTGTTTGAAGGACTCTGCGACCACCACAACGTAGACGCAACAGGCGCCCATGTGCGTGACAGCTAGCGCCCAGTCCGCAAGCTCCCTGTCCATTCAAATCGGTTTAACACTCGTTTAAGAAGACAAACATTTCAATAACCAGATGAGAAATAGATCTGGTTCATTCTTTGAGGATCTGGTTCCTCTGTAAACATGTTCACAGATTCTCAAAAATTACCTAGCTGGTTATGTAAAGGTTTCTTGAAAGAAGCCGTTTCGCTCTTTATACTAATATCAATACAATCATAATTATCATAATGCATACTTATGCAGCGTTATGTTAGCGAACCTGCTTACAGGTTTATAAGCCCCGGGGTTTATTTCAGAGCGTTTAAACCGCCGTCATCACCAATCCCGATAATATGATGACAACTTAAAAAAAAAATTGTTTGATCAAAACGTGAAAAAGTAGGTACTATTTTCGGATTTTATCAAAACAATGGAATACATTCTTAAATTGAATCGTCGAAATTTCGGGATTGGTGATGACGGCCGTTGAAACGCTGTGAAATCCACCCCCCACTTGGTCAGATGTCCCCCAGAGTCAGTAGGACTTGTAGGTCAAGTTCTAAACGCATAGTTATTCATTATACATTGTTATGCACTATACATAGTTATGTGATTCACAAAAATAAGGCAATAAAAACATTTTGTCAGAACCGACGCAGACGTTTCATTGATGATTCCAATATAATTCCTTCGCGTGATTAGAAATTATTACCTTCGTCGATTCACTGCTGGACATATTCGTAGGTGGATCGCAGTGGACGTCTGCCGGTTGACAATGAAAATAATGATAGTTCACCTGGCGAACGTCGCGAATTTCCGGACCGGTTTCGGGCCATGTTGGAAGACCAGGTCGCAGGTGTCTGCGTACCCTAGAGCGGGCTTCTTCAGCTCTACGCACAGTTGCTGGGACGTCGTCACCTGTTAATAGAAGGCAGGTAAATGAGAGTAACCGAGGTAACTGACATAGCTGCTACAGTTAGCAGGATAATTCTACGATAACACGAGTCACGATTATATTGTGTGTTAAATTATCGTAATGCAAATTTAAGAGTTCATTTGTCTCTAAAGAAGTGTAACTTATCATCCCTAGATTGTAACTTTAATGAAAAAAATACGCAACGAAATCGTGACTCGCTCTACATTTACGTGAAATGACTAATTAAAGGGGCAAATGGGCTTAGCGGTGTACTGCCCTTTCGGCGAAATATGTTTCGCCAAATTTCACTTGCCAACCAACTTTTCGCCGAAGTTTTATTTGGTAAACCAATACTTTCTTGGCATAACTTTACTTCGCAATATTACAAGTAAATAACGTTATATCAACATAGGTCGAATCTTGTAATTTTACATTAATAGTCTTATGGAACAAAACAAATCAATAAATTCAGTCCCTCGTTATAAACATGTCCTTACTGGAGGAACAGTTATTAAAAAGGAAAAAAAAAGCTAAAATGGAAACGAAAGGTCAATATTTTCCCCTGTTCCATCTATCCCTACCGCCATATCCCCCCTGATAGAGATATGTGGAATATTTTCCTTTCTTCCCCACCAGTAGGGATATGTCCACTTATCCCTCCTATGCCCCACTGGTAGGTGAGATGGAACAGGGGAATATTCCATTTTGGCTTTGTAATAGCTTACCATCTAATACGGCGAAAGTTAATTGCTGTTTAGTTAAAGGATTTAAAAAAATCAGTAAAAGTATCTTAGTCACATTTATTAGGGCTTGTTACACACTTGGGATTTTTTATTTTAAGAATTATGAATATCTCGGAAAGTAAGCGTTAATCGACTATACGTCACATAACTTTTTTTACTTCTAATAGTTGCTAGAATCTATGGTTAAAGTTGGTCGGGTTATACGCAGGGACTGCATAACCGAAAAATGAAGGTAGCGTTTTAAAGCGGTATGACGTCATACCGTTTGTTTCGGTATGATTTCGGTAGCGCAACCGAAATGAAACGGTATCGAAATTGAACGGTACCGTAATTTTTTTTCGGTAACCTTAACCGTTTTAAAAAGGTACCGTTTGAGGTTTATGTGTGTGCGCCGAGCGTCGTCGCGTCGTCAAGTTTCAATCGCGTCGTCTTTAGCCTTGAGCATCATTATCATTTCAACGTTAAGACGTTCACTACTAAACATAGGTCTTCCCCGAAGACTTTAATTTGTTTTATTTTTGTATTTTTTACCTTATTTGTTTTTAGTTTGAGTTGATTAGGTATTTCTTGTTTGTTTTTTATCTTTGGTTTGTTTTACTTTGTATTTTTTACCTTTTTTGTTTTAAGTTTGCGTTGATTGCTATTTTTTTTCTTTTATTTGTTTTTTTTACCTTATTTTTTGTTTTTAGTTTGTGTTGATTAGGTATTTTATGTTTTTTTATCTTTAATGTGTTTTACTTTGTATTTTATACCTTTTTTGTTTTTACTTTGTGTGGATTAGGTGTTTTTTTATCTTTAACTTGTTTTATTTTTTTTGGTTTTTTTACATTTTTTGTTTAAAGTTTGCGTTGATTGTAATTTTTTGTTTTTTTTTTTCTTTTATTTGTTTTTTTACCTTATTTTTGTTTTAAGTTTGTGTGGATTAGGTGTTTTTGTCTTTTATCTTTAATTTGTGTTATTTTTGTATTTTATTGTTTTTTTTACCTATTTTTGTTGTAAGTTTGCGTTGATTGTTATTTTTTGTTATTTTTTTCTTCTTTTATTTGTTTTTTTATCTTATTCTTGTTTTTAGTTAGTGTTGATTAGGTATTTTATGCTTTTTTATGTTAGATGTACTGGATTTACTTTGTATTTTCTACCTGTTTTTGTTTTTAGTTTGTGTTGATTAGGTACTTTTTATATTTATTATCTTAAATTTGTTTTTTTTTGTACCTTGTTTGTTTTAATTTTGAGTTACTGTTTTCTTTCATTTGGGGTTTTTAATTTTTTTGTTATATTTAAAATTTTCTACCTTTTGGTTTTTAGTTTGTGTTGATTGTTATTTTTTGTTTTTTTTACCTTTTATTTGTTTTCTTTTGTATTGTTTTGTTTTTTTTATACCTTAGTTTTGTGTTTAGTTTCTGCTGATTAGGTATTTTTTGTTTGTTTGTTTATTTATTTTGTTTTTATTAGTATTTGTATTAGTAGTTAAGTTTGCGTTGATTGCTATTTTTTCTTTTATTTATTTTTTTTACCTTATATTTGTTTTTAGTTTGTGATGATTAGGTATTTTCTGTTTTTTTACTTTAATTTGTTTTTAAAAAATACCTAAACAACATATACTAAAAAAATTAAAGATAAAAACAATAAATAACAATCAACACAAACTAAAAACAAATAAAGTAAATAATACAAAATAAAAACAAAAAAATTAAAGAAATAAAAAATAAATGAAAAATAACAATAAACACAAACTAAAAACAAAAAAGGTAAAAAACAGAAATAAAACAAATTATGGAAGTTATGAAGATGATGATTGATTATGTATCTCAAGCTGTTTTTCTTTGGAAATCAGTAATGGTTTTTTTAATGTGACTTCCAGGTCGTGAAAAATCAGCCTTTGATTAGAGGAAGTCGCTCATGAGAACGAAATTTAAAAAAAAAATCGGCCTGTTCTTTAATATAAAGTAATCTGAATCATTGTATATAATGTAGTTGAAGATATTTGAATTTACATTTTGGGATAGAAATACAATCACATAGTTAACGAAATATTTTTATTTTTATTAAAATGTCATTTTTATTATATTTTTCATCATCCCTATAATATTCACAATTTTCGTATAGTGAGTTCTAAATCATATTTAATCAGTCTACACAAGTATCACAAAAGTGTCATTATTATTCTACAAGTCTTATTTTTTTATTTATAAACCATTGAAGTTACGTAAAAATCACAAATTTACTCCCATACATTTGAGAAAAGGGACCTTATGACCAGCCATGAGCAAAAATTATTGATAATTACAGTATGGCACGATATTTAAATTATTTATTTACTAATCTTGTATTAAAACAGAAAACTAAAGAAAAAAGGTTATTAGAAATTTACTTCAAATCTTGATCAATTAAGAGTAATTCTCAAATAACGTTGTTGAATTTAAGTGATTAGTCATAAGGTCCCTTTTCCCAAATGTATGGGATATTATGACCTTATGACCAATCACAGGTAAAACTTATTGATAATTACAGTATGGCACGCACGATATTAACATTATTTATTTACTAAACTTGTATTAAAACAGAATACCGAAGAAAAAAGGTTTTTAGAAATTTAGTTCAAATCTTGGTCAATTAAGAGTTATTCTCATAATTATAACACTATGTTGAATAATTCACACCATGGTGTTATGATGACCTATGCTTTGTGATGCTATCATATAAAATACGCTAAAATAGGTAAAATGTGTTTTGTATGGACGACTTTTCTATAAAACCAAAAATTACCGAGTTTTATAAAAAAATCATAATGGTAGGATAGGATTCGCCAAAAAAATTTTTTTGTTTTTGTTGATCTTTTGAAAAAAAATTAAAAGGATTATTTTTCTTAAGTGGTCAAAAATTATAGAAACCGCCAAAAAACTAACCTTTTTCGTAAGTATTTCGAAAAAAAAATTAAAAAACTTTTTCTAAAACGGTCAAAAATTATAGGCATTCGCCAGATTGTTTTTTTTTTTAATTTTTGTAAAATTTGTGAACAAAAATCAAGGTTTTTCTAAAATGGTCAAAAAGTTTTACGATTCGCCAAAAACACGTTTTCATGTTTAAAAAAAATGTTTATAAATCTTTTTCTGAAAAGGTTTTTAAACATGACAAAGTGATCTAAAATTGTAGAAACATCCAAAAAAAAACTAAAAAACTTTTTCTAAAATGTTCAAAAATGATAGGCATTCGCCAGTGTCTTTTTTGTGTAATTTTTGAAAAAAAAAACAAGGTTTTTCTAAAATGGTCAAAAAGTTATACGATTTGCCAAAAACACTTTTTAAAAAATGTTTAAAAACTTTTTCCTAAATAAGCTTTAAAAAAACGACATACAAATGTATTTATTTTTATTTTCATTTTTTTTTAATTCCTAATCTGTGGCCCCCAAACCCTTTCCTTCCAAATCTTCAACTTTCTGGGATCATTTTGAAAATTTTGCTTACCATTATGCAGGCCGCGTGCTTGTTTGCCACCGTCGTGGTATAAAAAAGAAATACAAATAAGCAAAAGTTGCAAGTAAATTTTATTAAACAATTTTATCAATAGATTTATCATTTTTGTATGAAGTCTGCCATAAGGACCCTTTTCTCCTAAACTTTGAACCCAATTCTTATATAGAAAAAATTAACGTACAGCAGTGAAACGAAGCTACAAATACACGTCTATTCCTATATTTTACAATTTTGCATAAAAGAAAAAAATGATGATTTTGAAGGATTTCACAAAAACGTCCATATCTCCGTAACTAGAAACTGCCATAAGGTCCCTTTTCTTATGGAAAGCCACAATATGCGAGCGAAAAATTTCGGTACTGAAAAAATATAGGTTGGGTACCGTAATAATAAAGGTATAAGTACCGCTTTCAACATTAGCGGTACGTACCGGTATAAAGCGGTACAGTAACAAAATATTTCAACCGGTATAGTCTACCTTTATATCATTACGGTACCGATATTCTATAGCGGTACCGTACCGCTTATATCGTAACGAAAACGGTCCCTGGTTATACGGGCCCACGGTGTATAGCAAAATTTTATTAAATCAAAGTTTTATGTGGTAAATAATTGTGTCGCAAATGATTTGCTTAGGTAAATAAGTAACATATTGTCAAATAACATTTAATCAACTTTTATATTAAAAAGTTTTAATTCAACATACTTTTATGTGACAAACAATTATGAAGCAAATGATTTGCTTACTTAAATAACGACTAAAACATCTTAATTCCTTCACAATAAAATTGTAGGTTAGGTTACGTTAGAACTGCGTCTCTTTATGCGACCCCTTAGAAGATAAACGACTGACAGAACAGTAGGTTAGGTTAGAACTGTGACCCCTTAGAAGATAAACGGCTGACAGAACAGTAGGTTGGGTCAGGTTAGAACTATGACCCCTTAGAATATAAACGGCTGACAGAACAGTAGGTTGGGTCAGGTTAGAATTGTGACCCCTTAGAAGATAAAGGGCTGACAGAACAGTAGGTTAGGTTAGGTTAGAACTGTCACCGCTAGAATATAAACGGCTGACAGAACAGTAGGTTAGGTTAGATTAGAAGAGGGTCAGGGTTCGTATCCGACTCAGTTATTATAGGACATCAAGCTAGAAGGACGCAAGTGACAATATCCATAAGGTACCTTTAGCCGCGGAACGTCACATTATTATTATTTAAACAGTCTAGCACAATAGGCTACTTGACAGGTTTCTGAAAAGTAACTCAGATTGTTTAATGATGTCTATTGAGCACTCAGAAAGTGGTTATTTTTAATTCTTTTGTGTATTTTTTCTGAAAAAAGCAAATAAAAATGCTCTTTTAAAATTAGGCGCCAAAACGCTTTCTCGGACAATATGGCGTCTATTGACGTAACACGATAGTAAACCGACAAACGTCAACGAGGATCGCATAACGTTCTGAATGACAGAATTACGAACGAATAGGATTGACAGATGCTGTCGATGCCGTTTACAATGATGTGACGTCATCGGCCAATCCAAACCGTTTTCGATAAAATGGCGACGGATAAAAAATAATCAATTTTCATCCGGGTTTTATAAATAAATTACCCATTTATTTTTAGTAATATTCGTGTAAATTGGTTTTAATACTTACAATTAATACATATATCCATAATTCTTCCATTATTTTTCACACTGTCAAGTAGCCTATTGTTTAATAATATGTGACGTTCCGCGGCTCCACTGAGCCACAGAATAAGTATTTTTTTTATGAAATAGGGGGCAAACGAGCAGACGGGTCGCCAGATGGTAAGCAATCACCGTCGCCCATAGACACCTGCAACACCAAAAGAGTCACACACATGTGCGTTGCCGGCCTTTCAGGTGGGAGTACGCTCTTTTCTTGAAGGTTTGAAGGTCGAAACGGTCCGGAAACACTGCAGGCGACAATTTATTCCAGAGTAATATATAATCCCAACAAAAACATTATGTAAAAAACTAGCCAAGTCTCGATGGAGCTGCTTGTTTATCTCTAAAAAGTAATTAAATCTAGACAAAGTCGTGCCAAGTCTAAAGTTCCTTACTGCGATTTCTTTATTATTATAGTTAGTGTTGTGTGACTTGGCCATTGAACATTCTTTATACGTTAGTGGGTACAAGTCAATTTTCTTTTGTACCCTTGTGTACCCTTCAACGGTCAAGTCACACGATATTAACTATAATAATAAAGAAATCGCCGTAAGAAACCTTAGACTTCGCACGACTTTGACTAGATTTCATTACTTTTTAGAGATAAACAAGCAGCTCCATCGAGACTTGGCTAGTTCTTTACAGAATGTTTTTGGTGGGATTTAACTTCTTTTTGTAGAAACGTGGGCATATTGATTTATTTTATTAGATTTTCTTATTTGACAGCTTTTTTTCTTTTTAGGAGTAGTTTTTTTTTATAATCAGGGTCACCAGGTACTCCAGATCTTCGATTATCCTAGTTTCTATAGTTTTCCCTTTATGTGGTCATTAAACCCTAACTCTGTACCAAATTTCAGCTCTCTGAGTTTATAGGAAGTACTAGTTCTATTCTGATGATCATGAGTGAGTGAGTGAGTGTCATAAATGCGAAACTTTGCTTTCGCTTAACTTCGGAACTAAATGACCTACAGACTTGAAATTTTGGATTTTAAGTATGTGATTATAGCTTACTGGAAGAAGAAAATTTCTGCGTTCTGGTCTTATCCAGAGGTTCTCAAATAGGGGCCTGAAAATGCGGCGAAATGGTTCCAGTAAAGGATGGTACGGCAGTGTTTGCTTCGCGCACGACTTGGCGGGGGCACTACTGTGCCCCCAGACAAGACATAATACTACATACAGAAGTCGCTCTCTCTAACAAAACTGACGTTCCGACCGCCGGACGGAAGTGAGTGGAGACCATTTCAGTTGCTCAACGGTCTACGTGTTTTTTTTTGAATTGCCTCATACCCATGTAACTGTTATGATGTGTTATCCAAATAAATACTTTTCTATTCTATCCCATTTTGCTTACGTAAGACGGCCCCGTTATTTTAATTGACAAATTAAGCTGAGTACAAGCGAAACTTGTGTATCCATTCACAAAACGAGGAAACAAACAATGGTGCATGCGTAACTAAACAACCATTACGGGTATTGCATTTTAAACCTTATTTTTTAAGGAATAAGGTCGAACTCTTTGTTTTTGTTTACGTGCGTCAAATAGACCCAACTTTCTAATTTGTCACCTCTAACCGCAGACAATTCGCAGACTGTACAGAGTAGTTGAAGGAAGATGTTCCAATGAACGCCAGCATTTTTTTTTGCTACGAAGGCCGTGCCACAGTACTACGGACTAAGCCTCTGTCCCTAATCAAACTGCTCGGATGAACGGACGGAGCTGACCCGCATCCGACCGTCTTTCACTATCGCATAACGCGTGTTCTTTAATAATATTTACCGCGAAACGGAATCGCGGAGTGAGTCAGTCCTGACCGTGCAACTAGACTAGATACTGTAAATATAGAAATTTTATATAGCATTTTTTTTATTGGCGTCTAACAAACAATACTTGCTACGACGAACTGAGAAAACTTTTTGAGTCAGCTAGGTCGGTTGAAAACACACACATTGACGGATTTCATAGTTAATATACCTGAATGCTTAGTACCAACTATAGCTTCCTACATCAAGTGAGTTAGAAGCTTATATTATTCTGTTACTTCTTATTGGGATAGAAATATACGAATAACCATGAGATTTTTGATAACATTAAAATAAATGTATTAAAAATTTTAACAACAATATTCAGTTGCCACGATTATCACTTGTTCTAATAAAATAATTGAAACGGATTAAATCACGATTCACAAATCATATTCGTTTTACGATTTTTTCTATAAGGTCTCACATAAACTCTCGTTCATATAATGTACACACACACAAGTACACGTTATCTGTTTTGCCCCAAGGTTAACTGGTAGAGAATGCTTTATCGCATTCAGTTCACCTTTTGTACGATACGTTTTCTTTTGCTCAATAAAGTTTAAATAAATAGTATGATGTTGTCAACATGCTTCGTCATTCTTAAATTGAATTATTAAGCAGGCACCGCAATAACGTTAAGTCGCCGCGCTGTGTTGCGCTGTGGCGATTGAATCATACCTGTGGTCGCACATAATACTGTAGAAGGAAAAAAAGCGTTTAATCAATTTTTCCTGTTCCTTCTCCTTCACGTTCAAAGTTATCGCGCGGTGCATTACACTTACAAGGTAAAATTATAACCGTGAATCGAAATTAAGGTAATGAATGAATAATATTTATTTCAGATAATCCATATTTTTGTTAGTAGGTAACACGGTTTATACAATACAATACAATCATACTTTATTGCACATCAAAAGAAAATTACATTAAAAATCTATATAAAAACAGTGGCAGGTACACAATAGGCGGTCTTATCGCTAAAGAGCGATCACTTCCAGCCAACCTTTGAGTAGCAGAGTGTATGCAAAGTTAACAAAAGTAAATGAGTAGGTGTTTTGTTTTGAAGCCTGATAAACTTGCAACCTTGACTTCTTTGTATTACCACCCTAGTTATGTAATGTACTATTAACCGTGAATGACATAACAATTGGGTCATAAATCGAGCGTTTAAACCGCCTCACTTCTGTGAACACATTTTTGTCTAGATCCCTGCAAATTTTTGTGGCGTTTTAATCTACTTGGTAGTGATCCCAGACTTCTAATAAATTGTCTGATATCCCATTAAAATCAGCAGGGATTTCAACAAAAATGTGTCAACAGAAGTGAGGCGGTTTAAACGCTCGATTTATGACCTAATTATCGAATGAAGACAAAGATTATAAACAAACAAACATGACATAAAGCCAACACTTTCTATAAACGTAGCCATTGTTTCGCTGTACTCTGACGTAAGCCTGTCAAACAAGGGAGTCCCTCTTTCATCTTATCTAATAGGTTCGTCAATATATAAAGCCATAGAGAATCATTAAAGCGAACCGTCGGTTCTTCTTAGAAACATAAAGAGGATTAAGTTCCACGTTGACGGCGTTAATTTTGGTTGAAATGTGTTTTAATTTATAGCTAGCATTTTGTCTGCGTGAAATAACATGAGAAGTGTGATAAAGCCAAAGATATACAATGTGTGGCCTGTAACCGGAGCTGATAATTAAAACGAAGATTTCCTCAAACTGAACAACATTTGTCCAGCCACATTTAAAAATAACTTATGTTTTCATTGTTAAAACACTTTAAAATTTATTTGAAGCCGCACGCAATGTATTGCGATGTTTTTTATGTTTGTAGCGTGACAAGCGACGTCAATAAGACTGATGTTAACGTACATTGAAAATATTATTTAATTTGTATGAAGAAGATAAAATCTTAAGATTAAGTAATTTTTAAAAGTTGTGGAACAAAAGTTTTATTGTTTGATGAGTAGAATGTACGTTTTAATTATTAGCTCCGGTTACAGGCCACACATTGTATATCTGGAGTAATTCATAATTTAGTTTCAAATGATGCTAATTGATGGCGCTAACGCATGATTGATCGGTTGCATGTTTCTGTGATTTTTTAGGACTTTTCATGTTATTTACGTAGAATTTTTGTTAGCCAAATTGAATGTCATCCCCATATTATCATGCCAAATAAAGTTCTTAATGATACTCTACCTACTACTCCTATTTGTGATTGTAATATGGCATTATAATATGGGGTCTTAACCAATTGAGACTTAACCAAGTAAATATCTGTCTATCTCTATTAATAGAAATAATCTTTTAATCATAATCTCCCTGTAGCAGCTTATATTACGAGTTCTGATAAAAAATCAAAACATTGAAAAATTAAATGTGACCTACTTGAACAAGCGGCCCTGTCTTTCCGGGACAACGCGCTAACCACTACACCACGTAAACATTTTTTTTATACTGCTAATGTAGCAAGCAAGCATACGGCCTGCCTGATGGTAAGCAGTCACCGCAGCCTATGGACGCTGGCAATAAAATAAAAATATAAAAATAAAATAGTTTATTTTTGCAAGTAGGACCTCAAGGGCTCTTTTACAAGTCTGAGTCTAAATATGTATGTATTATTTATTATATTATATATATATTGCCTGGAAAAATCGCGACAGGGAGCTCATTTCACATTCGGATAGTTCGCGGTTTTTTACCGCGAACTATCCGAATGTGAAATGATCTTTGGAACATTTTGGTGGAACTTTTTTATCTTTGGAACATTTTGGTTCCAACCCACATTTACAGGCCACGCGGAAATTGTCTATGTACTTTATTTGTAATTTATCCATGCCAGTCGTTTTTTATTGTAACTTGTGCAATAAAGAATGAAGAGTCACATTTTTTTGAAAATGAGATTTTAATCTCAAAATGTAGAATAAACTATAACTTACCACTTGATTACAGGTGAATATCTTAAAATATATATTTTTTTTACTTTAAAGAGATGGTTGCCATAGTGTTCCCGATGACTAACTTTCAAACCGCTATAACTCAAAAAGTTACTTAGGTGGATATGTTCTTTCCGTCTACCCTTAAAGTAGTATTGTATCGTATGATCCCCTCCTCGTGGTAGAGATGGGGAAAAGCGTGATATTTGTATCTCCTTGACTGTCGTTCCGATTCCAAGAAAATCACTGTGAAAAATCGCCGTGATTTTGTGACGCCTATCGCTCACATCACGATATCTATGGTTCGGTTATCTAAGTGACATAATGGACGCAGATGCGTTGCCGAATAAGCGCGATTGACGCCGTCGCATCGCAGTGCCAACAGAACGAAGATCGCGCTCGGTTTTTGAACGTTTTCCTGACGCGAGTCACTGAGATAGTTACCAGGATAAAGTAACAAACTATGTGAATTTGGAACGTCGTCGATCCGGCGCAGTCAGGCACGGCGATATATTTAAGCGACTGATCACTGTGATTTTTTTTATCCCCCATCTCTACCTCGTGGTTAATTTTAGGACTTGGGCGTTAGGCCCAGGTAAGTCTTACGAGTAACTTATATTTGTAACATTTACCAGTATATGAATGGCGTGTGCGCAAATTAAGCCAATGAGGGCGGTGCCGATGGAGCCGACGAGGAGACCAGCGTTCTTGAAGGCCAGGGGCATTGCCAGCACCCCGGATCCCAGGGAGGCCTTTAACAGATGGGCCAGGGCACCCAGGCTCCTGAAACAGTCATGTTCCAATTGAGCATTTTTCAAGAAAAGTGTACATGTTTGGGCCGTAACGAAACTGAAAGTTGGTGTCAAATCAATACATTTTTGTGACGTAGCGGAAAGTTAGACAGTAGGTATGTAAACAATATTTAAGTACCGTTGAATTGTACAGTTTTATTGAAAAACACTGAACTCATTTCAGATAAGAAAACAGTTTGGGTTCACCACATTTTCATTTCATCCAGTTCCTATTTCGTTTTTTTTGGGTAATACAATAACGGGTTAACAATTAATTAAGCTAGGCAAAATGGAAACTATTTACACAAATTTAAAAATAAACCGAATTCAAACAAGCTTTATAAAATAAAATAACTAGAACTAAGAGGTGGTAACAACTATTCAATGACAGATGGCGCTTACATCAACAACCATACAAACGGCACTATTTCCATAGTGTTCTACATCGCACTATAGAAGCGTTTAAAAAGGGGTCCGTTTTATTTTTTATTTTATTTTGTTTTTATTTTATTTGTTATTATAGTGGCAATAGAAATACACGGGGCGAAGCCCCCGTATGGAAAAAGTGAACAAAACAAACTCCCTTTATTAGGTTAGGTTTGTCAGTCAGCTTGTGTCGCTGAGAGCAGAAATAGAAGAGCGAGTTCAGCGGGGCTTCGTCGGCCTGCTGGCCGGTCATAGTTGGGGTCTACCTTATTTCGTATAAAACTAAATGGTATAAAATCAAAACGTATAAATTCAAAACGTATAAAATCACTTCGTATAATCATTCATTTCGGTTAAAATTCATTTTGTATAACATTTAAAAGCTCTAAATACGAAATCTCTATTCTTCAATATGTCTAACATTCAAAATGTATAAAATCATTATGCATAACATTTAAGATGTATAAAATTATTACGCATAATATTCATTTTGTATAACAATTACTTGATCGCATATTTAAAACGTAGAACATTCAAAATATCTAATCATCACAATGTATACAAAACAGTCGGTCGGGCTCCGCAACTGCTCCGCCGCTGCGGGAAGAGCAGCCCCTTCGCCCTTGCGTATCAAAGCATATACAGGCTGCTCCATATACAGACCTTATACAGGGTGTCACTGTTTTATATACAGGGTGTAACTGTGATAGATACAGAGTGTCACTGTGATAGGTACAGGGTGTCACTGTGTTATATACAGGGTGTCACTGTATTATATACAGGGTGTCACTGTGTTATATGTTTCGTTTTTAGGGTCATCAAAAAAAATAACCCTAACCTACCTATTTTGGGAGCCGTTTTGTTTTTAGGGTCATCAAAAAAAATAACCCTAACCTACCTATTTTTGGAAGCCGTTTCGTTTTTAGGGTCATCAAAAAAAATAACCCTAACCTACCTATTTTGGGAGCCGTTTTGTTTTTAGGGTCATCAAAAAAAAAATAACCCTAACCTACCTATTTTTGGGAGCCGTTTCGTTTTTAGGGTCATAAAAAAAAATAACCCTAACCTACCTATTTTGGGGGCCGTTTCGTTTTTAGGGTCATCAAAAAAAATAACCCTAACCTACCTATTTTTGGGAGCCGTTTCGTTTTTAGGGTCGTCAAAAAAAATAACCCTAACCTACCTATTTTTGGAAGCCGTTTCGTTTTTAGGGTCATCAAAAAGAATAGCCCTAACCTACATATTTTTGGGAGCCGTTTCGTTTTTAGGGTCATCAAAACAAATAACCCTATCCTACCTATTTTTGGGAGCCGTTTCGTTTTTAAGGCCATTAAAAAAAATAACCCTAACCTACCTATTTTGGGAGCCGTTTTGTTTTTAGGGTCATCAAAAAAAAATAACCCTAACCTACCTATTTTTGGGAGCCGTTTAGTTTTTAGGGTCATAAAAAAAAATAACCCTAACCTACCTATTTTGGGAGCCGTTTCGTTTTTAGGGTCATCAAAAAAAATAACCCTAACCTACCTATTTTTGGGAGCCGTTTCGTTTTTAGGGTCATCAAAAAAAATAACCCTAACCTACCTATTTTGGGAGCCGTTTCGTTTTTAGGGTCATCAAAAAAAAAATAACCCTAACCTACCTATTTTGGGAGCCGTTTCGTTTTTAGGGTCATCAAAAAAAAATAACCCTAACCTACCTATTTTTGGGACCTGTTTCGTTTTTAGGGTCATTCATAAACAGCAGTATAATTTGGAAAAGCTTATTGCTTAAAAATGTGAACTTGGAAAAATATATATGACTAGATTATGACTAAGCTGCGATATATTTTGAAATATACATTACACCAAATATTACTTAAAATACATTACAGTGACACCCTGTATATAACACAGTGACACTCTGTATATATCACAGTGACATCCTGTATCTATCACAGTGACACCCTGTATCTATCACAGTGACACCCTGTATATAACACAATTGCACCCTGTTTATATCACAATTACATTCTATATATATCACAGTGACACCCTGTATACATTACAGTGACACCTTGTAGTTAACACAGTGACACTCTGTATATATCACAGTGACATCCTGTATCTATCACAGTGACACCCTGTATATCTCAATTAAACTGCTTACAGACATGTTTTCTCTGCTGACAGTGACATCCTGTATCTATCACAGTGACACCCTGTATATAACACAATGGCACCCTGTATATATCACAATGACATTTTGTATATATCACAGTGACATCCTGTATACATTACAGTGAAACCTGGGCCTCATATTTCAATAATATTAAGGGTTTACAAAAATTAGACCTTTTAACAGTTATACCCCGTGAATGTTATACCTTATAATACTTATAACAAATAACGTTTCGAGCAAATGAATATTATACCTTATAATACTTATAACAAATAACGTTTCGATCAAATGAATGTTATATCATACGAAATTATACAAGATGACTTTAGAGCATTTGAATTTTATACGAAATGTAATTATACACTTTAATTTTTATGCCATCTGAATTTATACGAAATGAATCATTATCCGAAATGAATTTCGACGAAGTGATTTTATACGGATTGGTTTTATACCAAATAAGGGGATACCTCATAGTTGTTTAGAAAGAGAACCCTAATCTTCTCATAGCTGCCCTACTAAACGAACGGCCTAAGCATTGGCCAGCCATATCATTAATTGATACATTGACGCATTGGCTAAATTTCATCCAGGCAGTTAACTAAATGTCGCCGTTTAGTAAAAAGGCTACGCAGTTAACCAAAAGGCTAATTAAATAAGTTGACTGCGATATTACTACATTAAAAATTTCAACCACAATACTCACGATGTATTTGAAGCTATCGGTCTGTGGTCCGCGGGAACATAGGGGTCCAAGTCTTCTCTGGATCCATTGTACGCCAATTCTATCCTGCAACAAAACAAACGAGATTAATATGGACTCATTAATACAGAATTTGAGGCGTGATGTCATATAAACACCGAAAAGATAAGAGTTGAAAGCAACGATATCCAGATCTATGCTTGTAGTTAGATGTATATTGAGCAACCATTTTGTAATAGCAACTGGAAATTCTTGGCAGAGATTGAAAAGAAGATAATTTGTGGATAATATTTGATGCAACGATTAAATATTGCAAGGAAAATAAATTAAACATACATAACAAAGTGACTCAGAAAGAGACTAATCAATCGAAAACGGACGAACGGAGGAACAATTATCATTTAATTTGACCAATTAAAAGCGTCATTAATTGTTTGTTATAATTTCTATGAATATTGCTTTCGCCTATTGAGCCAAATGCAATCAAATAAACGAGATGAAAGGCATTGACAAATTAATTAAAAATTACCCGCATAGTGGAATTAATTTCAAGCATTTAGGACTAATGTTTGTTTCTAATGAATCTACCATCTTCAAGAATCCACGTTTATTTGGAACTGATATTAATGTTAATAAACTGAATCGCGATTCAGCGCTAGCCCCTTGTTTCCCATAAAGTAATAAGTCATAATGTGTTTTTGTCATAATCATCAAAATCTAAGAATTTTATTCTAAAACCGTCATATTTTCAGGATAATAATAATATCCATATCCCTAGTATTGAAACCGTTATGTTAGGTTGTTTTATAACAACTCTGAAAGGTTTATGGTTTTAGAGAAATTTACTACTATGACATTCGATAAATAAAACATGCTATGACTTTAAATTTATGAGAAACAATAGATTGAGCACTTTGATGGCTTAATAGTTACGTCCCAATGGGTTCAGTTTGACAAACTACACTGGGGCTAGACGCCGCAAGTGACGAACACTTCAAATTGATACGATTTAACCCCAATCGATACAATGAGTAATGTGATGAAATGCGTAGTTTTCATTGCATCATCTAATTTCACAACCCGTCAATGATGCATCTCAGGGCACGTCACATTGCCCATCAGCATATCCACTTGACACGTGTAATATGAACTGAAGGCTTGGCTAAAAATAGTCCAGTCCAGGGCCCTTTCTCCAATGAGAAAAATGGCACCCTTGGCACTTCTCCAGGGCCCCACAGAGCTATACGTCGCACTCCTTAAAAGCACTCGCACTCGTTTAAGCAGAGAACTAATCATCTGGTTATTTCCAAATGGGAGTATTTACTAATCTAGGCTTAGGTTAGGTGAAGGATAACCGCATCAAAAGGCCAATAGCAAGCCAAACTAGTACGGACAACTTGTTTTGCACTATTATGTAATAGAAATTATTTTTAAGGTCAATATTTACACATTTAAATATAGACGGTAGGTAATCTATATTGTGTTCTTTTTTAAGTAAGAATGAACTCATTTTTATAATAATACGATTTAAGATTATTCGAGTCAGTCAGTTTCCCATACAAACAAAAAAGGGTCATCATTCGCTCCTACGGCATCAATTATGCTGGATGGTTGGATCCGGTGCTTTCCGTCCGGTGGTCGGGTCTTTTAGTGAGAGAGACATCTGTACGTAGTATCATTACTTATTCTGTGGTTGTGGTTACCCGTAAGTCTCGATTCCAAGATGATACAAAATAAATACTTGTGGTTTTATCTCTTGGTTAAGTTAATGGAAATATATATGTGGCCACAGACGTTTCGTTTATTTACGTATTCATCGGGTTATTCATTTCTGTTTGAGGTAAATTTTATTATGTATAGGGAAATCTGTCCAGGAAAACCACTAAATAATTATGTCATATCTTGTAATTAGTTCTGAATAATTGATTGACATAATAAGAGTCGGTAAAACAATAAATTAATAAACAGGCATCGGATATTCCTGCGCCTATTTACCTAAAGTTGGCGAATTCCCGGAAAAAACTAAGCAAGTATGGAGTCGGCTTCTTAAAAATATATTTTTAAATGATATAAGTGATTACCTGTTCATTGCTATCGTCTCTTTGTTAAAATTATATTTAAGATAAAACTTAACGCAAATTGTTCTACTAATAGTAGCTATAACGTTAATTCGTTACCGAAATGAATTGCACGTAAATGAAATAATATTTAGTCGTTCTGTACATGGGAAATAACTTAAAATAGTACATTGCAATACTATAATAGGTATGTGTTTATGTTAGCCTAATTTCCGAAATCCCGGTAAATTTACGTACTAACAAAAGTAAAAAAATAAATTGTTTCCGCCTCCATACCATTCAACTACCTACGCCGACGCCGAAGTTTAGGTAAATAGGCGCAGGAATATCCGATGCCTCTTAATAAACTAAAGTCAACTAAAAAAAAGTCTAGTGCGAGTCGGTCAAACTCGGTACAAACTTGTAGCATGTATTTGGCACACATTTCATATCTTTGTACTTATTAATTTACATTTTGTTACCTGGACTAATAAAATAAAATATTAAAATATTTAAAATGTTAATAGTTCAAGATAAACTGCATTGAGAAACAAATTTAGCTTTGCTATTGGAAAACTGTTATACCCATACATCGACATAGGTCGCGGTTAGTTTAGCAACTGTCAAAATAATATTGTATAACGATTTTGGTGAATTTCTATTCTACGTTGCCAGTTAGGAATACCTTTATATTTTTCCTGTAATATTGAGGATGATAATAATATTGATAATCGGTAATTATTACATATTTTTCTGTTCAGTCACTACGGAGATAATAGGGGGTAAAATAGTATTTTTTAACGTTTTTTTTATCTTAAATAAAAACGACATGTTTAAGAAAAATAATAAAAGCAGTTTAGATACCCCATTTGATAGGTAGCCCTACTTTTAATTTTCGATTTCCATTTCAGCACCCTTTAAAAACAAGAAAACAATAGACTCGGGTTAACGATTTTTAACACTATTCCAAATGTCAAATCGATAACAGCAGTAGTTCCTGAGATATCTGGCTGTGACAGACGGATCGACAGACAGACAAGAGTCGCACCATGTGGGTTTCTTTTTTACCATTTTGGTACGGAACCCTAATAAATTAAGTTAAAACTAAATTGTTTTTAAAATATCTGAAAAAATTGGGTCCCTTGGCACGGTGCCGAATATAACGGCAGCGTTTCCCCGCTCTATATAGTGAGTTTGTATGAAGGATCATTTTTGGAAAATGGACCCGAAAAATCAGGTATTGCCATACCTACATTTGTTCGTATATTGTCACGTTTACTAGCTACAAATCTGCCTCGTCTTGAAGGACAATACAATTTGTTTGTATGCGTATCTATCGATTTCATGGTTGTCACGCGTGCGAATACCTCACATTCACATGATTTTTGTTCTATCTCCATATTCTGCGTGAAATATTTCCATGAATAATGAAATGTTTGGCGTGTGTGGTTTCCAAGTACACTCGCGTTCAAAAATTTCGGGTCAGTGAAATATAATAATAAATATTAGGGGACAATCTTGTAAACATCGAACTAGCCCCATAGTAAGCTCAATAAGGCTTGTATTATGGATACTACACGACGATATATTTAATAGATACAAATACTTATATACTTAGAAAACATCCATGACTCAGGAACAAATATTCGTGCTCATCACATAAATATATGCCCTTAGCGGGATTCGAACCCAGGACCTCCTGCTTCGTAGGTAGGGTCACTACCAACTAAGCTAAAGTGGTCGTCAAAATATCGCCATATCTCCTAAAATACTCCAGGATTGTGAAATTATTGAATCCCGTTTTGATCTTTAATTAATAATAGGTATTAAATGCAAAAATAACACTGAAAATAATAGCAATTTCGGGTTTAGATCGAACTCGTAAAAACCCGTGAAAAATAATGACGTTAACGGAGTGAAATATCTCAAAAATCACCATTGTTGGACACTCTAGCACAACTGTGACACGCGACTCTTTGTCGCGCGACAAATAAATACTACCTTTTTTTTTTTTTCGGTGGGAAAATGCATTACGCATACCCCCCCGGGGCCTAGGGAGGCCCGATGTTGGTTGGGGGGGTTATGTGGGACTCACTCCTCTCACCCACCCTCTGCTAATCAGAGGGGGGGAGGAGCATACCCACTAAAAACCCACCGGCGTTTCTCCGCACTGCCGTTTTGGGGGCACTATGGGCTCCACTATGGGTAGCACTTCTACCATGTGTGCCCCCCAAATAATAAATACTACCTATCTCTTTCCACGGAATATAGTGTGACAGTGACAGTGCCTGCTATGTCGCGCGACAAGCGAATTCGCGCCCAGTCAAGCTAGAGGTACTGGAATTATGAAGAATAGTACATTATGTAAATGAAACAAGTGTCAAATATTGAAAAACACCTATTTCTATTATTTCAATTAGGGTGACCCGAAATTTTTGACCGCCAGTGTATTTGGAGGCAAGTGTACAGCCAGCACATGATGGCCGTCACGTATCTCGGGTTTTCTTCCAAGATTCCGGAATAATATATGAGATTCGGGTGAGAAATGCTACTTGTAAAGGAAAACACCCCGGATTCCCCCACCGCCGGACATCTGACAGATAGATATACGAAATCATTTTTGCCCAAGCTAAAATGGAGTCGCTTCGCTCGCGCCTCACACCGCAAAAATCACGGGTTGGGTCCTGAACGCCTTACTTGCATTTAGCCTTAGAGAGCAGAGCACCTTAGTTGTATTTTTGTCCGGGGAGTAAAATGTCTTGGTCTGTAAAACGCCCTCACTGTTATAAGACATAGTAGACTGGATGACTTGACTGCAAAACGGCTTAACGTCATAATGTTTTAATAGGTATATGGTCTGAATAATCTTTACGTCCAATATTGTAGAATGTCTTTATAATATAAAGACTATGTAGTTAAATCGTAAAGTATAAAAAAATGTCTTAAGTAGCAATTTGTCCAGGTTGTATAATGATATAACATTATTTTATTATCACCTTCATAGTACTTCAAATTCGATTACAGGCCACTTATATTGATAATTAAGCAGATATTAATGTTAATCTGCAGTCACTCATTTTGCATAAATATAACGTAGTCATTTAGCAATAATGACGTTTCATCCACTTCCTCATTTTATAACTAAGACATTAAACAAACAAGATCTTTTGATTACGTAGTCCTTATCACAACCAAGACTTTATACAATGAGGGTATTTAGAAATCAGAAATCCACCAGCTGGCAGCAGGGTGGCGAAAGGTCTATTTGGCAGTAGATGTCAAAATCAGGTGGTGTGATTGGTGGATCTTGACGCCTACTGTCAAAAAGACCTTTCACCACCCTGCTGCCAGCTGGTGGGTTTATGATTTCTAAACACCCTCATTGAGACATTCTGCCTACTTGTGCATTTCACGACCTAGGCGTTTTGCTCCCTAAGTCTTCTTGAAACTTGAACCATTTTGTAATAATGGGATTAGATAAACAAGTCATTTTGCATACTTGGCCAGAGTACAACTGAGACGTTTGGAATACCAAGGCTAAATGCAAGTAAGGCGATCAGGACCCAACCCAAAATCACGTGATTCATTGCTTTCTCTGTTAGTTACCACGCATTCTCGTTCTTGAATGCTTACTAGGTAAGTAAATTAGTCTTATCATTCTTGAGATAAAGTGTACATATTAAGATATTGAAGTGTAACTGTACCTGAGAGAGAATATAATTATGCATAACATAATAGCGTCATACAAATTTTGTAGAATGAGTTGAATGCCACATCACAAAGGTTTTAATAAAGTTTCGGCCAAAAATAAATCGACTTCACGTTTTTAAACTTATTTTTATATTATATCTATCTATTACATATATCGTCGTCTAGTATCCATAACACAAGCCTTATTGAGCTAACTATGGGGCTAGTTCGATTTGTGTAAGATTGTCCCCTATATTTATTTATTTATTTTATTTATATTTTACTAGCATTTACCCGCGGCTTCACCCGCATTGTTCCCGTTACTGTCCCATGGGAACTATTTACCGGGATATAAAGTATCCAATCCAGGACTTGGTCTACTTGCATGCCAAATTTCAGCTCAATCCATCCAGTGGTTACATCGTTATTGAGTAACAAACATCCAAACATCTTCACAAACTTTCGCATTTATAATAGTACTCGTAGTAGGATCAGGTGGATTTCACTCGATTTTGGCCTTCCGCGCGGTGGGCGGAGCCGATCAGTACGCCGACAGACTAAACGTCACCACGCATAGAGGTGTGCGGCAGACCATTTAAATTGCAACGTTTTTTATTCGAGTCGAATTTCAAATAAAATGAACCGAACAGAAGTTTTACGAATAAAAATCGGGCGCTGAAATTTTAATTAAAAACAGCATTTAAACCATTGACTTAATCACTATGCTATAAATTTTGCCGTAAAAATGCAATCACTACAAATGCCTAGAATAATTATTTTGATACAGCGTTTTGGTTTAATGCACATACAGCAATTATTTGGCGTTGATTATTTGGGATATTTAGTTTTTAATAGGATAGTTTACTTTCTAAATAAAATTCTGTCAAAATCACTTTTTTCAGACAAGCTTTTGTTACCGTCTATACCTTCTTTTTATAGCAAACTGCACGTCAAATCTAATCGAATGAGCCCAAACACGGTGGATTTAACTGATGTAATTTAGGTGATCCTATGGCTACCATTTGGCTCCATCATCAAATCAGCTCCATCTCATAAGAATAGTACATTGTCATCCTATTTTCATTATTATTATTTCAATCGGAATCCGGAAAGTGGGTCGAATTTAACTTAACTAAGATTTGATTACAATTAGACATGCAGACAGACACAGGGACAGGGTAAACTAAACAAAAACTTGTAAAACAGCAGTGGATCATGTCGGAGATATAACCGAAAATTATATATTGGGCATTTTTCAAAATTTCACCCGGACCCACACATAATAGCGGTAACAGGTCATTTTGGTACAAATGCCTATATGTACATGTACAATCGTTCAAAATCAAAAAGTATAATATTAATGTTAATATGTTTGTACGAACAAACGACAAAAAGGTAATGCTAACGTTGGTATAAGTGGCACTATTTTATGGGTGGATTTTCGCAATTGGTATGTCATGCATTTAGTTTGGCATACAAATCTCGCGGACAAAAATCGTATTCTATCCTGTATCGTATTCTAGAGTATTCTATCCTGAAAACTTACAGACAAATTGATACCTCGACCATAATGAATTATATCGTGAATTTTTTTAAGTAGAGCATATAGTAGTCAATCGCATTTTGTACATTTTAACCACAGAGTATTCTGTCTTGAATACTTTCAGACAAAATTACGTCTAAACCATAATGAATGCTGTCTTGAAAACATTCAACTAAAATAAATCTTGACCATAGCGTTCTTGAATACTTTCAGACATAATTACTTCTAAACCATAATTAAGCTGTCTTGAAAACATTCTGACTAAAATAAATGTTGACCGTATCGTTTTCTGCTCTTAAAATATTTAGACAAAATTGTGGCATTAATATATATAATATTTTGTACTTTTGGACAGTATTACATCTCAATCTTTTATGTATTTTGGTATTTGTATCAAAATGACCTGTTACCATATTAGTCCTCAGCATAAATATTAACGCTAATGCTTATGCATAATATGTATAAGTCTGGGACTAACTCGCAATTATAAAAATGCTATATTTACCTACACTTTTGTACCAAATTAATAAAGTTATCATTAAAATCCGCTATTTTTGATAACCATGCTCAGAAGAAATGATTGTACTTCGGTAGATTTCAGACATTAAATCACTAGGATGTTAACAAATGAATGAGATGTTATAAAAATGCATACTTACTGAAATTGATAAACCATTTGAGACATTCCCCCAATTCCTCAAATATCCTATGATGAAAACTGAATTATGAAACATACAAATCTGGATACAAAATGTTTTTTTTTCAAATCGGTTTATAACCCTACTACTAGTTCTAATTAAGGCTAAAATTGGGGTGTCTATCATTGTATCGAAATTCCTGTCATCGAATTTCATATCACCGAAAACTATTCCACGAATGTCATTTCATTTTTTTTTCTAATCACATAATCATCAATTCATTTCTTTTCGAATAATCGATCAACTATTCATCGTAAATCGTTTCGAATTTGTCTCAAATCGTAGCTTAACTATTCATCGAATTTACCTTTCATAGAATAATTACTTAGTCGTAGTATTAATTTATCGAAACATGAGTCACAGATGGTACGTCCCATAACATATACAATACAATATAATCAATTAAAATTTATTTAATTTTATATATTTGAAATTGTAACGCCTGTGACCTAAACCTAACCTAACCTACTTTTTGATAGCAGTTCGTTTTTGTTGGGGGACGCAGTTCGAACCCTAACCTAACCTAACCTAATTGAACTTATGGTTTGAGTTTTTTTTAATGCGGGGGGCTTCGCCCCCCGAGCCCCCCTTGTGGGGGGCTTCGCCCCCCCGTCCCCCCTTTTTCTTCTGTGCCCTTATAATTTACTAACCTAACCTACTTTTTGATAGCAGTTCGTTTTTGTTGGGGGTCGCAGTTCAAACCTTTTTTTTTTTTTTGACGGTGGGAAAATGCATTACGCATACCCCCCCGGGGCCTAGGGAGGCCCGATGTTGGTTGGGGGGGTTATGTGGGACTCACTCCTCTCGCTCACCCTCTGCTAATCAGAGGGGGGGAGGAGCATACCCACTAAAAACCCACCGGCGTTTCTCCGCACTGCCGTTTTGGGGGCACTATGGGGTCGTAGCATTTCTACCATGTGTGCCCCCCGGCTGCTCTGGCTTTTACGACGCCAGGGCTCCCGCGACGCAGTTCAAACCTAACCTAACCTACTTTTTGATAGCCATTCGGTTTGGTAGGGGGACGCAGTTCTAACCTAACCTACTTTTTGATAGCAGTTCGTTTTGGTAGGGGGACGAAGTTCAAACCTAACCTAACCTACTTTTTCTTTCCTTTCTGGCAGCATTTCAGTTTGTTTGGGGCGCAATTCAAACCTAACCTAACCCATTTTTCTGGTAGCAGTTCGTTTCTGTGGGGGTCGCAGCCTTTTTTTTTAAGAGGGGAATATGCGTTACGCATACCACCAGGGTGCGGAGACGGACCCTGATGGTTATGTGGGACTCCCTTGTTGGCTGATGAGGCCCAGGTTTACCCACTAAAAACCCCTGTATGTGCCGCCTCCGTGCTACAGGGCGAGACCACGAGAACGGTGTAACCACTCCACCGTAGCCTCGCCAACAGCCGTCCGAACTCCGGACTCGTCTCTGGGGAGACTCTCTCCCCGTTCCTCTCTATTTTTATGGCACAGTTTAGTTTCTGTAAGTTTCGCAGATGCGAAATAGGGTGTTAAAATGTACTGTTGTTGAAACGTATTATCAAATATAGTAACACTGGTGAAATGATTTTCTATGTAATAAGAATTTTGGGTACTGAAACTTAAGTTAGACCAAAATTATATTAAAAGCGATTCGATGAACGACTATGTCGATGAACAAATAAAATAATGAAGTAAAAATCGATTTTTCCGTAAAAGGTAATTCGAGCAAATGTATGAGCGATTTAACGGAGTTCGATGAATGATTCTTATGTGATAATAAAATTCTGCGAATAGTGTTATAGGAAACGATAATCGATGAAACGATTTTCGGTAAAATGATGGATTACCCTAAAGTTGATATGTGATGCGATTAAAAACCACCCAAAAAGCATCACACCTTTATTTTGAATAAGATAAGAAGAGAATAAGATTTGAATAAGAGTATATTATATTATATACCTAGCAGTGGCGTGGCGTAAAAGATATCTTTGGGCAAGCCGGTGCAGATTTGGCGTACATTTTTCTTAAGAGTTGTAGAATAAGGTGCTCAAATGGCAAGCCGGTAGGAATCGAGTTCTTTGGACGCCACGCTACTGATACTTAGGCCAGTAAAGTAAGAAATGTCTCGGCTACGCGGCCCGCAAGTTGACGCTTTCCGGCCGGAGGACAGAAAATATTTTTCGATTAGTCGCATTTTTTATGATGGCACGCTTGAGGAATCGATGGAACTAGTGTTGCAGATACAAAGTAGTATTAGTAGTTGTTTAAAGTCGTTTTTTAAGTGTAATTATTTTACGCTTAAGTGAGCACTGAAGTTAGTTTAGATGTACTTAGTCTTGAAGATATTCTCGTGAATAACAAAGACCTCGACAACCTTAAACGTCGACGTATTATGTGATGTCAATGTCTATTATGACGTCGTCTTATTTCCCTAGAGTACAATGCTCATGATAACAATTACGAGCTCTAATTTACCTTGTGTGTATACAATACGTTTAGTGACCGTGGGGTTTCCTTGAAAGTAATAATAAGGTAACTATATTTCCACCGCCATGCCCAGTAGAGTTAGATTCCATCAATCAACAATAGTCCTTGCATTTGGCGGGGGCTGTCTCTGCGTGCGTCCTGTGACACGGGCAGGGACAGCATCCGCTGGGTGTACACTTTGCCTCTCATTAAATTGTCGAAAGGGCCTCTACGCGTTGGCGTCGGCTCCGCGCACGCCTCCCAAAGGTCCGGGACACCATTGTCACGTGAACGGGCAAGATAACTATAGTGTATATTGAATAGACTACTTTCCTAATAAAATATCATATCAGCTTATTTTTCAATATTATGCAGTTTCGTGGAAAATACAAAAAACTAAAGTGAAAAAAAAGCCCTTCCGAACGAGCTTCTGGAAATTTTATTTATGCGAAAGTAATTTAACACCAACAAGCTTTCTTGAAATTTCAAATTCTTATTAGAAAAGCGGAGAATCTCTAGCAAATGTCCGACATCTGTATGAAAAATACACTGTGTTCAAGGGTAGTTCTCTGCGACTAAACAGTCGCACCAATCGCATCATTCATTACCATCGCCACATTATGGATGAGCTCCCTGTAAACTATGGAGTCGTTTTTGGTTATCTTGTAGAAGTCGCGTGCCTCTGCTATTTTTATCATAATGATCCTGATTGCTTTTATAAAACGGCCAATAATAGTAGCGATGGTAATGAAGCAAGCAAAACGGTAAAAAATCGCAGAGAATTACCCTCAACACTTTTGGCCAAGGCTGTATTTTAAATGTAAGCGTCATATACACTTTCGACGGAATTAAATAACAAAATACTATTGAGAATATTGAATTAAAAACGGATCACAGTTGTAGGTACAAAAGACGAGCATCCACTCGACATGTTTCGGGAGCATTCGGCATTCCCTTAATCATGAGTAGTATTCGCGAACGCTGCCAGGCGACATGTCGAGTGGATGTCTCATCTTTTGTATAGTCTATCCGGCGCCGTTAGAGTAAAAAGCCATAAAACTTGTTACAATAGCATTATTATTTCGAAAGGTGACAAGTCGTAGTAGTGAATTTCGACCTGAACACTTTCTATTAAAGTTCAAAATGCTTTTTATGTTTTAAATACAAAAGGTGTCTTCACACTGCATAGGTTTGTCAAAACTGTAATAAGTGAGTTAAATATTAAAACACAACCATAAACTACTAAACCAGATTCAACGGAATAGGTACTAGTTGAAAATTTCCGATTGTTGTAACCCTACCTTCCAATGTTTTTTATTGCATTTGCAATTTTTGCGCTGTCATTTGATATTGTACCTTAGTACTAACTATTACGTTAGCTTTTTGTATACGTAAGAAATCACTTACACTCTTTCTATAATAGATAACCAATTAGCTCATTTTTATGACTCTTTACTCTTAAGTCGGCGGTCAGACTATACAACGCGAGTGATCCATTTTTAATTCAATATGTTTGAGTCTCGCGGTGGTTTTCTAAGTAAAATAGCGAAATACTAATTTATCCACTTGATAACGTTGGTATACAATAAATAAATATATGCAAAAGGAGCCGCGAGCTCCTGAGAAGTTCCGGTCACTCCCGACGTGCAGCATAGGCCGCGCATGGCCCCGCTGCAGAGGCTCCATCACCGGTGTGGTTTTAGTGGATATGCCTCCTCCTTCTGAGGGATGATCCCCACATAACCCCCCCGAATAGTCCTTTTAGGGCCTGGGAAAGGGTCTGGTAATCCCTGGGGGGTATGCGTAATGCATTTCCTATGAACTGAGAACCTTCCACTTTGTTTGAAGTCGGTTTAAAAGCAAATAACTTACTTGGAGCTGTAGTTATCCATGGCGTGGTGCGGCGGCGCAGAGGGTCCGTTTTCAGTCTTCTCCATTTCTGTACTTTAAAGGTAAGCGAAGAAACAATTTAATTCCTTTGACTTCTTTTAGGTTACATCTCCACTATTCTTCTGTGTTGTATCTGCAACAATAGAGTTTTGTCATCTGAGTATTTTATATAAAGACTTTTTTGTTTAAAATGTCCTCTTAACTAGCAGTTAACAGTCCGTCACTAAACTGACGATTAGTGTCAAACTCCATATATTTCGTCACGAACTGACAGGTCAGATAGTATTTAAACATAGCTTAAGTTTTCCCTTATCGTACATTTTAAAATAAAAATGCATTTTAAAATAAACGTGGCAGTTTTTTATGTTACTACTTCCCACTGTTAAATAATCAGAAAATTCAAATTTCAAAAACGCCGACTCAAAAAAAACCTATATCTCATAAACAGATAAACCGATCTTGGTGTAACCTAGCTAAGAACACTCTCAGGTCAAGCCACCTGTCAAACAAACAAAAAAAAATTAGTCCAACAACATCTAACCCCAAACGCATATACCGCTTCTAGAGTCCGACCGAAATTTCGGTTTCGGTTTCGGCCTGGTTTCGGTTTCGACTGCCATCCAGCCGAAACTACGGCCGAAACCGAAACTGAATTTGAACGGTTTCACGCTACGATCGGACAGTCTTTATTTAAAAAAGCACTAATAATTTATTTGAAACAAGATGTTCTTATGAGTAAATAAAGCATTTCTAAACCTAAACCTATAATATGTTATACTAATGATTACTTTAAATATCAGAGATTAAATTATTAATATATTTTAAATGTTAATCAAAAATAAAGACATACTGATTATGATTGTCATTTTTTTTTCATCCCACGTCAACATAACCTTATATGGAAGTTTCGGTTTCGGTCGACTGAGATCAAAGCCGAATTTCGGTATCAGTTTCGGTTTCGGCCGTGAAAAGCAGTTTCGGTCGGACACTAACCGCTTCCGTTCTCATGGGCAAAAAGGTTTTATTTTATCACTACCACAAGTTTTAAGAGGAAACAGGAGGGCAGTTTTTACATACAAACGTAGTCCCCTGTTTCCTCCCTGGATAATGCCAGTAGAGCAATAATTTTTTGTCCAAAAATTTATGGCTACTATAGATATGTTCGTATGTTTTCCTTTTTACGATCAATTGATTCTCAAAAGAGTTTCCTTCAAAAACCTAAAAAAAAGGCCAGATTTTTCGCTGTGTTCACACATCTAGAAAACAAATTTGACTAGATTACTAAAAAAAAGGAAAACATAGGAACACGGCCAAAGCCTTTCTTTAATGTTTAATGAAACAATTAGTTAAATAGGTTAAGTTTTGGGGAAGAAATCAGGGGACTACGAAACGTTGTTTTCATGAAATTTTAAACGGTATTTTCGGTCCAAGCTGCAGTTGTCTCTATCGCGCTCTGCTCGGGAGAGGTGGGCAGTGCGGGACAGCGACACATTTTACAAATACCTAATTTTCAATTCTCTCCACCTTACTGTTTCCTCTTAAATAGTTGAGTTCACAATTTTACAGTTGTAGTTGTAAAGTTACATTCAAGGACAAAAACATTGATTTGCCAGAGAGCTAATGGATGTAGAAATATGATCTGCAGTGAATGCATAAGTGCTTCTATTCATTGTAAAAGTGCTTTTGCGAGCGTGAGCACTTCTAAATGGAATTTATGAATAGAGATACAAATAAAATAATTCCTAATGAGTTTGAAAACACCAACACAATGGTCGTTTGTTTTTTAATGGTGATGTATATAAATAAATGCTTCTGTGCTGAGAAGAACTAGCGTGGGAATTTTTGTTAGGATTTTTTTATCAAAACAATACTTACACAATGTTCATAAATTTAAAATGTCGCTCATTAAATATATGGAATTCTCTTTGAATTCTAATGATTATATCTTCAGTCTGAATCTCTGAATCTCTAAAGGGGTCGTTTTCGAAAAAAGATGTCTGTAGTTAGGGTTTTATTAAACAACGTCTTAATTTTGTTCCTTTGTGTAACGAAACTTACCATACAATTTATATGGTTAACTTTCGTTACACAAAAATTTAAGTTAACACTTTGTTTTATAAAGCCCTAATTACGGACATCATTTTTTGAGAATGACCCAAAGATCAGTCAAGTTGTAAACAAGTTTCTAATCTCAAAATTTGCCGTTATTTGCTGGAAACTGATTTGGACACAGTCTGCGACAGCCAATGGCACGGAATATGTAGTAAGTGCTAGGTAAAGAAATTTCTCTTTCTAATATAACTGACGTTTGGGTCCGACTACCGGACGGAACGCATCGCATCGGGCCGTCTCTTTCTCGTTGGTTAAGCTAGAGGGCCAAATTTGGTACTAGTCGCCGTCGCCGCGTGGCGAAATCCTGACTCTGGTTAGAACACGCCTTGTTTTATAGTAGGTACCGTGATCCTATTAGGCCTTCACTTCCTGTTGCGGATACCTTGAAATAGCTGCATAATTTACAATAGATAAGTGCCAATAAGTACATTTTCCACATAACAGCAACACCTCTTTACTAGGCATACAGCGTGTGTATATCCGAACATATTTACTGATTTAGGTACCTAATTACGATAGGTTTAAGTGGTGTTCACCGGCTCATCAAAAACAATATGATAATTACTTTCTCGAACAGCAATGTAATGCAAGCTTGTCGTACTTGAAACTTGACACCAGGGGTAGGATACCGGTATTTTCTCCATACAAAAATACCGGTATTTTTTCAGTTCTTTCCGTTCATTGGTTTATTATACCATTTTTTAATCGGGCAATCTAATAATACGAAATTATTACTTAAATACATGATGGAGCCCTATATAAAAGGCATAAAATTATTCAAAATATTGGGCTATTTGGGGGTTTTTGCAAAATAACGGTTCTGAGTCTTGCAGCGGGACACATCTGAGAGGCAGATGTTAGACAATAATAGTTGTTACCGTAGGTAACACTGCGTGCCGAATTAATTTCTAAAAAAATGATTTATATTTTCACCAAAATATTATATTAAAATAATGTTCATGCTAATGGAAATTTCACCCTGTATAAGTAAGAATATGAATAAAAATAGTCATGTTTCGGCCTTCTGCTTAATTGTTCACATAACGAGACATAAAATATGGCAAACGATTCTTAAAATACCCATTATTATAATAATACTTCATGTAAAGGCACACAATTAGCAATTATTTTCTGTTCAAGTCACAGATTTAATGTAACTTCATACTTTATTCTTGCCTTGTCAGGTAATGAGGGTCTGTGCCTAAATCATAAGTTTACGCCACATTGTTTAGTTACCTACCCGTGGTTTAGTTACAACAGTTCGTAACCAGAGGCCACGCTGCTACAGTATAATAGCAGTATTTTTTCTTTCTACAAAAGGTACATCGCGCGCTTGAATGTGTGCGAGCCGTGTACGAACGCAAAAAAGTTTTAAGAATGTTCCAGTACGGATCGCACTCATTAAATTACATACAAAAGGCGTTTGTCAATACCTAACTCGCGCGCCGCGTACTACACCTCACGACGAGGGTAGATAACACACAAAATAAATACAAAAACAGAAGTTTTGAATGATAAGTATTATTTTTTATTCGCAAGTGTGTTGAAAAACGTCGTATAACCTCGTGGGCATTGGTCAATACAGTCTCGGTTATTACAGCCCTCGCCTGGCGGTTCGGGCTGTGCAACATACCCTCGACTATAATGACCAACATAGCCCACTCATAATGTACTATTGACACATTTGACAGTGACAAATACATTATGTCGTAGTTTTTTTGTTCTTGAATTAGAATTCGGAGTATGACTGTTTTCCTTTTGTGCTATCTTAAATATTAGTAGTTAATGCAACTGATAAAAGTCAAAGTTCTTTATTCCTCAATTTAGGCATATTAAAATGCACCATGAATGTCAAGATTTACCACCGGTTTCTATGTGAAACCTCTGCCCCGAGATGAACCGGCTCAGAAACTCGGCGAGATATATTTTTTTCAAAACAGTCATACAATAATCATACTCTTATATCATATCTTAATGAAAACTACACAGTTTTTTGCACAGTAAGCTACTTTAGGTAAAAAACTAATGATTATGCAGGACGTTATTATTTCGAAATAGCCCTGTCCATGACGTAGTTGTTTATTTTTATAGTATGCCCGAGCGAGCAATTACTTTTTCTATTCTTTTAGTCTGTAAGCTCTGTAATTGTTTTTAGAATTTTATTATAGAATTTAACACAATTCCCAGGAACGAGTTTCTTTGTTTTTGACAGTCTGTAAAATTATTCTTTAAGCTTTCCAGTGTTTCTGGTAACTTTTGGCTTATCAACTCATATACAACGTGCTTATCAACGTATTATATACATGATACATAATGAGAAGCCTTAAAATACGAGTGTGGTTTTATAATAAGATCACATGAGTGTTTTAAGGCTTAATAATGTACAGTTGCATACATACATTACTATAGCATCACACTTATTATAAATCTTCAATGATGTGTTCGAGCACCATATGAATGGCCGATTAGATTTAAAATTAGGACCAAATATATTTTCATAATAGTGTCGATTTCGATGTTCTTATGATTTGACATAAATCATTATAACACTGGCACAGAAAACATACTAATGTTACATTACTGGTTGCAATAATGTAGTGAGTGTAGATAAATGTACTTTCTTTATTTTTCTTTCTTTTAAATGAAAAGTTTGTCGGCTATTCAAGGGCAAATCCGTACATATGTACGGCCCTGCTTAGATAAACGGATAAACGGAATGGCCATAATCCATTTACTTAAAGTAATAAAATCCTTTACGCTGTAAACGGGCGTTTAAGTAGGCAATAAAACACTATTCCTATTATACTTTTAAAAACAACTTAGCCGATTAAACTGGTAGACACTTAAAGCCAACAGAATTGGTCCTTCATAGGTCTCTACCAGTCTAGTCAGTTATGCTGTTTTATCTCTTCAATTGAATTTATAATGTTTATGCGATTAACGAACTGAACTGTTTAAGTCGACTGTTTATCATCCGAGATTTAGGCATGCTTTTAATTTAAACGACTACGGAATAAACCACTGATAAGCGACTTCCACGCGCAAAAGTACAATTTTGCTGCAAGTCAATTTTGATGATCGTAGTTGGTAGCAGGGCTCCCGACATGCGTGTTACACGCCGATCCGTGTACCCGTATAAACCCCGGCGGTACTAAGTTCCCGAATTACACGAACCCGCCAAGATCCGTTGTCGGGTCTGCCTTCGGGTCCAGGTCGACGTGTTTCGGCTCCGTTCGGGTATTGAATACACATCATCATTCCGATGGCCATTTAAAAAAACCTTTAATCCCTCACAGATCCCATCACCAGAACTGGATTTTGAAAAAAATAGAACCAATTTCAAAGTATCCTTTCAATCATCATCATAATTTAAGAGCTTTGCTCTTGTCGGTGGAGTGGACGCCATTTTGTGCGGTCTTCAGACATGCATTTTAGCACCTGGTACGACTTGAGTAGAAATGAAATGTCAGCCTAATCATTAAAAATAAAAAATCGGTTTACGTTAATGACGGAGTTCTCAGGTAACAAACATAAAAACCGGTCAAGTGCGAGTCGAACTTGCGCACCGAGGGTTCCGTACAAACTCATAAGTAGATACATGAATAGTTCAAGAAAAACTCTATGTCGATTAGTTTAGTAGGAGCAAATAAGTATGTATTACGATTTTCGCAAATTTCTCAAAAACGGTGCAAGTTACGAAAACCGTTATATTTTTCCTGTAATATTTAAGATGACATTAATAATTGGTAATTATTACAGATTTTTCTGTTCAGTAACTTCGAAGATAATAGGGGGGAATGGTATTAAGAATAAAAATAAAAACGTCATTTTAATCTACAAATCCAGCCCTTTCATTTGATACTCCACTCGATATAATAGCCCTACTTTCAATTTTCAGAGTCCCATTCGGGACCCCTTTAAAAAAAGTAAAAGAGTCATAAGATTTGTTTTCCACCCAATAGGCTCGTTTGCGGTTTTTAACACTGTTCCAAATTTCAAGTCGATAGCATTAGTAGATCCTGAGATATCTTGCTGTGACAGACGGACAGACAGACAGACAGACAGAGTCGCACCATAAGGGTTCCTTTTTTACCATTTTGGTACGGAACCCTAAAAAACCCGTCTGTGAGTCTTAGCGTGAAGTTAAAAATTACTATTCTAATCATAGAAACCGCAGTAAATTAAATAGTTAAAACCGTTGTTACATTGTTTCTTACACGTCAACGTATTCATAATTGTTATGGCATTTAAAACGTTATTTGTATACGAATTAGTAAGACTCATAGATGACATACCTATCGTGACATATATGCGTCACGCTAATGTATTTCTTTTCAAGTGACGTGTTCAGTTTCAGTCTGCGTAATATTCATATGATGACACGTGAAACGCATAAATATCTGACACGATCTTATTAATATAGGAACAGAGTACTTAGTGTCAGATATTTTTGCATGCCCCAATTCATCATACTATTTGGCATGTATTATTTTTCGAACGCCAAATGAGAGTTTATATTCTAAACAACCTGTCCCGGCGGATTTCGATCCGCCTCAGATTTTTTTGGATGTTTTAATAGTTATTCTGTTATTAGGGCCGAGATGAACCCAAAAAATCAAAGATCATAAAAATCGGTCCACCCGTTCTTGAGTTATAAATGGTCATAGAAGATATGACTTATTAGCATATATTGCAGTCTATTCTATAATTAGTAACGTGCAAATCACAGAACACCATCTGGATCTCTTCACGAAAACATGAAAGCAGGATCTTATAAGGAACACCGGAACCGTCTTTTAATTCATCTTTTGAATTAAAAAATGCAAAGTTTAATATAAAAATAAAGTAGCTAAAATCTAAATATTAGGGGACAATCTAACACAAATCGACCTAGTCCCAAACGTGCAAATTAAGCAATGCTTATACTATGGGTGCTAGACGACGATATACATACTTAAATAAGTACAATACAAATATATTAGAAAACATCCATGACTCAGAAACAAATTATTACCATATTGTAGAAATTTTTGCCCTTACCAGGATATCCTATATCCAAATTAGATAGTATTATATATTTGAAGAGTTTTCTCCTTCTCCAAGAACCCATCATAAGCCACCCGTAGGTGTATGATGCTACGCTTTGTCGCGTGATAAATAAATTATAAAGCATCCGTCACGTTTTGACAAATAGTGTGTGAGAGTGACGGATCACTTTTACACACTATTTGTCAAAACACCTATTTATCGTGCGACAAAGCGTAGAGCATCGTAAGCCTACAGCCGGTATACTTTTTGACGTGATAACGTCTTATAATTCGATGGAGCCGGCTGCACGCACGAAAAAGTGTGACGTCATTTGCCGTTACCTTGCGGGGCCGTTACCTTATCAACTCGAAAAACCAGTAAGCGCCGCAGGATTTCATATATCTTACGCGTTTTTGCGCAAACTAACTTTATCAACTCGAAAAAACAGTAAGCGCCGCAGGATTTCATACATCTTACGCGTTTTTGCGCAAAATAGGTACTTTATATTATTCCAGCACTAATGTCGTTAAGGCGATAGTTTCTTACAAATTGTTAATAAATTAGGCCTTATTCCCTAAGATACGGCTGTCAAAATCTCTATTGTATGACAAGAAGTCAACGTTATCACGTTCGACTATCGTCAGTAAACCGACTTTACAGACAACCGATTTTTTTTAAACAAAAGTAGATTGTATAACTTTTGACGTGATAACGTCTTATAATTCGATGGAGCCGGCTGCACGCACGAAAAAGTGTGACGTCATTTGCCGTTACCTTGCGGAGCCGTTACCTTACGGGGCCGTTACCTTATCAACTCGAAAAACCAGTAAGCGCCGCAGGATTTCATACATCTTACGCGTTTTTGCGCAAACTAACATTATCAACTCGAAAAAAACAGTAAGCGCCGCAGGATTTCATACATCTTACGCGTTTTTGCGCAAAATAGGTACTTTATATTATTCCAGCACTAATGTCGTTAAGGCGATAGTTTCTTACAAATTGTTAATAAATTAGGCCTTATTCCCTAAGATACGGCTGTCAAAATCTCTATTGTATAACAAGAAGTCAACGTTATCACGTTCGACTATCGTTAGTAAACCGACTTTACAGACAACCGATTTTTTAAATAATTCCCTAAATCGGTCTAGCGATCGAGTAATTGGAGGTACCATACTCGAATGTCCATTAACGAAATACAGTGGCCAAGTACAGGATTTAAAAAAAACTCACGAGCTATTTGACTTTTTTGCCAATTGTAACTTTAGAATATAAGCATGCAGTTTTCAGTCAATATTTTCCATACGAGAAAGTAGTATATTATTGAGAAGTCTCGACCCCATTCATTCGTTCTTCAAGAACTTCATTTCATTCAGTTCTTTCAGAACTTCATTCATGTGATCGAACTTCTCAATAATATATGTGATTGGGTTCAAACCGAAATATTAACAACACTTAATACTCATTTTGCTCTTAGCTTTGATCTAAAATTCTATTTATATCAAGCAAAATAAAAACTTCTATAGCGCGATCTATATCGCGGTATTCTATTGACTAACAGGGTGCTATCAGAACTTCATTCATGTGTTTCAACTTCATAAGAATATATGATTGTGTTTTAAATTTCCAATAATTTTGTGAAGCCTTCGTCTTAGAGAAATTCCAAACAGCAAAAGACACAACATGCGGTTCGAACCGGCCGATTCGGGTTGCATGCAAGGCCCCAGGGAGCTTGATCCCCGGCGTAAGCCTCATAGCGCCCCATCTCCCACAGAGACGGTTAACTATGGCGTTTCCAACACAACTTGTCGGGGGATTGATCAAGTCCCACTGTGACAAGAATGGACCTTCCAACGGAGTTGGTAAGGACGCGTTTCACGTGCTTAGGTATAAATCAATACATCGTACAATACTACACAACAGGGACACCTAGGTTGATCAAGTCCAGGTGTGTGGATTACGTGTTGACTGTACGGTTGACGACAACCCGTCAATACATTGATTTAAATTTTTATTTATATCGAACAAAATAAAAAACTTCTATAGCGCGATCTAGACCGAGGTATTCAATTGGCTAACACGCCCGCCGCACGAATACGTCATATCTCAGTCAGGTAAATATTAAAATAGAAGTATTTAGTCCAAATATGAAACACAATTTGGAACCGTTCGGGAATTAAAAATAAGGTTCATACTAGTATGTTAACTCCATGACTCATATATATTTATATTATTTAGCATACGATGTAAAACTGTTGCTGTAACCTGAGTCACATCAATTCATAGAGCGCTCGAGTATTACATGCATATTAAGGCAACTTGTAGGTATGATTGGTAATAAAGTATAGATATACTCTATATGATACCAATTGTAACAGAACAAATTAGTTCTATGTGAGATAAATTCCGTATATATTCAACCTTAATTAACCAAACTAATATGACCTACTTCCTCGTCAAGAGCAGTAAGACTAACTACGAATTCTTTCAACTTTAAGGATTAAGACAAATTGCTCATTCGTGTTGTTATCAAGATAAAGGTTCGTTGTTTGTTCAAAGATAGGAAGTGTTTGGTATAAACATGTACCTAAACAAATTGGGTTGTTATCAACAAGCTGCGTTCCATACATTTATGTATAACAATGCATTATCTGCTCTTAAGTAACGAATAAGAAGACAGTAATATTAGACCAGCATTATACAAATCGCAACATACATAAATGATCTCCTTTTTGAAGTTAGAAAATTAATTAGGTATTACGCAATTGCGCAACGTGTAGTTCATTGACAAAACAGGACGTTGCACAATGTCATTGACATCGAAACAGCACGCCAACAATAATTATTATGCGAGTGTAGTACTTTCTAAGGGCTGTCAGTTGTCTTTATGAGTACACAAATTAATTTAATTTCCGTCGCGTTAGAAATGCTATTATTTTGCTGTTTTTGGAAAACAAAACATCGTTTAGAATATGAATAAGGTAGATATAAAATAACTGATAATGAGTGCACAATTCTGCTGCTAGATTCTTGGGTATGCTTGGGTCTAAAAATATATTTCTCAATAATCAGAAGTGGAATTAAGAAAATAATTACACATATTTCTTCAATCTGAGGGCTTCCTTTCGAAATCGGTTAAAAGGAATATCACTCAAAGTATCTAAAAATAAAATCAATCTGCACTTGCACTTAATCCATTTAGTGCTTAGGTGTCAACCCTAACGCGTATAACAATATCAGCAGATATTGTCTATTAATTAGCCGGTTGTTAAACTTCGCGTTCTTTTTCGACCTCTTTCAACGCAGATTGCTGTTCCGCGCAGTGCTGAATAATTTATTTGCTGACATCAGTTACCACTACCACTTTTAAAATGTTAGTAAGTACAACTTTAATTAAAAATGGAGAACGATTCCATAATTATTTGTTACTAATGAGTATTATTTTCAGGTCTGATAGTGAATTCGAGAGCATCATCGCCGCCCCTCGTAACATTGAGGCTGTTACCTCTAAACCAGGGCAGAAAAGGAAAAAGACGTCTTATAGGTATCTATATTTCTTAAGAGATTTTAATATATTGGTCTTTAAGGTGTTCTGAGTTCATATATAATATTTATATAACGATTTTTTTTATTTGTTTCAGATCTGATTCCGATAACAGTATATATGCAGGAACACAAAACGAGGCTAAAATAAAAAAAACGCAAAAGAAAACCGTGAAACGGTCCCCCGCAAGGTAATTATTCCAAGTATTTTAAATAATTTCAGTACATTCTTCTGATTATTAAGAACACTTTCCTTACTTCCTAGATTTTATTTTTACTTTAACTATTAAAGGTTCTTAATTTTTTTTTTATGTTTTACAGAGCTGCTGCACCCAAGAAAAAAAGTGAAAAGGATCCTTTTAATCTCTTTGGGATATTTCCTGAAGACGTTGGCCTTGTTGCTCCGCTCTCGACTTCTCAGCAGCTGGATTCATTGATTATAAATCGATTACCTACTGGGCACACAAAGCGGAGCTGCGATCTGAAGGGCGAATTTTTCCTGGAATTAAAGGTGTCGAAGACTGAGGACATACTTGGTGAGTCACCAGATCAACGATGGAAAAAAGCTCTCGTTTCCGTTAAGGCACAAATCGATGACGATACGCCGCAATGGGAAGTATTGCAAAAATTAATTAAACGTTTGGAAATTCTTTTTGAAGGCGTGGACGCCAAATTTTGTTCTTATAACAAGTAATTTTATCATTTACATTCTTTAACTTTTGTTGTGATTAGTTATTTAAATTAAGTATGCCCTTTTGCTCTAAGTGTTCAATTAGAGTAGAAAGAAACCAGTGGGTGGGACACTTAAAAAGTAATCAACATAAGAATAATTCGGCTGTAGAAATAAATGATAAGGTAATTGAAATTTCGTCTGCTTTTAAGGGTCGCATATCATCGTACAGATTAATTGCAACGGAAGAGTTTAAATTCTGTTTACCTGAAACATATTTAAATGCCTTAAAGTCGAAATGGTTAGTACTTTTGCAAAATTCACTTCAAAAACATAAATGCATAAAAGTTAATTTCGAATATTTCGGTAATTTCCTTTTATTCAAAGATGATAAACAAGAGATCAAATCTTTTGCGACTAAAAATTATTCAGTGCATCAAAATTATGAGTTGGAAAAGCTCTTCCTAACTTTTTTTAATAGTATAAAACAAAAGTTGGAAGAATTTCAGGAACGCGATTCTGGATGGACTTTTTTGTCTAATTTGTATTTAGAAATTAACGTAAATAAGTATGAACCATTAAGAGCGTCTTCTTACGTGGATTTGCCTCCGTTAATCAAAAATAAAAAAGCTTGTATTAATATTCGTAATGATGACGAGTATTGCTTTCTTTGGTGTATAGTTGCCGCTCTTTACCCAGCTAAACATCATAGCGACCGAGTGTCGTCTTATCCTCATTTCAAAAGAGTTTTGAAAACGGATAATATTAGTTTTCCTGTTACGCTCAGTGATATTAAGATATTTGAACGTAACAATGCAGATATTTGTGTTAATATATATTCTTTAGAAAAGAATCGAACGATTGTAGGTCCTCTTTACAGATCTGTATACAAAAGGAAGCATAGAATTAATTTACTTTTAATCGAGGAAGGTTTTAAGTCGCATTATGTTTTGATTCGTAACTTGTCACGTCTTGTACGTTCTCAAATTACAAAGCACCATGGTAAACTTTTTTTTTGCGAAGACTGTCTTATGTTTTTCGATTCTGAACAAAGTCATGAGAATCATGTTTGTAGTGGAGTTGCCACTGTACTTCCTGGTAAAGGTACATATCTCGAATTTAAACATTTCGAACGTAAACAAGATGTACCGTTTGTGGTATATGCAGACTTTGAAACCATTTTAAAACCATTCCAAGGATGTGAACAGGGTTCTACGAACAGTTTTACTTCTAATAAACAAATTCATATACCTGCAGCTTTTGCTTATCACATTGTATGTTCTTATGACGAGTCCTTAAATCGTTTTGTGCAGTATCGCGGACCCGATTGTGTTTCTAAGTTTTTAAAATACTTGTACAGACATGTGACTGAAATATACGAGATCTTGAATAAAGAAATTCCTATGATTTTTACTGAAGAAGATGCCGTAGCTTTCAAAAATGCTAAAATTTGTCACATTTGTAAAACTTACCTGTTTTTGGATAAAGTAAGGGACCACTGTCATTTAACAGGATTATTTCGTGGCGCCGCTCATCTAACATGTAACCTACGATTTTGCGTGCCGAAACTAATTCCTGTTTTCTTTCACAATTTATCAGGATATGACTGCCACTTATTTATCAATGAACTAGGTAAATGCTCGGGACCTATAAAAGTGATACCTAAAAGCAAAGAATCGTATATTTCATTTACAAAGTTTTTGTTATTACCTAATGATCAGTACGCTCAAATACGATTTGTGGACTCATTCAAGTTCCTAGGAACTAGTTTAGAAAAACTAGCAAAGGGCTTATGTCCATTGGATTTTATTCATCTAGGTAAATTCTTCCCTGAACAACCGAAATTTAATTTATTAACACGCAAAGGGATTTATCCTTACGATTATATAACCGACTGGGATAAATTTACAGAAGATAAGTTACCTGCAAAAAAATTCTTTTTTAACTCGCTTACTTCGGAAAAAATTAGCGAATCAGATTACCAACATGCTCAAAGTGTGTGGGATATGTTTCAATTAAATAACTTGGGTGAATATACTGATCTCTATCTAAAGACGGACGTACTGCTTTTGTCTGATATTTTTGAAAATTTTCGGAAAAACTGCAAGATTTATTATGATTTAGATCCCGCCTTTTACTTGACAGCGCCTAGTTTATCGTTTGATGCTATGTTGTACAAAACTGGTGTTAAATTAGAATTAATATCCGACTTAGAAATAATTCGTCTTATTCAAAAAGGTATTCGAGGTGGCATATGTATGTGTTCAACCAGACACGCTCTTGCTAACAATAGATATATGAAAACTTATGATGTCAATAAACCTGATACGTTCCTCGTCTACATAGATTGTAATAACTTATATGGTTACAGTATGAGTCATTCGTTACCTATATCTAATTTCCGCTTTCTAGAGAATACTGATATACAACGATTAGACGTTATGTCGGTTCCAGACAACGCGGAATTCGGATATATTCTTGAGGTTGATTTGTCTTATCCTAAGGAGTTACATGATTTACATAACGATTATCCTTTTTGCGCGCAAAAATTCGCCGCCCCAGGGGGGAAGACTTGTAAATTAATTCCGAATTTGTACGACAAATATGAGTACGTCATTCATTATGTACATCTAAAAACATGTTTGCAGAATGGGTTGATTCTGAAAAAAATTCATCGTGTAATTACCTTTCGTCAAAGTCCTTTTCTCAAGAAATATATAGATTTAAATACAGAACTTAGAAAAAATGCAAAAACTACGTTCCTTCAGGATCTTTTCAAGTTAATTATTAACTCAGTGTTTGGGAAAACTCTTGAAGACGGTGAAAAACGAGTAGTAGTTAAATTAGTTAATCAGTGGTGCGATGAGAGAAACACAACTAAAAAGTTTACTGGTGCTGGAAAATTAATAGCGCGTCCAAATTTCCATAGCGCTACCGTATTTTCTGATAACTTAGTTGCTGTCCAAATGAAACCAGAAAAAGTTGTTTTAGATAAACCAATATATATAGGATTCGCGATACTCGAGCTTTCTAAAAGTCATATGTACCGATTTCACTACACTGTAATAAAACCTTACTACAATGACCGCATATCGCTTTGTTATACAGACACTGACAGTTTTGTGTATAAAATTGAAACAAATGACTTTTATGATGATTTGAAAAATCATTTTTTAAATTATTTCGATACGAGTAATTATGATATCTCAAACGGATACCAGATACCTCTGAGAAATAAAAAGATACCAGGTCTTTTCAAGGACGAACTACAGGGAAAACTCCTTATAGAATTTGTCGGTTTACGATCCAAACTATACTGCATTAAAAGTGAGGATTCAGTGGTTAAGAAGGCAAAAGGTATAAAAAAACCTGGCGTTCAAGAATTAACGTTAGATAATTATAAAGACGTTCTGTATAATAATAGTATTATTAGAAAAAAGAATATATCGATACCTTTGGGTTCAATTGGCGTAAAGGACATTTTGGCGAAAATGAGTTATATATACAGTTTTGTTCAGAATTTCAAGCCCTACCGTTCTGTGTAGTTAAAATTTCGATATCTTTAAAAAAAGTGCCTTTACGACCCAGTTTTTATTCATCGTATTCGCAAAACTAGCTTAGGTTAAGGGACGTAAGTGTCAAGTTATAAAATACGAATTAAAAGGTGTATCGTAAAGTACGCCGGTAAATATGAATACTGTCGTATATGACCTATTTTTTTCTTGTTGTCCTTTAAGCCCTTCATTTCTCATGATTACTTTCCATAAGCGCATAGTCGAGGTGGGCGTTAAGGACATGTTTTCTTTTACTTGTCCTTTACGACCTGCTTTTAAATTATAATACCGTAATTTGATAAACCGAATAAGGTTGTAAAGGCCAGGTATTACTTTACACGTCCTTTACGACCTGCTTAAAAAATGATTACACCATTATTTGATAGAATTAAGGAGGTTGTAAAGGGCATGTATTCTTTTACACGTCCTTTACGACCTGCCTTCAAATTATTATACTTGTTTACACACCGTAATTTGATAAATTGAACAGGGCTGTAAAGGGCAAGTAGTCTTTTATTTGTCCTTTAAGACCTGCCTTAAATCTAATTATAGGACATTTTTTAAAGAAGAGCAGGGTTGTATAGGGATTAGTCTTTATTTTTGGCATTTATTGCCACAAATGTGTGTCTAAATTCTGAAATAAAAGCAATTTACGTAATCGCAAAGGTCTAAACTATCGATACCTTTAATTGGGTTCAATTGGCGTAAAGGACAAAACGCTGGTTTTGAGGAGAAGCAAAAAACAGTTTTATTTTACAAAAAATGGCTACAGTATTTTGGTTTCTCGACCTATACTTTCGACATGTATATGAAAAATATTTGAAATGCCCGTATCTTTAACCTGTGATGGCAGTTCTAGCTGTAAACAATGTATTATGGAAGTTAGATGTCCTTTACAACTGGTAAAAATGCTATCAATGTCATTTACACCCGTGACTTTTTTAGACATTTGGAAATGATGGGGTTGTAAATGACGGTCTCAGATGACTTTGTTCCAATTTCGGGGCGTAAAGTTAAGAGCTATGTAATAAAAATTGTCAGTGTTCAACTTAATTTACCTTAAAGAGACTTGAAAAATGTAGAAAAAGATGATGAATTCATTATTTTTCATACTATTATACTTATTGTTTACATTAACAGTGTTTTACTCACTACGTACTCGTCCTTATGATTGACATCCTAATGTCGATAATCATTAGCCACTATGTCACTTCCATTATTATGATTTAGTGCTATTGGAAGTGAGTAAAACACTAGTAGGACATTATTAAGTTGTTAAGTTTATTTTGTAATGTGATATGTATGTTAGTTTGTAAGGTATTTATCTATGGGCCTTTGATGCCGGAAATAAATAAATTATTATTTGTATGTCTTTCCCGTACATGAGACAATGGTGTCCCGGCCGTTTGGGAGGCGTGCGCGGAGCTGGAGCCAACGCGTAGAGGCCTTTTCGACAATTTAATGAAAGGCAAAGTATACACCCAGCGGATGCTGTCCCTGCCCGTGTCATGGGACGCACGCAGAGACAGCCCCCGCCAGATGCAAGGACTATTGTTGGTTGATGGAATCTAACTCTACTGGGCTATGGCGGTGGAAATATGGACTAAATACTGGGTTATGGATTGAGACATGACGGCGCCTGTCAGGAAAAGTGTCTCGTGGCTTTCGTGGCACTGACAGACCGTGACTTGCCCTCCGCTGATGGGCCCCTGTTAAATAAATAGCGACATATGAGCAATGGCCTAGCTAGGGGCAACACCGGTGCCGAAGACTGCAGGGTGTCGAGAGGTGTGCTGCGCTTTCTCCGAGGGTACTCGCGGCGTTATGCCCTTTAACACTTCCACGCCTGGAGCATATAGCTCTCGCGACTCCACTCTGGACGGCCGGTTAAGGCAAGCCAGAGGCGGAGGTCCTTAAACTCTTACCCATGAACCCTCCCTAAGGACCCCCAGGAGCACTCGGGTACGTGGGGTCGCTACTCCCCAACAGCTCGCCACAAGCTGCCCTGCGTTAAAATGTCAATTCACTACCCAAATGATCCCACCACCCTCGCCAACTGTACTCTGTAGTAGCGTCACTTATTGACCGCGCATACAATTTATGTGACGAGGATCATTTGGGTAGTGAATTGACACATTTAAAGAACGTTCTACAGAGAAATGGTTATAATGGGCGGATTATACCACCTAGACGCACCGTTTTGCCTAAGCACCTGGACTATAAAGTTGAACGACAACCGGCGTACCTACCATAAATGTAAAGGGAGTGACAGATAAAGTTGCCAATATTTTAAAGAAGTTCTTGGTGAAGACTGTCTTCACTCCCCACAGAAAACTGGCACAATATCTACGTACGCCAAGGGACCGTTTTCCGCTTGAATGCCCAGGTATTTACAAAATTGACTGCAGCTGTGGTAGCTCTTACATAGGTCAGAATAAGCGCACTATCCCATGCCGTATAAAGGAGCACATCCGAATGTTTAAAAACAACGAACCTCGGAAATCGGCAATCGCTGAACATCTTCTGAACGCGGAAACGATTGGATTGAGTTGCACAACCCATAGATCCTCTCGCTCGACAGAAAAACACTATATACCCAGAATGGTTAAGGAAGCTATTGAAATCCTCAAGTATAAAAATTTCAACCGGGAAGACGGGTTTCAACTGTCGAGCATCTGGTATCCAGTGATCCGTAAGTTCTCCAAGGGAAAAAAGACATGTTCAGGAGTAAATACGCGAAGTGATACTGTAAGTGTTGTGTGTCGTGAACGTGATCGAGTTCCAAGTGAGAATGCGGACGGTAGTAGTATGAATAACGCGAAGCGAACCCGAAAGAGGGTAGATCGCTATGGTGTGTGGGTAGACTACAACTAAAAACTCGCTGCATGTCAGTTACTCCGTGATAATGGCGCTTGCAACAGTGCCGAAATATCGGGAACTCACAAAAACAAACATACATGGTAAATATCCCGTCGTTAATAGTAGTTATTATGCCTAGCTGAATTCATCATCTTTTTATACATTTTTCAAGTCTCTTTAAGGTAAACTAAGTTGAAAACTGTCAATTTTTATTACATAGCTGTTAACTTTACGCCCCAAAATTGGAACAAAGTCATCTGAGATTGTCATTTACAACCCCATCATTTCCAAATGCCCAAAAAAGTCACGGGTGTAAATGACATTGATAACATTTTTACCAGTTGTAAAGGACATCTAACTTCCATAATACATTGTTTACAGCTAGAACTACCATCACAGGTTAAAGATACGGGCATTTCAAATATTTTTCATTTACATGTCGAAAGTATAGGTCGTGAAACAAAAAAACTATAGCCATTTTTTGTAAAATAAAATGGTTTTTTGCTTCTCCTCAAAACCAGCGTTTTGTCCTTTACGCCAATTGAACCCAAAGGTATCGATATTGTTTAAATCGATTAAACACCAGATCTTTACGCAAACTGTTAACAAAATTGCATTATCCTGTAAAGATGATAAGCGACTTACATCATCAGACAAAGTAACTACTAAGGCATGGGGGCATAAATCGATACTGTAGTATATATTATTTTACTTCTAGTTCTAAGTCCGTTCTAGTTTTTAATGTAATTAGTGAAATAATTATGTATTTGACTTACTCTATTCTGTGTTTGTAAAATACTATAATTTATAATAATATTATAGATGATTTTTGTTATTTGTGTGAGAAACTTAAATAAAAATAAATATGAAGCATTTTTGTTTTGTTTCAACCTATTCCCTGTATAGGTACCTAATCTTGAGTTAACTGAGTGCATTACCTATAAATTAATGGAGTTAAAGGATGCAGTCTCTTAAGTAAAAATAACTTTAACGTAATTCATAGTTGGTTTCGTTGAAAAACTAAATTTCACATGTTCTTACGTGTTTATTATAACACCAGGTTAATAACCTGCAGCGTCAAGTAAACTTGATCGTGGCGCGTGCGCTGATATATGATCGTGGCGCGTGCTTGCGTAATATTGTTTACCTACACATTAGCTCTATATAAATATGAGTTATTTAATGTAAATATCAATTACTTCTACATTAGCTGTCTTGGATATTACTACAAAGTTTATTTTGAGCCGAATTGCAACAACAGTTTGGTAAGTCATACGCTGTATTATTCTAGCTCTATATATGATGTTGTTTGATTTCTCGCTGCATCAACTTGTAGGTATAGACCTATAGGTTATTTTAAGCCTAACTGGTGAAGATTTTTACTGTTTTATACAATAAAATTGTTCATGGTCTTTATGATCCGACGCAAAGAAGTGGTGTTATACATTTGGCGTGTGTATATGGATGTCTGTCTGTGACATCGCAGCTCCCAAACAAATAAACCGAATGAGCTGCGGTTTTATTATTTTGAAAACTGGTTTGAGCGAGAGTGTTCTTAGCTATGTTTAGTTAAAATTGGTTTAGCCATTCAAGAGTTACTAGCATTTTACTTCATCATGCTGAAGGTATTTACTAGATAGGTGAGGTTATACAGTAATTTATTAAATAATGTTTCTTGTTACAGAAAATGGATAAATTTGAAGACATAACACCACTGTTTTCTCAATACGCGCAGGATCCTCTAGAGGGATTCACCGACGTGGAAGAAGACTGCGAATTAGGCAAAAAAATAAAGAGGGCAATACAACGGCCCAGGCAGAGGAAGCCTGGCAAAGTCATGAATAAAGTCCAGAAGAGAGGCGGACCTAAACAACTACCGTCTTTTGTAATTAATCAAAAGCCTGGGACAGGAACGAGAATGGTGAAGATTGAAATAATAGATTTAAGCGACTCGAGTACTGAAACACATGAAGTTGGAGAAAATGTAATCCTAAGTGCTCAGTATATAGCGGATAATGGATACGACGAGATTGTTGATAGCACAGAAGCTTTAGTCAATAAAATATCAAAAAAAGTGTGCGGATACAGTGCTAGTTTTTAAGGTTATGCAGCTGACTGTAGAATAAGTTGAATAAATTTATTATAAATATTCAGTAGTTTTATTTTGTGTGGAAATTAAAAATACGTCCTAGTTATCTGAAGAGCTAAAATTTATATTTACCAAATTGGTACTTTATCTTTATATACTTAGCGTTCAGGTTTTAGTATGTTTATTAAATAAAACAAAGTTCTGTTGTGAATACGTAATTTTATTTCATTTAAACTAGCAATCTATAACTGACGAATACATGAACATATTATTATCAAAAAACCATTTTTTGATACATATTACATTTTTTAAAGCACACTTATTTTTATGATATACACAGTTATATATCGAGTCATTGGTAGAATATTTTTCGTAAAGATTTTTTAAATTAGGATAACCTTTCCCTTCCAGTTCTATAACAGTACAATCAGGACACAAGTCCTTAAACCAAAGTGCTTTTTCCAAACCTTTTACAAAAACCTTTTTGTCTTGAAAGTGATATACAATTATTCGTTTAAATTCTCGGTAATCAACAAATCCCTCACGCCATAGAAGACCATGATTTTTCTCCACCCATCTCACGTTGCGTTTCTCGCTTTCCGATAAAGTAGAAAATGTATATGGAGGTTTTATTAAAAAGACTTGGGTATATTCATTTGTGCTATATGCAAATTCTTTAACAATAAATTCATTATTAAGCGACTTGAACCCCTGAAGATCGACGAATATGCAATCACTGTTCATGATATTTTCTTTGTTATGTTACTTAATGGTCTGTACTCTATGATACTATCATTCAAAATAAGACAATAAGCAGACGTATGATCAGGTATATCAGCTTCACACTCTATTTCAACACGTACATCAACAACACCTGATTTCAAAGTATCATTTTGTCTAGAACAGTCTAAGAAAAACAAAGGTGCTATATCTTTAAATTCGTGAGGACTCAGCAAAGGTTCCTGATACCGGTTATAGTATGATTTTTGAAATTTGGTATATTGCTCATATAATAAAGCATATTTTCCATCGGAAAAACTAACGTTTAAATTTTCGTATGGGAAATACGTAGAGTTTAAGTAGACTTTAACTTCTCTTAAATTACAGTGATCAAAATATGTCATATCTTTATCGGATGCATTTTTTCTACCAGTTTTTAACCCAATTATAACGTAGCGAGGTTTTTCAATTTGAGACGAGGTTTTAATTGCCCACGAATGTTTTGAAGTTCTTGGTAATAATGGATACTCATAAAGGTCCCAGTTCCTAAATGCAACCTGGATTGCTTGATCTTTTTCCAAATATTTGAGTAAATGTAATTTTTCACGATCTGAGACTTTGATATGAGGCATACGCCATACGACTTTGGTTAAATTAATATTATCTACATATTCGTTTGTATTCAATTTAACACTGTTTAAATTTGTATTAGAGCGTAGAAGAATAAGTTCATGTTTACAATTAATTATAATCTTGTTATAGTCCTCTGCAAAACCCAGAATTTTGTTCAAAGGAACAGATACAGAAAATGTTCCGTTAGTAATTTTATTACCTTTGATATCCCATCCCCATGATTTAGCCATTCTTGCTTCATGGTCATTCATAGATAACAGAGATTTCATTGTTGTTGTAACTCCGGCGTTTTTTATTTTATCTATTTCTATTCCATTCAGCTCATATCGAATATCTTGAAAGAAATGAAGAATTGGGTTGTTTGTGAATTGGATGCTGGGTACATGTGTTTTTGTTTCTCGATTGATCACAGTGATGGAACCCTCTATATGTAATGTACTGGCAGATGGTAGCACATATATATTTTGTTGGTTTATGGGTATACGTATTTCATCGTTTAAGTTAAAACTTGTTACATAAGGTTTGTAAGAATGATACTCATAACTTTCGATCGTGTTATCATAATTAAAAGAATTTGTTACGTCCAGTATGCTCATTTTAGTAAACCGATGGATCTAAGAAAAAATTTATTTTCTGTCGTTAGTTTACTTTTAGGTCTTCTTTTCTTGATAGCACAAAGAGTACTAATGGGTTTACTGTAGCTCCCTACAGTTTTATTAAAGTCGATCATTTTTTTCTTATATGTAAGTATATCTGGACTTCTTCTCCACGTAAATTGACTAAGTTGTCGTTTGTATCTAATATTCTAATTTTAAGTGAGCTTAAGCTGCTTTGAGTGACCGGAAAATAAATAACGTTTTTAGGTGTTTCAATGATTCGATAGCCAGGTGGCACATTAGGTACAAACTCATGAATTATATGGCTCGGCTTTCCGTTAGTAAATGATCCGCTCACGATATCACATTCAACCCGAACTATAGTTGTTGATAGAATGGATACAGGAAAGGGTGAGTCTCTTAATATATTCGCCTGTACGGTTTCGTTACCAAATCCTAATAATTTTCCAACTGAGTTTTCATTGTTAAAGTACACGTTTTTAGAGCATAGTATAGATGTCTTCAACGTGTTATTATTACATGATAGTTTAAAAGTGCACCCCTGAACATGTTTTTTAATATAGTCATCAAGGTCTTGAAGTTCATATGAGCCTTCCGGTATCTCTAATACCTCATTTTTACCATAATAGAATTTGTTATTTCTATCGTCGATGTTAGGTATTGAATTAAATGTAGATAAATATAGTAGACCACACTCATATTCACCGTTCAATTGAAGGGCGGGTGAGTAATTTGTCGTGAGAGAAGAAGAGGTACCGGTTATGGATAAAGTGAAAGACATGGTGTGAATGATGAATATTTTATTGGGAACACTAATTTAAACGTTCCTTCCAAAATTTCTTCAAATATTTTAAACACAAGTGTCCACAATTGACAGTATCGAATTTTTGGTACGTGTTATAATTATATAAAATATCATATTTTTTTAGATAAGTTATCAATTCTAACGGCGGTTTAATATCGCCAAAGCTATTAAAATATTCACAATAATTTTTATCTTTGACATAGGCTACCCAGTGAGTTCCTTGGTTTGAAAATTTGTCTAAATTAACAATCGCACACTCCTTAACCTTCGGGTGTTTTGGTAAACGGTCCCTCATAAAAACACCTCTGAAATAAGGGATGTCTGAAGCGTGAGTTATGATATCGATATTTGTAAGAGCGCGTCTGGGTAACCTATTACTTAGTTTTTTGTAGTTTTCAAACAAAGACCGTTTCCATTTCTGTACGGTTTTATATGTAATCCCTTACCGAGAGCTATGGATTCCATCATTTTATTATGTCGTTCTGATTCAGAAAATTTATCTCTTGCTGCTTTATAATCACCAACAGCTTTAGCTATCCCAGCAGCTCCACCTGCTAGTGAGCCCAACGCTGATAAACCCGCAAAAATGGGTATCAATGGTAGTATACCTCCAGTTTTAGGGATGGGTATCATACGAGGAATTCGCACTTTACATGAACTAGGAAATAATTTTTTTGCAGCGGCATATGCATTGTCTATAATATTTCCTTTTTTGTTTTTTTTTAATGCCATTTTAATTTTTGATACCAAGTGCTTAAATGATTTTACACCTGCTCCAGCTTTGATTTTAGATTTCATGATTTTACTAACTAACCATGAAGCCAATTTTTCTCCTTTTCCAGCAGTCTTTGCTTTTATTCTTTGCTTAGCCATTTTATAAAGTTCTAAGTCAGCTTTATGACGGTTTTCTAAATTTGAATGTTTATCGTAAGCGATATCGTGTTGCATACACGCTGAATCTAAAGCATTTATTCCTTTATCACCACGGGTTAAGCGTGTTTGTAATTTTGTGCCAGGACCACAATAATTGTAACCAGGAAGATGTAGTTCAAACGGAAGATTATTAATAACACTATTTAAAAGTCCTCTTCCATTCATATCCAATATACTAATGACAGAATAGCATTCAAACAAGGTAATAAGTACGCCTATACAATTGCACTTCTATTGATCCAACTGTTTTCAGTGCTCTTTAGACCTAGCCACTTAACATATAGTTTATTACCTCTTTTTTTTATTATCTTTTCTATTAAGTAAACATCAGGATGTTTTGTTTTTTGAAGTTCCTGTTCATAAAAAGTACCTAAGATAGCATTTTTTCGTTGGTCTTCTAAATGATATGTCACTGGTTGAGTGTTGTTAACTTGTTTTATTGTGAATAGTTCTGTAGACCAATTAGGAGTATAGCCTTTATGAAATACACCTTTGTACTTGCTTATACGAACTCGATCTCCTAAATTAAATTTATTTAATTTTAAACAAGGAACAAACTGTATTTTGTTAATTATCTCTTTCACTTCTAATTCGTTATTAAAATTAACATCAGCAGGTCTAAACCTTATTGTGCGGTGAACTGTGTGATTGTATGCATTGACTATATCGTTTAATGGTTTTCCAACCCATTTATAATTTCCTATGATGCTAAAATATTTATAAAGTTTAGTCTTCAGCGTTTTTATAAGTCTCTCTACTATAGACGCCTTCTTAATTGAAAAAGTTGAATAATGATTTATTTGTAACGATTTAACGTAATGTGTAAATTCATTATTGTAAAACTCTTTACCCAAATCCGTTTGAAGATTACATGGCTTACGTTTTGTAGTATTAATTATCTTCTCAAAAGCAGTTTTAATTTCAAATTTAGTCTTTGATTTAACTGGCATACACCATGCATACTTCGAAAACGCATCAATAACAACCAAAATGTATTTATATCCTTTATTAACTGTTTGAAAGTTCTGTAAATCAATTAAATCAGCCTGCCACAAATCATCAATGCCCTTAAGTAGAACAGAACGACGAAGAAAATTTTTGCGAGCCGACCTATGGATCTCATTTACTATTTGTTCTTTTGACATTTTTTAACGGAGTGAAAATAAGGTCTATTTCCTTCTTTGTATAAAAGTCAGATTTCAACTGATGCAAAATTTGTTGAATTTGTGAATTTATACTTTCTAATACCGAATCCATTTTTTTCTTTTCGTAAGTGTTTTGAATACATTGATCAACGTATTGCTTATTAGCTGCATCTTTGGCAGATATAGGTAACTCAATGCCTTTCAGCCTCGAGGACTGCAAATCAAATTCGCCGTTTTCAGTACGAAGCAGTGCAGTATCATTAAAATCTGATACACGTAACCGTTTGTGAACATGATGACCGAATTTGTCAATATTCATAATTTAAGTGTAATACGTATCTTGTCGGAAATTTGTATAGACTGACTAACAATTTAATTGTATTTGCGTTATATATTGTTTACTATGCCAGACTCCTGCAATTCTTCAATTATAGATATGATTTCGTTGTCTAGTCCAGTATTACCAGCATCACGGGATGCGATAAGCAATTTTAATCTATCAACTAGCTCGTTAGGATTATTCCAATAGACGTACGAAACATTTTCAGACACTTTTTTCATAATAGGTAGACCTTGTCCAAGGGTGCAACTCTCGTTACTTATTAATCGATCTTTAGAAAATCTAAACAGCGGTTTTATAATGTGTAAGTATTTTCTTCCCTTATTACTTTTGATTGGTTTATTTGGTTTAAAATCACGTCTATGTGCATTTGTTTCTAAAAGCAATAATTTATAATTATGTTTATCGTCTTCAGTTATCATATCCAAGTTTGGTACTTTTTTGAATAACAATTCATGTAAACCTGGTGTTAAATTGTAGGAGCAGCTGCCTACCACAAGGTTATCTTTATTGACGGTCACCACGTGAGATCCAAGCATAAGTTTACCACGTTCATGTCGTACACCAAAAGGTATGTTTTCTAAAAAACCTGAGGAGGTAGAATCGTTTCGGGGAGAAGAATATGAATCAGACGTCTTAAACGATGCATCATTTTCTTCGTTCGACTCGTCACTATTGCTATTATCATTCGACGTTATATCACTCTCATTACCATCATCTTCTCCATCTGTAAAAGACTCTTGCTGAGCGCTCATAGGATTCTTCATAGTTGTGTTGTTAATATTATCACTAGCACTTTCGTCATAGTCAGGCTTAAATTTAAGTCTTTTCATAGTATCTTCCCATTTAGTATTATCTTCATAAAATTCGTCTTTTAAATTAACATCGTTTAGACCGTTAATATTATATTTTTCACTGTTCTTGACCATTGCGTTGAGCGGTTCAGTAATTGGTTTAAGAACCGAATCCAATACCATTCCGTTAGTAGTATTCATATCACGAATTAACTTAACTTTTTTCTTCACGGCTTCAGCTGACTGGACCAGTTTTTGTTTTAATGTCTTTTCTTTATTCATTTTAAGACTGATCTAACCTTGATGAGACTATAAGAAACAGTGATAGTTGTTTGTCGATCACGCGCAATAAGTATTATATTTAATCAAGAACAATAAATGTATCAAAACCCCTCCTATAACATCCGGAATTTTTCGCACAGTCCTTATTTATAACTAAGTAACTGTAAGGTTTGCTCCATACTTTTGCACACATCTCACGAAACTGATCCCACTGCATGTCAGTTCCAACGTGTTCATCGTAAACATGTCGTAAATTAATATCGTCTTGCTTGAATAAAACAATCAAATTTGCATTATCCCTAATTAACTGTTTAGGTATTTTAGAATAAGTTTGGTTTAAATAAAAACTGTCAATATTTTTGTGTCGACCCATAGCAAAATAATTTCTTATATTATTCTGATTTTCACAGGCAACATCATCAAATATAATAACTGAGTTATTTGCCGCATCCTGAGGACTGATCACTTCATCACTCTCACGATATTTTAAGTATTTTACTGTAGGAACCAGTGACAATACTTGTTCTAAATAGTTATACAAGGGTTGAAAAAGAGTTTTAGAATAAACATAGACATTTTTAAAACGTAAACCTTGTTCATGCATAAGAAGACCGATCATTAAATTAGTTTTGCCACAGTTAGAAGGCCCACAAATTATGCTGCGAATTGTGTTCGGTAAAAGTTTCCCATGACGCAAATTGTGTTTTGGAGAGTCTGTTCCAACAATATTGAGCTGTAAAGTTTGAGGCTGTTTTATAAACTTCATTCTTCTTCTGATTACGAAACACGGCTTGTAATATTGAAAGTATTTTCTATAATGAACAAAAATCATGCGATAGTGTTTATAACTTATGTATATATATATATATATATATATATAAATACGAGTCATGGAGTTGGTATGCTAACATCAGCCTTATTTTTAATCAGCGCTAGGTTCTAAGTTGTGTTTCATATTTAGACCAAATACTACTATTTTAATGCAACTGTTCGAGAAATGACGTATTAATATAGCATGCGTGTTAGCCAATGAAATACCACGGTCTAGATCGCGCTATAGAAGTTTTTATTTTGCTTGATATAAATAGAATTTTAGATCAAAGCTAAGAGCAAAATGAGTATTAAGTGTTGTTAATATTTCGGTTTGAACCCAATCACATATATTATTGAGAAGTTCGATCACATGAATGAAGTTCTGAAAGAACTGAATGAAATGAAGTTCTTGAAGAACGAATGAATGGGGTCGAGACTTCTCAATAATATACTACTCGAGAAATAAATAAATCGGAAAACATCCATAAACGATGAACTATACACCTCTTTTTAAAAGTCGGTTAAAAATGTAATTTGCGTAACTTTTTCATGGCAGTGCTGAACTTACTTGGATAGTAACACTCTTTATGCACAAGGGGTCAAAGTCACTTTAAGGTTCGTAAACACACCTACACCAACTTCACCCCAAAGAGACTTCACACTGATCCAAACACTGCAGAACCACGCCACACACCAAAGAACCAAGAAGTCAAACGGCACTAACTTCGGGCCGCATATCTGTGATCTTATCACGCGGCTTACGGTCGACCGTCTCGCGACAACTGTTCGACAAGCACTTCAGAACGATTGTTTTATTTACAGCGTGTAGTTTTCTCTACAATCATAATGAGCAGTGACCGGCACTAATGCGAAACTTTAACAAAACTTGTAAAGCTGACAGGAGAAGTTACTAAGGAAATAAGAATATTATTGGCAGATCAGTGTTAAAATGAACTCTATCGAAATCTCGGATTTCCAATACTTGATTATAAAGATATTAATATTTTCATGACTATAAGCACTCCATTATGTCCGCTTGGCAACAGGGCAGCGCCGACCATCGGCAGCGCCTGTGTGCGAAACCTATGAAGCACCTCTTTATTGTAGTCGTGTTTCGACTTCTGGCGCCTCTATTGCCTTGGCCAGCTTGGCCTGTGTGCGCTGCACACTTCGCACACAGGGGCGGCGCGGGCCTGCTTGGCAAGTTTTGTTGAAGTTTTGCACCGATAGTGCTGACTGCTGACCACTGATAATGGGGCATCTCAGAGTAACGGAAGGGAGTCGCCATAACACGTTTTTCAGATACAAAATAGTCTGCATGCGCCACATACACTTAATTACTTACCTAAGCGAACATAAAAAAACCGGCCAAGTGCGACTCGGATTCGCACACGAAGGGTACGTAACACGATAAATTCACAAAAGCCAGACGATAGAAATAGGTACACATTATGTGAAAATTTCAAGTCTCTAACTATTACGGTTCTAAAGCTAGAGCCCTGTGACAGACGGACAGACGGACAGCGGAGGCTTGGTAATAGCATTCCGTTGGCACTCTTTGGGTATGTAAAAGTAAGTTTCTTTTATGGGGACTCCCTTTTACTTTTAACTGTATTTTGTTTTTATTATTTGTTTTTATAGCGGCAATAAGATTACACGTTATGTGAATATTTTACGGTTCAAAAAATACATCCTTGTGGCATCCGGACAGAAACACGTTTCTTGTAAGGGCCTTTTCTTTTTTTATTTTCTTTTTATTATTTGTCGTTATACCGACAATAGAAATAAATGCTGTTAAAATTTCAAATCTACTTATTACGGTAGAAAAGATAGAGCCCTGTGACAGATGGACAGCGGATGCTTAGTAATAGGGTAAACTACTGGGTAAAGGGGTACGGAAACCTACTTAATGGGTAAAGCAGCCCCCTAAAAATTGTCTGTCACTTAGAATCCTAAAAATCGTTTGATTAGATCGGCCTGTATAGGTATACGCGGTAAGGTAAGTACTTTCAGCTTGTGGGGCTAGAGTACCACTTGTCAATGATCTTTAATTGTTTAAATACCTGATAGCGCAGTTTATTGTCAATTACGTGTCCAATTGAGTGGCGGTATTGATGGGGCTTTTGTGAATTTATCGTTCTTTGAACTTGAAGGAAACGAAGGACATTAGTGTGACTGAATTATTGAACTAAATTTTTTTCGTAATTAAGGTGATTCGGCAGTTTCCCATACACATATAAAGAGGGTTATTGTTTGCTTCCACAGCGTCAATTATGTTTGAAAAGTGTTTTATTTATTAGCTTGATATACCTACTTTATTTGCGCGAAATTCAAACTCTCAAAAAGCCAAAAAAATATAATTTTAGCAAAAAACGTTCATAATATGTGACGTTCCGCAGGTAAAGGTACCTTATGGCGGGTAGGCGCTTACGCTGTTATTAACGGCACTCCTATATTCATTTGATGCTACACGACGTAAGTGCCGACCCTCCATAAGGTACCTTTTCCTGCGGAACGTCACATATTGTCTTCGGTTTCCGCGATTATCACTCATAGTAATAAAACAACTTAAACGGATTAAAATGTAGTAATATACGCGATTTAATCCGTTTAAGTTGTTTTATTACTAAAAAACGTTCAGTTACAAATTATGCTAATATATATTAGATAACCTTGAAGGCCCAATTGCACATTAATTATGTTTTTTTGAGACTTTTCATCATGTATTTCGCGCAGATGAAATGTATATAGAGCTATAAAATAAAACACATTCCAAATATAATTGATGCCGTGAAACGATGACCCTCTTTATGTTTAGGGCTCGGAACCGGTATTTTGAAAAAACCCCGATATAGCCCAATATTTTGAATTATTTTATGATTTTTATGTAGAGCTCAATCATGTATTTGAGTAATGATTTCGTAATTATTAGATTGACCGATTAAAAAATGAAGTACTTAATATAATAAACCAAAGAACGGAAAAATACCGCTATTTTTGTATGGGAATCCGACCCCTGCCTTTGATTGCAAACTGTTATAGTCTGTACTTTAAGGTATTTAAAAAAGGTAAACAAAAAACCACGTGACTCGGGTCGTTCAGCCAATGTTATTGCGCCACAGATACAAAACGTTGCTTTGATTGGCTAAAGGACCCGAGTCACGTGGTTTTTTTGTTTACCTTTTTTTAAATACCTAAAAGTACGGAGTATAGTACTAGTCCACGTGTCTAAGTATATAAAGAACCAGATTGACAACAAAACTGTGAATTATATCCTGCTGTTCGATTTTAGACTGAGGAGCATTTGGGATCGTTGAATTTGAACCTTCACTGCTTAAGATATCTGGAAATACCTTGATGACTTTGAAAACGTTATTATACTGATTATACTTAAAAGAATGGAAGAAATAAATAAATCATAAGTACTATCAACAGGCATTTAATTCTAAGCTAACAGTATTTACATAGGAATTACGTATCTCACTATTAAATTTACTGTAGTGAGAGTACTTTATCAAATACTTAAGCGGAATATGTCCGATTCAATTGAAGCGTATTCAGTCAGCACTAGCGTTGAAGATTCCGGAAAAAATCAAATATCTTTTTTCGGGTTAATAAACCCCGAGAAGAAACGGAATAGACCACTATTTCTAATAAGAAATAGTCGTCTATTCCGTTTCTTTTTGATTTCGGTAGAATTTATTCTCCCGATTTTTTGATTTCGGAAACGCTGCGCGTACGGAAAAAGCCGCTTTCTGGCCAAGTGTAGACATAAAATACTTCATTTAGGGCAATATATGTATATTATAGGGCAATGTGTCAGCCAGGCTCTTAAAGCGAAACGGTAAGACACGCACCGGGAGTAATATTACACTAATTTAAATGGGATATCAGACTATTTATTAGAAGTCTGGAATCACTACCAAATAGATTATAACGCCACAAAAATTTGCAGGGATTTCGACAAAAATGCGTCCGTAGAAGTGAGGTGGTTTAGACGTTTGATTTATGATCGGACTGTGCCTTGAATTTTGACAATTGAGAGTGATGTTTGACGCATCATTTCTTAATGAAAAATTAATAAAATACACATAAACTGAATGCTATTAAACCACAATCATTCTATTAGCTCGATCACATACGTGAATAGTTCAATAAAAAATAGTATGGCGGTTAGTTTAGTAGGAGCAAATAAGTATGTGTTACGATTTTTGAAAATTTCTAAAATCGGTGCAAGTTAGAAAAACCGTTATTATTTTTCCTGTAATATTTAGGATGATAATAATAATTGGTAATTATTACATATTTTTCTGTTCAGTAACTTTGAAGGGGGAATGGTATTTTTTTTAACGTTTTTCTTCCTAAATCAAAAAGCGCATGATTAAGAAAAAATATAGAAACAGCTCTGGAATCTACGAATCAAGCCCTTTCATTTGATACCCCACTTGATACTTGTACAACTTTAAATTTTCGACATCCCCATTAAAAAAAGTAAAAAGGTACAACATTTTTTTATGTCCTTGTTAGCTAAGTTTAACACTATTCCAAATCGATAGTAGCAGTAGTGTCTGAGGTATCTGGCTGTGACAGACGAACAGACAGACGGACAGCCTGACAGACAGACAGACGGACAGGCAGACAGACAGAGTTGCACTAGCCACTTTCTGGCCAAGTGTAGACATAAAATGATGTACACAACACGGGAGGTAATAAAGAAAGCCCTCGATCGCATATTTACGTCCCTCGCTTGCAGCTCGGGCCGCAAACTTCTGCGATCTCGGCCTTTCTTTGTATTACCACCCTAGTTGTGTAATGTACTATAATTCTGTACTCAGCGGTAAAATCCAAAACATACCAAGATTCGTCTTGAGTCTTAAGAAAAATAGCCTAAATCTAACGACTCAGGCCTTATAATTATGTAAATTCACAGAGAAACAATAATCCTTTATTACGCCTAGTATGTCAACAGTACCGTTCAACATCATAATTAGCTGATCATTAGAACCTTGTCAGTTTTAGAAAGTTAACAAACGTTACTACGCGACAACGTGCAAAATAAGCACACTCAGTATGACAAAGTTTTAAGATGGTTAGGTAGGTACTTGTGAGGTTGAAACTGTTGAAAGCAACTACTTTAGATAATAGTTTCAGCGAGGACACGTACGGTACTTGTGACACGTTTAAATTATACGGTAGTATTCTCAACTTGGCGGTCCATCTCGTCCGGAACATAATTTGATCCCTTCACAGCTGCAGTGCTGGGGTCTTGCATCTTAACCTGACTATGCGAAGCAAAAAGGAGAGTTATTGTATTTTGAAATTATATGGAATATTTTATCTATATCATTTTTAATACGGCTTCGGGGGTAAGGGGTGATTTTCTAGCGTTTTAACCGCTTTAAGGGTTCAGTATCTCAATAGGAAAAACCGGAACCCTAATAGGATCACTATGTCGTCCGTTTGTCCGTCCGTCCGTCCGTATGTCTGTCCGTCTGTCAATACCCTTAATATCGCGAACGCAAATAGTTTTAAGAGTTTTTTTTACTAAACTTTGTCGCACTATTCCTTAAAGTGATATTTTTTATTAAAAATGTTAGCCACAATTAGAATTATTGATATAAAATACTTGGCTACATATGAAATGTTCACTTGACAATGACATAAGTAATATTGTCTTCGGTTTCCGCGATTATCACTCATAGTAATCGCGGTTAGACCCGCGACCACGAACGCTGAAAAGGGTTACGAAACGTCGGGACTTAAAATGTAGTAATAAACGCGATTTAATCCGTTTAAGTTGTTTTATTACAATGGCATAAGTAACTTTGATACATCTGACAGTGACATATTATGTCGTAGTTTATTTGGTCTTGATTTAGAATTCGGAGTTTATTTTAAGTATCGGGTGAAAGTACAATAGATGGACTCGTATTCTGTAGAACTCACTTGTTCATCTATTGCTAACTCTTCGGCCTCTACAACAATCAGACTTATACCCTAATCTAATCTAATCTAATCTACCGTGGACTTTGATTCATGGGGTAACATTAATCATCGATTTTATACCCTTTGATTTTGAACGCTTTTGGACCAATTTTGAACTTCGATTTTTCAACAATAGAAAGTTGTTTTCTGAAATACTTAATAAACGTATTTCAGAAAACAAATTTCTATTGTTGAAAAATGGATGATAAATGTGAATCAAAGTAACTCCAGGCCACAGTACCTCAACAATTAAGGTAATCTGTGAAATTGGTTGACTGCGTAATTGGGTGAATGCCGAGAAATCGCGATGTACGGAAATGGCATTCAAAATACGCATTGGACAGAGGAAACCCGATTTTCTCTCTTATTGACGTACCGGTAAATTCGAGATTGGCCTTATAGTCCTTGCTTAACGGATATTGTTATTTGTGAGAAAATAAAATCACAACAGGAAATTCACGTCCTGATGCCATAATTTTAATCTATCTATCTATATGTACATATAGGTATAATAATAGTAGTTTATGTGACTGTTACATAATGAAATGCATTAGGTAAAATACGAGTGTGGGTAACCGAGGGGAGCCGACAGGTGAGTTACATAATAACATCACACGAGTGATTTAATGCCTAATTATGTACAGTTACATACACTGTTTTTTCTACACACATATTATAAGATTTGATTTTTTTTATTGCTATAGACTGGCAAACAGGCAGACGGCTCACCTGATGGAAAGTGGTCACCGCCGCCTATAGACATTCGCAACACTAGATGCATTGCCAATGCGTTGCCGGCCTCGAAGAAATTTGATGACACCCTTTTTGATGTTCAAAAAACGCAAACGAAAAATGTCTAATGGAGTCAAACAAAAAAAATCATATAAAAGATGTCACGCAACTTTAGTTTTTATTTTTATATTCAGAGACAAACTAGAGTGGGCCTAGTCTACTAACATATCGTTCGATTATCAAGTAACGTGCGCGATTGGTCAAAATTGTTTGCAGTTGACATTTCATTTCGAGAATGTCATTATGAGAGAGTTAAAAATAATAATAATTTTTTTTTTTCTTGTTTGTCAGTTATACTAACATAGGATAAGTTCAAAAATTGTAACTAACACTATGGACGTTCGTCTGAAATAAAGAGATTGAATTGAATTGAATTGAATTATTGTTATTAGCACAGAGGTCAAATCAAATTGCTTTGTTATTTAGAGATGTTCAAAATTCGAATGTCATATTAAAATCGAATTCGATGTTATTTTGAAGCAATAAAAACATTTTCACATTTAAAAAATATGTTCTAACAAAACAGTTTATCTTTATTATGGTCATAATTTGCGGTTTTTGAACGCATTACAGCGGCTTTATGATATGTGTGTAGATAAAAGTATCACGTAAAAAATACCCTATAAGAGCCTTATCACACTAATAGATACTTTACCTCACCTTAACCTGACCTGGGCTGTAAGCGGCGTTTTTCACCCGTAGCGCGGGAAGAGAAAATGCCATTTCCTGGCCAAGAGAAGACGTAAAATTATGTAAACACAGCGGATGGTAATTAGTAAAACTCCAAATCGCATAATTATGGCTCTCGCCTGCAGCTCAGGCCACAAACACCTGCGAAATGGGCCGTTCCTGAGGTTCCTTAGGCGTTTAATGTATACTTATGAAATACTTTTGAAATCATTGACTTTTTTAGTTTACATTACAATGTTTCAACTAAAATCGTCTGCGTGCGCCCCATCATGACGCAGTATATTTAGAATGTTGCAAAAAAAGTAGGTTCAGTCACCGGCAAAATCTTTATCAAATTTGACCAGCCCACTGCCGTTTCATTTTGATCATTATTTGGGTTATGTCTGTGTGACGGATCATCTAATTGCTGATACAATCCCTTAACAAATCACTAAGGATGGCCCTCTCCACAGCTTGCTGAGCATTTTTAACCTTGAGACTGGACACTTACGTAGGTGCTACTATTACACACTACTATATACTTAATGCACTAGTCCCACCGTAAGTGCCCACGATTCGGCCATTATCACGATATTGTCTGCAAATTGCAAGTGTGATATGTGTTCGCCATTGATGTTACATAACGCTGCGTTCTTTCCAATCCAGCATCTTAAACACTTCTTCAAATATATTGGTGAACAGCTATACGGCGGATGGACTTAGTTACGGATAGGTTTCAAATATAAAACCAGCATACGAAGCCCATCCCCTTAGCAGCAATAGGACGTTATATCCACATAGCTGTTCATTCTCTCAGAACTTGGATATATCGTCAGTCAACCAGACATTGCAGCAGACAATCTAAAACAGACTATGTCTCAAAAGAATCAAAGGCCTTCTCATAGTCCACAAATGCGAGGCAAAGGGTAATACATTTTTAGCTCTAGAATCCATCATTTACCACCATATCAAACGTTTACATTCGCAAAACCGTTTTAACGCTTTGAAACGCAAGACGCGATCATGGTACAAAAAAATCAGGTATGTTCCCCAGACACCTGATGATTACGCTGGACAATATTATACATTATGTCAACCTTGCTATTTCGTGCAAATAAATAATCGGAATAAATTCGCTTCTCCATTACTTTGTTTCTAAAAATTTTAATGCTTTCTTTTTCACTCTGATAAACAAATAACATAATCGAAACAAAATATAATTACGCCGATTAGTAGTTAATTTCATAATATTAGGCATTTGAGCACCTTATTCTACAGCTAGCAGCAAGGTTCTGTTTTATTTACGTCACGCCACTGGTGTGTATTTAATTGGTTTTCGCTGTTGAAGAATTTTATTTATATGCAGTACATAATATGCAGTAGTGATCTAATGACAAAACGTACTAACAATGCTTAGATTTTTTTTGCAGATGACGAAATACATGTTTTGATACTAGGTTACGCTGCAAAAACCTACTATATGTCACTTAGGCGGTTTTTGCAGAAGGGATATTGGCATTTTTATTAAAAGTTGTATCATTCCGAAACCGCTTAAATGACAATAAGATGTTCTCCCTGTTGAAAAAAAATTAAAACGCTCCTTAACCCACACTTAATTATTTTTGGTTCTTAAATATTGGAAAAATCACTGTTAAGTTAATTAAGCAAAGTGCTGAACGGAGCGTCGTATCACAAAACAGATTTTAACAGTGTGTAGATCTTCGAAAGTACATTCTAACAGAATCATTAACTCATTTTAGCCTAAAAGTGCGCTTAAGAGGAAACAGGAGGGCAGTTTTTCCATACAAACGTAGTCCCCTGTTTCCTCCCTGGTTAATGCCAGTAGAGCAATAATTTTTTGTCCAAAAATCTATGGCTACTATTGATATGTTCCTATGTTTTCCTGTTTACGATAAATTGATTCTCAAAAGAGATATTAACCTTCAAAAACCTAAAAAAAATGCCAGATTTTCCGCTTTGTTCACACATCCAGAAAACAAATTTGACTAGATTATTAAAAAAAAGGAAAACATAGGAACACGGCCAAAGCCTTTCTTTAATGTTTAATGAAAAAATTAGTTAAATAGGTTAAGTTTTGGGGAAGAAATCAGGGGACTACGAAACGTTGTTTTCATGAAATTTTAAAAGGTATTTTCGGTCCAAGCTGCAGTTGTCTCGATCGCGCTCTGCGGGGGAGAGGCGGGCAGTGCGGGACAGCGACACATTTTACAAATACCTAATTTTCAATTCTCTCGGCCTTACTGTTTCCTCTTAAGCGGTTTTTGCAGCAAGGGGACGAAATGGAGTATTTCTACAATTTAATGATTAAATTGTAATATTATTATTTTACATTTAGAGTAAGTCTTGGTTAAAGTTAATACTTATATTTTTGTCGAGCTTTGTTGTACCTCAAACTCACAATAAAACGCCGAAGCTAACATGATTTAAACGGTTTGGTCCATGACGTCTATTTCCCTGAATGTCTAATTTTTTGGAGGTCTAATTCCCCGAACGTCTAATTTTCCGGAAGTCTAATTCCCCGAATGTCTAATTTTCCGGAAGTCTAATTCCCCGAATGTCTAATTTTGCGGAAATTCAATTGCCCGAATTTCTACTTTCAGACTCGTCCAGGTTCACTTCGTCCAGACTCCCAACACGTCCACTTACACAACTCGTTAACTTGCTCAGCTCGTCCATCCACTTGGATGTTCACTGGAGTGAAAATATAGATTCCATAATCACTGTGTGTCAATCTTAAATATATAAAAGAAGAAACTGACTGACTGACTGACTGACATATCAACGCACAGCCCAAACCGCTGGTCCTAGGAATTCCAAATTTACCACGTAGGTTCCTTATAAGGTCTAGGGGAGCACTAAGAAAGGATTTTTCAAAATTCACCCCCTAAAGGGTTCAAATAGGGGTTCAAAGTTTGTATGGAGAGTCTGCGATTTTAGAAGTAAGACCTTTGAAACTTCATGTTTAGACTTTTTATTGGATTACAAGAAAAGTGATATCACCGTTTTTCGAAATTCATTCTCTAAGGGGTTTAAATAGGGGTTGAAAGTTTATATAGAGAGATCGGAATAGGTAGAGTATATTTACCTAAACTTCGAAGAACAAAGTCGAAAATTGGAGACTCCCTTACAACTAAATTTGTTTTTTTATTAGAATCTTACTAAAAAAATATATTATTTCCCCGCGACCACGAACGCTGAAAAGGGTTACGAAACGTCGGGACTTAAAAATGTAGTAATATACGCGATTTAATCCGTTCAAGTTGTTTTATTGCTATGAAATATATTATTGGTATTCTTTCGCACATTTCTCGAGCATTCTCAGTATAGCTGTTGTGTCCAGGACCCCTTATGGGCCTTTGAACTACACTTCAGTATATGGCGAAATTTCTCGAAGGAGTGAAAGAGACCGCACTATTAGAAAGAGACAGCTATACTGAGAATGTTCGAGAAATGTGCTAAAGAATACCAATAATATATTTTTTTAGTAAGATTCCGAGACTTAAGTCCCGGATAAAAATGTTGTTGTAAGGGACTCTCCACTTTTCGATTTTTTTTTTTTGAAACCTGGCAAACTCACAACCCGGGCAATCGGGCAGGGTAAGTGCCGGGGGGTGCCTGGAGTCGAACCAGGTCACCTGTCCCGGCCTACCACGATAGGACTTTTCGACTATGTTCTTCGAAGTTTAAGTAAATATACTCTACCTATTCCGATCTCTGGTTATATTAAATTGTATACTTATTTAAACTTTTAAAATTCGAAAATCTTCACACTAATATTATACTTAAATGTGAAAGTTTGTGAAGATGTTTGTTACTAAATAACGGGGTAACAACTGGATGGATCAAGCAGAAATTTGGCATGTAAGTAGACCAAGTCCTGGATTGAAACAAATGATACTTTATATCCAGGTAAAGAGTTTCTTTGGGACAATAACGGGAACAACGCGGGCGAAGCCGCGGGAAATAGCTAGTTTCGATATAAACGGGCCAAGCTGCCAAAAGTCCAGTACATACCGGGTATGTATATAACCAAATATAACCAGCCACCCAATCCAGTACAGTCAAAACCGTGTATGAATTTGTACAACCCTACATTGAAAGAGTATGCATGATGTGGACGTGTTGTGAATGTGAACGAAATGGTAATGTGGACGAAATAGGAATGTAGAACAAATGGGAAGCTAAGTGAAGCTGTTTTTTTTTAAAGATCAGCAATCATCCCACTTCCCACTAATATTATAAATGCGAAAGTTTGTCAAGATGTTTGGATATTTTAGATGTTTGGATGTTTGTTACTCAATAACTCGGTAACAACTGGATAGATTTAATTGAAATTTGGCATGCTGAAAGGCCAAACCCTGGATTGAAACATAGGATACCTTTTATCCCGGCATTGGTTCCCTTGGGATAAAGTTTGATTTTAATAGTATTTTATGCAACCGTCGTATAAGTAGGGTCAAAAAATACGAATAGCGTGGGTTACGATACGAGCCGCCGCGGCGGCGAGTATCGCAAATAGAGATGCCATGAGCGATTTTTGACTTAATTATACAACCTTGCATACAATACTTTTTCTACGACTAGGTTTTAAAATATAAAATACAAAATTAAGCATAGCGCGCAAACAAGGCAAATATGACATATGGTAAACTTTGTTGATTTGACGTATACTTGCTAGTGACACGCAGTGACGATATTAAATTTTTTTTTTCATGTTGGCACGATAGAATTTAGTTCGGAAAGTTTTGTTTTTCTTAAAAACCGCAGGAATTTATTTGTCTGTTAAGTTGGTAGTTGTGCATATTTATTGTAAAGTTAGTATTGAACGCGTAATCCTTGACCTAAGTTTAACCTAGATTTAGAAGTCTGTGGCTGCCAGCAGTACCTTTTTGCGACTATAAAGACACAAGTGCTTTTATGGGGAATAGAGTGTGTGTGTGTGTGTATGTGTGCGTACGTGGGTGCGTGCGTGCAAGCGAGGGTGTGTGTGTGTGTGTGTGTGTGTGTGTGTGTGTGTGTGTGTGTGTGTGTGTGTGCGCGCACGCGCGTGTTTGTGTGTGTGTGTGTGTGTGTGTGTGTGTGTGTGAGACTAGACATTCCGGGAATGGACGTACGGAGACTAGACATTCGGGGACTTAGGCGTACGGAGACTAGACATTCGGGGACTTAGGTATACGGAGACTAGACATTCCGGGAATGGACGTACGGCGACTAGACATTCAGGGAAATAGACGTCATGGACCAAACCGGATTTAAATAGAAATATTTCAAGATTTGATTTTAGCGACTACTGCTCGATCTTATTCTTCAAATACAAATGAAATGATCCGTGCAACCAAGTAGCTTGATATAAAAAGAAATCGTTCTATGGATTCGCCCTTGACCGAAAATATCCAATGCAATTAACATTGCCTTCACGTATTTTTAACGTGTTACCGCTACAGTTTTCCTGTAGTTTATTTATAGGATTTTCCCGTGCCCGAAATAAAGGAAACACTGTATAAAAATACCTCTCGTAACCTTATAAAAGTCCCTATAATCTTACAAAGGACAAAGTTGCCAAAGATGTTACGGAACTTTTATTTCCTCCTAACTGGATGTTTCGATTTTACGCAATAACGAGGAAATTGTTGGATTGAATGAAAATCAATTATTTGATTAGCTATTGACTTCTTAACAAGCTGATTTCGAACTAAACTATAAAATATGTACTTAACAAAATAAATACTACAACTATAGGTATTAGCACCAAGGGTCACTAGGCTCCGAAGCAGTAGCTGAGGACGCAAACGGGAAAACACGATGAAAGAGAGAGAGAGAGAGAGAGAGAGAGAAAGAGAGAGAAGTTGTTTGAATAACTACGGAAATATGGTGTTTTCTAGTGAAACGCCGATTAGCGAGGAAACATTCGATGGACAAAACCGGGAAATGACCTTCAGAGTATTCTATATTTTCGAAAATATACGCAAACGTGTAGGTACTTAAATCACATTCACTCATTCGTTCATTCATTACCTCTTTTGCAATCAGTAGGTAACTAGGTACTATGTAGCTGTGTGTCATTCACCTCAACTCTCCTGTCGACTTTTATACATGTTATTAAAATATACTTTATTTTAATAATAGGTAGTAGTAATAAATACTTTTTGTCACTCTACATTTCCATACATCTAACAATACACAGGGTGGAATGGAACGAGGTACTTCCCTGCAAATGTGGCATTGTTTAGCTTTAGGAAATTATTTTTTTCCAAATAAACTATTTATGTTAATATCCGTTATCGTTTTCAAGTTAAAATTTGTTACATTATTTTGCAAAAAACTGCGTGTTGCAACTCCATTGAGAGGTTAATGACCTCTACAAGAAACAGTTATTAACTCTATTGTACACAAACTTTACACAAATGTACCTTCGTACATCGGATGTAAAATGAAAATACTTTAAAAACTCACTTGTTATCAGCTGTCTTTTTTAATGTTTACAATACAGTAGAAGCAGAAGGGTTGTAAAATATAAAAAAAAAAAATTTAAAATTTTTATTTTTGTATCATAAGTATTTAACTTGTAGTCGATTTTACATCAAATAGATGACAATTTTATTTTCAGGATATCCCTCGTTCCGTTACACTCTGTATAATGTAACGGTAATGCCATTTTAGTGAGCTGTACATGATCGAAAACTCATCCACCCACGCATCTTAACTGCGTTTTGTTTTGACAAAATATTTGCACATTTAATAAAACGTAGGCGCTACCGAAACAACCGTGTTTCTTCGTAATTAATTAACAAACATCCTGTATTTAAGTTTCCAAGAACATAATGGTGTTTGTGTACTTAATATACCTAATTAGCGACTAATAGGGTGGAAAAGTTGGCAAGCCTTGCGAATGAAGCTCGAGATTGATTGCCTACTTTAACAAAAGGTAATTAAGTCATTTATTCAAATATAAAAAAAAACACGATTACAGAACATAAAATAAACTTAACTAACTTAAGTTTAGTCAAAAAGCCCCCCCCCCCTCAGCTGCACCCGGTGCAAAGGTGCCCATCGCACTTACTGCATTGCCCCGCTGGATGGCAATAGACAACCTTTGCAAGTACGAACCCGCGCGAGGATCGGATCGCCATCGCCCTACCTCCTAATAAAGGCTTTAGCCTCTGACCCCCAGCACCCTGTCGTCTCAACAGCAAGAGGCACAAAATAATACGCATTAGCCAGGGCCAAGTATTTGTCCCGTTTTCGAGCTGCGGCAAAATCTGCTGCCGCACCAGCTGTCCGCACCGTTCGGCTGAGGTGTGAAGCGGCGAAAGTGCTGACGCACCCAGAGGACACATTTCCCCTTCTGCCACGGCACCAGAGTGAGCCCGTCTGGCCTTTTGCCATCGGTGCGGCAGACCAGGCGGTTCTAGGACACATGCCTACTTGAGTTTTAAATAATAAGGAGTACATGTCTTGTCGTATCATTATTTGATGCGACGTCAGGGCAGGGGGTAAATTTCTTTATGCCACACGTGGCCATAAAGTGGCTTTTACGGCACGCTGCGTGTACGGAAAAATTAGTTTATGTTTTAATTTTTAGTACACTTTAAAGTTTATTTGAAATCGCAATGTATTTTGATGTTTTTATATGTTTGTAGCGTGACAAGCGACGTCAATTACAGTCGCCGTCAATAGAATTTGCTAACTATGTAAACAAAAGGCGTAACTTTGTTTTGTCACTGTTTCTCCTTGAATTTTCACACCATCTCATCAAACACCACTGAAACCGTACACTATTTAAACGGTCGTTGCCGTAAAATACAAAACCATACAATAAATAATTGAATCTTGGATATTTCATTAAAAATTTAAAATGCTTTCATACATAGCTTATTATGTCATAATGGAATGGCGTTTTTGTTTCTTTTAAATTCTACAATTGTCTATGATGATAGCGTTGTGACTAAAGTTGGTGATATTGTAAAGCTGCTACACACTACCTAACTTACGCTCTGTACCTAAGAAAATAAAATGAAATATTTAGACGGCATCATCGATAGAGCTATGGATGAAATAACGGCACCTTTTGTGATAAATACTAGTGGATACATAATCTTCAAGTAACGATTCGTCTTCTGATTAACCAAATTAAAAATACCTGTTTCTTGCGTTCGATATTTTAATAGTCCATATTTTTTGACATAAAAGAGTAAAGTAAGAGTCTTCCCCATCACTAGTAAATTCATCATTCAGAGACAATTTCAATATGACGGTTTATTTACAAAGTTAGCAAATTCTATTGACGGTTTTTTTTTTTTTTTTTTTTTTTTTTTTTTTTTTTTTTTTTTTTTTTTTTTTTTTTTTTTTTTTTTTTTTTTTTTTTTTTTTTTTTTTTTTTTTTTTTTTTTTTTTTTTTGAAACTGACGAACTCGCAGCCCCTCCTGGGCGTAGCGATTTTCGGACCGGGTGGTTGGCCGTGGCGTTCCCTGGGGTCGAACCAGGTCGCTAGCCAGACCACCCTGAGTTGGTCGGACTGGGTGGGAGCCGGGAGTGCCTGGGGTCGAACCAGGTCACTTTGTCCGGTCCACCTCGATATGATCGGGCTAGGTGGGGGCTTCACGCCTGGAGTCGAACCAGGTCGTTTGGCCAGGGCCACCTTGACTTTACGCTGATTGCTCAGAGTGAGCAACGGACCAGCGGGAAGGATGACTCGGGTCATCCTGTCCTTATGTGAACTTGTGTATCGAACTAATGGGAGTTTTAGTTGCCGGTTCGCTAAAACCTAGCCCAGCTAACAAGACTCCGGCAAGAAACTTAGCTGGGCCCGAGCGAGGTCGGAGTGAGAAACTTAGCTGGGCCCGAGCGAGGTCGGAGTGAATATTGACGGCGACTTTAGACTGATGTTAGCGTACACTGAAAGCACTATTTTAATTTGTATGAAAAAGATAAAATCTAAAGATTACATAATATTTAAAAGTTGTTGAACTAAAGTTTTATTGTTTTATGAGTAGAATCTACGTTTTAATTATTTGCTCCTGTTACAGGCAAAATCCGGTATTTAACTATATACGTTGGTGAAAATTTGTACTTTGTAATTGGCTTTATTAAAGTCGTGTCCGCATTCCACATTTATTTCATAAAAAATATGTTTATATAGACAAAACAAACAGTGTCTATAGTTTTTATATCACGCAAAGTCGTGGGCAGAGGTATTTTAATGATAGTTTTTACTGCTAAGTACCCATCCAGCGTGCAAACCTTGTGCCACATAAAAGGCCAGGCCTGCTACAGAATATAAATATAACAGAAAGTCCACTAATTTATTAGATAAAACAGTGACAGCGTGATATGGGTTAATAACCTGTGTTTGTGGTTTTCATCATTTGAGGAATGTTAGAAAAATTGAATCACAATAAAATTTATGTTCGACACTTCAACACTGTAAAGTAACAGCACCTGGCATTCCAACGCGTTATGGTACTTCTAAGAGTAGTATCTATGAGTAATTCAAATACCTAAGTGTCATGATCATGTGACAACTCACGTCATCTTCTATCAATCTATCTTTCTGTGTATATCAGCATATATGAAATAGGCTACTTGACAGGTTTCTGAAAAGTAACTCAGATTGTTTAATGATCTCTATTGAGCACTCAGAAAGTGGTTATTTATAATTCTTTTGTGTATTTTTACTGAAAAAAGCAAATAAAAATGCTCTTTTAAAATTAGGCGCCAAAAACGCTTTCTCGGACAATATGGCGTCTATGACGTAACACGATAGTAAACCGACAAACGTCAACGAGGATCACATAACGTTCTGAATGACAGAATTACGAACGAATAGGATTGACAGATGCTGTCGATGCCGTTTACAATGATGTGACGTCATCGGCCAATCCAAACCGTTTTCGATAAAATGGCGACAGATAAAAAATAATCAATTTTCATCCGGGTTTTATAAATAAATTACCCATTTATTTTTAGTAATATTCGTGTAAATTGGTTTTAATACTTACAATTAATACATATATCCATAATTCTTCCATTATTTTTCACACTGTCAAGTAGCCTATTGTAGCAAGACTGTGTTGCACATTAAAGATTTTTTCCAGAGAAGTAACGTAAGTAGGTAGTAGGCAGAATAAGTAATAAAGTTAAAAATAAGTAATTAAATGTTAGTAAATAATTCTGAATTTTTTGTCTGTTTGTTCCCGTCACGCGTATACTACACGACCAATTTCACTACAATTTGGTGTACGGTTAGATTATAAACTCAGTTACAAAAATAAACCAATACATTTTCAATGTATGACGATCAAATTGAATTTTGTACAAAGACGCGATTAACTCAGGAACGCTCGAACGTGCAATTCAATCAGCAATGAGAATTAGTACAAAGTGGTGAATCTGTAAACTTTTTACGCTGCGACGTATACAAGCATTGGACGTGACATTACTTTACGTAGCCTAGAACTGAACCATCATTGTGTAGTTAATTTAATTGTAAGCATGTTTGTATAAACTCTTTATTTTATAAGTATTTGAACAGATTAAATGCATTGTACGATAACGCTATCAGTTAATGCTGTGAAGCGTCTATTTATAAAAAATGGAGACCTGTGATAAAATGAGTGTTACTATAGCTTGGCAACTTCGTTGGTGACACTCACATGTGTCCTTTTTGTTATGTGAAGCCGTAACTACTTACACAAGTTACCGCCAACACGAACGGCTGCCTGCGGAGGCTGCCTCAGTCGGTCGCCGTTCGTGTTGGCTACCGCCAAGTTACCACTTGTGTAAGTAGTTACGGCTGCACATAACAAAGAGGACACATGTGAGTGTCACCAACGAAGTTGCCAAGCTATACTTCACTTTGTAATAAAAGAATACGAGGGCCGCACTGAAAGTTTTTAGAAAATCAGAAACTATGCAAATTAGCAAGTTACTTATTTATTTTATTATTGCGTTTCAAAATACTGTCCGTTTTCATCAATACATCGCTGAATTCAATGGAACCACTGAGAAAAACACTTTGCCCACTCGTCCTTAGGGGTTCTATGGATTTTTTGAGCTTCGGTCAAATTACACTGGTCAACAAAAAAAAAACTTTTTTTTTTGCCGTTGTTCGCCACTACTTTTTTTTTATACCTTAGCTAATGGGTAGTCAAGATATGTGTGTAAAAAAAATTGCAAACAGCCAATTACGTAGAATTTTTTTTTTATTGAAAAACAAAAATTGGGCTTACTTTTAACGATAATCATTTAAAAAAAAAATTATTCAGATGATTATTTGGGTCGTTTTGCTTGTCTTTTGTAACTGCACGTTGGAACATCTCGTTTTAATGTCCAACAAAAATCTGCGACCATTTTTGGCGACCATTTTCCTTGATATCTCTTTTCCATCGCCATGATATCCTGATGGAATCTTTCCCCGTGTTCGTCGCTCACCGCACCTAAGTTTTCTGGGAAAAAGTTAAGATGGGAATGCAAGAAATGCATTTTTAAGGACATATTACATCCTAAGGCTTTATAATCCTCTAGTAATTTTGACATCATTTCCTCATAGTTTGGAGATTTTTTGTTTACAAAAAAATTTTTTTTCGGACATCTCGATGTAATAGAAGATATTTACTATTTTTCTGTTAATACATATACATTAGGGATACCGAAAATATATATTTGGACAAACGGCAAAAAGTCGTGTTGACCAGTGTTATGGGTATCCAACGAGTAAAAAGCTCCCTAACCGCTAAATGCTCATGAAGGATTTTCTGTACATAGCGATTAGGGAATGCTATCTCGAACCGAGATTGACGATTCGAGATCTTGTCCAATAAATCTGATTCGAGATTGGGTCTTTCGAGATCTCGACCGTCAGACTTTCGAGATCAAGATTAATCACGACGAGATCGAGATTTGACAAAGTAATTAAAAATTAGTTATTTTGATTATTGCCTAAGAATTTAGTAAATACCCACTGTTTTTGACAAGAACTCAAACGTCTTACAAAAAATGGACGGTTAGCGAATAAAAAGCATATCAAAAATTTTGGGTACGTTGCGTCTGCCCGATTCTTTCGCACACAGCGCGCCCCTGCTCCCATATCGATACCTTTAGACTCAAAGGACGTAAATGCCGTAGGTTCTAATGGAGCTTACGCCCTTTGAGCCTAAAGGTATCGATATCATCGGTGAAAACCGGCCGCACATGTAGTACTGCTCGAATAACACGAATCTAGCCTCAAAAATATTAATCCACACGAAATAATCCATCGATCTTTCAATCTCGTTCGAGATCTCGAAAATAATAACCGAGATCCCGATCGAGATTGCAAGAATCGAGATTTCCTGCTGTCGAGATTGAATCTCGAAAATTTTCTCGAGATCTCGCGATTTTGAGATCTCGCGAGTTCGAGATTGCATTGCCTAATAGCGATGCCTAAGGTTGCCCGAATCTGCTGATAGGTCACTCTCTTGTCAGTCTCTATCATGAGCCGCACAGCATTGATGTTCTCATCAGTAATCGCAGTAGAAGGACGCCCCTCATGCAGATCACCAGTAAGATCAGTCCGTTGACATTTTGAACTCGTTAAACTAGTTGTAAATGGCATAGGATGGAGCTTTATCATGAAATACAAATCAAAAGCTTTTTGACTTAAATGACATTGGTTGGAATTGCTTTTCACTGCGTCTAAACTTCATTACAAAAGTTCGCGGCGCTATCATAAATTAAACAATACTAACAATTTTGAAACATTTGCATAATGTGTTTAGAAAGCGATAATTCGACGCAATCTGTGTACTCTGTACACAGCTTTTCTTTTCCCGACAGCGATGACGTCACGCTTTGTGTACATAGTTAAAGGTCTGTGGCTCAAGTAATAAATACAAAATAGGCGCATATCCGACGTCGCGCGGCAAAACTAGTCCGCGTACATCTAAAGGTCTCTGCCCACCAGTAGTGTGGCGTCCAAAGAACTCGATTCCTACCGGCTTGCCTAATATCAGGCATTTGAGCACCTTATTTTACAGCTCTTAAAGAAAATGTACGCCAAATCTGCACCGGCTTGCCCAAGGCCTTTTACGCCAAGCCACTGCTGCCCACCACACCGTATCATACCATGACCGTACTATGAACGATTCAGGCAAAATGAATATTCTTTGTATTGAAAAGTATGAGACTATGCCCACTAGCAAGGTCCGTCACCGACAGGCATTTGTCATACCGAGTCTGATGGGCTTTTTTATTTAAAGTGCGTTCTTAACTGACAGTTAGCAGGTCGTCACAGAACTGACGATTAGTGTCAAACTCCATACATTTCGTCACGGACTGACAGGTTATACGGTATTTGAACATAGCTTAAGTTTCGCCTAGCCGTAGATTTTAAAATAAAAATGCCCTGATACGTTCATGGTATGATAAGTTGTAGTGGGCAGAGAGCTTAACAAATAAAAATACAACAAAATAGCTGGCTTCAATATAAACTATGCAATATAAAATACAAGTTACTATAAAAATTTACATATCTACGTAAACTCAGGTTTTATGGTTCAGTGCACACAACTATGGTCCAAACTATTATGCACTGTCGTGTAGACAGTTACACACTGTTTGGGTTCCGTACACAAAAGGTGCCAATGGAACCCTATTAGTAAGCCTCCGCTGTCCGTCTGCCCGCCTGTCACAGGGCTCTATCGTTTGAACCGCTTTGTCGATTGTCGCTATAGCAAATAATAATAAAACCACATTTTTACTAAAAAAAACCCGACCGCGGCGCACTTTGAAACTGCATAAAATCCGCCATTTTGTTTATTTTAACGAACTTCAAACCCAGTGACACTCGCACCATCAAGACGAATCTAATGATGTATCATTTATCAAAATCGGATGTGCCGTTGAGTAGTTACGAGTGGACACAGGAACGGACATACATACATACATATATACATACAGGTCAAATACATAACCCTCCTTTGGGCTTCGCCGCAGTCGGGTAAAAATAAACTTAAAAATAAAAGGCGGTCCCCATACAAAAATTATGTACCTATGTTTTTTGGAGAAAATTAGGAAAGTAAGTTTGATACGTAAAGCACCCTGTTAATGATGCAAGCAAAATCAGTGATTAAGACCTCTTTGATTATCTTATGGTTACTAACTTGTCAATATGAATGAACTGGCCATTTAACAGAAAACGATGTCCACTTGACGGAAAATGTTCTTGTCAGTTAAATTAACAGTATGATTAAGTTTGGGTAGAATTTTTATTCTTTATTACACGACTAGGGTGGTCAAACAAAGAAAGGGCGAGATCGCAGACGTTTGCGGACCAAGCTGCAAGCGAGGCACATAAATATGCGTCGAGGGCTATCTTTATTACCTCTCGTGTTGTGTACATAATTTTATGTCTACACTTGGCCAGAAGGCGGCTTTTTCCGTACGCGTAGCGTGCGGTAAAAGCCACTTTATGGCCAGTTGTCGCATAAATTTGTTTATTTTGTCCGGGAAATGAAAACTAAAAATATAATATAAAAAGTTTCCTTAATTTCTGTAAAAAGTTAATTGTGTTGATGTTAGTTAAAATCTCTTAAAATATTGGTACCTAATTTGTTAGCACCTTACAGTGGCGTGGGGTCAAATATATTCTTAGTAGCCGGAGCAGATTTGGATTACTTTTTCTTCTGGAGTAGTTGATATTCCGATCATAAGGCAAGCCGGTGGGAATCGGGTTCTATGGACACCAAGCCACTGGCACCTTATACATATACAAGATGGGAAACGAGTAATCCGACAGACTTTAACCACGTATTGTTGTTGTCAATACAAGCAAAAAAATATCATACCCGGTGCTGCCTGTACGAGGAGCAAATAATTAAAACGTAGATTGTACTCCTCAAACTGAACAACATTTGTTCAGCGACATTTAAAAATAACTTATGTTTTAATTTTTAGTACACTTTAAGGTTTATTTGAATTTGAAACAGCAATGTATTGCGATGTTTTTTTTGTTTTTAGCGTGACAAGCGACGTCAATTACACAGTTGTTAACGTACATTGAAAATACTATTTAATTTCTATAAAAAAGATAAAATCAAAAGATAACATAATTTTTAAAAGTTGTTCAACGAAAGTTTTCTTGTTTGATGAATAGAATAGAATCTACGTTTTAATTATTTGCTCCTGTTACAGGTAACACCCGGTATAAACATAGGTCGAATTCTGTCATATCACATTACTAGTTTTTTTAGTACAAAATAAAGCAGTAAATTCAGCCCCTCCTTGTTAACATATCCGAGGACTGGACTGGAGGAAAAGATAATTATCAAAAAGGAATAAAAGTAAAAATGGAAACAGAAGGCCAATTTTTTGGCCTCGTATTTCCTTACCATCAAATGCTACGAAAGGTTAAGGGCCGATACAGACGGACTGCAACCCAACTGCAACTCCCTACGATTTGTATTGGAACTGCATCACAACTGCACGCCGACGCGCCAATACAAATCGTAGGGAGTTGCAGTTGGGTTGCAGTCCGTCTGTATCGGCCCTAATTGCTGTTTAGCTAGGGGGGGGGGGGGGGGGGGGTCTAGCCAAATGTGACACCCTAAAACGATGGAATTTGTTAGGTAAAAGTGTGACAAGGGGGGGGGGGGGGGTCTAAAAATCTGAAAAATCGTGTGACGTACTTTGTGGACGAGCCCTAGTCGTTAGAATCCATAGTTAAGTTAGTCGGGTTACTCATTCCCACCGTGCATTTTACATATGTATCGATTAACTTTACGGGTTCACTATTTCTATCCCTACCTAAAATGCATTTGAACTTTGGCAAACTGAAGTTTTCTTCAGATGCAAAAAATATAACTCTGGCGACTTTGTTACGTGCAGCCGTAACTACTTACACAAGTTACTGCCAACACGAACGGCTGCCTGCGGAGGCTGCCCCCGTCGGTCGCCGTTCGTGTTGGCGGTAACTTGTGTAATTAGTTACGTCTGCACATAACAAAAAGCACACATGTGAGTGTCGCCAACGAAGTTGCCAAGCTATAATAACATTTTCTAACAAAAGCAGCGCTTATTAATTTTGAATTACGTACCTATTCTCATTACTGCATAGTAATTTTTAGTTGGATTTATATAAGTCTAGTTCATACATTACAGCTATTGCCCTGTAGAAGAAATCATCGATCAAATGACTATGCCTATAAATATATAAAAACTATTCCTATCCGAAATATTTTAACATCATTTCTCATCGTTACCTTTTTTTTAACATAATCATTGAAAAGATTTCATGTATGTAAATACCAGCATGTTTTATTGTTGACTAGTTTAAATGTAGTTTTATTTATTTATTACGGACATTTTTTTATGGATGATGGGGTTTGCGTTTGACCTTGGTTTCACCTGATGGAAAATGAAGACAAGGTCTAAGATGGAGCACGCTTACCAAGAAGATGCCTATTCACTCTTGCCTTAGCGACATTCAGGTCGAAAGTCACAGGAAACACGGACTTTCCATATTTTTACCAAGAAAATTCATGTCACAGAGAAACTATTTGCCTCCATTTGTAACGTATAAAATAATTTACAAACAATAAATTAATTGTCATATTCATTAGCATAAACGGTCGATAAATTCCAAATTAGTATTAATTAACACACAAGCAAAAATTAAAAAAAAACTTACGATTTTCAACACTCACTTTATCCACACAGAGTTCAAAAATCACAACACTGAAACTCGCGCAATTTTTTTTCCGAATTTAAAAATATATTTTTTTAACGAACGCGTGCATCAGCCATCCGCTTCCTGACGTATTAAGCGACAGCCAAACATTGCGTTTTGTTTGCAGCCGAGATGAAGTGGCCAGCACCACAAGCTGTGTCTAAGAGAAAAACACCTTTACCTCAAAGATATAAGGTCTACTAATGACGATTGATGGGTCGAGAAAAACTGGTTGCCTCCTACGATTCGCGGTTCCCTTTCATTGGCCTTCGGCGTCAACCTTCGCTGGTTGCCTTAGTTATGCAGCGAGGCAATTAAAATTACTGTGTTATCAAACATCTAATTATAGTTTATTGAGGTTTTGTCTAAATATAGTTTATAAAAATGACAATGGTAGATTTTGTTATTAGAAATCGGGTGGGATGTGAGATGCACTAAAAGTCCCTTCGAGACCATAATATCGTCGACGGGTCTATATTGTCTCCCTAATTTTTAAGTCATACTGTATTGTCAGTCATACTTATCCAAAGTCATACAACCTATTTTCTACGAAACCGTTAAGTTTTCAGAATTGTTATAAAACAAACCTAGATTAACCTATTATTTTCTATATGCTAAGGTTTTAAAAATCCCAAAAAAAAAATTACCGTTTTAGAGACACAAATACTTTATGACTTTCGTTAATTATGACTAACAATAAAGTATAACTTATAAGAACTTTATGGAAAGCAAGGAGATCCCATCGTCGACCGTAGATTCAATTGAGGAAAGCACAAGCAAATCAACGTCGCGTCGTTTACACCATGTAACTCACAGTCGACGATCTATATGCCTTCACTTATGTTAGTATTATAGACAGACTTTTGAAGTACGCCTGTGTTGTGTAAGTGTACGTTGCGCAGATAAAACGGCGATTATTTGTATCGGAACAATGTACTATGGCGACTTCCTTCCGTGTAGTCTCAAGGTAGTTTTTTACCGACAGGGCGCGACGAGACGAGATGAGGATTGAATTGAGATTTGTATGAAGTTTTCAATCCTCTCCTCGCGCATCGCCGCTCGCGCATCGCGCAACTTGATACTTAAAAATTTCAATTCAATCCTCGTCTCGTCTTGTCTCGCCCTGCCGCTAGAAGACCACCTTCAGAGCCAAACTGGTAAAACCACAGCCAAGACAGAAATTTCACATTCATAAATTTCACAGAACCTTCACCTTACAAGTACTGGACGGGTTAATTTTAATAACCGCCTTTATTCAATGTCAACTTAACAAGTCATTGACACGGACCCCGAATGTATCGTTTTTGTCTGTTTTCTTTTTGCCACACTCGCCCAAACTTGAGTTACGAATTGATAAAAAGTGGGTGCAAAAAACGTTACCGGACGAGCTCACAGGAAGACTTACAGTCCGATTAAAAAATAAAATAAAAAATAAAATAATTTATTTCTGTAAGTAGGCCCTCAAGGGCTCTTTTACATGTCTTTCTTACATTCTTTTATCTTCTTTTTTTCCTTTTCTTTTCTTTTGGCGCTTCGGGTAATGACCTTCTGGTGAGAAGAAGCGCCGGAAGAAACTCACCAGTTTCTCTTTTCATACATGAGATTTCATTAATACATTACATTAACTTAAAAACTACATTTATAGAGATGTAAAGGGTCTCTCTATGCGTCCATACAAGACAAATAAAAAATAAATTGATTGATTAGGTACAGTCGGCCTCAAAAGTAGCTGGACACTTTAGTACTACGCCACGATACAAATATGTTCAGCAACTTTTGAGGCCAACCGTACTACCAAAGTACAAAGACAGACAAATAGTCAAACTTCGTCCGTTTAGGAGCGCGCGATACGTATTCAAGGTCGAGGCACAGACAGTGCGATCCATACTGGGGTATGCTTACACATTCGAAAATGTCAAGTCGTGCTATTGTATCAACTGAGGTATCAAACGAATAGGCTTCGTTTGTAGATCCAAAACCATTTTTTTTTCTTATTGGTGTACTCTTTGATTTAAGACGATAACTGTCCAAAAAAATACCATTCCCCCTATTCTGCCGTCCTAGTGTAAAAAGTGATTTTTTACTATGAACTTCCATAGTAAAAGGTCGCCTTTTACACTAAGACGGCAGTATTAGCTTCGAAGTTGCTGAAAAGAAAAATCTGTAATAATCACAAATTATTAATATCATTCTAATATACACAAACCGAATGAGTGGTGTTTAGGTTTCGACACAGTTCTGTCGACATCGCATAGACCAACTATTGTATCTATCACGGTTTATGTAATACCAAGCTTAAATTAACTCCCAAGTTTGGACATTCACATTTGATTAAGGGGCCTTTTGAATCAGTGCCACAGTAAAATACAGTATTTTTTCTTCCTACAAAAATACTATAAAATACATCGTTAATGTGTGCGCGCCGTATACGAACGCACTACGAGCAAAGTTTTAAGAATGCGTAAGTTTGCTCCAGTATGGATCGCACTCACACAGACGTGCTATCGCGCGTGTAAATACGTTGAACTACGGATTTTCTATGAACAATTATATAGAAAATGAGCCGAATTCATTGTCCGTGAGTGTACTTGTTCGTCTTTATATTTTGTCAGTGCTCTTGTCAGGATGCCTGTAACTTAGTTCAGATCTTTTTGCTTCGCCGTAATCGGGTGAAAAAGTATCCCACGTGTTTAACGGGGTTATAATCTACCTAATCAACGAATTTCAAGGAAAACGTACTCGTAGTTTATGCGTGATGCGCGCACAAACAAACATACAGACAAATAGACAACAATGTCAAAAACTTGGGCGCCGTAGGTTAGGATACTCGTAGGAAGGATACACATGTCTACGAGTTTGCGCTTTAGAGACAGCGGAAGGTTACCCTTAGTTATCTATCATTACTGTCTTCAATTTCGTCTCAATCTATTTATTTACATTTACACAATATAAGTATCGCAATATAACTTATAAGAATATCAATTAAGGATACTTACCTGTAAATGTAACTGTATAGCGGCCCCCATGACAAAAAACAACCACATTGTTTGCTACAATCGAATTAATCATGTAGATATTTATTTGTACTGTAGTCGATATGTAGCTGCTTAAGATCTTAACTGTTATATGTATTCTTTGTTATTTTGTTCAAAAAAAATCTTAATATTAATTTGTTTCCGCGTTGTTAAGTAATTAATACCAGGTGTTGCCTGTACTAGGAGCAAATAATTAAAACGTAGATTTTACTCCTCAAACTGAACAACACTTTGTTCAGCGACATTTAAAAATAACATATGTTTCAATTTTTAGTACACTTTAAAGTTTATTTGAAACCGCAATGGATTGCGATGTTTTTTACGTTTGTAGCGTGACAAGCAACGTCAATTATATTGATGTAAACGTATATTGAAAATACTATTTAATTTGTATGAAAAAGATAAAACCTAAAGATTACATAATTTTTAAAAGTTGTTGAACGAAAGTTTTATTGTTTTATGAGTAGAATCTGCGTTTTAATTATTTGCTCCTGTTACAGGCAACACCCGTTATACAAACCTCTAAACATCCATCATACATCTTTACAATCATTCACATCACATTCATTATACACCGTGGGCCCGTACAACCCGACCAACTTTAACCACGTATTCCTGATGGTATTACAAATAAATAACGTTATATCAACATAGGTCGAATTTTGTCATTTTACATTAATAGTCTTATGGAACAAAACAAATCAATAAATTCAGTCCCTCGTTATAAACATGTCCTTACTGGAGAAAAAGTTATTAAAAAGGAAAAAAAAGCTAAAATGGAAACGAAAGGTCAATATTTTGGCTTATTAATCGCTTACCATCTAATACTGCGAAGGTTAATTGTTGTTTAGGATTTTAAAAAAATCAGTAAAAGTATCTTAGTCACATTTCTTAGGGCTTGTCTTGTGTTGACTTAGGAGTTTTTATTTTAAAAATTATGAATATCTCGGAAAGTAAGCGTTAATCGACTATACGTCACATAACTTTTTTTACTTCTAATAGTTGTTAGAATCTATGGTTAAAGTTGGTCGGGTTATACGGGCCCACGGTGTATTGAAACCTTACACTCTCCTGTGATCCAGTAGAAATATCAAAGGCAAGTATTCTGAAGGACCTGGAAAGTATTCTGAAGTTAATGATACTTTTACAGGTTGTTTGAGGATACAGTCGAGTTCATCATTATCTGAGCAAAGATTGGACCAAAAATATCTGAACAAGACCCTATTGTCAGAAGCATATGAACTAGATCAGATATTTTTGATCCGTTCTTTGCTCAGATAATGATGAACTCGACTGTACGCTAGGAAGACTATCCTAACTTTTTGACCCCTGTGCTAACGTCAGGATTGTCATTTGAATGTCACTTATTGCAGACTTTTGCTTTTATCTCGAAATCGCGTGAAAACGGTTATCTACTTTTAGAATTTAGAAAAAATCTTTGACACAGTTTTGTTAAAAAAACTTCTTGACAAACAAATCAAAATTATCTTATCATTATTACGTCTAAGGTATCTTAACATTAAGTTATGATATGATGGAACTTAGCTTTGTGTGTTTATTGCCCTTCTAAATTGTAACTCAAATGTTGCCATAATAAAACCAACGCAGTTTAGAAGGGCAACTTCCCTTTTACGTAATCACCCTGTGCTTCTATTTGACATGCTCGATATCTGTATCTATCGCCACTTGGAAATTGCCATCCATTCCGATTCTGGCGAAGTGAGAAGCTCCTCGTTCTTTTGAAGTCGTTTAAAAAGTTTTCAAAGGTGTCGCGACACCAGACCTTTCGTAACTAACTGTTGCAGTAATTATTTCTCTTTACAACTTCTTCCATGGTTTTTTATTTGCCGGGCCACGCTGGGCGAGGCTAGGCACGTTGATTAGTAGTTGCAGTAGTGCGTAGAATTTTATTTTTTCGCCCTCCACTACACTACCTAAAATTTTGTAGACCTGTCAATAAAACTTATAGTGATCTCTAGAATACTCCGTCTAGTGTATAAGTATCTGAGCTTTCTATGTCATGTTTGTGGATGAATAAAGTTTTTATCTATCTATGTACCTCGCATAGCTCAGGTAGAAACGCAGCCTGAACATACTCATACTCATATATTTATTTATTTGTAAGACGAACAAGTACCTATTCCAAATTCTGCCGTTTAGGAGCACTCGACGCGCTTTTTTTTTTTTTTTTTTTTTTACTTTTAGGTACTTGTTCATACTGGAGCATTCTTACACATTCTTAAAACTTTGCTTGTAGTGCGTTCGTACACGGCGCGCAGATATTCGGGCGCAATGTGCCTTTTATAGGAAGAAAAAATACTGATGTGCCTAAACGACTGAAGAAATCTAAACTGAGCTTTATTCCGGGTCTATATTAAAACGCATACAGTAAAAAAATAATAGTTGTATAGTATATTAGCATAATATTAAATTGTATATTTTAATTCGCATACCAATCATACGCATAACATTGACTACGTATAAGTAACATTATTTTTCATTAATATTAAAAAGTATAATTTTAATACGCCCAATTGGATGTTGGAAATTGGAATTTTCTTTTCTGTTAGGGTTGCGGTTCTAAAATTGCCGAAACCCGTTTTTTGCCGAAATTAGGCCGAAACCGAAACCGAAATTTCGGACTCTATTAAATTCTCATACGCATCGGCTTAGCTGTCACTTTGACAGTCGAAAAAAGTAACCTTTAGCCTCATGGCGAGTGGAAGTAAGGTCGTTGGGAAGATATTTGGTGTGGATGATAATGCTGTTAGCCTTGTAATGTAAATCCTAGTATTCCTCTTTTTGTACGCGCTGATTCGCGAAGAGGGATTCCTGACGAGTTGTGACGCGTCTGCAGCTTTGGAATCGGCCACTTGGAGGTGGTCTGCTGACGATGACTCTTGACTTTTACCTTTCGCGGGCTATAGACGACAGACTTGACCGAGTTGACACGAAGAAGCCAGCGACCCGGTGAGTATTGACGCTTATATCAGTATGTATTTAGTTTTAAGTCTTTTGGATAGTAAGTTTGAAAGAACCGGGCTTCGACTGGGGTTTGAAGAGTTGTGGTTCGTCAAAGTCGAAGTGACCAGCGGACCGTTATATTTTGACTCCCGATTGTGAACTGTTATTATTAGTGTACGGGTCATATCATATTAGGGATGATATTGACCGTGAAATTGCGAATTAGCTCAATGAATATCGGAGTTTAATTTAAAAGCCGTCGTATCTCTTCGTATTTAATTGTCAGGCACCGGTGGAAACGTATTTTTTACCCGACTACGGCGAAGCAAAAAGGAGGGTTATGATTTTAGCACCGTATGTATATATGTATGTATGTTTGTATGTTTGTATGTTTGTATGTTTGTATGTTTGTATATTTGTATGTTTGTATGTTCGTTTGTTCCCTCATAACTCAAAAACTACTAAACCGATTCAAACATGAGGGGTATCGTTAGATTCGTCTTGATTCTGCGCGGGTTATAGGCTAGTTAGTTAAAACTAAAATTTAATATACAGACCGTGGTCCTCAAAAAACTCATGGATTATAAAATAAAAGTCATCGAGTTGCATCGAGTTACATATCAAATTAAAGAGCTTTAAAAAACTATTGCAAAAATATATCACACATGCTGATACAGGTATATTATGCAACAATATTTTCATTTTAATAACAACAAGAACGACATTTAACAGCTTGCTCTCCAGCGATTTGTTTCGACAAGGGCTAGCATAATGTGTCGTTATGGCAGTCGTGGCATGAAATGACATCACCCGTTACTTTCATAATACATTTGATAGAAAAAGAAAAAACATATTTTGATATTTTGACGCCTGCTAAATATCAAAATGGCCTGCTATGCTAGACCTTCAGATGTCTCATTCGTATTGAGAGATATCGGGTAACTTCGTATTTGCGAACATTGCCGAATACATGTCATTTTCATGCCGGCAACTGACGCGTGAATAATGTTATATATGTCACATCAATAATGTTTAAATAAAATCGTTGTAATGCCGTAAATATTACGCGGTTTTACCTATGCTGCCTCACTGCGAGCATATTTAAAAATATGTCTCGAGGAGGCATTATCACCGGTAAGTATTATTGTATTAATATCGAAATAATTGTACATGTTTAATTTCGCTATCTGCAATGACAGTTTGCTAAGCTACTCAACTAGAGGTGTCATAAGATGAAGTCGATATTTTTTATCGACATTGGTTACCTACGTATGAATTGATAACTCGGTGCACCTAAAATACAAAATTAACCCTTTCAGGATTCGGAAAGATCCGCTCGTAGAAGAAGAGTGAATGAATACTACCGGCCGGGATAATTTGGTTTCCGCAGCCCCGTAGCAGTAGTACAATATGCGGCGGCCATGATATTTTTCATAATTTCATACAAACAAAGGAACTGAAAAAGTAAATCTTGGATTCAGGCAACTGCATAGATACATATTAAATGCGCTCAAAAATATTAACTCTTTAATTGCGATAAACTTCAAGTAAACAGTAACCATTTATCATCTTTTTACAGCTGACTGTAAATCGATATCTATAAATCACTCTAGTCACACTTAGTGGCACCTCTATAATAATTATTTCTACTCAATAACAGATGACACTGTTGTAAACTGTTGTTATAATCCATCTGTTGGCGAGGAGCGGAATCATATATGACAATTTTAGTTACGTTGAATCACGATTTTCAAATAGGTGTTTGTTAGTGAAAGCTATTTTTTTTCTTTGTATTTTGCAGTATGAGAAGAGCACTTTAGAATTGATTTTTATAATTCTAAAGTTGTTCCAATTAAAAGCCTTTTTTAAAAGTGTGGCATGTATATGTTTTGCTACGGTTGTACATGTCACCGGTTTTCATACTATTTGACCAATTAACATACCAATTCATGTTGTTTCTCCTTGTTGGATGGAATATAACACTGGCAGCAACAGATCATGCTTTTTGAATAGCTGTCAAGTAGAAAACTGTCTGGTAAAAAATGTTCGCAATGTCATAGGTAAATGCTTACGATAGTAATTTAAATATATTTATACACATATTATTCCACTGCAATTTACTTAATTCCAAGAGGTTATGTGCCGCATCATGTAAATATTGTGTAAATATATTTTTACGTCGAAATATGGGTGAATATTCAAGTTCGGCAATTACGATGGAAAAGCTAAAAGGCACCATTAATTACCGGGATTGGGCATTCCAAATGCAGAATATTCTCGTTTTCGAAAATTTGTGGCATTGCATTACCGGGAGTCCTGTAACCGCAGAAGGTGAGAACGCTGAACTTATAACTCGTAAAGAGGAGAAGGCTCGGGCGAGACTATGTTTAAGTGTTGACAAGTCATGTTATCCTCACATTGTAAACGCCGGGACGGCTAAAGATGTATGGGGTGCTTTGAAAAAAGCGTACGACGACACCGGTTTGCACAGAAGGTTGTCATGTCTTCGGGCTTTATGCTCGATAAAGCTGGAACAGTTTGATAGTATGGAGATTTATGTAAATGAGATCTTGTCACTTGCTGATCAACTGAGCAACATGAAGAAGCCTCTGGATGATGAATTTCTCGCAGCTATAATGCTTCAAGGGTTGCCGCAGGACTATGCGCCCATGATTATGGCTTTGGAGCACTCTGGCGTGGACATTACGACGGACATGGTAAAAACTAAACTCCTTCAGGATAAGCGATGGAAAGGGAGCACTGGTGGTCTAGATGACTGCTTGTTTACACGGAATCGTGGGAATAACAAGACTAGTTCCCGAGGTGACAAGAAGCACGCCTCAAGTACATCGAAACATGCTAGCTCATCGTCAGATTCGAATAAGAAACTGTGGTGTTGGAAGTGTCGATCTAAAGGTCACGTCAAGAAGGACTGTCCTCAACAGAATGACGTATCGACTTCTATGGTGTTGACGGCACTTAACACGGCTGAGCATGACAGTTCTTGGATTATTGATTCGGGGGCGACGGACAATATGTCAGGATGTCGAGAATGGTTTAAATTCCTTAATCAGTCATCGACGAAGGAGGTATGTGTTGCCGACGGTAAGAAGCTGGTAGTACAGGGAAAAGGAGACGTACATTTTACAGTGACTTTTAATGGTAATACGATAGATATAACTTTAAAAGATGTAATGTTTGTACCTGGTCTCACTGTTAATTTGATATCAGTGTCTACCCTTACCGCAAAAGGTTTTACATTTAGTTTCAATAATACGGAATGTAGTTTATTGAAAGCTGGAAAGGTAGTTTTAAGAGCTAGGAAGTATGGGAGAATTTACAGACTTGTCACTGTTGGTAGAGCTAACATAACAACATCAGCTACTTCAAAAGACATGATGTTATGGCATCAAAGATTAGGGCACCTTAATTTTGATAGCTTGGCATCGCTTAGGAAGGTTGCTAATGATGTTGATTTTCAGGTTACTACTCAGAAGCAAGTTTGTGATGTGTGTCTTAAGGGTAAGCAATCCCGCGCACCCTTTGTGACTAACCCTGACAAACAGGTAGCTAACGCACGGCTGGCGCTTCTTCACAGCGATGTTTTGGGCCCCCTGCCGACTCCTTCTCTCGGAGGGAAGCGTTACATCCTCACTTTCCTAGACGACTACTCCAGGAAAGTGTTCGTGTACCCCATTGCGAAGAAAAGTGACGTATGTAAGTACACTATGGATTTTATAAACCTTGTTGAGAATCAGTGTGATACTAAAGTTAAAGTATTACGTTCAGATAATGGCACTGAGTACGTAAACACTGAGTTAACAAACTTTCTCAAAAAGAAGGGTATTGTCCATCAGCTGACTGTACCATACAGCCCTCAGCAAAATGGTTCAGCAGAGCGTTTTAATCGTAGTTTGCTTGAAAAAGTCAGATGTCTTCTGTATAATGCCAATCTAGACAGCAAGATGTGGGCAGAAGCTGCGAATACTGCGGCGTATCTCATCAATCGATCACCAAGTTCACGACTTTTTGGTAAATTACCAGAAGAGGTGTGGAGTGGTAAGCGAGTGAGTCTTAAAAATCTGCGTGTCTTTGGTTGTGAGGCATTCGTACACATTGATGACTGCAAACGGAAAAAGTTAGACCCCAAAAGTAAAGGACTGATCTTTTTAGGCTACTGTGAAAACGTCAAAGGATATCGTTTGTTTAACCCTGATAACAATAAGATCGTTGTGTCACGTGATGTGGTTTTCAACGAAACTGTGTTTCCAGGTAGGCACTCAAAAGTTGGTCCAAAACATGTGTTTGAACCCATTTATCTTACAGGAGGTGGTGATGAGGAGAATCTGAAGACTGTGCCGGTTGAGGCGGAGCAGGAACCTGACTTCGTCGAGGCATCAGATTATCCTGTTGAGGCGGAGCGGCAGCCAGATCGCATCGAGTTACCTAACAACCCTGTTGAGATAGAGTGTGAGCACGTGCCTAGTGAAGACTCTGCAAAAGCGCCTGAATCGGCATCTGAGTCTACTAGCCAACGATATAACCTACGTTCACGTGTACCTAAACCAACCTGTAATATAACCAACGTTTGTAATGTAACAGAACCTATAGAGCCGCGAACTGTCAAAGAAGCTTTAAGTTGTGAAGATAAAGAGTTGTGGCAGAAAGCCATGCAGGAAGAAATCGATTCTTTTGTCTTACACGGAGCTTGGGAGCTTACTGACAAACCAGTTGACAAAAATATTGTTAAAAACAAGTGGATTTTTACACTGAAGCGGGACTCGGATGGAAATATAACACGTTACAAAGCGAGGTTGGTAGCGAAGGGTTTTACCCAAAAATATGGTGAAGATTTCCATGAAACATTTTCACCGGTCGTTCGACACTGCTCTATTAGATTGTTATTATCTCTGGCTGTAGAAATGAACCTAAAGATTGATCACCTGGATGTCCAGACAGCATTCCTCAATGGTGATTTGCATGAGGAAATTTTTATGCAACAACCGGAAGGTTTCATATGCCCTGGGAGTGAAAACAAAGTCTATAGACTGCGAAAGGCTGTTTACGGGCTGAAACAAGCTTCGCGATCCTGGTATCAAAAGGTAAAAGATGTCTTACTTTCTATTGGATACAAGCAATGCAAACAAGAGGAGTGTATCTTCACTAAGAGATCTGGTGAGTCGATTGTCTTTATTGCTTTGTATGTTGATGATTTCTTCGTGTTTTACAATGACGAACGTCTAGCACAGACGTTGAAAAGTTCTTTGTTAAAGTATTTTAAGATAAAAGACTTGGGTCCGGTAAGGAATATGCTGGGTATAAAAGTAGAACGTGATGCTACTTCTATCAAACTAAGTCAGGAAAACAGAATTGACAAGTTGTTAGATCGCTTCGGCATGACAGACTGCAAGTCTGTAAAGTCTCCCATGATAACTAATATTAGTTCTGTAAGTGAGAGTACTGATAATGCTACGATTAACAATGTAAGCAAGTTTCCATACCAAGAACTAATTGGTAGCCTAATGTATCTGTGCGTTACTACGCGACCCGACATTTCGTTTGCTGTGTCATATTTAAGTAAATATAACAGTTGTTATACGGAATTCCATTGGAACCAAGCGAAGCGTATATTACGGTATCTTAAAGGTACGAAACAAAAAGCTCTGGTATTTGAGAAATCAAATGAAAAACCCCTCTTGGAGGGATATTCGGATGCAGACTGGGCTTCAGATTCCGATCGAAAGTCGTACACGGGCTATGTATTTAAATTAGGGAATGCAACCGAATAGTGAAAAAACCGAGTATCGGTTTTAACCGTCCGGTTTTAACCGATTTGAAACTCGAATATTACTCGGTTAATAACCGAGTATTTTTTACAGTAAGCAAAGTATTGAATAATGATAGGTTAACGTGGTTTTTATGATTTTTCATCACACTTGCTCGAAAATGGTGAAATGACCTATGGCGCCCTAGGGCGTAATGGTTTTTTTCTTTAAATTTGAAACGCTGGTTCTGTTTTACTCTTATTTGTCATGTTCAAAGGAAACGCCAACTTACTTTTTTAACTTTTATCACTGAAATATTTATTTTAAGATAGCTGTTATTGCAAATACATGTAAACACATATTTCGGTAATATTAATTAAATGTTTAAATAGTGTATTTCAGTATTTTGCAAATATAAAATCGTTTTAGGTCTTTACCGCTATGGTTTCCGAACGTGACTTGACATTCGCATTTTCTATGGACTTATGTCACTAATGTCAATTTCTCTTTTAATATTTTCTGGTCATACTGGGTCGATTAGTAAGGTTGTTTAATTAAGATTTCCTCACAAGTGTGATGTAATAGTACATTGTGTATCTAGGGCGGTAAGTAAGGAATTACAAACGAGTGTTTGTTATAAGCCCGAGGTGAAACCGAGTGCTTTAATAACACGAGTTTGTAATTCCCTTACCGCCCGTGGCACACACAATGTTTTTCATCACACTTGTGAGGAAATCTGATTAATATAACCTTACTAATCGTCCCAGTATGACAAGAAAATATTAAAATAGAAAGTGACATTAGTGATATATGTCCATAGACAATGCGAAATGTCAAGTCTCGTTCGGAAACCATAGCAGTAAAGACCTAAAACGGCCATTTTAGTTAATTTTATATTTGCAAAATACTGAAATACACTATTTAAACATTTAATTAATGTTACCGAAATATGTGTTTACATGTATTTGCAATAACAGCTATCTTAAAATAAATATTTCAGTGATAAAAGTTAAAAAAGTACGTTGGCGTTTCCTTTGAACATGACAAATAAGAGTAAAACAGAACCAGCGTTTCAAATTTAAAAAAAAAAACCATTACGCCCTAGGGCGCCATAGGTCATTTATGGCCCGCAGAACCTACGTGTAATGACACCATTTTCGAGCAAGTGTGATGAAAAACATTGTGTGTGCCACGGGCGGTAAAGGAATTAAAAATTCGTGTTATTAAAGCCTTCGGCTTCACCTCGGGCTTATAACAAACACTCGTTTGTAATTCCGTACTTAACGCCCTAGAAACACAATGTACTATTAATGTTAATACTAAATAAGTAATTTAATGAGTATGTCCTTATCTAGAAAAGGTCACAAAACCAAAAGAGACCGCGAGATAACTCTTATCTTGCCAATACAGCTCATCCCTTTACCTACCCTAATCCAGGTAGGTACGTCAGGTACTCAGATAACTCGATGTTATTTTTCATCGCACTTGCTCGAAAATGGTGTTATTACACGCAAGCTCTGCGGGCCGTAAATGACCTATTACGCCCGAGGGTGTAATTTTTTTTAATTTCAATACGCTGGTTCTGTTTTACTCTTATTTGTCATGTTCAAAGGAAACGCCAACTTACTTTTTTAACTTTAATCTCTGTAATGTTTATTTAAAGAGAACTGTTAATGCAAATAAGTCCATGTAAACACATATTTCTGTAACATTAAATAAATGTTTAAATAGTGTATTTGAGTGTCATTTTCAAAATACTGAAACTTATTCAAATTAAAAAAAAAACATTACGCCCTAGGGCGTAATAGGTCATATACGGCCAGCAAAACCTACGTGTAACAACACCATTTTCGAGCAAGTGTGATGAAAAATCATAAAAACCACGTTAACCTATCATTATTCAATACTTTGCTTACTGTAAAAAATACTCGGTTATTATTCGAGTATTCGATTCGAATTCGAGTTTAACCGTGGAAAAACCGATACTCGGTTTTCGGTTATGGCTGCATTCCCTAATTTAAATACGGCGGTAATTCGATATCATGGGGCAGTTACAAACAGTCGTGTATTTCGTTGTCGTCCACCGAGGCGGAGTATATTAGCTTGAGCGAAGCTAGTAGAGAGGCGGTGTTTCTACAAGCATTGGTTAAGGAACTGCTGATGATATCTAATTGCGATATTGTGATGTATTGTGACAACCAGTCCGCTATGCAACTTGCTGTTAATAGGGTGCATCATAAGAGAAGCAAGCATATTGAAATTCGATACCATTATGTTAGGGATATGGTCGATAGGTTCAATGTTAAGATATTGTACGTTCCTACAGATGCAATGATTGCAGACGTATTCACCAAGCCGCTGGGCTGCATTAAGCATCAGAGCTTTAGCCGGCAACTTGGTATAGTATAGCCTAACTGTTGATGCCCGAGTTATGGGGGGGTGTTGGAATATAACACTGGCAGCAACAGATCATGCTTTTTGAATAGCTGTCAAGTAGAAAACTGTCTGGTAAAAAATGTTCGCAATGTCATAGGTAAATGCTTACGATAGTAATTTAAATATATTTATACACATATTATTCCACTGCAATTTACTTAATTTCCAAGACTCCTCCGCAAGAAGTACCGCACAGAGCCAAAGGCATGAAGCGCTCCTGGTTACTTCACGCAAACTGTATGTAAATGTCTAATTATTGCGAGCCCGAAGGGCGAGCTTCAGGCTTCTTCTACTCAGCAAACACCAAATAACCCAGCATTCCGAAATAATTTTAAGCGGGGCAAACACCGAATACCGCATTGGACCAAAGGTACCGAGCGCCCCTGGTTACTTACGTATACCTATTAGACTAATTTTGGCGAGCCGGAAGGGCCAGCTTCAGGCTTCGAGGCCAAAGGCCGAACTCCTCAGCAAATACCCAATAACCCAGTATCCAGCAATAATTTTAAGCGGGGCAAAGACCGAATACCGCGTTGGACTGGACCAAAGGCACCGAGCGCCCCTGGTTACTTACTTGTACCTATTAATCTTATTTTTGCAAGTCCGAAGGCCGAGTTTCAGGCTGCGAGGCCGAAAACCGAGCTCTTCCGCAAACACCCCATGTCCCGTAGTAATTTTAAGCGGGACAAAAGCAAAGCATAAAGCGTCTTATATCGCTGTAAGCAAACCATGTGTTAATGTTGTAATTCTTGTCATTACTATTAAATAGAGGGTGGTTATGAAAGAGTTCGGTCGTTGGCCTCACACGCTGGTATTGATATGGTTCTTAGGAAGGGAAAGGCGCTTAAAACCGTAACTGAATAATAACTAAAAATACGTAAATAAAATAAAGTTAAAAACTAAAACCCGACTACGAAAAAGTCTAAAACAAGAATTTTAGGTTTTAGTTCACCAGGCACAGATAAATTGCAATTTTTTAATTTAGAGAACGTTTCGAGTATGCCGTCAGTCGTTCGTAGTCGGAGGCCCCTTTTTTGTTTGTCTTCTTGCCGGGGCCTCCGACTACGAACGACTGACGGCATACTCGAAACGTTCTCTAAATTAAAAAATTGCAATTTATCTGTGCCTGGTGAACTAAAACCTAAAATTCTTGTTTTAGACTTTTTCGTAGTCGGGTTTTAGTTTTTAACTTTATTTTATTATTGTTTTTCTTTCAATACTCCTCCTATCTTAAAACAAAACAATTGAAAAAGTCTGAAATGAGCTTTAATTTATTCGAGCTCATTGTCAGTACAAGAATTACCACTTAGAGTAAAACTAATCTTAACTCTTTTTAATCATGACGGAAAAAGACGGCTGTGTATCCATCTGCCTATGGCATAATAGCTCTCATACGTATTACGTAATAGTACATTACTGCAGAGGCCGGCAACCCCATTTCCCGCCGAGGTATGTATAGTGCTTTTCTCAAACATGCAATGAAATAAATAAACTTACTATAATAACCTTGCTTAATATTTTATAACAAAACAAACTGGCTGTCAGAAAGTGACATTAGTGACATTATATCCATAGACAATGCAAATTCGGCCAAAAGCTGTTTCAGTTCACATTTTTACCGCGAATATTTAGATGAAATATTTTAAATGTGTATTCTTGTGGTTTAGTTTGCAATTTTTAATATTTGGAAATTGTTTATAATGTGTTATTTGTTATGTTCATGTCAATTTTAAATAAATAAAACTGCAAAATATAGCAAAAATAGTTTTTTGTTTTTTTAATGGCTGAATGCCGTGATGCTGGGGCCCAAATAAATGTGGAATGGAAATTAAAAAAAAATACATTGCCGGCCTGCCGGCAATGTAAGTATGAAATTTCCTTCCGTGCCAAGTGTCAAGCCGCATAGGAAACGAGGTACTTTGTGGCCTATTTTTAGGCACGTAATGTCAACATTCCATGCCATGTTTGAGAAAATTACTAAATTAACATTAAATAAGTTACTGTCAAAAAAAATATTGTGATAAGCTTTTATTGCCGACTGAACTTTTAGGGTTCCGTATTTTGTATAATATTGAATTGTCATCTGACTTACATATTCTTGCAAAATTTCAGCTTAATCAGAAATCAGGAAGTGGGTCAAATTGAACTTGCAAGATTTGATTACAGACACACAGACACCGGGCCAGATGAAACTAAATTAAAGCTTGTAAAAAGCATGAAATAAAGCAAATCGATTTATAGCCTCAGTAATCAAGGACACACAAAAATATTTATCTTCCTCTGAAAATAAAATGTGCGCAACGAGTGAACTTGAAAATAAATATAGGTAAAAAAACTTTTTAAGTTAAACGGTTTTATCTTATGTTAAAAAATGTACCAAAAAGTAGAAAATAAATTTAGGACACAAAACTGGATCTTTTCGAGATTTTGACATCTGTTAGGTGGAAAATCGTCCAATAAGCGGAATAACTAATAATCTGGGACTTAACATACTAAATAAAAACGTGGGGCGCAATTTTTAAATAATATTCCTTTGGGCGGGCTTTCAAATATATGAGTTTTCCTACTTACATAATTAATAACACCCGCATCATGCCTTGCCTGGATTTATAACACACAGGTAATAGACACATTAAGCAAAGTACCTATGTTCTAAAACCATTTCAAAGTATCAAGCAGTTACTGCAAACCGTATCAACGTAATCCAGCAGTTTTCATGTTTATACGGACAGATAAATAGATGCGGGCGGATATATTGTTTCATAATATGTAGAGATATAGATAGATGCAAATACAATGCGCCCCACGTTTTTATTTAGTATGTTAAGTCCCAGATTATTAGTTATTCCGCTTATTGGACGATTTTCCACCTAACAGATGTCAAAATCTCGAAAAGATCCAGTTTTGTGTCCTAAATTTATTTTCTACTTTTTGGTACATTTTTTAACATAAGATAAAACCGTTTAACTTAAAAACTTTTTTTACCTATATTTATTTTCTAGTTTTTAGTTTAATATTCATCTTTTCACTAAAAACCAATGCGCAAGCTATTCCTTATTTTGAACTATCCTCATATCATTTTTGTGAGCCCGAAGAAAGTCAGGAGCTGAACAGAAGAATTTTTCAAACATTAGGTACTAGTAACCCTCTCTAGTTTGGTTGGACTCATTTGGTTGGCATTAATGACTCCAACACTTTATACATACTTGGGGTCGAGGAACTGATGTTTGAATTAGAAAGCGAAAGTTACTAATCAATTTTAAAGGTAAAGTCTCGTCTAATTTTTGCGAGTACCAATGACGAGTTTCAGGGTGCAAAACCGATGATTGCACGTTCAATACTGCGAAGCTGAAGAGTAACATTCTGCGTATCACCAACTACGCATATTATCCCAATGTAGCTCGCACCTACTCTAGCATAAGGACCGAGTTAAAGGCATTTGGGTGATTGTATATAGGTACCTGAATGGGCTCGCCTTGCCACACTGTGACGATATACGCCTACGGTTTGGGGTTACTAGTAACAGTTCAAAATTTTTACTTTCCGTTTTCTCACACCCTCATCAGGCCCTTGGCACTAAGTATAACGTACCAGACTTGTCAATACAAACAGAATTACACAAAACTCGTTGGGATTAAGTAACGTCAAAATACTTCCATTTTCAACAAACAGTTGAAGATTTCCACATTTTACCTCCTGATTCCATCAGCCGACCGTGAATATCAACCAAAAAACCTAAACTCGAAAGGGTTAATAGTAACGGTTGAGGACTTCGACTGTCCACCTCGTGACTCATCATCTTTGCCTTCGTTAGCAAGCGTAATTTGGACTCATCAATACCAGCCAAATGAGCCTGAATTCGAAGGGGTTACTAAAAACGGTTGACGAGTTAAACTCTCTAGCTCCTGACTCTATCATCAGACCCTCGTCACCATGTATGTATAACGTATTGGGCCCGTCAATACCAAACGACCAACCGTTTGGTTCAAGAGGTTAGGTACTATAAACGGTTGAAGATTATCTGTTCTTCATATCCTGACTCCATCTTCAGACCCTCGGCACCAACTTTAACGTATAGGGCTCGTGAATACTAATTAAATGAGACCAAACTTTAAGGGCTTGTTAGCAACGGCTGAAGAGTTCCACTCTCTACCTCCTGACTCCAGCATCAGACCGTCGCCATCAAATATAACGCATTAAGCTCAACAGTACCAAGCGAATGAGCCCACACTTGGAGGAGTAACTAGTAACGGTTGAAGAATTCCACTCTCTAACCTCCTGACTCCATCATAAGATCCTCGCCATCAAGTTTAACGTAACGCGCTCGTCAATACCAACCAAATAAGACCAAAGTCAAAGGGGTTACTTGTAACGGTTAAAGAGTTCCACTCTGTACATCCTGACTCCATCATCAGACCCGCGTCACCAGGTTTAACGAATCGGGTTCGTCAATACCAAGCGAATGAGCCCACGCTCGATGGAGTTAGTAGTAACGGTTGAAGAGTTCCACTCACTACCTCCTGATTCCATCATGAGATCCTCGCCATCAAGATTAACGTAACGAGCTCGTCAATACCAACCAAATAAGACCAAAGTCGAAGAGGTTACTGGTAACGGTTAAAGAGTTCCACTCTGTACATCCTGACTCCATCATCAGACCCTCGTCACCAGGTTTAATGAATCGGGCTCGTCAATACCAAGCGAATGAGCCCACGCTCGATGGAGTTAGTAGTAACGGTTGAAGAGTTCCACTCTCTACCTCCTGACTCCATCATCAGACCCTCGTCACCAGGTTTAACGAATCGGGCTCATCGATACCAAGCGAATGAACCCACGCTCGATGGAGTTAGTAGTAACGGTTGAAGAGTTCTACTCTCCAGCTCCTGACTCCATCATCAGACCACCTTGAATTTATCATAATGTTGTATTGTCACGGAAACAGAATCTGTGTGCAAAGTTTCATAAAAATCGGTTTAGTAGAAGTAGTTGAAAAAGGTGCCGCAAGATTTGACCCAAACAAACAAACCTGACACAAACACGGTAAGCTAAATAAAACCGTTTAAAAAAAATCTGTTCGACAGAGCCAGAAAACGCCATCCCACCCAAAAACATAAATATAAAAAAAAGGAGACCCAAGTTCAATTCAAAAATTATGCTTGGCTGTGGGCTTCGCCGCAAAAAGAATGGAGATCTGAATGAGTGCCAAGTCCTATGCAAAATCCAAATATGCATTTATAGGAACAAAATAACTTTATGAACAAGTATTAAACGCTATTTCCTTGCTTTATTGGATACATATAACAATTGCTGTTATTTAAAAATGTGAGATCTTAAAGTAGGTCAGATTTGACTTGGCCAGTTTTCATTACATCAGTCATTTTACAAAGTAATTCAACATATATATATTAATTCTGATAAAAACTGGCCAAGTCAAATCTAACCTACTTTAAGATCTCACATTTTTTAATAACGGCAATTGTTATAGGTATCCAATAAAGCAAAGAAATAGAGTTTAATACTTGCTGTTCCTATAAATACATATTTGGATTTTGCATAAGACTTGGCACTCATTTAGATCTCCATTCTTTTTGCGGCGAAGCCCAAAGCCAAGCATAATTGTTCTATTGAACTTAGCTCTCCTTTTTTACATTTATGTTTTTGGGTGGGATATCATTACTTTTTAACCGACTTCCAAAGGAAGGACGGTTCTCAATTCGTCTAAATGTTTTTTTTTTGTGTGTTTGTTCACCGATTACTTGAAGACGGCTGGACCGATTTGGAAAATTCTTTTTTTGTTTGAAAGGGTAGACTTTCGAGGGAGTTTCATTGTAACCAAATTAGGATCTGATGATGGAATCTTGGAGAAATCGAGGGAACTCTTCAAATATTATAGGCACACATATAGCGATTTCAGTATTTTTCTTAATTTCTCGTCCATCTCTTATTAGCAACGAGTTTCTAGTGTTAACCGACTTCAAAACAAAGGGTAAAATTGTATCTAGGTTTCTTCCCCGATTACTTGAATATGGCTGAACCTATTTGGAAAATTCTTTTTTTGTTTTAAAGGGTATACCTCCGAGGTGGTCCCATTGCAACCAAATCAGGATCTGATGATGGAACTTGGAGAAACCGAGGGAACTCTTCAAATATCATATAGCGATTTTGGTATTTTTCTTAGTTTCTCGTCCATTTCTTAAGTTTTTAGTGTTAACCGACTTCAAAACAAAGAGCAATTCTTATGTAGGTTTGTTCCCCGATTACTTGAAAACGGCTCGACCTATTTGGAAAATTTTTCTTTTAACGAAATAGACTTAAGTCTATTTGGTCAAAACAGTATTTTTCCAGCGCCACTAAAAATTTAAAAATAAAGTAAATTTTTAAAACAAAAATAAAAACCGACTTCCCAAAACTTAAACTAAAAACCAAAAAATAATATGTTAATCACCCCAAAGAAATGGATAATCAACGATTCATATATACATATACAGATATTTATAGTTTTTAACCTGTTATTTTTGAAGTCGGTGCCAGCTAAGGAGCTCAGCATAGCCAGCTTTGCGTGGCAGTGGCAGGCACCGACTTCAAAAATAACAGGTTAAAAACTATAAATATCTGTATATGTATATATGAATCGTTGATTATCCATTTCTTTGGGGAGATTAACATATTATTTTTTGGTTTTTAGTTTAAGTTTTAGGAAGTCGGTTTTTATTTTTTGTTTTAAAAATTTACTTTATTGTAAAGAAAACTAGGCAAGTATTGAGATTTAATGTTTTTTCTTGCATTTCCGCTGCATGGTTTTCTTTTTTACGATACAATAAAAAAAAAAATTGTATGGGGACCCCCCCTATTTTTTTACTTTTTTTTATTTTTAGATTTTTTCCTACACTTACACACAATTACCGAGCTGGATTCCAAATTTCATCCTTCTAGGTCATCTGGAAGTAGGTTAGGTTTAGGTACTATATGTCAGTTAGTCAGTCAGTCAGTGCTAAAATTTACGACTTTTTGACCTTCATATCTTTATAACCGTTTGAGCTAGCTTCATGAATTTTTTTTACGTATAAGGTTCGAAAGTACTAACGATTCTGAGCCAGAAAAACCTCAAAAGTCCATATTTTGAGAAATTAGCTACCCCGGGATTTATTTTGGAAAACGCTCTTTTACCAAAAGTAACAAAAGTATATTATACAGGGCGTCCCACGGCTATGCCACATGGAGGAAAAGTACCTCAAATATTGTAGATAGGATGTTTTACTGAAAGGAAACTTTAATTTATTTTTCAAAGTAAAACATACTGCATTCAAAGATTTTCTAAAAATTGCTTGCTTCGTCGGGGAATCGAACCAACTCAAATGTAAAAAAATAACACCCCGTATTTTTATGATGACAATCGAAAGAGTGGACAAAAACAAATAATTCCTCTTAAGTAACATAGTATCTCAAAAGAGAGGAATAGCGTAAAATATTTGATTTAAATGTTAGGAAAATTATTTCCCATACAAAACAAAATTTTTTTCAAAAAATCTTTGAATGCCGTATTATTTACTTTTAAAAATAAAATAAAGTCTCCTTTCAGCAAAATATCCTATCTCCAATATTTGAGGTACTTTCCCTCCATGTGGCATAGTTAGTGGGACACCCTGTATATGTAAAGAGAATTAAAATTATTACTTATTTGCAATAAATATGAAAATAGTAACTTAAGATTTGTATGTTTAGCTTGAGTATCATCTGGTACTCGCAGGAATGCTCAATGATATTTTTGTTATAGTTGTAAACACATTAATTAAATTAAAATTATTTATTCTTTTTCATGAAAAGCTTTTTTTAAGCAATAAATATGCTTGTGTTAAGAGACACCGCTCCTCAACACAGTTAACAGTATACATTTAGGTTAGGTGTACAAGTATTTAGGACATAAATAGGTATTACTTAACATTAACTTATAATTACGTTACAAAGTATTCAATATTAAATAAAATGAAAGCTAACATAGTGGTTTTGGCAATTCTACAAAGGCTTAAATGTACTTAAGACCGTGCGTGTGTGTGTGTGTGTTAGTTATTTGTTGGGTTGTTTGAAAGTAAATTTTCTATGTCATGGTAAGTTTTTGATTTTAACCAATCAAATAATTTAATTTTCAGTTCATAGCGTGTACAGTGGTAAATATTTATATGGTTATTTACGATATTGTATAGCTTAGCCGATTGTGCTGTTTGTTGCCGTTTTGCGTAAGCCGTTTTCATGGTCGGAATGTTTCTAAACTTGGTTTTGGACTTATTTTTGCGCCGACCAGATGTTGTTTCTTCTGGATAGACCGTTTTTTTGTGTGTTTTTAGGGTCAGATTTAACACATAGAGTTGTCTTACTGTCAGAACATCAGCTATTTTATATAAATCAGTTGTTGGGAATCTGTAAGGTTTTAGATGAATGACTTTAAGCAGGGCCCTTTGCACTCTTTCAAGTTCGAGGAACTTGTTTTTTGTGGCACCACCCCAAACTGGAATACAATATATTAAAACAGATTCCGCAAGAGCAGTATAAATTTGTTTTATCATAGACTTGGTGGCTACGTGTCTAAGTTTTGTAAAAACCCAGATCAACTTTCTCAATCTTGACATGAGACTCTCAGTGTGGTGATGCCAGGTTAAGCATTGGTCAAGAATAACACCCAAGTATTTGGTAGTTTCTACTTTATCTATGACCGAACAAGAACAGGGAGTTTGCATCGTGTTGTCACAAGTATGAATCTTGATTGAGAAGTTTGGCCCAGGTTGAGTACGTATGTAATTGGTAAAACAAATGAAATTGGTTTTAGCAGCGTTTAATGTGAGTAAATGCCCCTGTAGCCATTTAGCGACTTTAGCGAGTCCACGTTCTGCAGCTAATCGCACGTTTTCCCAAGTATCCCCAGAAAAAACAATGGCAGTGTCGTCAGCATATGTGAATATGGTGCCTGCCTCTAATTGCATGTTACAAAGCTGGTTGATGTAAGCTAAAAATAGGGTAGGACCGAGAACGCTACCCTGTGGGACGCCGTAGGATACATTACACTGACCACTGACATAATTTCCTATTTTAACTTTCTGTGTGCGAGAATCGAGGTAGCTTGCCATGAGACGTAGAGGAGTATCTCTTATACCAAGACTTTCCAATGTGTTAACAAGGAAGGGAACAGAGACAGTATCGAACGCCTTTTTGAGATCCAGAAATACACATAGACATTTTTTGTTCTTGTCTACATTGTTTACTATGACAGAGGTGAGAGATGACACAGCATCCTCAGTCGAGATACCGTGTCTGAATCCGAATTGCGCATTCGATAATAAATTAAATTTATTTAGGTAATTGATTAGTCTAATATTAATGATTTTCTCAATAATTTTGGAGATAGAAGGAAGTACCGAAATAGGCCTATAATTAGAAATGTCATCTCTGTTCCCACTCTTGTACACTGGAGTAATAACTGCTTGTTTTAGGGCATTGGGAAAAACTCCTTGAGTGAAACACAGATTCACAAGATGTGATATTATGGGCACCACAATGTCACTGGCTAGTTTAAGAAACTGAGTAGGAATGCTATCCCAGCCAGGAGCACTGCTTGATTTCAGGTTAGCTAGTATTCTAGACAATTCGCATGGGTCGGTTTCCAGGAGAACAAACGAGTTTGCAGTGGCAGCAGTTTTACAGTTATCAGCACCAGATTGAGGATTATGGGCTAGAATATCTTCAGCAAGAGTTTTCCCTATGCAAGAAAAATACTGGTTTACAGCGTTTAAAGAGTCCGAAGGCGAATTCCTGATATGTAGTAATTCAGTATTTTTTACTTTTTCTTGCGAGCGATTTGCGATGGTATTGATCGCTTTCCACAATTTTTTTGGATTTCGGCTGGCTTTGGTAAGTTGTTCTTTTTCATAGTCATGCTTTAGCTTTCTTATTAAGTTATTGCAGTAGTTCCTGTATCGTTTGTACGTAATTTTGAGAGTAATATTATCAGGATTAGACCGGCAACTTTTTTGCATGTTGTTGCGGTTCCTTATACAGCGTAAGATCCCCTGTGTTATCCAAGGTTTTAATATACGATTGTTTCTGGGTACTACGCTGATTACAGTGCTTTCAATAAGACATCTTTTGAGTGTACTTATAAATAAATCAGTCAGTAAGTTAGGATCAGTTATGTTAAATAATATGTCTAGATTTTCTTTACGGAGAATATTTAGTGCTTTATCAAAATTTACCTTGGTTTTAGTTACGTTTAAGTGTTGATAATCTGAATTTTTACGGTTTCTAAGATTGAGTAATATCATAGCATGGTCAGTTATAGTAGTATCTAGAACTAGAACATCGGGTTTAGAGTAGTTTTGGTCTAATTTGAGCATGAAATGATCTAGGCATGTTTTATGTCTTGTTGGCAGAGAGTGACCAGGCAATAAACCATGCATAGCCAACATATTTAAGATGTATGCAATAAATGATATGAATACGAATATGGAGTCAAATGTATCCGAATGGATACACTGGACCGGGAACTTGTTAAGGTCGAGATGGACGTCGAAAACGTGAATCACCCAACCGGAAACAAAGCATCCTTTAAGGATTATGTTTTAATAATGAGAAACCCATTAAGCCAGTTGTTTCCCTGTGACGTTATTAAACTTTTAATCACCATCTGTTGCGTCATTAACCCTAGCTGCATACAGTATGGCTCCATAGACGGGGCGAGAACTCGTATGCGATTTTCATTTCATTCTTATGTGGTGGGAGTTCCAACTGAGAGCGGCCTTCACCAAAGAAGAGTTTTGGCCGAAAGGTGTCATGTTCCGGCGCTTCCGCGGGCGGCTACCTGACACCACGATCAGCGTAGCGTTAGCACATCGCAGTAAAAATGTGACTTAGTTGTTAAGTTTATTTTGTTGTACTATCACAGATTATCTAATAGTTCTTCGGTAAGATTTAATATGTATGTTACATTGTAAGGTAAAGTTATCTATGGGCCTTTGATACCTTAAATAAATAATAATACTCATCGTACCTAGCCCGAAATGTAATCAAACTCGCATACGAGTTCTCGTCCCGTCTGAATGGGGCCTGTCAAAAACGATACTACTGTAATGACATAAGTAGAAATCAGCTTAGCGTAAATTTCTGACTTTGTAAAACTCGTCACTAAAGCGTTTTTTTTTGACATGGATTTGAGTTTCACTTTCTGTTAAACTTATTTTGACGATTATAACTTATAATGCGCCTGAATATTTTTCGCAGCAACTCAATATTTAGTATTCTTAATTGCACGTTGATATCTGGCGCTCGACAATAATCTTATGGTTTTTAACTTTAGAGAATTTTCCCGTAAATTTCAACACTGAAAAAAACACCGGTATCTCTAAAATGAGGTTCTCTAATCGGTTGCATTATTCTATGAACCGAGTTGAAAAATACTTTTTTAGGGTTCCGTACCAAAATGGTAAGAAAAGAACCCTGATGCAACTCTGTCTGTCTGTTCGTCTGTCACAGCCAGATATCTCAGGAACTATGCTCCTATCGATTTGAAATTTGGAATACTTTTAAAAATCCCTAGCTTGACTCTATTGGATATAATAAAAATGTAAAATAAAATAAAAACTTTTAACTTTTTTTTAAAAGGGGGTCAAAATGAGAGGTCGAAAATTAAAAGTTGGGCTATTATATCAAATGGGGTATCAAATGAAAGGGCTTAATTTGTAGATTTCGAAACTATTCTTAATTTTTTCTTAATCATGTGCTTTTTGATTTAGGGCGAAAAACGTCCAAAAAAATACCATTCCCCCATCTTCGAAGTTACCGAACAGAAAAATCTGCAATAATTAGGTACCATTATTAATATTATCCTGTAACGGAACGTTATTGGCGCGTCGTTTATGCGTTGCTTAAGTGATCATCCATTATGGGTTTCCCAACGAATCCGATCGTGTGTATTCGGCGTCGCAGAATACTTACTCGTTCTGTCGGGCATTCGAATTTGAAATGATTGTCAAGTTGATGATTGGAATCCCAATAAAGTGACGGTTGAGTTTTAAATAAAATCTCATATGTAATTGCATTATAATGATTATAAATAACGAATCCTTCTGGGCGTTTTAATCCTAAATATTACAGGAAAAATTTAACACTTTTCCTAACTTGCATCGTTTTTCCAAAATTCGCAAAAATCGTCACAAACTTATTTGCTGCTACTAAACTAATCACGACCTATGTCGATGTATGGGGAGAACAGTTTTTCAACAACAAAGTTAAGTTTGTCCCACCATACAGTTTATTTCGAACTATTCACGAATCTACTTACGAGTTTGTACGGAACCCTCGGAGTGCGAGTCCGACTCGCACTTACCTTACTCGGACCTAGCCCGACCAAATCGAGGTGGACTGGGACAAGCGACCTGGTTAGACCTCAGGCGCCCCCGGCCCCCACCCAGTCCGATTCACACAGGCTGGGCCGGCTAGCGACCTGGTTCGACCCCAGGGGACGCCTCGGCCGACCACCCGGTCAAACGATCGCTATGCCCAATAAGGGTCGCGAGTTAGTCAGCTTATAAAAAAAATGCGTTTCATGATTTCAACCTGGGGAGGTCGACTGCTGAACATAGGTCGCGCCTAAAGACTTCCAGAACAAACGGTCGAACGCTTTTTGCCTCCAATAATTTAACCAGGCTGTCAGACCGTTTTTGGGGACGGATCACGCTCTGTCTTCCGATTCGTGGTGTCCCAATGATTTCAAAAGTAAGGATAGGCCCAATCCGAACAGTTCGGAACTATTTCCCCGTAACAAAAAATACAGCTATAAAAACCAGCTGCGCAGTGCACGCGCCGCGTGTCGCACTGCCGACTGGCATTGATTTGGCGGTATTTTTACCGCCAAAGCGTTGGAACCATCTGCGCGCTCGCTTAGCCCTGTTCTTTGTATACGTCAATGTGGTGTTCATTATTAAACCTTTACGCTTCATTGGCCATCGCCTAAGCAGCGCACCAGAGTTTTTGACATCAATATACAGCCCATTTACAGCTTAGAGTATTTTTAAGAGACTTACAAGAGTGTCAGATAAAGAATTTTGCCTGTAGGTATATAAGTGGTTCATGGTTATTATATAGCTGGATTTGTATAAAGTCTGTATTAAGGGATTCACGCAAGCTTAGGGTGGATTAACAGAATATTAAACCTCTACTTTTCACTTTTAAGTATTCTGTGACGCTTTAAGCTGGTTTTATCGTAAAAGCTGTATACAGGCTGTATTGTGAATATGATCACTGGGTTATTACAGGTCTAAGTGCTATTATAATATCACTGGCTGGATATTTGCTTCCGGATAATAGTATAGGAAAAATCCATTTTAAAATGTATGCTTATGGGGGTGTTTTAATGGTAAAAAAGTAAATTACAGCTTTAGTGAAGCTTTAGTAGAGTTAATAATTGCTACTTCAATATGCAATCTCGGCAGCTATGTCGGTCACCCTAGTTTTAAAGAAGATGAGCTTGTTTACTCGTAATTCAGATGCGTGAAAATATACTCAAAAGCCACGTGTTATCGCAACTAACCAAACCTCTTTACGGATTAGCAACGTAATATAGGTAGCGGTAATTTATTCCAAACAGGCACCTTTAATTAATCCATTAAGCCGGTAGAAATACCGGCTTTTTGAGGTAACAATAGCGAGTAATTCGAGAACAGGGCTGGGTTCAAACTCAAACCGTGACCTTCGCTCCAAATAACAAACTTAGTTATTCAAAATATTTTATTAGAAGAGAAAAATTGAAAAATTATATGTCTCGGGCAGGATTCGAACCTGCATCTCCTCGGCTATCCGGGCCAAACACAGGTGCCTTAACAAATAGGCTATCGAAACTCTGTCCAAGTCATCCAATTTGTCAACCAGTCCCTTCATATGTGACGTCATCCTGTCGTCCCAACTCGTATTGAGAAATCCACAGTAACGATGTACTACACCCAAACATGATTTTTAGGGTTCCGTAGCCAAAATGGCAAAAACGGAACCCTTATAGTTTCGTCATGTCCGTCCGTCTGTCTGTCTGTCTGTCCGTATGTCACAGGCATTTTACTCAAACACTACATGATGGATATTGATGAAATTTGGAATATAGGTGTGTTTAATGAGCCGCTACTTAGTTTGGTATATAAATAATTAAAATAAATATTTTTAGGGGGGGCACTCCATACATGTTAAAGACAGTAAAAAAAAATTTTTTCGGCAAATATCAACGTGTGGTACATAGTTCGACAGATCTTTAAAAAACACTATAAGGTTCCTAAGTAATGTTTTTGATTAAGTGAATATATTTGGAAATAATCGCTCCGAAAGTAGTGTAAATTGTGTCCCCCCCCCTCTATTTTCTAAACGGTGCGTCCGAAAAATATGAAAAAAATCACGAAGGTAACGCTTAATTAATACTTTCAAAGAAAATTATTTTCAACAAGATCGAATGTACCGTTTTTGAGTTATTGCCGATAAACTGCGCTTCTCAACTAGAGATGTGCCATTCCCGGGAATATTCCCCGTTTGTATGGGGAATATTCTCACCGCGGCAATATTCCCCATACAAGTGGGGAATATTCCCGGGAACGGCACATCTCTACTCTCAACAAAAGTACGTAATTGCTATGAAGATACGCTCTATTGTTGTTGTACTTTTTTTTTTACATCGTATTTTTTACCTTATAGTTACGGCTATGGAACCCTACACTGAGCATGGTCCGACATGCTCTTGGCCAGTTATTTTATTGTAGCATTAATAGTAATAGTAGTCCAGGGTAATATAATTAGTTATTCCACGCGGAAAATTGCGACGGGGAAGGAATATCAGTATAACCAGTATAAAGGGCTTGTTAAAAACATCTTCAAGCATCGTTTACGTTATGCCTAATTAAGGCTAAGGAAATTAATGAGCTAATTTGCGAAATCTAATCTCCTTTTCTTTGTCGAAATACTCTTTGGTGGTTTAACTGGTGATTTACAACTTAATACTTGTATTTTATTTTTATGCCTTGGAACTTCTGCGCTAATTAGGAACGTTGAAGTTACTTGAACATGACTGAGAAAAGTACTTAATTACCTATTTAGTGAACCTTGGGAGTGTTTAACGTGTTTTACATTATAACGGATTGTTTACCTCGTGCCGTGATAAAAACGACACGTTGGGAAGATTAAACGAAATAATGAAATAAATAACTATAAATAAATAACCAACAAAACAAAATATTAGTTACTTAATTATATACAATTAAATTTCAACTACAGTACAGATATAAAACGTAAATGAGACCTAAAATAAATTTAAAAAAGTCGTTTTCATAATTAGTTTCAGTTAATTTTTAAGATACTCACGGACAATGATTTCGGGTCATTTTCTATACAGGGTGGGAGTGACTATACCGACATACTTTAGCCATGAATTCCTTGTGGTATGACGAGTAAATAAAGTTCCGTGATGTATAGTCGAAAAACGCTTACTTTCAGAGATATTCATTATTTTTTAAATGAAAACTCCCAAGTGTGTAACAAGCCCTAATACATGTGACTAAGATAGTTTTACTATTTTTTTTTTAAATCCTTTAACTAAACAGCAATTAACCTTCGCAGTAATTGATGGTAAGCGACTACGAGGCCAAAAAAATTACCTTTCGTTTCCATTTTAGCTTTTTTTTCTTTTTGATAACTTTTCCTCCAGTAAGGACATGTTTATAACGAGGGGCTGAATTTACTGATTTATTTTGTTCAATGAGACTATTAATGTAAAATGACAATATTCGACCCATGTTGATATAACATTATTTACTCGTCACACCACCAGGAATTCATGGCTAAAGTATGTCGGTATAGTCCCTCCCACCCTGTATAATTGTTCATAGTGTATTATATTTTATTACTCTTGGGAATATTGCTATTAAGTAATTAGCTTTTTCCTGTGGATAAGTAAAACTTGTAGTAGTCTTAGTAGAAGAAAAAAAAATAGTTTCAGTAGCACCATCAAATATTTAATGAGTATTTATGTATTAGTTTAACTTTCAAAAATTGTGACAGGCAGTGTATCGTAACCCTAAACATACAAACAAACACACGTTTAAAATAAAATAAATGTATAATAATAAACAAAATAATCTTAAGATTTTGCATATACTACTTGTTTACTAAACCGACCCGGGAACAGCCGCAGCTATTATAATAATATGATAGTATTCATGATAAAAGCTTTGTCTATTTTGTCGTTGTGTTACTTATGTTATACCCATTTACTTTAAGTTTTGTTACCTTACAATATGAAGGATTTCAGTTTAAATAAGTGTTAAGGACGGCGAATCCTGGCCCACCGTGATACAGTTTAAACTAGTACGGGGGTCAGAGGACGCTTACCTACGTTTGGTTTTTACCATATAAAAACAAACGATGTTCTGTAAGTAGAATAAGCACTTTTATTTACTGAATAAAATATTTGTATTTATATTATTTAATAAAACAATGGATTTTATAATACGTAAAATACACGTGGAAATAATGAACTTATAAGGAAAGACTAACCACACCGAGTAACGACCTAAGTAATTACGTCTGCACCAATTTCCTTAGTTGTCCCTATTTAAGTCATTACTTATTCAGCAGTCTGTCAGTACACTCCCAACGCCCTATAAGTGATTCTCGAGATCATGTGCGGGCTAAACATCCAAGCAGCAGCTTTGCTGTTCAGCATATTCACCGTCCAGGGTAATATTCTTCTACAAGACAAATACCTGCAGGACGGCAACCACGTCGAGCATTATCACAGTTCATATTCAGACTACCCCAGGTCTGATTACTTTGGTAATGCGTTTAGGCGCTTCGATGTTTGGGGACCTAACCAAGAGCCACAGTACCCTGATTGGCCCAAGTATAATTATGGAAAACAAATCCCTAGCTGGTTTCCGATACCGGCCAATCCTATCGATTCTATGCTACCAGTCGGGCCTAACGGTCTGATAATCACAAGGAACCCTAACGACCCTATCTTACCAGTGGGTCCTACCGGTCCTAGAATCACGGAAAACCCTGACTGGAGGAAACCGGGACAAAGAGGAAGGAACAGGATGTGCCAAAACATAAAGGGATTGCCGACGCCCGAGTCAGGGTGTTGTGGTGTGCAGCTAACAAGTGAGTAATAAAAATGAATTTTCTATTTTGGGATCCAACAGGATCTGTAAACAAGTATTCATTGGGATTATTTTTCAAATTTCTTGACTCTCATGACTTATTGCCATTTTGACGATCATCTTAATTTACTCTCACTCATTACAAATCACTGTGTCTATTGTCATGTTTCTAGTTCCATCTGTTAATAATCAACGTCAACAATTTGTCAGTAAAGTCTTTTGAAGGTCATCTTGTGTAGATTATCCAAAGTCAGTACTATAGGTATAATTTGTTTTTTATTTCTTGCAGAATATCCAGTTCAACAACAATTTCCTAATTATCCAAATCCGTCTGAAGACGAGCGCTTCCGAAGATCGGCTGATACGACACCGAACAAAATGATAAGAGGTAAGAACCTAAGAAAGGAAATTACGGAAATAATGATTGCTAAGGAAAGGAAAGAAATCTAGCTTGGATATAGTCAAAAGTTTCAAGTTACAACTTACTTCAACGACATTACAACCTACAGTTAAATGACATGGTTGGAATTTCATTTAAAAATTCCTTGTGATTTGAATATTTCCCTGTTGTTCGTTCAATTATAGAGTATAAAATTAAGGAACTTTTTACTGGGATTTAGAGTAGAGGGCTTGGTCTATTTGTTGTAATATTTGTATGTCAAATTTCATCTCAATCCATTCAATTGTTACCGTGCTATTTAGTAACATACAGCGAAACCTATAAATTACCACATATCCAAACATCTTCACAAACTTTCACATTTCGGCCATTTTCACGAAGTATGACTGCGTCTAATTACCGCGTCTCCATAGATTTAGTATGAAAACAGCGTCGCGGTAATTAGGTGACCGCAGACATACTTCGTGAGAATGGCCGATTTATAAATGTGAAAGTTTGTGGTGGATGAATGCGGTGTGTTTATATTAGTAGGATAAGATAGGAGGGATAGGAAGCAACATTTCACGTTGCCATATTTTTTCTCAAAAATGTCTTCTCGTTTTAGGAGGAAAAGCTACTGACCTTCACCAGTTGCCATGGATGGTTCGTCTGGCCATCAACTCTCGGATGCCAGGGCTCCACAGTCCTGACGGCTGCGGTGGAACCATCATCAGCTCCCGTTACGTGCTAACTGCTGCACATTGCCTGCACAATACCTATAAAGATTTGAACCAGTAAGTATAGTATACTCGTATCATATTTAGATGAAAAATACCCAAAAATGCAGGTCAAGTTTTCGTATTAGTATAACATCATGAAGAAGTTCATAGAAGATCAACAAAAATTACGTTCACTCTTCTTAAAGTAAACTCTGCATTCACGAATAACCGTTTGAAAGAAAAAAAATAACAGTATCTAATAGGAATTTTCAATTTCAAATCAATTTAAATGCAAGCGCATTAAAGGAGTTTGATTCAGTATCTATATTAACTAAAAATAATTGGTTTTCTTTTCAGACTTGAAGTTTTTTTGGCGGAATATGACACGGACCAATTTCCAAGGGATTGTATCAAGAGAGACAGACAGAAGAAGTGCATTAAAAATAAAGTGAAGAAAGTCGAGCACGTGATAATACATAAAAATTACAACGACACCTACTTACAGAACGACGTTGCACTGCTAAGGTTGAGCTCCGATATTCCATATACTAGTAAGTATGAAAAGTCATGGTTTTTAGCTGTATGGGCGGCTATTATTTATTAAGATGCTTTAGATAATTTGAAATATTAGTCCAGATTATGATAGAAGTGTTAATAGTATCAGCCAATTGATTTAAGTACATACACTCAACAGAGACGCTGAAAAAACATCAAACTCGTCCTGTATTATAGAGGAAATAGCCTAAATCGATGAGAATTTCAAACGACTAAGATACTAAAGTTATCTGAGTTGGTTAACTTTGTCTAGAAAAAATAGTTTTCAATAACTTCCTCTAATCCAAGATAGGAAGAATTAATTTGGTAGTATTCAATTAGCGAAAGATTGTGCCGATAGAAGTTTTATAAAACAGTATTGATATTTATTTTGTATTCTTTTTTATTAACAGCATTCATTAGACCTATATGTCTGCCGCCTGTAGACGTGGAAGAAATGAAAGATAAAAACTTTATCATAGCTGGTTGGGGCCTAAACGGGAAAAAAGAATCCAATTTGAAGCAAGCAGCCATAGTCAACTACGTAGCAAACGATAAATGTAAAGAACAATACTCCTACAAGGATGACAGCTTGTTCTGCAGTATTGGTGGCCACGGGGAGGACATTTGCCACGGAGATTCAGGAGGTCCCTTGATGGTGGCATCAGATGGCAAATATTTCTTGTCAGGTGTCGTGAATGGCAAAAGTGGTGAATGTGGATCGTCTGTGCCGTCGTTGTTTAATAATGTTTTCTATCACATGGACTGGATAAAAAAACACGTCAAATAAGAAACAATTATTTATAATCATCTCTTTTGGTGATATGCTTAGATGCTTTGTCTTACCTCATGTTGTTAGCTCAGTCAGTAGCTAGCTCTAGTGAATACCAAAGATAATTAAAATAAAAATATATTTAAGAGCCTTTGAGACTGCAATGTAACGCACAATTATAACAGTATTTCGCACCCTTAATAATAAACCGGGCTAACTCAAAATGATTCTGCAATTGAGTTGAAACCATTTGAATTCTTTTTAAGATTGAAAATAAATTGTATTTTTTTTTGAGTTAGCCCGGTTTATTATTAAGGGTGCGATTTGTTTTGTTTATGTTCCTATTAGACAATAAATTAAAATGTTATTATAAACATAGACTATGATTGTTTGTTGAACTGGAATAAATTGTGTCAAGCTGAATGAATATTTTTAATTTTATGCTTACGAATCCTAAAGCTTTCCCGGTAACTTTGTCAACATAATGTGTCACAATCTATATTTTATCTCCTCTATAGTAAATTAACCCGAAGTACTACTTACTTTACCTACTTAAACTAACAGGTGCAGTTACAAGCTATTAATGTAAATTCAAATTATTCTTGTAGAATATAATAACACACTTACAATTCTGCCGTCCTTTGTCTAAAACTAGACTAACCTCTATGGAGGTGTATTGTATAGGGGTTAGTCCAGTTTTAGACATCGGACGGCAGAATTATGAGCCCTGAGAACATTACAATACTGTTACCTATCAGTCGTGTAAAAATTAAAAGGTACCTAAAAATAAGTCTAAGGAATAGTACATTACATAACGAGGGTGGTAATACAAAGAAAGGCCGAGATCGCAGAAGTTTGCGGCCCGAGCTGCAAGCGAGGGACGTAAATATGCGATCGAGGGCTTTCTTTACTATCTCCCGTGTTGTGTACATCATTTTATGTGCACACTTGGCCAGAAAGCTGCTTTTAAAGACACTTTATGGCCAGGTGTGGCATAAATAATATTAACACCTGATATTTTCTGGGAAACATAACTTAACATTTTTACTTCGAAACATAAGAAGAAAATGGCTAAAACGGAACTCTAGTTTCGTCATGTCCGTCCGTCCGTCCGTCCGTCCGTCCGTCCGTATGTCACAGGCATTTTACTCAAAAACTACAAGACGTATACTGATGAAATTTGGAATATAGATGTCTTATAGATGCCGCTACTAAGTTTGGTAGTTAAATAATAAAAATAAAAAAATCTAGGGGGAGGGGGGAGGGCAATCCATACATGTAACAGAAGCTAAAAAATTTGTTCTTTTTTTTTCAGCAAACATCAACGTGAGGTACATAATTCGATAGTTCTTTTAAAAACATTATAAGGCATTAGCTACATTATCTAATGAGAATATTTACCAGTTTTACGACAACGTATGTAACGTTTTATGTTACTTCTATGTCACATTGGTCAAAATCCGCGGCTTTGCCCTTATAAGCTTCTCAGTGAAGAAAAGATATCGTGAGGATATCTTTATACATCCGTGAAGTCAGGGCCGCGCCGACCCCCGGCAGCGCCTGTGTGCGAAACCTATGAAGCACCTCATTATTGTTGTCGTGTTTCGGCTTTCGGCGCCCCTATTGATTTGGCGCCTGTGTGCGCTGCACACTTCGCACACAGGGGCGGCGCGGCCCTGCGTGAAGATAAAAGTTGTATATTATAGTCGCCTAGCCAGCCATTTGCAAACTGAAAGCAAACATATGTTTTAGAAACTTCTGATAGGCTGTTTTTCCAATCTTTACTACTTCAGCTGCCTAAGAGTATGAAAACGTCATCAGCACACATTTTGCGTTTAGTATTTTAGGTAAATCATTTATGTAGAGATAAAAGACATCCGGTTTAATTTCCCTGTGGGATGGAGCAAGTAATAGGTCTCATTTGGGTGGTAATCTCGTGAAACCAGTTTATTTATACACACTACTGTCGATATTTTAAATATGTCTGGAAACACTTATACGAGTATGCGTTACCTGGGATGCCCATACCAAATAATTTCCAAAGTAAAATGTCATGTGAAACTCGGTCGTAGGCTTGAGACATGTAGCGTACATATAAAAGTCCTCAATCCACTATGTCTCTCTCGTGAAGACTATAGGAGCATTGCATGAAAATGAGTATTTCGTAAGGGACACCACCGTTTTAATACTTCCGAGAAATAAATTCAGGAAGCTAATTATCAGCATTGTAATATAACTCGGCTTTTAGATTGGTAGTGTTTCTTAACAGCTAATACGTTTCATTAGGGTAGCTGCCATAGCGTTTCGTAAGGGACAAAAAGTTGATGTTTTCATGGATGCTCCCATAGCCCTTTCACTCTGATCTTTATACAGGATGGAAAGTTTTGATGGACCCTGGAGGGGAACTACCCTAAATCCTTTAGTTAATTAGCTCATTTTACTGAAAGGAAACATTTCTTTATTTTTAAAATTAAACAAAACTGCATTCATAGATTTTTTTAATTTTCTTGACCTTTGTATTGGATTTTATGGTAAAATAAAATTAATGATAGAATTCATGATCTTTTTTACTTGTAAGGCCAAATGTTTATTGGAGAGGTTTATTATCCTTACTAATAGTCCTATCGATTAGTAGAATAAAATAGCGAGTGCTTATTTTTTAAATTTTTAACTGATTCGATTTCCGGCTGAGATATGCGAATTTTAGAAAATCTTTAAATGCAGATTTGTTTAATTTTAAAAATAAAGGAATGTTTCTTTTCAGTAAAACGAGCTAACTAAAGGATTTAAGGTAATTCCCCTCCAGGGCCCGTCAAAACTTTCCACCCTGTTATGAGAGTGAAAGCCCTAGTACGTAGTGAGTCTTCGTTACTCATACCTCAGAGAATTTCAATTTGTACCTACTTATTGTTAGTTGATACTTCTTTATAGCGGTGATAGCAGGGTGTCGACAATTGGGCATTAGCATGTCGAGCATTAGAACGGCGATAAAGAATGCACATCGATCTTTGGAAAGAGGCAATCGGCTAATTTCGACTACGTTAGCGATATCTGTGTCGCACACACCATGACCTTGACGTTTGTTTTGTCAGTCGTGGTTCAAATGCGAGAGAGTGCAGTCGCATATCCAAGTCAATATATATATAGAGTTGCTAAAACTTATACAAAATTAGATAGATACTACTTTTTGCCGATCTTTAAACCCACATTGAAATATGCTAGTAGTATAACATCAGTTGCTAATGCTCAGTCAACCCCTTTTAGGAATATGGGTGTGAATATATGTATATTTATATGTATATATATTATTTTTCCCCAACAAGTAATAGTTCAATATAATTACATCGTGTTTTCAGCTCTATATATTCCACGTGAAATCAAAACAAAACAACAATAAAGTACTTAGTTCTAAATTCAAATTCATGAGGGGACCTCTTTGCTCAGCAGTGAAACGTGTATATGCTGATGATAATTATTATGTTATTGTGACAGGGCACAACGGCGTATTTACAATTACAACCATTCCCGCTGGTCCGTTGCTCACTTTGAGTCTCTCTTCTTCTTCTAAGTTGGTTCCTCACTGCTGAGGATCGTGACTCCGCCGATTAATTTTTTTGATGGCAGCTCTCCACTTCTCCCTGTCGGTTGCCTTGTGAAGCGCGCTGCTGAGTGTCGTATCCAGTTGGTCGGATATCTGATCGCACCATCGTGTTGGGCTTCTTCCCTTGGTCTAGTGCCGTCCATCTTTCCCATCACCATCAGTCTCTCTAAGTTGTCCGGGTCTTTTCGAGCTATGTGACCAAAGTATTGTAGCACACGTTGGAGGCAGATAGCCCTGGCTGACTCACTTTAGAGTAATCAGCGAAAAGTCAGGGTGGCCGCGTCTAGCGAACCTTCTTGCAGGTTTGTAGGGGCTTACAGTACGACTCGTAGGTCAAGCCAGGTTCTAAAACAAAGGCGTACTTACAGAAGTTGACAGTGCTGTGGTCGTCGCGGTGGAAGTAACAAATTGACGCATTTTTTTTTGGTTTACATGCGTCAAGCTTACAAAAATAAAGCAGACTTTAGTTATACATGCGTACATACATTATTCAATGTCACAGTATTACCTAAGCGTGACTCCCAGTCGGCAAATTATGTTTCGACGTCTGAATCAGAAGGAAAATAAACATGTTTATGCGCTAAAATCGGAATGTGTTATTGGAGTGAAGAAAATTACGCAGGTTTGAGGAATTCTAACGTTTAATATAGGTAATTTACTTGTTACTTTTTCCTTGAGGGTGCCACAATTTCTAACACCTCTATTTGTCTTGTCGCAGTTGGCTGAAAACTTGATGTCATTTTTTTCACGTTGACTTAGAAGTTTGATTTTGTCACAGTTTCAAGGGACCGTAGATCTAAGTAGGTATGTGGTTTTATTTTCAACTCGATAACCTCTACGTGTTCCCGAGATAAAGGGTCTTCACAGACGGACAGATAGACGGACGGACAGACGGACAACAAAGTGATGCTTCAAGGGTTCCGTAGCCAAAATGGCAAAAGCGGAACCCTTATAAATTCGTCATGTCCGTCCGTCTGTCCGTCTGTCCATCTGTCCGTATGTCACAGGCATTTTACTCGAAAACTATTTGACGTACATTAATGAAATTTGGAATATAGAAGTCTTGTATGCGCCGCTACCTAGTTCGGTAGTTAAATATTAAAAATAAAAATTTCTAGGGGGGCACTCCATAGGTACAGGCAACTACAAAGAGATCGATACGACCAAAGTTACTAAAATATGTATACACGACCTTAATGTTAAGTCAATAGAGTCGCGCGTACATATTTTTGTAAGTTTGGTCGTATCGATCTCTTTGTAGTCGACTGCACCTGTAAAAGAAGTCGAAAAAATTTTTTTTCATCAAAAATCAACGTGTGGTACATAGTTCGACATGTCTTTTAAAAACACTTTAAGGTTGTTAAGTAATATTTTTGATTAAGTGAATACTTTCGGAAATAATCACTTCAAAAGTTGCGGAAAATTGTGTCCCCCCCCCTTTATCTTTTGAACCGTATGTCCAAAAAATATGAAAAAAAATTACAAAGGTAACGCTTAACTTCAATGAAAATTACTTTCAATGAAAATTATTTTCAACAAGATCGGATATACCGTTTTTGAGTTATTGCCGATAAACCGCGCTTCTCAATAAAAGGACGTAATCGCTATGGAGATACGCTCTTTCGTTGATGCACTTTTTCACAGCGTATTATTTACTCAAGTATGGTGAAGCGAAAAGAAGGATTAAGATTTCAGCGCCGTATGTATACAAATATGTATGTATGTTCGTCTATACCCTCTTAACTCAAAAACTACTGAACCGATTCAAACATCGTCATCATGTGGGGTATAGTTAGATTCGTTGTAAGTAGGTTATAGGCTAGTTAGTCGGAACCAAAATTAAGATAGGGACCATGATCCTCATAAAAAGTGTAGGATTGAATAAATGTCATCAAGTTGCACGCATCGAATTATAATGACAATTTAATGAGTTTTAAAAGCTTATTTAAAAAAAAAATAGCTCCACAGTATGTATGGTATCCATTTCAAAGAAACAGGTTTAACAGCGCTCTTCACCGATACGTTTACAATAGTAATGTACTATTATGCATTTATTTGCTTTCTCTGCATTCTTTATGTGATTAAGTAACTTATTATAAATTCGGATGGACATGGAATATGGACTACTAGCATTTTCCCGCGGCTTCGCCCGCGTTGTTCCCGTTATTGGATAAAGGAACTCTTTACCGGGATATAAAGTATCCTATGTTTCAATCCAAGACTTGGTCTACTTGCATGCCAAATTTCAGCTTGATCCATCCAGTTGTTACCCCGTTATAAGGTAACAAACATCCAAACATCCAAACATCTTCACAAACTTTCGCATTTATAATATTAGTGGGATTGCTATGTAGAAATAATTTTGATTGCGTTTGTACTATATTATTTTTATAACGTGATTCGTGAATACAATTTCAAGTGCTTTCTTACTTTACATTACTCTAATATACAGATGTATAGAGTATATAGATACAAGGTAGGGTTCAGATTTTTAGGTTCCTGAAATGGGATTTGCAGCTATCTGTTTGTTTCATTTTTGTAGTTATCCCTTTTGCATTTAATAATGAAGAGGGCTTGAGTTGTTTTTGTATTAGAGGTGCTTGGTTTGGTTTCCTTGTGTTCAAGATCGAATCAACTAGTTCGATGATTGACTTTCTAGGGTTCCGTACTCAGCAAGGAACCCTTATTTTAAATTGTAATTTAGTTTTCTCTGCTTCTGTTCCGGTATCTGACACCAGAAGTTTAATAAGTGGCTGGTTTCACCCGTATTTCTGGATGTATTAATTAAATGGGGATTTAGAAACAAATGCATAATAAGGAAAATAATACGGAAGTTAATTGAAACTTGCCTGCCCTAGAAAATGACCCATGAGTCAACAGTGTAAAGAGTATTTTTGTTAAGACGCGGAATAGTTAACCTATTGTCGTATTCTATTTGTTTGTGTTTTCGTCCTGTAAAATATTATAACGGTAAATACAAAGTGCTACCAAAGTTTTATGACACATGCAAGGTTTTCCCCTCCACCTATATATATCAAAGGAATCGAGTTTATGAAACAGTTCATATAAAACGTCTCTAAGGAGTTCATGCATTAGTCAAGACTGGAGGCTAGTAAGGAGAAACTGGTCTTCCAAGATGGCTAAGTTTACTCTTTCCTTGGTAGTAGTGGTTCTGGGGGTGTTTGTGGATGTCGGTCTATCGGGCTTCGCTGGTAGCTATTTTAAGAGTGGCAGACCAGGTTTTGGGGAAGTTGGTTTCAGCGACGGGAAATGCTCGGCGATGAAGGGTATCATCCCGGATCCGAAGTCCGGGTGCTGCGGCAGACAGGCCGGGACTGATGGAGATGATCAAGGTACGGCTTTTATTAGTTTGTTGGTAATTTGTTTATTATACGCAGTTTTGATTATAATCAAAGGATTATCTTGGAGCCCAGATAAATAAAAGCATACGTTTAACTCTTTTGTAATTGCATGGTACTTAAAATAACTAACTTATGCCGTGAATGCGTTGGTAGTTTTAATATAAGGAGAAATATTTATTACTTTATCATTACACATATCATAAACCCTCTATCTCTATAATTCGTTCAAAAACCACAAATTACGATCAGCATAAAGATTAACCTTAGAACCAATATCTTACGTGTCAAATTGTAATTTTGTATTCATAATAACATCAAATTCAATGCTCTACTCGTTTCATAAACCCACACTCCTATTTTAATACCTTTCATTATGTAACAGTCACATAAACTTTAATATTGAATTTATATCCATTATACATACCTATACCTCCCAGAATAGATTACTTACTATATGTTGGTGAAACAAAATATAGAAACCAGTGGACATTAGTGTATTTTTTTACTTAAGTATGTCTATACTGAATGTAAGATCTTTGCATAAAAAAAACGCTGCAATCCGGTATATACATTATTATTATCGGTGGGCGTCTTTCCCGTACACGAGACAATGGTGTCCCGGACCTTTGGGAGGCGTGCGCGGAGCCGAAGCTACGCGTAGAGCCCCTTTAGACAATTTAATGAGAGGCAAAGTGTACACCCTGCGGATGCTGTCCCTGCCCGTGTCATGGGACGCACGCAGAGACAGGCCCCGCCAAATGCAAGGACTATTGTTGATTGATGGAATCTAACTCTACTGGGCTATGGCGGTGGAAATATGGACTAAATACTGGGTTATGGATTGAGACATGACGGCGCCTGTCAGGAAAAGTGTCTCGTGGCTTTCGTGGCACTGACAGACCGTGACTTGCCCTCCACTGATGGCCCCTGTTAAATAAATAGCGACATTATGAGCAATGGCCTAGCTAGGGGCAACAGCGGTGCCGAGGGCTGCAGGGTGTCGAGAGGTGTGCTGCGCTTTTTCCGAGGGTACTCGCGGCGTTATGCCCTTTAACACTTCCACGCCTGGAGCATATAGCTCTCGCGACTCCACTCTGGCCGGCCGGTTAAGGCAAGCCAGAGGCAGAGGTCCTTACACTCTTACCCATGAACCCTCCCTAAGGACCCCCAGGAGCACTCGGGTACGTGGGGTCGCTACTCCCCAACAGCTCACCACAAGCTGCCCTGCGTACTATTATCGGTGGGCAACGTTATTATTACGGTTAAAATAACGGCAATGATCGGGAAGATGATAATGATGACGGTTATGGCCCAGGAGGTCGAGGTAATGGTGACAATAACGATAACAACATTTGTAGTGATTATGATAACGGTAAAGATGACGACGTACAAAACGATCGAACGATTCGTTTTGCCACCCAGTCCGACCAACTCAGGGTGGTCTGGCTAGCGACCTGGTTCGACCCCAGGGAACGCCACGGCCAACCACCCGGTCCGACAATCGCTACGCCCAGGATGGGTTGCGAGTTTGTCAGTTTCTAAAAAAAAAATAAAAAAAAAAACGATTCGTTTTATATTTTATCAGGTGGCGACGATAACGGTGGTGATTGGGACGATGATAATGGCTACGGACCAGGAGGTAGTGATGGTGGCTACGGACCAGGAGGCAGCGATGGTGTCTACGGACCAGGAGGTAGTCATGACGAAGACTATGACTCAGGAAGTCGAGACGATGGCAATGGCATCGGCGGGGGTGACTTTGACGATGGTATGCTTGGTGGAAATGGAATTGGTGATGATTTCGGCAATATTTTTGGTGGTAACCGTTGGCCGTTCAACAATAAATACCGCAACAAACGGTCAGCTGATAAAAATGCCTCCGATATTGCACCCGATAAGTTCATCACAGGTAATCATTATTCATAATGTTCAGTCTATTCAAATAATCTGACCAATTTTTAGCCAACTTCCCAAAAAAAACAAAGCAATATGAGGTTTTCTTGTCGATTATATTTATTTAATATTGATTGCCTCAAAACTTCGTTACTTATGAACCGATTTGAAAATAAATACTTTTAAATGAAATAGAAGTTTCATTAATAACAGAAAAGAGATAACACTGAAAACTTAAAGAACTAGTTATACAGGGTGGAAAAATTTGATGGACCCTGGAGGGAAACTGCCTTAAATCCTTAAGTTACCTCATATTATTTAAAGGAGACATCTTTTTATTTTTAAAAAGAAACAAAATTGCATTCAATTTTTTTCTTAAATTCGCTTGTTTCACCCGGGAATCAAACTAGCTAAAAATAAAATAAATAAACACTCGCTATTTTATTCCACTAATCTATAGCATTACTGTTCAGGATAAAACCCCTCAAATAAACATTTGGTCTTAGAAAGAAAAAAAATCGTGAAATCTCTCATTAATTTTATTTTATCGTCAATTCTCCTACAAAAAACAAGTGAATTTTAGAAAATCTTTGAATGCAGTTTTGTTCCTTTTTTTTTTAAATAATGCTTCATAAATAAAATAATGCTTCCTTTAAGTAAAATGAGGTAACTTAAGGATTTAAGGTAGTTTACCTCCAGGGCTCATCAAATTTTTCCATTCTGTATATATAAGATAAATAAAAGGGTAAAAAATTAACTGTAAATATTGGTATTCAAATTTCTGATGATGGAATCCAGGAATCGAGAGAACTTTTCAAGTAGGCATATTATCATTGTAGTGTCGTTGGAAAAGTTGAGGGAAGTCCTCAATTTTTATGCACATAATGTATAGAAATTTCAGCATTTAAACAGTATCTCATGAATTTTCTAGTGTCATAGATTCAATGTTTGTCGATTTTTTTAGAGAAGTAATGTTGTATACAGACTACCTAACTTCATTATTCTGATTTCAGCTGGCAGACCTACTGGAATAGCTCAGTACCCGTGGCTAGTCCACCTTAACGTGAAGGTCCAAGACATGCTTGAGACCAAAGTGATCGGATGTGGAGGATCCCTCGTCAGCTCGCGCCACGCGATCACAGCAGCCCACTGCTTGGATTTCGAAATCAGAAATTACGAAGAGTAAGTGCCTTACTCTGTTATCCGTCCCTCGTGATTTCTTCAGTCGGAAATATATATATGTTCAGCAGTGTATGTCACAAGGTTCAAACGATTAAGGTTAAAATTTTATAGTTGAGAATGAGAAAGGAAAAGTGACGAAGGAAGGTTTAAAGTTGAACTCGACAATAAGAAGCGATTAAATGACATATCTTACTGACAATGAGCTAACTTATGATAAGCCCTTTTTTGCTTATGTTGCAACCAACGTACGATGTTACTGTTTCCGTTGACTTACAACCTGAATATTTTTAAGCAACATTGAACAGATATTTTGTAGGTAATCGTGTTCCATCGTAGACCTTGTCTCTATTATACGTCAGGAGAGAAACGAAGGTCTAACGCAAACCTGGGGGCTTTCCCCTACTAATGTTATTTAAATTGCATAATTTATCCTTACAGTGTGAGCATCTTCTTGGCCGAGTACAACACTAGGACCTTCCCAACTGACTGCGTTGGAAGGCAATGTATCAAGAATGTGGTCATGCACCCTGACAAGTTATCCATCCATAAAGGATACCAGCGTGGCATGCTCTATAACGACATCGGTATGATGAGGCTCAGAGGATCTGCCCCCTATACCGGTAACTTTTTTGATTTCCTTGATTTAGCTGATGTTATATCGATGACAGCATTTTACTAAATCCTATACTATACAGCTGAAGCTGCTTATAAATCGTAAAGACCCGTAGATGCCATTTTTAAATCAGGATTCAATTAGAACTTTTAAAATGAACGAATTAATGAATGAAATGAATTCCTTTACAGACTACATCCGTCCCATTTGCCTGCCAACTTTCAACATCAACAACAGCGCCCGGAACGGGGCAGCAACCCTCATCGTCACTGGCTGGGGTCAGACGGAGCATGGTCAGTCTTCGTCCGTCAAACTCCACACTCAAGTCCAACTGGTAGTCCCCAGCGCATGCAGGCAGCACTATCCAGAACTAACAGAAGGCCAGATTTGTGCTGCTGGTAGACGTGGACAGGACACTTGCATGGGTGACTCTGGTGGTCCGATCATGGTGGAGCATGAGGGGAATTTCTTCCTGGTTGGCCTCGTGAGCGGGAAGCGGTCGGATGCTGGTTGCGGTTCCCCAGTCCCTACTATGTACACCAATGTGTTCGCGTACATGAAATGGATACAGAATTTCATGAAGCTTTAAGCCGATTTCAAGGATTATACTCCTTCATTGCTTAGAATATAACAATATTAAATAACTGGCCAAGAGCCTAGTGTTTTTTAAAGAGCTGTCGAACTATGTACCACAGGTTGATATTTGCTGAAAAAAATATTTTTACTGTCTTTAACATGTATGGAGTGCCCCCCCCCCTAAAAATATTTATTTTAATTATTTGTATACCAAACTAAGTAGCGGCTCATAAAACACACCTATATTCTAAATTTCATCAATATCCATCATGTAGTTTCTGAGTAAAATGCCTGTGACATACGGACAGACAGACAGACAGACAGACAGACGGACGGACATGACGAAACTATAAGGGTTCCGTTTTTGCCATTTTGGCTACGGAACCCTAAAAAGAAATCTTTTTCTTTCAAATTTACTAAAAACAGAATTTACTCATTGCTAGAAAAAAATATTTTATTTATTTGTTTATTTCAATAAATGATCTGACTTGAATTATTATTATTTCAGTATAAAGAACCGATAGCAATATAATAATGTGATATTAAAATGAGATGTTACGAATTGATGATGAGATATATCTTTCAGACATGAAAAGCAATGTAACATGACAGTGATCGTTAATATATTATTATAGGTAAAAGGTTCTCAATATTAATTTATAAAATAAAGCATTAGCGTTACTCTATCGGAAAACAAATGAGGGTAAAGCTATATGAATGGCAAGTAATTAAAATAGAAATAAAGAATGTTTCAAGTATCAATATTTTTCAATTTACTTACATAAATACGTTTTGTAACTGCCAATACACACACACGCACGCACGCACGCACGCACGGACGCACGCACGCACGGACGCACGCACGCACGCACGCACGCACGCACTCATGACTATCCAAGTAACAACTGTGCCGAGAATCAACTCTGAATCTAAACGGGCAAGGTGAACACAAAGCTTGAAAGAGCACCCCTGCTTCTTGGAGTTTCATCAATTTCAAAACTTTCTTAGTAACTATAACACTTACAGTAAAAATGAATAGGACCCAATTTATAGAAAACTTAATGTAGTTAATTTGTGCCATAGATGTTACTGTCAAAAATGCATAGATAGAGCAGAAATCCAAAAAAGTTACAAAATGACGTAGTTTTTCGCGTGTTGCTCAGCTACGAGTAGCACAACTTTTTAGAACGTGCAAATTCGGATTCACGCTACCCTAATTGGTCCGTACAATATACCAAAAAATCAGAACTACATCATGCTTTGTGATTTTAGCATTTTAACGCGTCGATTTCCACGGGCCTATAGGGGAGACCGGGTATGGTTGTCTCACGGGTTGGTTGTCACAGCAGCCATTAAATAATACGAAACGAAGGAATAATTGCATCGCTCGGTGTTAAAAGATCGCAAGAGCTTCACCTCCTTCCCTACTTCACCAATCGATGCACTTATTCCTTCGTTTCGTATTATTTAATGGCTGCTGTGACAACCAACCCGTGAGACAACCATACCCGGTCTCCCATAACACAGTATAAAAAAGAGTACTAGCGTACAGTATGGCCACACCCTGCCTCCCGCTAAAAGTGCCGCTCCCCCGCTCTCGGTTACCTCACAGTTACCGGCTCGCAAGGACGCGACGACACGGTGCGCAGAGCGGAGGCAACGTAATATACAAAAAATATTTACAAATACGTTTATAATGGGCGTGTGTTGTGCTGTGTACGGCTGTTGAATATTTAAAAAAGCTTTTTATTCGTTTTCGCATATTTAATATACTTAAACACAACAATCGAAATTTTAGAGACAAGTCATTTCGCAAAAAGTTTTTTAGTGTCTCTCATTTGTGATAATTTAGAATTTTAAAATTATCTTGTTTGTTGTACATTTTTATAAATTTTGTTCGTAAATAATAAACAATAAAATACAAGCATGAAATTTTATTTTCCTTCGACTATCCCTTTATTTAGTATAAGAGGCTATTGGCAAATATTCAGTTTTCCGTTGGCTATACAACTCATATAAATATATATATATATAGGATATACATACTCATAATACTTTCTTTTATTAAAACTGATTCATTTTTCTTTCTTTCTAGCTACTATTATAATAGGAGAAAGTTAAAGTCAAACAACGGGTTACTTGCCACTTTATTAGTCTTTTAATTTTTTAAGCAACGGGAAAACGAGAAAGCCTAGGTAAAATAAAATAATTCGTCTTTTTCTCACACATCCTCACGTAGGTACTCACAAACTTTCATGTTTATAATTTTAGTAGGATAATTAGCTTAATAATTAGCATTATTGAGCTAATTAAAAGTAAAATCGTTTTATAACAATCCTTATAATAATAATAATCTTTGGAGATAGAGTAAAAAACGTTTTTGTTTATAATTCATTACAAGCACACAAAATTAATTCGACGCCGCTATTACAAAGTCATCTCATATTGCCGCACATTTCGTTCCCGATTTGCGAACGCACTACGAATACATGAAGGCAAAATGGCGGCAACCCTAGCATGTCTTATCTCACTCACACAAGCACGGTACGCGTGCACCTACACGAGCTAGCCTGTGTGCGCTAGGAACGCGTTTGTTTCATACATTTTATCGTCATTGTCCGAGTTGTGCCCATAAAGAAATCTCGCAGCCACAAAAAGGTCCCACCTCAGCGTAACGCCAAATCTAGAGCCGGCGCTAGTCTTCCGTTGGACCAGAAAGAAACCTTACTCCGTTGCCAATCTCGGTTGACCGGATTATTTACAGCGTTGCACGCTTCACTTATTTACCGCACCTTCGATTCCCTGCGGTATATTAGAACCCTCGAGGTAGTTTGACAAGGGTTTGACTTTGGACATTATTTACAATCGAATAAGCGTCACTTGGACGTGAATGGGACTTGTTAAAGCTGTCCCAAATAAATACGTGTCACAGTGTAGGTAAATAATAGTACATTACACAACTAGGGTGGTAATACAGAGAAAGGCCGAGATCGCAGAAGTTTGCGGCCCGAGCTGCAAGCGAAGGACGTAAATATGCGATCGAGGGCTTTCTTTATTACCTCCCGTGTTGTGTACAATATTTTATGTCTACACCTGACCAGAAAGCGGCTTTTTCCGTACGCGTAGCGTGCGGAAAAAGCCATTTTATGGCCAGGTGTGGCATAAAAGTATTTTATGCAACAGTTGAATTAAGTAGTGTCAAAATACGCGAATGGCGTAAGCTGCGATACGAGAGAATATCGCAAAGAGAGACGCCATGAGCGTTTTTTGGCTGAATTATTTGAGCGGCGGTGTGCACAGCATACGTCAAAAACGTGACGCCTGAGGCGCGTCACCGCGTATACGACGCGTCAGCGTCTCTTGAGTTTGAGAGTTTAATCACTGATCAGTGCGGAGCCTTTGAGACTTATGTTAAAATTTCTTTAGGTTTCAATTTGATAAGCAAATTTTTGACATAACATACGAAGGGTTAAAGGCTGGTATTGATAACAACATCAACCTGAGAAGCGTTACGGATAAATTTAACGCGAAAATATGACAGAAGTCGTTTTCAGTACAATTATTCGTTGTGTCTCAGTTATTTAGCTAATATTCATCTTATCTTTGTTTCAACCACTCGTGGTTATAAGACAGGTAATTGCTGGGTGTTAAAATTGTAATTTAGTTACTCGTCAAATGTTGATAGCTGGGGCGTTGCGGGTTGGTTCAGACTCGACTACGTAATTCTATTAGTATGTAAAACAACGAATTTATCCTCGTTATAGTTAAAGTTATCTGCCCATCACTCCTTATCATACCATGACCGTACACCGTACTATAAACCTGTCAGGCAAAATAAATATTCGTTGTACTGAAGAGTATGAGACTATGTCCACTAGCACTTTCCGTCACCGACCGTGCCTGATACGTTCAGGGTATGATACGATGTAGTGGGCAGAGACCTTTGGCAGTACGAGATTCTCTTTATTATTTATAGTAGTGGCTTTGGAAGCTGTAGGCCTTGCGAGTCTGTCGACCCCCTAGGCTCCGCCATTTTGAAAAAATAAAAAACTGAATGGATTAAAAATTCTATGTAATGATTGACTCTGCTCAAAATATTTCACGAGAAGCCGTTGAGAAATGCGACCTGTAGAGGAGAACAGACATCCATCGGACATACCAAAAAAATTTTGCGTAAGCTGAAACGAAGAGTCTTTGTTCGCTTCGTTGTTACGCACAAAATACAAAAACAGAAGTTCTATAGGTTATAGGTTAACGCGGGCTTATTTTCCGCAACTCGACGACAAACATGCGCTTATTTTGCGTGATGGGTTGATGGCACTACTCTTGCCAACTCAACTCTGCCAGAAAGCCTAGCAGACCCTTGACGTTGCCGACGGCTTCTGGGAGTGACCTCGGTGTTACGAGGTGGTGTGCCCGGTACTTGGCCACCCCCGGGCATTCGAGAATGACGTGGGCGGGGGTCTTCTCTACCTCCATGCAGGCTCTGCACAGAGAGCTGTCAGAAACACCTAGAGTAAACAAGTGCTTGTTTAATAGGGCATGTCCAACAGAAGTTCTAATTAGTTATAAGTATTTTTTTATTCGCAAGTGTGTTGGAAAACGTCGTATGACACTCTTGGGTATTGGTAATTACAGTCTCGGCCATTACAGCCCTTGCCTGGCGGCTCGGGCTGAACACAGCCTTGACTGTAATGTCCGACGTAGCCCACTGGTATTATAAACCTACTATTTATTTAAGTTTTATTGCACAATACAAGAGAATACAAATGGCGGACTTAATGCTTTAAGGCATTCTCTACCAGTCAAACATTAGGCTAAGCTCATCTTCTTCTTTTGAGTCGTTGCACCCTTGCAGAGCGGTCGTGATCAATTGCTAGTATTATTCGGTGCAGATATTGCTCGCTGTATGATGCCCCGCCATCTCTCTCGATTGGAGGACATTCTGGTGCACTCATGCAAGGGTCCGCCCACAGGCGATTTGACCTGTAGGTTTATGATGCTACGTTTTGTCGCGCGATAAATAAATGATATAGCATCCGTCACTCTCACACACTATTTGACAGAACGTGACGGATGCTTTATTATTTATTTATCGCGCGACAAACCGTAGCATCATACGCCTACTGGTCGGTCCATCGCATGGGTGACCTCCCACGTAATCTGGTTCCTTCTACTCTCTCCTGGACGACAAGACACTTTGGAATTATCGCTTCGCCTTGAGACGTGGCCGAAAAACTAAGCTAAACAGAGATATACACTATTATACCATACTATTATTTACTTTTCATAAGCAATGTTGTGCCAAACAATTTATTCATCTATCAATCTGCATTCTTACGTGTCCTTCGCACGCACGATTAGCGTTGAAAACTCCGGAAAAAAACAAATCTTTTTTTCCGGTTGTATTGGAAATATTCGTTTTTTTCCGTTTCTTTCGGTTTTTTTTCGGAAACATAAAATCATGTAATGGTAATTTATTAATTCTTTAAATAGGCTTACAACAATGTGTCAACCACACACGGGGGTAATATTATACTAACATTTCAGCCCCCTTTTGACCCGTGTATTTCCAAGTTTATCACTAACTTGGTTATATGAATGTTTAGGCACTTCCAGCTGGTTTTTGAAGATGGTATGATAGTAGTTGGTCATGGGATGCGAAAAAGAAAGTCAAAAACCATATTTTTCGTTAAAATAACAACAGAAGTTTTCGTTGTTTTTTTCCGAATAAAACTAAAGCTGTTTGGGAAAAATACGGAATTTTTCCGGGTTTTTTCAACGCTACGCACGATAACTCCATTTGTGATATTCCGCGGGTAAAGGTACCTTATGGATATTGTCGCTTGCGTCCTTCTATCTTGATGTAACGGAGTCGGATACGACGCAAGTGACGATGTCGCAGTTTCTTTACTACAGACATAAACTTTACTCAGCAGTTAACTTAACAGGCTTCATGACACCAAGCGGCGACGAGAAACCAATAATTTTACTTAACTTGTATAATCAGCTTAAAGCCACTTGGCGAAGTTACAGGCTTATAAAGTGTGGGTCGTCAAGTGATCTTGGTAATTAAGCTATGAAGATAACAGACACTGGCATTTAAGAGCGACTCTTGGTTAGTAGGTTAATTTCTCAACTGCGCTATCAATTTCTCCCTAATATCACTTGACTAGCGCACTAATAATATCAGTAATAGGAGGATAAGTATTAAGTAATCGGAAACCATGTTGCTGCGATCAGTCAAAGTCGAAGAGACGAGAGCCAATTACTATGTAACTGGTATTTCGCCGTCAAAAGTTAAAAACACGTGTTTTTCTATTATATATATTAATCATATAAATTGTATGGTAACTTTCGTTATACAAAGGAACAAAGGTTAACATTTTGTTTAATTAATCCCTTAACGACGGAAATTTATTTTAAAAAAACTACCCCTTATCGAAAAATATCGAATGGAAAAAATCAGCTTGTGTGTGGAAAATATAAGGCCTGTGGTGGTTGCTTATTTCGCATGAGCAATCCATCAGTCTCGCAATTAATAGTGTGATAAAAATGGCAACAACTGCGTTAATGTTTTTCGAGGTGTTTGAAGATAAAAAAAAAACAGACAAATATAGTTCAAAAATTTATTAGTTTGCGTCTTACTTTAAAAAAATATAAATTAATTTATATCACATTTTAATCTTAATCTAAATCAACATTGTACTTATTACATAAAATATTAAGAAATAACTGTTTCGGCAAAAATGGTGCTTAAAATGGTGCTTCAGGTTGGTCATTTTTATGTTGCTAAAGGACCGCCTGGCCACGACGTTGTGTGACCAAGCGGCAGCGGCAGCGGCGGCCATAGGAGAGAGCGAGAGACCGCGCTCCGACCTCCCGCTCCCACCTATGGCCGCCGCTGCCGCTGGTCGTGCAACGTCGTGGCCAGGCGGTTAAACGGGCATTATTTTTTTGCAAATGGCCGGTAAGACTTGCTATCTTTCTCTTACTTCGTATGCAAAAGCAAGATGCACATAGTTGCCAGGCCATAAATTGCAGTAAAATATTACCCCTTCAAACGCATCTTAACTGCATATATCAAAATAACCGTTCCGGCGGTCTAAATCTTTTAATAATGCATTACACATACACACTAAGAGCTTTAAAACAAAGTACATTTATGTCCCAGATTGTAAGTGTGGCAATCTAAAAGAGTGCGACCAGGTATGATAATTTTGCAGAGCGGAACATGGCAACACCTCAATTTAAATGTTACATTTTCATATAAATTTGACTTTTAAACGGAGGTGTTGCCATGTTCCGCTCTGCAAACAATCTGCAAAGTTATCGTAGTCGCACTTATGTTTGTTTATGTTCTATACTCCGCAGAGCCGTCTTCACTATCCTTATTTATTACAAAGGAATAAGACGTGAATTTTGACAAACAGGATCATGAACGGACAATACTTTTTCACAAAATGTGCCTATCAAAGAGCAGAATAATTAATTATAAAATAGAATCCCAAAAATGTCAATAATGTTGCTTTTGTATACATCGCTTCAAAGGCTTTCCCTTTTAAGTAGTCAGGAAATTTACTATTTGGTAACGGATATTACAGGATAAATCTTCAAAGAAAGAGACCTTTATTCAGGCGGATTGTGCCAGGAAAATTCTATGAGTATTTTCTTTCCATTTTCAATACAGAATATCTAATCTAAACTAACATCCTCGTGAACAGCCTCCTAATAAAACACATGCTTAGTTGGCTGTGTTTTATTAGGACGCCTGTCGATCTGTTTGTGTTCCATCAAATGTTTCAATTCATGGAGTTTTCTAGATTATATTGTAGTAAAATAAATTATGAATGATGTTCTGAACTTCTGATACCATAATGTACATCTGTCATAAAGTTAGATTAAGTTACTATTGTCCTTACCATCTCTTGTAACGCTTAGAGACAGCATAAATTTAAAAGGAAAACATGTTTTAATTTTACGGTCTAAATTATAAGTCTATCGCAGAATTTTTACATTTATTTTATCGTAAATATACGAAGCGCTAGTATTAATAGCAGATTCAGTTTTGTAAGTGTCCCTGTGCCCTATTTGCCGAATAAATGATTTGATTTCATTTCATTTCGTCGACAACGTCTTTGCTGATTCAATATTCAAACTAATTTTATTTTAAGTAGTGACGGGTCATAAATGGAGCGTTTCAACTGCCTCACTTTTGTCGACACATTTTTGTCAAAATCCCTGCAATTTTGTGGCGATTTAATCTACATATTTGGTACTGATCCCAGACTTCTAATAAATAGTCTGATATCCCATTAAAATCAGCAGGGATTTCGACAAAATTGTGTCCACATCCACAGTGGTGAGGCGGTTTAAACGCTCGATTATTTTTTTTCCAGTCAACATAATTATAGACATTCATAATGGGATAAGGCCGCAGAGTTTCAATCGCCCTTTCTCATGCGTAACCAAATATATAACTTCAAATATAATGTACGATGAAAATGCATAAATATTTAAAGAATATAGATAAAATATTGTAGATCTTCTTATTTTCATTTAAATTTAAAGCATTTGCTATCGTACCTATACCTATATCCAACTAATAATATAGATTTGAAAGTTTGTGAAGATATTAGAAGATGGAGGTTTGGATGATTGGATGTTTGTTACTAAATAACGGGGTAGCAACTGAATGGATTGAGATGAAATTTGGCACGCAAGTGGACCAAGTCCTGGATTGAAACATAGAATACTGTATATCCCGGTAAAGCGTTCCCTTGCGATATTACCCGGAATAAAGCGGGAGAAGCCACTGGTAAATGGGTCGATCATTTTTTTCTTGTACTGCGTTGCCATGGTTACGTCCCCTGGACAACTCTTTAAAAACATGATTTTCTATAAGTTTTCTACAGTTAAAATTCATCAACCGAACATTTTAGATAGTTATAAGTTGATTTTTTTAATGTTAACAAAGCCCTATATTTTATGGACCATCTCCTATGCACATTAGTAGCATATATTATAACAGTTTTTTTAAGAAACTCCGACACTGTTGTCTCTTAGACAACGGGACAAAATAACAAACAAGTAAAAGTTGATTGACCCAAATGCTAGTTATGAATATTTGGTTACGTCCGGCAACTCCGCGACCTTACTCTTTGACATATAAACCTTCAAAACTAAAAACAATCACAACCTACTTGTCTTTTAGAGTCCTTGCGACTGTCAGTGACTGAAGGGTGATTTTTGAATGACATAATTTCTCTGGCCACGAATATTCAGAAGATTCCGCCTCATTAGAATGGGGTTCTTGGTAAGTTTGTAGAGCTTGGCCAGAACTGCATAATAACCAAAAATGCGTGTTAAAGAGGTGGGATCTTCTGAATATTCACTAATATGAGTGCACAGAGAAATCATAATCTTCACGAATTACCCTTATGATAACAGTTACATATTGGTCATAATATTCTTAAAAATATTTTCTTACTACAAATTAATTTTTATAACTAAGTAGAGCAGATTAGAGTTAGCGCGGTGGACAGGCTAATCACAACTTTGCCGGCAATTGCGACTCAAACATAATTTCACGCGTGAGCTAGTAATAACAATAGGCTTGGGTACTGAATTTTGTTACATAGCCCGTCAGTAAGATTATCAAAAAATATTGGACACGTCGCTCCTTGAAAATCATAACGTCACTATCCAAAAAATGACGTTTTTGAGTTAAGACGCTGTCAACAGCAAAATGCCCTTGAGGATTCAGGATTTTGGCCCATCCCCTAGCCCCGCCTAATTGCTCCCAGCGCTATTCACAAGTGAGCGGCGAGAAGCGTAACTGTTTGCATTCGGCTTGCGATCGCGATCGAATTAAACACGCCTGCCGGTAGATGGCGTTAAACTCCTGTAGGTTTCCCAATTTCCCATAGAGCGCAGAATAAAATAGACAGGGCGTCGTTAAAATAATATAGTTGGTTTTTAATTTATTTTCATAAATAAAGCGTGAACAGATAGAATGAAATTTGGATATGTAATACGTAAATAAGTAATGAAAACTTTCAAACACATTTAATGAATTTTGGATATGTAATATAAGTAGTTAAGATTTATTAGAAAAAAATACAGTATTTTTGTAAGTAGTAATACGATTATATTGAATTAAAATATACAGCACTTCCTTTATGTTTTTCTTGATGACCTGCAATGTAAGGTCATCGAGAAAAACATAAAGGTAAGGTAAGGTTTACAAATAAATCAATCGATTTTCGATTTGACAGTATAAGGTATTTATACTTAGTATCCGTAACCTGGTATCCCATCAAAAACATTCTGTAAAAAACTAGCCAAGTCTCGATGGAGCTGCTTGTTTATCTCTAAAAAGTAATGAAATCTAGACAAAATCGTGTCAAGTTTAAGGTACCTTACTGCGATTTCTTTATTATTATACTTAATGTTGTGTGACTTGGCCGTTGAACATTCTTTATTCGTTATAGTAGGTACAAGTCAACAAATAAACTTTGTAATCGCATGTATTTGTATAGGATTACAAACTTATGTGTGCAGTTGCAATATTTGGAGGTTTTTTAGGACTTGATAGGCTAAAAACTAACTATGTTTAAAATTTCAGCTCTCTGAGTTTATGGGAAGTACTAGTTCTATTCTGATGATCATGAGTCAGTGAGTGTCTGTCGTAAATGCGAAACTTTGCTTTCGCTTAACTTCGGAACTAAATGACCTACAGACTTGAAATTTTGGATTTTAAGTATGTGATTATAGCTTACTGGATGACGAAAATTTCTGCGTTCTGGTCTTATCTAGAGGTTCTCAAATAGGGGCCTGAAAATGCGGCGAAATGGTTCCAGTAAAGGATGGTACGACAGTGCTTCGCGCTCGACTTGGCGGGGCCACTGCCGTGCCCCCAGATATGTACCATGCAACTCCGAGTACCTTTAGTAGCTAATGATAATGTATGTTACGTAGGTAATTAAATTAAATGAGATTGAATATAATATTATTTGTAAACCTTACTAACTGACGTGCCCGAAAAATTACCCTGGAGTGCGGTGTATGATAATACATACATACATATATCCATACATACATACATACATACATACATACATACATACATACATACATACATACATACATACATACATACATACATACATACATACATACATACATACATACATACATACATACATACATACATACATACATACATACATACATACATACATACATACATACATACATACATACATACATACATACATACATACATACATACATACATACATACATACATACATACATACATACATACATACATACATACATACATACATACATACATACATACATACATACATACATACATACATACATACATACATACATACATACATACATACATACATACATACATACATACATACATACATACATACATACATACATACATACATACATACATACATACATACATACATACATACATACATACATACATACATACATACATACATACATACATACATACATACATACATACATACATACATACATACATACATACATACATACATACATACATACATACATACATACATACATACATACATACATACATACATACATACATACATACATACATACATACATACATACATACATACATACATACATACATACATACATACATACATACATACATACATACATACATACATACATACATACATACATACATACATACATACATACATACATACATACATACATACATACATACATACATACATACATACATACATACATACATACATACATACATACATACATACATACATACATACATACATACATACATACATACATACATACATACATACATACATACATACATACATACATACATACATACATACATACATACATACATACATACATACATACATACATACATACATACATACATACATACATACATACATACATACATACATACATACATACATACATACATACATACATACATACATACATACATACATACATACATACATACATACATACATACATACATACATACATACATACATACATACATACATACATACATACATACATACATACATACATACATACATACATACATACATACATACATACATACATACATACATACATACATACATACATACATACATACATACATACATACATACATACATACATACATACATACATACATACATACATACATACATACATACATACATACATACATACATACATACATACATACATACATACATACATACATACATACATACATACATACATACATACATACATACATACATACATACATACATACATACATACATACATACATACATACATACATACATACATACATACATACATACATACATACATACATACATACATACATACATACATACATACATACATACATACATACATACATACATACATACATACATACATACATACATACATACATACATACATACATACATACATACATACATACATACATACATACATACATACATACATACATACATACATACATACATACATACATACATACATACATACATACATACATACATACATACATACATACATACATACATACATACATACATACATACATACATACATACATACATACATACATACATACATACATACATACATACATACATACATACATACATACATACATACATACATACATACATACATACATACATACATACATACATACATACATACATACATACATACATACATACATACACCTTAGGCCTTCATACACAGGGTTTCGCACACAGGCGCTGCCGGGTGTGGGCGCAGCCCTGAGCTTGCCTAATGGGTCATTCCATCGTTTCGGGTGTTACACTTGAACTCGTAAAATAAGGTTTTGTTCAATGTTCTATTATAACGACCTAGAGGTTATAACTTTCAATCATCTACTATTTTGATAATATTTTCTTTTCCTCAATAACAATAATTAAAGTGTAAGGACAATAACGAGAAAATCACTGAAAAGTAGCTGTTTCGGGTGTTACACGAATTGGCCTATACCTTCTGACCATTAGTCCCAAAATGCATAATTCAGCGAATTTTCTTAAGTAACCTGTAGTTTTATTCATAACAAGTCATAGTATAGCTTTTTTAGTCTACTAAAATGCTAAAATAGCCCTCAATGTCGCTTTAAAATTATTTTTTATGAATTTAAGTACCTGTTTCGGGTGTTACTAATGGTTCGTTTCGGGTGTTACGAGTACAAAATTAAAACCGATTAGTTCAAAATTTTGAAACATTTTATTAAAATTATCGTATTTATAATACTACGTATTAAGAAAAATAGCAGCAAATGCTGAATTACTAAAAAATACATGAATATTTAACAATAAATTAACTTTTTCTCGAAGGCATCAATTTTCGTTGAGAATTCGCGTCGCGAGTAGTAGGTGCCATCATTTTCTACGTATGAAGTAGGACTAGGTAATACGGAAATTATGTCCTTATAACGCACATAACTCAAGTCCTTATTGTCAGGTCTGAACGTAGATGCGTTATCATCAACAACTTTCTGTTTTTTCACTTTTACACCAGTTTCAGGGTCTCTTACCGTTTTACAGTCTTTCCTCCCGGGGGCTTGACGACTAACATCATTCCTGTAAAAAAATCTTTTACTGCACTCTGTGTCTCCATAGAAAGTTTAGGGCCCTTATTTTTGAAAAACTGAGAATATCCTCCTAACACGTCAGTTATCACTTTCTGGATAACAGCAGCCTTCTTTGTTGGCGAAACGGGGAGAGATTTCTGTACCTTTTTGACAGCTTTTGAAAACGTTTGCAATCAGTTGTAAGACCCTATTGAAGAATCACAATTTACAACTGCATTATTTTTTTTCTTTTCCCTATGTGCTCGTACTCTTTCACGCACTTTTAAACGATGTTTCATTTTAAGATCTTCTGTACATAGTTCTTCTTTCTTCTTTTTCCGTCTAAAAGCATCCCTTTCACTCTCTTTGCATAAATATTCAGCATATTTGACGGGATCATTCTTTCTGTTTTCCCTTAGCTTTGATAACCGATCTTTTGTTGACGATCCCATGATGATATGCCCTAAAAATACAATTACCACAATAATACACACCATTGCGTTATGAAACGGACGGTATAAACCCAAGTTAGTATGTGAAATCAGTTTAAGGTAAGCTAACATCAATGTAGCGCCCGAAACGTTTCGGGTGTTACACAACTTCAACCTTTAAAACATACAACTAAAGCATACGCTAAAACAAAAATTATCACACATTTGAATAGGCCCACATAACAACCTTACTTTGACAAAACATGCTAGGCTACAGTTTAGTAAGCGATAACTTACACAAACTATTATCTCTTTTTCGTTTCGGGTGTTACATCGAGACAACAGTTTAGAATACTCTTCTAAAAACTGATTAATTCATGCTTTTAAATATGTTTTAAGACGAATAATATAAATACATTATCTTACCTCAAATGACCGCTGGAAAGTTGTGACAGTTCACTGCTACTTTCTTTTTAATTAGATTTGCCATATATTGGCTTACAAAGCACTTTAACGACTATGATTCAAACGTTACATTCAAGTACACGGAAAAACATGAAAAAATAAATATTTTTTTAATTTTCTTTCTGATCATTGAGGTTGGGTATGTTTTCTATAGAAATAGATTAGAATTGTCTTGTTAAACCAATAATAGTTTTTGAGCCCTTAGTAACTTTTATTATGGAATGACCCTAATGCATTAGGCAAGGAAGAATAATAATTACGTCAAAATAAAATCGCGGAGTGAGACATGCCTGCTTCGGCTCGTTTCCTAAAACCACACTCGTGTATTGATGCCTCCCATAATACATAACTATTACCGTCGACTCCAAAACTTTATAGATCTATGCAAACAAAACGTTTCTCGATGGGCGTAGCCAAAACCGCATCTGAAGAAGCGTTGAAATGTCGACCTTATATCCAGTGACATAAGGTCCACATTTCAACGCTATGAAGGTGTAAAACTGAATGAGTATTCATTTGGACAGGCCAGTGGCTATTGCGGTGATCATACATTTAACACACTTAACTAAATATTTACACTTCTTATATTATAACTTTGATTTATATAAGTACGTATACAGTATTTTAGATTTTTAACACAAGGTTAAACAAATTTTTGCGATGTTTTCGATGCGCAAACGAGAAGCATAGGTCCGTCTAGCACGGCGCGTCAGCGCACACTGTCTATTTGTATCGGAGTAAACGAGAGCCTACTGTCACTGTTTCTGGGCAGCCGGGTCTTAGAAGATAATAATAAATAAAAATTGAAATAAAAAAAAGTGTGGACTATTTGTGAAATGTGACTCGTTAGCGGTTTAGGTGTGAATATGATGACTTCATGTTTTTATTTGCAGACCCATACGTTAAAAAAATAAAGACATAGAACCGTTTAATGATGATTTTAAGACCAATCTTTGCAATTTTTTTCTATCGAGCCGATTTCGTGAAATTATGTATCGCGTCCGTCCACGGTCTTCGAAATATGATGAATATTAACATATATTTTTTTTGATGTGCTAGAACAAATGGTTTTTCTTAAAAAACTGCTTAAATAACATCAATTTCAACAAAAGTAGGTCTTGTCAGCCTCTTAACAACGCCGTCTAACTCACGTGATTGTAAGGAACGCCATACAAAGATTAATGGAAAAGTGACATTATTATTTTCTTTAAATTCAATTATCAGATAAATAAAACATAAAAGACAGAATTTACTCTTATCAATAAAAAGCATAGTCACGTATTTAACAAAACACAGTATAAAAATGATACTTTTATTACAAATGAGGTAGTTTTAGACGTTTTAATATTTCGGAAACTTTCAAGCCCCGTACCCAAAAATCGTGTTTTTCGTTTAATGACGTTATGATTTTCAAGGAGCGACGTATTTTTTCTTTCGTGAATTAAGCCAAAAATAATGAAGATATAAGTAGCCCGTTGAATGAAGATCCGCATAATGTTACGACGTGACTCGATTTTTACTCCAGCCCCACTCCCGAAATTTAACTCGCTTTATCTTGGAAATTTCTGGTCTGATTGACAAAAGAAAAAATACGTATTCAGTATTATTTGATAATATAAATTACGGACTATTTTTTTTTTACCCGGGAAACAAGCATATGAACTAGTAATAACTAGTAATCCATATCACCGCGCTGTGGTCCGTCAAAGTCGAAGCAACGCAAATTAACTTCACACTAGCCTTTAAGTTTAAATATGCTTTTAAAATTTTGCAAAAATTAAATAGACTTCACCTAGCGCTTCAAACAATTTTTAAAAGAACAATTACTATAAATAAAGAGATGATTTGATAATTGAGTAAAATGAAATAATTTATTTTTTTTCATAGAAACTTCACACTATCTGAGCGTTTTGAAACTTCATAAAATGATATCGCCCTATTGTTATTACTTGTCCACGGGTTAAATTATTTTATTGACGAGATAGCCGGTAAAATAATGCAAATATCTGTTAAACAGGACTGTCGTTAATTTGACTCCAATCTACTCTTAGGTTTTTTAATGGTATAGATAGGTCGAAATCTCAAAGCGTTTGTTATTTATCTATCACTAACCTAAACTAAATTTCTTAAAAATAAAAAAGATTTGAAAAGAGAATAGCAGTGTATAAAATGTGTGAGTCAATGGAAAACATAATTTTGATACTAGTAGATAAATATTTTACTTTTTCTTTTAGTATGTCAAACAAACCAAATTTTATACTATATTTTTTACATCATTTTAAAATGATGTAGTAAATTCAAAACTAGCTTCGCCTTTTGACTTAAGAAAATATTATCCGATATTTCATGAGAAAACAGTGTTAATTTCATATGGTTTTTGTATTAAAGGGTTGACATTGCGAGGTCAATATAAAAATAAGAGCATTTTCCTACGTATGTTTGAGAGCAAAGTGTAATATTTAAGTGCTGTACATATTATGCGATTTGCCAAATGCCATCCCTGTCAGCCGCTTGACGAACACATCTGTAGGCGTATGATGCTACGCTTTATCGCGCGATAAATTAATGATAAAGCATTCATCACGTTCTAACAAAATAGTGCGTGACAGTGACGAATGTTTTCATATCATGTAGTCATCAGTAGGCACTGGTCGGACGATGCACACGTAGGTTGTATCCTCGTGCGATAAACAAGAGTGTCCTCGATAGAAAACAAACCAGCAGATATGATAATAGGGTTTGAGGAGAAATAAATCAATGATAAAGCATCCGCCACTCTCATCCTATATACGTGTCAGAACGTGACGGGTGCTTTTTTTAACGCGTGATTCAGCCTACCATCATACGCCTACAGAAGGAGATAATTACAACGTTAAAGTGTCATTGATACCACTCAGCACGACGGTCGCGTTCGTCTCCAACATTTCCACCGTATGACTCGCTCCATACTTTGAGATCATGTCACTGATGCTCTTATAAGAGCCAGCGAACAGAGCCACGAGAGACACTAAGCCGATGAAGATGTTCTTCCATAGGATCCAGTTGAACCTGCCGAGCCCGCGGTCCCAGTTGTGAACAGTGTCCACGATAGCGGGGGTCAGGAGGCCGAGGGTCGACAGGAAGATGGCGCCGCAGAGGCTGATGAAGAGCTCCAGGTTTGGGAAGGCTGCGGCCAGGGCAACTGTAAAGGTAATAGTCATAACTTAGTTAAATAATATCTAGACATGCGCAAAATGTGTCATTAAAGTGAAAAGAGCGATATGAATCGTTAGCTCTCAAAGATATATCACTCTTTTAGGTCGGTAGCTCCACAGTGTGTCAACAGCTCATTAGCTCTTATAAGCTCAGTGGCTCCGTGGTGTGTCAACGGCTCACTAGCTCTTCTTGCTCAGTAGCTCGAAATCAGAATATTTCCGAAGAAAGAGTGAGCATACCGGGTATACGGTGACAAGACAGGGACGAAAAATTCGTATTTATTGTGTCTTTTCTTGCAGCTCACGGCTCAATAGAGCTACTTGAGAGCGAGTGAGTTGAAAGATATACTGAGTTGTTTGAATCGGAACTGGGCTAGTGAGCCGGTGAGCTAGACCAACTGATATAGCTCTTTTGAATCACTCAATCGCGAGCTACACATGTATAACATCATCGACGGAAAGGTCGAAGGCAAGCGTGGAAGGGGAAGACATAAAACAAGAAGAGAAGGTAGGTGGTTCTTGATAGGGCTATATGCACGCTACAAAGACAAGAGTATTCATGCTGATGAATGATGATGAAGCTGAGATCAAAATTTAAAATACTCATTCCTCTCAATGTAACCATATTTACGTGGGTATTAAGTTAATAGAAACTTTTTCGTTTATATTATGTCAGTATAATATAAGAGAGAAGGAACCATTTTAAATTAATTAAGACTGTATAAACATTGTAAATGGTGCCCTTGATGTTGCATTGGTCATAGTTCAATAAATTCCACAACTTTAACAACCTCTTGGCTTTAATTTCCTACTACCTTTGAACGCTGTCACTTGTAATAAAAATTTAATTACAAGTGATAGGATACAGGATACACAAGGGTAGGTACAGGATGTGTTACTATTTACGGCCCCCGTCATCCTGTAACACACATTTGTAACGTAATAGTTACTTTACCTGAACCAACAACAGCAGCAGTGCGGATGGAGATTTGTGAAATGTTGTGGTATCTGACTGATATCTTATCATGGATCATTCTCCAGATCATCTCCATGGGCACGTATAACTGCAGACTGTACGTGAAGAGGATAGCAAGAGCCATGAGGATCTTTGCACTCTGGGCCATACTGGAATGAAATAAAACAGATCAAAAGAAGAAAATCTATCTATTTAAACAGGTGTTTTTCTACATAGGTACTCGTATTCTCGTTATCCATTATCTCAAGGGAATTCCTTACTGGGATATAAAGTACCCTTTGTTTCAATGCTGGTATTGGTCTACGTGTATACCATTAGTTGTTTTATGCTTGTATGTTACTAAATAACGTGCTAACAATTATGTGTTTAGAAATGAAATTTGGTATAGTCTGAACGCTGGCTTAAGGGCAAAGAGTCATAAAAATGAGCTAATTGGTTATCTATTATAGAAAGAGCGTAAGTGATTTCTTACGTATACAAAAAGCTAACGTAATGGTTAGTACTAAGGTAGAATATCAAATGACAGCGCAAAAATTGCAAATGCAATAAAAAACATTGGAGGGTAGGGTTGCAACTACTTATCGGGAATTACTACGAGAATTATTCCAACTAGTATTCCGTTGAATCTGGTTTAGTGGTTACGCGGAGGTTACGTGTATACGCCATTTACTTGTTTTGTTAAAAAAATATGTTTCGTCCGTGGCTAGATAAACAGGAACCCGACTATACTCGTGTTCGGACTCGTTTAAATAGCGAGAGTAAGCAAATTGTTAAAAATGTGTACAATGGACTTTTTAGAGAAATAGGGCCCATAGCATTTAAAAAAACTGCTGAACTTACTCAGGTGCCATATTTAAATATATCTTTGAATTATTTATGTTGTATTATTTTACTAACTTATTACAGTTTTGACAACCCTATGCAGGTGTGAAGATATCTTTTGTATTTGAAACATAAAAAGCATTTTAAACTTTAATAGAACAGTGTTTAGGTCGAAATTCACTTGTTCGTATTACGACTTGTCACCTTTCGAACTAAACATGCTATTGTAATCAAGTTTTATGGCTTTTCACTCTTACGCAGGCGGATAGACTATATACTTTAAAGTCCTAGATTGAGACATCCTGTTTAAAAGGTTCCTTGGGATAAGATGCGGGTAAATGTTTGTATCATTCTTCTCAATTTGTATTTTGACGATCATGATGTGAATGCTTGTAACTTTGTACTGCAAAATACTGCTATTTTCTCACGAAATAAATGATCTATCTATCTATCTATCACAATAAATAATCATAAAGCTGACATTAAACACTTACATTTCATCTTGCGGCAAATTCAACGTGATGCTGCCTCTGACTTCGTCCCCATACTTGATGTAGCCGAAGAAGCCAACGATGCCATAGAGGGAGATGACGATAGTCATGGCGACGTTGAGGACGCCTGGACAGCCGAGGAACTGCTGTGGTTTCGCCATTTCGTTCTCCACTGGCATGACCACGCCGATGCCTTCCATTGCGAATATTACCGTACTGTAAAAGAGTTTTATGACCGTAAACATCATCATTATATCAACCTTGAGGCGTCCACTGCTGAAAATAGGTCTCTCCTAAAGACTTCCATAATGACCGGCACGCTCTTCGCCTTTATCGACTTTAGGCGACCTTAACCAGGTCGTCAGAGAATATTACCGTACTGTTATAAAATTCGATGGTATGCAATACTAAGGAAACACTATTGGAGCATTCCATGAAAACATCTACTTTTTGTCGCTTACGTAACGCTACCTACCTACCTACCTACCCACCTACCTACCTACCTACCTGCGTACCTTAAAAAAACTTATTAGCTGCTAAGAAACACTACCAAATTTAAAGCCAAGTTATGATATTACAATGCCGGTATTCAACTTCCTAATTTTACTTGTCAAAAGTATTAACAAGGTAGGTAGGTAGGTTGCTTGTGACGTTTCCGTGGAATACTCATATTATGACTTAAAGTTGATATTTAATTCAAAATTTCAAATAACCGACTTCAAATGTCTATGTATTCAGAAATGCAAGAGTTACTATAAAAAAATACACAAATCGCCTAAGGTGTGCCTATACTATTTGAAAGATCCCTCAATTTCTCTAAGATCGAATCATCAGATCTTGACCTGGTAACAATGAGTGCACTTGGAAGGTATACACTTTCCAAAATTTTCTGTTCTGCTGTTTTCGAGCAATTGGGGAACATAAGAACATAAAAAAAAATGACACAAAACAAGTACCTGTTTTTTATAAATCGCTTAAAATAGGGCTCAAGTTGTGGAAAAAATTGTATTTTTGACTCTTATAAGCAGAAACCTCTCGGTGTTTGACTTTTTTATTCCCAGAAGAAAACATTCACACAGTTTTTATTTAATTTTATTTATTTTTGTCTGATGACGTTTAGGTACTATAAGTTATACGTATGTTTTGACCTTTTTGGACATTTCTTTATGAAAAACCTTTGGGTCCAGTAGAATACCAGTATTTTACCTTTTATGTATTTTTGTCTTTTTCCTCTGCCGTTTTGTAACTATTGTACTTTTGTGTGTTATAGTTGAACAAATAAATGTTTTATCTATCTACCTCGGAATTATCTAACCATAACAAAAGTTATCTCATTTATAGTGGACTTAAGCTCTAAGTTGTGAAATTTGGGTAGTATAAGAAGAACTCATCTCGATCGTCCGTGGATCCCAAAAGTTTCATCATGGTTGGTATATAATAACTCAGTTAAATGGAATGACTAATTACTTTTCAACTAAATTGTGGAATATTAAATCAAAACCTTGAAGTTTAAATGATGTTTGCAGACATCATTTATTGAGAACTTTCCATTGTGGAGTACTAAATGTGTTCCGTTAGTACAGTTATTACATTTAATCAAAATTAATAGATTTCTACGGATAATCTGGGATTAGGCTAAAATATTAGTTTGAGGATAGAGAGATCGACTAAAGCTAAGTGAGCTAAGCTAGCTAGTAACTTACTTTTGGGTTCAATTCATTCACATCCCCATTTTGGTCACTTCCTATTATGTTCACATCCCCGATTTGTCCATATTCCCAGTTTGGTTCAATTCATTCATATCCCCATTTCGGTCACTTCCTATTATGTTCACATCCCCGATTTGTCCATATTCCCAATTTTTAAGTCCTTGCTCCGTACAAAACCCCTTGAATGATGTTTTTTATAGGAGTTTCCGAATAAAAATCCTCATGATTTTTCTAATTCCAAGGTTTGAAAATGTGGACTGATCATAAATATTGTGAATGAAGTAGAAATATAGACAATCTGGGAATATAAACAAATCAAGGAATAGAATCCTTACGAAATTGGATGATATTTCATCCAATTTCGAAAAGAACCATATTAACCTGTGGACTAAGATTTTTTTAGGTTTATTATTACGAATAACCACATTTCCGTCCGCGGTGCACTTTAAAGTGCATAAAAGCCGCCATTTTGTTTATTTTAACGAACTTCATACCTACCTACCCACTGACAATCGCACCATCAAGACAAATCTGATAATGTATCATTATTGATTTAAACTTTCACGATTTTCACTAATTTTTATAACAAAACGGGACTTAATCGCGTAAAAACATTCTATTACCCAAGGACCTTAAAATAAATAGCCGGACGGAGCCTCGCCAACAGAGAACTGAAGCCATTTTTAATAAGCCGGCTGCTTGTATTTACGAGCCGCACGCACACATTACCTAGTTTTTTCCTATTGCGAGCAGCACACAGACACAGGTAGCCGGCTTATTAGACATGCTTCAGTTCTTTGTTAGCGAGGCTCCGTCCAGCTATTTATTTTAAGGTCCTTGCTATTTACCTCGACTCGAAGTAGTAATCAAGACCAAGTGCGGGTAGTTCAGAAAACCCACGCGGCTAGATGATGTTGGATTTGTTTGATTACTTTCCCAAAGTGAATATTGACTTTATCGAAAATGGTCTTTCAGGACCCAAATTACTTTAAAATAAAATAAATAAAAAATAAAATAATTTATTTTTGCAAGTAGGCCCGCAAGGGCTCTTTTACATGTCTCATCTCTAATTCTTTTCTTTTGGCGCTTCGGGTAATTGACCTTCTGGTGAGAAGAAGCGCCGGAAGAAACTCACCAGTTTCTCTTTTCGACCAACGAGTATTACTACAATATGGCGTTAATATAAGATGTCATTAATAATAATAAGTAAAGAAACACCAAATTTCTTAAAATGGAAAATGGTTGAATGGGAAAATATCACCCCCACTACCAGTATGCTACTAAGTGCCTAACAAAACGAATGAGAAAAATCGCGTTTGTAATCAAAATTAAATGCGAGCATGTTAATTTGCTTTAGGAAAATATTTCCAGCAAAAAAATATGATACTAAGTAATAAAACTAATGTGAAAAAACGCGTTTGTAAAAAAATACGATCATAAAAAGTCGCTACCAAGAAATAGTAGGTCAGGAAATTTAAAAATGGGAAATTTGCGACTAGGCAAAAGGAAAATTAGCTGCAAGGAATAACTGCGTTTGTGAAACTCATCTAACAAATCTAATGTAATAATGGCGCGAATTCGCTTGTCGCGCGACATAGCAGGCACTGTCACTGTCACACTATATTCCGTGGAAAGAGATAGGTAGTATTTATTTGTCGCGCGACAAAGAGTCGCGTGTCACAGTTGTGCTAGAGTGTCCAACAATGGTGATTTTTGAGATATTTCACTCCGTTAACGTCATTATTTTTCATGGGTTTTTACGAGTTCGATCTAAACCCGAAATTGCTATTATTTTCAGTGTTATTTTTGCATTTAATACCTAATATTAATTAAAGATCAAAACGGGATTCAATAATTTCACAATCCTGGAGTATTTTAGGAGATATGGCGGTATTTGACGACCGCTTTAGCTTAGTTGGTAGTGACCCTACCTACGAAGCAGGAGGTTCTGGGTTCGAATACCGGTAAGGGCAATTATTTGTGTGACGAGCACGAATATTTGTTACTGAGTCATGGATGTTTTCTATGTATTTAAGTATTTGTATCTATTAAATATATCGTCGTCTAGTATCCATAACACAAGCCTTATTGAGCTTACTATGGGGCTAGTTCGATTTGTGTAAGATTGTCCCCTAATATTTATTTAATATTTAATGTTGACACCCGCCTCGCCAGTGCCTTCGCATGTTTATACACGATTAAATCCCATTTTGTTATAATAATGAATGTATCATGTATCTAAACCGGTTGTGCCGTTGAGTAGTTACGAGCGGACATAGGAACGTACATGCAGGTCAAACACATACCCTCCTTTGGATTTCGCCGCAGTTGGGTAAAAAAAAGAAGTTTAGAAAGTTTAAAGGCACCCATTGATAACCTACCTAATAAACAACGGCCACTGCGTCACACTGGCGACCATCACCCGTTCCTTGGGGTTCGGCAGACCATTGAAGATGTAGTACATGGTGATCGCGAAGCAGATGACCAGCAGCACATTGGCGATAGCGGAGAACGGCACTAGCCACTTCAAATTCCGGATTTGGCAGATCAGGACCAAAGGAACTAGGGTTAAGGCGCAGTAGGTTTCCACTGAGAGCTTGTAGTCTGGCGTGTACTCGTCTAGTACCTGAAAGAGAAACGACACGATGACATATGGTCCAGATTCGATGACGTTTGGTTGGTTGGTTTGTTTGGTGAAATGATGACAAAGTAAAGTGGCTGGAAACAAACAGCCAGCGCCGTGGCTGGAAGCGTAGTAGCCTAATGCAAGCAGCGCGCACACATTAACCAGCGTCGTAGCCTAATGCAAGCAGCACGCACACATCAACCAGCGTTAGGCGGCTTACTAGAAGTGCTTTAGCTACCTGTTATTGAGGCCATGCCCGGCTATTGACAATGGTTTGCGGTTAAAATGGGTACACAACATAATTCTGTTGTACTCTGCGGAATTTCAAAGATTCAAAGTTCCGATAGGATCATCGTTACGACTTTCAATATTCCGAAACCGATGCTACCTGAATTTCGGTTGTCACTCTATGTTTACGACGGGTGCATGTCTGAGTGCATAATTATTTAATGTCATAAATGTATTGTTTGCCATAATTTTTGTAAGTCACATTTATTTCTTCCTCCAAAACCGTTAAGTTTTCAGGATTCTAAAAAATATAATTCTGGAGAATCCATTACATTAGCTTAGGTTTGTTTTATAACAATTCTGATAGGTAAAGGGGTTCAGAGAAAAATCAATTATCACAAATTATGACACGCATTACCGACTTAAAAAATATGCATCCGATGCGTTAACGACAAATAAGGTTCAGCCATATTGCGGAATAACATTGGAACTAATTTCTTACACTGACACTGACTTTTATGATTGCCAAAATCCAAATGTTAGTACATTTAGCACATTTAATACTAAATTAAACAAGTTTTTGATCAATTAGTAGTTGATTTATGAGTTTTGCTGTTTAGCAAATTACCATTAAATATTCGTAAAAACTAATCTAACCTTTTGCGGTTGCGGTTTTAAATTAGAATACCTAGTACATTACACAACTAGGGTGGTAATATAAAGAAAGCCCGAGATCGCAGATGTTTGCGGCCCGAGCTGCAAGCGAGGGACGTAAATATGTGATCGAGGGCTTTCTTTATTACCTTCCGTGTTGTGTAATGTACTAGGTATTCTAATTTAAAACCGCAACCGCAGGTCTATACTTGGCCAGAAAGCAGCTTTTTTCGTATGAGCAGCGTGCGGAAAAAGCCACTTTAAAAAATAAATGATTTATTTGGGTGCGTAACGATGGCAATAAAATTTTTTGGTATAATATTAGTCGCAATAACGCTCATTTGTTATAATTATTAAATCATATAACAACACTTAATATATTTACATATGACATAATTATCATTTCTTATAATGATCATTTGATAGAATAACATTTAATATAGCATTATTTAAGTATAATGCTTATTTCCTATAATGAACTTATGGTATAACGTTATTTTCATATAAAATACAATTGGCATAACCATTATTGATATAATGTATTGGAGACATAATCACAAAACGAACTGCTATCAAAAAGTAGGTTAGGTTAGAACTGCGTCCCCCTACCAAAACGAATGGCTATCAAAAAGTAGGTTAGGTTAGGTTTGAACTGCGTCCCCCAACAAAAACGAACTGCTATCAAAAAGTAGGTTAGGTTAGTAAATTATAAGGGCACAGAAGAAAAAGGGGGGACGGGGGGGCGGAGCCCCCCACAAGGGGGGCCCGGGGGGCGAAGCCCCCCGCATTAAAAAACATAAAGCAAATTCATTTAGGTAGAAAATTAGGTTAGGTTGGGTTTGAACTGCGTCCCCCAACAAAAACGAACTGCTATCAAAAAGTAGGTTAGGTTAGGTTTGAACTGCGTCCCCCTACCAAAACGAATGGCTATCAAAAAGTAGGTTAGGTTAGGTTAATTTATTTATATACCTATTATACCTCTTGATTGTTATATATTATGATTTGTATATAAAATGAGCGTTATACCATATAATCGTTATAAGAAATAAGCGTTATACCGAACATATACGAAATAAATGTATATATTTTAAAATTATACCAAACGTTTATTATACACAATGAGTGATTATACCCTTTGAAATTATATCAAAAGTTGATATATCGATAGAAAATATATTAAACATTTTTATATCGATCATTACACACCCGCCATATTCATCTCTAGAAGAGCGCTTCCTTGAGGAACCTAATATATTTCTATTCAGGCGTTATACGGGGTGTGTCTTACCTCTTTGAAATTTTCGGCAATGAAGACAATGTACACACAGAGTGCCGCGAGGTACGTCACCGTTAAAGCGTAATCCACGAAGGTCCTGAAACAAACAAATCAAGTTACAAGTTGTTCGAGACTCTGGAGTTACGTTAATGGTATCTGGAACAGAGTTGCTATACAGAAGAAAACAAATTTAGTCTGAAATTGAAATAAGTCCATACGTGCATTGTAATCGATTTAAACTACTTAGGTATTTTGGGGTAAGAACGGAACGGGGTAAAACCAGATAGTTGCAATTCCTTAAGGCTGAAATATTCTTACGTGTCACTCCAGGTCGTAAGTTTATAAGCTCCCGCATGCGTGGCTAGACTTTAAAAAAGTTTTATTAAGATTGTCCCTACGGAAAATATCGCAGTAACAATCAGTTCCGGCTTAATAGATGATGGGTCGATTAATGACAACACTACTGCTTTTTATCATAAAATGATGTAACCGCCATACAAATACTACGAAATAAAGAGCTTTTGTTATGTGGGTAAGCGGGACAGTCGTTAGTGAGAAAGTGAACGGCCATTAGCCACAGAAACTGATAAGATTGGGCAATTAAGCAAATTGACTAACTCATTCGTATTTGATTTAAGGTGATTTGAGCCGCTCGGTTTTCAATACAAACATAACGAGGGTTAAGAATCGACCTTAACGACATCAAATTTGGTTGAAATGTGCCTCATTTCATAACTTGATACAAATTCGCTGCGCGAAATAACATGAGAAATGAGTTAAAATAAGAAAAATACAAATGATGCGTACCGAGAAATGTCAAAAAATTTAAAAATTCAAATGATGCTAATAAATGGCGTTGACTGTATACGGCTGATTGCGTCTTTATTTTTTCTTTGGGATTTCTCATGCTGTTACACGCAGATAGCATGTATGAAATTACTAAATTAAACATATTTTAACCCAAATTGATATCGTTAAAGTATTAAAGCTCTTTTTGTTTTTGTGAAGTAACGGGCGACTCGAATCGCCTTAAGTTCACACATACGTAACTAAACTATGTTTGTAATTCGTATAGATATTTCATACATTATAAAAAATGTTAAAGGTACCTAAATAAAATATAGTTTTTATTTTTTCCCCACTATCGAAACTAATAATGACACCCTGTATGTATATCATTTGGCTCTAATACGATTTATTCACGAAGGAATAAATTATGACTCGCACCTATTTCCCAGCGGATTGAGTTGATTTTATCCACAAAATGTATGCGCTTAGTATAGCAACTAGATATAGTCTATAAATAGAAAATTAATAAATTCCCGACTCGAAAATACTCTTTATCTCATAATTGGCTAAGTAAACCAATCTTGGTAAAATAGACTCCCGGTTAAGTCGCCTTTTGAAGTCCCAAACCGATCCGGTAGTTCCAGGAGATTGGTAACAGACTCACACACACACGCACACGCACATGGTAAATAAATAATAGTTTATTCATACTTTAGCTGGTACTTTTGTTAACAGCTTTAATAGAATACGGCCTTTGTTTGCTCGTTCGTCTTTATTTAAATCTTAATCTGTACTTCATTTTCATTCTGAAAGGAACTAGTTAAACCAACTTTCACGAAGAAGAAGAAGACAAACGAACTTTATTCAGAGAATGACGGAAACGAAATATTTTAATTAACGGATATTATGAGGATAATACCTACCTTTCAATTAGGCATGTAACGATACATAATTTTGCCGATGCGATACCGATACCGATTATTTTAGTTAATAACCGGCGACAGCGATACCGATATTGATGGCTAAATAATGAAGTATACACCTCATGCATTTGTATGTCTTTATTATACATAAAACTTGGCTATATTTAACAGAGCCTCAACCTTGAGCGTGTAAAATAAAAATAAATAAATTCCACTCGAAATTCAAATTCAAAGAAAAAATTGATTATGAATCAAAGAGATAAGTAAGAAAGTAATTATCTTTACTCAAAGTAATAAACCGATATACAAATTCAGTCAGTACCTAATCTATAAAATTACTTTTTTTCTTAGATTTTTATTCAGAGAGCAAGGTCTTTTCGCGCGCTTTTCGAATATCGGTTGTATATAATCGGCGATACCGATATAGCGGTATCGGAATCGTTACATCCCTACTTTCAATTATGTAATGGGTCATTTTCAAAAGAAAAAATCCGTAGTTCGGGCTGAATTTAACAAAATGTAATCATGTTCCTTTCTGTAATGAAAGTTAATCATATATATTGTACGGTAACTTTCGTTAGGCAAAGGCACAGGGTTAACATTTTGTTTAATTAATCGCTTAACTAAGGACATTTATTTTTGAAAACGACTGTAATATACAAAATATTCCCTATAAATAAATAAAACCAACCAAGTCAAGTCAGAAACGCACACGAAGGGTTCCGTACCACCGGCAAGGGAAACATGCCCAAACAAACTAATAATTTAATTTTATACCACGCCTGGCCATAAAGTGGCTTTTTCCGTACGCTGCGCGTACGAAAAAAGCCGCTTTCTGGCCAGGTGTAGACATAAAATGATGTACACAACACGGAAGGTAATAAAGAAAACCCTCGATCGCATATTTACGCCCCTCGCTTGCAGCTCGGGCCACAAACGACTGCGATCTCGGGCTTTCTTTATATTACCACCTTAGTTGTGTAAATTCGTGTTTATTATTTGATGTTATTGCGGCATTAGAAATACACTTCTGTTGTCACGTCTCGAACAATAATGCTAACAATCAATCAATTTGTTTCTGAGCCTTGGATGTTATCTATGTATGTATTTAATTATTTGTATCTATTAAATATATCGTCGTCTAGTATCCATAACACAAGCCTTATTGAGCTTACTATGGGACCAGGAGTCATCCACCCACAAGTACCTACGTCACACAATTTTTCAGACTTTTAGACCCCCCCCCCCCCCCATGTCACACTTTTATGTGGGTGTGACGTACTATATGGACGACCTCTTAGTTCGAATTGTGTAAGATTGTCCCCTAATATTTATATTTAATTAGGGTGAAAAGATACAGCCCTGTGACAGATGGACGGACAGACGAACAGCGCTGGCTTATTAATAGGGTCCTGTTAGCACCCTTTGGGAACGAAACCCTAATTTAGCGCATAGATTTTGTTATCGTTCCAAAATAATGTATTTTATTGCTATATCAGGGTGTATTTTCAAAAACGTCATTTCGCTGTCATGACATATTGGCGAATATTGAGAAGATTCTGCCTCACAAAAATTGGACTTTTGGTTACAATGTAGAATCAGTCAAGTTCTAACAAGTAACCAACGAATGCCAGTCTAGTGAGGAGGAATCTTTTAAATATTGGTGGTCAGAGAAATTACGCCAGCGAAAATACACCCATCAATGAAAGCGATTTCCTTTACATACATGTTTGTGCATTTTCCCAGTCAAAGTTGCTTGTTACCAGTTTTAAAGTAATACTTTGTTCATAACCAAAAACTAATATTATACGTGCTACCGCGCGTCTGTGTGAATACGTGTCGCGCGCTCCTAAACGACTGAAGTTGGACTTCTTGTTCGTCTGTATACTTTGGCAGTGATCATATTCGCTCGCACGATCGCAGATCGCAGATCGCACTCGGATTATTCGTCAGACAAAATCTAGTTACATGCCTAAATAGATCCGTGAAAATTACGTATTTTGCTACAAAAGGAGATCTAACACGTCAAATGTACAAAGAGATGGCGTTTCCTTTGATGTCTAAGTATTTTTTTCTCAAACATGCAATGAAATATTGACATTACGTGCCTTATAATAGGCCGCAAAGTACCGCGTTTCCGGTGCGGCTAGATGCGAGGCCTTTTATGGAATTTCATACAACATTGCCGGCCTAGGCCTGCAAGACTATTTTATTTAATTTTTATTCCACATTTAGGTATTTGTAGCGGCGGTATTTGTTGTGTCATTTAGGGTTTTGCTATTTTGCAGTTTTATTTATATAAAATCGACATAAACATAACAAATAACACATTAAGTATAAACAATTTCCAATAATTTCAAATTGCAAATTTAACTATACGACTACAAATTTAAAATACTTCATCTAAATATTCGCGGTATAAATGTGTACTCAGTTTTTGGAAAGGAAACAGACATGTTTCATTCTGTAATTCTATTTCTTGTCTACTTTGCTTTTAGTGTCTCTAGAATTTCTTGGATTTATAATTCTTCGGCGTGAAAAGGGGTTGCCAGCCTCTTTACTATCTATATGTACTCGGCTGGTAACCCCTTACTGCCCGGCCTCTGCAGTAATGTACTATTAATCACCCCCTGCAAAAATGGCAGTTATCTATCGGAAAAATGCGCCATGGCGACTCCCTTCCGTGTCGTTCTAAGATCGTGTGCTAAGGAAAAAGCTAAGGCTCTGCAGTTTGCACGGCCCATAGGACTACGATTCTTTTGCTTGTCTTTTGCACCGACTATTATTACCGTTTTTATTTTAATTGCGAACTAAATGCTGTCTTGATTAATGGCGTTCAAGACACTTCGCAAATAATTTCAAACTTGAAGACTATTATCGCAGAGAGCAGTTGAGAAAGCTTTAAACCTGAGTATATTGTGTATCTAGGGCGGTAAGGAAGGAATTGCAAACGAGTGTTTGTTAGAAGCCCGAGGCGAAGCAACACAACAACAACACAATTTTTCCACCCTGTATACGCCTGGTGAGAGCTTCTATAACTGCACCCTTGCCTGCAAACCTGGTCGGGTCATTTTTGCGCCCTTCCAGGGTCTGCACCGTTTGCCTGGGCGCCGCAGGCATCGCCCTCCCTAGATACAACATTGCTTTTGAATTCAGTACATTTATTTTGCAAATAGGCCTCAACGGCTCATTTACAGGTCTTATGCTACCACTTATGACCTTTCTTTAACTCATTATTATAACAAAAACGGGACTTAATCGCGTAAAAACATGATATTACCTCGACGTTTTGTTTCGCCTGATGTTGTTAGTGTAGTGTGTCGGCCGAGTGACAACCCTAATATGCAAAGTATTAATCAAGACCAAGTGCGGGTAGTTCGGAAAACCCGCGCGGCTAGAAGATGTTGACACCCGCCTCGCCAGTCCCTTCGCGACCATGGACGTCACGGCACGTCCGAAACGTCGAGGTAATATCATGTTTTTACGCGATTAAGTCCCGTTTTTGTTATAATAATGAGTGAAAATCGTGAAAGTTTAAATCAATACTTTCTTTAACTCACAATTACTTATGACTAGAGACCGGATTTGAAGTAGCGATCTCAATATTAATACACTAGACTATGACTATACTGTATGACTAGTGCAATTTGTTAAATACATGTCATGTTGGTTATATAAGGTCTTAATTTTTACTGTGTATTGTGCAGAAGACATGTTAAAAAAGAAGAACTTAAAAAAATAAACTATTTCAAAAACTAACAAGCCATGTTTTTATTTATTATCACCATAATTTTTTCCCAATATTTACAAAAGCTTCCAAAAAGGTTTTTGGAAGCTTTTGTAAATATTGGTAGGTTTTTGTTCCGATAAGTTACATTATTTTTGTGTGTAAAAAATAATAAATTATACCAGTCATATCCATATTAATATTGAGATCGCTACTTCAAATCCGGTCTCTACTTATGACCTTGTTTTAAGACAAACAAAAGTGAACGGACGTCTTCTTGGATGTGCATAAATTTTATATATAATCTTGTCTCACCATCAAAGGCAAACGCAATAAAACATCCGTCACTCTCACACTTACATACTTGTCAGAACGTGACGAATGCTTTATCGTTTATTTATCGATCGCCAAGCCTATCATCATGTCGCTCAACGGGCTATGGAAAGGGCTATGCTCAGGGTTTCTCTGCGGGATCGAATCAGAAATGAGGAGATACGTAGAAGAACGAGGGTCACCGACATAGCCAAACGGATAAGCTTGTTGAAGTGGCAATGGGCAGGGCATATAGCACGTAGAACAGATGGCCGTTGGGGCCGAAAGGTTCTCGAATAGAGACCACGAATCGGCAAGCGCAGCGTCGGACGTCCATCAAAAAGATGGACAGATGATCTGGTTAAGGCTGCTGGCTCACGGTGGATGCAGGTTGCTTCCAATCGAATTAAGTGGAAATCTATGAGAAAGGCCTATGTCCAACAGTGGACGTCCTATGGCTGAAATGATGATGATGGTGAAGCCTATCATCATAAGCTTACACTCATGGCCGTCAGACCATCGTGTGGACCAACGCTATGTCTTCCGCTTCGAATATCGTCACTCCACCTTTTTACAGGACGCCCGTTACGTTTTCCGATTCGCGATCCCCACTTTAGAGCTCGTTTTCCCCAGTGGTCATCGGCTCTACTACAGATATGCCCAGCCCACTGCCACTTCAGGTTCCTGATTCGCTGAGCTGTATCGGTAACTTTTGTTCTCTGTCGAATTACTTCGTTTCGGATTTGATCCCTAAGAGACACGTTAAGCATAGATAGCTCTTTCCATGGAATGGCCGTACACCAATAACTTCCTTATTTATAAATATGTTGTGACTTTTGTACAACAGCGCAAAGTACCTACCCAAAGTTGGACTTCATAATGTACAAACTTTAACTAATTAAAAACTCGCTGTCTCGTTTGTTATCTTTGGAAAGCGAGATTTAATTCTCCTATGTAGTCTTACTCTAACTTTTTAGCCGAAAACTTGGTAGATTATTCAACGTCAAATATACCTAGAAATGTAATTTATTAACGTCCAGAAAGAAATAACGTTTCATATTAAACTAGTTGGAGTGCCACCTTTCATTTAAATTAGTGTCGTTACAGAGAAAACTTTACCATTTTCACACGAGTCTTGTACGAATAAATTTAATTTAAGTAACGTACATTTTTCATTTGGAATTTTGGACACGTCCATTTTTCAGGTTTTTTTAGGTACGTGCGTTTAAAACGTTAATGAAACCAGTTTATGAACATTTTATTCGCCAGGTGTATCCTTTTACTTCTGCCGGAGCCATTCAAAAGTAACAAAATATTTGATGTTTTTTCTTTCTGCATTCAAACTACCAAAATACAAATAGTTATACTGAAATATGCGTTCATTTTACTAATATCTTAACTTCCTTGGTAGCGTTCAGTTTGTTGAGCTGTCACAGAAAAACAAATTAAAGTACACGAGTTATTATCAAATTCACTCGCGGACAAAAATTTCGGGTCAGTGAAATACCGCCATATTTCCTTAAATACTCCAGGGTTGTGAAATTATTGAATCCCGTTTTGATCTCTAATTAATTTTAGATATTATCTGCAAAAATAACACTGAAATTAATAGCAATTTTAGGTTTAGATCGAACTCGTAAAACCCATGAAAAATAAAAACGTTAACGGAGTGAAATATCGCAAAAATCACCATTTTTGGATAATAATATTATTATGATGGGTTAGCGGATATTGCTAATACAGCCAGGTATTATGAAAAATAGTATATTATGTAACTAAAACAAGTGTCAAATACAGTAAAACACTTATTTCTATTATTTAAATTACGGTGACCCGAATCGTTCGCTCTTGAGTGTAGTTATGATACTTTTTACCTGTCTAATTTAGCATATTTCACCTCCGCGAACGAGGTTGCGGGTTTTTTTTCTAACCTTGTTTGTCTGTAGGGCACCTATATGGGCCCTCCAACAGAATAGTACATTGTTTGCACGGGGGAGAGAGGCTCCCGCGCGTGCAAGAGGTTGCGGGCGGGTTCTTCAGTATATTAATAAGTGTACATACGTGACGAAACCCGCCCACGGCCGTAGCCTCTTGGGTCCATACTCGAACGCTGCCCCGCATGTCTCTGCGAACCCCATAGACGGCTTCTTCGCGTCCACGCAAACTTCTTGGGAAGTCCGCACCTGGAATCATGGAACGAAAAACAAGTGAATAACTCACTTTGACGACCGCTTTAGCTTAGTTGGTAGTGACCCTGCCTGCGAAGCAGGAGGGCCTGGGTTCGAATCCCGGTAAGGGCATTTATTTGTGTGATGAGCGCGAATATTTGTTCCTGAATCATGGATGTTTTCTATGTATTTAAGTATTTGTATCTATTAAATATATCGTCGTCTAGTATCCATAACACAAGCCTTATTGAGCTCACTATGGGGCTAGTTCGATTTGTGTAAGATTGTCCCCTAATATTTATTTATTAAGTGAATAACTCAAAACGTAAGTTAAACAGTTTGTAGTTTATCTTTCATCTTTAGCTGTTCCATTGACTACCTCCTGACTCCGTCAGATCCACAACCAAAACAAAATTATCATATAATCTTGTCACAAAAATTCAACGTGTTTGCAAAGTTTCATGAGAATTGGTTTTGTAGAAATACTCGAAAAAACTGTCACAAGATTTAAAAACCAAATATACGGAGTTAAGCTTAATACAACTGCTTAACAGACCAAGTCTTCCCGTGAGGTGCGCAGTGAAATGTGAAGTAACTACGCAGATCCAAATTGTACTGCGAAGGGGCTTCTTGTAAACAGGTCAAATGTATACCTATTTTTAATAACTTACTTCAATTAAAACATGCAATAATTACTATACAGCGTAAATACCCATATCGCTATAAGTACCTATAACATGAAGAATTATCTCGATTTTTCTTAAATTTCATCAGTCTTAGATTCTGACCTAATGACAATAGGACCACCTGGGTACTCCCAGGTCCCTTTCAATTAAAAAAAAACCAGATCGATCCGACCGCTTTCGAGAAACAGGAGAACATAAAATATTTCGAGTAACTGAGAGCTTACTCGTTTGAAGTCGGTTAATACGAGGCAGGCAGTATGAAAAATGAAATCCCATTGGATAGTGTAAACTTTGTCGACCCCAGGGAACACCACGGCCGACCACCCGGTCATACGATCGCTATGCCCAAAAGGTGTGCGAGTTAGTCAGTCTTAAAAAAAAAATGCCGTCTTTGGCACACCTGTAGGCTAATTATGATGCTACTACGCCTTTTTCGCGCGAAATATCATAAAGTATCCGTGACTCTCACACACTATTTGTCAGAACGTGACAGATGCTTTACCATTTATTATCGCGCGACAAAACGTAGTACCATAAGCCTGCTGGCCGCGGAAGACCATTGCGGAAACAAATGCTATGATATAGTACTGCTCCATGTAAAAAACATGGGATTGTATCTTGGTAAAGGTTATAATTCTGCTGTGCCATGACAAAACACTGTATCTGGCATAGGAAATTCAAACATAGTTACGTTCTTTTGTCATGAGACGGCAGATATCAGACGGTTCACTTTTTGTTCATTTTTGTGTTTCTTTCATCTTTCACCAAAAGTGACACGGCTGAACAAGAAGTGAAACAAAAGTGTCGAATGAATTCTCTAGTGAACTGATCTAACGAACGAAAAATGAATACTCGGAACACAGGTAGAACGTTCACTCGGATTCGACGAAACTAAACTCATTTCAAGACGCACGATCTTTTTCGGCCCCATATTGAAATACAAGAGTAGAAATATGAAGCGTTCACTCGAGTGAACATTCATCCCAGTGAACCGTCTAATATCACCTTAGCTGTTAAGTGAGTGTTAACTGACCAACACATAAACGCAATGTGTGCAGATAAATCCGACAACAATGGTGCCGAGGGCTCCCGCCGCTAGACCCGCGTTCTTAAAGGCATTCGGCATAGCCAGGATGCCAGAGCCAAGTGAAGACTTGAGGAGATGCACCAGAGAGCCAATGGTCCTGTTGGAGACAAGGTTCACATTAGTCGTGTGTTTTATAACTTTTGATAAATGATTTGCCTAACCGCGACCCGCAAGCAAGCGCGCGTTTTGTAGTTGTAGCCCTATCTAAATTTATTTTTAGGCTGTAAAAGTGACGGCATAACAAAATGCACGTCGACAGCACGTTTAAATTACGCCGTGCGCATAGGCCCTTTGGGGAAGACTTATTTTTAGCAGTGGACGTCTCAAGTTGAGACGTCCACTGAGACTCTCAACGTTTAATGATGATCGTAATCCTTTATGAATAAATCAAAAGTAATAAATCTAGCTAAAAAGCTTTCAATAAGAATAATTTAATTTGCATGAAAACAAACTTGTGGTTTTTATAGACTTGATAAACCAGTGTAGGGCGTGCAGCAGCGAGAAATTTTAGAATGAAAGAACCGAAAATTCTCAGTATGTCATGCTAAAATTTCCCGGTTCTGCACAGTCTAAAGCAGTGCAAATTATAATTAAATATTCCAAGCCAGTTGAAAAATCTCTTGTCAGAGTTACTGAGTTTCAAGACATCGTATAAAAAATACTTTTTTCAAGTTAATTGTATATAAGTCATTTGCTAAGTAGTCTAATTTAAACGCTATCGCCTCTTAGGCATTGAAATAAACCAGCAGATTTAAACTTTGCTGAGACAGATTTTCTGATACCTATACTTTTTAATTAATCCACTTTAAATCTGTCTAGCTAGTTTAATACAATTCATGAAGTACGTACCGTCCCCTAAGTCTTTCTTATATCTTTAGTAATTTTTGGGAGTAGGGATTATTAGTGTTTAAAGATTGTTTCTGTCTGTGGTATTGGAGCCTTCTATCTGTCTGTAGTATTTTAATTTAATATTCAATTCATAGGCTTTTAATAGAATACTTTCCTGGCAGATTAAATCAGTTTTATGTAGTGATCCAACGCCGAGATTGCATGAAAAAAATTACACAGTGGTAAAAAAACGTTGAAAGCTATAAATAGGTGAAGTTTAGTTAATTTTAGCAATATATCTTAGTGAAATAACTTGTATTGACTAAAGGGAAGTACTCTTATAAATTGTACGCCTATAGCAACCTATAGACACGTTTTCCAGTTCGTTAACTTCAGATTAGGGTCAATCAGTGATGAATAATTTTTTTTCGAAAGAAACGATCAATCAGTTACTTAATACTCACGAATTGGGGTGTGAAACCTTTCTGTGCTCAAAAGGATCGTATGCCTTTTCATTAATGACTTCTTTTGAGCCGAGGCTTAGTGTGGACTGAAAGCCTGGATTCCCCGCTAGGTCTGCCCTGAAATAAAAAAAAATACAATACAATACTACTTTATTGCACACCAAAAGATAAATTACAATGTAAACTTATATAAAATCAGTGGTAAACAATAGGCGGTCTTATCGCTATAGCGATCTCTTCCAGACAACCTTTACTATAATTGTTTTTAGACAAATATTTTGTTTATTTTTTTTTGGCATGCCTTTGGCGACAACATTTCTTGATTTTACAGGGTTTTATTCGTCTTTAAAATGTAGCAGGTTGTCAGTTCGTCGCCTTTTTTTGTGAAGTAGGTTGAAAACGCCTAGGAAAGAAAAAATACAGTAGATACACTTACGTGGAATTGAAATTGTCCAATATAATCGTCGATTTTTTCTCGTCTTTACCCATTTTGAAGTATTATTCTGAAACAAAAGACGAAAATAATAGATAAGTGCTTGATAGCAAGCTTAGGTTTGTTATACTCTTTTATTTTGGAATGAAATAAGAATATTATATTGCTTAGAGCAACACAGAAGGGATATGACAATTCCTTTTTTACAACCTTTTATTCATTGTAATTAAACAACTTAAACACATTAAATCGCGTATATAACTACATCTTTTAAGGATAGGCTATTTAAGCGTTTTATACAAATAAGGCCCATTTGGCAACACCAATTTTTAATTTGTATTTTTTAAAGTGAGTAGGTTTGCACAACGGTAATTTTGACAGAGATAATTTATGATTTTCTCAGTCTACGAACGCGCTAACATGCAAATTGGTAGGTACTAATTACAGAGTTCTAGCTATGTAGTTATGAACGCTTCGTATCCTTAGAATAGTTTCCGATTAAATATACAGCCTGTAAATCTAAAACGGGCGAATATTGAAACGGTGGTCAGCATAGGACCTAAGAAGCATATTTAGATAACTATTGCTTAAAACCACAGTGAAAATATTTACCATACAAAATAATTCGGGCCGCAATGTAACGCAACACATTCAAGTTGACAAACATGCTAGTTGACAGTTACTTTAAAAAAGCTCGTATCTCGCAATGTCATAACAAGCATGTATGCGGTACATTGCTACTCGGTAAATTTTCAAAAAATAATTACGAGGTCACTATTAAGTGTAATTGAAAAAATCATATTAATTAATGATAACACTACTAAACGCTATATCTGGTTTAATTGTTCGCCCGTATTAGACTTACACGCTGTAAATACAACTTTATCTAGTCGTACTGTTTTCCTATTATAGTTTTAGGTTAAAATTGAACATGTGGTTAATTAGTGCCGTACCACATTACATGAGATAATAGAGGTAATAATATGGTTTCAAAATACCCTCAGATTATACCGTCAGAACGTAGTACCTAATACCAAGGACCTTAAAATAAATAGCCACAGAGCCTCGTTAACAGAGAACTGAAGCCATTTTTAATAAGCCGGCTGCTTGTACTTACGAGCCGCTCGCACACAGCATCTGGTGTTTTCCTATTGCGAGCAGCACGCACACATAGGTAGCCAGCCGGCTTATTAGACATGCTTCAGTTCTTTGTTAGTGAGGCTCCGTCCGGCTATTTATTTTAAGATCCTTGTCTAATACGAAAAATACACATGTCAACCGTCAGACCAGGTTTTATTTGTATTTGTAATTAACGATTCTTTAATTACATTTTTCTACTCCTGTACTGTTATCTGTCTTTTACTTGGTCACGAACACTAATATAAGAACATACATAATAAGAGTTCAGAGAAGTCTATACTCTATTCCCCATAACAGCACTATTGTCGTTATAGTCACTTTACGTTATTGCTAGCTGCCACAGACTTCTAAATCTAGGTTAAACTTAGGTCAAGGATTAAGCGCTCACTTTAAACTTTACGGTAAAAATGCACAACTACCAACTTAACAAACAATTAAATTCCTACGGTTATTAAGAAAAACTAAACTTTCCGAACTAAATTCATTGATGCCAACATAAAAAAGTATTTTTAATTTAAGTATATTTTAGATTTAAAAAAAAAGTTTACCATAGACACATACTGTCAGTCAAACGTCATATTTGCCTTGTTTCCAGATTATGATTAATTTTGTATTTTATAATTTAAAACCTCGTCGTAGAAAAAGTATTGTATGCAACGTTGTATAATTAAGTCAAAAAATGCTCATTGCGTCTCTATTTGCGATACTCGCCGCATTCGCGGCTCGTATCGCAACTCACGCAATTCGCATTTTTTGAACCCACTTATACAACTGTTGCATAAAATACTATTTTGCGCTCAAGAGGTAATTTCTTCTCAAAATAGTTTTCCATCATGAGATTATTAAACGACACAGAAATTTTTCATAAATATTTAATCTGTTATTATAAAACCATTATCTTCACTTTTAGTTATCTGAAACCATTGAACCTACTTTTCCATCAATAATGCTGATATAATGTGATTTATAGTTTTATTAAAAGTCTGTCAAATGTCATACAAGATTTATAACCTTAACATCTTAAGGATTCACGAAGGTAACACTAATGTAGTGTAAACAATGTATAGGAGCTACCAGATACTCTTCAGTTTTCAATTAAACAAGAATAAACCTTATTTTATAAGCAATAAACACCACATAAACCGCAAACCGGTTGGTTGACTAGGTCCCTGATCAAACTTTTCGCAATAATAAATCAAGCAATATTAGCTCTTAAGTCGATATATTATGACATTGGCAGTTCGCAGATAAGTTGACGTACTACTCCATGGGCTAACGGTGTCAAGATTACCCTTAACTGGAACGCGAGAAAAATGCAATATTTCTGCTCGCTTGCTATACATTACTCGAAGTGGCTAGAAAGAAGCCTTGAACTTTGATAATATATGATGTTCGACAGAAAATATTTTTTTTTTTTTTTTTTTTTATGAAATAGGGGGCAAACGAGCAGACGGGTCGCCTGATGGTAAGCAATCACCGTCGCCCATAGACACCTGCAACACCAAAAGAGTCACAGGTACGTTGCCGGCCTTTCAGATGGGAGTACGCTCTTTTCTTGAAGGTTTGAAGGTCGAATCGGTCCGGAAACACTGCAGGCGACAATTTATTCCACAGTTCAGTCGTGCGAGGCAGGAAGTTTCTAGCAAAATGCACAGTTGTGGACTGCCAACCATCTAAGTGGTGAGGATGGTAATATTGTCGCGTAGAACGATGGCGGAAAGATGCAGCAGGGATTAATCCGAACAATTCCTCGGAGCATTCCCCGTTATATAGACGATAGAAGATGCAGAGCGAGGCTACATCTCTACGCAGTGCCAAGGAGTCGAGCCGATCTGAAATAACTTGGCAGCCGACGATACGAGTCGCTCTCCGTTGAATGCGGTCTAGAGGGAGAAGCTGGTACTGGGGGGCCCCAGCCCACAGATGAGAACAGTATTCCATATGTGGACGGACCTGCGCCTTATACAGCTGAAGGCGGTGGGCCGGAGTGAAATACTGTACTGTATTTAAAGGCCGTTTCAAGTTTCGGAGGCTTTTTATATAGTCTTTTCATAAACAATAACAACATTAATAACAAGACGTCACATTGAGTAGGGTGACCAAATTTTATGCAAATTAATAATTAACATCATTAGGTTCATTGGTCCATTGTATTATGCCTTATTTTCTTGCTCCACGACCCAGAAATCACCCTGTAGAAGAAAAAAAGTGTCCCAAATTTTCCATACAGTAATGATACTTTCTTTTGTGTTGTCGTTGTACAAAGTATATCGCACCGTTAGATAAGCGACCTAATTAAGAAAATACAAGTAAGTTAAACCCATTCTAAGTCGTTTTTTAATTAACGGTGCGATATGGAAAAAACCGGTCAAGTGCGAGTCGGACTCGCGCACCGAGGGTTCCGTACAAACTCGTAAGTAGATAGGCACGTGAATAGTTCAAGAAAAACTGTATGGCGGTTAGCTTAGTAGGAGCAAATAAGTATGTGTACGATTTTTGAAAATTTCTAAAAATCGATGCAATTTAGGAAAACCGTTTTATTTTTCCTGTAATATTTAGGATGACATTAATAATTGGTAATTATTGCAGATTTTTCTGTTCAGTAACTTCGAAGATAATAGGGGGAGAATGGTATTTTTTTTGACGTTTTTCGTCATTAATCAAAAACTACTTAGTTAAGACAAAAATTAAAAATGGCATTTTAATCTACAAATCAAGCCCTTTCATTTGATACCCCACTCGATATAATAGCTCTACTTTCAATTTTCAAAGTCCCATTACGGACCCCTTTTAAAAAAAAGTAGAAAGTTACAAGATTTTTTTTACATACAATAAGCTCGGGTTAGCAGCTCTTAACACTATTCCAAATTTCAAGTCGATAGCATCAGTAGATCCTGAGATATCTTGCTGTGACAGACGGACAGACAGACAGAGTCGCACCATAAGGGTTCCTTTTTTACCATTTTGGTACGGAACCCTAGAAAAGATCACACAATAGGAAAAAAAATTGCGTCCCATTGGGATTGCAAGTAATTTTAAGTAGAAATTGTAAAAAATCGGCAGAAAATTGCGCAATGAAAAATTGGTAATAATCTTTACTTTTTAGTAATGCTCAACTAGTCCTATTGTTTGACAATTTCTTGGCTGAGAGAAACGTCTCGCTAAGGCTACTCCCTCCGAAGCCTGCGTTGCTCTAAGGTATGGTAGGTAAAGTAGGGTAAGGTAGAGCAGACTTGGGTTCAAACCTTACAATATCGATATACTAAAATTAGGACAGCCAAGGAGCGGAACGTTCTTCCGACATTTTTTTCTGGACGTAAATAACTTTGACCTCTTCAAGTTGGTTGTGAATAGACACTATCTTGGTAAGCATGGGTTGTACATCCCATCTTATTGTTATAGCTTGGCAACTTCGTTGGTGACACTCACCTGTGTGCTATTTGTTATGAGTAGCCGTAACTTCTTACATAAATTACCGCCAACACGAACGGGGAACTCCGGAGGCTGCCTCCGTCGGTAAGTAGTTACGGCTGCACATAACAGAAAGCACACAGGTGAGTGTCACCAACGAAGTTGACAAGCTATAGTTTGGAGGACAAAGGGACTCGATTCACTTTAACGTCATGATTTATGTACCTATCACACTGAGTGTTCTTCAATTCCACATAATATAAAGTACAAAATGTCCATTCTAGTACATTTTTATATCCGCGATCGGGTGTGGCATGTGGTCCGACGATAAACGGGTGCGTCCTTTTTCGGCGAGGTTTCAAAATGTCTCGTCAAAACATTTTTTAATGGCGACCGGTCTGTCGGCGAGCCGCAAATTAATAGTACATTGTGTATCAAGGGCGGTAAGTAAGGAATTACAAACGAGTGTTTGTTACAAGGCCGAGACGAAGTCGAGGGCTTTAATAACACGAGTTTGTAATTCCTTTACCGCCCGTGGCACACACAATGTTTTTCATCACACTTGTGAGGAAATCTAATTAAAATAACCTTACTTAACCTAAATAAAATTGTAAAACTGACAGTGACATATCCATAGACAATGCGAAAGTCAAGACACGTTCGGAACCCATAACGGTAAAGACCTAAAACGGTTGATTTTATATTTGCAAAATACTGAAATACACTATTTAAACATTAAATTAATGTAACAGAAATATGTGTTTATATGTATTTGCAATAACAGTTCTCTTTAAATAAATATTTCAGTGATAAAAGTGAAAAAGTAAATTGGCATTTCCTTTGAACACGACAAATAAGAGTAAAACAAAACCATCGTTTCAAATTTAAAAAGAAAACCATTACGCCCTAGGGCGTAATAGGTCATTTACGGCCCGCAGAACCTACGTGTAATGTCACCATTTTCGAGCAAGTGTGATGAAAATAATTTTGCAGTAAGGTAAACATACATTTATGTTTATGTAGGAAAGTTTTGTATTTAACGTCCTTAAACTATGTCCTCGAAAGCGCAAAAGAAGAAGCATAAAAATTTATCGTAACTTTCGTTACACAAAAGAACAAGATTAACATAATATAATATTAAGGCCTAACTACGGACATATTTTTTTTAAAACGTCCCACTAGCGACTAGGGCTCCCAATGCCGGCATTATTAGTTAGGGTATACCAGTCTATATTTCGAGGTTTGATGATGAAACAGTGCCTTTTGATTTTATCTTCGAGGTTTGATGATGAAACAGTGCCTTTTGATTTTAATTTTGACATTGATTTTGATTTTAACTTGATGTCTCTTTTGCTCTTAATTGATCTCTTCTTTATAAAAATAACTAAAAATAGTACAGTATTACCGTTTCAAAAGAGCAAAGCTACTTATAAAATTCGCTTCAAATAAATACTTTACAAATGTGATCCGCTTCCGCAATGGTTCCGCTTCTGGGGCATGCTTGCTTACTGTGGAACACTTTTTTATCTGTAAAACAAGAAGATTCAACGGGGTCTTCTTAAATTTCGTTTCCCGACCGCGAATAACGATGTCATACAAAGTATGTAATTCGATGAAAGTTACAAAAGAATTCATACCGTAATGACCCATACAATGTTGTCGGATATATAACGAGCGGAGGATAAACCATCAAAATTTATTTTATTTATTTATTTTATTTATTTATTAATACATGTTAACATGACATTACAGTAAAAACCAATGCGTCATGAAACGTAGAAATAAACTATCTATTTAGGCGACGAAACGGCGTGGCCCCGTTGCATCGTCGTCTCCGGTGTAGGATTCGGCAGAAAAATAAACGCGGTATGAAAATAAACGTGTCTTAACGGTTCACCTGGTTTGGCATAATTTTATTTGTTCGAATCAAGGACCATTTAAACAAGAGAACTGTCATCCTCCATACTTTGGATTGTAACCCGACCGCTAGGGGATTTCCGGGCAAAAACTATATGGCGCTAAAAAACTAAACATTTAACGATGTTATAATTGAACAAAAAAACATAGTATAGTAACAATTAGTTCGTAAACAGCTAATAATAAATAAAGTCACGGTCTGTCAGTGCCGCGAAAGCCATGAGACACTTTTCCTGACTGGCGCCGTCATGTCTCAATCCATAGTCCAGTATCTAGTCCATATTTCCACCACCATAACCCAGTAAAGTTAGATTCCATCAATCAACAATAATCCTTGCATCTGGCGGGGCTTGTCTCTGCGTGCGTCCCATGACACGGGCAGGGACAGCATCCGCTGGGTGTACACGTTGCCTTTCATTAAATTGTCGAAAGGGCCTCTACGCGTTGGCTTCTGTTCCGCGCACGCCTCCCAAAGGGCCGGGACACTATTGTCTCGTGTACGGGAAAGACATACAAATAATAAATTCTAACATTTAAATACTGTGTCACGTTTGCAAAGTTGAATAATTGTAAATAATATAATGCTTTTACCAAGCTTATACATAGATGGCGTTGTAAATTCGGGGAACAGCTTTTTGAATGGAGAATGACAGTCCTCTTGTTTTAATGGTCCTTGGTTCGAATGTTCTATTTGCCCGAATATTTATTTTACAGATAACTTTGACCTTTCAGAATAGTAATAAAAGAAACCTAACCTCATACGTTCTAAGTGGCTTACGTAAAAGATTTTCAAAAATATTTTTCGTTACAGCTAAAGAAAAATAATGCGAAACAAAATCCGGGCTAACAATACATTCGGACAAATAAAACGTATGCCAAATAACGGGAACCAGTCTTAACAGATCAAATCGTCTTCTCCGTCACAACGCTTAGATAGTATACACTATGCAGCTCCATAGTAAGGACGAACAGATTACGTGTGGTGACGTTCTTTGGGAAGTATAGACTTCCCAAAGAACGTCACCACACGTGACATAGGTCCAACATTGGACGGATTTTGACTGATGAAGATGATGATGATGATGATAAAGATGAAGTTGTTTCGGCGAACGGGCTTATAGCAAAGAGTCTCGATCACCATCTCAAGAGACTCGCTAGATGGCTGGATCAAGGGCCTGATACAAAAGGCGGTACTTCTAGCTACGGCGCGCATTATCAGGAGGTTCCTCTCTCTGCAGCCCTAACTACTGGTAGCTTAGACCCCGCCCCGCTGCTGGCGACATCCTATGTTTGTTTTTTATAATGTGTTTATGTTTTTATTTGCATTTTGTATTTTACTTTTTATATAAGTATTATAAAGCCCTAACCTAAAAAAATAAATATATACTAAAATGATAATGATGACTCCATTAACCAAACAGTTTTAGAACTATTATAAATGCAAAATGACTATTCGAATTAACACATTTTTTAACCAGTACAATTGCCTGTACAGTTACAATCATGAACAATAATCGAAGTCGTTAAAACACTGAACTACGTACTGGTATCATTAACTCCTAAACCTACTTCGCGAAAGAATAGTACCGTAAGAATATACTGACTTATATATTATAAGCAATTATAATATTTGGTTGGTTGGTTTAGTTACCACAATCAAGAAAAAAAAGGCTATCCTAGAAAGTTATCACGGTTCCAGAAAAAAAAACAGTTTGCCTAATTAATATCGGAGAGAGAGCTTCAGTGGTGTGGCATCAAATATACTCTTAGTAATGCCGGAGCAGATTTGGGTTACTTTTAACTTCTTCAGGAGTAGTAGATACTCCGGTCGTATGCTTAAATAGTTAAGCCGGTGGGAATCGGGTTCTATGGACGCCACGCCACTGGTAAGCTTACACAAAGGGACCTAACTAGCTCAGCAATATTTGAATAGGTACTTTATTGTAATAAAATATAAGTCAATTACGTACCCAGGGCGGTAATAGTACATTACACAACTAAAACAAAAAGCCGACATCGCAGATGTTTGCGGCCCGAGCTGCAGCCGAGGGTCGTAAATATGCGATCGAGGGTTGTCTTTATTACCTCCCGTGTTGTGTACATCATTAATTATCTATATAAGTATGTGTATCGTCGTCTAGTACCCAAAGTACGAGCATTGCTTAGTTTGGGATTAGGTCGATTTGTGTAAGATTGTCCCCCAATATTTATTTATTTAAAGAACGCCACCATGACCGGTCTTGTGCCCATCCATCAGACTCCAGCAACCTTTATCAGGTCATCAGTCCACTTTGTGCGCCTACACTCATTTCACGACCAATAATCGTTAATCGCAGAAGATTGATACATAAGTGCACCTACTATTTTATTACCTGTAATTTCACATCATCGTGTTTTCGCGATTACAGTACGTAATTCACAACTTCGGCATCCATATCGTCCGTGCCACAAACAATGTCTGTGCATAAGCATAATAAAATCGTTGAATTGGAAGACTGTATTTATGAAAAAAAACCCGAAAAGTAACTGGAGAGTTGTAATAAATCAACTTTAACGGATTAAATCACGTATCTTCATGTTTACGGCCCGACGTTTGGTAACCCTTTTCAGCGTTCGTGGTCGCGGGTAGACAAAACGCTGAAAAGGGTTACGAAACGTCGGGACGCGATTTAATCCGTTTAATTTGTTTTATCACAAAGATTGATAATCGCGACAACCGAAGGCGATAACTGGTGAGTATTACAAATAAGTAATTAAACGTATATAAATAGTTTTTGGAAGTTTTGTCTGTGCTTTGGTTTGTCTATAATATATAATATAAAACTATAGGAGAGTCGTTTTCAAAAAAAGATGTCCGTAATTAGACCCTAATAAAACAAAAAGTTAATCTTGTTCCTTTGTGTAACGAAAGTTACCATACAATTTATATAGTTAACTTTCGTTACACAAAGGAAATAGTTCACACCTGGTTTAATAACGCCCTAACTACGGACATGGTTTTTTGACAACGACTCAGAAACTATTTTCATGAAATTTAGTATACTAGGTCATGGGGCAATTATCAAAATATAATGTATGGAACGATAACGTTTAACAAAATTGACGTTGAAAGTTGCCCCACAACGCCCACTTTTTAAAATCAATACGTCTTATGTATCAAGTTGTATTGATAACCAACTAAACTAAAATAATTTATGACAAATATTAGTATTAAGTTTGAGAAGCTGTTTCTACTCGGTTAATGATTTCTTAGATTCATAAATATTTTTTTTGTTTTTTTTAGGATTAAGTTCATGTTAAATCACTTATTAATGTTAAAAGTATGAATCACATTGACATTCATTTATTTATTATTATTATAGTTTTCCTAATGATCATTTAAATGTAAAGTAAGTTAAGTACCCAATTTGTACGTTGCTTGCGCAACCGAATATGATTGGACATCTGATTCTTGTCACCTTTATTATGTACCATATTCTTTGCAAATAAATATATTATCATTATTATCATTATCATAAGCATTCATTTTTGGATAGGTTGCATATCGTTTAAAAGACAAAACTAATGATTGGTTGCTGCCTACTGACCTGAGAATTTCATTTACCGCTACAGTTTTTTCTTCACTTCAGTACTAAGTGCATTATTATACTATTAGTTCTGAGTTGTTTTACTGAATAGAGACGGTAATAAAAGTAGAACTCTCCGAGTGATCTACATTCTAGACAGGGACACTGAATACAATAGAGAATTACTTACCTTCGTGTCATACAATATTTATGAAATGTTGTCTAGGATTATAATAAGCCTAGACAACAGCTTCCAGCTAAAGTTCTTTGTTTTACGAATGAAGGACATCATGATTTTTCTTTTCTTATCATTTTTGTTACTATTTGTGCCACACCATTTTTTTGTGTTTATTTTTTTTTTCATTATCTTATTAGCAGATTATATTGAAGCGGATCACAAGGCAGCAACATTTTATATACATTGCTTTTTTTAAAGTATGTTATTCACTTTTTTTTCTAAAATTAAAAATTGGTGAGAAATAAAAGGCTTTTTATTATATACAAAGCTTGTGTGTTGAATAGACCCCACAAGGTGGCTACTGAACTGAGGCAGACCGAAAAGGAGCCATCTCCTTTTCGGTCTGCCTCAGTTCAGTAGCAGGGGTGCTCCATAGCAGGGGTGAATCAAATTTTCTTTGTCAACAAAATTTCACCTTCTCCGACTAAAATGGAAAGGAAATCTTTATTCGGATATTTTTTGAATCATTGAAAATACAGACAATAAAGCTTCGTAATGCAAATGTTTTTTATTATAATTTGTTTATTATGACTTGTTGATAAGCAGTGATCCAGCGGACATAGCTGTCCCCCACTTTTGTATGAAAATAAGGGGTTGTCCGCTGGGTCACGCTATTTATTTGTTATATTTTTATTTTTACCAAATTTATCTCTAGACGCAATATCTTGTTCCATTTATATCATGTTAAAACATGCAAAAGGTGAACAAGTAAGGAGAAAGAGTAATCTTTGCATAAAGCAAAGTAAAGTTGATTCAACCAGGGACAACTTCGACACATTTTACAAGGAACGGCGGGAGGATGATCTGGATATGGATGGACGACTGGCGGAGAAAAGCAATGAGACACATAGATGGGTCATTCTCTTTTTTGTACACACAGTAATTACCGTGGATGTCACTACCGTGTCTTTCATTGCTCTTTCTAAACGTTCGACTTAACCGTCATATTATCATGAATGCTTTTTATCATATGGATGAGTGAATTTATGATAGTATAATTTTTTTATCAATTAGAAAGAGTACGCTCACGGTAGTGACAAACATGAGAATGACTCAGATAGGCTACAAAAAAATTGTGTAGTCATTAAATCGTAAATTTATAATATAATAGCTTATCCCTGTGGCTTCGCCTGCATTATTCTCGATTTATCTCAAGGGAACATTTATGCAAAAATTCATCGCTATATATAATATAATCGTTAACGTGATAATTGGTAACAAACATATTGAACATCCAAATATTTTCATGTTTACAATATTAGTAGGATCCTTTTAACTATATTTCAATTTATCATTTTATCGTTTTAAATATTATTATTTACTCTAATTTAATTCATTGTTATATAACATTATGTATTTCTGTAACTTTTTTCTCATAAAATATATCAAATTATGTTCAAATAATTATCATTTGACCATTGATTTCACAAATGCAAAATATTTTTAAGTAGGGTTAAACATGTGCATATACCTTGGTGACATAATATTATTGAGAAAATAAATTATTCAGGTCATCCATAATGCATATAAACGCAGGCAGTAGGTAAACGGTGCAATCATGCAAATGAAATGACTGCGCCGTTAAATTATCTAACGACCGGTTAAACTTGACACTAAAAGGCAGGTTGTATATTGGCATAATTACTTGCTAATTCGTTTATACACTAGGGTGGTCAATTCTATGATATACATACGAGTATAAAAAACCAGCCAAGTGCGATTTGGATTCGCTCACGAAGGGTTCCGTACCACAGTCAAGAACTTTTTCTTACGCCAAAAAACACGTTTCTTGTATGCCATACAAGAAACCTACAATGTATGGGGACAGCTTTTTATTTTTAACTTTATTTTGTTTTTAGTATTTGTTGTTATAGCGGCAATAGAAATACACAATATTACGGTTCAAACGATAGAGCCCTGTGACGGACAGACGGACAACGGAGGCATAGTAATAGGGTTCCGTTGGCACCCTTTGGGTACGGAACCCTAAAAATAGTTTTGATATTTAGCCAGTTTTTGCCTTCATCAAATAAGCCAGATCTGCTAATAGAAAATACACTTTGAATAAATTTCGTATATTTTTTTCTGCTTTTAACGGACTTCAGAAATGGAGGTGTTCAGTTGGTCTGATTTTTTTTGTACTACTAAGTTAGCAAACAAGCGTACGGCCTACCTGATGGTAAGCAGTCATCGCTATAGACGCTTGCAACGCCAGGAGCATTACGTGCGTGTTGCCGACCCTTTAATAGTACATTACACAACTAGGGTGGTAAAATAAAGAATGGCCGAGATCGCAGATGTTTGCGGCCCGAGCTGTAAGCGAGGGTCGTAAATATGCGATCGAGGGCTTTCATTATTACCTCCCATGTTGTGTATGTCATTTTATGTCTACACTTGGAGAGAAAGCGGCTTTTGCCGTACGCGTAGCGTGCGATAAAAGCCACTTTACGGCCAGGTGTGGCATAAAACCTATTCACTGCCCTCTTCAAGAACTCCACAATCTATTGAGAAAACCGCAGCAATTTATATTTATGTCATTTTGTATGTATTCCATTTTCTATGTACCTATTTTCACCGATTACTCGATAATGGCTGGCTCGATTTGGAAAATTATTTTTTTTGTTGAAAGGGAATAAATTCTCAAGTACTGTTATGGTTATCAGGCCAGGATGTACCTAGTGACAAGATCATAAAAAATCGAGGGAACTCTTCAAATAATATTTGAATCGCTCCGAAATGGCTATAGGTTATCCTATTAAAGGGATAACGCTACGCGTACGGAAAAAGCCGCTTTCTGGCCAAGTAATAGACATAAAACTATGTACACAACACGGGAGGTAATAAAGAAAGCCCTTGATCACATATTTACGTCCCTCGCTTGCAGCTCGGGCCGGAAATATCTGCGATCTCGGCCTATCTTTGTTTTACCACCCTAGTTGTATGATGTACTATTATTTCATTTAAAAGAAAACCTATTTAAATGTGATATCCGGAAATATCTGCGATCTCGGCCTTTGTTTGTTTTACCATCCTAGTTGTATGATGTACTATTTCATTTAAAAGAAAACCTATTCAATTGTGAAATTATTAAGCGACAATGCGTGTCTAAAATAGTTAAAAACATGTTATTGTGTATATATGGATTAATTTGCATTTTTATTATTCAAAAATATTTACAATGGAATGACGCCCGCCATTCATGCATTTTGCAATATAATTTCTCCATTTTAATATTAGTAGTGACGTTTTAGGTTTTATTGTGACCTAGAAGTTTCCCGAAATTTTATGGAGATCGCGCTACTCTTATGATGACGCCTACGCAGCCGTCCTAATTCAAACCGACGCATCTCAGTTTCATAGGTTTTGCGAAACGAAACAAGCAATTTTAGTTTGGGAAATGTAATATTACACTCGGCGCTGGCTAGTAAGTTTTGCTTGAACTTGGCTTGACACGCTGCCGCGTGTCTAGATCTAGATTAAGATTAATACTTAAATAAATAAACACGCTAACTGTTAACTTCTGTTACATTTTCATGGAATTACCCAATCCGCTAAAATGACTCGTATAGTAAATTTGAGCAGCCTGGCATAGTAACAACTTAACAAGCATAACAACAGATAAAGCAGGTTCACGTCGATTCAAAATTCCTCAAAGGGAGCAGGATATTGAAATTGTTCGACGAAGTGTGCCCGAAGATTCGACATTGTCTATCAGGTGAATGTTCACGTTCTCAATAACTCGGAATCAAGAGGACTTCTCTTAAGACAATTGGGTATTTGAATCAATACAAATTATTTCCCGGTAGCAATGACATTTAGCGCTTTCAACCATTTTCAATCTTTAATTAAAAATAAGGAGTTGATTTGACCACTTCGAAAAATTAAGTCTTAATACTATTCTCATAGAAAATTATACTATCTGGGCGTTCTGGCACTTCATAAAAAAGCCGGTCAAGTGCGAGTCGGACTCGCGCACCGAGGGTTCTGTACATACTCGTCAGTAGTTACGTGGATAATTCAAGATAAACTGTATGGTGGTACAAACTTAACTTTGGTCTTGAAAAACTTTTACATAATTATGGTGACATAATTATTGCGTTTATTTTAGTACGAACTAGTTTCTCCTACAATTTTTGCGAATTTCTAAAAAACGCTGCAAGTTAGGAAAACCGATTTATTTTTCCTGTACTATTTAGGATAGTATTAATAATCGGTGATTATTACAGATTTTTCTGTTCAGTAACTTTGGAGATAATAGGGGGAATGGTATTTTTTTAACGTTTTTTGTCTTAAATCAAAAACTACACGTCTAAGAAAAAAATAAAAACGGTCGACATTCCATTTTGAACGCCTTTAAAAAAGAAGTAAAAATCGTATATGGGCTTTTTTTTGTAGTACCCCCCGTTTTTTTGAGTTCCTTCGAGTTCAAATATTTATTACTACAATAAGGATTAATTTTTCCTTATTTCAACGATGCAGATACCTAGCCTGTTTATTAATCTAATGGTTTTAATAAATACTCGTATATATATGCATAATGTAATTTTTATTAATTTTTAAAGTGGTAAATGTAGCAGATTTTTTGGTGTCCCTCGACCATATCGACATAAAATTTGGAATTATAAAAATGTTTACTAAGAAACGTCTTGTATTTTAATAGATTCCCATAATTAAAACTAAATTTAAATCATACTGCCTGAAAGTGATGCCGCCTGACATGTCAAAGCTGTAACGATCGAAATCACATCAAAAATTCTACCAATTCATGTAACATTTGTGGGAATGGCAAAATTAATATCGTGTAATCAGTCAGCCATTCGTTTGAAAAGTCCAGTGTTTGAAATTGCGGTGTTATATAAGATTGTTTCAATGAACTGGCGAACGTTCACATTTCATCAGTCAGGTTTGTAACGACATTTCTATAGTAAACTGTAACTATTTTGTAACTTTCAAATATTCTAGAATCAAAATAACTAATTTTATAGTGTTTTACATAAAAACTATAGTGACATACTGAAAACTGAATTTATGATTAAATTTCATATACAATTTCGCAGGAAACGTAACATCAATTCCGTAACATTTTGCCCCGTTACGTATGGACTGACTGCCAAAGTCAGTGGTGTAACAGACAGTGTTCAGAACTTTTCTATTGAAATTGTTTATCATTTGTTACAGTAGTACTTAATGTAGTATGTGAAATTTAGGATATTCCTAGTATTCGAACAACGGTTACTTTTTCCTATCAAAAATCACTCTTTAACCGTATTTTCATAGATTAAATTTTCATGGCTAATATAATTGGGTATTTGGATATTGCATACATTCATTTTATTTTAAGGGGTTATAGTACAACTCATTTGCAACAAAAAAAATCATATAGTACCCTGTCCAAAAATTATTAGTTTCTGTGATTATTAGCGTTATTGGATAATTTTATATCCAAAAATGCCGAATTTCTTTGAAATTAACATGTAATTATTTTAATGACTTGTATTATTTTATTAAAGTTTGTAGCCTCGTTAGAAAGCTAATTGATCAAGGATGTTTTTTAGTAATTTGTACGCTGGGTATCCTACATTTTTTTTATCTAATCACCGTCTCGCAATGGAGTGATACATTATTTGAGTTTTAGTAAAAAAAATCCCATCAAAAGCATTACATGTAAAAAAATTTAAGTCTCGCAACGCAGTTCTTTTACAACAAAAAAGTTTTGAGATGTAATGTTAAACCAAGTCAGTACCGGGGGGGTGTCCACAGAACTCAATTCCCACCGACTTGCCTATTATCAGATCTATAAAATGTGTTCCTCTACGGTTAAATAATAGGCAAGTCGGTGGAATCGAGTTCTGTGGACACCCCCCCCCCCCCCCGTACTGACTTGGTTTAACATTACATCTCAAAACTTTTTTGTTGTAAAAGAACTGCGTTGCGAGACTTGCATCTTTTTACATGTAATGTTTTTAATGGGATCTCAATTCTTTTTGTAAGTTATCTTCTTTTATTTATTACTCCAATCCATTCTTTTTTCAATTTGGACTGCAAAACTAACTTTGTAATCGCATGTATTTGTATAGGATTACAAACGTATGTATGCAGTTGTGACTGAAATTGCAATATTTGGAGGTTTTTTAGGACTTGATAGGCTAAAAACTAACAGCTATGTTTAAAATTTGGAGCCTGTGAGTCTGCTAGAAGTACCTTTGAATTATGACGATCATCAGTCAGTCAGTGAGTGAGTCAGAGACAAAACTAAGGAACTTTGACATGCAATAGTTCTTAAACTACACGTTCATATTGAATGATATTCAAAATATGTATATAAGTCTTATTGTGCCCTATATATCCCTGAAATTTCAGGGTTCTAGCTTTAGCCAGTACAAAATTACGGGAGGCTGAATATGGCCTGAATGGCTTCGAGAAAAGGATGGTACGGCCGTGCCTTTGTCTTGCTCGACTTGGTTTAGTAAAAAAAATGAAAATTGAATTGATTATTGATAGAATGATATATCATTTAAAACATGAATATTAATTTCCTTTTTCATATTATTGGTATGCGTAATGTAACCCCGGCTTTAGACTTTTGTGCATGTCAATTCTGTAACTGTCCCTCTTACTCAGTTGCCCTGTTATGTCTATATGGTTTTTCTGACGCTTTCAATAAAATGTGTGAGTTCCTGTAATAAATTATATTTTTTTTTGTAAATATTTAAATATACTTTATGCGATAAATGTAAAATATTGTTGTATACTCAAATAGTTCAGACAGTATAGCGTTATTTAAGTCGTTACAAGCCTGACAGGGATTTACTACAATGTCAGGTTAACTTGTCTATAATTAAAAAACTATGCTTATTTGTACGAAAAAAAACAGAATTTCGATAAATTCAGAATACCCTCTTTATTGTAGGTATTAACATTCACTAAGAAAACCATTTTTAAAATACGGCCATCGTTTTCGACGAGGTACACTAAAAAATAAAAATGCCCATAAGATTTTTTTTGTGTCCAATAGGCTCGGGTTGGCGATTTTTAATACTATTCCAAATTTCAAGTTGAGAGCATCAGTAGATCCTGAGATATCTTGCTGTGACAGACGGACAGACAGAGTCGCACCATAAGGGTTCCTTTTTTACCATTTTGGTACGGAGCCCTAAAAAGATTTGATCGGTCCTGGCCGAGTAGTAAGTAGCCGAATCTACAGAAAAACAGGAACCGGTTCTGCAGAAAGACCTTAGTATGAGACCTTAGTAGGTATGTCACATACCAAGGTCTTTCTGCAGAACTGGTTCCTGTTCCCTTATAACTCTAAAACTGTAGCTACGGAACCATGAACGCCGTCGTCATTTTTATAATTTTATGCTGACCAACCCAGTTTTACCCAATCACCCTTAAATAGATCCAGATTTTCCTCAAAAAATCATTATGAACTATGTACCCAATCCACATTGGTATTTTGATTACTTCAATAGCATAAAGCAGCGGTCGGCAACCTGCGGCCCGCGAGCCTCCCTGGCTATTTTGTATGTATATATATAGGTCGTTATATTGAGAATCGTCGTCGAGAAGTCATAAATCAGGGGTCACCAATTAGTTTCGCTCGGGGTCCGTTTTGAGAAATGAAACGACCATCGGGGTCCGCACACCGTTATTATAGGAAAAAATATTTATTAAACAAATGTAATTACGGAAATAACAAAGGTATTTTTTTTACATATCAATCCGCGAACTCTTTCTCGCTTGTTAGCTCGTTACTTCGCCTGGCCGTTTTTGATTTGACGTCAACAAAGATAATGCGGGGGGTACATTTTTATTAAATTTCGTCCTGTAGTGCAAGCTGCTGTGTTCACGCGGTCCGCACAAAATGGGGCGGCGGTCCGGATGCGGACCGCGGTCCGCCATTTGGCGACCCCTGTCATAAATTATTAACAAGGTGCGGCCCGCGGCAATTTCGTTAGCTACTATGTGGCTCTTGGCTGCTAAAAGGTTGCCAACCGCTGGCATAAAGCATACATTATTGGAATTTTGGGTTGTAAAGCGCACAATTAAAATAACGAATTTGAGGCATTTTCAAAAGAGAGAACCGTAGTTAGGGCCACACTGTTACAAGTCCATGTAATGGTAACGCCAACGGAAGATTTCAAAAATTTCAAGACTTTATGAAGGGACTGATTCTATATTTCCTTTCTTTTTACCTTTAACTAACTAAACTAAACTCAAGCAGGGACCAAATTCGTATAACAGACATCGTTTGGGCACAATTCCGAAGGAATAAATTTGGTAAAGTGTTTTATAAAACTAGTTTTGAGCAGAATGAATTTAAAGAGTATGATATGAACAGAAACCTAAAATATCTGAAAAGCATGCCTGAAGCCTTACCTCTCATCACAGTATCAAAAAAACCAAGATCAAAAGCATAATATAAAGATTTAATGACTGCGTTGCAATGGATTCCAGAAGAATATAGAGAATATTTCAAAACTCTGCCTCATGCAGAAAATTTTAAGGACTCCACAGAATAAAGTTTCATTCAAATATAAACTAGTTTTATTTTATTTCTAACCGTAATATTAAATATTATAGTGGACTTGTAACAGTCTGGTTTTCAGTTTGTTTCATACTTTGTATCAAAACAGTTTAGAACCATAGTGTCCCAAGTCCTTTATTTAATAATCCTTTGAATTAAATTGAATAGCACACATTGCATCTGAAAGCTCTTTTTAAACAATGTTTTATGCATGAGAAATAAATAATTTAAAAATTAGATTCATATTAAAAAAATCGGAATATGTAAGGAAATTTTCTTTATTGCTTTGTTTCTCGAATATGTATAAGTTGGACTTGGACCACTCTGGCTCTCAGGTACAGATATATCATATGTCACGCGAACGCTAATCATCTGATTTGTGTCTATTTACCTATCATTTACGAGCATTTACTTTGCTTGCGCGTTCTCACTATGTTTAATTTATACAGGGTGTTACATTGAACGTAATACAAACTAAGCAATTCCGGCTCAGTTAAAGACAAAGAACAAAATGCACGAATTGAGTTATTAAAATACGTCATAATTAACTTTTGCTAGTTTGCTAAAAGAATTAAGAAATTAAAATCTCGTAGTGTGGTCACCTCTCATGGCGTCCGCTTACGTGACCTGTATGTTTGTTATGAAAAATAACTTAAATAATGTGTCAGAATGCATGCATTTTATTCATAAATTATCGGCTTGATAAGCAAAAAGGTAAGTGTTCACTACTAAATTAGATGCAAACTGTTTTCTCTTAACTCTAAGTAGGTAACCACGATGAGACAAAAAAGAACATGAATAATTAAAACAGTGATATTAATTAATTCAGATGCGCGCCTGGTTACTTACGTATACCTATTAGTCTGATTTTTGCGAGCCCGAAGGGCGAGCTTTAGGCTTCGAGGCCAAAGGCCGAACTCCTCAGCAAACACCCAATAATCCAGTATCCCGCAATAATTTTAAGCGGGCAAAGACCGAATACCGCGTTGGACCAAAGGCACCGAGCGCCCCTGGTTCTTACGTATACCTATTAGTCTAATTTTTGCAAGTCCGAAGGCCGAGTTTCGGGCTGCGAGGCCGAAAACCGAGCTCTTCCGCAAACACCCTGTCTCGTAGTAATTTTAAGCGGGACAAAAGCAAAGCATAAAGCGTCTTATATCGTTGTAAGCAAACCATGTATCTAAGTGTTACTGTTGTAATTCTTGTCATTAAATACTATTAAATGGAGGGTGCTCATGAAAGAGCTCGGTCGTTGGCCTCACACCCTGATATGGTTCTTAGGAAGGAAAAGGCGCTTAAAACCGTAACTGAATAATAACTAAAAATACGTAAATAAAATAAAGTTAAAAACTAAAACCCGACTACGAAAAAGTCTAAAACAAGAATCTTAGGTTTTAGTTCGCCAGGTACAGATAAATTGCAATTTTTTTAATTTAGAGAACGTTTCGAGTATGCCGTCAATCGTTCGTAGTCGGAGGCCCCGGCAAGAAGACAAACAAAAAAGGGGCCTCCGACTACGAACGATTGACGGCATACTCGAAACGTTCTCTAAATTAAAAAAATTGCAATTTATCTGTACCTGGCGAACTAAAACCTAAGATTCTTGTTTTAGACTTTTTCGTAGTCGGGTTTTAGTTTTTAACTTTATTTTATTAATTAGTACACGTTTAAAAAATCAGTTGATTTTACTCATCACTGTCAAACAAAATAATTCTATTTAATTGGTATAGTTTGATCACAAAACTATCAAACATTCTATAAACGACTTAAAATATAACATTTATATACGTACTAATAAAATACGCACCTTTCGGGATCCTTAGGAATGTTGAAATATGATAATTCTGGATTTTGCGCGCAATAACTCAAACATCCGAACACACTGCAGTATATACGTCTTCTATACTTCGCTTCGTGCGCAGACATTTTGTATGTACGTTCGAGTGCGCATCGATAGCTCAGCCCTGACTAAAGCACCCGGCAATGCTTGCCTGTGGTGCGTCCGTACACGGCGCGCACACATGCGCGCTCCCGATGTACCTTTTGTCGGAACGGAACGAAAACTACTACCGTGCTGATGCACTCCATTCTACCTAGGATGTCAACCATTTCCGCTTCATTGGCGGCCAAAAGCGTGGTGTCATCTGCGTATCGGAGATTTGTGATTCTGGTGCCACCAATAGTGACTCCTCCTTCCCAGTTTTCGCAGGCTTTTCTGATGATGTACTCTCCATAGGGATTGAATAAGATGGGTGACAGGATGCATCCTTGTCTGACGCCCTGTCCAAAACAGAAAGGATCCGAAACTGCTCCATCAACTCTTACGACACCTTAATTTTTTATGTATAGAGTTTCGATAAGAGCCACCAAATGTTCAGGTACTCCTAACTCCCACCATCACCACCACCGCCATTTCGGGTTAATGACCTAAACATTGAACATAACATGGATAAGACTTGGGATTCCGGGACTCGAAAATTTTCACAGTAAATATTATTGACATAATATTTACTGTGCAAAATTTAAAGAAAAAATAAACTTTAAACTTTTCGTATGAAATCCCGGGGTTAAAAGGTACATCCACATTAAGCTTACGCACCGAAGAATCAGAGCAACGTTTTGTATCTGTGGCACAATACCATTGGCTCAACGACCCGAGTCACGTGGTTTTTTTGTTTACGTTTTTTTAAATACCTAAAAGCACAGACTAATCCGATCACTGGTTGTTATGAATCAGTGCTATCAATCTGTATTGTGGGGTTTTTTGCGACAAGCGTAACCAAAGTTTTTATATGAGCCGGATGGGAACCGTGCCAATAATATAGCCGGGCTATTAAAATGGCGCCTGAGATAAAGTTAAAATAGCAGGTATAACTTCATCCTGAATACTGACACCTTGACAGTTCACTGAGCCACTAGTTTAGAAATGTTCAACTAATGAAAATATGACCAGGAAATGAATGTAGAATACAAAACAACGTGACGTTTGTATGCCAGCTGTCATATTACCATTACAAAGCTGATATTGTATGACGGTTGTTCAAACATCAACTAATTTCCGTAAAATACGTCAGCTTCAGTTCGACTATATTTTTTGTGTGTTTATAACGCGATCGACTCAAAAATGGCTGAACCGATTTGGAAAATTATTTTTGATTGAAAGGTAACATTGCAACCAACAACTTGAGCTTCATTTTAAGCGACTTAAAAACAGATTGTTGTTTTCTGAACATTTTTTTATGTATATTCCCCGATTGCCCGAAAACAGCTGACATATTTTGAAAAACTTTTCCTCTTGAAAAGAATGTATCTGGGTTATTCGTCAGAAATATTATGCTGCGATTTATTTCTTTGTCTTCATACATTTAGTATGAAAAAGGGCCAGAGGAATAATGTGACCGCAGACATATTTCTAAAGAATAACCCACCTTCCAAGCGCACTCATTGTTATCGTTATCAGGTTAGGACTCGATGATGGGGTTTTAGAGAAATCGAGGGAACTCTTCAAATATTATAGGCACACATTAGCGATGTGGATTTGTGTATTATTCATAGTGACTCCTGTGTTTTTATATCAAATAGGTATAAATATAAGAGTCGGGTTTTTATAAAATTTCTAGCGACTATTTGGCTACACGTGAATTATTTGGGCCAATTGGCTAAGTTGGTGGTAATTTTATCATGGACAGGATGCGGGTGAGCTCTGTCTGGTCGTCGGACTCGAACGACAGTTTTGTTAGTGAGAGAAGATTCTGTAAGTAGTACTATAGTCGGACTACGCTAAGTTTGGAGAGGTCGAAAAAAGGTTTATGCCACACCTGGCCATAAAGTGACTTTTTCCGCACGCTGCGCATACGGAAAAAGCCGCTTTCTGGCAAAGTGTAGACATAAAATGATGTATACAACACGGGAGGTAATAAAGAAAGCCCTCGATTGCATATATACGTCCCTCGCTTGCAGCTCGGGCCGCAAACTTCTGCGATCTCGGCCTTTCTTTGTATTTCCACCCTAGTTGTGTAATGTACTATTATCACACCAGCGATTTGTGGGCGAGCCGCGAGCGACGAGTTTCCATACAAAACCCGTGAAGGGACTATTTGTATGGAAATTCGCCCGCAGTTCGCTCGCAAATCGCTAGTGTGATAAGGCTCTATACTTATTCCGTGTGATGGAAAAAAAGTGAACACAGTGAGTCACGAATCGCGTTTTATCCACCGAGGCATTTTACCACTCCCTAACTTTTTGCCGCCTCTGTTCGGTCTGCTCGGTATGTACACAGAACGTTGTAACGCAAACTTTTTTAATTCTAACATACGCCCTTTTGGTAACAAGTACCGCACTCAAATAAACTGAGTCGAGATTATGATTACTGCAATTTATTATGTCGGTGTAATTGGTTCGCTTCAGTATTTCGGCTCATTTAAGAACCGGATTTTTGGTTCATTTTAGTGTCTAGAATTAAAAGCTAACCAACAACATGAGTTTCGGTCATATTTCGGAGTTACATTGGAATATCTTATATTGGTAGACACTCGCCAACCAGCGACCACGAACGCTGAAAAGGGTTGCGAAACGTCGTCGGGACGTAAGAATGAAGTAATGTACGAGATTTAATCGGCTTAAGAGGAAACAGGAGGGCAGTTTTTCCATACAAACGTAGTCCCCTGTTTCCTCCCTGGATAGCCAGTAGAGCAATCATTTTTTGTCCAAAAATCTATGGCTACTATTGATATGTTCCTATGTTTTCCTTTTTACGATAAATTGATTCTCAAAAGAGATATTAACCTTCAAAAACCTAAAAAAAATGCCAGATTTTCCGCTGTGTTAACACATCCAGAAAATAAATTTGACTAGATTATTAAAAAGAAGGAAAACATAGGAACACGGCCAAAGCCTTTCTTTAATGAAAAAAATAGTTAAATAGGTTAAGTTTTGGGGAAGAAATCAGGGGACTACGAAACGTTGTTTTCATGAAATTTTAAAAAGTATTTTCAGTCCAAGCTGCAGTTGTCTCTATCGCGCTCTGCGCGGGAGAGGCGGGCAGTGCGGGACGGCGACACATTTTACAAATACCTAATTTTAAATTCTCTCCACCTTACTGTTTCCTCTTAAGTTGTTTTATTACAATGAGTGATAATCGCGGAAACCGAAGACAATATTAATATTATAATGAGTAGGTACTTCTGTTAAGAAAATGACCTCTGCATGCCCGTAAAATAATATATTCTTTATAATAGGTACGTGACGTAGTATAACATCCAGAGAGACACCAAGAGATTAACAGCTGTGAAACTGTTTTTGAATTTTAGTACTTTTTTGCACAATAATAAATAATTGAAATTAAGATTTAGTAACTTTGATTTTATCAGTAAATCCTCATTTTCTGGTCAGACTATAATAGCTACATTTGTACAATAACATTCGCTATAAATGCTGTAAGAAACACATTCACGATTATAATTATGATATGAGGACTAAAACTAACATTTTCCACATTATTTTCATGGATGTCACAGGCGTTTTCTAATAAATAAAATAAGAAATACAAAAAATATAAATATATAAATTATATTTATGCCACACCTGGCCATAAAGTGGCGTTTTCCGCACGCTGCGCGTACGGAAAAAGCCGCTTTCTGGCCAAGTGTAGACATAAAATGATGTACTAGGAGGTAATAAAGAAAGCCCTCGATTGCATATTTACGTTCCTCGCTTGCAGCTCGGGCCGCAAACTTCTGCGATCTCGGCCTTTCTTTGTATTACCACCCTAGTTGTGTAATGTACTATTATCATAACGGCAGCGGTGCGGCAATGCACTTAAAACTCTATCAAAAAGAAAATATTAAAAAAGTTACAAAACTCATACTGTCATGTCTCTTTTTGCCATTTTTGTTTCAAGTGCAATTTTCATGACAATTTTTTTTCGGGATCGTACAAAATGTTCACCCTTTTACCAAAATGTGAACATTTAATTTGCGCTTCGACGACGATCACATATCGGCCTAAAAACGGTTAGGATATTGGTCCATTCAATGACAAAGCTTGATTCACGTCACGTCATCAGCCTATACAGGGTGGAAAAAATCTATGGGCCCTGGAGGGGAACTGCCTTAAATCTTTTAGTTTACTCATTTTACTTAAAGAAAACATTCCTTTATTTTTAAAAGGAAACAAAACTGCATTCAAAGTTTTTTTAATTCGCACCAAAAGGCCGCTAATTTGTATGAAACTTCTTTTAGTTTGAGAACGGCAGTCTAATGATGTATCATTTATCAAAATCGGCTGAGCCGTTGAGTAGTTACGAGCGGACATAGGAACGGACATACAGTCACCATCAGATATATCTGAGCTGTCAGTGTACTCATAAATATCTGAACACGGCTCTAATGCTATGAAAATAGAGCCGTGTTCAGATATTTATGAGTACATTGACAGCTCAGATCTGATGGCGACTGTACATATATATACATACAGGTCAAACACATAACCCTCCTTTGGGCTTCGCCGCAGTCGGGTAATAATGTCACTATACATGCGGGCAAGGTCATGGGCGATCTTTTATATCGAATCCGGCCTCGAATCTTTTGTGATACAAAAAACTGTTTAAAGCAGCATCGACTATACAAATGCGTTTATAATTGAGCATTGTACTCAGTTCCGGATTAGTGGGAGTAAAAATAAAAATATTTAAGTACCTACAATCGAACATAGTGTTAACTGTACATTTGTAAACGAATGTCAACTTTATTGCAACGAGTTAAAGTCTATGGGTGGTCAGTTAACAGTGGCTTCGTTGTACGCAAAAGTATTACAGAAATAAATTTTTCACACCTCCTATTCAGAAAAAAGTATTTGATCCCTCATAAGAGGGATCAAAGTGATAATTTTCTGTTCAAGGACTACCTACAGGGTATTTTTAGTTTGAACCTGCTTAGAATATGCCATTGCCATACCATACATTATAGACTCTACATATTGACTCTACATATCAACTCTACATATCGACTCTACATTATTGTCTCTACATATCGATTCTACATATCGACTCTACATATCGACTCTCCATATCGACTCTACATTATCGACTCTACATTATTGACTCTACATATCGACTCTACATATCGATTCTACATATCGACTCTACATATCCACTCTACATATCGACTCGACATATCGACTCTCCATATCGACTCTACATTATCGACTCTACATTATTGCTCTACATATCGACTCTACATATCAACTCTACATATCGACTCTACATATCGACTCTCCATATCGACTCTACATTATCGACTCTACATTGACTCTACATATCGACTCTACATAAAGTCGATAATAAGGAATGGCCCAGACCACAGGTGTTTGGGGTCCGAGCCGCAGGCGAGGGCCATAAATATAATATGGAAGTGGTAAATTCGTCCCGTCCGTAATAGTACATTGTGTATCAAGGGCGGTAAGTAAGGAATTACAAACGAGTGTTTGTTATAAGCCCGAGGTGAAACCGAGGGCTTTAATAACACGAGTTTGTAATTCCTTTACCGCCCGTGGCACACACAATGTTTTTCATCACACTTGTGAGGAAATCTAATTAAAATAACCTTACTTAACCTAAATAAAATTGTAAAACTGACAGTGACATTAGTGACATCCATAGACAATGCGAATACTTATCAAGTCACGTTCGGAAACCATAACGGTAAAGACCTAAAACGGTTGGTTTTATATTTGCAAAATACTGAAATACACTATTTAAACATTAAATTAATGTAACAGAAATATGTGTTTATATGTATTTGCAATAACAGTTCTCTTTAAATAAATATTTCAGTGATAAAAGTTAAAAAAGTAAATTGGCATTTCCTTTGAACACGACAAATAAGAGTAAAACAAAACCATCGTTTCAAATTTAAAAAGAGAACCATTACGCCCTAGGGCGTAATAGGTCATTTACGGCCCGCAGAACCTACGTGTAATGACACCATTTTCGAGCAAGTGTGATGAAAAAAGTAATAAACGTTTTATAAATAATAAGGAACTGTAAATTTAACAATTTCACATTTCATTTTATTAAAAATGTGTGATGCTCTTTGACTAACTATATATTTCGTTTTCGTTATTTTGGTAGGTAGCGTTTGTATTTAAATTTTCCTCATAGTCGGTGTGAAAAGCAGTATGTGTCACAAGGTAGCAAAATTATTTACACCACGGGCGTTAACACTTGAATCCCTCACTACGCTCCGGATTCTACTTTAGAATCCCTCGCTACGCTCGGGATTCAATTGTAGAATCCTTCGCTTCGTTCAGGATTCAATGTACGCCCTCGCCGTAAATACATCATTTTGCTCCCTTGTGACACAATCTACTATTATTGAATTAGTAACCATTTAAATTTCCTTCACACACAACACCAAAATTTCTCTTGCCCAATCTCTCTTACTCCCTCTTCTTCCCGATGGCAGTTGCACTTCAGTCGATTTTGGCCTCCCACGCGGTGGGCGTAGCCGATCCGGTCGCCGGCAACCAAAACGTCACCGTTTCTCAATATAATTATCGAGACAGTACGCAAACGCCGTTGATGCCGGCCGAACGCCGCTAGCGAAAACTATGCGAGAACGTATTGTTACGTCCGTGGGATAGGTAACGTGATAGAAAAAATGCACTAATTAACCACTAATTAAAAATGCAAACTTTATTACAGAATTACTAATTAACAAGTCTTACTTACTTAATAAATCACTGTACTAAATCACTTCACTATAACGCACTTATTAACTTTTCGCTTAGGTTCGCTTCGAGACTCGCACTGTATCGCCGTTAGTTCAAAACTGACTGTGGCGTCGGAGACGCGCGGCTTATATATCCGGAGACCCTTGCTCTCAAATGTTCCGGAGAAATCCTATCTCGAATGTTCGGTCCAAAGTCCAAGGACGGTCGGCGACCCCTCGGTCAATGACGCACCGCGAGTGTTCTAGACAATCTAGATGGTTCGATGGTTGACGCGACTGGAACATTCCCGACTATTGCTGTCCCTTTCTAGTTGTCTCTTTCACACACTTCTCGAACCTTCTCAATATAGCTGTCTCTCTCTAATAGTGCTATCTCTTTCACTCCTTCGAGAAATTTCGCCATATACTGAAGTGTACTTCAAAGGCCCATAAGGGGTCCTGAAAACGCCTGAAAACGGGTTTTCAGGTTATTGCGCCATCTGATAGAGAGTGCCCTGAAACGGACTGAAAACATGTTTTAGGCGCCTGAAAACAACGGCAACTAGGGTGAATTTTCAATCTTCTAGTATGTGAAAGAGCCACCTCTGAAACGGCCTGAAATCACTTTTCAGCCTGCTGAAAACGCTTCTAAAGCACAGAAAATCAGGTTTGAAGATTTGCCTATACCATCGGCGCAACAGTATTGTACTGTGCGAAGTTTCCGTGCTGTGGCTGTGGCGATGGGAATTCCCACGCTCGCGTCCAAACAATAGGCTTCGACACGAGCGTGGGGATTCTTGTTTTTTGTATGGAAACGCGCGATACTGAAATATCTGTTTATATTCTCTAATCTGTGACTATGGTGACATTGCGTTTCTGGATCTTACAGAAGAACTACTTGACAAGTTAGAGCGATTGTAGTTTGCATAAGATACATATTTGGTCTGCGGAAATTTGACCAAGTGTCTCAGTTTCGATCACAGCTTGGATGGCTTCCGATCCGTCGTCGCAGGGATGTGCATGTTCTGTCATTGCTTTTTAACGTGTTATTTAACCCTGCTTCCCCCTCCTATCTTTCCGAAACATTTAGCTATATGGCTGTTGGTGTGGCCACCGACTGCGATCGAGTGCCAATCCGCCAAATAAGTCGCGCATATATAGGAAATCCTTCACAGTCCATGCCGTGAAATTATGGTACTCACTACCACTGTCCGTAAAGCAATAACAATCTGTTGCATCATTTAAGGAGCAGTTAAAAAAGCTATGGCTCTCAGACTCCTGACGAAAAAGGATTACCTTATTTTTTTTTCTGATACGGTTGAATACTTGATATGCGTGTGTATCAGTGGCGTGACGTCCAAATAACTCGATTCCTATCGGCTTGCCTAATGTCAGGCATTTGACCACCTTATTCTACAGCTCTTAAGGAAAATCTACGCCTAATCTGCACCGGCTTGCCCAAGGATATCTTCTACGTCACGCCACTGGTGTGTTTTATATATACATATTTTTTGTGGGTCGCCTATTTTTGGCATAATTTTATTTGTCCGAATGTTCTATTTGCCCGAATACTATTTACGCATAATTTTTATTTTACAGATAATATTGACTTTTCAGAATAACTATAAAAGAAACCTAACCTAACCTAATATGTTCTAAATGGCTGATCTAAAAGATTTTGCAAAATATTTTCCGTTAAAGCTAGAGAAAAATTATGCGAAATAAAATTCGGGCTAAACAATACATTCGGATAAATAAAATTATGCCAAATAAAGGGCACCCATTTTTTGTGTATCCATTTATTTATTTAGTAGTATATGTTTATATATGTAGTTAGATTATATATCTAATATGTATAATTGGTCATTACTTATGTTAGGCTTTTATGTGTATTCAAAACTTGCCCTATTTTCTTTGTGTAAGTAAATGAATCAAGTTTGTTAGTCTGTCTATCTTCTGTGGTATTAGTTATTCTTTCTCTTCTGCTCAAAGGTTAGCTGGAAGAGATCCCTCACATGGATAAGTTCACCTTTGTACATAACCATTGATTTTTGTACTGCTTCTGTATGTTTTATGTGCTATAAAGTGTTTACATACATACATACATTTATTTTCTTGTTTAAAGGGACCAAAAAATATATTAATAGTCATATAAACCGTTAATCGTTGCAATCGATACTAAAAAGCTTTTCTAATTTTTTTTTAAGAAATAATTGAAGAATACATTTTTTTCATATTCCAGTTCTAATGATGAGGAATTGTAGTGCACACTTTCCAAATAAAGTCATGTTTATAAGAATTTCAGTTTTCTTTGTGTCTAGTTTATTTTGTAGTGTCGTAAATGCAATGTTTGAAGTAACCCGTTTTTTAGATAAGCTCTATACCTGGTTATTTTTTTTAATAAAAGGTAATAAGATCCACAAACATTATTTATGATAATAACTAGTGATAATATGGACATTATTTTGAGGAAATAGAGAAATTATTAATAATTTAGACGAAAAATACACAAAACCAGTTTTTTTTGTTTTTGGATTATTTTTGCAGATTTTTCCTAAATGCTTTAACATAATCCTCTGTGATTATAATTACGTTTATTCCAAATCAATAGAGCCTATAGGTGTCAATATATCTTGTCTTGTTCCGTCAAGGTCCAATGCATAAGATATTTTTTGTTAAAAATTCATAAAAAAGTAAATAATGGTTTAAAAAAAATTCATTACTTTTCATTGTCAATTAAATTGCATCTAGTTTCATGCTTACTTGTTTATGCACTTTCCCAGGGACGCACTGTATATTTCCAAGCAATCTTATACTTTGTCATGTTTAAATACCGCATCAAAATTGTGCCATTAACTGATAGTGTCCTAATGCGCCGGTTCCGTTTGTTTTCTTTTAACCGTTGTGAAATGTGTCACGTGCATTACTGTTAAGCTGTGTTCACAAGGGCCATATCACATCTGCGATTTGCGGGCGAGCGGCGGGCGAGTTTTCATACAAATCCAGTCGCAGCGAACTCGCGGCAGCTTCGATTTTTTTTATCTGATTTGTCTGTGTCCCGTTTGGTCAAAAAATTGGACACTTTGGTATCGAAGTTTGTGCCCCTGGGGCACAATTCGGCGTGTTCGACGCGAGCGACATTTGTATGGAACTTCGCTTCTAACTCGTCTGCAGCTCGCTCGCAAATCGCAAGTGTGATAAGTCTCTAAGCGGTTCTTCTATTTGGCATACGTTTTATCTGTCCGAAATTATTGTTCGCTCGAATTTCATTTCGCATAATTTCTCTCCAGCTTTAACAGATAATATTTTGGAAAATCTTTTATGTCAGTCAATTAGGTTAGGTTAGGTTTCTTTTATAATTATTCAGAAAAGTCAATAGTATCTGTAAAATAACAATTATGCGTACCTATTCGGATAAAAAGAACATTCGGACTAATAAAATTATGCTAAAACGTGTTCATAATGGTCATTTTATACAAGTTTTAACAAATATACTATAGTAAATACTTTGGTATTTACTATGCTTTAATAACATTTATATTTCTTGTTTTGTTTTTTATTTTTAATTTAGTGCATTTTTTTTAAGTTATTAATCATAAAATAAATTAATCAATTTCTTTAAAGGGTTATGAACGTAAAACTAAAATTCCTATTATTAAATACTTTTAGACAAAATATTAAAAACAATATCCATGTACCATCGTTGCAAATGCCATAATACCAAATAACTATCACCCGTACGAATATCAGTGTATGAATGTATCTCAGAACAGTGATCAAAGTTTTTGGGAGAATGTTGGAGGTTGAGGAATCACGTGAATTAATTATACTTTGAGTAATTCTCTTTTTTTATTTTACTATAGGCAGTGGACGAAGCCTACAAGGACAACATGCAGAGACTGATTAGCGTTAATCTTGTGTTTCTATGCCCACAATTAATGTCAGTTTCATTTGTTCTGGTCAATTGTGCAGGCATAGTTAATAATACCGTAGAAATTATAGGTTTCTTAGAAGTCTGTGTTATGACGTCAGCTATTCAGTTCTACACACACTTACATTACTTACCTGGGGCATAGGGTATTTGACGATCTGAGGTTTGCTTTATACCGCCCATAGTAAGTACAAAATTTTATGAAGTGGAATTTTCCGCACGCGTAGCGGGCGGTTATTGCCACTTGATGGCCAGTGACGTTAATAGTATTGACTTTACTAATCTAATAGGTCTCCAACGTATAAATAATAGAGAAGAATTACCAAATCGTATTCCGAATACAGTTTTTACCCGACCCGATTTTTAACCGTCTTTATAAAAGAGGAGGTTCTCTAGTCACTTATATATTTTTTTTATGTTCGCTACCTCAGAACTCCATTCTTTATGAAGCCACTTAAAATAATATCTTTTTAACTCAAAGGGCATGCTTCCAAATTTAAATCTTCCTGTATTTGTTTTTTATGTATGATAAGCACTGTGAATAATGTGAGTGTATTTTTTTACATAGGCACATCGTAAGGTATACGTCAAAATGTAAATAATTATGAACTGAACACAAAATGAAAAAAATCATACATGTACATCCGCCCTAACATTCCGGAACCATTGTTGACAACGGTAAATTATACGAGGCACGTATGCACCCGGACTTATGCGATAATATCACATATTACGACATGCAGACTGTGAGTGTATACACCAGTGGTCGGCAGCCGCTTAGAAGCCAAAGCCCACATAAGGTTGAGGAACTTGACGCGGGCCGCATTTTGTCAATAATTTGTGATTTTATACAATTCTGAATATAGCAACCTTTACATACAAATAGCCAGGGAGGCTCGCGGGCCGCAAGTGAGCGGCTTACGGGCCGCATGCGGCCCGCGGGCCGCTAGTTGCCGACCGTTGCTCTACTGGCATTATCCAGGGAGGAAACAGGGGACTACGTTTGTATGGAAAAACTGCCCTCCTGTTTCCTCTTAACTTAGTTTTTTTTTCACAATATTAAAGGGCTCTAGACATAAGTACCTATAGTTTGATTTTCCGCACGCGTAGCGGGCAGTTATTGCCACTTTATGGCCAGGCGTGATGTAAAGCATCTATAATTATGATGGATGAACCATTGATACCATATGAGAGTCCGACTCACACTGGGCCTTTTTTATATTTACGACATCATTCGCTTAACCTTGTCCCATTCATTATTTTCTTAAATAATATTGTTAATAGAATAGCAAAAACCCCCATGTTTTTCTTAATCATTCAGTTTTCCCAAGAATGACAATGCCTAGTCTACCCGTGAGTCAATTAGGTGTTCTAATTCTTTTAAAAACCTAACACGAACTGATTCAGACGGAAAACGTTTTCTGGAAATTATTTTGGTCGGTCATGATGTCGCTATAAGGAACATTTGTTCATAAAAAATAAATACATCATAAAATCCTATGGATACAGTACGTACTTGATGGAAAATCCCTTAGGTTTTCTACAAGTCAGCACTGTTTAGTTAAAAAAAACCGGTCAAATGCAAGTCGGACTTGCTCACCGAGGGTTCCGTCCAAACTCGTAAGTAGATACGTGAATAGTTCAAGAAAAACTGTATGGCGGTTGGCGTAGTAGGAGCAAATAAGTATGTGTTACGATTTTTGCAAATTTCTAAAAAACGGTGCAATTTAGAAAAACTGTTATATTTTTTCCTGTAATACCTAGGATAATATTAATAATTGGTAATTGTTACAGATTTTTCTGTTCAGTAACTTTGAAGATAATAGGGGGAATGGCATTTTTTGAACGTTTTTCGTTCTAAATCAAAAAGTACATGATTAAAAAAAATGGTTTTGGAATCTATAAATTAAACCTTTTTAATAGATATCCCACTTGATATTTACAATAGCAGAACTTTAAGTTTTTGACCTCCCGTTTTTTTTATGTGGCTTGGGTTAGCGACTTTTAAAATTATTCTAAATTGCAAATCAAAGCAGCAGTAGTTCTGTAGTATCTGGCTATGACAGACGGATAGATAGACAGACAGAGTCATACCATAAGGATTCCTTTTTTACCATTTTGGTACGGAACCCTAAAAAAGATGTTTACGCACTTATTGCCACCGATGTGAAGTCATTCCCTTTTTAGTTTAGTGCGATGCGATGAAACTGGTTTCAAACATGCCTCAATCGACGGGACTTCCCCACTTTACCGTTTTCATTATAATATTATTATACTATTAAAATATTCAACTTGTTGAAAGGAAAGCATTAGGCACTAGTCCCACCAGCGGCGACCAACGAGCAGCGAGTAGCGATTGGCGAGTTTTTTCTTCGCGGGCGAGTGAATTCTCTTAGAAAATTTACTCGCCGGCAGTGTGAACAGCCAGCGATGAACTATTAATATATGTGTCTCTTTTACTAACACAGGATCCTTATCTTTTGTTCGTTTCTTGGGCGAGAAAATCGCCGATAGCTAATCGCTTCCTCGCTCTTGGTGGGACAAGTGCCTTACTGTGATCGTGATCATGAAGTGTAAAAGATGTAGTGAGCCATTAACGGATGCTGTGAACTGTGGTGCCTGCCGTGGACAATTTCATTATGCGTGCATTGGTGTACCAGAGACTAGCTACCGCAAAATGAATGCTGATAAAAAAGCTGGAATACGCTGTTCCCAATGCCTCTCAAGCTCAGAAAACTCGCAGGGGATATCTGTCATATTAGAGGAACTCAAAGCATTTAGAGCGGATTTTAATTCCACGAAATCTCAGATTCAAAATATCTCCGCGTCACTAGAAACTTTAAATACCAAATGGACTGAGATGGAGACTAGGTTTTCTGACTTAGAGGATCGTATCATCGTTCTGGAAGGCAGTGCAACAACAGTTTCGAAATTGCAATTCGACCTCGAAACAACACGGGCAACCATTCATAACCTACAAAACGAGATGCTTATTCGAGACCAACAAGCTCGAATGAATAACGTCGAGATTTCCGGCATACCCTTTAAAAAGGGCGAGAATCTAATAACTCTATTCAACGCAATATGCAGAAAAGTCGGTGTCAAAATGGAAGCTGCCGCTGTTGATTCAGTGCACCGTGTGCGTCGCTTTGTCAGTAAGAACTCTATTCCAGAACCCCACGAAGATGGCGAGGAAGCTAACATAGCTGAAGGAAATGAGGAGTCACGTCCCCCAGCAATTATTGTCAAGTTTACCAGACGTGCGAGTAAGGACCGGCTGCTAGCCGCGGTGCGTACGCGCCGTGGTCTCACCACCGCGGACTTGAACCTGGCTGGGCCGGCACTCACCATCTTTATCAGCGATCACCTCATACCGGCAAAAAAGTTGCTTTTGAAACGTGCTAGGCAACGGAAGACTGAGCTCCAATATGCATACTTATGGACCCGCGACTGTAAGATTCTCATGCGCAAGAACGATACGTCTAAAATCATTGCAATAAATAACGACTCTGATCTGTTAAAATTGAAGTGACTATTTTCTTTGTGTCATGCGTACTTATTATATTTACATATATGCCATTGCTGCTTTTTGTTATCGCTAATGACTGCCAAAGCAAATTATGCATTTACTATGAGGACTAATCTCGACTTTTACACTGTATTTGTTAAAGATCAACCGCCTGTAATCCTTGTTTACAAGCATGCATGCGCGTTTTATCGATATCAAGCTATCCATCCGTCATATGTGCCTACTTACGCTTATTGTACCCACCCACTATACGTACCTATATACGCCTATTGTACTCCACACACTACATTTATTAATAAAAATTATCTATGTAAGTGTACTGCATTTATTTGTTATACTGCAACTCCAACAAACTATCGCCCTTGGTACACAAATATATTGCCCAATATTGTACCTATACACCTTTATATTTTCCTATATTGCAACGCATGTAAATACGTTACTTATTGATAATGGCTTGCAAGGTTTTTAAAGGTTATTATCAAAATGTACGGGGCCTTCGAACTAAATCACATAGTTTCCTCTCGCAAGTGGCGCTAGCTGATTATGACTTTATATGCATTACGGAAAGTTGGTTAACTGCAAATTTTTACGACAGGGAATACTTTGACGACAGGTATATTGTATATAGGTGTGACCGATCGGAAAATGACAGCGGGGCGCAGCGCGGCGGAGGTGTTGTCGTGGCGGTGAAGCGGGAGCTAATGCCGACGAGCCGCGACTGGCCCTGCCCCTCTCCTGCGCACTCCGAGTGCCTCTGGATATCGATTCCTATTTACAACGATGATAATAACTCGCATCATAACTATTTAAATATATCTTGTACGTACATTCCTCATGGACCTGACCACAAGGACACGGTTGCTACATTTTTTGACATCTGTTCTCAACTTATTATTGACCACCCAGATGACTGTTTTCTTATCTCGGGCGACTTTAATATTTCCCAAGCGGAATGGACAGACACAGGTTCAGGATTATTAGTAAAGCCCTCTAATATTGTAGTTGTTCAAAGTTTACGCGACTTTTTGTCTTTTAGTAATCTTAATCAATTTAATAGTATTTTAAATATAAATAACCGTATTCTTGACTTGATATTTAGTAGTTCTACGTGCTCTGTAAATAAGTGCGATTATCCCTTAACCCCAGAGGACGCTCATCATAATGCACTATTATTGGATCTTAAACTAAATTACAGTGCTCCATTGAAACCCGCCGAAACTGTTGTTTATAAGTTCCACTTAGCTAACTTTAATGATTTTAATAATGATCTCGCAAATATTAATTGGGATAGATTTTTTGATAATTTGAATGTAGAAGGCTGCGTATGTAAATTTTATGACCTGTTATATCAGTTAATTGATCGGCATGTACCTTATTTCCCCTCCCAAAATTCGTGCGCAAATCCAGTATGGCATAGCAGATCATTACGGAAAATTTTAAAAGAAAAAAGAAAATATCATAAACTGTGGAAAAATTATGGTAACCCCCTAGACTACGAAAGTTTTAAAATATTAAGAAAAAGGGCTGAATTAATTGAAAACGAGTGTTATAATAATTACATTAAATTTTCCGAAGATAAAATAAAATCAAATCCAAAATTCTTTTGGAAATTTATTAAAGCAACTATTTCTAATAGGGGTATACCACAGACTATGCATTACAAGGACACTTCAGTTTCAGATGGGGCAAGTATATGTAATTTATTCAGTGATCATTTTCAATCGGTATTTGAAATTTCTTCCCTTCCGCCTTTGGACATGGGTTGTTTGGAGACGCCTTCAAACTCTGGTTTTAGCATCAATACTATTCACTTGACCCGTGCAATGGTGCTCAAATATTTGAAATCAGTCGATATAAATAAGGGTGCTGGACCAGATAAAATACATCCCCTATTAATTAGTAAATGTGCTAATGCCCTTGCAGTTCCTGTTACTAAAATATTCCTTAAATCCTTAAAGGAAGGGCATTTCCCACAGATCTGGAAAAAAGCGTGGATAACACCTATCCCCAAGGGCCCCATGAGTCAAGATATTGAAAAATACAGACCTATTTCAAAATTGTGTCAGTTTGGTAAAATATTGGAAAAAATTGTTACAGACCAGCTTTCACAGGCTATACGCCGGCACATCAACCCAAATCAGCATGGTTTTTACAAGGGGCGAAGCGTAGAAAGTAATCTATTGTCATTTAGTGAGGTCATACGAGATGCTATGGATAACAGATACCAAGTTGATGCTATATATACTGATTTTGCGAAGGCGTTCGACAAAATTTCTTTCAATACGCTTTTACTCAAGCTCTGGTATCTCGGCATTCATGGTGATCTTTTCAGGTGGATCAAGTCATATGTAGAAAACAGGTGTCAAGCCGTTGTACTAGGAGGGTATTCATCTGAATACAAACAAACCACTTCCGGAGTCCCTCAGGGATCCCATTTAGGCCCTCTTTTATTCATATTATATATAAACGACATAACTACATCTATAACAAACTCTAAAGCTCTCCTTTACGCCGATGATACAAAAATATTTAGGATCATAAAAACCCAAAATGACTGCGCGCTATTGCAGGAGGATCTACTAAGTCTTGAGCAGTATTGCGCAGATAATAATTTGTTTTTAAATAATGATAAGTGCTCAGTAATTACATATACGCGGAAAAAGAATCCAATCTTATATAATTACAGATTGTGTGGCAATTTCTTATCGCGAACATTTAATATACGTGATTTAGGTGTAATAATGGATAGTGAACTTACTTTTAATCCTCATATTGACCATATCCTAAATAAAGCATACAAACAACTGGGTTTTATTCTGCGCGCTGCAAAGCCTTTTCGAAATCCCCTGACTTATAAGCTGTTATATAACAGCTATGTCCGAAGCCGCCTAGAGTTTGCCTCTGTAGTATGGAACCCATGGCACCAAGTGCACAAGGATAGAATTGAAAGGCTGCAGAAGAAGTTCGTAAAAACAGTAGAATTCCGCGTGGGTGGAAACTATGTTGATTATGTATCCTCAGCTGCAAGGTATAATATTCAACATCTTTCTCTTAGGCGTACTTGCACTGATGTATTGTTCTTATTTAAAATCATTAACAATATGGTGGATGCCCCCGTACTCCTTCAAAACATTAGTTTTCGTGTGCCTCGTAGGGCCGAACGTAGTTGCCGTAGTAGGGCATTGTTTAGTATTGCTGGTAGCAGAACTAAACATGCACGACACTCATATCTAAAACGCGCATGTAGACTGTACAATGAGAAGTGCATGGATGCTGATTTGTTTGGTAGTTCGTTGGCAGTATTTAAAAAACTTTGTTTTACGTTATTGTCATAGTGGTGTTATTTGTAGAGGTTACAGTATTTAATAGCTTTTTGAAAATACAAATTTTAATGGGTATTTAAATATAATGTATAAGGTTTTTAATGCACATTATTATGGTCACAGAATTTGTAAATTTTCAACAAAAAAAAATACCATATAGGAAACTATAGGTCTACTACTTTAGTAATGGTAGCTTTTTAAGCTAAGATATTTTGTAATTGTTATTTAAGACTGTTTGTTTCTTAAATAAACTAAAAAAAAAAAAAAAAAAAAAAAAAAAATATTATTTTACCCAAGGATTCTTAAAGCATGTTACTTACTTGAATTCATTCTTTCACTAATCCCACTTATATTATAAATGCGAAAGTTTGTGTAGATGTTTGGATGTTTGTTACCTAATAACGGGGTAGCAACTGGATGGATCAAGCTGAAATTTGGCATGTAATTATCCGTTCAACAGAGCTAATGCTGTTAAAGAATACAATACTATTGAGAGGTAAACCACAAATTAGGATAACAAGAATATAGTGTCAATAAAGTATAACTGCCTTGAAAGATCATTACATTATAGATTCTATTTACTAGACAGTAAAGTGTAAATGCAGTTATAGATAACTGCGATCTTAATTTGTTTTGCATTTCACATTCGCCCGACGGTCTGCAAGTGCGTATTCCGTAGAGAAAAGACTTAGAGATACTATGAGCTTTCAACGGATTATCGGTTCTATGACCGTAATGATAAGGCGGCAAATGCTTTCAAACAAAAAATAATAATGCGTTTTGCTTTTACAGATTCAACGGGGAGCCAGGTAGACCGCCCGGGTTTACTCGTGTTACGCATTGTTATTTTTTTTTTGTGGTATTGTATTCCCTCAATGGCATTGTTCGCTCAATTGCATTGTATCCTTTAACAGCATTAGCTCTCTTGAACGGATAATTTCTATAGACCAAGTCCTGGATTGAAACATAGGATACGTTATGTCCCGGTAAAGAGTAGGTACCTTTGAGACAATAACGGGAACAACGCGGGCGGAGCCGCGGGAAAATGCTAGTAAAGTATAAAGTAATATTATAGGAAAGAAATAGTACATTACTTATCCTAGGGAGGTGAAACAAAGAATTTCTCGGATCGCAGGTATTTGACGCCCGAGCCGAATGCAGGGGCAATAAATATGCGATCTGAGGGTTTCATTATTACCTCCCATGGCCAGGAAGTGGAATTTTTGCGGTAATTGCTACTTAGGCCAGGTGAAAGAAAATTTATTTCATGAAAGTGATTAAAATTATGCATTACGCACATTGTGTTCAACTACTGAAACTTCGTGAATTTAAAGCTGCTTTGTTGATAAATACAACAAACATTAAATTTGTATCTTTCAAAGGTTTGGTTCATGGTGCGAGTCTTAAAAAGGGCCTACTAAGATTAAACGGTGAATAAAAAAGTTATCTTTGGAGTGAACCCTGAAACATTCATTACAGAATTCAAAATCTCTTAATAGATATAAATAATCAGTGATATCCCACAGCGCAGCTCGCTTGCAGTCGGGCCGCAAACATCTGCGATCTCGGCCTTTCTTTGTTTTACCACCCTAGTTGTGTAATGTACTATGTTGGAGTGAGCCCTGAAACTATAAATTTAGAATTCAAAATCACTTAATAGATATAAATAATCCGTTATAATCCACAGCGCAGGTCGTCCAAAAATTGAGTTTTGTTAGTATGCAGAACAAAATAGGTAACATCCTCAATAGGATTTACGTCCCACCTGACCATTTAGTTGCAATAACCGCCCGCTACGCGTGCGTAAAATCCCACTTCATGGCCTGGTGGAGCCGTAAAATTTACTTACCACGGGTGGTAATAAAAAAATCCTCAGATCGCATATTTATCGCCCTTGCCTTCGGCTCGGGCTTCAAATATCTGCGATCTGAGACATTCTTTGTTTTACTGCTCTAGGTAAGTAATGTAATATTGTATAGGTTTCGTTAATATGCAAAAAAATTACATCCACAATAAGATTTGTACATGAAAAACTACGTGCCTCCTACCGCTGCTCGAAATAGTCGTCGTTTTATTTTTTCATAAACCACTTTTTGAACGTTTACTACATATATATATGTAGGATTCACGTGTGACTGACTGAGTCAGGTCAGGATGGGTTAGCTGCAGAATCCTGGCCGTTGAGGTATGTTGGTTAAAGAAGTGGATTCATGTCAGATCAAATCATTTATTCGTCTGATTCTTTTGGCGACTTCGGTAATGACATTCTGGTGAGAAGAAGCGCCGAAGAAACTCACCAGTTTCTCTTTTAAATCATCAGGCTTTACAATAGTTGTTATTACAATTTTATGGCATAGGTACTCGAGTGAGCAAATAGACATTTACGTTACACAGTATGATTCATTTCACTATTAATCGACAGAATTACAATTATCAAGTAGCAACTTTAACTACTGGCAGACGAACTGACAGAATCGTAAGACAAGTGTTGTCGCCACGACAGTCAGAAAGAGAATCGACACTCTTGCCCAACGAGCCCGCCGACGTGCACTGCAACCGGTCGTTACGTCACACGGCGTTCGCGCCATTTTAAATCTACTTAGTACTACAGTAGTCAATTGACGATCTAGGATTTCTTGAATTATCGCTACTGTCTCCGACATATATATTCTTTTGAATCTAATTAGCTACTAATTAGCTATCCTTTCAAAACAAACGTACGTGTAAAATATCGAACAAAAACCTGAAACGGGGTGTAAAATATGGCTTTGGTCATTATTTTTGCGTAGTAAATCCATTACAGCGTTCCGCCTGGCGGTATGAAATCTAATATCACGGGAGTAAAAGTGACCTTTTTAGGGTTCCGTACCAAAATGGTAAAAAAGGAACCCTTATGGTGCGACTCTGTCTGTCTGTCTGTCTGTCTGTCTGTCCGTCTGTCACAGCCAGATATCTCAGGAACTACTGATGCTATCGATTTGAAATTTGGAATAGTGTTAAAAGTAGCTAACCCGAGCCTATTGGACATAAAAAATATCTTGTACCTTTTTTACTTTTTTTTTAAAAGGCTCCGTAATGGGACTTTGAAAATTGAAAGTAGGGCTATTATATTGAGTGGGGTATCAAATGAAAGGGCTTAATTTGTAGATTAAAACAGCATTTTTATTTTATTTCTTAAATAAGTAGTTTTTGATTTATACATTTTTATGTACCATTCCCCCCCTATTATCTCCGAAGTTACTGATCAGAAAAATGTGTCATAATTACTAATTATAAATATCAACCTGAATATTACAGGAAAAATAGAACGGTCTTGCTAACTTTAATACCTTTTTAGAAATTTACAAAACTTGAAATCCCTAGCGGCGAGTAGCAAAACTAAGCGATGGCATGTTTCACGCTAGGGGATTTCCGGGCAAAACTAGATGGCGCTAAAACACTAAACATTTAACGATGTTATAATTAAACAAAGAAACATAGTATAGTAACAATTAGTTCGTAAACAGCTAATAATAAATAAATTTAAATACATTTAAATACTGTGTCACGTTTGCAAAGTTAAATAATTGTAAATAATATTATAATTATTTTACCAAGCTTATACATAGATGGCGTTGTAAATTCGGGGAACAGCTTTTTGTATGGAGAATGACAGTCCTCTTGATTTAATGGTCCTTGCTATTAAATAGAATCATTACACGTCAGGTTCTCAATATTAGAGGGAAAATAAAACTGTTTTCCTAACTTGCACTGTTTTATAGAAATTTGCAAAAATCATAACATATACTTATTTGCTTCTACTAAACAAATCGACATACAGTTTTTCTTGAACTATTCGCGTATCTACTTATGAGTTTGTACGGAACCCTCGGTGCGCGAGTCCGACTCACACTTGACCGGTTTTTTTTTATTGCTATTATTTTCACTTTTTTTCTTGACTTATATGTTGTAAGGAACCATTGTACTCGAAAACTGTTTTATAGAAGTAATTTATTAACCCACTGCAATGAGAAGGAATGCTCTGCATCTGACCAGTTTATTAAATGATGCTACATACGTCACCCAGGATGACGTCACAAAGGAGGAGACTGGTTGAAAAATTGGATGACTTGGGCAACGTTTCGGTGGCGTAGTTTTAAGCGCGCCTGTTTTGGCCCGGATAGCCGTAGCAGATGCAGGTTCGAATCCTGCCTCCATTAAGTTTATTAAAGTTATTGAATTCAATAACATTGCATGTTTCAAATTCATAATGCCCCATAAAATGTAATTAATCTGCGAGTGGAAATGACAACAATCTTAATTTATAGCATAAATACCGAAATTAATACTTATCGACATCATAATTTCAACTTGATGACTTCTAATGATGAGATTAATGAGCAATGATGCGAATCCACAAATTGCTATGCATGTTTGAAGAGTTAACATAGCGATGTGTAAAGTCACACTGACAAAATGTTTGCGGAGTATACCTACTACAGTAATTTCTCTTCCTACAAAAGGCACATCGCGTGCTTGAATGTGTGCGCGCCGTGTACGAACGCACTACAAGCAAACATTTAAGAAACTCACCCGCACTCACACAGATGCGCGATTCTGTGTGAATACGTGTCGCGCGCTTCTGAACGCCCAAAGTTGCACTACTTACTTATTTGTCTTTATACTTTGTCTTGGTTGAAAGACGGTATCACTGGCAGTGTCGTTCATTTTGAGGCCTCCAAACTATATTCGAGATTCGAGACCAAATATACCGGATCACTAACATAAAATAAATATCTTGTTAGCTAATGCAGCTAATGATAAATAGTAAAAAAAATACTTATATGTTATTTAGGCTCTCGTGTGTATAATCATTTGAAGATTCGAGTTCAAGACAACAGAAGCTAACTAAATTTTTCTCGCAATTTTGGATTTCAATATTTACATGCAGACTATTTAGGTATACTGATCAATATAGCGCTTAGTCGACACGCTAAATACGTAATAATGTAGTAAAACCCCGAGATGTCTGTGGAAAACTAGAAACCGGTAAAAACGTGCAGTGAATCGAATTAAATATGTTATATAACTAATCGATGTCTCAGCCGCACAGATCAATAACTCCTTTTTTTATTGCATTCTTCTACAATATAGAAAAACTGGTCAAGGTTCGTGTAAATGATGTCATGTCTTGTTTTCTCGTCTTAGGCACTGGTCTCATCGCCGGCGAGTAAGCGAGTAAAGTTGGGCGAGTAACATAGCGGGCTGGCCAGGCACAGTGCGATCAATCGAATCCAGATCCGCAATGTAATGCTACTCGCCCAACTTTACTCGCTTACTCGCCGGCGGTAGGGCCGTGCTTTAACAGCTTGCAGCCTTGCTGATTAACTTTGAAAACGAGTTTCACGCCGCCTACGCAAATCTTTATAAAAATGGAAACAATAAAGAACGACGAAATGCGAATTAGGAGCATTCCACTGAGACGTTACGTAAGCGACACTACTTTTTTAATACTTTTGACATGTAAAAGTAGGAAGCTCAATATAGAAATGGTAGTGTATCTTAGCAGCTAATAAGTTTTATTAGGGTAGCCACCATAGCGTTACATAAGTGAAATAAAGTAGATGTTTTCATAAAATGCTAAATTAATGTCAAAAAATCCTGACAAAATATTAACTTGACAAACACTTCGTTAAATATATTTGTTTATTGTTTCTGAGATACGACTAAAAAATGCGGATTAATTATAACGGTTAATAAGATTACAGTCCCTCCCCAGAGTTCCCCTTCCCCTTTTCAAAATGACATAAAACCGTGTCTATACGCACCTTGTATGGTAGAAAGTACAACTATCAAAATTCTATTTAATAAAAAAAATATTCATACATTTCAACCATCAACGATATAATTTGATCAGCCATCGATGTTATTTCTATTAGTATTAGAACCAATATTTGAACACTATATTAGATAAAAATAAATCAAATAGGCTCGGAATCACTTATACAAATAACTGGCACGGTCTACAGAGTAATGACAGTAAAACCAAAGTATAAAGGGGTGAATCAACTTTTCTTCCCTTCATGCAAAGATTGCTCTTTCACCTTATTTGTTCACCTTTTGCATGTTTTAACATGATTTAAATAGAACAAGATCTTACATCTAGAGAAAAATCAGGTAAAAATAAAAAAAACTCGTTTTTAACAAATAAATAGGGTGATTCAGCGGACGAACCCTTATTTTCTTACAAAAGTGGGGGACAGCTATGTACGCTGGGTCATTGCTTATAAACAAGTTATAATAAACAAATTATAATAAAAAATATTTGCATTACGTAGCTTTATTATCTGTCTTTTAAATGAGCATACATTTTATTCAAAAAATATCCGCATAAAGATTTCCTTTCAATGTTAGTCGAAGAAGGTGAAATTTTGTTGACAAAGAAAAGTTGATTCACCCAAAGACAAACAGTTAATGTTAGTCTACCTACGGCCCTTTAGGAGCGCGCGGCATGTATTCACACAGACGCGCGATATAAAATATAAACCATTATTTTATAAAGTTAAAACTGGTCCCATTGTCGCCAGATCAGTATTTAAACAAAAAATTTTTCTTTTTTCAAATCAATCTAGCCGTAACAAAACTCGGTTAAAAGGCAAATCGCTTTTTCTACGTGTTATATAAAACCCCTGTTACGTTCGAGTAACAGGGGTTTTACACATAGAAAAAGCGATTTGCCTTTTAACCGAGTTAAAAAAATGGATGTTTCTATTTGGTAGGAATTTTTGATGTGTGTTCTCTGATTACTTCGGCTATTACGGCTAGATTGATTTGAAAAAAAAACCCGGTCGAGTTATTATTAATCACAAATGTCGGTAAAACAATTACCGTCAGAACCGATAACTCGTTAATTTTCTAGACAAGACGTCTATTGGCACGTTACATAACAACTGTGACTTCAGACACATGAGTATTCAGTTGTTCAGGGTGAAACATGGGTCGTAAACAGAATTTCCGTTTGTATTGCAGTATTTTAAGGCAAATTCATTGCATCAACTCTTAAAGCAAACAATAAAACTTTTTGATATGCATTTAAAATAGGAAAAATACCAAGCTTATGGTCACCCTATCCGGGACTTGACTGTAGCTTTAAGTACTTATAATTACCGTTATGTAGATTTATTTTATCATATCACTCGAGTATTAGACTATCAAACAACATCATCTCTGTATTCCAAGAACCTACAATCCTACATTATGCACTTAATGTAAAACACACTTGGTATTGGTTGTTGGTAGTCATAGTCATCTATTCAGGAACAATATACAATTTTTCAATTAATTACATAGTTTAAAAATAGTAAAAAATTTAACACGTTCACTGTCACCAATCCCCATACAAAACTATCGGACAATGTCACAAGTCCCAACTGTGCATCAGTATGGGGAAGTGACCCCATAATGGAAGCACGGACTCCTGAAAAAAACCTTAATGACCCCACATTGGGGGCACCGGGACAGAGAACGTGTTAAACCATTTAAAACATTACTAAGATACCTTCTTATATAAACATTACACTAGTTAAGTTGCGAAAGGTGCTCATGTAACGTACAATGCAGTTGCTTTTCATGGTCATTTTCAAAAAAAGTTGTCCATAGTTAAGGGTTCATTGAACAAAATGATAATCATGTTCCTTCGTGTAACGAAAGTTGTTAAATTGTATGGTAATTTTCGTTACACAAAGGAGCAAGATTAACATTTTATTAAATTAATCCCATAACTACGGAAATCTTTTTCTGAAAATGACCCAGTATCCTATTCTATTCCGTACATTTATCCTACTTCCTTCTAATAAATTTGTGAAGATCTTTGGAGGTTTGATACTAAATTTCGCTTTGTTCACATACAAAATTACTTGACCAAGCGAGCACAAAAAACTCCGTTTCAGCTTTCGCAAAAATGCTGTTGTATATTTGTCGGCCGATCGTTCTCTTCTACAGGTCAAATTTCGCAGCCGATTCTCGTGAAATTTTGTGAGCAGATACCATAATTGTATAGATGTTTTGTCGATTCAGTTTTTGGTTTTTTTTTTCAAAATGGCCGAGCCATGGGGGACAGGCTTGCGAGGTCTACAGCTCACAGAACCATGACTCGTAGCAAGGACTATTAAAACATTCTCCATACAAAAAGCTGTTCCCCTAATTCACAACGGCATCTATTTATAAGCTTGGTAAAAGAATTATATTATTTACAATTATTCAACTTTGCAAACGTGACACAGTATTTAAATGTTAGAATTTATTTATTATTCGCTGTTTACGAACTAATTGTTACTATACTATGTTTAGTTTTTTAGCGCCATCTAGTTTTTGCCCGGAAATCCCCTAGCGGTCGGGTTACAATCCAAATTATGGAGAATGACAGTCCACTTGTTTTAATGGTCCTTGCTCGTAGTATTTTAAATGTGATGGATTGTAAAGATGTTTGGACGTTTGTATGTTTGTTACAACTCAATGAACTTAACACAACATCAAAATTACAATGTATTGTGTCATTCTTATTTTTGTGCACACATTCATTACCGTCGATGTCACTACCGTTGGCTTTAATTGCTCTTTCTAAACGTTCGACTTAACCGTCATAATATCTTATGGATGAGTGAACTCATTATAGTATTATTTTTTTTAATTAATTAGAAATAGTAATAACGCTCACGGTAATGACATCCACGGTAGTGACTGTGTGCACAAAAATGAGAATGATCCATTAAATGAACTCATTGACCATTTGATAAAATAATAAATATAAAATACATTATAAAAAAGACAATAATTATCATTGTCTTTGGTTTACCATTTTAACGGATTAAAACGCGTGTATTAATTCATTTTTACGTCCCGCCGTTTCGTTACCCTTTTCAGAGTAATACTGTTATCCCATCAAAAACATTACATGTAAAAAGATGCAAGTCACGCAACGCAGTTCTCCTACAACAAAAAAGTTTTGAGATGTAAAGTTAAACCAAGTCAGTACCGGGGGGGTATCAACAGAACTCGATTTCCACCGACTTGACTATTATTTAACCGTGGAGGAACACATTTTATAGATCTAATAATAGGCAAGTCGGTGGAAATCGGTACTGACTTGGTTTAATTTTTCATCTCAAAACTTTTTTGTTGTAGGAGAACTGCGTTGCGTTGCGAGACTTGCATCTTTTTAAATGTCATGTTTTTGATGGGATCTCATTTCTTTTTGTAAGTGGTCTTCCTTTAATTATTACATTCCAATCCTTATTTTCAATTTGAACTGCAAAACTAAAAAAATTGTAATCGCATGTATTTGTATAGGATTACAAACTTATGTGTGCAGTTGTGACTGAAATTACAACATATTTAGGTTTTTAAGGACTTGATAGTCTAAAAACTAACTACGTTTAAAATTTGGAGCTTGTAGGTCTGCTAGAAGTACCTTAGAATTATAATGATCATCAGTCAGTGAGTCAGTGAATGAATCAGTGACAAAACTAAGGAAATTTGACATGCAATAGTTCTTAAACTACACGTTCGAATTAAATGATATTGAGAATATATATAAGTCTTATTGTGCCCTATATATCCCTGAAATTTCAGGGTTCTAGCTTTAGCCAGTACCAAATTACGGGAGGCTGAAAATCGCCTGAATGGCTTCGAGAAAAGGATGGTACGGCCGTGCCTTTGTTTTGCTCGACTTGGCGGGGGCACTGCCGTGCCCCCAGATTAGCGACAAAATTACATTACACATACAAATTAAACAGGAAAGGTTATTTGGTCCCGGGGAATTATTACAGAAAATTTGATGAACAGATAAATTTATTATTTGGTGGTTTACTTACTGTTGTCAGTGAGCGTTCAGCAATTATGCAATAGGTAGTTAATTGCGGCGATCAATCTGGGTTAAGTTTAATATTTAGATAATAAACGTTTTTAGGACGATTTATTTTATCATATAATTATGTAACGAAGCATGTCGTTACGAAAAGTGATGGGGAAATTTTGAAATTCGTACACCTACGACTTGTCTTAAAATTTTGAACTATTTTTTTATGGATATTATGAACAAATCTATAGTCTATTCTTTTACGTCAGGTAGCTACACAAAAAACCACCTGGTTTCTTAGCATCACTTGCGAATTAGGTGTAAACTTAACGCAACCGGGAACCGACTGTTATCAGTCAGTTCCCGGTTGCGGTTGCGATATTTCAATAAGTACTTATGTTACTTATTGAAATATCACCGAAGGCAACTTTTAAAGTAAAATCCACAGACCTACGGACAACATTGACAAGTAAATATGAACAAATGTTGCCACAGTTTGGCCAGTGTCGTTCTCATCGATATTAAAATTATTGTTACATCGTAGGTTTAAGGTCCACCCAGACGGGACAATCAAATTGGCAATTTGATCGGCTAATCTATATACCAACTTTTTCCAGTGATTTCGACGGATCAAAAGGTCTGTAGACCCCTAATTAGAGATAAAAAATTAATGTCAAACCAGCAATAATGTACATGAAAATTATTTATTTATGATAGTTTATTGAATACATACACTCAATTAAATGAATTAATAAAATTATTTTTCTTTATTTTCAAATTCCCAACAATTTTTTGTTAAAAAGATGGACCACCCATCTTTTTAACAAAAAAAGCGGGTATCTTCAGAAATAGTTGACCACTATTTACAAACTACTTTTATGTATCTAACGATATACGATGTCATTGCTATTACGAGTGTTTATTGAAATTGTTACGTGTTATTATGGATTCGCAAGATTCGGGACCAGAGCCATGTTCATCAAAATGTTCGCCTCCAACAAAAAGGAGAAAAAAATCTATTAGTGAAACTGAAAAAGAGATGATTCATCGAGTTTACGTTTATATTTATAATGAGATGGTAGACAGATTGCAGGACGAACAAGATATCCCAGAGGACATTCATGTCAATAAAAACGAGTGTGTCTTGAAAACACCTCTTATTTGAAACTAATATACTTATTTTTAATTTAAATTAGTCTGTTATTTGTCTTTACAACTTGTCGATATATTGTTATCGACATATACCCTTCACTATTTTTATTTTGCTGTTCCTGGTATCATTTTACCTGTCAGTCAATTGTCAATTCAGTCCGTAGGTCTGTGGATTTTACTTTAGTGACTCCTATCCTAAGAAGATGAGATAAAATAAGAAACCAAAGACAAACACAAAGCCCACCGAGAAACTAAAGTGACACAAACAAACTGATTAAGGGTCAGCTATGCTAGGTCAAACTACCTTCTCAGTTATTATTATTTCTGAAAGTTATACAAAAAATGACAACAATTGGACCTTTTTAGAAAGCTTATAAACTGAGGAACTAAATTCTGTAATTTTTAGGCGAAATGTCGTAATTTTTCTTAAGTAATGCCTCGTAGTGTTACCGAATTTGGAACAAAATACAATAACTTGTGACTTCAAATCCTTTTATTTGTAAAATTTTGAAAAGTTTTGGTACGTTTTTTTTTATTTTCCTTAATCTGTCGTCTATGTCGTTAAATGTTTTTTTTATTCTCAATTTAAGTAGTTTTTTCAGAGTTTTAGGTCGAAAGGCGGGTTTTAAAAAAAACTAGTAACTCAAATAACTTAAAAACCAATGAGTTTTTACCCGTGGTTGATTGGACTTAAACCTTTTAGCACTTAGTCATCGTTTCGGCTCTGTGACCCCGATTATCCATGGAACCAACAAACAAGACTTAATGGCGTATACACGAGGTGAATTTTAATTAGACCATTAATTTTACACGCAGGTTATTGTACCTACTCCTATGGTTACCGTCGGGAGTTTTCATGTCGGATAAACGGGTGATATAAGGCTTTACAGGGAGGCACGTTTTAGCTTTTTTTATGCGACTACGCGAAGTAAAAAGGAGGGTTATGATTTTAGCACTGTATAATTTATATGAAAGAAAAATTTTGTCCCTTCATTGGTTTTAGGTTGGTTGTTTTTAGGTTAAGAAAATCCTATTAAAACAGAATGATACAGAATTCAACGTGGATGGCAAAATTGAGGGCGTTTGCTGGGTGCTCCGATGGACGAGTGGTTGAGTCGCTGGGCCAAAAATCCAGATTCCCGGTCTGGACACAGGTGAGTGCCATTTAATTTTTCTATGTACTTTGATTTCTTGTATCTATATATTTAGCACTGTATGTTTATATGTTCGTCTGTTCCCTTATAACCCAAAAACTACTGAACCGATCCAAACATGTGGAGTATCATTAGATTCGTCTTGATTCTGCATGGGTTATAGGCTAGTTAGTGAACTAAAATTAATTAGGGAGTCCGCAGTACTGTATAAAGACAAGGAATAAAAATTAAAACTTATCGGATTGTATGGAGCTATATATCAAATTAAAGAATTATTATTAAGAAAGATGATTGTCTTTCAAATAAATAAATAGGTCGTTTTCAAAAACAGATATCCGTAGTTAGGGCTTAATTAAGCAAAATGTTAACTTTTTCCTTTGTGTAAAGAAGATTAACCTTATAAATTGTATGGTAACTTTCGTTACGCAAAGGAACAAGATTACACTTTTTTTAATAAAGCCCTAATTACGGACATATTTTTTTTGAAAACGACCCAAATCATAGTGCCATAACTAATCATTTCATTGTATTTGTTTCAAATGGGCGTGTCCAGGTCCTGCCATTATGCCGCTATGCGCAATTTCGCAATAAACTAGTTGCGTTCAGTGAACGGCTCGATAAGGATCAAGGGCTTGGAATGGAACTACCTTTACCAAAGTATAAAGACGAACAAGTAGTCCAACTTCCGCCGTTTAGGAGCGCCTGACACGTATTCACACAGACGCGCGATAGCACGTCTGTGTGAGTGCGGTCCATACTGGAGCAACGCATTCTTAAACCTTTTGCTTGTAGTTTCGTACACTATTCGACTCTAGTTGCCTTTGAATTAAAAAAAAACGATGGTTGCGTGACATGCGTGAAAATATTTCTCATTTACCGCCATTTGACATTTTTATTTTGTGTTATTTAAATACATATAATTTATATATAAGGCCCAAAATTTTATAAAATTCTCTCGCTACTTCAAATCCGCTCTCGCTCTCTATTGGAAATCGAAAATTCAACAAAATAGACTACAATATAATTTTATTGTTTACTTAACGGCTACTTTATGTGTTTATGTTTTACTACTAAGAGAGAGGTTATGACGCCCGTTTTCGGTCATTCCTGCTGCACAGGTTGTCAGATCGCAGTACGACGCGGTAATGCGGCGAGCGTGATGGGCACATTTGCTCCCGGAATGATGTGGGCGGATTATTCGACTAAATTACTTATTTACTATCTGCCTAGTGGCTAAATGACAGATGTTTGTTAGACACAATTTATTTACGTAAATAAAGACTTATATAATTCACTAAGAATATATAGAAAATATGTAAATGTTATATCGCATGGTTTGCGAAATAGGCCCGGTAGGACCTGGCTCGCATTTCACATACAACTAGGGTCGGGCGGAATGCAGATTATTGCAGATTATCTTCGATTTCTAATATAAAAGTATACGTTATCAACCCAAACATGAGAGGATGCCCTGCATGACTGTGAAATCATGATTGTCAGGTATTAATTTTGTCAGAAAAGGTAGCTGGTAATGAACAAAATGAAAAAATACTTTATTTAATAGTGTTTTCGCGCTACATTTCTATCGAGCGAAGTATTCGCTATCGTGTTCTAGGTGAGAGGAAGCCCTAGATACAGTTCTGAATATTATTATATATGTTTTACAGTGACCTACGAGTCAAATAAGTGCTCTAAAAATGATTTGGAAACTAGGCTTCCGCGCCCGATTCTCGTCTTGCCTCGCCTTAAAAAGGAATCTAAACTTTTACCTACATATTTTTACAAAACTTGTAATATCTCCGAACTAGATACCCCATCCGTGTGTAGCGGCACAAATAGGTAAACAAATATTACAATAAAAAAATCTATATTTTAACAAAATATTTAATAGGGATAAGTATCTGAAAATACAATTAGCCCTATGGCACCTTTTCCCATGGAACTTCACAAATGATTTAAATCAATAGGACGTAGTAACAGGGAATAGAATCAGCCCACATGAACCAATTTTAGAATTATAGATCTTATAAGCTTAAACTTAAGATTGACATTTCACTGATGACTTTTTGTGGGTTGGATCCTTTTGCTGTGACTACGTCCGTCTAAATTAATTTGGATTAAGTACAATTTGGTTTACGTCTAATAAGATTCCTTTGGGGAATCTGGGAGCCACCTCTTGATTTTAATTTCTTATATTAATTATTTTTGATTTTGAAATGGGCCTTCCCATGCGACTTAATGAATTGGATATCGATCCTTCTTCCATCCGTCCTTCTCATTTTAACATTTATGAAGGCTTTGAATCCAGTTCACGTGTAGGGTATTAAATTAGACGTAGGAGTATAGTATTAATGAGTAAATTAAATCTAAAATGGCTTGGCGTAAAAGCATAATTATGTCAAGGAAAACCCAGTCTTCATAGACTTTGACTTGATCATTTCTGCCAATCGTTTAAAGCATAGGTATGGTGAGTTTTAAACGGCAGAGTCCATTAGTTCGATTTACACACTCTACATAAGGACAGGTTGATCCGCTTCAACCTTCCCGCTGGTCTGTTGCTCACTTTGAGCAATCAGCGAAAGTTCAAGGTGGTAGGGCCAAGCGACCTGGCTCGATCCTAGGCGCTTCGGCCCCCACCTAGTCCGACCCTCCCAAGGTGGGCCAAGCGACCAGGGAACGTCACGGCCCCCACCTGTACCTCTAGCACAACTGTGACACGCGACTCTTTGTCGAGCGACAAATGCTACCTATCTCTTTCCACTCAATATCGTGTGACAGTGACAGGTGAGGTTCTGTCGCGCGAGAAACGAAGTCGCGGCCAGTTATGCTAGACGTACTGGTCCTATTTTTGCAACAGTCAGTAAGACTCGCAAGTTTGTCAGCTTCCAAAAAAAAACGCCGAAGTGGTTTATATTCGATTTTTTACCTGTTGTGGAATAGAAAGACAAAAAGTGCGACTAAAGGCCTTTACCGACCAAGTTTCAGTGCTGTAAAGTGTAAGTTATCACTGGCAACACACAGTGCAGTAAAGTTGTAAGATGGTACGCTTTGTCGCGCGATAAATAAATGATAAAGCACCCATCACGTACTGACGAGTATGTTAGTGTGAGAGTGACGGATGTTTTATCATCTATTTATCACTCGACAAAGCCTAGCATCATAAACCTGCTGATTATAAATCTTCATTGTGAGGCTCAGTGGGATGGGCCAAACGATTTTGCGCAGCATTCCGAACACTGACCAGCCGAATTGGATTAGACGCCTCTAATGCCCCTTTTTACCCGACTGCGGCGAAGCCCAAAGGAGGGTTATGCGTTTGACCTGTATGTATGTATGTCCGTTCCTATGTCCGCTCGTAACTGCTCAACGGCACAACCGATTTTGATAAATGACACATCATTAGATTCGTCTTGATGGCGCGAGTGTCACTGGGTATGAAGTTTGTTAAAATAAACCTACGGACCTCGGACCTACCTAGGAATTTAATACCTACATATAGTCTGTTCTTTTAGGTATTCATAAAAAGGTTAATTACTTGATTAAAAAAAAATTAAAACTAGTCCGTTAGTTAGATTATTAAAAAATATTGTACACGTATTTTTTCTTTTGTTTGAGAAACAAAAAAAAAATACGAGGATACAGTGCTTAGAAGTTTCGAGTGACGTCACTCTTTGGTACAATTTTCACCTAGGAGTGACGTCCAAAAACACCGGAATAATTTGATAAACCAAAAAATACGTGTCCCATATTGTTCCATAATCTAACTAATGGACTAAATAGAATGATATTATACGTATATATTAATTATTTATGTGTGATAGTGATAGACAAGCATTTGACTTCGATCGCACCTGATGTTAAGTGACGATGAAGCCTAAGGGGTAGCATGCTTGTCTAGAAGATGCCTATTCACTCTCAACTTGAAGAGATCCAAGTCATATTTTTCTGGAAAAGTTGGGCGGGAAAAGAGTTCCACTCCTTTGCGGTCCTTAATATAAGGAAGGTAGAGCGTTTTGTACGAACTAGTAGAATATGGACGACATAGGGCCGATACAGACGGACTGCAACCCAACTGCAACTCCGTACGATTTGTATGGGAACTGCATGACAACTGCACGCCGACGCGCCGTCCGGTATCGGCCCATAAGGGTGGAATCCAATCCACGCCGAGTGCCGTGGTCGGATTTTTAACCCAGTCGTCATCCCTATTCTAATCAAAAGCATCCCTTACTGAGTTTTGAATAGCTCCATGAAACCTACGACATCTATGGCGCGGCTGTACTAATTTAATCATAGATTCTTATAATTTCAAGTAGTAGGTGTCCCGGCGAACTTCGTTTCGCCTCAGTTTATTTTTTATTTTTTTAGGGGTTTTAATAGTGTTTTTTTTATTCGGGGCACAGACAAACCAAAATATCAAAGACTATAAAAATCGGTCCACCCGTTTATGAGAAATGGGGTAACTAAGTCGACTTTGTTTTATATATATAGATAGAATTAGGTTAAATCCTATTAAAAACAGAATGGAAGTCAAAGTAGATGGCAAAATTGAGGGTGGTTACTGGGTGCTCCGGTGGACGAGTGGTTGAGTCGCTGGGCCGGAAATCCAGAGGTACCGGGTTCGATTCCCGGTCTGGACACAGGTGAGTGCCATTTAATTTTTCTATGTACTTTGATTTCTTGTATCTATACACCGTGGGCCCGTATAACCCGACCAACTTTAACCATAGATTCTAACAATGTCGATAAGGACGTATAGTCGATTAACGCTTACTTTCCGAGATAGGTATTCATAATTTTTAAAATAAAAACTCCCAAGTGTGTAACAAGCCCTAATAAATGTGACTAAGATACTTTTATTGATTTTTTGAAATCCTTTAACTAAACAGCAATTAATCTTCGCAGTATTAGATGGTAAGCGATTACAAAGCCAAAATATTGACCATTCGTTTCCATTTTAGATTTTTTTTCCTTTTTAAGAACTTTTCCTCCAGTAAGGACATGTTTATAACGAGGGACTGAATTTATTGATTTGTTTTGTTCTATAAGACTATTAATGTAAAATGACAAAATTCGACCTATGTTGATATAGCGTTATTTACTTGTAATATACCATCAGGAATACGTGATTAAAGTTGGTCGGGTTGTACGGGCCCACGGTGTATATGTATATAGATAGAGATAGATAATAATAAAGAGGAATAGATAATAACAATACATGTGCCAGATTGTGTTGGTACTTTGTTTTTTCACCATCCTCGTTCGAAATCGGACGTGAAATTTGGAAAAATCTGAAAATTATTTTTTGATATTCTACTGTGGCCACACCATGAAGAAATTAACAGAAATAGGGATTACGTCCAATAGCATAGTTATTTGGCTACCCATATCAAAAAATAGATTTGAAATATACTTGATATTTTAGTCAGGACACTCAAATAACCGAGTCAGGATATCACTTAGCACGAGTTTTGCAAAAACGTCAATATCTCGAAAACTAAGAGATTTTCACTGAAGTCAAATTTACTAAATCTAGTGTCTGATGAGCTGGTCTATCAACCCTTTTCGTATCGACGTTGGTTTTAGGGACACCCTGTATATATTTGGTATTTCCCTATCCATATCATTAGTCACGAGAAGACGACACAGGTCGGTAACAATGCGATCAATAGGGACTGATCGTATTGTTACCGACCTGTGTCGTCTTCCTTCCTGTGGCCTCCTTTTCATTGCAAACTGGCAAAGGCCTTCAGTCGATTAAAACATATGTACAAATGTAATAACTATAGGACAAAGGAAAACCTGACTCGTGATAACCATCAACCACTTTCATGGCGCTGAAAACTGACGCAACATGTAATTTTGAGCAAAAGTTTTATGTATGAAACGGGAAATCAATCAAACATAAATATACTGAAACTGTTTTTTCATCACACTTGCTCGAAAATGGTGTCATTACACTTAGGTTTTGCGGGCCGTAAATGACCTATTACGCCCTAGGGCGTAATGGTTTTCTTTTTAAATTTGAAACGCTGGTTCTGTTTTACTCTTATTTGTCATGTTCAAAGGAAACGCCAACGTATTTTTTTTCACTTTTATTACTGAAATATTTATTTAAAGAGAACTGTTATTGCCAATAATGTAAACACATATTTCTGTAACATTAATTAAATGTTTAAATAGTGCATTTCGGTATTTTGCAAAAATAGATGAATTATAAACTCGTGTTATTAAAGCCCTCGGCTTCGCCTCGGCCTTGTAACAAACACTCGTTTGTAATTCCTTACTTACCGCCCTTGATACACAATGTACTATTATTTGCATGTATTTAATGTGCATGCATGTAAACAAACAAAAATGTATAAGTGTGTGATTTAATGTAGGTATAATGGGATTTTTACAGTGAAAATAACTTATTTAACAAATAGAAAACATTTTTGACAAAATGTACTTTTGACACTGGATACTATACTCTCCACAAACGGTTAAATGTATATCAGTTTTAGGCAGCCCTATGCAGGCGCCATCTTGCTATAACATCAGTTTCGCGAGAGTTAAAATGTTAGAAGGAGCTAGTAGGGAATTCGTTTCATTTATTTTGCTATCTAATTGAGAAAAAATATGTGTTGATTGTAGTATCATTACAAAGGTGAAATAGTATATTTTTTTGTTATTAAAAAAAGGGGTGACCCCCTTCGCTCAATATTTTCTGTAATTTTAGTCGTCAAATAAAAATCTTTTAGCAATTTTTACCGATTTCATTAGTTTAACCTTGATTGCAGTCACTTATAATGTATATTTTAATTATTCTATACAAAGGATTGGAATAAAATATGTAAATGGAAATTCATTGTTTTTTTTCTTTCTTATAGCTCTTGTAGTTTAGAAAATACAGACGTATTTGTTAGAAAGTTGTGAGGGCGCGGCGCGGGGCGTGCGTCGCTAAAAACCAGGATGGTTGAAGGGTCTCGCGGGCTGGACTGTCAAGTGGTTGTGTAAACCCCTGAAATAAATGTTGGCTTTGAGGTTAATTTTTTTGTGTCGTAATTTATTTTCGTTTACGTCAAAGGTCTTTAATACGCTGAATGTCGTCTTTTGATAAGTTTTCTCTTACAAAATGCCGAAAATACCGTAAAATTGCCTCACAAGGTCATTTGCTGCTAAAATCACCATAAAGAATGCCACGTGTAGGAATGGAGCATTTCGCATTCAATGGTTGCTATTTGTGATTAATAATAACGTGGGCGTGCCTTTTGGACACTTAATGTTATGTGTTTTTTTTTAATTTCCATTCCTTATTCATTTGTGACTGTGTATCACGGCGTTCAGCCATTAAAAAAACATTAAACGATGTTTGCTCATCAAAATATTCGCGGTAAAAATGTATACTGAAACAGTTTTTGGAAAAAAATAGAAAATTTTTCATTCTGTAAATCTAATTTTTGTCTACTTTATTTTTACTGTCTCTAGAAAATAAAGTTTGATTTTTTGGAGTTTTTTTATTTATTTCATTTCATATTTGAGAAAAGCACTATACATATCTCGGCGTGGAATGGTGTTGCCAGCCTCGTAACTATCTGGCCTCTCGTTCGCTCGGCCATCTATATCTCGGCAACACCTCACTTCCCAGCCTCTGTAGTAATGTACTATTATTCAGTTGGCAGAAATTATTGATACTTTGTTATACCTAGTCTTTCTTCATTGAAAACATTTCATTTCATATTTTCTATGGTTGAACTCCTGAAGATTAAAAGGCAAAAAAAAACATCCCGTAAAAGCCAGAAATTTTGGAACATGATTATAAAAATATCGTGTTTCGAGTATTTAAGCAACCAAAAAGTTTACGACTCAAGTTTTATGCATAAACCGGTTTACGGGTAAAAACCACGTTGCTACTTGCTACATCGAGATACTGAGTCACGAACGAGGTAAAAGTATTAAGTACATTAACCTCATATAAACGCCCAAATCAGGATATACACAATGACGATCAAGGGTCTTATTGGATCAAGCATTCGCCCGCGACTATGACGTCTTAAGTTTTAATTTTGGTATTTTTAATACGTAACTGTTTATACATTTAAAAAATGTATGTGCTACCCGTAGGCCTTATTACTCATACTGATTGATAAAAAAATTAATGCTATCACGAATTCAGTCATCCGTATGATAAAAAGAATACGACGGTTAGGTCGATCGGTTAGAAAGAGCAATTAAGCCACGGTAGCGACATACACTGTAATGACTGCGTGCTCAAAAATGGGAATGACCCATCCACTGCTAAACATACATCTTGCCATGTCCACAACCGGTCGTAGGCTGGTTGCCTTTGAGTTCCAGTGACCTTAATCAACAGGTAAATCAGAGGTAAAATACTGTCGATAATGTGTTTGTTTACCAAGAGCCTTGGTTAAAATGTCAAGAACAAAACGTGCCCCCGCAAACAGCGCAAAGCCTACTTTGAAATGAGTTTTAAGAAGCCTTAGACCTTAAAACGTTCGTCGATTTAATATCAAAACGGACTTAATCGCGTAAAGACATCTGGGGGCACGGTAGTTCCCCCGCCAAGTCGAGCTTGTATATTTTCCTCGGTCGTAACGTATATTGTCGTGCTTTGACATAATAATGAGTGAACATCATGAAAACTCGTCGATTTATTGTACTCATTTGACTGCGTTTGATATACAGTTTGAAAATATACAAAAATCAAAATTTTCATTTACTTTTTTCATTTTCATGGATGAACGGGCGACTCGAATGATATTGCAAGGTTTTTTTTTCAAATCAATTCCTTTAAAAGCCGTAAAGTCAGTTACTGTCTTCAACTGAAATAAAAAAAAATCAATAAGTACTTCAATTAAAATTATAACCAATGCTTTTGTATTAATTTCGAAAGCCTTATTGATTTGGCCCAATATCTTCTATGATTTAAGACGAGTTTTCATATTTTTTCAACGTTGCCGTTGAGTTTAGGACTGTAATGTTGTGGCTAAACAGCATACAGGTGTGATGTGTATTTTATTTATTTTTCATTAATAAATGTTGGACAAAACATCACTCTCAATGGCCAAAATTCCAGCAGTCAAGCAAATTTACCTACAGAAAAAAACCCACAGTCTATGATGTTTACAGCAAATAGTAAAAAGGTCGTAAAATTTAGCAGTTAGATAGATAGATCGCTTCGAGGCTTCACCCACTTACTTCCCTTTACTGTCCCTTTGAGTAATTATGTATACTAGAGGAGCCATAGCAAACAATGAACGTGTCGCAACCTGTAGGCGAGGGCGGGGCGTGAACCACGCGACCAAAACGTCTTAAGCGCCGTGAATATCACGGCGCTTACACGTTTAGGTCGCGAGATTAAATGCCCCGCTTCCGTAACGTCGTAAGCGCTATGATTTACTCGGCGCTTATGACGTTTTGTCGCGATGTTGATCCCTTTATAGATAGAGAGAGAGAAAACATGGCCGCCACCACATGGCGCGTCTGCACGAGTTTAAATTGATACAAAAATTATTAAATTAAGCGTGATTAAACGAAAATGCAGTAAACTTAAGTGTGAAAAGTCACTCCTTGACTTTTATTTGATTTTCCTGAGTGGTTTATACAGTACCTCACTACACATGACGGCATATTTAGACGTAATTATTTTTTACTCCAACGCGTCCAGCTACCGCAGCCGTCCGGCACAGACTAAGCGCGTTTGTGCCAAGTGGCCCAAACAGGCTTTACAAGAAATCAAGTTGAGGTGCCCACTCTAGTATACATAATAACTCAATGTACTGTCCCGAGGGAACTCTTTACCGGGATATAAAGTATCCTGTGTTTCAATCCAGGACTTGGTATACTAGCATGCCGAATTTCAGCTGAATCAATCTTGTCGTTACCCCGTTATTTAGTAACAAACATCCAAACATCTTCACAAACTTTCACATTTATAATATTAGCAGGATAGGATAGAATAGGATTACTTTTGTCTTGGTCGAGACCAAAGTTGAAAGCATTTCTAATTTTGTAAGGCCTCTTAAACCCAATTCAAATTTCCTCATCCACCTTAATGGGAAATTCCATTCAATGTCGCAGCTTTTGGGAACGTCACGATTTATATTAAAGGATTCTGAAAATTATATCCCCGGTTTCTAAGTCGATAAGTGAATATTCAGCGTTTTAGCAGCGTTTTCTTCGTCATTCACCACGGCAAATATTGTCGAAATAGTTTATAGTCACGGCAAGCTTTTTATGAAGTCGGAAAGCAGTCCCGAGGCCGAATCTAGTACCTATTGAGTCTAGTTTGATCAAAGTCGTGGCGGCGTACTCTTCCATTGTGGTAATAATCGTGAAACAACAATAACGTTGGAACCGCGCGGTTAAAACGCTCGGAGAATCACCCCGATAAACTTTGTCCGATTCTGTGTATCTGTCCAAAGTAACTAGTTTCTATCTTACAGATGTACCTAATTAAATCAACAATGAAGTTAAAACCACGCAGCTGAGTGCAAATGGTGCTACGGCTCGAAGTACTTAATTTTGCCATTTATAAATATAAACAGAACTATCAACCTGTGCAATTAGAGCTACCGAAAAAATAATATTGAAATAATTCGTTATTACGTCAATACGAAAATAATAAAATAGTACATTACATAACTAGGGTGGTAATACAAAGAAAGGCCGAGATCGCAGAAGTTTGCGGCCCGAGCTGCAAGCGAGGGACATAAATATGCGATCGAGGGCTTTCCTTATTACCTCCCGTGTTGTGTACATCATTTTATGTCTACACTTGGCCAGAAAGCAGCTTTTTCCGTATGCGCAGCGTGCGGAAAAAGTCACTTTATGGCCAGGTGTGGCATAAAAATATATCTGTAAAAAGGGAGTATTTTGTTTAGACGTAATTTATATCGATTGTTTATTCATATTTTCGATGGCATTAAAAAGTACTCCGAACCAAGGACCTTAATAGTATGTACAGTCAGCTGCAGAGATCAGTATACCCCCTGCCATACTACGAATGTATGATCTCATGACTTATCTCTGCAGCTGACTGTACATAATACTTACATAGGGAGGTAAATCAAGCGTTGAAGAAACCGGCGGACTAGAGGTGCTTCAGTTATTTGTTAGCGAGTCTAGGTCCGGCTATTTATTTTAAGGTCCTTGCTCCGACCCTTGGCCTCTGTAGTGAGTAATCGAAAGAGTAAAGTAATTGAAATATTCGTGTACGGTTTCACTATCCGTGGTCTGTTTCTCAATGGCTGTGGCTGTGACTCAATCGACTTTTCCTGGTCAAAACCGACTGTAAGAGCCCTGAGTCGCATTCACAAGGTAAGACGGTACTTACCATTAGATGAGTCATCCGGTAATGTCATTCATTCATTATGCATTATTACTTTACGTAACTGTAGAACGACAGACGCGACGGTTTCCGAATTGATGCAGGTTGGTTGGAACTAGAAACACGCTTACAAATGCAGTGCAGAGGGCTAATGACGTAATTAACCTATTGAAGTGTACTGAAAAAGGTTGGTTTTTAATGGATTGCATGGAAAAAGTGAACAAAACAAACTCCTTTTTTAACCGGCTTTTTCAGGTTAGGTTTGTTTGTCAGCTTGTGTCTCTCAGAGCAGAAATAGAAGCCCCGCGCAGCGCGCAGCGGGACTTCGTCGACCTGCTGCCGGGTCATAGTTGTTTAGAAAGCCCTAATCAAAGCCCATTTTCATAGTTACCCTACTAAATGAACGGTCTAAGCATTGGCCAGCCATATCGTTAATTGATACATTCACTCATTGGCAAAATTTCATCCAACATAACTAAATGGTGCCGTTTAGTGAAAAGGCTAGGCAGTTAACCAAATGACTAATTAAACCAGTTGGCATAAATGAGAAAGTTTGTGAAGATATTTGAATGTTTAGATGTTTGGATATTTGGATGTTTGTTACTAAATAACGGGGTAACAACTTGATGGATTGAGCTGAAATTTGGCATGGCTGAAGACCAAGTCCGAGAAAGAAACATAGGATATTTTATATCCCGATAAACAGTTCCCTTGGGACAGTAACGGGAACTACGCTGGCGAAGCCGCGGGTACATGCTAGTCTTTCATAAAACCCTTGTTCCGGGTTGAGAATCAGGCCTAAGTAAATTTAATTATACCTAATTATGTTCTAATTGTTTCCGTGCTTTGGGTTTCAAGTAAATGGAATCCTATGATATTATTTCCGCGGCACGTTTTACCTTTTCCGAAATGTACTTTTGAATAAAAACTAGCCAAGTGCGAGACAGCGAGTCGGATTCCCACACGACGGTTCCGTAGCACCGTCGCCGTCGAGCAAAAAACTCGTTTATTGTATGGGGAGCGCTTTAAATTTTTAACTTTATTTTGTTTATATTATTTGTTGGTATAGCAGCATTAGAAATACATATTCTGTGAACATATCAAGCAGGCATTATTGAAATCAAGCAAAAAGACGCCCAAAAACACGTTTCTTGTATGGGGACCAATTTTAATTCTTGATAAAATTTTCTGTTAATTTTCTTTTAGCGACAGTTAAAATACACATTCTGTGAAAAGTTCAAAAAATACAGTGCTGTGACTGACCGACACACACACGTTTCTTTTATGGGGAACCTCTACAACAGTTTAAGTATTTTTTTTTATCATATAAATGAATATTTGGTAACAGACGGGAAAGGTCACACAATTTTATCGCAAAAAACTAGTGTAAAGACTGAGAAAGAAATGTTTTTTTTTTTACTCTGACATACTTGCAAGCCTTGCTGGCTGTTGTAAAAATCGGACTCGGTGGGGGCCGTGGCGTACCCTGGGATCGAACCAGATCGCTTGACCCGGACCACCATGAAGTTTCGCTGATTCCTCAAAGTGAGCAATGGACCAGCGGGAGAGGTTGAAACTGATCAACCTGTCCTTATGTTGAGAGTGTGTATCGAACGAATGGCAGTTTTAGTTGCCTAAGAAGACTCCGGGAAGATCCTTAACTGAGCCCGAGCAAGTACCGAGGGCATTTCTCCAGAAATATGTCTGCGACTCATTCATCTGTCTCCATACATTTAGTATGAAAAAGGGCCAGATGAATGAGGTGACCGCAGACATATTTCTGGAGAAATGCCCCCGAGTGAATTTTCGTCATACGGCTGTGTATAGAGAGTGCCTCAGGTTTTGTGAGATGATGGATGATAGGCCTTCTAGGGTTCCGGTTTGATTACATTTACATAATTATCTAGTTAAGTTTTTTTGTATTTTTTATTGTTATGTAGTTTCACAGTGCATTGGATTTTAGTCTGTAATGCTGTGTAAATATGTTTTTGTCATAAATAAATAAATATCGAGTGCCCTTGACAACGTCATAGAACCAAGGACCTTGAAATAAATAGCCGGACGGAGCCTCGCTAACAAAGAACTAAAGCATGTCTCATAAGCCGGCTACCTGTGTCTGCGTGCTGCTCGCAATAGGAAAAAAGTAGTTAATGTGTGCGTGCGGCTCGTAAGTACAAGCAGCCGGCTTATTAAAAATGGCTTCAGTTCTCTGTTGGCGAGGCTCCGTCCGGCTATCTATTTTAATGTCTTTGCATAGAACTGCTCATTTACAATGGCAGCGTTCTCGTAGTGTAAGTAAGTTCACGCTCGGCAAGAAAATACCTTGTTTTTGTACCAGCGCACAGAATAAGTAACAGTCGTCAAGTCTTTTATAACTAAACTGACGTTCGGGTCCTAAGCCCTTCCAGAGGAGCAAAATTTAGTACCAGTAGCCGCGCGGCGGAATCGCGTAGTGACGACTAAATGGCATGAATTCCAAAAATAGCTCATCCTCATCATTATACGTATAAGTTATTGGCACCTAAGTATTTGAATACGTTAAATGTGTCCGCTGATAAACGACGGAAGGTGAACTGGTTATAAGATTAGTCACGGTTTACGTAATAAACCCAATTACTTGATTGTCTACCATATTACTAATGAACTAATGGATTTGTGCAGATGTATATAATACGTAATAAACACATTTTAGAATAAAGTAAACGTTTGTTTGACTAAATTGAAATAGGAATGTAATCTACATCTATCTATACACCGTGCCCCCGAGTAACCCGAAAAACTGTAACTATAGATTTTAACAACTATTAGGAGTAAAAAAAGTTATATGATGTAAAGTCGAAAAACGGTTACTTTCCGAGATATTCATTATTTTTTAAATGAATACTCCCAAGTGTGTAACAAGCCCTAATAAATGTGACTAAGATACTATTACATTTTTTGTTAAACTACGAGTCCAAAAAATTTACATTTTGTTTCCATTTTAGTTTTTTTTCCTTTTTGATAGCTTTTCCTCAAGCACCTAAGGACATGTTTATAAGGAGGGGCTCAATTTACTGATTTATTTTGTTCCATAAGACTATTAATGTAAAATAACAAAATTCGACCTATTTTGATATAACGTTATTTATTTGTAATACCATCAGGAATACGTGGTTAAAAAATTTCGGGTTATTAGGGGGCACGGTGTATACAAGGTGAAATTTTAGTGGTTGTTTTCCGTTTAAGGGCATGTTCGTGTTCTGATTAGGAAAAAGTGGAAGTTTTTTTTTAGGGGAGAAAAAAATATTATTTTCTATGGAGCTGGTCGTTCAAATTAGCCGACTCTCCATACAAAAACAATATATTTTTTACGTCAAAATTTTTTTTTTCTTCTTTTTCCTAATCAAAACACGATACTGAACATGCCTTTAAACGGAAAACAACCACTAAAATTTCACCGTGTATGTACATAAAACAAAGTCGGGTTAGTTACACCATGTATAACCTCGAGAATGGGTGGACCGATTTTTATGATCTTTGAGTTTTTGGATTTGTCTCTGCCCCGAATAACAGAATAGCTATTAAAACATCTGAAAAATTAAAAATTCTGAGGCGGGACGATGTTCTCCAGGGCAGCTAGTTTCTAATAAAATTAAGGAATAAATAAATAATATTCGAAATTAGGGATGTAACGATACATAGTTTTGCCGATACGATACCGATACCGATATATTGTAGGAAATTATCGGCGATACCGATACCGATATCTTAGCTAAATAATGAAGTATGAACTTCAGATATTTGTATGTCCTGATTATACATGGAACTTGGCTATATTTAACAAAGAGTCAACCTAGAAAGTGTAAAGTAAAAATAAATAAATTGTCAACTCAAAATTCATTTTTTTTTTATTAAGAACCAAAGATTTAATTAACATAATAATTATCATTGCACAAGGTCAGTCATTGAAATTACTTTTTGCAGATTTTTTTTCATACAGCAAATTCTTTTCGCGCTCTTCAAATATCGGTTGTATATAATTCTTCGATACCGTTATATCGTCTGATATATCGGTATCGGAATCGTTACATCCCTATTCGAAAATATGATCACTTATTTGCGGTTAGGCAAAAATTACCTTTTTCCTAATTCGGTTTTAAATGAATGTAATTAATATCGTTTTTCATAATAATAATCTCTTTATTTCGGATAAGAAAACTTCCATAGCTTGTTAGTAACAAAGTGACTTATAATACCTACTAGGTTAGTAAACTTTAATTTTGTGTGTACGTAAGGTATACTTATTTTTTAGTTTGTAATTTAATGTAATGCACATTAAAGTCCAAACTCGGCAACACTTTTGATTTGCCCTACCCAGAACAATATAGGACAAACAAATCTACTTGCTATTGCATTTAGAATGTTATTAGAACTACAGCTTAAGGTGGTTTTCCACCGGCAGGGCGAGACGAGACGTGGATTGAATTGAAACTTGTATGATACAAATTTCAATTCAATCGTCGTCTCGTCTCGTGTCGCGCTACCGGTGGAAAACCACCTTCACGCTACCCAATAGAAAGGCTATTTTTTTCCTCATTAGGGCCTGGAATCCGTCAGTGCGGGCCTCCGCGAACATACCGGGACTATTCTTCAGAAATATGTCTGCGATTCATTCCTCTGTCTCCATACATTTAGTATGAAAAAGGGCCAGTTGAATGAGGTGACCGCAGACATATTTCCGAAGAATAGCCCACCGGATGCACTACACCATCTTCGCAAGCCCAATAGCATCCTAAATCGATTATTATATTGTACACGATTTTAGATTTAGATATTTCATTTAATTTCGTTTTCGTTAATTTTTTAAGTTATTCATTTTACCTACATTAATATTACACACGCGATTTGCATTAAAGTTGGTTATTTGTAAAAAAAAAAACGTATTTCAAGGCTTTTAAATAGCCTGTTTTAAGAGTATCTTAACAACCTTGTTTTCTTTACAAAATTTGTAATTTGAGACGCATAATTGTAAATAACAAACGTGTTCTCTTAATCATGACTCGATTCCACTATTTCCACTTAATTTTTAAATAAACTTATTTATTTAATCTTAATTGCACAATACAATAAAGTATAAATGGTGGACTTAATGACTTGAGGCATTCTCCACCACTCAACCAATAACTAACTAAATAAATAAAACTTACGTCTTTGTTTTTTTTATTGCCTACCAGTTCTGGGTTATTCTTCAGAAATATGTCTGCGACTTATCCCTCTGTCTCCATACATTTAGTATGAAAATGGGCCAGAGGAATAAGGTGACCGCAGACATATTTCTGAAGAATAACCCTTCTATTACCTACATAAACAACAAGAATAAAAAACAGTTTCAGTCAGTTTCTATACAAGTATTTTTTTACTAAGGTATTTGACCTTTGCAGTTTTTTCTTAAAGTTTAAAAGCACAAGGTCGAGATCATTTTTAGGGTTCCTTAGCCAAAATTCCAAAAACGGAACCCTTATAGTTTCGTCATGTCCGTCCGTCCGTATATCACAGGCATTTTATTCAAAAACTACATGATGTATATTGATGAAATTTGGAATGTAGATGTGTTGTATGAGCCGCTACTTAGTTTGGTAGTTAAATATTAAAAATAAATATTTCTAGGAGGGGTCATCAAACATCAACATACTGTGGTAGGTACATTATTAAAAATTGTCCCCCCCCCCCTTATCTTTTAAACCGTACGTCCAAAAAATATGGAAAAAATCAGAAAGGTAACGCTTAATTAATAATTTCAATGAAAATTGTTTTCAACATGATCGAATTTACAGTTTTTGAGTTATTGCTGAAAAACCGCGCTTCTCAACAAAAGGACGTAATTACTATGAAGATCCGCTCTTTCGTTGGTGCACTTTTTCACATCGTATTATTTACTCAAGTATAGCAAAAACGAAAAGGAGGATTATGATTTCAGCGCCGTATGTATACATGTATGTATGTTTGTATGTTCATCTGTTCCTTCTTAATTCAGTAACTACTGAACCGATTCAAACATGTGGGGTATCATTAGGTTCGTCGTGATTGGACGCAGGTTATAAGCTAGTTAGTTAGAAAATGTACCATATATATTTATATTTTAGTTACCAAAATTAAGATAGGGACCATGATCCTCATAAAAAGTGAAGCATTGAATGAAAGTCATCAAGTCGCATTGAATTAAGTATATGACAATTTAATGAATTTTAAAAGCTCATTTCAAAAATATATCACACATGTGTATTTCCATTTCAATTCAATAACAACAAGAAACACGTTCAATAGCCCGCGCCCTTCGCCGATACGTTTACCTTGTTCTAGCACACCTACCTCCTGGTGCACCAATGTTGGTACTAAAAAAAGTGATAAATCAGTAACGCAACCCAGCGGTAAATAGTTTAATAAATTGTGGAAATACCCCCCGCACTACGCTAGCTATTCATTGACGTTGGAGCGGGTCCAGAAACGGTTTGTTGGGCATTTGGCATTCTCAGCGGGTAAAGCTAGGATGATTGCCTCTTATGGGAGAAGGCTACTTCATTTCGGAATCGAGTCACTGGCATTGCGCAGAAGTGTTGCAGATGCAATGTTTTTATTTAAGAGGAAACAGTAAGGTGGAGAGAATTGATAATTAGGTATTTGTAAAATGTGTCGCTGTTCCGCACTGCCCGCCTCTCCGGCGCAGAGCGCGATAGAGACAACTGCAGCTTGGACCGAAAATACCTTTTAAAATTTCATGAAAACAACGTTTCGTAGTCCCCTGATTTCTTCCCCAAAACTTAACCTATTTAACTAATTTTTTCATTAAACATTAAAGAAAGGCTTTGGCCGTGTTCCTATTTTTTCTTTTTTTTTAATAATTTAGTCAAATTTGTTTTCTGGATGTGTGAACACAGCGGAAAATCTGGCATTTTTTGTAGGTTTTGGAAGGTTAATATCTCTTTTGAGAATCAATTTATCGTAAAAAGGAAAACATAAGAACATATCAATAGTAGCCATAGATTTTTGGACAAAAAATTATTGCTCTACTGGCATTATCCAGGGAGGAAACAGGGGACTACGTTTGTATGGAAAAACTGCCCTCCTGTTTCCTCTTAAGGTCATGAGAGATGAAATAGACTGCCCGCAATTGCTATCTCTTTTCTCTTTTCGTGCTCCGTCCCGAATGCCCCGCAATCCTATTACACCTCTCTGTCCCCCGCTCAGGAGAACCGTCCTCGGCAGCAGCTCGCCTGTCCCAAGACTATGTAAAACCTTAATTAGCTGTAGTCATGATACGGATATACACTTTGACTCACTACGTCGGTTTAGGAATAGCACTCGTAAATGTTTAGGTAAATTAGAACGATTATAAGTTAAAATGAATTAATGTTAAGCAAAGCATTAGGTAACTTATGTTATGTTGGATCTAGTAGTATAAGGGTATCTTTGTAATCGTTGTTTATAATGCATGCGGTGTTTACCTGTAAGTGATTGTTACACTTAGCAACCATAATAGGCAGCGCTAGAATAGTCTTAGTTTTATCAGTGTAAGCAATTGTTGGTAGACCTAATAAATAAATTAAAAAAAAATAAGGACTACTAGCGGATTATATTAGGTTTATGCCATTGTTGTTTCTTCCTATTCGCGATTCTGCACAAAATAAATTCCACACAACTGAATTTAATCACATGCGTAATGCTTCACAGTCGTTATTTCTACGCAATCTTGTTTCTTCCTAGTAGCGATTCTGCACAATATGAATTCCACACAACTGAATTTAAGCACATGCGTTATACTTCACGATTCTGTAATTATTATTTTTTTAATCTCATACATAACCGGGAATCGAACCCGGTCGAAATTGGGGCGGAGAACAATTTTTTTGATGATTTCGACTAGGAAAAAACAAGATAGTATAGAAGATAGATAAAATAAAAGATAAAGATAGTATCGGGAAGTATAAAGCATGTGATTAAATTGAGTTGTGTGGAATTTATTTTGTGCAGAATCGCGAATAGGAAGAAACAACAATGGCATAAACCTAATATAATCCCTACTAGCGCCATACTAACTACGATGAAAAGAACAAGTTTATTAAATGGACCAACGTCCATATTCGCGGGCGAGTTTCCATACAAAACCAGTCGCGGCGAACGCAGCGAGTTCGCCGCGAGCGACATTTGTATGGAACTTCGCTTCTGACTCGTCCGCAGTTCGCTCGCAAATCGCAAGTGTGATAAGGCTCTAATTAAACAAAATGTGAACCCTGTTTCTTTTTGTAACGAAAGTTACCATACAATTTATATGATTAATTTTCGTTAGACAAAGGAACATGATCAGAGCTCGAAATAGGCTGTGCCTATTTACCTAAACTTCGCGGGAGGACGTAACTAAGAGTGGTTACAACCACCAAAAATAATTATTTATTTTTAATGAACGCGGGATTTCCTGGGATTAATAAGAATACATACTGTACATAAATTCACACTCGGGGTTAAATTATTAATGAAATACAAGAATATATTGAGAACTCAAAAATCAACTTCATTCAAAATTTCTGCATTAGACAATTGTATTTCATTTTCAAAGTCAGTAATTGAAATTAATTTGTACAGTTTTTTTTCAACCAGCAAATTCTTTTCGCGCTCTTCAAATATCGGTTGTACCTATATAATCGGCGATACCGATGTATAGGCGATACCGATGTATCGGCGATACCGATATATCGGTATCGGTATCGTTACCTATCGTTACATCCCTAGTAAAAACCAATGATGGGATTTGTCGGATTGGATTTGTTTTGGGTACATTTAGATTGTGTAGTTACTAGGATTTGTTATTCTACGGCTTGTAGTTAAATTTTTAACCTCGTAAGAATTTTGTGATGAGTCAACCTACAGAGTCCTATTATTGAACATTGAATAAAATATATTTTCTATTACATTACTGTATAAAAAAAATGTTTTCTTTGTATATTTGTCAAAGCGCAAAGCCTTAAAAATTTGTTTACATCGTCACACCAATGTTTCCCAACCGCAAACAAAACATATCGCAACTAGCACAAATTGTGCAATTACCTCCGTTCTCTTAGGCCCTTAGTGCACTGCACATCACTTTCGATCGTTCCAAATCGCGCACAACACTGACACGCGCTCACTCAACAGCGGCCGACACAACACTGCAAGATCTTTGCGAAATCCGCGCGTACGCAAGTCCTTACACCACCTACAGCAGACCTCCATAAACTACCAACCTCCCCCCTTAAAACGCCCAATTCTACGCCCTAAAGAGAGAGGAACAGGTCTCGATGACTGGTCGATCTTTAACGATTATTGGACATTATCTGCCCATATGCGCAAGCGATTGATGTCTCGCGGTTCACTGACTTTCCCGAGTGGTGGGGAGTGATCTTATTTTACTAGGAAAAGGGAAAATGACGTACCCACCGACCTTGATTGTGGCATGCCGATGGCAATGGTGACATACGCAATTATAATATAATATTAAGATACTGCCCTAGCGCATACAACCATAGAAATATGTCGAGGTAGAAGGAAAAAGTGTATGTACAGTCAAGGAATTTAATTTCCAACCCACCTAAGGTCCAATATCGTATAGCATACTGTCATCATAAGAGCTAGCTAGAGTGCGACGTTACTTTGACATATCACACGCATTGTTTTGTGTCAGTAACTAGGACGTTGACATGGTGAACTGAAATTTGGAACGTCAAGGCACTATCAAAAAAGGTCGACAACCGCGGAATCGAAATTCGAAGAAAGTCCATCTTTCTCGCTCTTGCAATATTCGAATGAAAGGAACGCAGATAACGAAATTTAGATTATCGACGTTTGTGGTAGACTTTCCGGAGTCTGGATTCGGAATTATTTTAAAATGTTCTCGATTGACACTGACACCAACTGACACGTATTCGTAATTAGATGAGCAAATGACTTCGCAAAGAGGTTATCTTTAATATGCAGTGACAAATAATACGTATTGACATTTAAATACTATTACTGAAATAGAAATGTCGACCTTAATGCATTGTGAATGCTTACCAACATTTCAATGAAAAGGGTAGGAAATTAAATTCCTTGACTGTACCTCGCGTGTTGAAAACAAGTGGCGGCGACTTACTTTACTTTGCACGCCGTTTACTTCAATTGCCGTGAATGTTATTATCATATTGAAAATCTGATAATTGTTTAAAAATTACACTTTTGGCATCAAACGCCAAGTGAAAAAAATTATACGCTTGGTTCCCATACAAATCGATGAACTATTTCCCTATTTCCTTCATCTCGATATATATCTATGCGTACAACACTCATCACCATTGGCCGGGGTTATATCAAAAGTACCTACATAAAAAATATATAATAAATGACCTAATTAGAAAATTCTTAAATTCACAAATGGGTCATTCCACTGCTAGAGGTAGCCCGAGTCATGATTTTATTTCGTGTTGAAATTGTTGAACTATCATAATGCAAAAACTGTTATTTATCCCTGAAGAAGTGTTACTTACGAGTATCATCCCAAGTTATATTGATACATAAACTTGTATCTATAATGAAAAAAAAAAACACGTAATGAAATCGTTACTCGCGTTACTTTTACGTGGAATGACCCGAATGGTGATAATATGTACATAAAATACATATTTTTATTTGTAAAAAATATATAGAAAATTTATATGGTGTGCTTTGTGCAATTAAAATAAACTTAGATCCAACACTATCGCGTAGATCATAGTAAAAAAATATTCCTAGTCAGTTTTCAGAATATAAAATTAAAGTGTGACCGTTCAGTTAACTTCAACTGTATCCTAATTAAAGCAAACATACAGAACTAGAAAAATGTGAATCCATTTTTGATGTCGACCAATTAATTTCATCAAATTATTACCAAATTAAATATTTGCGTGCGTATGCAGACTTAGTATGAGTTAGTGTTCGCATATTTCCTATGGGCATCACCAAAATTAAGTCAAGAAATAAAATTAGGCTTTAAAAGTCAATCTATTTCTGGACCCAGCTTGTACGCACAGTCACACACAGTATAATAGCAGTTTTCTTTCTTCTTACAAAAGGTACATCGCGCGCTTGTATGTGTGCGCGCCGTGAACGAACGCACTACAAGCAAAGTTTTACGATTGCGTAAGAATGCTCCAGTATGGATCGCACCGTCTGCGCCTCGAGCTTGAATAGGTGAGTGGATTTTCGCCATACAAATTTGTATGCCATTCATTTAGTTTGGCACACAAATGTCGCGGACGAAAATCCACCCAGGTATCGCGCGCTCCTAAACAGCCGAAGAGTGACTACTTCTCTGTCTTTATACTTTGGCATAATACATACCACGTAGTACAGGGCATTTAAGATAAAAACATAATGATAGGTAACCACGCAGTTAATTGTTTGTATTTTCTAAAATCTGTATGCGCCATTTTGTTTTGTTTATGAATGAGTGTTTACAACTGTAATATCGTTGATCCGCATAAATGTAATTGCGTCACTTGATTTTTGTTAGTCAGCAAGTTCATTAGTCAATGGAGGAAATTATGCATTGTCATTAATTCTCAATTACGTATTGGTTTTCGTCACTAAAGGTTTCGAGCCCACTACACCGTATCATACCATGACCGTACTATGAACGTATCAGGCACGGTGTGACAAATGCTGGTCGGTGACGGAAAGTGCTAGTGGGTATAGTCTCATACTTTTCAATACAAATCATATTTATTTTACCTGATACAAAAGACCTTAAAATAAATAGCCGGACGGAGCCTCGCCAACAGAGAACTGATGCCATTTTAGGGTTCCGTACCTCAAAGAGAAAAAATTGAACCATTATAGGATCACTTTGTTGTCCGTCTGTCTGTCCTTCAGTCAAGACCCTTTATCTCGGGAACGCGTGGAGTTATCGAGTTGAAACTCAGGTCTACGGTCCCTTGAAACTGTAATAGTACATTGTGTATCAAGGGCGGTAAGTAAGGAATTACAAACGAGTGTTTGTTACAAGCCCGAGGCGAAGCCAAGGGCTTTAACAACACGAGTTTGTAATTCCTTTACCGCCCGTGGCACACACAATGTTTTTCATCACACTTGTGAGGAAATCTGATTAAAATAACCTTACTTAACCTAAATAAAATTGTAAAACTGACAGTGACATTAGTGACATTATCCATAGACAATGCGACTTCACGTCACGTTCGGAAACCATAGCGGTAAAGACTTAAAATGGTTGATTTTATTTTTGCAAAATACTGAAATGCACTATTTAAACATTTAATTAATGTTACAGAAATATGTGTTTACATGTATTTGCAATAACAGTTCTCTTTAAATAAATATTTCAGTAATAAAAGTTAAAAAAGTATGTTGGCGTTTCCTTTGAACATGACAAATAAGAGTAAAACAGAACCAGCGTTTCAAATTTAAAAAGAAAACCATTACGCCCTAGGGCGTAATAGGTCATTTACGGCCCGCAAAACCTACGTGTAATGACACCATTTTCGAGCAAGTGTGATGAAAAAAAAATGAAGCTTCTAAATTAACGTGGACAAAGACACGGCCGTTTATGTCGCAAAAAACGTAAATTTCGACACTCTCAAGAAACCAAACTTTAAGGGGTACTTTGCGTTGACAAGCTAACTATGAAATTTGGCAAGTAATACTGTCTTATACTACAAGTACACGGAAAAATCTGAAAACTATTATATTTGTAATTACCACATCTCTCAACGAACAGTTCATAAGTTTTGAGACGAACAAAATAATTTTTTTCTCCAACACTCTTTAAGGTATTTAAACGAAATTTAGACTGAAGAAAAATCATTATATTACGGTAAAAATATAATATATTTTTTTAAAAATGGTCACCATTGTGCTGCACACAGGCCTTCAATCGTGTGGGTCATTCATCATTAGAAACACGAATTGCTTTAGTTGATTAAAGTTTTCTTCGAAGGTGAAGATTTTTTCGTTGGTACTAAATCTTTTTGTCTCCATAGCACCTATTGACATCATGCGAGCCTTATAATTTTCTTAAACGATCGTTTAAGAAGTAGACTTTTCTTCGACTGTAGGCCCTTTAGATAATACCTAAATATATTACCTTTAAATCATATTTCAATATCAGTTTCACCGAAAATAACATCCGAATATTTTTTTTTTCTAATTGACAACGTTTAAATTTAAAATTTTCAAAGTTTTTATCAAGCCGCCAGTTCAAAACTTATTTTTTTGGGCCTTTCAAAAAATCGTCACAAAACTTATGAACACACGAGATAAATAACCACATTTTTACTAAAAAAAACCCGACCGCGGTGCACTTTGAAACTGCATAAAATCCGCCATTTCAGAGCGGACACAGGAACGGACATACAAACATACATACAGGTCAAACACATAACCCTCCTTTGGGCTTCGCCGCAGTCGGGTAATAAAATAAAAAATGTAGTCTTTATTTAATGTATTTGTACGGAACCCTCGGTGTGCGAGTCCGACTCGTCCGGTTTTTTTAATTGTAATGTTTATTTTGCCCGTGGACTCCCTTGTTTGGGACAATCGATCTAGTTAAACATGCTCCTTATTGTCATTTAACATCAGATAAGGTCACAATCAAATGCATAATAAACGGATATTAGGGAAAACGGTACCTACGATTAAAAAGTCGCACACTCAAATGTGTCATTGAATTGAGTGTGTACTATGTCCTATTCAATATATTTTTTTCGAAAATAGCTCTTATGTAGTTGTAATAAGGTAGCCGTTATCACATTGCAAGCATAGTAGAACAATTCAATTACCATGCAAGGTTGCTCGAGGTGTATTTTGATGGTTGTACCTACACTGTGCAAGTAGGTAACTTGCGCGGATTATGCAACGCGTAAACAACGTTATGAGAATTTTTCTGTCAAAAATATATTTTTGCGGCAGGCTTTTATTGCCGACTGTATTCAGTTTTTAATAATCGCAAACTGCATGTTGAAACTAATCAAATTTTTGTTTTAGATTAATTATATCGAAATTATATTTTTTGTTCCGTAACAATAAATGTAATACTTACCAATACCTAAAAAATAAAAACGAATGAGCCCAAACACGGCGGATTTATCATATGAAATTTCTTCATCATCTGATCAGCTCCATGGGTTATATTGTATTGTCAGCAGATTTGCAAAATTTCAGATTCAATCGCAAATCGGGAAGTGGGTCAAATTTAACTTGCAAGATTTGATCACAGACAGACAAATCTTAATCCATCCAATTTTCAAACAACATCCACAACACACAAACATCCAAACTTCTAAACATCTTTACAAACTTTCACATTTATGATACCTAATATACCTATTAGTAGAATAAGTAGGATAGGGGGTAGAATCATAGAATGTGCGAATCCAGTGACGGGAGCATTGGTATGTTCAATGCTCGTGTCACCCATGCAAGCAACCTAACGAAATGCCTTTGCTTACTCCAGCTACTTGCACTGTATACGTGTGTGTGTGTAGGTACGCAAGCATGCTGGTTAACCAAGCTTGAACACTGCTCGCGCAAGTAGGTCGCGCCTTTACTTGCTCCAGCTACACGCACCGTGTAAAATCACCATAATACTTTTATTCTGTGCCTACTCGGCCCTTACTGCGTGTCTCGAATGAAACACAGTCAACACAGTCCATATCAGTCTTGTTTAGTAAACAACTTGTTAACCGATTTCAAAAAAGGTGCAGGCCCTCAATTGGGTTGTATGTTATTTGTGTGTTACCTTATTAGACGATTAGAACTATGTTAATGAAGAAGAGCTATTGAGAACATTCTTTTACTAATTAAATGGTACTTGCAGACGGTTTTTTTTTTTAATCTAGCTCTGATGATGGGATGCATGTATTTTCAGTATATTACTCACGCAGGGCGGTAAAATTAAGAATGTTCTAGATCGCAGGTGCTCGAGGGCCGTACCGAAGTTTTATTTTTGTATGTTTGCTAGGCAATTACTCGAAGGTGGCTGAACTGATTTGGAAAATTATTTTTTGTTTGAAAGGATACACCTTTTAGTTGGTTTTGTTTCAACCAGGTCAAAATCTGATAAAGGCAATGATTTCAAAAGTAAGGATAGGACGATTCGTACAGTTCGGGTAGGTCGATTTTCGGCCGCGACATTGTATGCCAAACTAAATGTATGGTTGGTTGGTATGGTTGTTACAGTAAATGGAGCCTTTTACCACGCAATTCGGCATTTTTATAACGTCCGGCTGCGCTGCGCGCTGCGCGTCCCACTGCTGCGTTGGTCCTCACACTGATTTTTAGAACCAACGCGTTGCGCGTCTGCGCGCTCGTTAGACCTGGCCTTTATACAGGGTGTCCCTAAAACCAACTTTTATACGATCAGGGCTGATAAACCAGCTCATAAAAAACGAGACTGAGTAAAATCGACCTCATAAAAATTTCTTAATTTTCGAGATATTGACGATTACGTGAAGTTTGCACCTAATTTGTATGTGATGTCAAGCACGCCAGGTGCAAACTTAGTTCAACCGGATCGTATGAGATGAAGGCGGCAGACAGTTAATTTTGTAACAAAATATCATTATTTCAAAAATTATTACAGTGTTTAGTAAATTTTATACCATTTTAGAAACTACAATAAATGCGCAATTTTTTTACGTTGAGTGCCTGGTAATGTTGGTACATTTTTTTTTCACCACGCTAGTTCGAAGTCAGAGGTGAAATTTGAAAAAAATCGAATATTTTTTTTTTGTTATTGTACTGTGTCCACAGCATGAATAAATTAGCAAAAATAGAAAAGACGTTCAATAGCATAGTTATTTTGCCACACATAGCAAAATACAGATTTGTAAAATACTTGATATTTTAGCAATGACACTCAAAACACCGAGTCAGGGTATCACTTAGCACGAGTTTTACAAAAACGTCAATATCTCGAAAACTAAGAGATTTTTACTGAGGTCAAATTTGCTTAATCTAGGTTCTTATGAGCTGGTCTATCAGCCCTGATCGTATAAAAGTTGGTTTTAGGGACACCCTGTATACGTCAATGGATGAAGGCTTTTGAAGAAATCGAGGGAACTCAGCGAATATTATATGCATACATACAACGCTTTGCGAATTTTTAGGCTTCCTTACCTCAAAAGGAAAAAACTGAACCCTTATAGGATCACTTTGTTATCCGTCTGTCTGTACATCTGTCAAGACACTCAAGTTCCTTTATCTCGGGAACGCGTGCGTCTAACTAACGTGTCTATTGGTTGGTAGTTATCTTTTCACGCTTAAGGGTTTTATCACACTAGTGATTTCCGGGCGAGTTAGTAGCGAAGTTCCATACAAAATCGGCGAACACGCGTTTTGTATGGAATCTCGCCCGCAGCTCGCCCGCAAATCACTAGTGTGATAAGTTTGGATTTTGATGGTATGGATTGGACACTATAATGAATCTTACCCGACTAGGATAATGAGGGTAATACGTACGTGTATACGTGTGTGTAATATGAATGGCATGCCACATTTCGATGTCGATGACTTGCAGTGTCAAGGAAATGAAATGACAATGAAAGTGCATCAAATAGATTACCTGACATAAAAATATAAATGTGAACTCATTCGTCCAAAGGTAGTTATTAACCAAAATAACCGAACATCTTTAAAATAATTATAGAACCGGTCAGTTTTTATTTTTACGTATTATACTTTACTTTTCTTGGTGCAATTATTTCAAACTGGCTTTTGCGCGCGTCTTTTTATGCGTCACATTAGAGTTTTATAATATAATATCGATACCTTTGGGTTCAATTGGCGTAAAGGACATTTTGGCGAAAATGAGTTATATATACAGTTTTGTTCAGAATTTCAAGCTCTACCGTTCTGTGTAGTTAAAATTTCGATATCTTTAAAAAAAGTGCCTTTACGACCCAGTTTTTATTCATCGTGTTCGCAAAACTAGCTCAGGTTAAGGGACGTAAGTGTCAAGTTATAAAATACGAATTAAAAGGTGTATCGTAAAGTACGCCGGTAAATATGAATACTGTCGTATATGACCTATTTTTTTCTTGTTGTCCTTTAAGCCCTTCATTTTTCATGATTACTTTCCATAAGCGCATAGTCGAGGTGGGCGTTAAGGACATGTTTTCTCTTACTTGTCATTTACGACCTGCTTTTAAATTATAATACCGTAATTTGATAAACCGAATAAGGTTGTAAAGGGCAGGTATTATTTTACTTGTCCTTTACGACCTGCTTAAAAAATGATTACACCATTATTTGATAGAATTAAGGAGGTTGTAAAGGGCATGTATTCTTTTACACGTCCTTTACGGCCTGCCTTCAAATTATTATACTTGTTTACATTCCGTAATTTGATAAATCGAACAGGGCTGTAAAGGGCAAGTAGTTTTTTATTTGTCCTTTAAGACCTGCCTTAAATCTAATTATAGCACATTTTTTAAAGAAGAGAAGGGTTGTATAGGGATTAGCCTTTATTTTTGGCTTTTACTGCCACAAATGTGTGTCTAAATTCTGAAATAAAAGCAATTTACGTAGTCGTAAAGGTCTAAACTATCGATACCTTTAATTGGGTTCAATTGGAGTAAAGGACAAAACGCTGGTTTTGAGGAGAAGCAAAAAACAGTTTTATTTTACAAAAAATTGCTATAGTATTTTGGTTTCTCGACCTATACTTTCGACATGTATATGAAACATATTAGAAATGCCCGTATCTTTAACCTGTGATGGCAGTTCTAGCTGTAAACAATGTATTATGGAAGTTAGATGTCCTTTACAACTGGTAAAAATGCTATCAATGTCATTTACACCCGTGACTTTTTTAGACATTTGGAAATGATGGGGTTGTAAATGACGGTCTCAGGTGACTTTGTTCCAATTTCGGGGCGTAAAGTTAACAGCTATGTAATAAAAATTGACAGTGTTCAACTTAGTTTACCTTAAAGAGACTTGAAAAATGTAGAAAAAGATGATGAATTCATTATTTTTCATACTATTATACTTTCCCGTACACGGGACAATGGTGTCCCGGCCCTTTGGGAGGCGTGCGCGGAGCCGAAGCCAACGCGTATAGGCCGTTTCGACAATTTAATGAAAGGCAACGTGTACACCCAGCGGATGCTGTTCCTGCCCGTGTCATGGAACGCACGCAGAGACAGCCCCCGCCAGATGCAAGGACTATAGTTGATTGATGGAATCTAACTCTACAGGGTTATGGTGGTGGAATTATGGACTAGATGCTGGGCTATGGATTGAGACATGACAGCGCCTGTCAGGAAAAGTGTCTCATGGCTTTCGCGGCACTGACAGACTGTGACTTGCCCTCCGCTGATGGGCCCCTGTTAAATAGCGACATTATGAGCAATGGCCCAGGGGCAACACCGCTGCCGAGGGCTGCAGGGTGTTGAGAGGTGTGCTGCGCTTTCTCCGAGGGTACTCGCGGCGTTATGCCCTTTAACACTTCCACGCCTGGAGCATATAGCTCTCGCGACTCCACTCTGGACGGCCGGTTAAGGCAAGCCGGAGGCGGAGGTCCTTTTACTAAATCCCATGACCCTCCCTAAGGACCCCCCGGCGCACTCGGGTACGTGGGGTCGCTACTCCCCAACAGCTCGCCACAAACTGCCCTGCCCTATTATACTTATTGTTTACATTAACAGTGTTTTACTCACTACGTACTCGTCCTAATGATTGACATCCTAATGTCGATAATCATTAGCCACTATGTCACTTCCATTATTATGATTTAGTACTATTGGAAGAGAGTAAAACACTAGTAGGACATTATTAAGTTGTTAAGTTTATTTTGTAATGTGATATGTATGTTAGTTTGTAAGGTATTTATCTATGGGCCTTTGATGCCTGAAATAAATAAATTATTATTTGTATGTCTTTCCCGGATACGAGACAATGGTGTCCCGGCCCTTTGGGAGGCGTGCGCGGAGCCGGAGCCAACGCGTAGAGGCCTTTTCGACAATTTAATGAAAGGCAAAGTGTACACCCAGCGGATGCTGTCCCTGCCCGTGTCATGGGACGCTTGCAGAGACAGCCCCCGCCAGATGCAAGGACTATTGTTGATTGATGGAATCTAACTCTACTGGGCTATGGCGGTGGAAATATGGACTAAATACTGGGTTATGGATTGAGACATGACGGCGCCTGTCAGGAAAAGTGTCTCGTGGCTTTCGTGGCACTGACAGACCGTGACTTGCCCTCCGCTGATGGGCCCCTGTTAAATAAATAGCGACATTATGAGCAATGGCCTAGCTAGGGGCAACACCGGTGCCGAGGGCTACAGGGTGTCGAGAGGTGTGCTGCGCTTTCTCCGAGGGTACTCGCGGCATTCGCTCGTGTCCAAAATACCGCATTCCCGAAATACCACATTTTTCAAAAAACCAGATTTTCGATTTATGAGATTCCTGTCTTACCACATTCCCATTACAGTAGATTATAAAATCGTAAGTTACTCAAGGATCTAAATCACTTTGTTGGGTGTGTAATTTTGGGAATCTTGTATACGGAGAATCTGGTGTATCGAGAATCCGGTATTTTAAAAAAAGTGTATTTTAGGAATGCGGTATTTTGGGAATGAGCGGCGGCATTATGCCCTTTAACACTTCCACGCCTGGAGCATATAGCTCTCGCGACTCCACTCTGGACGGCCGGTTAAGGCAAGCCAGAGGCGGAGGTCCTTACACTCTTACCCATGAACCCTCCCTAAGGACCCCTAGGAGCACTCGGGTACGTGGAGTCGCTACTCCTCAACAGCTCGCCACAAGCTGCCCTGCGTTAAAATGTCAATTCACTACCCAAATAATCCCACCACCCTCGCCAACTGTACTCTGTAGTAGCGTCACTTACTGACCGCGCATACAATTTATGTGACGAGGATCATTTGGGTAGTGAATTGACACATTTAAAGAACGTTCTACAGAGAAATGGTTGTAATGGGCGGATTATACCACCTAGACGCACCGTTTTGCCTAAGCACCTGGACTATAAAGTTGAACGACAACCGGCGTACCTGCCATAAATGTAAAGGGAGTGACAGGTAAAGTTGCCAATATTTTAAAGAAGTTTTTGGTGAAGACTGTCTTCACTCCCCACAGAAAACTGGCACAATATCTACGTACGCAAAGGGACCGTTTTCCGCTTGAATGCCCAGGTATTTACAAAATTGACTGCAGCTGTGGTAGCTCTTACATAGGTCAGAATAAGCGCACTATCTCATGCCGTATAAAGGAGCACATCCGAATGTTTAAAAACAACGAACCCCGGAAATCGGCAATCGCTGAACATCTTCTGAACGCGGAAACGAATCATTGGATTGAGTTGCACAACCCATAGATCCTCTCGCTCGACAGAAAAACACTATATACCCAGAATGGTTAAGGAAGCTATTAAAATCCTCAAGTATAAAAATTTCAACCGGGAAGACGGGTTTCAACTGTCGAGCATCTGGTATCCAGTGATCCGTAAGTTCTCCAAGGGAAAAAATACATGTTCAGGAGTAAATACGCGGAGTGATACTGTAAGTGTTGTGTGTCGTCGAGTTCCAAGTGAGAATGCGGACGGTAGTAGTATAAATAACGCGCGGACGAAGCGAACCCGAAAGAGGGTAGATCGCTATGGTGTGTGGGTAGACTACAACTAAAAACTCGCTGCATGTCAGTTACTCCGTGATAATGGCGCTTGCAACAGTGCCGAAATATCGGGAACTCACAAAAACAAACATACATGGTAAATATCCCGTCGTTAATAGTAGCTATTATGCCTAGCTGAATTCATCATCTTTTTATACATTTTTCAAGTCTCTTTAAGGTAAACTAAGTTGAAAACTGTCAATTTTTATTACATAGCTGTTAACTTTACGCCCCAAAATTGGAACAAAGTCATCTGAGATTGTCATTTACAACCCCATCATTTCCAAATGCCCAAAAAAGTCACGGGTGTAAATGACATTGATAACATTTTTACCAGTTGTAAAGGACATCTAACTTCCATAATACATTGTTTACAGCTAGAACTACCATCACAGGTTAAAGATACGGGCATTTCAAATATTTTTCATATACATGTCGAAAATATAGGTCGAGAAACAAAAAAACTATAGCCATTTTTTGTAAAATAAAATGGTTTTTTGGCTTCTCCTCAAAACCAGCGTTTTGTCCTTTACGCCAATTGAACCCAAAGGTATCGATATGCTATACATATAATTTATTTATGTCACACCTGGCCATAAAGTGGCTTTTTCCGCGCGCTGCGCGTACGGAAAAAACAGCTTTCTGGCCATGTGTAGACATAAAATGATGTACACAACACGGGAGGTAATAAAGAAAGCCCTCGATCGCATATTTACGTGCCTCGCTTGCAGCTCGGGCCGCAAACTTCTGCGGTCTCGGCCTTTCTTTGTATTACCACCCTAGTTGTGTAATGTACTATACCGAAATAGCTCAGGGATTCAGCAACTTGAAGTGGCAGTGGGCTGGGCATGTCTGTCGTAGAGCCGACGACCACTGCCCCTAGACGACCCAAGTAGCACAGAAGCTGTATAAAAGCTTATACAGCTCTTATAGGGCCTAAACTGGAGGTATAATGGCTGTATAAGCTTTTATACAGCTTGTGTGCTACTTGGGGAGCTCTAAAGTGGAGGCCGCGAATTGGAAAACGTAGTGTAGGGCATCCTGTAACAAGGTGGGGTGACGATATTGGAACGGCAATAGGTGGTGACTGGAGGAGGAGAGCTGAAGATCGAGCGCAGTGGCGTGCCATGGGAGAGGCCTATGTCCAGCAGTGGACTGATACAGGATGATGATGATGATGATTTTGGGGCGGTACTATACAGTGTGGAAGTCCAATACGAGCAAACAATTAAACCAGATATAGCGTTCACTAGTGTTATCATTGATTAATATGATTTTTTAAATTACACTTAATAGTGACCTCGTAATTAATTTTTGAAAATTTACCGAGCAGCAATGTACCGCATACATGCTTGTTATGACATTGCGAGATACGAGCTTTTTTAAAGTAACTGGCAACTAGCGTGTTTGTCAACTTGAACGTGTTGCGTTACATTGCGGCCCGAATTATTTTGTATGGTAAATATTTTCATTGTAGTTTTAAGCAAAAGTTATCTGAATATACTTCTTAGGTCCTATGCTGACCAACGTTTCAATATTCGCCCGTATTACATTTCCACACTCTTAACTATAAATTCTAACAACTATTAGGAGTAAAAAAAGTTATATAATATGATGTACCTATAGTCGAAAATCGCTTACTTTCAGAGATATTTATTATTTTTTAAATGAAAACTCCCAAGTGTGTAACAAGCCCTAATAAAGGTGACTAAGATAGTTTTTACTAATTTTTTAAAATCCTTTAACTAAACAGCAATTAACCTTCGCAGTATTTGATGGTAAGCGATGACCTTTCGTTTCCATTTTAACTTTTTTTTTGATAACTTTCCTCCAGTAAGGCATGTTTATAAGGAGGGGCTGAATTTACTGATTTATTTTGTTCCATAAGACTATTAATGTAAAATTACAATATTCGACCTATATTTAAATACGTGGTTAAAGTTTGTCGGGTAACTCGTAGCTACGGTGTATGTATGACCTTCACTATCTCCATAGGTACCATATTTCATTAAAATCGGTTCAGCAGCTTAAGCGTGAAAAGGTTACAGACAGACAGAGTTACTTTCGTATTTAGACATTTTGATTTTAAAATGTACGGCTAGGCGAAACTTAAGCTATGTTTAAATACCGTCTAACCTGTCAGTTGCTGACGAAATATATGGAATTTGACACTAAGGGCCTTATCACATTTGCGGTTTGCGGGCGAGCTGTGGGCGAGTGTCCATACAAAAGTTCGCCACGAGCGACATTTGTATGGAATTTTGCTTCTAACTCTCTGGTAAGGCCCTAATCGTCAGTTTTGTGAGGATCTGTTAGTTGCCAGTCAAGAGGACATCTATGTATATCGAACAAAGTTGGGCTAGTTACACCATTTATAACTCGAGACCGAGTGGATCGATTTTTATGATTATCGATTTTTTAGGTTTGTGTGTAGAGACAATTGTGTATATGTTTTAATAGTTGTTCGGGGCAGAGGCCCCGAATAACTATTAAAACATCTACACAATTAAAAATTCTGTGGCGGAACAAAGCTAGCCGGAACAGCTAGTTTTAAATAAAACAGCGCATTTATAATATTAGCTTGGATGATTAATGCTATTGTTATTTTATAGAACATGTTTTCATAAACAGATTGCATACACAAACACAATAAGTACCTAAACTGACGTTGGCATTTGTACACAATAGTAAACACTCTATATTAGAATATTATCATCATCATCATCGGCCGTAAAACATCAACTGCTTAACATAGGCCGCGCCCAAAGAACACCACCAAAGTATAAAGACAAACAAACAGACGTATACAAAGGACAGGGCTAAGTGAGCGCGCAGACAGTTCCAACGCTTTGACGGTAGATATACCGCCAAATCAGTGCCAGTCGGCAGTGCGACACGGGGCGCGTGCACTGCGTAGCTGGTCTTTATAGCTGCACTTTTTGTTACGGGGAAATAGTTCCGAACTGTTCTTCTCTATCCTTACTTTTTAGAGCGTTCGTGCACGGCGCATATAATTTACATACAAGCGCTTGTAGTAAGAAAAAGTATTGCTATTATTGCGTGCGCAGCAGCGCCGACAGCCTTCTAGCCACAGTCGCAGGCAGGGTGGACGGCCCTTTCTATAAAGCCTGGAATGGTATGCATGTGTCGCCTAGGTTTAGTTAAATGTTGTTTGTTCCCTTGTTACTAATTATAAGGTACATTGTACTAATATGATATGGATGTACTTCCGAAATAAATGATTATTTAATTTAATTATACGGTGCCTCAATTGACCTCAAACGTCATAAACATGATAATATGTTGCCATTTTGGGAAAATAAATTATCCGTGTAAAATGCGTAACCTCACCTATTTGCTCCATAAATCATAAGAAAAATGATGTTGGGCTTGTGATATTAGATAGTTTTCTTTTCACCCGAATAAACAAATAGCATGTTAACAAACAAACAAACAATTTCGCGGGCCGGTAATTTATTTCATAAGAGATTATGGGTAATACATTTTCTTAAATTAAGAAAGTTCTAGGCGGGACTATTTGAGGGGATGTTCTTTTTACCCGACTGCGGCGAAGCCCAAAGGAGGGTTATGTGTTTGACCTGTATGTATGTCCGTTCCTGTGTCCGCTCGTAACTACTCAACGGCACATCCGATTTTGATAAATGATACATCATTAGATTCGTCTTGATGGTGAGAGTGTCACAGGGTATGAAGTTTTTTTGTAGTAGGTAGTTAAAATAAACAAAATGGCGGATTTTATGCAGTTTCAAAGTGCACCGCGGTTGGGTTTTTTTTAGTAAAAATGTGGTTATTATAATGTTTGTTTAATTTACTTTTTAGATCTATTTATTTTTTACACTTTAACATTATTTTATTACCTTTTATTGTGTCTTAATGTAATCCGTAACTTTGCAGGTTGATAAAAGGAATAATTATAGGAAGTTCTTAATTAATAGCAACATTAACCTGCCATCAGCATGCCTGATTTCGGGAAAAAAATAGTTCACCTGATTTTTTGTACAATGCGCGGTCGAAGCCGCTAGTTTTAAAATACGTATTTTGATAAGAATTATGATAAATTTAAAATGTAAAAAATCATGCCCTTTTCTATGCTAAGATATCATTGATGAAAGTACCACAATATCTCTTAAATCTAAAAATTGATACAAAGCAAAGATTGGTCACGATTGCGCACATTTTGGTTTATCTCAGCACGCATGTGTAAAGTACGTGATAAATTAAGATACCAGTATAATTAGAACTTCAGTTCAGTAGTTTTGCTATCTTGCAGAGATCTCACCTGTCTGGATGTCTGTCATATTGCCTATTACCAGTGATAAGCTGTGTTGGTAACCGTACTAAAGTCCGAATATTTTTAACTCTCCTAACCTAACGTTAAATTCTCAACACCCAATAACCTTTTCCTCCTACCAGTTTATCAGTAACCACGGCTATCATAAGTCTTACCTGAAGCGCGGCATCACCCCTGACGACCTCTGCCCCTGAGACCCTCCATCCAACATCCTACAGACCTTCGATCGCTTAATACACCACTGCCCCCGATTCACAGCCAAACGAACAGACCTGGAAATAATCTGTTAAAACCTTAACCTAAATATTCACAGTCTTAAAGAAATCCTATCCAAAGAATCATCGAGCATCATCTTCCACTCACTAATAAAACACATAGTCAAAAACCTCAAAGTTTTTAACAATACATAGATTTAATCTACATAATGCAATATTCAAAAGATAATTTAAAAGTACAGATAAACAACAGGCGGTCTTATCTCTAATTAGTGATCTCTTGCAGATAACCTTTATGGTATCTATTTGGACATTTTAAATAGACTTGTAATAAACACTTCACGTTAAGTTAGTTTCTTCGCCACATTTTCAAGTTCAAGTTCAAAATCTGTTTTAGTACTAGGTAATAAGTGTTTCACTACATTTTTATACAAAAATAGATGGTCATAATTTTTATTTTATGTATTTATTTAGCCTATATTAGTGTCCCACTGCTGGGCAAAGGCCTCTCCCCTTGATTCCCATATCTCTCTATCGATTGCCTCTTCTGGCCAGTTAATAAGAAAAGCGTCCAGGTCGTCCCGCCATCTCCGTCTGGGTCTGCCCCATCTGTATTGTCTATTTTCCAGCACCCAATTAGTGGGTGGCTACACAAGCCCACCTTTCCGGGTGCATGCGGCAGACGTGGCCGGCCCAGTCCCACTTTAGCCAGGCGGTTTTTTCTTTTCGTTTCGGACTCGATCCGTTCTTTTAATACCTAGGATACTGCACTCCATGGCCGTTTGGCAAACCTTCAGTTTAGTCATAATTTTATTTAGTATTATTTGGTTGTAAACTATTCCGTTTACCATTTAAATTTAACATTTCCCAATTACTTTTGTTTAATCTTTAATGTTTTTTCAAATTATAGATAGATAAAATGAGATACCTGTCAGTTAACACATAATGAAATGTTACTAAACGCTCGAATGGACTTGGTCAATGTTTCATATCCAAGTCATTGAATTTCATAAAACGACGCGCCCAAAATATATGTATTAGGTACAATATTTGAAAGGACGTCAGTGGAACTAGAGATTTATTTCTGCATACTTCATAACTTCAGCGTCAACTTCGTCTCAAGTATTACTTGACGCGTCATCCCGTCAACTACATAGTAGTAACAGTTCGGTGGTAGATATGTGTAGCACGCGAGTGAGTGATTCAAAAGAGCTATATCAGTTGGTCTAGCTCACCGGCTCACTAGCTCAGTTCCGATTCAAATAACTCAGTAAGGTCAATGTGGCTAATTCCGTCTGGTGGGGCAATTCCGTACAGCGGTTTTTGCGGGTTTTTGATGAATGACAGCAGTGTGATTCTTTAAGAACATATTTACCATGGCCACAAATATTCAGAAGATTCCGCCTTAAAACCATAAATGCCATTCTAAAGAGGCAGAATCTTCTGAATATTCGCCAATATGAGCCCACGGGGGACGGCCCTATGACCCCACGGGGGAATGATAATTGATATAAAATGACACAACGTATCAAATTATATTGGAGACGCGGTTGACTGTGAAGTTGTGAATTAGTCTCCTGATCGTTCTAGCCATTAGTAAGTGGACAAAGGCTTATAATGGTTGTAATTCTATAGAATTGACTATTGAAAAGAAATGGCATCTGCGCATCTTCCAATGTGTTGACTCGTATTGATATCTACAGAATAGAAAGTGGACGTCCGAGTACTTGACACTGTCCCAGTAGATGTCTTCTTGAATAAATAAATAAATATCGGGGGACAATCTTACACAAATCGAGCTAGTCCAAACTAAGCAATGCTCATTACAGGGGCGCCGAGTACAACTTCGTGCCGTTCGGCATCGAGAGCGAGACCCTTGGCCCGTGGGGCCCCAACGCCCACCAGTTGTTCAAAGAAATTGCCAAAACGCTGGTTGACGTCACTAGGGACCGAAGAGCTGGCAGATTCCTCGCTCGACGCAAAAGTATAGCGATACAGCGAGGAAACGCTGCTAGTATCTTCGGAACCATGCCAAAGGGCCCGAATTTTTAAGATATATTTAAATTATTACGTTAGGCTTTTATTTTAGGTGTATACTGTTTCTACTTTAGGGTTTTTGTTTAGCATTTCGTTTTTAATTTAATTTGTAAGTTTGAAGTTTATAGCAATGCTTGTACTATGGGTACTAGACGACGATATACATACTTATATTGATAAATGTACGTAGTATGTATTATACATACTTAAACAGATAGTAAACATCCATGACTCAGGAACAAATACTTACATCACACAAATATTTGCCCTTGCCAGGATTTGAACCCGGGATTTCTAGCTTCGTAGGCGGTGGCACTCTCACAGAGCTAAGTGTGTGGTCATTGAATGTATAGTCATTTATTACGTCACACCTGGCATTAAAGTGGCAATAACCGCCCGCTGCGCGTGCGGAAAATCCCACTTCATGGCCTGGGGGAGACGAAATAGTACATTGTGTATCTAGGGCGGTAAGTAAAGAATTACAAACGAGTGTTTGTTACAAGGCCGAGGCGAAGCCGAGGGCTTTAATAACACGAGTTTGTAATTCCTTTACCGCCCGTGGCACACACAATGTTTATCATCACACTTGTGAGGAAATCTGATTAATTAAAATAACCTTACTTAACCTAAATAAAATTGTAAAACTGACAGTGACATTAGTGACATATTCCATAGACAATGCAAACGTCAAGTCACGTTCGGAAACCATAGCGGTAAAGACTAAAAATGGTTTATTTTATATTTGCAAAATATTGAAATACTATATTTTAACATTTAATTAATGTTACAGAAATATGTTTTTACATGTATTTGCAATAACAGTTCTCTTTAAATAAATTTTTCAGTAATAAAAGTTAAAAAAGCAAGTTGGCGTTTCCTTTGAAAATGACAAATAAGAGTAAAACAGAACTAGCGTTTCAAATTTAAAAAGAAAACCATTACGCCCTAGGGCCCTAGGGCGTAATGGTTTTCTTTTTAAATTTGAAACGATGGTTTTGTTTTACTCTTATTTGTCGTGTTCAAAGGAAATGCCAATTTATTTTTTAACTTTTACCACTGAAATATTTATTAATAGAGAACTGTTAAATTTGCAAATACATATTAACACATATTTCTGTAACATTCATTTAATGTTTAAATAGTGTATTTCAGTATTTTGCAAATATAAAATCAACCGTTTTACTTGACATTCGCATTGTCTATGGATATAATGTCACTAATGTCGCTGTCAATTTTACTATTTTATTTAGGTTAAGTAAGGTTATTTTAATTAGATTTCCTCACAAGTGTGATGAAAAACATTGCGTGTGCCACGGGCGGTAAAGGAATTACAAACGAGTGTTATTAAAGGCCGAGGCGAAGCCGAGGGCTTTAATAACACGAGTTTGTAATTCCTTACTTACCGCTCTTGATACACAATGTACTAGTACTTACCACGGGCGGTAATAAATAAAGCCTCATATAACATATTTATCGGCGTCAAATACCAGCGATCTGAGACATGATATACCGCCCTAGGTAAGTAATGTATCTGACGAAGCGTGGATTTAATTAGTAGTCAAAATCCAATTTAAAATGGAAACATGTTTCAATGATTTGAGAGCGGGCAATTTAGTAACCCGAATGGAGTGGTTCGAGGATTCAATGACATTGACAGTTGTTGACAGTTAGAGTTTCGCGCGCGGGTTTGACGCGATATGGGAAAATTGATGTGTTGTGTTCGCAAACCAAACCATTGGCTCTTAAACTTGTAAAAATCACAGTAATTAGTGGCAAGAGTGTTCACATGAACCCAAGTGATTAGTTGAGGTAACGAAGTGTGTCCATTTCCGAGTGTTTCCTTGACATACGCGCCCAAATAGTAACAATGATTGAGACCGATCGGCTAAGCTATTTATTCACTTCGACATATCTATGTATAGCAATAGAGTTAAAAACAGGGTGTTAATATTTGCATTACGTTTAACTTCAAGTTGTTATGTGGATAGGGGTGGATGATGATCAAAGTGAAAATAATAAAAAAACATTACGAGACTGACAAAAAGACGTTTACTGCTGAACATAGGATTTCCCCAAAAACTTCTACAACTTCTACTAATTCCTTATGAGCGTTTTCCAAAAAAAATACCGGGGTAGCTACTTCCTCAAAATATGGACTTTTGAGGTTTTTCTGGCTTAGAATCGTTAGTACATTCGAACCTTATACGTAAAAAAAGTGTCCCAAAATTTGTATGGGATTTTTGTCTTTCCACTACGTCACGTTCATACAATCACTATGCAAAATGGTGACGTAATGGAAAAAAAATTGGGACACTTTTTTTACGTATAAGGTTCGAAAGTACTAACGATTCTGAGCCAGAAAAACCTCACAAGTCCATATTTTGAGAAAGTAGCTACCCCGGTATTTTTTTTGGAAAACGCTCTTATACGAGGGAAAATAGTTTATTGTTCTGAATAGGAGGGCCAACATTATTTTTGATGCCTAAAAAAAAGTCCCTTTTACATTTTTACGTATATTTTTTTACTCGTTAGTATAATCTCCAAGAAACATATTATTTTGTAATTCAGAATAGCATACGCTCGCCCGAACACTTAACTAACTAACTTAACTTAACTTAGTTTAACTTTAATCGAAATATGTGGACTATGAACATAAAAATATTTGGTAACGCAGTGGACACTCAATCGGAGGCAACATGAGGACTGGTAACGCACTGGTAATTTGAATAAGAAATTAGTTTCGTGTCTTAGTGTTAGTTATTATTTGCTATAGAAAGTCTAAAATATCGATGAAATTCATAACAAACATTGAAATCTGGTTGAGAACTAACGGAAAACTGTACAAAAAATATTACGTGACATCTGCAATTCTGTAAAACGGCCATTCTCCAGAAATATGTCTGCGATCACCTAATTACCGACTCGCTGTTTTCATACTAAATGTATGGAGACGCGTGAATTAGACGCAGACATATTTCTGGAGAATGGCCGAAAAGTGTCTATCATTATTATCACTAAAAAGAAGTTTGGCCCAGGAGTGAAACATACTTAACTCAATCTCTAGACTTAAGAAAACTCCATCAAAACATTTACAAATTCCCAATGGTACTTACAGAAGTCTTTCGACCCCTAAGCCTCCCGTGTCCCTCCATTTATTTAAAAAGCTTGAGTGCACTGGCCCTCGTGATGTCCATTTCATAAAAGGATTTCGTGATGTCTACTGAATAACAAAAAACCGGTCAAGTGCGGGTCGGACTCTAGCACCGAGGTTTCCGTACAAATTTGTACCTAAGACATGTGAATAGTTCAATATAAATTGTATGGTGGGACAAACTTAACTTTGCTGTTGGAAAACTGTTGTAACCACACATCGACACAGATCGCGGTTAGTTTAGTAACTGCCAAAAAAAGTTTGTGTTAGGGCCTTTGTGATTTTCTAAAAAAACGATGCAAGTTAGGAAACTCATTATATTTTTCCTGTAATATTCAGGATGATATTAATAATCGGTAATTATTACACATTTTTTAGTTCCAGTAACTTTGGAGAAAATAGGGGGGAAGGTATTTTTTTTAACGTTTTTCGTCTTAAATCAAAACCACACGTGGAAAAATATGGTGTTGGAATTTACAAATTAAGCCCTTTCCTTTGATTCCTCGTTTAATATAATAGCCCTACTTTTAATTTTGGACATCCTATTTTAGCCCCATTAAAAAAATTAAATAAGGTATGAGAATGTTTTATGTCCTACTGGCTACTTGACAACTTTTTTCTGTGATATTATGTTATAGAAACACCTCACAATAATAGAAATATTAGTGAAACAAACCACTTCAATATCATAAAAACTCAACGAGATACAACAATGTCATCACATTTTTAGACTCCCAAATACGTGCCGAAACGCTCCCTACTAAAGCCCGTTTATACAGTGACGTCACTACTCATACGTTGTTTGGGGAAATCAATAACTTTGTTCTGCAGCTAGTTAAAACTTGCGTTTATCGTAACCGTTTCGTAACAAAAGTTACTATAATTTTTTTGGGTTATTTAATGATATTAACAGTTACATATATAGATACAAGAAATCAAAGTACACAGATAAATTAAATGGCACTCAACTGTGTACAGACCGGGAATCGAACCCGGTACCTAAACAGAATGATACGGAAGTCAAAGTAGATGGCAAAGTTGAGGGCGCTTAGCGGGTGGCACGGTGGACGAGTGGTTAAGTAGCTGGGCCGGAAATCCAGAGGTACCGGGTTCGATTCCCGGTCTGTACACAGTTGAGTGCCATTTAATTTTTCTGTGTACTTTGATTTCTTGTATCTATGTATGTAACATAGAAATGTTGTGTAATTTACCCGCATTAAAAAACCAATGAAGAGACAAAAATGTTTCTTTCATATAAAGATATTAATAGTTTTTAATAATTTTATACTTTTAAAATGGACTTTCCCACTCAGCTTTGGAGGCTCATAAAAAAAGTTACACTTTAGGTATCAAACTCAAAACTTGAACATATTTCCTTATTATGCTTATTTTAACAGGATCTTATATAATTTTTACAAATTTCAGTTACAGTCAAGTACCCAATTGGACATAGGTTTGTAATTTTTATCACTATTCCAAATTTCGAATCGATAGCAGCAGTAGTTCCGGAGATATCTGGGTGTGACGGACGGACAGACAGAAAGACGAAGTTGCACCATAAGGGTTCCTTTTTAACATTTTGGTACGGAACCCTAATGAACGCATACAATCCAAATGGGTTGATATGCAAATAAAAATATTACATTTCTAAAATTGGTTATACCGCAGACAAACTAAGTGCTTTTTTTGGGCTTTGGCTGTGAAAATAGAATAAAATGGAATAAAAATCGTTTCATTTCCCATAAAGGGTAAAGCTGGACGAGCGAAATTTTTAGTGTACGGCCTGAGTAGACGCTCGAGCGGGGCGTGCAGCGGAGCGGGGCGTGCGGCGTTCATGTTAGACCCTCTAGCACAACTGTGACACGCGATTCTTTCTCGCACGACAAACGCTACCTATCTCTTTTCACTCAATATAGTGTGAGAGTGACAGATGATGCTCTGTCGCCCGATAAACGAAGTCGCGGCCAGTTATGCTAGACAGCCAGGTGGGTGGAACTCGCATCGAAATCGTGGATCGCGCTCGGTCATTGACCGGTCTGTACAGTTCAGGTCGTAGTAGGGCCGCCGCGCTCGCACATAGCGGTTGCGTTATGATTCTTTTTAGTGTTTGATTTTAAATGGGCTGACACATGTGTTTTGTATACTGGTGTAACGTGGTAACACGGATATTAATAAGGAAAATGAATTATGGTTTTTTTATGTTCGGAAACTGAAAAAAATATTTAGACCATGTAAAATGATTTGTGAAATTCCGAATCTTTATTACAACCAATAACAGCCAATTTAAAGACATCAACCTAAATAAATGTTCTAATTGTAAATAATCGAATCGAACCGATTTATTAATTAGACATGAATTGATGATTCAATTCATGTCTAATTAATTGATGATTCAATTCATGTCTAAAGATTCAAATTTACCACTTTAAAAATATATATCGAATAAATCTTACGGGGTGCAGGTAAATATGATAACAAGTCCTTATTGCTACGACATAAGGTGTATTCAGTCGGACATAGTTTTCAATATTTGGTTGCACCCATATTTGTACACTTGACTGTAATTACATTACTTTTTTCGCCACCTCGGAGTGGTTGCGTTTGTCCAGGGGAAACCCGTCAACTTGCAAAAAGATAAATTTGCGTATGAAATGAGGCTATAAGTTAAATTTGTACCCTAACCTTGCAACTTCAGGAGCTTCTGGCAGGTATTTAGCAACGCTCCACCAAATTGTTCTGTTCTGTCAATGTTACCTCGAGATTACCAGCATAAAAAACTATAGATTAAACCCAAAACTATCCTTGAGGCGATAGGATATTTTTCCAGATTTTTTGCAAGTTTACAAGTCTCCTCTGGGCAAACGCAACCACTCCGAGGTGCCAGACGTTGAGATTTGTGACCGGAAGTAGACCGAAATAAGGGTGAAACAAAGCATTTTCATGAGGAAATAAGATGAACATTTTGCCCCTGCCTCCTAGACCATGAGTGCACGCTGCACAAAACCCTTTGACGCTGTCCTGTCCGCCACGCTGCACTATAGGGCATTTCTCCAGAAATATGTCTGCGACTCATTCATCTGTCTCCATACATTTAGTATGAAAAAGGGCCAGATGAATGAGGTGACCGCAGACATATTTCTGGAGAAATGCCCTTATAGTTCGCGTAGAACAAGCTAGCTAGACAAAAGTCACCTTTAAATTCCTTACATATTCTTATTACTAATTATAACTAACACGTGTACATTAAGATTTACAAGTGTCATTACTATTATTGAAAATCACTAATGACGCAGTAATTAAGGTAAGTATATAAAGACATTGCATAATTTTCACTGCAATCATTTGCATAATTGCGTTTGGATAATGAAGTTACTGTGCGTGCATAAGAAATTATTTGTATTTTATTAGTGATGGAACTGGAACATAAAGGTATGGACTATCTATTGTTACTATTATTTTGGACAAAATTTTATCATAACCCCTTTTTAAACCAGTCGTGTTCATCGATAAATGTACATTTTAGTGAATATTTTGAACTTCATCGGTCAAAAAATCACATGTACCCACGTGTACCCGGTGTAATTTTTGGATATATTATATATACGTTTATGTACTTTTAAATGAATGTAGTTTGAATTTGCGGACAATTTAGTAACATTTTATGAAAATTATATGAAAGTAACTAAAAATGTGATAATTGTACATAACATGTACATACCAACGCATATATGTCGTAAAATAATTTTGTCCAGCTAGCTTGTTCTACGCGAACCATAGTGCGCTGCCCGCTGCGTCGGACACTCGCCACTCAGGCTTACGCGCGCGGCGGCTGGCGGCACTTAGAGTTGCGTAATTTCAGTAGTAGAAATTCTCAACAATACATTTTGACGATTAATTTTGCGTCGCCTTGTGAACCAAACAGGAGTTTTGTATGAAACCGAATGTAGCAGAAATATGCGATTCACATCTCAAAAAATTACGATCGTCTGGCTTTCATTTTATTTATTTATTAAAAACAACTTACATTGTGTATGAATGTGAATGGCCTTATAGTTAACAAAAATAAAATAATATCTTCACAAAAAAAACAAATATCTACAATTAATAAACTACTCTATTCAGGCGTTAAATATCCTTAAATTAATATTATAATAATGCTTCAACAAATACAAGATAAAGAATTATGTTACGCTATCACGCAAAATAGGCGCATGTTTGTCGTCGAGTTGAGGAAAACAAGCCCGCGTAAACCTAAGCCTATGTCACGCTAACAACTATTAATGTCCTAATTAAATTTATAATAATAAAAATACAAGGAAGATATTAAATGTCAATATTCGTCATTCTTTTTTTATACCCTTACACCCACGTTAATCGGTCCTTGCTTTTCCACCTTGTTCCGCTTTTCATAAACCCATAGCTGTGTATTAACCAAATATTTATTTTTTCTTAATGATTTTTGACACTAGAATTTATTATATGAATTTTAACGGCAAATAGATTTTGCTTGCATTGCTGCTTCGCGGAAAAATAGTACCTACATTACAAAACTAGGGTAGTAAAACAAAGAAAGGCCGAGATTGCAGATGTTTGCGGCCCAAGCTGCAAGCGAGGGACGTAAATAAGCGATCGAGGGCTTTCTTTATTACCCCCCGTGTTGTGTACACCATTTATGTGTACACTTGGCCAGAAAGCGGCTTTTTCCCTACGCGTAGCGTGCGGTAAAAGCCACTTTATATGGCCAGGTGTGGCATAAATAAATTAAGCAGTGTCCACTCAATCATATGCAGAGCCTTCCAGAGATATTTAAAACTAAACAATGTTAGATTATTACTTATACAAAGGACATCAAATATCACTTTGACGCGAAATATTTATTTGAACATACAATCTGGGTCAATAGTTTTTATCCTTTCTTAAAGACTTTTCTCTGTGAATGGAACTCGATGTTTATTAATTTGTTTTAATGTGGATAAATTACACCACGTTTATATTTAAGGCCAACGCACACCGGCTGCGTGTGCGTTGCGTGCACGCAGCAGCTCCTTGACTTTGTGCGTAACGCGTTCAAAATGGCGGCTCAAAGTCAAGGAGCTGCAACGCGCACGCGACGCGCACGCATCCGGTGTGACCCGGCCTTTAATATATCGATACAAATCAAATAAAGATGATACGTATTACAAATATCATCTCACAGAACTTTTCACTTCGATCTTTGACACCATGCTATGGGTGCCCTTTTGAGATATAATTAATAGGTAGTTTTAGCTTTAGTTGTTATTATTTATTGTTTATTTGGTTTTCAATTAAACAGTAAAAAATATAATATTAAAAGCGAGAAAATTCAAATATCTGTCTGTCACTGGTGTAAAATAATGTTTAAATAAATAGAATATATTGATTCAGTTCTCATCAGCGCGCTGCCATAGAAACACCTTGTATTCTGTCGGAAATAATAAAGTATACAATTGTTTGAAATCATCAATAACTGTCGTCCATTTTGAATGATTTCCTACGTCGAACACGGGCGTACTAGTATGAGTGTTTGGTTCATAATGGTATATTTCACAATCAGGCCAGTAATAGTAGATTGTGTCACAAGGGAGCAAAATGATGTATTTATGTCGAGGGCGTATATTGAATCCTGAACGAAGCGAAGGATTCTAAAGTATAATCCGGAGCGTAGTGAGGGATTCAAGTGTTAACGCCCGAGGTGAAAATGATTTTGCTACTTTATGACACATACTGCTTTTCACACCGACTATGAGGAAAATTCACATACAAACGCTACCTACTAAAATAATGAAACATATAGTTAATAATTATTAAAAATAAAATGTTAAATTTATAGTCTATTATTATTTTATAAAACTAAAATTAAGGACGGGACGAAAATGCCCTTCCATGTTATATTTACGGCCTTCGCCTGCGGCTCGGACCGCAAACACCTGTGATCTGGGCCATTCCTTATTATAACCGCCCTCTGTGTGTAATATACTAATAAAGCTGTCTATGGTATGGCATATTCTAAGAGGGTTCAAACTAAAAATACTCTGTAGTCCTTAAACAGAAAAGTACCACTTTGATCCCTCTTATGAGGAAGCAAAATACTTTTTTCTGAATAGGAGGTGTGAAAATTAAATAATGTCCCAGATCGCACCTGTTTATGGACCAAATCTTAGGTGAGGGATCTATGCGATCTGGGACTTTCTTTAATATTGCCCGAGCATAAAATGTTACGTCTTCCCCTGGCGAGGAAGCAAGCGGTCGGTCTAGGATAGCGTAAAAAGTAAAAACCAATTATAGTCCACCCACGCGGGGCACAAATAAGAATTTTGCGAACACGAGAAATACCTAATATCCGTGTTGCCAACGCTGCAAAGGGCGTTGACTCGAAAATACGGCGTAAGGTATTCGTATTTACTTGATAATTTGTGTAACTTGAGCAAAACAAATGTTTTAGGGTTCCGTGCCAAAATGGTAAAAAGGAACCCTTGTGATGCAACTCTGTCTGCCTGTCTTTCGGTCCGTCCGTCGATTCGAAATAGTGTTAAAATTCGCTAATCCGGGGCTATTGGATATAAAAAAATCTTTTTCCCTTTTTTACTTTTTATTAAAGGGGCCCATTTTTACCCGACTACGGCGAAGCAAAAAGGAGGGTTATGATTTTAGCACCGTATGTATATATGTATGTATGTTTGTATGTTTGTATGTTTGTATGTTTGTATGTTTGTATGTTTGTATGTTCGTTTGTTCCCTCATAACTCAAAAACTACTAAACCGATTCAAACATGTGGGGTATCGTTAGATTCGTCTTGATTCTGCGCGGGTTATAGGCTAGTTAGTTGAAACTGAAATTTAATATAAAGGCCGTGATTCTCAAACAACTCAAGGATTAAAAAATAAAAGTCATCGAGTAGCATCGAGTTACATATCAAATTAAAGAGCTTTAAAAACCTATTGCAAAAATGTATCACACATGCTGATACAAGAATATTATGCAACAATATTTTCATTTTAATAACAACAAGAACGATATTCAACAGCTTGATCTCCGACGATTCGTTACAGAAGGGCTAGCATAATGTGCAGTTATGGCAGCCGTGGCACGAAACGTCATCACCCGTTACTTTCATAATATATTTGAAAGAAAAAGAAAAAACATATATTGATATTTTGACACCTGCTAAATATCCTAATGGCCTGCTATGCTAGACCTTTACATGTGTCATTCGTATTGAGAGATATCGGGTAACTTCGTATTTGCGAACATTGCCGAATACATGTCATTTTCATGCCGCCAACTGACGCGTGTGTTGTGTCACATCAAAAATGTTGAAATAAAATCGTTGTAATGCCGTAAATATGCTGCCTCACTGCGAGCAGATTTAAAATATGTCTGAGGAGGCATATATTATCACCGGTACGTATTATTGTATTAATATTGAAATAATTGTACATGTCGATTTTCTCTATCCGCAATGACAGTTTGCTAAGCTACTCAACTAGAGATGTGGCTAAGATGAAGTCGATATTTTGTATCGACATTAGTTACGTATGAATTGAATAACTCAGTGCACCTAAAATACAAAATTAACCCTTTCAGATTTCCGAAAGATCCGCTTCTAGAAAAAGAGTGAATGAATACTACCGGCCGGGATAGTTTGGTTTCCGCAGCCCCGTAGCAGTAGCACAGTATGCGGTGGCCAAGATATTTTTCATAATTTCATACAAACAGAGAAACATACTTATCTAATTAAAAACTTCTTTTAATGTAGCAACATATTTGAAAAAGTAAGTCTTGGACTCAGGCAAACAGCAGACATACGTATTAAATGCACTCAAAAATATCTACTCTTTAATTGCAATAAACTTCAAGTAAAGATATTTCTAAATACGGTAACCATGTATTATCTTTTTACAGCTGACTGTAAGAGCCTTATCACTCTGGCGATTTGCGAGCGAGCCGCGGGCGAGTTTCCATACAAATGTCACTCGCGGCGAACTCAAAAAATAGTACCCAAATAGTACCCTAGGGCCCTAAAATTTCATTTCTCTAGCTATTGTAGAAGCAGAGATATAGTGAGCTCTTTCTATAAGAAATTCCCGGGTACGCCAGCTTGACGGTGTGAAATTTTGTACACCGTTAAGTCATAGAATATCTCGGCTTCTACTATAGCTACAGAAATGAAATTTTAGGGCCCTAGGGTACTATTTGGGTACTATTTTTTGAGATATTAAAGCGTTTCCAAAAACAAAGCCGTTCCAGAGATACAAACGGTGTACGCCTGCTTGACGCCCAGTAGCGTACACCGTGAACAGGCCTTATACTTCGAAAAGTTTAAGGGTACTATTTTTTTCACCAAGGTATTTCGTCGGTACTATTTGGGTAGTATTTATTGGCTGCATCAGATTCTGAATATCTTTACGGTGTACGCTATCTTGATGGACACGTATGAAAACTCGCCCGCAAATCGCCAGTGTGATAAGGTCCTAAATCGATATCTATAAATCACTCTAGTCACACTTAGTCGCACCCCTATAATAATTATTTCTTCCTACTCAATAACAGATGACACTGTGTTGTAAACTGCTTTAATCCATCTGTTGGCGAGGAGTGGAATCATATATGACAACATTTAGTTACGTTGAATCACGATATTCAAATAGGTGTTAGTGAAAGATATTTTTTCTTTGTACCTTTTTTGCAGTATAAGTAAAACACGGTAGAATTGATTTTGATAGTTCTAAAGTTGTTCCAATTAAAAGCATTTTATAAAAGTGTGGCATGTACATACGTTTTGCTACGGTTGTATGTCACCGGTTTTCATACTTTTTGACTAATTAACATATCAATTCATGTTGTTTCTCCTCCGCAAGCAGTACCGCACAGAGTCAAAGGCATGAAGCGCTCCTGGTTTCTTCGCGCAAACTGTATATAAATGTCTAAATTTTGCGAGCCCGAAGGGCGAGCTTCAGGCTTTGAGGCCAAAGGCCGAACTACTCAGCAAACACCGAATAACCCAGCATTCCGCAATAATTTTAAGCGGAACAAAGACCGAATACCGCGTCGGACCAAAGGTACCGAGCGCGCCTGGTTACTTACGTATACCTATTAGTCTGATTTTTGCGAGCCCGAAGGGCGAGCTTTAGGCTTCGAGGCCAAAGGCCGAACTCCTCAGCAAACACCCAATAATCCAGTATCCCGCAATAATTTTAAGCGGGCAAAGACCGAATACCGCGTTGGACCAAAGGCACCGAGCGCCCCTGGTTCTTACGTATACCTATTAGTCTAATTTTTGCAAGTCCGAAGGCCGAGTTTCGGGCTGCGAGGCCGAAAACCGAGCTCTTCCGCAAACACCCTGTCTCGTAGTAATTTTAAGCGGGACAAAAGCAAAGCATAAAGCGTCTTATATCGTTGTAAGCAAACCATGTATCTAAGTGTTACTGTTGTAATTCTTGTCATTAAATACTATTAAATGGAGGGTGCTCATGAAAGAGCTCGGTCGTTGGCCTCACACCCTGATATGGTTCTTAGGAAGGAAAAGGCGCTTAAAACCGTAACTGAATAATAACTAAAAATACGTAAATAAAATAAAGTTAAAAACTAAAACCCGACTACGAAAAAGTCTAAAACAAGAATCTTAGGTTTTAGTTCGCCAGGTACAGATAAATTGCAATTTTTTTAATTTAGAGAACGTTTCGAGTATGCCGTCAATCGTTCGTAGTCGGAGGCCCCGGCAAGAAGACAAACAAAAAAGGGGCCTCCGACTACGAACGATTGACGGCATACTCGAAACGTTCTCTAAATTAAAAAAATTGCAATTTATCTGTACCTGGCGAACTAAAACCTAAGATTCTTGTTTTAGACTTTTTCGTAGTCGGGTTTTAGTTTTTAACTTTATTTTTTATTAAATAGGATTTGAAAATAAAAAGTTATTATATCAAATGAAAGGGCTTAATTTGTGGATACCAAAACTTAATTTTTCTTAAACTTTTAATTTAATCTCCGAAGTTACTGAACAGAAAAATGTGCAATAATTACTAATTATTAACATCACCCGAATATAACAAGAAAAATATAATGGTTTTCCTAACTTAACACAAAAATCGTAACAAACCTTATTTTATTCGTTACTAAACTAACCGCGACGTATGTCGATATATGGGTACAACAGTTTTCCAACGGCAAAGTTAAGTTTGTCCCTCAATACAGTTTATCTTGGACTATTTACATACTACAAGTTCCTACGGAGCCCTCGGTGGGCGAGTCCGACTCGCACTTGACCGGCTTTTTGTTCATAATACCAGTGTTTACGTTGGAATAATTGAAAGTTAATACACAAACCAGTGTTTGTTAGAAGTTTAATAACACGAGTTTGTAATTCCTTTACCACCCGTGGCACACACAATGTTTTTCATCATACTTGTGAGGAAATCTAAATTACCTTATTACTAGAGATGTGCCATTCTTGGAAACGTTCTCCGTTTTGTATGGACTGAGAACGTTCTCGAGAACATTTCCCATACAAAACTGAGAACGTTTCCGAGAATTCTCGAGACCGGCACAACTCTACTTATTACTTAATCCACCCAGTATGAGAAGAAAATTTTAAAACGGAAATTGACATTATAACCATAGATAATGCGAATGTCAAGTCACGTTCGGATAGCGGTAATAGTATTTTATGCAACAGTTGTATATGTAGGGTCAAAAAATGCGAATGGCGTGAGCCGCGTGCGATACGAGCCGCCGCGGCGGCGAGTATCGCAAATAAAGACGCCATGACTTAATTACACAACGTTGCATACAATATTTTTTCTTCGATTAGTTTTTAAAATATAAAATACAACATAAAACATAGCGCGCAAACAAGGTAAATATGACATGACGTCAGTCCGTCAGAGTGACAATATAATAAGTATGTGTCTATGGTAAACTTTATTTTTAATTTGACGTATACTCGCTAGTGACACGCAGTGACAATATTAAAAATATTTTTTTTTATTCAATTCAATTCAATTCGTTTATTTCGGAATTAATCCATATTTGGTTAGTTACATTAAGACTTATCACTAGGTTAGTACTACACTACTTACATTAATTAATTATCTACGAGCAGGACATGGAGTATAATCCAGTAATATCGAAAGGGGCCATCTTCTCGTCCTGCCACAGTTTCCAGGAGGCTATTGGAGCTACTGCCGAGACGCCGCAGCAAAGACGCGACACGTTTCCGCTTTATAGCATGAAAGCCATCCGTGCGCGCCTCCGCGAACATTCCTGTACGTCTAGCATAACTGTGACACGCGACTCTTTGTCGCGCGACAAATGCTACCTATCTCTTTCCACTCAATATAGTGTGACAGTGACAGGTGATGCTCTCTCGCGCGAGAAACGAAGTCGCGGCCAGTTATGCTAGACGTACTGACGCACTACATTGCCTTGTTTATGTTGGCATCAAAGAATTTAGTTCGGAAAGTTTTGTTTTTCTTAAAAGCCGCAGGAATTTATTTGTCTGTTAAGTTGGTAGTTGTGCATTTTTATTGTAAAGTTAGTATTGAATGCGTAATCATTGACCTAAGTTTAACCTACATTTAGAAGTCTGTGGCTGCTAGCAGTATCATTTTGCGACTATAAAGACCCAAGTGCTTTTATGGGGAATAGAGTATAGACTTCTTTGAAACATGTATTCTCTTATATTAGTGTTCGTAACCAAGTAAAAGACAGATAAAAAGTACAGGAGTAGAAAAAGACCTAAAACGGCCATTTTAGTTGATTTTATATTTGCAAAATACTAAAATACACTATTTAACCCACATTAACCATTTAATTAATGTTACCGAAATATGTTATTACATGCGTATTTGCAATAACAGTTCTTTTTAAATAAATATTTCAGTGATAAAAGTGAAAAAAGTAGGTTGGCCTTTCCTTTGAACATGACAAATAAGAGTAAAACATTACCAGCGTATTCAAATAAAAAAATGTTTTTTTAAACGATGACACGACTTAATTGATGGTAACTTGACTCCTGACCTAACGGATTGACTATACTTCGACGCAGGCTCTGACTAATTGCTGAAAAGCACCAGCCGTCGGAACAGGTGAGTACTAGATTCCGTAACCGCGTAATATTAGAATAAGTTGGTGCGCCCTGAAATGGGGTTTAAATTTGAATCTGTGTCCACCGACTTATTCGAATATTACGCGGTTACTTTTAAACAATTTCTATTGCAAAAAATATCAACATCACTTCTCTTGCTATATATTTCCGAAGCGTACCACCCAGTCCGATTCACTCGCCGGTCATATTATCGCTACGCCTACTAGACCTTGTGAGTTAGTCAGGTTTAAAAAAAAAAACGTAGAGCACCTACAATTCCAGTATAACCGTAACTATTATCCAATCATTTATGCACCAGTGTGCAAAATGTCAGATTAAATTGCATGCGACTATGCTATCAATGTCAGCACGCCCTATATTGTTGTAGGATAATGAATGACGCACTTTGCCGTTACGCTATGGTGGCTTGCTAAGGAAAAGAAAAACTAAGTAACTATAGTAAGTCTCATTAGACGAGATAAATTCTGTTAACAGACTGATTTGTAAAGGGTACAAAACACGTAAAATGAATTTAATTGTAATGTTTTTGGTAAATGAATTTAATTGTAATGGTTTTGGTAAAATATATTTTTATGCCATTTGTGCTTAAAAATGATTTCGGGCATATGGGCGCCACGGCTGGTTCTAATGAAGCGTAATCGGGAAGTCCAATTTCGACCACTTTTTCAAGAAACTGAGGCCGTATATCGACACGCGGCGAATGTTGGCTTACAAGTGGTCAAACGCCTGTGGTTTATCTGCGTAAATGGGTCGATTTCAGAGCGTTTCGACAGCGGCGGTTTTTTTCATACGTGTTCCAGCAAATATAGCAGCAAGCGGTGGTTACAGTTAACTTTTATTATAAACGATAGACGGTATCGAGGCTACACATGATTTCATCAAAAGTTGTCGTCAATCGATAGTCCTTCGTGGCAAAAATAAAGGGGACACTAATTAAATAATAAAAACGCTGGGAAAACGCCTGAAATCGACCCAAACGTGTGACTGTACATATCCCCGCATCGCAAGATCTTTCCGCAAAATCTTCCACAAAGTGGATGGGCACAGCTCCAGATGCTGTGCACGACGGCGGATCGACACACGGGGTTGGCGGCCGAGTACATATAGCTGGCCGAGCGAAGCGAGGCCGGCAACCCCATTTCCCGCCGAGGTATGTATAGTGCTTTTCTCAAATATGCAATGAAATAAATAAACTTACTAATATCCTTACTTACCCTAAATATTATTTTATAACAGAAACTTTCTATTAGAAAGTGACGTTAGTGACATATTATATCCATAGACAATCAATACAAATGTCAAGTCACGTTGGGAAACCATATACAACCAAAAGCTGTTTCAGTTTACATTTTTACCGCGAATATTTAGATGAAATATTTTAAATGTGTATTCTTGTGGTTTAGTTTGCAATTTATAATAATTAGAAATTGTTTATAATGTGTTATTTGTTATGGTCATGTCAATTTGAAATAAATAAAACTGCAAAATATAGCAAACATCGTTTTTTGTTTTTTTAATAGCTGAATGCCGTGATGCTGTGGCCCAAATAAATGTGGAATGGAAATTGAAAAAAATAGGCCGGCGATGTAAGTATGAAATTCCATTACGTGCCAAGTGTCAAGCCGCTCCGGAAACAAGGTACTTTGCGGCCTATTTTTAGGCACGTAATGTCAACATTTCATTGCATGTTTGAGAAAAATGTATTACTTTACCTTGGAATGAAAGTAGACGAACGCTTCTCCTGGTCACCTCACACAGATTTCATATACGATCAATTAAGAGTACTGCTAGGCAAATTTGTTCATTTAAGTTATAGAGTATAGGTAATTTCACGAGAGTTGAGGTGAATTATTACACACACAGCTACATGAAGTACTCATTGCAAAAAAGTGAATGAATGAAATTTAATGAATGAGTGAGTAAATAAACACAAGGCTATAGTTTAACGAAACTTTTTGGTCTATCTTGCAATTCACTGTTGAACTTGCTATCGATACGAAAAAAGAACAGTAATTTCAAAACCTCGCTGTCATTACATGACAGTATTGTTGTGTGCGTGGCCTCAACTCTCGTGAAATTACCTATACCTGTCAGCACCTTAAGGTGTTTATATAATGTCACTAGCAGACTTAATTCTGGGCTATGCCCTTGACAGTTATGGCATTACAACTCAGACGAATATAAATAGATTAGAAAAAATGCAACTAAGATTTTTAAAACTTCTAAAACGATTATAAACGTATTTAAAAATATGAATATTAACTATCAGCTTAAACATAAATACCTGTTTGCCGTCAATAACCATAGCTGTCTGGAGCTAGTCAAACCGATAGAACATGAATACTGTTGTATAAATCTATTGCTGCTGGCAAACTATTGGTACCAAGGGTTAATATTAATAATTATTATTTTATATCGTCGTCTAGTATCCATAACACAAGCCTTATTGAGCTTACTATGGGGCTAGTTCGATTTGTGTAAGATTGTCCCCTAATATTTATTTATTTATTATTTATTTATTTATTATGGAGACAGATCCCTAAAAAAATGTATCCCGTATTGAATCAATAGTTTGCCGGCAGAAATTAGACGCGAGCCTAACAAAAACCGATTTAAAAGAGTGTTAAAAAAACACTATTTAAGCACATTAACTTAATATACTAAGTAGTTTATATAGAGACTCATGATCCCACAGACAAACCTTATTATAGGTTTTGTGGGACACTGTTCCTAAATGTATGTTAAACTATGTTTTAATAAATAAATAAATAAAGATAAAAATTCGGATTCTCTTCAACACACCACCACATCAGCAATAACTTCTTCTGTGCGCACTGTGTGGCGTCTGTGGATGCTCGTGACCTGGTTCGACCCCAGGGAACGCCACGGCCGACCACCCGGTCCGACAATCGCTACGCCCATGTATGGGTTGCGAGTTTGTCAGTTTCAAAAAAAAAAAATCTGTGGATGCCTATTATCCACTAGAGCAGGGTTTCTTAAACTGTGGTCCATGGACCCCTTAGGGGTCCGTGATACGCGAGCTGGGGGTCCGTGGCTATGCATACAACACAAACTTTCATGTGCCCTTGATTTTATTTTTCTCTGATTGTATTCGGAAAGGGTCCGTAAGGTTTTCGAAATAATGTAGGGGGTCCGTGACCAAAAAAAGTTTAAGAACCTCTGCACTAGAGTGTGCGTGGTAGCGTGGCATCCAAAGAACTCAATTCCTATCGGTTAGCCTAATATCAGGCATGTGAGTACCTTATCCTACAGCTCTTAAGGAAAATGTACGCAAAATCTGCACTAGCTTGCCCAAGATATCTTTTACGCCTCGCCACACTGGTGGTACCTACTAAAATGGCTGTCCAAATAACTCGCTCGGATATTGGCTCGGATGAACGATTATGTCGACCGTAAAGTGGATTTAGCGCACAACGTAACTTTGGCGAACTGAACCACGATTTTCAATATAAATTTGCACAATTTGCAAGCGTTGTTCTGACGTAAGGCTTAACATTTTGAAATGGTAAAACGTATATACTGATTGTCAAATTGACAATCAATTGAACAAAATTGTCACGTTCTGACAAATAGTGTGCAAATAGTGTGCAAATAGTGTGTGTGTATCATTAATTTATCGCGCGACAAAGCGTAGCATCATAATCTTGCTGGTCTGGACCATAGGTGTGCGCCATTTAATTTTTCTATGTACTTTGATTTCTTGTACCTATACACCGTGGGTACGAGTAACCCGACAACCTTGAATTATAGATTTTAACAACTATTAGAAGTCAAATAGTACATTGTGTATCAAGGGCGGTAAGTAAGGAATTACAAACGAGTGTTTGTTACAAGGCCGAGGCGAAGCCGAGGGCTTTAATAACACGACGAGTTTGTAATTCCTTTACCGCCCGTGGCACACACAATGTTTTTCATCACACTTGTGAGGAAATCTAATTAAAATAACCTTACTTAACCTAAATAAAATTGTAAAACTGACAGTGACATTAGTGACATATCCATTGACAATGCGAAGGTCAAGACACGTTCGGAAACCATAACGGTAAAGACCTAAAACGGTTGATTTTATATTTGCAAAATACTGAAATACACTATTTAAACATTAAATTAATGTAACAGAAATATGTGTTTATATGTATTTGCAATAACGGTTCTCTTTAGATAAATATTTCAGTGATAAAAGTTAAAAAAGTAAATTGGCATTTCCTTTGAACATGACAAATAAGAGTAAAACAAAACCATCGTTTCAAATTTAAAAAGAAAACCATTACGCCCTAGGGCGTAATAGGTCATTTACGGCCCGCAGAACCTACGTGTAATGACACCATTTTCGAGCAAGTGTGATGAAAAAAATTATGTGATGTATACAAAAACGCTTACTTTCAGAAATATTCATTATTTTTTAAATGAAAACTCCCAAGTGTGTAACAAGCCCTAATAAAAGTGACTAAGATAGTTTTACAAATTTTTTAAAATATTTTAACTAAACAGCAATTAACATTCGCAGTATTTGATGGTAAGCGACTACGTACGAGGCCAAAAAATGTACATTTCGTTAACATTTTAGCTTTTTTTTTCTTTTTGATAACTTTTCCTCCAGTAAGGAAATGTTTATAACGAGGGGCTGAATTTACTGATTTATTTTGTTCCATAAGACTATTAATGTAAAATGACAAAATTCGACCTATGTTGATATAACGTTATTTACTTGTAATACCGTCAGGAATACGTGGTTAAAGTTTGTGGGGTAACTCGAACCCACCGTATATATGTAATATTTACGCTTTTTAGGGTTCCGTAGCCAAAATGGCAAAAACGGAACCCTTATAGTTTCGTCATGTCCGTCCGTCTGTCTGTCTGTCTGTCTGTCCGTATGTCACAGGCATTTTACTCAGAAACTACATGATGGATATTGATGAAATTTGGAATATAGGTGTGTTTTATGAGCCGCTACTTAGTTTGGTATATAAATAATTAAAATAAATATTTTTAGGGGGGGCACTCCATACATGTTAAAGACAGTAAAAAAAATTTTTTTCAGCAAATATCAACGTGTGGTACATAGTTCGACAGCTCTTTAAAAAACACCATAAGGTTCCTAAGTAATGTTTTTGATTAAGTGAATGTATTTGGAAATAATCGCTCCGAAAGTTGTGTAAATTGTGTCCCCCCCCCTCTATTTTCTAAACCGTGCGTCCGAAAAATATGAAAAAAATCAGGAAGGTAACGCTTAATTAATACTTTCAACGAAAATTATTTTCAACAAGATCGAATGTACCGTTTTTGAGTTATTGCCGATAAACTGCGCTTCTCAACAAAAGGACGTAATTGCTATGAAGATACGCTCTTTTGTTGTTGTACTTTTTTTACATCGTATTTTTTACCTTATAGTTACGGCTATGGAACCCTACACTGAGCATGGTCCGACATGCTCTTGGCCAGTTATTTTTAATTACACTCACCTATAGGTTTCCTTGTCCTGGAAAATAATATGCAGGTATTTCTTTGAGAACCGATAATCGGAGGATTCATTATTCATCGTAAATACTGGCACCATTGTAAATAATTTATCGGCTTTGACGGGATTTTCCTTACCGTACGGATTTGCCGGGAACAGCGGTTTTATCGGCTCACGCTTTTGAGTAGCTGTGGAAAATTCAGCGTTTATGGTCAAAGGGAAACGCTGACTAGTAGCGTTTAACCTCACTGCGTTCCCTCGTTTGTTGCAATGAGGGTGTTTAGAGATCATAAACCCACCAGCTGGCAGCAGGGTGGCGAAAGGTCTTTTTGACAGTAGGCGTCAAGATCCACCAATCACACCACCTGATTTTGACATCTACTGCCAAATAGACCTTTCGCCACCCTGCTGCCAGCTCGTGGATTTCTGATTTCTAAATACCCTCATTAGACTCAATTTGTGAAAAGCTACGTTCGACGGCGAATTACCAGCTATCTGCTTTGATATTCTGGCCGCTTTTTCCTACCTCGACGTAATATAATATTATATGTATTATAATTATGTGTCAATCGATTCCTGGCAAGATCGGTTAAGTCCTCGAAGTTCGATATGTCCGTTTATCGTTTTCATTGGCTCCAGAACAAGCACAATATAATAACAATAATTTTTCTTCCTACCACAAGTACATCGCGCGTTTGAATGTGTGCGCGCCGTGTACGTACGCACTACAAGCAAAGAAATGAGAATGCCTAAGAATGCTCCAGAATGGATCACACTCACACAGATGTGCTATCGAGCGTTTGTGTGAATACGTGTCACGCACTCCTAAACGACCGAAGTTGGACTGAGTAGTCCAAGTAAACGAACAAGTTTCGTTTAGCTAAAGTATCGAAGTTCAGTCCGGTTCAGTGACAGCTAAGTCAATGATTATTAATGATCATTCGTGTCGGGCTTAGGGCAACGCAAACTTCGTACAAGCCTTAGCCAACAACCTGGTCAAGCTGTAAATGGATGAATCAACTTTTTTTTGTTTTATGCCAAGATTGCCCTTTCTCCTTATTTGCTCACTTTTTGCATGTTTTAACATGATTAAAATGAATCAAGATCTTACATCTAGAGATAGATTAAAGTAAAATAAAAAATAAAACTCATTTTTAATAAATAAATAGTGTAACCTAATGGACGAACCCTTATTTTCATACAAAAGTGAGGGACAGCTATGTGCCCTGGGTCATTGCTTATAAGCAAGTTATAATAAACAAATTGTAATAAAAAATATATGCATTACGTAGCTTTATTATCTGTCTTTTAAATGAGCATAACTTTATTCAAAAAATGTCCGAATAAAGATTTCCTTTCAATTTTAGTCGGAGAAGGTAAAATTTTGTTGACAAAGAAAAGTTGATTCAACTAAATAGGTATTTTATTAGAAGAAAAACAAAAAAAATACTCGGGCAGGGCTCTTCGTTTAATGTTTTGTTCGTTAGGTGTTAGTATCGCAGTGACAAACGATGTTTTATGTACGATTGTGTAAGTAAGTGCTAACCAAATAAATAAAATGCATCCCGTATAAAATGGCAGACTGATGTGTATCAGAAAATGTGCTATGACAACTTCATTCTGTGTAGCTTTAAGATTCCATAAGATGATAATTGAAACCTCAAATTCGTTTTTAGTTTTAATATCTTTATGATCGATGCAGCGAATATTCAATCCAGTAACATTTGAGAAATTAGCTTTCAATAAGATGATATTCCGAGCCGTATTCGAGACTGATTTTGTACTCTTCTTAAATGGCAATAACCTCATTTACTGAATAGAAATACATATTGAAATTTATATTTGAAACAAGGTAAAACTTCGGAATCTTTATGAAAGATGAGCATAACTATTGTGCTAACATGATTTAAGAATTGGACGATAATTGAGTCTGAAAACATTTTGCACGCGCTAAACTCACTTTCATTTTTCACATGACTTTCAGTTTCAGCGCCTATTAGGCCCTATTTAAAGAGGCGAGAACTCGATATGCGATTTTTCATTTCATTGCGGCGATTAATCGATTAACTGTACTCATCGTACCTAGGTAGCGCGCAATGTAATCAAACTCGCTTACGAGTTCTCGCCCCGTCTAAACGGGGCCTTAAGCCCATTAAAATTAACATTAAAATTGCAAAGCATGATGTAATTCTGATTTTTTGATATGCTGTATGGACCAGTCATAGTAGTGTGATTCCCAATTTACAACTGAAAAAGTTGTGCTCGCTGCTAGTAGTGTGATTTGCAACTGAAAACCGTGTTGTACACGCGATAAACTACGCAATTTTTGAACTTTTTTTTTTTATTTCTGCTCTAACTATGCATTTTTTGACAGTAACATCTAGAGCAAAAATTAACTTCATTAAATTTGCTATAAATTAGGTTCTATTTATTTTCACCGTAAGTGTGATAGTTACCGAGGATTGAGGTTTTGTATTTGAAGGAATTCCAAAAAAGCAGGGGTGCTCTTTCAAACTTAGTGTTCACTATGCCCGTTTAGATCCGGGGCTGTAGAGAATCATCTCAACACAGTTGTTTTTTGGATAGTCTGAAGTGCTTTGACATTAAGAACCATCAAGAAACCTGGTACGTGTAGTAGGAAGAGAGATGAGAAGTTCAGTTTCGACACTTTTTGTTTGAAGCACAGACTACCTCCACTAGACGGAGCATGTTGGGCGGCGCGCGCTCACATCAGATATGGTCAATCGTATAGCATTACGACATTACGCGACCGGCCGCTAGTTCAGTTGCGACCATGTTTCTGACTTGTGTGTGCACCAAACGTGAAATAAATATTTCTATTCAATCCGACGACAATCTCAAAACATAAAATGATAAAAAAGATGTGAAACACGCGTTGTACTAGAAATATCTACCGATATTTTAATCGCACATATGCGTGGTGAACTCGTGTCGTATGGCATGCTCCGTCTAGTGGAGGTGGTCTGTGGTTTGAAGCTACACTTTCCGGCCGCTGCGCTAAACGAAGTTGCCGCTTTCCAGCTCCGTCGAACAGAAAAATAGTACCTACTATTTCTTGGCAACTTCGTTGGTGACACTCACCTGTGTGCTTTTTGTTATGTGCAGCCATAACTACTTACACAAGTTACCGTCAACACGAACGGGGGCCACCGGAGGCTGCCTCCGTCGGTCGCCGTTCGTGTTGGCGGTAACTTGTGTAAGTAGTTACGGCTGCACAGAACAAAAAGCACACAGGTGAGTGTCACCAACGAAGTTGCCAAGCTATAGTTTACCCTGTATTTATGTAGTTTGACCTGTATGTATGTGTGGAAATAGTATATTACATACCTTGGCCAGTAATAAGAAAACCTCAGATCGCATGATCGTCGACCTGGGCTTCGCCTCGACCGACAATTACATGTGATCTGAGACATTTCTTACTTTACTGGCCTAGGTATGTAATCTGGGGGCACGGCAGTGCCCCCGCCAAGTCGAGCAAAACAAAGGCACGGCCGTACCATCCTTTTCTCGAAGCCATTCAGGCCATTTTCAGCCTCCCATAATTTTGTACCCGCTAAAGTTAGAACCCTGAAATTTCAGGGCTATTTAGGGCACAATAAGACTTATATATATTCTCAATATCATTTAATTTGAACGTGTAGTTTATGAACTATTGCATGTCAAAGTTCCTTAGTTTAGTCACTGACTCACTGATTCACTCATTCACTGACTCACTGATCATCATAATTCTAAGGTACTTCTAGCAGACCTACAAGCTCCAAATTTTAAACATGGTTAGTTTTTAGCCTATCAAGTCCTTAAAAACCTAAATATGTTGTAATTTCAGTCACAACTGCACACATACGTTTGTAATCCTATACAAATACATGCGATTACAAAGTTAGTTTTGCAGTTCCAATTGAAAAGAATGACTTGGAATGTAATAATTAAGGGAAGACCACTTACAAAAAGAAATGAGATCCCATCAAAAAACAACACACATGTAAAAAAATACAATCCTCGCAACGCAATTCTCCTACAACAAAAAAGTTATTATTTAACCGTGGAGGAACACATTTTATAGATCTAATAATAGGCAAGTCGGTGGAAATCGAGTTCTGTTGATACCCCCCGGTACTGACTTGGTTTAACTTTACATCTCAGAACTTTATTGTTGTAGGAGAATTGCGTTTTTTTACATGTAATGTATTTAATGGGTATACTATTCCCGAGAGTGAATTTGCCTACATCTCGACAATGTTGCCATCATGCGAGCTTCAACATGCTATGACGTAGTCAAATTCACATGACGTCATCGACTCTCACGGGAAGAACTTGTTATTGTACCGTGTCTAATTCATCGCGTTCACTGCCTGTTTTATCTCTGTATGTTACCTGCTTACAAAAGTCACAGTTCAATAGGTAACATCCGTGGCTTAAGCCCTTCCGTGCTTGAAGTGTTACTAATTCATGCCTGTGCTCGTGGGGCGTGAAGTGTGAACTCATTGTTGCGGCAGCCCTGACATGAGTCACTCAGTTACCAGGGATTGGATTTTGCGAATGTGGGTCATGACAACTGCGGATGCAGATGCCGATGCGGATATATTGAGGCTCACATCTGATAATGGTAAAAAATCTTGTTATGAGCATTTCCAAAAGAAGTTTGTACAGATGTAGTGAATAATCCTTTCCTATCGGCAAAACTCGGAACAACGATAACACCCGAATGTTGCCGATGTGTCTATGAATTACTGTATTATTAAATTACGTGTAGGTATCAAATAAATCGCATACTTTATTTATCAATGTCAAATGTCAAACTGCCCGTTTGACGTATATTACACTGAGACGTTAAAACCACCACGATTCTATCATATAAAGAATTTTCAGTTAGGAAATATAAATAAATATTGAAAATAACTTCGCAGGCTTGCCGATCTAAACGTTTCCCTTTTCTTAGTGCTTTCGGCATGTCTGTTATAAATTGTTAATGTGGATCGAATAAAATCAATGTTTATTATTTACAAAAATGACAGACAAGAGTGACATGTAAAAAGTCTATCAAAATATAGGTGGCCTGCATTAATACACGAGTCCATGAAGTTTATCACAAAATCTAACATAAATATCAACAAAATATTTCTGTGGTATTAACTACTCTATATAGATACTTCCTCTTGCAATGCGACCGTTCCCTACGTTGTCTCGATGGGTACTGAGTGCGAGTGAAGTAGTAAGACAAAAACGAACATTTCCGGGAAAATACGAAAGGAAAGGATTATTCACTACATCTGTATATCATTTTGTATGGTCGAATAAGTAGTGCCACACGTTTATTATAAATAATCAGTTAATTCCTTTATATGCAGAAGAAGAAACTATAATTTTTTTGAATCAATCTACAGTTCAAAAATAATCCGCAACATGTTTCGTCTACTAACGTGGTCGAATTCACCGTCACAAGAGTTGTTAACTTATTTTCCCCTAATTATTCTAACAAATAAACAAAACAACCAATAATTAATAATGAAATCATCAAAAAAATTATGACAAAATAGCAAGCAACTGATTAATTTATGACTTTTTTGAAATTTTCATAATAAAAAAAAATTATAAATTGAATAAATACCTAAATCAAAAATATTGTATATCAGTCAGTAAAATTAAAGTCAGTTTTTAGGTAGAAAGATAAATATTTTATTCAATCACAAAAGTACGCGAGACAAAAGAGATAAACGGAGGATGAAAAATTCAAAACAGAGTATTCATCATGAAACTGTTAGCTTAAAATAAGCTGGAGAAAAGAAAAAAAAAGGAAAATAAAATTAAAATAAATAGATCTAAAAGATTAGTATATTTTCTTTATAGTTGTTGTCATTGTCACGCGTCGCGTACAGTCAGTTGAGTTACCTACTTAAACGAAATGCAGACTCTTAACTCTTAATTGACTCATCGATGAAAGTACTTAACTAACATACCTACAATGCACACAAACGCAGCATGCGCTCCCACTGGGCCTCGTTTTTGCAGCGAATTGCACAGATCCGCACCTGCAAGAACTGTCGATAATTTGTATGGAAATGCGGATGCCGATTCCCAAATCAATGCGGAAATTCCACGGGTGCGGATCCGCCACATCACTAGTATGAATCCCCTAGCTTATGGTGCTCCCACAATGGCTGTTATATAACGCTATAAAACATTTGTTATCGAACATGTTATACCTAATCACTATGAGTTTTATGAAATTTTAGTGAATGTTTTCCTGTTTTATAACATTTAATAACAGCCAATGTGGGAGGACCATTACGCTGAGCAGTCCCAAAGAGGGTAGAACTACCCATAATTCAAGAGGCACTTACGTTGTTTATGGGCTGATTAAATATTTGAGTTGCCTAAAACTGAAATGGCGTGTATACAACACTTTTCCTGTGATTTCAATATCTGGTTGACTTGGTATGATTTGTCTGAGAAAATCCAAGAATTATCCTCACGAAATCTCGAATTTTTGTCCTACTAATACTACCGTATCCAAAAGAACCTAAAATTCCAATTCAAAAAATATTTGTTAAAATCTCATGATCGAATTTCGTAGTAAGGTACTTAGAGATGTGAATAAGTTTCAAAGAGATGGATTGAGTGTTTTTTGTGTCCTGTATATAATACGGATTAATACGTAGCCCTCTCGATTTGCTGTGCCCTTGCAGGGCGTCACACGTACCTATACTTTACTGTTCCACCTAAATTGTAAACTGTGATGCAATAAATTTTGAATTTGAATTTAAACCCGGGACCTCTAGCTTCGTAGGCGGCTTTCCGTGTCGTCCATAAAAAATACAGGTTTATGATACTACGCCGTCCATCCTCACCATCAATCCAGGATTTCGACAAAAATGTGTCCACAAATGTTTTAACGCTGGATTTATAACCTAATTACAAAAATATTCGCCGTTAATTTTCTAAGGCCCTAAGGTATCCCATTTACTAGGAATTTGGAATTAATACCTCATATTGGTATTAGAAACTGCTCGAAGCAATTTTCGTAAGTCTTATTGGTTTCCCAATTAATTTTCAGTTTGGATTACATGTTAAATAAATATCTTACACTTACTTAATCATATTCATTCGCACAAACGCCAATCGATACTAATCTTCCATTAGAGCTTTTACTATATTTTGAATTTATCCACATCAGCTGAAATACGGCCACTGTTAGACATAGGCCTTCCTCAAAGAAGATTCTATGACAACCAATATTGCACAGTTTGAATTTCCGTTTTTAAAAGATCAATGTTATTACCTGCGTCATGTTTTCCTAGAATAGGCAAGTTTAATAGAATAGACAAAAATAAAAACCGTACAAAGTAACTAACCGTTAGTTGTAGAAGTCTTCAGCAGTGGACGTAGCAAGGTTGAAATGATGAAAGCAAATAAAGCTGAATTAAAATGAAATATAATATAGACTAAAACTAGAATAAAATTAAATAAACGAACAAGGCATCATACTGAAGATGCTAAAAGCATTTCCTCGCTGGATGGTGAGGCTGATGCGTTGAGCGAGAAAGCTGCCAGCTCTTCAGTCCCTCGTGTTTTTCTCTGAGTCTTAGACAAATCCTTGGAGAGACTCAGAGCGCCAGGGCCCCTCGGACCAAAGGTCTCGATGCCAAAAGGAAGAAAATTATATTCGGCGGCAAATTCCTACTTAAGTTCCTTATCTTTCCTTCGTAAGTAATGTGACTTTGCGGACAGATGACCGGCAGGCGTTAAATTGTACGTAGGGGCAAGTGCTGTACCTGTGGATGATTGTACCTTTGGACACTGCCAGTATTGAAAAAACACCTAACCATAGACTAATATGGTGCATTTAAACGAAAAGTATTTTTCTCGTATGGTAACACTAGCTAGTCGCCATTTTTATAAATGACCGGGATTATGCCTCTTGCGGCGGTGACAAGTTTTTGTGCCAAAAAGTAAGTTTTTACCCTTACCTTAAGCTTATTTTTGTGAATTCGGTAAATAATACGGGTGTGTTTGTAATCACATACTCAATTTCAGGGTTTGATCGTTGTTTGCTTATCGCCGGTAGTTTAAAATGTGACCAGTATCGTTTTAAAATTTAAAATGACAAATTTGTACTTGTGGACAACTTCATGTTTGTACCTTTGGACTGTCCACAGGTTCAAGATTACTGATTGTACCTGTGGACGATTAATTATTTCAAACATTTTTTAAAAATTACAGTGCCTCGTAGCAAAACTGGGCAAAAACTTAATCCCAGTAAGTCTAACCTGATAAGAAATAGAAAAAAATGTATCTTAAGGAAAAGAAAAATCATATTACGATATATGTGTTGTCATGTCATGTGTCAAAAGGTCTTTGCTTACCTACATGCAACTTTTGTAAAGGAGGTGTCGGAAATAGCCTATGTACATATATTTAGTAGTTAGGTATATATAAGGTAACAATCAAATAGGCTAAGTCAATCACGTAGGAGAGAAAAATCATATTGAAATCTAATTAGAATCTTTTACTGTTTATTATTGTTTCGTTACTCAATCATTCTACTGTTTAATCAATCAATCATAAATAACTTGTGTTTTACTCTAATTTAAAGATTTACCAATGTCGTTTATAAGAATTTAATTAATTATTGCTATAATCTTTATTTCTGTGTAATGAGAAATTATATGTGTTTTTTAATAAAGTAAACAAACCCCCACTCACGCACAAAAAGAATAGCTGATTCTCAGAACTAGCTCGGCTCATTTCTCAGAACAAGACTCGAGCTTAGCGGGAGTATTCTTAGAATAATCTCCCACCTTCAAAAATAATCTTATAAAATGGCAGTTCCCGGCCATTTCAAGTCACTCTATTTTACTCTCTTCAGTCTTTTACATTTATCATCAAGTGATAATCAGCTCTTCAACAGTGCCTAAGTGAGGTAGGCGCTCACTATGGAAAATTAAGTCTTTCATTTATAATACAGTCCACTAAACATCGAAGACCCTTAGACCTCACAATGGTCCTTCAGAAGCCGCATCAAAGAAGAATGGACACACCACAGCAGCAATAAGAAGATAAAGAAGCACGAAGACACAAACCTTCAAAAATCGTCGTCAGCAAAATTATCGCCGAATTGTCCCGTGAGATCTTAAATCCGGGACACGCCGTACTCATCGAAAGAAGATCGCCGAGAAAAGGCCCGTGACTGCATTTCCGGGTCCTCCGTGTTCATCGAATGAGAAATTTTGTCGGTCCGTGACTGCTATTCCGGACCCGCCGTGACGTCGAAAAAAGTGAAGAAAGTGATCCGTGACCGCTATTCCGGATCCGCCGTGTGAAGACAGAAAACCGAAGAAGGGCCGGTCCGTGACCACTTTTCCGGACCCCCCTGCAGCACAATTAAGAAGAACAGCAAGGTGGCGCAGTGAAAAAAGAAGACAGCAAGGTGGCGCAGTGAAAAAACAAGGTGACGCAGTGAAAAAAGAAGACTGCAAGAGTCGCTGAGAAAAAAGAAATACCACCGTGCAAGAGGGTCTTCGCGCTCCAAACTGTTCGTGCCTTCGGGATTAGTGTCTTCGTGTCTTCGTCTTCGTCTTCAGTTGTCTGTGTGTGCCTCAAAAAGGAACTCTAACCAGGGAACAGTGCAAACCCAGTACCTAGCCTGAGTTCCGGGAACCTAGAAGTTTCGACTTCGGTTCTTTTTTGGTCTGACATGGTTCAGTTCCGCCAGCTTTAGCTGATGAGCGGCCAATCTTGCACCTTGCGGTGTTAAATGCAAGAGCGGTTTAGCGAAACTTCAAGAAAGAAGAAAGAAGAAACCGTAGGGACGTTAGGTACCCGAACGTTACAGCGACGTCAATTCCGTAACGTTCGCGTTAGGGCCCGATAGTGTTAGGGACCCCCCACCCCCTCGGTGTACTATGCATAAGGAACAACGCGTTACAAGATCGCGTTCCCGTTCCCAAACAACTCCGTCGTCCGGTCAAACGACAACGACGAGTACCAGTACGTGGAGTAAAGGCACCAGTAGCGCAAACGAAAAGTAGCAGTATGCCGAAAGATAACGCTCCCCGTAAGGCTTCGGAAGCCGAGGCGCCCCCCGCGCACTCTGACCCGTCTATCCCCACTCCCGGCGCCGCGCCGCCGGGCCACGCCCCTTTGACCCGCGCGCCGCTCATGGATGATGAACAATCGGTTCACTCTATGGAGAACGAGCAACGTAGTAATCCGCGGACTTTGGTAGGCGTACAAGATGATAGGGCTAGTCAGTTATCAGTCTTAATGGCTGAATTAGAGGTTAGGAACGCCGAATGGCAGCAGGCACAGCTCGCGTCCGCCGCGGCTAGGAGTAGGCTCGAGATAGCTAGGATAGAAGCGTCTCAGGTATCCAGCATGGCGGCGCCGGGTCACGATGCCAGAGATGCTCGCGTATTAGGCTGGGTTGCTCAACAGCAACGCCAGGTAGCCGCGATAGGTGTACACACGCAAGAACCTCCGTACACGCCGCCGCGTAACGAACCCGAACGACCTAGCGAATTTATGAATAGGGACTTAGAATTACTCTCGCATAGGGTCGTAGACGCGGTAACTAGGAACAGGAATGCACCCATGGCCTCGAGGCAAAGTTACGACCTTCCTCATTTCGAAGGATCGCCTCAGGAATGGATCGCATTTAGGGCCGAGTACGAGGATAGTGCACCTATGCATTCGGACGTGTCCAACATCAGCCGTTTACGTCGCGCGCTTCGCGGCGAAGCGAAAATCGCAGTTAAGTCCATAATGTACACTGCGATATCTCCGGCTGAAATTATAGGCGCGTTAGAACGACATTTCGGAGACCCAGAGGAAATAATATTGAACGAAATTCATAACGTAAAGCGTATGCCCAGATTAGCTGAAGATAATAGCAATATAATTTCCTTTGCCGGTCAAGTTGCCAACGTCGTGGCAACCATTAAGTCGTTAAAACAAAACGAGTTTCTATACGCGCCCGAACTCGTCAATAAAATCGTGGATAAAATGAATCTGATTGTTCGATACGAGTGGAATAAATATCGCGTAATTAATAAAGGGACACCGGGTCTAGTGGCTATGGCACAGTTTTTAAACGAGATTAGTAGCGCAACGCGAAAATCTCAAATTCGCAAGACGCGAGCCAACGTGCACACCGCGCAGGCGCACTATGACCCCGCGCCCCTCCCCCTACCGCGCATGCGCAAAGGTCGCCGCGCGCCGCAGTATGACGAATATTACAGTGACTCAGAACAATCAAATTCAGATTATGACGAGCCTAGGCCGTTGATGGTAGCCCAAGTAAATCAGAATAGGTATACCGATAAGCGTAAACCCGTGGAAAAAAGGTTTTCCGCGCCGCCCGCGAAAAATACGCCCGCGAGGGCCCCGCAACCTATTCAAACCACTTCCACCTATGTAGACAAGTGCGTAATTTGCAGAGGCGAACACAAAGTAAGCGAGTGTTCCGATTTTAATAAAATGTCTGTAACAAAGAGGTTGGAAGCGGTTAAGAATGGCAAGTTGTGCTTTAGGTGCTTACAGCCGAGTCATAGACGCGGATATAGATGTAAATACGTAGCTTGCGGCATAGGTAATTGCGAAGCCGGACATCATCGCTTATTGCACGGCATGAGCGCCAAAGCACAGCCGACGCCGGCGCCGCGGACGGGTAACGTTAATCACGTATATAAAATGAATACCTATTTAAAAGTCGTTCCCGTGGAACTGACCGGTCCTCTAGGTACGGTAGAGACATTTTGCTTGTTAGACGGTGGTAGCTCTATCTCGCTTATCGAGCGTCATATAGCTGATCAAATAGCACCACGCGACAACCCGGAACCTCTTTCAATAGAGGGAGTCGGTGGAAATTGTACGTTCGATAGGGAATCGTGTCGAATTAGCGTTACTATCCGCGGAGCACATACTCGTAACATAGAAAAGTTCACCGCATATACGATAGAAAAATTGAACTTGCCCGAACAAACGGTGAGTCGCGATTTAATTGAACAATGCGATCATTTACGCGAAATAGAGGAACAACTATGTTACGATCATGCCGTCCCAACGATAATTATAGGTCAGGATCACTGGGAACTGATTGTTTCCAAACAAATACTACAGGGAAAAAAAGATTTACCTGTAGCATCGCGATCTAAGCTAGGGTGGCAACTGCACGGCAGTCACGATGCGCCTCGGGATAGATCTTTCTTAGTAAGCCACGTTAGGCCGACGCCCGCGGAAACGGAGATAACCGCGCTCATGAAAGAACATTTCAGTATCGAATGTTTAGGCGTCGAAGGAAAATTACCTAAGACTGATCCGAATCAGAGAGCGATCGATATCCTAGACGCGACATGTAGGAAATTAGAGTCGGAAGATAGGTACGAGGCAGGCTTGTTATGGTGTAGTAATGATGAGACATTACCGAATAACGAGAACCTGGCTCTACGACGCCTGCATAGCCTAGAAACAAAATTAAACGCGGATGAAAAATTGAAAGTCGAGTACTGTAAACAGATCGACGACCTCTTGACAAAAGGGTATGCAGAAGTCGCGCCAGGACCCGCACCTCCGGAATATCCCCGTAAATGGATATTACCGCATTTTCCGGTATTTCACGCACAGAAAGGAACTCTTAGACTCGTTTTCGACGCCCGCTGCAGGGCCCAGAATAAATCGCTAAACGATGCGTTATTACCGGGACCAGATTTCCTACGACCACTATTCGGCGTTTTGTTGAAATTCCGCGAAGGAAAAATAGGAATAGTGGCCGATATTAAGCAAATGTTCCTCCAAATACAAATACCTGAGAACGAGCGTGATAGTTTGCGTTTTTATTGGAGAGGGGCGAATAGCGACATAGAACCGAAAGAATATCGTATGAAACGATTGATATTCGGGTCAGCGAGTTCACCAAGTACCGCTTTATATGTGAAGAATAAAAACGCAAATACTCACCGCGAAAGGTATCCGATAGCCGCTGAATTGACGATTAAGAACTCGTATATGGACGATTTTTTAGTAGCTTTAGACGAGGACATAGATACCGCGCGACAGATAGTCAACGATCTATACGAATTAAATATGAAGGCGTCCTTTGAGCTACGCGGGTTCGCATCGAATCAGCCGGAAGTCATATCCGACGTAGTGACTCCGAGTACGGACGAAAATAAAACGCTAGGAAAATGCGATACGGAACGTACACTAGGTCTCATATGGAACCACAAACGCGACACTATAGGTTTTAACGTAAACCTCCGAAATACGCCGACAGATGTCCTAGATGGGAAAAAATTGCCCACAAAACGTCAAGCAACGAGTAGCGCGATGAGTATTTTTGACCCTATGGGATATATATCCCCGGTATCGGTAATAGGCAAAATACTTATCCAGGACATCTGGCGGACCGGTATAGGATGGGACGAAACAATACGTCCCGAATCTGTCCCATTGTGGAACGCGTTTATTACTAGCATACAGCAGTTAAAAACGCTCGAGATAAATAGGTACGTGCCGGCCGTAAATAGATCGGGATCACTACACGTTTTTTGCGACGCGAGCGAGAAAATATACGCGGCAGCTGTATATTTCGTTAGTCACGGTAGCGAGGGTGAGGCCTATGCTAGCCTCATCGTAGGGAAAGCCCGCGCAGCACCGCTCAAAGTGATTAGTATACCGCGTCTGGAATTGCAAAGCTGCGTATTAGGAACGCGACTAGCTAAGTCAGTATTAGAACATACGGACTATGCTATTGAGAAGTGTCACTTTTGGTCAGACTCGCGAACGGTACTGACATGGATAAAATCGGATCCTAGGTCATTTAAAAGTTTTGTGGCACATAGGATAGCTGAAATCGAGGAAAGCACAACGACCGATCAATGGCGTTGGGTTCCTAGTGCGCAAAACATCGCTGACGTAGCGACAAAGGGAATTCCTAAGAATTTCGATAAGAACCATACGTGGTTCATAGGCCCCGATTTTATTAGACGCGATTCCTCTCACTGGCCGACCGACAAATCGGCCCCTAGCCCGCCTGTCGACACAGGCGAAGAACGACCACAAAAGTTAGTACTGGTCGCTAGCAAATCGGATAAATTTCCGTACCTACCCGATATAAGTAGGTTTTCTAAATACTCACGTTTAGTTAGGGCCACTGCTACCGTAGTTTGCGCTGCCGAGGTATTCAAAGCCATGATACTCAATAGAAATACAGAAACAGACGTAAGAAACGATCACATCAAGATCGCCGAATTACTGCTTATCAAACGCAGTCAACACGAATATTTCAACGAGGAGATCAAGCTATTGGAAGCCGGACGGACACTACCGAAGAAATCTACGATAAGCAAGCTCGCTGTCAAACTGAACAACAACGGTCTACTACTACTAGACGGCCGGACGGACAGAAAGCAAGCGATACCCGTTTTGCACGCCCGAGAACCGTTTACTCGACTGTTACTAGCACATTACCACGCTAAGTTCAATCACGGCAACCACGCTACAGTCATGAACGAGCTGCACCAACGCTACCACATAGTAGGACTGCGCGGAGCACTGAGATTCATATGTAATAACTGCCAGTGGTGCCGCACCTACCGAGCGAAACCAACCGTCGTACCACCCGGAGATATACCCAAAGAAAGATTGACAGCAAATCAACCCGCCTTCACGTCTACGGCCTGTGATCTATTCGGACCTATAGTCGTAACTGTGGGAAGACGCCATGAAAAGAGATGGGGCGTTCTGTACACGTGCCTCACTACGCGCGCTGTACACATAGAACTCGCAGCATCCCTCTCAGGCTCGTCTATGATTTTATCTCTCCGACGCATGATGGCACGACGCGGAACACCATCTGTTCTGTACACCGACAATGCCACAAACTTCTTGGGAGCAGAACGAGAGATATCTGACGCCATGAGCACCATAGAAAACGAGATGAAAAGCTTCGCGATCTCCAAAGAAATTATTTGGAAGAAAATTCCGCCCGGAAACCCAGCCGCAGGCGGCGCTTGGGAGCGTCTCGTCGGCTCAATAAAGGCAGCTTTGAAGGTCACGTTATGCCAGAATAACCCTCATGAAGAAGTACTCCACACCTTACTTCTAGAGGCAGAACACATCGTCAACTCCCGGCCCCTCATTCCGGTCATGTTGAACGATAACCAAGAAGCGTTGACGCCTAATCACTTCCTTATAGGCAGATCAAACGCCATGTCTCCATTTGGATTCTTCAGTGATGTCACCCTATCGCCATCGTCATGGAAAACTGCACAAGCCTTAGCAGAAAGCTTTTGGAAAAGATGGGTAACAGAATACCGACATACGTTGAGACCACGTACTAAGACTCCGCCCCATGAAAACGTGAAAATCGGCGACATAGTACTCATTGCCGATAACACTATGCCACGAGGCATATGGCCACGCGGAGAAGTGGTAAAAGTCCACCCCGGCCCCGATGGAAAAATAAGATCAACAGAAGTCCGTACCGCAGCAGGATACATCCGCCGTCCGGCTTCCAGGCTCATAATTATTTCCTAAACTACACTGGTGTAGTCACACCGAGGGGGACACTGTCGGAAATAGCCTATGTACATATATTTAGTAGTTAGGTATATATAAGGTAACAATCAAATAGGCTAAGTCAATCACGTAGGAGAGAAAAATCATATTGAAATCTAATTAGAATCTTTTACTGTTTATTATTGTTTCGTTACTCAATCATTCTACTGTTTAATCAATCAATCATAAATAACTTGTGTTTTACTCTAATTTTAAGATTTATCAATGTCCATCGTTTATAAGAATTTAATTAATTATTGCTATAATCTTTATTTCTGTGTAATGAGAAATTATATGTGTTTTTTAATAAAGTAAACAAACCCCCACTCACGCACAAAAAGAATAGCTGATTCTCAGAACTAGCTCGGCTCATTTCTCAGAACAAGACTCGAGCTTAGCGGGAGTATTCTTAGAATAATCTCCCACCTTCAAAAATAATCTTATAAAATGGCAGTTCCCGGCCATTTCAAGTCACTCTATTTTACTCTCTTCAGTCTTTTACATTTATCATCAAGTGATAATCAGCTCTTCAACAGTGCCTAAGTGAGGTAGGCGCTCACTATGGAAAATTAAGTCTTTCATTTATAATACAGTCCACTAAACATCGAAGACCCTTAGACCTCACAGGAGGATATCATAAAATGTCCGTTCCAAGGGTTCACAAAAACAATACTGGTACTAATAACGAATCTACTTTTATATTTACAAAAAAATAACTTGTTAAACGATGATTTTGATGACTTGTCTGATGGTAGATACTCGTCTAACTTCAATGACTGTGCTGAAGAGTTGTATCGAGGATATTGTAAAGCAAAGAAGTAAAAGATCTATAAAGAAATACCGAATGCGTTATTAGATACTTAGTGATTATTTTTATTTCGTTAATTGATTCTAGAAGAAACAATTCGTTAAAAGTATGTTGTTGATTTCTGTTCATAGGTACAGTGCCGTCCATAGGTAGGTTTATTATTTGTCAGTCTTTCTACACCTGCAGCCTATGGATCAACTTTACTCAAAGAGCTTACAGCGCCCTACGTGTCCAATATAATAATGGATTTAGGATGTTGTTGGGGCTGCCACGCCATTGCAGCGCGTCGGGGATGTTTTGTGAGAAGCATACGGATGGCTTCCATGCCATAATGCGCAAGCGTGTAGCATCCCTGGCGAGCCGCCTGCGTGGCAGCCCGAACAGCCTCCTGCAGACCGTGGCGGCGCGCCTAGATGGACCCTTCCACTGCTACTGGGACAGCTTGCACAGAGCTGGGCCGTCTAGTGGACGCAGATAGGGAATTAGGGACTAGTGTGTGTGTATTACTAACATATTTATTAAGTATCATTGTTACTAACAAATTATGGAAATGCTTCCGAAATAAATAATTTGAATTTGAATTAAAGTCCATAGGTACAATTAGCAGTTGTACCTATAGACAAAAATGATATTTTCAAAAATATGCTTATATCTCTTGTTTCTAGATAGCTGATTGTGTTAAACTTCTGATCCCTAAAGACTAGTTAATTGATCTAGGAAAAAAATAAAGAGTTTGATGATAACCTCAACAGTTTTTTAATAATTATCAAAATTAGTTCAATATCTGGAAAGTGTCCACAGGTTGAGCACTTGCCCCTAACAGGGCGTTTTCCAAAATAAATTAAAAATGTAGTGTCCGTTACTTAAAATGTGAGTTTTACGGGAAAATACCATAATTTCTTGTCCATTACTCGTGCCGCCGCTTTTTGTTTTTATTGAAGCAAACATTTAACACATTCATTGCGGCAATTAATTTAACTCGTAATCAAGCATATCATACCAGGTGTTGCCTGTACTAGGAGCAAATAATTAAATGTACAGTCTACTTTACATGAATGAACCATTCTTTTTGTTTCTTCATTGGTTTTTAAAACAGATATCCTATTAAACCAGAATGATACAGAAGTCAATGTAGATGGCAAAATTGAGGGCGCTGGCTGGGTGCTCCCGTGGACGAGTGGTTGAGTCACTGGGCCGGACATCCAGAGGTACCGGGTTCGATTCCCGCTCAGGACACAGGTGAGTGCGATTTAATTTTTATGTGTACTTTGATTTCTTGTATCTATATATGTAGTACAATCTACGTTAGATTGTACTCCTCAAACTGAACAACATTTTTTCAGCGACATTTAAAAATAAATAATTATATTTTAATTTTTAATACACTTGAAAGTTTATTTGAAACCGCAATGTATTGCGATGTTTTTTTATGTTTTTAGCGTGACAAGCGACGTCAATTAGACAGATGTTAACGTACATTGAAAATACTATTTAATATGTATGAAGAAGATAAAATCTAAAGATTACATAATTTTTAAAAGTTGTCAAACGAAAGTTTTAGTGTTGGATGAGTAGAATCTACGTTTTAATTATTTGCTCCTGTTACAGGCAACACCCGGTATATGGGGCACTTAGACCGCATACCGCAGTGAACGTGGAATTACTTTGTTACTCAATAGTTTCGTTGGATGTGAGCGGTTATTTAGGTAATGAAAAATATTATTCCAAAATTATTTATTCTCATAATTTATTAACAATCCTCCGCTTAATCTCTCTAGAAAATAACGTACTTAACTATTTAACAAAAATATTCGAAGGCGATTCACTAAAAGCAATATTTTCAACAAGATACTTAAGATTTCTTTTTTGATAAGTAAGAAAAATTCTAATCTTTAATATAAGTATTTAATTATTATAATGACGTTGAAATATCGCCTTTGTGGGACGGGAGTTAATTATTTGTACGATTTTTTGCTTAATTTAGGTGGCCTTTTTCTATTTGCATCATGACTCATAAAAAAACCCCAAATATCGTCTGCTGACAAGCAAAAGTCACTAAGTAACAAATACCTACTTAAAGCAAAGCTCGTATCTCAGTATTGATTTACTAATTATATACGACCTTTTGAAGAGCAGTGACAGAAGTTTTAGTGACTTTTGCTTGTCACCAGGCGATATCAGATAATTACAAGACGCGTTGTATTGTATCGACTAGTTAAAAGTACAATTGAGTGGATTTCACAGCGTGTCAACCACCGTCATCACCAATCCCGATATAATGAATAATGATAATATAGTTTTAAAATTTACATAATTTTTGATCAAAATATGAAAAGAGTAAGTACCATTTTCGGATTTTATCACAATAATCATTCTTAAAGAGAATCGTTGAAATTTCGGGATTGGTGATAACGGTGGTTGAAACGCTGTGAAATCCACCCAGTCACGATGTTATGTGACTCAGATAAAGTCGAATCTCATACGGGAAAATGTACACCCTATGGCCCCTTTTAGACGGGCGAGAACTCGCATGCGAGGTTCATTACATTGCGGGCTTCCAAGATACAATGAGTTCATTCGATCAATTAAACGCCGCAATGGAAAACCTCGCACACGAGTTCTCGCCTCGTCTAAATCCGGCCTAAGTGTCAACTGTGCATTATTTAAAGGTTACAACAACTTTATTGCATTATTATTATGAGTGCAAAGAGAACATTTCTGGAAATTAGTCTCAACTTAAAGATCGTGACTGTGCCTAACTTAAAAAGTAGTCGTTTAATTGAACCATTAACATCACTTCGCTATCAGAAAAAGTTTTTTTTCTATTTAAAGTGGGTTACCCTCATCTGGCAGAAAAATATTGGTCAGAAATACACTTCGCAGAACATGTTTCGCAGAAACACATTTAGTCGAATGGTAGTTTTGCATTAAACTATATTTGGCATTATTATTACTAGGCATACAATACATTTTTCATCACACTTGCTCGAAAATGGTGCATTACACGTAGGTTTTGCGGGCCGTAAATGAGCTATTACGCCCTAGGGCGTAATGGTTTTCTTTTTAAATTTGAAACGCTGGTTCTGTTTTACTCTTATTTGTCATGTTCAAAGGAAACGCCAACTTACTTTTTTAACTTTTATCACTGAAATATTTATTTAAAGAGAACTGGTATTGCAAATACATGTAAACACATATTTCTGTAACATTAATTAAATGTTTCAATAGTGTATTTCAGTATTTTGCAATTATAAAATCAACCGTTTTAGGTCTGTACCGCTATGGTGGGTTACCCTCATCTGATCTGGCAGAATAATATTGGTCAGAAATACACTCCGCAGAACATGTTTCGCAGAAACACATTTAGTCGAATGGTAGTTTTGCATAAACTTTATTTGGCATTATTATTTCTAGGCATACAATACATTTTGTAGCATATCATTTTGCAGATAATGACTTTCGCAGATTTTTTTTTAGCATAATTTTATGTAGCATAATAGTCCTGTAGCATACTTCTATTATGGCATAATGATTTTTCTGCTTGCAGAAAAGTAGGTTAGGTTAGGTTAGAACTGCGACCTCTTACAAAAACGAACGGCTGTTAGAAAAGTAGGTTGGTTAGGTTAGAACTGCCACCACCGCCACCACGCCATGTCGAACGCTGCCTTTATGTCTAGAGACACCGCTATAACCTGCTCTTTGGATTGCTTCGCGGTATATACGATGTCTAGGGCGTCGTTAATGGCAGTAGTGGTGTTGTTGGCGAAGCCCCCCGCATAAAAATAAACACAAATGCAGCAAATTTACAGCAGCCCATAAAGCCTCTCTGCTTGGGTAAATTATTAGGGCGTAGAACGAAAGGGGGGGACGGGAGGCGGAGCCTCCCAAGGGGGGGCTCGGGGGGCGAAGCCCCCCGCATTAAAAAAAACTCAAACCATAAGTTCAATTAGGTTAGGTTAGGGTTCGAACTGCGTCCCCCAACAAAACCGAACTGCTGTCAGAAAAGTAGGTTAGGTTTAAACTGCGTCCCCTAACAAAAACGAACTGCTGTCAGAAAAGTAGGTTAGGTTAGGTTAGAACTGCGTCCCCCAACAAAAACGAACTACCTACACAAATATTATTGGTACAGCGCGTCGCGATTCTTATGAGCAATTTATCCTATCCTGCATATGTCTAGTACAGTAAGAGTAGTAAATGAAGTTCACCTTGACATCAAATGTTATTCTGCTAAGCAAATTTTATGCCACCTAAATATTATGCAGAAAAATAATCTACGAAATGACTATTCCTTTAGAAGACTGTTATGACCATCAACATTATGCCAACATATGATTCGGGATTATAAAATTCTGCGAAATGATTTCTGCTAAAAAAAATTCTGCGTAAGGTGTTTCTGCCAAACAATACTTCTGCTAAATATTATTATGCGAACCAAATATATGTCAAAAAAGTTTGTGCCAGATAATAGTGAACCCGCTATGGTTTCCGAACGTTGCGCATTGTCTATGGATATGTCACTAATGTCACTGTCAGTTTTACAATTTTATTTAGGTTAAGTAAGGTTAATTTTAATTAGATTTCCTCACAAGTGTGATGAAAAACATTGTGTGTGCCACGGGCGGTAAAGGAATTACAAACTCGTGTTATTAAAGCCCTCGGCTTCGCCTCGGCCTTGTAACAAACACTCGTTTGTAATTCCTTACCTACCGCCCTTGATACACAATGTACTATTGCAGCATATCATTTTACAAATAATTACTTTCGCAGATTTTTTTTGAGCATAATTTTATGTAGCATAATAGTCCTGTAGCATACTTCTATTATGGCATAATGATTTTTCTGCTTGCAGAAAAGTAGGTTAGGTTAGAACTGCGACCTCTTACAAAAACGAACGGCCGTTAGAAAAGTAGGTTAGGTTAGGTTAGAACTGCGGCCTCTTACAAAAACGAACGGCTGTTAGAAAAGTAGGTTAGGTTAGGTTAGAACTGCAGCCTCTTACAAAAACGAACGGCTGTTATAAAAGTAGGTTAGGTTAGTTTAGTAAATTATAAGGATAACGAAGAAAACGGGGGGCTCGGGGGGCAAAGCCCCCCGCATGAAAAAAAAGATTACACAGAAAAAGTAGGTTAGGTTAGGTTTGAACTGCGTCCCCCAACAAAAACTAACTGCTTTTAAAAAAACTTGGTTAGGTTAGGTTTGAACTGCAACGGCTGTTAGAAAAGTAGGTAGGTTAGGTTAGAACTACGGCCTCTTACAAAAACGAACGGCTGTTAGAAAAGTAGGTTAGGTTAGAACTGCGGCCTCTTACAAAAACGAACGGCTGTTAGAAAAGTAGGTTAGGTTAGGTTAGAACTGCAGCCTCTTACAAAAACGAAACGGCTGTTAGAAAAGTAGGTTAGGTTAGTTTAGTAAATTATAAGGATAACGAAGAAAACGGGGGGACGGGGGTGCGGAGCTATGGAAAGGGCAAAAAAGGGGGGCTCGGGGGGCGAAGCCCCCCGCATGAAAAAAAATATTACACAGAAAAAGTAGGTTAGGTTAGGTTTGAACTGCATCCCCCAACAAAAACTAACTGCTTTTAAAAAAACTTGGTTAGGTTAGGTTTGAACTGCAACCCAAACAATTTTATGCCACCTAAATATTATGCAAAAAAATTATCTACGAAATGACTATTCGTTTAGAAGACTGTTATGACCATCAACATTATGCCAACATATGATTCGGGATTATAAAATTCTGCGAAATGATTTCTGCTAAAAAAAATTCTGCGTAAGGTGTTTCTGCCAAACAATACTTCTGCTAAGTATTATTATGCGAACCAAATATGTATATGTCAAAAAAGTTTCTGCCAGATAATAGTGAACCATTTAAAGTCACAAGCTTTGAAAATATATTTTTTGCTAAACTGAAATCTGAAAGCGTATTTTTAATTTTTGTTTTTCGAAGGTTGATTTGAATTGAAATAAGATACATACAATTTTACAGTAAAAACGATACCTATGTACAATATCACATTATTAATTACTTTTGCGTATGAAACCGTTATGCATAGCATGTGTAATGAAGTAATTATTTTTTAAGCACCTATAACGGCATTTGCGTGGTGTAACTATAATAAAATTAAATGGGTTTTTTAATACTACTTACTGTAAAATAAAAGCTAAAATGTATTACACCCATTAACTTTATTTATGCCTAGTTTTTACCCGACTGCGGCGAAGCCCAAAGGAGGGTTATGTGTTTGCCCTGTATGTATGTAAGTATGTATGTATGTCCGTTCCTGTGTCTGCTCGTAACTACTCAACGACACATCCGATTTTGATAAATGATACATCATTAGATTCGTCTTGATGGTGCGAGTGTCACTGGGCATGAAGTTTGTTAAAATAAACAAAATGGCGGATTTAATGCAGTTTCAAATTGCACCGCGGTCGGGTTTTTTTTTTTATAAAAATGTGGTTATTAATTGTTTATTTTATCTGTCCTTTATGAATAGTTACTTGTTTTATTACACCCGAATACAGACATTTTAATGAAGACTCTTCAAAATTTCTGATTTTCTTGAGGGAACCACATTCATCCTTAAAATTCATTTTATTCACAGTACCATTAAAACAGTTTCTTAAATGCATTATGTTTGAAATGCCATGGAGCGTTTCAGTCGCCCTTTCTGTGAGTTACCAAATAGTCATATAGGTACATATACGACGAAAAATGCATAAGTTTTAAGGAATACTTTTATTGATAAAACCCAGGTATCTAAGTTAGAAATGTTATTGATAACATTTCTATAAAAATCTGCAACATTTTACCTAGGTAATCAGTTACGTTTTTGCCCACTAAAAATACAAAATTGCAATTTACTAGGAAATATATTTTTGTGACATATCCCATTCATGCACTCGACTTTTCTGTTGTTTAAATTATTGTTGTTTGTGACGTTAAATCTAGCTTTTCGTTGGTGGATCTAAAGCTGGCTATGCTAATGTCAATTCGTTTCAATTTGGTTCAAGCAAATTTCAACTCTCCGCTTTTGGAAATACAGTACATTTCAATAATGATTATTCCTTCCTAAGCCGTTCCTCTAACTAAATGAGCTCACGGAATCAGAATCCCTTAGTTACAATGAAAACTCCCGTGTTCTTCAGATATTCCTTTCCTTTCCTTTTTATGTTAATGATATTTTTATTACAATACAATACATAGATTAAATATCTACAATCATCTGAGCGTTTTTTTAAAGTGTACATTATTTTTATTCTTAAAACATTGAATTATTGAGTTTTTATACTTAAAATCGTTTGTACTTTCGAACATAATGCATAAAAAATTGTATCCTAGATTTCTGTATAAACATGTTTCCAGTGCGTCACGTTCATACAAATAAAAATCATTCATACAGGAACTGGAATGAATATATTACTATGCCACAACTTTTTCGTGTATAACCTATGTTCAAAAGTACAAACGATTCTGAGTAAGTCAATATTGTAAGAAAAAAAATCACGGATACCTTTTTTGAAAATCACCCAATTATTTCTGTGGCTCTAGTGAAAACGTCATACAAAAGAGTTGTGACCTTTTGGTCCTGGTATAAATGTGACTTGTACCCCATTATTTCACTAGAGCCACAGATTTATTTTACTACAGAAAGTTTTAGAAAATACAGAAAGTGACATGACATATTTAAAAACTAACTCGCACAGTCAGCTAGGTCCGGTAATTTTATTTTTCTTTAGCTTAGCGCTTTTTTAGAGTTTTTCGTACGCTTTTGACCATAACTTGTGTTTTCCAGAGTTTTTTCAGGCAAACTGTCTTGGTCATTAAGCGACTGCTATTGGAAATCTAATTATGCTTAAGAGGATATTTTTGAGAAAAATCAAGTGACCTAACTGATTGTGTCAGTTAACATTATAACAAAAAAGTAAATACATTTTCTTATACATATACATCTCTACCAATAAATAACTATCACAAATTTTAAAGCTTAAGCTGTGCTGTATCAGGCACTTACTCTTGCGTCATCCTAAAAAAAACCTTATTTTCAATCTGTCTTTAAACCTTCCAATAATTGTTCAAATTCGCTGGGTCTATATTGAAACGCATACAGCAAATCTTCCTATTTTGTCAATGCATACCATTGTTACGCATAATTGTATATTCACATAATCTTAAAATGCATATTTTAAAACGTCTATTTTAGCACGGTTCAGCCAGCATTTACTAGTAGTAAGAAAAATCCAAAAAGATAGGAGTCTGTGAACAACGGGTATATACTTGGAATTGTACGTAGTTATGCAATAACGTTCCAACCAAAAATAAAGTATCAACCTTCTGTCTTTAAAAACAAAGTACATAATCCAAAATTTTGCATGTGGAATGGAACGTTATTGCATAAATACGTTATTCTTCAAGAATGCTCATTTATACCGAACACATAATTTTATGCGTTCGGTATACTTGACAATGTTATGCGTTTTCATAATAGGATTTTTAAATTATGCCTAATAAGGGATACCCAGTTTCGCCGCTTGCATTATGAAAACAAAATCAACCGACGAACGTCTATTCTTCAGACCACGTCGGACGTCTAAGTCATGTTTAGGGATCGGACGACCGAATGCAAATGACATAAGGAACCGGACTGGAGTAGAAATCAGTATAACATTTTTTATGCATTCGAGAAATTTTTATCGATGTCGTCGTAGACAAAATTTATTTTATCGTTATCAATCGATGTTCATTTCGTCTATTAAAAGTGGGTATAAACTTTTATTGTACATATATCGAAACTCTTGTTGTATACATTTTATTGCACCTAATGCGAATTTGCAATTCTGAGATTGCCATTTTTATGCAACTGACTACAATACGATTGATGTTCACCTAACCTATTTTGATTATAGAAATCAGTGTTAAAAAATGTAACACTGAAATCTACTCCAGTCCTGTTCCTAATGTCATTTGCACGCAATGGTCCGAAGCCTAGTCATGTCGCTTGACGGTGACATAATGTACCCTGCCGCCTGACGTTTCTTTGATAAAGGTTTATCCAAAACCATATAATTCGAAATTTTATTGAAACAATTTTCTTGCAATTTTATCATTGTCAGCTTTATTGCTCAGTGATGCGGGCTCGGCTCATTGAGAGCGAAATTTATTTAAAAATTATTAACTTATTGATTGATTTTCCACCAAAAATTATCAAAATAATGATTTATTTTTCTAAATCTGCCAAAAAAGATGTGTCTATTCCAGTTAAGATATATTTTTTATGAGTATAAAAAATTATCTTAGCACTATTTCTTGCATGATTTTGGCTCTAAATTATTTTTAGTCTCGGAAAAATATTATAGGAACTTCTTTTTCCGACTTTTTAGAAACTTTATGCAATATGCGATCTGTAATTAAGTCTCGTTAAACGAGCTAGCAAATATCAATTTACAATAAACTGTAAGGTGCTTCTTCAGTAATAGACAAAAATGTTGTGACATACTTGATAAATATACAAACAGTAATAATCAATACAATTTTTTTGGCTAATCTGGTTGTAAATTTGTCTTTTGTGTCGAATCACATAACCAATCAAATTACGTAACGCTGTATATTCAGGGCCATATTTGGGGGAGGGCAGGTGGGGCTACTGCCCCGGGCCTCCACAACACTTCCCTAATAAGTAGAGGCCTCCACTAGTCCATTGGGGCCTCTGCTCCTTCGTTGGCCTTCACACCTCCAAATCCGGCCCTTACCTATTACCTTTTTTTGGCTGCTACGTGGAGAGAAAATCCCACTTTCTGGCCAAGAAAAGACTTAAAATCACGTGCACACGGGGCGTAATAAAGGAAGCTCCAAATCGTATATTTATAGCCTTCACCGGGAATGACTTACTCCGTGATTTTGCCGCACGGCTCCTAGTACCAAATTTGGCCCCTCCAGAGGAGCTTAGCCAGCGACCAGAAAGAGTTCCAGATGCGGTGCGTTTCGTCCGGTGGTCGGACCCAAACGTCAGTTTTGTTAGAAAGAGAAACTTTTGTACGTAGCACACTTATTATTACTTATTATATGCCATTGACGTATACAAAGGACAGGGCTAAGCGAGCGCGAAGACGGTTCCAAGGCTTTGGCGGTAAAAATACCGCCAAAGCGTTGGAACCGTTTTGAAATCATTGTTATATGCCCTCATTGTGGTTCAGGCCAAAAATAGCTTCAATCTCTACGTCAAACGGGGTTATTAGGGATTGCGGGGTGAATAAGGATGGCCCCGGGAAACACATTTTTCTAATAATTTCTTAAGGACTACCTACCTTAGTAGGTAGTTTTCCTTATAAACTACCTAACTAAATAGGTCGTTATTAAGAAATTATCACGAAAATGTGTTTCCCGGGGCCATCCTTATTCACCCCGCAATCCCTAATAACCCCATTTGACCGTAATAATTTTTATTTTATTATATATATTGGTGTGTTATATACTTTTATGTTATGTCTATAAATAATTTCGTAGTAAATAATTATATTTTCATTTACTTAATTATGTGCTCGCATTGCATGCTGCTCGAAAATATTTACAATTAAAAAAATTGTGCTTAATTTTGTACACATTTCTTAAAAATATCAGAAGATGTGATTTTAATATAACAGGAATATTTAATATAAAATTGTATTTTTAACAAAGTTTGTTCCATAAAACGGGGTTAATTAAGACCCGTGATGTTATTTGGTGCAAATAAATTATATATTTGAGTCCAAATTTTTTGTTTTCCATTTCATCTCATTTCATTTCTTTTGTCTAAATTAGCTTCGTTTTATGGTGGTCGAAGTGAAAGGTTGTATTTGGTGAGTCATGATTAAATACTTTCGTGTTCACCTTTAGAGTTCACCAAACAAAGTTTCTGATCTGATTTTATATTCGATATAATTTATGGTTAGTTATCTACTTATATTAAATATCCTATGGCAGAATATCACACTTGGTCTAAAAGCGACTAAGTATTGTTTATATCTACAATTTTTTTTATTATTCTTTCTGGTCAGAAAGAACTATATTTCGAAATACACCCAGATTTCAAAATTTGCATTTTGGGAACTGTACCTTGTTAAATTTTAAATTCTATTTTTAACTGCCGTTTTTTCGCACATTTTATTATGTTACGGAACTATAGAAATGAATGGTTTAAAGATAACACGATTCATTTTCTGGCTTCCATCAAAATGAGGAAATAGTACATTACACAACTAGGGTGGTAATACAAAGAAAGGCCGAGATCGCAGAAGTTTGCGGCCCGAACTGCAAGCGAGGGACGTAAGTATGCGATCGAGGGCTTTCTTAATTACCTCCCGTGTTGTGTACATAATTTTATGTCTACACTTGGCCAGAAAGCTGCTTTTTCCGTATGCGCAGCGTGCGGAAAAGGCCACTTTGTGGCCAGGTGTGGCATAAAAGGAGATTTTAATTTAGATTTTGAAATCCGTAGTGGCTTTGTGAGCTGTCGACCTCGCGAGACGGCCAACTCCCATGACACCGCCATTTTGAAAAAATCCAAAAACTGTGACGTCAAATAAATTTAATGTACTTAAATTTCACGATAATTGGTTAAGAAATGCGACCTGTAGAGGAGAACTGTCATACATACGCCGGACAAAAAAAAACATTTTTAACCAAGTTGAATCGGAGGCCTTTATTCACTTCGTTCACTCGGTTAATGAGGGAAAAAGTTAACGAACCAGTTTCAAAAGTTTCGAAAGTCAGACTTTTTAAGTGCCCTGAGACCTATTTGCACAGCAAAGTTCAGAAGTAAGAGTTAGCACGATTTCAGTTTATAAATAATTGATCAAGTTCAAATATTTCCGTCTTCAGTTTCATTGTCAGGTGACAACGTTCCCTCTAATCCGAGCGTCTATTTCAATGTTAAAAATTCAAATTCGTGTCATGCCGTCCCTCTTGCTCTCCTGTTTAGCAAAATTTGAATGAGCTGGACGGTATTATTAGCATTTTGTTTAAAAAGTGTACATTTTTTATATTAGCTTTTTGAGTCATTTTTACTCAGAATCGTTTTACTTTCGAAGCTATTACACAAATGAAAAAATATGTTTCAAGAACGTCACGTTCATAGAATCATTCTTACAAAAACGATCTGGAATGGAAATTTCGGAACACAATTTTTCAAGAGTAAAAAAACTCACAAAACCATTGCAATATTCTAAGGAAAAAAACACGTACACTAGCTATTTTCAAAAACACTGACACGAATTATGATCTTTGGAGTATTCGACATGAATATTGTCCACGTAGTATCGTGACATCTAAATAGGTACATCATTAAGCAATGTACTGACTACGTAGCACCTCTAAAAAGCCGAAGACATGCTGAAATTGAGTGTAAGTCCTTAAAGTGATACTCCAAATGTGTTATGAAGAGGTCTTGGTCTTCAGAAGGAGGACTGGCCAGTACATTGTGACGAAGAGGAGGAACAGGGCCGGGAACACAACCCGGGAAAGCTTGTCGATCTCCCGCCACAGCACCCGCTCCTGACCCGTGTCCGCATCTAGCCAAGCAACCTGGAAAATAAATAAAATAGATTAGTAGAATCCGGATATAACGACCTCCAAGGGATGATAGTTCGTCGTACTATCCGGTCAATGTAAAAAAATTACATATAATTAAAATTTATTTTCATATTATAACGTATTTCTTATTAAAATACGTATTTTTCATTGCATTTAATAAAGAATTGCAAAAAGTGTATCACTGTACTTTTTTTCTTCAATGGGGAATATGCATGAATTTTTTTTAACATATTTCGTAATACAATTTGAAAATACCGTAAAAAGATGACATACAGTGAAAATAAAATTGAAATCGATCGAGAAATACGGAAGATATAAACATTTTAAAGCAGTAATCAGACAGCGATTAGAGAGAGAGATCCGATATGGACTATGACGTCATAGTACACGGCCACCATACAATCTCCATACTATATTCTGTTTAGCGAGAAAGAGATAGAGATAAATCTTTGTTGTGTTATATCTTGGTTATTTTTATAGTTATTCGAAAAATATTTTTTTCCTACTGTTTTTTATATGAATGAGGTTGTATTAAAGTAAATAAAAAATATGATGCATATTCCCTATTGAGTAACGCGTTTGGTTTACAGGACTGATTGTAGCACATTTTTATGATTCGTTAATAAAAAAACCGGACAAGTGCGAGTCGGACTCGCCCACCGAGGGTTCCGTACAAATTTGTAGATACAATACAATACAATCATACTTTATTGCACACCAAAAGATAAATTACAATGCAAACTACACTAGGTACATATAATAAAGTACCCTATAAATGTTGATTCCCTTAGTAAAGTTTTGTGTTCATGATTTAATTAAAAATATATAGTATTCAGATTTTTCCTTATAATTGTAGGTAGTGTAAGACGGTTTTACTTGCCAAATTTCATGGTTTTGTAGGTTTTCCTTAGTGTCGAAATTTACGTTTTTTGCGGCATATACGGCCGAATCTATTTCACGTTAACTTAGAAGTTTGATTTTTTCACAGGTTATTTTCAACTCGATACCTATACGCGTTCCGTTAAAGGATCTTGACAGGCGGACAGACGGACAACAAAGTGATCCCTTATAAGATCACTTATACCACCATAATTCTATGGAATTATCGACGATCATTATCTCTGGGGAAAGCTATTGCAAAACAGACAAAGCTGTGACAGAGGATTTGCCATTCATGGAGCCAAAATCCCAAATTCCCTCGCACAACTTGGTTTGATTCCTGAAATTTCCTAGAATACATCACTGGCCTTGACTTTTGAATAAACTCAATTAATCTGTCAACCAATTTACACGTAAAATAGGCGCAGTATGTGACGTCAAGTTGCCGAAATCCTGCCCACGTATTATATATGCATATATAACACTCGTAGAATATTAAACCCTTTCGAGACTTGGCATATTTTATTCAAGAAAAGCTTTTTATAAAATCTTCTTTTCACGCATATTAGCTTAGACGCCAGCGGACTAATTCCAAACTTCGCCGCCAACGTTGTCCCTACTATAATTTGATCCTTGAACTAGTAATAGCAGTTCCTATTCGGAGGTCATGTTGACGTGGTCAGCCAAAGTCGGAGCGACGTGCTGACTGACATATTTCGATCCCCAATTACGAATTGTTATTTCAAGCTTACGGGTCAAATTATATTTGGGACGAGTTTGACGGCGGAGGTGTCAATTACCCTACAGGAGTATTGTTCTGTCATTGAACCTTTTGTTCTTGGATTTTTGTTTATAAATACGATTACAATGAACTCTGAACCCACTCAGAATAAGAAATTGTCCAATGTCCGGTCATAAAGGCGGGGGACACAAAATACTTGATGGCTGGGGAGGCGGACTCGAGATTGCAAAGTACCAAGACCAAACTTCAAATATGTATATTTACTTATAATCTAAGAGTAAGCCCGTAGGCTAATATCAACTCTCCTCCTTTTAGGGTTCCGTAGCGTAAAAGGAAAAAACGGAACCCTTATAGGATCACTTTGTTGTCCGTCTGTCAAGACCCTTCATCTCGGGCTCGGGAACATGTGGAGGTATCGAGATGAATTTTAAACCATGTACTCAGGTCTGCCGCAGACCCGACAATCGCTGGAGCAAGCGTGTTCTCGAGTGGAGACCAAGGATCAGCAAACGTAGTGTGGGGCGCCCTCAGACAAGGTGGAGTGACGATCTTCGCAAGGTGGCTGGCAGAGGCTGGATGCGAGTGGCGTCGGATCGTGTTCGATGGCGTGGCATGGGACAAGCCTATGTGGTTAATTTCAGCTACATTTTATTTTTATTTTATTTTATTGATAAAAATGTTTACATGACATTACAGTGAACCCAATGCGTCACGAAACTTAGACTAACAATTAAAGATACGTATACACACAAACAATAATCACAGTAACAAATAAAGAAAAATTACATAGGAACAGTTGAGCACCTAGCATCCATCAACTCACAGAATCTTAAACATTCACTACACACTGTTGCCCATCGCCACGCAAACAGGTCACACTCAGGTGTCGATGCCAGAAGCGCATTGAGGTGTGGGCGGGCACGGGGCAGCGGCGAGTTCCTGCACGACACAGTGCGCGCCGGCGGCACGGCCAACAGGTCGCATCGTCGGGGTCTGAGGGTAATCCTCGGGATATCTGGGACAGATACATGACGTTCACTTTATGCTGCTATCCTAGGCAGCCACAGTAGCGCAAGAGCCTTTGTGACTATTCGAATGCTGCTTATTTGCATAAACTTGTACCTTTCCCTCCTTTGATAAGGGGTTTCCAAAACCAGTTCTTATTTGCAGTGTGTTGGGCCTAGCCTTCGCTAACACGGATAAGTACCTTTATTGTACCTGCACCTGCAATATATTCTGGCGACGCTTGACGCCGATGAGGTGCGGGCGTGCCGGTGGGATGCGACATGTCGTCCACTTTATGATGGCCTCCCAAGCGGCGACAGTGCCGCAGGCACCTTCGTCGTCATTCAAACGCTTAACATCATTGTACCTGTAATATGTGCTGGCGTCGATGAGGTGCAGGCGGGTCCGGGCGCAGGGTGCACTACGGGCGTCGCGGCAGGAAGCAAAGTCGGTGACATGACGTCCAGTTTGCGACATCTGTCGCCGCTGCCATCCCAAGTGGCGACAGTGCCGCAAGAGCCTTTGTATCTATTCAAATGTGAGGGAAATGATCCCTGCAAAATCGAGGTCGATGAGGTGCAGGCGAGCGTCGGGCGCTGGGTGCACCGCGGGCGTCACGGCATCTTTGCGACATCTGACGCCGCTGCCCTCCCAAGGGGCGACAGTGCCAAAGGAGCCTTTGTCGCCATTCAAACGCTGAACATCATTGTACCTGCAATATGCTCTGGCGTCGCTCCACGCCGATAAGGTGCGGGGGGGCGCCGGGCGCGGGGTGAACCGCGGGCGTCGCGGCAGGAGGCGACGTCGGTGACATGACGTCCACTTTACGACACCTGACGCCGCTGCCCTCCCAAGCGGCGACAGTGCCGCAAGAGCCTTTGTCGCCATTCAAACGCTGCAAATGGTTAATAGTGTCATAAAGAAGCAGAATAATGTACACTGTACAGTGAGGGCGAACATTGAATGCTGAGCGAATTGAAGGAATATTTTTCTTTTATACATATGACAAGACAGTTGCCTTGTGCTACTATAGCAACATACGTCACAAATGTTGGTCTTGACAATGAAAGGTATTTGGAACGTAGATTTGCTGTTATTAATATCGAAAATTATAATTGTCCGCACTTTTTCAGTCACACTGGTTTATCTCGTGCCATATTGATTTTGCCTTTTGTATAGCCCTCTGTCATTTTAAATGGCAATAAATATTATGTATTTAAAAAGCAGTTTTTATCTTAAATAAACGACCTGTTTTGTCTCAAATATGAACTAGACGTAATTTATTGCTTGCGAGATGTTTTGTATATTAAATTGAGTAACACTTTGTACAACGATGATTAAACGGTTTTTAATGGCTTTGTGTGCAGCGTATTTCTTTAATCAGGGTTTAAATACCAGTCTTTGAAATAAGTATCGTATTTTGAAGTGCAACGGACGACCTATTATGAATTGGGGCTCGTAAACGTATGTACATACCATAAATACTATAGCTTAACAAATTCGTTGGTGGTATTGAGCACTGCTACACCCGATGCGAAATACGTACGGATATGTCTGCCGATATCCCTAAAGGCCGAAGCAGTCTTTCGATGCTTTCTGGCGTGATGTTTGAAGGGAGATTTTTTGCAGTTAAAATAACTGCACGCCGACTGCAAGTGGATTGCGCAGTTGGTTTACAATTTTGATTCCGTTATTTTACCTGAAAATAGAAACCTGCCAACTGCACTATTGCAGCTAGAAAGCAATTTTTAAAATAGGTATGTATATACATTATGTATAATTTGTTTGGCTTGACATCCAATAACATTGCCAATCGGCAGACTCATCTTTGCGTAGTTATCTCGTGTGCGTTATGTTATGTGCAGCCGTGATTATATACACAAGTTACCGCCAACACGACCGGCGGCTGACTGACACTATTGCCTCACGGCCTCCGGCGCGCGCATACTTCATACCGCCCCGCTGTGCTTCGACCCCCGTCCCCCGCGGACCACGGGAGTGTCACCAACGAATTTGCCAAGCTAAAGAACCTTTAGCAAATAGGAAATATATATATTTGAACTGAATATATAATATATATTTGAATTTGTTGTAGAAGAACTGCGTTGCCATTACTTGTTCTGTGGTCGCGCTATAAACGAAACCTCAGCCTGCTGTACTAGCTAGGTAGCTTAACTTACCACTGGTATGATCCTGGGCAACGACTCCTGCGCTTTATTCTTGTTCATCTGGTACTGTTTGTCCAGCACCTTCACCACTACAAACTCCCCCAGTGCAGCAAACACGAACATCATGCAGCCGGCCATCCATAAGTCCAGAGCCTGGAAAAAAAATCTTACATTATTATGATTAGAGACCGGATTTGAAGTAGCGATCTCAATATTAATATGGATATGACTATTTAAATACATGTCATGTTGGTTATAAAGGTCTTAATTTTTACTTTGCATTGTGCAGAAGAAATATTAAAGAAGAAGAACTTAAAAAGATAAACTATTACATAAATTAACAAACGATGTTTTTATTTATTATCACCATAATTTTTGACCAATATTTACAAAAGCTTCCAAAAAGGTTTTTACTTTTTTGTTCCGATAAGTTACATTATTTTTGTGTGTAGAAAAAATTATAAATTATACCAGTCATATCCATATTAATATTGAGATCGCTACTTCAAATCCGGTCTCTAATTATGATGAAGGAAGAAGAAGACGCAGTCAGGTCGGCCTCCTCAAGATGGTCTGACGACCTGGTTAGGATCGCCAGAAGTCGATGGAGACAAAAAGCGTGCGATCTTTTGTTGTGGACGTCTCTAGGTTGAAATGATGATGATGATAATCAGCATGATATATGCATGTAATAAAACCGTAGCAAGACTAAAATTTGGTATACAGGCGGATTACGATCACGGTTAAAACATAGAAAGAAAGAAAGAAAAGTAAAAAAAGCGCTCGACTAAAATGGTGCCGGCTACGTCTACCGCATGCACCCGGAAAGGTGGGTTTAATGGGCTAGACGACAAAAAAACTGTTTAGTCCATCAATTAGATTATTAAAAAATATTGTACACGTATTTTTTTTTTCTTTTGTTTGACAAACAAAAAATGACGAAGATACTGTGCTTAGAAGTTTCGAGTGACGTCACTCCTAGGTACAATTTTCACCTAGGAGTGACGTCACAAGCCCCCACTCCAGAAGTTTGATGATCTATAAAATTGTCGATTTTTAATATTTTGATAAACCAAAAAATACGTGTCCCATATTTTTCCATAATCTAACTGACGGACTAAATAGAATTATATAGTTTTAACCCAGTCGTCGTCCCCATTGGGCTATAAACCGACCTTGTGATAATAGGTAAACTTAAAGTTTTCACAGTATGTGTACATATTTGTATTGGCGCTGTAATAACAAATGATAAAAAGAAAATTAAAATAAAAGGGGGTTTTTTGGCACTTTTACTCGATGCGACGGCGGTGGGCCTTTGTGCGTGAATCCGCGAATAAGTTTCTGTCAAAAAATCGTTTTTTGAGACAAGCTTTTATTGCCAACTGTACTTTTTTTGTATAATCGCAAACTGCACGTCAAAACTAATTAAATGAGCTCAAACACGGTGAATTTATCTTCTGTAACTTAGATGATCTCCTTAGGCTCCGATCTGATTTACATATCCTTGCATAATTTCAGCTCAATTGGAAACCGGGAAGTGGATCAAATTTAACTGATGATGAAAATGAAGGCGATGATGATAATCTTCATCAACAACGAAGACACATTTATTAATTTAAACATAATATTTAACATAGATTTTCATAGATTAAGAAAGAAACAAAGTAAAACGCAAAACTAGATTAAAACTACACTTATGTAAAAAAAGGTCGGGCCCCCGCGGCAGCATTGTAAAGCCAGGTTTATATTAGACGTGACGTGTTGTGTCGCATCGTTTGTATAGTCCGTACAAACTTCAAGACCAAATGCTGTCAAACGAACGCAAGCCAAAAGCTACCTTATAATCAGAGCATAAGGTAGTTTTTGGCTTGCGTTCGTTTGACAGCATTTGGTCTTAAGAGTGTGTACGGTTATCACACTAAATGTATGAAACCGATTCCGATCTGATGCGTCACAACACAACACGACAGATAAATGTGAATGCTTTAAGGTTGCTATAGAATCTTACCTTAACATAAGCTACCGGAGGTATGTCAGCCCGCAGTCCCGTGAACATGGTCACCAACGTCAACATGCAGGTGACCAGCAAGGTGACCCGGCCAGGAATAGCGTCCAGGTCCAGCCAGAAGCTGAACCAGGACAGCATGACCACCAGCGAGGAGGGCGCGAAGGTCTGGATAAGGTGGTGGCCGATCTGCCGCTCGAATCGGAAGTAGACCACCAGTCTGGAGTAGTTACCTGAAAGAGTTTGTTTCATTTATTTGTTGCTGTTTTGTTTGTTTGTTTGTTTCTGAGTCTTAGATGTTTCCTATGTATTTGTATCTATTAAATATATCGTCGTCCAGTATCCATAACATTAATGGTAAGTAACAGATTGTTATCACTCACATACAGTACATTACTTACCTAGATCGCAGGTATTTGACGCCCGAGCCGAAGGCAAGGGCGATAAATATGCGATCTGAGGCTTTATCATCGCCCGTGGTAAGTACAAAATTTTACGTCTCCCCAGGCCAAGAAGTGAGATTTTCCGCAAGAATATCACAGTTATACCGGGTGGAATGAAACGAGGGACTGCCCTGTAAATATACTGCCATATATCTATATTAATAATTTAGCCGGGCCCTACGGTAGACCTGAACGAAAAGCATCTCAAAAATTAAAGCGTAAAAAAATAACACTTTCGAATCGACAACTTATATCCGCAAAATTCGTATAACGGAGAAATAAGCGTATAAAGATGTAAAATAATACGAATAACGCCAAAAACAGTCGGCCATGTTTCTTTGCTGCGTTCGGAAACTGATATAGTTTAAGGAAGCGCGCGTAACGTGTGACTTTGACCGCGACGTAAGTTTACGGTGTTTTTTAATTAGAAAAATCGTGCGATATCCTTACGAATATTATTTCAAAGAAAACGATCTTTTAACAGGAAAATATTATGCATCTTGCTTTATTTTTTAAAACGTACCTAATAAATTACTGACATAAGTGAAAATTGCTCAATATTATTGTCTCATTGCTCAATGAAAACGAACCAACGTCAGGCGAAAATGACAGTTAAAATTCTAAGCTTAAAAAACAAGGAATAGGCAGTTTTGATGCACTTTTGTATTTAATCCTTCTGAAGTGGTGACTTGAGCGAAACTCGGTATTGTAGCTTTTTCAGTTTAATTTTTTAACTTTTATCTCACCTGTTGGTAAGACATGGACTATGATGTTATAGTACGTTTTTTGATTTTTTGAATCTTTGATGGTATCTTGGTTATTTTTATACTTATTCGAAAAATACTTTTTGCCTCCTGTTTCTTATATGAAAGAGCTTTCGTTAAAGTAAACAAGAAATATTATGCATATTCCCTAATGTTTTTTTATTTTGTCTTGGAGGTGGGAATGTTCAAATATATACTAATTCTTTCGAAAATTCCTTTTCTATTGAGGGCAAAATAGTGGATGGAAGTTAATTTTACCCCCATAATATAGAGGATAGAGGTAAGGATAACTATCTTATACGGGGAATCAGTTAAGTATGTAGGTCACATGTTTTTTTATTAAATTAACAATTTTCACAAATGAATTAACAAAAGTCAAATAATTTTTGGCGCTTTGCTGCAACATTTACCCACCTGTGATAGTAGCGCCATCTTAATTTTTACCTCTCGCGGGCACTTCTACATACACAGGAACCGTTCCATAAAATAAACTAAACATAAACTCCATAAGATGATTCTATACTTTTTGAAGAAGGTCTAAATTGAAAGAGGAGTGACACGAACTGACCGGGTCTGGAACACCACACTGCGCATACAAAACCGCGTTGCTGATGCAGGGTCCAAACCCGCCAGGTTGAAGATGGACTGTGCCCGGGCTAGCCACATCTGCCACACACATAGGTTGACTAAACTGACGCTAAGTGGCTGCCACAAATTGGATGACGAGGATGGGGCCGGCCGCGGCGAAGATAGTGGGATGATTTAGATGTATTTCTTCCGCCGGGTCCCGGCCAGAGTTTGCCCGGGACCGGGACAGTGGCGCAGCAAGACCTAAATTTGCTGTGGACAAAAGATATTTCGCGAGGCCCTTTGCTGTTCCATGAAGACGGTTAATGGTATTATTAACTGGTGACGAAGCTCTTTTTGCTGTGCTGCCGTCGAGGCGCGAGGGCCCTTGGACCGCGTGGCATAGGCGGTGGCCCACGTCGCCTACGTCTAACGCCGCCTCTGGACCGGGGCGATTCTAATTTAAAGGGGAGAGCTGTGCTCACTAACGGGAAATATAGTGTAACAACAATAATTTAATTTGGATAATTTAAACCAAAAACGACTTCAACATTATTTTAATGTTTGGAACTCAGCCATCAGTTCAACATCCTCCTTTTTGTAATGTCTGTTAAAAATAAGAAAATATTTCTAAGGAAGTAAAACGGGGGTTTGTGATTTTTTACATTTTTCCCGGGCGAAGCCGGGTTCACAGCTAGTTTGATGTATAATCGACCGAAAATAGTTAAATGCTTTTAATAATAAAGAAAAATAGAACTATCAAAATATATATTTTTTAACATTAATGTACAACCCTGCTGCTTCTACCCTGCCATTGCTTACATTTATTACGTTTGCTTTGTTAGTTGAAACCTCTTTGATTTTAACGATAATCTCCGTGGTTATCGATGTATCATCTTAATTTACCTAAGACATTTGTTATTTTTTTTAATAAAAAACGTATCTTGTATTACATATATAGATACAGGAAATCACAGAAAAATTAAATGGCACTCGCCTGTGTACAGACCGAGAATCGAACCCGGTACCTCTGGATTTCCGGCCCAGTGACTCAACCATTCGTCCACCGTACACTCAGAAAACGCCCTCAATTCTGCTATCTACCTTGACTTCCGTATTTTATTCTGTTTTAATAGGAATTAACCTAAACGCCAATATATATTTCCCGCATTAAAAACCAATGAAGAGACAAAAAATGTTTCTTTCATATAAAGTAACGTATCTTGTAGTTTCTTAATAGGGTTGAAACACAAGGTTTTTTTGCATGAAAGTTTGACAAGCAATAACTTGAAAATGGTGACAGATATTAACATAGTTTATTTGAAGAAAATAATGTACTAAGTCTAAACAATGCCACGTTTGCAGGGAAATTCCTCGTTCCGTTCCACCCTGTATATGACTTGAACCGTAGTTGGGCATTTCTCCAGAAATATGTCTGCGGTCACCTCATTCATCTGGCCCTTTTTCATACTAAATGTATGGAGACAGATGAATGAGTCGCAGACATATTTCTGGAGAAATGCCCAGTTGAGGGCCATCAAAATGCGATCTCTGGGACTTTTTTTATTACCGCCCGCAGTGAATACCGAATACGTTTCCTCCGTTTTACGTTTTCCTCTAAGACATTACATTCACGTAGCAAGCAGTAAAAGGATACTTACAGCCGAGAGTGATGTAACAGTACATTACACAACTAGGGTGGTAATATAAAGAAAGGCCGAGATCGCAGATGTTTGCGGCCCGAGCTGCAAGCGAGAGACGTAAATATGCGATCGAGGGCTTTCTTTATTACCTCCCGTGTTGTGTACATAATACCCACCTTACCCACCTTATTTAATTTAATTTATTAATGTTAGATTTTGTTACTGTGTGAGTTTAATTATTATTGACTTGACTGCATGAATTTATTTATTATATTAATTTATTTTCCTAGGCTAGGTTCCATTTAAATTCAATTGATATGTGATACTTGAAATAAATGAATTTTTATTTTAATTTAATTTTTTTTTAATAATTTTATGTCTACACTTGGCCAGAAAGCGGCTTTTTTCGTACGCGCAGCGTGCGGAAAAGGCCACTTTATGGCCAGGTGTGGCATAAAACAGATTATTTCGTCTGTTCTATTGTCTTTGTACCCAATTAAGAAATTATTAGCGTGGAGTTAAGTTTCTTACGACACATGATCTGTAATAGTACCTACTACGTACAGAAGTATGAACTGACGGAACGCACCGGATCCGACCGTCTCTCTCTATCGTATAACGCGTGCTCTTTCAGGTCACTGGCTAAGCCCAAAAAAATTTGGTACTAGTAGTCGCGCGGCGGAATCCCGGAGTGAGCCACGCCTGCTTATGTATTTTTAGGGTTCCGTACCAAAATGGTAACCCTTATGGTGCGACTCTGTCTGTCTGTCCGTCTGTCACAGCAAGATATCTCAGGATTTACTGATGCTATCGACTTGGAATAGTGTTAAAAATCGCTAATTCGAGCCTATTGGATAGAAAAAAATCTTATAATTGTTTTACCTTTTTTTAAAGGGGTCCGAAATGGGATGTGAAAAAACAAAACTAGAGCTATTATATCGAGTGGGATATCAAATAAAAGGGCTTAATTTGTAGATTCCAAAACCATTTTTATTATTTTTTTTAATTTTGTACTTTTTGATTTATGACCAAAAACGTTCAAAAAAATACCATTCCCCCCCTATTATCTTCGAAGTTACTAAACAGAAAAATCTGTAATAATTACCAATTATTAATGTCATCCTAAATATTACAGTAAAAATATAACGGTTTTTCCTAACTTGCACCGTTTTTGAAAAATTTGCAAAAATCGTAACCCATACTTATTTGCTCCTACTGAACTAATCGCCATACAGTTTTTCTTGAACTATTCATGTATCTACTTACTTGAGCTTGTATGGAACCCTCGGTGCGCGAGTCCGACTCACACACTTGCCCGGTTCTTTTTAATTACGTAACCAAAAGGACAAAAACTTCACGCTAATTATTTTTTAATCCGGTACATGGAAAAAAGAAATGCCCATTTACACATCTAATGTTCGACTGTTTTCAACAACATTTATGCTCGTATCACAGTATCAATCTAGTATTAGGTACTAGTCCGACTCACTCAAGGTGGTCCGGCCAGCGACCTGGTTCGACCCCAGGGAAAGCCACAGCCCCCACTTGGTCCGATTTTTTCTACAGTCAATAAGGCTTGCAAGGTAGTTAGGCTTTAAAAAAAAACTCGTACTAAGACACCAGTTTTTAAGAGTATCAACAGAAAATTTACTGAGTTTTCGTTAAAGGTATTAACTTAGGCGAGCGATTTATTACAACTGCCATTTACCAATATTTTACACATTTTTTTCTCTAGTTCTATTTTATTACAGTTATGCAATGGAGCTAATAATAATTTAATGAGATTAATCACAGTAGAGTATAAACTCTTAAGACCAAATGCTGTCCAAACGAACGCAAGCCAAAAACTACGTTACGCTCTGATTGTAAGGTAGTTTTTGGCTTGCGTTCGTTTGACAGCAATTGATCTTAAGAGTTTGTACGGAATATCTTTCAAGACAATCAAATTCAGTAAATTAATGCCTTTAATGTCTAATAAATGTTTGACAACATTTAATTACTTCGTAAACTTTATCAAAATCTAATGTATTTCACCCAAAATTCAACAGGTTTGATTGCCGCCTACGACTTTGTGACTTTTATTACAGCAAAAGTCAAGTAGGTTATTGAATCGTGTCGAGAAAAAAATAAAGTTTTTGCCGTAACAATAGCTTAATCAAAATGAAATAAAATATAATTTTAGGAGATATATATTGGTCGTGAAAAATGAACACTAACAACTGTGACACTTCAGATTTATGACTATTGTGTAAAATCGAAGTCTTATAGAAATAGCTTCTCCAATAAATACACTCTCAGGAGCACTGAAGATAAATTGAATAGGATTGCTAGTACTAATTTGCTACCTATCCTATTCATCTATATATCCTACTATATACAGGGTGGCCCTTAAACCAACGTATATACGAAAAGGGCTGATAGACTAGCACATAAAACAGCAGATTAAGTAAATGTTACCTCAGTAAAAATCTCTTAGTCAGAGAAGGAAAGATCCTTCTATTCTATCTCGATATATTATTTCTCTGGGTCCTTAGTTTATGAAAGTGTGTTTGATTCTATGTGTATATTCGACATGATGGGACATACTTAGTCGGATTCTCAGGCCTAGGATGAAAGTACTTCATCATTTCAACCTGGAGATCCACTGCTGAACATAGGTCTCCTTCAAAGAATTCCAAGATGAACGGTCGTACGTTTTTTATCTTCTTCGATTCTGCGCTAGAACCATTGGCATTTGGCATTGGCATGGCGTTATTATGAAGGCTGCGCAAGAAAAACCATTTTCTGGCACTGTTTTGTGCTCTTAATACATTATATTCACCTTTAGGTTCATAATGCCCATTTTCGTTCACGACTCGTTCTTTTTCTACCTCTTTTCTAGGGTTCCATACCCAATGGGTGCCAACAGAACCCTATTACTAAGCATCCGTCATCTTTTGAAATGTAATAGGTAGAGACTTGAAATATTCACAGAATGTGTATTTCTATTGCCAGTATTACAATCCCACTAATATTATAAATGCGAAAGTTTGTGAAGATGTTTGAATGTTTGGATGTTTGTTACCTTATAACGGGGTAACAACTGGATGGATCAAACTGAAATTTGGCATGCAAGTAGACCAAGTCCTGGATTGAAACATAGGATACTTTATATCCCGGTAAAGAGTTCCTTTGGGACAATAACGGGAACAACGCGGGCGAAGCCGCGGGAAAATGCTAGTAAGTAATAAAAACAAAATAAAATGAAAAAGAAAAGGGGTCCCTATATAAAAAACTAGTTGGTTCCTTTTTGCTCGTCAGTGGTACGGAACCCTCCGTGTGCGATTACCACTCGCACTTGGCCGGCATTCTCTACTTAACCATAGCATCAATTCGCTTTTAATGTAATTTTCTAGAACGTTTCCTCTTTTATTCCGAATTCTTATCACGGCCATTCTCCAGAAATATGTCTGCGTCTAATTCACGTATCTCTATACATTTAGTATGAAAACAGCGACGCAGTAATTAGGTGACCGCAGACATATTTCTGGAGAATGGCCGATCAAAACTCTTTTATTTCTTACCAAGGCCAATGTCTCGTTATTTGTTGTTTTTCTAAGCTTAGATATATACTTTCCACTTTCTCCCAGCACAACGTCTCAAACGCAGTCTAGAGTTAAATAATGTCTTACCATCCTTGTCGATCATGTACCCGTTGGTCTCTTCAAGTCTCAGTGGCTCCCCGATGTGGTACTGCAGCAGTTTTAGCTCCGGGTTGATTGTCACTCCGGCTTCACTCCATCGAAACCTCACTTTCTGGTTGCTGTATGAAACTAGAAATAGAAATGTACAGTCACCACAAGAGAATGTTGCCCCTATTGCCACTGTACTTTATTTAGCCGTGTTATCATAATTTGCAGACATAGAAGTGTTTGTGGCACGAATAAAATTGTCCTAGGGACTTCCCTACGATATTAATTTATCGATAAATTGTGTACTTACACATGACACAACGATACAATAAAATAAAGCAATAAAAAATTAACGACAATTAATTTTAAGGTCGTGTGCAAGTTTTAAAGTAATTCCCATTTTGACGTGATAACGTCTTATAATTCGATGGAGCCGGCTGCACGCACGAAAAAGTGTGACGTCATAGGCCGTTACCTTGCAGGGTCGTTACCTGTCAAATAGGAACTTTATATTATTCCGGCACTAAAGTGGTTAAGACGATAGTTTCTTACAAATTGTTAATAAAATAGCCCTTATTCCCTAAGATACGGCTGTCAAAAATCTCTATTGAATGACAAGAGACCAGTGGCGGATTTGCCCTAAGGCCTAGTAGGCCCGGGCCTAGGGCGGCCAGATATTAGGGGCGGCCAATCGTGACAAAAAATCACTGCTGCTGCTGAGAAAAGGGCGGCTGGTACTCAAGTCGAAGTCGAAGTCGAAGTCGAAGTCGAACTCAAAGTCAAAGTCAAAGTCAGGGTCAAGGTCAACGTTATCACGTTCGACTATCGTCAGTAAACCGACTTTACAGACAACCGAATTTTTTGAGACTGTCCCGTACATTTTCCGAAAACTGAGTATGTATTATATTAGCGTACTATGCTAGACAATGCCGTATAATTTAGGTACTTTGTAAGGAAATCGATTGAATAGCATCAAAAGTAGTTTTGTGTAAGAATCACGTCAATAATAACAATTTAGTTGTAAAAATTGATGTTTATTTTAATTTTATAATCATCCTACTATGCCTATGAAGTACTTAAATTACATTTTATCATTATAATAACATCGATGGGTTGTGATCAGCATTTTAGTTCATTTCTATTTTATCCGGTGAACTTAATATCTACAGTAGATAATAAGTTCATAGTAACTATAAAATGTCACTTCGAAATAAATATTTGAAATAGTTACCGATAAAAATATCGGAAGGAAATCCCTAGTTAATAACGTTTTTGCCACAAAAACTTCTATGTCTGATAATTTGTTGCATTCCAGAGATGGGCAAAATTTATTCGAATGACGAATAACGAATAACCAAATTATTCGCGAATGACGAATAAAATGAGCGGATGATTATTCTTATTCGAATAACTTATTCGTGGAATAATTTATTCGCGGATGATTTGTTCGCGAATGAATTGTCACGAATAATTATTTATTGGAATACCATATTGACTTTTATCGAAAAAATAATAACTTAAACAGAACTGAAATACTGTTTTTGTACTAACGGAACGAATTAAGATTTTTGGCTTACTTATATAAAAAATACTTTTATTATTTAAACTGCCTTAAGGAAGCCTGAGCCTGTAGGAATACATTATATGTTAGAACCAATATAAGTACAGTAAAAACTAGTAATTATTCGTGTTGTACCTTAAATATTTTTCTTGGATTTATTCGAATAAAATAACGAATAAATCATCCGTCATTTGTAAAGTCGTGAAATGATTTATTCGCGAATAAATTATTCGTGGATTATTTATTCGCGAATAAAATCATCCGCGAATAAAAATATCGTGAATTATTTTTTATTCGAATGATCATTCAACTAAAACATTATTCGAATAATGCCCATCTCTGTTATATTCAATAGTGTGCCAAAAGTACGCCCGATTTGCATTACTTACACGGCTAAATTAAGAGCAGTTGCAAACCGAGCGACTCGAATCGAGTTGGCTCATAAAAATTAGTAGGAAGTAGTAAGATTGTTTATGTCAACAGAAAGACCAATAAAATATCAACTGAAAGAGCTCCTTTAATAGAAATAATATTTTAGATCAGCTCTAAAGTACTGTTGATATTTTAATATCAGCGATTTCATTATTTCTTAATGTACATTTTCTTCTACACAATAGGTTTCTTAAATAGCTAGGTCGTCTTTGGAAAGTAAATACTGAACACGCTAGACTTATTACCTTCGATCCGAGATCAAATAACATTACTACACCGTTTAATGAAGTATGCCCTGATCTGAGAGTATGTCTTAGACAGTTATTGCCTTTAGGGTTCAGTACCAAAATGGTAAAAAGGAACCCTTATGGTGCGACTCTGTCTGTCCGTCTGTCCGTCTGTCATAGCAAGATATCTCAGGATCTACTGATGCTATCGACTTGAAATTTGGAATAGTGTTAAGAATGTCTTAGTGAGAGCTGTTAAGGAAATAAGTGTATATTTCTAACTTTAGTGTTTAGAATAATTAATCACCTGTGAACACTTGTTTCTGTTTGTTCTCCAATAAATAAAATAAAATAATCCGCTAACCCGCGCTTATTGTATAAAAAAAATCTTGTAACTTTTTTACTTTTTTTTAAAGGGGTCCGTAATGGGACTTTGAAAATTGAAAGTAGGGCTATTGTATCGAGTGGGGTATCAAATGAAAGGGCTTGATTTTTAGATAAAAATACTGTTTTTTTTAGTAAGTAGTTTTTGATTTATGGAGAAACACGTTAAAAAAATACCATTCCCCCTATTATCTTAGAAGTTACTGAACAGAAAAATTTGTAATAATTACCATTATTAATGTCGTCCTAAATATTACAGGAATATATAACCGGATGTTTGCCGAGGCCCAAACGGACGACTTTTTTGCCATTAGGCGAAAAAGAATAGCATCGATGTTGCGTAGAGTGCGGAGCAGCGGCAACAGCCTCCTAAGGGCGTTGGATGGGCGTTTCGACTGCCCTTTAACCAAATACTGGGTGGAAGTGGCTATTGGCAGGGTCAAGTAGAGTCAAAGTTCTGGATGGCCCTGCAACTAGGTGCTTCGCCCGGTCGCAATAATGTTGTGTTTAGATATAGTCATTTATTGTTATCCAAAGTTTTTTATACTAACATAATTATTAAGTTTTTGTTACTAATCTACTATGGATCTATGGTCTGAAATAAAGAATTTTTATTTATTTATTTATTTTATTATAACGGTTTACGTAACTTGCACCGTTTTTGAGAAATTTGAAAAACTTAACACATACTTATTTGCTCCTACTTAACTAATCGCCATATAGTTTTACCTGAACTATTCAAGTATCTACTTATGAGTTTGTACGGAACCCTCGGTGCGCGAGTCCGACTCGCACTTGACCGGTTTTTTTTGTTTTTATCATTCTTCGGCTATAATATAATGTAATTCTGAGAAATAAGTCGATGTGATTTGTTGTCGACATTACTAAAACAAAGGCCTCGGGCTTTGCTAAGTGCTAGCAATAAATCTCGTTAAGTCCAGTATTTATTTCTAAGACAAATAAAATAGCTATCGTTTTGTCACGCACACTACGAAGATTCTAGTGCACAGTGGCCTGATTCACGAAGTTGTACCAAAGTATAAAGACGAACAAGTAGTCCAACTTCCGCCGTTTAGGAGCGCGGGACACGTATTCACACAGACGCGCGATAGCACGTCGGTGTGAGTGCGATCCATACTGGAGCATTCTTACGCATTCTTAAAACTCTGCTTGTAGTGCGTTCGTACACGGCGCGCACACATTCAACCGCGCGATGTACCTTTTGTAGCAAGAAAAATTACAGCTATTATACTGCGCTTATAGTGCCCGGTACGGGACAAAAGTGGATCTAAACTAACATACGTGCCGTTGGAGGGACGGTATTTGTATGTTGTCCTCAGAGGGTCAGATAAACATAGATATGTTCATATATGTATGTATTTGTGTGAGGGTAACTTACGATCCGTCAATTGGATCTTCATAAACAATTTTAGATCGTGTACAAGTATCAATTTTACAACTCTGAATTAGCAATATTGATAAAACCAACCAATGGTGTTGTTGTTTTATACCAATTATTACTGGTTTAGCTTTAGACTACTAAACGTGTAATGTGTAGGTCCGTGGCGCGGGCCACAGAGTCTAAACCAATAACCAACGTAAAAGGTTAGAAAAACATTTCAGCACAAAATGTATATAAAAGGTTTTGGGATGAGCAGCGTCGTATTGAGCTGCTGTTAATTGCACTAATTGAGTGCGAATTATGAAGGTGTTGACTCACCTGAAATAATACAGCACTGAAGAGGAATACTCTAAGTATACGACCTGAGTGGACGCTCAGAACCCTTTGACGCTGCCCGCCCCGCCGGACGAGATTATTTATGTAGGCTAATTTGGGTCACTAGTAGAGTGACTAGGTCACAAAATGACCACATTGCTCATAGTCCACATCTCATAATGTCAGAATAGTAAATGGCCTGCATCTCGTCTAGTTCATATCTCACAATGTCTAAGTTGTAAAATGACCACATGGCCCCAGGACAACATCTCAAAAGGTGTAAAATATCAGAATAGCTAAGTCGTAAAATGACTAAGTCGTCGAAAATCGGGACGGTTACGTATTAAAAGCAATATTAAATATGTTGGATAATTAAATATCAGGGGTTTCACACAAGTTGACGTATTCACAAAAGAAGTTGTATAGATTTGTATATTAGTAGTCTGATACGGACTAGACGAGATGCAGGCCATTTACGATTCTGACATTTTGAGATGTTGACTAGGAGCGATGTGGTCATTTTGTGACTCGGACATTATGAGATGTGGACAATGAGCGATGTGGTCATTTTGCCGCTAATTTAACACGTTCCCTGTCCCGGTGCCCCCGATGTGAGGTCATGAAGGTTTTTCAGAAGTCCGTGCTTCCAGTATGGGGTCACTTCTCTATACTGATTGCACAGTTGGGAGTTGGGACTTGTGACATTGTTCGATAGTTTTGTATGGGGACAGTGAACGTGTTAAAGTCATCCTGTGATCATGATTTGGTGTGGTAATTACGAAGTAAATCTAAATAACCATAACGTGACATTATGTTTGACTCTTTATTATAAATAGTACTTTCAAAAGCATTCATAGTATCATCATCATCATGACGCATTGGTTTTTTTACTGTAATGTCATGTTAACATGTATTAATAAATAAATAAATAAGCAGTGGTCGGATTAGGTAGTGCCGTCTCGCGGAACTTCGGTGCGTAAGCTTATGAATGTACCTTTTAACCCCGGGATTTCATATGAAATTTTAAAGTTTATTTTTGCGTCTTCTTTAAATTTTCGAGTCCCGGAATCCCAGGTCTTAGCCATGTTATGTTCAATGTTTAAGGTCATTCACCCGAAATGGCACTACCTAATCCGAACACTGATCATAAGCCATTACGTCCGTTACATGTGTCATTAAAAAGACAATTTAAAGACATTTTTTCTGTCATTTGTGTGTATGGTGATTGTATATTACGCACCAAGGGCGGTAAAAAAATAAAGTCTGAGATTGCAGGTATTTGTGGCATAAATATGCAATCTGGGGCTTTCTTTAACGGGTGGTGTGTGTTACATCGTCCCATGGCTATGAAATGTCACTTACGGTTTATGTAAAAACACTTACAGCTCTCAATGTAAATAGGGCAGGACTGTATGTCCATGGGATAGAGTTGGAACTCCATCTGACACGCGATGATCGCGTGCATCCTCGCCGCGTAACGCACTGTTTGATTCCGGTACAACGTTACTGATGAAAACTTGTGCGTTAACTCTGCTATCTCTGTAAATACAATATTACAAGTTATTTTTTGCTTATAAGAGTCGTGAAAGTGTGGGGAGCAGCGCAAATAGCGCAAGAGGGCGCTGCGTCTCAAATCCGTAACCTCATTGACTGTTTAGGGCGTAGACTAGACGCCAGCGTGCAGTGGACCACTCCACTAGCGATGTCCATACAAAAAACGAAAACATCGCACGACCAGCGGCTGCGGCGGCGGCAGCGGTGGCCATATAATTCAGTAATTCTATGTAATCAATGTATGGGAAAGACAAACAAATTAATAAAGTTTTCAAACTTATGTGGCATGATACCTTTGGGTGTGGTGTTCAAAACTCACAACTCTCCCCTCCCCTCCACCTGACGCAACACCCCCCCTCGTAGTGAAATGTGTCCCTTTTATCGGTTTTATCACATTTTCTCGAAAACTATAATGGATACAAAAAAAGTGTCAAAAGTAAAAATGATCCTCATTAAATTGTAAACAAAATTTGTCCTATATCTTATTTTGATAGGCTGGACGGTTTTCAAGCTGTAGGTAGTTAAAAAACTAAAATGAAATTTTTCATCAGATTAACGACAATATAGTCATTATTTATTGGAATGAAGTAAATAAAAAGCTGTAGGTGGAATCATTAGGGGTGCACTAAGAAAGGATTTTTCAAAATTTACCCCCTAAGGGGTTCAAATAGGGGTTCAAAGTTTGTATGGAGAGTCTACGATTTTAGAAGTAAAGAGGTTTGAAACCTCATGTTTAGACTTTTTATTAGATTACAAGAAAAGTAATTTCACCGTTTTTCGAAATTCATCCTCTAAAGGGTTTAAATGTGGGTTGAAAGTTTAGATATCAACGCACCACCCAAACCGCTGGTCCTAAGAATTCCAAATTTAGCACGTAGGTTCCTTATAAGGTCTAGGGGTGCACTAAGAAAGGATTTTTCAAAATTCATCCCCTAAGGGGTTTAAATGGGGGTTGAAAGTTTGTATATCAACGTACCGCCCAAACCGCTGGTCCTAGGAATTCCAAATTTAGCACGTAGGTTCCTTATAAGGTCTAAGGGTGCACTAAGAAAGGATTGTCCCAAAGAAACTCTACAAACTACATATACAAACTTTCAACCCCCATTTAAACCCCTTAGGGGATGAATTTTGAAAAATCATTTCTTAGTGCACCTCTAGACCTTATAAGGAACCTACGTGCTAAATTTGGAATTCCTAGGACCAGCGGTTTGGGTGGTGCGTTGATATCTAAACTTTCAACCCACATTTAAACCCTTTAGAGGATGAATTTCGAAAAACGGTGAAATTACTTTTCTTGTAATCTAATAAAAAGTCTAAACATGAGGTTTCAAACCTCTTTACTTCTAAAATCGTAGACTCTCCATACAAACTTTGAACCCCTATTTGAACCCCTTAGGGTGTAAATTTTGAAAAATTCTTTCTTAGTGCACCCCTAATGATTCCACCTATAGCTTTTTATTTACTTCATTCCAATAAATAATGACTATATTGTCGTTAATCTGATGAAAAATTTCATTTTAGTTTTTTAACTACCTACAGCTTGAAAACCGTCCAGCCTATCAAAATAAGATATAGAACAAATTTTGTTTACAATTTAATGAGGATCATTTTTACTTTTGACACTTTTTTTGTATCCATTATAGTTTTCGAGAAAATGTGATAAAACCGATAAAAGGGACACATTTCACTACGAGGGGGGGTGTTGCGTCAGGTGGAGGGGGGGGGGGGGGAGAGTTGTGAGTTTTGAACACCACACCCAAAGGTATCATGCCACACAAGTTTGAAAACTTTATTAATTTGTTTGTCTGATAAACACATAATTACCACACTAATAGGTGTGAGCAGGAGGTCGGAGAGCGGTCTCTCGCTCACACCCATTCGCCGCTCGCCGCTGCCGCTCGCCGCCGATGTCGTGGCCGGGCCGTTAGACGTCGCTCGCCGGTCCGCTGCACGCTCCAATTTGCAGCCTTACATGATGTATTGTGGCCTCTTGTGTAGCCGTACTGGGGCCGTTTTGACTTTGACATGGAATTAATACCGCATTTGAAAACTGCTAAACCGATTTTAAAGACTTATAAATGTAGTGAATAATTGCGTTAAGTGATTGAGTTAGGTAAAACGAAATAATAAAAAAATTAAGTGTTAACGTAGAGAATAAATTGAGGGCAGTATTTATGTTATCCAGGTGTTACAGCTCGGCCACGACTTAAGCGACGAGCGGCAGCGGCGAGCGGCGGCCGTACGTGGGAGTGGAAGGTCGGAGCGTTGTCTCTCGCTTACACCTATGGCCGCCGCGCGCCGCTGCCGCTCGCCGCCGATGTCGTGGCCGGGCCGTTAGCACTACCCACGGTGCTAACGGATATATATATATATATAATCTGAATAGGCCTTAAGTTATAATTTATATTTATTTCCACCTCTACGCGTTAGACTCGACAAATAAACATTTTATTATGTGTTCAAAGCGGTAAAAAGTGGTATATTTTTTCGACGATTTAATAGGCTAGACGACTAAAAAACGTCAGAGATTATTTAAAAATATTGTACATGTATTTTTTCTTTTGACAAACAAAAAATGTCAAAGATACAGTGCTTAGAAGTTTCGAGTGAGGTCACTCTTTGGTACAATTTTCACCTAGGAGTGACGTCAGAAGCCCCTACTCTGGAAGTTTGATGATCTATTACCTTTGTCGATTTTTAATAATTTGATAATCCAAAAAATACGTCCAATATTTTTTCATAATCTAACTCACGGACTAGATAGAATGATATATTTTTAACCCAGTCGTCATCCCTATTGAATCTAGAAACTGAGTAAACAGAGGGCATAGTATAAAATTTTTTTTGAATCAGCGCGTTGTATTAAAAATACGCTATAATGTAAAAGTTCGTTTTTAAAATTTATTTATTTTTGTACACCTACACAGTGCCTCTTTTCAACTATCTAATTTTAGATGCTATTAGGTAAACGTGCACTCCTTTGATATAGTTTAAAACTAATTAATTAATAAAAACTGTGAAAACTAATTATCTGACTGAGTGTCCACCGAAGCTTAGTAATAAAAATAAACGTTTATTAAACTAGTCGTCTTATTAATAAATTATTAAGAAAGTTTTGAGCTGGGTCTTTTAAGAGAAGTCCTTCTTTTTAAAACAAAATAGAAAAAACCAAAAATTAAGGCAAAGAATATCAATAACGATTACAATAACACAGAAAAAAGTTACACTACACGATTAAAATACACTATCACGAAACGTGGAAACTCAGTCGGTGACGTTAAAAACTTATGGTTGCTGCCGCGGCATGACAAAACAGTATGTATGGTTTTTTTTTATACTAGTTTATGAAACTGATACATAATGAAAGCTCATTATGTATGTTATGTACAGTTGGGTAATTCTACGACAGAGAGTAACGTAGGTAACCAATTTCTCGCGTGTGTCTTAATTCATGGCGCAAATTCAGGTGTCAATGTATCTAGGGATTAAAGTTATACTTATCTAGATTAAAATTAATACTTAAATGTACGCCATAAATAAATAAACACGCGATGAAATATTAACTTCTGTTACATTTTCATGGAATTGCCCAGTTGCATACATTACTTTATGTATAGTCTATCCGGCTGCGTAAGAGTGAAAAGCCATAAAACTTACTTACAATAGCATGTTTAGTTCGAAAGGTGACAAGTCGTAATACGAACAAGTGAATTTCGACCTAAAACTGTTCTATTAAAGTTTAAAATGCTTTTTATGTTTCAAATACAAAAGATATCTTCACACCTGCATAGGGTTGTCAAAACTGTAATAAGTTAGTAAAATAATACAACATAAATAATTCAAAGATATATTTAAATATGGCACCTGAGTAAGTTCAGCAGTTTTTTTAATGCTATGGGCCCTATTTCTCTAAAAAGTCCATTGTACACATTTTTAACAATTTGCTTACGCTCGCTATTCAAACGAGTCCGAATACGAGTACAGTCGGGTTCCTGTTTATCTAGCCACGGACGAAACATATTTATTTAACAAATCAAGTAAATGGCGTTTACACGTAACCATCACGTAACCACTAAACCGGATGCAATGGAATACTAGTTGGAATAATTCTCGTAGTAATTCCCGATAAGTAGTTGCAACCCTACCCTCCAATGTTTTTTATTGCATTTGCAATTTTTGCGCTGTCATTTGATATTGTACCTTAGTACTAACTATTTCGGTAGCTTTTTGTATACGTAAGAAATCACTTACGCTCTTTCTATAATAGATAATCCATTAGCTCATTTTTATGACTCTTTGCCCTTAAGCCAGCGGTCAGACTATACACACGTATTATGAATCCTCAAAGTTGTGTTCGGGAGCCAATGGAATGGCAGCCATTGCACCGCCATGGCCGACTAGAATTCAAATTTATTATTGCATTGATATCGATGTTTTAATGATTTTTCATACATTATTGTAACAATGGCAACACACAGATAACACACTATTATTTTACATTACTAGTTGCAATAATGGAGGCCATTATACAGGATTTCCCTAGCCTCTGGACAAACCTGAAAGGTACATGTTGATAGGGTATTTCTAACTAATATACCAAGTATCATAACAATTAGACCAGAACTTACGGAGAAATTAACGAATTACTATTTTTGCTTTTGAACATCCCGTAGGCACATGGCAATCGAAATTCCATCAGCAAATGCAACCTCATAGAATTGCATGCTAACTTTCTCTGACACTTATTTGGTGTGACATTGACAGAGCATTGAAAACGCTCTATACAAAACGGTAGGAACTTATGACGTCATCCGTTCCGTCGCTGTACTAAGTCTGTATGAAAAAAAATAGCATTTAGCCATTTTGAGCACGAAAAAGTTCGTTTAAGCACATAATTGTCATACATTTATTTATACAGTGTTATTTAAGCATTCCGAAATTGACCTTAATTTTTCTTTAAGACGATAAAAAAATATCATTTTTTTTAAACTTTCTGGTCTCATAACTTTATATTTTTTATACATTTTTTGTTTATTTCTTTTGTGTTATGATAATTTAGTATTTTCCAATCCATGTGACTATATTATGTTGTAAAATTCAACATTAGTCAACATCCCTATTAATGTCATCATTAACGTATGTGTAATACGATATGTTACTTTTTGGTTGATATTTTATTTTTAAATTTTGTTAGAAAATAGAAATATTTTATCTAAGCTCCTAAAAAAAAAAGATATGCTTATGAGAGCATTCCTAAGAAGTAATTCTACGGGGGATTTCAGGCTACGTCCAAAGGCTAAGGTCACGTTTACGGTTTGCGAACGCATAATAGAGGATTTATGATTTGTGTGTATGTAAATAAAAATACATAGTGTTTTGTCATATAATGGCAGAATGTGGAAGCGCAACTGTCATACAGGTGGAAAATCGTGTGTATCCATACAGACTGCTTGTTCTGCAAAACTCTGAAGGCGCGTTGCTTAAAAACATCAGCAAACCGTTATCTATACAGCGTGGAAATCTAATACGGGCGAATATTGAAACGGTGGTCAGCATAGGACCTATAAGAAGTATATTTAGATAACTTTGTGCTTAAAACTACAATGAAAATATTTACCATACAAAATAATTCAGCCCGCAATGTAACGCAACACTTTCAAGTTGACAAACACGCTAGTTGACACTTACTTTAAAAAGCTCGTATCTCGCAATGTCATAACAAGCATGTATGCGGTACATTGCTGCTTGGTGAATTTTCAAAAATTAATAACCAGGTCACTGTTAAGTGTAATTTAAAAAATCATATTAATTAATGATAACACTATACTAAACGCTATATTTAGTTTAATTGTTTGCTCGTATTAGACTTCCACGCTGTATATATAAAATTTGCCTATAAGTTAGTATTAAATATGCTAATTTACTTTTAGACTGCACTTTTCGCGTCCGCTAATGACACCGAGAGATAATCATTTGCCTTTAATGGCTTTAATTATATGAAACAAGTCAGCAAAAAACGTGGGCTATATGAAGATTATATGGAAATAACATATCTAGATATGTCAGTAGCGTGGCGTCCACAGAACTCGATTCCTACTGGCTTGCCTAATATCAGGCATTTGAGCACCTTATTCTACAGTTCTTAAGGAAAATGTACGCCAAATCTGCACCGGCTTGCCCAAGGATATCTTTTACGCCACGCCACTGATATCTAGTCACCTTTTTTAAAAAGAAGATGAGATTTTAGACTCAAAATGTAGAGCTTAGAATGAACTATAACTTACCACTTGATTACTGGTGGATATCATAAATGAATATATATTTTTCACTTTTAGTGAAATGGTTACCATAGTAATCGTTCACAATGACTAACTTTCAAACCGCTGTAACTCGAAAAGTTACATAGGTGACTGGACATGTTCTTTCCGTGTGTCCTTCAAATATAAACTCTACTGTGAATAAGAATGTAAGATTGTTAAATATTTTAAAGCAAAAAGAAAGTTATAACAATATACAAAATTGCACTTTTTAATTATGAAAATTATGCCAATTAAGGAAAAACTCTCAGCAAATATTAATCATTAGCAGTTTCTGGAAACAAAGCATGTTGTTTAACAACGTAAAACAACGTTAAACTAGTTACAAAAATGTAGTCTTAAACGTTAGCGTAATTAATAATTATCATTATTTTTACTAAGCAACGTCCCTTACGCGAAAGTAAACATTTATGTCTACGATTTAACGTAACGCCCTCCTAATTCACACATTTAAGTATTAAAAAAAAAATCGACTTGATATTGATCACAGTAAATGAAACATGGAACGTTCTTCCTGATATATAACAGAACTACGTCACGATAATCTTGCCCTTGTATAAAAGCCTTAACCCTTCTTAATATGTCAGTATTCGTATATATACATGTGTATATTTTGATGCTTTTTTTATTTTAATTTCACCAGTATTTGGAGCTTTTTAAATTCTCTGAGACTTCAACTTTCGTATTGTCTTGCCAAAAAAAGTTTTACCCATTAAAGTAGTACCTATTTAGGCAACTTTGAGATTAGTCAGTCGAAAGCATTTTACATAGTTAAACCACAGCAGTTTTATTTAGGCGTTACGTTAAATCTAGTTTGAGAGAACAGGCCGTTTGTAAGGATTTAAGACAATACAGTGAATCCAATTTCTATAACTTAACGGGCAAAATTACCGGCCGACTGATGACGGTAGTGTATAGCTCCTCCTAAAATTTTACAAATCCCGTTAAAAAGTTTAATATTTTTTGATCCGATTGGATTTCCACCAGTATTCGATTAGGGCCCAACTAAGGTGAGCATCCAATCTTGTTGGATGGGTTTTTTGCGAAAATACTTACTATTTTCTTAACACCGGTATTATAACGTCTACTTTTGTAGCTTACGTAATCGGCATGGTAGATACCCTAATAAAACGTATTAGCTGCTAAGAAACACTATCAATCATCAAGCCAAGTTATGATATTATCATACCAATTTTCTGCTCCCAAACTTTACTCTTCAAATGTATTAATAAGGTAGTGTATAGGTAGTTCCATGAGAGTTGAGGTGAATGATTACACACACAGCTACATGAAGCACTCATTGCAAAACATGTGAATGAATGAATGAGTGAGTAAATAAACACAAGGCTATAGTTTAACGAAACTTTTTGGTATATCTTGCAAATCACTGTGTTGAACTTTCTATTGGTACGAAAAAAGAACAGTAATTTCAAAATCCCGCTGTCATTACATGACATGTTGTTGTGTGCGTGACCTCAACTCTGCTGGAATTATCTATAGCATACGTAACGGTTCCGTGGAATGCCTACAAATAATCTTCATTAATAGAAACGTTCATAATAAAATCGATTTCATTATGAAGTCAGTTGAAACTTTAGTCTAGAATTTAATTAAAGTACCTTAATGTTCAAACCTTACTCCATTATTCACGTCACCCAAACCAAAATGAAACTGTAAGCGCCTGTCACGTTGAGCTCACAATATGTATTCTCGGCTCGCCAAAATACGTCAAACGAAACAAATGATCTAGTCTAAAATACGGCCTTATTTCGACCTTCCCTCATCCTTTTCCCTAATATAACCAATTTTGTTTACAATAAGAAGTAAATATAAACACTACCCGCTAGGGTTGCCATTCCATATCCTGACATACAACCAACGCCCTTAACTGTCGATTAAACATTTGAAATAAATGTATATAAAATGTGACTATATTTTATTGCAAATGTTTATTCTACAGTTAACGAAATTGGTTTTTAGATAAAAAATACCAACCTTAAAAACCACCTTAATTTTTTAAACTTTAACCTACCGACTTTTTCATAGGCAACAATATGCATTACCGACATGTATGTTATGTTAAGTAAATGTGTAAACATAAATTATTATTACTTTTCGCATGGAAAGGTGCTAGTTCACCCAACCTTGCCAAGACAAGGGTAGGCAACTCTAGCCCAATGTATCTATCTTTACTGCATATTGCCTCAGCATTTTTTTAAGAAAAAAACAAGAGGGAAAGTCGCTGCTTGGCGGTATCTTCTACTAATCGCTACATAAGTAAACAATTTGCTTACTCCAAAGCCGACTTTTGCGAACAGATCTAGTCTTGCGTTTTCAGCACATTTATAATGAAATACACCATCATGATAAAACTCAAAGCTATTGTTGGCAAACAGTCACAAAATATTGTAATTCTCACAAAACTATTAATGATAATGGTATGAATACACAATTTGGCTGTGGCCAAAAAATAGTTTCTTCGTTTAAATAATCTTGGGGTGTCAAAAACCAATAGGTACGGTAAAGAGCACATTAAACCCCTTCAGTTCATTGCGTTGATTAATCGATCAACTGTACTCATCGTACCTAGGTAGCCCGCAATGTGATCAAACTTCCATACGAGTTCTCGCCCCGTCTAAATGGGGCCTTAAGCCCATGAAAATTAACATTAAAATTGCAAAGCATGATGTAATTCTGATTTTTTGATATGCTGTATGGACCAGTCATAGTAGTGTGATTCCCAATTTGCAACTGAAAAAGTTGTATAAATATGACTGTAGAACAAGAGCGTTGATTTGCTGAAAAATATCGGCCATGAAATTAAAACATTCATGTAATAGGTTTTAATTAAGGCCCCAATTAAAACCTATTACATGAATGTTTTAATTTCATGGCCGATATTTTTCAGCAAATCAACGCTCTTGTTCTACAGTCATATTTATACAGACTTATTTAAAAAAAAACCGGTCAAGTGCGAGTCAGACTCGCGCACTGAGGGTTCCGTATTAACTCATAAGTAGACCAACCTTACGACTAACAGCAACCCTACCTTAAACCCACTTTAGCCCTATTAAACCAGGAAAAATCTTAACAGCGCGATGCAGCGTATGCTACAGCGACATCTATTGATACTAAATAGCGCGTAAATTTTACTTGTAATTTAAATTTAAACGTTACTTTTTGTTATTGGCTGATTGAAATAATTGTTTGTCAACTAAGTTAGTTCTCATGTATCATTTTTCATGAAGGAATCATGTTTTGAAGCACACTTTTGTGTATTAAATTAATATTGCTGCCACAAGCTACCTTATTTTAGATTTGTGTCCCTAGATGGTGCTAGTGGTATTTAATTTTTATGGTATTTACTATTCCAAATTTCAAACCGATAGCAGCAGTAGTTCCTGAGATATCTGGTTGTGACTTGTGACAGACGGACGGACAGACAGACAGACAGAGTCGCACCATAAGGGTTCCTTTTTTACCATTTTGGTACGGAACCCTAATAAATAATAAAACAAACTAGAGACATAAACATTTTGAACTTAATTCAAATTATGCTACAATGTTTGGCGTAGACCTGGTCGAGCCATTGTTATTAGAATAACACAAGTCCTTTAAAATGGAGTGTCATTTAGGACTTTGTGATCGTCCAGGTATAGGTAATTTCACGAGATTTGAGATGAATGATTACACACACAGCTACATGAAGTAGGTACTCATTGCAAAAAAAGTGAATGAATGAAATGAATGAGTGAGTAAATAAACACAAGGCTATAGTTTAACGAAACTTTTTGGTCTATCTTGCAGTTCACTGTCGAACTTGCTATCGATACAAAAAAAGAACAGTAATTTCAAAACCTCGCTGTCATTACATGACAGTGTTGATGTGTGCGTGGCCTCAACTCTCGTGAAATTATCTATATACAAGGTGAAACCTTTTAATTGATACAAGATAATTGAACCTCAATCTATCCATGATTTTGAACAACTTTTCTATGGGCTCAACTTTGTAAATGCAAAAAGAAAATCATAGAAAAGGCCATGAATACGTAGAGCAAAATGTATGAGAGAGTTGTATTTTAAGTTAGTAATTATTATTTTTTTGCATTAACAAAGTTGACCCCACAGTAAAAGTTTGTTGTTGAGGTGTCAAATGGGCTCAATGGTCCTAATGATTTAATAAAAAAATGCCAAATGACAACTTTACAACATCGCTTCATAATTTCGATACACCACTTCAATTGTATTTTTAAAAATTTACAATATTCAAAACTGAAATGATCTTCAAAGGAATATTTATAAGATAAATACGGTTGTTTCATTACTTAAACTCTATAGTTTTTGTTATTTAAGTAATGAACCGAAGACCAAAGAGGGATTTAATCGCGTAAAAAACGCTTTTGTACGCTTTTAAGCCTGGTTTTGTTATAATAATGAGTGAAAATCATGAAAATTAATTCAATATTAACAACGACTCGAAATGCTTAAAACGGAGTGAGATAATAAACAAAGAATATATTGTTTAATACCGATTTATACCCATCTCATCATTGGCATCAAAGCGAAAAAAATAAACAATTTCAATATAGGTAGGCCTTCTCTAACAGAAATTCCTTAGCAAGTCTCTGATCTTTTTACAAAGAAAACCTTGGTTTATAATTATTATTACAAAGTGGATCAGTGTCGGCATTGATTTGCAAGATTTGACAGTCAATTAAACTAAAATAAAAGATTCATTGTTATTTGTACAAATACAAACCTAGTCCACATTCAAATCCTAATGATTTTTTTTATTAAACTCTGTCAGTTAAAATTAATAGTATGTATTTACTAAAGTAAGTAAACCAAAATTAACAAATTCATTTTGGTAAAAGGCAATCAACCATAAAAAATAACTTTTGTGATTTTTTTTCTACAATAACTCAGTATCACAAAATGATTCCACCTTAATTACACAATGTACGACAGAAAAAAGTATTGTTTTTGCCTTAATACTATTAGATTAGCATTGTAATTAAGAAATACGTCAAAAGCTCATTGATTTCTAAAGCCTATTTATTATATAGCGGTAGACTATCTAAAGGTGCTTTTAAAAGGGATTTTTTTTCTGGAATTTGTGGCCGTTGCCTTATTTCGTATGCTAAAGCATCGTTGTTTGCCATGAATCCCAAAAAATTGCTCCTTTAGAAGCAGATTCGGGCCCACTTGAAAGAAATAAATAAATTACATAACTACATTATTGTGTTGTCTTTAGATAGATAACGAGGGGTTGCGAATGTTGCGATAAATATCCGAATAACAACGTCGGAACTCGAAACTTACCCGCTGTTACCTTCATTATCAGCTATTTACGATCAGTTTAGTTCAGCGATGTTCGCAATTTTCTACTTGTTAATGATTAGTATTGGGAAACGTACAGCTGGGATCGACATCATTATAACGCATTTCTCCGCTTTTCTGGGACAAGTTTTTGAGTTGTTAGTCACGTTCTAACATACGGCACAGAATAAGTAATAGTACTTTGTACAGAAATCGCACTGTCTAACAAAAGCCATGTTCGAGTCACAATAATGCGCCGAATCCTACCTTCTCGCTCTAACTCATAACGCGCGCTCTTTCTGGTCGCCACGCCCATCGCTAGGGTTGTCGACAAAAATAAAATTAATAATTATAGCTTGAATTTCCTAGTGAATTAGAGGTGGTTAAAAAAATATTTGAGTGACGTTATATAACTGTTTTGAAACACATCGTCATACAAACATACATACAGGTCAAACACATAATCCTCCTTTGGGCTTCGCCGCAGTCGGGAAATATACATACTTACGTACATACATACATACAGACATACATACATACCGGTCAAACACATAACCCTCCTTTGGGCTTCATAGGTTTCGCACACAGGCGCTGCCGGGTGTCGGCGCAGCCCTGAGCTTGCCTAATGCATTAGGCAACGAATAATAATAATTACCGCGAAACAAAATCTCGGAGTGAGACATGCCTGCATACGGCGACATTAAAAATCTCTATTAAAATAATCTCGGCTTCTCTACAAAGAACAACCTTAATTTAAATTTGTTCATTGGGACCGAGCGCGACGACAGCGCCACGTGATAGGCGGCCATTATGGACAATATTGTCACCGCTGTCAAACAAGAAGTAAGTAAATATTGTGAAAAATATTAATGAAATCTTGTGTTATTTTACTATATTACACAATTTTGGACAATGGTAGTCAGTTACATTATTGCCAATAATATTAAAATTGTTGTTTTCAGTGAGAAAAGTCAGCGACAAAAATGTCAATTTTAGCCGTAGCGAGCGCTGTGATCGTTTAGGCTACCCACTCCACCCGCTTTGCACTCTGCCAATATTCCTTTCGTCAGTGGACATTTGTAAATTGTATTTCGCACAACGTATTCATTGTAGCGTCATTTAAATGTGATTATTAAAATTAATCATACCAGGTATATTATTAAAGCTTATGTCCCGATTGTTTTAGTTTTGAAAGGTCTCGCGTGACTTGCTAAACTGTAAGTACTTATTTATTTACTATACATACATTACTAAGTATACGTCACATAAATACATCGAGATAAAAGGAAATAGGTGTTTTGTATGGGAACCCAGTCTGTAAGATGTTGCGATAAATTTTCCTTTTCATTTGTTGTAGTTTTTTTTATTTATTCACCCTATTCTCCTACGGCACACGTTTAGTGTTTTTGAAATCAGAACCTTCTTTCATGCTATAAATTTAATAGTTATGTTACTAGTAGGTACTTTATTACTTACTAGCATGTACCCGCGGCTTCACCCGCGTTGTTCCCGTTACTGTCCCAGGGGAACTATTTACCGGGATATAATAGTACTTTACACAACTAGGGTGGTAAAACAAAGAAAGGCCGAGATCGCAGATGTTTGCGGCCCGAGCTGCAATCGAGGGACGTAAATATGTGATCGAGGGCTCTCTTTATTACCTCCCGTGTTGTGTACATCATTTTATGTCTACACTTGGCCAGAAAGCGGCTTTTTCCGTACGCGCAGCCAGGTGGCCAGGTGTGGCATAAAGTATTTTATGTTTCAATCCGGGACTTGGTTTACATGCTTGCCAAATTTCAGCTCAATCCATCCAGTTCCTACCCCGTTATTTATTAACAATCATCAAAACATCTTCACAAACTTTCACATTTATAATATCAATGTGATATGAGTTCTATTTCATTATTACGTCAAAAAAGTATAATTTCATAGCGCTCCGAATTTTCATTATATTATTATTATCCAGTCTAGTGTATAATATAATGAAAAAAATCCACATACGCTTTACAAGGCAATGTTGGAACGAACCTAAGTGGCCCATCAGTCCCCAACATTTTCATAACAAGCTGAAATTTCATATGAAATTCCTTTACTGCCATGTATCTTAGAGTAAACACAAATAAGGTGTTAGTATTTGCTCCCCAGAGCGAGCAACAACGCGTCTAAGTAAAAATATTCACATAAACAAGCCACGTTAGCAATAAATATGGAAAGCGAAATCAAATAAAATACTGAAACGGATAACCGGTATTGGTAACAATATAATTTACTTTTTATTTTACTCCTTTACTTTTATCTTTCTTTTACTTGGTTACGAACATAATATGAGTTCAGAGAAGTCTATACTCTATTCCCCATAAAAACACTTGTGTCTTTATAGTCGCAAAAAGATACTGCTAGCAGCCACAGACTTCTAAATCTAGGTTATACTTAGGTTAAGGATTACGCGTTCAATACTAACTTTACAATAAAAATGCACAACTACCAACTTAACAGGCAAATAAATTCCTGCGGTTTGTAAGAAAAACAAAACTTCCCGAACTAAATTCTTTGATACTAACATTTAAAAAAATTAATATCGTCACTGCGTGTCACTTCACTAGCGAGTATACGTCAAATTCAAAACAAAGTTTGCCATAGACACATACTTATTATATTGTCAGTCATATGTCATATTTTGCCTTGTTTGCGCGCTATGTTTCTTTTAGTATTTTATATTTTAAAACCTAGTCGTAGAAAAAGTATTGTATGCAACGTTGTATAATTAAGTCAAAAATCGCTCATGGCGTCTCTATTTGCGATACTCGCCGCCGCGGGGGCTCGTATCGCAACTCACACCTATTGTACTAATTGCTTCGGAGGCGGTTTATTCGTAGTTAAAAAGTGGTTCATTTTATAGCCCGATACGATTTACCTTTGAATAGATACAATCTGTACATAATTAATCTAAAAGTAAAAACTAAAACCTTAAAGTTTATAAATAAACTTTCGATTTGGTCGTTGTAGCGATCTTACAGTGTTGGGGCTGCCTAAGATGATTGCCTGTTAAATCTTGCAAATATATAAATATACACAATACTGACACAATTTATACAGACTACGTTATATTTTACGACATCCATAAGCATTTCACGATGCTGCATCCAATAAATTTCCATATTTCATTATGGTGAAGGTATTTTTTGAAGGCTGACTAACTCACAAGCCTTATTGGGCATAGCGATCATATGACCGGGTGGTCGGCCGTGGCGTTCCTTGGGGTCGAACCAGGTCGTCGGACTGGGTGAAGGTAAAATCATTATTATTCAAGAACAAAATAACTTGGTTAAAACGCAACGCGAAGCCACGTCCCCAATGGTTATTATTGTCAAAGGTCAAAAGGGGGTCAATGTAACCAATCATACCAGCACCGTCATAGCATTAACCAGGAATCAAACGATCTTTGGAGAAGCAGCATTTCAAATTCGCTCTGATTGTCAACGATTAAACTTAACATCACATAGCTCAACACTACCTGTATCAGAAGTGGGATCAAGTATATTAAATACTATAAACGACCTAACTAACTAACTAACTAACTCTGTAGCTCAGTGACCCAAAAAGGATCTTGGCTTCTGAAACGAGAACACGCCACTTAACCCGATCCTGCGCGGTTTCTTGCCAATCCTCGGCTTGAAGCTTACGCAGATCCGCCTTGACCACGTCTCCCCAGCGATATCTAGGGCGACCCACCGGTTGACAGCCAGTTGGTCGCCCTAGGTATGCCCTTTTCGGTGCACGATCCTCTTCCATTCTATGCAGATGACCGAGCCAGCGAAGCCTATGGGACCTTGTTACTCCGATAATATTGGGCTCGGCCATCAACTCCTCAATCTCCGCATTGCCTCGGACCTTAAACGTGCCATTCTCTCTTTTGGTTGGTCCCAAGATTTTCCGAAGAAGACCTTCGGATAAACGATGTAGTACTATTAAATCTTTTTGGGTTTCATTTAATTCAAATGAATTTTTTATAAGAAAACAAGATGAGATGACAAATATCATTAATCTCAGAAATGTTTCAACCTATAACGGAAACTATTCTGAAGCTACCAGAATTTAAAAAATATCTTACCTGTGACTTTAGAGTTTAAGAAGTACGGGTCAGGGTGCCAAAGGTTGTCAAAAAACTCAGGAGGTAAGGTCACATGGTCGTCACCTTCTTCAAAGATATCTTCAGGAAGCTGTAGCCGGCTCTCGCTCCATGTTTGTCTGATGAACATATCCACTCTGAAATCAAATACGATAAATATCGTAAGCAAATGCTTCAGAAAATTTTAAACGCTCTTTCAAACTCTTACGCTCTTTTTTTTAAGCCGACATACTTGCAAGTCTTACCCAAGATGCACACAGGCTGTAAAACAGCTTATACAGCTCTTATAGCGCCCAAACTGGAGGTGTAGTAGCTGTATAAGCTTTTATACAGCTCGTGGGCTACTTGGGTACTGACTATTGCAAAAATCGGACCAGGTGGAGGCCGTGGCGTTCCCTGGGATCGAACCAGGTCGCTTGGCCCGGACCACCTTGGGAGGGTCGGACTAGGTGGGGGCCGGGGCGCCTGGGATCGAACCAGGTTGCTTGGCCCGGACCACCTTGAGAGGTTTGGCCTAGGTATGGGGCCCAATTGCTTGAAGTGCGTTCGTACACGGCGCGCACACATTCAAGCGCCCGATTTACCTTTTGTAATAAGAAAAAATACTGCTATATAATTATACTGTATCTGTACGCTAACGTACAATAATACCAACATTGATGCCAATTACCTGTGGGAATGCAAACGTCAGTCAATTATATTCGTGATGATACTATCTACCTTGACCAATTTCATACGTCAAAGTTGATATGATCGAGGTCGGGAGATATAAATGGTTCATATGTAATTTGATCACAATGGCGATGCAGTATCGATCGTGCATGAATACCCTTTGTTATCTTGCTGGCAATTAATTTGATAACGTGAGCTGGACGGGAATAGTATTTTATGCAACAATTGTATAAGTAGGCTCAAAAAATGCGAATGGTGCGAGTTGCGATACGAGCCCCCGCGGCCGCGGCGCGAGTATCGCAAATAGAGACGCCATGAGCGTTTTTTGAATTAATTATACAACGTTGCATACAATACTCTTTCTACGACTAGGTTTTAAAATATAAAATACAAAATTAAACATAGCTCGCAAACAAGGCAAATATGATATATGACTGACAGTATGTGTCTATGGTAAACTTTTTTTTAATTTGAAGTACTCGCTAGTGACACGCAGTGACGATATTAAAAATACTTTTTTTTTTATGTTGGCATCAATGAATTTAGTTCGGAAAGTTTTGTTTTGTTTTTAAAAACCGTAGGAATTTAATTATTTGTTAAGTTGGAAGTTGTGCATTTTTATCGTAAAGTTAGAATTGAGCGCTTAAAACTTGAACTAAGTTTAACCTAGATTTAGAAGTATGTGGCTGCTAGCAGTATCGTTTTGCGACTATAACGACACTAGTGCTGTTATGGGGAATAGACTATAGACTTCTCTGAACTCATATTATGTATGTTCTTATATTAGTGTTCGTGACCAAGTAAAAGACAGATAAAAGTACAGGTGTAGAAAATAGTACATTACTGCACCGAGTACATATAGATAGTTACAAGGCTGGCAACCCCATTTCACGCCAAGGTATGTATAGTGCTGTTCTCAAATATGCAATGAAATAAATTAAAAACACTCCAAAAAATCAAACTTTATTTCCTAGAGACACTAAAAGTAAAGTAGATAAAAAAAAAGAATTACAGAATGAGAAATTTTCAATTTCCTTTCCAGAAACTGTTTCCATACACATTTTTACCGCGAATATTTAGATGAAATATTTTAAATGTGTATTCGTGGGTGTAGTTAAATATGCAATTTAAAATTATTGGAAATAGGCTACTTGATGACAGTTCAAATCAGCTTCTTTTTATGAAGTGTCAAAACGCTCCGAAAGTATGCAGTTTAGTATGAAATACTATCTTGTGATGTCATGCTCAACATGGTGGCTTATTTTTAGTTTTCGTAATTGTAAAATCGTTTGTGGCACGAAAATAAGTATAAATGATTTTATTCCGGCTGTTTTGGAAGCGAAATTTGCTGGTTAGAGTTAATGAATTTATTTTGATTGTTGTCAAATACCCTATTGTTTGTAATGTGTTTGTTATGTTCATGTCGATTTAATATAAATAAAGCTGCAAAATATATCAAATATCGTTTATTGTTTTTTTAATTGGCTGAACGCCGTGATGCTGCCTATTGTGATAATTAACTATCATCAATAAAGGAGTTTGAGTTTGCTGTGTCACAAATAAATGTGGAATGGAAACAAAAAAAATTGCAAACCTAGGCCGGCAATGTTGTATGAAGTTCCATTAAAGGCCTCTCGTATAGCCAGGTGAGAAACTAATAATATCAGTCGAAATTAAGTTTTACTCGAAATTGAATGCCAATTGTCAACAATTTTGACAAATCTCGCAATTTACTTGAAGATACGATAGTCGAGTCAGCACTCTACTTGTCTCTGAATTAAAAAAAACTACGGTTGCGTGACATGCGTCAAAAAGTTTTCACATCATAGACAGCTTATGTGTGTAGATAAAGCAGTGTATGGAACTGTACATAATAGGGATGACGAATGGAATAAAACTATATATTTCTATTTTTGGGGGGTTGAGTCGAGCAGAGTCGGGGTTAGTTACTTCTGTGAGACAACACGCCCCCTTTGGTCTGGATTTCCTGCTAAACGGTAGCCCTGCAACTAGCCACTGCAGGGAAGTGGACGCGCGTCCCATACGGTCGAGGTGGGTACGGTCCGCAGGCGAGACGCGGGGGGAGTCCTCCGGGAGGACACTGGGGATCGGCCATGCTGACGGAGCAAGGGCGTGTGGAATTACTGGAGGAGCCTGGATAGTTCTTTTCAGCCACACGTCTGCAGTTCCTGATGTCGCGCATGAGACCCAACCAACCGCGTCTATATCTCTCGGGTAGTCCTGGTGTCAATGCGACATCCCCAAAGGTGCGGGCTCCACGGCGGGTGGGAAGCTCGAGAGATGAAGATCACAACACGCACAACATGGACTCTAAACAATCCAATACCCCCCACACACACACTACACACACTCACGGAAGTGACGGTGCTGTGAATACAGTGCCCTCCACCTCCACACATCACGCACACCCGAGGGACGGCGCTGTGAATACAGTACCGCCTTCCACCTCCACACTTCACACACACCCGAGGGACGGCGCTGTGCATACAGTACCGCCCTCCACCTTCACACTTCACACACACCCAAGGGACGGCGCTGTGAATACAGTACCGCCCCCCACAACACGTGCCTTCAAGGACGCGCAAGCGGCCCGAGGAGGCAACAGTACACACCGGGGTGGTGCTGTACCTACAGTGCCCCCCCACCCCACACATCGTGGCGGTGCTGTGCATACAGTGCCCCCACACCCTACACGCCGTGGCGGTGCTGTGCATACAGTGCCCTCACACAAAACACGACGTGGCGGTGCTGTTCTTGCAGTGCCCCAAACCAAAAAACAGTCCGTGCGAGGCAGAAAGGCGGCCGGGAAACTGGCTGCTTTGAAACCTAGCGCGTCGACATCCAAGACAGGCTCGGCGCAGGCGAAATGCCGTACCGAGCCCTTATTAGACACACCAGGCGAAACTAAGGAGGTCGTTTCGGGAGTGGAGCAATCCGCTACTCCGGAGCTGACACCTATGGTGGAGCCTAACACCGAAGACACATCCTCGCAGCTTGACGCTGGATGGACTCTCTACGAGGGACCCAAGAGGAGAAAGGTAAGACCCGCCACGCGGGAGGAGCCTGGATCCGACGGGGAAGCCCCGGAGAGGAAAAAAAACAAAAAACAGCGCAGACAGTCCAGGCAGCGATGGGCTGCGGAGGACTCAAAGACAGCTCCGGTGCCTTTACAACAGGTAGGTGCTCCCAAAAAGACGGTGGTGCAGACAGCCGCTGGGCAACCAGTAGCAGGTCGTGCCCCGTCTACAGGGACAGGAGCAGAAGGCAGGACCAGACCCTCTGCCAAACGGCCTCGCCTGGATGAGACCATCTCTCCAAGAGGCGACCCCAAGAGGCAGAGGTTCGACACAACAGGTAGTCCACAAACGACAGCCTATGCGGACGCTGTCAAGGCAGACCTGCTGGTTGCTGTTACCACGGCGACTACAGGGAACCTCACTCAGCAGCTGTCCAACGAGGTCCAACAACAGCTGCAAGCCCTGCTCATGCAGGAGGCGTCGCAGCCCAGCAGCAGCCAATCCTTCGGGCCACTGTTCCGAGGGAGACCGATCACGGTGAACGGAGTCCTGAGGCTGTGGTGCGAGGATCAGGCCACACTGACATGGCTCAAGCGCAGCGTGGCGACCATCACCCTATCAACGGGGGAGCAGGTCGTCGTGAAGCGGCAGAGCGAGGTACCACGCAGGGTGCGCTGCGGCATCTTATTCCCCGGGCACTGGGAGGACTTCCGCGCGGTCGCGCGGATGCTCCGGTACCAGAACCGGTGGGCCGAGATCGACCGCTGGGCACTCCATAGAGTCGAGCGACAGGAGACGGAGACGTTTGCTGTCGTTAGCATACCGGAGACGGTGGTGCAGCCGCTCGTGGAACACGAACGCCGACTCGGCTTTATGCTGGGTTCGGTGTACGTTAAGTTCCAGGGGCCACGAGGCAGGTACGTGGAACAACCACCGCCCGGCAGCACTGTCTCCAACAACGACACCAAAACCGAGCCGATGGACGAAGCTGCGGAGACCGAGCCTACGGAGGAAGAGGTGATGGTAGTGCCCCGGTCCCCAGTCCCAGTACCAGCCGACCCCGCTTCCGAGAAGGACGAGGAGGAACTCCTCCGAGACCTCACGGAAAGCGGCGAGGAGTGCACGGCGGAACTGGGCAAGCTGGCCATTGGCGAGGAGGCAGACGACGGACTGTCGGTGGGAGAGGATGACTCCGATGGCGGCATCCCCTTCTCCGAGCTGTAAAGTCCTCCAAGCCAACCTCCACCACAGCGAAACCGCAACGGCTCAGGTGCGGAAATGGCTGGAGGTCAACGACACCGCCGTAGTACTGATCCAGGAGCCGTGGGTCAGGAAAGGCACTGTGTGCGGACTCCGCAACATAGGAGGTAAGCTCATAGTAAACACGGGCCCGGATAACCCTCGGGCCTGCATTTACATCACTAGAAATATACATGCGCAGCCCTTAACAAGCTTCTGTTCTAGAGATCTGTGTGCTATAAAAGTGCACGGGGCGCAACACACCAGCCTGCAGGAGGTGGTCGTAGCCTCGGTGTATATGCCAGAGGCGGACGACCCACCGCCGCATGACATGACGAGGCTGGTAAACTACTGCGAAGAGGCGGGGCTCGAACTCATCGTGGCCACCGACTCGAACGCCCATCACACCTTCTGGGGCATGAAGACAAACAACGACAGAGGTAAGCAACTAGTTGAATACCTATTCACGACAGATCTTAATATACTCAATACTGGATCAGAACCAACATTCGTTAACAGACGAAGCAGGACAATCATTGACCTGACACTGGCAACTGAGGAGGCGACGAACAACATCTCAAACTGGCAAGTCTCAAAAGAGGTGTCATGTTCAGATCACAGATGGATTCGATTCGACCTTCAGGTAAAAACACTCGAAGCCACCCCTAGGAGGAACCCGCGCAGAACGGATCGCTCCGAATATGCGAAGCGACTAGGCCAAGCCCTGTCGCAGGCAGAGGTTCCCACCAGACTAGAGGGTGCTGCAGAGATAGAACGGCAGGTAAGCAGCCTTACGAGCACCATCATGGACTGCTACCAAGAGACATGTCCTCTATCTACTCCCACAGGCAGCCGAGGCAACAAAGCCGACTGGTGGGGGCCGGAATTAGAGAGACTCAGGAAAAAGATGAGACAACAGCTCAACAGAGCTATGAACACAGGTACGGACCAGGACTGGGACAACTACAAAGAGACCAAGTCCAGGTACAAAAAAAGACTCAGGTACAGAAGTACGAGCTCATGGCGCAACTTCTGCTCCAACATCGAAACATGCGTACAGGCTAACAGGGTAAGGAAAGTGTTATCTAACCAGGCAACGGCCACCCTGGGATCCCTACGCAAGCCAGACAACACCTTCACCAGCTCACCAGAGGAGGCGGAATGTACACTAGTGCAAACGCACTTCCCAGACTGCCAGTTACTACGGTCAGTGAGCTGGACGGACGAGGTGACCACTCCGACGGAGGAGGAGTGGCAACAGACACACGAGGTAATCAGTCCACAAAAAATACAGTGGGCCATAAACAGCTTTGACTCCTACAAATCTCCGGGACTGGATGGAATCTTCCCAGCCCTACTTAAGTGGGGCGGTGAGAAATTCATCCAGATACTCACGATCATCATGGTAGCGTGCCTAGTACATAGGTATGTGCCGATGCAATGGAGAGAAGTCAAGGTAATCTTCATACCCAAACCAGGTAAAAGTGACTACTCAGATCCTAAATCCTTCAGGCCTATCAGCTTGACCTCCTTTCTACTGAAAACACTGGAAAGGATTTGCGACAGGGATCTGAGGGAGAAGGCGCTCACAAGAGTACCACTACACCCTCAGCAGCATGCGTACAGTCAGGGCAAATTAACAGAATCGGCACTCCACGCAGTAGTCTGCAAGCTGGAGGAGGCGATCAGAGACAAAGGTATGTGCCTAGGCACCTTCATAGATATCGAAGGGGCCTTCGACAAGACCAAATTCACCAGCATAGCAGCGGCACTGGTAAGACATGGAGCCAATGCAGTCATGGTCGAATGGATAAACAACATGCTCAGTAAAAGAGTCATCAGACTCCAAACAGGCGAGGTACAACAAGCTTTAGTGGCCAAGGGTTGCCCCCAAGGAGGCGTCCTATCGCCTCTCCTATGGAACTTGGTGGTAAACGACTTGATCGCTACACTAAACAACAATCACTACTACACGGTAGGTTACGCCGATGACATAGTGATAATGACGAGCGGCAACAACGCAGGTACGGTATGCGACGTCACCCGCTCCGCACTGGTGATCGTGGAACGCTGGTGCAACAACAATGAACTTACTGTCAATCCTAAGAAGACGGAACTGGTAATGTTCACCAACAAACGCAATCTGGGCAACTACCGCCTCCCAAAATTGTTTAATACAGAGCTCCAATTATCCACTGAAGTTAAGTATCTAGGGGTAATACTAGACAACAAGTTAAATTGGAGCAACCATCTGAACAACAAACTGGACAAAGCTACAGTCGCTTTCTGGCAATGTCGTAGAATGGTAGGTAAAACTTGGGGCCTCAACCCCAAGATCACTCTATGGCTTTACCAGGCAGTCATCCGACCAATGATAAGCTACGGCGCGGTAGTATGGTGGCCACGTACCAAACTATCCACCGTCGAGGCCAAACTACAACGACTCCAGAGGTTGGCCTGTATGGCGACCACGGGATGCATGAGGACGACACCCACAGCAGCCCTGGAAGCAATACTAGGCCTACCGCCGCTGCACCTCTTTGTAAAACAGGAGGCCGCAACCACGGCGATACGTTTAAAGAAACTAAACCTCTGGAGACCAGCGAGGGTACCGCATACCGAAATCCTCTACGAGGCGGTAAGTAAGGAGCCACTTATCGAAGCGGCGACTGATAGGATACCTAAGCAATACGTCTTCGACAAAAAGTACAAAATACAACTCCACGAGGACCCCGGAGAAGGTCTCAACCCTAGGGAGCTGAGAATCTTCACTGATGGATCCAAAACAAGGTCAGGCACTGGCTCTGGAGTATTTTCAGAGGACCTCAACATACACATCTCGACGCCATTAGGAGCCCACAACACAGTCTTCCAGGCAGAATGTATGGGCATCATAATGGCGGCACATGCAATCGCCTCAAGGAAAGTAACGGAATTCCCCATCCGCATACTCTCTGATAGCCGGTCAGTTCTACAAGCCCTGCAGAGCTACACTGCAACCTCAGGGCTCATATACGAGTGTCATCGAGCCCTGTCAGAGGTATGTAACCACAACGACATAACCCTACAGTGGATCAAAGGACACAGCAACTCGCGTGGCAACGACGCGGCAGACGAACTGGCGAGAGGAGGCTCGGAAATGGTGGTCGAGGGACCGGAACCAATAGTACCTCTACCGTTCGCGTGGCTGCGCAGCACACTGCGGAATAACACGAAGGTAGAACAGCAACATTACTGGTCTAACTTGGGTACTTGCAGGCAAGCCAGAGAGGCCCTCCCGACAATCAACCCCGGATTGTCGCGGAAGCTACGCCAGCTAAAGAGGCCACAGCTCCGTCTTCTAACTGGAGCTATCACTGGACATGCCCTACTAAACAAACACTTGTTCACTCTAGGTGTTACTGACAGCCCTCTGTGCAGAGCCTGCATGGAGGAGGAGGAAACAGCCGCCCACGTCATTCTCGAATGCCCGGGGGTGGCCAAGTACCGGGCACACTACCTCGGAACACCGAGGTCACTCCCAGAAGTCGTCGGCAACGTCAAGGGTCTGCTAGGCTTTCTGGTAGAGTTGGGTTGGCAAGAGTAGTGCCATCAACCCATCACGCAAAATAGGCGCATGTTTGTCGTCGAGTTGCGGAAAACAAGCCCGCGTAAACCTATAACCTATAACCTATATATTTCTATTTTGTCCGTCAGTTAGATTATGGAAAAATATGGGACACGTATTTTTTGGTTTATCAAAATATAAAAAATCGACAAAGTTATGGATCATTAACCTTCTGGAGTGGGGGCATATGACGTTACTCCTAGGTGAAAATTGTACATAGGAGTGACGTCACTCGAAACTTCTAAGCACTCTATCCTCGTCATTGTTTGTTTGTCAAACAAAAGTAAAAATACGTGTACAATATTTTTTAATAATCTAACTGACGGACTAAACAGTTATTTTTAGTCGTCTAGCCCATTTAAAGACTCGTGTGATCTTATTATGAAACTCGGTTCGTTTAATATGAAACGAACCGACCTTATGGCCACACTCGTGTTTTAAGGCATAATGTATCAGTTGCATAAATAAACTACATACTATAAATGACCACTCTTAAACTTAGCAAGGAATCGTCTTAGTTATGTGAATCATTTAAGGTGATTAAAATTTAAGCAAATAGTAGATACTTTACTCCCACTATATACAATCTTCAAGATAATTTTGACTAAATAGACACACAATTAGTAGTAAAGAAAGTACAACTAATCTAAAAAGCCTTTTCTAATCTCCTAGAACCTTTTGCACTAAGCTTTAGAAAATTAAATCTCTGTAACCTTCACTGCCTTTTATAACAAAAACCCTAACCTTAAGTTCATCATTCCTGCACTTAGTTTTCTTTGGTATTTTATTGTAAGGGTCTGGAACGTTTCGAAACTGTTGAATTTACATTTTTCTATAATAAATTAACTTCATTCACTCAACCTTTCTTAAGCTTTGAATGTATTAGATAGCGACTTATCAGCGCGTGGTTCGAATTTGTAATGGATTCGTAGTAAAATGGCATCTGAAAGGAAATAGTTCTTAAGATTTCGTATTACTTGTCTAGAAAACTGTTATTTTATAGGAGTTTTATTTACATGTGATAAAAAATGCATGACCATTTTCTTTGGTTTAAAACGACATCTAAGAGTCTGATTACCAAAATTATCGATAGAAAAAAGCTGAGCTGTAAGATAGGCAAATATTATCGTTTTTCATATTTCATGTTGTATTATGTATACAATACAATTATACTTTACATGTTGTTTGTTACTAAATGTGTAGTAGTACTGAAATATTGGCAAAGTATAATGACGAACAAGTAGTCCAACTTCGGCCGTTTCAGAGCGCGCGAGACAGACGTGCTATCGCGCGTCTGTGCGAGTGCGATCCATACTGGGGCATTCTTACGTAAGAAAACTTTGCTTGTAGTACGTTCGTACACGGCGCGCACACATTCAAGCGCGCGATGTACCTTTTATAGGGAGAAAAATTACTGCTATCATACTGTGGCATTGGCTTTTAGAATTTTTTTTAATGATAATAGTAAGTATACGTCTCACTCTACATCATATCCGTGAAAAAAAATCCATCCTGCCGTTTCCGATAAATCGGGAAACTTACATAAAAAAATCCAATGAAGCTCCTCCTTTTTTGAAGTGAAAATATTTACTACACTACCAGTTATGTGTTATTTTATATTAAATGTAATTTTTGTTAGCAGGTAAATGATCTTTATTAATTTAAACGAAAATCATTACGATCTACGCAAGGACCTTAAAATAAATATACGGACGGAGCCTCGCTAGAAAAGAACTGAAGAATGTCTAGTCCGATGCACGCCGGCTACCTTTGTGTGCGTGCTGCGCGCAGTAGGAAAAAACTAGTTTATGTGTGTGTGTGTGTGTGTGTGTGTGTGTGTGTGTGTGTGCTCGTAAGTACAAGCAGCCGGTGGTCTAGAAAAGGCTTCAGTTCTCTGTTGGTGAGGCCAGGGGCACTTCACTCGATTTTGGCCTCCCGCGCGGTGGGCGTAGCCGATCCGGTCGCCGGCAACCGAAACGTCACAGTTTCACAATATAATTATCGTGATAGTACGCAAACGCCGTTGATACCGGCCGAACGCCGCTTGCGAAAACTATGCGAGAACGTATTGTACTGTGCGAAGTTTCCGTTCTGTAGCTGTGGCGGTGGAAATTCCCACGCTCGCGTTAAAACAATAGGCTTCGACACGAACGTGGGAATTATTGTTTTTTGTATGGAAACGCGTGACACTGAAATATCTGTTTATACTCTCTAATCTGTGGCGAGGCTCCGTCCGGCTATTTCTTTTAAGGTCCTTGGATGTACGTGTTACCTGAAATCCATGTCTTCGACGTTAATTGAGTTAACGTCGACGACGTATATGCTGAATTCCACTATAACGGGCTGGCCTTTGCGAGCAGGAGGACGCATTTCTGAAAAAAAAAATTGTAGGAAAATTACAATAAAAACAAATGTAATACGGCAAATAATAAGATACCAGCTTTTGCCCGAGACTTCGTCCGCGTGAAATTGGAATACTAAACCACTCAGGTCACAGGTGCATAAGTGCACTTTACAACAGGCTAATAGTAGTACCACATTACCTAAGCCACACAGACTACCTCCACTAGACGGAGCATGTTGGGCGGCGCGCGCTCACATCAGATATGGTCAATTGTATAGCATTAACGTAATGTACGCGACCGGCCGCTCGTTCAGTTGCGACCATGTTTCTGACTTGGGTCTATATTAAAACGCATACAGTAAAACTTCCTATTTTGACAATGCATACCGTTGTTACGCATAATTGTGTATTCGTATAATATTAAAATGTATATTTTAAAACGCATATTTTAATTCGCATACTATTAAAACGTATAACAATTATTTGGTATAACATTAGTGTATGTATATGTATGTGTATGTAGACATAAAATGATGTAATAAAGAAAGTACCACAACAACAACAACAAGGTAAACATCCCTTTAAGGTAAGGCATCAAAAAAACTGGATGGTTTATAAAACCTACGTAGGCATTATTACAATTTATAATACACACCTAAGGTGGTAAGTTAAATAAAAAATGTCTCAGATCGCAGCTATTTGTGCATAAATATGCGAAAATAATTAAAATAAAAAGGTAGGCCAGGCGCTAAAAAGCGATATCTCCCAGATATATCTTCCAGACAACATTTGAGTAGCGGAATTGACACAAAAATAAACCAGAAAAGTAGGTGGTGCGAAGGGTAACAAAAGGGAGAGCTAATCACCAAAAATAAATAATAGCAGGGGCAAATATAAACCTACACATACATGCATAAAAACAAATGAATAAATAGGGGGAATATATTAACCAACAAACTTTAAAAAAACATTGTAAAAATGGGAACATATTTTATTGTATTAGAAACAATAGTACTAGTAGATAAATCCCAAAAAGTAGGGATTCTGTAAACAGCAACGACCAATTAAGTTACTTTTTTCCAAGTAACGCCCCACGTATACCGAACGCATAAATGTACGCGTTCGTTATACTTAATAACATTATGCGGATTTCAGGTATGCCAATTCAATCGGTATGTAAATTAACTAGTATGCGTTTTTATGATTATGCCATCTAATCGGTATGCTTAATCATCGTATGCATAACTGTTATGCATTTTAATATTAGGCTTTATTAAGTTATGCCTAATAAGGGACACCCTTCTGACTTGTGTGTGCACCAAACGTGAAATAAATATTTCTGTTCAATCCGGCGACAATCTCAAAACATAAAGTGATAAAAAAGATCGCGTTGTACTAGTAACATCTACCGATATTTAATCGTCCATATGCGTTGTGAGCTCGTGTGGCATGCTCCGTCTAGTGGAGGTGGTCTGTGCTAAGCCACGTAAAATTGGCCGTGCGTGAAGCCCCCCCTAAGAAGGCATCCTCTTTTAGGACTAAAAGAGGTTGCCTTCTTAGGGGGAGCTGAATTTCGAAAAATGGTGAATTTACGTTTCTTTAGTTGAAAAGTATAATATGTAGTCTCAGATCTCCTACTTTAAAAGTCATACATTACACGGGGTTTAAGGCATCTTCTGGGTAAGCGTGCTCCAACTTAGACTTGTCTTCAGTTTCCATCAAGTGAGACCAAGGTCTAATGCAAGCCCACGATCCATAAAAAAACGAAATAAAAACATTACCTTTTACATAGTTCTCCGGCAACACCACCCGTGGTTTGAGCGTGTGATTCCGTTTTGACACAACGTCATTGCATAGCCTGAAACAATCAAAATGGATATCGTTTAGCAAATTCAGTACCAAGCGCTGCTACGTGTAGTCTACACGCTAATTGCCGTATGTAGCGAAAATCCTTCGTAGGCGGTGCACCCGACTAATGGGTCGAACAGTGTTCCGAAAACCCTTAGCACGCGCCATTTTCATTCGACTCCGTAGATCGACGGAGCTTAGAAGAAGCAGTCTCTTCAGAAGGCGAAGTCCGTGATAGTACAATACAATACAGGCCTTTCTTTGTTTTACTACCCTAGTTGTGTAATGTACTACTATTGATTATTACACACCAGAAAAAATACATTACATGATAATAATAAACAACGTAAAAGGATACAAAAGGACGACATGTGCGATACCTACAGTCATTTTGTAACAGGAAATTGGAGATGAAGAAAATAATGAGCAATTATTCATCGGCAACATTGCCTTATAAAAAGAAACTTTGTTTTGGCACTCGGTTCGTCAAAACTCAAACATTATTTAATCTTCTGGTCTTGACTCAAATGAATAGTCTTGGAATATAACAATCTAAGCAATACAGCGTTTATTTATTTTAGACTTTCGTTTCTTTTCCTGTGTTCTCTTTTTATTATAAAAAGTAAAGAAATTCTCAATTCACGAGCTAAGTGGACTCTTTTGGTGTAAAATTTATTTGGGCAATTCCATGAAAATTTAATGGAAGTTACCATTTCATCGCGTGTTTACTTATTTATGGCTTAAATTTAAGTATTAATTTTAATCTAGATAAGTATAACGTTAATCCCTAGATACATTGACACCTGAATTTGCACCATCAATGAAGAAACACGCGAGAAATTGGTAACTTACGTTACTCTCTGTGGTGGAATTGCCAATTTAATGAATGGGTTTTTACAAAATACTTCCCTATATTTGTAGTCTAAGGCGGATCTCACACTGCAGCGAAAATCGCGACGACACGCGACTCAGCGATTTTCAACTTTGTATGTAGAAACATCGATTTGTATAGAAAAATCGCGGGGTGGCGCACACTGGCGCGTAAATCGCGGCGACTCGCAACCGCAACTACTATGCGCAACTACACGGAAAAAATCGCGGCGACGGGCGATTTCAGTGTGTTCTTCGCCTAAAACGTGTATAATCCTCGCCGGAGGCTAAAGTCGTCCAATAAATGTCTGTATTTGTCTTCTTGTCGCCGTTGGAATTTCATTAATTTTTCAACTTCAAAAAGGAGGGAGATTTTCTATTTGATCCGTTTTATGTTATTAACTTGTACATTGATTACTCTAGCATTTCTGAACCGATTTTCATGACATTTTTTTTTTTCAATATGTCGAAAGAAGTCAATTTCATTTCATATTCGTGTAGACATTGTCTAAACAGCTCTACTGTTATGGTATTTATTCGATAGTGAAATAAGTAAAATAAAGCAGTATTAACTAAACAAGCAATTAAAGTTAAAACTAAAGTAAACAAAATAAAACTGAAAGCCCCTTCTAACAGGTCCGCCTGCGGCATCGGACCCATAACGCTGGCAGCGTTTCCACATTGGACCTGAGGTTGGACCGCAATAGCGATCCGCTGGGACAGGTAGGCGCCAGGAAGTGGTCAGAGTCGACCGGAGGGATTAAAACTTACGTTTATCCTAACGATTTTATAACAAAGTTACCATACATTTTATGGGCTATCCAATGGTATAATATTTTCATACTTTTGAAATGGACTTTCCCAACCCAACTTTGAAGGCTCATAAAACAAGTTCAACTTTTAGTATCGAACTCAAAACTTCAACATATTCCTTATTTTGCTTATTTTAACAGGATCTTATATAATTTTAACAAATTTCATGCACAGTAATAGTCTGGTACGCAAATTTATACATTCACATGTATAAATTTGTGTCTTCATGCTTTTATACTTTCATGGCTTCAAAACTTTTTGATATCGGTTGCTATACATATAAAACAGAAACACGCAATAATTTCGTTGAATAATGTTTATTTTCCACATTAATACGTGGGAAATGTACTCTTTCCAGGCCAAGGCGACGTCATTGATTGTTTGGTGAGCACGCCATGTCACTATTTTCAGATTCGTAATGCCCACTCGTTGGATCGATTGGCTTTATTAATTTATGACCATTACGTGCGCAGAAGTAAATATAAGTGCAAACAGTTTTTTTTGTGTCACCTCAGGCTGCTTTCACAGCCTGATTTTTGGAAAAAAATCGGCCAAGTGCGAGTAAGATTCGCACACAAAGTGTTCCGTACCACTGTCGAGCAAAAAGACGCCAAAAAACACGTTTATTGTATTAAATAATAAAGTTAAAATAAAAGGGGGTCCTTTTATTTTAACTTTATTATTTAATATTGTAGTGGCAATATGCATATTCTATGAATATATTTAGTATCTAATACCATTATTAAATTAAAGCAGAAAACGCAGTAAAGTTATTTTACGTATTCGGAATGGAATGACAAAGGTTCCATTTACAACGATTACACGAAAGAAATTCTTTCTGTTTATATAGGTACATATTTGGGACTTCTCAAATTGTTTCGCGCAGCTAAAATCAGTCTATGAAGCGACATATTATATTTAAAACGAAATTTGTAGTTGCTAAAGTTGATTATAAACCCCGTCTTATTTTGTATGGGAAAAATAGTGATCCGATTTAACTTAACACGTTCACCGACGGTAACGGGTATCACCGTAAAGTGTGAACCACGCTATTTGACGGTACGGCTAACGCAGTATTTATTCGCGATTGCTTATAAGTCAGTACGGTGCTTGCCGATCAAATCAAACCCATATTATTATGGACCAAATTTTTACTGTCATGTGGCACAACAACGATGACACTACCGTCGAAACAGACTGTAATCTCAAACTCGAGTTTGACTCTGACTCACACAGATGCATCATGCAACGTATCTGTGTGAGTCAACACACACACGCAGTACGGCGCTTGCCGCTGTCGTTCTATAAGATCATAGGTATTGAAATACTGTCATTCTAGTACATTCCATAATTTGGGTACCGCCGCGCCGGCGAATTTTTAAACGAATTAATCATACAAAAAATCTACAGTCAAATTTAGAACAGTCCTGATACGTTAAATAGTCCTGTGAAGTTAAAAAAAATCATCAGGTCTATTCCAAAGGCTGCGCTAGTTCTATCAGTCACGGACGCCTACTGCTGGATATAGGCCTCCCTCACAAATCGCCACAGAGTGCGATCCTGCCTGTATCGCATCCACCGTTCCATTGTACTGTTACGAGGTCGTCCGTCCGCCGAGTTTTTTTTTAAGCCTGACAGGCTTGCAAGTCTTATTGACTGTTGCAAGAATTGGACCAGATGGGGGCCGTGGCGTTCACTGGGGTCGAACCAGGACGCTAGGCCACGTCAGCCGAGTCTGGGCCGTCCCACGCTGCGCTTACCTAAGTGGTCGCCATTTCAGGACTTTAACAGTCATGTAATTTCTTTACTAGCAGACCCGGTTGTAAAAAGGGCGTGATAATTTATGTAGATAGGTACTATCGAATTACCTCAACAAAACTTTCGGTTTCCTCATTTTCACATGAATAGGTTAAAACACGCCATCGAGCAGAAATAGCACTAAATTTAAATGTCCACGTAACATGCCAGTGTTTTAACAATTTTCATTGACGTCATAGCAAATTTTGTCCTAATTATTACAGACTCAAATATAACCCAATAAAGTTTAAAATTGGGTAACATAAGAAAAGGTATTACGCTGTTTTGTTTACACTATTTTTAAGCCGTAGAGTTAGATAGCGTTACTTTCCAGAGCTCGTAATACAATTGAAGCAAAATATTCCTTAAATATAGTTTTATAAAGCTCATATTACAATGTCAGAACTAATTCCTTTTAAATCCGATTAATATTCAATTTTATTTGGTCGAATACTCTTTGAATATGTGCTGTATAGATTTGTTCACACAATGTTGTTGGAAGTAAACTATAATTGATTAAAAGTTCAACGTAGGTAACTAAGAGTGGCTACAACCACCAAAAAATATTATTTATTTTTATTGAACGCGGGATTTCCAGGGATTAATAAGAATACATACTGTACATAAATTCACACTCGGGGTTAAATGTGACGTCCTACGTGAAAAGGTACCTTATGAGGGTTTCTAGTAACGGAGATATGAACGGTTTTGTGAAATCCTTCAAAATCATCATTTTTTTCTTTTATGCAAAATTGTAAAATATAGGAATAGACGTGTATTTGTAGCTTGGTTTCACTGCTGTACGTTATTTTTTTCTATATAAAAATTGGGTTCAAAGTTTAGTAGAAAAGGTACCTTATGGCGGATCACATACAAAAATGATAAAGCTGTTGATAAAATTCATTAATAAAATTTACTAGAAACTTTTGCTTATTTCTTTTTTATAACACGACGGTGGCAAACAAGCATGCGGCCTGCATAATGGTAAGCAAAAATTTTCGAAATGATCCTAGAAAGCTGAAAATTTGGAAGGAAAGGGCCACTGGGTGCCACAGATTAAGAATTGAAAAAAAAATAAAAATAAAAATAAATACATTTGTATGTCGTTTTTTTAAATTTTTAATTATTAAACATTTTTTTAAAACAGATAAAAAAGTGTTTTTGACGAATCGTATAACTTTTTGACCATTTTTACAAGACCTTGTTTTTTTTTAAAAAATTGACAAAAATAAAAAAAGAACACTGGCGAATGCCCATCATTTTTGACCATTTTAGAAAAAGTTTTTTAATTTTTTTTTTCAGAAAAACTTACAAAAATAGACTTTTTTTTGCGGTTTCTATAATTTTTTACCACTTTGTCATGTTTCCCTTTCAACCTTTTTAGAAAAAGTCTTAAAAACATTTTTTTTTAAACATAAAAACGTGTTTTTGGCGAATTGTGAAACTTTTTGACCATTTTAGAAAAACCTTGTTTTTTTCAAAAAAATTACAAAAATATAAAAACACTGGCGAATGCCTATCATTTTGACCATTTTAGAAAAAGGTTTTTATTCATTTTTTCGAAAAAAATACGAAAAAATACATTTTTTGGCGGTTACTATCATTTTTGACCACTTAAGAAAAAGAATCTTTTTAATTTAAAACACGCTAAAATCCACGACGAACACTTCTCACAACTATTCGAACGAAAAGGTAAGCAGATACTGCTCATGCCGGCCGGCTGAGACTCCGAGCGGCCAGCAAGACCGAGAGAGAACGATACCTACGTAAAGTGTTGGTGAGAGTAGGACAGATGCGTGGCGGTACTGGCGGTGTAGCCAAAATAATACCACGGCACGGCGGTATGAAGGACAAAAACTGAGCAAGTTACGACAAGTACCTATTTCTAACATTTTTAAATTACACCGCCATAAAGTACCTTTTGTACTAAACTGTAGAAGCATATTATTCAGCCTTTAATTCGCCTATAACAAAAATAAAGATAGGCAAAGACGTGTCGTAACATATAATTTACTAAATGGAAATACATAATAAAAAAAACACAATTTTTACACAACATTGAATATCTCCGTAACTAGAAACCCTCATAAGGTACCTGGTGGATTTTGTTTTTATAATTATATTTCGGGTAGTTTGCAATAGCTCAGAATACCCGTCAATCCAATCCCTCTTGACATATGCTAGTCGGTTGATGGCCGCCGCGCAGGACAGCCGCAAATCGTCCTTTAACGTGCGCTCGGAGCGGCCTCTCGCCATGCCGCTAGAAGACTCATCCAATCTTTAAATTATGTGCAAAAGACAATAAACCCCGTGATTGTGTGTTACAAACTGCTCATGTGTGTGCGTAGCTTGCCGGCAAGAGAAGAAAGCACGAGGAGAAAGTAAGGTCAGTGGCATATGTCATCCTTGTCCCTATTGTTGCCTACATACTTGAGTTATTGCAAAAACAAAGATACAGTCCACTTTAAATTTTCAAAAATCCACCACCGTTGGTGTCGCGGTGCTACTTCTATCGCTATCTATAATACTTGGTATGGATCATTAAGACACCTCCTACCATTTCTGGTCACTCCGGTCCGGATTAAATCATACCTTTGTGATTAATCATTAATTAAACGATAATTATTGGGGTAACTTATGCGATTATTGTGCTAGGTAATTGAAATAGTCTTGTCAACTAATCTTTAATTATAAACCGCATCGGCAACTATTTCGCTTTATTTCCGCACCCGCATGCTTAGTACATTTCATTGCTAGTTATTTCCAAATATATTTCGTTGCTCGTGGTCAATTTCGATCCACGTGTTCGCATTTCCTTTGTTCTTAACCATACCACTGTACTTGTCCGCCATATGCAATTGTCATTGTATCTCAATTGGTTCGGTTAAGTTCGGTTATTTTACATCTCCCGTTAACATTACAGTCACGGTCGCACATAAATTCTATCGCAAAACATATTTTTAATACGTAAATACGTCCCCGCCCGCATTTATCGCAATTTATCTAATCCCGCTAAATTAGTTAAAGGTATTTACCTAGGAATTACGCTAATTTCTATTCCCGCATTTATATAAACAAGTTGTTTAAAGACACAGAATACTTTTTATCTACGAGCATATTATCATTAATTTATCATACTTATACTTAAAAGTAAAAATTCGCTTATTTACTCCTGTTGCTTAATATAAAAGGTCTTAAGTTAATACAGAACCGCTGTCGGTTACGTCCTTTTTATTCTTGACTGCAAACTGTTGCACGTTGCTCCGCGAAAGGTCTTAAGTTCTTAGTAAATCGTAGTGAGTTACGACTTTCTTTAGTATACCGCGAACTGTTATTTTATTTGTTGACTTTAACTTCGTAACTGTTATTTACGATGGGTAAAAGTAGGAAAGGTAGTGACGCGTTCAGCCCGGGAGTCGATCATGATACACGTACTAGTAGAAATCAGCTAACTTTGTATACTGTCCGCCGCGATGTTATTTACAAGCGAGTCGAAAACATTCTGGAATTAGCGCAGAAAGCCGAGACAGATCCTCAGCAGTTTAAGGCGTTTCGGACAAGTGCATTAAATATAGAAACAATGCGTGATGATTACGAAAAGGTTTTAGAATCTTATAATTTGCTGTTTTTACAACTGAACCCCGGCGCTGACGTAGATTATGACTCATGGACTTCGTTTGAAGAAATGTATTGCTACATTAAACAAGTATTGTCAGAAAATGAAGTACCTAATGTTCCTCAGTCTCAACCCCCTACTAAGTCAAAACCCCGCTTGCCAGTGATTGAACTAATTTCATTTGATGGACAACCGCAAAACTGGCCGCTGTTTTATCAACAATTTAAAAGTATGATTCATGATAATGCATCACTTACGGATAGTGAAAGGATTTATTATTTGATTGGCAAGTTAACAGCCTCCGCGCGCGACATTTGCGCAGGATTGCCACCAACCGCGCAAAATTATCGCGTAATTTGGGATGCATTAGTGCAAAAATATGATGACCCGCGCTCGCTAGCATGTACTTATCTTAAACAACTGTTGCATTTCAAACCGCTATCAACCGCGAGTTCGACCGGTTTAGACGCATTCATAAATAATTTTGACACATCTGTCAAAGCGCTGTCTGAAATGAAACTCGATGATTTGACCGATTTCATTTTCTTACATTTGGCATTACAAAAATTAGATGCAGAAACAATTAAATTATTTGAGATCACTTATCGCAAGGAGAAAATCCCATCTTATCATAATTTAATTGAGTTCGTCAAGGAGCAGAGTAAAGTATTGTCTCGATCTCCAAATGCAATCATTAATAAACCGATCGTTAACTCAACAAACAAATCTCACATTCCTCGGCCCGCCATAAAAACGTTCGTGAGTGCGGACTCAGGCGGTTCCGATATTAATATAAAATGTGAATTTTGTAAAAATAATCAACATGAACATTTGTATTCTTGTTCGTCTTTTATGAAATTGACACCGCACGAAAGATATAATTTTATCAAATTGAACGCATACTGCAACAATTGTTTAAGTGTAAAACATAAAACTTCAACTTGTACTTCGAAGCGAAATTGTTCTCATTGTTCTTCGCGACATCATTCGTTGTTGCATTTCAACGTGAATCCGAAGTCTCATTGTAACGTGGGAGCAACTGTTTCAAACACCGCTAATAATTTTAAACATGAAAAAATCGGACGCACCGAGTCCGGCCCTGGCATGTTTACGTTATCTCCTGAGGAAAATAAGTGTATTAATTCCGCTATTGCTAATGTTGATAATATTACTAATGCAGTTAACGTCGACCATAGCACCCCGCATTCCTCATCAGATCGTAGCATTTGCACAATTTCGTGCGACAGTTCTAGTCGTCTTCAAACGACTACTTTACTGGCCACCGCAAAAATAAAAGTTGTTGATTCTTTTAACCGCACTCACTTTTTGCGCTGCTTGGTCGATCAAGGGAGCCAAAGTGATTATATAACCGCTGCTTGTTGTAAACGATTATCGTTACCGATACGTAAACAAACCCGCTATTCTGAAGTTCAAGGCATTGGTGGGACTTCACAACGAATATTAGGTGTAACTTCACTTTAATTCACGGCGCGAGTAGGGACCCAACGTGAATACACGGTCGACCCACTGGTAGTCGAGCGCATAACGTCACAACTACCTACCGCGCGTATAGACCGCTCTTCGCTCGGGTTCATTAAAAACCTACCGCTAGCAGATGATGATTTTTCACAGCCTGGGCCTATTGATATGCTTATAGGTGTGAAACTTTATTGCGAAATTTTTTTGTTTGACAAAATTAAAGGCCCATCATCTAATATGCCAACCGCTCATGAAACTACCTTAGGGTACATTATAATGGGGGACGCCCCCATCGTTTCTTCGCAACCCGCTCCGCACACGCTCTGTGCTTTTAGCTGTGACCCGCTACATCAACTTGTTGAAAACTTTTGGTCGAATGAGGAGATACCCGCGCGTACTTTTTTAAGCCCCGACGATCAAAAATGCGAAAGTATTTACACTTCGACTACTGTTCGTAATGATGACGGCAGTTACTCAGTCGATCTCCCATTCAAAGATGATCCCGATAAATTAGGTGACTCTTATGTGACAGCTAAAAAGCGCTTTCTTCATCTCGAGAGAAAGTTCTCAAGAGATCCCGCACTTAAATCGAATTATGATAACATTATCCGCGATTACCTTAGAGACGGTATTTTATCCCGCACCGCACCTGAAGAGCAACTCTCTCCAGGCTATTTTTTACCGCACCATCCTGTAGTTCGTAATGATAAAGCGACAAGTAAGGTACGTCCTGTCCTGGACGGATCTGCGAAAAGTGATACAGGATTGTCACTCAATGATATTTTGTATACCGGTTGTAATCTACAGGCAAATATTTTTCACATTTTATTAAATGTCCGCATTTTCAAGATTGCATTTTTTGCAGACGTGAAACAAATGTATTTATGCATTCACACAAACGCACCGCATCATAAATATCAACGGATTTTATACCGTTTTGCTGATACTGATCCGCTAGAGATATTCACTTTCACGCGAGTTACTTTCGGGTTGCGATCCTCGCCATTCTTGGCGCTAAGGACCCTGCGTCAGCTAGCTGCTGACGAACGGCATAAATGGCCAACTGCGGCTGCCGTGTTAGAAAGAGATGTCTACATGGACGACCTCGCTTCTTCTGCTTCTTCTCTCGAGGATGCAGTTAAGACAGCTGATGAACTTATCGACCTCTTTAAGGCCGGGGGCTTCGCTCTAGTTAAATGGACATCCAATTCGCGTGAACTGCTCGAGCACATACCAGAGTCACACCGGAAATCTGGATCTATTTCCTTCGATGACGGAAATACATTTAAGATATTAGGTCTACGCTGGTTGCCCACGCAGGACGTGTTTGTGTTTGATACCGCTAAACCGCCACCCTTGTGCACTAAGCGTGCTATCTTATCCGCTACCGCCCGATTGTACGATGTTCTAGGACTCGTAGGACCGGTTATTTTATACGCCAAACTGATAATAAAGGAGCTTTGGCTTATGGATTTACAGTGGGATGATCTACCGCCTCCTCGCATTGTTAATCTATGGCAGCAATATTTATCTGAACTGCCTCTGATATCCCAGCTTCATTTCCCTCGACATTTAGGAGTAGAAGTCGGAGCTCAAGTTTCCTTGGTAGGCTTTTCGGACGCCAGCGAGGCCGCGTACGGCTGCGTAATATATCTGCATGTTTTCAATGCAGGCCAGCCGCCGATCGTAACGCTTATCTGCTCAAAGTCACGAGTGGCTTCATCCAAACCTAAAATTACATTAGCGCGCTTAGAACTCAACGGAATTTTATTAATGTCACGGCTTCTACGAGAAGTTCACGACACATTGTCGAAAAGGCATAAGATAGATAACATTTTCGCGTTTTCTGACTCAGAAGTCGCCCTATGTTGGTCGGTCGCTTCGCCACATAGGTTCGATACTTATGTCGCTAACCGCATTTCACAAATTCAGACAAATATTTCGCCTGACAACTTATATCATGTTGCTGGCGCTCTTAATCCCGCTGACTGCATCTCACGAGGACTCACTCCTTCTCAGCTTATACAGCATGAGTTGTGGTTTAATGGACCGCCTTGGTTAGCACAGCCTTTAAACTACTGGCCTATACAAAAGTTTGTACCTAACCGCTTATCTTTGCCAGAGGAAAGGACTGTGGCTCACGTGACCACGAGTGTCCCTGATATAGAACACCCTGTTCTTACGCTTGCTTCGCGATGTTCCTGCTGGAACAAGCTTCTTCGAGCCTTTGTTTACGTACTCCGCTTCTCGAAAAAGCTACCGCGAAACGACGTGATCACCGCTAATGATCTAAATACCGCCGAGTTTGAAATAATTCGTGTCGTACAATCTGTATATTTTTCCGACGATATTAAAAATCTTTCAAAAGGGCAACGATGCTCTTCAAAACTTCAAAAATTATTTCCGTTTATTGAAGACGGAATCTTACGCGTTGGAGGTCGCTTAACGAACTCGTCGTTAGGTTATGCGTCTAAACACCCCATGATATTGCCAAAGAAAGATCATGTGGTTCGCTTAATTATTGATACTTATCACCGCGATAATTCTCATGCAGGACCGCAGTTATTAATAGGTATCTTAAAAACTAGATACTGGATTCTTTCCGCTCGCCATATTGTTAGGCAACGCATACAGAAATGCAATAGTTGTTTCAGGCTAAGTCCTAAAGCTACGTTCCCGCTTATGTCTGATTTGCCTAAATGTCGATTGGAGCAATGCAAAGCCTTCTTACACACGGGCGTAGACTATTGTGGGCCGCTTTATATTACTCCCTATCGAAAGCGTGGTGTACGCAGTGTAAAAGCATATTTATGCCTTTTTATTTGTCTAGTAACAAAGGCTGTTCATTTGGAACTAGTGTCAAGTTTGACTTCTGCTGGTTTCATAGATGCGTTTAAACGCTTTACATCGCGACGTGGACCATGCACATTTCTTTATTCCGATAACGGGACAAATTTTGTTTCTTCAAAGGCATATTTTAACGAACTTCACGATTTTTTACGATCTGACGAATATTATAAAACTTTTAATAGAGAACTCGCGAAACATCGCATTACGTGGAAGATGAATCCTCCGACTGCTAGCCACTTTGGTGGCATCTGGGAATCAAACATTAAATGCGCTAAATCATTATTATTTCGCGTAATTGGCACTCAAATTCTGACTTTCGAAGAGATGTCAACCGTACTTACACAAATTGAGGCTGTGCTCAATAGCCGACCCCTCTATGTTCTGAGTTCGGATCCTTCGGAGCCGCTGGCGCTCACGCCATCACATTTTTTGTCTACATCTCCACTGGAGTACCTTCCTGCACCCGACTTATCGGACGAACGAACCAATTTGTTGTCTCGTTTTTCATTAATGGATTCGCTGGTACAGTCGTATTGGAAACGATTCAGATCAGAATATTTACATAATTTGCAACAACGCGAGAAATGGAATACTACATCTAATCCAATAACAGTTGGTACAGTGGTATTGTTGAATGTAGATAATGCTCCACCCTTACAGTGGCCGTTAGGAATTATCACTAACGTATATCCCGGTAAGGACGGAATTACACGCGTCGCAGAAGTGAAGACGAAGGTTGGCACATATAAACGACCCGTTGTGCGACTTTGTCCTCTGCCGACTCAATGAGTCAATCTTAATTTAATAGATTTAGTTATTATAAGTCCGCGTCTTTATAGACAATCTTAGTTAAGGTTAAAAACTAGTTGTAAGGTTTGTTACACAGTTATTTCGCGCACAAATGCTGTGCTTTTCTTAGTTTTCATTTATTTCTAGATTAAGTTTTCTTTACCATTTACTTACCGCTTAGCACAATAATCGCACCCCGCTTTATATTGATAGAGCAGCTTCGCTCTTTTCTTTGAAGGGATTCCTTCAAGGCCGGGGGGATGGTGGATTTTGTTTTTATAATTATATTTCGGGTAGTTTGCAATAGCTCAGAATACCCGTCAATCCAATCCCTCTTGACATATGCTAGTCGGTTGATGGCCGCCGCGCAGGACAGCCGCAAATCGTCCTTTAACGTGCGCTCGGAGCGGCCTCTCGCCATGCCGCTAGAAGACTCATCCAATCTTTAAATTATGTGCAAAAGACAATAAACCCCGTGATTGTGTGTTACAAACTGCTCATGTGTGTGCGTAGCTTGCCGGCAAGAGAAGAAAGCACGAGGAGAAAGTAAGGTCAGTGGCATATGTCATCCTTGTCCCTATTGTTGCCTACATACTTGAGTTATTGCAAAAACAAAGATACAGTCCACTTTAAATTTTCAAAAATCCACCACCGTTGGTGTCGCGGTGCTACTTCTATCGCTATCTATAATACTTGGTATGGATCATTAAGACACCTCCTACCAGTACCTTTTCACGTAAGACGTCACATTTGAGAATTACTCTTAATTGGTCAAGATTTGAAGTAAATTTCTAATAACCTTTTTTCTTCAGTTTTCTGTCTTAATACAAGATTTGTCAATAAATAATGTAAATATCGTGCCATACTGTAATTATCAATAATTTTTGCTTATGGCCCGCCATAAGGTACCTTTTCTCAAATGTATGGGAATAATGTGTGATTTTTACGTAACTTCAATCGTTTATAAATAAAAAAATACGACTTGTACAATAATAATGACACTTTTGAGATACTTGTGTAGACTGATTAAATATAATTTAGAACTCATTATACGAAAATTGTGAATATTATAGGAATGATGAAACATATAATAAAAATGACATTTTAATTAAAATAAAAATATTTCGTTAACAATGTGATTTTATTTCTATCCCAAAATGTGCAGTCTAATATCTCTAACTATATACAATGGTTCAGATTACAATATGTTAAAGAACAGGCCGAATTTTTTTTTTTTTAATTTCGTTCTCATAAGCGACTTGCTCTAATCAAAGGCTGATTTTTCACGACCTGGAAGTCACATTAATAAAACCATTACTGATTTCCAAAGAAAATTACCTTGAAATACATAATCAATCATCATCTCCATAACTTCCAACGGGAACATACTTAAAATTAGTTTTAAACTTCTTTTGACGATTTCTCAAAAGTGCAATTTTAGCATGTGCAGGTTTGATGTTTTTTTTTAAAAAAAGTATGGGACTTAGGGTCGTGATTCTTTCTGTATTAGATAGCTTATTTAACACAGATTTAGGATCTGTGCTTAACTCAATACCAACCATAAGGTACCTTTTCCCGTGGAACGTCACAAATTATTAATGAAATACAAGATATATTGAGAACTCAAAAATCGACTTCATTCAAAATTTCTGCATTAGACAATTGTATTTCATTAATAATCTATCCCTGAGCGTGAATTTATATGGATAATGTATTATTATTAAACCAGGGAAATCACGGGTTCAATAAAAATAATTGATTATTTTTGGTGGTTGTAGCCACTCTTAGTTACGTCCTCCCGCGAAGTTTAGGTAAATAGGCACGGCTTATTCCGAGCTCTGATTATGTGTCATATATTACATCATAAAAGGGGACGTGAAAGATCACCGACCCGATGGGCCGATGCCGTAAAGGAAGCGTGTCAGGGAACTCTACAGGCGTCGATCCGGAAGGCAGAAAACCGTGTGGAGTGGAGAGCTTTGGTGCATCGAGCAACGACCTCATGTGGTCGCGACCCTCAGCCATGAGGAAACGAGGAAGAAGATATATTACGTCACACGCAAAGTGGGGAGGGGGGGGGGGGGTGTAGCCAAATGTGACATGATAGCCCTATGTGAAAAAGATGGTTTATGTTAAGAAAAAGTTTGACATGGGGGAGGGGAGGGTCTAAAAATCTGATCGTGTGACGTAATTTTATGGAGGACCACGGGGTCCTGTAGGACGTAACGGAATGTTGGAGGTTGCGTGTGTGAGCTTAGTCGTTTATGAGATATAGATGTGTTTGGGTAAAAAGTATCCCGTTTTAACCGGGATCATGATCTTGCTGTACACCAAATTTATGGACATCATGGATAGCTTTTATGGAAACACATTGAATGTACATATCTGTGGGTTTAGTAACAAGTGGAACAAGTCACATAATATACTAGGTACAAAAGGTTACAAATGTGTTGTAAGAGTGAAGCTCTTTTGGACTTAGGTTATATGTATCTCGTACCCGTTTTCACTAGTTCCACAGAAATATGGTCTTACTACGACTTAATTTTGTATTAAGAGTCTAATAAAAAAAGCTATATAATTATCAAACCTGCTCATAAATTTCATGAGAATCGTTTGAGAAATGCGACATGTACAGGAAAATAGCCACACAGATATACAAAAGCATTTTTGCTCAAGCTGAAACGGAGAGTTCTGAGCGAGCGCGAAAAATCTATTAACCTATTTATTGTTAGGTTATTTGACTGTGTACAAAACATAAACCAAGAACTATGTTATAAAAAACCAGACGTTGAAAAACGTCTGCTTTGCTTACGTGATGCCTGGATTTCTTAGGTGAAGTGGCCTATTAATGAAATTTCATCTCATGTAATAAAGTCATAATTGTTAATATTTTTGCAAAAAAAAACAGGTGAGTTTCTTCCGGCGCTTTTTCTCACCAGAAGGTTATTACCCGAAGCGCCAAAAGAAAAGAATAGAATCAAACATGTAAAAGAGCCCTTGAGGGCCTACTTGCAGAAATAAATGATTTGGTTTGAAATTGACGATTTCGTCCTAGTATAGTTGCGTAATAAAGTTACTAGGTACTTTAGACGAATGTGCACTACCCCAAGGCACTCGCATAAATAACTTAAGAAAACCGTAAGCTTTACAGAACTCCATCAAAATTCTTCGGTCTTATAACATTCCCCAAATTCGTGAACAATATTGCGGCGAAGGCAAAACGTTGTAAACAAGAATATTCAATACTCGTAATCGAAAGAGCTAAATTTGGAGAATTTAACTACCGAATTACGAGTATTTACATATAGTTTATAGTACTGTAGCATGCTGTTTGTATTTCTAAGGGCCTTATCACACTGGCATTGTGCGAGCGCGTGGCGAGCGTGTTTTCATATAAAACTTGCCGCGGTGAGCACGCAGAAGCAAAAAGTGCATGTGCTAATTAAAAGTGCATAAAATCCGCCATTTTGTTTATTTTCACGAACTTTATACCCAATGACGCTCGCGACAAATCTAAAGATGTACCATTTATCAAAATCGGTTGTGCCGTTGAGTAGTTACGAGCGGACATAGGAACTGACATACATACATAAATACACTCCTTTGGTCTTCGCCGCAGTCGGGTAAAAAGAAGTAGCAATGACCTAATTTGCACGCTGTTAACTTAAGTTGCCGTCAATATTATTCTCAGATTTGAAAATCTGATAATAATGGTATAGTTAATTGTTCAAATAGCGCGAAATTAAATGGAAAATCTATGTTCTCTATCACTAAATTACACTTTGGCGTCAAACGCCAAGCAAACAATCACGTTTTTACTTAAAAAAATTACGCGTATTAAAGTGCATAAATCCGCCATTTTGTTTTTTTTTTACAAATTTTATGTACCTATTTACACTCGCTTTATTAAGACGAATCTAATGATGTATCATTTATCGAAATCGGGTGTATCATTGAGTAGTTATGAGTGGACATAGGAACGGACATACATACATACTTACTTACATAAATACATACCTACATACATACATACAGGTCAAACACATAATCCTCCCTTTGGGCTTCTCCGCAGTCGGGTAAAAACGTTACACTCTTGATTCCCATACAAATTGATTGACGAACTATATCCTTCTACTCGTATCGTATTTCGATATTTGTGGTAGTACTAATTAACTATGTATTTGGGTATTTCTCCCGTGATTTCAGTGGCATTGACCTTGCTGCCATCATTATAACTAAATCCTGGGAGATTTGCATGATATTTTCAGGTATCTGGTAGACGTCGAGGATGTTAACCAAATACTCGAGAATGTCGTGCAAATCTCCTAAGACTTCGACATTAATGATGCCAATACCAATTAAATCACTGGAGAATTTCCCCTATCTATGATCTTGTAATCCTCTTTGTTACCGTGTAAAGCCCTAATAACCATTTTGATATTTGCATTAAGTATCGTGTTTGTATTAAAGTAGTGTGTGAAATGTCCCAACTGACTCGCACTTGACCGGTTTTTATTTTATTTAAAATAGTGAGCGAATATCAGTGTTTGGAATCTGTTGTGATTTGAGTAAATCAATAAAAATAAAATTCGTACCTATCTCAAAGGTACCATCTCATTATCATCAAAATCAAATACATTGTAAACAATACTCGAAGAATTATGAGTTAGTAACAAGTCGAACTTATATTTGCTGAATTTAGTGTTGACATATGTGATAGATTAAGTGGAAATAAACTATTATTTATAGTAAATGAGTTTATTAAAGTACACGATCGCATTTGGATTTTATACAGAGTATATAATGTATATATATACATATATAAGTGGCTACAGATAAAAAAAAGAAACGTCATGCAGAGATGTGACATTAACTTAAGGGCGCGAAATTTAAATTCAACAATCTGATCACAAAATCAATCGTAATCGCTTATTTTAACAATCGATTTAGATTAGCCTCATCTCTAAATATGCCATTGACAATGTGTCAAAAAACCAATCTTACATCTCGCACACTATACTTGTATTGTAAATTGTATTATTAATTATGCAACATAGAGATCACATTTTGTAATCCGATTTATAATTGTATAGGCATCACAGCTTACAATGGGTGCCTAATATATTTGCTTTGGCAAATCGGCTGAGCTCTGCCGCTTTTGCCATAAGACGAATAAGGCAATTCACTAACGTGGAAACAGTTGGCCTTGTTTATTTTAGTTACTTCCATAGTATTATGTATTATAGCATATTGATCTAGGGTAAAGCAGCAGACATAGATACCATCTTTGATCTACAAAAGAGAGCGATTCGATCCATACACTTAGGATATAGAGATTCGCTGAGAGAACGTTTTAAGGAAATAGAAATCCTCACAGTAGCTTCACAGATATTAGCCGTGATAATATATACGCACAAGAATATCAACTCCTTCAAAGAAGTAATCTGATTTCCACAATTTAAATATACGGATGAAACATAAGCTGGTTGTCCCTAAAATCCGTCTAGAAAGTGAGAAAATCTTTCGTGGGCAATTGTGTTAGTTTTTACAATAAGGTTACCCTAGAATCTCTAGATGCATGGGAACTGCCTTTTAGTTCGTTTAAAAATTATATAAAATCATTGCTTTTGAAGAAATGATACTATAATGTCCAGACTTACTTGGATGACAAAGAACCATGGCCAAAGAATAAGTCGCAGTAGTCGTCGAAATAGGGCAATGTCCCGGAGAGGCTTGCATGATACCTACAGATGGCTTCGCTGCTACTGGCTCTATCATTTCATTTATTTAATTCTATTTCATTATTTGCATTTTGACAAAGCGCATGTTGAGAACGAAACTGACCCAACTCAAAAAAGCAGATTTGTGGGAAATCGCAAAAATGTTATCGACTATTAGGTTTGTCCACGTTGTTTGCGATTTCCCACAAATCTGCTTTTTTGAGTTGGGTCAGTTTCGTTCTCAACATGCGATAGGTACTGAATACATACTTGTTATATAAAATGTAGCTAATTATAATGCTTTGAAGTCTATTTCTCGACGTGAAACATACGTAACCCATTTTGTATTTTGACGTTTGGAGATCCTTTACATCTCCAAAACATAATGTTTTGACAACGGAGACTCCTCACATCTCCGTTAATTTTAGTAAATTTCTGTTTATTTTCTCTTTTTTGTCTTGTTTTGACACCTAGAAACCCTTCACATATTTCACAATGCATTTTTAAGTTTATTATGTAATGTAATGGATCCGGAGACTATACTATACATCTTTCTCAAAACTGTGTACAGTTATTTGCTAGTTGCATTTTATCAATGTAATTTCATGTAATCATATCATAATTGTTGTAATGCTAATGTTTTAGAAAAGAGAAACTGGTGAGTTTCTTCCAGCGCTTCTACTCACCAGAAGGTAATTTTCAGAAGCGCCAAAAGAATCAGACTTGTAACAGAGCCATTGTGGCCTACTTGCAAAAATAAATGATTTAATTTGTAATTTAATCATTTTGTTTCTTGAAATATAAAAATGTTTTTTATAAATAAATGAAGTCAATTGTCATTTTTCACATGATTCAGTCCACTTTAACCTGTCTATAAAGTACTATAGTTCATGGAAACTTAACTTACAGTCAGTCTGGCACGGAAGACTTCCAAGAAGTCAGCGGGAATTTGATACACGACATTTCAATTAGTCACGCGAGCTTTTGTATAAGCTTCAAAGTTCCACAAGTTTTAATTTGTTTATAAATTATGCAATGGCAGACATAAGAAGTAAGTATTCCGATTAAGTTTATTGATACGATCTACTATTTAGAAAAGTGGTTCCGCGGACCACTGGTGGTCCCTGGAAGCACCCAAAGTGGTCCGTGAAGCCATCCGAAAAAAATATCATAATACCTCTAAAGTCTTTAAACCTATTTACTTTCTATTGCCTCCAAACAGTTTGTGGTCCGTGGCAAGACACAGATTTTGTCAAATGGTCCCTCATGACTAAAAGGTTAAGAACCACTGATTTAGAAGTATTAAGAAGAAAATAATACATTTATGCCACATCTGGCCGTAAAGTGGCTTTTTCCGCACGCTGCGCGCACGGAAAAAACCGCTTTCTGGCCAATTGTAGACATAAAATGATGTACACAACACGGGAGGTAATAAAGAAAGCCCTCGATCGCATATTTACGTCCCTCGCTTGCAGCTCGGGCCGCAAACTTCTGCGATCTCGGGCTTTCTTTGTATTACCACCCTAGTTGTGTAATTTACTATTTCAATTCATTGAATTATATTTTTGTACAAAATATACGACTTTAGGGTTCCATTTAAATGTGGCCAAGATATCATGATGGGAAAATCAATTTAGAACAGACATTTATAGAATTAAGTAGGTATAATGGTTTATGAAGGGGTTTTATTATAGGTAACTTTAACCGTTACAATGGAACTGGGGCTACAAAGTAATAAAAAAATAAAATAAAAATTATCCATACAATTGGCCTAACCTAAACTAATTTAAGTGATGTCGGGCCCCTGAGGCAGAGTCCCTATTACGCTGGCTGCGTTCCCCATCTGGATCGCTATGCTGATCCGTTGAGCGAGCAACGAGCCAGCTCTGTGGTCTCCTGTGGTCTGCACGAGCTTTCGGTTAATCAATTTAGTTTGATGAATTGATGATAGTTAATATAAACTTAATAAACGTAAAATATTGTCAGGCTAGGTGGATCTCCGTCCTTCTCCGGCATATTATGATATGCCCGAGATGAAAATATAGGAGAGTGGCTGAAAATTTATCAGTATTTGGTTATCGTACAAGTAATTTTTTCCCTAGTGTAGTAAAAAAAGAAAATACCGCAACGGGGGCACCCATTATCTAGTCAAATCTCATCTGATCTTACTGTGTTAAAAGCGGGGTCTCGGCGAATAACACGTAACATTTTCCCAAGAATCAATGTAAAATAGAGAGAAAAATCGGAAATAATGGGCGCTCCCATATTGTAACCACTGATAGACAAGGAACCAGATTAAGGGACTTGCGCAATAAAGGAGAAAGGAAAGTAATTTTTTTGGTCAGCCGTTATTAAGATTGATCCGCAAAAAAAAATAAGCGGTTAAATAATTTGGGCAGCGTACAAAGATTTGGCTGGCAATAAATAAAAATCGGGCGGCAACTCTTGTTCAGCAAATAATTTAAAAATGGTTAACATTTTAACCAATATTTATCTGCTTTATTTATCATTTGTCTGCCTAATAAACAATCGAGCTGCAAAATAATTACTTGGCCGGCAAGATTTTACAATTGGTTAGCAGAGAAAACATGCATGGATTGCGTTTAGTTTGAACAATCAGCAGTACTGTGGGTAGAGCGAAACAGACCACGTGACGCGAGCAGCCAATCGTGGGCGTGTTTGTTTTGTCATTCGGTGAGTGTCAGCTGTCAGTGTCAAATAGTAGTGTTTATAAATTATCAGTGATTTTTACCGTATTGCTATTTTCGAAGATACTACTTACTATAAAATGTAAAAAGCCTGCGAAAGTCCGAATCTAGGGCTCTCGCTGGTTAGAACGCGTACCGACACTGCGCGCCCTAGAGTGTTTTTATAGAGCCGGAGGCTGCTGTTCCCGCAGCGCCGGAGATACGGAAAGTCAACTTTTTCAACTTTGAAGTCGAATATCTCGGTTATTCTTGATTTCAGAGAAAAGTTTCTTCCATAAAACTTGCTTATTTTAGCGAATTCTATACGATAAAACAATAATAAATACGTGTTATAATGACACAAACATCCATCGAAATTTTTACGTCTTAAAAATTTGACAACTTTGAAGTCCAATATCTCGGAATTTTTTTATTTTAGAAATAGAAGTTTTTCTAATAAAATATGCTTATTTTATTGTAAACTCGAAAATTTTAATTTTATTTAGATGTGCGTTATTGCGGCAGAATAGTAAAGTTGCGCCCATTTTGTGCATGCCAATTAGGTTTTATTGCACCTTTCATTTTGATGAACAAAATGAAATATTTTGCTTACCTACTGATTGCTTACCAAAATTTGATTAACCGTAGATCGCTTGATGCAGCTCAAATATTTAATTTGCTGACCAAAATAATTTAGAGCAGTTCAGTATATCATTAATTGCAGCCTGATTTATAAATGTTTGCTAACCACAAGTTGCTTACCAACTAGCTATTTTGGCTGACCAAATACATATTTCTGCTGAACAAAATATGACTATTTTGCTGATCGATTAAATGATACCCAAGGAGAAATATATGAATAATGGAAAGATGTGTATAGGAGTATTTATATGGTAGTATCAGATTTTTTATAGTCTACCAACAAGACATTCAGTAGTGGACTGCGTCAAGTTGATGATGAATTGATAAAGATTTATACATTACGTAGATGCATAGGTGACCGACTGGGCCTCTTACGCATAAACACGTTACGATCACGCGTCGTGCTACGACACGGCATCGTTTCACGTTGCGACGTCGTGTCGTGGAAGTCTACGACGAGAATCGTGAAACGATGCCGTGTCGTAGCACGTTGCGATATCGTGCGGGAATTTTTACGTGCTCGCCGTAGATTTCCACGACACGACGTCGCAACATGAAACGATACCGTGTTGTAGCACGACGGGATATCGTAACGTGTTTATACGTAAGGGCCCTAGCTGCCCGAGTAAACAAGTTGAAGCGGCAATAGACTGGGCCTAGCTCAAACAGCCGATGGGACGTAAAAGCCCTCGAATATAGACCACAAACCGAACGGTGGTGTGGGTCCACTTACCTAACCTAACCCAACAATACCTTACTTTCTTCACTTCAGCTTTAAAGGGCAAGCAATTAAAGCACTCAGACAGGAAGGTCGCGGCCGAGGCCGCAGCCATGAATCAAGCGATAAGTGATACCATCGCTGCATGGCCGTGTGTACTGCAGTGTAATCTAGTGGCCACGGCTGTGCGTCATTGGAAGAAGGTAAAAATAATGTTACACAATTAAATAATCAGGCAATGAGCTTAATAGTAAAGTAAATTTTGCACACAATACTTCTAACTGGTAAATTACATTTTTTTAGCCCTCATTAAAAAGTTCTTCGACGCTTCATTGAGAGCTAAAAAATTAAAAAGTAAGATAATACTTAATTAACAGTGACTTTAAACACTATAATTATCATTATTTAAGTTTGGTGCTTTTATAGTACATTACATAGCACGGGAGGTAATAAAGAAAGGCCTCGATCGCATATTTACGTCCCTCGCTTGCAGCTCGGGCCGCAAACATCTGCGATCTCGGCCTTTCTTTGTATTACCACCCTAGTTGTGTAATGTAGTATTATTTATTTGTTTCTTGTTTTCCAATTTTTCTTTCTTGTTTCTTTATTTTTATATTGCTTTTTTTTTACTTTTTTGTTATTTTCATAGTTTTTTCCATTGCCATGAATCAAGCGGTAGGTGATACTATCGCTGCAACTGTTGCAAGGCAGTCTAATCTAGGGGCCACGGGGCTGTGCGTCATTGGACGAAGGTAACTCTTGAATGAGGGCTAAAAATTTACCAGTTAAAATCATTGTGTATAAATTACCTTACTATTAAGCTTATTACCTGATTATTTTAATTTGTAAAATTACTTATAAGATTTCTTAAAAAATAAAGTTAATAATATTTAAATAACAATAACTTTAAACATTACCTATATGTAATTATCAATACTTAATTACGGTGTTTTAAAGTTTTTTGATTTATATAGCAAATTTTTATTTTTGTTTCTTAATTTTTATATTTTTATATTGCTTTTTTGTATTTTATTAATTTTAATTGTTACTTTTTTGTAAGTTTATGCATCTTACAAAGTAACTGAAAATAATGCTTAAATAACAATTATTGTTATTCTAGTATTTTTAACTATTTTATGGTTTATTTTTTTCTTTGTTATTTGAGTTTTTTTATAATTTCATGACTATTATTTCTTCTTATGGGCTTGAACCCAGTTATAAGTAGTACCATTGCTGTATGATTGTGTGTACTTCAGTGTTATCTTATTGTGGCTGTGCGTCATTGGATGAAAGCTTACCTTTGGCTTTCTGTATGTATGACTTTCATAAACGTCTGTATCGTCATTATCATTACAATTTACCTTGCAATATGATCTATTAGAGTTTTTATTTAATTTTATTGTTAATTATAGATGTTTAAATCTTACTAAATAATCTATTTATTAATTTAAACTTTATTGCACAATAGATACCTAACTTATCGTACAAAAGGCGAACTTAATGCGATAGGGTATTCTCTACCAGTTAACCTTAGGGGAAAGTAAATAGCTTGTCCACGCACAAGCTATTTCCCAAAGAAATTCCAATCCCTTTTCTAAAATCCCAAATAAAAGCATACATGGTAAATATCCCGGTGTTAATAGTAGTTATTAGATAACAATTATTCTAAACACAATAATTATTTATAACTACTGTGAACTTCGTCTTTTTTATTTCTTTTTTTTTCTGTTACCTTCTCACACTTACGAAATTTGATTTATGATTTTTATGAAATTTGGTATGACGATCGTTTCAGACCTTAAGAAAGACATAAGGCAGTTTTTCCCCGAAAACTCAGTATGTCTTAAAGTAATGAAAGGTTTGTATGAAAAATGTATCATTTCTCAAGTAAGGAGTATACAACTCTACTTTTAGGCAGATGAAATCGCGGGCAAACGCTAGGTAAGCATAAAAATTCCAAGTAAGAACGCAATAATGATTTTACATTACTTGGTTAAACTAAATTTGCACCTGGTTCGTATACAACGTAACAGAAGTCAGGTGCAAAACAAATGCAATAAAACGCTGAGAGACGAAATGCACGCCGGTATAGTGGCTCCTAATGCAATTTTATGATACTATCAACGCATTGACTGTTAGTTCAATGTAGTTGCCGGCATTTTCTGCTTTTTTGATGTTTCCTACAAAGTAGCAAAGTATACAATAATGTTCGTGAACAAAGGTCACTTTGAAGCAATCGATAGATGAATTCAAAAGCGATAAGAAAAAAAACGACTTGTGTATACTGTTTCTAATAAGCTATATAATACAAATCATTAAATAAAGAGTTTTATCATTTTTATTCCATCCCTACTGTAGGCTTATGATGCTACGCTTTGTCGCGCGATAAATAAATGACAAAGCATCCGTCACTCCCACACACTATTTGTCAGAACGTGACGTATGCTTTGTCATTTATTTATCGCGTGACAAAGCGTAGCATCATAAGCCTATTGGTCTCATCACTAGAGAAAATAATTACGTATAGTTAAAAAAAGCAGAGAATAAAAACAATCAATTAATCATTACATTATTAATAGTAATTAATTTATGATAAATACTAATCACAAAGCATAACCGATATACAAATGATAAATTAATCGCCAGACGAGCTGTTGCTAAGACCTACTTGATACTAGTATTAAAGCTTCTGAGGGCTAAACGTCTGTCGTTGTTGCGTGACTATCAGCAGTTTGATACTTAGATGATACGATGCCCGCGCATTTTTTATAAACGAGACGGGTTTTAGGATAGACTAAAAGGAAAACTGAATTCCCTATAACTGGATAATCGGCTTGGCTGTCTGTCCCAACGGAATTTCAATATAATTATTTCACGAAACTATGTTACTTTTAAAACACGTTATTTTTGCATACTATTATAAATCAAACGTTGGATATAATGCACAGACCACCTCCACTAGACGGAGCATGTCATACGACACGACACGAGCTCACGACGCATATGGGCGATTAAATATCGGTTAATATTACTAGTACAACGCGTGTTTCACATCTTTTTTATCATGTTGTGTTTCGAGATTGTCGTCGGATTGAACAGAAATATTTATTTCACGTTTGGTGCACACACAAGTCAGAAACAAGGTCGCAACTGAACTAGCGGCCGGTCGCGTAATGTCGTAATGCTATACAATTGACCATATCAGACGTGAGCGCGAGCCGCCCAACATGCTCCGTCTAGTGGAGATAGTCTGTGATATAATGTAACCCAGACGAGGCCTTTCTCGAGCTTCTCGGGTTTTTGTTCGAGAACTCCACTTTCGAGAACGTTTGACTCAAACTTCTGCTTCCCACCTGGCAATGTGGCCAGCCCAAGTCCATCTCCATTCCGTAGTGATGGCAATACACTCACTTTGGTTCTTCTTCTAATCCATTCATTTTCTCTTCGGTCGCACAGATTATTCGTATTACAAGGATGGACTAACGGGTGGGTCACTTTTGTATGGGAAAATATAAAAAAACTGTTTTGCTACTTGGCATTGAAAAAAAAATTATGACGGCATAATAAATACCAATAAATACTTTGGGGTAAAACCTTATGTGGAATCCGAAAGTTATCAACCAATCAACTAAAACGAAATTAAAATGACTATGCGAATATAGTGTAGGGGTTGGAAATTCTCCACACCGTATCTTTACAAAAATCGAGACAATAGGGCTTTGAAAGGTCGGTAATGTATAGGTATGTCCTCTGGTGCTACATATATCCTTTGGCATCGATTACCTCTTCCCATCAAGTAATTTGACTGCTTGTTTTCCAAATACAACAAAAAGTTTTCAAATTTACACCAAGTCACGTAGAGAGATTGTACTATGTGCTTGTAAGTTGATAACGTAACTGGGTGAAAATGGGTTGAAATATCGTATAATCTGTAATAATAATAAAGGTAAATATAATACGATAGTTGCTTTACCCCGTAAAATATTTTTAATTACCTAAAGCAACTTTTTATCTGACTCCGGTGAAGCGTTACGTTAATTTTTTTCACTGCCGCGGACAAAGTGTTGAAAAGAAATCTGGTTTTTCTATAAATAGAAATAACTTTTGAGAAGTTTAAATGCGTATTTGCTAACTTTCTTGCCACGTTGCTAGCGCGCTGTCATAGAAATAATTTGATTAATGAATATACATTTTATTGTACGTAAAATAAATACAAAACAATAATGGATATATACAACCTGTGAGCATAGATAAATGTAGGACCATTTGGCTGTTATTTGTGGCAGCGTAATACAGTATTTCCCTTTACGATTTCTGTGATGTATGCGGGTAATTCGATATTATACTATTCGATATCTCCGTTCCCTATAGAATTCCTGCACCGTCTTCACATTCGAGACTTTTGATTGTTTTTCTAGTGCCTCTTAGCCTTATCGACACTGCTCTTATTAATGAAATTTTCACTTTTACTTTTAACCAGCATGAAACTTTCGAGTACGGCTTTCCCCATTTCTCGTTTAGTTTACTTGCGGTTGTTTTTAGGAAGCTGTTATATTCAAAGAAAAACTGAAAAGTGACTCACAAAGTAAAAATATCAGCTCGAAATATCACCCGCACCAGAGTTTAAAAAGTCACCTGACACTGAAGAGATTATTTATTAAACAAAGTTTGCGATATCTCGAAACTTATTCAGCGCACGACCATATCAACTGTCGTCGTGATCTGCCACTTGGGTTTGTATTTTGTGAAGTTGTGTGCGTGCATTGGTTTCTTAAATGTTCAACCTAGGCTAACCTTTGCAGCCAATCTGGACCTAAAATATACACCCAAGAGCAAAACATTCGGGTCACCGTAATTTAAATAATAGAAATAGGTATTTTTCAATATTTGACACTTGTTTCATTTACATAATATAGGTACTAGTCTTTATAATACCTGGCTGTATTAGTAATATCCGCTAACCCATCATAAAAATATTATTATGCAAAAATTTAGATTTTTTTTCGATATGTCACTCCGTTAACGTCTTTATTTTTCATGGGTTTTTACGAGTTCGATCTGAATTTGAAATTGCTATTATTTTCAGTGTTATGTTTGCAGATAATATTTAAAATAATAAAAGATCTAAACTGGATTTAATAAGTTCACAACCCTAGAGTATTTTAGGAAATATGTCGGTATTTCACTGACCCGAAATTTTTGACCGCGAGTGTACTTCCAAATGATGTGTCTATAATTTTCTTTTGTGATTTTTGGAAATATGCTTTATATTTTCAGTCATTACGTTCTCTCAAGTTATGCAATGTTAACATTTATTTTATTAATAACTAGCCGCCCCGACGAACATCGTTCCGCCTCAAATTTAATTATTTTAGACGTTTTATTAGTTCTTCTGTTATTCGGGGCAGAGACGACCACAAAAACTCAAAAATCATAAAAACTGGTCCACCCGTTCTCGAGTTATAAATGGAGTAACTAACATGACTTTGTTTTATACAAGGTGCCCGTGAGCATTGCGAGAGATTTTAACAGGATATTCCAGACCATATTTTAAGTTAAAAATGTTAATTAACGTTTGCTAATATATAGGGTGTCCCTAAAACCAACGTCGATACGAAAAGGACTGATAGACCAGCTCATAAGGCACCAGATTAAGTAAAATTAACATCAGTAAAAATGTCTTAGTTTTCGAGATATTGACATTTTTGCGATTTCGTGCTAAGTGATACCCAAACTCGGTGATTTGAGTGTTATGACTAAAATATCACGTATTTTTCAAATCTGTTTTTTGATATGGGTAGCCAAATAACTATGCTATTGGACGTAATTCCTATTTCTGTTATTTTTTTAAGTAATTTTTCAGATTTTTCCAAATTTCACCTCTGATTTCGAACGAAGGTGGTGAAAAAAATGTACGAACACAACCTGGCACATGACGTTAAAAAATAGCGCATTCATTTCAGTTTGTAAAATGGTATAACAAGTACCTACCAAAAAGTAAGACTAACTTTTGATTGAGTTTGTGAAGTGCAACAGTATTTTGTACGATTTCACCAAAAAAATTTAGGCACCCTAGCCTTAAACATATTGTTCTTGTTTTTCCTTTGTTTTAGCTTCAACATTATTAATAGATCCTCATCCTCTTCTTCCTAAAGCAATATGCTAGTGTTATTTTCCATTTCGCGTACACGTCTAATCGCAAACACAATACCTCAGAAACTGCCGCCGTTTTGGCCGCCGCGGTTACGTTCTAGAACGACCAAGCACCCGCTCTCCGCGGCGTCCAGCGTCTACCCCCAGCCCAGCCGCTGCACGCCGCGGGCGGCGGGTCAGAACGACCGAGGCCTTAGGGAGTGAGGCTTCTGTACGTAGTACTTATTCTGTGGCCCTGTGCAACCTGGTCCCTGGTCTGGCTAGCGACCTGGTTTGACCCCAGGGAACGCCACGGCCAACCACCCGGTCCGACAATCGCTATGCCCGGGAATGGGTTGCGAGAGAAAAAAAAAAACCTGGTCCCAGTATGACAGGAAGGGGCCGGCCAGGCGCGCTGCCACCGTCTGTAGGAGGCTGTTCAGGCTGCCGTGCAGGCACCCCAGCAGGGATCCGACGCGTTTGCGCATAATTTCGTAAAACTCATCCGTGCGCGAATATATAATTTGAAAGGGTTACGGGACTACTTACGTTGCCGAAAAGGGTAGCGGAAAGCTTAAAAAAAAAAGAATTCAATTAGCAGTGACTCTGAAAACAAAACATAGCCCTTAATTAACGGACGAATAAAAATATCTATTTAGCGTACGCTAGTTTGGCTTTCTTCTACAATTAAATTAATAGAAAGCCCCAGTTATAAATAATTGGCAATTAGTCCACGTCTTCAAGTTTCAACTTTGTACCTCAATTCAACATCTTATTAATTAAAAATGTCTATAAACAAGTTACCAGGGGTCGGATACCGGTATTTTCAACATACAACAATACCGGTATTTTTGCCGTTCTTTGATGTATTATTTAATTTTATAATCAGACAATCTAATAATACGAAATCATTACTGAAATACATAAAAAGCGAGCCCTACATAAAAAGCGTAAAATAATTCAAAATATTGGGCTATTTCGGGGTTTTTGCAAAATACCTGTTCCAAGCCCTGCAAGTTACCTGTAAAAGAAAAGATTTAAATCTCTTCATTAAACGGTGATTTTTTTATTTCACGTTTATTAATGCCTAAGTGGTGAGTTAATATTTTAAATTTAAGGTGATTCGAATCGCTTGATTCTTCAAACAAACGAAACAGGAGACGAAAATCGTGTTTAATAACATCCAGTTCGGTTAAAATGTGTCTTATTTCACGAAATTACATGAAATTACCATAATTCAGAAAGAAACGTATAATAATAATCGATAATACTGACATAATGCCTTGGCCAAAAGTATTGACCATGCCTGTTTTTGTGATTAAACTTTTAAATTCAATATTATTTCGCAATAATAAAAATCCCATCATAAACATTACATGTAAAAAGATGCAAGTCTCGCAACCCAGTTCTTTTACAACATATAAGTTTTGAGAGTTTGTAATGTTAAACCAAGTCAGTACCCGGGGGGGGGGGGTTAAACTGAGCACCAGCTACGATTTGCAGTCGGTTCAACAATTCTAAATCAGTACAATAGTACCCGCCATCGTTAAGAACAAAGTTTGAAATGATATTCGCTGAATTGTGACGCCATTTTAAAGTTTCCGAAATTAAAGTTGTTGATGCGTCAAATGATTTCGCTAATTCCAATTAACTTTTAATTTTCAATGCACCAGGTGGCGCTGAAGATTTTATTTATAATATTTAATACTAGACGATGCCCGCGAATTCTCTCGGCGAAAATATATACAGAGTTCTCATTAGGGAATGCAACCCAGGTACCCGATAACCCAGGTAACCGACTTTATCTAAAGTCGGGTAAACCCCCCGTACGGTTAGGATAGTTCTGTTGGATAGTCCTACCAGGATTTGAAAAAAAAACTGGTATTTTGACTCAGACCCCGGGTTAAAATAAACTTAGTAGGTAATTAATAAAAATTGTGCATGTATGTTATTTTAATTTAAAGATAATAAATATCTAACGTCGGCCTTATTGAAGCAAACGCAAAAAAAAACATCACACGTTTGCTTATCTTACTTAACACAATGCCGGCAAGTTAATTGTAGGTAATGCAACCCAAAAACCCGACTAACCGAGGTAACTGACTTTATTTAGAGTCGGGTAATAATACCTGGGTTTCATATTTGCCGGGTATTGCATTGCATTCCCTAGCTCGCATGTTGCTTCGCGCAAAATTCAGGCTATAAAACGCAAACAATACATTTCGAGAACCATTTGACTTGAATCGTCTTAAGGTCTCTGCCCACTACACCGTATCATATCGAGGGCTCCATGCTAAAGGGGCGTATAAGCAAGCGTTTTGCTTTGCGTATACGCCCCTTTGGCCTGAAACCCTCGATATCATGACCATGATGTACTATGAACGTATCAGACACGGTATGACAAATGCCGGTCGGTGACGGAACGTGCTAGTGGGCATCAGTGGCGTGGCGTAAAAAATATCCTTGGGCAAGCCGGTGCAGATTTGGCGTACGAGCTGTTGAATAAGGTGCTCAAATGCCTCATATTAGGCAAGCCGGTAGGAATCGAGTTCTTTAGACGCCACGCCTCTGGTGGGCATAGTCTCATACTTCTCAATACAAAGAATATTAATTTTGCCTGAAACGTTCATATTCTTATCTTATCATACCGGATATAAATAGACTCTAGAGGGACACAGAAGCAGGGATTCTAAACATTTTCTGTGAAGTAGTAATACTTGCAAAAACATTTTTTTTTATGAATTTGACACAATTATTTGAAAGTACAATATAATAATGACAACTCCGTTCATCGAGCAGAGCTGATGCTGCTTATCTCTGGCTTTTGGGTATTTTATAAGGAGTCTTTCTTTATTTTCAGCAAACTAGGACAATTTTTGTAATTATTTACACATTTTGATGTAAAAAGTAGCAAAAAGCGTTGGTGAATAAATTAGACGAAAGTTTTGACACCATCGATATTTTATTTTTGAGCATCTACTTTCGAAATATAATTTATTGAATTTCAGCCTAAAACCGGTACTTTAAAGAACAGTTTTTTGTCTATTACTTTACCGACCAAACTGTACGTTAAAAATGTATTTTCCTGGTTCTCCATATAAAAAAGAGGGTGTAGAATCTGTTTCAAATACATCGATTTTGATTGAAATGTATTTTAATTTAATACTTGATGTATTTATCGTATAGCATTTCAGTCACTGGTAATAAGTATGTAAAAAATATGAAATCTAAAGGTTGAAGTTGGCCTTCTTCAAGTAGTAATCTATGGCATTTTCCGTGAGGTTTTGATGTATTTGATGAAAGGATATTCCGGTACAATGTGCTTGATACCTTTCGTCTGCGCGAAAATACATGATGAGTCCGTGAGTTAAGTATGAGTTTAAGTTAATTTAGTAAGATAAATGTGGGGTTGATTTATGGCCCGCTCCGAAACCCAGTAGAAAATTTAGTGTCCGTCAAGATAGCGTACACCGTAAAGATATTCAGAATCTGATGCAGCCAATAAATAGTACCCAAATAATACCGACGAAATACCTAGGTGAAAAAAATAGTACCCTTAAACTTTTCGAAATATAAGGCCTGTTCACGGTGTACGCTACCGGGCGTCAAGCTGGCGTACACCGTTTGTATCTCTGGAACGGCTTTGTTTTTGGAAACGATTTATATCTCAAAAAATAGTACCCAAATAGTACCCTAGGGCCCTAAAATTTTATTTCTCTAGCTATCGTAGAAGCCGAGATATTCCATAACTTAACGGTGTACAAAATTTCACACCGTCAAGCTGGCGTACCCGGGAATTCCTTATAGAAAGAGCTCACTATATCTCGGCACGCGTCACGGCATCATTTCACGATGCGACGTCGTGTCTTGGATAATAATATTTAAATTTTTAATCTTTCAACGCTGACATAAAGTTGTTTTTTAACCCCCGACGCAAAAACGACGGGGTGTTATAAGTTTGACGTGTCTGTGTGTGTAAATGTGTAAATGTCCTTGTGGCATCGTAGCTCCCAAACGGATGATCTGATTTTAATGCGGTTTTTTTTGTTTGAAAGGTATATTAGTTGAGAATGTTCTTAGCTATGTTTGGTGGAAATCGGTTCGGGTCTTCAAGGTCATCAGGTCGTTTGTTATGTTAGGTCGGGGGTTTTTTAAATTTTTATAGATTGAATGTTTTCCACGGTACGACGTCGCATCGTGAAACGATGCCGTGTCGTAGCACGACGCGACATCGTATCGTGTTTATGTGTAAGACCCTTGCTAGTAGCCGCGCGGCGAAATCACCAGTGGTCGGATTAGGTAGTGCCATTTCGCGGAACTTCGGTGCGTAAGCTTAATATTTGAACCCCGGGATTTCATATGAAAAGTTTAAAGTTTATTTTTGCGTCTTCTTTAAATTTTGCACAGTGAATATTATGTCAATAATATTTACTCTGACATTTTTCTAGTCCCGGAATCCCAAGTCTTATCCATGTTATGTTCAATGTTTAAGGTCATTCACCCAAAATGGCACTACCTAATCCGAACACTGGATATCACGGAGCCACTCCCGTCCAAGCTTCGAAATGAAATACATTTCAACCTTTGATGTCGTCAACATGGATTTTCAATGATTCTCAAGGACTCTCTCACAGTACAATATCTTTTTATGACATTGTTAGGGCATTAGACATTTTAGTTATTTTTCCATGCATGGCGATTGAATAAAAGCTGCTTTGACAATGAATATGGGACAAATAAAGGCTGCAGCTCCGATCGGAATCTGATCCGAATTTAAATTTAAGCCGAAGTTAAATTCAAGTTGAAATGGCTGTTAAGTTTCAAAGTTGCTTTCAGTATTTTACTTTCAAATGAGATACCAATTTGTAACAGAAGAGTCACTAAATACGCAGTATCTAACGACAAATTTCTGTGAAATAACAAGACTTAAGTTTTGTTATTTTAGTGGATAGGTACGGTTTAAAAAAACCGGTCAAGTGCGAGTTGGACTCGCGCACCGAGGGTTCCGTAGTACAAACTCTTCAGTAGATACGTGAATAATTAAAAAAAAACTGTATGGTGGGACAAACTTAACTTTGCTCTTGTAAAACTGTTGTCCCCATACATTGACATATGCCGCGGTTAGTTTAGTAGGAGCAAAGAAGGTTGTCTTAAGATTTTTGCGAATTTCTAAAAAACGCTGCAATTTAGTAAAACCGTTTTATTTTTCCTGTAATATTTAGGATAATATTAATATTCGGTAATTATTACAGATTTTTCTGTTCAGTATCTTCGGAGATAATAGGGGGGGAATGGTATTTTTTTTAACGTTTTTTGTCTTCAATCAAAAACTACATGTCTAAGAAAAAAAATAAAAACCGTTTTGGAATCTACATATTAAGCCCTTTCATTTGATACCCAACTCGATATATTAGCTCAACTTTTGATTTACGACATCCCATTCCGGTCCCCTTTAAAAAAAAGTAAAAAAGGTATAAGATTTTTTTGCTGTCCCGTAGGCTCGGATTAGCGGTTTTTAACACTATTCCAAATTTCAAGTCGATAGCATCAGTAGATCCTGAGATATCTTGCTGTGACAGACGGACAGACAGACAGACAGAGTCGCAACATAAGGGTTCCTTTTTACCATTTTGGTACGGAACCCTAAAAAGTGTATAAAGTTAGGATTCTTTATTTGAGAAGTATTAAATGTTCCTCTACGGTTAAATAATAGGCAAGTTGGTGGGAATCGAGTTCTGTGGACACCCCCCGGTACTGACTTGGTTTAACATTACATTACAAAAGTGATTTCAGGCCGTTTCAGAGGTGGCTCTTTCACATACTAGAAGATCGAAAATTCACCCTAGTTGCCGTTGTTTTCAAGCGCCTGAAACATGTTTTCAGCCCGTTTCAGGACACCCTCTATCAGGTGGCGCAATAACCTGAAAACCCGTTTTCAGGCGTTTTCAGGCGTCTTCAGGACCCCTTATGGGCCTTTTTTTTTTGAGCTTGTGTTAGAGTTTGGTCCGCGCGAACGACCATGCACTCTTTTTGTCACTTGGCTCCCTAAGGGAGCTTTGCGCTAGGGTAGTTAAGCCCCCCGGCGTGCCAGAAGGGCACGCCGGGGTCCCGGTTATCCCCCGTAGGGGTACAGGGTGAGTGAGTGATCGTTTTAAAGTACACTTCAGTATAAGGCGAAATTTCTCGAAGGGGTGAAAGAGACAGCACTATTAGAAAGAGACAGCTATATTGAGAAAGTTAGAGAAGGTTGTGAAAGAGACAGAACATTCCTAGAAAGGGACAGCAATAGTCGGGAATGGTCCAGTCAAGTCGAGCATCGAACAATCTAGATTGAGACTCACACTGATGCAACGCATCTGAGTGAGTCAACACACACACGCAGTACGGGCGCTTGCCGCTGTCGTTATATATGATCATAGGTATTGTGTGGAGAAATTTTACTGTAATTCTAGTACATACTATAATTTGAGTACCGCCGGCGAAAGTGTTAAATTGAAAATGTCACGGGCCAATAGTTTAATCAACAACGAGTGGTTGATTACTCACCATAGTTCAAGGTGAGAGGTTAGGTAACCGAAGATTGATTGCGATAGTCCCTTTGGGCAGTGAAATATTCAACCTAGAAATACGCGCTATCATAGCACTTTGCATCTACTTTGTTAACCAGCTTGTCTGATACCGTTGTGGGGTATCATGGCTATTATCTGGCTCCATTACGGCTATATCTACCTACAGGGTGTCCCTAAAACCAACTTTTATACGATCAGGGCTGATAGACCAGCTCATAAGAACCTAGATTAAGCAAATTTGACCTCAATAAAAATCTCTTAGTTTTCGAGATATTGACGTTTTTGTAAAACTCGTGCTAAGTGATACCCTGACTCGGTGTTTTGAGTGTCATTGCTAAAATATCAAGTATTTTACAAATCTGTTTTTTGCTATGTGTGGCCAAATAACTATGCTATTGAACGTATTTTCTGTTTATGCTAATTTATTCATGCTGTGGACACAGTACAATAACAAAAAAAAATTATTCGATTTTTTTCAAATTTCACCTCTGACTTCGAACTAGCGTGGTGAAAAAAAAATGTACCAACATAACCAGGCACTCAACGTAAAAAAATTGCGCATTTATTGTAGTTTCTAAAATGGTATAAAATTTACTAAACACTGTAATAATTTTTGAAATAATGATATTTTGTTACAAAATTAACTGTCTGCCGCCTTCATCTCATACGATCCGGTTGAACTAAGTTTGCACCTGGCGTGCTTGACATCACATACAAATTAGGTGCAAACTTCACGTAATCGTCAATATCTCGAAAACTAAGAAATTTTTATGAGGTCGATTTTACTCAGTCTCGTTTTTTATGAGCTGGTTTATCAGCCCTGTTCGCCATTTTGTAAAAGTCGCGAATTTTGATAGCCTGGATCAGTCTTTCGAAAGTCATGACTTCAAATTTCAGTATTTTCTTAATCTGCTTTTTGTTTTAAACATTACTTAATAATTATGCTATCATACCTTATCAAAATAAATTAATCGCGTAATAATTAAAACAAATTTACCATGCTAAAATAAAAAAAAATAATGTAGTTTAAAATAGTAAGATTTTACACACTAGACACCGTAGTTTTTAAGATAATAGCATTTTAATTCAAAAGGAGGTTATACTACAATATTCCATTGGTTAAATTTCGTACCAGAATTTGAATTTCGAACAGAAAAGGTATGATAGCATAATTATTAAGTAATGTTTAACAAAAAGCAGATTAAGAAAATACTGAAATTTGAAGTCATGACATTCGAAAGACTGATCCAGGCTATCAAAATTCGCGACTTTTACAAAATGGCGAACAGGGCTGATAAACCAGCTCATAAAAAACGAGACTGAGTAAAATCGACCTCATAAAAATTTCTTAGTTTTCGAGATATTGACGATTACGTGAAGTTTGCACCTAATTTGTATGTGATGTCAAGCACGCCAGGTGCAAACTTAGTTCAACCGGATCGTATGAGATGAAGGCGGCAGACAGTTAATTTTGTAACAAAATATTATTATTTCAAAAATTATTACAGTGTTTAGTAAATTTTATACTATTTTAGAAACTACAATAAATGCGCAATTTTTTTACGTTGAGTGCCTGGTTATGTTGGTACATTTTTTTTTCACCACGCTAGTTCGAAGTCAGAGGTGAAATTTGAAAAAAATCGAATAATTTTTTTTTGTTATTGTACTGTGTCCACAGCATGAATAAATTAGCAAAAATAGAAAATACGTTCAATAGCATAGTTATTTGGCCACACATAGCAAAAAACAGATTTGTAAAATACTTGATATTTTAGCAATGACACTCAAAACACCGAGTCAGGGTATCACTTAGCACGAGTTTTACAAAAACGTCAATATCTCGAAAACTAAGAGATTTTTACTGAGGTCAAATTTGCTTAATCTAGGTTCTTATGAGCTGGTCTATCAGCCCTGATCGTATAAAAGTTGGTTTTAGGGACACCCTGTATAGCTAATGTAATAGCTTGACGAGCTGTTATCTTTATTTATTTAGTAAAAACACGCTTAGCCTAGTGCTGATCCTGTCTGCAAAGTCAAAGCGGCGATATTCATTCGCGGTAAATCTCATTTCATTGCAACATTTTGGGATAGGTTGGGATCATACTTTCAGCGCGTCCGCGTGACTTGATGCCTGCAGGTGAGAGGGCGGCTCTATATGCCTGTTATCACAGAAATATATCGTCGACCGTAAACTGAATTACGGTAAGGGACAGGCAAAACAATGTCCCTTACCGTAATGCAGCCTACGGTCGACGATATCGAGATATCAGGAAATAGTTTCGTCGATTTGTAACTAATCCTTAATTGATTTATATTTGGTTACCAATGTGTGTAATGTGTTTGATGATTATTTATTATTGGTTGACGTTTTGTCGATTCATGAATGTATAATTAAGACAAAATATACGCGATAGAAACTTCATTATGAAAAATAATCGACAATAGTAACTTATTGTTTATCATTAAAAAATAACGACTTTTGTGACAGTTAACGTGTCCATACAAAATGCTTTTAGAAATGCTAAGGTCTGAAACTAAAACGGAATTAATTTACTTATTATAGATTAGAGCTTAGTATAGAGCTAGGAAGTACAATGAAGCATTACCCTAGCAAATTATGCTAGAACCCGCGTTGTTCCCTTTTACCGGGATATAAAGTATCCTATGTTTCAATCTAGGACTTGGTCTATTTGCATGACAAATTTCAGCTCAATCCATTCAGTTTTTACCCCGTTATGTACATTTATCTTCACAAACTTTCGCATTTATAATATTTAGTAGGTAGGACAGTAGGATGTTACTTACCATATCAAAAAAAATAATGTGGTAGGCCAAGAGACTGGTCTCATTTTGAGGGTCGAGGGCAAGAAGTCGCGCGTAGGAGGACATTCCAATGCTGCCAGGATATCTGGAAGAATAAAACGGTTGGTCAGACCTTTACTACAGAATAAGTATTAGAACTACCTACGTACAGTACAGAAGTAAGAACTACTATTGACAACGGGATATTTACCATGTATGTTTGTTTGTGTGAGTTCCCGATATTTCGGCACTATTGCAAGCGCCATCATCACGGAGTAACTGACGTGCTGCGAGTAGTTATTACGTGAATCATGTTAGCTTAAAATCGTATACGTACAAAAACTTCTCTTTCTAACAAAACTGACGTTCGGTTCCGACTACAGGACGGAACGCACCGCATCCGACCATCTCTCTCTATCGCATAACGCGTGCTATGTCTGAGCGCGCGCCAGGAAGGCTATTTACGCCTCCTCTAACACCCTGCTAACAGCAATGAGAGAGTGGGATGCGACTGATGCGAGTCTGCTTCACGAACGCTGGAGGCGTTATCACAAGCCTGTCATCGCGGGGCCGGGGTGATTCGTGGTTGTTTTTTTGTTTGTATCTTGTCTTAATGCAACTCTATGGAACTTGGTTCTGGAATAAATTATTTTCATTTCATTAAAATCTTTTTTTTTTGTAAGCTGACAAACTTGCAAGTCTTACTGACTGTTGCAGAAATCGGACCAGGTGGGGCCGTGGCGTTCCCTGGGATCGAACCAGGTCGCTTGGCCCGGACCACCTTGAGAGGGTCGGGCTAGGTGGGAGCCGAATCGCCTGGGATCGAACCAGGATATAAGGACCCATAACGCTCCTTAAGTAAACGAGAAACCAAGTATCACTTAATAGTATAAAACAAAGTCGCTGTCTCTGTCCCTATGTCCGTATGTAAGCTTAAATCTTTAAAACTACGCAACGGATTTTGATGCGGTTTTTTTTAATAGATAGAGTGATTGAAGAGGAAGGTTTATATGTATAATACATGCATAATATAATAGAAAAACACCGTGCGAAGCCGGGGCGGGTCGCTAGTAAAGTATAAACTACACGTAGCCGTCATGTCGTAAGGGATAAGGGATAGAGAATGCTGCACGCTCCATTACTTAGGTACAACGCCAAGAGAATAAGTTTTCAATTTATGATGATAAAGTTTTGGGAATATGTGGATTTTTTTTCACAATGTGTGTGACACAAACGTAAGAACGTGGTAAGAACAGTTATGACAATAATTAAAATAAAACTTAGATAATGAAATTTTAACAAAAAAAAGAAGCAGTTTGTCGGAGTCTTTTCTTTATATAGGTTTTTCTCACTTTCCCGATTGCTCGAAACTCGGAAGTGGAGAGAATTTTTCACAATTACTACCTAAATATAGGGGAACGACACTGATAAAAAATCTGAAAAAAAAATTATTAGTTTCGTTACTATTTTCCCCTATATTTTGTTTGTCTGTGGGATCAGGAGTCTCTATATAAACTACTTAGTATACTAAGTTGATGTGCTTAAATAGTGTTTTTTTAACAATCTTTTAAATCGATTTTTGTTAGGCTCACGTCTTGGGTTGGGCGTAACGAAACTGAGATTTGTACGGAAATTTTGGACATTTTGGACAGCTTTTTTTATTTTATAAATGAAAAGTGCTCATGATTCTGAGTAAAATGGTATAAGACACACTATGATCAGAAAAAAAAGTAAAAGGTGCATTTATTCTGCAATTAACCCTATTATTGGAATCACAGAAATATATTTTATTATTAGTTTGACGACCCCTTTAGCTTAGTTGGTAGTGACCCTGCCTACGAAGCAGGAGGTCCTGGGTTCGAACCCCGGTAAGGGCATTTATTTGTGTGACGAACACGAATATTTGTTCCTGAGTCATGGATGTTTTCTATGTATTTAAGTATTTGTATCTATTAAATTTATCGTCGTCTAGTATCCATAACACAAGCCTTATTGAGCTTACTATGGTGCTAGTTCGATTTGTGTAAGATTGTCCCCTAATATTTATTTATTTATTTATTTATATCGAGGTAGAAGGAAAAAGTGTATGTACCTCGCGTGCTAAAAAAAATTGGCGGCCATCTACTTTGAATACCGTTAACTTCAGTTTCCGTCAATATTATTAGCAGATTTGAAGATCTGATAATAATGGTACTATATAATTAATTGTTCAAATACCACCAAATGAAATAGAAAATTTACGTTTTCCATCACTAAATTGCACTTTCGGCGTCAAACGCCAAGCGAAAAACGTTACACGCTTCTTTGCCATACAAATCGACGAACCATTTCCTTCTAACTCAATATATTTCTGGGATTGGATTTTTAATGGCGATAAGGGCATTCTTTGTAATCGTGCATTTGTTATTGAATAAGTATTAAGATCAAATATTTTAAAATTATTATCAAGTTACACGTGCAAAAAAATTCCGATAAAGTTCCAAGAATTTTCACAAGTCGTAAATTAGCGCGCCCACGAAAATCATTAACAAAGCCTTTCCATCTTATTAAGAATGTTTTGTAGCTTTTCAATTCCAAGTTACGGCACAATTACTTCATGAAAATAAACATATCGCTTAGATTAGCTTCTTTATAGATTCGAAATATAGTTCAAGGCTTCGATAAAATTTAACCGCTTTGTATAATTTCACATCGAAATTCCGAGTTACGTAACCACACGCGACGACGGCAACCCTATCGAAATCGTTTTGAATATTTCTACAGTTATGCCCATGTAATATTTTTACGATAACCAACATCCACTTAACCCCCCCGATAAAACGGAATAAAACCATTTTTAATGCCAAGTTTCGTATTAGTTATACAATTATAAAGTTGTATAGGCCCATAACCTACCTATAATACCACAATATAATAGCAGTAATTATACTTCCTACAAAAGGTACATCGCGCGCTTGAATGTGTGCGCGCCGTGTACGAACGCACTACAAGCAAAGTATTAAGAATGCGTAAGAATGCTCCAGTATGGATCACACTCACACAGACGTACTTAGCGTCTGTGTCAATGTGAATACGTGTCGCGTGCTCCTAAATGGCCGAAGTTGGACTACTTGTTCATATTTATACTTTTTTCTACTCCTGTACTTTTATCTGTGTTTTACTTGGTCACGAACACTAATATAAGAACATACATAATAGGAGTTCAGAGAAGTCTATACTCTATTACCCATAACAGCACTAGTGTCGTTATAGTCACTTTAAGTTATTGCTAGCAGCCACAGACTTCTAAATCTAGGTTAAACTTAGGTCAAGGATTAAGCGCTCAATTCTAACTTTACGATAAAAATGCACAACTACCAACTTAACAAACAATTAAATTCCTACGGCTTTTAAGAAAAACAAAACTTTCCGAAATAAATTCATTGATGCCAACATAAAAAATCGGTTGTCTGTAAAGGCGGTTTACTGACGATAGTCGAACGTGATAACGTTGACCTTGACTCTGACTTTGACTTTGACTTTGACTTTGACATTGACATTGACTTTGACTTTGACATTGACATTGACATTGACATTGACTTTGACTTTGACTTTGACTTTGACTTTGACTCTGACTCTGACTCTGACTCTGACTTTGACTTTGACTTTGACTTTGACTTTGACTTTGACTTTGACTTTGACTTCGACTTCGACTTCGACTTTTTTCCCAATAAGCTGCTACAATGACATTGACACGCTAAAATGATGGCTAAGTGGCCAGTGTAAATATCTGCCGTTCCACGAATATAATGTCAAAGATTTGTTTTAATAATTTTTAAACTACGATTAAAGCAGGCGTAAAACGGAACTGCCAAAGCAGCATCCACTATTTAAATTTAAAGATTTTTGCCCAACTCAGCAGTGTCTCTTGTCTTGTCATTCAATAGAGATTTTGGCAGCCGTATCTTAGGGAATAAGGGCTAATTTATTAACAATTTGTAAGAAACTGTCGTCTTAACGACTTTAGTGCTGGAATTATATAAAGTACCTATTTGACAGGTAACGGCCCTGCAAGGTAACGGCCCCGCAAGGTAACGGCAAATGACGTCACACTTTTTCGTGCGTGCAGCCGGCTCCATCGAATTATAAGACGTTATCACGTCAAAAAAAGTATTTTTAATATATTAATTGCGTGTCAATTTAAAATAAAAAAAAAGTTTACCATAGACACATACTGTCAGTCATACGTCATATTTGCCTTGTTTGCAGGTTATGCCTTGTTTGTATTTTATATTTTAAAAAACCTAGTCGTAGAAAAAGTATTGTATGCAACGTTGTATAATTAAGTCAAAAAACGCTCATTGCGTCTCTACTTGCGATACTCGCCGCATTCGCGGCTCGTATCGCAACTCACGCAATTCGCATTTTTTGAACCTTCTTATACAACTGTTGCATAAAATACTATGATAATACTCTTATCATAATACACTCACGGACAATGAATTCGGGTAAATTTCTATGAAGAATTATATAGAAAATGACCCGAATTCATTGTCTGTGAGTGTATATAGCAGTTGCTAAGTATATTATAAGTAGATGTCGATTATATCGTCATCACTTGGTCAAGTTTGCAAGATGTTTCTACCGGGCAATACCTATTCATTTTATATCTGTTGAGGTAGAATCGCGTTAAATCATGATTTCGCAAAAACGAGGAGTTCTGCATAAAAATCGGATTATCACGTCAAGACAAATCGCATCGAGCAAACCGCGGCTCAAAAAACGCTGAAGCGGCGTATACGCGGTGACGCGCCTCAGACGTCACTTCTTGATGCGTGCCGTGCACACCGCGGCTCAAAAAACGCTGACGCGATGTTACGCGGTGACGCACCTCAGGCGTCACGTTTTTGATGCATGCTGTACACCCCGCGGTGTAAAAGACGCTGACGTAGCGTATACGCGGTGACGCGCCTCAGGCGTCACGTTTTAGACGCATGCTGTGCACACCGCGGCTCAAAAAACGCTGACGCGATGTTACGCGGTGACGCACCTCAGGCGTCACGTTTTTGATGCATGCTGTACACCCCGCGGTGTAAAAGACGCTGACGCGGCGTATACGCGGTGACGCGCCTCAGGCGTTACTTTTTTGACGCATGCCGTGCCCACCGCGGCTCAAAAAACGCTGACGCGATGTTACGCGGTGACGCACCTCAGGCGTCACGTTTTTGATGCATGCTGTACACCCCGCGGTGTAAAAGACGCTGACGCGGCGTATACGCGGTGACGCGCCTCAGGCGTTACTTTTTTGACGCATGCCGTGCCCACCGCGGCTCAAAAGACGCTAACGCGATGTTACGCGGTGACGCAGCTCAAGCGTCACGATTTTACGCATGCTGTACACCCCGCGGTGTAAAAGACGCTGACGTGGCGTATACGCGGTGACGCGCCTCATGCGTCACGTTTTTGACGCGTGCTGTCAATTCGTGCTGTATTTTAAGCACCGGTTTGAAAGGTGCGCGTCAAAAACGCGACGCTTGAGGCGCGTCACCGCGTATACGCCGCGTCAGCTTCTTTTGAGCCGCGGTGTGCACAACATGCGTTAAAAATGTGACGCCTGAGGCGCGTCATCGCGTATACGCCGCGTCAGCGTCTTTTGAGCCGCAGTGTGCACAACATGCGTCAAAAATGTGACGCCTGAGGCGCATCACCGCGTATACGCCGCGTCAGCGTCTTTTGAGCCGCGGTTTGGTCGCAGCTAAACGCGATAACGGTAAGGATCCGTATAATTAATTATAGATGTTATAGGCGTATAAAGAAGTATCTAACACCAGTGCCACGAAAAACATTTAGTATTGTTTTATTCCATAAATATTCAGGAATGAACAAAACAAATAAAAAGGTTTCTCGTATTTTGCCAGTTCACTAAACAAGTCTAACTGTTTTATAAAAACGCTAGATCAGTTTCTTTTTCTCAAGAAAACCACTTACCCCCGTCGTGGCGAACATAAAAATCTGGGTGAGGTCGCAAATAATCGCACAACGCTGAATATGTTGGGACGTTGTTAGGATACATATAAGTAGTGTACACACGATTTTGCAGTTTTGAAAAAGTTGTGCTAAAAAATTGATGCTCGAAAAACACCGAAATTTTCGGTCATTTTTAAGATTTTGGTCTGTACCTTCTAAAAGCCGGGTTTTTGGATAAAATTGTCTATGACACTATTAAAGAAGATAAAATTCCCTACAATATGAGTGTAACATCAACTCTGCATGTTTAGAAAATGTTGAGATATAGCACTTCAAAAAATTACAAATTTTCATAAAAAGTTCGAAATTGCACTTTTAGCTACTTCTCAAGCTGAATAGCAGGTGAAAAACTGATCTTACAATGACAATTAGATTTATGAAGTCATAGAGCAATTATTGAGCTTTATTTTAAGTATAATTTGAACCCTGTATTAGCAATAATTCTCTTGTTATCAGAAAAAAACCAAATCATTAGAGAACTCAGATTTCTCAGGAAAGAGTGCTCCTAAAGCAAATTGTTGGTATATTGCGCAGTTATTCATAGGAAGTTTTAAAAATGACTTTATATTTCTAAACAGCATTTATTTAGAAGGTCCTGAGGGACTATGATGATCGCGTACATCGCACATTATGTAAATGACAAAAGCATCGTCACATTTACATACGTGCGTAAATTCGAGTGCTGAATACTTTATTATTTATTTATACTGTGATATGTCCATCATATGCCCGCTAAATTAGTCTTAAATACACATTGTATGATCTTGGTCATAAAATGTGAAAATCAACGTGAACAGGACACCATGTAAATTCGTATTTATTGCAATAAGTTACAACTTAGAAGAGTTAGAAGTGAGTATGTATGAAGTTCCTACTGGAACATTCCACGAAAACATGTTTTTTTGTCGCTTACGTAATGCTTTCGTAGCAAACCCTAATAATTTTTTAGTTACTAAGAAACACTACCTATCTTAAAGCCAAGTTTTGATATTGCCATACCGATATTCAGATTTTAATTTTAGTGTCCCTGACGTAACGTTTCCGTGGAATGCTCCTACTGTGTTTGAGATAACACTTCTGCCCTTTTTCAGCCGAGGAAAACTGTGACTCGGCTTCCCGTTTCTTAACTATTACCCCACTCATAAGGATCTCATGTGGGGCTCCTTGACAAGGAGTCCTTGTCCACCCAAACCAACCTCCTACGACTTATTATGCACCCAGTGGTAGGTTATGTAGGAATATCGGGTAGGGCAGCAACGGCAGCAACGTCTTCCATTGGGGTTAAACCAGAGTGATGGACTTTAGCACTGTTAGAAGATCGTACACGTATTCCGTAACATTAGGTTGGTCATCTTGCCTACATTTCGCATATTGTTAGCTTATCTAGCATATAATTTACATATTTCACACAACTGTTAGCTACATCCTACCCATCACGATTCGGTCTCTCTATCGCAACTGCTTGATGGAGGTCATCTTTACTATTGAAATTAAAACATCAGGATGGATTGTAGCATAGTATTTGTTACAATTACGAAAGGCTGTGGAGAAGAAAAAGCTCATGCCGGACAGCTAGGATTAACCTTGTTCTCTGCAGAGTTTGTTAGGGGAAAACCTGAGCCTAATTACGAGTACATAGTAGAAGACAAGCTAATATTATTAGTAAAAATCCATACAAACTTACTTATAATATTATACGTACTTTGTTATGCAATAAGCCCCTGCTTGACTACTTAGCCATAAACATGATTTTGACGACACTTTTCTAGGTGTAATTCAGAAGAATACGACCATTTAGCCAATTGCATAAAGGCAAGCCTAATATTATAAGTACTTACACAAAATAGGAGCATTATTAGACGCGGAAAACTAGTAGGTGTAAACTTATAACCACGTATAACTACATACCTACCGGTTGCGTGACGTTTCGTTGACAAACGTTGAATCTAATGTTTTATGTCATCGAAGATAACTTTTTGCTGGATTCCGTAAAATGTCAGTAATTCAAGGGTAACTACATAGCCACTCTTTAGTGTAAGTTATTGCGATAGATACTAATTTACATTGCGTCCTACAATTCTATCACTGGAGTCAGCCGAGGACTCGCCATCACTTTACGTTGGTTTTCACATTTTATGACCAAGATCATACAATGTGTATTTAAGACTAATTTAGCGGGCATATGATGGTTGTACATATCACAGTATAAATAAATAATAAAGTATTCAACACTCTCGAATTTACGCACGTATGTAAATGTGACGATGCTTTTGTAATTTACATGATGTGCGATGTACGCGATCATCATGGTCCCTCAGGACTTTTTAAACGAATGATGTTTAGAAATATAAAGTAATTTTTAAAACTTCCTATGAATAACTGCGCAATATACTAACAATTTGCTTTAGGAGCACTCTTCCTGAGAAATCTGAGTTCTCTAATGATTTGTTTTTTTTTCTGATAACAAGAGAATTATCGCTAGTATAGGGTTCAAATTATACTTAAAATAAAGCTAAATAATTGTTCTATAACTTTATAAGTCTAATTGTCATTGTAAGATCAGTATTTCACCTGCTGTTCAGCTTGAGAAGTAGCTGAAAGTGCAATTTCGAACTTTTTATGAAAATTTGCAATTTTTTGAAGTGCTATATCTCAACATTTTCTAAACATGCAGAGTTGATGTTACACTCATATTGTAGGGAATTTTATCTTCTTTAATAGTGTCATAGACAATTTTACCCAAAAATCCGAGTTTTAGAAGCTACAGACCAAAATCTGAAAAATGACCGAAAATTTCGGTGTTTTTCGAGCATCAATTTTTTAGCACAACTTTTTCGAAACTGCAAAATCGTGTGTACACTACTTATATGTATCCTAACAACATCCCAACATATTCAGCGTTGTGCGATTTTTTGCGACCTCGAATGTTCGAAATGACTGGGTCAACTAGACTAAATAATATTACTTGTCACGAATTCCCGGAGTGACAGCCAATTTTATATAATATTCCGATATCTTATATTTTTGCGTAAACGCGATTTACTTGGTGCTTCGCCAACATAACGTGTGTAACATTTTTAAATAGTGTTTTTGAGACTGATTTTTTTTCCTGTATGTTTTTTTTTTCAAAGGGTATTACACCCGTATTACGTTAAATAAGCCTGTCACTCACAAAAGGACTTAACACGGGTACTTTTTCTACTAAACTGTGTCATATTGAAGTGAAAGTAGTGTTGGGGACGGTCAGTAGGGCAGTATCGATTGGAAACAATCGATTGCGAATTACTTATTTATCAGCGCCGGCTCGTCTATCATCGACTGTCTGCTTTAAAATTATATCGAAACGAAATCGAAACGATTACGATTAAATTGAACGAATTTATTTTCAAGTTAACAAGTACCTAAAGGGCAAAATACAAATTACGATGCGATGTCGCGATACATACGTTGTGGCGTTGTGTCACGATACTTACGAGGTCTTCTTTTTCAAAACTATTTTAAACGACTTCAAAAAATAGAAGGTTCTTAGATCGTTGTAAGGGCTTTGAAATAAATAGCCGGACGGAGCCTCGCTAACAAAGAACTGAACCATGTCTAATAAGCCGGCTGCCTACGTGTGCGTGCTGCTCGCAATAGGAAAAAACTGTTCGTTGGATTTTTTATGAATGTTCCGCGATTACCCAAAGGCGGCTGGACTGATTTGTAAATTTTTTTTTTTTTTTTAATGTCATGGGAAAGGCAAACGAACACACAGGTCACCTGATGGTTAGTGACTTCTGAGGCCCATGGACATTTGCAATCTTAATGCAATCATACAAATGCATTGCCAACCCTGAGGACTAAGATAAAATGCCTCTATGCTGTGGTGCGAACACTGCTATTTGAACGAGTATAACGTCACAAGTGGTCAAGTTGTCACCAGGTCAAGATCTGAAGATGGGATCTTGGAGAAATCGGAGGAGCTCTTCAAGTACCTATTATGGGAACACCTATGGCGATTTGGGTATTATTATAGCAAAGTAAGACGAGCAAGTAGTCTAACTTCGGCCGATTAGGAGCACAGAGACTTATTCACACAGACGCTCGATAGCACGTCGAGCTTTCTTACGCATTCTTATCTCTTTACTTGTAGTGCGTTCGTACACGGCGCGCACACATTCAACCGCGCGATGTAGGTACCTTTTGTAGGAAAAAAAATTACTGCTATTATATTATAGTAAGGTTTGAATTTGTAACTAAATGTATTAATTAATTTGAAGTTGGTTATTGAACAAAATAACGTTGTATTAATTATTTCAATCAATGTGAGTACAGAAAAAATTATTGCACGCTACCATGCTTGTCGGGAATATATGAAATATACAGTCGGTTAAGTCGCGAAGAGACACTAAACGAGCTCCAGGCACTATCAATGTAAAAAGAACCTTATCTTATAAGGCATACTGTTCAAATTGAGCCAGTAAGGCTGATAAGAGCAGTAGAATCCCCCGGGGCCGGTATCGTGTGGCCATATCGTTTGACACTTTACGTAAAGTGTATTTGTATGTACATGTGGATACATGGCTTGGTTACGTCGGTATCTTTACTTATGGTTTGCTTAGTGGTTCCACCGAAGTGAGGATGTCAGGGAAATTTTAATTACCCAGATGTGTCCTGTTGATTTACGAAGCTACAAGTTACAATTTTACAATTCTTAGCCTTATTGATCTAACCTGTTGCTAGTATAGACTTGTAAAATTGTAGCTTAGAGAAACTAGCCATTTTTAGAGTAAAACCAATTATAAACTAAGGGCCCTTGTACTAATCATGATGTTTTAATATACGAGAGAAATAGGTAGTACATTACTGCAGAGGCCGGGAAGTAAGGGGTCGCCGGCCAAGTACCTACCTATCAGTGGTGTGGCGTCCAAAGAACTCGATTCCCACCGGCTTGCCTAATATCATGCATTTGACCACCTTATTCTACAGCTCTTAAGGAAAATGTACGCCAAATCTGCACCGGCTTGCCCAAGGATATTTTTTACGCCATGCCACTGCTACCTATACACACAAATGCACGCACGCACGCACGCACGCACACAAGAAGGAAAGGCTTAACCACTTCAACCAATCCCGCTGCACGCTGGTCCGTACGCTCATTTTAAGCAGTTGAGGTAAAAAAATTTTTTGATGCCTAAAAAAATACCCCTTTTACCTTTTAGCGCACAATTTCTTATATTAATAAAAAGTCAGCATAAGTTTAGCCAGCGTAAAAAAAACTAAGGGTCATGATTCCTCCTTTCCAGTGTAACGTCTTACAAAAGTGCGCCACTTAGATATGTCTTTGGCTTCGAACAAGGCATGATGCAGCTTAGTGTCTAGTAATGAGAGGATCTGGTCGGGCTATCGCAGCGAACTTACGGCCTCTTGGGCGCCGTCAATCTATGCCAGTGACCGTACATTGTTCAAGATTGTGTAGTTCCTTCCTGGCGATGTTGACTCATGTTGAATTTTACAACATAATATAGTCACATGGATTGGAAAATACTAAATTATCGTAACACAAAAGAAATAAATCAAAAATGTGTCAAAAAAAATATAAATTTATGAGACCACAAAGTTTAAAAAAAACGATATTTTTTTATCGTCTGAAAGAAAAATTAAAGTCAATTTCGGAATGCTTAAATAACACAGAAAAAATTAATGTATGACAACTATATGCTTAAACGCACTTTTTCGTGCTGAAAATGGCAAAATGCTATTTTTTTTCATACAACTTAGTACAGCGATAGAAGCGATGACGTCATAGGAGGACCCGTTTTTGTATAGAGCGTTTTCAATGCTCAGTGCGATCTGCTACTTTTGATTACAATTTGTGGCTGTTATACTTATACAAATGTATTAGGTGTCATATAGTTATTTGTTCCTCACAAATAGTAGAATAGATTTACGACAGAAAAAAAATCGAGTCAACAGGCGAATTATATGACCGAAGAATTCTTATTCTTCGCTTACAGGTAGTACAGAGCAAGTATGTATTTAGTTCACGAAGGATGGATTCGTTCAAACATATTAGTTGTATCTACAAGTATGTACAATAGAACATTTATGATTAATAACAACAAAGACGGTGTAACTCTATGGATATCATTGTTTAGTTTTGTTAAATCCACATCCCGGATCATGTTTCGGTTAGTAACCAGTAAACATCATATTTGGGGATTTGACGCTAAGCTGTGGCATTGGTGAGGGACCGCTGCGCACGCGTCACTAATGCTCGACGCGAATGCATTAGGAGTACGCCGGCTAGCCTGGTGCCCGCAATTGTCCAGTTGTGCTCAATTGTTTCCGGGAAGCTTGCCGCTTTGACATTGGCACGGACCAGAAACAACGGGCTTTTTACGGTGTGACGTTTTAACCGACGCACAGGCATGGGACAGTCGGTACGGCCAAAGTTACAATAGTACATTACACAACTAGGGTGGTAAAACAAAGAAAGACCGAGATCGCAGATGTTTGCGTAGATGTGCGATCGAGGGCTTTCTTTATGTATTGTGTTATTCCCGTGTTGTGCACATCATTTTATGTCTGCACTTGGCCAGAAAGCGGCTTTTTCCGTGCGCGCAGCGGCCAGGTCATGACCAGGTGTGGCATAAATATATACAAGGTGCTAACAAATTAGGTATCAATATTTTAAGAGAACTTACATCAACACAATTAACTTTTTATAGAAATTAAGAAAACTTTTTATATGATACGTTCGGTTTTCATTTCCCTAACAAAATAAATAAATTAAAATTTTATCTAAACTTAATCATACTGTTAATTTAACTGCCAAGAACATTTTCTGTCAAGTGGACGTCGTTTTCTGTTAAGTAGCCAGTTCATTCATATTGAAAAGTTAACCATAAGATAATCAAAGAGGTGAGGTGTTTACCTCATTAGCAGGGTGATTTACGTAGCAAACTTACTTCCCTAATTTTCTCCGAAAAACATACATAATTTGTTTATTGTCTCATACATAAATAAACTCAGCTTAATACTATCAGCCCCAAAAATATTGGTACCTATCTAAATTATTAGCAACTTATACACCGTGGGCCCGTACAACCCGACCAACTTTAACCACGTATTCCTGATGGTATTACAAGTAAATAACGTTATAACAACATAGGACGAATTTTGTCATTTTACATTAATAGTCTTATGGAACAAAACAAATCAATAAATTCACTCCCTCGTTATAAACATGTCCTTACTGGAGGAAAAGTTATTAAAAAGGAAAAAAAAGCTAAAATGGAAACGAAAGGTCAATATTTTGGCTTTGTAATCGATTACCATCTAATACTGCGAAGGTTAATTGCTGTTTAGTTAAAGGATTTTAAAAAATCAGTAAAAGTATCTTAGTCACATTTATTAGGGCTTGTTACACACTTGGGAGATTTTATGTTAAAAAAAAATATGAATATCTCGGAAAGTAAGCGTTAATCGACTATACGTCACATAACTTTTTTTTCATCACACTTGCTCGAAAATGGTGCATTACACGTAGGTTTTGCGGGCCGTAAATGAGCTATTACGCCCTAGGGCGTAATGGTTTTCTTTTTAAATTTGAAACGCTGGTTCTGTTTTACTCTTATTTGTCATGTTCAAAGGAAACGCCAACTTCCTTTTTTAACTTTTATCACTGAAATATTTATTTAAAGAGAACTGGTATTGCAAATACATGTATACACATATTTCTGTAACATTAATTAAATGTTTCAATAGTGTATTTCAGTATTTTGCAATTATAAAATCAACCGTTTTAGGTCTGTACCGCTATGGTTTCCGAACGTTGCGCATTGTCTATGGATATGTCACTAATGTCACTGTCAGTTTTACAATTTTATTTAGGTTAAGTAAGGTTAATTTTAACTAGATTTCCTCACAAGTGTGATGAAAAACATTGTGTGTGCCACGGGCGGTAAAGGAATTACAAACTCGTGTTATTAAAGCCCTCGGCTTCGCCTCGGCCTTGTAACAAACACTCGTTTGTAATTCCTTACCTACCGCCCTTGATACACAATGTACTATTACTTCTAATAGTTGTTAGAACCTATGGTTAAAGTTGGTCGGGTTATACGGGCCCACGGTGTCTACACGGCCTTATTGACTAACATTAAGGATGTGTGTACCTATTTTTAGCTTTGACCGTATAGATATCGTTGTCGACTGTACACTCAAGGACTTTAATTGTTGAACCATTTAGGGTTCACTTTACAATAGTCGTGTCATAGATTGTGTATTACACGACAAAATTAGAGTGAACCCTGAATGGCCTAACAATTAAAGCCTGCGACTGTACAAGACGAGGTATTTGCTTCCAGAGATAACTAATAACCTTGGACAATATTACATAACAATGCATTGACTTTTCTGAATCTATCTGCTTTGCCCTAAGGTTAACTGATAGTGAATGCCCTGTGGCATTAAGTTCGCCTCTTGTACGAAAAGTTTTCTCTTGTGCAATTAAGTTTAAATAAATGGTTGCAGAAAAAAACAATTTTAAGTTACCTACTAAATTGTTCTAAATTAATTACGTAAAAGTAGTTTATAATATAACATCGAATTCGATGTTATCATTATTCGAAGCAATAATAACATTTTCACAAATAAGAAATTCGATAACAAAACAGTTTATCTTTAACAGCTTTTTACATGACTGTAATGTTCTTGATGGGATCTCATTTCTTTTTGTAAGTGGTCCTCCTTTATTTATTACATTCCGATCCATTCTATTCCCCATTTGAACTACAAAAGTAACTTTGTAATCGCGTGTATTTGTATAGGATTACAAACTTACTTATACCTACAGCTCGTATTGATATAGCGTTGCATGAATTAGGTATGGTTAAAATTTGGAGCTTGTGGGTCTACTAGAAATATCTTTGAATTATGATGATGAGTGAGTGAGTCACTGACAAATCTAAGGAACTTTGACGTGCAATAGTTCTTAAACTACAAGTTCAAATTGAATGTTATTGAGGATATATCCAAGTCATATAATGCCCTCCCTGAAATTTCATAGATCTAGCTTTAGCCAGCACAAAAGTACACGTACAGTAGTAGTATTGCTTACGAGAAAAGGATGGTACGGCCGTGCCTTTGTTTTGCTCGACTTGGTGGGGGCGCTGCCGTGCACCCAGATATCGGTACCTTAAGACTCAAAGGGCGTAAACGCCGTAGGTGCTAATGACGTTTACGCCCTTTGAGTCTAAAGGTATCGATGTATGTGTCACTCCGCGATTTCGCCGCGCGACTACTTGTGCCAAATTTTGCCCTCGCCAAGGCTTAGTCAGCGACCAGAAAGAGCACGCGTTATGGGATAGAAAGAGACAGTCGGATCAGGTGCGTTCCATCCGGTGGTTGGAACCGAACGTCAGTTTTGTTAGAAAGAGAAACTTCTGTACATAGTACTATTACTTAATCTGTGATATAAAAACATCATTTTATTTTTATCGCAAATCTCTACTAGTATCGTCATAAAATCAAATGTTAGTTGCTCGGTAATTTGAACGACACTCTACCATTACTTTTAATAAAGCAATTACTGTTCTACTGTGTAGGTACTGTAAATAACAATAAATTTGCAAAATTCGCCTGTTGACTCGATTTTGTTTCTGTCGTAAATCGATTCTACTATTTGTGAGGAACAAATATCTATATGACACCTAATACATTTGTATAAGTATAACAGCCACAAATTGTAATCAAAAGTAGCAGATCGCACTGAGCATTGAAAACGCTCTATACAAAACGGTAGGTATTTATGACGTCATCCGTTCCATCGCTGTACTAAGTCTGTATGAAAAAAAATAGCATTTTGCCATTTTGAGCACGAAAAAGTGCGTTTAAGCACATAGTTGTTGTACATTTATTTTTTCAGTGTTATTTAAACATTCTGAAATCGACATTCTAATTTTTCTTTAAGACGATTAAAAAATATCGTTTTTTTTAAACTTTGTGGTCTCATAACTTTATATTTTTTGTTTATTTCTTTTGTGTTATGATAATTTAGTATTTATCAATCCATGTGACTATATTATGTTGTAAAATTCAACATTAGTCAATATCCCTATTGTACAAACAGCAACACAGTTAACTATACACTTCAAAAATGGGAAATTCTGCTAGAAAGAGAATCGCACTTGAAGGCGTCGTGTTATGTATGTGTGCGTCAAAGAGTTTAAAAATTGGCTATTATTCAAAAGAGTTTTGAAAGAGTATTTTTTCTTTTATGTTTGATCCAACGTCATTGTTGACATTAAATGCCATATTATTGAATTCGTGGATTCATATTTGAAGATGCCTCCTCGTCTTACTCTTTTGGAGAGAACAAGAATAGTAGCCCTCAGTGAGGTTGGAATGCGTGTTGCCGAGATAGCCCGGGAAACTGTACGTCTAGCATAACTGGCCGCGACTTCGTATCTCGCGCGACAGAGCATCACCTGTCACTGTCACACTATATTGAGTGGAAAGAGATAGGTAGGATTTGTCGCGCGACAAAGAGTCGCGTGTCACAGTTAGGCTAGAGGTACTGGGGTGCACGTAAGTATCAACATCATTATAAAGAAAAAGATATGTTGATGGTTCGGCGATCGCGATTTTTAGCTAATTATTTTACCAGACTTCTATCAGGGCTAATTGTTTAGTTCACTTGCAGAGGCGGTCGGTTTACTTATGGCTGCAACGACATGCAGAAGACGGTGCACAAGCACTACGCGACCGTCCACGCTTAGCCCGTCAAAGAGTTACAACGGAGGCTGAAGACGCAGAGATCATTGCCACACACTCACGGGACCCCTTCCATCGTTGTCGTGACACAGCCATACAATACGCTGTAAGTTCAACACGGTTAGATTGCTAATGTGAACTATCAAGTTACTTTATCTGTAAGTGATTATTGTCAACAATCTGTAATCCTGCTTGAATTGAAGTGAAATATTGATTGTGAATGCTTGTTACAGATTTCTATGCAAACTGTGCCTCGTCGGTTGGATGAAGGGGGGCTTCACCATCATATACCGGCCCGTAAAATATTGCTAACTCAGCAACACAAAGATGACCGAATCGCCTTTTGTCTGCAATACTACAATTTTGATTTTGAATTGGGAACTTTTGAGAGGAAGTGATATGTGTTGGAATATGGTGGCGTTTTTAAGGTTTTCTAAAATTATAAATATTAATTATAGCGTGATAATAACTGAAATATTCTTTCTTTTCACCTTTATTGCATTTTATTGTCAACCATAATTTAATAGAAAATGAATACTAAATATAAATTACATTCTATTGATTCATCATATTGAAAATATGATGCACCAATAAAAGCATTACCTAACAATATAAATAGCTAGGTTGTTTATTTCATTCTGGCGTTCGTCCGAAAGCTGAATAAAATTATAATTTTGACAAATTCACGTGTCTTGTTCAAATAAAACCTATACTCACAATAAAGAAAAAAAAACTGCTCAAGCAACTACAATGACAATGCTCAAAGGCACATCACACATACGCAACCGTTATTTGATTTGAAGTTGACATAATACACATATATATATCTCTTTCAAGCATTATTATTTTCTCTCTGCTCTGTCTTTAATGGGCAGTTAGGTGTGTTGCTGTTTGTACAAATATCTAGTTTCATTACATAAAATAACTTTTTCTTGTTCAAATTACGTTATTAACCATTTACAAACTGCTTCCATGTCGAAGAAATTCATTGAGTGTTTATTTTAAACTTGGAAGAGTATTCGTAACAAAATATTTTATCCGTCGATATCAAAGTCTTCGGACAATATCTTATAAATAAGAACGAGAATCAAGTATGAGAGAGCCTCACCAGCACAATACCATTATCAAACGCCAAACAATCCTCGAGATCACTTCACAGACACTTTGATTACAATTCACTCACACCCAAGAGCAAATCTACCAAATTGACAGTCAAATCATTGCGCTCCTTCGGTTCCAAATTTAAAATTTGTTTGTCAACTCGACTTGTAAAATTAGAAACACGAAATTCGAAAACTAAACCGTTTGTCAAATGAACTTTCTCACATTTTCTATGAAGTGAGGTTTTTTTTTTAATTTGTGTATTCGGCGCGCTGGGGCGGCACGGTGGTTTAACTGAACCCCGTTGCAAACCTTGCGTGTTGGTACACCCACCGCCCGCCTCGACACAGCAGGCGTAGGCAACCTTTTTAAATCATTGACATAAGAATGTGAAATGAAATAAGGAGTTGAAATGAAAAATAGTTTGAGTATTAATAGTTTAATAGCTTGAGTATTTTGCTACCGTCCAACAATAGAAATAGTACAGAAATAGTCATTATTATCAATCTATTATCATCAATCTAAAAACGACCTAGAGCTGGGTGCCTTCTCTAAATTAAATAATGTACACTTTAGAAAATGGTTCACATTCAATTCATCATATTTGCTTTAAAGCTTTTAAGGCTGCCTACTGTACTTTTTTATTAATGTGTTAAATAAATAATTACACCAATTAGGCCAGGTTCATCTTGTCTTTCGGTGCTTGTTCGACACTCAAGCACTCGTCGGCCCTTGTGGCTGTCTCTTGTTCTTGGAAATTCAACGGATCTCTTAATCCCTGATTCTATCTCGCATAGAAACTCCGAGCATAGCCCTCTTCATAACTATTTGAGTGGCTTTACTATAGATTATCAAATAAATAGACACTTGACCTGTCTTATCCTGACCAAGACTCTTTAGAAGTCAATAAAGACTGCCTGAATTGACTGTTGAAAATTAGTTTTAAGGGCCAGTATAAAGTTTTCCTCTGTTTAAATTAAGTAGTTACCGCAGCAACAAATAGAGTAAACAATATTTTACAATTACCTAGTTGGAAACATTAAACATGAATTTGGACTATTAATCGTTTGGGATTTAACGGAATTTTGATGATTGTTAGATTGTTCAGTTTATGTAGAATTTATTAATTAATTTCTATCGGAAATTTCATGTACATTAATAAAAACAACAACATTGGAATATAACTTATTGCTTATCTAATCTTAGATGAAAGTAGAATACATCTTGTTTTTTTGATTTCGGTGTTGGTCATGTTTTTGATGTGTTTTAAACTTAAAATGATAATTTTATGAGCATACATTTTTTCAGTTTTTCTTACTTTTATTACTTGCAAGTCAAATAAACTGAAGTTGTAAATGTGCTTCGTTTTCGTACGGATATAGAATGCAAAATGTACCGGTAATAATAATATAATTGACTTACTTTATAACAGACGATATATTATTTTTATATGACCACTAAACAGTAATTTTAACGAAATTTCCTGAATGATAACTAAACATAAACAATGCTATAAAAGACTAATTAACGTATAATATTACGATTACTAGGGTGTTGCTTATTTTGTCGATTTTTTGCTCATCCTTTCATTTTATTGTATGAAAAAGCATTCAAATAATAATATTTTATTCAAAACAGAATTTTATTAAGAACAGAATTATGACCTTATTTTGGTCAGGATTATTCTAAGCGGTAGTTACCTGTAAAACTTGAAAAAAAAACTAAAAAAACAGGAATGTTATTTTTCATTCCCTACTATGAAATGAAGGGGTGAGCTGCAAGAAATAAAAAAAAATCGACAAAAATAAGCAACACCCTAATTACTGATATACGTTCCAAATACATTGAAAAATTTAACTTGGTCTACTGTTGTCAAGCCCGGATACAGTTAAGTACACAGGCCATGTTTAATTTTTCAAAGTGTTTAGTCTTTATATCAACAATAGTTATAACGATTGGATTAAAATCTAAAGAAAAAAAATCCAGTAAGTATATTGATTCGAATACATTGATAATATAACGTATAAAAACTTCTAAACTGTTTACGACGCCTGTCATGACGAACGTAGCCAGTTAGTAATATGACATTCTACTGCGGCACTTGACGTCGGCTCAGGACCACGGCATGGTCAGCTGATGACCTTGACTTTAATCATTGACAATTATTCCAGGCAAATTGTCATTAGACGACCTGCCTGAAGCTTCTACTGAGGCACTTGACGTCGGCTCGGGACCACGACATGGTCAACTAATGACCTTGACTTTAAGGACTGGCAATGATTCCAAACTGTCATTTGACGATATGGTTGCTTTTCTTCTGCAATCGCCAACCCGCCAAGTGTGACGATTACAGTAAATCCCCCTAATGATAATTATCGGAGAAGGCCTATTTCCAGCAGTGGTCGTTCGACTGATTAATGTAATGACGAAAGCCCTTTTAAACAGACTTCAAAAAAGGAGACATGTTCTCAGTTCAAATCTTTGTTTATTTTAGGGTCCCGTACCTCAAAAGGAAAACAACAGAACGTAATCCATTGGAATTTTCGATATGGGCATACATGTTGAGCAAGATTTGGGTCATCATAAATCGTCTCTCAAGCAGATTTGATGAATTCCAGCCCCCCGAACAAGCCGGGTTTCGGAAAGGCTTCAGCACTGTAGACCACATACACACGCTGCAGATTATACAGAAGACCGAGGAGTATAATCTGCCGCTTTGCTTAGCGTTTGTGGACTATGAGAAGGCTTTTGATTCCGTCGAGACATGGGTATAGCTTGGCAACTTCGTTGGTGACACTCACCAACCCAAACGCCAAACACACAAAGTTACCGCCAACACGAACAGGGGCCTCCGGAGGCTGCCTCCATTGGTCGCCGTTCGTGTTGGCGGTAACTTGTGTAAGTAGTTACGGCTGCACAGAACGAAAAGCGCACAGGTGAGTGTCACCAACGAAGTTGCCAAGCTATAGTACTGCAGTCGCTCCAGCTATGCCGGAATGACTATCAGTATAAAATGACTCAAAATATTGGGCTATTTCGGGGTTTTGGCAAAATACCGGATCCGAGCTCTAATCACATCACAAGATTTTGACCTCTATTGTCAAAAAGACCTTTCGCCACCCAGCTGACAGATGACATGCAATTACGATTTCTGAAAATTCTCATTATTTATGTATATAGCGTTCTTACCCATTTCATGCAGCACTTAGTGCAATCTCGATTGAAGTGCATTATTATTGCATGATCATTTGACCTTATTTAATGACGGGTTGAATATTAAACCGTTTGCATGTCGTTCTCTTGACACTAAGCTGTGACTGCTGGGGATATAATTTTTCATTGTGACGTTAACTTTGTTTTCTTGTTGCATTTATTTGCATATACAATGCACTGCTTTTTTGTCAAAAACATGAGTCATTTAATTACGAACGTAAAATTAAGGTCACGTATTTGCAATTCATGGTTCTGATCTATGAGAGTAGGCTCGTGTCCAGCAGTGGCACACTTAAGGTCTCTGCCCACTAGGTACACCGTATCATACCATGTCCGTACTATGAACGCATCAGCAAATAAATATTCTTTGTATTGAAAAGTATAAGACTATGCACACTAGTACGTTCCGTCACCGGTCAGCATTTGTTATACCACGGTCTGATACGTTCAAAGTACGGTCATGGTATGATACGTTGTAGTGGGCAGAGACCTTTATAGATTGATGATGACGTTGACTGGCAATTCAATGATTTGGCAAAAAAGCGGATGAATTCAAGAAGGTAAAAATTAATACAAACTAGCTTATTAAGAAGTAATAATTAGACATGCGCCAGAGAAACAGATTTTGCTTGGATCTGTGGAGGGCAAACGCACCAGAGGAAGAGTTCCAGCGCGTTAGTGCGACGCGATCAAAAGGGCTGTTAAATGCGGTCTCTATCAGGCGGTCTGTGGAAGAGAGGACAATAGAGAGCGGCCATTCTCACGAAGTATGACTGCGCCTAATTACCGCGTCTCCATACATTTAGTATGAAAACAGCGTCGCGGTAATTAGGTGACCGCAGACATACTTCGTGAGAATGGCCGAGAGATCTCCCTCCAGGCGGGTGTTGAGCGTGTCCGAAGTAGGTTGAAGTTGGTTGGAAGTGGTAAATTGATGCCCTAGAGCACAGTTTTACTAACTTTTTGAAGAAAATGGTTGTAATTAGTAAGTTCCTTACAAGTCTAGAAAGTAGAAATTTCATAGGAAAAATAATTGTTATTAGTACAAGTGTGTACTAGAGTATCGATATGTAGTGTTAGCGTTATAAACACTTCTATAGTGCGATGCAGAACACTATGGGAATTGTGCCGTTTGTATCGGCATTGATGTAAGCGCCATCTGTCGTTGAATTGCTGGTACTGCCTTGATCTTCCAACGAGTGTCACTAGGTGGCAGTGTTGCCACAGGTCCATAAAACCAGGAACCGGACAGTATGAAGGACACTTGCTTTCGGTCACGGTCCTATCCTCGGTCACGATTCTTTTTATTCGTTCCCCATGAGGGACCGACTAAGAAGAAGCTTATTCAATTGACAAATAAAAGAATCGCTATAAAAATACACAAATCGCTACAGTGCCATATGTGAAGAGTTTCCTCGATTTCTCCAGGATCCCATTATCAAATACTGATCTGATGACTATGGGACCTCTGGGCGGTATACTCTTTCAAACAAAACAAGATTTTTCAGTTCCGGTTACCTCGAAGGATTCTCGAAGTTAAGTTTCAAAAACTATTCACGTAAACATTATTTTGTTAATTTATTATGAAACAAGTCATTCACAAAGTAAAAATTTCCGTGTTGTCAAATGTAAATATTTTTGCTTTGAACTATCAATATCCGGAGAAAATTATTCGCCTAAGGAAGTTTCAGAGAATTTTCATACTAATTTCAGCCGCGCATGTCTCCGGCCGTGATCACTTTCTGTATTTGAAACATTACTGATTCGATAGTACTTTTCCTTCTGATTCCGCCAATAAGAAAAACATACCGAAAAATAAGACGTATTCTAAATAAATCCATTTGAAAACGAATACAATTTTGATGAAACCGTTGTTTGTGTGAGTGTAGAGTATTGTGTCGGTGTAAACATAAAATAAAGTTAAAAACTAAAACCCGACTACGAAAAAGTCTAAAACAAGAATTTTAGGTTTTAGTTCACCAGACACAGATAAATTGCAATTTTTTAATTCAGAGAACGTTTCGAGTATGCCGTCAGTCGTTCGTAGTCGGAGGCCCCGGCAAGAAGACAAACAAAAAAGGGGCCTCCGACTACGAACGACTGACGGCATACTCGAAACGTTCTCTGAATTAAAAAATTGCAATTTATCTGTGTCTGGTGAACTAAAACCTAAAATTCTTGTTTTAGACTTTTTCGTAGTCGGGTTTTAGTTTTTAACTTTATTTTATTTACGTATTTTTAGTTATTATTCAGTTACGGTTTTAAGCGCCTTTCCCTTCCTAAGAACCATATCAATACCAGCGTGTGAGGCCAACGACCGAACTCTTTCATAACCACCCTCTATTTAATAGTAATGACAAGAATTACAACAGTAACACATGGTTTGCTTACAGCGATATAAGACGCTTTATGCTTTGCTTTTGTCCCGCTTAAAATTACTACGGGACATGGGGTGTTTGCGGAAGAGCTCGGTTTTCGGCCTCGCAGCCTGAAACTCGGCCTTTGGATTTGCAAAAATAAGATTAATAGGTACAAGTAAGTAACCAGGGGCGCTCGGTGCCTTTGGTCCAGTCCAACGCGGTATTCGGTCTTTGCCCCGCTTAAAATTATTGCTGGATACTGGGTTATTGGGTGTTTGCTGAGGAGTTCGGCCTTTGGCCTCGAAGCCTGAAGCTCGCCCTTCGGGCTCGCCAAAATTAGACTAATAGGTATACGTAAGTCACCAGGGGCGCTCGGTACCTTTGGTCCAATGCGGTATTCGGTGTTTGCCCCGCTTAAAATTATTTCGGAATGCTGGGTTATTTGGTGTTTGCTGAGTAGAAGAAGCCTGAAGCTCGCCCTTCGGGCTCGCAATAATTAGACATTTACATACAGTTTGCGTGAAGTAACCAGGAGCGCTTCATGCCTTTGGCTCTGTGCGGTACTTCTTGCGGAGGAGAAACAACATGAATTGGTATGTTAATTGGTCAAATAGTATGAAAACCGGTGACATGTACAACCGTAGCAAAACATATACATGCCACACTTTTAAAAAAGGCTTCTAATTGGAACAACTTTAGAATTATAAAAATCAATTCTAAAGTGCTCTTCTCATACTGCAAAATACAAAGAAAAAAAAAAAGCTTTCACTAACACCTATTTGAAAATCGTGATTCAACGTAACTAAAATTGTCATATATGATTCCGCTCCTCGCCAACAGATGGATTATAACATCAGTTTACAACAGTGTCATCTGTTATTGAGTAGAAATAATTATTAAAGAGGTGCCACTAAGTGTGACTAGAGTGATTTATAGATATCGATTTACAGTCAGCTGTAAAAAGATGATAAATGGTTACTGTATTTAGAAACAACTTTACTAAACGTTTATCGCAATTAAAGAGTTAATATTTTTGAGCGCATTTAATACGTATCTATGCAGTTGCCTGAATCCAAGATTTACTTTTTCAGTTCCTTTGTTTGTATGAAATTATGAAAAATATCTTGGCCGCCGCATGTTGTACTACTGCTACGGGGCTGCGGAAACCAAATTATCCCGGCCGGTAGTATTAATTCACTCTTCTTCTACGAGCGGATCTTTCCGAATCCTGAAAGGGTTAGTTTTGTATTTTAGGTGCACCAAGTTATCAATTCATACGTAGGTAACCAATGTCGATAAAAAATATCGACTTCATCTTATGACACCTCTAGTTGAGTAGCTTAGCAAACTGTCATTGCGGATAGCGAAATTAAACCTGTACAATTATTTCGATATTAATACAATAATACTTACCGGTGATAATGCCTCCTCGAGACATATTTTTAAATATGCTCGCAGTGAGGCAGCATAGGTAAAACCGCGTAATATTTACGGCATTACAACGATTTTATTTAAACATTATTGATGTGACATATATAACATTATTCACGCGTCAGTTGCCGGCATGAAAATGACATGTATTCGGCAATGTTCGCAAATACGAAGTTACCCGATATCTCTCAATACGAATGAGACATCTGAAGGTCTAGCATAGCAGGCCATTTTGATATTTAGCAGGTGTCAAAATATCAAAATATGTTTTTTCTTTTTCTATCAAATGTATTATGAAAGTAACGGGTGATGTCATTTCATGCCACGACTGCCATAACGACACATTATGCTAGCCCTTGTCGAAACAAATCGCTGGAGAGCAAGCTGTTAAATGTCGTTCTTGTTGTTATTAAAATGAAAATATTGTTGCATAATATACCTGTATCAGCATGTGTGATATATTTTTGCAATAGTTTTTTAAAGCTCTTTAATTTGATATGTAACTCGATGCAACTCGATGACTTTTATTTTATAATCCATGAGTTTTTTGAGGACCACGGTCTGTATATTAAATTTTAGTTTAAACTAACTAGCCTATAACCCGCGCAGAATCAAGACGAATCTAACGATACCCCTCATGTTTGAATCGGTTTAGTAGTTTTTGAGTTATGAGGGAACAAACGAACATACAAACATACAAATATACAAACATACAAACATACATACATATATACATACGGTGCTAAAATCATAACCCTCCTTTTTGCTTCGCCGTAGTCGGGTAAAAAGGGCGGCATTTATCGACAACAGCTGATTCTAGATGTCAAAAGATATTGTATAAAACCTACTCCTAAAACTTAGGGACGCTAAGCTAATAAATTATCTCCAGTGTACATCATTTTATGTCTACACTTGGCTGGAAAGCGGCTTTTTCCGTACGCGTGGCGTGCGGTAAAACTTAACAATAACTATTGTTGAGTTTTTATGTCTAATAAATGTTAATACTAGACGTGGTATAGTGGTAGTATTGTATTATGGAAGTATTATTTAATCTGATAACGGCGACCTTGGCGTTTAATCGATCGGCGCCACCCGTCGCCTGTCGCCCTCTTGATCCCTCCCCTAAAATAATAAATATTGTGTATGATTACCGTGTCATTCCGTTGTAATTAATAAAACATTCGTGTGAGAAATAACACAAACTAATAACTCATTTTGGCGTCCTTGGGGCTGACGTTCTAAGTCTCTTCAAGATTAAGTTGTCGAAGATACTCAGATTTAATAAATGAGCTGCAAAAAAAGAGCTGGCATCTTCCTCGCTCAACGCATCAGCCTCACAATCCAGTAACGAAATGCTGCCAGCATCTTTGGTACTGTGCCGCATGGGCCATTTTTAGGTTTATTTCAGTTTTGGTTTATTTAATTTTAATGTATTTTTAGTTAATAGCATATTTAATTTTAATCTAGCTGTAGTTTAGTTCCTTAATAGGAAAGATAAAAAACCCATAATTTTGTTATTTAAATACAAACTCCTTTTTTTGGCCGCGGAAAGAAATCACAACTCCAGTCACCAAAAAGATCACAATATCAGACTATATACGTCCCACTGCTGGGCACAGGCCTACCCACATAGAATATTATAATCATTACACCATTTAGTACTTAAGTAAACGGTGTTTTCACATTCAGATAAAAAAAAAATCCGTCGTAGAAGGCATCAAAGTGGTACTGGCTGCATAGGAAAATAAAAAAGTGGGAAAAAAGGCAAATGGAACACAAAATTGTGCATAGCAAAAATGTTGGGTAGCTAATCTACTCACTCTTTAAAACATTCAAATTCAAATTCAAATTCAAAATTGTTTATTTGCTTCAGTACAGTATACAAAGGTCTTACATAGTCATCATAATTGTAATAGTTCAGTGTACTCTGCCTGCATGCAGGCGTGCAAATATGAGAGCGCGCTAAGTTAAATTATGGTTCACAATACGAGTATAAAGAGTAAAAAAATAAAAGAAAATACAATGTCAAAAAAATTAAATATGGGAAAATACAGTCAATTAAAGAAAACACAAACAAAACACAAACAAACAAACAAAAAATTAAACAGTCAACCTATTCATACAAGACATCACATCTAAACTTTACGCATAAGTCAACGCAAACGATGTCTCATTTAAACAGTCACCGGCGCAAGCGACCTGGTTCGACGATCCCAGGCGCCCCGGCCCCCACCTAGTCCGGCCCGCTCAAGGTGGTCCGGGCTAGGCGACCTGGTTCGATCCCGGGGAACGCCACGCCACTTGGTCTGATTTTGCAACAACAGTCAGTAAGCTCTGCAAGTTAGTCAGCTTCCAAGAAAAAAAAATTAAACAGTCAACCTCACGTCAACTCATACCAGTGGGGTGGCGTCCAAAGAACTCGATTCCTACCGGCTTGCCTAATATCAGGTATTTGAGCACCTTATTCTACAGCTCTTAAGGAAAATGTACGCCAAATCTGCATCGGCTTGCCCAAGAATGCTAGCTTACGCTACGCCACTGACTCATACTTACTGTTGTACTCAACCACTTATCCTTGTTATCAAGTCCGTTTTCGATCAGCGTATTAGCGAGCATGAAGTAAACAGATGCCCTGAGTGAGATCATTTACGTAAAAGATCTAGATCGTATGCAGTTCAAATTGCTTAGACCTTGAATTGACACTAGACTGCTTATTAGGAAACTTATCCTACCTACCTAACACGTGCTGTCATACACACAATATACGTCTCACTGCTGGGCACAGGCCTAACTCTCATAGATGCCCTGCAACCCTCCATCCAACATCCCGCAGACTTTCGACCACTTAATATACCACTGCCCCCGATTCGCAGCCAAACAAACGGACATGGAAATAATCTGTCAAAACCTTAACCTAAATATCCATAGTCTTAAAGATATCCTACGTAAAGAATCATCGAGCATCATCTTTCACTCACTAATAAAACACATCGTCAAAAATCTCAAAGCATTTAACAATACATAGTCTAAATAGCACAGCACAAACCCTACTCCTTGTCCGCGAAATGATCGCCTGTCCGACCGGCATCATCCCTCGGACGACAAAAGACACTCAACAACACACACACTACACTACACAGCAACACACACCCAATACACGCACACACCTAAGTCAGTTAGCTTTTGAATTGCTCCTTTCCGATACGGAAAAAATCATTTCCCAGTGAGGAATAAAAATGGTCCTCTCCAGTGAACATTAATTTCTTAGTTCAGTAACCCGCTAAGTATAATAAAACCCCTTTTATAAATCAGTTCTCCTTCAATAGGCTATTTTATTGTACCGGAAATTCGTTAAAATGATACATATAAGATCCTGTTAAAAGAAGCAAAATAAGGAATGAAATTTTGAGTTCGATACCTATACTCTGTACTTTTAAATATTTAAAAAAAGGTAAACAAAAAAACACGTGACTCGGGTCGTTGATCAAATCAAAGTAACGTTTTGTATCTGCGGCACAATACCACTGGCTGAACGACCCGTGTCACGTGGTTTTTTTGTTTACCTTTTTTAAATACCTAAAAGTACAGAGTATCAAGTGTAGGTAAGTTGTTTTTCATCACACTTGCTCGAAAATTGTGTCATTACACGTAGGTTCTGCGGGCCGTAAATGGCCTATTACGCCCTAGGGCGTAATGGTTTTCTTTTTAAATTTGAAACGCTGGTTCTGTTTTACTCTTATTTGTCATGTTCAAAGGAAACGCCAACTTACTTTTTTAACTTTTATCGCTGAAATATTTATTTAAAGATAACTGTTATTGCAAATACATGTAAACACATACTTTGGTAACATTAATTAAATGTTTAAATATTGTATTTCAGTATTTTGCAAATATAAAATCAACTAAAATGGCCGTTACCGCTATGGCTTCCGAACGTGACTTAACATTCGCATTGTCTATGACATATGTCACTAACGTCACTGTCTGTTTTAATATTTTCTTGTCATACTGGGTGGATTAGTAAGGTTATTTTTATTTAAGATTTCCTCTCAAGTGTGATGAAAAACATTGTGTGTGCCACGGGCGGTAAAGGAATTACAAACTCGTGTTATTAAACAAACACTCGTTTGCAATTCCTTCGTTACCGCCCTAGATACACAATGTACTATTATGAGCCTTCAAAATATAAAAGTCGGACCAAGGAACTCTACTGGTTGAAACAAAGAGATATAATTAAAAAAAGGATATAATTGGGCAAGACTGATATTTCTAAGAAATGTAGCTAACAATAGTACATTACACAACTAGGGTGGTAAAACAAAGAAAGGCTGAGATCGCAGATGTTTGCAGCCCGAGCTGCAACCGAGGGTCGTAAATATGCGATCGAGGGCTTTCTTTATTTATTACCTCCCGTGTTGTGTACTTACATCATTTTATGTCTACATCTGGCCAGAAAGCGGCTTTTTCCATACACGTAGCATGCGGATAAAGCCACACAAGCCAAGGCCAGGTGTGGCATAATAGTACATTACTGCAGAGGCCGGCAACCCCATTTCAAAATATTTTAAATGTGTATTCGTGTAGTTAAAATTGTTTATAATGTGTTATTTGTTATGTTCATGTCAATTTTAAATAAATAAAACTGCAAAATATAGCAAACATCGTTTATTGTTGTTTTAATGGCTGAATGCCGTAATGCTATAGCCCAAATAAATGTGGAATGGAAATTAAAAAAATATATGAAACTCCATTATCTGCCAAGCGTCAAGCTGCACCGGAAACGAGGTATTTTGAGGCCTTTTATTAGGCACGTAATGTCAACATTTCATTGCATGTTTGAGAAATAGTATTTTATGCAACAGTTGTATAAGTGGGTTCAAAAAATGCGAATTGCGTGAGTTGCGATACGAGTCGCTAACGCGGCGAGTATCGCAAATAGAGACGCAATGAGCGTTTTTTTTTGACTTAATTATACAACGTTGCATACAATACTTTTTCTACGACTAAGTTTTAAATTATAAAATACAAAATTAATCATAACCTGGAAACAAGGCAAATATGACGTTTGACTGACAGTATGTGTCTATGGTAAACCTTTTTTTTTTAATTTAAAATATACTTAAATTAAAAATACTTTTTTTATGTTGGCATCAATGAATTTAGTCCGGAAAGTTTTGTTTTTCTTAAAAACCGTAGGAATTTAATTGTTTGTTAAGTTGGTAGTTGTGCATTTTTACCGTAAAGTTCAAATTGAGCGCTTAATCCTTGACCTAAGCTTAACCTAGATTTAGAAGTCTGTGGCTGCTAGCAATAACGTAAAGTGACTATAACGACACTAGTGCTGTTATGGGGAATAGAGTATAGACTTCTCTGAACTCATATTATGTATGTTCTTATATTAGTGTTCGTGACCAAGTAAAAGACAGATAACAGTACAGGAGTAGAAAAAGTATATTAAGTGTTTGACAAGCGGATGATTAATTAACTGAAAGCTATCTTTTTCCCGTTGTTCAAAGAGTGTTAGGCGCTAATCCCACCAGCCTTGTGTACTAAATGTCCAACTGCCTTGTCGCTGATTTTAAAATGTTTTTGATAAGCCAAACGAAGTAAAAATGTAATCCCTTCCTCCTCCTCTATGTTACATAGTGGTGTAGGGAAGAATGAGATATTGGAACCTTTTCTCTTTAATAAAAAGGGGTCTTTTGTTTGTGGCGACTATGCAGGTCGTTTTATTACGACAGTTAAAATACTACTTACTTGTGAACTGAATTATTTTCAATAAACGAAGGTTGTTTAACATCTGAGATAGTAAACTTCTGAAAGGGGTTTCTAGGGTTCCCTACCAATATGGTAAAAAAGGAACCCTTATATACACTCTATAAATAAAACTGCAAAATATAGCAAGCATTGTTTATTGTTTTTATAATGGCTGAACGCCGTGACTGTGTCCCAAATAAATGTCGAATGGAAATAAAAAAAACATCTAGGATCTCTATCTCTAGGATGGAAATAAAAAAAACATTCTATCCTAGGCCGGCAATGTTGTATGAAATTCCATAAAAGGCCCCTCGTCTAGCCGCACCGGCAACGAGGTACTTTGCGGCCTATTATAGGGCACGTAATGTCAAATGTCAATATTTCATTGCATGTTTGAGAAAATTACTCTGAACTACTGCCACCCGTACTAAACCTTCCACAGTCACAATATACGATTAGTCTTCGTTTAAATCAATTTATGGTTCAAACAGCGGCACTAAGATGAATTTAGATCAAATAGTGTCCGGTTCCTGTAGCTAGCCGGACGGTGTGCGACAATGACTCACAATTTGGACATCTCAATTGTTCGTCTCCTGCACGTATTGTACAAACTTACCTTTACAGTTCTGAAAGTCAACGCTCCGTACAAATACATGGATATTTGTTGCATATGGAATTTAATCAGCGGAATTTAGAACGTGGTTAAATTTCGCTTATCGTCCAGGAACAATTTATGTCTCATTTTGCATGATTTAAAAATTGGATTTAAATATATAAATACTTTATGGCTCATTATTTTTAAGTTCGTATACAAAAATACTATAGACTTATCCAAATAATATTTTTTTCTAACGATTAAAACAAACTAAATCGCAAAAACGAAGACAGATAAAATATTTATGTAAACATTCATAATTTAAATGTTAGTACGTTTTGTAATGTAAATGGTTTCATGGAAACAGAATAAAAAAGTGAAAACAGTTACAGAGAATACGAATATTAACATTATTTATATAAACTCATACGTAAGTATTAAAATCGTAACAAGAGTGTGATTGAGATTTTTTTCACCCCCTTTGTATGCGAAAATATTTCGTATGCTCCACGATTTCTGAGCTGAATTTTATTCCGTTACAATTTTGGGCTTTTTTGTATTCTGCGGCCCTCGCAACCCTCTTCTAGAGGTCCTGTGACCCCCGGGGTTCGCAACCCAAACACTGGTCTTTTTTTTATACAACTAGGGTGGCAAACAAGCGTACGGCCTGCCTGATGGTGAGCAGTCACCGCAGCCTATGGACGCTTGCAACTTTTAAAAAATAAACCACCACTATAAAACTGCCCTTGAACTTTGCGTATGTACATGCAATTCGCGATCAGTACGGGACGGGAAGCGCTAGATTGCCATCGTTGTAATTCAAAAGGTGCACGTTTGGCCGAGGCAACTATTCATCATTTGGCATAGACCACATAATGCGAAGACGATCTTTTTCCACTGACCTTGCGGGGCATTCCAAGAAAATATCTATTTTAACCGACTTTAAAAAAGAAGGACGGTACTCAATTCGTCTGTATGTTTTTTTGTAAGTTTGTTACGCGATTACTCGAAGACGGCTGAACCAATGTGGAAAAAATAATATGTTTTTGTTTGCTAGTGCTTACCTCCATTTAATTGTAACTAAATCAGGGTCTGATGATGGGATGGGATATTGGAGAAATCGAGGAAATTAATTATAGGCACACATAATAGCGATTTGCGAATTCAAAGACGACTTGTAGGAATGTTTGATGGGCTTAAAATATACTCATCAGACAAATTAAGTTCTTTCAAAGTATCATACCATGCCAATTTTCCCAGCAAAAAATGTAAAGGCAAATAACTAAGATGTTCTTATGTTACTATCTAAGTTTTTATATTGTTATTTCATTGAAGATCTTTTGTTCTTTTAAACTTAAAGAGATTTTTCAAGTTTCAAAAATATTAGATATATTTTTTTATATTACAATTGAGTACGTTTATATTTGTTACCGCAACTAGTGTTTCACATCTCTTTAGTAAAATAATAAAATTTATGAAATGTATTAATAATTTGAATTATTAATATATATTGTTTATACTAACCTAATCCCAATACAATACTTGGGTTTTTGTCCTCGGTTATGTCACACCCCACCACACACTCTAAGTAACGTTACGGCTCCACAATCCCGCCGGGTTAATCATTATGAATGTCGCTTTAAATTAGTAACATAATTTGACCATTAGGTACATTACCATAATTCACAAGGGATCGTAGCCGAAAATAAATCCTAACTAACCACCTTAAAGGCTAACTAATTCCTCTCGGCTCAGTCATGAATAAAATTAGCATGCTAGTACATTTACAGTGAAAAGGAAGGTAGGCTGTTAATTAAACTGTTGATTAGTGCTTTCGTCTCGAGACCAGGTTAGTTTGTTTGACTGATCTCTCGCTAATGGGCATTTCTCCGAGTTCAAACCCCGTGACCTCGGTGGGAGGGATATTGTCAAAGTTCTGCGAGATGTGTGCAGCATTTTCAGTTATGCTGTAGACGTAGGAGCTTACTAACCGAATACCAAATTACTAACCGAATTTGCTGTATGAAAACTTCTGGCTGTTGTGACAGATCATAGTACCAGTTCAAGTATAAAAAAAACCCGGACAAATGCGAGTTAGATTCGCGTGTAGAGGGTTCCGTACGCTCAAAACAATATAACACAATTGTACCTACTTTACTGCACAGACTTCTTATAGGTTTTTCTGTAATCTACTATAGCAGGATAGATGCAGGATGCTATTTCCCATATTTTTTTTTTTAAATTCTAAGTCTAATAGTTTCGGAGATGGGGGGAAGGGGAATGGTAAATTTTTGTCTATTTTCTTTCCCCCTCTCTCCATCTCCCCTCCCTCCCTTCACTCCCTCTAACGTTCTCCTCTTCTACTCTCTTTCTCTCTCTTCCAAGTTATTATCTCACGTCGTGGTGGAGTCAGTTCTTCGCACTTCTCCACTTCGCCCTTTCCCCAACATTGTCCTTGAAGCTTCTTTGCCCCATATCGTCATAGTGTAAAGGTGGTTTTCCACGAGCGAGACGAGGCGCGACGCGGATTGAATTGAAATTTGTATGAAATTTTCAATCCTATCCAGCCGGATTAGATTGAAAATTTCATACAAATTTCAATTTTCGATTTTCAATCCTATCCAGCCGGATTGGATTGAAAATTTCATACAAATTTCAATTCAATCCGCGTCGCGCCTCGTCTCGCCCTGCCGGTGGAAAACCACCTTAATACAAATGTTGACCTATCTGCGCTTACTTGATCCCAGCTATGACGTAAACTCTGACAATGCCGGTTAGCGCCGGCAATAAGGATGTGTCGTCCAAGCCACCGCTCTTTACTGCCAATTACAGTTCGGCTAATCGGCCGAGTCACGCATCGCGAGCGTGGTGGGGGAACATGCGCGGTTTATTAATTTGATGCACAGCATAGGCAAAGAATGAAGACGAAGAAGTAGTCCAACTTCGGCCATTTAGGACCGCGCGAGTGCGATCCATACTAGAGCATTTTTACGCCTTCTTAAAACTTTGATTGTAGTGCGTTCGTACGCGGCGCGTACACATTCAAGCGCGCGATGTACCTTTTATAGCAGGGTTTCTTAAACTGTGGTCCATGGACCCCTTAGGGGTCCGTGATACGAGAACAGGGGGTTCGTGGCTATGCCTACAACACAAACTTTCATGCGCCCTCGATTTTCTTTTTCTCTGATTGTATTCGGAAAAGGTCCGTAAGGTTATCGAAATAATGTAGGGGGTCCGTGAGCAAACAAAGTTTAAGAACCTCTGTTTTATAGGTAGAAAAATTAACTGCTATTATACTGTGGCATAGCATCGCACTATCTCAACCATTGCATTCGGAAGAAGTTTCCAAAGCTGTGAAATATCTGTATGGAAATTTCTCAGAATTTAAAATTAGCAAAAATTCAAAAGGAAGAGAAGCTATCGCAGCCGTGTGGTTCGGACATGCGCCTTTCAAGCTGAGGTCGTGGGTTCGAATCCTGGCTCCTACCTACCAAACAAATTTGTAGGTACATATGTTGTACAAATTAGTACATTACACAACTAGGGTGGTAATACAAAGAAAGGCCGAGATCGCAGAAGTTTGCGGCCCGAGCTGCAAGCGAGGGACGTAAATATGCGATCGAGGGCTTTCTTTATTACCTCCTGTGTTGTGTACACCATTTCATGTCTACACTTGGCCAGAAAGCGGCTTTTGCCGTACGCGCAGCGTGCGGAAAAAGTCACTTTATGGCCAGATGTGACATAAATATTATTTCTTCTGGGATCACCGAACGGTTTCTAATTTTCTCGTACTTTTAAATATTCAGTCATGTTTTGCTACGAAGCTACTGTATGAATAATATACTTACGCCCAAGGTTGTTTTGAGAGCACTAATAATAAACGTTATTTGTTTAGGCAAGCTTAGACAAACTGTTTAATTCAGTAAACCAGTATGTTTGATCGAGATCAGTAAATATTCAATCAGTTCTGCTGAGTAAAGCCACAATATAAAAACAGTTATCTTTCTTCCTACAAAACATACATCGGGCGGCTTGTATGTGTGCGCGCCGTGAGCGAACGCACTACAAGCAAAGTTTTACGAATGCGTAAGAATGCGCCAGTACGGATCGCAATGTCTGCGCCTCGACCTTGAAGAGATTTCATTAACCTAATCTAAACGGCCGAAGAGTGATTACGTGTCTGGCTTTATACTTTGGGGTATTAAATCGAGCTTTTAAACCGCCGCACTATGTGGACACATTTTAGTCGAAATCCCTGCTGATTTTAATGGGATTATTAGACTATTAGAAGTCCGGGATAGCTACCAAATAGATTAAAACGTCACAAAAATTTGCAGGGATCTCGAAAAAATTTATCGACAGAAGTGAGGCAGTTTAAACACTCTTTTTTGACCCTTCGGAGCCGTGTCTCCCCTGGACAACCCCCTGGGGCATCAGGAACCTTTAGTACCAGTGTCTTCCCTCGCTGGGGAGTCATCGGTACTAGGTTGTGAATTATATTTAAAGTACTCGTGTTTCCCCTGTCATGGTTATACATTTCATTTCATTTCATTTATTTTATGCTTAACATGAAAAATGAAAATGAAAAATGAAAAAATGTTTATTTCGGTTTTATACAATTTTTTACAACAAGTAAGGTTGGAGCTTCCTATTAAGCATTCCATTATGCTTGTGTCAGGAGACACCGCTCTTCCAAAAACAAGAAGTGATAATAAAACCTTATAAAACAGTATTTACTAAGGCTAAATAGTACTAATAGCTATACAAGACAATTTCGAAAATTAGATATCAAATATTATATAATATACACATATACACATATATTCATAAATATATATATTCTTTTTTATATATACCTGCGTTTTACTTATAATGCTAATGTGTGTGTGTGTGTGAGTTTTGTTAGGACATGTACAAGTTATTAAATTATGCCTATAAAAATCTAAAATCATTTAAGTCAGGAAGGACAGGAGTGACTCTGTTTCAGCGTAAGTTAGATTTTTTACCCATGCCATTAAAACTTTTTTACAATGATGTTGTTGAAGAGGGTAAATTTTAATTTTTTTATTAATACGGTTGTATAAGAATGCTGACAGAGAGCCAAATTGCTTACGAGCAAATATCGATTTAAAAGTAGGAATGGGAGCAACTCTATCCTTCCTTCTACGGGTATGGGTCTGTGGGTGAAACTCCAGGGATTTATGTAATTTTAAGGTAGTGCTTACAATATATAGTCTGCGCATGGATAATAGCTCACAATCTCTATAGAGTTCCGTGGTTGGGTATCTGAAAGGTTTAGAGAATATTACCTTGAGTAGACATCTCTGTGCTCTCTCTATCTCTATGAACTTGGTTTTGTTTGCCCCTCCCCAGACTGGTATACAGTAGGTCATGATGGGTTGAGCTAAGGCGATATAGAGTGTCTTAAGTAGCTGATTGGATGCAACATGTTTTAGCACTTTAAAAATCCAGACCAGCTTCCTAATACGTCCGTTTAAGTGTTCAATATGAACATGCCATGACAACCTCTGGTCAATGATAATCCCAAGGTACTTTAACGAGGATACTTTTTCTATGACAGTACACTTACAGCTATCAATGTTGACTTGGTTACAGTTATGTATTTTTAACTTGACATTTGTCGGAGGCTGTGTATTTCCATATTTCGAGAAGCACATGTAGTATGTCTTTGAGGCATTTAATCTGAGTAAGTTGCGCATTAGCCAGTAGTAGAGTAAAACCAGCCCTGACTCAGCCTTTGCGTAAACTGCTTCGCAAGTTCTGTCCTGGAAGACAACTACTGTGTCGTCAGCATATGAAAATACACTTCCTCCATGTGTAGTAAGATTTGTCAAGTCATTGATATAAGTTAAAAATAATGTAGGGCCTAGTACACTCCCCTGAGGCACACCAAACTCAATATGTTGCTCATGGCTTATAACGTTGTCGATTTTAACTTTTTGAGTACGTCCATGTAGGTAGTTGCTTAAAAGTTCAAGTGACTTTCCCCTAACTCCTAAACATTCCAGCTTACGTACAAGAATGAATAACATACTGGGTTTATACTGGCCACTCAATAACGAATAAGTATTTATAACGCTATCAGTATCTCGGCTAAGTCTAGACATCTAGTTTATCTCTCAATGTCATTGATTCGTTCATACTTTGAGCGTCCAAAAAGGCTCAAAAAGATCATTCAAGCATAATCTATCTAATTATGACTAAAACTGAGTTTAGGTAATTTTTCCGTGACCCTTTGATTTCACGATCTAATTTGACTAGGACTTCCTGTTCCGTCATTATTTCGGTCGATTTCCCCGTAATCATGGTAATATTAAAGGCTTCAAAGGCCGTAGCAGGATAAGGGAGGAAAAAATGCCCTTGAATGATTAAGAGCTGTTTATTTTTTCTATAGTTGTTTGCATTTAGTTGTATAACTGTGCAAAGTTTGGTTGAAAAATTCCCAGTGGTTCAGCCGGAAAAAAATAAAAACAAAATTTATGAAATTTGACGTATCTCTAAAACTATAAATCTTTATCATAATATCTTTAATTCGTTTTGGTTCATTAAATAGTATGTATGCTTTAAAAGAAAATTGAGTCTGTATCTTTACAATTTCTGTAAAAAACATGTAAGTCAAAATTTAAAAAAAACGTTTTTTTTATTCCTGAAGGAGTGACCACTCTAAGTGACATTTCTAAAGAAGCCTTATTTAACGATCTGTCAGTCATATAAGTTTGACGGTTAAAATCGAAAAGCAACAGTGTCAAAATTAAAAAACTATGTTGGTCGGATTCTGTTACATTTTATTCCTATACTATTCTAATACTGCCAAAGAACTTAAACATAAATATTCTTTGTAAAGAACTAAAAATAAAATAAATTTATGGCATTTACTCGAAAATGTATCAACTTAAAAATGTCTTTTACTTCTTATTTTAATCACTATCGCTATCTTCATTAACGGTAAAATATTTGGTAAAGCGATAAGTAAGGCTTAATTAGAAATGATGATGATTACCTATTTGAAAAAAAAGTTTTATAAGTTAAAAGGCGACAATTAATACAAATATATTTTTAAGCCAAAATTAATGGAAATGTCAAAAATTTATTTATTTTTAATTCTTTACAAAGAAGATTTATTTTTAAGTTCTTTGGCTGTATTAGAATAGTATAAGAATAAAATAAAAACCGACTTCCAAAAACTTAAACTAAAAACCAAAAAATAATATGATAATCAACGATTCATATATACATATACAGATACCTATTTATAGTTTTTAACCTGTTATTTTTGAAGTTGGTGCCTGCCACGCAAAGCTGAGTTGAGCTCCTTAGCTGGCACCGACTTCAATCGTCGGTTTTTATTTTTTGTTTTAAAAATTTACTTTATTTTTAAATTATTAGTTTACTTTATTTTTAAATTTTAACTAAATAGACTTAAAAAGAAAAAAAATCCAAATCGGTTTAGACGTTTTCAAGTAACCGAGGAACACACCTACATAAAAATTGCTCTTTGTTTTAAAGTCGGTTAAGACTGGAAACTTATTTGTAATAAGAAATGCACGAAAAAGTAAGAAAAATACCAAAATCGCTATATGTGTGCCTATGATATTTGAAGAGTTCCCTCGATTTCTCCAAGATCCCATCATCAGATCCTGACTTGGTTGCAATGGGACCACCTCGGAAGTCTGCCCTTTCAAACAAAAAAGGAATTTTCCAAATCGGTTAAAAATATAACAAAATCCGACCAACATAGTTTCTTAATTTTGACACTGTTGCTTTTCGATTTTAACCGTCAAACTTATATGACTGACAGATTGTTAAATAAAGCTTCTTTAGAAATGTCATTTAAAGTGGTCACTTCTTCAGGAATCAAAAAAACTTTTTTTTGAAAATTTGACTTACGTGTTTTTTACAGAAATTGTAAAGATACAGACTCAATTTTTTTTTAAGGCATACATACTATTTAATTAACCAAAATGAATTAAAGATATTATGATAAAGATTTATAGTTTTAGAGATACGTCAAATTTCATAAATTTCGTTTTTATTTTTTTCCGGCTGAACCACTGGGAATTTTTCAACCAAACTTTGCACAATTATACAACTAAATGCAAGCAACTATAGAAGAAATAAACAGCTCTTAATCATTCAAGGGCATTTTTTCCTCCCTTATCCTGCTACGGCCTTTGATTGGCAAATGTTTAAATTTAATTTAAAGCGTTTGAGTCTTTTATCCCATGAAATCTCCATAATCGCTTATTCTATTTAATCACAGACTGTAGACGGGCGTTATGGAATAAGGAAATCTACGCCTTGCATAAAGCCGAGGCTTTTTACGTGATTTCAATATTTATGCCATTTATGGTGATTTTCACTGAATACAAATATGAACAAAGGATGGAGGCTTACACCGCGCTATGCAGTGTTTGGGGGATCAGCAGAGTGCTTTTTAATGGAAATAAAAATGTAAGCTTAATGTAGAGATTTTTACGTTAACCCTTATTTTAAAAAATGCCATCGTTCAAACCAACCACCAATAAATAATACAAAAATACCATCCAAAAATAGGGCCATCCGTACAGTTCGGGTGAGTCGATTTTCGGCCGCGACGTTTGTATGCCAAACTAAATGTATGGCATACAAATGTCGCGGACGAAAATCCACCCGGGTCTATATTCCCCGTAATAGTAAATGGAGCCTTTTAGCACCACGCAATTAGGCATTTTTATAACGCCTGGCTGCGCTGTGCACTGCGCGTCCCACTGCCGCGTTGGTCCTAACACTTATTTTTAGGACCAACGCGTTGGAACCGTCCGCGCGCTCGTTAGCCCTGTCCTTTATATACGTCAATGCCAAAAATACTAACAACCGGGTGGCAATTACCAAATTAAGGGTTTTTTATTCTGTAATTCTATTTTTGTCTACTTTGATTTTAGTGTCTCTAGAAAATAAAATTTGATTTTTAGAGTGTTTTTAGGGATGTAACGATACCGATGCCGATAATTTCTTAAAATGTAGTAATATACGCGATTTAATCCGTTAAAGTTGTTTTATTACTATGAGTGATAATCGCGGAAACTGAAGACAATAATATAATTCTTATACCAAGCTTATATATAGATGGCGTTGTAAATTCGGGGAACAGCTTTTTGTATGGAGAATGACAGTCCTCTTGTTTTAATAGTCCTTGGTTTTACTCTTATTTTTTGTCATGTTCAAAGGAAACGCCAACTTACTTAACTTTTATCACTGAAATATTTATTTAAAGAGAATTTGTACTGCAAATACATTTAAACATTTATTACGGTAACATTACTTAAATGTTTAAATAGTGTATTTCAGTATTTTGCAAATATAAAATCAACTAAAATGGCCGTTTTAGGTCTTTGCCGCTATGGTTTCCGAACGTGACTTGGCATTCGCATTATCTGTGGATATATGTGACGTTCCGCAGGAAAAGGTACCTTATGGAGGGTCGGCACTTACGTCGTGTAGCATCAAATGAATATAGGAGTACCGTTAATAACAGCGTAAGCGCCTACCCGCCATAAGGTACCTTTACCTACGGAACGTCACATATATGTCACTTTCTGTTTTAAAATTTTCTTCTCATACTCGGTGGATTAGTAAGGTTATTTATTATTCATCACACTTAATTGCTCGTAAAGGGTGGTTATAACACGGAGGCGTAAAGAGCAGCTAGAGCCGATTTACTTCCCGTGGGTTACAAAATACTATAACCCCCACGGGAGGCAAATCTGTATGAAAATATATAACTCCCGAGGGAGTTATTAGTTTAGTTTTATAATACATTACTTACCTAGGGAAGTGATACATTTAAACGCAAGAACCAAATAGAAACTTGGCTTTAATTAACTGAAGAATTCTAATACAGAATAAAATAAGATCTAACAGATCGTTCATGTGACGGATGTCAAAATCATAGATTAATATCATTTAAACAGCAAGGAGATTATATCTCATTCTCCCCCTGTATAGTTTCTTCATCGAGGATGTAGTCAGTCAAATGAAGTGGTAACCTTTTAGGCCTTGTAGACCTTCTGATTTGTGAAGGCCCAGCTTCCTGTGGAGGAGTTCCAAAAATATCTTCTTCATTTACGTTTTGAACGTTTTGACTTTCCTCCAATACCGGACTTCCTGCCTCTCTGCGGTTGTCAGGTGGGTCTTCAACTTCTTGTTGACTCTTACAATAAAGAATGTCTCAGATCGCAGTTATTTGACGCCCGAGCCGAAGGCAAGGCGATCCGAGGCTTTATTTTATACCTCCCGTGGTAAATAAAAAAAATTACGTCTCCCGCTGGCTGTGGAAGTGGGAATTTCCGCACGCGCAGCGAAAGCAAATAATAGATTGTGTCACAAGGGAGCAAAATGATGTATTTACGGCGAGGGCGTACATTGAATCCTGAACGAAGCGAAGGATTCTAAAAAGTAGAATCCGGAGCGTAGTGAGGGATTCAAGTGTTAACGCCCGTAGTGGAAATGATTTTGCTACCTTGTGACACATACTGCTTTTCACACCGACTATGAGGAAAATTCAAATACAAATGCTACCTACCAAAATAACGAAATATATACACTTACGGACAATAAATTCGGGTCGTTTTCTATATAAGTACCTATTCATAGAAAGTGACCCGAATTCATTATCCGTGAGTGAAGGTAATCAAAGAGCATCACAATTAGTATTAAAAATTAAATTTTAAATTACTCTATTATTATTTTATAAAACGATTATTATTTTTAACGGAAATCACGAAAATACCACGTCCATATTATATTTATGGCCCTCGCCTGCGGCTCGGACCGCAAACACCTGTGATCTGGGCCATTTTTTATCCCCGCCCTCTGTGTGTAATATATTAATAAAACTGTCTATGGTATGGTATATTCTAAGTGCGTTCCAACTAAAAATACCCTATTGTCCTTGAATAGAAAAGTATCATTTTTATCCCTCTTATGAGGAAGCAAAATACTTTTTTCTGAATAGGAGGTGTGAAAAATTATAAAACCCACTCGTACATCATTTCAGACTAAGGAGGTTTCAAATCAGCCAAGGCTTATATTACCTATATTCAAAACTTGGCTACAAACCCAATTTTACTGCATATAAAACTTATACAGTATATTTTTCTATAATTTCAGACGTTATTGCAATTATTTTAGTAAATTTAATTTTGAAAATCGGTACAATCTGGCGGTATGGCCTGTCAAGATTGAGACCTAAACGCTGTTCTTAGCATTATCTGTCGAAGACTACATTGAAAAAGTTGACAGTTGATGTTGACTTTTAGTGGATGCGTATAGTTTATTTGATTTTTATTATGTTTTATTGTATTTTCCTAGCAAATGTGGTGAAAAACATTGTGTGTATCACGGGCAGTAAGCGGGTTACAAACTCGAGACATTAAAAGCCCTCCACCTTCGGTGTTGGGCTCCTAATAGACTCTCGTTAGTAATCCCCTTCTTACTTTCCTTAATACACAATTTAATAATAGATTTCCTCACCAGTGTGTTGAAAAACATTGTATGTGCCACGGGCGGTAAAGGAATTACAAGCTCGTGTTATTAAAGCTAACAAACACTCGCTTGTAATTCCTTCCTTACCGCCCTAGATACTCAATGTACTATTTGAGCAATTGATTGTATCTGAATAAACTTACACACTTGTGCTACAAAGAAGACCATGGGCTTTCTATATGTCTTGAATTATATTCAATAAAAGTCCTAATGGTAGGACTATGGTACTCTATGACTACCCAACAGTTGAAGGAGCTGGGTCTGAATAACAATGTTAATTATTCCTACAGGTAAGACCTTGGGTCTTAGGAGGATAGTATAAAAACAAGTACGTCAGAAACTAACATTAATGGCAGCTTTTATAACAAAGTGACAAGGTGGTTGGAAATGATTTAAAGTAAAAATATTATGAACTGATTTCGTAGAAAGGTGAGTGTATCCAAGGTCAAACATAACACAAAACAAAAGAAATCAATGACTCAACCACACCACAACAAAGGAGTACCGTGAAGTTACGAACTGTAACAAAAACAAACACCCGTCTAAAGTTATAATTAGGGTTGGGACTCTTCGTGGCATTTTGGAAATAAAGTGCTGTTGAGTCGTTGTTACCTAGTTAGTTTTTATGATTGAATGAATAAATTATTTTCAATGTTCCAAAGTAGGTACCTACTTACTTACCTAAATAAAATTATATGATATTTAGATGGATTAGAGGTATGTTTTATCTTGTTTTTGTAATCCCCTCAGAGTATAGTGATCTTGGGTGAGAGTAATCTTTAATAATATGTACTCAATATTTGTTCCTGACCAAAAAGTTTTTGACTAAGATAAGAGTTTTATAATATGGCATATTGACATGATAAAAGTCATGTCTAAATTGTCAAATTTAGACAACTGCATAATTTATCCCATTTGTATGAATTCAATTTAGTATTGTAGATGTACCAACAGTCGTTGGTAAGTACTTATTGAAGTATTTTTAATAGCAACTAGTGTTAACAAAATATAAAAATGCTTACATAGGTTTATAGGTAAATAAATAATAAATAAATATTAGGGGACAATCTTACACAAATCGAACTAGCCCCATAGTAAGCTCAATAAGGCTTGTGTTATGGATACTAGACGACGATATATTTAATAGATACAAATACTTAAATACATAGAAAACATCCATGACTCAGGAACAAATATTCGTGCTCATCACACAAATAAATGCCCTTACCGGGATTCGAACCCAGGACCTCTTGCTTCGTAGGCAGGGTCAATACCAACTAAGCTAAAGCGGTCGTCAAAATAGGTATAACATTTTATTGAGTAGGTTTGTGGAATTACGGGTCAAAGGATAGGTTGAGATACCAAACTTATATTGCAAAATGAGTATAAAGAAAATACCAAGAAATATTAATCATTCAATCATTATTCATTCAATCATAAAAATATAGGTAGCGACTGCATTGCACTCTATGTCCAAATTGCCACGAGAATCCTAACCCTAGTTATAATAGAAACAAGGGTGAGTAATTCAATGTTATATCTTTGTATTTTCCTCTTGTAATGTTTTTTTCTGGAGTACAATAATAGTACATTACACAACTAGGGTGGTAAAACAAAGAAATGCCAAGATCGCAGATGTTTGCGGCCCGAGCTGCAAGCGAGGGACGTAAATATGTGATCGAGGGCTTTCTTTATTACCTCCCGTGTTGTGTACATCATTTTATGTCTACATTTGACCAGAAAGCGGCTTTTTCGTACGCGTAGCGTGCGGTAAAAGCTACTTTATGGCCAGGTGTGGCATAAAGTATATTTGTATTGCGTTTTTTAACCGACTTCCACACACACACACACAATTTCTCGTGTATAAGGTTCGAACAGCTATAATGTGTAAAAAAAACCTCAAAACGCCAATATTCTTAGAAAAAATTATGCATACACACTTCGTTCTAAAACTTCCTAGTGATAGACTTAGGGCGCGGACCCATGTCCACAGCACGGCGCCGTACGCCGTGAAACGGCGCGGCACGCGCCATAGAAACTGTTATGGCGGGCGCCGTGCCGTGGACAATGGACATGGGTCCACACCCTAAGAACTCTGTCTTCCTTGCGGGACCGATTAAGAGGAAACAGTAAGGTAGAGAGAATTGAACTGCCCGCCTCTCCCCCGCAGAGCGCGATAGAGACAACTGCAGCTTGGACCGAAAATACCTTTTAAAATTTCATGAAAACAACGTTTCGTAGTCCCCTGATTTCTTCCCCAAAACTTAACCTATTTAACTAATTTTTTCATTAAACATTAAAGACAGGCTTTGGCCATGTTCTTATGTTTTCCTTTTTTTTAATAATCTAGTCAAATTTGTTTTCTGGATGTGTGAACACAGCGGAAAATATGGCATTTTTTTAGGTTTTTGAAGGTTAATATCTTTTTTGAGAATCAATTTATCGTAAAAAGGAAAACATAGGAACATATCAATAGTAGCAATAGATTTTTGGACAAAAAATTATTGCTCTACTGGCATTATCCAGGGAGGAAACAGGAGACTACGTTTGTATGGAAAAACTGCCCTCCTGTTTCCTCTTAAACCAAAGCCGAGATATATAATCAATTTTATCTCGGCTAAGTTGATCGATGACCTCATGTTCATTAGGAAGTTTCAGTAAATGCATCAAATGTCAATTTATATAGATTACATTAATCTGTTATAAAGAAACTCTAAGAAATTGTTATCACGATCACCAATAGACAATGTACGCCTACAAGACTTTCAAAACGATACATTGACCTGAAATATATACTCCAAATTAATAGCAAAAAAGATTTGCTACTAAGTACTAAATATTTTTCTCAGTTCGTGCCTCGTATATTTCCAATTTTATTTCATTAGGGATTACCCATAAGAAAGGGCACGGTACATGTACCGTGTAAAGAAACAGATGGTACCGTATGTTCTCAACGGATTATACTTGCAAAGTCGAGGTTAACGCACGCAGACACGAAACGATTAGGCCACGTTTCCATTGTACTAATGGCTGATACGAGAATAATACTGCTATCATAAGCCAAATACCCGTATCTATGACACTCGTATCAAGATAGAGTCTGTGCGGAAAGAGAATAGGATTTAGATGGGGGGGCGCTGTAATGCTTTTCTACCGTATTTGCAAAGAAAAAATGCCATACTGGTTAGGTTAGTTCCGTTTTTCGCCACGCCTATTCTCTTTCCGCACAGACTCTAAACCTGTTTGGCTTAGCAGGACCGAATTTCGCAGATTAAAAACATACTTTACCTCTATAGGTATATGTTTTTTACCATTACAAACCGTAATTTAAAATGTTTTTTTAGTGCTTTAGATCGGTCGGCAACCTTTTAGCAGCCAAGGGCCACATAGTAGCTAACGAAATTGACGCGGGACACACTTTGTTAATAATTTGTAACTTTATACGATTCCGCGACCTTTACATACAAAATAGCCAGGGAGGCTCGCGGGCCTCAAGTGAGTGGTTCGCGGGTAGCAAGCGGCCCGCGGCCCACTGGCTGCCGACCGCTGCTTTAGACTGGCAAACAGGCAGACGGTTCACCTGATGGAAGGTGGTCACCGATGTGTTGCCAAATTTGACGACGCTGTTCTTAAAAAAAATCTAAATTGTGGCATTTGTGGCGTCGTGGGAATATAGTAGGGAGTTATATCCATATCCCTGTTGTACAGTGCATCAGTTCGGTTTTTAACTAACTTAATAAAAATGAGAAAGATCTCTAGTCGGTTTTCTTATTGTCCGTCGTTTATGATCCGATTTAAAGAATATGATATTTTTTAAATCGGACTAGTATCGGATCTTAGACGCTGGATTTAAAATAAAAGGACTTATATGGGATGGGACATAGATTCTAGATTGGTTTTTATTTTTTTAGAAATCAAGTTCTAAGGATGGGAGGGGACCCTCCTTACTTGGGGGAAGTAATGATGATATCCATCATATAAATGTTCAAATTCAATATTATAATCCCCGAAGCCAAGTTTTCTAAATTTTGAGGAAGAAAAAAGTGTAAGTATTTTTTTTTTATTATTTTCATTAGTAATGGATATTTTATCATAAGACGATGACGTTGTGGCGACAACCTTTTTGTATATAAACTTGTGAGTATTTAGTTTATGGCTAAGCAACGTCGCGCATGCGTATTTCCTTAGAATTCTTCTTGTGTAAATCTTGAAGGTAAAAGTCACATTGGTTTGTTGTCATGTGTAAATAAATATAATTGATATGTATAAAGTGTAAATATATGGTGTAAATAGCTGTGATGTATTATTGCTATAATCAGCGAACAATATCCCATAACGTTGTCAAATGGAAACAAACTTTACTTATTAATATTACATTTTATCCGTTGTACATTTTATTTCGCATTGAGTCGTTATATAAAAATCGGAAAAACATTTCAATTTTAATTGCACATTGATTGGAATAGCTAAAAACGTAATAAATACAGAAAGAGGATAGGTATTTTTTTTTATCATCCTCTGCAGTAGGGTCGCAACAGCGGCCTGGTTGCTGCGCATCGTATATGGGCGGAGCTCCTCAGGAGCTCACGGCCGGGGTTGTGGGTCCCGGGAAATACCGGAACCGAAAGTACGGAATACATTTTGAGCCGAGCAAAGAACCGGGACGTGAAAATAAAACTCCCGGTACTTTCGGGAAACACATTTAAGCCGCATTTTTCATTAAATTTATGTTTTCTGGTGTGCATTGAGTTCTGCCTATAGTAATTCAAACAGTGGGAGAAATGGAGAAAAAATACGTATAATTCGAAACGAATAAGTACGTAGTTAAATTTTAACCAAACACGGGTGGCGACCGTGGTAATGGCGATCGGCGGTGACTCATCCCCGCCTGCCCCACTGGTCCATAAAGTTGTGATTATTAATGAAATATATTAATAAATGTGCTTTTAATGCAATGTGTAGTTGTCTTTATTTTATAAAATTAACGGAATATCATCGGACTGAAGTAATAAGTCTTTTCACACCTCCTATTCAGAAAAAAGTATTTTGCTCCCTCATAAGAGGGATCAAAGTAGCACTTTTCTGTTCAAGGATAGCAGTGTATTTTTAGTTTGAACCCACTTAGAATATGCCATACCATAGACTGCTTTATTAGTATATTACACACCGAGGGCTGTATAATAAGGAATGGCCCAGATCACAGATGTTTGCGGTCCGAGCCGCAGGCGAGGGCAATAAATTTAATATGGAAGTGGTAATTTCGTCCCATCCGTAAAAAATAATAACCGTTTTATAAAATAATAATAGACTATACATTTCACAATTTAACATTTAATTTTTAATAATGTGTGATGCTCTTTGATTAACTATATATTTCGTTATTTTGGTAGGTAGCGTTTGTATTTGAATTTTCCTCATAGTCGGTGTGAAAAGCAGTATGTGTCACACGGTAGCAAAATTATTTTCACCACGGGCGTTAACACTTGAATCCCTCACTACGCTCCGGATTATACTTTAGAATCCCTCGCGACGCTTGGGATTCTATTGTATAATCCTTCGCTTCGTTCAGGATTCAATATACGCCCTCGCCGTAAATACATCATTTTGCTCCCTTGTGACACAATCCTTTCCGGTTCATCCGATACTAAACTCAAAATGCACCAGTACTCAATAAGATCCAATGTCTAAAAGATCCATTCTCATTACGAATGGAACCCAAATTAACTTATTGCCAAAATGAACCGTTCTCGACTTGCACTCTTCTCAGTATGAACCAATTTCAAATTGAGTGAAGCCCATTAAAACCGGCACCCAAAAGGTTCCATTCCCAAAATACCCTTAATTTGTAATAGCAGAACACATTATTCCCATAATGATCAATTCACAAAAAGCTCTTTTCCCAAAATACACTAAATTCTCGATTGTCGTAGGAGGGTAAACTAAGGTTGACAACATGCCGCACCTGTATTAGAACAAAGACGTAAATGCAAGTTTTAACGATTTGCATTTACGTCGTTGTTCTAATAGAGGTGTGATGTGATCTGTGGCTTTCTTTACTTCTCTGCTCGACGGACGCAGAAAACGGCAACTTCGTTCAGTACAGCGGGTCAAAAGTTAACACGGTTTTTTTATACGTGTATCTTGGAACTTCGCTTCTCTCCTTAATTTATACAGGAAGCGTACTAAGGTGGGCTTGTGCGGCATGCGAATATTGAGCCGTCGATACCAGCCCTCGACCGGATTATTGGTGCGGTGTTTTTCTTGAGCGCAAATTCAATCTATGGAATTCTAATGACAGCCAAGTTTTTTCCATGTATTTCTTGAACAGAATAATTTCTTTGGTCACAGGAGCATCACCAATCAGTGTCACCCAAAAATCGAATATCTCCGACATCGGCAACAACAGTATGACCGCACACATTTCAGTAAATTCTCGGCCCTCACTGGTATTATCCATTTTCAAGGATGCTGCCTTCATCCAAACTGCGCGATTGAAATGGTAATAGCAGCCTGTTAACTTGCAGTTCGGGAACACTGATTCGCATGCATTTATTTGCGCTCGTTCGGAATCGCATTTAAACTTATGCATTATTACTCCCATTTCATCTCGCAGCAGAGTGAAAAGCCTGTTATAAGTGCTCTCTCTTTTGTTCGGAAGCAACGCGAACAGTACCGGTACAATGTTCGTTTTAGTGCTGCTAGCATCTATGTTAGCATGAATGGTGTACAATTGGTGAAATGGTTTGGGCACCCTTTTAAAGGTCCCATCCCCGAAGTACTGTATTGCTTTTTCCGCTGATTTTCTTACATATTCCCTCCCAATCTGCGTGGAAAAAATTAAAAAAAATTCCGTGTCCCCATCTTCCAGTACCAGAAATTCGTCAGCTAATATATTGGGTACTTTGACATTTTTTAACAGAATGAACTCAGTATTGGTTTGCTGCAAGTACTTGTGTCTGGCTCTGTATAATTTGCTTCTTACTGAGTCAAAGGAGCACATACTGAAGCTGGGATCGGCGTCCTGTAGCTCTGTCACTTTTTTTCAAAAATTGTTTTAATCGGTGTCATTTTCCTGCAAGCTTCTGCCTTACAGGCATCTATGGTAACGTTACGAATATTTTCGTTGTAGTGCTTCCTGCATACATGGCCACTGATCTTCATCACGGTATCCTTATTTTCGTTTAAAGTCGCGGATGTAGTCCGATTTGCACTGTGATATATGTATGAATATTGGGGTAGTCATTATAATTATCTATAAATGTAGGTACCTATCAACATAGCATATGTCAACCAGTTCGAGAATAAACGCCGTACGAATTACATCGTGTTTCGTTTCCCTCATCGCCCCGTGATTCCATATACTATATTGGCGACGACTTCGGACCTACGTGACATTGTTTTTGTGTTTTTTTAACAACTGCGAGATGCCGATCGGAAAGATAGAAGCGTTTAATGTCGAAACAGACAGTTGGTCGACATACGTGGAGCGATTGGAGCAGTACTTTGTTGTCAACGAGACAAAGGAGGAGCACAAAGTACCGACGTTAATAACGGTAATGGGGAATCAAGCCTATGAACTCCTAGTTACACTATGTACGCCCGACAAACCGGCAAGTAAAAAGTTGGCTGACCTTGTTAAGGTCATGAGCGGCCATTTACAACCTAAACCGAGCGTTCTAGCCGAGCGGTATCGGTTTCGTAACAGGAAGCAAGGGACGGGCGAATCGGTGGCGGACTTCGTGGCGGAACTCAAGAAGTTGGCGAATCATTGCGATTTCGGAGCCGGACTGAAGGAGAGTTTAAGGGACCAGTTTGCATGTGGGCTTCGTGATGAATCGATAAGACAGCGATTGTTTACGGAAGACAATATTACGTTTGACCGAGCGTTCAATGTGGCGTTAGCGATGGAGGCTGCACAGGCGAACGCGGCGGCAGTGGAAGGTCATGCGAGGGGCTTCGAACCCGCCCCGGGTACTTCGACTGGTTGTCATGCGGTAGCGGCGCAGCCGTGGCGCGGCAGGGGCGCCGGGGCGTCATATCGCCCGGCTGGCGGCGGTACCGGGCGCTCGCTTGGCAACAATCACACGACGCGGCCGACAGTGCCGACACCAAAACGTTCGCTGGGAGCACGGGAGACGCGGCCGGCGGGTGCGCCGCGCGCTTCGCATGCCGCGGAATGTAGTGTTTGTGGTCGTCAGCATGACTCTGCGCGGTGTAAATTTATAAATTATGTGTGCCGTGTGTGTAACCAACCGGGGCACCTGAAGAAGATGTGTCCGAGGTTGCAGGCGGTCACAGGCACATACAGTACCGAGGTGCGGGAAGAAGTAGCAAGCGACTTTAGTGACGAGGTACCTTTTAATGTATTTAATGTAAACAATATTCACCAGTTTAAACCATTTATGTTATCGGTGATGTTAGATGGCCAGTTAGTAAATATGGAAGTAGATACGGGCAGTGCGATATCGTGCATAAGTCAAGAATTGTATTCTAAATTGTTTTGCAACTTGCCATTACGTAGTAGTAATTTGGTCATGCGATACTATACAGGCGAAAAGAAACATCCCGTGGGGAAAATTGCAATAGATGTAACATTTAAAGATATTTGTAAAAAGTTGGAGTTGTATGTAGTAGATAATGGCAATACGCCTTTGTTAGGTAGGCAATGGTTACACGAATTAGGTATCGAGTTAAAGGAATTGTCGTGTCATGAAGTAAGGATCACTACACAGTTTGATTTAAATGCGCTTCATTCCAGATACAGTGAGGTGTTTTCGGAAGGGCTTGGTCGGTATACGGGTGGCGAGGTGAGTCTCCGCATACGCGAGGGGGCGCAGCCCGTGTTCCTGCGCGCGCGCCCGCTGGCGTACGCGCTGCGCGAGCCGGTGGAGCGCGCGCTGGACCAGCTGGTGCGCGACGGCGTCATCACGCCCGTTGATTGCTCGGACTGGGCCACGCCGATTGTACCCGTCGTTAAGGCGGATGGAACTATTCGGGTATGTGGAGATTTTAAGTCTACACTTAATAAGTGCCTCGAGATAGATCGTTTTCCGTTGCCTAGAGTGGAAGATTTGTTGGCCAAGATTAATGGTGGGGAAAAGTTTACAAAGATCGACTTATCGCAAGCGTACGCTCAGTTTGTGCTGGATGAACGTTCTAGACCATATACTGTCATAAATACGCACCGGGGCTTGTATATGTATAATAGATTAATTTACGGCCTGTCGTCTAGTCCGGGTCTCTTCCAGCGGAAATTGGAGCAAATGTTTGCTGATCTCCCCATGGTAGGCGTGTTCTTAGATGACGTGATATTGACAGGCAAAAACGATCAAGAACACATAGATACGTTACATAAAGTTTTAGGTAGGTTGCAAAAATTTGGATTAAAAATTAAAAAAGAGAAGTGTACTTTTTTTTCAAAGTCTGTTACATACCTAGGGTATGTAGTGGATAAAGCGGGGATCCACACGAACCCGGATAAGATAAAGGCCATTGAACAGGTACCGATTCCGACATGCGTAACCGAGCTGCGCGCTTTTTTAGGTATGGTCATGTATTATGCTAAGTTTGTTCAGAATATTAGTATGATTCTAGCGCCTCTTTATGCGTTATTGAAGAAGGGGGCTAAGTTTGAATGGTCGAGTGAATGTAATCAGGTATTTGGAAAAGTTAAAAGACTATTGGGTAGTAGTAAGGTATTAGCTCACTATTCCACGGAGTTGCCGATTATACTTACGACAGACGCTAGTGGTGTAGGAGTAGGGAGTGTGATTTCGCACGTGATGCCTGATGGTATTGAAAGGCCGATCGCGTATGCCTCTCGTGTACTTAGCTCGGCGGAACGGGGATATTCGCAAATAGATCGAGAAGCTTTGGCTATAATTTATGGAGTAAAAAAATTTCACCAATATTTGTATGGTCGTAAGTTTCTTCTTAAGACGGACAACAAGCCTCTTGTTGCTATTTTTGGGCCCAAAACAGGTATACCGGTGATGGCGGCTTCGAGAATGCAGAGGTGGGCAGTGATTTTATCAGGCTACGATTATGATATACAATACGTAAGCACTAGCCAGAATGGAGCCGATGCATTGTCGAGGCTACCGCGGCGGGGGGAGGTTGAGGAGAGGCAGCCGGAGTGCACTTATATTAATTTTGTTAGAAATTTTTTACCAATTACCAACCGACAGGTTAGTGAAGAGATTAAAAAAGATTCGTTGTTGCGCAAGGTCGTGTTATGCTTGCAATCCGGATGGCCCTCTCATAACTCAAACCCGGAATTACAACCTTATTTTGTAAGACGGAATGAACTATACCTAGATTCGGAGTGCATCATGTGGGGTTATAGAATTGTTATTCCCGGCGTATTTAGGGAGCAAATATTGCAAGAAATACACGTAGGACATTTAGGGATAGTAAAAATGAAGGCTGTTGCGAGAAGTTACGTGTGGTGGCCCGGCATCGACGCTGACATTGAGCGCTGCTGCGCGGGATGCCACACGTGCGCGGTGGAGGCGCCGGCGCCGCCCCGCGCGACCGTGCAGCCTTGGCCGTATCCCGCAGAGGTATGGTCGAGGGTACACATGGATTTTTTGGGGCCATGGCATGGGAGAACATTTCTCATATTAGTGGACGCGACATCTAAATGGATCGAGGCTTTTCTCATGTCCAGCACTACGGCGTCGGCCGTTTTAAAAGTATTAAGGGAGGTATTTGCTCGTTTCGGTTTTCCACAAGAAGCAGTTTCGGATAATGGGCCGCCGTTCACTAGCCGAGAGATAGGCGGGTTCATGCAACATTATGGTATCGTACATACATTTACGGCCGCGTATCATCCAGCATCGAACGGGGCAGCCGAGACAGCGGTAAAGTTATGCAAAAGGGCCCTTAAGAAAGCTATGAGAGATCACGACGATGTAGAGGAAGCCCTTCAAGAATATTTGATGGTGTACAGGAACACACCACACAGTACCACAGGGCAGTCGCCGGCCATGCTGCTGCAGAAGCGGCCGTTGCGTTGTCGCCTGGACATGTTACGGCCCGGCCGTGAAGTCGGGCAACGGGTAGAGAGGGCGCAGCGCCGGCAAGTGCAGTACGCGGGGGGGACGGACCGGACGTTCAAGGTAGGGGATCTGGTGTGGTTTAGGGACTATGGGTCGGGGGAGAGATGGGTTAGGGGCCAGATAGACGGTATAATAGGCTCTAGGAACGTAGTGGTGGCAAAGGAAAACGATTTATCGGTTAAATTTAAGAGGCACGTAGACCAGATCAGGTTAAGAGCTCCGATTTCCGCATTGGCGTGGCCCAGTGCGACGAACAACGGCCACATTCCACCACCACCACCAATGCCACCCGTACCGCTGACTGTGGCTAGACCACGCCGAATTATAAAGCCCGTCGAACGTTATGGTGATCCCTTATTGTATTAAGTTATAGGATCTCTAAATAAAATTGTCTGTTAAGAGCATTCTGGTTAATTTGTATATTGTTAGTTTTGTTGTAGGTTGATTGAGATGGTTTGAATCTCGGCGCAAGAAAGCCGACCTTTGTCATCTATTAACCAATACTACTTATAGGTATGTAACATATTGATAGGGCCGAATCAAGGCATGCCCCCAGTGTAGTTAATTAGCCGTAAGTATAAGTTAAGTGGGGGGGTGTGATATATGTATGAATATTGGGGTAGTCATTATAATTATCTATAAATGTAGGTACCTATCAACATAGCATATGTCAACCAGTTCGAGAATAAACGCCGTACGAATTACATCGTGTTTCGTTTCCCTCATCGCCCCGTGATTCCATATACTATATGCACGTTTTCAATTGGTAGTATTTTTATTTTTGCGGCTAAAATTATATCGGTGCCCATTATAAATTAGAGAGGGGCGTCTTTTCTATGAATAATATTTCACTGCTACCAGCCATTGCGAAGCGCAATAAATAATTAGATAGTGACATTGATTCCTTACATGTTCATATTGACACTTCATTTTTAAGTGGCCGATGTTAAGATAGCATACGCAGTGGCAGTTATGTTTACACGAGGTTTTATTCTATTATAAAAGACTAAGAAGGTAATAATCGAGAATTTAGTGTATTTTGGGAAAATAGCTTTTTGTGAATCGATCATTATGGGAATAATGTGTTCTGCTATTACAAATTAAGGGTATTTTGGGAATGGAACCTTTTGGGTATCGGTTTTAATGGGCTTCACTTAATTTGAAATTGGTTCATACTGAGAAGAGTGCAAGTCGAGAACGGTTCATTTTGGCAATAGGTTAATTTGGGTTCCATTCGTAATGAGAATGGATCTTTTAGACATTGGATCGTATTGAGTACTGGTGCATTTTGAGTTTAGTGTCGGATGAACCGGAAAGACACAATCTACTATTGAAAACCCGTCCCGAAAGTACCGGGACGTCCCGGTTCTATTATCGGCGAGTACCAAAAATCCCAGTTCTCTAGAACAGTACCGGTACTGCATACCCTAGTTGTGGGGGGTGCTGGCCTGCCGTCCGCGATGCCAAGGCCGAACTGCACCTGCTGCTCCTCTTCCTCCGCTGGACCTTCATGTCCAGTAGAGGAGCTGCAGCAGTAGTGCTTCAACACTCTGCCGTCCTAGTCTAAAAGGCGACTTTTTGCTATGGAAGTTCATAGTAAAAAGTCTCCTTTTAGACTAGGACGGCAGCACTACACAATCACATATAATTAATGTGGGAGAGTAGCCTAGACTTATCACGGGGTAAAACAGTGCTTCAACCTGGTTAAGGTAGTCGGAAGTCGATGGTGGCAAAATAGCGTACGACCGTTTGTTGTGAGAGTGTTTGGCGGTGACCTATGTTCAGCAGTAGACGTCCCCGGTCGAAATGATAAAAATGGACTATTCTTCGATATATATTAAATAAATGAATAAATATTAGGGGACAATCTTACACAAATCGAACTAGTCCCATAGTAAGCTCAATAAGGCTTGTGTTATGGATACTAGACGATTAAATATTTATTAAATACAATAGAAAACAACCAAGACTCAGAAACAAATAGTTATTATCACACAAATAATAAATTTAAATGCAACAGTCAATTTGGTTTTAGTGCGTCTCACCCAAAATGGGCATAATATATTCGTCGAGTTGCAAAAACTAGCCCGCGTCAACCTTAAACCTTCCTTCTGCTAGTATTGGATCACAAGCATAGATACAGAAGTAAAAAATCATCATCATTAAATTTAAGAGCTACGCTCTTGTCGGTGGAGTTAGATCGCCACTCAACTCTTTTCCCCGCCAGGCTTTTGGTCTCCTGATACGACTCGGCGTTGACTCTCTCCTTCACTTGATTGAAATATATTAATCTTGGTCTACGTCTGCCTCTTCTGCCCTTAATTTTCCCCTCTAGAATGTTCACAAAGAAAGCGTCATGTCGTATCAGATGTCATCCTCTCCTGCTTTGGATTGTATTCAGCAAACTTCTTTCATTCACCATGCTCAGAACCTCTTTATTGGATTTCTTTTCCGTCCAGCTAATCCTTTCACTACATTTGCAAAACTTGCCGAAGTTTTGTATAAAAACACACTCGCAAGTCTCGCAACTCGGATGTAGCGTTCTAAGTCTAAACTATAGCAAATCAAACTGATACAGCATTGTGATATTTAGGTACTGTCAGGGGGGTCTATCCGGTGGAGTATTGAAGTATAGTATTCACTATACTTCAATTATCAAGTATTCACTGGGCAATTTAGTCTTTATATTTTCCAAATATTTACATAATGTTTCTATGGCGGCGCTCAGATTGGAACTAAGTCAATATTTTATATTCAAACATAACAGATATTTGAAATATTTGAATTATATTTATAATTCTTCTGTAGAGACAGCCAGCGTCCCTACAGTACATATGATATGATCTAATCTGTGAGCTACGACTGAAATGGGTTAAGTATTGTTGCGTTTTTATGCGATGACGCCAGTGATATGGAATGCTCAAAGCGAGCGTCCATACTTAGGACACGCATACGATGCGATACCCTAATATGATACAAATCGCACCCTTAGTAATAAACTGCCCTAACTCAAAAAAATTGTCAGTAAAATGAATTCAAATGGTTTTAACTCAATTGTAGAATCATTTTGACCTTTAGTCCGTTTTCACAATTGTGGTTTCCCAATTGGTTACCAAAGAAGAATAATTTTTCGCTGTTTCGCAATTAATTGACCGAACAAGAATTTAATATTTTCTGTTTTCGCAATTGAGTATATTTTCTTCGTTCGCAATTAATTACCAAAGTCATTCCTTATTCTTTTTTCACAATTAATTGACCAAACAAGAATTTATTTTCTGTTTTCGCAATCGAGTATATTTTCTTCGTTCGCAATTAATTACCAAACTCATTCCTTATTCTTTTTTCACAATTAATTAATTATGAAACAAGAAATTATTACTAATAGACTTCCTTATTAAACTAGGTTTTAACCTCCTTCTTGATTAAACTTAATAAAGAAAAGAAAGTCTCCTTTTATGGCATTTCAAATTCTTTCCATTTGTCATTTGACACACGAATTTAAATAGAATTTCTTTTCAATTGGCGTGAATAAGAATAATTGAGAGCTCTTGGAATTGATAAAAAAAAATACAGTACATGATATCAAGACAATAATAGTGCTACCTTTGCAATGGCTTCCGAGTGTAGTGCATCAAATCGTCTGATGAATGAACTTCGGTTCATTCCTACGAAAAGAGGAGGCCAAGCAATGCTTTACAATGGCCGTAAATATCACAAAAAGACTACGTACGCTGACGGTAACACATTTTGGCAGTGTTGCAACAAAACAGCATGCAAGGGTAGCATAACGCTGAGCAGAGAAAATACCATAGTTAAATCAAAGGATCATAATATTGATTGCTTGGCAAATGAAGCTAAATGTATATTTGAACAAGACTTCAGTGCTTTGGAAAAAAAATTATGCACAAACAACTATCCTATTCAGAAACAATATGAAGAAATGGTGAGTGCTCTTAATGATAAAGGTGTCAACTTTCTTCACGAGCTACCTAAATTTCAGAACATCAAAAGAGCCCTAGTAACTAGTAACTAATTCTGGTTTGATTATTAATTGCGAAACAGTGAAAAATAATTCTTGTTTCGTAATCATATCACTACGAACGCAGAAAAAAAAATCTTGTTTCGCAGTTAATTGTGAAACTCGATTACGAAAACAGAAAATAAACTCTGGTTTGGTAATTAATTGCGAAACAGTGAAAAAAATTTCCTGTTTCGTAATCATATAACTACGAAAGCAGAAAAAAAATTCTTGTTTCGCAGTTAATTGCGAAACTCGATTACGAAAACAGAAAATAAATTCTTGTTTGGTCAATTAATTGCGAAACAGCGAAAAATTATTCTTCTTTGGTAGCCAATTGTGAAACCACAATTGTGAAAACGGACTAAAGGCATTTTGAATTAGGCTGGTTTATTACTAATGGTGCGAATGTGATCACAACCCAAGGAGCGAGGGGCGAGATACAAATAGGACGAGGCCGAGCCCGTGTTTAGTAACACAATACACGTATTTCACAGCGTAACATCACATTTACTCAGGGATCGGAACCGGTATCGAATTACCGTTTTATTTCGTTGAAATACCGTTATTTTACTCCGTTCGTGCTACAACCGGTATTTTGATGGAACGGAACGGAATATTTCGGTGATCGCTAAGTGATGAAGAACGAAATGATAACGTTCCTGATGAGAATAAAAACCGGTATTCTCGACGAGCCGAGCTCGCCGAGGGGCTCGCAGGGGTGGTGACGATGTGCGCCGGCATTTACAAGGTCAAATTCCGTGTTTTGTAGCGCGTCGCATAGCGCGATGTATTTATTTTAAATTTTTGTCGGGAAAGTTTAAATTCTGAGTGTTGAAGCGCGCACGCTCTTTATTATAATATTGTTTGTTTTGTGATATTAAGTTTTTAAAGATGATACATAGTAATTTTTTAACTAGATTAATTATTTGCAGGTATTTCTATACCACCGAGTGACAAACAAGCATTCTGTCTACCTGACAGAACAAACTGAATGCAAAATTAAATAATACAAATAACGTTCTTCTTTTTGCAATATTTTTATTGTATTTTAGGTATTTTAATTTAGGTAGTTTAATTTAGTTTTTAGGTTTATTTAGTTTTAGGAAATTTAAATTTTATCTTCTATGTATTTGTTAGTTTACTGTACTTTCTTTCAATAAAGAAGTCACTGTCAAAAAAAAAAAACGTTCAATCAAACTGATTGATTGAGTCAGGCGTTACTTATATTATTACCGCGTTATTGATATTTTTGTTTAATTAACGTTCAAACTCTTCAAAGCAAAAGTCAGTCTAGGGACAAAGATCTGTCTGATGCACTGGTGCGAACACGAACACAAACACGATGGGGTTCCGACATTTTATTACGGAGTTCCCATGGCCACCTTCCGGCTCCATCATCAGACCCTGGATATCATTTCGGTTCAGAGTATTCGTCAAGACAAAACAAATGAGCCCAAACACGATGGGGTTCCGACGTTTTATTACGGAGTTCCCTTGCCCACCTTCCGGCTCCATCATCAGACCCTGGATATCATTTCGGTTCAGAGTACTCGTCAAGACAAAACAAATGAGCCCAAACACGATGGGGTTCTGACGTTTTATTACGGAGTTCCCATGCCCACCTTCCGGCTCCATCATCAGACCCTGGATATCATTTCGGTTTAGAGTACTCGTCAAGACAAAACAAATGAGCCCAAACACGATGGGGTTCTGACGTTTTATTACGGAGTTCCCTTGCCCACCTTCCGGCTCCATCATCAGACCCTGGATATCATTTCGGTTCAGAGTACTCGTCAAGACAAAACAAATGAGCCCAAACACGATGGGGTTCTGACGTTTTATTACGGAGTTCCCATGCCCACCTTCCGGCTCCATCATCAGACCCTGGATATCATTTCGGTTTAGAGTACTCGTCAAGACAAAACAAATGAGCCCAAACACGATGGGGTTCTGACGTTTTATTACGGAGTTCCCATGCCCACCTTCCGGCTCCATCATCAGACCCTGGATATCATTTCGGTTCAGAATACTCGTCAAGACAAAACAAATGAGCCCAAACACGACGGGGTTCTGACGTTTTATTACGGAGTTCCCATGCCCACCTTCCGGCTCCATCATCAGACCCTGGATATCATTTCGGTTTAGAGTACTCGTCAAGACAAAACAAATGAGCCCAGACACGATGGGGTTCCGACGTTTTATTACGGAATTCCCATGCCGACCTTCCGGCTCCATCATCAGACCCTGGATATTATTTCGGTACAGAGTACTCGTCAAGACGAAACAAATGTACCTGCCTCTAATCATTAAATTTATCCAAATTAAATATAAGTATGTATTAGGTATAACAGTGCATCAGACACTACATCTTAGTCCCCAGACTGACCACCCATGTGTAATCTTTTGCTTTGAACAGTTTGAACGTTAATTTGTTCTATCAGGTCGACAGAATGCTTGTTTTTCACTCGGTAATATAAATTAAAATTATACCTACAAATAATTAAATACACTCACGAACAATGAATTCTGGTCATTTCCTATTATAATTGTCCTTAGAAAATGACCCGAATTAATTGACCGTGAGTGTAATTAATCTCGTTATATGTATACCATATACCAAATACATCGCGCTAGACACTTGCTAACTAAATTATCTACGAAAAATGGTTAATTGTCCGAAACTACTTTTATAATCCGAATGAATCCGTAACAAAACAACACAACAACCTAAGCAACGCACAAAAGCAAAAAATACAAAATCATTGTGCGCAGCATACCGAAAAACAAAATATCCCGCAGGCAAACTCAAGGTAAAATTAGAAATAGCAACTCGTTCTATCTTGTTACGCAACGAGAAAAACGTTTAATTTCGTTCCACAGAAACGGAACTTAGTAAAAAACGGTATCGCAAAAGAACGGTTCTTTAACCGGTGATCACAAACAAAAACCATAACCTTTCCGTTCTCGTGTCAATGAACAAAACCGGTATTCTACTCGGAACGGTTTCCGATCCCTGTTTACTATCATAGGCGCCCGTATCACCCGATACCTAGTATACGTAGTATACGCCTGCGGAGATCACGTGTCTTCCTAGCCGCTGACGTAGAGATGTGCATGTGCTGTCATTGCTGTTCAACGTGCTTTTCAATCCTGCATCCCCCTCCTACCTCTCTGAAAGATATACTTATATGGCTGTCGGCAGTGGACACCGTCTGCGTTCGAGTACCAATCTTTCTCTTGCAATTCCGCCCAATAAGTCCCGTATGTATAGGAAGTCTTTCACAGACCGTGCTGTAAAATTATGGATTTCACTACCAGTGTCCTTGAGGCAGGCACAGTCTGTTGCATCATTTAAGGAACAATTAAAGAAGCTATGGCTCTCAGACTGTTAATCAGAAAAGTTTTTTCTTCTTTTTTTCTTCTTGTCAATACGATTGAACACTTAGTATGTGTATAGGTATATATTATAATTATGTATATGTGTGTATACGTTTATAATATATTATACTCTATTTATGTTTAATAATACATATTTAAGAAGGTAAATATGTTAGGTTTTTATGTGTATTCAAGACCTGCCTTGTTCTCTTTGTGTAAGAATGAATTAATTTTATTAGTTTGTATATCTTCTTCGATGTTGGTTGTTCTTTCTCATTTGCTCAAGGGCTAGCTGGAAGAGATCCCTTACAGGGATAAGTTCGCGTTTGTACATAACCATTGATTTCTGTATTGCTTTTGTATAATTTTGTGAGCAATAAAGTGTTTACATACATACATACGTATAGGCTGTCTTTGCACTGTAACTGAAACATAATAAGATTATCCCTAAGCCCATTACAGGCTCGGAATAGAAACCTTTCACTGTTCAGTATTCAACTGGTCGCCACCGCAATATGGTTGATGGTAAGTTTTTAACTTTTTAAGACAAATAGCGGCCAAAAATAGGTTGACGTTTAGCAATATAAATAAAGTACATTACACAACTAGAGTGGTAATACAAAGAAAGGCCGAGATTGCAGATGTTTGCGGCCTGAGCTGCAAGCGAGGGGTTTATTACCTCCCGTGTTGTGTACATAATTTTATGTCTACACATGGCCCGAAAGCGGTTTTTTCCGTACGCGCAGCGTGCGGAAAAAGCCACTTTATGGCCAGGTGTGGCATAAATAGAATTAATTAAATATTATTCAGCATTTGAGAGGTAGCAATGGGTCTTACAGCGTAGAAATGATTTCGTAGAAGAATAATAGTACATTACTGCAGAGGGCGGGAAGTAAGGGGTTGTCGAGTACATATAGCCGAGCGAAAGCGAGGCCAGATTATTGCCAGGCTGGCAACCCCTTTTCACGCTGAGGTAAGTATAGTGCTGTTCTCAAATATGCAATGAATTCAATTAAAAACACTCCAAAAAACAAACTTTACTTTCTAGAGACACACAAAGTAGACAAAAAATCGAATTACAGAATGAAACATTTTTATCTTTTCATCGTTTATTGTTTTTTTAGTGGCGAATGGAAATTAACTTGCAGGCCTAGGCCGGCAGTATTGTATAAAATTCCATAAAGGTCTCTCGTCTAGCCGCGCCGGAAACGAGGTACTTTGCAGCCTATTATAAGGCAGGTAATGTCAATATTTCATTGTTTGATGTTTGAGAAAAATAAGATACGAGTGTCACATTAATTAGGAGCTTCAACAGTTATCCATTATCATAATTATCTATCTATTCATATAATAATAATATGTTGCATTGTATGCAGCAAATACAGCTAAAGGCTAAAGGATTTTGCGAACGAATTAATCTTTTTTTTATCTTGGGTGTGTATCTCAAGTAATTGAATTCTGTCAGGCGCATGTTTTACTGACGATGCTGGCCAGTGAATGGCGCAGCTCAAAGAGGGAATATTGTTTTAGTTTTCGTGTCTTCTGAAAGTTAAGCTCATCATCATCATAATTCAGCCGAAAGACATTCATAGCTAGACATAGGCCTGCCCCAAGAAAATAATTTCATGATTATGTACAAGTATACAAGTGTTTAACACTTATTTCAAAAACTAGGGTAATTTTCAAAAATCTGTATATGCAGTCTGAGACAGTGCTTTCATTACTAGGAATCCAAAACTTTATGAAAATAGGTAGGTATCTTAAATTTTATTTTATTTTGTTGTGATTTTTCACTTGTATCAGTAATACGTAGCAAGTATCGATACTATTCAGCATATGCCTGGCATGTTTTTTCGTTACTGCGGCGGTTATCAAATTGAATAGTGACTAACCAAAACAAAAAAAAAAACTTAAAACAACTGACTTTGAATTACTCTCTTTGATAAGAAATGCACGAGTTGTTACTGTGAAAAATACCCAAATCGCTGTAATATGATATCGGGGGACAATCTTACGCAAATCGAGCTAGTCCCAAACTAAGTAATGCTTGTTGTGTGTCTATAATATTTGAAAACTTCCCTCGTTTTTTTTTTCAAAATCCCGTCATCTGATCCTGTTTTGGTTGCAATAGGCCCACCTCGAAGTTATACTCTTTCAAACAAAAAATAATTTTCTAAATCGGTCCAGACGTCTTCCCGTAACAAACATAACAAAAACATACAGACGAATTGAGAACCGTCCTTCTTTTGTACGTCGGTTAAAAATACACTATTTCTGTTCATTTTATCAAGACTTTTAGTCAATCACGGAACTTTTTAAACTACCTATTATCCCTAATTGCACAATCAGATGGATCTAAATTGACTCTTTGTGGTCGTTAAAATGAAATCAAACTGTGTACAAAGCAATTATGGTACCAGTAGCCGCTTCCAAGTAAGGGTTAATAATTCCTTCAGTTTGTGCAACAAGTTCGGAGTTTTAGTATTTTTTTTGCGATTATTGGGCTTTTTTGCAATTATTGGGATTTTGGGCGAGCCATGGAAAGAGCTATGCTTGGCGTGTCTCTTAGGGATCAAATCCGAAACAAAGTAATTCGACATAGTACCAAAGTAACCGATATAGCTCAGCGAATCAGTAACCTACAGTTGGCAGTGGGCTGGGCATATCTGTCGTAGAGCCGACGACCACTGCCCCTAGACGAGCTCTAGAGTGGAGGCCTCGAATTGGAAAACGTAGTGTAGGGCGCCCTGTAACAAGGTGGAGTGACGACATTCGAAGGGCAGTAGTTGGTGACTGGAGGAGGAGCTGAAGATCGAGCTCAGTGGCGTGCCATGAGAGAAGCCTATGTCTAGCAGTGGACTGATACAGGCTGATGATGATAGGCTTTTTAAACTAGAAGTCTGAATTAAAATCATTAGTTCGTTATGGAGCTAAGAAAGTAGGTATATTTTTATGCTTATATCTTAAAATATGTGGTATAATAGTAATTCTTTTATTGTAATATCTGAGTACCTATGTAAAATGAAAAAAGATGTAGTAAAATTAAATTAGACTTAATAAGCCTATTTACATATACATTTAAAAATTAAATAAAACTAGTCCTAAAAGTAGCACACAAATAAAATATGCTCACTAGGTCATCTTCGCCCGAAGTGGTGCCCAGGAGGCTGGCAACGTTGCACGTTTGAATCGCGAGACTTATCATCTGCCCAAATTAGCTTTCTCTTTCTGGTCATCCGACGTCTTGCTGAGAAAGTGGTAACGTAAAATTTTCAGACTCCTGTACGTCTAGCATAACTGGCCGCGACTTCGTTTCTCGCGCGACAGAGCGTCACCTGTCACTGTCGCACGATATTGAGTGGATAGAGATAGGTAGCATTTGTCGCGCGAGAAAGAGTCGCGTGTCACAGTTGTGCTAGAGGTACTGCTCAGAAATATAGCAATAGATGGACCACAGAACATTTTATTCCGTGAGATGGACGGTATCAGGACCGCAAAACGGCGCCTTCTTGGACAGCGCACCAGCGAGCCAACAATGAAATCAGACACGACAGAAATAACATTGTTGTAGGGCTTACATTAGCAATTGACCAATCAAAGCACGCCGTTGGCCTCAGCGATAAAATTTTATAGGCGTCGGTGGCACCTCCGCGCGTCCGACTCACACACTCGACTTCTTTAGATGAATTGTAATTGTATAGGTAAGTATTTAATTAGTTATTATAATTAGTTGTTATATAAGCGAATAAAATAACCACATTTTTACTAAAAAAAACCCGACCGCGGTGCACTTTGAAACTGCATACAATCCGCCATTTTGTTTATTTTAACGAACTTCATACCCAGTGACACTTGCACCATCAAGACGAATCTAATGATGTATCATTTATCAAAATCGGATGTGCCGTTGAGTAGTTACGAGCGGACACAGGAACGGACATACATACATACATACAGGTCAAACACATAACCCTCCTTTGGGCTTTGCCGCAGTCGGGTAAAAAAATAAAAAAACTCAAAAGACAATGTTAAAATCACATTTTTAGACTTTCCCTAAAACGTGCCGAAACGCTCCACACTGAAGCCCATTATAACGTGACGTCACGAGACATACATTGTTTGAGGAAATCAAGAACTTTGTTCTGCAACAATATTCAAAGTTGCGTTTATCGTAACATAAACGAAAGTTACCATAAATTTTAAGGACCGATTCTGTAAGGGTCGCAGTTCCAATCTAGGTTAGATTAGACCTTCTTTTCTGGAAGCAATTCGTTTCTGTAAAGGTCGCAGTTCTAACCTAACCTACTTTTCTGGTAGCAATTCGGTTCAGGCAGCATTTAGTGGTAAAAAAACCCGAAAGGTTGAGATTCTGTGAACAACGAATATAACCGTGGAATTGTTTTTCAAAAACGCTCATTTTGTATCGAACGCATAATGTTATGCGTTCGGTATACCTCTAACAATATTATGCAAATTTCAAGTATGCAAAAATCAATCGGTATGCCAATTAACTTGAATGCGTTTTTATTATTATGCCATTTAAGCGGTATGCTCAGTCATTGTATGCCTTTTTCATAATAGGAGTTTTAAATTATGACTTATAAGAGACACCCTAATAAATTATCGCGATGTACTTTTCGATATTTATTGACAAAAAAAAAAATTTGAGATCACTGCACTCGAAAAGAATTGCAAAAAGTGCCATTTTACACGCACAAGGCGAACACGTAGCCAGAAGTTGGTAACTGGACATTTCTAGTCCACTCCCTGTGACAAATGTCTGAGACTACGAAACTTGTTAAAAAAGTAAAAAGAACTCGTTAATAGATGTTAAGAGAACCCCGCTACAGATAACACCGCTGAGGAAAAACAGAGGTTTCACCTGATGTTTTTAAATGCCTGCGCCAACCGCTATATTCCTAAAGTGAGTGCCCTGTGCCCCGCGCGTCCTGACCCCACGGACGGTGTTTCAAATTCGTACTATACCAACTGCCAACCTTAATTTCAGTCGTAGATCCTGGCGTGGTGAAGACCGGTGCGTACAAGTATGAAGATGGCACGCGATACGTGGGCGAGTGGAACTCGAAGGGACAGAAGCACGGCATGGGCCATTTGGTCCTGCCCGACGGGACGCGGTACGACGGGTCTCTGAACGGCGGACTATGCTCCGGTCTAGGAGTTATGGCCTTCCCTGACGGTGCCAAGTAAGTTACAACACATATCCTATCCTAATATTATAAACTAGATTTCATTTGCGGATTCGATTTGTATTTATATTGTGGGTAATCTAAGCTCGTCGCGTGGTGTAGTGCGCGGCGGGCGCCCATGTACAGGTGTCGTCGCCGCGCGCCGAGCGTCACGGCGTACTCTCATTGGTCAATTGGCGGCAATTACAGCACTAGTGCGGTAATGTAAAGTAAAAAGCACTTGTGTGTAATAAGTTGCGTTCCGCGCGTAAGAACCACGAAATAAGAGCCACTTTATGAGCGAGTGTATTGAAATAGTACATTACACAACTAGGGTGGTAAAACAAAGAAAGGCCGAGATCGCTGATGTTTGCGGCCCGAGCTGCAAGCGAGGGACGTAAATATGCGATCGAGGAAAATCTTTATTACCTCCCGTGTTGTGTACATAATTTTATGTCTACACTTGGCCAGAAAGCGGCTTTTTACTTTATAGCCAGGTGTGGCAAAATATATTATTATAAGTAATAAAGTATGCTGTTTAGTAAAATAGCGGGAATAGGTAGGCAGGCGAAACTGCGGGTAAATGCTAGTACTAAATAAAGCACCAGTCTCTTTAGCCCCAGGTGGCCCCAAACTATTAAGATTCCAAAAGCAAACATCAAATTTAAGGGAACTTTAGACGATGTTATTATAACCATACATCGCACTCGAGGAGCATTCTGCGGGTACGCCAGATGGTAAGATTTACAAATAAATTAATCAATTTTCGAGTTGTCAGAATAAGGTATTTGTACTTAGTATTTGTAACCAGGGCCCCGTTTCACGAAGCTACAAGTTACAATTTTACAAGCCTAAACTAGCAACATTGGCCGAATCAACCAATGGCGTTGCTATATTTAACCAATCTTGCAAGTCTACACTTTTAAAATTGTAACTTGCAGTTTCGTGAAACGATGCTCAGGTATTTGTACTATGCAATTCCAAGCACCTCAACAGTTGGATTTCGCTCGTTTTTGGCCGCCCGCGCGGTGGGCGCAGCCGATCGAACCTTCGGAGTTCTAAATGTCACAGTGGCGTAATATAATTATCCTGACAGTACGCCAAACGCCGTTGGCGGATATTTAAAAAGAAAACCAAAAAACTTGAATATCTCGAAAACCAAGGAGTTTTGACCCTTAGTTGACTGGGCCTAAATCATTGCAAATGAGCTGTAGAAAAACTCCTATCAAGGAATACGGCGAATTTCCAGTCACCCTGTATATAACGTATGGTTTCCAAACTCATATTTGCTTAAGAAAATTAGTTAATACTGTCAACTTATATTGAATTGCAGTGATGCATAATTAATTTGTGTGTATACAAGCAAAGTGCTTAATTTTTTGGGTTCATTATTATACCATTAAATTATTAGACCATGGATGTTTAAAAGAAGTCTTCACAAATTAATATAATCTTCAGCGTTAGCCGATATCAAAGAAATTACGAGTAGTAGGTAAACCTACTATACTGCGCAAAGTTTACCGTATTGTGGCTGTGGACGAGGCCTCGGCGCGTGGTCAAAGTGGTCTATTGTTTCGATGCGAGCGTGGAAATTCTGGGTGAGTACCGAATCGTCCATGTAGCAAAATGTCCAATGACGCAAATTGACTAGAAAGCGAAGTGTCCAATGGTTCAATAAGCATTTTGCACAATTAACATAACAAATAACACAGAACATGAAAAGAGCAATTCGTCTGTGAAGCAAAATGTTCAAATTACATAATGACAAAAAATCTAATACTACAAATAGCATATTGTCAAATCTTATCGAAAGCAACTAGCCCAAGTAGCATAATGACCAAAAAGCAAAACGTTTTATTACAATTTATCTATTTTCAGCGTGACATACGTAACATTATACGTTTTGGACGTTTTGATATTTAGGTGTTCAGCTTTGTGGTCGACATTAGATAATTTGCGTTTTGGACGTTTTAAATATTTGACATGTTACGTACTTAGACGTGTTATCTAGCCGTGTCGCGTTATGGACTATATGCTAATTGTGTATTTTACTATTTAGGCATCTTTTTTTTTTTTTTATGTGTGTTAGACAAGCAAGCTATCTGCACATAGGGGTGTGGGCGTGGTAGTGGTATATAAAAAAATGCTTTATTTCATTTTGAATAGTTTCAGTGCTCTTGGCTACCACTAGATACCTACCTACGTAGCATACAGTATTAGTTACTAAGGTACTCGTAATTGCATAGTACAAATACGACCCCCTCCCCCCCGTACCGTCTAATGTATACTGAAAACTCGAAATTTTATTGATTTATTTGTAAATCTTACCGTTCCTGCAGCATTAAACTTAAAAGTTACCTACCTGACTTAGTCAGCCGTCATGTGTTGCAAGTTTTGGAACAATATGTAAAGCTTGAAGTGTTAGTACTTTGGCAAACTCTTCAAAAATTGGCGAAAGCGATCATTTTCATATTTCATAGAGTTCTATAGAATTCTTTTTTAGTCTGTCTGTCTGGGAATCTTATCCTTACGACTTAGGTTTTAGTAAGTAGGTACTTTTTTATTCATTACACTCTGTTTAGCACAGGATTACCAATACACCAAAGAAAAAATAAGGTGTTACATTGAACGTAATACAAACTAAGTAACTACTGCTCAGGTATCGACAGAGAACCAAATGCATGAATTGAGTTATTAAAATACGTCGTAATTAACTTTTGCTAGTTTGCTAACAGAATAAAGAAATTAACATCTCGTTGTGTGGTCACCTATCATGACGTCACGCTTACCTGACTTGTTTGTTTTTTTTTTATGACAAATAGTTTCAATAATGTGTCAGAATGCATTTTATTCATAAATTATCGGCCTAGATAAGAAAGTGTTCAGAGAAAAATTGATACAAACTTTTTTCTCTTAACTGTCTGAGTGGGGTAACCACGATGAGAACAAAAAAACATGAATAATTAAAACAGTGATATTAATTAATTCAGATGATTTTAAGAACACGAGACCTAGCTGAGGGTTTTAGCATCAGGGAGATGAGTTTAAAAAACATGAGTTGTATTACGTTCAATGTAACATCTTGTAGTACCGTTTTCAGGCTAACATTCAATTTTATTTGGCATTTCTAAAGTAGACGTTCAAATATAAAATATCGGAGATGTCAATCCTACTTATTGTCCTATTAATCAAAATAAAAATTCATTAAAACAAAATAAATTATTGATTCGAATGTACACTGAACACTAGAAGTGAAAGAGTGCTGGGCCCATAACCTAATAACGAGAAGTATTACGCCTAAATTAAGCAGCAATTTATTATTAAATATCAGTGAACGGGCTACAATATACTATCAAGCACGGCGCGGTTGACATAACAGTCAACAGACAATATAAAACTCATATAAGAACAAAGAGGCTGGAGTTTTTATATCTCTAACAATTTTCTAGGTATGAAGGCGAATTCATGCAGGGCTGGTTCCACGGGCACGGCGTTTTTTGGCGCGCCGACGGCATGAAGTTCGAGGGGGAGTTCCGAGGAGGCCGCGTCTGGGGGCTGGGTCAGTACTTGAAACCGGGTCTCCTTCGTATCCATAATAATTATCGTTTGTCCTAAAATCAAATTCCGTACCTTTTTTGCTTTAAAAACCTTTGAGAGTAATTAATGAAAAAATACTTGTAAAATACCATAATTATTTTATCAATAAAATATCTCAATCTGAATTTGACAGATCATTCATTTGCCATAATTATTATTGACATAATGTTCTTACGTCCTAATAATCTGCCTGGATGAAATTTAGCCAATGCGTCAATGTATCAATTAACGATATGGCTGGCCAATGCTTAGGCCGTTCGTTTAGTAGGGCAACTATGAAGGTAATTAAGGGCCGATACAGACGGACTGCAACCCAACTGCAACTCCCTACTACGATTTGTATGGGAACTGCATCACAACTGCGCAGTCGGCGTGCAGTTGTGATGCAGTTCCCATACAAATCGTAGGGAGTTGCAGTTGGGTTGCAGTGCGTCTGTATCGGCCCTAAATGGCTGGTTTTCTTTCTAAGCAACTATGACCCGCCAGAAGGTCGACAAAGTACGATGGAGCTTCTATTTCTGCTCTGAGGGACACATGCTGTCTAATAAACTTAACCTAAAAAAAGGAATTTGTTTTGTTCAGTTTTTGCATGTGGGGGGCGGGGGGCTCCCCCCTCCCCCCGACCCCCATGTTCTAGGACAGAATAGATTTATACAACAAAAATTTGACGGACTCTGCTAGGCGGGTTATTTAATGTTGTCGAACGAAAGTAGTTTGCCTAGCCGCTTGACAGAAGGGCTAGACGGCCCGATGTTCATCCAGGCAATTAACTAAATGGCACCGTTTAGTGAAAAGGCCACTACTTGGCGGCGACATACATACTACGTAGTACCAAAATAAAGACAGGCAAGTAGTCAAACTTCGGCCGCTTAGGAGCGATACGTATTCAAGATCGAAGCGCAGATAGTGCGATCCATACTGGAGCATTCTTTACGCATTCTTAAAACTTTGCTTGTAGTGGGTTTGTTCACGGCGCAACAAGCGCGCGATTACTGCTATTATACTGCGGTAGTACAATTTTTTGTTTTATGTACTTAATGAGAAAGGCAAACGAGCCCACAGTTCATCTGATGGTAAGTGGCTTCTGAGGCCCATGAACATTTGCATGCTTCTATGCTAGTAATTTCACCGGCTGTCTTACCCCCACACCGGGATACAACACAACAGTGCGAACACTGCTGTTTGGCGGCAGGTTAGTGGGTAAGATGGTGGTAGTAATCAGGGCGGACCCTGCACAAGGTCTTACCACCTGCAAAAAAAAGCAATTAGACCTTTAAAATAAAAACAGCCGTTATGTATTTAAAAGAAGAAACTGACTGACTGACATATCAACGCGCAGCCCAAACCGCTGGTCCTAGAAATTTAAAATTTGGCACGTAGGTTCCTTGTAAGGTTTAAGGTGTGCACTAAGAAAGGATTTTTCATAGATTATCTCCTAAGGGGTTCAAATAGGGGTTCAAAATTTGTATGGAGAGTCTACGGTTTTTGAACTAAGAGGTTTGAAACAAGTTTAGACTCTTCATTAAAATAAATAGAAAGTGGTTTCACCGTTTTTCAAACTCCTCCTCTAGATGGTTTAAATGGGGGTTGAAAGTTTGTATCGGGACTCTATGATATCCCGTTAAAGAGTTCCCTTAGGAGAGTAACGGGAACAACGCGGGCGAAGCCGCGGGGAAATGCTAGTGTATTATATTGTTCACCCACAGGAAAGACGCTCATTTTCTAAAACATGTCGCCTACAGACTGCAATACGGCCACATCTCAAAAAAAATGGAAAAAAATTGAATTTTTTTTGAGATGTGGCCGTATTGCGGTCAGCAGGCGATGTATGATCTAAATTATTTCGAAAAACCATTTATTAAAAAGAATATGAAGTAGGACAAAAAAGTTTTCCATTTATAAACTTTTCCTAAGGCCCTTAAGCGCCTGTTAGCTTAATATAAAGTTTTGGTTTGTGTGTTAATATGATTAATGTTGAAGGAAATTTTCCTAAACAAACTTTAAGTAGCGTGCTTGCTTAGAAGCAATTTATAACAATTTATAACTAACTGAAGGTCCTATTTTTTATTTGACAGTCAGGATTAATTAACAGGTTACACGGAAAAAAAGTGTCTTGAGTTACAATTTTACAAATCTAAACATGCAAAATTGGTCAAACCGACCATGGTGTTGGTGTTAGAGTCTGTGCGGAAAGAGAATAGGCGTGGCGAAAAATGGAACTAACCTAACCAGCATGGCCACAGAACAGAAAATACGGCACATACGGTAGAAAAGCATTACAGCGCCCCCCAATCTAAATCCTATTCTCTTTCCGCACAGACTCTAATTGATTGAATCAGGCGTTTAACGGAAATCCATGATAGTTAAAACAAAAATATTGCTTTACTAATCCGTGACATGATAACGTGTTAGTCAATTAGTGCCAGCCCGTTAATACCGACTTGCGTATCTTATTATGCATTCAAATGCAAAATAAAATGCAAAACACACACGCACACACACACGAGGCACACTTTTGTGATAACGTAACGCAAATGTAACACAAAAGTAACACTTTTTTAAAAACTTAATAATATTAAAATAATGGGTAAGAAAAATAATTCTTTAACGCAAATTAATATTCATCATCATAAATTATACGGAAAAACTAAAAGACCGATCATTATGATATATACAGTCAAGTTTCTTTACATATACACACTTACGGGAACAAAAATATCTGAACACGACCCGGTCAGGAGCATAAAAGCATGTTCCGATATTTTTGTTCTCTTATAATATGTGTAGATGGAAATGAACTCGACTGTACCTTTTGTAATGTGTTTTTTCTGGTGTGCAATAAACAACAAATATTTATTTGTATTTTATTAAATAAAGTACATATATTTATTCCGGTACCTGTTGTTTCGTCGACAAACGTTTCATCGAATTTTTCATATCATCGAATTTTCATTTCGTCAACTTTTTTCTCTGTAAACGTTAACTGTTCAGGATTTTTTAAAGAGTCATCCCTTAAATACCTGTAGGTTAGGTTAGGTTCGTTTTATATTAATTTCTAGAAAAATATGGTTTCAGAGAAAATTTACTTTCGATGAAATGATAATATGTCCATGAAACGTTTGTCGACGATTCAAGTGTAAACCTTATTTGTATTGTAAATAGACCCTTTTTCCACCCTCAGGCCTGGTGACCTTCAGCGACGGAAGCAACGGGTTCCCACGCAACGAGGGCTTCTTCCAAGACTGCAGACTGGTGCGGCGCAAGCGCTGTCCAGAGGTCGTGCAGCGCGCGCAGAAGGTCGCCTACATGGCTCGCGCGCAGTGTCAACAGATGTAGATGAGCAATTCTATGAAAATGTATCGGAAGTTAGCATTTCATCGCATGTTTATTTCTTTCTGGCGTAAATTTAAGTATTAATTTTGATTTAAGTACCCTTGAATCGTCGACAAACGTTTCATCGACATATAATTTTATCGAAAGTAAATTTTCTCTGAAACCGTATTTTTCTAGAAATAAATATAAAACCAACCTAACCGTATTTACAGGATGACTCTTTAAAAAATCCTAAAAAGTTAACGATTTCAGAGAAAAAAAGATGTCGACGAAATGAAAATTCGATGAAATGAAACATTCGATGAAACGTTTGTCGGCGAAACAACAGGCACCGTTTATATTACAGTTGGTAACTAGATAAATGGCAAAAAAAGTACAGGAGTAGAAAAAGTAAATGATTAACCCTCTTGTATGAATAAAGAACTGGGACACTATCACCTTGAATAGCTAGGTATTTAGGCTGCTGGGACTCTCAAATTTATTACTAATAATAAACATCGAAATTCTACGAGGAAACTCGTTAATTACTTACCTCAGGCTCCCAAACTTATTTATACTTCGACTCCTATGGCAGGTTGTAAACTTTTTGCGACGCCCTTGTAAACCAGGATACGTGCGGGTCGTTCTAGGTTCAACTTACAACGACTTGAATCTCCCGTGTCGCGACGCCCCTGAGACAGTTTCGCGACTCCCCGGGGCGTCACGACGCACAGTTTGGCAAACCCTGACTTACCTTATAAACGAAGCAACGTAATTAAGGTTGTCAATCAATCAACATCGTTGCTTCAGTAAGTTAAAGAACATTATAATATGATCTTCGTTATATTGAATAAGTAATAGTATTGACTAGAAAGCGTGATATTCGATGTTAGCAGAAGTAAATTAATATTCCTTAGAGATTTGTTAACAAACATTTTAATTAACGTGTTAAAATTATCCGTCTTAATCTACTTCAAGAGGTAAATAATAAATACAATTTTCGTCTATCTGGGCTCCCCTAGGGAAAAACTGAGTACAATATTATATCCGACCCAATATTCATCACTCCGACTTTGCTGGGTCTCAGCTAAGTTTCATGCCGGAGTCTTCTTAGCTGGGCTAGGTTTACCGAACCGGCAACTAAAACTCCCATTGGTTCTATTCACACACCCACATAAGGACACCGGATCCGCTTCAACCTTCCCGCTGGTCCGCCCTCACAAGATGGTCCGGCCCAGCGACCTGGTTCGATACCAGGGAACGCCACGGCTTTTTGCAACAGTCAGTAAGTTCGCAAGTTGGTCAGGCTTCAAAAAACCCAATAGTCAACCTACAGTGGGTTGGGGTCCAACAGAAAAGGCCTTAAGGTGAATAGATCTATAAAGGCGTAGTAGATTCAAGTACCTTGGATGCACAGTGACCGATACTAACCAAAGGCAGGAGGAAATAGATATCTGGACCCAGAACGCATTAAGATACTCAATGGCCCTACACAAAATAAGTGTCCAAGCTTAGCCGCAGAAGAATAAAGATCAGAGTCTACAAGACGGTGATAAGACCAATTCTGATGTACGGATGCGAGGCTTGGACACTGATATTGAAGGAGAACGAGCTCAAAGCATAATAGGAGAAAAATAGGGCGAATTTGATCACATGATTTCTGCACGAGCCCTAAAATTGTCTCACCCATGCTAAACTCACAAAACTACCACTTTGAGAGGTTCATCCTCAATAGTAATCCGTATACGTTTAGATTTAAATATTCAATTTCACGAATATTGCTCATTTGCAAGTTTACCATGTGTGTGACGACATCATCGTAAGCAAGCAAACGTATTATTTGTTTTATTTGGCACTAGTTAACTTTACTACAAGTGACCAAATAGTACTCTTGTAGTTTCTCACTTGTTAACTCCATCGCAAGCCGGCAAACAGTATTATTGTATAATGTTGTTATTTGCCTTTTGTTAACTTTACCGCGAGTGACCAAATAACTAGTACCGTTGTATTGTTCCTCACTTGTTATTCTTGTTAACATCATCGCTAGGCAACGGACAATTCGTTATTACTTTGAAAAAAAACACGTATCTGACACTGACTCCAAGTAAAAATGCAATAAGTGTATATGATGTTTGTATGTAACTTTTGACGTTTTTCTCTACGACGTTTTTAGATACGAGTTTTTTCAGAGTAATGACAAATTGTTTTTAGTAAAACGTCATCACATCCACAAACTACACGTTGAACTGTCACTTTAAAAACTAAACAGTAATAAATACTGCCAGATCTAATTTTGATAAGCAATTAAAAATTCAAGTTCATTAAATAAAAACAGTTTTATTTATAAGCCATAAATTATTATAAAATTAACAATAACCTGAAAAAACATTGTACGTACACCATTCAGAGAGCTCATATTTGCACCCAATATTCTCTTAATAAATAATTAACGTATACCACAGACCACTGAACCGTAAAAGGTTTAGTGGTCTGTGACGTATACATAATTTAGTTTTGTTTAAGTTTCCTCTTGGCAATGGTCTCCTCGTCATCCAGACACTCGCCATACCGGACCTCCATGCATTTGCTTCCCTGTAATAAACAGAAAAAAAAATATCTTAATAAAATAAAGCATTTAGACTAGTGATGTAACGATACCGATACCGATATATCGGTATCGCCGATTATATACAACCGATATTTGAAGAGCGCGAAAAGAATTTGCTGTATGAAAAAAAATCCGCAAAAAGTAATTTCAATTACTAACTTAATTTATATATTGGTCTATTACCTTGTGCAATAATAATTACTATGTTAATTATATATTTGGTTCATAATAAAAAAAAACTGTGTTGACAATTTATTTATTTTTACTTTACACCTTCAAGACTCTCTGTTAAATATAGCCAAGTTTTAGGTATAATAAGGACATACAAATAATAAATCTGAAGTTCATTCATTAGTTAGCTAAGATATCGGTATCGGTATCGCCGATAATTTACTACAAATATCGGTATCGTATCGGCAAAATTATGTATCGTTACATCCCTAATTTAGACGAATTTATTGTGATCACCAAATTTTAAGGCACTCGTGTACCGAACACACTGTTAGCTGTACATTTGGAAACGAATGTCAACTTTATTGCAACTTGTCAACGTCTATGGGTGGTAAGTTAACTGTGGCTTCGTTTCGCTTATGCCCACAATACTGAATTCCCAATTCAATTGTCTTTATACTTTGGCAAAGTGGTCCTATTGTGCCACACTCACGTTCAAGCTAGCAAAACTACTGTGGTAACGAAATATAGTGGTATAATCGTAACGGAAAGTAATCTATGGTCAGGTCATAAATGATCTGTCAAATTTGAGATTGGTCAATGCGTACCCACGACCCACGACGCGAGAAAAGCACTAGGGCGTTTTTGATTTTTTTGTTTTTTTTTTATTTTAATAGTAAGTACAATAGGCTACATGACTAAAAAAAACTGTTTAGTCCGTCTGTTACATTATGAAAAAATATTGTACACGTATTTTTTGTTTTGTTTGACAAACAAAAACTGACGAGGATAGAGTGCTTAGAAGTTTCGAGTGACGTCACTCTTGAGTACAAATTGTACTCAAGAGTGACGTCACAAGCCCCCACTCCAGAAGTTTGATGATCTATAACTTTGTCGATTTTTAATATTTTGATAAACCAAAAAATACGTGTCCCATATTTTTCCATAATCTAACTGACGGACTAAATAGAATTACATATTTTTAACCCAGTCATCATCCCTATTCCGCTGTTAAGCCAACGACACGTTTTCCTAGCCGCTGGTACACTTTGAACTCGCTATCTCAAAAAATACTTAACTGATTTTAATGAAACTTACAGAGTTTCCTATGTTGGACTATACCAACAAAAAAAGATTTTTCGCAATCCAAGTTATAGGTTTTGAGATATCCGCGGACAAACATACATATATTTATGAAATTTGGGACACATGTTTAAGAGTACATTGAAGTCGGTTAAAAAAACAAAATAAAAGTATCAAAAATTATGACTAGTAACAGGTTCACAAGATAAAGCCAACAAAAGATATCGATACCTTTAGACTCAAAAGGCGTAAACGCCATTAGAACCTGCGGCGTCTTCGCCCTTTGAGTCTAAAGGTATCGATATATAGGTTACTGGAATAGACATTTGCAAGAAAATTTTATCCAGTATGTGATTTTTATTCGGCAAAACGAAATTGAATAATGCAAATACGCGTGCAAGGCTAAACCCTACTTGAGTATCGAGTAAAATCGTAGTCATAAATCACAGAAATATAGAAGGAAATAGTTCGTCGATTTGTATGGCAAAGAAGCGTGTAACGTTTTTCGCTTGGCGTTTGACGCCGAAAGTGCAATTTAGTGATGGAAAATATAAATTTTCCATTTAATTTGGTGGTATTTGAACAATTAATTATACCATTATTATCAGATCTTCAAATCTGCTAATAACATTGACGGAAACTGAACTTAACGGTATTCAAAGTAGGTGGCCGCCACTTCTTTTTAGCACGCGAGGTTCATATACTCCTTCTACCTCGATATACAGCGTGGGAGGGACTATACCGACAAACTTTAACTATAGATTCTAACAACTAATAGGAGTAAAAAATGTTATGTGATGTATAGTCGAAAAACGCTTACTTTCCGAGATATTCATTATTTTGTAAATGAAAAATCCCAAGTGTGTAACAAGCCCTAATAAATGTGACTAAGATACCTTTACTATTTTTTTAAAATCCTTTAACTAAACAGGAATTAACCTTCGCAGTATTTGATGGTAAGCGACTACGAGGCCAAAAAATTGACCTTTCGTTTCCATTTTACCTTTTTTTTTTCTTTTTGATAACTTTTCAGCCAGTAAGGACATGTTTATAACGAGGGGCTTAATTTACCGATTTATTTTGTTCCATAAGACTATTAATGTAAAATGACAATATTCGACCCATGTTGATATAACATTTTTTACTCGTCACACCACCAGGAATTCATTTCTAAAGTATGTCGGTATAGTCCCTCCCACCCTGTATTTCTGTGTCATAAATCATATTTGATGTAGGAATAAGCCCTCGTATTGACAGGCCGTGATATATGAAGCTTGAAGTCATATTTACAAGGCAGGGATTAGCAACGAAAAAAAAACGTATATGTACATATGACCAGCGCTAGCTCTAAGATTGGCATTATGCTGAGGTGGGACCGTTTTGTGGCAGCGTTTTTTGGCAAATTTTACTATTTAATATTTTTTGTTTGTTTTTTATCTTGTGCAGTCATGAATAAATATATTTTCTTTCTTTCTATTTGTATTACAGAGCTCAAAAACAGATACGACACTCATTTATTAGGGTTCCGTATATACCAATATGGTAAAAAAGGAACCCTTATGGTGCGAATCTGTCTGTCTGTCCGTCTGTCAACGTGAAATTTGAATTAGTGTTAAAAACCGCAAACCCGAGCCTATTGGACGGAAAAAAAAATCTTATACAAAACAAAAAATTACTTTCTTTTTAAAGGGGACCGAAATGGGATGTCGAAAATCAAAAGTAGAGCTATTATATCTATTGGGATACCAAATGAAAGGGCCTAATGTGTAGATTCCAAAACCGTTTTAATTTTTTTTCTAAGGCATGTAGTTTTTGATTTAAGACAAAATATAAAAAGGTTTTCTTAACTCGCAGCGTTTTTTAAAAATTGTAAGACAATCTTATTTGCTCCTACTAAACTAAACGCGACATATGTCGATGTATGGGGACAACAGTTTTTCAAGAGCAAAGTTAAGTTTATCCCACCATAGGTACAGTTTATCTTGAATTATCCACGTATCTACTGACGAGTTTGTACGGAACCCTCGGTGCGCGAGTCGGACTTGCACTTGACCGGTTTTTTTCTATTCTATACCTACACATAATACAATCGTAGAAGGACTGTGTTTGTTTGTTTAAATATTTTTCCAAAAAAGTAAAGGACAAACAAATAGAACAAACAAGCGAATATTCAAATACAGGATGTTCCAAGACTATGCGACACGGAGGGAAAGTGCCGTAAATATTGAGGATAGGAATTTTTACTAAAAGAAGACTTTATTTTATTTAAATGAATAATTCTAATTGCATTTTTGAAAGAAACCTATACGATGCCATACGTAATAATTAAAATTTAAATGTTAAATTTCATGGTCTTCCTTTTGTTCAGATGCTGTGTTATTCGAGAATTAATATTGTAATGGGTAAACCTTTCGATCGGTATAGCAATTTTTTTTATTTTTTATTTGGTGGCTTCGATTCCTGGTTAAGGCAGGTGATGTTTCAAAAATAATTGAGTGCACTTCTAGTCTCCTGTCAGCAAAATATCCTATCAACAATATTTGAGATACTTTCCCTTCATGTCGCATAGTCTTGGGACACCCTGTATATCGACTACCTACATGCCCTGTGCGACAAAGTTCAAATTTTATCATATAAGAAAGATGGCTCACTCTGCGATTTCGCCGCGCGGCTGTTTGTACCAAATTATACCCCTCCACTTACTTAAGAGGCTGACAAGACCTACTTTTGTTGAAATTGATGTTATTTAAGCAGTTTTTTAAGAAAAACCATTTGTTCTAGCACATCAAAAAAAATATATGTTAATATTCATCATATTTCGAAGACCGTGGACGGACGCGATACATAATTTCACGAAATCGGCTCGATAGAAAAAAATTGCAAAGATTGGTCTTAAAATCATCATTAAACGGTTCTATGTCTTTATTTTTTTAACGTATGGGTCTGCAAATAAAAACATGAAGTCAACATATTCATACCTAAACCGCTAACGAGTCACATTTCACAAATAGTCCACACTTTTTTTTATTTCAATTTTTATTTATTATTATCTTCTAAGACCCGGCTGCCCAGAAACAGTGACAGTAGGCTCTCGTTTACTCCGATACAAATAGACAGTGTGCGCTGACGCGCCGTGCTAGACGGACCTATGCTTCTCGTTTGCGCATCGAAAACATCGCAAAAATTTGTTTAACCTTGTGTTAAAAATCTAAAATACTGTATACGTACTTATATAAATCAAAGATATAATATAAGAAGTGTAAATATTTAGTTAAGTGTGTTAAATGTATGATCACCGCAATAGCCACTGGCCTGTCCAAATGAATACTCATTCAGTTTTACACCTTCATAGCGTTGAAATGTGGACCTTATGTCACTGGATATAAGGTCCACATTTCAACGCTTCTTCAGATGCGGTTTTGGCTACGCCCATCGAGAAACGTTTTGTTTGCATAGATCTATAAAGTTTTGGAGTCGACGGTAATAGTTATGTATTATGGGAGGCATCCATACACGAGTGTGGTTTTAGGAAACGAGCCGAAGCAGGCATGTCTCACTCCGCGATTTTATTTTGACGTAATTATTATTCTTCCTTGCCTAATGCATTAGGCAAGCTCAGGGCTGCGCCCACACGCCTGTGTGCGAAACCCTGTGTATGAAGGCCTAAGGTGGATGGATGGATGGATGGATGGATGGATGGATGGATGGATGGATGGATGGATGGATGGATGGATGGATGGATGGATGGATGGATGGATGGATGGATGGATGGATGGATGGATGGATGGATGGATGGATGGATGGATGGATGGATGGATGGATGGATGGATGGATGGATGGATGGATGGATGGATGGATGGATGGATGGATGGATGGATGGATGGATGGATGGATGGATGGATGGATGGATGGATGGATGGATGGATGGATGGATGGATGGATGGATGGATGGATGGATGGATGGATGGATGGATGGATGGATGGATGGATGGATGGATGGATGGATGGATGGATGGATGGATGGATGGATGGATGGATGGATGGATGGATGGATGGATGGATGGATGGATGGATGGATGGATGGATGGATGGATGGATGGATGGATGGATGGATGGATGGATGGATGGATGGATGGATGGATGGATGGATGGATGGATGGATGGATGGATGGATGGATGGATGGATGGATGGATGGATGGATGGATGGATGGATGGATGGATGGATGGATGGATGGATGGATGGATGGATGGATGGATGGATGGATGGATGGATGGATGGATGGATGGATGGATGGATGGATGGATGGATGGATGGATGGATGGATGGATGGATGGATGGATGGATGGATGGATGGATGGATGGATGGATGGATGGATGGATGGATGGATGGATGGATGTAATATCATACACCGCACTCCAGGGTAATTTTTCGGGCACGTCAGTTAGTAAGGTTTACAAATAAACCAATCAATTTTCGATTTGACAGTATAAGGTATTTGTACTAAGTATTTATTATATTGTATATTATATTCAATCTCATTTAATTTAATTACCTACGTAACATACATTATCATTAGCTACTAAAGGTACTCGGAGTTGCATGGTACATATCTGGGGGCACGGCAGTGGCCCCGCCAAGTCGAGCGCGAAGCAAACACTGCCGTACCATCCTTTACTGGAACCATTTCGCCGCATTTTCAGGCCCCTATTTGAGAACCTCTAGATAAGACCAGAACGCAGAAATTTTCGTCATCCAGTAAGCTATAATCACATACTTAAAATCCAAAATTTCAAGTCTGTAGGTCATTTAGTTCCGAAGTTAAGCGAAAGCAAAGTTTCGCATTTACGACAGACACTCACTGACTCATGATCATCAGAATAGAACTAGTACTTCCCATAAACTCAGAGAGCTGAAATTTTAAACATAGTTAGTTTTTAGCCTATCAAGTCCTAAAAAACCTCCAAATATTGCAACTGCACACATAAGTTTGTAATCCTATACAAATACATGCGATTACAAAGTTTCTTTGTTGACTTGTACCTACTATAACGAATAAAGAATGTTCAACGGCCAAGTCACACAACATTAAGTATAATAATAAAGAAATCGCAGTAAGGTACCTTAAACTTGACACGATTTTGTCTAGATTTCATTACTTTTTAGAGATAAACAAGCAGCTCCATCGAGACTTGGCTAGTTTTTTACAGAATGTTTTTGATGGGATACCAGGTTACGGATACTAAGTATAAATACCTTATACTGTCAAATCGAAAATCGATTGATTTATTTGTAAACCTTACCTTACCTTTATGTTTTTCTCGATGACCTTACATTGCAGGTCATCAAGAAAAACATAAAGGAAGTGCTGTATATTTTAATTCAATATAATCGTATTACTACTTACAAAAATACTGTATTTTTTTCTAATAAATCTTAACTACTTATATTACATATCCAAAATTCATTAAATGTGTTTGAAAGTTTTCATTACTTATTTACGTATTACATATCCAAATTTCATTCTATCTGTTCACGCTTTAATTATGAAAATAAATTAAAAACCAACTATATTATTTTAACAACGCCCTGTCTATTTTATTCTGCGCTCTATGGGAAACCTACAGGAGTTTAACGCCAGCTACCGGCAGGCGTGTTTATTTCGATCGCGATCGCAAGCCGAATGCAAACAGTTACGCTTCTCGCCGCTCACTTGTGAGTAGCGCTGGGAGCAATTAGGCGGGGCTAGGGGATGGGCCAAAATCCTGAATCCTCAAGGGCATTTTGCTGTTGACAGCGTCTTAAACAGCGGCCAGAAAGAGCACGCATAATGCGATAGAGAGGGACGGTCGGACCCGGTGCGTTCCGTCCGGTCGTTGGGCCAGAACCTTAATTTCGGTAGAAAGAGGAACTTCTGTAAGATTTTGCGATAAAATTACCTTTTTCCGTTTATGTTTTATGGTATAAGTAAAAGGTGGAAGATGATCAGTGGAATGAATTTTAAAAGAAGAAAGGTTTTGTATATTTTAACTATATTCCGTAAACATTTCAACGTTAAGTCATGTCAAACTGACAAGGGTTCCAAAGGGATTTTTGGTAAGATCGATACATCTCAAACTTGACAAGATACGATCACAAGATCTTATTTTCTTATTAACGTCATACGAAAAAGGACTTTATACTGATGACGCAAAAGATAATTTGGCATATTCTCGCTAAAAGTGGGAAGTTACAAAAACAACTTGTATTTTATTATTATTTTTCCATTGTAAGAGTTGACGAAAAATCCCGAGTAAGGCAGACATCCGAGTGACATTCGCAGTACGAGTGGCTGCAGAGATAAGTAGCCCCCCTCTCATACATTCGCAGTATGGTGGGGGGTATACTTATCTCTTATCTTGTACAAACAAACACAGTATTTCTATCATTTTATTATATGTAGGTACAGATTAGTGGCGTGGCGCCAAATATATTCTTAATAAAGCCGGAGCAGATTTGGATTACTTTTTAACCGACTTCCAAAAGAAGGACGGTTCTCAATTCGTCTGTATGTATTTTTTTTTTGTGTGTTTGTTCTTCAGGAGTACAGTCAAGGAATTTAATTTCCTACCCGTTTCATTGAAATGTTGTTAAGCATTCACGATGCATTAAGGTCGAAATTTCTATTTCAGTAATAGTATTTAAATGTCAATTAATATTATTTGTCACTGCACATTACAGATAACCTCTTTGCGAAGTAATTTGCTCATCTAATTACGAATACGTGTCACTTGGTGTAAATCGAGAAAATTTTAAAATAATTCCGAATCCAGACCCCGGAAAGTCTACCGCAAACGTCCATAATCTAAATTTCGTTATCAGCGTTCCTTTCATTCGAATATTGCAAGAGCGAGAAAGATAGACTTTCTTCGAATTTCGATTCCGGCGCTGTCGTCCTTTTTTGGTAGTGCCTTGACGTTCCAAATTTCAGTTCACCATGTCAATGTTCTACCCGCGACCACGAACGCTGAAACGGGTTACGAAACGTCGGGACTTAAAATGTAGTAATATACGCGATTTAATCCGTTTAAGTTGTTTTATTACTATGAGTGATAATCGCGGAAACCGAAGACAATATCATGTTAATGTTGTTTATCTGTTACCTAGTTACTGACATAAAACAATGCGTGTGATATGTCAAAGTAACTTTGTACTCTAGCTAGCTCTTATGATGACAGTATGATATACGATATTGGACCTTAGGTGGGTTGGAAATTAAATTCCTTGACTGTACAACGGTCATATGCTTTAAAATAGGCAAGCCGGTGGGAATCGGGTTCTATGGATGCCACGCCACTGGTACAGATAAACATACTTATAGTCAAAGTATAAAGACGAACAAGTAGTCCAACTTCGGATGTGGCATAAAATATTTTTATGCCACACCTGGCCATAAAGTGCCTTTTTCCGCACACTGCGCGTACGGAAAAAGCCGCTTTCTGGCCAAGTGTAGACATAAAATGATGTACACAACACGGGAGGCAGAAGAGATCGCAGAAGTCTGCGGCCCGAGCTGCAAGCGAGGAACGTAAATATGCGATCGAAGGCTTTCTTTATTGCCTCCCGTGTTGAGTACATCATTTTATGTCTACACTTGGCCAGAAAGCGGTTTTTTCCGTACGCGTAGCGTTTTTTGGTTAAAAATAAAATCCGCTTTCACCTCGTAAGATTGCATAAAATTGAAATGACCATTGCGCAAGCGCGCTCTTGCGTGACTTTATATAACCTTAATCTCATCTAAATTGGCCAAATTCTTGTGAAAGTGCATCGAAAAACGAAAGTATTCGCGTCAAGACTTTTATAAAACTTCTGCGGGTGAAAGTATAACGATATATTGCTACTTGATGTTGTTAAAATATGCATTATTGTTGATTTGTTTCAATAAATTTATTAATCAAAATTAAATGAACAAAAAATAAGTCAGTCGCGTCCAGTATTTAGATTATTTCATTCGTTTATATCGACTACTATTGATGTTTACAACGCAAGTAAAAGATATTCCCAAAACAAATAAGAAAAATCTTCCAGAACACACTCGCATAATTTTAAGTGTGAAATTTTAAAACTAACAATTACCGTTATTAATGTCCTCCGTTCGTTAATTTGAATAAAATACAGCTAATTTTGGTATCAAAATATGGTTTTTCTCATTTTTTCCCTACAAATCGGGCTTCTATAAAAATATTAAATCTCAAGGCCACGCCGCCGCCGTGAAAATTAACCGTCGGCGCTCATGCGCAATGCTTAGCCCATTGCTACTTCAACTTATTAATTCTGGCTCATATGTCGACTAACTTACATAACTTCTACCTTATCCTCACTTATTTACTTTTCGTTTATTGTAAAACTTTGTCAAGTCAAAAAGAAATTTATAGTTTTATGCCACACCTGGCCATAAAGTAGCCTTTTCCGCACACTGCGCTTACGGAAAAAGCCGCTTTCTGGCCAAGTGTAGAGATAAAATGATGTACACAACATGGGAGGTAATAAAAAAAACCCTCGATCGCATATTTACGTCCCTCGCTTGCAGCTCGGGCCGTAAACATCTGAGATCTCGGACTTTCTTTGTATTACCACCCTAGTTGTGTAATGTACTATTACACTCATTTTCGTACTATATGACAGAAACGTGATGTTTCTTTATTAGTTTTTTCAATGCGGGTAAATTACACCACATTTTTATGTCATCTACATAGATACAAGAAATCAAAGTATATATAGAAATCAAAGTACCTATGGTCCAGACCAGGACTCGAATCCGGTACCTCTGGATTTCCGGCCCAGCGTCTTTACCAATTCGACCATCGGAGCACCCAGCGAGTGCCTTCAATTTTACCATCTACTTTGACTTTTGTATCATTCTGTTTTAATTTTTCTATATACTTTGATTTCTTGTATATCTATATATGTAACTCATTTTTTTAATTAATACAGAGATGGAACAAAGTACGTTTTAGAAATATAATATTATTCTTTTACTAAGACTGAAAATTAGAGCAAGGAGAATCACAAAGAAAATTTGATTCGCCGTTTTATCCATGTAATCTGATTTAAGTCGCTAAAAGTGAAACGAAACTGCGAAAATAAAATCTTTTGAGAAAAGTATATTTCAAGTAGTACATTTAAAGTACGAGAAATGGGAAACTAAATTAAAATGTCAGAAGTAGACGTTCTTTTTCGTTACAAAACCCTATTAAAATACGAGCACTTATCTAATATCAATACCTATAAAATTTTAATCTTGTTCATACATTTTTATATTTTAGTATATACATGCTATATAATATGGTGTCAAAGATCGTCAAAAAGAAATAAGGGAAAACACCGGCTCGATGATTAGACGACATCTCAACTAAGCAGTGCACGAGGCTGGCACAGGATTGAGGAGCCATTAGTTCGATTTAGACACTACATAAAGACAGGTTGATCCGCTTCAACCTTCCCACTGGTCTGTTGCTCACTTTGCGCAATCAGCGAAACTTCGACACAACACGATTTTCCCAAAAGGACAATATACCTAGTACTGAATAAATATGTCATGTATTAATTTCATAACCTGTAAAGGGCAAATTTCCTGGAATATCATTTCATTGTTATTAGATTGCCAGTATGAAAATTCGACAGAAATACCATTTCCTTTTCCCGGAGTGGAACACACGCTGTTATTAATAGCAGCTTTATTTCAAAACGTTTTCACTCGAGTTATACATATAATTGTTTCAATTTTGTTTTTTGTATCTGAAATATTATGGGCCAGTTTCCTAACAGTTCAAATCCGCTTTTTTTTTACGAAGTGTCAAAACGCTCAGATACTTTACAGTTTCATAGAAAATATGAACAAATGACGTCACTTGTTAGGGTCGAAGTCTCTCTTATCTTATTTAAAATCTTCATTGAAGGTAAGGAGGAAATAAGCGATTCTGGATTTATTTGAGATAAGTTTTGGAAACTGAATGTGATAATTGGGTCGTTTTCAAAAATAAATGTCCATTGTTTTATTTTTGAAAACGTCCCAATAGGCTTAACTTAACAAAATGTTAATGTTGTTCCTTTGTATAACAAAACGATTTAATGTTACCATACGATTTATTGGAGTGGCAATGGGCAGGGCATATAGCACGTAGAACAGATGGCCGTTGGGGCCGAAAGGTTATCGAATGGAGACCACGAATCGGCAAGCGCAACGTCGGACGTCCACCAACACGATGGAGAGACGATCTGGTTAAGGCTAGTATGATATCTATGGGGGAGGCCTATGTCCAGCAGTGGACGTCCTATGGCTGAAATGATGATGACGATGATACGGTTTATATGGTTAACTTTCATTACACAAAATAACAAGATCAACATTTTGTTAAATGAAGACTTAACTACAGACACATGTTTTTGAACATGAGCCAATTAGTGTTGAATCATTTATTTGTATTACCAGTAAACTCCTTAATATGACAATGTTTGAAAATGCAACGTACCTTCGCCAGATAAGCCTTCATGTAGAAGTTTCCGAACAGCACGATGAAGGAGATCATGTAAATGATGAGGACATAGTGCATCCAGAGAGGGAACTCGCAGCCCATACGGATGCCGTTGATACCCAGGACTAGAGCGGCGGTGAACTGAATCTGCAATTAAAACGGTTTTTTTTACAAAAAAATATTTTTTTATCAGTTTCGGTGTCTATGGGTAATCAAATCTTGCATTGTTATCCTAATAATAACATAAACCAGGCGTCCTGGCGAAATTCGTTCGGCCACAGTTTTTTTATTTTTTTAATGTTTAAGTACTTAGTTATTCTGATATTCAGGGCAGAGACAAATCCAAAAGATCATAAAAATCGGTCCACCCGTTCTCGAGTTATAAATGGTGTAACTAACCCGAATTTGTTTTATGTATATAATAAGATGTGAAAGTTTGTGAAGATGTTTGCATTTTTAGATTTTTCTATGTTTGTTATAGATAATTTCACGAAAGTTGAGGCCACGCACACAACAACACTGCCATGTAATGGCAGCGGGATTTTGAAATTACTGTTCTTTTTTCGTACCGATAGTAGGTTCAACAGTGAATTGCAAGATAGACCAAACAGTTTGTTTAAACTATAGCCTTGTATTTATTACTCACTCATTCATTTCATTCATTCACATTTTTTGCAATAAGTACTTCATGTAGCTGTGTGTGTAATCATTCACCTCAACTCTCGTGAAATTACCTATACTAAATAATGCAGTAACAACTGAATGGATTGACTGAAATTTGGCATGCAAATAGATCAAGTCCTAGATTAAAACATAGGATAAGTACTTTATACCCCAGTAAGGAATTCCCTTGGGATAAAAACGGGAATAACGCAGGCAAAGCCGTGATTTAATGCTAGTGTATATAATATTCTCTCTTGTTAAATTTGACTCACTTTCAGGTTTCCGGATGAGCTGAAATTTAGCATGCATATTTAAATCGGATGATAATGCAATAATATAACAACACTGAGCCGATCTGAAGGTGAAGCTGATAAAGCCGAAAGGCCATTAGGATCATTTAAATTACAAAAGATGAATCCATCGTGTTCTGGCTCATTTTGATTACTTTTGATATCGTCGCTGGAAAGCAATAATGCTGTAACCCTCAAAAAGTAAACTTTTCACTAGAGCCAAAAAACGTTTGCATTTTTTTAGAAATTTTTTTAAATCTCAAACAAAAAGAGATTATTAAACCCCCTTTGGTAGACTCGTTGTAAAAAAATCGAAGTTTATAATTTTGGTGGTAAAATTACTATAAACTTGTTTTTAATATGACTTTTGTCGTTTACAGCATTTCGATATTTCTAATCATGGCACGCAATAATGCTGTAACCTACAAATTTTTTGTATGGAAACAATATTTTTACCAAATCTCACAGTCGTTTTAAAATGCTGTAAGTCTAAAAAGTGGTTCGTAATACAATTTTTGGGCCATGAAAACTTAAATTGACAAGATTTTTGTACTGCAATGTTGCTGTAACTGAATGAATGGAAGGAAACAGGTATGAATGAAGCAGTGTAAGTGTGAATGGTAGTTTATGTTGATCCATTTTAAAATGTCAGTGGTAAATAATTGTTGATCTGTAGTAATAATATTTTCTGAACTACTTAGTTAATATGCCACACATACATATCTTTAAGTTTAAAATGTCATGTATTGGCTATTAAAAAGTTATCATTAAGTATTGTTATATTTATGTTGTTGGACTGTATGCATCTACATGCAGCAGCACTATGTAATCGCCTAAACTAATTTTAATCATTTGGTTTGGACGATGATTGAGAACGGAAGTATGGTATTTATCAGGCTATAAGTACACAGTATTAAAAAAACTTATTTTTTTTACAAAATAAAGACGTATCAGAAACGCCTGGAGGAGCTTGTGGTTGATGAAAACAGTAATGGTGGGAAACCCATTATATCCCTGAAATGTAAGCTCATGAAGATTTAGTGCATTCTACCCATTCTGACTTATGGCGCCCAGTTAAGGTCTAGGAGGACTTCAGAGGTAGAGGAAAGTATTAGAAGAGAGGCTCATGCAGAGCAGTGAGACACTAAATATACTAGTTAAAACAATCGTTGTTTTAAGGTAGACGTGTCATTTTATTTAAAAAAAATATTATTTATCTAATCGATAAATATATTCAATTCAATTCATAAAATAATAAAGATTATTTTACAGAACAGTTATGATACACATATAGTTTACATGCATTAAAGTTTGAACGGAAAAATAATTAACGTGTTTTTCTTTTAAAGTAGGTTATGCTTATATTACCTCTATAATCTAAAGGGAGCTTTGCAAACATTTATCTTTAATTTAAATCATGATTAAATTTTTAAAAAAGAACGAAAACTAGCAAACTACAAATAAAAACGACCCTCAATACTATATACATACAAACTTACTATATATTTTAATATGTATTTACTGTCATTATTCATTTATTACTGTATCTTTAAAATGCTGTACACCATAGTTTATTTACAACATCTCCCGACAAAATGCTGTAAATGACAAAAATTGGTCAAAAGTTGAAATTTACGGAAAGCAAAAATGCTGTACGTGATGACGGAGAACTAATTGCGGAAACCATTTTGCTGTAAACCACAACGCAGTTGAAAACACGGGATTTTATGCGGGTTACAGCGTTTCTTCATTCCGCGATTACAAATTTAGGTGAAAAAAAATATGCTGTATACATTTTATTTATCATCACAGACAAATAATAACTATACCAGTCGACGCAGAAAAAAAAACTGAATAAGAATATGCAAAAAAAGCATTTTCGATGGTGGTGCGGGTTACAGCATTATTGCTTTCCAGCGACGATATGTAGTTTGCAATTATAAAAAAATATTGCCGCCTGGCAATATTTTTTCAAGTTGTGTCGTGCGCGAAATTTGTCGCGGTCATCTTGTGCTAGCCGTGCTGTATCACAATAGTACTTACTTACCTAGGGCGGTAAAACAAAGAATGTCTCAGATCGTAGGTATTTGGCGCCCGAGCCGAGCAAGGGCGTTAAATATGCGATCTGAGGCTTTCTTAATTACCGCCCGAGGTAAGTACTAGTACATTGTGTATCAAGGGCGGTAGGTAAGGAATTACAAACGAGTGTTTGTTACAAGGCCGAGGCGAAGCCGAGGGCTTTAATAACACGAGTTTGTAATTCCTTTACCGCCCGTGGCACACACAATGTTTTTCATCACACTTGTGAGGAAATCTAATTAAAATTAACCTTACTTAACCTAAATAAAATTGTAAAACTGACAGTGACATTAGTGACATATCCATAGACAATGCGAAACGTTCGGAAACCATAGCGGTACAGACCTAAAACGGTTGATTTTATAATTGCAAAATACTGAAATACACTATTGAAACATTTAATTAATGTTACAGAAATATGTGTTTACATGTATTTGCAATAACAGTTCTCTTTAATTAAATATTTCAGTGATAAAAGTTAAAAAAGTAAGTTGGTAGTTTCCTTTGAACATGACAAATAAGAGTAAAACAGAACCAGCGTTTCAAATTTAAAAAGAAAACCATTACGCCCTAGGGCGTAATAGCTCATTTACGGCCCGCAAAACCTACGTGTAATGCACCATTTTCGAGCAAGTGTGATGAAAAAAATTTTACATCTCCCCCGAGCCATGAAGTGGGATTTTCCGTCCGCGTAGCAGTCGGTTATTGCCACTTTATAGCGAGGTGTGACGTAAAGTTAACAACTATTGAACCATTCCATGGAAACGTTCGGAAACTTACGAGCTGTAGAATGGTGAGGTATTTCTTCCACCAAAGATATTTGCTAACGGAGGGGCCGAAGACAGACAGACCGTAGTAGGTGTACATCAGCACGTGAATAGCACTGTTCACCATGGCAGGCAGGAAAGCTGGAAGAAAAATATCGATTAAATAATAAATAAATGGGTGTATTTTCAAAAACGTAATTTCGCTGTCATGACATATTGGCGAATACTGAGAAGATTCTGCCTTATTAGAATTGGACTTTTGGTTACAATGTAGGTAGAATCAGTCAAGTTCTAACAAGTAACCAACGAATGCCAGTCTAGTGAGGAGGAATCTCTTAAATATTGGTGGCCAGAGAAATTACGCCAGCGAAAATACACCCAAATATTAGGGTGTATTTTCGCTGGCGTATCTTACACAAACCGAACTAGCCCCCATAGTAAGCTCAATAAGGCTTGTGTTATGGATACTAGACGACGATATATTTAATAGATACAAATACTTAAATACATAGAAAACATCCATGACTCAGGAACAAATATTCGCGCTCATCACACAAATAAATGCCCTTACCGGGATTCGAAACCAGGACCTCCTGCTTCGTAGGCAGGGTCACTCACTACCAACTAAGCTAAAGCGGTCGTCAAAAATTGAAGCAACATAATTGCCCTTCTCGCATCAGCACCGGGCTTGGATGTTTTTGCGAGTAGTTGGCAAATGGTATGTAATGTGGCAATGTCTAAGATAATGTCTAAGGTACTGTGAGGCGATGGATAGAAGTATAGTCCGTAAAAACTCTTAAGACCAAATGCAGTCAAACAAACGCATGCCAAAAACTACCTTATGCTCTGATTATAAGGTAGCTTTTGGCTTGCGTTCGTTTGACAGAATTTGATCTTAAAGTTTGTGCGGACTATAATTCTTCTGTGATTTATTAATATGTCTGCTGTATAAATTGATTTGTAATCGACAGTGACTTAGTAAAAACTGTAATGCTGTGTTTTTATGTTGAAATTAAATAGTAATAAAACAACTTAAAACGGATTAAATCGCGTATATTACTACATTTTAAGTCCCGACGTTTCGTAACCCTTTTCAGCGTTCGTGGTCGCGGGTAGACTGAGAAAATCATAAATTTCCCCTGTCAAAATTGTTGTTGTGTTAACCTACCCACTTTAAAAAATACAAACCGAAGACAATATTAAAAAAAAAAATATTTTAGGAGTCATTTAACATGGAGAAACCACAGCAAGATGATTTAATCTTGATACTTGCCAATCATTCTTTCATCACCTGCTGAAATAAATATCTGGGTCAGTTTTGCACATATTGATTGGGACTAGATCGATTTGTGCAAGACTGTCCTGAATATTTATTCCAATAGGTATGTAGACAGTGACACATTATGTACTTATTAAACCAATATTAGTACCAAGACTAATTAATTAGTAGACTTAGCTTAGACGGTATATAAATAGAACACTCAAATCGGTCTACTTAAAAATCTACGTTAGACTAAAGATGTTAATAAATTCAGTTCATCAGACTGAATGTAATGTTCATTAGACGGGAATCATTGAGACGTTCTTACGCTGAAAATGTGTCTAGACAAGTAAATATAATGATAATCCTTGTTCAATGTTCTTAAATAGATCAGACATTTCACGCGACCGATCGGCGATGTATTAATTATTTCTGTCTTATTAGGGTTCCGTACCAAAATGGTAAATACAAAAGGAAACCTTTATGGTGCGACTCTGTTTGTCTGTCTGTCCGTCTGTCATAGCCAGATATCTCAGAATGACTGCTGTTATCCATTTGAAAATTGGAATGATGTTAAAAATCACTGATTTGAGCCAGATATTAAGAAAAATCTTGTACTTTTTTAAAGGAAGCCCAAATGCGATTTGAACTACTAAAATATTATGGTATATAAAATTTCAGCTCTCTGTGATGATGGGAACCCGTGCCGACTTGGCTTCAAAGTTTGTATGGAGATTTGCTTTCTGGGACACCCCAACAAGATTCATTTATTTTTGTTAAAAAAATTTAGATGGGATAATTTATTGCACTGAATCACTAAGCAGGGGCATAGCGAGGGTGTTGTATGCAGGGCACGTGCCCTTGGCGCCAACAAGGGGAAGGGAGCGGGATAAAAAAGAAAGGAAAGGGATAAAAAAGAGATAAAAAATACAATCCAAATTCGCAAACATGGCGAAGTAGAAGTCTTGACGCAATTTCACATGGATATCACCGGGTGGGCATTTCTTCAGAAATACGTTTGCGGTCACCTCATTCATCTGGCCCTTTTTCATACTAAATTTATGGAGACAGATGAATGAGTCGCAGACATATTTCTGAAGAATAGCCCGGGTGTCACTAAGAAACAAAAGGGGCGCAGTTCGGATGCGTGCCCTGGGCGCCATTTTAAGTCGCTACGCCCTGTACTAAGCTACCCAGAGGTCCAAAACTCATCGATAGACGTAATTCTCTCAAACTAGAAGACTTTTATTGGAAACGAGAAGTTTTAACACGTAAAGACATTCGATAAACGAAAGTGCTTTTTTACTGCAGTTTTTCTTGAAAATTAGTATGCAGACAGTGGCTTAACTGTTAAAGTAGTAACAAAGAACGAAAACGTTCAAGTTTTGTTGGAACTGAGTGTTCATGAAACTTTGTTCGTTTAAAAATCATGCCGTACCTTATATACAGCGTGTTTTTATTGTAGGACAATTTCTGGAATCTCATATATTTTTGTAAGTGCTCTTCCTTTATTTACGAGTATTACATTACAATCCATTCAAACTCAGTTTGTCAGTTGAACTACAAAAGTAACTTTGTGATCGCATGTATCTTCGAAGAAAGGTGACTGAAATAGCAATATTGTTAGGCTTTGCATGACTTTATAGGCTAAAAACTAATTAATATCCCCCTTAAAAAATTAAGTATTATTTATTAAAAAATTAAGTATTATTTATTAAAAAATTAAGTATTATTTACTTGTATTTATTTTATACGATATTTGCTTGGTGTAATTTTATTTAAGGTGTTTTTAAATAAATTATAACGTTAATTATGTTCATTATTTCTGATAATTCAATAATAAAAAAAGCTAACTAAATGCAATTACTGTACAGAACAATAATATTTCTACAAAATTGCAGAGCCAGATATATGGTAGTGAATGCACACAATTGATGTCCGAAGTTTTTGCATCAAATAATATCTGGCATACAATTAATACTGTGTTGAGTTATGCGTTACTTCTAAAGGTTTTACGTCGAAAATAAAATCATCTCCAGAAACATTTTGTTATACAAAAAAACTGAAAATCACGTAACCACCTACCACCGGTCTCAGACCCCGTGAAGGATGTATGACAAAAATCACGTTACATTCTACCCGAGGTCGCAGGAACCACTGACCGCGGCTTTACAACTACCAGATCTAATGAAACGCCCATCCTCACCTCTTGAGTGCTTTACGAGGCTCGAATGGATACAAAGAAATGGTACATGGACTCATACGGTGGTACGATACGCACTCGTTCATATATTATCGATTATACATTTGAAGAGGTCTGTGAGACCTCTCGTAGGCGGTTAAGGGTTAAATCTCGCCACCGGTGGTAATAAACAGCACGCGTTATTGGTACCCAAAGGATGCCAACGGAACCCTATTACTAACCCTCCGCTGTCTGTCTATCCGTCTGTCTGTCACTGGGCTCTATCTTTTGAACCGTAATAGATAGAAACTTGACATTTTCACAGAATATGTATTTTTATTTTAACTATTATAAGATCAAATAATAGAAATGAAATAAAATTAAAAATTAAAGGGGGTCCCCATACAAGAAACGTATTTTAATAGGAGTTTCTTGCTTGATTTTAGTAATGGTAATAGGTAGATACTTGATATGTTCACAAAATGTGTATTTCTGTTATTACAACAAATAATAAACACAAAATAAAGTTAAAAATAAAAGGGGTCTCCATACAAGAAACATATTTTTTGCGCCTTTTTGCTTATTGGTACGGAACCCTTCGTGTGCGAATACTGCGAATCCTGCTCGCACTTGGCCGGTTTTTATTATTTATTTACTCTTTCTAAAAACTTATTTGTACACAAGTTCTCATCTTACTTGGCAATATACTGATAGATTAAATCAATTTAGCAGACAGTATTTTTACACACCCATTTCATTAATTACCAAAGAATATCTCCTCGAATGCTGACGTCGCAAATCTATCCTTATTAGATTGGATTGATACAGAATCTCATTGCATTTGTAAGATTGCCATCCAATTCGTCTACCATATCGGATTGCCCATTCAGATAAGGAAAAAATAAATTAATTGGTAAAACGCACAAATTGAATTTATCTAATCGATGCCACAGAATAAGTAACAGTACTATGTACAAAAGTCTCTCTTTCTCTCAAAACTAGCATTCGGACCCGCCGACTGGACGGAACGCACCGGATCCGACTGTCTCTCTCTATCGCATAACGCGTGTTCTTTCTGGTCCTTGTAGCCGCACGGCGAAATAGCGACGTGAGCCACTCCTGTCGATACTAACAAAACGTATTCGCAAGCTTCGTAACTATCCAACCTCGCTGCCGCTCGGCCGGCAACCCCTTACTTCCCGGCCTCTGCAGTAATGTACTATTATAAGGTGATACTGGACCCATTGTAACCAAGACCACCATAGGAAGAAAGGAATAGATACTAAGGTTCATTATTGATCAGCAGGCATTGAAGTTTTTGTGGCACGAGTAAAATTGTCCAAGGGACTTCCCAACGAATTAATAAATTGTACTTTCCTATTACAGTTATGACTATGAGATAACATATAATGTGAATATATAACTTGCATACCTATTATATAGTACTAGCTGTTGCCCGCGACTTCGTCCGCGTGAAATTCGAATACCCATGTGGGTGATTAAAGGTGCACATACCTATTTTACCGCAGGCTAATAGTAGTACCGCTTTCTACATTACATACCAAAACCACGTAAAACTGGCTGGGCCCGAAGCAGTAACTACCCCCTAAGAAGCAACCCTTTTTATCCCCCTAGGGATGAGTTTCGAAACGGTGAATTCACGTTTCTTTTATTGAAGAAACGTGATAAGTCAGGAGAACGACTTTTTAAGAATGTGTGGATATATTTTCTTGGATTTTAGTAAATAGGCCTTTAATGTAACATTATACCTCTAACTGTAAGAACCATTCTCTATACAAACTTTAATACCTTTAAAATATGAATTTCCAAACACTTTTTTATTCTTTTTACGTTGTATATAAATAATGTACTCCGCATATTTCAAGTTTCTAGGTTTATTAGTTAATGGCTCTGTCCAAATTCAAATTTTCCACCCCCATTTAGCTCTATTTAATTCGGTATGAATTTCGAAAACCGGCAAAGTTAATTTTCTTGACATATAATGAAGGGTTTACATATCAAGTCGCAGATCTCCTACTTTAAAAATCATGTCCCAAGTATACAAATTTCAACTCCAACTTTAGTCCCTTAGAAACTGAATTTTGAAAAACTGTGGAATCACTTTTCTTTACATTTAATAAACCAGTGTATACATAAAGTTTCAAACCTTCCCATGCAAATATACAACTCTTTTAAACCCCTCAAGAGAAATAAGAACCTCTGCACATGTAAAGTTTCTAGATCTATAAGTTTTTGTTCTGTCTTTCAAACTTTCAACCTCTATTTATTTTAATTCCTAAATAAGATGAATTTCGGAAAAAAGGAATAATGGCTTTTCTTGGCTTATTATAAAAAGACTATCTATGATGTCTTAGATCTCCTAATGTAAAAATCATAATTATATTCCCGATACAAACTCTCAAACCCTATTTAAGCTTTTCGGGGATGAATTTCAAAAGACGGTGAAAACACTCTTCTTTTAAAACAATGAAAAATTTAAACATGAAGGTTCATACCTCTTACTCAAAAAGATCGTAAAGTCCCGATACAATTTTTCAACCCCTATTTAAACCCCTTAGAGAATGAAATTCAAAAAACGGTGAAATTACTTTTCATTGATCTAAATGAAGAATATATACATGAAGTTTCAAATCTCTTACTTAAAAATATCGTAGAGTCCCGATACCAACTTTCAACCCCTATTTAAACCCCTTAGAGAATGAAATTTAAAAAACGGTGAAATTACTTTTCATTGATCTAAATGAAGAATATATACATGAAGTTTCAAATCTCTTACTTAAAAATATCGTAGAGTCCCGATACCAACTTTCAACCCCCATTTAAACCCCTTAGAGCATGCATTTCAAAAAACGGTGAAACCACTTTTCTTTTATTCTAATGCAGAGCCTAAACGTGATCTTCCAAACCACTTACTTTAAAAATCGCAGACTCTCCATACAAACTTTCAACCCCCATTTTAACCCCTCAGGGGATGAATTTCAAAAAACAGTGAAACCACTTTCCTCTCATTCCAATTCTACTGAAGAATCTAAGCAAGAAGTTTCAAACCTTTTACTTAAATAGATCGTGGAATCCCGATACAAACTTTCAACCCCCATTTTAACCCATCAGGGGATGATTTTCGGGAAACGGTGAAACTACTTTTCTTTCATTCTAATGAAGAATCTAAGCACGAAGTTTCAAACCTCTTACTTTAAAAATCGCAGACTCTCCATACAAACTTTCAACTCCCATTTTAACCCCTCAGGGGATGAATTTCAAAAAACGGTAAAACCACTTTTCTTTCATTCTAATGAAGAATCTAAGCATGAAGTTTCAAACCTTTTACTTAAAAAGATCGTAGAATCCCGATACAAACTTTCAACCCCTTATTATAACCCCTCAGGGGATGAATTTCGGAATACGGTGAAACTACTTTTCTTTCATTCTAATGAAGAATCTTAACACGAAATTTCAAACTTCTTACTTTAAAAATCGCATACTCTCCATACAAACTTTCAACCCCCATTTTAACCCCTCAGGGGATGAATTTCAAAAAACGGTGAAATTACTTTTATTTTATTTTAATGAAAAATCTAAGCACGAAGTTTCAAACCTCTTACTTAAAAAATCATAGTCTCTCCATACAACTTTTGAACCCCTATTTGAACCCCTTAGGGGATGAATTTCGAAAAATCCGTTCTTATCTCTCACCTACGTCATATGACCATACTACTGTAAAAGTTTCAAGTTCTTCGCTTCAGTAGTTTCGGCTGTGCGTTGATGAGTCAGTCAGGACTTTGCCTTTTATATATATATATATATAATAATATAGATAAAGTAATTTTATGTTAGGCAATGTCAATTTACGTAAATTGGCCTTTCTTGCAAGGCATTCTTGGTTTCAGTTTACTTTGAATGGAATTCGATTGAATAGCATTAGAAAGAAGTTATTGTTTAAAAAACACGTTAATATTAAAATTTACGTTGTTAAAATTGAATATATTTGAATTTTAAAATCCCTAAAAAGTATGCCTATTTATGCATTAATTAATTAAAATACATATTACCATTTTATAACATCGATGGCTATAGTCGGACTACGCTAAGTTTGCAGAGGTCGAAAAAAGGTTTTATTAAAAAATATATACATGGCAACATGCGGGAATTACAGCAAGAGGATTATTTAATCTTGGTCCTTGGCAATAATTCTTCCGTTTATTACAAAATGTGTCTACATACCTACTAAAATAAATATCTGGGTAAATCTTACTTCTTATCTAGTTTCAACCAAACTAAACGATTTGATCCAGGGTCTCAGAAAATTTCAATGAACCTATTTAAATATTATATTGAAATATGTACATGTAAACAAACATTGCTTAGTTTGGTTGGAACTAGATCAATTTGTGCAAGACTGTCCCGAATATTTATTTCAGTAGGTATGCACACATTATACACCGTGGGCCCGTACAACCCGACCAACTTTAACCACGTATAACTGATGATATTACAAGTAAATAACGTTATATCAACATAGGTCGAATTTTGTCATTTTACATTACTAGTCTTATGGAACAAAACAAATCAATAAATTCAGTCCCTCGTTATAAACATGTCCTTACTGGAGGAAAAGTTATTAAAAAGGAAAAAAAAGCTAAAATTGAAACGAAAGGTCAATATTTTGGCTTTGTAATCGCTTACCATCTAATACCTCGAAGGTTAATTGCTGTTTAGTTAAAGGATTTTAAAAAATCAGTAAAAGTATCTTAGTCACATTTATTAGGGCTTGTTACACACTTGGGAGTTTTTATTTTAAAAATTATGAATATCTCGGAAAGTAAGCGTTAATCGACTATACGTCACATAACTTTTTTTACTTCTAATAGTTGTTAGAATCTATGTTTAAAGTTGGTCGGGTTATACGGGCCCACGGTGTATACTTATTGAGTGTAAATATATTTGCCAAGTATCAAGACTAATTAATCATCTTGCTTGTGATGTTGCCATGCGTGTTTTTTTGCAATAAAACCTTTTTTCGACCTCTGTAGACTTAGCGTAGTCTGACTCTAGTGATCAGCATTTTAGTTAATTTCTATTTTATCCGGTGGACTTAATATCTACTACGAGATGTGTTACTTCGAAATAAGTATTTGAAACGATATTCGACACTATTTTTATCGATAAATTTAATATCGGAAGGAAGTCCCTTGTTAAATGACATTTTTGCCACAAAAACTTCTATGTCTGTTGATCAGATAAAAAAAACTTACTTGATCCACTAGGCACCCATTTAATGCCGATCCACCAGAAACTGAACATCGAAGAGTGGTGATACACATGTAAGAAGGTCAGCTGCTCTTCCTTCTTCCTGAGGATGAAGAAGAACGTGTCACAGAACTCTAGAAGCTTCGAGAAGTAGTACCACCACACCGCGTCTGCTATCTGAAAAGAAAAGAACATTAACTTATTAGTTTTTGTCAAATTTCGTGCGTTGATACTGTATATCGTTTACTTCACACCAATATTATAAATATGAAAATTTGTGAAGACGTTTGCATATTTATAAATGCTTGGAAACTTGGATTAACAACTGAATGGATTAAGGTAAAATTTGGCATGTAAGTAGACCAAGTCCTGAATTGAAACATAGGATACTTAATACTTTATAGGCTTTTCTCACGGGAGTGGTGATAGGAAGACCAGTAACAGTTCTCACTTGGTCCGTCCATCGAATAGAAGATCTTTCCCTCCGCTTGTCCTACCAACAGAAGTTTTTCTAAGTTCTGTGGATCACTTCTCGCCACATGTCCAAAGTAGGTCAAGATTCTTTGGAAGCATATCGTTGAGAGTCTCGTTTCTCTCTTAAGCTGCTGAAGGATGGGCCGCTTTGCAGCCCAGGGAATGCGAAGCAACTACACCACACCCAAACACCACATTTCTAATGCATCAATCGATATCCTGTCCTTAGCGCATATGGCCCAAGACTCTGAGCCATATAAGAAAATGGAGAAAACAGCGTTCGCATGAGCCTTCCTTTGTTTTCCTTTGGTAAAATTGGTATAATAATAATGCGGGCAAAACTGTGGTTCAAATCATTGCATTTAAGCTGTGTTTAAACTGTTAATCTGGATATAATAAGTTCATTAGGAACGCTATTGAAAAACTTCGCTCCCCTGCATTTTTCTACTGTTAAATCTTAGATGACTGTAAGCCTGTTATGTATTTTCATAAATAAATAAAATGAAGCCGGGACGAGCGTTCTGAATAACTACAAGGCATATCGATTCCGGGAATTATATGACAACTACAAGGAAGCACACTGCATGCAGCTGCAAAACTAGACACACAACACGGCAGGACTTTTCTGTTCTTATATTTTGGCCATATATCGATACCTTTAGACTCAAAGGGCGTAAACGCCGTAGGTTCTAATGGCGTTTACGCCCCTTGAGTCTAAATGTATCGATATTATCGTAAAACACGTCGTTGTACCTGTAGTAATAAAAACGTGTTAAGTGCCAAGGGACCAATTTACCGGGATATTAACAATCACAGGTCTCCTTGCATGCCAAATTTCATCTCAATCCATCCAGTTGCTACCCCGTTATTTAGTAACAAACATCCAAACCTCCAAACATCTAAGCATCTTAACAAACTTTCACATTTATAATATTAATAGGATATTAGTAGGATTTAGGAATAGGCTAGGATATAGGGTAGGATATGAAGAATAATTGATATTCTACACGTTAGACTTACTTGTAATTCATCAGCGTCGTACTTTTGACGGCAAGGTTCGCATATATAACTATATCTCAACCGAAACGAAGCGGTGAGCAACCTTATAGCTATATAAAAGTTAAGCCCAGCCATTGCCAGGTTGTAAGGGACCAGCAACCAGGTAAGTTGGAATGGTTGCCGGTTCTTCATCAACCTCGGCCCAGCCCACACTATGCATAGGTACAATATTGTGTAGAATACTGTGGGCGCCGGAGAGTCTACTAGCGGCCATCCTTTTGTTCTGTTATCTGAAACAATGTAAATAATTTGTTAGAGTCAATTTTATTAGGAAAGATCCGTTTTTAATGCATTAATTCAATTTGTTAGGTTACAGTACATTATGATACGAGTGGGCGAAGTTGGCGAGGGCTGCATAGCCGAGACTGTAATGAACAATGCCCACGAGTGTCATACGCCGTTTTTCAACACACTTGCGAATAAAAAATAATATTTATCATTTAGAATTTCTATTTTGTAGATATTTATTGTCGTGGTTTATCTATCCTCGTCTACCGTCACCTCGTCGTGTGGTGGCGGCGCATCATCATCTCCGTCTTCTCTTGTTCTTCGGTACTTGTTGCCGGAACATGGGGGGCACTATCAAGCCTTTGGCTTTCGAGTGCGGTCTCGGGGTCTCGGGTGCGTGATGACGCACCCGGTCAATGGGGCCATCATTTTGGGGATGGCGTGGTCTTGTGGACCTTCTTCGGCCGCCGCGAGCGGCGCTCGAGCGACGGCGTCAGCTGGTCCGTCCTCTTCTGTCCACCGCGAGCAGGGGCTCCAGCGGTGGCGCGGTGGTGGAGGTCATCTTAGCGCGGGCGCACAACATGGACAGGCTGCTCGGTGTCGGACCTGGTGGTGGCGGCGCACAGCGGGAATTATATCCGCACGCCGAGCCCCACGACGACGTGCTCTCATTGGTCAATTGGCGTTATTACAGCACTTGTGTGGCAATAAACAGTAAAAAGCACTTGTGTTTAATAAGCTGCGTTCCGCGCATAAGAACCACCAAATAAGAGCGACTTTATGAGCAAGTGTGTTGAAAAATTAAATTATTGATGGGCTGGGCATATTAATAGCTTCAAGAGCCTATAGGCGTAAAGGTTCTCGAATGGAGACCACGAAGCGGAAAACGCAGGGTGGGTTGGTTTCCCAAAAGGTGATCTAGTAACCTGGTTCAGGTTGCCAAAAGTCAATTTAGCAAAAATGCGTGCGAGCGACCGTTCATTGTGCAAGTATTTAGGGTAGACCTACGTTCAGCAGTGGATATGTCTTTGGATCGGGTTTTTTTTTAAAGCCTGACTAACTCGCAACCCTAGTGGGCGTAGCGATAGTATGACCCGGTGGTCGGCCGTGGTGCTCCCTGGGGTCGAACCAGGTCGCTAGCCGGACCACCCCGAGTGAATGGGACTGGGTGGGTGCCGGGGGCGCCTGGGGTCGAACCAGGTCGCCTTGTCCCGGTCCAACTCGATAGGGTCGGACTAGGTGGATCGGGGTGATATGGCTAATTGTAAAGTTTCTAAAGTTCACAACTAATAGCGTAACACAAAAATCCAGGCCGATATTTTATTGTATTATTACATATTCGACTTTAATTTGTGTGTGAGTGTGTGCGAGTGTCGTTATGTGTATTTAATTTTGTTCTTAATGTATTAAACACGTGAATATTATAGTATTTTATGCAACAGTTGTATAAGAAGGTTCAAAAAATGCGAATTGCGTGAGTTGCGATACGAGCCGCGAATGCGGCGAGTATCGCAAATAGAGACGCAATGAGCGTTTTTTGACTTAATTATACAACGTTGCATACAATACTTTTTCTACGACTAGGTTAAAATATAAAATACATGGACGTCACGCGTGTCTCGTCCGGTCTCTCCGAGTGTGTACAGCCGGCATGACAGTTGTGTCTATGGTAAACTTTTTTTTGATATGGCTGGTGACACGATGTGACGATAATTAAAATACTTTTTTTTTTATGTTGGCATCAATTTATTTAATTCGGAAAGTTTTGTTTTTCTTATGAATCGTAGGAATTTAATTGTTTGTTAAGTTGGTAGTTGTGAATTTTTATCGTGAAGTTAGAATTGAGCGCTTAATCCTTGACCTAAGTTTAACCTAGATTTAGAAGTCTGTGGATGCTAGCAATAACGTAAAGTGACTATAACGACACTAGTGCTGTTATGGGGAATAGAGTATAGACTTCTCTGAACTCATATTATGTATGTTCTTATATTAGTGTTCGTGACCAAGTAAAAGACAGATAACAGTACAGGAGTAGAAAAATATGTGTTTATGCAACTGTTACATAATGAGAGACCTTAAAACACGAGTGTGGTTTCATGAAACGAGCCGAGAAGGCGAATTTCATAATAAGATCACACGAATGTTAACATAATTATGTACAGTTGCATACATTACTTTATCTACACACATACAAATCTATAAATACATTGATTGCAATAATGGTGGTTATTATATACGGTTTCCGAACGCATAATAGAAGATTTATTATATGGGTGTAGATAAACATAATCATTTAGAAAGAAGAACCAAAAGAGGTAATTCGCAAAAATTAATCACCTTCAAAATTCTGCCGCCATACTGCGTACTGAATTGTATAGATATTAGGAATTTCGAAACTAAAAAAACGTTGGATGGGGCCCTTTACCTTATGGCGGCAGGATTGTTTTTATATGTAGAATTTTCACAACTAGAATATAAAAATTATAACGAATTCAAAGATTAAATTAATTACAATCATTCATTTACATTACAGCTTAAGCCTATTTTAAATTTCTATATCAGAAGTATAAAAAAACGTAATATAAAATATCTTATAACAGAAGTTTTTACCGCTTACTACGCATTTAACTGTACCTGACTCTTAAATTTTATAATGTTATTAAAATCAGCACATTTTGAGTTTTAATTCATTTTAGAGTTTTATTTCTGAAGTTTTAAAGGAGCAGTAAAATGTTATATGCAGTAATATTACGGCCGGCTAGCTATTAAAAAAGATTTAGAAATACTATGTAAGATAGTCCATAACATCTCAACGTTGTTATTGAATATTTTATAGGCAATCAAAGTAACATCAGGAGTGGCTGAAGTGGCTCACACCGCAATTTCGCCGCGCGGCTACGCTGGCGAGTAAGCGAGTAAAGTTGGGCGAGTAGCATTAAGCCGGGTTCCCACCGCGAGCGGAGCGGGCTCATTAATGACTCCGTTTAACTTTCATTGCTGGACGCACTCGTAACAGTAAATAGCATACAAGCACTTCGCCATTATCGAGCAGTGGCGTGGTGTAAAAGATATCCTTGGGCAAGCCGGTGCAGATTTGGCGTACATTTTCCTTAGGAGCTGTACAATATGGTGCACAAATCCCTGATATTAGGCAAGCCGGTAGAAATCGAGTTCTTTAGACGCCACGCTACTGTTACCGAGTACGGTCCGCTCGCAGTGGAAACCTGGCTTTACATTGCGGATCGATTGATCCCACTGTGCGGTCAGCCCGCAATGAATTGTTACTCGCCCATCTTTACTCGCTTATTTGTTGGCGGTGGGACCAGTGCCTATTACTACCAAATGTTGCACCCACGGAGAGGGTTAGTTTTATTTTTACCCGACTGCGGCGAAGCTCAAAGGATTATGTGTTTGACCTGTATGTATGTATGTATTTATGTTTGTATGTATGTATATCCGTTCCTATGTCCGCTCGTTATACATCTTTAGATTCGTCTTGATGGCGCGAGTGTCACTGGGTTCATTAAAATAAACAAACTGGCGGATTTTCTGCACTTTTAAAGTACACCGCGGTCGGGTTTTTTTAGTAAAAATATTTAGTTATTAAACAAGAATAAGATTTTCGCATGCCAAATTATGGCGAAACATGCCTTCATGTAACTAAATCCTACTTATTATAAAATTGATTGTCTTAATCCTACCGCAAGTTACATGGCGTTATCTACGTGGTCAATAACCATTTACATAAAGACTTAAATCATTAAGACCGCAAGCGATTTTAGTTACATCAACCATCACACCATCTTCACAAAAGAAGAAGGTGTCATGTGCCCTTGCGGACATACGTCATTTCGGTTCTGCGTCAGGTGAGTGAAAGCACTCATTAGAAGCAGTTTCCGTTTGCGTAACAATCTCGAGAACTGGGTGGATAACCGCATCATATATAATTTAGGTCCTATCGCCTGTAATTTTTCGATCGTAAATATACCTAATTTCATAGGGAATAGAGCTCACATTTAAACGCTGCGACATTATGATACGAGGCTAAATGAGGAATGATTCGATAGGAATCTAATTACAAGAAGCTGTTAACGCGGGCACTCAGATATTTTACGTGTGAAAACTGACAGAAGTAGAACAGTCTAATGTCATTAGAAGGGTTATCAATGGTAAATTAAAAAACTGGTCAAGTGCGAGTCAGACTCGCGCACCGAGGGTTCCGTACAAACTCATAAGTAGATACATGAATAGTTCAAGAAAAACTGTATGGCGATTAGTTTAGTTGGAGCAAATAAGTATGTGTTACGATTTTTGCAAATTTCTCAAAAACTTTGCAAGTTAAGAAAACCGTTATATTTTTCCTGTAATATTTAGGACAACATTAATAATCGATAACTATTACAGATTTTTCTGTTTAGTAACTTCGAAGATAATAGGGGAAATGGTGTTTTTTTAACGTTCTTCGTCATAAATCAAAACCTACTTATTTAAAAAAAAAAAAAAAACAAAAAACGGTGTTTTATTTAATCTACAAATCAAGTCCCATTACGGACCCCTTTAAAAACAAAGTAAAAAAGTTACAATATTTCTGTTACATCCAGTAGGCTCGGGTTAGCTACTTTTAATACTATTTCAAATTTCAAATCGATAGCAGCAGTAGTTCCTGAGATTTCTGGCTGTGACAGACGGACAGACAGGACTCGAACGGACAAGAATCGCACCATAAGGGTTCCTTGTTTACCATTTTGGTACGGAACCCTAAAAATAGTAGGTAGGTACATTACACAACTAGGATGGTAAAACAAAGAAATGCCGAGATCGCAGATGTTTGCGGCCCGAGCTGCAAGCGAAGCTAAAGGACGTACCAAAACCTAAGTTTTGGTGTTATGGATGATCAGTAAGTGAGTGAGTCAATGACAAAACTAAGGAACAACTGGACAAAACAAAGGAACACTTTGACGTGCAATAGTTCTTAAACTACAAGTTCAAATTGAATGTTATTGAGCATATATTTAAGTCACATTATGCATTATACCAGGTGTTGCCTGTACTAGAAGCAAATAATTAAAACGTAGATTGTACTCCTCAAACTGAACAACATTTTTTCAGTGACATTTAAAAATAACTTATGTTTTAATTTTAGTATACACATTAAAGTTTATTTGAAACTGCAATGTATTGCGATTTTTTTTATGTTTGTAGCGTTACAAGCGACGTCAATTAGACTGATGTTAACGTACATTGAAAATACTATTTAATTTGTTTGAAAAAGATAAAATCTAGAGATTACATAATTGTTGAAAGTTTTTAAACAAAATTTTTGTTGTTTGAAGAGTAAAATCTACGTTTTAATTATTTGCTCCTGTTACAGGCAACACCCGGTATATACCTGAAAATTCGGGGTTCTAGCTTTAGCCAGCACATAGGAGAATGGCTTCGAGAAAAGGATGGTACGGCCGTGCCTTTGTTCTGCTCGACTTGGCGGGGGCACTGCCATGCCCCCAGATGTGCCCCGTCACCGCTTAAAACTCATACAAAGCTATCATATATTTCATTGTCAAACTGATGACTGATTCTATCAATACTTTGTCATAATCTCGACTGAAAACATATTAAATTTTCTAAGGCCTTTCATAACATACAGTGCGTTACCAGCAAGCAGGCTTTTTTTTAAAGTAGGGTAAAGGAACGTTGTTTCTTAACCTAACCACGACCTTCATTTAATTCATCGACTAAAATTCCGATTTCATAAATTTTCTAACGAAATTTTAATTGCAAGCAATGTACAGCAAAGTAATGCCAGCCCTTCATTCTATGTTTATAACGAAGACATCAAGATAAATGCCTGCATCTACCTATTTCAACAATTAGAGATACCAGGATTGCTACACTTAAGAAAACTACGGAAAAACAACACTAATAAAGTAAAACTTAAAAAGCAATACGAGTACTAGACATTTGGACCTGTTTGAAGTGATCGAGAATCCTTTCTTCAAGTTGTACGTGCACAATTCCGTTTATAGGCCTTTCAGACTAACCAGATAGGACCATGCATTCTCTGGACCTCGCTGGACAGCCATTGTTATCAAACGAAGATTATGTGGATGCCGCTGATTTCGAAACCACTCTCGATAAAGTCTCAAGGCTTGAGGAACATTTCCACGTGTCGCACAAATCATGTCAGATAATTCATATGTGTCTTTAGCCATTTTAACGCAAAAAAATATCAGTTTTGCAAATAAATGTTTGTTTTGTAATTTGACAAGCCAATGTCAATACTTTTGTAATTGTCATGTCAAATTTTAGAAAAAACTCTTTAAGCTGTGTAAAAAACTCCATACATAAACGTAATGATAAGGACGGCATTAATTGTGGGATTGTTTTTCTCAACTTTTCACCTCCGTACCACGACATGGCTTGTACCAAGTGCATCAGCGATATGAATAACGATAATTACGTAGTACACCTACTACAAATTACGTAGTACACCTACTACATTTAAAGTGCGGATTTAGGAAATTGAATTATGCAGTTAATTCGCATAATTAGGATTTGCTAATACTTGCAAACGATTGCTAATGAAGCATATTATTATCAGTTTTAATAAATGCCCGCATACCGGTAACACACTGTATACGATATTTATAACATATGCACATATAAGAAGACTGTCAACCATCTTAGATTTATCGAACACTTGACTTCAAAGGAACATTCGCAAATATGAAACCAATATACGATACTGATTGATCCCTTTTAAAAGTTCAATCATTGCAAATAGCAGTATGAAATTCTGATTTTTATATAAATAGCGCTTTATCCTGTTTATTTCAATGACGTTTGAAAATTACATTTGATTAGATTTTTACATTGTGCGTAATACCAATTAAGCAATTCCGGCTCAGTTAACGACAGAGAACAAAATGCACGAATTGAGTTATTAAAATACGTCTTAATTAACTTTTGCTAGTTTGCTAGTAAAATCTTGTAGCGTGGTCACCCATCACGGCGCCACGCTTTGATCTGTTTGTTTTTGTATGACAAATAACTTCAGTAATGTGTCAGAATGCATTTTATTCATAAATTATCGGCCTAGGTAATAAAAGGTAAGTGTTCTCTACAAAATTAGATTCAAACTTTTTTCTCTTAAGTCTCTAAGTAGGGTAACCACGAAGAGACCAAAAAAATATGAATAGTTAAAACAGTGATATGGATTAATTAAAATAACTTTAACAACACGAGACCTAGCAGAGGGTTTTAGCATCACGGAGATGAGTTTAAAAAATACGAGTTGTATTGCGTTCAATGTAACACCTTGTATTTGTTTAAAAAACAAACCAGTTGATTACTTTTCTGGAAAGTTCTTTTAAGTATTAAGTTACTTTGGGTTGTTAGTAAAAGTTAGAATTTTCCTTTGCGAACATTTTCAAAACAAAAATTAATATTAAATTATCATTTTTTTCAGGGAAAAGTGCGTACTCATCGTTCTTCTGTTTGCCCTGGGGGTATTCTCGCAAAACCTTATTTTTAGTACCTAATCGGAGGAGCGAGAAAGCTTTTGGATTTGATAGTAAGTAATATGTAAATTCCATACGTGAGAAGCATAGCACTATAAGTATGGAAAACAATTACAGTGTTACGCTTCTCAGGTACGGAATTGCTGTCTTATATTTTCCTATTCTTTACGATAAAATTGTAAAGCACAACAATTTTTACACAATCCTAATTTTGTAAACAAAATTGGAAACTAAATAAAATAAAAAATCGAACTTGTCGAAAAATTATGCGTGATAAAATTCGGGATAACCATACTTTCGGACAAATAAAACGTACGCCAAATAGAAGGAACCCGTAACAAACATCCAAATATCCAAACATCTAAACGTCCAAATATCTTCACAAACTTTCACATTTATAATATTAGTGTGATGTGATTATAGATAGATTGTTAGTGGTAACCTATCGCAAACACTAAAAACCATTCACCGAATTTCATTTGGCCAAAAACTATTCGAATTATTATCGTTTGTCCGATGACAGGTTTCGTATTTTTTTCTGTTCACCATTTCACGTTTAGTAAAAGTTTCGTTTGTCCGAAAAACGTTTCCCATCTCATTCACTTGCCCTATGAATTGTTACGTATTTTGTTTCGTTGCCCATTTTTCATTTACCCAATGATACTTTTCGCACTGGATACGTTTAGACATATTTTCAGTTTACCTTTTAACGATATCCCAAGTTATTTCTCGGCAGAGGTATGTTTCCCTAAATCTAAAATAAATGTTATTTTAGAAAAGAAAATTAGTTATTATTAGTTTTTTAGAGAAAGGTCAGTAGGTTAGGTTGGTTCATAAAAAAGTGGCCGTTTGGGGAAGTGACTTTCACAGAAAACTTATATAGGCAGAAGGACAAAGGGGGGACGGGGGGGCGGAGCCCCCCACAAGGGGGGCTCGGGGGGCGGAGCCCCCCGCATGGAAAAAAAACTCAAAACAAAGGTTCAATTAGGTAAAAAAGTAGGTTAGGTTAGGTTTGAACTGCGTCCCCCAACAAAAACGAACTGCTACCAGAAAAATAGGTTAGGTTAGGTTTGAACTGCGTCCCTCAACAAAAACGAACTGCTACCAGAAAAATAGGTTAGGTTAGGTTTGAACTGCGTCCCCCAACAAAAACGAATTGCTAGGAAAAAAGTAGGTTAGGTCAGACATATTTAAATAAGTTTTCACTATCGCACTGTACTACTCAGTATTAGCTTTAATAATACACTATAACAAGTTTTATGTGGCTAGTAAGGTTGTCTTTATAAAAATACAAAGCGGGTAGATTCTTCCAGACTAGTTTGCCAGGTATAAAAATAAATAATTGTAAATTGTAATGCCAGCTGTACACATGTCGAATAGTTAAAAATCGAATCGTTACATCGGACAAATGAAATCAAAGTCAATCGAAAAAAGTCGAATGGTGAATAAATCGAAACGTTACTTCGGGTAACTGATATTATGGTGAAACGAGATTTAAGGCAAACCGTAATTTGTCGAATGATTAAAAAACCGAACCAATAAATGCCGAATCGTAATAATTCGAAATGAAAATTCGGACAAACGAAAAAAAATTGAAACGATATTTGTCGAATAGTTTTTGCCGAAACGAAATTCGGACTAACGTTTTTAGTGTTTCAGATAGGTAACCATTGTTAGTATTTACAGTAAGAAATAACTTAGTCTAGTGTTACACAAATAGGAAATGTAAAAAATATAGAAAGTAAAAAAGTAATCAAAACCTAAAACTAAATAAACATAAAAAAAACAATTATAAAGAGATAGATTGTTGATTCAGATTTCAATTTGATTTTTTTACAGACTCGCGACGTCATCAGCTCACAGAGCCACCTAGTATTTAATAATTAACCCGGGGTTAGTATGGTAGATAAAGGATACAACAGCTGTATGGGGTCAACCCGACCGGAACCCGGACGCGACCCGGATTTTGATATTTACCTGGTGTCAAGTGTTCCATGAAAACTGAAGGAATTATCTATTGAAATAAGATACTGTTATAAACGCAGTTATATTTTGTACATGTTATTTATTTACAAAGAACTAAAATGTTCTATGACAAGAAATAAGGCTTCTGTGTTTTTGTCAATAAATAATGAAGAATTAGACTTTTTACCATTTAATTAATGTATGCAGTGTGTAATAAGAAACATTATCGAAATTACAATAATTCAATAACCCAACCCGACTGACGCCGGGTTAACAGCACAGACACAGTAAGGGCCGATACAGACGGACTGCAACCCAACTGCAACTCCCTACGATTTGTATGGGAACTGCATCACAACTGCGCAGTCGGCGTGCAGTTTTGATGCAGTTCCCATACAAATCGTAGGGAGTTGCAGTTGGGTTGCAGTCCGTCTGTATCGGCCCTAAAATAGCAGTAATTTTTCTTACTACAAAAGGTACATCGCGCGCTTGTATGTGTGCGCGCCGTGTACGAACGCACTACAAGCAAAGATTTAAGAATGCGTAAGAATGCTCCAGTATGGATCGCACTCGTGTCGCGCGCTCCTAAGCGGCCTAAGTTGGATTACTTGTTCGTCTTTATACTTTGGTACCTTTACAATTATTATTTTATTCTTGGCAAATTACTACTTATGTTGGATTCAACATATGACTTGTCGTTACGTAGACTAAAGTGCTAAGCCAAAATCTCTAACAAGGCCACAGAAAAAAAACTAACCGGTCCATTGAATAGTTTCTCTCGGCAATTTAGTCATTACGTCATGTAGAAAGTTTCCAGTAGGGGTATGATGCTACACTTTGTCGCGCGATAAATAAATGATAAAGCATCCGTCACCTTCTTAAGGCATCGTCCTAATAGAACGCGAATGCGCGATCATCGTAAGTTCGCGCGAATTTTACTCGTACGAACGCGCGATCAAACATATTGAACTCGAATAGGTGTCCTAACTGACAATCGCCGGTTCCCGTTCTATTACGACGATACCTTAAGATAATGTGTGAGAGTATCCGTCACTCTATGTATCATTTATCAAAATCGGCTCTGCCGTTGAGTAGTTACGAGAGGACATAGGAACGGACATACATACACAGGTCAAACACATAACCCTCTTTTGGGCTTCGCCGCAGTCGTGTAAAAAGGGGTTATTTTAAAAATAACTACTAGCAATGGTCCAAGAATGCTACCTTGAGGCACACCTGTGTTAATTAGTTTAAATTCCGATCTTATCGACTGTTTGATCATAACTCCTTTAAATTCTGTAAATGTGCAAGTTTATGTGCACTGCCTTCGATCCTTTAAATAGCTTTCGGTCCATTCATTTGCTCTCCGTCGTACCCCATTAATTTCAAGATTGTGCAGCACCCAGTCCGACCCTCTCGGGGTGGTCCAGCTAGCGACCTGGTTCGACCCCAGGGAACGCTACGGCCGACCACCCGGTCCGACAATCGCTATGCCCAATAGGGTTGCGAGTTTGTCAGTTTCCAAAAAAAAAGGTTTTGCCATATCTAAGAAAATGGACGTGACTGGTGTTTTGTTATTTATGCTCTCGGTGATGTGTTTGACAAGGTTGTAACAAGCAAGGGCAGTTGACTTTGACAAGCAAATGTAATTAAAAAGTCATTCAGTCTTGTAAATAATGCCCGCAAAAATATTTTGTCTCCTTTTCTCTGTCATCGTGCAAAATAGGCGCATATATTTGTCATCGAGTTGCGGAAAATAAGCCCGCGTTAACCCTTCTGGGCGGCTCGAGCTGAGCCGATATCGTTCCGGTGCCGAGCTGTTTTGAGTCCTTTATCTGTCAGTTTTAAATTATCTTGAAACGGGAAAATATACGTCGTATTAACTTGAAAACGTAAGCTAACATGGTCAATATACAACAAACATACATGGTAAATATCCCGTTGTTAATAGTAGTTATTACGTAAGTAATTACCGTAAAAAGTGATATTAAGCCGGATTTACACCTGTAAGTTTTACAATACAATACAATATTGAGCACCAAAACAAAAGACTTACGTTTACGTTTTACTTACGTAAGTAAGGACGCAGCTATACGTTAGACACGACACGTTAAACTGTGTAAATCCGGCCTTAGAACAATTTTTTCGTCTCCAATCCCCGGGGAAATGAAGAAACATGGGAGAAAATTATTGGTAAAATTGTAATCTAATAAATAATAAATATTAGGGGACAATCTTACACAAATCGAACTAGCCCCATAGTAAGCTCAATAAGGCTTGTGTTATGGATACTAGACGATGATATATTTAATAGATACATATACATACAAATACTTAAATACATAGAACACATCCATGACTCAGGAACAAATATTCGTGCTCATCACACAAATAAATGCCCTTACCGGGATTCGAACCCAGGACCTCTTGCTTCATAGGCAGGGTCACTACCAACTAAGCTAAAGCGGTCGTCTAATCTAAGAAACGGGATAAGGTAAACGTCTTAGTGTTTGACATGTTAATGCCTATAGTTGACACATTGCTGCCCCCTCTAGTGCTAGTGACTTAACATTCAACATGGCAACTACTGGGGTAGTGTCAACCACTCGGACGTCTACCTTATAGTGAGGTGTAAAATAAACCTTACCTGACAATGAAAGGGTCCATAGGTAATAGTCGTAAGTATCTTTTAGCACACTCTGCGTTGAATTCAATATCTGCGTCGTCATTTTGAATTTGGACCTGAAACAAGAAATAAGTATCTATTATACAGGGTGATTGATAATTCGACCTATACTTTGAAAGGGGTTATACTAGAGCTCATTTGCAATAAATTTAGCTCAGTAAACTAGGGGTCTAAATTTGATGGTTATCAAGTTATTTGAGTTTTACGTTTTTTTAGAAAAAGCCCGCTTTTCGGACTAAAAATGATAATTATGAAAAAAGTACTTCCATTTGGCTGGTATAAACTTTGTTTTCTAAAAGCCAATGAACCAATGACTACTTCAAATAAAAATTTGTGTCAACATTTCAGAATTATCTTAGAAATAAACGGTCATGAAAACCAAAGTCATAATTTTTTTTTTCGATTTTGTTACAACTGATGAGAATTACTTGAAAAAAATGTACGGCACTTGATGTAAAAACTACAGAAATAAGTTCCTCAATTAATAAGCTTTCCAAAAAAGTACAAATGTTGGCAACTTTTTCAAAAATCTTGAAAATAATAATAATAATTCCAGAGCAGGTAGCGGTTTCGCAAAAGGCGTACCTGGCCCGGAGCCGCGTTGTTTGTGTCACCTTTATTTTTCTGAGGGCTTCAATTGACCTGCCTCGGTATCTTATCTTACCTTATTAGGGGTGAGATCAGGGTAGATTGCGTTCAGGCATGTTCGTGACTAACCGAGGTTTAATTATCTTCATTCAGTAAGTGATCAATTATCTGCCTTCGACCTTCTTTCCAATTCAGACGTATCGTTGTTAACTTATTTATTTTACAAATGAAATGAATTATTGTTTATCAAAACAAAGAATAATAGCATGAACCTCGTATAATCCAACGAACTAACCGAGGCTAAATTATCTTCATTCAATAAGTAATCAATCAATTACTGTCAACCGTCTTTCCAATTGGACGTATCGTTGTTAACTAATTATTTTACAAATCATTAACTAACTAACCGAGGCTTAATTATTTTTTTCAGTAATGAGGTGACCAATTAGTTAATTATTGAAAGTAATAATGATACCTAATGACTGACAGAAATAAGCATACCGGACCTGAAGCCAGTCTGCTTACTTTGTGTTTCTTCATGCAGAAAGCACGATATTAATTTATTTACATCAAATGCTTGTTGGTAGGAATAAGATTGCAAAAGCAGTAAAATAACCAGTTTCTAAATAAAATTTTATTTTAAAATAATTAAATTATTACTAAACACAAAAAGAAGCACGCAGGGTAATGTTTCGCCATACGATAAATAAATAATTAAAATAAATTACAATTACAACTACAAATCTTGTTCGAATTGCCTGCCTCGGTTGCGAATGCAAGCACGAAGTCTTGTACGTACTTCACTGACTGTAACCCGCGTCGACAGACTTTCTTTAATAGTTTGGGCAGCTGCTACAATTTTTTCTCGTAAATCTTCTACATCACGAATTGGCCTGTCGTAGACTAATGCCTTCATGTGACCCCAAATGTAGAAGTCGCATGGAGTTAAGTCGGGACTTCTCGCTGGCCAAGGGATCGGACCACCTCGACCAATCCATTTTTCTGGATAATTCACATCCAACCAATGTCGCACACGCAGATAATAGTGAGCTGGGCAGCCATCGTGTTGATACACCATGGCTATCCTTCTGGCAAGCGGCACATCCTCCAGCAGCATAGGTAGTTCGTCCCTCAAAAAGTTCTCGTACGCGTCACCGGTTAATCGTGCCGGCAGAAAGAATGGCCCGATCAAATTGTCGTGCACAATACCCATCCAGACATTTAGTGAGAATCTGTGCTGGTGAGCTCCTTCTCTGGACCTCCGTGGGTTTTGATGTTTGGGGGCCCAAAAATGCAGATTGTGGTAGTTAGTTATTCCGTCGCGGTCGAAGTTGGACTCATCTGTCCACAAAATGTTCTTCAGGTACTCCGGGTCTTCGATGTCAGCATTCAACAAAAATCTGCAGAAATCGATTCTTCTTGCAGGATCTCCCTCCTCGATAGCGTGTACTGGAGTGTAGTGGTATGGATACTGCCGTGCTGAATGTAATGTGAACCAAACCTTCCACTGAGTTATCCCAAGCTGGTTAGCCACAATCCTTGTTGATGTAGTGCCATCCGCGCGGAAACACTCCAGGATTTGTTCCTCTTCAACCGGATCATGGACTGGAGGTCTTCCAGCATCAGCTTGACGACGTTGAACCGATCCAGTTTCTCGAATACGTCGATACGTCGCACCAAACACACTTACATCAGGTAAACGGCGGTTGGGGAAGCGTCGTTGATATTCTCTGCGAGCCGCAGCGGAGCCGCCATCACAAAACCCGTAACAGTACAGGATATCCGCGTATTCTTCATTTTGATAAGCAGCCATTTTTTTTAAGAAATTAGTACGTCCGAGTTGGAAAGAAGGTCAAAAGTAATTGATTGATCACTTACTGAATGAAGATAATTAAACCTCGGTTAGTCACGAACATGCCCGAACACGAACCGAACGCAATGTACCCAGATCTCACCCCTAATTAGATAAGATAAGATACCGAGGCAGGTCAATTGAAGCTCTCAGAAAAATAAAGGTGACACAAACAACGCGGCTCCGGGCCAGGTACGCCTTTTGCGAAACCGCTACCTGCTCTGGAATTATTATTATTATTTTCAAGATTTTTGAAAAAGTTGACAACATTTGTACTTTTTTGGAAAGCTTATTAATTGAGGAACTTATTTCTGTAGTTTTTACATCAAGTGCCGTACATTTTTTTCAAGTAATTCTCATCAGTTGTAACAAAATCGAAAAAAAAAATTATGACTTTGGTTTTTATGACCGTTTATTTCTAAGATAATTCTGAAATTTTGACACAGATTTTTATTTGAAGTAGTCATTGGTTCATTGGCTTTTAGAAAACAAAGTTTATACCAGCCAAATGGAAGTACTTTTTTCATAATTATCACTTTTAGTCCGAAAGGCGGGTTTTTTCTAAAAAAACGTAAAACTTAAATAACTTGATAACTATCAAATTTAGACCCCTAGTTTACTGGGCTAAATTTATTGCAAATGAGCTCTAGTATAACCCCCTTCAAGGTATAGGTCGAATTATCAATCACCCTGTATATCGACACTGGAAATTTCAAATGTCGTAAGGGACATTTTGTCGTAAGTACACTAAATATACCATTGGAATCAGTATTTTTTTCTCTATCGATCTGTTCGATTGAAATTTTGATAACCCGTCAAATAAAAAAGTTATGAGAAGATTAAATTTTGTCGTAACTTCCTAAAATTTAAAGTTGACCCATACAACATAGTGCCATATAAATTTAGTATACAAATTTATATTTTCATACATTTTATGGTTACTTACTTCATTAACCTGGAAACCATAAATATAACTTACAACAGAAATTCGCAATGTACAAATACGCTTTTGGTAGTTACGACAATATGATAATATTTTTAAGAAAAAAACGGGTTATTTCAGATTCGTAACGGACATTTTCGTCTTAAATTCACTGCGTAAGGGACACTATTTCCTAAACTATTAAGGTTATAGATTTCCAATAATTAGTTCGGTGTAGATAAAGTTATTTGAAAATTATAAATCTGAGAATCATCCTAATCGGTTAAGAAACGACCGAGTTACGATTTTTATTAAATTGAATTTTGTTTTTTGGCTCTCCTGAAAAGTCGACCTTTGTCCCTTACGACATTTGAAATTTCCAGTGTCGATATGTGTAATTGTATCCCATCAAAAACATTACATGTAAAATGATGCAAGTCTCACAACGCAGTTCTTTTACAACAAAAAAGTTTTGAGATGTAATGAAACCAAGTTAGTACCGAGAGGTGTCCACAGAACATGATTCCCACCGAGTTGCATATTATTTACCCTTTTATAATCGCATGTATTTGTTTCGGATTGCAAACTTATGTGGGCAGTTGTGACTGAAATTACAATATTTGTAGGTTTTTAATAATACTATGCTTAAAATTTCAAATTTGGAGCTTGTGGGTCTGCTAGAAACACCTTAGAATTATGATGATAAGTCAGTCAGTCAGTGACAAGACTAAGGAACTTTGACGTACATTAGTTCTTAATCTACACGTTGAATGTTATTGAGAATATACTTAAGTCTTATTAAGTCTTATATATATCCATGAACATTCAGGGTTCTTGCTTTAGCCAGCACAAAATTACAGGAGGTTGAAAATGGCCTGAATGGCTTCGAGAAAAGGATGGTACGGCCGTGACTTTGTTTTGCTTGACTTGGCGGGGGCACTGCCGTGCCCCTAGATTTAGTTACCGAACATCGTCGTACCGTTAACTCGGGTTTCCATCGTCCAAAACACTCAACTAACTTACTTTGGAGTATGATATCCCCTTGAGCGTACACGTCACGCCAATTTTGGTTTTAAGCCCCATTTAGACGGGAAGGAACTAGTATGCGAGTTTGATTACATTGCGGGCTACCCAGGTACCTACAACAAGATCAGTTGATTGATTAATCGCCACAATGAAATGAAAATCGAGTGAAATGAAATACGAGTTCTCGCCCCGTCAAAAAGGGGCCTAACTCTTGTGAATCACGAGCAATAATTGAATACAAGGTGAAATTTAAGTGGTTGTTTTCCATTTAAGGGCATGTTCAGTATCATGTTCTGATTAGAAAAAATTGGAAGAACTTTTTTTTAACGCGAAAAAAAAAATATTTTCTACGGAGCAGGTCGTTCAAATTAGCCGACCCTCCATACAAAAGACACTTTTTTTTATACGTCAGTTTTTTTTTTTGTTCTTTCTCCTAATCAGAACACGCTACTGAACATGACGGAAAACAACCACTAAAATTTTACCTTGTATACAGTGGAACCTCCAGGTGAGACCTCCAGTGAGGTCGAAGCGCCAAAAGAAACAGACACGTAAAAGAGCTCTTGAGGCCTACTTGCAGAAATAAATTATTTCATTTCATTTCAATGGATTGATTATTACAAGTAATAGACCAAGACTTGGAATGAATAGAATAATAAAATAGAATAAACTTTATATCCCTGTAAAGAGTACCCTTATGATAATAACAATAATAACGCAAAATCAGACGTCACAGTAACTATAAATTCGGGTTAGAGTCTGTGCGGAAAGAGAATAGGCGTGGCGAAAAACGGAACTAACCTAACCAGTATGGCATTTTTTTTGCAAATACGGTAGAAAAGCATTACAGCGCCCCCCCATCTAAATCCTATTCTCTTTCCGCACAGACTCAAAGTACAAAGACGAACAAGCAGTTCAACTTCGGCCGCTTAGAAGCGCGTGGCACGTATTCACACAGGCGCGCGATAGCACGTCTGTGTGAGTGCAATCCATACTGGAGCATTCGAACGCATTCTTAAAACTTTGCTTGTAGTGACGACCGGTTTAGCTTAGTTGGTAGTGACCCTGCCTACGAAGCAAGAGGTCCTGGGTTCGAATCCCGGTAAGGGCATTTATTTGTGTGATGAACACGAATATTTGTTCCTGAGTCATGGATGTTTTCTATGTATTTAAGTATTTGTATCTATTAAATATATCGTCGTCTAGTATCCATAACACAAGCCTTATTGAGCTTACTATGGGGCTAGTTCGATTTGTGTAAGATTGTCCCCTAATATTTATTTAGTGCGTTCGTACACGGCACACACAGTACAGCCAGTACAGTCAGCTCCAGAGATAAGTATACCCCCTACCATACTGCGAATGTATGAGAGGGGGGCTACTTATCTCTGCAGCTGGACTGCTATTACTGTGGTGTTATACAATTCGGATGTTGACTAATGTTGAATTTTACAACATAATATAGTCACATGGATTGGAAAATACTAAATTATCATAACACAAAATGAATAAACCAAAAATGTATAAAAAAAAATAAACTTATGTGACCACAAAGTTTGAAAAAAAAAACGATATTTTTTTTATCGTGTTAAAGTAAAATTAAAGTCAATTTCGGAATGCTAAAATAACGCTGAAAAAATAAATGTATGACAACTATGTGCTTAAAACGCACTTTCTCGTGCTCAAAATGGCAAAATGCTATTTTTTTCATACAGCTACAACTTAGTACAGCGATGGAAGCGATGACGTCATAGGTTCCTCCTGTTTTGTATACAGCGTTTTCAATGCTCAGTGCGATCTGCTACTTTTGATTACAATTTGTGGCTGTTATACTTATACAAATGTATGAGGTGTCATATATAATTTGTTCCTCACAAATAGTAAAATCGATTTACGACAGAAAAAAAATCGAATCAACAGGCGAATTCCGCCCTTGATCCACATTTATATTCTTGCGCTCGTTGGAAAATAAGCCCCGAATTTCCTTACTTACCTACTAACTTAGTAAGCAAAGTTTGAAATACTCAGAGTCAACTTTTAATTAGGAGCAAGGGGACACTGTAAGACGCACCTGTAAATCCGGAAGTCCAATTTAAGTATTAAGCTTGATTTAAAGTTACTTTCAGTTTTGCAGGTTTGTATAGTCATGGATTGAAAAGGTTCGTCACTTTTAAAGCTTAACTCATTGACATAGAATTAAAAACTGGTCAAGTGCGAGTTGGATTCGCGCACGAAGGGTTCCGTACTACCGTCAAGGAAAAGATGCCAAAAACACGTTTCTTGTATGGGGGCACCCTTTTATTTTTAATTTGATTTTGTTTTTATCATTTGTAATATATTTTATAATTATATTTCATCATTTGCATAGCGGCAATTAGAAATGGGTACACACACGTTCTGCCGTCCTAGTCTAAAATTTACCGAAATATGTGTTTATATGTATTTGCAATTACAGTTAACTTTAAATGAATATTTCAGTGATAAAAGTTAAAAAATTAAGTTGGCGTTTCCTTTGAACATGACAAATAAGAGTAAAACAGAACCAGCGTTTCAAATTTAAAAAGGAAACCAATACGCCCTAGGGCGTAATAGGCCATTTACGGCCCGCAGAACCTACGTGTAATGACACCATTTTCGAACAAGTGTGATCAAAATAACCTTAAATGCTTTCCCTTCAATTCAAAGTGAATTACTGCTGTAATATGGGTACTTCAGTAAATACAGGGTGAAAATAATCAATGGGACACGCACGAGAGTACAGTAATAAATTAAAGACGGCATTTTCCTCAAGAAAATGTGGAGGCCAAACAGCCAATTGCAATCAAAAGGAGCCGACCGATAGCGAGCGTTGAAAACGCTCAATGCTATTTAAGCACATCGAAATTAGATTTTATTTTTCTTTAAGACGATAAAAAAAAACGAAAATTCTAAAAACTTTGTGATCTCATAACTATAAACTTTTATGTAATTTATTGTTTCATTGTTCTGTGTTATGATAATTAGATAATATAGTATTTATGCCACACCCCACACCTGGCCATAAAGTGGCTTTTTCTGCACGCTGCGCGTACGGAAAAAGCCGCTTTCTGGCCAAGCGTAAACATAAAATGATGTACACAACACGCGAGGTAATAAAGAATGCCCTCGATCGCATATTTACGTCCCTCGCTTGCAGCTCGGGCCGCAAACTTCTGCGATCTCGGCCTTTCCTTGTATTACCACCCTAGTTGTGTAATATACTATTTCCAATCCATATGACTGTATGATGTTGTAAAATTCAACATTGGTCCACATCCCCATTTTAAGGTGGTATGTAACCCTTCGAATGCGTGCAGTTGGCAGATTTTTTCGTTTTACTATCATATTTAAATGGCCAGACCCGATCTTAACTTAAAATTTTTGAATTTATGCAACTTTCTCCTATGAATAAAGATGAACTACATTAGGTAACAGGTCGCATTCTCGATCTAAAACCTTGCCTTTACTTTTACTTTCTAACAGACAGCAATCAAAAGAATAAAGAAATCACTAAAGCTTTTTAACCGAGTTAATAAAAACGAGTTATCAATTCGACCCGTATGTAGGTATGTAATATTGTCAGAATTGCATAGTTTTAATAAATGCTACTCTATACCAGCTTCTAAACGTGTGTGCCAAATGTATGTATGTATCTATGTATCCGCGCATATCTCGGAATCTATAATTCGGATGGCGAAAATTTTAATTGGACTAGGTATAGTCTAACTTTGCTTAAGTTCCCTAGAACTGTGCAAGTTTCATCAAAATCGGTTCAGTAGTTTTTGAGATACAGAGTTAAGTGTGTATCAGTCACTAGGAATGTGCTGAAGAAATAGAAAAGTAATTAAAAAAAAGTAAACCGACTTTTAGTATTTCGAATAACGGTGCGAGACTGGCACCGTCCTCAAAAAATTGTTGGCATAAAACTTTCATTTCCTCCTTTTTTGAAGTCGGTTTAATTTTGTTTCTATACAACTCCATAGAGGTTAGTCTAGTTTTAGTCATAGGACGGCAGTATAGGCACTTTTTTGAAGGTGACATATTTGCAAGTCTGAGTGGACGACCTGAGTGGACGCTCGAGCGGGGCGTGCAGCGGGGCGGGGCGTGCGGCGTTCATGTTAAACATAAACAAATGCGAGTGACCTGAGTGCACGCTGCACGAAACCCTTTGCCGCTGCCCGCCCCGCCGGACGCAACGCTGGACGCTCGCCACTCAGACCTTACACTTACTGACTGTTGCAAAAATCGGACCAGGTGGGGGCCGTGGCGTTCCCTGGGATCGAACCAGGTCGCTTGGCCCGGCAGTATAGTCTAAAATATGTAATAGAAATAATGTATCTAACACTAGTGTAAGTGTAAATGTGACTAACAACTATGGACTGTAAGTCTGAAATAAACGATTTTCATTTTTTATTTTATTTTCATAGGCAAATAACCTCTCTTCTACATCTAGGCCTATAATATGATAAAAACATAGTGATGTGTATTCGGGTCGTTAAATATGTCCACAGGAAAGAAGTTTTTTTTTAAACCTGTATAACTCATCTATGTGTTACTAATTTTTAATCTGATACTTCATCGTGCATTGCATAACGGCCCTTAATAACGGAAAGTGAACAAGACATGTAACAAACGAGAATCTCTTTCGTCTGGCATTACATAAAACAATAAAACTTTCACTTCAATAAAATAAACATTATATTCGCATTCATAGCGGAAAATCATACTGTATCTAAACAAACGCGTTATTTGCTCAAGTTACTATAAATACCGATACTGCTATACATAATTTTACAATATATATATATATATATATATATAATTTGTAAAATATTATTATAATAAAAAAACATGAACGGATTAAATCGCGTATATTACTACATTTTAAGTCCCGACGTTTCGTAACCCTTTTCAGCGTTCGTGGTCGCGGGTGTCTACCCCACGAACGATGAGCCCACGTTACTATAAGTGATAATCGCGGAAACCGAAGACAGTATTAATAGTACATTGTGTATCAAGGGCGGTAAGTAAGGAATTACAAACGAGTGTTTGTTACAAGCCCGAGGCGAAGCCAAGGGCTTTAACAACACGAGTTTGTAATTCCTTTACCGCCCGTGGCACACACAATGTTTTTCATCACACTTGTGAGGAAATCTGATTAAAATAACCTTACTTAACCTTAATAAAATTGTAAAACTGACAGTGACATTAGTGACATTATCCATAGACAATGCGACTTCACGTCACGTTCGGAAACCATAGCGGTTAAGACTTAAAATGGTTGATTTTATTTTTGCAAAATACGGAAATGCACAATTTAAACATTTAATTAATGTTACAGAAATATGTGTTTACATGTATTTGCAATAACAGTTCTCTTGAAATAAATATTTCAGTAATAAAAGTTAAAAAAGTATGGTGGCGTTTCCTTTGAACATGACAAATAAGAGTAAAACAGAACCAGCGTTTCAAATTTAAAAAGAAAACCATTACGCCCTAGGGCGTAATAGGTCATTTACGGCCCGCAAAACCTACGTGTAATGACACCATTTTCGAGCAAGTGTGATGAAAATATTATTATGTTGTGTTTGTAAAATATGTCAAGTAAAGCAAGCATATGTGTAGTATTTTCCTACCGACCAAATTCGTAACCCTTGGATTGCCCCGGAAACACAGACTACCTCCACTAGACGGAGCATGTTGGGCGGCGCGCGCTCACATCAGATATGGTCAATCGTATAGCATTACGACATTACGCGACCAGCCGCTCTTTCAGTTGCGACCATGTTTCTGACTTGTGTGTGCACCAAACGTGAAATAAATATTTCTGTTCAATCCGACGACAATCTCAAAACATAAAATGATAAAAAAGATGTGAAACACGCGTTGTACTAGTAATATCTACCGATATTTAATCGCACATATGCGTGGTGAGCTCGTGTCGTATGGCATGCTCCGTCTAGTGGAGGTGGTCTGTGCCCGGAAATGAAATGCCTGAATATGGCAACCGTAGACGAGAGTGAATGCGCTGTAGTCCCCACGCTAGTCCACTGCGGATTGGGAACTTCACACACCTTTGAATTTCTTCGCGGATGTATGCAGGGTTTTCTCAAAGCTAATGGTAAATATCTAATAATATTTCGTACATAAGTTCCGAAACACTCATTGGTACGAGCCAGGATTCGAACTCACGACCTCTGCATAAAAGGCGCATGTCCGAACCACTCGGCAGTGGCGTGGCGTCCATAGAACTCGATTCCCATCGGCTTGCCTAATATTAGGCAGTTCAGCGCTTAATTCTAGTGCTCTTAAAGAAAATTAAAGCCAAATCTGCTCCGGCTTGCCCAATGATTCATTTAATGCCACACGACTGCTACTCGGCTACGATGGCTTTCATACAATGTGCCTGTAACATATGAGGAGTTCCCTTAACACGTCAGTATCCTATTATTAACACTAGATTTGGAAGAAATGAGACCAATCAGTCTGTAAGTAAAACCCTTCCAATTGAAAAAAGTTTACGGAGTGCTAAGTTAGAGTGCAACTACCTACGATAATTCTGCAGAGTGGAATATGGCAACACATCAACGTAAAAGTCACATTTTCTAAAGACTTTTAAACGGAGGTGTTGCCATGTTCCGCTCTGCAAAGTTACAAAAGAAAAGAAATACAGGCGATTAGAGTTCCTCCTTCTTTATATAAATTCGGTTAAAAATCACTCCCAGTAATTTGACACAGATTGATAAGTACATCAAAAAAGGTTAACTAGATTCTTATCTGGGCGTAATTACTTACTTGAAAACAAAGGTTATTTCTAGGTTTTACTTGGGCGTGCATTTATAATTTTTCTAACTTTATCTTATTTTGTCGACTTGAAAATAGTATTCCTTAACCTAGGATAACATAATATAGTACACACCTACCTGACACTTTTATAACCGCTTTCATAAAAAAGAGATTGTTCTTTAGTCGTTTATTTTATATTTGTTAGGTGCCTCGGAACTTTGTAATTTAGGAAGCGATCGAAAAGAAACAGTTTTTAATTGATAGGGATTTCAATCTAGAAGAATATCCTATTAATAATATTATAAATGTGAAAGTTTGTGAAGATTTTTGGATGTTTCGATGTATGGAGGTTTGGATGTTTAGATGTTTGTTACTAAATAACGGGGTAACAACTGGATGGATTGAAATGAAATTGAGCACGCAATTAGACCAAGTCCTGGATTGAATTGAAACATAGGATACTTTATGTCCCGGTAAAGAGTTCCTTTGGGACAATAACGGGTATAATGCGGGCGATGCTGCGGGAAAATGTTAGTTTGTAATATTTTTCAAAATCTAGTTCTGAGGGAAGACGGAGCGGACGAATAAGGAAAGATCTCTGCAAATATTATACGCACATATATATTAATTTTGTATTGTTGTATATCTCGTGAATTAGCTAATATCGTAGATTCAATTTTTGAAGTCAGTTTTGGAAAAGTTATCTACGAATGTAGGGTATAGATCAACAGAAGTACCGATACGTTATAAAGAATCTAAGATTAACAAACAATCTTAATTTCTATACAATGCGATTGTAGACAATGCACTCAAATCTAAATAAAATTACTGTATATCGGTCGAGGTCCGAAAGTAGGTTGCATAACTGCTCATAACTCAACCTACAATTTAAGATGAGTTCGATACCCGGTGTAAGTGAACGAAACAAGTATTCGAATCTTCGAATTTCTCCAAACAGGTTTTTGCGGCCTTTAAAATTGATTATATATTTTTTATTCGGTCTCGTGACGAACGACCATTCCTAACGGAAGAATCATAACCCTCCTTTTTGCTTCGCCGTAGTCGGGTAAAAAAATAAGCACGGAAGTAAAGTAGGCGGTTAACTGCCTGTTCCAAAACCTTATAATATTAGGTACTGTATTACGGAACAGAAACAATTACCACATTTTAATTATTGAAAATACTTGTAAACAATTGCTATTATTCTATTTCCGATTATTTAAATAATGACATAAATTTCAATTATTCTATTATTATTATGTTTAAATTTAATATACCAATTTTGCACCTCACAGTTTTCAATTTATTAACATTGTTTATGCTGTTTCTATTTAGTGTTATGGTTTGGCTTCGGCCAAAATGTAACGTTATTGTACAGGCAGCTTCAAAAGTCCGTTATTGTACAGGCAGCTTCAAAAGTCCGTTATTGTACAGGCAGCTTCAAAAGTCCGTTATTGTACAGGCAGCTTCAAAAGTCGCCGGACACTTTAGTCCTACGCCACGATACAAATATATGTTCCGCTACTTTTGAGGCTCATCGGCAAAATATAGCGGATCATAATATGCTATTTAACAGCTCTGTAAGTTTCAGATTTAAGTATATTTCATTAATAAAACACTTTGACATTACGCACTAGGGCGGTAATAAGGAACGTCACAGATTGCAGGTGTGCGCGAACTGTAAACTGGTGTAAGTTGTGTACAGTCAGCGTTGACTAGCCTGTAACATTAAAAGCGTCAGATATATTGTCAGTATTGTCATACATCTGTGTGCCTGTTGTAATATGTGTTGCGATATAGCGCTTTGAATGACTATTTGACACTAGGGATGTAACGAATATCGGTTTTTTAACATTTGCGAATGAAAATGCGAATACGAATAATCGAAGTTGATATTCGCGAATGCGAATACGAATATTGGTTATACAAATTTATGCTACTAAATAAACAAAATTAATAACTATGAAAATTTAATACGTAATTTTCAACTAGGCGATTAACTTAATTTAAATTCAGTTTTGCAATAAAATAAGTAGGTACCTAATGAAGTTTTTCCCGACTCGAACTTGGCACACTTTTTTTCTTATTCATTAATTTTAGGATCAAAAATGCATCAAAAATATTCGCAAATCTTGCGAATATTTGCTTATACGAATATTTGTTATATCACTAATTGTCACTGACTGTACTATTGCTCGAAATTAAAACTATAATAAGATACAGTTTCTTGTCTCTAAATTTGACATTGATATCCCTTGTTTTGACATTATTTTAGCTATCCGAATGTTGTATCTATCCGAATATTTACACATGATTGTTATTTGACAGTGTCATTGACTATTCAGAATAATTATAAAAGAAACCCGACCAAAGTCAAACGCAAACCCATCATCCATAAAAAATACTCCAAGTGACTAATACGTTCGAACTACTAAATTCGGACTAACTATACTTTAAGGCAGCGGTCAGCAACCTTTTAGCAGCCAAGGGCCACATAGTAGCTAGCGAAATTGATGCGGGCTATGTTAATAATTTGTGACTTTATACGATCCTGTATATAACGACCTGTACATGCAAAATAGCCAGGGAGGCACGCGGGTTGCCGACCGCTGCTTTAAGGCAAACTTTGACGATTCCAAACTACGAGCATTAAATAAATAATAGCATGAATAACTTTCAAACATGGTGCATCTCGCTAAAAGCAAATAATGTATGGCTATATTGTTTATAAAGTGTAAATATACTGGCTATTTTATTTACCTTTGAAACCGGTACACAACAATGTAACATGGGCACCCCTATCATTTCAATGCCTCCAGTAAAAAAGGGAACAAGTAACTTATAAACTGGAAACAAAAGAGCTCAAGTCTTATAAAAATACTTACACGGCGTATGCCTCTTTGTAATTTGCTCATATGTGACTTATTCCGTATTTACTGGAGGCAATGATTTGTTAGATTTGAACAGATGAACAAATCCCAGCAAACAAGTGAAAATCCCGCTACATAATATCGATACTTTTAGACTCAAAGGACGTAAACGCCGTAGGTTCTAACGGAGCTTACGCCCTTTGAGTCTAAAGGTATCTATATATACAGTAATCCGACGTGGCCCCACCCAAGTATGCCTTATTGACGACACGTTTAGCCTCGTGGAAGTGAGACCGCCTACGAAGCTAGAGGTCCCGAGTTCAATCTTGGTTAGGGCATATATTTGTGTGATGAGCACATATATTTGTTCCTGATTCATGGATGTTCTCTATCTATTTAAGTATTTATCTATGTATGTATATCGTCATCTAGTAACCATAGTACACGCATTGCTTACTTTGGGACTAGACCGATTTGTGTAAGATTTTCCCGCAATATTTTATTACCTATTTATTGACAAGTCGGCGCCCGCGGTCGTCCCAAGTATCGCTGGCAGGAGTGACTCACTCCGCGATTTCGCCGCGCGGGTACTAGTACCAAATTTTGCCCCCGCGGAGTGGCTTAACCAGCAACCAGAAAGAGCATCCGTTATGCGATAGAAAGAGACGGTCGGATCCGGTGCGTTCCGGCCGCCAGTTTTGTTAGAAAGATTATAGATCTGTAGTAATAATAATTACTTATTCAGTGTCGCTGGAGAGATCAGAAAGATTCTTAGTTTACTTCGAAATGTTAAAACTAGTTAGGAGACAAACGTACTGAAAGTCCCTACCCTTCGGAGGTAAGCCCAAGAGACACAAAAAAGGTCGCTTTTTAGTTTACTATTTACATCTCGAAAACGATGCGTCATAGGAAAATTTGATGTACCGAATAATGAAAGCTGACAACATTTTCTACAACTTTGATTATACACATTGTTTACCTATTCCCAATCGTTATCTAGATAAATATGAGCTCCAAAAACGTACGGTCGATAGTAGTGGGCACAGATCTGCATAGTGTGGCCTGAGTGGCGAGCGGCCAGCATCGCGTCCAGCGGGGCGGGCAGCGTAGCGGGAAGCGTCAAAGGTTTTTGTGCAGCGTGCACTTAGAACGCTCACATACATTTGCTTATGTTTAACATGAACTCCGCACGCCCCGCCTTGCTGCACACACCGCTCAAGCGTCCACTCAGGTCGCACACGTAGACTTCGCGTTAGTGACAGCTTGCGCAAGTCCGCTCAGGACAGAGTGACAATAACCGACTCCTGTAGCAGAAAAAAGCTTGTCGTCAAAATACGAGGTTACTATGGTCTAGTCCAAAAGTACAAGTCACTTAAACCTCAGTACTCTTAACCCTTAACCACCTACGAAAGGTCTCTCAGACCTGCTGCCAAAATTGCTGAGGTTGACAAGTAAATCGGCCTTAAATTATATAAATTTAATTATTTTTTGTATTAATTTGCGCTTAATACTTTAAAATATTTAAATCCGAACTGTTATTACCCGACTGCGGCGAAGCCCAAAGGAGGGTAATGTGTTTGACCTGTATGTATGTATGTCCGTTCCTGTGTCCGCTCGTAACTACTCAACGGCACAACCGATTTTGATAAATGATACATCATTGGATTCGTCTTGATGGCGCGAGTGTCACTGGGTATGAAGTTCGTTAAAATAAACAAAATGGCGGATTTTATGCACTTTTAAAGTGCACCGCGGTCGGGTTTTTTTTTAGTAAAAATATTTAGTTATTTTAAAATAACTCTCAAATACATGAAACTTTTTTTATAAGAGCAATATCAAGTTCGGGTCTCCTAGACCTTGGGTAGGTGGTTGTGGAACAAAAATAGGACGTAGTTAGTTAAGGGTTAAGCCTTAGATAGAGCACTTAGTGCCTCTAAGTACCTCTTGTGCTTAGTATACCTAATTATGTATGTGACTTTGTACCCCTTTTCAATTTGATTTGTGGGCTGGCTGTACAAGGTACGAAGACACGAATACACGATCAGGTTTGTAAAATTATTTAAGAAGATTACGTATAATTTGCAAAAGGAAATTAATTTAATTGTAAATATAGTCATTATAAATGCTTGAACGGTAATAAAATAACACGTGAAACGTTGAATATTTCACCCATTTGATATCGTGTGCGGATTTTGACCTCTGCTCAACACTGTGTCATTAGGTTAACCTTAATTGTACATGACATGTAATTGTCAGTAAACAGGTGGTTTCATTGATGGATTGACACATTGATTGTCAGTAAAATTTGTACGAATAATTATCTTCACAACCTGTGAATCAACGACACCCAGATTTAAAAAACTTATCGACCTTACCATACTTACCTATCTTTACAATAATTTCTCAACGACAATAATTATTTTTGTGTTTTTCCGACAATTTTTATTTCATTAGTTGCTATAGCAAAAACTTGATTATTTAATATTATAACGTAATTAAGTGCAACTGCTATTTACCGCCCTGAGAGCAATATTTACACACCTAGGGCCGTAAAATAAAGAATTACCTTTAATTAATTAATCGCAGGTGTTTGTAACTCGAATCCTAGTAAAACCTATAAATAAGTTATCTGATGCTTTCTTTTTTACCGCCCGCATGTATGTAATTTGACGTCTTTCCGTCGCCATGAAGTGGAATTTTATGCCCGCGCGGAGGGTGGAAAATGCCACTTTTGGCTTAGGGTGACGTAATAGTACATTACATACCGAGGCCAGTAAAGTAAGAAATGTCTGCGCTAAACGAAATTGCCGCTTACCGGCTCCGTCGAACAGAAAAATAGTAAACTAACCTTGGCCAGTAAATCCTCTGAAATAGTACATTACACAACTAGGGTGGTAATGCAAAGAAAGGCCGAGACTGCAGAAGTTTGCGGCCCGAGCTGAAAGCGAGGGACGTAAATGTGCGATCGAGGGCTTTTTTTATTACCCCCCGTGTTGTGAACATCATTTTATGTCTACACTTGGCCAGAAAGCGGCTTTTTCCGTACGCGCAGCGTGCGGAAAAAGCCACTTTATGGCCAGGTGTGGCATAAAATAGTAAACAAACCTTGGCCAGTAAATAAGAAAGCCTCTGAAAAACATTTCATACTTTACTAGCATAGGCATGTAATATACTATTAATGCTGCTGAGAGCTCCGAACGCAGTTTCTTTACCGAATCCCCGGTATTGTCAATTCTAAAAATACCAACCAATACCTAATGGAAACCTTAGTGCTGTATCGTTCGCACACATTTGCACTATCGAAAACTATCATCTCACAGCCTTCACTTATAGCGGTCATCTATTGTACCTACCGTCACTTCCTCTCAATGGTCATTCACAGAAGTGAAAGTGACAGCGAGACGAAAAATACATAGACACGTTTGTACGAAAGAGAAAGCTTCTGTCCTATAACGCGTACCGTTTCTTTGAGAGGAGTTTCCGTAAAGAGCGCGGGCGCAGCGTCAGCAACGTCAATGAGTTGCAGAAAATTATAGCGTATCGGGAATAGGGAATATGCATGAAGTTTTTTTTAACTGATTTCTTAACAAAATTAGAAAATACCGTAAAGAAGATGACATACAGTCAAAATAAAATTGAAATCGACCGAGAAATACGGAAGATATAAACATTTTAAAGCACTAATCAGACAGCGATTAGAGAGAGAGATCCGATATGGACTATGATGTCATAGTACACGGCCGCCATACAATATTCATACTATATTCTGTTTTGCGAGAAAGAGATAGAGATAAATCTTTGTTGTGTTATATCTTGGTTATTTTTATAGTTATTCGAAAAATATTTTTTTCCTACTGTGTTTTATATGAATGAGGTTTTCTTAAAGTAAATAAAAAATATCATGCATATTCCCTATTATTGATACATGGTATCACTGCCAGTCAGAATGTAGGAGACATTGATTTATGTATATTAGAATTAGCGGTTTTCCATTAAATACTAAAAAGGTTTATGCCACACCTGGCCATAAAGTGGCTTTTCCGCACGATGTACACAACACGGGAGGTTATAAAGAAAGCCCTCGATCGCATATTTACGTCCCTCGCTTGCAGCTCGGCCCGCAAACTTCTGCGATCTCGGCGTTTCTTTGTATTACCACCCTAGTTGTGTAATGTACTATATCAATTTGTATATTCTATATCAATTCACAAATCCGTAATTGATTCCTATTTTGCTACCAATATATTGATGATATTGGTTAATATTTTATGGATCTCATTAGGATTATTAGGGAAAAATATTCCCGGCACAAAAGATTCTGAAAAAAATATCAATAATAGTATTGTTTACCATAAAAATTGTAACAAAATGAGAAATTTACAACTTTGGTGACACTTTGGTGTGTATATAAAATTTTGGCAACATACAGGTAATACCCCTGGCGTTGCTAGCGTCCATAGGCGACGGTGACTGCTTACCATCAGCCAGGCCGTCCGCTTGTTTGTTACTATAGAAGTATGATGAAACCAATTGTCCTTTTGTAGAAAGTGCAAAAATTTAAAGTATCGGATAACCTTTTTGATAACAATACTGCGTTTATAAAATAAAGTATTAAAATAAAAAACCCTTTTCCAAGCATTTCCACAAGATTCGAAGTTTTGACGACAACCGATTTCATTTTAATTTTTTTTCATTTAACATCAAAATTGTTCTTATTAACATGAAAATATAATTTCACCTCAGATGATGATGATAGTTGACAAGAGAGTAAAGTGTAGTTTTATGAGTAATGTGATTTTAAATTTTTGATTAGTTACACTACGGGCTTGAGAGGCGGAGCGTACATATTTTAACCTAAGTTATCATTCAACTCAGCATAAGTTATCATTCAACTCAGCAATCATGGCTTACCTATTGTCTAATGGACAACAAAATTCAACAAGACATATAAAATGACACTGTAATATTTACACAAGTTAAAATGTTATGCAGACTGTACAACGAATAGTAAGTTTTGTATCTTTCACAGATAGAGAAAGTGTGCGTGCTTAACTGTCAGTATTATCCCAAAGATTAAGCAAAGGCAAATGTATTGTATTCCGTATTCAAATTTAAATTGATTATGAAATTGAAATGTTTGCGAATTTCATACGTTTATAATGAAAATGATTGGAATGCGTTATTTGGTGGTCAGAGGACCACTATTTCTGGTCGAGATATTGTTTTCAGAGAAATTGTTTGGTTATGTGTTTATAAACACATCACACCAAAACTGTTAGTCGCTTTTAACCATCATTGTTTGGTACAATCCATTTAATTTGCAACTCAATTAAAGTGGAGATGGGCAGGAAACCTGGCTAGACCGAACAATGGCAGATGGTCACAGATAGTCACAGAGTAGTGAAAGACTAGGCTAGAGATTAGTGGGTAGATTACAAGCTCATTGGTCAAATGATATCTGTACGTCTAGCATAACTGGCTGCGACTTCGTTTCTCGCGCGACAGAGCGTCACTTGTCACTGTTACACTATATTGAGTGGAAAGAGATAGGTAGCTTTTGTCGCGTGACAAAGAGTCGCGTGTCACAGTTGTGCTAGAGGTACTTTAAGGCGAGGTGAGACCAGAATCGGGCACGGAAGCCTAGTTTCCAAATCATTTTTAGAGCACTTATTTGACTCTTAGGTCACTGTAAAACATATATAATAATATTCAGAACTGTATCTAGGGCTTCCTCTCACTTAGAACACGATAGCGAACACTTCGCTCGATAAAAAAGTAGCGCGAAAACACTATAAAATATAGTATTTTTTTCATTTTTTTTTTTCATTTTGTTCATCACCAGTTACCTTTTCTGACAAAATTAATACCTGACAATCATGATTTCACAGTCATGCAGGGCATCCTCTCATGTTTGGGTTGATAACGTATACTTTTATGTTAGAAATCGAAGATAATCTGCAGTAATCTGCATTCCGCCCGACCCTAGTTTGTATGTGAAATGCGAACCAGGTCGTACCGCGCCTTAAGACAGCAGGGAAACGACACGTTTAGCTTAGTGGGAGTGCACCGCCTACTAAGCTAGAGGTCCTGGGTTCAAAAGGTTCCGGGTCCTGGTAAGGGCAAATATTTGTGTGATGAGTCTTGGGTGTTTTCTATCTATTTAAGTATACAGTTTATCTATATAAGTATGTATATCGTCGTCTAGTAACCTATAATACAAGCATTGCTTAGTTTGGTACTAGATCGATTTGTAAAATTGTTCCCAGGATATTTATTTATTTATTTAAATTGTGGTTGAGACTCCGGCAAAGTGGCGTGAAAATCAGAAGGCCTTTCGGCGGTAGGTGGATGTTGACTGAAAAGATGATTATGCGAATAGTTTTTAGGCGCTCTTTTTCGGGTATCTACCGGGGAAAACTAGACGTCTGCAAATAGTTATATATATATACGCACAAGAGCAAAAGTTTCAGGTCACCGTAATTTAAATAATTGCAATAGGTGTTTTTCGATATTTGACACTTGTTCCATTTACATAATATTCTATTCTTCATAATACCTGGCTACATTAGCACTGTACATGACGCCTGTCACGCAAAATTGAGAAATCGAGTACCTACAAATGTAAATGCAACAAAAAGTCACCATAACGCGTATTAAATATGACAACTTATCATTAATTAGTAATAGATAATAATTGTGGAACCAAGAAAATATCAAACTAATCGATAATTATATTATTTGTATAGCATATCACTGTCATGAAACGTTCTTAATTGCACGCAAACAGATCAGTTAAACTCACCTCCAGACACCGTATTAACCGATACACTCACTTCACTTTTCAAATTTGGAACACCGACCCGTGCAGCGACCGCGCTGCTGCGAGCTCCTCCGTGTAACTGCGCCCGCGCCGGTCGTGGCACGAAAAATCAAAACTTCCTGCCAGCCTTTACTTTCCGAAATCTGCGATCGTCAATTAAATACAATTATCTGCGTATAATAAACATGAGAACGGCCATTCATTCTATGCGTGTAACGTAACGCATAGTTTAGAATCTTTTTAGGATTCCGTAAATCAAAACCAGAGAACTAAACCTCTTAAGACGAATTGAGACATTTGGTTGCCCTTATTTTTAAGAATAAGTAGACGTTTAGGTCATTTGTAATTTTTTTATGGAAATAAATAAAATAAAGAATAAAAAGTGTTTTAATTCTTGCCTTCAGAGATAATAAAAGTAGGTAAACTTTTTTTATATATGTGTAAATAAATGAAGGGATATTTACAAAAGCAACGTAATTGTAGATACAGAATTAACAGAAACTAGAGAATTAAGTTACCATTAAAATAGAGTAAATTTGCCAATTAAACCCAAAACTACCAAAAAAGTATTTATAATTTTCTATGAAAAAAAAAACATTTTAATATTACACAAAATGTAACAAACATTTAACAAAAACAGCTTAAGTAACAGAGCTATTTTATTATGGTTTTCAAAAAATAAAAATGCATTATTATTATTTTTGGCCAGTTTTTTTTATTATATATAGTATAATTATATACTTTATGCCACACCTGGCAATAAAGTGGCTTTTTAAAAAGCCGCTTTCTGGCCAAGTGTAGACATAAAATGATGTACACAACACGGGAGGTAATAAAGAAAGCCCTCGATCGCATATTTACGTCCCTCGCTTGCAGCTCGGGCCGCAAACTTCTGCGATCTCGGCCTTTCTTTGTATTATCACCCTAGTTGTGTAATGTACTATACCTACATACAGCTCCTAATTCTTGCGGCTAGAAGACGTTAAACTTGCCTTTTCGTCCATGAACGTGACGACAGGTTCCGAACGTTGTCATAATAATATCTCTACCGTTGTCACATTAAACATACCTTTGCAGTTTTCATTAATGTTTCTACCTCATATACCTACTTTATTTAATTAGGATAGTGCACGAATTGTGTCTTTGTCAGCCACCCCTCTCCCTTTACTGGTTGCCCTGAAAATCAGCGCCACCGACTCTGGAGTCGGTACGACTGTGCGGGTAACGACTGTTCACTGGACATGCTGAGAAGTAACTATTTCGATCCATCAATTATCAATAAGGGTTAGTTTAAAAATGCATCTAATAACCAATGACATCGAATAAATATTTCTTTCTAAACTTATAAATAGGTATATCATGTTTTCACGCGATTCAGAAAACTTAGATGTGTGATATGCACATCGATTCAGGCTATTCTCTTTATGGCCCTTGGTGTTCTTTCTGCGTTATCTTTAAGTTAAGGATTCAATTTTGGGATTATACAAAAAAGGCCCAATCGGCGATAAAAGCTTGTCTCAATATTAAAAGTAAATTTCCCTAATATTTTTTTGCCGGGACCCCTCTTTGCGTAGTTGGGTTCGCTCTTTGGCAATATTGTATAGAAACCCTCTGTATATCTTCGAAATTCATATTGTTATCCCTCTCGTTATCTTATTATAGAACCTTTTGAGTGAGCGAGACGGCAAAACAACTTCAAATGAAGCGTTTCAAATTGAAAAGGAGGAAAGAAAACACGGAATCTCGGACTTAACTAGTTCCGCGTATTCGAGTTAAAAGTTGTTGTTGGGAATTGGGTCAGAACTTGAGATAAATTGGAGGAACAGTTACTACGCGAAAAGGACCCAACCAAAGAAATAATCGAAAGTGGAGTTAAATACAGGATGAAATTAATCGGCGAAGAAATTAATCAGACGGTCAATAATATTTCACCCTGTATATCAGGGTGGTCTATGAAGCTCATAAGGTGAACGTCCCAATGCCCGACACACTAATGCCCAATAGTTGACAAAATGCTGTCACCTCTACTGGGACAGTGTCGAGCCTTTAACTTACTTCCGATCAACATAAATGATTCTGCTGAAATATGTCTGCATAATTTTAAAAAAGACGTTTACTCTAACAGTAATTACTGATTAACAAGGTATTTACCATGTAAGTTTGTGTACCCGTAAGAGGGTAGATCGCTAGGTGTGTGGCTACTCTACAACCTAAAACACGCAGCACGTCAGTTACTCCGTTGACGATAGCGCGCTTGCAACAGTGCCGAAAGTTGTAGTAACAACGTGTCGCTGTGGGTTGATTTTCGGCCGCGACATTTGTATGCCAAACTAAATGTATGGCATACAAATGTCGCGGACGAAAATCCACCTTTATATGATCTCCTTCCGAAAACTATACCGCGCCCTGTAAATTTTCTTTCACTGCTTACTTCTATGGATGCTGCTATTTCTGTGCTCATAAAATTCATCCAGGCTAATAAAATAAAACGGTAACACTCAATATACCTTATCTTCACATTTATTCTTTATAGTTTTTCATATCTTCCTTTCCTCTATGTTGGCATGCTTAACTATCTGTCATCCACTTCCCTCTTTTTTTAATTGTAAAATTGTCCTTTTTCGTCTGTGCCGTCCATAACATGTGTAATTTATTTTTTTTAGGATTCCTCAACATTATCCTTCACAAAAATCAAAATTTCTTTTCACTGAACACTCTCCTCTCGTGTAAAATGTCTACGCATTGACATTGGCAAAATGCCCTTTGCTAAACCAGCAAGGAGTGAAAGCCATTATTGAAAAAAAAGAAAAAGCGGTGCCGAAATATCTAGAGCTCACAAATATAAACATAAATATTTACCATGGTAAATACTCCATTAATAACAGTAATTATTATGTGAATGACCATGTTAGCCTGGAATCTTATAAATCTTTTCTAAGATCTTAGTACTAATTAACAATATAAAAGGTTAAAATAATGCTAAGTCATCATCATCATAGCTCTATTTTTCATTGGCTTATTAATTGGTTTTTTTAAGCGATTGTCATTATGATAAAGTCGGTCAGACAGTCTGGTCGCAGTCACATACCAAAGCGAATTCACGATGTCGAGTTAGTACATTCAGTTGTCTAATACATCATGAAATCGTAAAAGGACTGTTTAGTACATACATTCAAAGATTTTTCAAAATCTAAAAAAGTGACATTGTTAAAAACAAGTATGAAAACGTCAACACCCTTTATGATTTTTTTAGTACATATATTTTGGTTTATTTGTTTGCCACTTTGCTTGTCATCACGCAAAAACTACCGGAACGAGTTCTTATAAGGTGTATATGTAAATTACGACCCCGGTTAGCACATAGGGTATCAAAAAAAAATATTTATGTCTAAAAGTCATTCATATCATTATCCTATACACTATACGGCATTTGTCTACCTTGGACCACGAGCACTGTCACAGATTACGAAGCTGTTGTACCAAAATCCTTTGCTGTTTACTATATAACACCAAAATAACCACATTTTTATTAAAAAAAACCCGACCGCAGTGCACTTAGAAACTGCATAAAATCCGCCATTTTGTTTATTTCAACTTCATACCCAGTGACACTCGCACCATCAAGACGAATCTAATGATGTATCATTTATCAAAATTGGATGTGCCGTTGAGTAGTTACGAGCGGAAATAGGAACGGACATACATACATACATACATACATACAGGTCAAACACATAACCCTCCTTTGGGCTTCGCCGCAGTCGGGTAAAAATACTTGCCTTTGTAAGATGTAAGGTCGCCGGAAGTCGATAAAAGCATAAAACACGCGGCCTTTCGTTCTGGAAGTGTTAGGAGAGACCTAAGTTCAGCAGTGGTCGTATCCAGGTTGAAATAATGACATCGATTATGTCTTGTCTCTTTAAATTTAATTATTATTTTGTTCTTGCGTCTAAGTATCGTGAAATTCCCAAGAATCGCATTTACAAATAAGTGTTTAGCCCTCGTGTTTGACTGTTGTAGACAAACTTCCGACGGGCTTTCAATACTTAAGTTTAAGTAACATTGTCAATATTACGTTCCGTTGAGTTTCACACATTTTCCATGAATCATTAAGTTGTGCTTCCCGTTCCCAAACCATAGTTTGGCACTTTGTAGCCTTGTACAGTCAAGGAATTTAATTTCCCACGCGTTTCATTGAAATGTTGTTAAGCATTCACGATGCATTAAGGTCGAAATTTCTATTTCAGTAATAGTATTTAAATGTCAATACGTATTATTTGTCACTGCACATTACAGATAACCTCTTTGCGAAGTCATTTGCTCATCTAATTACGAATACATGTCTGTTGGTGTCAGTGTCAAGTGTCAATCAAGAAAATTTTTAAATAATTCCGAATCCAGACTCCGGAAAGTCTATTGCAAAAGTCGATAACCTAAATTTCGTTATCTGCGTTCCTTTCATTCGAACATTGCAAGAGCGAGAAAGATGGACTTTCTTCGAATTTCGATTCCGCGGTTGTCGTCTTTTTTTGGTAGTGCCTTGACGTTCCAAATTTCAGGTCACCACATGTCAACGTTGTTAATCTGTTACCTAGTTACTGACACAAAACAATGCGTGTGATATGTCAAAGTAACGTCATACTCTAGCTAGCTCTTATGATGACAGTATGCTATATGATATTGGACCTTAGGTGGGTTGGAAATGAAATTCCTTGACTGTACCTTCTATTGAGGAACTATACAAGTTTGATACATTTATAGATAGATAGATCTTTATTACATTACATGTCTGTATTCATCATTTTGCATTAATCATTTTCATCAATTAGTTCGACACACACGTTCACATAAGGACAGGTTGATCCGCTTCATCCTTCCCGCTGGTCCGTTGCTCACACTGAGCAATCAGCGAAAAGTCAAGGTGGCCCAAATGACCTGGTTCGACTTCAGGCGTTCAGGCCCCCACCTAGTACGACCCTATCGAGGTGGACCGGGACAGGGCGACCTGGTTTGACCCCAGGCGCCCTCGGCACCCGCCTAGTCCAATTCACTCAGGGTGGTCCGGCTAGCGACCTGGTTCGACCCCAGGGAACGCCACGGCCGACCACCCGGTCATACTATCGCTACGCCCACTAGAGTTGCGAGTTAGTCAGGTTAGTCAGACTTTACAAAAAAAACATTAATCATGGGCATACTCGTACATAATCGATAGACATTATACATTACAATCATTATGATGACAATGAGTAAAAAACATGATAAATTTAAATCAATATCTTATAAATTGCAATATATGAAAGTATGAAGTAGTGAGTTGTTCAACATTCACTAACTTATCTAGAAACTCTTTGAATGAGTAGGTAATACCTAAGCTTTTTCGTACAAAATTACTTCTAGTTTGTAAGTGAAATTGATACTATGCCCTAACGCTGGCGAGTAAGTGAGTAAAATTGGGCGAGTAGCGTTAGGTACGTTGCGGATCTGGAAAGGTCAGTCCGCAATGAACTGTTACTCGCCCAATTTAACTCGCTTACTCGCCGGCGGTGGGGCAAATGCCTATAGGTCCTATAGTCGTAAGTACTACTTGTATAAAACTGTCTTGTTGAATAAACAATTTCTACCGTCAAATGAATTCAATTCATGGATAAAAAACCAAACTTTAGAATCAGCATTCATCTAAAACTACTAAAATCTACCAAATGTACTTTCATAATCTACTGGAATAACGCCAAGTCGTTTGTTATCTCACACATAGGCGAAGGCTAGACGTACAATACATACTTTGATCCATCAATATGGTAAATACTGATGAATCACATGATGTTCACGTAATCCATCAATATACTAGACTAGACAATCAATAAATATCACAATATTTGATAAATATCAGTAAATCACAGTATTTATTGTACGTCTAGCCTTCGCCATACGTATGCTATACACCCATTGACGTATACAAAAGACAGGGCTAAGCGAGCACGCAGACGGTTTCAACGCTTTGGCGCTAAAAATACCGCCAAATCGGTGCCAGTCGGCAGTGCGACACGCGGCGCGTGCACTGCGCAGCTGGTCTTTATAGCTGCATTTTTTGTTACGGGAAAAATAGGTCCGAACTTTTCGGATGGGCCTATCCTTACTTTTGAAATCATTGCTGGAAATGCGTTACAAGTGAACCACAGATGAAGTTCCAGTACCTCTAGCACAACTGTGACACGCGACTCTTTATCGCGCGACAAATGCTACCTATCTCTTTCCACTCAATATAGTGTGACAGTGACTGGTGATGCTCTGTCGCGCGAGAAACGAAGTCGCGGCCAGTTATGCTTGACGTGCAGGTTTTATAGCATTTAGTCGTTTACGTTGATAATTAAAACACATAAATAACTGACGTTGTTATATTTTAAATGTGATTAGGTTTAGTTAAATTACTATATATCCAAATTCAACTATTATGAAATATATAAAATATGCGCTTCGGTACATTTACCTTACTGATCATTTTGTGCAACCCCTAAATATGTTTCTAGCACCTTGAAATATTAGATATACTGTTTTTGAATAAGAGAAACCCAGGGGGTAAGCAAAGTTTTACAAAATAACACACATTTTTTTACCCATACAGTTACGAGTATGAGGGTGTTTCATACTTACATACACTCGCAGACGATGAATTCGGGTCAGTGAAATACCGCCAGATTTCTACTCGTTAACACCGCTGGCTTGGTTGCCCAGTGTCGTGCTGTCGCTGTCGGTTAGACCTACCAAAAATACACCTAAAAGCCTTATCACACTTGCGATTTTCGGGCGAGCCGCGGGCGAGTTTCCATACAAAACCAGTCGCAACCCGCAAGCGGCATTTGTATGGAACTTCGCTTCTCACTCGCCCGCAGCGCGCTCGCAAATCACAAGACAGTGTGATAAGCTCTAACAGCCAGATTTTCCGTCAAAATATTCGGATTTCAAATATGGATTTACCTCAAACTACTAAAAACTACCAAGTAATAGATACTAAAAGCATGTCGAGTATGCTTCAATCTACCAAAAAAACAGGAAACTACTAAAGTGGTCACACTGACACGGATCACTTGCAAAGGCTATCGCCAGTATCGCCACCTGCTATGCAGACAAAAGATCCTAATGAGTGGTGAAAGTCACTTTCATTCACCGCCTGTGCTGCAGGCATTTGGCACAAAGCGATACATAGGTAAGATTTATGGGCCATCCTCATTTTTAGGGTTCCGTAGGCAAAATGGCTAAAAAGGAACCCTTATAGTTTCGTCATGTCCATCCGTATGTCACAGGCATTTTTTATACAAACTTTTATGTAGTGCGTGTTGGTCAAATGGGAACCACGTCGCACATTTGACATATAAACCAGGCTAACGTTAGTTTATTGCTGATAAATATTTAGAAGGTGTCTGTTAAGCATTTCCGAAAGTTGTCATTAAGATTATCACAATATTTTGAAAATAAAAAAGAATATTTATTTTTAAATTTAAAGACAAAAATAAATCAAAAATGTTCACATATATATTTATTAATCTGCAGATTCGGCCTTGAAGTGTTACCAAAAACCCCACGGTACCAAATTTCAGCTCTACTAGATTAACTTTGAAAATTTCCTGCCATTTTGTAATCGCCATTATGAATAAAAATCATCACCATGTTTCGTTTGTCATATGTTATGATTTTTTTTCGTTTTCTGAAAAAAATTTAATTATAAATTAATAAAATTGCTAATAGGTATCCCAATTTCAACACACCAAAATTGCGATACAAACAAAAAATATTTAAAAAAATGGCATAAGGTGGCAAAAGATTTTTCTTTTGCATCACTTAAAAGAGGTACCTATCCGACTAACTAAACAATGAATTTACCTACAATCATGGTTTGACAAGCCTCGACAGTCTTACTAAAATACTAATTTATTGGAAGAAAAATCTACAAATATTTTATTTTATCGATATCATTTTAATATCCCAAAACCGATACAAATATTGACCTATAATTCAAATATAAATGCCTTCACCTTCCAACTCCATTTCAAATTAGTGCAAGTGCACAGCATAAATTGTTCACAATCGATAAAGAAAGTAATGTCTACGAGTAAGCTCGTCGAGATTACGTATAACACGTTAAGTAGTTTACAGATGTTGAATTCCAATTGCCGGTAAGGTCCAAATGGGTGTCCCTTATTAGGCATAATTTAAAACTCCTATTATGAAAACGCATAACAGTCTAGGCATACGATGATTGAGCATACCGCTTAAATGGCATAATAATAAAAATGCATACACGTTAATTGGCATACCGACTGATTTGGCATACCTGAAATTTGCATAATATTGTTAGGTATACCGAACGCATAAATTTATGCGTTCGGTATAAAAAAGCGTTTCTGGAAAACTATTCTAAGTTTTACATCCGTTGTTCACATACTCCTATTTTTTTGGGTTTTTCTTATTACTAGGTGGTAAATGCTGGCTAAACTAAATTTCTACAAAAAATTAGGTTAGGTTAGGTTAGAACTGCGACCCTTACGGAAGCGAATCGCTTCCAGAAAAGTGTAGGTTAGGTTAGGTTTGAGCTGCGGCCCCAGGGTGGATTTCACAGCGTTTCAAACGCCGTCATCACCAATCCCGAAATTTCGACGATTCATTTTAAGAATGTATCCCATTATTTTGATAAAATCCGAAAATAGTACCTACTATTTTTATGTTTTGATCAAAAATTATGTAATTTTTAAAAATATGTCATTATAATATCGGGATTGGTGAACCCCCCAACAGAAACGAACTGCTACCGGAAATGTAGGTTTGGTTAGGTTTGAACTGCAACCCGAAAGAATCGAGTTGCTACGAAAAATGAAGGTTAGGTTAAGTTAAGTTAGATTTGAACTGCAACCCCATCAGAAAAGGAATTTTCAACGTTCCATTAGGCATATTAAAATTATACTTTTTAATATTTATGAAGAATAATGTTATACTAAGTCATTGTTAGGCGTAGTAATGGTATGCGAATTGAAATATGCGTTTTAAAATATACATTTTAATATTATGCGAATATACAATTATGCGTAACAACGGTATGCGTTGTCAAAATAGGAAGATTTACTGTATGCGTTTTAATATAGACCCGGTCCAAATACTAGTTTGTAGAACAAAATATGGCCATCTATTCAACTAATAGAACATCGCGTTCTAATACGACTAGTCAATTTTCCCTTTCGACTTTTGGACAGGTTTTTGTATCGAATACCCGTTAGTGCGTCGTAACGTTCGATTGGGTTCAAATTTGATTTACAGTTCGCGATAACTTAGTGTAGCCGTGACGTTGCGCAGTAGCAAAATGTAATAGATCTTCTCATCTTCTTTGTCGTATCCTCATGGCTGAGGGACGTGACGGTTGTGGGAACTCTTCACCAACGCTCTTCAAGCTGCACGGTTTCGGGCTTGATAAATGCTAGCCTGTAATGTGGCTCCAGTTGCAGATGTAATGTAATAGATAGTCGGGACGTTATCTAGCCTGCTGGGGTCGTACCAGGACGTTTGGCCAGGGTCACCTTGACTCTTCGCTGATTGCTCAAAGTGAGCAGCGGACCAGCGGAAAGGATGAAGCAGATCAACCTGCGATTGTATCGAACGAATGAACGCGAACCAAAGGTAAATGCAGATGTCTTAACGGTTCGTAGCACTTTACTATTTGTAAATAATTGCAACTGTCACATGGTCATCTGCAGATTTATGTTGTTACGCTTTGTCGCGCGATAAATAAATGATAAAGCATTCGTCAAATTCATCCCTTAAACATTATTTGCCAGAACATGACGGATACTTTATTATTTATTTATCGCGCGACAAAGCGTAGCATCATCATACGCCTACTGGTTCAATTGTTGCCAATTGATTATGATTAGATAGATCATTTATTTCTGATTGAAAATAACATAGTGTTTTACTATATAAAACTAAAATAAATTCACAAAAAGATCGTCAAAATAAAGAATAAAAAGGGAACAATTAATTTCATAGTAAATTACAAACACATGTCCATCGAAAAAAATAAAAAGAAGTCAAATAAATCAATTAAATGTCATATAGAAAATAAAATAAACAATTAATGAAAAAATACAAAAATAACTGGCCAAGAGCATGTCGGACCATGCTCAGTGTAGGGTTCCATAGCCCTAACTATAAGGTAAAAAATACGATGTTAAAAAAGTTCAACAACAAAAGAGCGTATCTTCATAGCAATTACGTCCTTTTGTTGAGAAGCGCAGTTTATCGGCAATAACTCAAAAACGGTTAATTCGATCTTATTGAAAATAATTTTCATTGAAAGTAATAATTATGCGTTACGTTCATGATTTTTTTCATCTTTTTTGGACACACGGTTTAAAAGATAGAGGGGGGGGGGACACAATTTACACAATTTTCGGAGCGATTATTTCCAAATATATTCACTTAATCAAAATCATTACTTTGAAACCTTATAGTGTTTTTTAAAGAGCTGTCGAACTATGTAGGTACCACACGTTGATATTTGCTGAATTTTTTTTTTTACCTTCTGTAACATGCATGGAGTGCCCCCCCTAAAAATATTCATTTTAGTTGTTTAACTATGAAACTAAGTAGCGGCTCAATCGGCTCATACAAGACACCTATATAATATTGTCTTCGGTTTCCGCGATTATCACTCATAGTAATAAAACAACTTAAACGGATTAAACGGCGGACGAACGCTGAAAAGGGTTACGAAACGTCGGGACTTAAAATGTAGTAATATATGCGATTTAATCCGTTTAAGTTGTTTTATTACTAAAACACCTATATATTCCAAATTTCATCAATATCCATCATGTAGTTTTTGAGTAAAATGCCTGTGACATACGGACAGACGGACAGACGGACGGACGGACATGACGAAACTATAAGGGTTCCGTTTTTGCCGTTTTGGCTTCGGAACCCTAAAAAGGACACAGAAATAACAGTTATAATCAATACAATTGACAATCTCAAAATAAGTATAATAATTATTTAGGTGCTTTAAAAAAAGTTTTTTGAGTCGGCGCCCAAATCCGAAGTCTCGTTTTTAAGATGGTTGACACATTTTCTTAAATTATTCAAGTTCTTAATCAATGCCGACATTATCGTGACGCAACCATGTCAGAGCTTGGAAATAACAAACCAGGTTTTCTTGTACCCTGATTGGTAGCTTTTTCTCATTCAGGTCAATTTGCAGCACATTCGCTTAATCTGCCGATCGATTGGGGCTTCGTTGTCGAAATTGCATTCCGGTGGGGTTTAAACAGCTCAACCGGGCTGTGTCATTCGGCTAAACGTGAGCTAGAGCGTCGTTAGCAACAATTGCTACACGACTGGCTTGCTTCTATAAAATACTACCGTCAAATGGCGGAACTTAAGTACGCGAGGTATACCGTAAGGTCGGGGTACTTTGGCCAAATATAGGGTAACTTTGCCCACTTTACAACTTACATATCTCAGATCTATAACGTCTGATAATAAACATAAAAACATGAACGGTCAGCTAAAACCAACCACATGGCAATGTGCCGTAATTTAAATGCAATAATAAAACCTGAATTGAGTTAATCCCTATTGGTCAAAGTTACCCCCCAGGGCGAAAGTAACCCGTCCTTACGGTACTTAAAGATTTTCTTTTCTTGTCTTATATTTCAGAAATGCTGTTGTCAACTGTATACTATTTTATAATCTTTATATTGCGTATTGGATTATCAATACTTACACTCGGCGTAAAAAATAGTACATTACACAACTAGGGTGGTAATACAAAGAAAGGCTGAGATCGCAGAAGTTTGCGGCCCGAGCGCAAGCGAGGGACGTAAATATGCGATCGAGGGCTTTCTTTATTACCTCCCGTGTTGTGTACATAATTTTATGTCTACACTTGGCCAGAAAGCGGCTTTTTCCGTACGCGTAGCGTAATAAAGCACTTTATGGCCAAGTGTGACATAAATAGTATATCCCATCCCAAATGGGCTCCTTCCTATGACGCAGGTAGCGTTCTCACATTATATCGCTGAGAAAATGCTCCTTAAACTGACTTTGTTTGTTGTGATTTCTACTTAAATACCGTAAAACGGGGTAAGAAGGGACAAAATTGACATTCAAACCTCGATACCATTTTATTTTTAAGTATGCAAACTGAATTGTATATATAATAAATGTTCCGGTCGTTTGTATTTTAGTTTTTTTATCATTTTGGGTAGTTCCATTTCATAACTTTAACGATAAACACAAAATCCCTCCTCACCCCTTAGTCCCTCGTAGTTGGGGTGAGATGGGATTTCATACTAATGTGAGTTGGGCAAATTGTTGGATCGACACTTTTGGATTATGAATATTACTATAGCTCCATTTGTATTAAGAATATATTACTTAGGTAGCAGTAGCCTTTAAAAACCACCTCATCCCTCTGTCATCCCTACTCTCCCCATTCATAACCCAACTGCCCACGCAATCCTATCCAAGGTTAGGCGGTACTTCACACCAGGACAACTGCTCCAGTTATACCAAGCACAGGTCCGGTCGTGTATGGAGTAGGTACTGCTGCCACCTTTGGGATGGGTCCACCAAGTACCAGCTAGCCGCCTTGGATTCAGTCGATAAGCGTGCCAGGAAGCTCATAGGTGATCCTGATCTGGTGAAGCAAAAGCTGCAAAGCCTTGAACACCGCAGAAAGGTCGCCAGTTTATCGGTATTTTACAGGATACATTTCGGCGAGTGTGCGTTGGGATTGCATGAACTGATTCCACCATCTCCATTTCGTCATTATGGCACTAGGCGCGGACTTGGGTTTCACCCTTACGTTGTCGATATACCAACGACTCGCACAAAGCGCTTTGCTTCCACTTTCCTTATTAGGACAGCTAAGGAGTGGAACTCTCTTCCAGCAGACCTCTTCCCGGAAAAATATAACTTGGATCTCTTCAAGTTGCGAGTGAATAGGCACTATCTAGATAAGCATGCTCCATCATCGACTTCATCTTAACTTACCAATAGGTGAGATCGAGGTCAAATGCTTGCCTATCGTGAATAAAAAAAGAAATCCCAACATACCCCATTTTACGGTATATCCCAATCACTTAATTTATCTAAAACATTCTGTCAAACCCAATCTTAAATTCATGTAACTTGACATAACGTATGAAGTAATTTAAATTGAGGTATAAATCACCTCATCCAATATGTACGCTGTCGTTCAGATTTATAATGGAATAAAATATCGTATTCTAAAGCTTTCAGATCTGCTTTCATTCCAAGAATCGAAATATTACAGCTGGAACGTAATCTCATAGTAAATAGGCATTTTTATCTTTACGATCGTGTTTCTAAAACCCAAATTCATGCCGTACTAAAGCAATAAATTCGATATTTTTGTGCGTAAGTATTCCTAAACATATTCAGACAGCTACCCTCATCTCATTTGCTTACTCAAGTACACCGAGATAAATACGAGTTACTTGCAAAATAAGCAGGCTAAAGATAAGCGTCCACTGTTCCGCGTCGTACGTTTTGGACGAATCGCATCAAACGGATGCGTTTGTGGCAGTACGCTACACTCCACTGTTCAGTGTATCCACAGCAATCGGAAAGCCGTTGTACCTCTACCAGTAATTGTATCAACTTCTTCTTCATCGTTCCCTCATTACTGAGGATCGCGACCACACATTGTTAGTCTCCAAAGGGTGCGGCCATAGACCATATTGACCGCGATCTGCATACTGCCGCCAACCAACTTCCTAATGGAGTCAGACCAACTTTCTAACGGAGCACGCCTCCCATTTATTGAAATTGAAATAGAAAAAAAAATATATTTGGCCTAAAATTATTTGTTTCTTCAAGTCATGTGCATTATGCGGTCCCTAAACCGCATAATGAGTCCGAAGAAACTGAGAGTTCTGTTATGTCATGTTTTGGAGAGCCGCGTAGTGATGTTGAGCTCTTTTAGTATGGAATGGTTCCATTGTATCACCAATTACCAACTACCAGATATCGTATGACAGCACGTATTAAAAAAGTTGCCCTTTGGACCAACCGCGTCGGCATTTCCGACAGGTCGATAGGTGGGCGCCATGCGATGCGAATCAGTGGACACTTACCTTAATTCAGTACTTCAGCGTCAATCTCGTTCGTAAAATAATTTGACCCGTGAATAAGTAAGTAAACGAAGTAGCAAATCGGTGCATGAAGAAAAAATTGCTTGAGAATCCCTCCTCGTCGAGCCTCTTTTTTAAATATTAACAAATTCAAACGAATCTATTCGATATGCAAGAGTTCCGTACTGTAAAAAATCCCAAATCACTGTATAAGTGCCTATAATATTCGAAAAGTTCCCTCAATTTTTATTTATAAAACACACAGTCCAATTGAGAACTGGATTTCTTGTGTAAGTCGGTTAAAAAGGGACAGAGGATGTGGTCGACGACATATCGATAACGATGTTCGAGGGCGTGGAAACTATCTACAGTAGCAACAGTAGTAGTAGTAGTAGACCCGGATATTTATTTCAGTAGGTATGTAGAGTGTAGACACATTACATACTTATTAACGGAAAAATAAACATGTTTCTTTCATATAAAGTATTATAAAAACAACGCCATCTCTCGCTCGATCGTCGTATCTGTAATAGGTTCGCATTGGGGTGAGACACCTGTGTAATATGGGTTCTCATAGATGGCGTTTAACTGACGGGAAGTCAAAGTAGATAGCAATATTGAGGGTGTTGACTGGGTGTAACGGTGGACGAATGGTTGAGTCCCTGGGCCGGAAATCCAGAGGTATCGGGTTCGATTCCCGGTCTGTTCACAGGTGAGCGCCATTTAGTTTTTCTATGTGCTTTGATTTCTTGTATCTATATATCGTCGACCGTAGGCTGAATTACGGTAAGGGACAGGCAAAACAATGTCCCTTACCGTAATTCAGCCTACGGTCGACGATATATGTAACATAGAAATGTGGTGTAATAATTTACCCGCATTATAAACCAGTGAAGAAACAACATGTTTCTTTCATATAAAGTATTATGCTATGTGGAAATGTTATAATAAAATAGTTATTGCCAAGTATCAAGACTGAATAATCCTCTTTTGGTGGTTTCCCCATGTTGCCATATATACATATTTTTTAATAAAACCTTTTTTCGACCTCTGCAGACTTAGCGTAGTCGCACTCTAAAATATTATTAAAGCGCCTGTGAAGTCTGCACAAGTGGGACGATGTTTAATTTATGTGCGTATTCTCACAAGACAATGATCAAGTAGTGAAAGTAAATATTTTCTAAATTTTAACGTTTCTTTGTGCATACGGCACATTTGTCTTTTATCTTGAACAAACAAATACCAATCGTGTTTTTGATGTATTTGTAACAGCGTAACTTAGTTCCTCTGCTTCAACAACTGCGCATATATTCCAAAGTTGAACATATTTTTCTGGTTGAGCGTGTTCCATCATACACTGTAAAACATCTGAGCCAACAAAGAGAGATTTTTTCTTAGTTGGCGTTAAATTAAATAAAACAAACAAGATATTAAACATGTCAACGAAAGCTGATTAATTAAAACAGCAAGTTCCTTAGTGATTAAAACAATAATCTAGAATCTTGATAATTTTTTACAAATATATTCCCTGTTTCTATCATTATTTTCTTCTTTGTATGATTCGATCATGTTTAAATAGTTACCTTATACATCAATGTTTGTTGAATCAAATCAGAACTCGTTAATTGAACTATGATAAACAATCAATATCATCTTAGTTGGTGCATCTAACGTCTTGTTAGGCTCGGATGGAATCAAGATGCTTGATTACTATCACGAACTTGTTAGGAGCAACTAATTTTTTTTAGAGTGTAGACTTCCGTCTCCACAGGTGAAAGCATATTCACTTCTTCCGGCAAATAAAAGACGCTCCAAATCGCCATATTGTTACCCGCCACGAAAATAGACTTACCCAACTCAAATTTAGTAATGCATAAAAATAGCTCATATGTTAGATTTATCAAAATATACAATAACATTCCTGAAAACATAAAGAGCGAAAACAAAAATCATTTATTCAAACGTAAGCTAAATCATTTGCTAACAAAGAAAGGTTACTATAAAATTGATAATTTTCTAAACGACAAAGACTTAATCAAATAAAAATATAGTATAACACAGTCTGTGTTAAGTACTGTATAATAAAATAAATCTAAACGGTGATATATTTGTCTCATTTGATTAACTCGTCTGCTTGTTAGGAATCTAAGTTACAAATACTTTATATGAATGAAACATTTTTGTCTCTTCATTGGTTTTGAATGCGGGAAATTTTACATTTTTTTTTGTTTTTTTTTTTTTTTAATTTTACACAGGCGAGTGCCATTTATTTTTTCTGTGTACTTTGATTTCCTGTATCTATATATGTAAATGTTACAAATGTTTAAATGTATTTCAAAGTTACATGTATAAGTTCAATAAAAATATTGTTTAAGTTGAAATTTAATGTAATCTTACACCTAGAAATGTTACTAAATCTTAAAACTGTTTGCAATGCCCTACCAGGGCCCATATGGGACTGAATGTACTACTTATTATTAAGATCTGTACAACTATGGTTTGCAATAAACGCTGTGACTAATCAAATCAAACGTAAAACCATTAACTATGAAAATATATATATATATGTCAGCGTCGGGGGGTAGGTGTCGTCAGGATGTCCATCAAATTACTAATAAACCGCAATCGAGTGTAGATTTCCATCGGTTGGAGCTCGATAGTATCACTAACTAGAAATAATAAAGAAGGAATGCAGTGAGGTTGGTTGCGGGACGTGTTTCTTCGCCCAAAATGCTCAGATCAACCATCACTGACTCCAAGTCCTTGTTCAGCACAATTCACCATTTTCTGTCATACAAGACAATAACAGAACGTGACAGAACTAAGTCAATTTTGAATAAACGTCATTGTACCGCAACCAAAGACACTCAAGCATAAACAAACTTGACATTCCTTCGTGGGGCGAACTCCGACACTGCAATATATATATGACGAAGCGTGAAATTAATTAGTAGTCTAAATCTAATTTGGGATGGTAATCGGTAATGAAAGCATGTTTTAATCGTTTGAGAGCGGGTAATTCAGTAACCCGAATGGCGTAGTTTTCGAACACTGTGACAATGACAACTGGAGAGTTTTGACAGTTGGTTGACATTTTAGAGAATCGCGCGCGTACTTGACGCGATCTGTTGGGATTGAAGCTGTTGTGTTCGCGAACTAATTCATTTGGCTCTTAAACTTGTTTAAATCACAGTAATTAGTGGCAAGAGTGTTCACATGAACCCAAGTGATTAGTTGAAATAACGAAGTGTGTCCAGTTCCGAGTATTCCTTGACATACGCGCCCAAATAGTAACAATGATTGAGACCGATCGGCTAGCTATTTATTCACCCCGTCATCAGAAATGGGATTACCCAAGGAATCTCGGAAGTCACATACAGATCAGAGTGAACATATTTCACATAAGAATGAGTGCAAACACTGGGAATATCCTTTTGGTATGCAACAAGGAAACTTGACTTGATTCAAACAATACACTGCAAGATTCACACGCTGCTGATCCAGAAATAGCATGACCCAAGTGTTATCTTGATAATCATCTGGCTGTCAACTATAGTGGAGGTTGGAAAATAGAGTCACTATGAAACCTTCTGTCGGTAAGGTTGTTGAATTATCATATTTGTTGAATGACCACTTGGATAATAGTAAGTAATTAACTTCTCTCTCTCTCTCTGATAAATCTTAATAGAAATGGTTAGTAGGTACATAATCATTGCCTGTGAGTGTGCCCATCAGCCCCGGGCTTGGTGCGGGTTAGTTCTCGGATGGTAGTGAGCAGGCTGTGGTCCCCGTACTGGCACTGTGCAGTGATACATGATTATTTGCATACTCGATGTCAACTACATTATGTGTTCATCATCAGCTTAGGAGTTCTTATAAATTAAATTAAAACGGAAGTTCTAAATTCAGCGCTGTGGAACTGGTAAGAAATAATTACATGTTTAGATAGATGTAATGTGCTCTCCTCTTTTGTATGTCTGTGATCATGATTAAATCTAATTTGATTATTTATTACTCAAATTAAAATGGCAGTATAAGTTGCATTTCATGTTCTGAAAATTGAGATAACTTAATGGAATATGTGATTAATACACGGAGGACTTGGGACACTTCTTTTAATCAACTATCACTCTATTTTAATCACAATATTGATTATAAACAAATCTCTATACAAATGACATTTATCTTGCTATCGTGAAGGCTGGGACTGGAGTGAATTGACATGTCATTCAAAGAACGACATCAACATTCTTACATTCAAATTGAATATGAATCATTTGATTCTAAGCGGCCAGAGTTGATTGTAACAAAACCTTATTACAATAACAGAATAGGTGAAGTAAACTTTTACAAGTTAATATCTAAATTTCCTAGCTTTGATATTTCACACATGCTATAAAGAAATGGTATTCTAAAAAACAATGACTATGGGTCAATAAATTCACAGGGTTAGGATACACATGTGTCAGAGTAATCGGAGTGCATAGGGTATAACGGTCATGTTAGTTAATAATAGGGGATTCGTCATGTTCGTTACGTAGATGACTTTGACAAGCCTGTGTGGCACATGCTGGCCTGTGTGGCACATACTAGCCTGTGTAGCACATACTAGCCTGTGTGGCATATAATGGCCTGTGTGGCACATACTGGCCTGTGTGGCATACACTGATCTGTGTGACACATATTGGCCTGTGTGACGCATGTTAGCCTTTGTGGCGCACTCTAGCCTATGTGGCACGCATTAGCCTGTGTGGCACGCATTAGCCTGTGTGGCGCTGACAAGCCTGCGTGGCACCGACAAGCCTCCGTGGCACCGACAAGCCTGCGTGGCACCGACAAGCCTCCGTGGCACCGACAAGCCTCCGTGGCACCGACAAGCCTCCGTGGCACCGACAAGCCTCCGTGGCACCGACAAGCCTCCGTGGCACCGACAAGCCTCCGTGGCACCGACAAGCCTCCGTGGCACCGACAAGCCTGTTTGACATTGACAAGCCTGTTTGACATTGACAAGCCTGTTTGACATTGACATGACTGTGTGATTGGTGTACAAATTGATCTAAGGGGTAAAATGAATTTAGTCGAAAGTTAGTCAGGGTGACCGAGTGGCGTATGATATAAACCATTGTCTATTATTCAGTCATAAATGCTACGTGCACGGGAAATAGATTTACACACGAGGACGTGTGACTATGCAGGGTGGCCGTGACGAAGCGTGAAATTAATTAGTAGTCTAAATCTAATTTGGGATGGTAATCGGTAATGAAAGCATGTTTTAATCGTTTGAGAGCGGGTAATTCAGTAACCCGAATGGCGTAGTTTTCGAACACTGTGACAATGACAACTGGAGAGTTTTGACAGTTGGTTGACATTTTAGAGAATCGCGCGCGTACTTGACGCGATCTGTTGGGATTGAAGCTGTTGTGTTCGCGAACTAATTCATTTGGCTCTTAAACTTGTTTAAATCACAGTAATTAGTGGCAAGAGTGTTCACATGAACCCAAGTGATTAGTTGAAATAACGAAGTGTGTCCAGTTCCGAGTATTCCTTGACATACGCGCCCAAATAGTAACAATGATTGAGACCGATCGGCTAGCTATTTATTCACCCCGTCATATATAAATATATAGACTGATTGACTATTATTATTAAGTAAAAAAAACTAATAATAAATACTTTAACATTTAAAAACATAAATTATAATAAAGATACCGACGAACTAAGAATATCCTTATTTTTTGAAGTCTGTTAAAGTTTAGAAAAATTATACTCCAGCCTCCTAATTTATAAGCACGTTCGCTTTTTAAATGTTGTAATGTAACGAAAGACTACATTATGCGCCCACTTTCACTAAGACTCGACAACATTTTCGTTTCTTTTTAACCTCAATAAGAAACCACATTTCAAACAACGATTATGTGTTACTAGAAGATACTTTGGTCACATATCTCGAAAAGGCCCTGGCAACTGATGGTGGGAAAGGTGAACGGCACTAAACCACGGGAAAGAAGCCCAACACGATGGCGCGATCCCACCAACTGACTACGACTTAGCAGCGCGCTCCATAATAAAATCGACAGGGAAAAGTGGAGAATGTCACCCTGTATCCCGCCCGGTTATATTTGAGGATACAGTGTGAACATAATTGTGGAAAGGTGCAAAAAAAAACTATTAACTCACCTTTCAATAAAAAACAAACAAAGTTAAGTAGTGCTACGTACAGGACCCTTCAGTAGTTCAGGCTAACAAAAGGAGAATAAGGAAAGTCAGTTAGTGTATGACAAACTTATTTTTATTTTTCACTCGCTTGTGGCCTCACAGTACAAATTCAGCGTTTCCTTAGCACTACCTATTGTGCTCAGTTGGTAGAGCGTGGTCTTAAAGCCTAGGTTCTTCTAGTAGTGAGGTCACAGGCTAGTATAAATGTTAGTGCCTAAAGTTACACTGCCATCAGTTAAATTTAAACTAATCTCCTAACAATGACTTAATAAATTTTAACGTCACCAACCTCGAGACTGCAGACTCTCATCGACACACCTTCTTACAGGATTTCTGATGCTGGCAACAGCAACAGCAGGCTCCGGATGTTAGTGTCCCGTAGTGTGCATGAAGACTATTCCGACGAGAGCGCTACAGCCCATGGGATTTATAGGTGAGGTGTGAATTAATACAAAACCATGTTCCTTTTGAAATATCACGAAATTAGAAATTGAATTTGAATTTAGAAAATTAGAAATTAGAAAAAATTAGAAAAAGTTAGAAAAAGAACTAGAAAAAGAAAACCCATCTTCAGCTGGAATAGAACAAATTGCTTACATTAGTATGCTAAAGTATGTTTTTTTTTCCACAGCTTAGAAGAAGACTGAAATTATGGTTATTCTCACCAGACAGAAGAGTTATATCCTCATAGCTCTGCGAAGCCCGCCACCCTTCATGAAGATGCCCCCGGAGGGCTAACTGTAACAAGACCTTTCAGTGAATGGGGTGCCTCAATAGCCAGATGAGTTAACCTTAAAGAAATGCTACTCACAATTACTTCATGATGAAAATTAGGACTGCCTCAGCCGCGCCATATTTGTAGCCACCAAGGAGAACACAAGCATCAGGAGTTGCTCCCTTCACGGCCCAGATGCAAAAAGCTTTTGAAGAGCTCCAGCCAGTATAGCTAGACCTCCTCTCTTTCAAAGATCATTTCCAACCAAATTGTGTTTCCACTAAGGACCTCAATTTCTCCCTAATTGATTTGGAAATCTAAAGAATTTCAATCCTATTAATTAAGAAATAACATTTACTGATCAGAATATTTAACTATATTTACTTGTCCATTATATTCAAATTAGTTTATATTTTTATACTTTTAATATCTTATTATAATAAATGTTATTCCCCAATTTGCATTACAAATTTACCCTATAAATCTATTTATATGACATATAGCAACATCAGTATGTTGTATGTCAAGAATCTCTCAAATATGACACTAGACAGTTGTAGCAATGTTGCTAGACGAAAATAATTCTAACGAAGCTGTTCGAGACAATTGTAAAACCTTTCTCTTGAACATAAAATTAAATTTGTCATATTTAAACCTACAATTAAATGCAAAAAACACAGCGTGACAAGAGCTGCCAGCAAAAAGATTGGCGGAGTCAGGAGGGCGTGCGGAATGTGGAAATTTTAATATGAGAGAACCGTGAATTCCCGGTACTGGCACACTAAAATTTCCCAGTTCTGCACGCCTTAGCAGTGAGGAACCGACATAGAAGAAGAAGATGCCCGCCACTTTGTTCGCGGAGGTCGCTGTAGTCGGATAAAAAGTACCCTATGAGTTAGCCGGAATCTGTAGATTAAGACCCCAGCTAACTCATAGGGTACTTTAGTACTGCACACTAAATTTCATGGAAATCGGTCTGATAGTTTTTGCGTGATGCGAGTACAAAGATAGTCTTGCTACGATTGTATTAAATGCCATGGTACAGAAACACCAGGAATGTTCTTCCCAAAATGTCACATGCTGACACCCATTATCAATTATGAAATAAATTACTGGCCCGCGAAATTAATTGTTTTCACGCGTTATTTGTTTAATCGGGTGAAAAGAAAACTATCTAATTAGGCCAGTGGAAATTAACATTAAAATCGCAAAGCATAATGTAGTTCTGATTTTTTGGTACGTTGTTTGGACCAGTTAGGGTACTGTGAATCTGATTTTGCACGTTCTAAAAAGTTGTGCTACCTGAGCAACACGCGCAAAAGTACGCCATTTTTGATTTTTTTTGGATTCCTGCTCTAACTATGCATTTTTTGACAGTAACGTCTATTGCACAAATTAACTACATTGAATTTGCTGTATATTAGGTTCTATTCATTTTTACTGTAAGTGTGATAGTTACCGAGAGTTAAGGTTATGAAACTGATGAAACTCCAAAAAGCAGGGGTGCTTTTTCAAGCTTTGTGTTCGCCTTGCCTGTTTAGATTCATAGCCGATTCTTTGCACAGTTGTTAGGGGCAGAGGTGAGAAGTTCGGTTTTAAGCTCCAAAACTGTGCACGCCAGCGAAAATCGTAAAAGGACATTGGCAAACCATTAAGACATGGCAAATTTATTTCTGCTACTAACTCTACACTTTCATACAAATAACTGGCCAAGAGCACGTCGGACCATGCTCAGTGTAGGGTTCCATAGCCGTAACTATAAGGTAAAAAATACGATGTTAAAAAAGTATAACAACAAAAGAGCGTATCTTCATAGCAATTACGTACTTTTGTTGAGAAGCGCAGTTTATCGGCAATAACTCAAAAACGGTTAATTCCATCTTGTTGAAAATAATTTTCGTGGAAAGTATTAATTAAAAAGCGTTACGCAACTTTCAGAGCGATTATTTCCAAATGTGTTCACTTAATCAAAAACATTCCTTTGAAACCTTATTGTGTTTTTTTAAAGAGCTGTCGAATTATATACCACACGTTGATATTTGCTGAATTTTTTTTTTTTTGCTTCTGTAACATGTATGGAGTGCCCCCCCCCCCCCCCCCCCCCTAAAAATATTTATTTTAGTTGTTTAACTACCAAACTAAGTAGCGGCTCATACAAGGCACCTATATTCCAAATTTCTTCAATATCCATTACGGATAGACAGACGGACACCACGACACTATAAGGGTTCCGTTTTTTCCATTTTGGATACGGAACCCTAAAAAATAGAAAAAAATAAAAAACACCACAACAATTGCACAGTTTTCATAAGTATACATCTTTTATTCTGGCCACGAGAGACGCCATGGAAAAATATTTGCTGATAATGAAACGACACTCATTTGGTGTTTAAAAAACATACAGGATGGAAAGTTAAATTGACCCGGCAAGGGCAGTTTATCGAAATTATCTGATGTTATAGAAAGCTACCTTTTAGAATATTTACTAATATTATGGTATTTTAACTGTCGATCACTTAAAAAGGCACAGTCGGTAAAAAAAACATAAGCTTTGATATATTTTTTTACAATGCCGATCAGTCCCATTGCTATGTAAATAGGTGTACCGAAAAAGACAAAAAATAAAAGCAATTGCCGTAATTATAGTAGGAAAATAAATATGTGAGTAACCTAAACCTCTTGATTACACATTACACTACGCCAAGTTATGCTTTAGTATCATTAGTTCTTTATAATCAATAAACTATAAAAATTGTTCAAGCCATTGCACATTTCTTAATGTGTGTTGGTATAATAAAACTTTTTGATTCAAGTGCGAAAAGTATGTCATTTTTCACGAGTCCCGAGGTGTATTGGCTCGAGCCGCCAGGCGAGGGTAAATACTCGGGACGAGTGGAAATGACACTTCCGCACGTGTATCAAACGACGTTTTTTAATACAGTTGCGAAAAAAGGTCGATGAAACAAAAACATGGCACCGGCTGTCACCATTCAGCCTAATCAAAAGAAATTATTTTGAAAAGAAACATACAGAATTTAATTTAACCCTCTACTGCATGATATAGTAAAACGCTAGAAAAAAAATATTTTTTTTTTCAAAATATGTGTTAATTTTGTGCAAAAGTTTGAAAAGTAGATGAAAAAAAAAATTTGACATGTATTTTTCAAAATTAATTTATGGCTTCGTATGCATTGAAATATAAACTCATGAATGTTCCAATGTCCTACTTTTTTAAGTTAGAATTATTATTATGTCTCTATCTTTGAACATACATTTGTCAAATTTGTATAGATCCTCAGAAACTGTTAAATTGAAATTCTAGAGCTGAAAACTTCATAATTGTAACGTTTTTATAACCAACCATTAGAAGCTCTTAATGCATACGAAGCCAAATATGGACGTTATAGAAATAGCACCAATTGCATACGAAGCCATATATGGCTTCTTCAAAAAACTTATCAAACTACGGAATAGGGTTTATCTTTTTTTACATAATTCGATAACTTTAGTCTTAATTAGGTCTATGACTAGTATATAACATGGAGTCGACAGTATTTTTTCTGCTTTATGACCCTGAATTTACCACTGAAACGAAATGAGTTTTACCAAGTTCATTATTCATTTTAGTTGGACATAATCAATCGCGCATAATATTGGGAAATTATCAAATAGTATTATTTAAAAAATATATACCGTTTTATTTACACTTTGAATATTGTATTTATGTAGCTTTCCAAATATATAAAAATATATTCGATACTTAAAAAAAATCATGAATATTAGACGCCATTTTTGGCTTCGTATGCGGTAAAGGGTTAATTTAGGTAAACACGAAAAAGCAAGATATATATTTATTTTTACTTTGTACTTTACTTTTTGCAAATAAATGTGTTATTTAGTGTTCAAAAATTAGCTGGAAAGTAAAAAGCACTATTACGCAAAATACAACTTTGCGCACGATTTACAGGTACGAAAATTACCACTTTTTGAGCAAGTGTATTAAAAAAGAATAATTAACTTCTTCTTTTGACATATCTAGTGCTTCTTTACAGGATAAACTTTCAAGATAACATTTATTCTTTATTTATCTCCTAATACTCACTCATGGTATGGTATACATATGACTTCATTTGAGACTATTCAAGATTGTGCCTTATTACTATATTAATAACTGTTAGTTAGTAATTGACAATATTTCAAATTTTCTACTCCTTCATTTTATGAGCTGGATAGAAAATAGGTGGAATTTTAAGCTACCCGTATTTTTTCTTTTTCGTTTTAACTCAATTTTTCAATTAAAAATAGCAGTTTGAAAAGTAGCTCATTCTAAAAGGGCGTATGTAGAAAATGACGTCACTTTCCCAACTAGAATCCAGAGCGACAATTACGATTTAAAAAAACTAGAATCCAGTGCGACAATTACGATTAAAAAAATAACTGTCAGGCGTTACAGCGTTGTCAACATAGGAAGTTCGGGAAGACGATGCTTTTGCTCCTCTTATTTGGGCTGGATTATATTTATCACTTGCCGATGTGTACTCCATCATCATCATAATTTCAACACGCGGCAGATTGGTGCTATCAGCCTGAGAAAAACCTTCTGATGTCTTCATTATATGAAAAAAATCGGTGTCCGGTAAAAGAATGCCAAGTTAATAATGTTTGAATGCGTTATCGGAGTTCAGTGGGAAAGTGCCAAGTCTTTTAAGGTCTTCGAAAACGTGCAAATGAACCAACGGTAAGAAAATTAAACTTCTAAAGCCGCTAAGCAGCTGTAACAATTTTCAAAACAAATAAACGTCAGACGGCAAGTATGTCAGAAAATGACAACCGGATACCATACACTTTTTAATCGTTTCAGCACTAAGGTCTCTCTCGATAATGCAGGGAAAATGACGTCACACTTCCGGTTCACACTAATTGACGATTTTTTCCGAAATGAATGGGAAAAAAAATCCAAAAATATTTTTTTTGAGCATAAAATACAGTTTTACCCAAATGGTTTTCGAATTAAGATCTTTTGAAAATATGAAATGTTGTCAATTTGATGTTATTATTAAAATTTTCACACATTATTTCAAGTTTATTTTTAGATTTTGATTTTTAGCATTTACAGTAGGTACATATTTTATTTCTACTTTGGTTGACATTTTTCGAGTCCTTCATAGCAATGGGATTGATTGGCATTGTCACAAAAAAAGACAAATAATAAATCGCCCCGCAAAAATATACTGACTTGATCATCAAAAAAATCCATATGCAAAGCTATGTTTTGATGTTTGTTTTGGTATTTTTGATGTGCAAGTCAGTATTTCAGTTATGTTAAGATTATTTGTTTTATGTGCCTTTAAATACTACCCAAAAAAAAACACCAAAACTGGCAATTTTTTCGCCAACCGCATTTTTATGTAATTGGCAATTAAAATAACGATAAATTAGTCAATATTTTTTAAGGTCGCCTTCGATAACATCAGGTATTTCGATAAACGTCAAACACATAACCCTCCTTGTGGGCTTCGCCGCAGTCGGGTAAAAAACAGGATTGCCCTATAAACGGCATGCTGCGCAGTGTACATACTCGTACCAAGACCAAGAACCATTAAAACATGAGGACTGTCATTCTCCGTACAAAAAACTGTTCCCCGATATTTACAACGCCATCTATGTATAAGCTTAGTATAAGAATTATATTATTTACAACTATTCAACTTTGCATACGTGACACAGTATTTAAATGTTATAATTTATTTATTATTAGCTGTTTACGAACTAATTGTTACTATACTATGTTTCTTTGTTCAATTATAACATCGTTAAATGTTTAATTTTTAGTGCCATCTAGTTTTTGCCTGGATATCCCCTTGCGGTCGGGGTACGATCCAAAGTATGGAGAATGACAGTCCTCTTGTTTTAATGGTCCTTGCTCGTACTTCCATGACGCGGCAACGTCACTCTCACATTCTCTCCCTCTGCCATTCTCCATTCCTCTCTGTCTGAGGGGGGAAGGCAACCGACTAAAAACCACTCGGGCGTTTCCCTCGCATTGCCGTTTAGGGACCTAATAGGGGCGTGAGCATTCTACCGCGCCACCGCCCCGGCAACTATTCGTTCACCTTTACTCCGAATTTTAATTCAAGACCAAAAAAACTACGACGTAGGTAGGTCACTGTCAAATGTGTCAAAGATGTTATTGTCAAGTGACATTTCAGAAATAGGCAACCATTTTATATCAATGATTAAATTATCTACACACGCGGCAGCGTGTCAAACCAAGTTCAAGCAAAACTGTCTAGCCAGCGCCGAGTGTAATATTACACGAACCACTTGGTGCCACTTTTGACCCTTCTATAACTCAAAAGCTCTTTAACGTAAACACATAAAACTACGTGTGTTTAATTATATCGATAAGGACATCTAGAAGCCCAAATTTCATGAAGCTAGCTCAAACGGTTATAAAGATATGAAGGTCAAAAAGTCGTAAAGGCCGTAGCAGGATAAGGGAAGAAAAAATGCCCTTGAATGATTAAGAGCTGTTTATTTTTTCTATAGTTGCTTTCATTTAGTTGTATAATTTTGCAAAATTTGGTTGAAAAATTCCCAGTGGTTCAGCCGGGAAAAAATAAAAACAAAATTTATGAAATTTGACGTATCTCTAAAACTATAACTCTTTGTCATTATATCTTTAATTCATTTTGGTTAATTAAATAGTATGTATGCCTTAAAAGAAAATTGAGTCTCTATCTTTACAATTTCTGTAAAAAACACGTAAGTCAAAATTTCAAAAAAAAGTTTTTTTGATTCCTGAAAGAGTGACCACTCTAAGTAATATTTCTAAAAAAGCCTTATTTAACGATCTGTCAGTCATATAAGTTTGACGGTTAAAATCGAAAAGCAACAGTGTCAAAATTAAAAAACTATGTTGGTCGGATTCTGTTACATTTTATTCTTATACTAATCTAATCTAATACAGCCAAAGAACTTAAAAATAAATCTTCTTTGTAAAGAATTAAAAATAAATCAATTTTTGACATTCCCATTAATATTGGCTTGAAAATATACAGGGTGGTTTTCGATAATCTGTACATATGAAAAGGGGTGAAATTTCAGCCAATTTTATTGGTAAAACTGATTTTAATTTTTGTTTGTGGTCATTCGTTTTTTTTTTACAGATTTTTAAACTTTCAGTGAAATTTTCGGCAGTACCTACATCTATTTGCCACGATATAACTTTTGATCTAATTGCTTAAAATTGTAAGAAAAAATTGCAGGGTCATGGCAATAGACACGTTATTTAGTAGCAATAACAATAAACCACCGACTTGAAGAAAAAATCGTCAAAAAAAAATATAATTGTGAAAAACGGCTGTTTTTTTTTCACGGAAAACACCGTTTTTCTCGAAAGTTTGCGAATATTGTGACCATTTTTTCATGCTTATTTTCGTTTAGCACTTAATTGTGATCTTAAAAACATTTTTTCTTACAGCTTTGAACAATAAGATCAAAAGTTATACTGCGTCAAACAGATGTACTGCCCAAAATTTCATAGAAAACTGTAAAAATCTGTAAAAAATTTTTTTTGCCCAGAAACAAAAATTAAAGTCATTTGTAGCGATAAAATCAGTTGGAATTTCACCCCTTTTAATATGTACAAATTATCGAAAACCACCCTGTATTTGTAATAATTGTCGCCTTTTAACTTATAAAACCTTTTTTTTTCAAATAGGTAATCATCATTATTTGTAATTAAGCCTTACTTATCGTTTCACCAGATATATTCATTCGTAGGTAGGGTGTTGATCACATATTGCCGCAATAGGCTAGATGACTAAAAAAAACTGTTTAGTCCGTCTGTTACATTATGAAAAAATATTGTACACGTATTTTTTGTTTTGTTTGACAAACAAAAACTGACGAGGATAAAGTGCTTAGAAGTTTCGAGTGACGTCACTCTTGAGTACAATTTTCACTCAGAAGTGACGTCACAAGCCCCCACTCCAGAAATTTGAAGATCTATAACTTTGTCGATTTTTAATATTTTAATAAACCAAAAAATACGTGTCCCATATTTTTCCATGATCTAACTGACGGACTAAATAGAATTACATATTTTTAACCCAGTCATCATCCCTATTGTGTACTACCTATCGCACGCAAGATATTTATCAAAAATCATGCAGCCTGCCGAAATTCTTAGTGGATTTTTTTTGAGAAACGGTATTAGTGTTACCGTTAATGAAGATAGCGATAGTGATTCAAATAAGAAGTAAAAGACATTTTTAAGTTGATACATATTCGAGTAAATGCCATAAATTTATTTTATTTTTAGTTCTTTACACAGAATATTTATGTTTAAGTTCTTTGGCTGTATTAGAATTGTATAAGAATAAAATGTAACAGAATCCGACCAACATAGTTTTTTAATTTTGACACTGTTGCTTTTCGATTTTAACCGTCAAACTTATATGACTGACAGATCGTTAAATAAGGCTTTTTTAGAAATGTCACTTAGAGTGGTCACTCCTTCAGGAATCAAAAAAACTTTTTTTTGAAATTTTGACTTACGTGTTTTTTACAGAAATTGTAAAGATAGAGACTCAATTTTCTTTTAAGGCATACGTACTATTTAATTAACCAAAATGAATTAAAGATATTATGATAAAGAGTTATAGTTTTAGAGATACGTCAAATTTTATAAATTTTGTTTTTATTTTTTCCCGGCTGAACCACTGGGAATTTTTTTACCAAACTTTGCACAATTATACGGGTTGGGATCATAACGACTACATTGTCAAAACGACCAAATTATCATAAGGTCCAGATCTCTAAAGGACCACCTCTCTAGAAAGCCCATAATTCCGAATGACTAGGTAGCAAAACGACTACTTCTTGAGAAGACCACATTGTTAATAGCCCACACATCACAAAGACCAGGGAGCAAAACGACTAGTTCATAAAAAGACTATTTCGTTAATAGACAAAATCTCAATAAGACGAGGTAGCAAAACGACTAGATAGCAAAATGTTGGTATAATCATGCCCATTTTATGGATTTAGATTTTCTTATTTCATTTAATTGTGGTCATTTTGGACATTGTTGAATTAAACCTCATGCCTATTACGTTACATATTGTTTTGTACCTAACTATTTATTTATTTTTAATAGTTTTATAAATTTTATAATATACTTTTAACTAACAGATTTCCTCTATAAAATATGATTCGAAAGTTCTAAATGATAAACCAACGTAAAACTTTGTGTTAAGTTTAATTTTTGTTTGCATATTAGTTATTATTTGGGTCATAACGGTTTACGTTAAATTAAGAATATATAGGTATAATTTAATTTACCTGTAAGTTTATATAAATTAATAAATAAAGTCTATTTAATTTTACTGTTTTTCTGCGTTTTTATGTTATGAATAAAAAATATGCAATAAACTGTACTTGCACTGACACAAATTCAGTAAGTCGTTTTGCTACCTCGTCTTATTGAGATGTTGTCTATTAACGAAATAGTATTTTCACGAACTAGTCGTTTTGCTCCCTTATCTTTGTGATATGTGGACTATTAACGATGTGGTCTTCTCAAGAAGTAGTCGTTTTGCTACCTAGTCATTCGGAGATATGGGCTTTCTAGAGAGGTGGTCCTTTAGAGATCTGGACCTTATGATAATTTGGTCGTTTTGACAATGTAGTCGTTATGATCCCAACCCAATTATACAACTAAATGAAAGCAACTATAGAAAAAATAAACAGTTCTTAATCATTCAAGGGCATTTTTTCTTCCCTCATCCTGCTACGGCCTTTTAGCACTAACTGACTGACTCACTGACTGACTGACATATAGTACCTAAAACCTAACCTACTTCCAGATGACCTAGAAGGATGAAATTTGGAATCCAGCTCGGTAATTGTGTGTAACCCTAGGAAAAAATCTAAAAATAAAAGAAGTTAAAAAACAGCGCGGGGTCCCCATACAATTTTTTTTAAATAGTACCTAAACTTAACCTACTTCCAGATGACCTAGAAGGATGTAATTTGGAATCCAGCTCGGTAATTGTGTGTAAACGTAGGAAAAAATCTAAAAATAAAAAAAGTTAAAAAAAAGGGGGGTCCCCATACAAAATTTTTTTTTAGTAGTAATGTAGACAATAGCATAGAAAAGAAAACCATGCAGCGGAAACGCAAGAAAAAACATTAAATCTCAATGCCTGCCTAGTTTTCTTTACAAAAAGTAATGATATCCCACAAAAACATAAATGTAAAAAAGGAGAGCCAAGTTCAATACAAAAATTATGCTTGGCTGTGAGCTTCGCCGCAAAAAGAATGGAGATCTAAATGAGTGCCAAATTTATAGGAACAAAATAACATTATGAACAAGTATTAAACTCTATGTCTTGCCTCTGGTGTTGCAGACATTCATGGGCGACGTTGACTGCTTCCCATCAGGCAACTCGTCTGCTCGTTGGCCACTTATTATATAAATAAAATAACTGGCCAAGAGCATGACGGACCATGCTCAGTGTAGGGTTCCATAGCCGTAAATATAGGGTAAAAATACGATCTAAAAAAAGTACAACGACAAAAGAGCGTATCTTCATAGCAATTACGTCCTTTTGTTGGGAAGCGCAGTTTATCGGCAATAACTCAAAAACGGTTAATTCGATATTGTTGAAAATATATTTCCTTGAAAGTATTAATTAAGCGTTAGCTTCGTGATTTTTTTCATTTTTTTCGGACACACGGTTTAGAAGATAGAGGGGGTGGACACAATTTACACAACTTTCGGAGCAATTATTTCCAAATATATATTCACTTAATCAAAAACATTACTTTGAAACCTGATAGTGTTTTTTAAAGAGCCATCAAAGTATGTACCACAGGTTGATATTTGCTAAAAAACATTTTTTTTGGCTTCTGTAACATGTATGGAGTGCCCCCCCTAAAAATATTTATTTTAGTTGTTTAACTACCAAACTAAGTAGCGGCTCATACAAGACACCTATATTTCAAATTTCATCAATATCCATCATGTAGTTTTTGAGTAAAATGCCTGTGACATACGGACAGACGGACGGACGGACATGACGAAACTATAAGGGTTCCGTTTTTGCCATTTTGGCTACGGAACCCTAAAAATACATCGTACCTTTTTTCAGATTTAATTTATTTCAAGTCAAATGGTCACACTACAGGAAAACGGATCCAGACAAAGAAGGCATCCAAGGAATTCCAACATTTTGTGTCCGCCAAAAAGTTTTAATTACCCGACTGCGGCGAAGCCCAAAGGAGGGTTATGTGTTTGACCTGTATGTATGTATGTATGTCCGTTCCTGTGTCCGCTCGTAACTACTCAACGGCACATCCGATTTTGATAAATGATACATCATTAGATTCGTCTTGATGATGGTGCGAGTGTCACTGGGTGTGTGGTTCGTTAAAATAAACAAAATGGCGGATTTTATGCAGCTTCAAAGTGCACCGCGGTCGGGTTTTTTCTAGTAAAAATGTGGTTATTTTAAAACTGATATTCTAAGGATTTGATCAATTTCGCTGAACTGTGTCAAAATGCAAAACGCCTTGAAATTTCTTCCTCGCAAAGTTAAAGAGTATTCATGCGGAAGATTCCTCTGAATGATACGGCAGGCGCTAAAGCTCAAAAGGCTAATAAATTATAGCTTGGCAACTTCGTTGGTGACACTCACATGTGTGCTTTTTGATATGTGCAGCCGTAACTATTCACTCAAGTTACCGCCAACACTACCGGGGGCCTCCGGAGGCTGCTTCCGTCGGTCTTCATTCGTGTTGGCGGTAACTTGTGTGAGTAGTTACTGCTGCACATAACAAAAAGCACACATGTGAGTGTCACCAACGAAGTTGCCAAGCTATAATAAATATTGTGGAGACAATCTTACAAGGCCAAGGCAAGTGCTTAAGGTTAAGGCTTCGCCATGAGTAGTGATGGGTTGTTACCGGTAACTTACTAAAGGCGGGAATATTCCCAGTAATATTACCCAAGATTGGGTAATATTGAAAAAAATGTTAGAAAGTAGATGTTTTATTCGTGTTAAGTACTAACAGAGTTTACATTGGTGTGATTTTTAACGATAAAAGTTACGAATCTTTTTTAAGTTAGTAAATGACTAATCTTACAAGTCTTGTCAAGTGCATAAGTTTGTCTCTTTCATTCACCGTGTCATTTAGGTGGCCACGGTGCCAAGATGGCGTCATATTTAAAAAAATAAATAATAATAATAAAATTTAATGATTTTAGCATTTGTGCGTGCAATAAGGGATCCCTTTTGCTTTGTTGCATTTTACTGTGTAATTTGTGCACTTTTTCATTACACAGACGACGGCATATTTTTTACGCAATCTGCATAATGTCTACTGCTGACATTCTGGTGCGTCTTGTTGACTGACCTACCCGAGAGCGACTAAGCGGGGCTACGCTAATCAGCGTCCATATAGTGCTTCACTTTTGGAGTGCTTGTAACCTATCCACCTATCAATGGCGTGGCGTAAGCCGTCATCCTTGGGCAAGCCGGTGCAGATTTGGCGTACATTTTTCTTAAGAGCTGTAGAATAAGGTGATCAAATGACTGATATTAAGGGAAGCCGGTAGAAATCGAGTTCTTTGGACGCCACGCCACTGCTATTTATAAAATATCATTGGTGACATTTGATGTTTCGGACACAACAGTGACATTTGATATTTCGGAGATCTAACGCTACACTAGTCCCTCTAGTGGCAAAATTCATTCGCGGCATTACAAAAATCTGTCTAGATTGTTACTACTGTCACATATTTTACGCAAGGCGAAGATTGCAAAAGACGGAAAACAGGCGATACTTATTATTAGTGTTGTAGCAATTGTCTCAATTGCTATTAGACCACGATGTGACGATTTGAAAACCTACCTGATCTAGTACCAGTAACTCAAGCATAACTGTGACTCGCGACTCTTGGGTGCGCGACAAATATAATGCTCGTAGAATCTGTGCGGAAAGAGAATAGTCGTGGCGACAAACGGAACTAACCCAACCAGTATGGCATTTTTTTTTTCAAATACGGTAGAAAAGCATTACAGCGCCCCCCCCCCCCCCCCCGTATAAATCCTATTCTCTTTCTGCACAGACTCTAGTATGCGCGTCAAATGCGCAGTTAGCGCGCGCGTGGCGTCCAGGCTATGGGAATTTGTTACAAAGTGCATGATACATTACACTTACACCAATGTGAATGGCAAATTCTTTCATTGTTGCGTTTTGCGTTGCATAAGTCTGGTCGTGGCATTATTGTTTGCCATCCATACTAACAAAAAATGACTTGACCGCTGTTTGTGACAAAATATTTTTTTTTGAGTCTGCATGTGGTGCAACTGGGGTAGAGATTGTTGAGTGTAGTGGTTGGTTACCCTTTCACGAATCCTCTTTGGTCTCTCAGGCCTCAGCCTGTTTGCTTTTTATAGACTTTATTTCGTACCGTAAAATGGTCCTAATTTGCTCCAAAATTAGAAAATTCGAAATAAATCTGTCAATTTTTAATTTTAAGACATACTTGTTTTATATAACCAAAAAAAATTTTTTTGGATGGTGTGTGTCCCGTTTGGTCAATTTTGGCCACTTTGGTAAGACTAAGACTTAACTATACAACGTCCCCTGGGCCCTGAAGGGGACACCTGGGACTGTGGGGGTTGCGAGTGACCTGCCAACCTTAATTAGGCCACCTAAATGGGGTTATCAAGAAAAATGTATTTCCTAACGCATTGTAAATTGAAAATTACGCCACTATCTACTCCGTCAAATATATAGAAACAATAAATTCGGAGCAAAGTTACCAATTGACGCGGCAAAACTTTTCTCCTAAATAGTAAATGTTTCTTGGAGCAAAGTCAGACCAAATTTGCTCATAAAATGGGAACCGTACTAGAAACAAATAACAACCCGTTAAATAAGTTTTCAGGTTTGCAGGATAGTTATCCCTGTAGGAGCAAAGTAGGACCGTTTTACGGTAACTACTATATTTGTCCTCTTCCACGTGGTACAGGTGTTATCGGTGTTCGATCAGGCGGGTTTACTGACGGTCGCACCTTGGTCTATACAGGTAGACATAAAACTGAACAAAACGGGTTGCTTTATTACGACCAAGGTAAACCAGGATGTGATTGCCACATCCGTACTCAAGAAGGATATTTTATTGAAGGTCCAAAAGAAAAGGAAGCATATAAAAAATTTACGATTTCACCGATTAGTATATTTCACATCAAGAGAGGTAAAATAAAGAATGTCCCAGACCCAGATGAAGTGAAGGCCATAAAAAAAATAAAATAAAAATAAATATGCATAAATATGCGATCTCAGACTTACCTACTACTATCCTGGCGTGTACATAATTTTTCAACACACTTGCTCATAAAGTGGTCCTTTTTAGGGTTCCGTACCAAAATGGTAAAAAAGGAACCCTTATGGTGCGACTCTGTCTGTCTGTCTGTCTGTCCGTCTGTCACAGCAACATATCTCAGGATCTACTGTTGCTATCGACTTCAAATTTGGAATAGTGTTAAGAACCGCTAACCCGAGCTTATGGGATGTAAAAAAATCTTGTAACTTTTTTACTCTTTTTTTTAAAGGGGTCCGTAATGAGACTTTGAAAATTGAACTTAAGGCTATTATATCGAGTGGGATATCAAATGAAAGAACTTGATTTGTAGATTAAATCACTATTTTTGTATTTTTTTTTAAATAACTAGTTTTTGATTTATGGCGAAAAACGTTGAAAAAATAGTAAAAATACCATTCCCCCCTATTGTCTTCGAAGTTACTGAACAGAAAAATCTGTAATAATTGCCAATTATTAATGTTGTCCTATATATTACAGGAAAAATATAACGGTTTTCCTAACTTGCACCGTTTTTGAGAAATTTGCAAAAATCTTATCACATATTTATTTGCTCCTACTAAACTAATCGCAATCGCCATATAGCTTTTCTTGAATTATTCATGTATCTACTTATGAGTTTGTACGGAACCCTCGGTGGGCGAGTCCGACTCGCACTTGACCGCTTTTTTTCATTGTGCTTACGCGTGGAGTTAAATTTTTTATTCGCAAGTGTGTTGAAAAACGTCGTATGACACTTGCGGGCATTGGTCATTACATTACAGTGTCGGCCATTACAGCCTCGATTGCAATGACCAACCCTGTAGCACGTAACTCCTCTCACTTTTTTTAGAACCCCTCCTCTACGTAAACTACGAGTTTTCATAAAATTAAACAGTTGTTAATTGAAAGAACATTAAACAAGCTTTCAATCGATACCGATATTAGTAGGGTACAACAAATTAGTTGAGAGTTATTTTTGCTTGTGTACCGGATTTGCGCAGATATGCGATATTTTTGAGGCCGAGTGTATAAACAATGCAATGCAAATAAAATGGATTATAGTACTCCAATCAGCGTCACAGTTTTGCCATGCCAACTGACTCGTCTCTGACTCGGCGCGAATTTTAAACTACCGGCGGCGGCGGCGGCGCGCATGTCTAAACGGAAGAGCGATATTTGTTTGAAAAATTTGGGACACTTTATTTCTTCTATCAGAGACGATAGTAAGCGTGATTCAGAGTAGAAATGTACAATTTCTCAGATCTAAAAAAAAAGTACGGTGCAACTTTAAAAAAAATGGTCCAATTACGTTTTCCTCACCTCACAATAGGACAAATGTTTCGGTAACGCACGTGCCATCCGTAGAGTGCGAACAACTCGTTGTGAAACTTTGTGTTTTTAGTATATAATAGAAACGTTGATAAAATTGAAAAACAAGTTACACTCATTATTATTTTAATGTAACTTACCCACATAGTGTTAAAAAAATAATTCATAGTTTATAAATATAAACAGTTCAAAATTAGAAATTAGTAAAATAATTTTGCAACTATTGCACTTTTACGCACAAGTACGCTTTTAGTTAAACGGGTGTTAACAGTTTTATTACCCTATTGTAAAAGAACAGTTAAGCCGTTCATCGGTACTAGAGTCAGACTACGCTAATTCTGCAGAGGTCGAAATAGTATATTACACAACTAGGGTGGTAATATAAAGAAAGGCCGAGATCGCAGATGTTTGCAGCCCGAGCCGCAGGCGAGGGACGTAAAAATGCGATCGAGGGCTTTCTTTACTACCTCCCGAGTTGTGTACATCATTTTATGTCTACACTTGGCCAGAAAGCGACCTTTATGGCCAGGTGTGGCATAAAGAGGTTTTATTGCAAAAAACACGCATGGCAACATCACAAGCAAGATGATTAATTAGTTTTGATACTTGGCAAATATCTTTCCGTTTAATAAGTATATAATGTGTACATACCTACTGAAACAAATATTTGGGACAGTCTTGCACTAATTGATCTAGTTCAGACAAAACTAAGCAATGCTACATGTACAGTCAACCAATTTGATTCCTAGGCCACTGCAGAACCTTGTCGCATTAACTATAGATAATGGCAACGTCAGTGCGGGTCAAACGATTATCAACTTTCCAATCACAATATAAAATAATCGTAAAGAGTTTACATATGTATAAACGTTTTAGCCATGACATGACTCGTAAAAGAAAGTGTTGACTGACAGAAAGTGACAATTCAATTGAACCTTCCGTCGTCGATTTTATTCAAGAGGATATTAATAAAAAACATTAAAAAACATGGAAATGCCGGCAGCAAATATAAACGAGAGAAGAACTCGTATTATAATATTGCACCAAGAAGGCCGCAGTAGACGTGACATAGCAGAAATATTGAACATATCGGTAAGCAATTTTACAAGTATGAACAGTATTCAATAAAAAAATTGGTATATTTTAATTTTAAATTAATATTACTATATTACTTTCAGCGAGCTACGGTGGATTTGTGGGTCAATCGATACGCAGCGGAAGGAGATTTATCTGACCATCGCAGTCACAATCATGGTGTGAGGCGAGTTACTGACGAGCAAAGAACACAAATGCGTCATCATTATGAACAACACGGCTTCACCTCCACTAAATATTTTGCGGATCAATTTAATGTCTGTGTCGAAACTATTAGAAAACATTTGCATTCCATGGGGCTCCATCACAGGCATTATGCAAAAAAAAATAGCTTTGACACAAAGACATAAAGACGACAGATTAGATTTCGCAGAGCAGTATCTTCACTTCGATTGGACGAATGCTATATTTTCTGATGAGAAAACCTTCCAATCCAGTGAGACAGGTCGTCTGCACTTGTGGCGATACGACAACACTCGTTACACCGAAGACCACGTTGTTCCTAACCACGGGTCAGGACGCATTAGTGTTAATCTATGGGGCTGGATGAGTCTGGCAGGTGTGGGTGAATTGGCTGATATGCCACCTCGATCAAAGGCAACAGATTATCTTGATATTTTGGAAGACGTCATGCTGCCAACTGTGCGAAACTTCTATCCGCAAGATGATGTGGCTAGATTTAATTTCGTCCATGATAACTGCTCTATACACAAGGCACACATTGTAACAAATTGGTTTAATCAACATAGAGACGAAGTAACTGTTATCCCATGGCCTGCTAAGTCACCCGACCTAAACCCCATTGAAAATTTGTGGGGCTTAATGTGTCAAATGTGGCAAAATGAAAATGAGAGGTCACGGGTTGCTCTATCGGAACATTGTCATCAACTTTGGGAGTCTTTGCGGACGTCAGACATTTGCACGGCGTTAGTAGGGTCAATGCAGTCGCGACTTCTAAACGTGATACAAAATGACGGTGCATTTACTCGTTATTAATGATTAGGTAATTGTATTTCAATTCTTGTTATGTTAGTTATTAAAGCATTTGCATAGTTAACGAATATTTTGATTTTGTTCGTGTTAACTAATTCTGCCTGCGTTTAGTAAAATATTTGACGACAGGTTTGGCCTAGTGGGTAGTGACCCTATCGATGAAGCCGATGGTCCTGGGTTCGAATCCTAGTAAGGGCATGAAAAAATTGTCTTATCTTTCTAAATGCTTCGTATGAAAAAAGCGTTACCACAAATTTCGAAGTGTCAGTGTCTCCGTCACTTTTATACGCAAGTGCGACAGAGAAGCAAATAGACGATACTATTTCAGTGAAGTTTTGACATAAAAGTATTTTAATTTTAAACCCGATATCTTTATATGAAAGTTTTTGACGAACTCCTTTCCTATTAATCGTTGATGACACATATTCACAAAGGTTAAGATGTCATCACGACATGCATCACGCGACAATCAATGTCATAGAAGATAAACAAATTAGTTCATTACGACATGGTTCTACAGTGGCCTAGGAATCAAATTGGTTGACTGTACATATTTAAATATAATATTTAAATACATTATTATGATTGACTGGAGCAAATCGCTTAGTTTGGTTGAAACTAGATCGATGTGTGCAAGGTTTACCCAGATATTTATTTCAGTAAGTATGTAGACACATTTTGTAATAAACGGAAATATTATTGCCAAGGACCAAGATTAAAAACCCTCTTGCTGTAGAGTCTGTGCGGAAAGAGAATATGATTTAGATTTGGGGACGCTGTAATGCTTTTCTACCGTATTTACCGTATTTGCCATACTGGTTAGGTTAGTTCCGTTTTCCGCCACGCCTATTCTATTTCCGCACAGACTTGTTTCCGCGTGTTGCCATATATATATTTTTGAATAAATCCTTTTTTCAACCTCTGCAAACTTAGCGTAGTCCGACTATAGGTACATTACTTATTTAGGGTGATGAAACAAAGAATGCCTCAGATCGCAGGTACTTTTCGCCGGAGCTGAAGGCAAGGACGATAAAAATGCCATCTGAGGTTTTCTTCCGTCCGTCCTAAGTACAAAATTTTACGTCTCCCCTAGGCCATGAAGTGGGATTTACTTTATGGCCAGGTGTGACGTAAATAATATTTACTCATACTTCGAGCTGCGGTCGAGCTTCCATACAAAACCAGTCGACATTTGTATGGAACTACGCTTCTAACACGTCTGCAGCTCGCTCGCAAATCGCAAGGTGTGATAAGGCTCTAAGCGCAGCGTGGTGGGACGGCCCCAGAACAGACGGCTTCATAAAAGTAGTTGGGAGTCGGTGGATGCAAACTGCACAGACCCGCACTGTGTGGCGATATTTGGGGGAGGCCTATGTCCAGCAGTGGTCGTCCAATATATTCTTAGTAAAGCCGGAGCAGATTTGGATTACTTTTTCTTCAGGAGTAGTAGATACTCAGGTCATATGCTTTACGCCATACGCCATGCGATATGCCACTGATAGTCATATCTATTTATTAGCCACTGCTGGACATAGCCCCTAAATGAAGGTGTCTTACACATAAACACAAACGATATCGCGTCGTGGTACAAACAGCAACACACTTAACTGCCCATTAAAGACAGAGCAGAGAGAAAATGATAACGATTGAAAGAGATATACATATTTGTATTATGTCAACTTCAAATCAAATAACGTTTGCGTATGTGTAATGTGCCTTTGAGCTTTGTCATTGTAGATATTCGGGCAAAGTTTTTTTTTCCATACTGTAAATAAAGGTTTTATTTCAACAAGACAGGTGAATTTGTCAAAATTGTGATTTAGCTTTCAGACGAACGTTGGGATGAAATAAACTAATTATATGGCTAATGCTTTTATTGGTGCTTCATATTTTTAATATGATGCACCAATATAATGTAATTTATATTTATTATCCATTCATTATTTTCCATGAATTCAATAATATGGCATTAACGTCAATAATGACGTTGGATTAGCCATAAAAGAAAAAATATTGTTTAAAAACTCTTTTGAATAATAGCCAATTTATACTCATAAACACACGCACACATGCATAACACGACGCCTTCAAGTGTGATTCTCTTTCTTGCAGTATTTCCCATTTTTGAAGTGTATAGTTAACTGCGTTGCTGTTTGTACGACACGGCATCGTTCCAAGATGCGACGTCGTATCGTGGAAAATCATATTTAAATTTTTTTTTTAAACTGACAAACTCGCAACCCATTCCCGGGCATAGCGATTGTCGGACCGGGTGGTTGGCCGGTGGCGTTCCCTGGGGTCGAACCAGGTCGCTAGCCAGACACACAGTCGACACGCAACACGCAGGTCGGGCTGGGTGAGTACCGGGGGTGCCTGGAGTCGAACCAGGTCACCTGGCCCGGCCTACCACGATAGTATCATATCGGACTAGGTGGGGGCCTGAACGCCTGGGGTCGAACCAGGTCGATGGTCAGGGCCACCTTGACTTTTCGCTGATTGCTCAGAGTGAGCAGCGGACCAGCGGGAAGGATGAAGCGGATCAACCTGTCCTTATGTGACGTGTGTATCGAACTAAAACACTGGCGTAAAGTTGTTTTTGATTCAATGTTTTCCACGATCGATACGACGTCGCATTGTGAAAGGATGCCGTGTCGTACACGACGCGATATCGTATCGTATTTATGCGTAAGTATCCTCGGCGCTATGGACATCCAGCTAGCAGCAATAGAGTGTTATTTTAATAGGTACTTGCCTGCCTATTGCGTCAATTGGTAATCAAACCTAAAAACAAACGTTTCTTTGCAACATGAAAAGTATAAAAACCTTGTCCTTGATGACAAAACGTGCTTCACGTTAAACTGCAACCTGTTTCGTGTTGATAAGTTTTAAATTGCTTTGACATTGTTTACTGTGACTAAATACCCAGTAGGCGACCTGTGAGTGGCATTCAAGTTCAGTTTTACTTTGGTAGTACCGCGACCCGCACTTCTGCATTTTAATCCAGTGTTTTGTTTGATCACGTGAATATAGTTCGTCTTTTTAATTAAATGTATGGTACAAAAACAGATTATGTTCTTCCAGAGATTGGACGTTACGTCACGATAATCGTGCCATTGAATAAAAACTTAAATTTATAGGTAATAAATGTTTTTCATCTGCGTAATTATTTGTTTTTTCGTGTTATTTGTCTATTTTGATGAAAAAAATGCAAAGTTCTGGCCCAAGATTACTTCTTTCAGAAAAAAGCAAATGGTGAGACATATTTTACTCCAATAATTTATAGGGTTCCGTAGAAATTTGTAGGTACATATTATAATAAAGTACCCTTTAAATTTTGGTTCCCTTAGTAAAGTCTATTTTTTATGATTTAATTAGGTAAAAATGTATAGTTTTCAGATTTTCCCTATACTTGTAGTGTAAGACGGATCAATTTCCTTATTCTAGGTGAACGGAAAGTACCCTTTGAATTTTGGTTTCCTTGAGAGTGTCAAAATTTACGTTTTTTGCGGCTGTATCTTTTTTCACGTTAACTTTAGAAGCTTGATTTTTTTCACAGCTTCAAGGGTACATAGACTTGCGTATATGGTCTAAATTAAAATAAAGGGTCTTGACAGACGGACAGACAGACAGACAGATGGACAGACAGAGAACAAAGTGATCTTATAAGGGTTCCGTGTTTTCCTTTTGAGGTACAAAACCCTAAAATTGGCAACATATCAAGTTTGTAACGTAATGTTGTCCAAGGTCGTCATCAGCTGTCTCAGGAAGAATATATCTGGTTTTCTTATTGATCAACTTGTTTTTTTTAGCCAGTGATGGACTTTAGTCTGACAAAGGTATACCAAGCTTGACTCAAGAGCCATTGGAGGAAACTACCAAGTGAGTGTTTTCTACTTCTGCTTTATTGTTGTTCTTATTTAAAACGTGACCGTGACTTCATCTGCGCCTGTCATTGCCATTCTGGCAATGTCAAAGATTACAAACATTCATAATTATAACGTAAAATGACTAGTATCGGTACTCGACGGAAGTATTTTAATTGTAAAGTGATCATTAAAGTCGTACCTAAATAATTTAAAACTTGTATGGCGATTACGTATTAATTATTTACGTCATCATCAGTCATCAGTCATGATTGGATACGACTAAGAAGAGAAGAGAGAAGAGATTTACGTACGATTTGTATGGCAACCAAGCGTGTAACGTTTTTCGCTTGGCATTTGACGCCAAAAGTGTGATTTAGTGATGGAAAACATATATTTACCATTCAATTTGGTGGTATTCGAACAATTAATTATACCATTATTATCAAATTTTCAAATGTGATAATAATATTGACGGAAACTGAAGTTAACTTAACACGCGAGGTACATACACTTTTTCCTTCAACCTCGTTATATTTCTGTGATTTTTCCCGTCGTTCTCTTACCCTATTTGACCTTCACGCTTTTCCTTCCGTTCAATTGCATGTCGCATATTGATGTTGCATAATTAAAACCCAGCTGGCGACTGTTGACACCACAGCATCGCTCCATGCTAATCACTATACAACGACCTTAACTAGCATTAAGATATTGAGACATCGCATTTCATAGTTAGCTGAGTTTAGACAAGCAAAAACGAAGGTTATTGAGATCAATGGAAATCAGAGTTTGGATTTGGACAAATGGATTCTTAAATAGCTTCGATACTTGCTATTGATTATCCAGAGCTGTCCTAGAGCTGTGTTTCACTTTTTTTGCTGAAAATACGTATTTTCTCGTGAAAATAGGTTATGCAAGCGTTCAAACCTTTTCCTAAACTTGGTTACATTATAATTATTGTCTTCGGTTTCTGCTATTATCACTCATTGTAATGATGAACGCGATTTAATCGTTTTAAGTTGTTTTATTACTTGATTGCTATGGCTATTGCTGGCTTGCTATGTTAATAACGACGGAGACCACAAACGTTTTTTTTTACAGTAGACCTATGAATAACACAAAAGTGGCTTGATTTAATTATTACATCGCATTACTTAGGAGTTAACGACAGAAATATTAAATTACTACAATGGAATTTACTTCTTTAACAGTTTTATTTACAGTAGGTTTTATTATTAACAGTGTTTTATTACTGTAGATGCATGTAACAAAAAAATGTTACTACAATGATATTCATTCCCAAAATCCCGAGGAACATGCATGTTTCTGTATAATGTTTGAAGTCATATTCCCCAAATTGCCCCTAATATCCGATATCTGTAGGCTTATGATGTTACGCTTTGTCGCGCGATAAATAAATGGTAAAGCATCCGTCACGTTCTGACAAATAGTGTGTGAGAGTGACGGATGCTTTATCGTTTATTTATCGCGCGACAACGCGTAGCCTCATAAGCCTACTGATTATTAATTAGGTATATTAAATAGATTTGAATATTTCGTGTGAGTACCTAACATTTTATGATTTTATATACTCTACTATATGCGCAAACACGAACCTTTACGATATAACCGAGACGTCCCGACTGTCAAAGTGGAAATAATCGTATATTCGTACTACAAACGACATGTCACATCATAAGTAATAAGCCGGTGTAATTCAATAGTACATTACACAACTAGGGTGATAAAACAAAGAAAAGGCCGAGATCGCAGATGTTTTGTCTGCAAGCGAGGAAAGTAAATACGCGATCGACGGCTTTCTTTATTACCTCCCGTGTTGTGTACATAATTTTATGTCTACACTTGGCCACTTTATGGACAGGTGTGGCATAAAATTTATAACAATTGAGTTAAATCCCTTTCAAGTCGTTTTAAGATTGAAACTAAATCCTACTATAATATTATAAATGCGAAAGTTTGTGAAGATGTTTGGATGTTTGGATATTTGGATGTTTGGATGTTTGTTACCTAATAACGGGGTAGCAACTAGATGGATCAAGCTGAAATTTGGCATACAAGTAGACCAAGTCCTGGATTGAAATATAGGATACTTTATATCCCGGTAAAGAGCTCCTTTGGGACAATAACGGGAACAACGCCGGCGAAGCCGCGGGAAAATGCTAGTTAACAATATTTTTTTTATTAGGCCGGTTTATTATTAACGTTGCGATGTATGGAGAATCAAATCACGTTCACGGACATTTCTATTTTTTTCTTGTACTCAATGTATCTAACAATATTAACAAAAAGGAAAGATTTGTACTGTTTTTATTTTATTTTAGGTATTGAACTATTGTTTAACGAAAAGAAAAAGAAAATTCTGTAACCAAAGGACAATGCTCAAAAAAAACCCAGGCCCGGCGGAAATGAAATGTATCTCAAATTATTACTAAAAATGAGTAATCAAATACTGCATAGTTGGAATCATAGAAATATTTTTCTAAAAGTTTGAAATTGCTTCTCGATGTTTTGCAGGGATAATATTAATGTTTTAATAATGGATAATGAAATTGTTAAAATGGGTATTTACAAGTGAGTTTTACTAAATAAACCTTTTTTTTAAATGACATCTACCTACCCACTAACTTTGATTTTAATCGGTCCAACCGTTGAAGCGTGAGGCAGTAGCCTGAAGCCTCGCTCACGTCTACAATTAGTGGATCACTACTACCAGTGGACATTAGCCACTGGTAGTAGTGGCTTTTACAAATAAGAAAAATGATGCCCCCTGTTAGTCCCTTTTAAACAACCATTTTAGCGATTTAATGATCCTTTTACGGAAACATTAACATGAACGCTGCATTTGAATAGCAATTTCACACTTTAAAAAAAATATTTCGATGGTGCCCCCTACGCAGTAATTAATTACTTATTTTTACCTATAATTTGAGTTACTTTTCGTTTGCGCCGGGCTTGGGTTAATTTTCCATACTACGTGAGCATTGTCCTTTAATTCCAATTTGTTAATTGGATCCAAATAAAAATAGAAATGCCCTCACGCAAGGATCTTGGTCCAAATTAAGTTTGTAACTTTATTTATGCCATATTCATATAATTCGGGCGATTCAGAGTCTATTAAAAATGTTGCAAATAAAAAGTTACAGCCGCGCTTAACATTTCCTCAGAAGGAATATTAAAATTTTACTGGAAAGTAAAGTGGACTTGGAAACTCTTTATAGAAGGCGTCTGGTCTGGAAACGTTAATGGACGTACATTTTCAAAATTTTGCTCTGTAAGGTCGTTCGAGCTCATTAAATTTTCCTCAAATAAATTGGCTAACCTTGCAACATTGAGGTAAAAAACTTAATGTTCTTCAGTGTCTCCAAAACGTGAAGTTCTCAGGTCGTTTTAAGTTTTAATCGACATTTAGAGATAAATAACCACATGGATGGATCCACGTGGACGATATTTCGCTGCCGAAAAAGGGTGTACCACGGGGAGCTATAAGATCTGATGGAAAGGGGGAATCGCCCACGTAAGAACCATAAACAATAAGCACATGTCATGGGAAAGGTTTTTTATTTATATCCTACAACTTTTCATATGGCAATAAATCTTACATTGCTGTAAAAAAGGGCACCTATGGCAAGATAAATCGAGATTTACGTAGGTACAAATTTAGTACTAATAAATGATATGACTTTGAGAATCAGATTTAGCCCCTTTAGGGGGAGGATTTTGAAAAAAAAAAAACGTTATATGTAAGTTCGAATTCAGTATTAATGGTTGACACTAGCCTCCGATGTGAATTAAAAAAAATATGTATAATTAGGTACCAGTAGCGTGGCGTAAAAGATATCCTTGGGCAAGCCGGTGCAAATTTGGCGTACATTTTCCATAAGAGCTGTAGAATAAGGTGCTCAATGCCTGATATTAGGCAAGCCGGTAGGAATCGAGTTCTTTGGACGCCACGCCAATGTCAGGTACTAAATCTTAGAATAAAAATACTCTGGTTATAGCACCTACGACTAGGTCAATCGTCAGAACGGCAGACCAGTGCCCCCGCCAATCAAAACAAAGGCACGGCCGTACCATATACCATCCTTTTCTCGAAGCCATTCGGGCCTTTTTCAACCTTCTGTAATTTTGTGCTAGCTAAAGCTGGAACCCTGAATTTTCAGGTATATATAGGGCATAATATGACTTAGATACACAGTAGAACCCGCTTAATACGATCTCGTTTAATATGATTTCTCGCATAATATGCCATACCTACGTTCCTGCAACTTGAGGCACGTTTTCATACATTTTTATCACGGTTAATAGGTACCTACGCTTTCCCGTTTATGACGTGTTTTTGACTGGGTCCCTTCAAAATCGTCTTAAGTGAGTTTCACTGTATTCTCAATAACATTCAATTTGAACTTGTGGTTTAAAAACTATTGCACGTCAAAGTTCCTTAGTTTTGTCACTGACTTACCTACTCACTCACTCACTCACTGATCATCATAATTCTAAGGTACTTTCTAGCAGACCCACAAGCTCCAAATTTTGAACATAATTAGTTTTTAGGGTGACTTTCGCATAATGTTTCTCCAACTTAAACGGAAAATATTTTTCAAAATCTTTTATGTAAGTCACTTAGGCTAGGTTAGGTTAGGTTTCTTTTATAATAATTCTAATTCTAAAATGGGTATGGTTATCTGTAAAATAACAATTATACGTAATAAGTATTCGGACAAATAGAACATTCGTACAAATAAAATTATGCTATAACAGGGGGAGGGATCCTAGTTTTTAGCCTATCAAGTCATACAAAATCTACAAATATTGCAATTTCAGTCACAACTGCACAAATAGTTCAAATGGATATAGCTTAAGGTCGGCAACACGCACGTAATGCCCCTGGTGTTGCAAGCCTCCATAGGCTGCGGTGACTGCTTACCATCAGGCAGGCCGTACGCTTGTTGGCCACCATAGTTGTACAAAATAGTATATTACACAACTAGGGTGGTAAAACAAAGAAAGGCCGAGATCGCACATGTTTACGGCCCGAGCCGCAGGCGAGGGACGTAAAAATGCAATCGAGAGAGAGAGTACATCATTTTATGTCTACACTTGGCCAGAAAGCGGCTTTTTCCGAACCCGTAGCGTACTCTGTCGCGCGAGAAACGAAGTCGCGCGCGACCAGCTATGCTAGATAGCCTGTATTCAATCATTTATTTAAATGCAATAAAACAACACTGAAATATATCGAGGTCAAATGAAAAAGTGCATGTACCTTGCGTGCTAAAAAGAAGTGGCAGCGACCTACTTTGCACGCCGTTAACTTCATTTCCGTCAATATTGGTATAATTAATCGTTCAAATACCACCAAATGAAATGGAAAATTTATGTTTTCCATCACTAAATTACACTTTTGGCGTCAAATACCAAGCGAAAAACGTTACACGCTTTTTTGCCATACAAATCGACGAACTATTCTTCTATCTCGGTATTATTTCTGTGATAATAACCAGAGCTCGGAATAGGTAGTGCCTATTTATCTAAACTTCGCGGGAGGACGTAACTACGAGTGGTTACAACCATCAAAAATGATTGATTCTTTTTATTGAACCCGGGATTTCCCTGGTTGAATAATAATACATTATCTATATAATTTCACGCTCAGGGTTAGATTATTAATGAAATACAATTGTCTAATGCAGAAATTATGTATGAAATCGATTTTTGAGCTCTCAATATATCTTGTATTTCATTAATAATTTAACCCCGAGTGTGAATTTATGTACATTATGTATTCTTATTAATCCCAGGAAATCCCCAGTTCAATAAAAATAAATAATTATTTTGGTGGTTGTAACCACTCTTAGTTACGTCCTCCCGCGAAGTTTAGGTATTTACCAAAAAAAAGGCACTACCTATTCCAAGCTCTGATAATAACCCAAGAACAATTGAAGGAAATATGTCTCAAATATTGCCCCGCCCAACTCCTGGTTTCTGTGGCGAATGATTTCCTTATATTGTGAAAAGGGTCTCATTATAATATTGGCTGACGATATAGACTCGACGAAGGTAAAGCTTTTGACGGAATAAGAGTTAATCTCACGCGATCCAGCTGAAATGAGATTTATATTATGTTTATGTACCTATTTTTTATTTTACAGATTCATGTCAAATAAAGAAACACCTAATCGAATAATACACGGTGGGAACGAGTAACCCGACAAACTTTTACTATAGATTCTAACGACTATTAAAAGTAAAAAGAGTTATATAATGTACTAGCGACCCGCCCCGGCTTCGCACGGAGTTTCTCTATTATATTATGCATAATTTATACATATAAAACTTCCTCTTTAATCACTCTATCTATTAAAAAAAACCGCATCAAAATCCTTTGCGTAGTTTTAAAGATTTAAGCATACATAGGGACAGAGAAAGCGACTTTGTTTTATACTACTCGTAACGAAAAACGCTTACTTTCCAAGATATTCGTTATTTTTAGAATTAAAAATCACAAGTGTGTAACAAGCCCTAATCAATGTGACTAACAAGGAAAGGTACCCAACTGTCTGACTCCGATTTGATTCATTTTGATATATGTTATAGAGTAGTCTAAAATAGCAGACACGTATTTTTTTTAGCTGCCCAAGTTCAACTTTTTAGGAGATATTGTCCTTCAAAGTACTGAAAAGTGACTAAGCACTCCAGGAGCATTCCATGAAAAGATTTCGTAAGGGACACCACCGTTTTAATACTTCCGAGAAATAAATTCAGGAAGCTAATTATCAGCATTGTACTTAATATCATAACTCGGCTTTAAGATTGATAGTGTTTCTTAGCAGCTAATACGTTTTATTAGGGTAGCTGCCATAGCGTTTCGTAAGGGCCGATACACACGGACTGCATGCCAGCTGCGATTTGTATGGGAACTGCATCACAACTGCACGCTGACTGTGCAGTTGTGATGCAGTTCCCATACAAATCGCAGCTGGCATGCAGTCCGTCTGTATCGGCCCTAAGGGACGAAAAGTTGATGTTTTCATGGTACCTATGCTCCTCCAACTTCAACAGAAAAAAAAATCAAGCAAGTTTCTAGTTAATTACTGGTTTCATTATATGTTGAAAAAACATCCTTCAAAGTTTGAGCCCTTTGAGGGTGTTTTTTTTTAGGAAAATATGAGTTTGAGGCGACCTAATTCAAACGTTTGATAATTTAATATTAATTTAAACTTTCTCGATTTTCACTCATTATTAAGTAAAACAAAACAGGACTTAATCGCGTAAATATTATAATAATGTTTCATAATTTAGTTTCAATCTTAAAGCGACTTAAAACGGTTTTAACTCAATTGTTAACAATTTTGAATTAAGTAAAGTTGTGCCGTTCTCAAGAACGGGGATGTGGATTAATTTTGAATTTTACAATATAGTCACATGGATTTAAAAATACTAAATTATCTTAACACAGTATTAGGGCATTTTTATTTCAAAATCTACGGTTAGGCGAAACTTAAGCTATGTTCAAATACCGTCTAACCTGTCAGTCCGTGACGAAATGTATGGAGTTTGACACTAATCGTCAGTTTTGTGACGTCCTGCTAACTGTCAGTTAAGAACGCACTTTAAATAAAAAAGCCCATTAATAAACAAAAAAAATATAAAAGGTATTAAGTGCAGAGGACACAAAGTTTTTTTTTTTTTGATATTTTAAATTTCGGAATGCTTAAATAACACAGCTGCGCAGTCGGCGTGCAGTTGTGATGCAGTTCCCATACAAATCGTAGGGAGTTGCAGTTGGGTTGCAGTCCGTCTGTATCGGCCCTTAGTACAACGAGGACTCAACGATGATGTCACCGTCGTCGGCGTCCATTTTGTACGGGGCGTTTTCAACGCTCGATGCGGTCGGCTACTTTTGATTACAATTGGTGGCTGTTTGTTAGTTATAGTAATCCAAGTGTAGTAGTCATAGGTATATATTTGTTCTTCACAAATAGTAGAATCGATTTACATCAGAAACAAAATTTAGTGCACAAGCCTATTCTCGGAAACGTTCTCAGTTTTGTAGGGAAATGTTCTCGAACGTTCAATCTCCACACAAAACGGAGAACGTTTCCAAGAATGGCACATCTCTAATTAAGCCGCTATCATTCTAACAGTGCGCATTGTTCACAGGAAATACTCTCATTTTCCGGAACGTAGATGAGTCAAAAATATTTTTAGTATGAGTCTTTCCTGTGGACGTTATAAAACTGTTAGGCTTTAAAGCCTAATTTTCCTACTGGATTCTCATGGACTTATACAAATTTTTCTCTTTTTCTTTATGATAAAATGATAAGTAAAATGTATCCAAGTCGTTAACTTTTGTATTGTCCACAGAAAAGACGCCCGTTTTCCTGAAAGTTTATGAACCAGATAGAAAATTCCAAGCCCCATCTCACCTTGATTGGTACTTTCCAGAACCTCTTTAGCCTTGACAGCAGATTGTATACAAGGTGGTATTCACCGACCCATAAGTAATCGCATGCGATGTTTTTATTAAGGGCGTATCGCACGGTGACCCGGGACAAAATTGCACAGAGATGGCGCTGTCTTGGTCACGTGACCAAATGTTCAAGACTATAATTATGATATCTGCTTATTTTACCAGCATGAGAATCAATTAGCCCAATATTTTGAGTCTCTTTCGATGATTTCTAATTCATAATAATTTATGTACGTGCTTACCAAGCGCAGGAATGTGTATGAAACTCGAGTAGTACTTTGACAGGTAAATATACACGCACACTAAAGCAAAATCATTGATAAAAGTGACATCTATTGCTAGAGATTCTAACTTGTAAGTTCGCCTATTGTGCTCCGGCGCTCCGGCTATTGTGTAAACCCGTATAAGCAGAAACTCGGGTAATAGTCATGCAAATTAGAAGGTAAAATAAAGAAAAGTGTAGGTACTCGAGCAATAATATTCTCGAGTTACCATCGAACAAACAAATATAGAACGCCGATTTTCCCCCTTGTCTACCCCACATTTTTTTTGATCGGTCAAAAAATAACTTTGTAATTACCACCTAGTTTCATACCCACATGGGTATTACTCAATTTTTATTACCCACTGGGTAATATAATAAATTTGTGAAACAAACGCAACCGTTTATTTCACGATAAATGTACAGCTCTTTTTTGTATGGGAATATATTGAATGGAATAAGACGTATAACTGAGTAAAATAGTTTTATTCATAATATATTCATTCTCAAATTTAGCGAAGCCGATCTCCATATTTTATAGATTCTTAGGGCCGTAAGTTTACGGACCAATAACATATTATAAGTTGTATAAACATTGAACAGGCAGACTCAGACTCACTCAATGTGTTATTGAGAGAACTCTTGATTTTCTAGATTTAGTCGTCGTCTTTATTGCTGAAGGTCGTGTCTAGTTTGAAATTTGCTGCACCAAGCTTTTCCAAGCGTCTCTGTCCTCGGCGGTCTTCATGGCTTTAGGTATTGGCAGGCCAGTGAGCTTCTTGATTAGGTCTGACCAACGGGTAGGTGATCGACCGCGTGGTCTTTTTAAGTCTACCTGCCCAACTACCATCAGCTTCTCCAAGTTGTCTGGGTTCCTGCGAACAACATGTCCGAAGTAGTTTAGTATCCGCTGGGAGCAGATAGTGGACAGCCTTGTTGTTATTCCGAGCTCCTTGAGAATGGACACGTTGGTGCGGCGTGCGGTCCAAGGAATTCGCAACATACGCCGCCAAACATGATTTTCTAGGCTTACAAGTAAACTGGCATTGAGCACATTACTTGAAGTTTGTCAAGGGACGCCAAATTTCTCGAATACAGAGATTGATGCGAGTTGAATCTGTCAGTCGTTCTGTAATAAATAAAGTACCATGTTACTATAAGTCAATAAAACTAGCATTGCAAAACACTAGTAATTCAGTCTAATATTAAATTAAATATGTGTGCATCTCAGGTCTAGGAACTTAGTATTTTGTTCTACGATTCGCGTCACGATTTCAGGTACCTAAAACATATTTTTTAAAGAACAAATCAATTCTGGCATCCTCTCTACGATAAATGCATCTTCCCTTCACCAATTGAAAAATTTAGAAACAAAACGAATGACAGCATTATTGGTGACAGCGTAATGTTCCGAAACCTTCTTCATTTTGTGGAATCCTAAATATGGAATGTCAAATATTAATTTTGTACTCGTATAGTAGATTTGTGTTTTCACATCACTTGTATTTATTAGGAAACAATAAGATGGGTAAAGTTATAAGGTGATGGTACAATATAAATTTTCTCGAAAAGTATTTGAACGTCCCTGACTACTAGACTCTCGTATTTTAGTTTGCGCGAATCAAAAAATTGCCCAGAGTTGCAACGTTGCGTTGCCACCGTGACATGCGACGTTGCCATCTGTCACCGTTTGTCAGACATCTATGAATGCCAAACGATCGACGACACTTTTGGCTTAGCGGGAGTGACACCGCCTACTAAGCTAGAGGTCCCGGGTTCAAATCCTGGTAATTTTTTACCCTAATAAGGATTGCTTAGATTGTTTTTGTAAAATTTACCTCCGTATTATTATTATTTCTCTTTATTTAAGTATCCTGATTTAAAAAGTAAAACAAAACAATATTTAGTAGGTACATATATATTTCACAATATAAATTTAGTCAAAAATTCAAAATTTTTTTAGACAAATCAATTTAATATACAATACAAAGAATAACAAGATCATAGAAAACGTAAAATAACTTAAAATTTATCCTAAACTAAAATAAAATAATTAAACTACGTATAAGACTAAACTAAACCTCGACAAAAAGGTAAAAATAACTAAAACACCCCGCCCCGCATCGTACCTGGCTCAAAGGTCCCCATAATACCAGCAGCATTCCCTCGCTGAATGGCTAAAGAGACCTGTTGAACCAAGTACGATCCAGAGCGAGGATCACAGCCTCTCTGTCGCAAACGACGCCCTAACTCTATAAAGAGGGCGCGGGCCTCCGAGCCCCAGGGTCCCGCTGTTTCAACCGCGACTGGCACGAAATCGTAGGCTGACTCCAAGGCGGAATATTTGGCGTGCTTCAATTTTGCGGCATTTTCTGCTGCTGAGCCCGCACACCGCGAGGTCTGCCTCAAATGGGATGCAGCAAATGTGCTGACACACGTTGCATCCCATAAGAGACAACGCCCTCTCCGCCAAGGAACCAGCGTCAGGCCGTCGGGCCGTTTACCGTCCGTCCGACTCAACCCTGGCGGCTCCAAAACAGATGGCACATTAATCGACACCATGGCCCGCCGGATGATCTCATTGATTGAGTGGTGCCTCGGGAATCGGCCAGCGCATCTTTGGCAGCTGAGACCGTGATGGCCATTTTCCTCTACCATAGCCCCACAGCAGCAACGGTGGGCTTCACATACCCTAGCACCTAACCTCAACGCTGCCGCTATTCTGAGGGAGTCGTTGTCTAGGGAAGTGCCCAATTGGGGCGATGGTAGAGCGTGTAGCCATGCCCCGGCCTCTGACTGTGCAAGGGCTTTGAGCCGGGCCAAATCAGTTCCCGAGGCGCCCTCCAACAATGAGTTGTACGTCCGTTTGCTCAACAGATCGTCCCACTGTCTCTGAACGATGAGGTTTTCAGGCCGCTCACCCCCCGGAAAAATCGCTGTCCACTTCACAAGTGCCTCCGAAGTAAAAGGGATAGGGATGCTGTCACCGTCAATAGATAACATGCTAGTGACAAGATCCGATGATCCGTAGGAAGAGGCAAGAAAAGCGACAAGTCCGACATCCTCAACGCGCCGTATTCCAAATCCACCATAGCGAATGGGAAGAGCAGCCTGAACCCACTGCGATTGGCTCAATTCCACATTTAAAATCATCTCCATGGTTACTTTTGACGCTTCATCTATTTCTTTGACTTCTTCGTAAAACAACCACGAAGGTGAAGTTCTTAGAGTATAGGTCATCCGAGGTGTGGCGAAACAATTGCGCAATAAAGTCAAAGAGACATGGGAGGATAGTTTAACCAGATGATCCCGGGCTGCCAGGAGAGCATTCTTTTTGGCTCGAAGAGCGGCACTGACACCATCAGGAAAAATAGGGGCACCCAGCAGGGTAAACGTCGACTTGTCCACCATCTTTATTCCTGGCAGCAAAGTCTCTAGATCTCTTATCGTAGTGTTTGTTATAGGACCACAACTAAAAAGCTCACATTTCGTTGGATTTATTTCCAAGCCAACCTCTTTTAAAGCCGGGACAAGTAGCCGTAGGTCCTCGATTATTTCCTCTGGCTTTCCACCTATGGTTCCATCATCAAGATACCACACATTGAGAGGTGATTTTAAGGAGACAATGGCTTTTTGTATAGCCAAACAAAAGATTAAAGGGCCCAAGGGATCTCCCTGCTGAGCTCCAACCTGCGACAAGATTAGATGTTCTTTAAAGTAGAGATTACTATTAGCTGAATAGCACTGGTACAAAAAGGGATATAGAGGCGGCACAACATCTAGTACTTCTTTCAATATTACATCTCTCTCGACGCTATTAAAGGCATTTTTTATATCGAGCTTGACAACAGCTGAATCCGTGTTGTCCCGCGCAGTAACAAAAGAGCGAGTGGCATGTATTGCCGCCTCACAACCCCTGATCGTACCAAAGCCAATCTGCTTTGGCTGAAGATGGTCCGACACGACATCTCTTACTGCGTGACAGCCTAATTTCGCCACAAGGCGACGTAATGTGCTGCCCACAGCTATTGGCCGTACACCACCGTCCTTCTTCGACAGCGCGCATAAGGACGCACCATAAAGAAATGGCCTCACTTGTAAATTAAGCATACCCTTTAACAAAAAATTGCACAAGTTAGTAAGGGACTCCAACAAGCGGGGCCCGTTACTACCCGCAGATGACGATGTTAATTCTTTAAGGTGCTGAGGGCGCAGCCCATCCAGCCCAGACGCCGAGCCATTGTAAAATGAACCAATCGCACTGGCCACCTCTACTGGTGTCACAGAAAGAAATTCGGTATTTCGGTCTGGCTCTGGAGGAAAAGCAAGTGGCCTAGATGGAGATGGATGTTTGTCGTGCAAGCTTCTCAGAGTATCGTTGTCGCAGGGTGCAAGCGAAGAGTCCGATAGCAGACGGCGGACAGCTCCCCTTAAGTCTCCATCATGAACTTTTGCTTCTATCGCGCGATACATAGAGCTCCTTTTGTGGGTAACACAATCTTCGGGGAAATATAGGTCTGCACTATCAATGTTATCCTTTACTTTGGATGTCAGAGACTTGTCCGCCTTGTTCTCAGGAACCCTTAAAGCCGAGAAAGAAAAGGAGAGCAAAGCAAACCAATCATCATCACTGTTTGTGCGTAAGCAATTGGATATCACATCGCACAGTTTACCGGCCGCGAGACTCCTCGCTCCCTTCGGTACGTGCCTCAGGACACGCACATTTGCTTTTAAGGAGGGCAAGTCTTCGTATCTAGATGTCTGGGACTGCGGCACGACGGGTACTGCGCCTGAAGCTCCTTGTGAAGTGGTGCTACCATTAGGGACCCCTGAATTACTACTGTTTTGTACGACATCTTTGTGAACACGACTAATGTGAATGCTAAGGCCACGAGGTGCAATGTATAATCTGGGCGACCCCGGACAGTAGGGGCATGTAGCTCTAGAGAGGCTGCTCATAACTTGCTCAATATAAATACAATAACTTACTCTGGCTTGAAGTAATAAACACTTAATATTAAACTATAAAAAGATAATATTGACAATAATAATATTTATAAAATATACTGTCTGTCACTGTCACTGAAGCGGGGCGTAGTCCCTAGGCGCATGCGGAGCGTCTTTCTTCTCTGCCCCTGCATGTATATGGCATTTTCGGCCGGTCGGCGGCCGGAACCCGCGACCTATACGGGTCTTCGACGGCTCCGGTATTGTTTGTTTATTTTGTTTAAGGCCTAGTTTGCACCGTTCGAATTGTCAGGCCGGGTGTACAGGTGGGCAAATTTCGCAAATCGCTAAGATTTCTTGCCCATGAATATATTTGCTTTCGAAATCATTGCTGTGCGTCTGAAAAAGCACTTCAACCCTCTCAGTTTGTTGGGGTTTACATTTAAAATAATTTAAATTATCGGAGAAAAAATTTGACGTGTGCTTGACAGCTTGCATTCAAAATTGTCAAATTAGTCAAAATATTTAGTAATTTGGCATAAACAGGCTAAATTACAAAATTAATTACAGCGTGTAGTATTCGATAAAAACGAAGAAAAAAGAAAAAATAAAATTATTTCGGGAATAGAACCCACAACCAAACGTATCCATAAGTGAAGGCTTTAGACCACTCGGCTACGGATGCACACTGAAACGGTGCGTAAATTAAGATCGCTTTTGAAGTGTCAATAGATAAGTCACACACACGCCTATACACCATTTGCCTGTGTTTGCGTGAGTTGTGTTACCCACCTGTAGGTGATTCGCACACAGTGATAGAATATCCAAGTTTTTCATCGGTGAAATATGGTATTTAGCGTGAAAATATACAATTTTTTTAGCATTTGCCCAAAATAAAACGTAAATTAATTGATATTTGTCAAATTAGTTTCTTAATATACCCTGCCGTTAGCCCGTGAAGGTGCACCAACTTTTGTATGGGAACGCAACCACCTTAAAGCCTTCCTCGTTATTTATCTTTCCTTCCTTTGTTCGTTTTGTCCGTATTTTTGGTTGGATATTTTTTCTTGTTTTAAATCAAGGATAACGATATGAATAAGTAATTTTGCGATCCAAAAGATGATAAGAGAAGAGAGATATACAGACGGTCAGATAAACAGCGGAGGCTTTATAATAGTCTCATTGGCACCCTTTGGGAACCCTAAAAAGATTCGTATTTTACACTCGCAGTCAATGAATTCAGGTCACCCTAATTTAAATAATAGAAATAGATGTTTTTCAATATTTGACACTTGTTTCATTTACATAATATACTATTCTTCAATACCTGGCTGTATTAGCAATATCCGCTAACCCATCATAAAAATATTATTATCCATAAATGGTGATTTTTGCGATATCTCACTCCGTTAGCGTCATTATTTTTCATGTTTTTTTTTACGAGTTCGATCTAAACCTGAAATTGCTATTATTTTCAGCGTTATTTTTGCAGATAAAATCTAAAATTAATTAAAGATCAAAACGGGATACAATAATTTCACAACCCTGGAGTATTTTAGAAAATATGGCGGTATTTCACCGACCTGAATTCATCGTCCGCAAGTGTACAAACCCTCGTCCCGCTGACAGCTTATAGTGAATTTAATATTTTTATGTTGTACGCTATTTAACGCTTGACTAGTCTACTGGTAAACAGTGGTTGGGCTAACATTGACGTTTATTTAAGCATGACATTACTTTTTGCCTGACGTTTGCTTTTCGGGAAGAATCGGGCTTAATAATAATCATTTTGTTTCCATAAGGTTCGCATTATTCATTAATTCTTGTCTTATGAATAATAATATCCATCAAAGTTGATGACCCGTTCAAAATGTTGACTGTTCTCCGTACTCCTTGTCACCAGGAATGCTTTTAAAAGAGAAGTTTTTGTGAGATTACCATAATTATCATTATATAAAACAGTAGTTAGGTACTGATATAACGATTGACAGACAACGTACTAGGGAATGCAATCCGGGTAACCGACATTATTAAGAGTCGGGTAAAACCCGTACCGGACACGAACCCGGGTTAATAAAACCTAGTAATTAAAAAAAATGCGTGTTGGTATCGTTTTATTTTAAAGATTAATAAATAAAATCTAACGTCGTCCGCCTTGAAGCAAACGCAAAACATCACATGCATGCTTAACACGGCCGGCAATGCCGGTATGTTCATTGTAGGTAATGCAACCCGGGTAACTGACTTTATTTAGAGTCGGGTAATACCCGGGTTTCATATTTGACCGAGTATTGCATTCCCTACAACATACAGGCTAAGCTGTGGTAGCCGAGTGATTCGGACGCCTTTCAAGCAGAGGCCGTGGGTTCGAACTAGAGTTGCCAAACGTCCCGTATTTCAGTCAATACTGACAAAAAGGCCCCTTCTTGCTGATAAAGCCACAAATAGTCTTTGTATTGAAAAGTATGACCTGCATTTGTCATACCGTGCCTGATAAGTTCATAGTACGGTCATGGTATGATACGGTGTAGTAGGCAGATACCTTAAAGAGTGTCAAATATATTGGTTTAAAAACACTCACGTCACGTGTAAAAATACGAGATTTCCACTCGACATGTTGCGGAAGCATTCGGCAATCCGTTGAGCATGAATAGTCGCGAACGCTTACCATTTCCCTGGAATTCTCGTCTTTTTACAACATCAATGATCTGTTCCGATCCAATATGTTTGAGTTTCACGGTAGTTTTCTTATTAATTCTCCAGAATATTCGCCTATTTTCAGGTTTTCTTTGCCTAGGTTACTAGCTAGCAAGTTTCACGAGCCCACCTAGTCCGAGTTGTGCCGTTCCCGAGAATTCTCGGAAATTTCTCAGTTTTGTATGGGAAATGTTCTCGAGAACGTTCTCTCTCCATACAAAACGGAGAACGTTTCCGAGAATGGCACATCTCTCGACCCTCTCAAGGTGGCCTGGGCCAAGCGACCCGGTTCGATCCCAGGGAAGGCCACGGCCCCCACCTGGTCCAATTTTTGCCACAGTCAGTAAGGCTAGCAAATTTGTCAGGCTTCAAAAAAAAAGTTCAACGATGGTTGGTTTGGTTCCATCCTTAATTGGTTTACTGTCTTTCCCAACATTAAACGTTTACATTATTATCGTGTTTTAAAAAAGACATGCTAATACTTTGTTGTGAAAAGAAAACTCGTTTAAAACGTGCTAAATTCCTAATATACGATCATAAGTAATCAGTTTGTGGTCACGCTCTTCACCAGTACTAACTGAATCCAGCACGTGTATATACAATGTTTAATTCAAGTTTTACGGCCCGGTAGGACCTGGCTCGCATTTCACATACAACTAGGGTCGGGTGGAATGCAGATTATTGCAGATTATCTTCGATTTCTAACATAAAAGTATACGTTATCAACCCAAACATGAGAGGATGCCCTGCATGACTGTGAAATCATGATTGTCAGGTATTAATTTTGTCAGAAAAGGTAACTGGTAATGAACAAAATGAAAAAATACTTTATTTTATAGTGTTTTCGCGCTACTTTTCTATCGAGCGAAGTGTTCGCTATCATGTTCTAAGTGAGAGGAAGCCCTAGATACAGTTCTGAATATTATTATATATGTTTTACATTGACCTACGAGTCAAATAAGTGCTCTAAAAATGATTTGGAAACTAGGCTTCCGCGCCCGATTCTCGTCTTACCTCGCCTTAATGAATATTTTTCATAGTATACCATCATTCACCTGGGGTTTCGCCTTTGTTATTGCCTTTACTGTCATGTAATTCTTTACCGGGATATAAAACATCCTATGATTCAATTCAGGACTTGCTCTGCTTGTAATCTCATCGCAATAGGCTTGTGCACTAAATTTTGCTTCTGATGTAAATCGATTTTAATATTTGTGAGGAACAAATATATAGCTATGACTACTACACTTTGATTACCTACACCTAACAATAAAAAGTCCGAATCTACGATAACCCGATACATCAAAAATACTAATTCCGATAATCAATATACCGATTTTCAAAATTCCGAAATTCAATACTCCGAACAATAAAATTTCCGGCTCAATAAAAGTGGGAAAAGAGAGGAGGAAGGCGAGGCAGGAATTCGATGGAAAATATTTTTGGACTTAAGAATGAATCCTAAAAAAAACTTTTGTGCTATTACAGAACTAATCACAGAAATATAATCGAGGTAGAAGAAAAAAGTGTATTTACCTCGCGTGCTACAAAGAAGTGGCGGTGACCTAATTTGCACGCCGTTAACTTCAGTTTCCGTCAATATTATTAGCAGATTTGAAAATCTGATAATAATGGTATAATTAATTGTTCAAATACCACCAAATGAAATGGAAAAATGTTTTCCATTACTAAATTACACTTTTGGCGTCAAACGCCAAGTCCAAAATGTTACACGATTGGCTGCCATACAAATCGATGAACCTTTCCTTTTATATCGATACATTTCTGTGGTACCTACTATAGCTTGGCAACTTCGTTGGTGCCTATGGAGGCTGCCTCTGTCGATCGCCGTTCGTGTTGGCGGTAACTTGTGTAAGTAGTTACGGCTGCACATAACAAAAAGCACACATGTGAGTGTCACCAACGAAGTTGCCAAGCTATAATTATACTGGTTGGCAATACACAAAAAGAATCCAATTCCATTCCATCCAGAAGAATCTATTGTGCGTTTTCGTTTTCAGTCCGTTAAAAAAGTTAGATCAGACTGAACATAGGTTATGGTAACTGAACCGGGACTTTATGCGTTTTTGTAAATTTTCTAGGTTCAAACAAAACGGTGACTTAAATATACTGCATGAGAATAACCGAAAATACAATGTCTGATATTATATTGGCTAAAATGCACGCATATCAAATAAACCTTTTGAATATTTCTAAAGATCATTGTTGAAAACAGAACAATCGTGTTTTGTTATTTTCACTCACAATAAAACATACAGGTATTGATGATTAGCCACGCATAAATAAATGTACATTATATTTAATTCGAATAGCGTCCGTACAGAAAATCTGCATACGCTTAACACGTTCACTGTTCCCATACAAACTTAACGGACAATGTCACAAGTCCCAACTGTGCAAAATATGGGGAAGTTAAGTGACCCCATAGTGGAAGCACGGACTCCTGAAAAAAACTCATTACCCCACATTGGGGGCACCGCGACAGAGAACGTGTTAAGTCAGCAAAAATTACACATTCAGACTAGGGGGGGTGACTCTGTAGAGCTACTAAAATGTCCTGGGTTCAAATCCTGGTAAGGCCAACTATGCGTGATAAACATGTTTTTGTGTCTTAAGGTTAGTCGAGTCGGTCGATTTTCCAGACAAACATAAAGAGGATCATTGTTTACTTCCACGGCATCAATTATGTTTAAATGTATTTTAGTTTATAGTTTGAAAAATTTGTTCTGCGCAGAATAACATTAGAAGTTTCAAAAAATCAGAATTAACTAGCAATTGGGACTTATTTCAAGGTCAGCGACATCTATCAGCATCATTTGAAACTAAAAGTTTTTCGCTAAAATTACACATTTTTTTTAAATTTTGGGACGTCTCATGTCAATTTGGGCAAATAAAATGTTTCGAGCTATAAAATACAACACATTTCAAGCGTAATTGATGCCGTAGAAATAAACACGAAGTGTCGTGTGGCCCGCGTGAGATTTTCAAAGGCCCTTTGCTGAAAATTTTGGAGATCCCTGATCCATAGTATAAGCAATATTAACTTTTATTTTATTTTTTTGCAACAAACAATACAATTTGCATATAAATCATCTACAACTAAAGATAAAACAATAATTCTAAACTAAAATATTAAAGTAAAAAATAAACCAATATTTACTTTGAGAGTTCGTTCTATTATTACTTATTTTAATTTATCGCACACGCACACATATCGTTACGTAAGTTAAAGGACACGTGAAAATTGAAGGTATTTGACCCACAAAAATATTTTACGCTGTATCGAAGATAAACTATCTGAGATGTCTATCAAACTAACGCAGATATAGGTAGTGCTAAGACTGATAACGAGATTAACGTGATTTGAGATATTCTTTAGTTTTATTAAGTGCGTTTATTGGTATATTTTTGGCCAGCATAGCTGGTTCTTAATGGTTATTTGTTGGTATACATAAAATATTGTTTGTTCTAAAACGTCATATTTGATCGATAGTCGTTTATTAGGTTAGGTTTGAACTGTATCCCCCAACAAAAACGAACTACTGCCAGAAAAGTAGGTTAGGTTAGGTTTGAACTGCGTCCCCCAACAAAAACGAACTGCTACCAGAAAAGTAGGTTAGGTTAGGTTTGAACTGCGTCCCCCAACAGAAACGAACTGCTACCAGAAAAGTAGGTTAGGTAAGGTTTGAACTGCGTCCCCCAACAAAAACGAACTGCTACCAGAAAAGTGGGTTAGGTTAGAACTATGTCCCGCAACAAAAACGAACTGCTACGAAAAAAGTAGATTAGGTGAGGTTTGAACTGCGTCCCCAACAATTAGAGAAAAGTTGAATAGTTAAAAATCGTATCGTTACATCGGACAAATGAAATCAAAGTCAATCGAAAAATGTCGAATGGTTAATAAACCGGAACGTTACTTTGGATAACTGATATTACGGTGAAATGAGATTAGATTATGGTGAAATAAGGCAAACCATAAATAGTCGAATGATTAAAAAACCGAACCAATAAATGCCGAATCGTAATAATACGAAATGAATATTCGGACAAGCGAAAAAAAATTTAAACGATATTTGTCGAATAGTTTTTGCCGTAACGAAACTCGGACTAACATTTTTAGTGTTTCAGATAGGTAACCATATGCGTAACAATACATTCGGCCCATGGATGTATAAAATAGAAGGATACCGCGCGGTCTAAGACGCGGGTGAAGCCAAGCAATGGCCGCCGCGCTTTGTACGCACGCACGCACACATCAACCAGCATAATGGGCCGGTCGGCTGCCATTGGGCCGTCAACCCACACATGCTCACTTCGGCGGCCATTGCTTGGCTTCACCCGCGTCTTAGACCGCGCGGTATCCTTCTATTTTATACATCCATGATTCGGCCGGTTTTTAATTATCAGTCTGTTCACTGCGACGTAAAAAACTATAATATTTTGACACAAGCTGAAAGCATATAATGTTTATTTAATGCGTGATAATCTTTCCATCTGTCGTGGAACTTTACCAAGCCACCATGTACATTTTGACGAAGTCTTAAGTGCGTAGATAAGAAAATTCAAGTGCTTTATTGTATTACGTAATACAATATGATGAGATGATGAAACGAGATTTTCTCAGTAGCTGATCCGCGTCCGATGACAAATGCTTGAAAGATAAGATTTTAAATTAGGGGAAGTGGGGCAATCCCGGACAGTGGTTAATTGCGAACGTACTTACTACATGTAAGAAGATGCATGTCTCGCAACGCAGTTCTTCTACAACAAAAAAGTTTTCCTTCCGGACTGTTGGTTCTACTAGTGGGTCCAGCAGGATTTCCAAGTACTCGTGGACCCATTTACGTAGTGGAACCAACAATATTAGTTTTAGGCAGTATAATTTTGGACAAGTGGCCCCATTGGCCACATTTGACTTAAACACAACTGATAACTGAAGTATTTCTAGTAAGCCGGTTGCTTTGTACTTACGAGCCACACGCACACATCAATAAGTTTTTTCCTACTACTCACAGCACGCACACATTGACTTGACCAACCAGCGTTAAAAAAACCGGCGGACTAGAGGTGCTTCAGTTCTTTGTTAGCGAGCTATTCCTCCTTGGGTCCTTGGTTAAACCTCTATGGTTTTAAATAATTTTAAAAAATAACAACTGTAAGAAAGATAATATTTCGCTAATCTCGAGTACAGCTCACTCCACCCAGCAGCGAGTAGAAGTACTATCTTATTGCGCTAGTCGCGAGTACAGCTCACTCCATCCAGCGGCGGTTTCTCTCCACGTCGAGTGCCCGCCGTTACACAACTTAATTCAAGCGGTTCTTTTTATCTCATTAATTACAGTCAAACAATTTAATTCCTAGGCCAGGCCTTTTATAACAGAAGTGGAGATATAAATATTTGCAAATCCTAATAGCCCCACCATAATTATGCTTTGGGTCCACGAGTACTTGAAAATCCTGCTGGACCCACTAGTGGAATCTAGCAGTGGAACCAACAGTCCGGAAGGAAAGTTTTTACCGGGAGGCTGTTGATAGAACTCGATTTCCACCGACTGGACAGCCCCATGGTACTGTACTGACTTGGTTTAACATTGCATCTCAAATCTTTTTTGATGTAGAAGAACTGCGTTGCGAGACTTGGATATTTTTACGAGTAATATTTTCGATGGGATCTCATTTCTTTTTGTAAGTGGTCTTCCTTTATTCATTACATTCCAATCGATTAAAGTTTCCATTTGAACTAAAAAAGTAACTTTATACTTAATCGCATGTATTTTAAAGGATTACAAATTTACTTTTTATGCAGTTCGTACTGAAATTACAATTTTTTTTGGTTTTGAAATACTTGTTAGGCCAAAAACTAATCATGTTTAAAATTTGGAGCTTGTGGGTTTGCAAGAAGTACTTTAGAATTATGACGGTCTCTATTTATAACTCGAGAAAAGATGGACAGATTTTTATGATTTTAGATTTAGATATCTGCCCCGAATAACAGAATAACTATTAAAATATCTAAAAATTAAAAATTCTGAGGTGGAACGAAGTTCGCCGGGACAGCTAGTTTAAAATAAAAAGAAGTTAATTAGAAATAATATTTTTTATTTTATTTAACGATCAACTTTAAGCGTCCACAATTTGCCCACTCTCCCCGAAATCGATTCACGTTTAGTGCCTATTTTGCAACTGCGGTACATTTTTTAATCTCTTAGTCGTTTTACTGAAGATGTGTTAAGACGTGTGTGAACAAAGGACTATCAGGTGAACAAAGTGTTTACTAAATGACAATTTTTTATAGAATTTGTATTAATGTTAAAATGGCAGAATAGGTATTAACATGTACATCTGTACTTATTTATCCTATCCAAATCATAACATGTAAAATGATGTAAGTCTCGCTACGCAGTTTTCTACAACAAAAAAAGTTTTGAGATGTAATGTAAAACCAAATCAGTACCTGGGGTGTCCACAGAACTCCATTTCCACAAACTTACCTATTATTTACCCTACTATATATCGCTGAAAATTCAGGGTTCTAGCTTTAGCTAGTACAATATTACAGGCGCTTGAAAATGGCCTGAATAGCTTCCGGAAAAAGATGGTACGGCCGTGCCTTTGTTTTGCTCGAGTTGGCGGGCGCACTGCCGTGCCTCCAGCTCCAAACTTTAATCCACAAGAAAAATCTTATGGGACATAAGTGAATTTAATACCTTAACTTAATGGTGCGTACACACACACCAAGCCAACGAACGCCAACGAAGGTTCGTCGGCGTTGGCTGTCGCACGTTCGTTGGTTCTCGGTCAACTGCGTACATACCAGACCAACGAACGCCAACGAATGGGTTTCGTTGGCCTTCGTTGGCCGCTTGTGGACGGTTTAACAAACGCCAACGATCGTTCGCAGCGCGGCGGCAACATCAAAGAATTTGAAGCAAACTCAACGCGGTGTGGACGGATGCACGAAGGCCAACGAACGAAAGTTTTTGTAGACTTTTAACCTAAAAAGATATTTTGTACTCAAAACATAACTAATGTAGAAAAACAAAGAGTGAGGTAGCGACGACATGTTTTTGTTGATTGATTTGATTCGATTGATACCTCACATTCGTTGATTATTGAAGGTGCATCCAAAGAACGCATTGAACGCACCCAACGAACGTGCGGTAGCCAACGCCGACGAACCTTCGTTGGCGTTCGTTGGCTTGGTGTGTACGCAGGTGAAATGATACGTCACGCTGCGAATTGCTGGCACACGCCAACGAACGATGATCGAACGCTCGTCGGCGTTTGCTAAATCGTCCACACTGGGCCAACGAAGGCCGGCGAAACCCATTCGTTGGCGTTTGTTGGCTTGGTGTGTACGCACTACGCACCATAAGACCAGTGCACTTGTACAATCACAGTTATGGTTAGGATAGCTGCTTGTCTATGTGACCAGCTTTTTTAAATCTTAGCCTTGACCCTAGTCGGGACATAGTTGTGGAGGTGGGAGTGTTTACACCCAAAGGAGTGTCCTCCAGATCGTAGGTGGCACGCAAATACACTAGGTAGTTGTACCTCGCAATGTAGTCTCCCGGTTCTTGCCCTCAGGGGGCTGACCTTTGCCGCTCGATACTTCTGAGCCCCTGCTTTTTTCTGTAGGCCCCTTGTCTCTGCTTATCAAGTAGTCTTATCTCAACCTCTCGCTTGCGTTGGATTTTGATCATGATCTCAACGACTGGGTCGCGTGCGGACCAGTGGTATTAGTTGAGGCAGTTCAACCTTTCCTTATTGTGTGTGTGCTATTGGGCTAATATGAGTTTTAGTTTCAAGCCTACGAAGACTCGACAAAAAATGTAGTTGGACCACGCCAAAGTCGGAGTTTCCACCAAAACTGTGCTTGTTAGCGGTCTACCAATGCCGGGCCGCGCTGAGCGAGGCTAAGGCACATTGATTGGTGGATGTTTTCCTTGAACACCGCTCCGCTACCTCGCAGAGCTCTGGTGGAAACACAGCCTTATTCTAATCCGGAATAATCGCAGCTTAGCAAAAGTTAGTTGCTGCTCCTGAATAAGAACAATATGTACATATTAACTGATTAATTACATCAGTAACCAGATAAAAGTTTTGACAAGCGGCGAAGCGGTACCTTTTGCGTTAGAAAGAACAATATCATCCTACTAATATTATAAATGTGAAAAATTGTGACGACATTTGAATTTTTCTGCGTAATTTGACAAACTAACAACTAGACCAAGTCTGGATTGAAACAAAGGATACTTTGTATACCGGTAAAGCATTCCGTTGGAATAATAAAGTGAATTACACGGAAATAACTGCTGGTCCTCAAATAAATCACATTATGTTAGAAACTGTCGTAAAATTTAAAGCTGTTTTTCTTTAATTTCAGATAAACTCACAAAATGGATAAAAAAGTAGAAGAAGCGAACTTCAATTCGACGTAAGTTATACATTTTTTTATTGATGCCAATTTCCATACAAATAGTGAATTACTTTCAAACAACATGTTAGATTAATGTATAACTTTACTTTTACAATGAGATAGGTTTAATTTCCTGACAAACCAAATTGGCGTATTTTTTAAAGAATGAACTACTTGTATCGTTTAGATAAGAAAAATCGTGCGTTATATTATATCTAATGCGATTTCAGATTGCGGAGGGCTTCGCCCCCCGAGCCCCCCTCCTGGAGGGCTTAGCCCCCCTGGCCCCCCTTTCAGTAGTTCGTTACTGCTAAAAGTTATTAGTTTATCGTTATACTTAATTAATATTATGTCCAAAGGCTATATCCGCCTAGTATTATTTCTAATTGTAACATTAATTTAATGTTTGAATAGTTTATTTCATTATTATATAAAATCAACTAAAATGGCCATTTTAGGTCTTTACCGCTATGGTTTCCGAACGTGACTTGACATTCGCATTGTCTATGGACATATGTCACTAATGTCACTTTATTTTTTTACATTTTCTTGTCATACTGGGTCGATTAGAAAGGTTATATTATTAAGATTGCCTCACAAGTGTGATGAAAAACATAGTGTGTGCCACGGGCGGTAACTAGGAATTACCGCCTTAGATACACAATGTACTATTGTGATTGTCGAATGATTAAAAAACCGAACCAATCAATCCCTAAACGCAAGAATTCGAAATGAAGTTTTTGACAGACGAAAAAATACTAAAACGATATTTGTCGAAACGAAATTCAGACATTTTAGTGTTTCAAATAGGTATCATTCAAAACACTACTCGATTAAGGATGAATTGTTTCCGTATAAAAAGTGTTTCTTATTCCCAAGATAACTACCGAAAAAATTGATTACTTAACAAGTAAAAAGGATATTTCCATTTAATTATCCAATATACATGAGAAATAGACATCTCAAATTCTAATTTTAAATTATCACGCTGTAATTTCAACTTTGTTTTCAACGAGTAAGGTCGTTTCTGCAAAAATTTATACGATTGAGTGAAAATTTTAAATTGAGCCAATTTGTTTTGTTTCAGGGCTAATTTAACGAGCAATACCGGGTTCCAGTCTTCGTTGAGTATAGCTTCGAGTGACGTGAAGAATGAGAAGCCATATATTCCTTTCGAGCACCGTCAGCTTGCACATCCTAATTCGTAAGTAGTCTCTATCTAGGGCCGGATTTACACCTCTGTAAGTTTTACTTACATGAGTAAGGACGCAGGTATAGGTTAGAATGTGATAGCCAGTCTAACGTATCGTGTCTAACATATAGCTGCATCCTTATCTATGGCTATGTGCAGTGTGACACGGATGTCCGATATGTATTGTCCGGTAGCGATGGGCGAGTCGAGTTGTCTGATTCGAATAACTCGAATCAAGCTGCTACGCTGGTTGATTTGTGCGTGCTGGTCGTAATTAAGTACGAAGCGACTAGCTTACTACACGTGCTGCTTTAGTTATCTGTCCGCGAGACTACGTCCGGCTATTTATTTTAAGATGAAAACTATTGCCGAAATTACAAACGATTCTAAGCAAGAAATAACCAAAAAGTCAATATTCGAAGAAAACCACCCTCATCTTATTTCTGTCGAGTTTGATTACATTGTTGGCTCTCCCTCGCTGTTCAAGAATTTGTCGTTTTGCGGTCCCAAAACCGACCCTCTATTGCTACCTTTCCGAGCACTAGCGTGAAATCATGTTTTTTTTTAGGGTTCCGAACCTCAAAAGAAAAAAACGGAGCCCTTATATTCTACAGATTACATTATGAAAAATCTGAAAACTATAAATTTTAATTAAATCATAAAAAAATAGTCTTTAGTAAGGGAATCAAAATTTATAGGGTACTTGAATAGTATCTACAAATTCGTAGGGAACGTTTTTTTTTCTCTTAGGATGGATCAAAGTGGTACCACTTTGATCTACCTCTTCAGAGACATTCGTATTTCGTATGAACTCTTTAATTTAACACCATTTTACGCACAGCTCGCACACAGTACGATTAATTATTTGTGAAGTAGGTAATTTATGTATGTGACAGTGTCACTGTAGCAAGGTTATTTCCACTTTGATCGTTAAAGCTGAAATCCCATTTCCTAATTAAATATATCATTTTGTTCCTTTGTGAGTACCTACTGATGTGTCAAAGAAATGTTTCTAAATTTGCGAATCTCCCCACATGGAAAGTTTTCGGTAATTTCTCAATATGTTCTATAGAGAACTTTGCAAAAAGGAAGCATTCAATAATTTCTAATGAAAGTTTCTAGAAATTTCCGAGAACTTCCCAGTTTCTTGGAAACTTTCCACAACGTGCTCATCTGTATTTGTTACCTACATAATTTCGAATCACAGCGAATTTCAGCGTTTTTACGGCGTTTTATTTTCGTCATTATTGTGCCAGTAAATATTGTCCAAAAAAAACGATGCCTAGAGTTAACTTTTTATGAAACCTAAAAACAGTCCCAAGCTTAAGTCTATTTTTATCAAAATTGTCACGATTTGTCCTCTCGTTATAGAAAATAATCATCGGACAATAATGATTGTCAAACCGCGCGGTTAAAATGCTCGGAGAATCGCCCACCTATTTTAATAACCGATTTTCAAAAAGAAAAATGGTTCTCAGTTCGTCTGTATGTATGTATGTAAACACTTTATTGCATAACAATTAAGAAAAACCGGTCAAGTGCGAGTCGGACTCGCGTACCGAGGGTTCCGTAAAAACTCATATGTAGACCAACCATACGACAAACAGCAACGCAACCCTGTCTTAAACCCACCTTAGTCCTATTAAACCAGGAAAAATCTTAACAGCGCGATGCAGCGTATGCTACAGCGACATCTATTGATACTTAATAGCGCGTAAATTTAAGTTGTAATTAAACGTTTTATTATTTCAATCAGCCAATAACAAACAATAATTGTTTGTCAACTAATTTAGTTCTCATGTATCATTTTTCATGAAGGAATCATGTTTTGAAGCACACTTTTGTGTATTAAATTAATATTGCTGCCACAAGCTACCTTATTTTAGATTTGTGTCCCTAGATGGCACTAGTGGTATTTTATTTTTATGGTATTTACTAGTGTCAGATTTCCTAACAAACTCCTATTATAGAGTTTTTAATAATTATTGTTACTTTATGTTTTTTCCCGATTCCTGATGAGTGATCATTGTATTTAATAGACATTTTTTATGTAATCTGAAAAAATAGGCCATCGCTTAGTTTTGCTACTCTCCGCTAGATGGCTTTAGTAGGGAGGGTAGAAGTAAAATAATATTTTAAGAAATTTGTAAATTTCTAAAAAAATATTCAAGTTAGGAAGAGAAAATATAACGGTCTTCCTAATAATAATAATAATCCTAATAGATACATGAATAGTTCAAGAAAAACTGTATGGCGATTAGTTTAGTAGGAGCAAATAAGTATGTGTTATGATTTTTGCAAATTTCTCAAAAAGCGTGCAAGTTAGGAAAACCGTTATATTTTTCCTGTAATATTTAGGACAACATTATTAATTGGTAATTATTATAGATTTTTCTGTTCAGTAACTTCGAAGATAATAGGGGGGGAATGGTGTTTTTTTTAACATTCTACGCCATAAATCAAAAACTACTTATTTAAAATACTTAGGCACATCACAAACACGTCCTTACTAAAACAGATTTATATAGCTCCAGCACAATCCATCATGACATATTGTATATCGGTATGGGGAGGAGCGACTAAAGTCAAATTTCTAGAAGTCGAAAGGGGACAGAGGTGCCTATTGAAAACGATGTTCTTCAAACCATACCGATATCCTACATCTGAGCTTTACAATGAATGTCGACTCTTAAGTATTCGGAAATTATATGTCGTAGCCGTAGTTTTAAGACTCCATAAACATTTACTTTACAAAACCGTCGCTATGGATCAAAGAAGAGCTCGTCCCGTTGCCACTGTGCCCCCTAGCAAATCTGCATTTGCAGCCAGACAGTTTGAAGCACAAGCTGCACACTTATATAACATAATAAACAAAAAAAAGAACATATATTCATTAAATTACTATGAATGTAAAGAGACTTTAAATGGTTGGTTAGCTGGACTGAAGTATGATGAAGTTGAAGACCTATTACTAGTAAGAGTATAAAACAGACATGTATGTAAGGGTAGTTTTTAATTATTAATTAAGCAATTTCATTACCACGCTCACATAATTACGCACATGTGCACACAGACTCAGATATACTCATACACACATTTAGCAATATAGTTAAGTAATTAATTTTAAGTATATAAATTGTATAATAACTAGTGGGTAAAAAACAATTGTGATTACCACCTCAGGAAGAGCGAGTCCTCCTGACACAGGTGTCTACATACCTACTAGGAGGGCTCAACACTTGTAACCATTGTTAAGTTGTTTTCACGAAATAAATTATTATTATTATTATTAAAAAAAATACAAAAATATGGTTTTAATCTACAAATCAAGCCCTTTTATTTGATACCCCACTTGATATATTAGCCCTACTTTCCATTTTCAAAATCCCATTACGGAGCCCTTTAAAAAAAAAGTAAAAAAGGTATAAGATTTTTTTTATGTCCAATAAGCTCGGGTTAGCTGCTTGTAACACTATTCCAAATTTCAAATCGATAGCAGCAGTAGTTCCTGAGATATCTGGCTGTGACTGACGGACAAATAGACAGACAGACAGACAGACAGAGTCGCACCATAAGGGTTCCTTTTTTACCATTTTGGTACGGAACCCTAAAAAGTACAGGGTTACAATACAAAATAAAGGTATACGTACAAAGGCGAATTTATCCCTTTAAGGGATCTCCTCCAGTTAACCTTTGACCAGTAGCTATGTATGTTGCAGCAGCGTGGCGTCCGAAGAACTCGATTCCTACCGGCTTGCCTAATATCAGGCATTTGAGCACCTTATTGTGCAGCTCTTAAGGAAAATGTACGCCAAGTCTGCACGGGCTTGCCCAAGGATATTTTTTACGCCACGCCACTGATATGTTGCTTTTGTTTCAGAACAATCGGTTCGATTCTCCACCTACTGAAGGCATGTCTCGGCTCCGGCATATTGGCGATGCCAGCTGCCTTCAAGAATGCTGGAATCCTAATAGGCTGCATAGGCACCTTGCTGGCTGGATTTATCTGCACATACACCGTTTCTATGTTGGTATGTTATCATTATCTGCTCACACCCTGTTTAAAGTAGACAAATAGACAAATATATTAAATTAAAAACGAATCACTCACGTTGTACAAAAGACTCGACACGTTTCGGGAGCTTTCGGCATTCCCTTAATCATGAGTAGTATTCGCGAACGTTGCTCGGCGACTACTCACGAATTCACTTTAGCGAATACTTACGAGGATTACAAATGTATAGGTTTCAGATTGTTCCCCATACTTGATAAGACAGTATTACTTGCCAAATTTCATAGTTCTAGGTCAACGGAATAAATAAATTTTGGTTTTCTTGAGAGGGTCGCAATCTACGGTTTTTTGCAACATAAATGACCGTATAATATCTTTTTCTCAAACATGGCATGAAATGTTGACATTACGTGCCTAAAAATAGGCCACAAAGTACCTCGTTTACTATGCGGCATGACACTTGGAACGGAATGGAATTTCATACTTACATTGCCGGAATAGGCCTTTTTTTAATTTCCATTCCAGATTTATTTGCCCATACAACCATTTTTGGTAATATTCCGTAACAGTGTGCACACTTTGTCACAATTTAGTCGCGTTTCCGTCGCATCGACCAAAAGTGGGGAAGATTTGACACACGGTCCAGAAATGGTTGTATGGGTGGGCCACGGCATCACGGCGTTAAAAAAAAAACAATAAACGATGATTGCTATACTTTGCAGTTTTATTTATATAAAATCGACATGAACATAACAAATAACATATTATAAACAATTTCCAATTATTGTCAATTGCAGACTAAACTACAAAAATACACATTTAAAATATTTCATCTAAATATTTACGGTAAAAATGTATACTGAAACAGTCTTTGGAAAGGAAATCGAAAATTTTTCATTCTGTGATTATATTTATTGTCTACTTTATTTTTAGTGTCTCAAGAAAATAAAGTTAGATTTTTTGGAGTGATTTTAATTTGTTTAATTGCATATTTGAGAAAAGCACTATTTACATATATATATTATGAAATAAATAAATCTAATCTAATCATACCTCGGCGTGAAACGGAGTTGCCAGCCTCGTAACTATCTGATATGATATGATATGTATTCGGCCGGCAACCCCTCACGTCCCGGCCTATGTAGTAATGTACTATTTCTTACGTTAACTTAGAAGTTTGATTACAGCTTTTAGGGACTATAGACTTGAGTATATAGTTTTAGTTTCAACTCGATACCTCCACGCGTTTCTGAGAGAAAGGGTCTTGACAGACAGACAGACGGGCAACAAAGTGATCTTATAAGGGTTCCATTTTTTCCTTTTTAGGTACGGAACCCTAAAAATAAAATCCGTATTTTACACGCCTTTCTTTCGATTTAAGAAGAAATTCTTAGTCCTAGACTAGTTTATTCTGATCAAAAGAACTCGTTTTACGATTCATTTGTTCTTATTGAGAAGCCTAACAAAATTTTCAGTAATTTACGTAGGCGTTTTCGTTAAATTTAAAAACGGTTTACTCATATTTTTCTTTTGTTGTAAAAAAAGGAAAATTATTTCTGAAAATGTCTTAGCCTTATGTTTTAGTAAATATCGCCGCTATACTTACTCAACGACGTATCTACTCCAATAGTTTCATAGGAAAATCGCACTTTTCTACTCGTAACACAGGTGCGTTTTCTATCAAACTATTCGAGTAGATACGTGGTTGAATAAGTATAGCGACGATATTAGAATAAGGTAGTTTGAGTGAGATTAGTAGGTATTGCCCATAAATGACAATAATTTTGGTTGAAGTAATTATTTGGTGCTTTATTTCATAGCTTGATATTACATGTTGCCTGCAACAACATACGAAATCTCAAGAAGTCAAAACATGATTATGTATTTAATTGTAAAGATTTAGTCGCTAATTCAAATTCAAATTCAAATTATTTATTTCGGAAGCATTTCCATAATTTGTTAGTAACAATGATACTTAATAAATATGTTAGTAATACACACACACTAGTCCCTAATTCCCTATCTGCGTCCACTAGACGGCCCAGCTCTGTGCAAGCTGTCCCAGTAGTAGTGGAAGGGTCCATCTAGGCGCGCCGCCACGGTCTGCAGGAGGCTGTTCGGGCTGCCACGCAGGCGGCTCGCCAGGGATGCTACACGCTGGCGCATTATGGCATGGAAGCCATCCGTATGCTTCTCACAAAACATCCCCGATGCGCTGCAATGGCGTGGCAGCCCCAACAACATCCTAAATCCATTATTATATTGGACACGTAGGGCGCTGTAAGCTCTTTGAGTAAAGTTGATAGGCTGCAGGTGTAGAAAGACTGACAAAATGCTTTAAAAAGGGTAATCTTTACATTGTCGCTAATGATACAAAAAACGCTGTTGCGTCAAGGGCCGGTTGCATGTTTTTGTGTTTTTAGGATTTCTTATTAGGATTTATATAATAGTAGCGACTTCCCTTTAGATAATGGCAATAACGCAAGGGTAGACACGGGTAAATGCTAGTCTATACAATATAACAAATTCGTTACAAGATTATGTGATATTCGTGTTTGTGTTTCCATGAAATTTGGTATGACCCCGGTTAACACATAGTAACTGAGGGCACCCCAAGTCAAGCAACACAAAGGCACGGCCGTACTATTCTATTATCGAAACCATTCAGGCCATTTTCAACCTCCTGTAATTTTGTGCTGGCTAAAGCTAGAACCCTGAATTTTCAGGTATATGTAAGGCAGTAGAACTGCGTTGCGTGACTTGCATCTTTTTATATGCAATGCTTTTGATGGGTACCTTTTATTCGACCTATTACGCCTGCGCGAACGAAGTCGCGGGCGGATCCATTTGTTGACAATATTTCTTTAGAGAAATGTTTCTATGTATTGTTAAACTCCAATAAAACTGATATTAACCTTCACAAGTTAATTTATTATGACTCTCCCTAATGGCAAAGAGAATACTGGCTGTCCCCACCTGCATAGTTAGGCATATAGAATTCCTCCGCCATACCTTACTATCTATACATATGTGTACAGTACATTTCTATCATCAATATTCTGCATTATAGGTCAGAGTATCACAAGAAGTATGCGTGGATGCCAAAGTGCCGTCCATGAGCTTCGCGGAGACTTGCGGTGCGGCGTTCACGCATGGCCCCAAGAAACTTCGACCGTGGGGTAACTTCGTCAAGTAAGTATCTAACTTTCTAAATAAATCTATCTGACGAGGAAGGACTAAAAACTTTACCTTCAGGTTCCTGGTCACATTTGATCACTTTGGTGGTTATGGTATAATCCAAGATCCGCACCAGTTTGATTACTGGTGTATTGCGCTTGATGTGTTTCTTTACACAATCTAAAAACCCGTCTGCTCTTTTTGCCCCCTATTTCATAAAAAAAACTGTAGCATGTCTAGTCCGCCGGCTACCTATGTGTGCGTGCTGCTCGCAATAGGAAAACACTAGTTGATGTGTGCGTGCGGCTCGTATTTACAAGCAGCTTATTAAAAATGGCTTCAGTTCTCTGTTGGCGAGGCTCTGTCCGGCTATTTATTTTGCGGTCCTTGGTGCTAATTAAATATTGTTTTGTAATTTTATAGGGTGCTAGTGGACTACTCCCTGGCGGTGACTTATATAAGCGTGCTCTGTGTTTATGTAGTCTTCATCGGTTCTTCTTTTAAAGAGGTATGTATGAATATTATCTATCTATGTACTGTATACATAGTAAAATTAAAGCAAGGCTATTTCTGTACATTAAAGAAGAAGCAAGAAAGAAGCAAAACTATTTAAAGAGAATTTCTGTACATAAAAGTAAATAAGGAATATTAAAAATTAGCAATACAACGTATATAAACAGCTTTTTAATTTTTTGTACGTTTGTTTGTGCGCGCTCCACTCAAGCCGTACACTAATAGTACTACTTACAGAAGTCTCTCTCTCTAACAAAACTGTCATTCGGGGCTGACTACCGGACGTAACGCATCGAATCCAATCGTCGCTCTCTATCACATAACGCATGCTAACGCGTGCTCTTTCTGGTAGCTGGCTGGCCCCTTACAGTCGCGCGGCGAAATCGCGGAGTGAGCCACTTCTGTGTATAGGGAACGAGCAGGACGACGGTGCTGCCAACTGGTGCTGCCAAACTAAATCATGTACCCTCTCATGCTGGGGCCACATTGACAAAAACGCCGTAATTTTATCGCGATAAAGGACGATTAACGTCAGTGTACCTACGACTTATTATATTTGACATTGACACTTAGATATTGACATTGACAGCTTGATTTGACGGGAGTAGTTTCTTTTATTTTACGCCCGTGTCTCTTTTGTCGTTTAGTGCTGCCACCTATATAGTGCGTGCAAGTTATGTATGTATTATTAAGCAATTAATGAAATCGAATGTAATAATGTCATACCTGTTGTTATATTTAAACATTTTTTTAAAAGAGAAACTGGTGAGTTTCTTTCGGCGCGCCAAAAGAAATAATACATATTTAGAATTAAGACTTGTAAAAGAGCCCTTGAGGGCCTACTTGCAGAAATAAACTATTTTATTTTATTCCCTGTACTAAAAACAGTTGACATTTCAGGTTCTAGACGTACTGCTGCCAGACTTGCAGTTCTCAATCCAGACGTACTGCGTACTCACACTAGTACCGTTAGTACTGATCTGTCAGATCAGGAACCTCAAGTATCTGGTGCCAGTCTCCGCGCTAGCCAACGCGCTGATCTCAGTCGTGTTTGCCATCACCATGTATTACATGTTTGTTGATCTGCCGCCCGTGAGCGAGAGAGAAATGGTTGCCAATGTCAGCACGTGGCCTCTGTTTTTCAGGTATTTTAAGAATTCTGTACAATACAATGCAATAGTACATTATAAAACTAGGGTGGTAATACAAAGAAAGGCCGAGATCGCAGATGTTTGCGGCCCGAGCCGCAGGCGAGTAGTATTGTGTTAAGCATTTTATGTCTACATTTGACCAGAAAGCGGCTTTTTCCGTACGCATAGCGTGTGGAAAAAGGCACTTTATGGCCAAGTGTGGCATAAATTATATTTTACGGCACACCATAAAAAATAGCACATTACAAATGGCGGATAATATTAGGTATTATAAACAATAGTGTATTTGACAACAATCAAAATAAATAAATTAAAGCTAATCAATCATCAAATTATGTTTCCAAACCTAATCGGATAGAATCATTTACCTACACTCATTTTCGTGCCACTAACGATTTTAAAATTACAAAAATCAAAAACGAGGCATCTCGTTGAGCATCACAATAAAGTGACGTATGACGTGGTAACTTCATTTAGCACAAGAGTGACAATGAAAGTTGTTTTTCTCAAACATGGCATGAAATGTTGACATTACGGGCCTAAAAATAGGCCGCAAAGTACCTCGTTTCCGGTGCGGCTTGACACTTGGCACGTAATGGAATTTCATACTTACATTGTCGGCCTAGGCCGGCAATGTATTTTTTTAATTTCCATTCCACATTTATTTGGGCCATAGCATCACGGCATTCAACCATTAAAAAAACAAAAAACGATTTTTGCTATATTTTGCAGTTTTATTTATTAAAAATTGACTTGAACATAACAAATAACACATTATAAACAATTTCCAATTCTTATAAATTGCAAACTAAACCACAAGAATACACATTTATAAGATTTCATCTAAATATTCGCGGTAAAAATGTAAACAAAAACAGCTTTTGTTTGTATCTATGGATATAATATGTCACTAACGTCACTTTCTGATAGAAAGTTTCTGTTATAAAATAATATTTAGGGTAAATAAGGATATTAGTAAGTTTATTTATTTCATTGCATATTTGAGAAAAGCACTATACATACCTCGGCGGGAAATGGGGTTGCCGGCCTCGTAACTATATGTACTCGGCCGGCAACAACTTACTTCCCGGCCTCTGCAATAATGTACTATTATCTGTCTTTTTTAGGGTTCCGTACCAAAATGGTAAAAATGGTGTCAGTCTGTCTGTCCGTCTGTTACAGCGAGATATCTCAAGAGCTACTGCTGCTATCGATTTGAAATTTGGAGTAGTTGTAAAAATTGCTAACCCGAGTCTACTAGACATAAAACAATCTTATACCTATTTTCCTTTTTTTGTTTTGGCCGAAATCGGAGGTTGAAAATTTAAAGTTGTGCTATTGTATTAAGTAGTGTATCAAATGAAAGGGCGTAATTTGTAGATTCCAAAACTTTTTAATTTTTTTTCTTTATCATGTACTTTTTGATTTAGGACGAAAAACGTTCAAAAAAATACCAGTCCCCCTATTATCTTCGATCTTACTGACTAGAAAAATCTGTAATAATAACTAATTATTAATATTATCCTAAATAATACAGGAAAAATTTAACGGTTAAACCTAACTTGCATAGTTTTTTTAGAAATTCGCAAAAATCGTAATACAAACTTATTTGCTGCTATTAAACGAACCACGACCTATGTCGATGAATGGGGACAACAGTTTTTCAACAGCAAAGTTAAGTTTGTCCCGCTATACAGTTTTTCTTGAACTATTCACATATCTACTTACGAGTTTGTACGGAACTCTTGGTGCGCGAGTCCAACTCGCACTTGACCGGTTTTTTTTGTAAACATAAAAACTGACCTGCGTCGCGCCTGATGGTAAGCGACTGACTACGAAGCCGAAGATGTAGCTCACAGGTTCAGTAAATGCCTATTTACTCGTGTCTTAAAGAGTCCTAAGTTGTATTTGACAGGCAATATAGACGCTGGGAGCGACTTCCATTAAATTTAAGTTCGCATTAAAAACGTTGAAGCAAATCGCAAATCCTGACTTCCTCTTAAATTACTGCCTTCTGGATAACTTGAACAAGAATTAACATAACCTTTTTGTTTCAAATAAACCTGGCAAGTATAACGGTTGGAATTTGTAATAAGATTACGCTATGCAAAAAAATTGGAGAAAGTACATTTTCGATGTTACTTTGATCTCATGTTTAATAACTATAAGGATTTAAATTATTCAAATTTTGAAATTTGAGTAATTGAAAGTAATTAATATTCAAGCAAAACCCCTGCGGACTGCGCTTACATTTTATGCCAAGACACGGAGCTCAGTAAATTTACTATTAGATTACTCGTATACACGATTTATCGAGTTTTTGGTCGTCACGCCGTCAATATTAATGTTTCTAAACTAGGTTATCGCTTGTTTTAGCAAAAAAAAACCTCTATTAGTTCTACTTATTATTATAGCACGTAAATAGTATAATAAGTAGTAGTATTCACTCACTTATTTATTTTATTTTATTTGGAGAACAGAGATAGACGTATGTATAGTGATTCGGTTGGAGTTGTGTACGATCTACTTAAAGAAAACAATACTGTTGTGTGGTTTTGTACCTCATTATCGTCTGTCATAAAAGAGACGCGTGCTTCGTAGGTAAAGACTTCGTGTATTGTCATTTTAGTGGATTGTTTCATTTGAATACACCCCTGGCGTTTACCTGACTACCTGAGAATCGAACAAATTCGAAGGCAGCTGGAGCGCCATTATTATATGAATGCACTTGTAATCTATCATAGAGATAGAGTTGATAATCAATTGAAATTTTAAGAGCAATGCCTGAGCAACTTTTCAAATCTCGAATTTTTGACGCAATGTAGCTGTCGCGCTGCTGTGGGCGGGAGCGTAAATTCGTGCGATAAGGACAACTGCAGCTCGGACTAAAAATCCCACGCAAAAAACTCAAAAATCGAGGTTTCGCTCTCGACTGTTTTCTCCTCCAAAACGCAACCAATCATTATAAAATTTTGAGAACTGCAAGAAGAAGAAATAATCTACGCCGCTATGTTTTGATTTTTTTTATATTTGTTGTCATATTTGTATACTGCGCCTTTTTTGGCAGCCAATTCAATTAAGCCGTTTTTGCGATTTTCAAGGCGCTGTAAGTTCCTTTAAAATAAAAATATCCAAAAAAGCAAAACATAACGGCATAGATATTGATGATATTGATCTTATTTGAAAAATTCATTGCTCTATGTTCAAAAATTAGAGAGGAAACAGTCGAGAGCGTTTGTATGGGAAAATCGCAGGTAGGCATTCCTCTTAAGGTGTTTGTAACGACTTTTTACAATATGGTCAATTTGGTGTTTTTGAGCTTTACAAACAATCGCTTTGTTTCCTTTAAGTATGTAACTCCAATCGAAGCACTGTACATGCAAAACACAGTGGTATAGATTTTATGATTAACATGCATCTAACTCCTCAACAGTTCCCACTAGGACATATGTCGTTTTATATTCAAACCTATAAGTTTACTATTTCTAGTGTACTTCATAAACTATGTAATAAAATATTACCTACTGTCATTCAGCGTGGCAATGCGGCCAGCCTTCTGGGCTCCCTACCACCTGGGAGAGACATGGAGGAACTGTTTTATCTTTAGGGTTTATTGTAATTTATTTTAAAGGTTATTAATAAATTGAAACACATTAAAAATATTACTTTAATTTTTTATTTCAGCACAGTAATATTCGCTATGGAAGGCATTGGCGTCGTAATGCCAGTGGAGAATGAGATGGCGAAACCTCAGCAGTTCCTGGGATGTCCCGGCGTTCTGAACATTTCCATGGTCATAGTCATTTCGCTGTACGGCATCTTCGGGTTCTTTGGTTATTTACAATTTGGCGACGATGTCAAAGGCAGCATCACGTTAAATTTACCTCAAGACGATATGTATGTATTTTTCTATAAGTTCTCCCCGAGGACCTTAAAATAAATAGCCGGACGGAGCCTCGCTAACAAAAAACTGAAGCATGTCTAGTCCGCCGGCTACCTATTTGTGCGTGCTGGTCGCAATAGGAAAAAACTACTTAGCTGATGTGTGCATGCGGCTCGTAAGTACGAGCAGCAGGCTTACTAGAAATGGCTTCAGTTCTCTGTTGGCGAGGCTCCGTCCGGCTTTTTATTTTAAGATCCTTGGGTCTCCCTTTAAAGTTTTGTTTTTAATAAATAAAGATTCACCAAATCCAGACTGATTAAAATAATCGTAAAAATGAGTTAAACCAATATATTTCAAGAATATGATTTGATTCCGTGTAATTTAATATGAAAACACCTTCAAACAGTCCTTGAAGGCCATTTTTAAGTATTTCATGTACTTATTTGGTATTTGGGATTGTATTTATAATCTTAAATCGCAAAAAAGTAGTTAGTCGCCTCCCATCATCAGTGTCTTCTTGAAAAAAGCCTAGAAGAATCAGACTTGTGAAAGTGCTCGGGCGACATACAGATGTGAATATTTTGAAGGCTACTGTGATTGTCTCTGATAGATTATCACCGAGAATAAGCCTTAGGCAGAGAAGAGAAGGCCTGAGCACACAGTATAGCTGACACATAGTATAGGCTGATAATGATGACGGTGGTAATGATGAAGGTGATGAATATTTTCAGGATCGCACAAGCAGCAAAATTATTGATGGCCATTGTGATATATTTCTCCTATCCTATACAATTCTACGTGACAATGGAGATAATTACGAGACAGCTTAATAAACGCCAATCCGACAGATTTGAGAACGTAATCCAAGTCAGCATCAGGACCTTGCTTGTTATAGTTTCAGGTAAGCTAAAACTTTAAATTTACGTATTGATAATTGGATGAAGGGAATAGAGCACAATAAGGATCGTCATTCGAAATAATTAAAAACGTTTACCGATATTTGTAGTTGTGAATACCTCGAATTGTATTACGAGTCCGAAGATTAAACAGGACATTAAAAAGATGTATGAATCAGCCAAATCCTCTAAATTTTCGAACCCGACTAAATTTGAATCTATTAAGGACCCATAATGTTAGGGAAACATTTTACCTCATTGAATATTACTTTGTGATCTCGTAAATTAATATTTTATCGACTGTTTGCGTCTCCGGAGACTATCTTAATATTCTGAAGGGGGTTTTGAATGAAATTAATATTTTAGCACTTAAACATATAAAAATTGTTTCTAGAATTAATTTAACCTGGAGCGTTGGACATAAATCTAATATAAAAGCATTCTATTGTTAAGAACTTGTTGAACTTAATGTATCATGAGGAATTTCATTAACGTTTAAGAGATTTCCTAATAATAAATTATAAATGTGAAAATTTGTGAATATGTTTGAAGGTTTGGGTGCTTGGATGTTATTTACTAGAAACCGCGGTAGCGTGAATAGATTGAGATGAAATTTGGCATAAAAGTAGACCAACTGCTAATGGAAAACAGGATACTTTATACCCCGTAGGGATTACCCTTACCGACTGCTGAAAAAAAAAACCTTCATGACCCCACATTGGGGGCACCGCAACAAAGAACGTGTAAAAGACACATGTTTCTTTTTTAGGGTTCCGTAGCCAAAATGGCAAAAACGGAACCCTTAGGTATAGTTTCGTCGTGTCCGTCCGTCTGTCTGTCCGTATGTCACAGGCATTTAACTCAAAAACTACATGATGGATATTGATGAAATTTGGAATATAGGTGTCTTGTATGAGCTGCTACTTAATTTGGTAGTTAAACAACTAAAATAAATATTTTTAGGGGGGGCACTCCATACATGTTACAGAAGCTAAAAAAATTTTTTTCAGCAAATATCAACGTGTGGTATATAGTTCGACAGCTCTTTAAAAATCACTATAACGTTTCAAAGTAATGTTTTTGATTAAGTTAATATATTTGGAAATAATCGCTCCGAAAGTTGCGTAAATTGTGTCCCCCCCCCCTCTATCTTCTAAACCGAGTGTCCGAAAAATATGAAAAAAATCACGAAGGTAACTCTTAATTAATACTTTCCAAGAAAATTATTTTCAACAAGATGGAATTAACCGTTTTTGAGTTATTGCCGATAAACTGTGCTTCTCAACAAAAGGACGTAATTGCTATGAAGATACGTTCTTTTGTTGTTATACTTTTTTAACATCGTATTTTTTACCTTATAGTTACGGCTATGGAACCCTACACTGAGCATGGTCCAACATGCTCTTGGCCAGTTATTTGTTTTTAATGTAGATCAATCACACCACATTTCTATGTAATATATAGATACAAGAAATCAAACTAAATAAGAAAAAAAAATTTCGCTCACCCATGGTCCACACCAGGAATGGAACCCGGTACCTCTGTATTTCCGGCCCAGCATCTCAATCATTGGACCAGTGGAGCAGTTAGCAAGTGCCTTCAATTTTGCCATCTACTTTGACTTCTGTATCATTTAGGTTAAAAGCCTATTAAGACACTGGTCTCGCCGCCGGCGAGTAAGCGATGAGCTATCGGCGATTTATGCGACAAAAGATCGTCGCTCCCGTGTAAATAAAAGAGAGAGATGTATTATAGCTGAGCGATGAACTATTAATAGTTGATCGCTCAGCTATAATACATCTGGTGGGAGCACTGCCTATACCAGAATGCTACAGAAGTCAAAATAGATGGCAAAATTGAAGGCACTTGCTAACCGCTGGTCGAATGGTTGAGACGCTGGGCCGGAAACCCAGAGGTACCGGTTTCCATTTCTGGTGTGGATCATGGGTGAGCGCAATTTAATTTTTCTATGTACTTTGATTTCTCGGATCTATATATTCCTCATTTTGTTCATAGTTGGCATCGCTGCAGCCTTCCCGAATTTGGAGTTGGTGATTAGCTTCGTCGGAGCCATTTTCTTCTCGACCCTCGGCCTCCTCATCCCAGCGACCATCGAGACCGTCTACCGTTGGGACAGGGACACTGGTAGATTCAACTACGTTGTCTACAAGAACATCATCATTGGAATTATTTCTATCTTCGCTCTTGTCTCTGGAGCGTACGTGTCTGTCGTCGGTATGATCGAGGAATTTTTCGGGGGGCATCCTATTGATAATGATAATTCAACGATGACCTAAATTTTAGAGATGGATGCGTTTGTTACGAGGCCTGAAGTACAAAATACATGAACATAAGGTGAGTGACAATGGAAGGCCGTGCTGCTTATAAGGCTAATTATTAAAAAGTCGTGCAAAAATGAGATGACGATTTTCTTCTACTCATACTAACACCAATCTACCTATAATCAAGGAGAGTGGCACTCTCCGCGATTTCGCCGTTCGACTGCTAGTACCAAGTACTATTAGGTACTTATTCTATGCTATAACTTATAAGATCGGAGGATCTTAGTGTTACTACTATTAGAAGGAACATGTCATAGTATGGCCATAAACCGATGTTTTATATTAGGCCACACAAGGAGCACAGCCTTTCATACCCACCCACCTTAGTTTATGATCAACAATATAAGTAGACATTACACGCTTTTTGTCTATGATCAAAACTAGAGATAATGCTGAATTCACTTCCTACTTATCTTTAAGAAGAACTAGAAATAAACCGCTTACGTAAAATTATAATATCATTAAAGTATTACATGTTTACGCTTTATTTTCGAGGAGTAGACCAGAACATAATAAAACTATATTAAAATTCTTAAAGTAACCGAATTTGACCTAGTCTATTCGATTAACAAATGCAATAGCTATTGTTACAGCTGGCTGGGAGGTATTGTTTTGAGATGATCCTCAGCAGCGGGGCCTGCAACCGCGGCCTGTTGCTGCACATCGTATATGGCCAGAGCTCCTCAGGAGCTCACGACTCTGCCTTGCCTTATAGGTAAGAGCCCCCACTCAGCCAGATTGCGAAGAAATGCCCAACGGCAGTATGCACCAAGACACTGTTGAAAAAAACCTGGGAAACCAGGAAATCTGCGAGCTATACTCTTCAAACAAATTAAAATCGGGAAACATACATAATAAAAAAACAAGATCTCAAGGAACTGAGTTTTGTTTTTCATAAAACCACGTATAATTTTGGTAGTTTAATGAAAGCGGCAAACAAATAGATAAAAGCGATAAGGCAAAGAACAGCACACAGTCTTAGAAGGGACACAAATAAAATAGGTAGCATATTTTGAAAAGAATTGATCATCTGTAAGCGCGAGAAATGTGCCTTGCTTACAGATATAGATATGAAGTAAAATTACAATTTGTGAGACAACGACAACCATACCAAAGTCCTATTAAAGATAGATCGTTAAAGTACAATTTTTATACCTTTCGAAATTTGCATGCAACAAAGTGAAGTGTACTAAATAACTATCAATTATAATTGCCGGTGTTAAGAATACTTCCATATACAGGGTGTCCCTAAAACCAACGTATGCATTGCTGATAGACTAGCTCATAAGACACCAGATTAAGTGACCTCAATATCAAAGTACTACGTAGGTTTAAGTACCTAGTTGTATTTTTAACAAAATTATTTAGTATTTAGCTATAAGATTTAAAGACAGATTAAGAAAACTGTATTTATTTATTTTAAGTTGTTATCTTTCATAAAAGTATTATGTGTGCAATAAAAACATTCACCAACCTAACCCGAAAGTTACATTTCCCTGTTTTTATTTGAGAAAAAATACCACCTGGCCACGGGGAGGCATACTAACGCCGAAGTACCATGGGCCGTAATAAAGAAAGCCTCAGATCGCACATTTATGGCACTCACCTGTGACTCGGGCCAGAACCACCTCTAGTCCAATCTGGGTCATTCTTTATTTTACCACCCTGTATTTATGTCGTTTATGATTAATGATATACTGGAGCATTCCACGGAAAGGTTACGTAAGCGACACTACATTTTTAATACTTTTGACATGTAAAATTAGGAAGCTGAATGTCGGTATGGTAATATCATAACTTGGCTTAAAGATTGGTGTTTCTTAGCAGCTATAGCGTTACGTATGCGATAAAAAGTTGCTGTTTTCATGGAATGCTCCTATTACGTCTCCTCGGGCTGTAAGCGGCGATTCCCGGCCGCTATGCGGAAAGAAAATCTCACTTACTGGCTAGGGGACGACGTAAAATTGTGTATATTTTATTACCGCCGCGTTATTTTATTCACATTTTATTGAAACTTGAAAGTAAATTAGAAATGCCAACCTACAAAATGCTTTTCATTAGATCATTTATCGTAGACCCAATGGCCAATGAGACGTAATGATCATCAAATCAATGATTATCAAACTTTAGCTGCGAGCTGCGGGCGAGTTTCCATACAAAACCAGCCGCGGCGAGCTCGCGGCGATTTCGTCGCGAGCGACATTTGTATGGTGATAAGGCACTAAAGGTTCTCGAATAGAGACCATGAACTGGAAGACGCAGCGTGGCCAACACCCCACAAGAAGGTCGGTCGACCTGGTTAACCGACCATTCGTTGTGGAAGTCTTTAGGGAGACCTATGTTCAGTAGTGGGCATACGGTTGAAACGATGATGAATCAATCAATCAAATAATTTATTTGCAATAAATAAAAATAATAAACAACACCAAACAATAACAACAACAACAAACACAACAAATACACAACACACACACTACGCACAATGATAATTATGAAATAAAAATAGACATAGAAAGAATGCCTGCCGATGGCATATTACTCTAAAGGTACATCCTTAATTTTTTTCCCAAAACAATTTCGCAGAAACTAGATTTATAAGAACAAGAAAAGGCAAAAGCAATGTAACAGATTGGATCAAGAATCCTGGAATATTGAATACCTAAAAGTCTAATATTGTTCGACATTATATTGTGCCTGTTGCTTACATTTTCCTAAGATGTTATGATTAGCATTGATCGGTACCTACGGTGCAACAAGGGGTCGATGACCTCAATCATTATGTGGATATGCTCTGGGCTTGATGGATAGAGAGGGACGGTCGGCTCCGGTGCATTCCATCCGGTAGTCGAGCCCGCACGTCAGTTTTGTTGAAAGAGAAACTTCTATACGCAGCACTATTACTTATTCGGTGCCCGTCGCCTCGTGTTTGGCAAAAAGCCATAAACTTAATTTATTGATGCCATTCAATTTATCTAATAAGCTTTCCAATCCCATCTGGATAAACAATAATTTTATTCAATGTATACGGAGTAAAATATCCGTTTCCCCGTTAAAACGGTTCGAGGAAGCAAGATGCATTAGAAGACACAGTATTACCTATTTCTCGTTAACTGAAATTGTGTTTCAAGAAGGGCGTAGGTATATTAATGTCATATAAATCCCATCAAAAACATAACATGCAAGAAGGCGCAAGTCTCGCAACGCAGTTCTTTTACAACAAAAAAGTTTTGAGATGTAACGTTAAACCAAGTCAGTATCCCGGGGGATGTCCACAGAACTCGATTTCCACCGACTTGCCTATTATTTACCCGTGGAAGATTATTTATTTGAGAACCGAGATATGTGTCCCCCCCCCCCTTTCCGAAATTTACCTCGCTTTATCTTGGTAAAATTATGTATGTTATTTTTACCCAGGAAACAAGCCTATTCTAATAGTTTGAGTGAAAACGGAGCACAATAAATACATTCCACGTACAAGGTAATGTTCTTTGGAGAATCTTTTTCCAGCAGTTGAAGTCTTGTCGCTGATGATGATCATTCTAAACGTGAACACGTGTAAGTCCTTCCAAACATATTCTAACGCTCTTTCAATTTTACCTTATTGTCAAAGCAGCAGAAAAAACACCGCCTACGTTCACAGAAGGAAACCATTTATTTTAAAAGGATCTTGAGGTTACACCTTATGTTTGTGTACTAAATTCCCACTTTTTTAGGGATTCAGTTGTTAACATATTTCGTTCTATTTGTTCCGAAAATAGGCAGACAGATATTGTTTCCATTACTAACGAGATATGTGGCGCTCCTATTCTTCTTACACACGCAAAAAGGTTAGGATTTGTGTTAGCGACAAATATATGTAGGTTAAAATGTATTTTACTTTTACCCGACTGCGGCAAAGCCCAAATGAGGGTTATGTGTTTGACCTGTATGTATGTATGTCCGTTCCTATGTCCGCTCGTAAATACTCAACGGCACATCCGATTTTGATAAATGATACATCATTAGATTCGTTTTGATGGTGCGAGTGTCACTGGGTATGAAGTTTGTTAAAATAAACAAAATGGCGGATTTTATGCAGTTCCTAAGTGCACCGCGGTCGGGTTTTTTTTATAAAAATGTTTTAGCTTCACTTCTCTGCACGAAACAATATGATAAAGTCTTCAAAAATCAGAAAAGCCATGTAATCAGTCGTTTATGCTCAGCGCTATCTATAAGCATTATTCAAAACTAAAGCTTTAATTATTAAAAATGTTGTTGGGCTTTTTTAGGGTTCTGTACCTCAAAAGGAAAAACGGACCCTTATAAGGTCTCATTGTTGTCCGCCTGTCCGTCTGTCAAGACACTTTATCTCAGGAACGCGTAGAGGTATCGAGTAGAAATTAAAACCATATACTTAAGTCTATGGTCCCTTGAAGCGATGAAAAAATCAAACCTCTGAGGTAATGTAAAATATTATATGGCCGGTCGGTTTTTTTACAAAGTATATTAAATTTTTTACACTTCAATTTATTATAGAGTTGTACACTAGCTCGCAACTTCGTTCGTTAAGCTAAAATAAGTTAAATGTCTCTTTTTCACCGCTATTTAGTAGGCTAAACTATAACAGGGTGGCCCATTTCGATCGGTCAGTATGGGAAAGTCAGAAACTATAAGACATACGAAAATGTATTCTTAGGAACCATGTCATCGATTTTAGGGGTAAGATTAACTGCATACATAGTGTTGCGCCGGTGGTATAGGTCAAAACTTTAAACGTGATTTTCCGTGCTTTAGAAGCGTTTTCAGCAGGCTGAAAAGTGATTTCAGGCCGTTTCAGAGGTGGCTCTTTCACATACTAGAAGATCGAAAATTCACCCTAGTTGCCGTTGTTTTCAGGCGCCTGAAACATATTTTCAGTCCGTTTCAGGACACCCTCTATCAGATGTTTGCCTATTTTCTATATTTTTTATCGTGTTTTGACGCCTAGAGACCCTTTACATCTCTAAAAATGTAGTTTTAAATTTTGTAATGTAATGGATCCGGAGATTATATACGTCACTCGGTAAAAGGTAAAAAAAAAAACTGTGGCCAGTTATTTGCTTGTTGCATTTTATAAATGTCATCTTATGTAATAATGTCACAATTGTTGTAATGTTGTTTTTAAAAGAGAAACTGCTGAGTTTCTTCAGGCGCTTCTTCTCACCAGAAGGTCATCTACCGAAGCGCCAAAAGAAAAGAATCAGACATGTAAAAGAGCCCTTGAGGCCTACTTACAGAAATAAATGAGTTTGAGTTTGAGTTTGAGATCGCGTTTGGAAACCCGTTTTCAGGCGTTTTTAGGACCCCTTATGGGCCTTTGAAGTACACTTCAGTATATGGCGAAATTTCTCGAAGGAGTGAAAGAGACAGCGCTATTAGAGAGAGACGGCTATATTGAGAAGGTTCGAGAAGTGTGTGAAAGAGACAGAACTAGAAAGGGACAGCAATAGTCGGAAATGTTCCAGTCGAGCATCGAACAGTCTAGAACACTCGCGATGCGTCATGAACCGAGGGGTCGCCGACCGCCGTTCCTGGAATTGGCCAATTCCACCGACTTAATGGTCGAATTTGGACCGATTATTCGAGATTTCTCCGGAATGTTCTAGGGCAAAGGTCTCCGGATATATAAGCCGCCGGTCCAGTCTCACCCGAGGCCGCTTCACCCGGCGTCCCCGCAGCGTCCTCTCTGATCCGGAGTCGATTCGAAAGAATCCTTGCTGCGAGGTCGTCAGACGGAGTCAGACGTACACAGCGTCGACCCCGCCGGCGGGGTCGACCTCCTCGTGACAACAGCACACAAGGGCCGCGTCCCGACTTGCCCCAGGACCTGAATGTCCTGGTTTAACTTCACTCTGACCTCACTCGGGCTCAGCTAAGTTTCTTGCCGGAGTCTTCTTAGCTGGGCTAGGTTTTTAGCGAACCGAGACTTAAAACTCCCATTAGTTCGATACACAAGTTCACATAAGGACAGGATGACCCGAGTCATCCTTACCGCGGGTCCGCTGCTCACTCTGAGCAATCAGCGCAAAGTCAAGGTGGCCCTGGCCAAACGACCTGGTTCGACTCCAGGCGTTCAGCCCCCACCTAGCCCGATCATATCGAGGTGGACCGGACAAGGTGACCTGGTCCGACCCCAGGCACCCCGGCACCCACCCAGTCCGATCCAACTCAGGGTGGTCCGGCTAGCGACCTGGTTCGACCCCAGGGAACGCCACGGCCGACCACCCGGTCCGACAATCGCTACGTCCGGGTATGAGTTGCGAGTTTGTCAGTTTCGAAAAAAAAAACGATAAAGCGATAAAGTGCGAATATCGAAGCGAACCTAAGCGAATAAGTGCGTTATAGTGAAGTGATTTTAGTACAGTGATTTATTAAGTAAGTAAGCCTTGTTAATTAGTAATTTTGTAATAAAGTTTGCATTTTTAATTAGTGGTTAATAAGTGTATTTTCTATCACGTTACCTACCCCACGGACGTAACAATAGATTTGAAAAAAAAACTTTTACTTTAACCGGGAATCGAACCAGGTCGTTTTGAAAAATAAAACTTCCTAAGAAATAAAGGTTCCTAAGAGCAGATCTTCCTATGTCTTGTAGTTAAACCATCCCATACTGACCGATCGAAATGGGCTACCCTGTATGTATACTATTAGGTTATCACGTGTTAGTATATATTATTAGGTGTTAACCGGAATCATAATCTACCAAATTTCGTGGAAATCGCCCGACGGTAGTTTTTGCAAACAGAAAGACAAACAGACAAAAATCCAAAAACATTGTATTGACGTGTTCCTAATCACATATTTTTAGCATACTGTTACTGGACCCAGTTACTGTTTTGGAAAAAGAAACATAGTATTTCTACGATTTCATTACCTATATGTATGTATAGACTAAAAAAAGAAAAGTCAATAATTTCCGGTTTAAGTGTTTTCCTTACAAATAAAAAGAATAAATGGTTTCTTTGAAACATTTCTATGTTGAGTTGGGTCTGACATGCGACCTAACGTTTGTGGATATTCTATTTTTATAAACGTAGCGATCGGGGAGACATATTAAAGCTTAAAGGCAAAGGATAGATGACACATTGTAGATTGATCGCTGGATAAATCTTCAAACGGCCCTGATTATCTTTTGTACTGATCCACGCAAACGGAGATACCTCGGAATTGCAGGCAGCTTCCACTATTGTGTAATTTGAATGAATTCTCATAGTGAAATAAATAATTTAATTACAACGCAGTGATTCAATTTGTGTATAAGTATGTCTACCAACATAAACAAAAGATTAAGTCAACTAATAATATCTATGTCACAGGCAATTGGTTTAATTAGCCATTGGTTAACTGCCTAGCCTTTTTACTAAAAGGCGATTTTTTTAAGACTGACTAACTTGCGACCCTTATTGGGCATAGCGATTGTTTGACCGGGTGGTCGGCCGTGGCGTTCCCTTGGGTCGAACCAGGTCGCTAGCCGGCCCACCCTGAGTGGATCGGACTGGGACTAAAAGGCGCGTTTGTATTTCCATTAATGGGCCAACAAAAATGGTTGTAATATGACGTAATGATTCCTGTCATCGGCTGATAAATGTTGAGATAATGAAGTAAGCATATCCCCGATGTGGGGTGCCACTAAAAATGTTGGAGTTAAATGCTCTCCTGCTCGAAGCCGACACCACCGCCTTGGCGGTCGGCTTTAGCATTGATGAAATGAAGCCTCGTCCCCGCCGAAAGCCTAACGACTAGACGAAATTGTGGCATCAGCTCCTGATGCCAAGTGAGGATCCCACCCCGTGATTCCCCAACAAATACACCGCGAATTTTCACACGCGTTTATTTTATTCGCTACTGAATTATACTCTGATTAAGATTACATGAAAAATGGCGTCTGCCTGAATAATGAATTGACACGTCTTCCGCTCACGACATTACACTTTGATTAAGATTACATTAAAAATGGCGGCCACCTGAATAATGAACTTACACATCCTTCGCTCACGACCTCCCCTGGTACGTGCGCGACCCCGTTGACGGTCGGAAGTGAACTCCTGATCTCTATGACTATTAGAATGAATGAATCTAATGACAGTAAATAAATATGACATATCCACCGGAACACCATCAGGCTAGGCGTCACGAAACTAAGTTATACTTGAATAAAAATATAATTTTCGTTAACAGCGCCATTTAGTTAACTGCCTGGATGAAATTTAGCCAATGCGTCAAATGTATCAATTGACGATATGACTGGCCAATGCTTAGGCCGTTCGTTTAGTAGGGCAACTATGAAATTAATGAAATGGCTAGGGTTTTCTTTCTAAACAACTATGACCCGCCCGCAGGTCAACGAAGCCGCGCTGCGCGGGGCTTCTATTTTTGCTCTGAGGGACACAAGCTGATTAAGAAACCTATCCTGGAGGAGTTTGTTTTGCTCACTTTTTCCATGCGGGGGGCTTCGCCCCGTCCCCCCGTCCGCCCTTGTGAGATCAGGTTCTAGTTCTAGGACAGAATATACAACTAAATATTTACGGACTCGGCTAGGCGGGTTATTTAACGTTGTCGAACGAAAGTGCTTGCGACCTAACGTGCCGTTACCTACTTAAAGAGTTTCTCAGTACCATGTAATAGGTATCTTGATGTTCGGGGTCACGGAAATCTGTTTGACGATCCTTACCGTTTAAGAGAGGGTTATAAAGATATTTACTTAACACAACTCCATATGTGCTTGTTGCTAAAGAGAGAAGATTAGTATGACCAGGCATTTTACCAAAATAGTCGGCATTTCCAGTGTAGAATATGAACATAATGTTGCCTTCAACATGAACGCTTCCAGATAACAGTCCTTTTGCATCGTACGACCCGTCAGGAAACATGGCGAATGACAGATGTTTCCAATGGACAAGATCATTGCTCTTCGAGTGTCCCCAGTTGCCAATGTCGAAGCTCGAGCTACTGTTCGGGTTATGCTGGTAAAATAGGTGGTATTCGTTGTGGTAGACACAAAATCCAGTAGGTTTGTTCATCCATCCGTAGAAGGGAGCCAGGTGATAGTTTGAATAGTACCGATCTTGGACAACTTCTCCATCTGCTCCAATATTGAATGAAACAAATAAAATCAGACTTATCCTCAAAGTTGTTTCCGCCATCTCTGGCCCGACTTAACTGCACCAGAGCGACGCTTTGAGGAAAATGATTAAATTCTGCCGTTGAACCTGTTATAATGTATATTGTAGAACCGTTTCCTTATACCATGTGTTTTTAATTCTGGTGAGAATAAATTAAAGTTTTTCTGTTATTATTTACTTCCCAAGTTCATCCTAACTAATAATATAAATGCTAAAGTAACACAGTCTGTCAGTTATCTTTTCATGCTTAAATCGCTGAACCGATTGTGATACAATTTGGCGAGTAGATAATTTGAGATCCGGAAATGGGCATAGAATACTTAACTTTTTATATCGAAAAAGTGAGTCATGGGGGTGGACGTTTATATGGGAGTACGATAATTAATAATATGCCTACGAGAATTTATTAGCAGCAATCCATCAAGGGATTAAGGAGTACGCAGATAAATTCTCGGAAAAACCTCTTTTATAATTTTGACCTTAATCCCGTCAATCTAGTTTACCTATCGAAAGGGTTATGGAGGTTAGATCTGCCATCAAAGTCTAAACCGCGACTTTTTACTAAAGAAACTCACAGCAAAAACAAAAAGTCGCGTTAATAATAATATTATATTATAAATGTGAAAGTTTGTGAACATGTTTGGATGTTTGTTACTAAATAACAGGGTAACAACTGAATGGATTGAGCTGCAATTCAGCATGCAAATAGACCAAGTCCTGGATTGCAACATTATGATACTTTATATCCCGGTAAAGAATTCCCTTGAGACAGTAACGGGGAAAACGCGGGCGAAGCCGCGGGTAAATGTTAGTAAATAATAAATAAGTATTGTGGGGACAATCTTACACAAATCAACCTAACCCAAGAAAGATTAAAAATTAAAATATAATTTTCCACGACACGACGTCGCATCGTGAAACGATGCCGTGTCGTAACACGACGCGATAATCATGTCGTGTTTCTGTTTATAGGTAGTTTCACGAGAGTTGAGGCCACGCACACAACAACACTGTCATATAATGACAGCGATCTTTTGAAATTACTGTTCTTTTTTCGTGCCGACAGCAAGTTCAACAATGAATTGCCAGATAGACCAAAAAGATTCGTTAAACTATAGCCTTGTGTTTATTTACTCACTCATTGATTTCATTCATTCACTTTTTTTGCAATGAGTACTTCATGTAGCTGTGTGTGTAATGTGAAGGTGGACCAGGATAAGATAAAATATGATACTTTGATAATATACTGTTTTATTCAAGTGCTCAGTACTAGAGCTAAGTTAAGACTCAACATTTCGTCATCAACTAGAGCGAGACAGACTGTATTCTATTAAATTCAAATTAATAGTTCCAAAAGCTGCCAATCTATCACGCAGACGGTGAGATTTGTATAGGTACAAACTTCACAGTAATAATTCACCTCAACTCTCGTGAAACTACATATAAGAGCCCTTATGGCAGTGCCAAGCTGCCAGCGCATTAACTAAGGCGAAGAACACACTGAAATCGCCGTCGCCGCGATTTTTTCGTACTATGCGCAGCTACACGGAAAAAATCGCCGCGATTTACGCGCCACTGTGCGCCACCCCGCGATATTTCTATACAAATCGATGATTCTACATACAAAGTTGAAAATCGCTGAGTCGCGTGTCGCCGCGATTTTCGCTGCAGTGTGAGATCCGCCTAAATACAATTTAGTCGGGAACTCGCTTCCATTCAGTTATCGTTAGTTAGCATTAGTTTGTCTAGTAAACATATCAGTTTGAATTTGGAAGTTTGGATACGAGGCAGTGACTATTCAGATATTTATCTAGCTCAGCGGTCGGCAACCTTTTAGCAGCCAAGGGCCACATAGAAACTAACGAAGTCGACGCGGGCCGCACTATGTTAATAATTGGTGATTTTATACAATTCTGAATATATCGACCTTTACATACAAAATAGCCAGGGACGCTCGCGGGCCGCAAGTGAGTGGTTCACGGTACGCATGCGGCCCGCGGGCCACAGGTTGCCGACCGCTGAATCTAGCTAGAGCCGTAAATAAAGGCTTTCCAAATTTAAAATGATTATCTTGATGTTTTTTCGAAATTACTATTGAGACCTGACTATTGGAGCATTCCATGAAAATATTTCGTAAGGGACACCACCGTTTTAATACTTCCGAGAAATAAATTCAGGAAGCTAATTATCAGCATTGTAATATCATAACTCGGCTTTAAGATTGATAATGTTTCTTAACAGCTAATACGTTTTATTAGGGTAGCTGCCATAGTGTTTCGTAAGGGACAAAAAGTTGATGTTTTCATGGAATGCTCCTATTGTGGTTTCATAGCATGCAATTGATAATGTATTACTTTTTCATTGAAAAATCCTGTGTCCAATATAACCTACCTACTCCAGTAGGCGTATGATGGTACGCTTTGTCGCGCGATAGATAAATGATAAAGCATCGGTCACGTTGTGACAATATGTGTTTGAGAGAGATGGATGCTTTATCATTTATTTATCGCACGACAAAGCATAGCATCATAGCCTACATATGCCAAAATTCAAGTTGAAATCGCGGTTTTTTCTTTTGTTTTCCAATGTCAGCAATTTTTTTTATTTAAAAAAGAAATTTTACATTGTGAATCAGGGGCCCAAACTCTACCTCGGTGCCAAATTTCAACTTTCTACGACCATTTTGAAAAATTTCCGCCATTCTGAGGTCGTCTTTTTGAAAAAAAAATGATGACCCTCTTTCGTCGCCCAGGGTCTTCTATGACATTTGGTCGAGCACCTTACACCTAACTATTATAGTTTAGCCGGGCCTTTCATCGATTCCGAAACTTTACTTGGTAGACCGAAAAGTCAGATTTTTCTGGAGGTCGCGCTTGGACCCTCTATACCAGTGGATCCGAACCTGGGGGTAATTACCCCTCCAGAGGTAAAACGAAGTTTTCTCAGGGGTAATACGCATGAATGTTAAGCCGTATTTCTTTGAGCAGTTTCTTATAAGCTTATAATACCTATTTTTTGGAGGGGTAATAATACAAATCTCGATGAGAATGTGGGTGATATGATAATAAAGGTTAGGAACCACTGCTCTATACGCCCGTAGGCCACACTTGTACGAATTCTATACATGAGAAATCAGTCGCAATTGCAGAAAAATAATTCCTGAAACACACACTGGATAGCCAAATAATACACGGGATAGCACAGGATAGAAATTTTCATCTTGGGCGTTTAAAACTTTAGTTTCCTCCCTATGCTCTGGCTTTAATGTACAATCGAAGACACTGCTAACTGACCACTTGTCACCCTTATTACAATGTAGGTCTACTGATGGTCACTTAACTGTGTCTTCGTTTGTACACCCTCACCGTACATACATCATTCTCCCCCCTTGTGACAAAATTACTATTGCCACGTGGGCAAAGCCGCGGGTAAAAGCTAGTAATCTATAAATATAAAACAAAGTCGGGATAGTTTCACCATTTCGAGAACAGACCGATTTTTATGATCTTAGATTTTTTGGGTTTGTCTTTACCCCGAATAACAGAATAACTATTAAAACAACGAAAAAATAAAAAAAATCGGCGGCAGAACGAAGTTCGCCGGGACAGCTAGTATTATATATAAGGTAAAGGATAAAACGGTTTGTTCCCAATTCTACAGATTTCCATTACAAATTCCTATCTCTACCGATTCCCAATTCTACAGAATCCCAATTCTACAGATTCCCAATTCTACAGATTACCAGTTCTACAGATTACCAGTTCTACAGATTACCATTTTTTCAGATTACCAATTCCACAGATGCCCAATTTTACAGATTCCCAATTCTACAGATTAACGAACGTTAGCACCTTGTTATAGTTTAAATTATTATTGGATTGGGGACTTCATATTTACCTTTGAAGGCAGCTTTGCACGTGTCCTCACGATGTTTTCCTTCATTCGATTTGATTTTTTCTTCATCAAATCTCAAACTCGAACAAACTCGTGTTAGCCAACACACACACACGCGGCGCCTGCCGCTGTCGTTTTATAAGATCATAATTATTTAACAGTTACAGTTTTATAATTTAGCTGTCATTCTAGTACTTTCTATAACTTGGGTACCGCCGGCGAACGCGTTAAATTGGCAAGCATTTTAAGCGTCTACGACTTTTTACACAAGTAGGTGCGTCTTCATTCATGTAATAATTTAGATCTCAATATTAAAAGGAAGATATTAAATTCATCAAAAATACAATTGCTATATGATGTGTCCAAATGTTGTACAAAATCCGTCCTTCCAATATATTTTGCTTAAAACAGTTCATTAGGAAAAGCGAATAAAAAAACTGCTACATTATTAAATGATTTAATTACGATCAATAATACAAATACTAGGTAATGCATATTTTTCTTATATTATTTCATCTCGCCGACTTAGGCTTGCCATTTATTCTCAATAGGGGCTAATAAGGGCCCCCACCAAGAGGAACTGTGCGTAGTATCTCATGTACGCTAATGCGGTCGGACCTCGACTGCTGCTCCAAGCTAACATCAACAGGGCCCTCGGGAAAGAATCGGCTCGAGAAAGTCACCTCACCCTCTCCACAGAACAGCTCAATGGAGCTAGCATCCACAAATATTCTCCACCTCAACTGACCCTTGGGCTTCCATTCCGTGCGACGGACACCGTCATTGCCTCCGCGATCGAGCGTCACTTGATGGTTGGCAGCGTCGTAAAAAATAGACACTTGCACAGTACCAGACTCAATGTATAGTTTAAGATCACGGGAACTATCGGCACGTATATTGATTTCTCCAGCTTTGTCTCTTAGAGTATACACTCTTGAACCACGGCCGTTACCGCGTCCGGGAGACACGCTTCGACCTCTTGCTCGCGACATTTCTTCCACTGGCTTCTGAAGTAAAGTGCCGTCTCGTGAAAGCCTCAGCTTTCTAGGTAATGTCATAAAACCAGTGAAACCGTCAGGACCTTCTGGGTAGTTCCTTTCCCACATATCGAACCAGGCAACTACAATGCGGCGTCCGCGGCTGTCCAGTAGAGTCTGTGTGGCGTAGACATCATGGCCGTGGTCGAGTTCCTTGAACTCGGACGTTGGAGTAAATTTGTTAGTGCTATAGTCAAAATCACCAACAATATATCCCGTCTGGTACAAATTTCTATACTTATCCCCTTGAGGCGCAACACCTTGAGGAGAAAATAGAAGTACATATTTACCGTTAAGCTTGAAGAAGTCTGGACATTCCCACATGTAGCCGAGAGTGCCGTTTGATTGACCGAGGATTGAAACTTCGTTCCACGTAAGCATATCCTCGGAAGAGTAAAGAAGGACTTGACCCCAGGTATCATTATTGTAAGAACTCCCCAAAACCATATAATAGGTGTTCCCGTGTTTCCAAACTTTAGGATCGCGGAAATTTGGCTGATGATTAGTACCATTGAGGATTGGGTTGTTCAAGTACTTATGTACATTGACTCCATCTGTGCTGATTGCCAAAGCTTGACGATTCGCGTGGTCAGGCGACTGTCCGGCATAGTTAACGTTACCGGTGTAAAATATGTACATAATATCATTCTCGACTAAAGAACTTCCAGAAAATACTCCACTCACATCGTACCACTGGTCTGGGTACATGGCGATCGGTAGATGTTCCCAACCAACAAGATCGTAGCTTCTTGCGTGACCCCAGTGGGCGATGCCGGGAACTAGACTGCTGTTAGGGTTATACTGATAGAAAAGATGGTATTCATTGTCGAAGACACAGAATCCGTTGGGGTCGTTCATCCACCCGTATGGTGGGGCCAAATGGTAGCGTGGATAGAATCGATTATTAACTTCCTGACCATCTGCTCTAAGATATAATGAAGCAAATATAACTAGACTTATCTTTAAAAATGATTCCTCCATATTGGCCAAGCACAGTTGTTAATGTTTCGTGTTACTTAGCTGAGAATGATTAGCTTCCATCGCTGCAACTTATTATATAGTCGATTTGTCGTGTCTCATGCGATTCTAATATAAGTAGGTTTGCATGTAAGTGATTGCTTTTGTTATACCTCTCAATGAACAAACGTACTAATGCTAGTGTAATAATAATGTTATAATAATAGTGTTTGAATTTTAATACTTACAATAAAGGACTCCGGGCCAGGCCCCGTTTCATAATTTTATTGTTAAGTCTATCACGGAATATTATCAGTAAGTAAGTATTAAGTCATTTCATCGGGATCAAGCGTTGACTGCCGGCAAAAAACATAATGAGCTAAGAAGTTTGTGTGTAGGTGGCATAATATTTTAAGCCTTTGAGAAATACTATTAAAAAAAGCAATGTTGTTGCGATTAAAGTATTCATTGCCGTTAAACCTGTGCAGGTGTAAACATTTTCCACTATTTTTTGTTCGGTAAAATATCCAAGACTAAGGAATTAATATTCGTAGCTGCTGATCCCAGATGCATTTGCCATTACCGGTATTTGAACCCTGAACACAGCTTTGTGGGTAATGTCACGCCCAACTAGAGAATACATTCATAATCCTATATAATATTGAATGTAATCATTATATGAGTAAACATTAATATAATATAAGACAAATTAATCGTGACTAATATAAAGTTGACACGACAACACGTCACGGCACGTTTGGCTTAGTGGGAGTGACACCGCCTACGAAGCTTGAGGTCCCGGGTTCAAATCCAGGTACGGGTGAGCACGAGTATATTTTGTTCCCGGGTCATGGATGTTTTCTATCTATTTATAAAAATAAAATATAAAAATGTGAACATAAATTATGACTTTATTGATAAGCTGTGATTAGAACATTTTGCCTGAGAACGACATAAATTTCGATACCTGGGCGTAAACGCCATTTAGAACCGTCTCGTGATGGCGGTTACCCTCTCTGAATTTAAAGGTATCGATTTATCGATATACGGAATAACAGTAGTAATGATGTTGCAAATGAATCGGTTACAGTACCAGACCAATACGAATACCATGCGCAGAACTGTAAGCTTCTCCGCCGCTTCGTCGTCAATCTCGTCATTAATATAATTTGACCCGTGAACTGATAATAACAGTTCATAATCCTTAGCCTTATTGAGCTTACTATGGGGCTAGTTCGATATGTGTAAGATTGTCCCCTAATATTTATTTATTTATTTATTTATTTATAATCGGATGTCATTATGCTGTGGTCAGTCAAAGCCGAAGCAAAGAGAAGAGCGACATATTTTGACCCTTAATTAGAATGTACTTACTTAAATATCGTTCATGATGGTTGTAGTAGAAAGTAGTAGTAGTGGTGTTGGTTACAGCTTGAAAGACATTGATTAGTTAAAACAATGTCCTCCGAGCTTTAAGTGACGCATACATCGCCAATCAAAATCATTTAAACGGTTCAATGCTTTATTATTAATAACTGTTTAAAGTAACAATTTGGTACGAATAATATTTATAAATAACAGATAACCATTCGCTTATTAATAGATAGATAGATCATTTATTTCACGACAAAGTATAGCAGTATTGTACAGACAAAATTATAAGTATTCACGCCATGATCATCAAAAACAAAATAAAAAATGAGGATAAATGTAACAATGTCAAAAGATTTAAAAAATAAAACAATATAATTGAAAAAATTATCCCGAACCAAATGTAATGTGCCATCTTTGATTTGTGTTTGGGGCAGCGCCACCTGGAGGTACTGTGCGTAGTATCTCATGTACACTCATTTGTTCGACCCTGGATACCTGAGCCAAGCGAACTTTGATAGGACCGTTAGGGAAAAATCGACTAGAGAATGTCACCTCGCCTTCTCCGCAAAACAGCTCGATGGAGCTCGCGTCCACAAAAATCCTCCATTTCAACTGTCCTGAAGGCTTCCACTCTGTGCGACGAACACCGTCAGTGCCTCCGCGATCGAGCGTTACTTGGCCATTAGCAGCATTGTAGGAGAGAGTCACTCGCACCGTGCCGGACTCGATGTACAGTGTAAGGTCGTTGCTACCATCAGCCCGCACATTAATTTCTCCAGCCTTGTTCTTTAGGGTATAATCCCTTGTATTGTCCCCGGCTCCACTTACGCTACGACCTTCAGCTCTCGATATTTCCTCCAATGGCTTCTGAATTATAGTGCCATCCGCAGAAAGTTTCAGCTGCCGAGGTAATGTCATAAAGCCAGTGAAGCCATCATCGGCCTCCGGATACTTCGTCTCCCACATATCAAACCACGCAATTACGATACGGCGTCCTTGGTTGTCCAGGATACTCTGAGTAGCGTAGAAATCATGACCGTGGTCAAGCTCCTTAAAGTCAGATGTGGGAGTAAATTTGAGAGTTGAATAGTCAAAATCACCAATAATGTAGCCTGTTTGATACAAATTTTTATACTTATCGCCTTGGGGCTGAACTCCTTGAGGCGAAAACATGAGTACATATTTACCGTCGAGCTCGAAGAAGTCAGGACATTCCCACATATAGCCGAGAGAGCCGGTCGACTGGCCGAGGATTGAAACCTCGTTCCACGTTATTAAATCGGTGGACGAGTAGAGAAGGACGCGTCCTAAGGTGTCGTTATTGTAAGAATTTCCCAAAACCATGTAATACGTGTTTTCGTGTTTCCAAACTTTAGGATCCCGGAAATTTGGCTGACGATCAGTACCGTTAATTATCGGATTATTTGCATATTTAGTAACAGTTACTCCATCTGTGCTGGTTGCATAAGCTTGACGATTAGCGTGGTCAGGCGATTCGCCAGGATAGTTAACATTACCAGTATATAAAATGTGCATAATGCCATTTTCAACTATTGCGCTTCCAGAAAATACTCCTGATGCATCGTACCACTGATCAGGATACATGGCAATATCCAGGTGATCCCAGCTAACGAGATCGCTGCTCTTTGCGTGGCCCCAGTGCGCGATGCCGGGAACTAGACTGCTGTTCGGGTTATACTGGTAGAAGAGATGGTATTCGTTGTTGAAGATACAGAATCCGTTGGGGTCGTTCATCCACCCGTAAGGCGGGGCCAGATGGTAGCGGGGATAGTACCGGTCTTGAACTTCTTGTCCATCTGCGCCGATATTGTACGAAACAAGGATAATCAGGCTTATCTTTAAAATCGTTTCCGCCATCTCTGTATAGCACAACGAAACTGCACCGCGATAATACTTTGCGGTAAATGATCAACTTCCGCTGCGGGATCTACTTATATACCTGGTTACTCATGACTTATCTGTATGAAATATGGATGCGAGTATTTAAATGTTACATTGGATGCACTTTTCAAAAGAGAAGTGTCACTAGCTTTTGTGTTTGCGTTTCACAGAAATAAAGGGAGTAGCTCAATTATGTAAATTCGTTTCTCTGATATTAATTCTCATTTTAATATAGAGGAAAATTATAATAGCTGCTCGTATGGCGTAAGTATGGAGAGTGGAAGAGCGCAGTTATTTTGTACGTTGATATTATAATTGGTATTGTGCGGGTCGTGCGTCCTTCGGTATTTTCTTGAATATAGTATCATCGTCACCATCAGCTCATGTACATTCCACTGATAGGCATAGGCATACGGTCATAGACGAGAATTATAGATTAATTCTAATTTATATAGCTTTTGTTTTTCCTATTTTCAATCTCCTTTACTGCATTTCTTACTGCCCTTCTTTTCTGTTAATGGTCTTGTCCATAATTTCTACCAACACATGCACACTTCCAGTTACGCTACCGAAACCGGTGACTGAGTGTAAGATTTTTTAAACTAGTCCCTTTATCTTTTATGGACTTTAGAGAAACCTGTCGCACTATCTAAATCGCAAATTTTAGTTACTTTTTATACAACACTGTAATTTCAAGTTGTATTTAGAATTTAACAAATTCTGTTAGAAACGTATGCTTTAACAGAATCTTTGGCTGTAAAATCATAGAGAATTACTATACTCCAGATATAACTAATAATTAATTAACAAATAAGTTTGTGTTGACAAAAAAAATGTGTTAGGAAACCTGCAGAAGAACCAAAGTAATTGATTGTCGCAGGATTGCACTGTTAAAATGGCAGTGGGCAGGCGGTATAGCCCGAATAACGGATAATCGTTGGGGCAGTAAAGTCCTGGTGGCGACCACGCATAGGTAAGCACAGCGTAAGACGGCTAGACTTCGTGGACAGGCGATTGACCTAGTAAAAGTAGACCCTGGCTTAGCGCCCTAGATGGATACCAGGCGCTTCGGTCCCCATCTAGTCCGACCTTCTAAAAGTGGTCCGGGACTAGCGACCTGGTTCGACCCCAGGGAACGCCACGGCCCCCACCTGCTACAATGTTTGCAAAAAAAAAGAAAAAAAAGGATGCAGTTTGCTCAGAACCGCACTTCGTGGCGATCTATAGGAAAGGCCTTGTTCCAGCAATGGTCGTCCATGGCTCATAGACAGAATGTGTTCAGATGGCAAGGATATTTTGACCTTCTAGAGTGATTCCAGCCATCCGTTTTCCCATACGAAGATAGTGGGTTAATAATCTGGTTTAATGACATCTATTTTGGTTGAAATATGTTTCATTTCATAGCATAAGAGCCTTATCACACTTGCGATCCATTTAATCTGCGCAAAACAGCACAGTTAGTCTCAAAAAGCCATAAAAATTTGAATTTTAAGTAATTAAAATATATTTTCAATGATGCTAATAGATAACGCTGTCGCATTAATTGCCGATTGCATATTTTCGTTTTTTGTGGTACGTAATATTACATGTTTAAATAATTGATATAACACATTTCACGCAATAGTAAATTAACATTGAAATATTGAAATGAAAATAAGTTATAGACCAAAAATTGGCATGAACCAGTTGCTATTTTCGATAATAATTATTCTCCTTGAATTTTATGTTTTATGAACACAAGTGGTGTTCCAGACTTTACTCAATAAATGTAAATATTAAATTTAACGTGGACCGTGACTTTTTTGTTGTTGTCATATTTAAGCTGTTTCATGCTTAAAATACCTACCCTTCAACCTACCTTTATTACTTTCCCTTCAAGTTTTTACCATCCATTTGCGTGATTTGACTCACCCAGTGCTCCATTTACGAAAGGGATACAACTTAATAACACCAATACTCATCAAATCAAAATATCATAATTAAATGAACTTAAATCTGAAACCGTATGATAAAATGGTAAACGAGAGAAGTAAATACGCTACTTATGCTTTAATCATATACCTAAATAAAAAGGACCCCTACAGACAGACGAATAAATTACTTTTTCATCACACTTGCTCGAAAATGGTGTCATTACACGTAGGTTTTGCGGGCCGTAAATGACCTATTACGCCCTAGGGCGTAATGGTTTTCTTTTTAAATTTGAAACGCTGGTTCTGTTTTACTCTTATTTGTCACTTTGTACTTGTACTTTTTTAACTTTTATTACTGAAATATTTATTTAAAGAGAACTGTTATTACAAATACATGTAAACACATATTTCTGTAACATTAATTAAATGTTTAAATAGTGTATTTCAGTATTTTGCAAATATAAAATCAACCATTTTAAGTCTTTACCGCTATGGTTTCCGAACGTGACTTGTCGTCTTGATATATGTCACTAATGTCACTGTCAGTTTTACAATTTTATTTAGGTTAAGTAAGGTTATTTTAATCAGATTTCCTCACAAGTGTGATGAAAAACATTGTGTGTGCCACGTGTTATTAAAGCCCTCGGCTTCGCCTCGGCCTTGTAACAAACACTCGTTTGTAATTCCTTACTTACCGCCCTTGATACACAATGTACTATTTATAGGATAATAATAATAAAACATTGTACGTACTGTCATACTGTGTTGTGTATCAAACAAATAAATAATATAGGTTTCAAGAAAATGTAAGCCGGCTTTGCTTCAGCTTATTTTTAGAGAAGAAAAGTTTGACGCCACACCACTGGAAGGTACACATACCGTATTTGAGCAAGCTACACCTGGTCTCTTTAGAGTCAGAGAGTAATTGTTTTTATCATCACAATATCAACACTCATTGAAGAAACGATTATTACATAACTATAAACAATCCTTATTACACCTAATTTTGCCGTTTAGCCATGAAAAGTCAAAAATTATACAATGTTACACACGCAATCATTGTATTATAGTTAATTGACAATTAATTCTAAGAAATTTAGGTTAATGACGAAAACGTACATTCCACGGCGATGGATATTTTTTTATCAAAAGAAACCGCTTATAACGACATCACTCAAAACGATATATCAGTTTCAAGTGGTTTTTAACAGATTTCAAAAACAGAGGAGGCTCTCAGTTAAATGGATTTTATACATCCTAATTACTCGACGACGGCTGGCCCAATTCCAAGAATTCTTTTTTGTTTAAAAAGTAGCCTTGCAGTTGGTCAGGTTTCAAAAAAAAGACAATACTTACTAGTCTTACTGACTGTTGTAAAAATCGGGCCAGGTGGGGGCCGTGGCGTAGCCTGGGATCGAACCAGGTCGCTTGGCCCGGAACACCTTGAAGTTTCGCTGATTGCTCGAAAGTGAGCAACGGACCAGCGGGAAGGTTGAAGCGGATCAACCTGTCCTTATGAAGAGTGTGTATATCGAACTAAGTCCAGGTCAAGATCTGATCATGGGATCTTGGAGAAATCAAGGGAGCTCTTCAAATAATATAGGCGTAGCTAAACCTATTTTACACTTGACATGATCTTAAACGAGTAGATTTAATTTTAAGTCTGTTTTAATGTTTTTCCTTTTGCCATATCCTGCCATATTACCTCACTCAAATATTCGGCACGGAGAGAACGATAGATATGGCATGAGAAGAACTTCAATCCTAACTTAGTCCTTAGTTGATACCAAGGTTTATACAATAGTGTAGGTATTCCCACTTTTACGTATGTCGACTATACAGGGTGGAAAAAATCTATGGGCCCTGGAGGGGAACCTTAAATCCTTTAGTTAGCTAATTCTACTGAACGGAAACATTCCTTTATTTTTAAAAAGAAATAAAACTGCATTAACAAAAATCTAAAATTCGCTTGTCACACTCGGGAATTGAACCAGCTAAAAATGAAAAAAATAGCACTCACTATTTATTCTACTAATCGATAGGACTATTGTTCAAGATAAATTCTTTCTAATAAACATTTTGTTCTTACAAGTAACAAAGATCGTGAAATCTATCATTAATTTTATTTTACCATCGAATCCAATGCAAAGGCCAAGAGAATTAAAAAAATCTTTGAATGCAGTTTTGTTTCTTTTTAAAAATAAGGGAATGTTTCTTTTCAGTAAAATGAGCTAGCTAAAGGATTTAAGGTAGTTCCCCTCCAGTGCCCATAGATTTTTTCCACCCTGTATAAGTAGTTTGCAAAATCTATCCACGTATGTAGGTCATTGTTAATGCGACATGGCTGCCGCTTTTGTTAGATCATTGTGTTCAGAGTTGTTATTTCCGTCACATTTTCCTCGTCACGACTAATCCCATCGAGATATACGAGTACACAATAGCCTAGATACTTATGTAAACCTATAGCCAGCCAGCAAACTACATTTCTGAGCGGAAACCATATCAGTTGCACATCTGTTATACGTTTTTTAGGGTTCCGTACCTTAATAGTACATTACACAACTAGGGTGGTAATACAAAGAAAGGCCGAGATCGCAGAAGTTTGCGGCCCGAGTTGCAAGCGAGGGACATAAATATGCGATCGAGGGCTTTCTTTATTACCTCCCTAGTTGTGTACATCATTATATGTCTACACTTGGCCAAAAAGCCACTTTATGGCCAGGTGTGGCATAAAAGAATAAAATGGAGCCCTTATAAGGTCACTTTGTTGTCTGTCTGTCCGTCAGTCAAGACCCTTTATCTCGGGAACGCGTGGAGGTATCGATATAATATTTAAACCATATACTCAGATCTACGGTCCCGTGAAGCTATGAAAAAACAAGTTTTCTAGGTTAACGATTTTTTTTAATAATTTAGACTAATGTTGGAGGCAGGTGGCTAATGGAACAGCTAATTATAAAAGAATAAACCTATTGACTACTTTTTTTAAGTTTTTATTTAATCACATAGGTACACAGAAAAATTAAACAGCGCTCACCTATAGTCCAGACCAGGAATTGAACCCGGTACCTCTGGATTTCCGGCCCAGCGTCTTTACCCTTCGACCACCGGAGCACTCAGCAATTGCCTTCAATTTTACCATCAACTTTGACTTCTGTATCATTCTGGTTTAAAAGAGGAACACATTTTATAGTTCTCAAAAAAAAAATCTCTAGGGGTAAATAATAGGCAAGTCGGTGGTAATCGAGTTCTGACGACACCCCCCGGTACTGACTTGGTTTAACATTACATCTCAAAACTTTTCTGTTGTAAAAGAACTGCGTTCCGAGACTTGCATCTGTTTACATGTAATGTTTTTGATGGGATTGCTAATATTCTCAGCCCGTTTAAGGGAAGCCCGTAAAAAATCAGGAAGCTGAACTTATTACTAGTCGTATTGTTCTCAAATCACGCTCACTTAACGTTGAAAACATAAAAGCTTTGAGGAAATTCGCGCATGCGCTTTGCGAAGCTCGCTCGCCATCCCAAAGCTCTCTCGAAGCCAGTCCGTGAACAGCTCTCAGACCCCAAACTACGGTTTACTCAACATAAAAACTTTCGCGAGTTACAAAGTTTCTATGACCGTTATAAAAGTGAAAATAAAAATACGGATGGACTCTTATTGTGTAATCGGTGTTAATAAGTTTAAGATAAGTGTGTGTTTAAAGTTAATAAGTGTATAAAAAGTTATAAGTGGATAATTTTAAGCTTTGAACGACTATGTGGATTTTTGCTTAACGAAAAAGTAAGTGTGAGATCAGGGATTGAGTTTCTAGATATTAAACGTAGTTTCTTTACTATGTTACTATAGTTGTTTTTGGTTTTGTTTTAAAACAAAATTTTCGAACAAAATTCAACATATTTCTAAATAATAACTGATAATATTATGCACTTTACGCTATTAATTATACACATTGATTTGATGTTTAGTTAACTAAGACAGGGTAACATTTTGAAACCTTCTGGATGATATTATCATCCAGAAGGTTTCAGAATTTTTAAAACAAAACCAAAAACAACCTAATATTTTTAATTAAATCGTTTTTAAATTTGGACGTTGATGTGTAGGTATATTATATTATTTAAATTAAAATAACGTAGAGCTATAGGTAAAATTAATACTTTTTAGGGTTCCGTACCAAAATGGTAAAAAAGGAACCCTTATGGTGCGACTCTGTCTGTCCGTCTGTCTGTCCGTCTGTCACAGTAAGATATCTCAGGATCAACTGATGCTATCGACTTGATATTTGGAATAGTGTTCAAAACACTGTTTTTGTTTTTTTTTCTTAAATAAGTAGTTTTTGATTTATGACGAAAAACGTAAAAAAGTACCATTCCCCTATTACCTTCGAAGTTACTGAACAGAAAAATCTGTAATAATTACCAATTATTAATGTCTTCCTAAATATTACAGGAAAATATAACGGTTTTCCTAACTTGCACAGTTTTTTAGAAATTTGCAAAAATCGTAACACATACTTATTTGCTCCTACTAAATTAATCGCCATACAGTTTTTCTTGAAGTATTCATGTGTCTACTTATGAGTCTGTACGGAACCCTCGGTGCGCGAGTCTGACTCGCACTTGACCGGTTTTTTTTTATTAAACACCGAGTGGTAAAATATACGTTGCACACTGCACGGCATTTAATTTTTATTTTTGCTGCATTGCTTTTATTTACGAATGAATTTGAGCGAAAACAGCTAATGATGCATAGGTACATTAAGTAATTTTGTCTCAAAAAGATGTAAAGTAACTATGAAGAATTGTAATATAACTGAGATTGTATAAATGCCTATGCAGGCTAGAATAAGCCTGTTTAACTGTGTTTTTGGCTGTGTTTCTCGATCAAGCTCCTATTTTTTTCTTCTTAATTGGGTACTTGATTGTAACTGAAATTTGTAAAAATTATATAAGATACCGTTGAAACAAGCAAAATAAGGAAACATATTAAAGTTTTTAGTTTTATACCTCACGTGTAACTTTTTTATGGGCCTGTGAATTTGGATGGAAAAGTCCATTTTACAAGTATAAAATTGTTAAAATCTGTTATTACCATTGAATAAATTAAAAATAAATAAAATAACCCATTCAATTTATGGTAACTTCTGTTATGAAACCGTTACGATAAACGCAACTTATAACACAGTAGCTGGACAAAGTTCTTGATTTCCCCAAACAACGTATGTCCGTGACGTCACGTTTCGGCACGTATGGGTTCGTCTATAATAGTACATTGTGTATCTAGGGCGGTAAGTAAGGAATTGCAAACGAGTGTCTGTTATAAGCCCGAGGTGAAACCGAGGGCTTTAATAACACGAGTTTGAAATTCCTTTACCGCCCGTGGCACACACAATGTTTTTCATCACACTTGTGAGGAAATCTTAATAATATAACCTTACTAATCGCCCCAGTATGACAAGAAAATATTTAAACAGACAGTGACATTAGTGACATTTAAGTCCATAGACAATGCGAAGTCAAGTCACGTTCGGAAACCATAGCGGTAAGCGGCATTTTATATTTGCAAAATAAAGAAATACATTATTTAAACATTTAATTAATGTTACCGAAATATCGATACCTTTAAACTCAAAGGGCGTAAACGCCGTAGGTGCTAATGGCGTTTACGCCCTTTGAGTCTAAAGGTATCGATATGTGTTTACATGTATTCGCAATAACAGTTATCTTTAAATAAATATTTCAGTGATAAAAGTTAAAAAAGTAAGTTGGCGGTTCCTTTGAACATGACAAATAAGAGTGAAACAGAACCAGCGTTTCAAATTTAAAAAGAAAACCATTACGCCCTAGGGCGTAATAGGCCATTTACGGCCCGCAGAACCTACGTGTAATGACACCATTTTCGAGCAAGTGTGATGAAAATGTGATTTTAACATTGTAGTAAAAAACCACTCCTATGTATAATATCGATACCTTTAGACTCAAAGGGCGTAAATGCCATTAGCACCTACGGCGTTTACACCCTTTGAGTCTAAAGGTATCGATATGTAATTAATATTGAGCAGTTAGCCGATGGGTAACGACGTCAAATGCTTTTGACAGATCGCCAGATCGCACAATATCCCATTATCGTCTAACCCGGTCAGGCGGTCATGATACAATCGAATATCATACGCCGCGGTTGTTGTCGACATGTTCTGCCTGTACGCCAAAAGATTTTCCGTAAGCAGAATATTCGATTCTAGATGACTCATTAGTTGAGACGATAACCTTATTGTCTCAACAAATGAGTCGTCGTGAGTCTATCTAGACCACATAAATATATCGAAATTGAAGGAAGGAAGTAACAGTTCGTCGGTTTGTATGGGAACCAACCGTGTAACGTTTTTCGCTTAGCATTTGACGCTAAAATTGTAATTTAGTGATGGAAAACATAAATTTTCCATTTCATTTGGGGGTATTTAATCAATTAATTATACCATTATTATCAGATTTTCAAATCTGATATTAAGGCGAGGCCAGACCAGAATCGGGCACGGAAGCCTAGTTTCCAAATCATTTTTAGAGCACTTATTTGACTCGTAGGTCACTGTAAAACATATATAATAATATTCAGAACTGTATCTAGGGCTTCCTCTCACTTAGAACACGATAGCGAACACTTCGCTTTATAGAAAAGTAGCGCGAAAACACTATAAAATAAAGTATTTTTTTCATTTTGTTCATTACCAGTTACCTTTTCTGACAAAATTAATACCTGACAATCATGATTTCACAGTCATGCAGGGCATCCTCTCATGTTTGGGTTGATAACGTATACTTTTATGTTAGAAATCGAAGATAATCTGCAATAATTTGCATTCCGCCCGACCCTAGTTGTATGTGAAATGCGAGCCAGGTCCTACCGGGCCTTAATGGTTTAATTACAGTTCGATCACAAGAGCTGGCACGAATGGATTGAATGAGTGAATGATAATGTTTACGTGTGCATCACAAAATATGATCGATCTCAAAGGGGGCTGATGTGGTGACACTCTTGTTATCTGTCAATTCTGACATGGTCTGCAGAGGGCGCTTAGTAAGCGCCTGAGGGAGGCAACGGGGGACCCTCGTGCGGGCAGCTTTCTCGCGCAAAGACTCGCCATAGCGATTCAGCGCGGAAATGCTGCCTGCGTGATGGACACTCTGCCGAGGGGGCCGAACCTTAGTTTGTAATGTTTTCTTTTATTTTTATTACCTATAGGATTTAGTTAATTAATTTTAGTTTTAATTTTAAATTTATTTTCCTTAACTTATGTATATTCGTTTTCGTATGTTCTACATCGCGCTATCGGGTGGATTTCAGAGCGTTTCAACCGCCGTGACCACCAATCCCGATATTATGATGACGTCTTTTTAAAAATTACATAATTTTTTGATCAAATCGTGAAAATAGTAGGTACTATTCTCGGATTTTATCAAAATAATGGGATACATTCTTAAAGTGAATCGTCAAAATTTCGGGATTGGTGATGACGGCGTTTGAAACGCTGTGAAATGCGATATCGCAGTTTTCTAAGTCGATTGCATAAATACAACTTCCGAACAACTCTCTTCGGAATTCGGTCCCAAGCACAACACCCGCCTGGAGAGAGATCTCTCTATTGTCCTCTCTAACCACTATATCATGCGCATAACAATTGAATTCAGTCAGTGGATATAATCATTAAAGGTCTCTACCCACTACACCGTAATCATGCCATGACCATACCATGAACGTATCAGACACGGTACAAATGCTGGTCGGTGACGGAACGTGCTAGTGGGCATGGTCTCATACTTTTCAATACAAATCATATTTATCTTGCCTGACACGTTTATTCATAGTACGGTCATGGTATGATACGGTATAGTGGGCACTTACTGTGGGCACGTGGGTGGGGACTAGAGATGTGCCGTTCCCGGGAATATTCCCGGTAATGGCACATCTCTAGTAGGGACATTTAGGTAGCTGATGAGGAACATCTAGTCTTAGAGTTCTCGGTCAAAACACTAAATCTAATTTAATAGATTTCTTTTCTGCACACCCCTTTTGATGTTAAAATACCAGTGGCGTGGCGTAAAAGATATCCTTGGGCAAGCCGGTGCAGATTTGGCGTACATTTTCCTTAAGAGCTATTGAATAAGGTGCTCAAATGCCTGATATTAGGCAAGCCGGTAGGAATCGAGTTCTTTGGACGCCACGCTACTGTAAAATACCTAGTACCTACATGGGCTATTCTTCAGAAATATGTCTGCCACTCATTCATCCGTTTCCATACATTTAGTATGAAAAAGGGCCAGATGAATGAGGTGACCGCAGACATATTTCTGAAGAATAGCCCACATTTGTGCTGTACAATAATTAAACCTACAGTTCGTTCCGGATAGCAATAGACTAGAGTTTAAAGACACAGAGGCATGGATTCTGAACATTTTCTGTATAGTATTTTAAAAATGCCATAATTTACTTTAAAAATGTCACTTTATAGTGCCGGTTTCAGACTGATATTCCATAATGTCAGTTTGAAACCGGCACTAAGTATAAAGTACCTTTTTTCATATTTCTAACATGTTCTTTTACGAGTAAAGCCCACAACAATAGAAAGGGCAACAATAAGTTGAATCATTTCGCAAATACTTCATAACACGGAAAAAATAATACGGAAATGGTACGGTCGGCCTCAAAAGTTGCTGAACACATTTGTATCGTGGCGTAGTACTAAAGTGTCCAGCTACTTTTGAGGCTGACTGTACACTACAATAGTACATTGCTGTAGAGGTCGAAAAGAAAGCAATAGATAGTCGAGTGAGTTCGACCAACAATGTTATTTCTGTCGCGTTGGACAATGTTGGCTCATCTCATTCGCTGTACAAGAGTTCATCGTTTTGCGGTCCCAATTCCGATCTATTGCTACTACTGAAATATAGAAGGTAGAAGGAAAAAGTGTATTTACCTCGCGTGTTAAAAAGAAGTGGCAACGATCTACTTTCCACTCCGTTAACTTCAGTTGTCGTCAATATTATCATTAGATTTGAAAATCTGATAATTGTATAATTAATTTTTCAAATACCACCAAATGAAATGGAAAATTTATGTTTTCTATCACAAAATTACACTTTTGGTGTCAAACGCCAAGAGAAAAACGTTACACGCTTGATTCACATACAAATCGACGAACTATTTCCTTATAATATCTCGATAATATTTCTGTGACTGCTACCTTTCCGAGCAGTGGCGCGAAAAGTTCGTTCTGACCGGAACGCCTGTAATAAATACGATAGCAATCCACTCTTGCTAACTTCTGCCATTACCAAAATTAAATATCTCCTCCACAAATTCCACAATATCCGTATTCCACGTTCTAGGCCAGTGGAAATCGAGCGTTAAAATGCTAAAATCGCAAAGCGTGATGTAGTTCTGATTTTTTGTTAATGTTGTTTGGTGGTGCAAAATCAGATTCACGCTACCCTAACACTGTTAGGGTAGCGTGAATCTGATTTTGCACGTTCTAAAAAGTTGTGCTAGCTGAGCAACACGCGCAAAAGTACGCCATTTTTGAAGTTTTTTGGATTCGTACTCTAACTATGCATTTTTTGACACTAACGTCTATGGCACAAATTGACTACATTAAATTTTCTATATATTAGGTTCAATTCATTTTTACGGTAAGTGTGATAGTTACCGAGAGTAAGGGTTTTGAAATTGATGAAACTCCAAAAAGCAGGGGTGCTCTTTCAAGCTTTGTGTTCGGCTTGCCCGTTTAGATTCAGAGCCGATTCTCAGTACAGTTGTTACTTGGATAGTCTTGAGTGCTTTGACATTGAGAACAATCAAGAAACCTCGTGGGGGTTTGCATGTATGAAAGTGTAGAAAGTTAGTAGCAGATATAAATTTGCCATGCCTTAGTGGTTCGCCAATGTCCTTATACGATCTTCGTTGGCATGCATAGTTTTGGAGTAAAATACCTTCAAAAAAAGTGTCGAAACCGAACTTCTTACCTCTCCCCTTACCACCCCTGCTTTTTGGAGCTTCATCAATTTCAAAACCTTAACTCTCAGTAACTATCACACTTAGCGTAAAAATGAATAGAACCTAATATATAGAAAATTTAATGTAATTAATTTGTACCATAGACGCTAGTGTCAAAAAACGCATAGTTAGAGCAGGAATCCAAATAACTTCAAAAATGGCGTACTTTTGCGCATGTTGCTCAGCTAGCACAACTTTTTAGAACGTGCAAAATCAGATTCACACTACCCTAACTGGTCCAAACAACATTGTTATGGGTTATCACGGGAATTTAAAATAACGGCAAGGGTTTAAATGCTACAAGTACGATTTATTAACTAACAACAAGAATGCTTAAATCTAATTTAAAACTAAGAGGGCGCCAGGAGAGATTCGGAGCCGTAAGCAACCTGGAGCTCTGCCTAACCACTGCCATAAGCTAGCTCAGTCATTGTTTAACCCGTCGGTAAAGGGCGTATCGGCAAGCTAGAATATAATTAACTTGCGTTAGTTCTATTTGCACCGTCTAATTAAAGTGATTCACTGTAAAGCGCTGGCTGCGTACAGTATTTATTTAACAATATTGGACTCACCCCTTGGTACAATCTCGACGGCACTTATGTTAACAAAATAAAAACACTATCACTAGTGAATGTATATCTTAAGGATGACAATTTCGACAGTAAATTTCAAACACACATTTCTCAATTTATGACACAACGGGAGGGTGTGCATTCCTCGCTGGTTCGAGCTCGACAACTCAAATTGCGCCAGTCATGACCCCACATAATACTTTAACTATAAAAATTCTCACAGAAAAATAAACAAACACGGAAAAAGTATTGACCCCGACTGGGATTCGATCTTCGGTCTGTCAACATAGAGGTCAGACGTCCTACCACGGCGCCAACCGTGCAGATAACTTATCGATCTAAATAGGTGATCAGTTAGCTCACGAAACGTATCTGCTTATCTACGTCATAGGGTCTGGTCTTGAGGGAATATTTATTATTATATTTTTTTTTTACATACGTACACCATTTAATTCCTAACTAATATAACATGCCCCCTCCCTCGTTAAAATAAATAAATTTCATTTATTTATTTTTTACAAAATAGGGCTTCAAGTCTTTAATGTGCCATACACCAATGTCTTTACCGTGTGCATTATTCAATCTAAAAACTAAATCTGATAATTTTTCAACTATAATTGCCCTTTCAAATTTTGGTGCCAGCTTAGCCATGAACTTATTACTAGCTTTCGATAGATATTTGGTTCTTTTCCAGACTGTATCACCGAGCTGAAATGTCCCAGAACGTGTTTTTTTATTATAATGTTTGCTGCTCTCCCAATGTGCACGTTCAATTCTCTGTTGTACCTCTTTGAATTGTTTTTCCCTTCCTTTGAGAGCTTCAAGATAACAGTCCGTATTTACTAAATCACTGTCTGCCGGAATCGACATCGGTTGCTCTAATGGCGGTAGTGTCAAATTGGAAACCGAGGTTTCCCTGCCTAAAAATAAGTAAGATGGCGTATATCCAGTAGACTCATGTACTGATGTCCGAATAGCATGCCCTACCTCATCTAAATTACTGTCCCACTCGTTATGTTTCTTTGATTTTATGTATGACGAAATCATGGTGCCTATTACCCTATTCACCCTTTCTGTGGGGTTGCTCTGAGGATGATAAAAGGGGGTGTACATAACTTTTGTATTATATTTGCCAGTTAAGTTTTTAAACAGATGAGACTCAAATTGTTTGCCGTTATCGCAAACAACGGCCTTAGGAGCTCCATATAACAAAAACTGTTTTTCCACGATTTCACACATCTTATCAGCCTTGCCCGTTCGAAGAGGAAATAACAGAGTGAATTTACTAAATAAACAAGTCATGACTAATAGCATTGTATTACATTTTTTACTTTTTGGAAAAGGACCCATAAAATCCATTGAAACCAGTTGCCAAGGATGAGATACGTCTCTATGCTGCCCCATGTGCCCAAGAGGCATTTTCTGTGAAACCTTATGGCTAGCACAACACTCACAAGAATTGACGTACTGCTTAACGTCCCTTAGAATACTGTGCCAGTAGAATTTCTGCTTTACTTTAAAATAGGTTTTCCTTATTCCTAAATGTCCTGAAGCTGGACTATCATGGCATTCTTCGAGAACTCTGTTACGCAAGGGTTCAGGAACGTACAATTTCCACAAATCATCTTGATTTGGAAACTGTTTCATTGGTACCTTTTTATAAAGCCGACCCTCGGAAACTAACCAATCTGAGTTGTGCTTCTCAGAAGACACCTTTGCTACCTTATTTCGATACCAGACGTCCTTGTGCTGGTCTGAAATCTCTATGATGTTGAGCTCATCACTGACATCAACTGCAACACCTCTGGACAAGGCATCTGGCACTATGTGACACTTACCGGGTCTATGGATGATGTCAAAATCAAATTGCTGCAACTTCATAGCCCAGCGTGCCAACCTACCATGCGGATCTTTCATTTTGTGCAGCCAAAGTAAAGCACTGTGATCCGTTACTACCGTAAAGTGAGTTCCATCAATGTACGATCTAAACTTCTCAACAGCGTAAACCACACTTAACAATTCCCTTTCTGAGGCCGAAAACTTCCGCTCCCGATCACTTAGTTTTCGACTTAGATAAGCGACCGGTTGCTCAACATCATCCTTTTTCTGACAAAGTACTGCTCCAATACCAGTATTAGAAGCGTCACACTGAATGATGAATGGCTTTGTGTAATCCGGACACAAAACTACCGGAGTAGATGTTAATAGCGTTTTCAAGTTTAACCAAGCAGTTTCTGCATCATCTGTCCAAATCAACTTCTTTGTCCTTTTGCCCTTAGTTAAATCATGCAGTGGTGCGGCAACATTCGCGAAGTCCTTAACAAATCGTCGATACCAACTTGCAAGTCCGATAAATCTTTTCAATTCTGTAAATGTCGTTGGTCTAGGAAAATTAATGATTGCTTCCACCTTTTCTGGATCCGTTCTAAGTCCATCTTCGTCTATGATGTAACCTAGGTATCTTAAACTGGATCTAGCAAACTTACATTTATCAACATTGATTGTCAAGTTTGCAGCCTTTAAAATCTCCTTGACTTTCTTTAGTTGACTTAAGTGCTCTTCGAAATTTGCCGAACAAATAACAATATCATCAAGATATGCCCACACTTTATCATCCTCTGCATTAAACAAAATGTCCATAAGTCTCTGTTGCGTTTGTGATGCATTTACCAGCCCAAATGGCATGACCTTGAATTGAAATAGGCCCCGGCCAGGCACCGCAAACGCCGTCTTCTCCTTACTACCGTCTTCCAGCTGAACTTGCCAGAAAGCTGATTTCAGGTCGATTGTGCTCAAAAACCTGGCGTTTCGCAAATTATCCAAGATATTGGTTACTCTGGGTAAGGGATACGTATCTCGTTTAGTGACCCGGTTAAGCTGTCTACTATCTAAGCACAATCTATTCTCTCCATTGGGTTTCTTTACAATCAAGACAGGCGAACACCATGGACTGAAAGAAGGCTCAACAACATCCTTCGCCAACATGTCATCCAATTCTTTTTCTATAGCCTTCTTTATGACTGGTGAGAAATTGTACTGTTTTTGGTGTACTGGTTTGCTGTCTGCAGTATCAATGGCGTGCTTTAAGATTTCCGTTCTCCCTAAACCAGTACCAATCGAGAGTTTCATTTCGCTTATTACACTTTCTAAGCGATTTTCCTGGTCTATTGACAGGTTTTCTCTGGATATTATTGCGGGATAATTATTCTCTATGATACCTATTTCCGTTTTGCTATGCATCATATCACCCTTAAACTGCAATGCCACACCAAACTCATCAAAGAAATCCTTCCCTAAAATTAGCTGCTGTGTAAGTGCGGGCATGACCATCACCGGTAAAACCTTAAATTGCTCATCAAAGCTGATGGGCACGTCTATTATTTCCGTAATGTTGTGTGTTGCACCATCAGCTGTCACAATCCCCATGGACCTTGTATTAGAAGCTCTAAGCCCCAGTCTGTGTAAGGTGTTAGCAAAATGTGCACTAACAACGGTACGATTCGCCCCAGAATCAAGCAGCCCCTCACACTTATAACCTAAAACACTTAACCTAACATATGACCGATTATCATTCACCCTTTTAACAAGTAAGGGACACAGATCTCCATCGTTATGAAAAAAGAACTTCTTAACTATACCTAACCACGTCTGCCATTCACTGCCTTTACGATCAAGGGAGAAATTTAGCTGGCAGAATTCGAATTTCCCCCTTGAGCGTTTCCCTTACACTCGCATTCTGTTGAAGTCTTGCCAAACCTTCCACACCTAAAACAGAATAGTCGCTGCCTTGGCACTGAACATTCTCTAAAAATGTGTCCATTTTCACGACAATTCCAGCAACGCCTGTCCGAATGTCTAATAGCGGTTATGTTACGACTAGGTAATGTTCCTCTTTCTGCTATCTCCCCTACATCACTAAAACCTGATTCCTTTTTATCGGACACTACTCTGTAAGCTAAATCAGGCTCCAAAATGTCCCTACGCACCTTTGGTTGTTGAAATCGCTCACAATTTATTTTCGTTCTCTCTATTAACCTTAAAACATTAATTAACTCCGGCACAGAACTGAAGTTGTCCCTGCAAACTGCTTGTTGGAAGTATGGCTGCAAATTTCTAAGAATAATCGGGATCTTTTCACTCTCTGCAATCTTATTTGGCAGGCGGTTAAACATATTTTGCATCACAGAGACATACACTAACACAGACTCGTTATCCCCTTGTGTCCTAGCCCTTATCTCTGCTAGTAGCTCCTCTTGATAATAAGGCCTCTGGAATGCCCGCTTAAGAAGTATAACCAGTTCATCCCAGCTACTGGCATATTCTTTATTGGCCCGGTACCAAATTAATGCGTCCCCTTCAAAAAAGTCGATAGCGTAACGAAACAAATCTACCTCAGTCGCATTTCTTGCATCCTTAAGTTCTACTACCCGTTCCAGAAATGCATTAACACTCGTGTTATTTCCTCCCGAAAACTTAAGACCCCACTGATAAATAGGCACCAATTTTCGTTTTGGTAAATCATGATCCACAGTTGACGTGCGAGCTAATTTAGATTGGCCACAACTACCCTGTTCCCAATGATCGTCCGCAAAAGAAACACTTCTTTCTAACCTTTTTACTATATCATGCACGTTATTATCTATATTTCCCTTCGAAACATTGTGTGATTGCTTGGAAGTGCCTGACTCATTTTCCAATTTCTTTATAATCTGCAACCCTAGTTCTCCTAATGTCTGCTCCAGCACTTCTTTATCACTCGCTGACAAGTTTTCATCCTCAATTATGTCGTCCTGACCCTCCAACCTATCTAATAATACCTGACACTTTAGTAATAGCTCTTCTTTTCTAATGCCATCATCCTCCGCCTCGTGTTCTATCAAGACTATCCTATTCTGCACATGATACAGCCTGGAAACTAGCCGTTTAAACAAGATTTTATCTGGTTTTCCACTCAATTCTGCAATGTAATTCGAAAGAACATTTATCTTCGCTGAACATATCTCGAGCTCAAATTTTACCGAGCCTGCATGCGGTGCCCTAATAGCTTGATTGACCTCCTCGGACTGCATCAATTCCCGCAGTAACTTTTTCATGACCGGCACTGTAGTCTTTAAAGTAACACCCCGGCAAGCTAGCTCATACTCTAGTTCATCTTTTAATAAATAGAAGGGATCCATTATATTATAATTGAACCTTAATTAACAAATTATGAAATAAGAAAATAATAAAAAACCTTGGTATTACTTCACACACGGCAAGACTAACGTATAACTTTACCACAACTAAATTTATAACTAAGCGAACCCAAAACCGACAAGTGTTCCGCAGACTTACAGTAAATTAAATACTAATTACTAATTGTTATTTACCCCAACATCAAAATTGGAAATAAGTTGTCAGCTAAACAACGCTATCTTAATCACATATAAAAAAAAACACAACACTAACAATCAAAACAAATTATGTATTAACCCTACTGTCTAACTAGAAAAATACTAACAACGCCAAAAAGCTAGAAAGTACATTCGGAAAAACAAAACCTTTGAAAATGATCAATATATTGTTTATCCAATAAATATTTATATCCAATACTATTTGACCAAAACAAAAAAATATATCCTAACCTACATGCACCTTTTATCAAAATTTATATATTAATATGTGCTGTTTATCTAAACCTAAAGAAAAGTTAACCAAAACGACAAATTACTTTTAACCTAAAAACAACAACACAGATTTACACTCTAATGTAACTACAATTTATAATGAAATGTAACGGCGAGAAGCAAACTACAAAATAGCAAATCACTGCAATTGTCTATGTACCGACCCGATAACCACACAATATTTTAACGTTGGGCGCTATTGTTCTGGGTTATCACGGGAATTTAAAATAACGGCAAGGGTTTAAATGCTACAAGTACGATTTATTAACTAACAACAAGAATGCTTAAATCTAATTTAAAACTAAGAGGGCGCCAGGAGAGATTCGGAGCCGTAAGCAACCTGGAGCTCTGCCTAACCACTGCCATAAGCTAGCTCAGTCATTGTTTAACCCGTCGGTAAAGGGCGTATCGGCAAGCTAGAATATAATTAACTTGCGTTAGTTCTATTTGCACCGTCTAATTAAAGTGATTCACTGTAAAGCGCTGGCTGCGTACAGTATTTATTTAACAATATTGGACTCACCCCTTGGTACAATCTCGACGGCACTTATGTTAACAAAATAAAAACACTATCACTAGTGAATGTATATCTTAAGGATGACAATTTCGACAGTAAATTTCAAACACACATTTCTCAATTTATGACACAACGGGAGGGTGTGCATTCCTCGCTGGTTCGAGCTCGACAACTCAAATTGCGCCAGTCATGACCCCACATAATACTTTAACTATAAAAATTCTCACAGAAAAATAAACAAACACGGAAAAAGTATTGACCCCGACTGGGATTCGATCTTCGGTCTGTCAACATAGAGGTCAGACGTCCTACCACGGCGCCAACCGTGCAGATAACTTATCGATCTAAATAGGTGATCAGTTAGCTCACGAAACGTATCTGCTTATCTACGTCATAGGGTCTGGTCTTGAGGGAATATTTATTATTATATTTTTTTTTTTACATACGTACACCATTTAATTCCTAACTAATATAACAACATTAACAAAAAATTAGAACTACATCACGCTTTGCGATTTTAGCATTTTAACGCGTCGATTTCCACTGGCCTATTATTCTAGCACAAAACGATTGTAGAAATACAATAGCAATCGATAATTAATCTCCTCTAGCTAACTATCCATCACCACAATACCTCCATCTGTATTCCTCGTTCCTCGTTTCGGTTCATTTACTAAGTTATTGTGTAGATGCGATGACCTGAAAAAGGGTCTATAGGGTCGCAGGGTTGGTTTGTTTTTCTCTGAAATCATTAAGAAATGTTATGAGGATTTTTATAAAACACAAGCATTTACCGGCGGTTTCACCCGCTTTGTTCCCGTTACTGCCCCAAGGGAACTCTTTACCGATATATAAAGTATCATATATATCAATCCAGGACTTGGTCTACTTGCTTGCCAAATGTCAGCTCAATCCATTTAGATCTTTAGTGTCAAACATCTAAACATCTTCACAAACTTTCGCATTTATAATAATTAGTGTGATGATAGTGTGATGTGATGTTATTAAGCGTTTTTTTTTTTGCAAAAATAAGAACGAGATATAGGCGTTATATCGTACAATTTTGTACTTCTTTGATGCTAGTTAGTCCGCCTTTGTACGTAACCATTGATTTTTGTATTGTTTTTGTATGATTTTTATGTGCAATAAAATGTTTACTTACGTACATACATTATATTAATAGTTTATGTTAACTGTTAGGTACATAATGAGACGCATTAAAATACAAATTTTATTCCTAAAGGTTTTATTTTATTCTGTACCTTACTTAAATCGATCTAGTCCCAAACTAAGCATTGCTTGTATGTAGTATGGGTACTAGACGACGATATTATACGTACCTACCTATACACCGTGCCCCCGAATAACCCGAAAAATTAACTACGTATTCCAGATATTACAAGTTAATAACATTATATCAACATAGGTCGAATTTTGTCGTTTTACATTAATAGTCTTATGGAACAAAATAAATCAGTAAATTTAGCCCCTCCTTATAAACATGTCCTTAATTGAGGAAAAGATATCAAAAAGGAAAAAAAAGCAAAAATGGAAACAAAAAGTCAATTTTTTGGACTCGTAGTCGCTTACCATCAAATACTGCGAAGGTTAATTGCTGTTTAGAAAAGATTTAAAAAAATGTAAATGTATCTTAGTCACATTAATAAGGGCTTGTTATACACTAGGGAGTTTTCATTTAAAAAATAATTAATATCCCTGCCCTGCCGCAGGGGCCCGATCTGGGGGACATGATGTAGTTTTAGTCTAGGTTAGGTTAGTGTACTCTTAATTTAATTAGTACAAATGTACATCCAGAAACAATATTACTTGAAATTCGAAAGGTTGTCATGTGTCAAGTGTCACTCAGAAAAATATTTATAGAATTATTGTTTTCGAGACGTTTTTACTCATTTTTTATGTTTTTTACGTTAAATAATACGGTTTTGTATTCAAGGTTAATTTGTTTTAGGGTATTAATACCCTAAAACAAATTAACCTTGAATACAAAACCAGAAACAGTGATACTAACAAAATTACCAGAAAGAATGAACAACGTTTCCTCGGGCACCATTGAAAATAGCCAAGATAATACACTGCTGCCCTGCCCTATATGCTCGAAGCTATTCAAGAGACGCGGCCTAAACATACATATAGGTAAGTCACACCCACAGACCTATGTGAGCAATCAAGAGAATGAAAACGCTACTAGTACTTCATCAAACCAAAACAGCAACAACCCACTAGATAACCTATTTAATGATGGTTTTGGAGCAAAAATGATAAACAACGAAGGCGGCCAAGACTCTTCATGGAGACTCCGCTGGAAGAAAAGCATAAAACTGACGGGAAAACAATACAACCTTCCACAAGGAAACGTTGGTCGTCATTTTATTGACCTCCTGGCAGACGAAATCAATAAACTAGTTAATGAACTACCGACGAATGGATTCTCTGAACGAATATTCTTCTACTGCAGCACAATTCTCCAAAGGGATAGCTTAATAAATAAAGGCCCAGACATCAGACGTCTAATAAACAGAAGACTGGAAATGTGGCAAAAAAGTCAATTCGACGAATTAATACAGGAAGCAGAGAGATGCAACAAAAAGGTTAGCCGCTATAAAAATCAACAAGATTGTGATCATATGGCACGCGTGTTTAACAGACTGATGCTACAAGGAAAAATAAGACAAGCCAACAGATTTATCACAGAACGAAACGGCGGCGGAATATTAAAGCCTGATGACAAAATAGGAGACAAAACTGTATTTCAGATCCTGGAAGAAAAACACCCAAACCAAGCAACACCAATTATAGCAGATTTCGACCAAACAACACAACTTCCAAACCTTGTCGATGTTGACATAACATCCAGTCATATTGAAAAAGTAGCAAGAAGCATCTCTGGGGGTGCAGGCCCAAGCGGCACCGATGCTGATCAATGGAAAACGATGCTTTTACGATTTGGCCCACACAGCTTCAAATTAAGAGAATCAATAGCAGCCTTAACAAGAAAACTAGCAAACGAAATAGTAGAATGGGACGCAATAAGAGCACTGCTAGCTAGAAGAGGCATCGCCCTTGACAAATGTCCTGGTGTCCGCCCGATTGGTATAGGGGAAGTACTTCAACGTATCATAGCAAAAGCCATGGCTTTGACGACAGGCACTGATGTACAAGAAGCATGTGGAGCAAATCAACTTTGTAACGGAATAAAAGCCGGTATAGAAGGTGCAGCACACGCAATGTCAGAAAGCTTCCACGAAGACAACACCGAAGGTATACTCCTCGTCGACGCCACCAATGCCTTTAATGCCCTCAACCGTCCGTTGGCACTATGGAATGCCAGACTTTTATGGCCCAGATGCTCGAGATTCCTATTTAACACCTATAGAGGACACGCAGTCGTATCATTTAGAGACACCAGTAAGTACATATTAAGTAAAGAAGGAACGACACAAGGAGACCCACTGGCAATGCAAATGTACGCGATTGGAATATTACCACTAATAAAAACCTGTAAAAACAAGAATAAATACATTCAGAACTGGTATGCAGATGACTCTGCATGCTTAGGCAAATTCGATGAAATACTAGAATGGTTCAACCTGCTAATGAAAGAAGGGCCCAGATACGGCTATTACCCTGAGCCAACAAAGAGCTATCTAATAGTCAAAGAAGGCCTCGCAGAAATTGCCAAACAAAAATTCGACAAATTAGGAATAAAAATTGTAAAATCACAACGATTTTTGGGAAGTTTTATTGGTGACACAAACGACAAAATCGACTATATACGACAAAAAACAAAAAATTGGACTGACTGCATCCTTAAGATCACAAAAGCCTCGGAAAAATATCCTCAAGCTGTACATACCGCATTCACTAAATCACTACAATGCGAGTGGCAATACCTACAAAGAGTGACCACCGGAACAGATGAAAACTACAACGACCTAAAGAACGCAATCAAGACTCATTTAACGCCCTCTATACTGGGCAGAGAAGTAACATCCATAGAACACGAACTCTTTGCACTTCCAGTGAGGCTGGGTGGCCTCGCAATTAATGATCCCACAAAGCAAGCTAAAACCTCACATGCAATATCATTAAATGCAAACAAAATACTAATAGATGCGATTCGATCCGGCGAAGAAATCAACATAGAAGACCATCAAAATCATGTATATGAAACTCTAAAGGAAGAAAGAAAAAAACGAGAAAATAATGAACAACATGAACTAGAATCAATCATCGATAAACTGACAATAAAAACAAAAAAATGCATCCAAAGGGCGATTAACAAAAAATCATCACAGTGGCTAACAATACTACCGACCAAAGCTGATGATACCGACCTAACAGCTACGCAGTTTCGCGACGGCCTTGCTAAACTGCGATGGTTGCGGCGAAAATAATTTCAACCTCAACCATGCACTTAATTGCAAGAAAGGAGGTCTCGTAAAAAGAGGCCACGACCAACACAGAGACGATATCAAAAACTGGGCGGAACCAGCATGGGGTTCGGCTACTACTGAGCCAATAATGCGAGCCGCAACCTTAGATCAACCAGGGCTAATAAGCGACTTACTATTGGAAAGCGTGTGGGAGCCAGCGAGGAAGGCGTTCTTTGACATTCGCATTGTAAATGCCGACGCCGCATCGTATGGTCTCACAATTGCCCAAATACACGCTCGTGAAAAACATCGCAAATACGATCTGGCTGCAGAAGATCTTAGAGCTTCATTTACTCCCCTTGTGGTCTCTTGTGATGGCGTTGTCGGAACTGAATATGAATCCTTCATAAAAAAAACATGTCTTAAGCTATGTGAAAAATGGTCCAAGCCACACTCGCAAATAATAAACTGGATCAAAGTCAAAATACAAATATCAATCATCAGAGCGGTCTCTATTAGAATCAGGGGAACGAGAAGAAAGATAGGAAGATTTGGATGCGAAGATGGCTGCGGAATACCCATCCTGGAGCACTAGATTTCTCCTCTTTTTACTATATTTTACCATACTCTGTTTATTAATTTGTATTATTTAACGTAATAAAATATTTGAACATAAAAAAAAAACATCCAGAAAGTAACCGATTTTCGACTATACATCATATTGCTGTTTTTACTCTTAATAGTTGTTATTTTATTTTTTTTTATTTATTTGGGACATCAACAGCATTACAATTCAGAAATATACAGAGACAATTATTAAAACACAAAGCCAATAACAGATGTCCACTGAGGAACTGTTAGTGGAACCAAAATCACATGAGAAATAATATGACACAAGCATTGAAAGTGTTACAGAAGAAGTAGAGTTAGAATCTATAGTTAAAGATTTTCGGGTTATTCGTGGGCACGGTGTATAAACACATACTTAAATAGATATAAGACGTCTATGACTCAGGAACAAATACTCGTACTCATCACACATATATCTACCTCTACCAGGATTTCAATCCGGGATAACTAGCTTTGTAGGCGGTATTACTCCCACTAGGTACGCTAAACGTGTCTTCAATATCAATCTAATACACAATAGCCATCGATAATTAATCTGCTAGCTTCCATCAACATAAGCTGTTAATCGATGTTCCTTGTTTCGGTTGATTTGCCAAGTGATTGTGCAGAGGCGATGGCTGAGAACGGGGTCTATTTAAAATATCCAATATTAGAATCACTCCGACTTTAGTAGAGTCTAGGTAAGTTTCTTCTCGGAGTCTTCTTAGTTGGGCTAGGCTGGGCGAGGCTCGACGCTTGGGTGCTGGCCGATGTTTATTGGCGTGTCACTGAAGCGCGGGCCGGGGGGATATAGCCACCACTGGAGGAAATCAGGTGGTGGAAACTTGACTCCCGCCGTGTACTCATCCAGAGGTAGAAGGGATGGCTGGAGGTGCCAAGTGCCGGCCACTGGACCTTCGGAGCCATCCGGCCCGTCCTCGAGAGATGGGTCGAAAGAAAAGAGGGGTTTCTTTCCTTCCACCTCACACAGGTCCTCTCGGGGCATGGTTGCTGCGGCACATACCTGTGTAGGGTGGCGGGACTGGAACCGAATGAGGAGTGCCACGTGTGCGGCGACGCCGTAGACACAGCTCAGCACACGCTGGCGGTGTGCCCAGCATGGGCAGAACAGAGGGCCGCACTAGTGGCCGTGGTGGGGCACGACCTCTCCCTGCCGGCCGTGGTAGAGGCCATGGTCGGCAACGACAGGTCGTGGAAGGCGGCGGCCTCCTTCTGCGAGGATGTGATGGCGCAGATGGAGGAGGCGGAGCGCGGAAGGGAGGAAGATCCGGCCTCCCAGCCAATGCGCCGCAAACGCGTCGTGGGCCAACCGCCGACTTCCCCCATAAGGGAACCCGTGGGCGACAGGCACGGGGACGTCTGTCGCCTACACGCAGGTCCCCGAGTGGCCGGCTGCCGACAATCGGCACGCCCGTAGAGAGGAAGGGGGAGAGAGTCTCCCCAGAGATGAGTCCGGAGTTCGGACAGCCGCTGGCGAGGCTACGGTGGAGTGGTTAACACCGTTCCCATGGTCTCGCCCTATATCACGGAGGCGGCATATAGAGGGGTTTTAAGTGGGTAAACCTGGGCCTCATCAGCCAACAAGGGAGTCCCACATAACCATCAGGGTCCGTCCCCGCACCCTGGTGGTATGAGTAACGCATTCTCCCCTCTTAAAAAAAAAGGGAAAAAAAGCTGTGCGAGGCTTCTGCGAGGATGTGCTGGCGCAGAAGGAGGAGGTCCGCCTCTCTCAAACGGATGAACCGATTTCCTTGCGGCAGTTCTTAGCTATGTTTGGAAAAATTTAACTAGCAGTTTGAAGGGTATCAGCTCTTCCTAAATTATGTAAGGCGTTTTCGGCGTAAAAAGGAATTACTTTTTATTTTCGTATGATTATTACGTATTAATATTGTACAAACGGCATTCAGTACAACAAATATCTTTTAAAAAGCATAAAATAAAACTAAAATTTAAGATTCGAAGAAAAATTTAAAAATATTTACCCCGCCCCGACTAAAAAACCTCTAAAAAGTAAATCAATAATATGTACCATACCTAACTATACCTATGTTATGTGATTGGGAAAAACATCAATATTTAAACTATTTAAACAGGTGGAACTAAATCTCATTAGGACAAAATTAAAAACTTTGAATGTACCTATAAATAAATAAATGTTCTTATTGAGTAATTCAGAAATCGTTTTTTTTTTAAACCTGAAACTTGCAAAAGTGGCTTGGCAAAAGTCGTACCAGGTGGGGGCCGTGGCGTTCCCTGGGGTCGAACCAGGTCGCTGGCCGGGCCACCTTGGGGGGGCCGGGGGGCGATTGGGGTCGAACCAAGTCGACAGTCCCGGTCCCCTTTAGAGAGAGGGTCGGACCAGAAAGAAATCGGTCATAATCATAAATCACTGTCAGGTTGTTCGGAATTACAATAAAGGGCAATCAATACCAGCGGAAGTTTTTGAATTATGGCGATATCCGGTAATAAAATACAATGTGTGATTCCATACAAATGTGTGATACAAGTGATTCTTCTAATAAAACAATTTGAAAAGGATTAAATCACATACACTACTTAATCGAATCTATTCAAATAGTTTTATTACAATAAATCATACTTGTGTTTATTTGAATAGTATTTTATTTATCATAGTGTCTTAAATGTTTTATTAACATAAAAAAATAACAAAATACTTAATAAAATAAAGACTTAACTTTTTACCTAGAACTAAATATACCCATAAACTAAATAAACAATAAAATAACAATAACAATAAATTATCCTAAACTAAACTAAAATCCTAAAGTAGAAACAAAATACACCTAAAATAAAAGCCTAACGTAAAAATTAAAATATACCTACCCGAAACTAAATTTGAATTTCACTACATAAAAACAAAGATTACTAAAATAATACCCCCTTAAGCAGATCAATCTGCGGTCCCAATTACGTTGCCGGAATTGTATTTATTGATCACATTAATTACATTTGAATCGTATTTGTTAGGTTTATCCCTAACTTTGTTGATGTCTTGTTGCGGGATGTCCTCTTAATTAAGGTAGGTACTTTAGAAAATAGAAAGTAATTTTATTTATCCGCTTTAAAACCGCTGGACCAGCCCAATGTTTGCTCGCTGGACGTCTATGCATGTCACAGGTTGATTAATCAATTGTCTTGTTCTCTTTTAATAAAGTGTATACTTACGCTAACACCTAATATTCTCTCACTAACATATTATGTCTTACTAACATATTTGTATTTGCATGGATCGCATAATTTGGTCTGAAAGAAATGTTTATTATTATTATTTATACATAGGTATTAATTCATGCTGTACAAATAAATATCCCAAAGGTTCCGCGATTAGGATTTATCTGCGCCTGGTGAGATAAAACCCAAGATTCTTGTTTTAGTATTTTTCGTAGTCGGATTATAGTTTTTAACTTTATTTTATAGAGGGTGCGCTTAGTTTACTTTATTTTTTATGTTTTATTTTTTTGCCTCGCAAATGTGATGAAAAACAATGTGTGTATCACGGGCAATAATAAAATCGTTAGTAATCTCCTTCTTACTTCCCTTATTAAACAATGTGCTATAGAATTAGTTAAGATTTCATATGCAATTTGTTTTATTAAATTTAATGAAAAACTAACCCCATTCAATGTTTAATAGATATTTTTTACTGTCAACCAAAATGTAGGTTTGTAGGTCTTATGTAAAGTCAGGTGCAAAAACATATATCGCATAAATCGATTCATAAATATGGTACGAAGTTTTTATTGCCACTGCAGAAGTTGTATTCGGATTCGGACATAATTTTCGGATACAATTTTGTATTTGTTTAAAAAACCCTTCATCATATTTCAGGTATTATTTCACCAAAACAATAGACACTGCTATATCATAAAAAACACTAAATGTGGCTTTCCATGGCTAAAGGGACCTTATAGCAGGTATTGAGTTAAGCACAGATCCTAAATCTGCGTTAAATAAGCTATCTAATACAAAAAAAACCATGACCCTAAGTCCCATACTTTTTTTTTTAAAAAACATCAAACCCGCACATGCTAAAATTGCACTTTTGAGATATCGTCAAAAGAAGTTTGAAACTAATTTTAAGTATGTTCCCGTTGGAAGTTATGGAGATGATGATTGATTATGTATGTCAAGGTGTTTTTCTTTGGAAATCAGTAATGGTTTTTTTAAATGTGACTTCCAGGTCGTGAAAAATCAGCCTTTGATTAGAGCAAGTCGCTTATGAGAAAAAAATTAAAAAAAAAAAAAAAGGCCTGTTTTTTAATATATTGTAATCTAAACCATTGTATATAGTTAGAGATATTTGACTGTACATTTTGGGATAGAAATAAAATCACATTGTCAATGAAATATTTTTATTTTAATTAAAATGTCATTTTTATTATATTTTTCATCATTCCTATAATATTTACAATTTTCGTATAATGAGTTCTAAATTATATTTAATCAGTCTACACAAGTATCTCAAAAGTGTTATTATTATTCTACAAGTCGTATTTTTTGATTTATAAACGACTGAAGTTACGTAAAAATCACAAAATTCCCATACATTTGAGAAAAGGGACCTTATGACCAGCCATAAGCAAAAATTATTGATAATTACAGTATGGCACGATATTTACATTATTTATTGACTAATCTTGTATTAAAACAGAAAACTGAAGAAAAAAGGTTATTAGACATTTACTTCAAATCTTGATCAATTAAGAGTAATTCTCAAATAATGTTGCGTTGAATTTAAGTGTTTAGTCATACATAAGGTCCCTTTTCCCAAATGTATGGGATATTATGGCCTTATGACCAATGACAGGCAAAACTTGTTGATAATTACAGTATGGCACGATATTAACGTTATTTATTTACTAAACTTGTATTAAAACAGAATACCGAACAAAAAAAATTTTTAGAAATTTACTTCAAATCTTGATCAATTAAGAGTTATTCTCATAATTATAACGTTAATGGTGAATAATTCACTCCATGGTGTTATGATGATGTGTTTTGTATAGACTACTTTTCTATAAAACTTACCGAGTTTTATAAAAAAAAATCATAATGGTAGGATAGGATTCGCCAAAAAAAAACTCTTGTTTTTGTCGATCTTTTGAAAAAAAATTAAAAAGATTCTTATTCTTAAGTAGTCAAAAATTATAGAGACCGCCAAAAAATGTCTTTTTTCGTAAGTTTTTCAAAAAAAAATTAACAAAACTTTTTCTAAAATGGCCAAAAATGATAGGCATTCGCCATAACGTGTTTTTTTTTTATTTTTGAAAAAAAATAAGGTTTTTCTAAAATGCTCAAAAAGTTTTGCAATTCGCCTAAAACACGTTTGCATGTTTTAAAAATTTTTTTTTTTTTCTAAAAAGGTTTAAAGAGAAACATGACAAAATGGTAAAAAATTATAGACACCGCCAAAAAAATGTCTTTTTTCGTAAGTTTTTGAAGAAAAAAAATTAAAAAACTTTTTTTAAATGGTCAAAAATGACAGGCATTCGCCAGTTTTATTTTTATATTTTTCAATTTTTTGAAAAACAAAGGTTTTTCTAAAAATGGTCAAAAAGTTTTACGATTCGCTAAAAACACTTTTTTTATCGGTTTTAAATTTTTTTTCTAAAAAAATAATAAAATGACGGAACCCCATCGTGTTTGGGCTCATTTGTTTCGTCTTGACGAGTATTTTGAACCAAAATGATATCCAGGGTCTGATGGTGGAGCCGGAAGGTGGCAATGGGAACTCCGTAATAAAACGTCGGAACCCCATCGTGTTTGGGCTCATTTGTTTTGTCTTGACAAGTATTATGAACCGAAATGATATCCAGGGTCTGATGATGGAGCCGGAAGGTGGCCATGGGAACTCCATAATAAAACGTCGGAACCCCATCGTGTTTGGGCTTATTTGTTTTGTCTTGCCGAGTACTCTGAGACTAAACACGATAGGGTTCCGACATTTTATTACGAAGTTCCTATGGCCACCTTCTGGCTTCATCATCAGACTGGATATCATCTCGGTTCAGAGTACTCGTCAAGTCGAAACAAATGAGCCCAAACACGATGGGGTTCCGACGTTTTATTATGAAGTTCCTATGGCCACCTACCAGCTCCATCATCAGATCCTAGATATAATCTCGGTTCAGAGTACTCGTCAAGGCGAAACAAATGAGCCCAAACACGATGGGGTTGCGTCGTTTTTTTTTACGTAGTTCCCATAGATACCTTTTGACTCCATCATCAGGCCCTGGACATCATTTCCGCTCAGAGTACTTGTCAAGACGAAACAACTGAGCTCAAACACGATGGCGTTCCGACGTTTTATTACGAAGTTCGCATTGCCACCTGCTGGCTCCATCATCAGACCCTGGATATCATCTTGGTTCGAGTACTCGTCAAGTCGAAACAAATGAGCCCAAACACGATGGGGTTGCGTCGTTTTTTTACGTAGTTCCCATAGATACCTTTCGGCTTCATCATCAGACCCTGGATATCATCTCGGTTCAGAGTACTCGTCAAGGTGAAACAAATGAGCCCAAACACGATGGGGTTGCGTCGTTTTTTTACGTAGTTCCCATAGATACCTTTTGACTCCATCATCAGACCCTGGACATCATTTCCGCTCAGAGTACTTGTCAAGACGAAACAACTGAGCCCAAACACGATGGCGTTCCGACGTTTTATTACGAAGTTCCTATGGCCACCTTCTGGCTTCATCATCAAACCCTGGATATCATCTCAGTTCAAAGTACTCGACAAGACGAAACAAATGAGCCCAAACACCACCGTCGTGTCGTGGTATAAAAAAGAAATAAGTTTTATCAACAGCTTTATTATTTTTGTATGTTATCTGCCATAAGGTCCCTTTTCTACTAAACTTTGAACCCAATTTTTATATAGAAAAAATTAACGTACAACAGTGAAACCAAGCTACAAATACACGTCTATTCCTATATTTTACAATTTTGCATAAAAAAAAAATGATTATTTTGAAGGATTTCACTAAAACGTCCATATCTCCGTAACTAGAAACCGTCATAAGGTCCCTTTTCTTATGGAAAGCCACAAATGTATAAAAATAGTAAGTATAAAAAGTATTTAAAAAATAAAATAGTTGTCCCCGCCTGTCCATGCTCAAGAACATTTTGCTTCATAAACATTGTTGCAGGGCAGGCTGTCAATAAGGTCACTTTATAATTTGTTAACAACTAGCAACTGTCCATGGCAAAATGCCTTTTGCAATTATTCAAATAAACTGCCAAAAAATACATGGTACAGTCGAGTTCATTTACATCTACACATATTAGAGTACAAATTATCTGAACACGCTTTTATGCTCCTGATTATGGTCGTGTTCAGATATTTTTGTTCCCGTAAGTGTGTAGATATAAATGAACTCGACTGTACCATTAAAACCGGATATAGCTACCTTCAAAAGACCAGCGATGTTAAACTTACTAACCGGACCTGAGACCGGACGTCGCACTATACGATTCTTCGTGTTAGAATAATACGCATCTGCTATACTAAACGTCTTACTGCTGGACACAGACCTTTTCTCATAGACTGCCGTCTTCAATCTAAAAGGCCGCTAGTTCGTATGAAGTTTCATACAAATTAGCGGCCTTTTAGTTTGAGACGAGTCTACCTACATCTGGCTCCTATCATATTTTTTGTAATCAAAATTTAATTTGTGTGATGAAGTATTTGTTATAGCGGCGATGTATACAAATGTATAAAGTTCCTTTAAGTCAACGCTAAGGCCTTCGTCGCAGAGATTGGGCGCGTTTACGTGAGAGGGGTCTTGATTTGACCCTCGTTCCGGGTCATTCTTGGTGCAAAGGTGTCCATCGCGATTCAACGCGGTAATGCGACAAGTTTGTTGGGCACCTTTGCGCCAGGAAAGACGCGGGGCGGGTTGTTTGACTAGTCAGGTACAATTATTGTACTTAGACGTAATATGTATATTATGTGTGTAAATTATGACTGTGTTTGTATTTGAATTAAATAAAAAATTCACGCTATTAAACTAGGAATATTTCCTATATGTGTTAAGTCAATATATTAAAAATAATAACTATTTTATGTTTTTTCTTTACAGAAACCAACAAAATGAACACAGCAAACCTGCCCATGCTAAACACCAGCCAGTTCCTCCGCGCGCGCGAAATCACAACCGTCGAAACACTCCCCGACATCGTCCGTAACGCAACTGTTGCGCGCAACGTTACAAGTAACGCTTACGAATGGCGGTTCATACTGCCGCCTTACTGCCTGATTTTTATGCTGTCGATATTGGGGAACTGCATGGTGATAGCAACGCTGGCCAGCAACAAGAGAATGAGGACAGTGACGAACGTGTATTTATTGAATTTGGTGAGTTACACATATTACTACTAGTTCGCCCTCTTTTTTTTTAATTCTATAGCTGACATGCGATTGACCGCAGTAGTAGCGCCTGAGCAAAAAAGCAATAACGTTAAAAGAAAAAAGGTATCAAAATCCTTGCAAGTTACAGCAATACGAGTATTGCTTTCCAAGGACGAATAAAGTTGCCTTTAATGCTTATATAAAAATTGGGTAAAATCGTAATACATCGTAGCAATAAAGTTATGATATAATCAACTTTGACTTATATCAGAAAAATGTTTACGCAACTTGCGCTTAAAGGAAAGTTTGGTTTGAGCTTGCATGATACAGCCAGAGCTCTGTTTTTATGAACATTCAATGAAAGTTTTTAAAGAGTTTATAGTTGCTTTTAAGCTAGCGGTGGGTTTTTATTAAGTATTCGCCTGTTTTGATAACTTGATCGATATAACTGCAGTTTATTTTTAAATTTAATATAAAGAAACGTCAGTAGGTATTGAGGGCCCGATTGCGTGCGTGATTCCATTTGCCCTAAATGATTTAGATACCTTTGATATGACCTCACGTCGCAATTTACCGCTGAAAGGCAAGGTGAATGAAAATAGGAGCTAGGAAAAATAAAATGATAGGAACTATGATTTTGGAGCAAAGAAACTAAAATAATGCTTTGAAGCAAAGAGAAATAAAAAGCTGAAGTGCAATACATAAACTGCTGAAAACAATGCTTTTAGAATGCTAATGGAACTGTCTAGCTGGTGCTCTGCATCGGGCATATTTGAGCAGCACGCACTGATGGTTTTCAGACTCTCTCTCCTTAGTCGTGCACTCTTGGCAGAGTGGTCGTGGTCATATTGTCTTGGTCGGTCGGTCTTGCGCCACCGCTTCACTTGTGATGCGACGCCATGGCGCCACGCTCTATGTTTGGCGGAGTGAGAGTTACCATTTACGCTGGGATGTGCCACAGATTTGACGAGGTCTGTCCACCGTGTTGGAGAGCGCCCACGAAATCTTTTGCCCTCGACTTGCCCTTGCACCACCAATCGTTCCATGGAATCCTCGTTACGGGTGACGTGCCTGGAGAATTTGAGGATTCGTATTTGCACAGACGATGATAATCTCTCTTTAATGTATTCAGACTATCTTACGGAAAAATATAGTCTCATTACTAAGTTTTGTGAGACGAAGATCCAACAGCATTCTAAAGGAAATTGCTGACAGATTTAATTATCCGATCCTTAAGGACTTGACCGAGCAAATAAGGAGTGTAGCGCAACTTGTTATAATAACACTATACTATTTGATCTCCGGGAAAAAAATTGCGGAAAGCCTCTAATAATGAATAATAAAGTCACTGTCTATCCGAGTCATGAGACACTTTCTCCTCTCAGACGGCGTTATGTCTCAACCAATAGCCCAATTTTCTGCCCATTTTCCACCAACATAGCTCAGTAGATTTAGATCCTATCAATTCACTATTATAGTATTTGCATCTAGCGGGGTCTGTGTATGCGTGCACGGACAGAGGATACCACCCGCTGGGTGTGTGTACACTATGACTTTCATTAAATTGTCGAAAATGTCTACGCGTTGGCTTCGGCTCCCCGCACGCCTCCCAAAGGTCCGGGACACCATTGTCCCGTGAAAGGGTAAGACGTACATCGGAGGACATCTTAAGCAAATCGATCTAGTCCCAAAAAAAACAATGCTTGCATTATAGGTACTAGTCGACAATATACACACATACTAGTATAAAGATAAGTACTTAAAATAGATCGAAAATATCCATGACTCAATAAGAAATTGACGTGCTCATATTAAAATTTTATTATTCTGGAACCTTCAGTTTCGTACGCGTTGTCACTCCCTTTAGGCTAAATGTCTCGTATTTGGCCGTATCGCAGACAATGTATATAAAATAAAAATGATTTATCAAATAACAATAGAGACATATTCTATTAAGCTGGGGAATACTGCTGCCATTGTGGGAACTTTTGAGCCAGCTATGGTGCGGGGCGGGGTTTTTTAAGGCAGGTAGACCATTAGACATCGTCTTTTTGTACAAGTTTAGTTTAGTAGTTAGTTTATCTAGTCTTAGAGGTAATCCAATTATTTTACGCTTAGTTTTAAGTTATTGTAATGTATACAAAAATAGAATGTAATAAATCTAACTATGATTGGATGGGAATCGATTTATAATCGTCTGTCATCGACGCTTATCCAAAGAGATTGACAGTCTCATTTATGATACTCGGCCGATTGGCAGGGTGTAATAACGATTTTCTCAATTGGATTTAGGTATATCATGATTTAAACCCTAATCGTATTAGGCAAAACAAAAGACGGTCGCAATCAAACTAGTTTTGGATACATTTTTTCATCGATATCGATAGTTGTATAATAGTAGAAAAAAATGGTCCATCAAATAAAAATAATATTTAATTCAACATTTTACGTAACAATACCTTACCAAACCTGAATATGGTAGTGAGGTTGTTTTTAACCGACAAAATAAAGTTACTAGTTCTTTAGTTGGATGTATTATGTTAATGTTTGACGTATAAATTCATCGTCACGTCACGATCCAACTGCATTAAAGCTGCTTGTGCAGTTTTTATACAGCCTTGATTTGATATCGTAGAAATCCTTTAGGAACTGTACGAGAGCTGTAAAGTTTTCTTTAAGATGTGCAGTACCGTATTATACCGTATAGTACCTATACAGGGTGGGAGGGACTATACCGACATACTTTAGCCATGAATTCCAGGTGGTGTGACGAGTAAATAATGTTATATCAACATGGGTCGAATATTGTCATTTTACATTAGTAGTCTTTTGGAACAAAATAAATCAGTAAATTCAGCCCCTCGTTATAAACATGTCCTTACTGGAGGAAAAGTTATCAAAAAGAAAAAAAAGCTAAAATGGAAACGAAAGGTCAATTTTTTGGCCTCGTAGTCGCTTACCCTCAAATACTGCTAAGGTTAATTGCTGTTTAGTTAAAGGATTTAAAAAAATTAGTAAAACTATCTTAGTCACATTTATTAGGGCTTGTTACACACTTGGGAGTTTTCATTAAAAAAATAATGAATATCTCTGAAAGTAAGCGTTTTTCGACTATACATCACATAACTTTTTTTAATCGTCACACCACCAGGAATTCGTGGCTAAAGTATGTCGGTATAGTCCCTCCCACCCTGTATATACCCCTTTGCAAACCCTTTAGTAGGTAGGCAGTAGGAGGCGTTTCTTTATCAAACCAATTTCCTACGACGATAAAAAAGCATGCAATAGCGTCGTTATACAGCGAAAGGCATAAACAAATACAAACAAATAATTAATAAAAAACATTTGAGTTAACGGAGTTTTTTTACCACCGTGATACGGAATACAATAACAAAGGTAAATATAGTCAGTACATTATATTTTAATGTAACAAAGGTAAATATAGTCAGTACATTATATTTTAATGTAACCGTTCGTCGGTCGGTACAAACATTTGCCGAATAAACCGCAAACCGTCATTTTTGAGCTAAAATGTTTGTTTGCGTTCGTACAACTGTAATAAAATTGTTGATTCGAGATAGTTTAACAATGTGAATATTGTTTGTGTCTTTTAAAAATCATGAAAATTGTACAGTATTTTAATAAAAATATACATTTCTACTTTAAGGCGATATGCGTCGGTCGATCTTCCATACAAACATAAGGAGGGTCATTGTTTGCTTCCCCGGCATCAATTATGTTTGAAATGTGTTTTATTTTAGCTACCCGTAAACAATACTTTAGAAATCTTCGGAACAAATTAGTCTAAGATACCGCCTAACAATGACCTCCTCTTTTTTGATAAAATACAGGGAGCGTTCTTTTCGTGCCGATGATAGGCAAATAACGTCAAGCTACATACAGGCTGATTTAGTTTAGGTTTCACATTACTTATAAGTTGACTTCTATCACTCATTTCACCACAGATCTAAATTTAGAGTCTAATAAATGTAAAGAAATATCATAGATTAGACAATGTCAATTTACATCAATTTCGGTAGGATTTATAGTAGCTAGGTTATGTTTTTTGTCTATTTAAAACAATAAAGAATGAGGACGAGTCGATATTAATATCTGACAGGCTTGGTGTCGAGTCACCGCCCAAGTATTCCCCGGCTTTGATTTACCGTATTCTATTACCGGCTGAAATCGTATTTAAGAAATAAATGTAAATGCTTCAGTTATCTGTTAGCAAGGCTAGTTATTTTGATTAAACTTATCTACCTTTGTTGCAGGCAATCTCCGACTTCTTACTGGGCGTGTTCTGTCTGCCGTTCACGCTTGTTGGGCAAATCTACCGACGATTTCTCTTCGGGGCAGCCCTGTGCAAGCTGATACCCTTCTTGCAAGGTAAGTCGCATCATCATCAGCCGGAATTGGCTATTTGACAACTTTTTTTGGTGATATGCTATAGAAACACCACTCAATAATCGAAGTACAGTAAACGGCCGTAAAGAATGCACATCGGCAATCATCGCATTTCCGAATACAAACGAATGCTAATTTCCATGTACATCAATTATTAGATTAATTGATCATCAGAATTTGAATTTAGAACTAAGTACTTTATTGTTGTTTTGTTTTGATTTCACGTGGAATATATAGAGCTGTAAAACACGATGTAATTATATTTAATTATTGCTTGTTGGGGAAAAATAATATACATACATATATATGTATATACATATATATGTATATACATATATTCACGCCCATATTCCTAAAAGGGGTTGACTGAGCATTAGTAACTGATGTTATATGTAACAGTAACAAATATGCTAATATTTAAACGTATAGGTTTAAAGATCGATAAAAAGTGTAATATTGCGGTGACGGTATATAAACATTGTAGATAATTTCGCGTGACTGGCAAAGTAACGGCTTACCTTTTTTTCCTATAGATGCCATAGTACAAATTTAATTTTGTAAAAGTTTTAGCAACTCTATATATATATTGACTTGGATATGCGACTGCACTCTCTCGCATTTGAACCACGACTGACAAAACAAACGTCATGGTGTGTGCGACACAGATATCGCTATACGAAGTCGAAATTAGCCGATTGCCTCTTTCCAAAGATCGATGTGCATTCTTTATGGCCGTTTACTGTATTAGGTAGTGAAAAAACTACTTCAATATCATAATAAAATAACTGGGCAAGAGCATGTCGGACCATGCTCAGTGTAGGGTTCCATAGCCGTATCTATAAGGAAATGTGCTACAGGTAAAAATAAAGCTAAAAATAAACAACTGGCAAAAGGTCTTAAATGCCGTGTAATTCGATGGCACTTAATACCTTTTGGTCGAGAAGTTTTACGGCAATAACTTCAAAGCGGTTTATTCGTTACTATTCAAAATAATTTTCGTTGAATGTATTTATTAAGCGTTACCTTCCTGATTTTTTCATATTTTTTGGATTTACGGTTTAAATGTTAAGGGGGGGGGGGGACACAATTTATGCAACTTTAGGGGCGATTATTTCCGAAAGTATTCACTTAATCAAAAAAAAGTACATAAAAGCCTTATAATGTTTTTAAAAGAACTATCGAATTATGTACATCACGTTGACGTTTGCTGAACAAAAAATTTTTTAGCTTCTGTTACATGTATGGAGTGCCCCCCCTAGATTTTTTTATTTTTATTATTTAACTAGCAAACTTAGTAGCTGCATCTACAAGACATCTATATTCCAAATTTCATCAGTATACGTCTTGTAGTTTTTGAGTAAAATGCCTGCGACATACGGACGGACGGACAGACGGACGGACGGACGGACGGACGGACGGACGGACGGACGGACGGACGGACATGACGAAACTATAAGGGTTCCTTTTTAGCCATTTTGGCTACGGAACCCAAAAAACTCACCGAGATACAACAATAATAAAATCATAGTTGTAGACTTTCTCAAAACGTACCAAGAACGTTTTATACTAGCCTACTGTAACGTGACGTCATGACACATACTTTGAAAAAAAAAAAAAAATGAAAAAAGTTTATTAAGTTACTAAAGAAGGTTTTACAATAGCCAAGGTTGGAGCCTCCTATTAAGCAAGTAATTTTGCTTGTGTCAGGAGACACCGCTCTTCCAGCAGCAAGAAGTGGTAAATGAACCATAATAAACTAATTATGATACATTAAAGTTACAATAAATATTAAGGTAAGTACAGATTTAACTTAGAGTAATTTAATTTATAAATACAAGATTAGAAATACAAGTGTTGAGCTGGTTATAATTATGGATTTTATATTATAAATCTAAGATTTTAAGATTAATTGATTACATCGTATTTGCGATGATGGTTACTAAATTATGTTTTGTATGATAAGAGTCCTTCTGTTTCATTATAAGTTAGGTTTTTTAACCAATCAATTAACATAAGTTTACAATGGTAGGTTTGAAGCGGATAAATACAGATCGTTTTATTTATACGATTATATAATCGGGCTGATTGTGTAGCAAATTGTTTACTGGCATAATATGATCTGCAAACAGGAACAGGAGCAACATTGTGCTTTCTTCTACGATTTTGGGTGTTAGGATCATACGTAAGGGTTTTATGCAGTTTTACAATAGAACTTACAATGTAGAGTTTCCGCATAGATAATAGATCACAATCCTTATAAAGCTCAGTGGTGGGATACAGGAATGGTTTAGAGAATGTGACCTTCAGTAAGCATCTTTGGGCTCTCTCTACTTCTAGGAATTTTGTTTTGCTGGCACCACCCCAACTAGAAATGCAGTAGGACATGATCGATTGTGCTAGAGCAGTGTACAGTTGCTTTAGTAGTTTAATGGAGGCCACATGCCTGAGCATTTTGAAAACCCAGATCAGCTTTCTAATGCGCCCATTTAGGTGTTCAATGTGATTATGCCATGACAGTCTCTGGTCTAAAATTATGCCTAGGTATTTAGTTGCAGGTACTTTGTTGATAGCAGTGCAGTCACAATTTACAGAGGATGCTTGATTACAGCTATGAATTTGTAACTTGAGATTATGTGAGGGCTGTGTATTTTCATACTTAGAGAAGCACATGTAGGTTGTTTTTGTGGCATTTAGTGTGAGCAGGTTGCGTTTAAGCCAGGAGGATATTAAATTCAAGCCGTTTTTTGCCTTAGCGTAGGTTCCTTCCCAAGTACTGTCATTAAAGACTATTACGGTGTCGTCAGCGTAGGAAAAAACACAGCCTTCGTGTCCAGTAAGGTCTGCCAGGTCGTTTATATAAACTAAAAAGAGCGTAGGGCCTAGGACACTCCCCTGGGGGACACCAAACTCCACATGTTGCTCATGACTAATAAAGTCACCTATCTTAACTTTTTGAGTGCGGTCATGTAGGTAGTCAGTGAAGAGCTTAAGTGGATTGCCTCTAATTCCCAGACGTTCCAGTTTTCTAACGAGCGTGGAGAGAGAAACGGTGTCAAAAGCCTTTCGAAGGTCCAAGAAGATTGCTAGACATTTTTGCCCATTGTCTACTTTGTTTGGGGAAATCAAGAACTTCGTTCTGCAACTATGTTAAAGCTTTATCGTAAGGGTTATATGTATAACAAAAGTTAACATAAATTTTATGGCTTATTCAGTGGTATTAATAGTTTTTAATATTTTCATACTTTTAAACTGGACTTTTCCACCCAGCGTTGAGGGCTCATAAAAAAGTTACAAATTAGGTATCGAGCTCAAAACTTTAACATACTTATTTCCTTATTTTGCTCGCTGCTCGGTTGCAGTAAAATTAACAAAGAAATACGCAATACTGCTGGAAACTTCCTCGTTCTTTCGCTCGTTTTTGCCACGAACCGGCATGGTGTGGAATAAAGACCCTCTTGTATTGTTCCTCGCGCGCTATGATATGGGGTACTTCAAGAAACGAGTAAATAGGGCTCTCAAAGATCGGCAACGTACAGGTTACACCTCGGGTGTTGCAGATATCCATGGGTGACGTTGACCGCTCACCATCAGGCAGCACCTGATGGTAAGCAGTCAACGTCGCCGTCCGTTGGCGTGCAGTTATTTTTACTGCAAAACATCTGCCTGAACTGAGGTAGACCAGCTCTTTTGAATCACTCACTCACGAGCTACACATGTCTAAATGGTGTAATCAAAATATTAACATGAAGTTTTCGTGACTATTGAAAAAGTAGCTTTGGTTCGCGACATTGTCTGCGTTGAATTTGATATCCTTTACTTGAAAATTTTTGGATTCCCAAACACCACCCTCTTATGGAATGGTTTCAGAAATAAAAACAATGCATCGGTCCGCTCGTTTGACTTTGACGGTCCACTGCAGCGTAAACTCCGATTACGAACTGTTATTTCTGATTCACGGATTAAATTATATTAATTATAAATAAATGATGAATTAATGAAGGACAAGATTGACGGTGAAGTAGTGAATTAGCCAACTGCTACGTAACGTTTAGATGTTTGGATGTTTGTTACTAAATAACGCGTTACGGTTGAATGGATTGAGATGGACAGACAAGTAGACCAAGTTCTGGATTGAAACATGGGATAGTTTTTGTCCAGGTCAAAAGTTACCTTGGGATAATAATGAGTAAATAGTAAAAACTAATCGGAGGAACCGAAGACAATAATTTACGACGTTTTGTTTTGTTTCAGCGGTGTCGGTATCAGTGGACGTCTGGACGCTTGTGGCCATCTCCCTGGAGAGGTACTTCGCGATCTGCCGGCCCCTCAAATCGCGCAAGTGGCAGACGCAGTGCCACGCCTACAAGATGATCGCCATGGTGTGGCTCATGTCCATAATGCTCAACTCGCCGATCCTGCTAGCGTCCACGCTGCAGCCGATGAAGGGGAACGGTACGAATTTCTTCAATGTTCTTTTTTGCCTTCATTAGCTCTCAATCCATCTAGTCTATCTATCTATCTATCTCTAAGCTCATAAGTAGCAAGACCATGTTTGTATAGTACAGACGAGCCTTTACCCGTAGCTTCGCCAGTGATATTCTCGGTGTTATCTCGAGGAAACTGTCTACAAGGATATAAAATATCCCATGTTTCAATCCAGAACTTGGTCTGCTTACATGCCAATTTTTATCTTCATCCGAGTTACTCTAACATCCGAATATCTGCACAAACATTCACATTTATAATATGAAAAGGATTTAAAGATTTCTTCATAAAAATAAGTGATGACTTGTGTGTGAACTCTTTGGAGAGATACCTCGCGATCTGCCGTCCCCTTAATTCACGCAAGTGACAGACGCAGGGCCACGCCTACAAGATGAGCGCCATGGTGTGGCACACTTAAATGTCCCGTTCTTCCATGTTTGCCTTCACTGCCATGACTTGACTGATATATTTACCAATCAGCTCATTTTTAGGTAAAAATCATCCCAGTGCCGGGTTCTTCCTTTTTTGCCTTCACTAGGTACCTACCTTTTAATTAGTAGCACGTGAGTGCCTACTTCAAGACCATCAGAAATAACTCCTTGGGCGAACGTCACGATTGAGTTTTGGTGCTAATAGCATCATAATTGCGTCAACATAAAAAACAGCATCCAGAATTCCAGACCTTAGTTTGTAAGAACTCAGGGTCATAATCTACCTCCACGCCGAATTTCATGGAAATCGGGCCAGTAGTTGTGTGCGTGATGCGCGCACTGAGAAACTGCGTCTTTATCGTCAATTTCGCCATTGATTCCTTATCAAACGATCGTCTGAAATAATATTTCTCATCAGATAATTAATTGTATCAATGAATAAGTAATAAATTTCCAGGCTGTAAATTGAAACACCGAGATCAAATGCTCTGAGTCAATATTAATTGTTTGATCCTCCTAAGGGATTGATAGAGTTTTGCCTAAGCCCGTCAATCAATTAATAAAGCCTATATCCACTAAGTGCTAAGTAAAGTGCTCTACTTTCACTCCACTTTGCCTAGTCCTTTTCAAAGGTCATCCACTTATAGGTTTAGGTATATATTTTATAGGAACGCTCAAAACTTTCCTCACCGAAGTGTCTTCCAAACGTTATTTTCTTTGGAACGGTGATGTTATAGAGGGTATTGTTAAAAGTGTAAATAGCATACAAAAAAAACAGTATTTAATTCGGACATAAAATTTCAACTATTAAAATTATAGTAAACCTAAGCTTATGTTAGCATGACAAAGCATTTATTTATTTCTAAAATTCCCCTTTAATGGCCAGTTCACATTATTCCAGTACAGTGATCCAGCGGGCTAATCCAGTCCAGTTGTGGACTGGAGCATATCGTTTACATTATTCCAGTCTTTTAAGAGTTGTTGTTACCAAAAACAACCACGCGTATTCACTATATCACGTTCCATCCAGCACTGGATTGACGGTCTACACTATTCCAGTGGCGCTGGATTGGGTGAGCTGGAATGAAAAGTTGACGGTCTCTCCAGTCACTGGACTGGAATGCTCACTGGAATGGGTACATTCCAGTGCATTCCAGTGTCGGTTCACATTATTCCAATAGCATTCCAGCACTGGATTGGATTGCTGGACTGGAATGCTACTGGAATAATGTGAACTGGCCATAATGTGAGTGATCCAGTGCGTCAAGATTGGGCAGTCATACTGATCAGCAATGACATTCAAAATGCTGGTGGCACTTCCTCTGGTTGGCATTGACGTGTATGTAGAGAACCGTCTCTAGAGAGGTAATTCGCCAGCTGAGCCCCGGTGCAATCTAGCAAATGACAATGAACGAAGCTCCTAAGGGGGGTAATAACTGATGATGTATAATCTATTAGCTCTTAAGGCGATTCGAGTCGGCCAGTTTTCCATACAAATATAAAGAGGGTCATTGTTTGCTTTTATGGCATCAATTCTGTTTGAAATGCATTTTATTTTATAGGTTGATAAGCATTATTCTCTAAAAAGTCAAAAAACTATACAAATTTATTTCACTTATTTCGCGAACCTTCTCGAGCATCCTCTAAATTGAGTAATAAATTCAAATACTGTATAGGTAAAATAAATAGACTTGTATAATAACGGCAGACATCGGCGTAGTCAGTTGTCATTCATTTCATTATTAAACTGAAACAAAATTAAACAAGAGTATTCCCGGGAGATATTCAATTATATATTCCAAATTAGTATTAAGTAGGTAAATGAAACGTTACAATTGAAATGGCCAACCATTTCAATTGTCATTTTATGGTTTTTTGATTTCAAATTTCTTTAGATTTATGATTTCTAAAAAACCTCATTCAAAAGCAGCCAAAGTCACTATGAAACACAAACTTTAATTTGTAAATCCTTATTAGGGCTATATGCAATGTTACACAACTATATAGGGTGGTAATACAAAGGAAGGCCGAGATTTCAGACGTTTGCGGCCCGAGCTGTAAGTGAGGGACGTAAATATGCGATCGAGGGCTTTCTTTATTACTTCCCGTGTTGTTTTTATGTCTACTACTACACTTGGCCAGAAAGCCAGGTGTGGCATAAATGACACCATTGCTATAGTGTTCAGCAAAGCGCTTACGGAATGTTTACAACGCGAAATAGAAGTTTCGAATGACTTCATTCGGATTTAGGTCTCCAGGAAATCTCTCATTCGCCCTCTCTTCCGTGCAGTAGTTTTATTAAATAGCATTCAAGACCTAGAGTTACCTTTTTATGAAGCCGAAAGACAGTCCCGAGGCTGTGTCTAGTTTCATCAATCATCACAGTTGGTGCAATTGTTTTTCAGTTGTGGTAAAATAGGTTTCTGTCAAAGAAATAAGAATGCGTCAGAATGCTCGAGTATGGATCGCACTCACACAGACGTGCTATCGCGCGCTACTAAACGGCCGAAGTTGGACTACTTGTTCGTCATTATACTTTGGCGTCATGTTACAATAATGTTGCATTGTCGTCTGATTTACATATTCATGCAAAAATTCAGCTCAGCCGAAAACCGGGAAGTGGGGCAAAGGACCCCGCAGCAAACATAGGGAAAAAGTGGTTTCAGTCAAATTTCAGAAAAAAATTCTATGATGTAGATTCAACTCTCCCGATTATTTCGTACCCTTGCTCAAATAACGACGCATGTGACTTTACGTCAAAAGTTTTTTTATTGCTCAAAAGTCATACAAATCATACGAACTACATCATGCACACAGATCCTGAAAAGTTGTCATTTTGCAGATGCGACCAAGAGTACGATTTTTTTAAAAGGGCACAACTCTCTCAGATGTATATTTTCTGAAATAATCAATTTAATTATTTTATACAAAATATATGTTTTACGTAATTCTTCCTTTTTGCTCTGTTATGCATGTCGTTCGAAACATAGATAATTGATAAAATGCAATGTTACAAGTTAAAGGACCCCCTTTAACTTGCAAGATTTTATCGCAGATAGACACACAGACACCGGGACAGGTGAAATTAAATAAAAGCCTGCAAAAATATAAATATTGGACAAAAAAGTCATCGGCTTTCATTAATCCTAACCGCCCAGATTCACAGTATAAAGGGCGCCTTGACAGTACGTTTCAGTTGAGTTTTATCAATGCCTTTGTGTGGGAAATTTATCATTGGCTATTCAGACTTTTGAACGAATGCGACGGAAAGGAAGAGTAAAAGATAAAAAACCGGACAAGTGCGAGTCGGACTCGTTCACCAAGGGTTTCGTAAAAATACTTTAAATAGTCTTTTTTTTATGAATTAATAACAAAAGTATAGTTTTCAGATTTTTCCCTATACTTTTAGTATAAGACGGTATTACTTACAAAAGTTCATAGTTCTAGGTCAACGGAAAGTACCCTATAAATTTCGGTTTCCTTGAGAGAATCGAAATGTACATTTTTGCAGCATTTTAACTTAGAACTTTGTTTTTTCACAGCTTCAAGAGACCATAGACCGGAGTATATGGTTTTACTTTCAACTCGATAACTCCGCGCGCTTCCGACGCGTTCCCGAGATAAAAGGTCTTGTCAGCCAGACGAACAGACAGACGGACAATAAAGTGATCTTATAAGGAATCCGTTTTTTTCCTTTTGAGGTACGGAACCCTAAAAAGAAAAAAAAGGGCTGAAAAAGATTGGGAACCCCTGACCTAAGTCAGGGGTTCCCAATCTTTTTCAGCTCGTGGCACACTTATAAGTTTAGTACTTCGTCACGGCACCCTACTCTAGTTCGCTCAAGATAGGTATTGTTGCTTTATATACCCGCGAATACTTGTGGGATTAGAGGACTCACGGCGCCCCCCTCTTTACTTTCTACGGCGCACCAGGGCGCCGCCGCGCGCACTTTGGGAACCCCTGCTATAAGTAACATTTTCCTGTATTTTGATATAATGTTAATTGTCCACAGCCTACAAATGTCGGGAGGTCTGGCCAAGTCTGGAGCTGGAGAGGACCTTCAACCTGGGCCTGGACGCCGCGTTGCTCCTCATCCCGATCTTCGTCATGTCCTTCGCGTACTCCCTCATCGTCACCAAGCTCTGGAGAGGCATGCGGCATGAGATACAGCACAACTTCAACTGGCAACGGCAGTGTAAGTACCTTTTACCAGACCATGCAAAACTGGATCATTCTCAAATCCAAACTCAAACTCATTTATTTCTGCAAGTAGGCCTCAAGGGCTCTTTTACTGTAGATGCATTTTTTGTTATATGCACTGTGTTTTTGTTATTTATGATAGTAGTAATCTATTCGCGAAGTTTTATTGTTCTATACATCTATATTAATAGTCCAATAGTCCAACAAAAAATGTGCAATTCTGACATATTTATTACATAGAACGAGTGAAGTTGATAACCTCCTTTTTAAACGTCGGTTAAAAAAAGTTGCAATCGCGTTGTTTTCCAAGGCCTAAGATGCCGTTTAATCTTATCTCGTTACAGATCAGGTTTAACCTTTATTTAACAGTCTTGTTATAACCAGAAATAACTTGTAAGATTAGTGAACACGCAAATAAGTCATAAATAATCTTATCACAGGTAAGTCTTAAGCTTATAATAGTGAGCTTTTTTCTCAAACATGCAATGAAAATATTGTCCTTACATGCCTAATAACAGGCCGCAAAGTACCTCGTTGCCGGTGCGGCTTGAGGTCTTGAATGGAATTTCATACAACATTGCCGGCCTAGGCCTGCACACATTTACTTGGGACGCAACATCACGGCGATCAGCCATTAAAAAAAGGAAAGTAACTTTTTTGTCAGCCGTTATTAAAATTGATCCGCAAAATAAAATAAGCAGTTAAACCATTTGGGCAGCATACAAAGATTTGGCTGCCAATAAATAAAAATAGGGCGGCAACTCTTGTTCAGCAAATAATTAAAAAATGGTTAACATTTAAACCAATATTAATCTGCTTTATTTATCATTTGTCTGCCTAACGTATGCGGAATGAAATTTGGACAAAGTTTGTAACACTTTTAAAGAAAAGTTTGTGGTATACACAATAAATTTATATATTTATTTAAACAATTAACTATTAAAATTTAATGTAGAAAGAAATTTGGACCCATGCGAGCTGCTTTGCGACAGTTGGCTGGTACTTTATCCATGGCTGCGGTGTAAGTCGATGTTGGCATTTTCTTCAACTCTAATTTTATTTTTCGAGTTAATGCTTGTATAGTTTTGGGCCGGAAATTATTTGCATATACTCGCCTCTTTAGATTGGCCCAGAAATCTTCGATCGGGCGAAGTTGTGGTACATTAGGTGGATTTGAATCCTTCGGTACATATGGGATTCCTAACTCCTCCATTTTGGCCAACGTTTTTTTCGAGTAATGGCTGGATGCTAAATCTGGCCAAAATACAACATTCTGTCCTCTATGATGTGTTCTCATAAAATCACGCACAACTGGCAAACAACCATCCATATATCGGTCAGCATTGACTGCTAAACCTGACTCAAAAAATACCGGCTTCGACATACCACGAGGGCTAATTGCAAGCCATAGTAAAACTTTTTTTGGGAATTTTGTGTGCTCCACATATTTAACTGATTCTTCAGTTTGAATATTGGCGTTTTCAAAATAAAAGTTACCCTGCCACTCATTACCGTCTAGGGTGAAATATGATTCATCATCCATAATACACTCTACTTCGTTTTTTGCGTAGAAAATGCTTTTTACCAAAGTTGCAAGTCTCTTCTTCTGGGTAAGTTTTTGGTTTTCGGACACGGTGGGTTTAACTTTTCTTGTTCGTTTCGTAATCCCCATGCCTTGAAGATGCTTTTTTACCGTTTTGCCGTCACATTTGAATATTTTTCCGAGTTGCCTGTACGATTTAGCTACACGACCCGCCGTAATTTTCTTTAATTGGCTTTTCTTCGATGATTGACTTAAAGTACTTACTTTGCCGGAACCGAGTTTTCTAGTAGTACTATTTCGTAAGGAATAGGACGACAAAATATTATAAATAGTACTCCGGCTCTCCCCCATGTGAGTGAAATGCTTCACGATACTTGACTTCGTCCAGTCCGGGTGAGAGTCCCGAAAAATACACACGCTTTCTCGACGCCTCTCTTCGCTATTTGCCATAATAATTATTACACAAAAGCTAGTATCCCGAAATTTGTGCAATATTTTGACAGATAACAGAGCAAACAATTCATATTTTTAAATTTCAAATTTCGAATGCTTTACTCTTAAAACACCGAATGCAAACTTTGTCCAAATTTCATTCCGCATACGTTAATAAACAGCCGAGCTGCAAAATAATTACTTGGCCGGCAAGATTTTACAATTGGTTAGCAGAGAAAACATGCGTGGATTGCGTTTAGTTTGAAAAATCAGCAGTACTGTGGGCAGAGCGAAACAGACCACGTGACGCGAGCAGCCAATCGTGGGCGTGTTTGTTTTGTCATTCGGTGATTGTCAGCTGTCAGTGTCAAGTATAGTGTTTATCAATTATCAGTGATTTTTACCGTATTGCTATTTTTGAAGATACTACTTACTATAAAATGTAAAAAGCCTGCGAAAGTCCGAATCTAAGGCTCTCGCTGGTTAGGACGCGTGCCGACACTGCGCGCCCTAGAGTGTTTTTATAGAGCCGGAGGCGCGGAGGGAGAGCAGCCCTCGCCCGCCATGACGAAGCGCGGGAACGAGTGAGGCGAGCGGCTGAGGCTGGTCGCCGAAGGCGACCAACAAGCCGAAGCTGCGGAGCCGAGCGAAGTGACCGTGCGTCGTCATGCAAGGGCGGAAGGGCTGCTGTTCCCGCAGCGCCGGAGATACGGAAAGTCAACTTTTTCAACTTTGAAGTCGAATATCTCGGATATTTTTGATTTCAGAGAAAAGCTTTTTCCATAAAACATGCTTATTATAGCGAATTCTATACGATAAAACAATAATAAATAGGTGTTATAATAACAACAACATCCATCGAAATTTATACGACTTAAAAATTTTTCAACTTTGAAGTCGAATATCTCGGACATTATTTATTTTAGAAATAGAAGTTTTTCTAATAAAATATGCTTATTTTATTGTAATCTCGAAAATTTTATTTGGATGTGCCCTTTTGCGTTATTGCGGCAGAATAGTTGCGCCCATTTTGTGCATGCCAATTAGGTTTTATTGCACCTTTCATTTTGATGAACAAAATGGAATATTTTGCTTACCTACTGATTGCTTACCAAAATTTGACTAACCGTAGATCGTTTAATGCAGCTCAAATATTTAATTTGCTGACCAAAATAATTTAGAGCAGTTCAGTATATCATTAATTGCAGCCTGATTTATAAATGTTTGCTAACCATAAGTTGCTTACCAACTAGCTATTTTGGCTGACCAAATACATATTTCTGCTGACCAAAATATGAATATTTTGCTGATCGATTAAATGATAGCCTTAAAAAAATAATAAACGATATTTGCTATATTTTGCAGTTTTTTTTATATAAAATCGCCATAAACATATTAAAATATAACACAGTAGAAACAATTTCCAATAATTTTAAATTGCAAATTTAACTACACGTATATACGGGTGTCCTTCTAATCGCATAACGACTTTTGTCATAATATCGATTGTCAAAACTCTTTACGCATAAAATTGTTGCTCGTAAATGTGTTTTGGCATTAATTGTTCTATGGCATAATTTTTCCCTGTCATAATAGTTTGAACCATAATGTCGAATGTTATACAATTCTTAGTCATTATATTGATGGTTATAATTAATTTTAGTCATAATAATTGTAAGGTATAAAGTAGGTTAGGTTTGAACTAGGGCTCCCGCTACACGTGTTACAACCTATAGTAATGCGGTTGAAGTAGCAGTTTAGACGAATGGGAAAATTTATATGGGAAAAACAGACGACATGGGAATGAAATGAGGACCAATCGAACCTAATCGAACATTTTAATTAAACACAGTGTTGCTAGTACTTTGTAAAATATTGCTAAATTTATGAAAAACATGCCAGTTTTCGGCAATAAGAGTCGGTACAAGATTAGAAAGGGTCTCCTATATGAGGCAGTTAACTTTCATTGGACTGTAGTGTATATATTTTGTTGCAGTGTCTGAAAAATCGACTGGCAAAGACAACCTCATCCCATCCACGCCGATAATGAAGGAGCACTCAACAGAGCTCTGCTGCAAGGGCAACTGGCTGCTCAGAAAGAAGGTACATAAATAGAACTAAATAAGCATACAATCTATTCATAGAGATCTGATTTTTTTCTTGAAAAGGTAGCAATAAATGGCCAGACTTCGAGCAAACCTTTGATCTCATTCGTCCATATAATGCGGCCTTTACAACAATGTACTATAGCTGAAAACGTGACCTAGTTATAACCTACCTACTGTTCAGGTGTACGCTAAATGTAAGTGCTATAGCCACACATATAAGTTTTTGTGGCACGAATAAAATTGTCCTAAGGACTTCTCAACGATATTCATTCATCGATAGATTATATTTTCTTATGAGACAACGACACATGCAAATTAGAAATTAAGAACATTTAATTATAAGGTCGGGTACAAGTTTTAAAGTTATTCCCATAAAAATAATTGAAGTTTTTGTGTTAGAAAAAGGTTCATAATAAAATTTTAGTTATTAAAATTTATGTTTATTTGAATTTTTTAAATCCGTAAAACTATGCCTATGATATACGTAAATTACATATTATCATTATGTAACATCGATGGGTACTGATCAGCATTTTAGTTCATTTCTATCTTAGCCGGTGAACTTAATATCTACTATCAAATATTACTTCGAAATAAGTGTTTGAAACAGTTATCGATAAATTTAATACCGGAAGGAAGTCCCTAGTTAATTGACGTTTTTGCCACAAAAACTTCTATGTCTTTCTATTTTGATGCGGTTTTTTTTTTAATAAATAGAGTAATTCAAGAGGAAGGCTTATATTAAACACATGCATTTAGTCCTCAGCATTGCACTCAGGCGAAGCCGGTGCGGGTCGCTAGTGTCTCAATAAACAAAATTACTGTTTTGAACAATGACCTGGTGAGCAATATTATGTCTTAGTTGCTCGAACGTCTTTATAAAAATTAAAATGCCCTAGTTGCACAATGACTAATTAATTGTCCAAACGAAAAATCCCAGAATTGAAAGCCCTATCGGCATGGCAAATAAAAATCAGTTTTATTCCAATATTGCACCACCAGTTGATATTATTTTAATATGTGCCATTAGCTAGTGATTTGCAGTCATCACAAAAGCGAAGAATTATCTCAAACCGCATACGATTCCTCAGAAAATTGACAGAATATTTACATAGGTAAAGCGTGGGTTAGTTTACTGTACCATGTGCATGTAAGCGTTTCTGTGTACATAACAGTGTAAACTTGTATGTTTACTGAATAAATAAATTAAATTAAAAATATTTTAAATCAAAACGCCCGTATACGGTACACAAAATACACAAAACAAAAATTCTATACTTCATTTTCGTTCCCCGTAAAAAACCTAATTTTTCCCAGTATAAGTAGGCCCCAGTAATTTAAATAGGCTCACGCAGCTGCTTTATTTCGGCTTTGTTTTACGATTTTAACAGTCGTTCCCAGTTTATTAGAAAGCTGAAAACAGCTACAAACGGCAGTAAAGGCGGGTGTTTTGTGACACGTACGCAGAGTTAAGCCGTAGCCTCTTTTCAGGGCTCTTTAAAAGAATCATCTCATGTAACATGTTTAGAGACTGGATCTGATGTAGCGATCTCAATATTAACCTCGTCCTGCCCAAACATATTTAAATAGACTTTCAGTTTCTGCCCAATGTTCTTAATTAAGCACAAGTTAATTTTGATGGGTTCTGCCCAAGATATTATTTGCTGAAATTTGTGTGTAAAAAGTAAGTAGGATTTTTTATATTATTTTTTAGGTTATAGGGGTTAGATATTAAATAGACTGAGCTAGATATTTCGTCGATATCTTATGTTCTTTATTAAGAACATTGGGCAGATTTTAGTAAATTTATTATCTTTGATTTGGCATTTATTACGAACATTGGGCATGAACTTCATAATTAAAATATAGTATTTATTGAACAATTAAAGGAAAATAAATTAAAGAGCCTGGATTTTAAATGATTTTTATCGTGGAAAATAATACATATACAGAACTTGGTAGTCCACAGTGGCCATGATTAATGTTATCCCATTGCACCTTTTCAATTACACACAGTTCAGATCTATGCTATTTCCTGTTTTTTGCACCGCAGTCTGGTTAGTTTTTTCAACACATACAGTCAAAATATCATCGTTTAAATGTTCAGTAAAGTAGTTCAGAATTGACCGATGTTCAGTGTGGTCGGGCAACAAATTAGGGACTGATACCTGTTCTGGCAAGTTAGGTGCAAATGAGTCATCACGCCACGCAGGAATTGGAACTGGTGACGACTGCAATGGCAAAGAGCCTCTGGTTGATCCAGCTTGTAAGTCTCTACTTTAACTACCTCTCTGCTACCACCTCGTCTACCATGTTGACCGTAAAATCTGCGACCACATCCATCTCTGACATGTCTAACTGTTTCGTAGGTAGAACTTGAGTTAAGCGGTATTGGTAGTCAGTTCTGCCCAATGTTCTCAATAAACCACACTTTTCGATGAGTTACCTTGAAAAATCTAAAATAAAAACTTTTCCAAAAATAAAGCTATTGTGACATATTAGAGCTATATTGCTTTACATCTATATGGTACTCATTAAAAACGCACGGTTGATTATCAAGGTAAAGAGGGATGGAAGTTACCTCTCCAGCGAAATTGCACCATCCTTGACACGTGGCGTGACACTGATCGGCGAGTCCGCGGAAGTTCACCACAAGGGCTTGATTAAGTATTGGCTAATACTCCAAACAATCAGAAACAAGTAAATAAAAATCGCAAAGTGCGAAACATTTGCCCGCTGTGCGGCAAATTTGAATATGTGATTAATTGAGAACACTGGGCAGAATTCGGAAGTATAAATAAAAAAGCTTGGGCAGGAACTATCAAATCTAATTTGTTCTTAATTGAGAACATTGGGCAGGACGAGGTTAATAAGGATATGACTAGTGCAATTCGTTAAATGCATGTCATGTTGTTTTATATAAGGTCTTAATTTTTACTGTGCATTGTGAAGAAGAAATATTAAAGAAGAAGTTACGATAAGTTACATTGTTTTTGTGTGTAGAAAAAATAATAAATTATACCAGTCATATCCATATTAATATTGAGATCGCTACATCAGATCCGGTCTCTACTCATGTTATTCGCAGAAAAAATGTATCAAGCCATAAAATTAGATATATTTCAACTATGATTGATGTCGTGAAGCGAATGATAGTCATCATAGAAATATATCTAAATAGAAGGAAAGACCTGTCGTCATGATGATGATGATGATGATTATGTTGTTGTTGTTGTGTGGGGACGCCCAGCCGGTGTCAGGCGGACTGTCGATCACTTGTGTTCATTCAGCGCAGTTCCCCGTTGCACAGAATATAAATAGAGCAGTATGGAAGCTAGGCTTACTTTTTGAAATAAATACCTGCGCTCCATTAGAGCGTTAGGGTTGTCGATCGCGCGCTGTCTGGGCGCGCGCACGTAACAGACGCAAAGCGCGGCCACTCGTTTCAACTTCAACGCGGCACTCGCGACTGACGGCACCGTGAGATTCGCTTAGGGGCCGTGTAAAAGCGCGCGTCTATGTGTGCCTTCGTTTCTATCGTTTTGTTTTTAGCTTCCTTACTGCTTTAGCTTATATATATTCTGTGCCCGTTGTTGGAGCCAGCACTAGTTACTGTCTCGACGGTGCTCCCACACAGCGCTTCACCTGTCGTCATGTTTAGATCTGAATGCTGGGCCGCAAAGAGGACGGAGGAAACGAGATTACATGTGGCTGAGATAAGAATGTAAATATGGATGTGTGGCGTGACGAGAATGGATTGAATGAGGAATTAATATAAGAGGAAATCTGAAAGTGGCGCCAATCGTAGAAAAGTTACGAGGACATCGCCTATCGTGGTATGGGCATGTGATGCGGAGGGATGAAAGTCTCGTGACAAGACGAGTGTTCGGTTTGAATGTCGAAGGTTCTGGAAGAAGAGGTAGACCAAGGAAGAGGTGGATGGATTGTGTGAGAGATGATATGGCTAGGAAGGATATAAACGCTGAGATGACGGGTGACGGGTGAGGTATGGAAGAAGAAGACATGCTGCGCATTTTCCATCACTACATTCGCTTCCACGACATCAATCATGGTTGAAAAATATTTTAAAACGCTCTTTCCTGTAGCTACATGCTCTGGATATTACAAACTAGGAGCTTAATAAACGTTCATATAATAATAACACTATTAACTAAAATTATAAATTAAATACAAACTAAAGATAGTAAAATTAAGTTTGTTTTCGGTTTCCGCGATTAATCACTCATTGTAATAAAACAACTTAAACGGATTGAATCGCGTATAATTATTACTATATTTTTAAGTACCGACTAGGGCAGGCAATACCGGTTTTACCTGTATGGGCAAATACCGAAAAATCGATTTTTCGGTATTGGCCCATACAAGTAAAACCGGTATTGGATGCCCTAGTCCGGACTTAAAAATATAGTAATAGTCACTAGTGGCCTCCACCAGGCGCGTTACAGGTCCCTGAATAGCCGGCGCGCACTTGGTCCCCAGGGTCCTAGCGTCTCGATCCCAAACGCCTCAAATAGTACCGCAAATGTGACCCATAATGTAAAAAACCTGGCGTGGGATTTATAGTATATTACATAACTTAGGGTTGTAATACAAAGAAAGGCCGAGATCGCAGAAGTTTGTGGCCCGAGCTGCAAGCGAGGGACGTAAATATGCGATCGAGGGCTTTCTTTATTACCTCCCGTGTTGTGTACATCATTTTATGTCTACACTTGGCCAGAAACAATGCGCGCGTACGGAAAAAGTCACTTTACGGCCAGGTGTGGCATAAACATTTTTAGGGTTCCGTAGCCAAAATTGCAAAAACGGAACCCTTATAGTTTCGTCATGTCCGTCCGTCTGTCTGTCTGTCTGTCTGTCTGTCCGTATGTCACAGGCATTTTACTCAGAAACTACATGATGGATATTGATGAAATTTGGAATATAGATGTGTTTTATGAGCCGCTACTTAGTTTGGTATATAAATAATTAAAATAAATATTTTTAGGGGGGGCACTCCATACATGTTAAAGACAGTAAAAAATAACTGGCCAAGAGCATGTCGGACCATGCTCAGTGTAGGGTTCCATAGCCGTAACTATAAGGTAAAAAATACGATGTTAAAAAAGTATAACAACAAAAGAGCGTATCTTCATAGCAATTACGTCCTTTTGTTGAGAAGCGCAGTTTATCGGCAATAACTCAAAAACGGTTCATTCCATCTTAATAAAAATAATTTTCTTGGAAAGTATTAATTAAGCGTTACCTTCGTGATTTTTTTCATATTTTTCGGACATACGGTTTAGAAGATAGAGGGGGGGGACACAATTTACGCAACTTTCGGAGCGATTATTTCCAAATATATTCCCTTAATCAAAAACATTACTTTAAAACCTTATAGTGTTTTTTAAAGAGCTGTCGAACTATATACCACACGTTGATATTTGCTGAGAAATTTTTTTTTTAGCTTCTGTAACATGTATGGAGTGCCCCCCCTAAAAATATTTATTTTAGTTGTTTAACTACCAAACTAAGTAGCGGCTCATACAAGACATCTATATTCCAAATTTCATCAATATCCATCATGTAGTTTTTGAGTAAAATGCCTGTGACATACGGACAGACAGACAGACAGACGGACGGACACGACGAAACTATAAGGGTTCCGTTTTTGCCATTTTGGCTACGGAACCCTAAAAATTTTTTCAGCAAATATCAACGTGTGGTACATAGTTCGACAGCTCTTTAAAAAACACTATAAGGTTCCTAAGTAATGTTTTTGATTAAGTGAATGTATTTGGAAATAATCGCTCCGAAAGTTGTGTAAATTGTGTCCCCCCCCCCTCTATTTTCTAAACCGTGCGTCCAAAAAATATGAAAAAAATGACGAAGGTAACGCTTAATTAATACTTTCAACGAAAATTATTTTCAACAAGATCGAATTAACCGTTTTTGAGTTATTGCCGATAGGTAAACTGCGCTTCTCAACAAAAGGACGTAATTGCTATGAAGACAGGCTCTTTTGTTGTTGTACTTTTTTTACATCGTATTTTTTACCTTATAGTTACGGCTATGGAACCCTACACTAAGCATGGTCCGACATGCTCTTGGCCAGTTATTATTTATAATATACCTAATCTGTTAGTGTTATTAAAATGAATGAGTATGAGTTCAAATATGGTTAAAGTTTTAATGTTAATATCGACTCCATAGCTTTCTTTCATCTTACCGCGCGATGAGAAATCCGGGGCTTGATCACCATCATTTTAACCCATTCACTTCTGAACATAGGTCTCTCTCCACTTGATGCAATAAACAGCCGGTTCGATGCGAGGTCCGATAGGGCGTTAAAGTTCTCGAATTGAGACCACGAACAGAAGACGCAGCGTGGGCGGGTGGATTTCACAGCGTTTCAAACGCCGTCATCACCAATCCCGAAATTTCGACAATTCTCTTTAAGAATGTATCCCATTATTTTGATAAAATCAGAAAATAATACCTACTATTTTCATGTTTTGATCAAAAATTATGTAATTTTTAAAAAGATATCATAATATCAGGATTGGTGATGACGGCGGTTGAAACGCTCTGAAATCCACGCGGGCCGACCTCCTACAAGATGGTCTGACGGCGTGGTAAAGGTCGCCAGAAATCGATAGCGGCCCAAAGGACTGTTCATCGTGGAAGATAAGATAAGACAAAATGTATTCAGGAACTTTACAGACAATATTCTTAAAATGAATACCCTGATTCCTAAATAGGTAAATCCTGTCTAATCTGTGATCTTGTGTATAGGATAAACAACAGTGCTCCTCCCTCCCCGTAATAAAGTTATGCAAAACGATGTAGTTAACAGAAACTTTTAAACAATGAAAATTTGACAAAAAATAAAGAGTATAAAGGAGGTATAAAACAAATGAAAGAAGTTTAAATTAAAACTTTTGTATCTAATATTTTACAATATATACAACTGTGCATATGTCACCGCCAACTAGCTTAATTAGCCATTTAGTTAACTGCCTAGCCTTTACATTTAAATTTTAGGTTAGGTTTGTTAGTGAGATTGTGTCCCTCAGAGCAGAAATAGAAGGCTTCGTCGACCTGCTGGCGGGTTATAATTTAGTGAAAATGCTAGGCATTTAACCAAATGGCTGATTAAACCAGTTGACTGCGACACATATACTGTGTGTGTGTGTGAATGTGTGTGCGTGCACACGTGGTTGGGTGGGTATTGTGATTATGTGATGATATTTAGTATGTCCATCTTGTTGGTGGACGTCCGACGCTGCGCTTGCCGATTCGTGGTCTCCATTCGAGAACTTTTCCAAGATGGACAGATGATCTGGTTAAGGCTGCTGGCTCACGGTGGATGCAGGTTGCTTCCAACCGAATTAAGTGGAAATCTATGAGGGAGGCCTATGTCCAGCAGTGGACGTCCTATGGCTGAAATGATGATGATGATGATGATTTAGTATGTCCTCCATATCTGTATTCTGTATAGGTTTTATTTCGTATCGAGTTCGCTACTGCTACTCAACTTCAAAGCTAAGCAAACGAAAATTCAACTAATCAGATGAATTCACATAAAAACCTTACAACATTATTTTTGTTCTGGATAAAGATTCGTATCTTTACAACTGCAGATCAGCATTCTTGTATCGTAGAAATACGTCGGAGTAATAACACTGTAAGAAAGCTGTACGTTTCTTACATATTAATCGTCAGAAAAAACCACAAGTTGAATTGTAATGTTGATTTTCTCTCCACAATCCCTTTGATATGAAGAGAGAAATAGCATATGCTTATTTAAAATGTACGACAGACTGTATAACTCGATTATCCAATTTTACTACCCCAATATTTTTATTTCCCATCGTATTTTTTCTCATTTCATTTATTCCTCATCGTGTCTTGCCAATTGAATATTTCACCGAGTGTTTTAACTTCTGATTGACGTTTCCGCTGAAAGACATTTTACCCAGTTGGTTTTTTTCCCATTCTATATTTATTCACGAATACATATTTTACCAAATAATTGAATGGCGTTAAATAGATTTTTTTTCGAAAATGTAAACGTACCTATTACCAGTGTCCAGTGTTATAGAGCCTTAAAAGTAGTCATCAAAACCTATGATGGCTGTGCCATTAGCTGACATCACGAGGCTTTATAACTCTGCAGGTTTTATGACGTCATAAAACACAGGCATCTAAAGCCTCATTTTTATGATGATCTAATCTGTAAATGGTATTTGTTTCGATTATCGCAATTTTTTTACACATTATTCACGTATTTGTTTATTTTCTCAAGTTACATTTTCTAGTAGGTATATAAAAAGTAACAACAAATGAAAATTAATACAAAATAGTAATTTATCATAAAAAAACCTAACCTAAAGTGCTACAAGCAGCGGGGCAGGGCCTAAGCTATACCGGTGGATAGGGCCGCAGAATGAGGAACCTCTTGACAATACGCGCCGTGCCCAGCAGGCTTATGATGGTACGCTTTGTCGCGCGATAAATAAACTATGAAGCGTATGTCACTCGCACACACTATTTATCAGAACGTACCCTAACCCACAGCCATTGATCTAGCCATTAATTTAGCGAGTCTCTTGAAGTGTGTTGGTTGAGGTCGAGACTCTCCGCTCAAACAATTATCCTGATAGAAAAAGGATAATAATAATTATAACGCAGGGCAGCTTGTGACGAGCTGTTGGGGAGTAGCGACCCCACGTACCCGAGTGCTCCGGGGGGTCCTTAGGGAGGGTCATGGGATTTAGTGAAAGGACCTCCGCCTCTGGCTTGCCTTAACCGGCCGTCCAGAGTGGAGTCGCGAGAGCTATATGCTCCAGGCGTGGAAGTGATAAAAGGCATAACGCCGCGAGTACCCTCGGAGAAAGCGCAGCACACCTCTCGACACCCTGCAGCCCTCGGCAGCGGTGTTGCCCCTGGGCCATTGCTCATAATGTCGCTATTTAACAGGGGCCCATCAGCGGAGGGCAAGTCACGGTCTGTCAGTGCCGCGAAAGCCACGAGACACTTTTCCTGACAGGCGCCGTCATGTCTCAATCCATAGCCTAGTATCTAGTTCATAATTCCACCACCATAACCCAGTAAATTTAGATTCCATCAATCAACAATAGCCCTTGCATCTGGCGGGGGCTGTCTCTGCGTGCGTCCCGTGACACGGGCAGGGACAGCATCCGCTGGGTGTACACGTTGCCTTTCATTAAATTGTCGAAAGGGCCTCTACGCGTTGGCTTCGGCTCCGCGCACGCCTCCCAAACGGCCGGGACACTATTGTCTCGTGTACGGGAAAGACATACAAAATTATACTCAATATTTTATTGTATTTCTTACAATACAATAATATATTCATGATACTAATGGAAATACTATATGCCTCGGGCGGACTGGTTATTTCTCTTCTAATAAGATATTAATGATGAGCATAGGGGTCGTACTTTTGATGCCGATGACGTAAAAATGACGTCAAGCTACATACAGAATGATTCATTTTAGGTTTTAGAATGATTATGGTATGGTATTATGGTATGGTATGGTATCGTAAAAGCAATGAATTAATTTTACCACTGCTTGATATAAGCCATTTTATAAATCAAGATGTGTCTGCTTGTGTTATCTTATTTATTGAATCGGGAAATTGGAAAATAAATCAGAAACGCATTTTGATATAGAAGCGACCGCATAAATATAATACGTTCGGATGAGTACATATCAAATCGCATATCCGATTGACATTTCCAATTTTCCGTTAAAATAAAAAACAGACTTATACATTTTTACTTAGGTACAATCTTCTACCATTGACACCAATGCGCAACGCGTTTCAATCATTTGGGTACGAAGTTCTTTTATTATTTATTTATCGACACTTCAACAAAATACAGACTAAAACAATGTGATTTCATAGGTTTTAATAATGACACTTCATGTAAACCTAATTTGGATCTAAAATTATATATATATATGACGAGGAGGGCCTAAAACCATTACCTTTGGGTTCCGGGTCACCTTAGGTCACCTTAGTGGTATGGTCCAATAATTATCCAATAACCCAGTATCCGCACCAGTTTGTGTATTGGTGTATCGCTCTTCATGTCTTTCTTTACACAATCTAAATGTCGCATTGGTAATAAACGAAGTTACACGATAATTTCACAGAAATAGGCTCAATCAAGGACCTTTAAATAATAGCCGGACGTAGCGTCGCTAACAGATAAGTGAAGCACGTATAGTAAGCCGGCGCTTTGTACTTACGAGCAGCACGCACACGTCCACCAGCAAAGCGGGCCGGTCGGCTGCCATAACGCGGCGCACTTCCCCGAATGCAGACGTTGACGTTTGAAATTTATATGATAAAAATATGCCTTCTTGCGTAGTAAAAGTCTGTCGAAACAACACTTGTAGCAGCAAAAAATATCAAGGAATCACTTTTCACACGTAACATAATCTTTAAAGCACAATTTTACATCGATTTACTATTTTAAATTATAACATCAAATTGATTGTCAAAAGTCAAAGCCAGAGCCAGTGTGACCAATTAATAAATGGGGCAATTACCTGAAATGTCGGGATTTTCTTGTAACAGAATATGATTTTTTATTAAAATAGTATCATTATTTAAGGTTACGGATGTACAATGAATCCTTATTCATAAAACATACATGATATTTAAATTAAAAAGGTTATATAAAAAACAGACTTCAAAAACTAAAAAAAGAAGATTTTTTTTTTTATTTAAAGTTAATATACCATTTTTTTGAGCTCTGTGCTATTTGAAGTCAGTTAAATAAATTTTTCTGTACTTTTATTTATTTTAGCTATAGCGACTTAATCGTTTACCCTGTTAAACTCACGACAAGTTTTACTTTTGAAATTAAAAGTATAGTTTAAACGTATACGCTTAAAATATTGTTTATTTTTACCTGCCTGAACCGAAACAAAAAAAAGCATTTAAAATATTCCTCCTCCGTGACAAACTTACAAGTGTACAAAATGTTACTAAAACATTCTGTGTTTTTATTTCCTGTCAAACACGTTTATTTCTAATGATGATGTGACATTGATATTTGATAGACATAAATAAATATATAACGAATATTTCTTACATTGGGGAAAATTTGATTTACATGGCAACACTCTATCAACGCAAACATGTTTACTCGGCGGCCATTGCTAAGCTTCACTCGTGTGTTAGACCGCGCGGTATTCTTCTTTTTTATACATCCATGGGCTCAATCGCTTATATTTCCCAAAGAAGACTGACAATCCATCGGTCAACGTCATATTTCCTCCTTTTTTTCTAAACTGCCTGCATTACTCAAAAAGGATCTAATACTAAATGGTCAGTCACAACTAGCGCCCTCTCTGTGACTTTATCCAAGCCAATAATCAGATATTTTTGGCTAATGTAACGTTGTTATTTTATCACGATACGACATATACATACAAATGTCCCCTATGTCGCTTCCTTTGGGCAGGGTGCCCATAAGACTAGCTGTGTTGCCTCGCTGGATAGCAATGCCTATCCGCTGAGTGAGGAACGAGCCAGTCCTATGGTCACCGGAGGACCGGATAAGCAAATACCTAATTTTATTTTAAAGTTTGTTGCGTCCGGTCCCCACGTACCTGGGTCCCATGCGTTTGCCGTGGAGACCCTGGGGTCTCCACGGCAAACGCCGCAAATACGTAACTGTCGCCGTGAGTTGCGTATTTACGACGTTTTGCTGCCTCCCGCTGCAACTAATACAATGAAAGAATAAGTAAACAGAGGGACCATGCCCAGCCTGTGCCTCAATTACGGGAGTGCAACACAATAGATTACCATTTCCAAAAATCTTATTCGAACCAGCCTTTTATTTTGATTTTTCTATTAAAAGTGGTTCTCTTTCAGGACATTGAACCAAAACTACCAAAGGACCAGAAGACTGGACCCTGTTACATGCACACAGTCGAGCTCGACTTCAGACATGCTGTACGGTCCACGCACACAGACAAAAGCATCGAGGCGAAACGAAAAGTAAGTAGGTAGCTATACAATAACTACAAAAAAATAACAACTCTAAAATAAGCGTCATAAAATTAGGAGATTACGTCACAAGGGAGCAGAAGGATTTATTCACAGCGAGGGCGTATATTAATCCTCAGCGACGCGAAATATTTTATAATATAATCTAAAACGAAGCGAAATATCCAATAATATAACCTAATAGCGAGGGATTCAAGTTTTCTAGCCCAAGATGGAAATAATTTTGCTACCGTACGACACTGCTTTTCACACTTACTGTAAATAAAAAAAAGTGCTGAGCAAATTTAAACCGTACAAGGTGCTGTGGGAGGTGGTGCTGTGTGAGAACTGTCTGCAAAATTAAGAAAGGCAGGTCATTAAAAGGATCATGAACAAAATCTTGAACAAAAAATGCCACTGAGATCTTACATCTAGAGATAGATTAGGTAAAAATAAAAATAAAACTCGTTTTTAATAAATAAATAGGCTGACCCAGCGGACGAACCCTTATTTCCATACAAAAGTGGGGGACAGCTATGTCCGCTGGGTCACTGCTTATAAACAAGTTATAATAAAACATATTTGCATTATGCATTATCTGTCTTTTAAATGAGCATACACTTTATTAAAAAATATCCGAATAAAGATTTCCTTTCAATTTTAGTCGGAGAAGGTGAAATTTCGTTGACAAAGAAAAGTTGATTCACCCATATACTATAATAATAAAAAGCTTGCTTTAACCGGCCGTCTCGAGTGGAGTCGCGAGAGCTATGTGCTCCAGGTGTGGAAGTGTTAAAGGGCATAACGCCGCGGGTACCCTCGGAGAAAGCGCAGCACACCTCTCGACACCCTGCAGCCCTCGGCAGCGGTGTTGCCCCTGGGCCATTGCTCATAATGTCGCTAAATAGGGGCCCATCAGCGGTGGGCAAGTCATGGTCTGCCAGTACCGCGAAAGCCATGAGACACTTTTCCTGACTGACCTGAACTTGTAAAAACCCATGAAAAGTAATGACGTTCACAGAGTAAGATACGGAAAAAGCCGCTTTCTGGCCAAGTGTAGAGAATTATGTACACAACACGGGAGGTAGTAAAGAAAGCCCTCGATCGCATATTTACGTCCCTCGCTTGCAGCTCGGGCCGTAAACTTCTGCGATCTCGACCTTTCTTTGTATTACCACCCTAGTTGTGTAATGTACTATTTTATGATGGGTTAGCGGATACTGCTAATACAGCCAGGTATTGAAGAATAGTATATTACCTATGTAAATGAAACGGGTTAGGCTCGTAAAACACATTTTCCCGAAATGTGCACTTTCTGTAAAGGTGCATTTTCTTACAATGATCACTTTCCCGGAAAGTACACTTTCTTTAAAAGTTAACTTCCCAATATGTACACTTTTACAGAATGTGCACTTTCTGTAAAGGTGCATTTTCATAAAATGATTACTTTCCCGAAAAGTACATTTTCTCTAGAAGTTCACTTCCCGATACTAAAGAAAATCCTAGAAATTTCCTAGAAAGTAAATTTTAGGGGTGATGGTATTATAGTCCCATTTAGACCATGCCACAACTTGCATGTGCGTGCGTGTGTATGTGCGTGCGTGCGTCCTTTTCAGAAATGTGAAAGTGTAGATTTTGGGATAGTGCACTATTTGAAAAAGTGCACATTTCGGGAAAGTTTCCAATTTGGGAAAGTATACATTTTGGAAAAGTGCACTATTAGAAAAAGTGCACATTTCGGGAAAGTTTCCAATTTGGGAAAGTATACATTTTGGGAGTGCACATTATGCGGAAAGTGCACCTTTGCGCAAAGTGTACATTTCGGGAAAGTGTGTTTTACGAGCCTAACCCAATGAAACAAGTGTCAATTATTGAAAATCACCTGTTTCTTATTTTTAAATTAGGGTGACCCGAATTCATTGACCGCGAGCGCGAGTGTATATATATGGAAAACTCATATTTTTCTCGCTTACCGTAATATTTCATAATGAAGGCACGTAACAAAAATGTTTCAAAAGGGAGGGTTATGTGTTTGACCGGTATGTATGTATGTATATACATACCGGTCAAACACATAACCCTCCTTTAGGCTTCATAGGTTTTGCACACAGGCGCTGCTGTGTGTCGGCGCAGCCCTTTTTTTTTTCTTTAAATTGACAAACTCGCAACCCATTCCCGGGCATAGCGATTGTCGGACCGGGTGGTTGGCCGTAGCGTTCCCTGGGGTCGAACCAGGTCGCTAGCCAGACCACCCTAGGGTGTCCGACTGTGTGACACACACAGTCGACACGCAGGTGGGGCTGGGTGAGTACCGGGGGTGCCTGGAGTCGAACCAGGTCACCTTGCCCGGCCTACCACGCCTTGCCCGGCCTACCACGAAAAGGGCGCAGCCCTGGGCTTGCCTAATACATTAGGCAAGGAATAATAATAATTACCGCGAAACAAAATCGCGGAGTGAGACACGCCTTCTCACACGATCTCTAGAATTCGTAGGATTGCCTTATTTCCCGTAGAATTCTAAAAATACGGCAAATACGGCGGGTCGCGTTTATTTGCTGAATCAACAGGAAACAATTTCCTGGATTTATCTGGGACGTCTATTTTTTCTTTCTATTCCCCGTGTTGTAACGTGTATTGTTTAATTTGCTGTTTCTCTATATTTGCTGTCTTGTAACGGGGTAAATTTCCCAGAATGGCGAAGGAAACCAGAAATAAGGCTTATTAGTACTTCGCCCGGAACCACAGATACTTACTGTAACTGGACTTTCTATTTGTATGAGTTCATAATTATAAACCTAGTATTGAAACTACTTGTTATGTGTCACATATTGTTAAAAATTATGACCGTTTTATTTTACTTTTTACCCGACTGCGGCGAAGCCCAAAGGAGGGTTATGTGTTTGACCTGTATGTATGTATGTATGTCCGTTCCTGTGTCCGCTCGTAACTACTCAACGGCACATCCGCTTTGATAAATGATACATCATTAGATTCGTCTTGATGGTGCGAGTGTCACTGCGTATCAAATTCGTTAAAATAAACAAAATGGCGGATTTTATGCAGTTTCAATGTGCACCGCGGTCGGGTTTTTTTCAGTAAAAATGTGGTTATTTTTAAGGTGTATATCATACTATATTAATATCTACACTTGACGTAGAAATGGCTCACCCCTGCCGAGCTCTGATTATAACACAATGTATTGTGGTTCAGTGGTTCAATAAGCAATCAAGAAAACCATCTAGCTGCCGTTCTTACGGAATCCTGAAACAAGTACTACTAAATTATTTTCCATTTGTTTGCAGGTAATAAGAATGTTGTTCGTTATTATATTGGAGTTTTTTATCTGCTGGACGCCACTCCACGTTATAAATACAGTAAGTTTGACAATAAACATTACCTACATATAGTTTGCAGAGGTTGGAAAAAGGTTTTATTAAAAAAATACATATGGCAAATGCGGAAACTACATCAACAACAATCTTGGTGCTTGGCAATAATTCTTCCGTTTATTACAAAATGTGTTTAAATACCTACTAAAAAAAAATCTGGGTAAATCTTGCACACATCGATCTAGTTTCAACCAAACTAAGCGATTTGTTCCAGGGTCTTAGATAATTTCAATGTATTTAAATATTATTTTTAAATATGTACATGTATACAAGAATTGCTTAGTTTGGTTAGAACTAGATCAATTTGTGCTGTCCCGAATATTTATTTCAGTAGGTATGTAAACATTATATACTTATTAAACGGAAAGATATTTGCCAAGTATCAAGACTCTTGCTTGTGATGTTGCCATGTGTTTTTTGCAATAAAACCTTTTTTCGACCTCTGCAGACTTAGCGTAGTCTGACTCTATTTTGCTTCGTTTTGGTATTGTTTATTTTTTTAGTTTTTGGCAATATTTGATTATACTGCGGTTGGTTTTTTCCTTTTTTTTAATATATAGGTATTTGTTTAGTTTGGACATGGCGAACCAATAATCTTTAAAAACTAAACAAGTTTCTTTTAGATTTCATTTAGGTTTATTTTCTTGGGTTTAGTTTAGTTTTTACTTAAGTTTAGTTTAGTAAGTAGGTAGTTCTATTTTATTTGTTATTTGCATTTTTAGAACTAATTTAGGTAAGTATATTGTGTTAGAACCGTTGGCAAGGCCATGTCTTGCTTAGCTAACTGCATTGCTGACTGGAGACCATTTTGGTTGCACATCACCGAAAAATAATAAGTATAGAAGCGTGGACGCTCAAAATCGGCCTACGTTACTAAAGAGGCGGACCTAGTACTTAGTCTTGAAAAAAAACCTATAGCATCAAATGAATTTCTCACGTCAGTAGGTTTGGAACCAATCACAATTTTTGACGTGATAACGTCTTATAATTCGATGGAGCCGGCTGCACGCACGAAAAAGTGTGACGTCATGGGCCGTTACCTTGCAGGGTCGTTACCTGTCAAATAGGTACTTTATATTATTCCAGCACTAAAATCGTTAAGACGATAGTTTCTTACAAATTGTTAATAAAATAGCCCTTATTCCCTAAGATACGGCTGTCAAAAATCTCTATTGAATAACAAGAGACCAGTGGCGGATTTGCCCTAAGGCCTAGTAGGCCCGGGCCTAGGGCGGCCAGATATTAGGGGCGGCCAATCGTGACAAAAAATCACTGCTGCTGCTGAGAAAAGGGCGGCTGGTACTCAAGACGAAGTCGAAGTCGAAGTCAAAGTCAAAGTCAAAGTCAAAGTCAAAGTCAAAGTCAAAGTCAAAGTCAAAGTCAAAGTCAAAGTCAAAGTCAAAGTCAACGTCAACGTCAACGTCAACGTCAACGTCAACGTCAAAGTCAAAGTCAAAGTCAAAGTCAAAGTCAAAGTCAAAGTCAGGGTCAAGGTCAACGTTATCACGTTCGACTATCGTCAGTAAACCGACTTTACAGACAACCGATTTTTTTTGTCTTTTAAACGATATGCAACCTTTTGATATTGCGCCTTCTCAAACTTAATATTAATATTTATCATACATTACTTTAGACTCAAACATAGTAAGCATCAAGTTGGTTATCTGCCCCACTGATACATAAGACGTATTGATTTCAAAAAGTGGGCGTTATGGGGCAAATCTCAATATCATTTTTGTTCAGCGTTATCGTTCCATACTTACATCATCATATCGATAAACGCCATTAGAACCCACGGTGTTTACGCCGTTTACGGTGTTTAAAGGTATCGATATGTCGAAGTTGCACATCGATACCTTTAGACTCAAAGGACGTAAACGCCGTAGGTTCTAATGGAGCTTACGCCCTTTGAGTCTAAATGTATCGACATCTGTGTTCGCGTTTTTTTTGTGTACCTATTGTCTCATATAAAACTGTAACGATATGTCTAAATACTTCTCTCTTCTATTCAATTAATTCCCTTAAATTAATTTATTTACTCATCCTATTTTCTCAAACACCAGGGATGTGTGATTTCGTAATTAAAATTGGTATAACCCGCCGCAGAATTGTTTGCTAAAGTTGAACAATCATAAAGGAACTTTTTTCGGTATCTAAATGAAGTGCAAATTAAATTAGCGCTGCCAGAAGAATTTTAAAAATTATACCGCCAATTCCGCGAAATTATACAAAATTGGATGTCAGGATACAAACAGTAGCAAAATATGGAATATTACTATTTTTAACGCAAATTAACTCGTACATACACTAGGGTGTTCTGACATTTGGGATTTTCTGAATATCGTAATGAAATAGGACTGAAAAGGTGCATAATTTTATCCATAATAAGTGAAAAAATCTATTTATATATTGAAGGGTTCTACCAGCAGCCAAATAATGAAATTAGGAGTGATTTTTTAGTCATTAAAAAAAATCAAATGACAATTATATTTCTAATTTATTGTGCTAACATGTAACTACACTTACATTAAAAATAAAACATAGGTTTGCTTGCAGTTTTTCCTTGCGAAACGACACAATAGTTTCCCAGAGTTTAATGTTTTAAGAAATGAGAATGTGAATTAAGCCAAGTTTAATTTATAGGCTTCAAACAAAAAAATATTAAGTACAAGTTTATTTAGTACTTAATATTCTTTTGTTTGAAGCCTATAAATGTATGAAAAGATACCGTAAAAGTAGAATTTTTTTGCAAAACATACGATAATTCAACAATTTAAGAGACACTGAAAAGTGATAATTTTGTGGTTCACTCCTTTCGCTCAAATTTACTCTCTATTTGTGTTCTAATGTATGTGGTATATGTACGTGGTCGTATTTGGTTAACATTTCACTGCTTTGTAAATGATTAATAAGAGCAATTACGCTACGCATAATTTATGTAAAGGCAATTTGTGAAGAATACGTGTTTTTAGCTCTGAAGAGAGTAACCGTTAAAAGTAATCAATTCAATTCAATTCAATAATTTATTGGTAAAATATAAGGTATTTAAGGTATTTATTGGTAATCCAAGGGTAAATAAGAAAGATCTCGTATCATGAATAAAATATTTATTAATTAAAAAACATGCTAACATTTTTTTATTCAACCGCCGGTAGAGCCCTAAAAGTAGATAGCTAATATTTTTCCTTTATTTTTCCTTAAATATGAATACAATTACGCATCTTTTCAGTGCTATTGCATTAAGATATTCAGAAAATCCCGAACGTTGGTACACCCTACCGTACACAACTCTGGGGCTTCAAGAGTTTTTTTAAAGATCCGATCATGCCTTGGCTTTCGCCCTCCTGTAAAACAATATCAAATTAAATAGGAAGGGTCTAGTGCCAGCTTCGAAATTTGATCTTCCGATGGTTAGAATTGCCGCACTTGTAATAGGAGTAATCAGATACCGCCCTAAAGCAACACAAGGGATACTTTACACGTTACCTAATGCTAAAAAGTAAATTTTTATAACAAAAAATAAAAACCGACTTCCAAAAACTTAAACTAAAAACCAAAAAATAATATGTTAATTACCCCAAAGAAATGGATAATCAACGATTAATATATACATATACAGATATTTATACTTTTTAACCTGTTATTTTTGAAGTTGGTGCCTGCCGCGTAAAGCTGGCTGTTTTGAGCTCCTTAGCTGGCACCGACTTCAAAAATAACAGGTTAAAAAGTATAAATATCTGTATATGTATATATTAATCGTTGATTATCCATTTCTTTGGGGTAATTAACATATTATTTTTTGGTTTTTAGTTTAAGTTTTTGGAAGTCGGTTTTTATTTTTTGTTATAAAAATTTACTTTATTTTTAAATTTTTAGTGGCGCTGGAAAAATATTATTTTAACCAAATAGACTTAAGTCTATTTAGTTAAAAAAAAAAATCCAAATCGGTCTAGACGTTTTCAAGTAACCGAGGAACAAGCCTACATAAAAATTGCTTATAGGCGTTTTGTCTTCGGAGTCAAATGAAGAACACGTAGATTCCCATATAAACGTATAATGAAGAGCAAATTATTTTACAAACAAGAAGGAAAGCGTATGAACGAAAGATAGAATTTAAACGGAAGAATGAAACTATATAAAGAAAGATATGAAGTTAGCGCGTAAGCGAAAGAGAGCGGATAGCGGAGCAAAGCGACGTGCGTTCAGTGCGAGTGCGTGATTCCGTCTGCGCGGGCGCCGGCGATGCAATAATGAGCTCCGCGGCGGGGCGCGTTATCTCGCGCGTGACGTCAGCCATTGTGTGCCGCAGCGCTGCCAGGGGCGCCTCACTCTGCGCCGTGCCGGGTCGCTCGCGGACCGCGAGCGGGCCGCAAGCTGCTGGAGGTCTTCAGGAGTGTGGTAGATGGTTGCCACACCACCCCCCTTGGAGATTTATGGCCCTGCGACATAAAAATCAGGAAATGTTACTCTCCTGCCTGAGCGTGTTGTTCTGACGACCTGTTCTGATGGAGATGGACACACGTCGACTTGGGGTTGAGATAAGTTATCGTCAGTCAACACATACGCAGGTTTAACACGATCGATGGAAACTGTTACTGGTCCTCGTTGCAAGTCGACAGTAACAGTTTTGTCGGTTCGTTTTATAACTTTATATGGACCTGTGTATGGAGCTTCTAAAGCCCCTCGAAGGTGGTCTGTTCTTAAAAATATATGACTAGACGTTTTGAGGTCTTTATGGACAAAAACTGATTTTGCAGAGTGTCTTGCAGCTGGAACAGGTCTTATTTTTGCTATATGTTGCCTCAGTTGCGAAACAAAGTCTACTGGCTGGATTTTGTTTGTAGGAGTTGTGTGCAAAAACTCACCAGGAATCCTCAGTGGCTCACCATAGACCATTTCCGCTGCAGAACATTGCAGGTCTGCCTTCCACGCTGTTCTAAGGCCCAGAAGTACAATGGGGAGGACGTCCGTCCACCGTAGCTCGTTGTGCGCCATTATAGCTGCCTTCAAGGTTCGGTGTAGCCGCTCGACCATGCCGTTGGCAGCCGGATGGTATGCTGTGGTGCGTCGAAGTTGAGTGCCGCACAGCCTGGCGAGTTCCTTGAACAGATGTGACTCGAACTGTCGGCCTTGGTCGGTGGTCAGGATCTGTGGACAACCAAACCTTGAGACCCAGGTTTCGCAAAATGCTTTGGCTACCGTTTCAGCGGTGATGTTTTGCAGCGGTACAACTTCTGGCCAGCGTGTAAATCTGTCTATGGCAGTTAGACAATACTTGTTGTCGCACGAAGAGGGGAGGGGTCCGATGAGGTCTATGTGAACATGAGAAAACCTGGTTCCTGGTAGTCGGAAGTCTCCCAAGGGTGCGCAGGTGTGTCTCTGGACTTTTGCACGCTGACACGACTCACAGCTCTGGACCCAGGTGCGACAGTCCTTGCGCACTGAGGGCCAAACAAATCTGTCAGTTACCAGTTTGGTCGTGGTCTTGGCTCCAGGATGACTCAAGCTGTGTACTGAGTTGAACACCTGCCGACGTAGCTCTCTCGTGACGAATGGACGTGGCTTGGCTTGAGAGACATCGCATATTAGAGAGATGTTCATACCTGGTACTGGTATTCGTTGCAGCTGAAGTGACGAACCGCTGGACATGAGGTTCTTCAACTCGTCGTCATTATGCTGTAGACGGGCTAGCTTCTCGAAATCTACAGGTGTCGAAATGGCTTCGATTCTTGAGAGGGCATCAGCGGTCAAGTTATCTTTACCTGAGATGTGCCGAATGTCCGTTGTAAATTGAGAAATTAGGTCTAGGTAGTTGAACTGACGAGGAGAACAGGTACGGTCCTTCTGCTGGAACGCGTAGGTGATCGGTTTGTGGTCGGTATAGATCACAAAATGTCGTCCTTCGATCATGTGACGGAAGTGTTTTACACTCTCATATATGGCCAGCAGCTCGCGATCGTAAGCGCTGTATTGCTTCTGCGCGCTGTTCAGCTTCTTTGAAAAGAACGCCAGAGGTTGCGCCTGTCCATCTATATGTTGCTCTAAGACCGCGCCCAGGGCTGTATTGGAAGCATCTGTTACAAGGGCTAGCGGAGCGTCCTGGACAGGGTGAGAGAGTAAGGCTGCTTTAGATAGGCTGGACTTACATCTTTCAAAGGCGTCACGAAGCTGTGGGGTCCAGGTCAGGATCTTGGAATCCTTGACGTTTGAACCGGCCAACATGTCGTGAAGCTCTGCTTGCTCTTCTGCGGCGTTGGGCAGGAAGCGTCTATAAAAATTTAGCATGCCGAGAAATCTCCTCAAACCTTTTCCTGTTTCCGGTGGCGTGAATTGCTGGATAGCTGCGACTTTCGACTCAAGTGGACGGGTACCTTCTGCCGAAATGTTATATCCCAGAAAAGTGACTTCACTTGCACCGAAACTGCACTTCGCCTCGTTTAGCAGGATGCCGTAGTCGTTTAGGCGCTGGAATAAGCGTTCCAGGTGTTCCAGGTGTTCGTCTTTATTCTGGGAAAATATCAAAATATCGTCGATGTACGAGAAACAGAAGTCTAGGCCTCGCAGCACCTCGTCCATGAACCGCTGGAACGACTGCGCGGCATTGCGTAGTCCAAATCCCATGTAAGGCAGCTCGAACATTCCAAATGGGGTCGTTATTGCCGTCTTTGGAATATCGTCAGGATACACCGGGATCTGGTTGTAGGCCTTCACCAAGTCCAGCTTTGAGAAAATGCTGCAACCAGCGAGTCTGAGCGAGAAATCTTCGATGTGTCGAATCGGGTACCTGTCAGGTATGGTGCGTGCATTCAATGCACGATAATCACCGCACGGCCTCCATGCGTCTCCTTTCTTAGGTGCCAGGTGTAGTGCAGATGCCCAAGGTGAGTCTGATCGTCGAGCTGTACCGTCTCGTAGCATCTCATCGAATTGCTCTTTGGCTACCTTTAAGCGGTCGGGTGCTAATCTGCGAGGACGGCAGAATACAGGCGGTCCAGGTGTTGTGCGGATATAATGGACAGTGGAGTGCTTTACCTGTCTTGTGACGCCAGATGGTTTGGTGAGATCAGGATACCGTGCCAGGAGCTTATGATACTCTGAGTTACCCGAAATGGCCTTGATGCTCGGCGGCTGGCAGGTCTTGACTACTCCAGAAGTTGACAATGAGGTAAGGCTGTCCAATAACCGTCTGTTTCTGCAATCAACCAGCAACCCGTAAAAAGAGATAAAATCGGCACCGATTATCGGCTTATCTACATCAGCCACCACGAAATTCCAGGTGAAGTCGCGTCGCAGACCTAATTGCAGGTGCAGCTTAATCGTGCCATAGGTTCGTATTACTGTACCGTTCGCTGCAGTCAGGCTGTAGTCCAGCGGTTTCCTGTGGTCTCGAGCGAACCGGCGTGGCAGTACACAAAGATCTGAACCAGTATCTATTAAGAATTGCACCTTCGTATCTTTATCTGTGACAAATAAGCGGCTGGTAGAATTAAGACAGTCATTTGCCGCGTTTACTGACTGCCGCTGGAGTTTCCCGATTTATAATTACACGGAATGGTGCATTTCTCAGCTTTATCGCCAAATAAATTATGGTACCAACAAATACCTGGAGTACGGCTCTGCGAACGTTGACGACCCCTGCTTTTCGATCTGCCGAAACGTTTACCTCGACCACCCGTGTGCGGCGAACGGCTCCGACTTTCTCGAATGTTCAGTTGGGCGATCTGTTGAGTAATTTCGGATTTAATACTACATAAAATCATTTCTTCCATTTTTGCAAGCATACCCTCATAAGACAAAGGGGCCGAAGACGTACTCGTAGCGATATGGCTGGTGCTAGCTACTTGAAGCGAATTATGCGGCGAAATTTCCGTTATTTTATCAGCTAGATCGGCTAAGTCTGTTAAGCTACCGCTTTGCGTTGCAATTATTTGCTGAACATTAACAGGCAACCGGCTAGACCAGATTGATCTCAAAAAATCGTCGCTTACAGCTGTACCTGCATGTGATTGTAATTTGCGCAGGAATTGGGACGGTTTTAAATCGCCTAACTCCTCTTTTACGAGAAGTTTCCGCATGCGCTCGTCACGTGACACCGATAACCGTCGCACAAGTTCAAATTTTAATTTGTCATACCTGCCATGGATAGGTGGATTTGTGATGACATCACGTACTTCCCTGGCGACGTTCTGGTCTAGCTGCTGAATCACCGTGTAGAATTTGGTCGCGTCCGTCTTCGTTCCCGCGATCTCGAACTGGGCTTCCACCTGCGCGAACCAAATTTCTGGATCGTCCGGCCAAAATGGAGGCAAACGCACAGCGACACGATCGACCGCTAAACTACCCGACGCCGAATTTGTCGCGCCGCCATTTGCCGCTGTAGTTGTCGCGCCGTTTCCCGAAGCTTCGAAACCGCTCGGTGCGTCCACGAATTGTTCGCCTTGCTTCGACATAACTAAGACTATCTATCTTCCGCGCGCGTCGTAGGTCACCAGATATAGGCGTTTTGTCTTCGGAGTCAAATGAAGAACACGTAGATTCCCATATAAACGTATAATGAAGAGCAAATTATTTTACAAACAAGAAGGAAAGCGTATGAACGAAAGATAGAATTTAAACGGAAGAATGAAACTATATAAAGAAAGATATGAAGTTAGCGCGTAAGCGAAAGAGAGCGGATAGCGGAGCAAAGCGACGTGCGTTCAGTGCGAGTGCGTGATTCCGTCTGCGCGGGCGCCGGCGATGCAATAATGAGCTCCGCGGCGGGGCGCGTTATCTCGCGCGTGACGTCAGCCATTGTGTGCCGCAGCGCTGCCAGGGGCGCCTCACTCTGCGCCGTGCCGGGTCGCTCGCGGACCGCGAGCGGGCCGCAAGCTGCTGGAGGTCTTCAGGAGTGTGGTAGATGGTTGCCACATGCTCTTTGTTTTGAAGTCCGTTAAGACTGGGAACTATTTCTAATAAGAAATGCACGAGAACGTAAGAAAAATACCAAAATCGCATATGTGTGCTTATGATATTTGAAGAGTTCCCTCGATTTCTCCAAGATCCCATCATCAGATCCTGATTTGGTTGCAATGGGTCCACCTCGGAGTATACCCTTTTAAACAAAAAAAGAATTTTCCAAATAGGTTCAGCCGTCTTTAAGTAATTGGGGAAGAAACCTAGATACAAATTAACTCTTTGTTTTGAAGTCGGTTAACACTAAAAACTTGTTGCTAATAAGAGATGGACGAGAAATTACGAAAAATACCGAAATCGCTATATGTGTGCCTATAATATTTGAAGAGTTCCCTCGATTTCTCCAAGATTCCATCATCAGATCCTGACTTGGTTGCAATGGGACCACCTCGAAAGTCTACCCTTTCAAACAAAAAAGGAATTTTCCAAATCGGTCCAGCCGTCTTCAAGTAATCGGTGAACAAACACACAAAAAAAAAAAAAAAAAAAAAAACATACAGACGAATTGAGAACCGTCCTTCTTTTGGAAGTCGGTTAAAAATGAAATAGTTTGTGGCATTTTCTATCCAGTTATACATGGAAGGTCAGGATGATGAACAAAGTCGGTAAAATGAGTCTCCTGATTATAGAATTATTGTATCTAATTATACAATCTGACAGCCGTGTGAAACATCAAAAATAATTAGATATCACATTAAGGTGAAGCTTGATAATTGGATTATCAATAATGATGATCTTATAATTCAACGTGAATTGTTTTTATTCGCGATTGGTAAAACTTCGATCACACTTGTATCTAATTCACATTTATTTCCTTCAGATATACCTGTTCTACCCCGAGAAGTTGTACCAGTACATAGGTTCCAAAGGCATCATTTGCCTGCAGTTATTGGCCTACTGTTCGTCCTTCAGCAATCCTATCACATACTGCTTCATGAACCGCAAGTTCCGGCAGGCTTTCATCTGCCTTATCAAGAACTGCAAAATGTTTGGGTAAGTATTTATATATTTTTACAAGCTTTTATTTGATTTCACCTGTCCTGGTCTCTGATGTGTCTATCCGTAGTCAAACTTTGCAAGCTAAATGTGCCCCACTTTCCGGTATTCGATTAAGCTGAAATTTTACAAAGATAATTATGTGCATCGGATGACAATGCAATATTATTATGACATGGAGCCCCAATTTGATGATGGAGTCGGAAAGTGGCTAGGATCATCTAAATTACATAATAGTACCTACATTGTGATACGAGTGGGCGAAGTTGGTCATTACAATCGAGGCTGTCTTGCATGGCCCGTGCCGTTAGGCGAGGCGTGGATCAAATTTTTATAATTACAGACAGAGACACAAACGCCAGGATAGGTGAAACTAAAGAAATATTGTAATACATTAATAAAGAAAGCACTAAATAAGTAGGTATATCACTGTCTTATCTTAATTGGCACATTCAAAACTATAAATAAACCATTTAAATAATATCTGATCAATTATAATATAACTAATAAATAATTATCTTAACAATCTTCAAAGATTCAAGTTACTCAAAGTCTGCCTAGAATTGTTGAAGCATGAATATTGAGATAATTATCTGGTTCTAATTAACCTTAAACGAGCAAGAAAGGCTGATAAACGGACATATTTTCTTAAAGTGCTGACTATACACTTATTTTTTTTAATTAGATAAATTTTATGTGATTCTTAATCAGAATCACGAGTACTATCAGACTCTTCTAGTACAAGGTACTAGAAGAGTCTGATAGTCTAGTACGAGGTACTAGAAGAGTGATAGTCTAGCACCAGGTACTAGAAGGGTCTGATAGTCTAGTACGAGGTACTAGAAGAATCTGATAGTCTAGTACGAGGTACTAGAAGAGTCTGACAGTCTAGTACGAGGTACTAGAAGAGTCTGATAGTCTAGTACGAGGTACTAGAAAAGTCTGACAGTCTAGTAAGAAGTACTAGAAGAGTCTGATAGTCTAGTACGAGGTACTAGAAGAGTCTGACAGTCTAGTAGGTACTAGAAGACTCTGACAGTCTAGTACGCGGTACTAGAAGAGTCTGATAGTCTAGTACGAGGTACTAGAAGGATCGTTTTCAAAAAAAATGATGTCCGTACCGTAGTTAAGGGATCATTGAACAAAAAGTTAATCTTGTCCCCCTGTGTAACGAAAGATATCCATACAAATTGTTGTTAAATTAATTCCTTAATTGCGTGTTCATAATAGAATTTTTAAATTTTGCTTGATAAGGGACACCCACATCTCTTTGTAAGAAAACAAAAACTGTGCCCAAATTTTTTGCATGTTGAATTTATATTACTATAAAATTTAATGTAATTATGTTAAAGTAAAGGTCTCTGCCACGCTATGAACGTTTTAGGCAAAAAATACCTATTTTTGTATTGAAAAGTATGAGACTATGCCTACTAGCCTGTTCAGTCACCGACCGGCTTGTCATACCGTATCTGATACGTTCATAGTACGGTCATGGTAAGATACATTGTAGTGGGCAGAGACCTTTATGCTTAATGCTATTTAAAAATAAAAAGTGGTGGGTTTCTTGCGGCATTTCTTATTAGCAGAGGTATTTTTTTTCAAAACCCTGATCAGACCTATAGAAGAGCCCTTGAGGCTAACTTGCAAAATAAATGGATTTAATTGAATCAATTGAACTGGACCTTGTGTAATTGGAGGTCTTCTTTGAACATTCGAAGCGAGCAAACTTAATTTACGATTCTATAAATTGTGTTGATCATTTGGCATGACCGAAGGTAGTTTTGTACCTAATTGTGAGAAAATTAAGTAATAACGACATTTTTACTTAAAATAACCCGACCGCGGTGCACTTTAAAACTGCATAAAATCCGCCATTTTGTTTATTTTAACGAACTTCCTAATGAAATGAAATGAAATGAAGTTTATTTATTTATTTACGCAAATATGGTACACGGATATAAGATGTTGGATACAATTTAGTCTCGCATATTTGGCCGCTGATGCGACGTGTAAATATTAACATTTTAAAATTCTAGAAAATAGACAGTGAAATGTCTTTCGTACATTTAAATAATTTACAATACAGGATTAAAATATATTACAATCAAATTCAGATAACCAAAATGTCAATAATAATAGAAATAACAAAATTAAATTACAAAATATCACTTAATACGTACATTAATATTTCATGGACATGTCACGCAATAAATACTACCAGATTTCAATTGACTTAAATAAATATATATAATTGCATTAATTAATTATTATCCAAGTGAGTCAAGTACTCTTGAACTGAATAAAAGCAATTGTCCGTAAGATAATTATTAATTTTTCGTTTAAATTGATTAATGTCACACTGTTTAATAGTATCTGGTAATTTGTTGTATATTTTTATAACCGAGTGAAAAGCATTCCGTTTAACAAGTAAGAGGCTGGCTTTTGGTAGGTACAAATTTTGCGCCCCTCTAGTACGTAAGTTAAATACGTCAGCATTTGTTCGGAATGTATTGAGATGCTGTTTTACAAATATACAAGCTTCTTTAATATATAAGCATGGGAGGGGTAAAATACGTAACGCTTTAAATAATGGCTTACACGAGTCCCTATGTCCAGCTCGACACAAAGTTCTGATACATTTTTTCTGGGCTTTAAAGGCTCGGTCTACATCTATAGAGTTACCCCAGAGCAGAAGACCGTAACGCAGACTTGAAGATACGTAGGCATGGTATGCAGTGATAGCCGCCTCTTGGGACGCTACGCGCATTGTCCTTGCTAGCGCATATATAAATTTATTCGTTTTACCACATACAAGGTCTACGTGTTCTTTCCAATTTAAATGCTTATCCAATGTCATACCCAAAAACTTTGTACTATTAACTTCATGAACCGATTGCCCTTCGTAGTTAACATTGGTAAGATTTTTTAAGTTGGCTCTACATGACTGAAATTGAATGAGGTTGGTTTTGCTGATGTTTATTTTTAAATGTTCCTACGAACGGATATACATACATATATACATACATACAGGTCAAACTCATAACCCTCCTTTTGGGCTTCGCCGCAGTCGGGTAAAAACTGTTTCCATCGCGAGTAAGTTTTGAGATGAGATTCCGAGTTGAAAAAAAATCCATTGTATATAAAAAGGAAAATACGAAAAAATACCATTATGTTACTTGAATGAAGGTGATACCAATCGATCGTACTCCACAAAGTCGGGACAGAGCGAAGTGGAGGAGACAAAAACGGAAAGCTGACTCACCACCATGTGGAATAATAGCTAGGAAGAGAGAGGATGGGGGGGGGGTTCTCCATACAAATAAAAAGGTCATCGTTCGCTCGCCATGGGAGCAAATGATGACCATCTTTTTGTTTGCATGGGAAACCAACTGACTCGTCGATAACTTTTTTTTAAATGAACATAATGCGCCTGAGACAGTATTTCAGAGCCAAGATTGTGATTTCATTCTGTATTTAACGTAAAAAGTCTTGCAGGGGATGTTTTCCTGTGAAGTCCGAGTGCAAGCAGGCGACGCCGCAGCCATCCAGCCAGGACGCCACTGCTTGCGTCATAAGGGGCAGCCAGACTGGACGCACAGGTATTTCAATATTATTCAAGCCAGGACGCCAAAGGGGTAGCGCCGAAGGACGACTGCACAGGCATTTATTATTGTTGTAGCCAGCACGCCACTACTTACATCATAAAGGGAAGCCGTGATGAACATACAGGTAAGGTATTTTAATATTCTTCCAGCATATAACAACATAAATGTTAAAAACATAAAGGGTTAATAGATAATATTTTTTACTTTTTAGAGTTTTCTTAACGGTAGCGAATGGAATCCTATTTCGTCGATGACTTTTGTGTGGGCTGGTTCCTGTTTGCAAAATTTTGTCCGATTGGGTAGGTAAAGTTTTTCAAAGATGTGTGGTTTATATATTTTTTCGATAGTTCCCGACGTAATGATCTAGAAAACACCGCCATTGCATTTTTAATCACGTTAATTTTTCCAAAATATTGTTTTAAATTCTCGATTTGACTCTTGAAAAAAGGGACAGCAGTAATGGGTATACGGTGACAAGACAGGGACGAAAAATTCATGTTGATCGTGTCTTTTCTCGCAGCTCACGGCTCAATAGAGCTACTTGAGAGTGAGTGAACGAGTGAGTTGAAAGATATACTGAGTTGTTTGAATCGGAACTGAGCTAGTGAGCTAGACTAACTGATATAGATCTTTTGAATCACTCACTCGCGAGCTACACATGTCTAATCTAAATTGCTTATCATATGATTGGCTGATTTTTTACTGGGGGGTTTACAAATACTGATGGTTTTGTTGCGTCGCTCCCTTCCGATGTCTCCTTTCAAAGCGCTGGTAGATTCAGGCTTGTAACAGTGCCTCTGCGGCCTATTTTTATAGAATAACCGATTGACTGATAAGATTTATTTATTGTTTATTCATTGTTTTCATGTACAATTGTTATACTTACTAGATGTTACAAGCATATCTTGGGAGTGTGCACTATACATAGGGTTGCCAGATGGAATTAACGTATTATCGGGAGCAGGAAACAATATGTCGGGATTTTGAGTCTTTGGTCGGGAGATGCCCCGCGCGAGTTTTTTTTAGCCTGAAACAGCAGAAATTTTCGCTGGCCGGACCACCTTGAGTGGATCGGACTAACTTTTAAAATGAACTCGTTTGTCGGGAGATTTTCTTCTTTGTCGGGAGTCGGGAGAACATACGAAAAATCGGGAGAATCCCGCCAATTCCCGACCATCTGGCAACCCTAACTGTACATGATGCCCCGTAGCGGTATTGCAATAACTTATCTTAAGATACGATCTGACCTAGATGAATGAAAGACTTAATTTGGTGCTTGTTTTAGAGCTGGATGGACTGGAGGGTGAGGAATGCGTTTAGCAGCGGCTCAATGGCCAATTCTTCAAGCGGCAACCATCCGGCACTGCCCGCTCCTGCCGTCATCTCAAGGCCCATCACGCAGGTAAACAAAATCGTACTTTTAGAATTCCGTATAATGGCAAAAAAGGAACCCTTATGGTGCGACTCTGTCTGTCTGTCCGTCTGTCACAGTCAGATATCTCAGGAACTTAATACTTAATGCACTTTTTTTATTTAGGACGAAAAAAGTAAAAAATATGTTGTTCCCCCTATTATCTTCAAAGTTACTTAACAGAAAAATCTGTAATAATTACCAATTATTAATATTACCCTAAATATTACAGGAAAAATATAACGGTTTTCCTAACTTGCATCGTTTTTTAGAAATTCGCAAAAACCTTAACGCAAACTTATTTGGTGCTGGTGCTACTAAACTAACCGTGACCTAAGTCGACGTATGGGGACAACAGTTTTTCAATAGCAAAGTTAAGTTTGTCTCATCATATGAATAACTCAAGAAAAAATTTCTTGAACTATTCACGTAAGTATCTACAAGTATCTACTTGTGAGTTTGTACGGAACTCAAGTCCGCGAGTCCGACTCGCACTTGACCGGTTTTTTCATGTTACTAAAACTGTCTACTGTCTTTTGACATTGCCATCTATATGCCTGTTATTCAAATATGTTGTTGACTTCAATCAAAATTATGGCAGAGTACTATAGTACTCGAAAGCTATTTACATAATATACATAACAATTATATTTTCATCACACTTGCTCGAAAATGGTGTCATTACACGTAGGTTTTGCGGGCCGTAAATGACCTATTACGCCCTAGGGCGTAATGGTTTTCTTTTTAAATTTGAAACGCTGGTTCTGTTTTACTCTTATTTGTCATGTTCAAAGGAAACGCCAACGTACTTTTTTAGCTTTTATTACTGAAATATTTATTTAAAGAGAACTGTTATTGCAAATACATGTAAACACATATTTCTGTAACATTAATTAAATGTTTAAATAGTGCATTTCAGTATTTTGCAAAAATAAAATCAACCATTTTAAGTCTTTACCGCTATGGTTTCCGAACGTGACATGAATTCGCATTGTCTATGGATAATGTCACTAAATGTCACTTTCAGTTTTACAATTTTATTTAGGTTAAGTAAGGTTATTTTAATCAGATTTCCTCACAAGTGTGATGAAAAACATTGTGTGTGCCACGGGCGGTAAAGGAATTACAAACTTGTGTTATTAAAGCCCTCGGCTTCGCCTCGGCCTTGTAATAAACACTCGTTTGTAATTCCTTACTTACCGCCCTTGATACACAATGTACTATTAGGCCTCCCCAAGAACATTATGTATGTATGTAAGTATGTCAAATTAAGGATCTTACAACGCTTGTAATGAAGACCAGAAAAGATCAAGTTTAGTTAATTTACTTACTGACTACATGTTTCATTAGTTCATTAGTCTACATTACGTGGTTCATATTTTGTTACATCACTTTGAAATAGCAACACATTTTGGTTAATTAGTTCTTGTTGTCTGTCACGTATTCGCGGGTACGTGTCTGGCTGTCTGTTCTCATTAAAGAATATAGTTATATCTGTATCTACTCAAAGTTAATGAGTTTCAAACTATGCTGATTGCAGGCACCGCGGCTCGAAATATCTTTTTCATCACACTTGCTCGAAAATGGTGTCATTACACGTAGGTTCTGCGGGCCGTAAATGGCCTGTTACGCCCTGGGGCGTAATGATTTTTTTTTTAATTTGAAACGCTGGTTCTGTTTTACTCTTATTTGTCATGTTCAAAGGAAACGACAACTTACTTTTTTAACTTTTATCACTGAAATATTTATTTAAAGATAACTGTAATTGCAAATACATATAAACACATATTTCGGTAACATTAATTAAATGTTTAAATAATGTATTTCTTTATTTTGCAAATATAAAATCAACTAAAATGGCCGTTACCGCTATGGTTTCCGAACGTGACTTGACGTTCGCATTGTCTATGGACATAGGTGACAAATGTCACTGTCTGTTTTAATATTTTCTTGTCATACTGGGTCGAAAAGTAAGGTTATTTTATTAAGATTTCCTCACAAGTGTGATGAAAAACATAGTGTGTGCCACGGGCGGTAAAGGAATTACAAACTCGTGTTATTAAAGCAACAAACACTCGTTTGTAATTCCTTACTTACCGCCCTAGATACACAATGTGCTATTGATGCCGTTTGTAAATTTGTGAATAGTTCAAGTAAAACTGTATGGCGGTTAGTTTAGTAGGAGCAAAAAAGCATGTGTTACGATTTTTGAAAATTTCTGAAAAACTGTGCAAGTTAAGAAACCCGTTATATTTTCCCTGTACCTAATATTTAGGATGATAATAATAACTGATAATTATACACGGGCAGGGACAGCATCCGCTGGGTGTACACGTTGCCTTTTATTAAATTGTCGAAAGGGCCTCTACGTGTTGGCTTCGGCTCCGCGCACGCCTCCCAAAGGGCCGGGACACTATTGTTTCGTGTACGGGAAAGACATACTGATAATTATTACAGATTTTTCTGTTTAGTAACTTCGAAGATAATAAATAGGGGGAATAGTATTTTTTGAAGTTTTTTCCTCCTTAATCAAAAAGTACATGATTAAGAAAAAAAAAATGGTTTTGGAATCTACAAATTAAGCCCTTTCATTTGATATGCCACTTAATACAATAACAAAACTTAAAATTTTCAAACTCTCATTTCGGCCCCTTTAAAAAAAAAGTAAAAAAGGTATAAGATTTTTTTATATATCTAGTAGACTCGGGTTAGCGACTTAAAACTATTCCTTCAAATCGATAGCAGCAGTAGTTCCTGAGATATCTGACTGTGACAGACGTACAGACAGACATACAGAGTCGTACCATAAGGGATCCTTTTTTACCATTTTGGTACGGAACCCGAATAAAATAGTCAACTTGTGCAATGATTGCCGGAATTGTATTCGGACAAGGGGAGCTCATAACGTTATGGCCCTGCAGCACCCAAGTGAATCGCTTAAGTCACCACGGCTTATCCTACTGTAGAATTGGGTAAGTCAAGTTATTCATAAGTGTGCAATTTATATATTTTTTCGATAGTTCCCGACGTAATGATCTAGAAAATACCCCTATTGCATTTTTATTCCCTGTAATTCTTCCAAAATATCGTGTTAAACTCGCTTAAAAAAAGTGACGCTGGTCTGACAAAATTAGTGCCTAAATTCGTAAAAAAAAAACAAACGTATCTGTGTGAAGTTTGGTCTGTCACAATTGTCAGCTGACACAGACTTCAGACAGATACGTTTGTTTTTTTTTAAATTGCACACTTTTAAAATTCTTGACTTACCCAATTATGAGACGCATTCCCCGCCATGCCGGCTTAAATGACATGATTTGTCGGGCTTCAACAACCGCGGGGGCGCTGGCTGTTTTAGGGCCTCCGCCAGCTGACGCGGATTACCCGGAACGGACGCCCGTCTAATAAGAAATTGTATGAACAGCGCTAAGTGAAGCGGGCGCGGGTGCATACCTTTGCCCGCCCGCCGCGTGCGCGGCGGGCGTCCGCGCCAACTAGCGAAGTCCCTTAGAACCGGGAAATGAACCGGTGGAACTGGATGGACCTTAATGCCGTGGAAGATGGGCCTTCGACCGATTTAGGCTAGAAAGAGACCTGGCGACATTATTTTATATTTAGGAATAGTATTTGTCTAGTTTTAGTAATATTTATCAGTGGCGTGGCGTTAAATATATCCTTAGTGTAGGTAGTTTGTATTTGTTCTCTTTTAATAGCCTTATTAAGGTCGCGAGGGTCCAAACATATTCTTAACTCTCCATTAGCCTTGCGAGCCACGGTCATGCTGTTAACCCAGTCCGTCGGACCCCCCACCTTTGCAATTATGCCTTCATTTACCATATCATCTAACTTTTGTTTTATGCTGTCCTTTAAAGCTATAGGAATTTTTCTAGGAGCGTGTACAACAGGCCTAATACTGTTATCAATTTCTATTTTATATTCACCGGGCATGCATCCTAACCCTTCAAATACGTCATGATAGTCAATAAAAACGTAATCGTAATTTTGTCGCGAATCCGCCACGCTAAGTACTAGCTTAATTACGTTGATTTCACCGCACGAATCGCGTCCTAAAACCGGCGGTGAAGATACATCAGCTACCAAAAATTCTAGTATATAATAGTTCTGTTTATACTCCACTTTCAAATGACACTTGCCGAGGACGTTGATATCGCTACCCGAATAACCTCTCAATTTAACAGAAGTTTTTATCAAATCTTGTTCAGTTACACCAACCTGACTTAAATATTTTTGAGGTAAAATATTCACGTCCGAACCCGTATCTAATTTAAACTGAACACGACTTATTCCAAAATTCAAATCTACGGACCAATCACTACATGAACCATTCAAACAATAAATTACCTGATCGGTGGGTTCCTCAGCTTCCACATTGTACACCTTACACATTCTCGAGAAATGATTATAATTGTTACAATTTAAACACATTTTCCCAATTGCTGGGCATCGCACATCGACACTATGAGCAAACCCGCACTTAAAACACTGCCTTGCTGATTTGTTTTCATTATATGGGCTAGACATGTGTAGCTCGCGAGTGAGTGAGTCGAAAGAGCTATATCAGTTGGTCTAGCTCACCGGCTCACCGGCTCAGTTCCGATTCAAACGGCTCAGTATGTCTTTTAGCTCAGTCAGTCGCTCGCTCTCAAGGAACTCTCGCTCTAACTTACCGAGCCGCGAGCCGAAGAGCGAACGAGACAGACAGGACTCGATCAACACGAAGTTTGCTCGGAAACTTCGGGTGGCCGAAACGTAGTAGCGCCTAGCGCCGACGCAAAAGTGAAATGTATGTTCTGCAGATGTTGTCTCTCTCACTCTTTTATAAAATAATATTTGGATGAATGAGACGGAAAGATTCGAATCTCGAGGATAGACAGTTATTGAAACGCTTTGGACGTAAACGTAATGAGCTATAAGAGCGAGTGAGCGAGTGACACCGCCACGGAGCTATAGGAGCTAGGCGAGCCGTTCGGAGCTGCTGAGCTAAAAGAGTTAGTGAGCTAAAAGAGTGATACATATCTTTGGGAGCTAAAGATTCATATCGCTCTTTTCACTTCAGTGAGCCATTCTGCGCATGTCTAATATGGGCCTGCTTGTTGTTGTCTTATACCACGAGACGGAGACGGGGCAGCGCCGTGTCGCGGCGGTGGCGGCGCGGAGCGCGGGGCGACCCAGCCGCGGACTCGGCCCCGGCCGCGCACAGCACCACGGGCGCGCGACCCTCGTCTTGATACCCAATTCACTTGATTGTACGCAGTGTTCTCGTCTTCCCAAATAAACTGGTCATGATCATTACTCATTGTAATGTTATAAGCATTTTGGTGTACACTGGATTCTTTCTTTATTGCACCCGCTTGTAACCTCGATATCTGGGCTATATTGCATATTTCTAAAGATTTTTTTAAAGTCAAGTCTGGTTCTCGCAACAAACGCTCTCTTAGCGCATCCTCGTGTATTCCACATATTAGGCGATCCCTTATTAAATCTGACATCAATTCTTTAAACTCACAAGCGCTTGCTAATGCTTTCAACTCGAACGCGTATTGTTCAATAGACTCACCGTGCCTTTGACTACGCGTAAAAAATTTGTGTCGCTCAATAGTAACGTTCTTTTTTGGTGAGAAAAACGAATCAAATCTATTTAACAAATCCGTTACTTTTGCACATGCGGTGTCAAATTGGGCATGTACCTCGCGACATTGTTCCCCAATTACGTGCAACAATATATTAATCTGCACTTTATCAGGTTTTTTCGACAGCTCACACGCCTCATAATAAACCAAGAATGCACTTTTCCACTTCTCCCATTCTTTAGATAGGTTTCCCGAAGTGACATTGTCCAGATTATTAACAAAGTGAAATGGCGGCGGCGGCGGCAACACTGCTTCCATCGCGACAACAATGGTCGTAACTTGAATATCTACGAAACCACTGTTATACAATGTCACTATCGCACAAAATCACTGTACTTAGTTTTCGGTTACATAAATTACTCAAACTGGTTCAATTTAATTCGGCTGCGCCATGTTAAGGGTCGAAGGTGCAACAATTAAACACGAGCTTCAGATCAAGACTGACTTACATTTTATTTGGCTTACCCACATGCACAAATACAAACTACCTACACCACTGGCCGGACCAGATTTGGACAACTTTTCCTTCAAGAGCAGTAGATACTCCGGTCATATGTTTTAAAATAGGAAAACCGGTGGGTATCGGGTTCTATGGACGCCACACCACTGATATTTATACCCTTTTTATTTATTATTTAGTCACATTATAACCCGTCTCATGATCACATTTTCTCATTTCTGTCCAGGTAATAGAAACAGGAGAAGAAGGCAGCCAATTTCTGTACCGCATCACGTGGGCTCGCAACGGCACGGCAAAGGGCACCGGCCAATCACAGCCACGCTATGAATGAATTGGCCAATCACGGACGCGCTGTGACCAATCAGAACTTGTGTTAAATCTGAGAAAACAGACTCAGTGAAATCGGATTTGTAAAGTGTTTGATCATAGTGTATTGGTGTTTGAAGTGTTTACTATGGGGCTAGTTCGATTTGTGTAAGATTGTCCCCTAATATTTATTTATTTATATTTTCTTGACATCGATATCGTCATTAGCAATAGAGGAGACAGCAGGGTGTCAATGAGCGCTACCGCGAATGAATTGCGCCGCTAGAGGCGCTAGTGTGGTGTGTGGTCCCCGAAATGTCAAATGTCACTGATGGACTACACGGGTTTATTTGTTACTAGCATTTTCCCGCGGCTTCGCCCGCGTTGTTCCCGTTATTGTCCCAAAGGAACTCTTTACCGGGATATAAAGTATCCTATGTTTCAATCCAGGACTTGGTCTACTTGCATGCCAAATTTCCGCTTGATCCATCCAGTTGTTACCCCGTTATAAGGTAACAAACATCCAAACATCCAAATATCCAAACATCCAAACATCTTCACATACTTTCGCATTTATAATATTAGTGGGAAGTGGGATTAGAATAATGGTATCAATATTTTGCAGTATCTGAGATTATAGCTATACGAGTTACAGGTCAAAGAATGTCAGTGTTTTGAGACAGTTTCATAATTTGGAAACTTATGTCCTCTTTTTTCCGAACTAAATGCAGTACTGCGGCATGCTCGATATTTTTATGGTACGGTTTTAAAGCATTGAATACGATTGAAATCAAAACTTCGTTTTCGCACCCGTAATAACAAACTGACAGCTATACTTCAGGACCCTACTCGACAGAGGTGTCAACTGGTGAGCACGAAAACGATAGCCTTCATTATTTGGCATTAGCGTGTCGAACACCGAGGGTTTACCTTTACTTAGTATGTATAAAGGTTAATTAGGTTACAAGCCCTTGTTAAACAAAACTACGTAAAAAAGAGTCCTTTGTTGATCGGTCTATTTAGTACCGGTACCGTTTAAGATATAGTACCTATATTACACAACTAGGGTGGTAAAACAAAGGAAGGCCGAGATCGCAGATGTTTGCGGCCCGAGCTACAAGCGAGGTTATTACCGCCCGTGTTGTGTACATCATTTTTTTCATCACACTTGCTCGAAAATGGTATCATTACACGTAGGTTCTGCGGGCCGTAAATGACCTATTACGCCCTAGGGCGTAATGGTTTTCTTTTTAAATTTGAAACGCTGGTTCTGTTTTACTCTTATTTGTCATGTTCAAAGGAAACGCCAACTTACTTTTTTAACTTTTATCACTGAAATATTTATTTAAAGAGAACTGTTATTGCAAATACATGTAAACACATATTTCTGTAACATTAATTAAATGTTTATATAGTGTATTTCTGTATTTTGCAAATATAAAATCAACCATTTTAGGTCTTTACCGCTATGGTTTCCGAACGTGACTTGACATTCGCATTGTCTATGGGTATATGTCACTAATGTCACTGTCTGTTTTACAATTTTATTTGGGTTAAGTGTGATGAAAAACATTGTGTGTGCCATGGGCAGTAAAAGAATTACAAACTCGTGTTTTTAAAGCCCTCGGCTTCGCCTCAGCCTTGTAACAAACACTCATTTGTAATTCCTTACTTACCGCCCTTGATACACAATGTACTAATGTCTACACTTGACCAAAAGCGGCTTTTTTCGTACGTAGCGTGCGGTAAAAGCCACTTTATGGCCAGGTGTGACGTAAATATTATTATGTACTTTATGCGATTTTTTTGTAAATAAAGTGAGTTTGATATTTTGAAACGATTTCGTCCGTACCTTTAAGTGATAATGTTAATTTTAAACGTATTGTATACGAATGTACAGGTAATTGTTGGATGTTGATGTTTACTCGTTGTTCTTATCTATGCATATGGGAGCAGTGCCGTAGCGAGGGTGGTGCAGGCCGGGCACGTGCCCTTGGCGCCAACAAGGAGGGGGGGACCCTAAAACGAAATTTAGTAACAATACAAAAAAACCATGCATCTAAATTTCGCAAACATGGCGAAATAAAAAAAAAAAGTCTTGAATGCAACCCCCCCGCGCAATTTAACATGGATTATCCGCCCCGAGTGTCACTAAGAAACAAAGGGGGCGCAGTTTGGATGCGTGCCCTGGGCGTTTTATGTCGCTACGCCACTTTATGGGAGAGAGTGGTGTTCAAACGTCGAAATATAAAAAGTATGGAAGCCTAACTGAAGCTCAAAATCCGCCCCACGGAATACGTACTAAACTAACCCTGTCACTGTCGTCGTCACTTTGGTTGAGGGCTAGTATAGTATTTAAGAGGAAACAGTAAGGCCGAGAGAATTTAAAATTAGGTATTTGTAAAATGTGTCGCTGTCCCGCACTGCCCGCCTCTCCCCCGCAGAGCGCGATAGAGACAACTGCAGCTTGGACCGAAAATACCTTTTAAAATTTCATGAAAACAATGTTTCGTAGTCCCCTGATTTCTTCCCCAAAACTTAACCTATTTAACTCATTTTTTCATTAAACATTAAAGAAAGGCTTTGGCCGTGTTCCTATGTCTTCCTTTTTTTTAATAATCTAGTCAAATTTGTTTTCTGGATGTGTGAATTTTTTTAGGTTTTTGAATTCTTTTGAGAATCAATTTATCGTAAAAAGGAAAACATAGGAACATATCAATAGTAGCCATAGATTTTTAGACAGAAAATTATTGCTCTACTGGCATTATCCAGGGAGGAAACAGGGGACTACGTTTGTATGGAAAAACTGCCCTCCTATTTCCTCTTAATACTGAAGAAAAAACTGTAGCGACAAATGAAATTCTCACGCCAGTAGCTTTGTAACCAATCACAGATTTTTGTCTTTTAAGCGATATGCAATCTATCCAAAAATGAAGTTTTCTCAAACTTAATACTAATACTCGTATTTGTCATAAATGATTTTAGACTCGCACTTAGTAAACGTTAACGCATTCACTGCCACCTCCTTTTCCTGGGCATTCGCCGGGTGCCACACTTTTTAAAATGTACTTTATGTAACGCACTTTACGTAATTACGAACGCGTCTGTGCGTCGATGGCACACGGTGAAAGTCACTGGAACGCACATACGCGTCGGTGGCAGTGAATGCGTTAAGTTGGTTATCAATACCACTTGATACATAAGGCGTATTGATTTTAAAAAGTTGGCGTTGTGGGGCAAATTTCAACGTCAATTTTGTTACCTAGATGTTATCTATACATTATTTCGATGTGTTCAAAGTGTCAAAATATTCAACGGATCGAACGTGCAAGTTTCAATGTTAATGTGCATAGTCAATAAGTTATCCCTGACACTTGAAGCGTAGCATTTCTACTTACACCGCCTGTATTGGCAACATTGCTTATAAATTAAAAATACTTGGTGTACGAAATAAACTTTTGTTCCTATGGAAATAAAACCTGAAACTGGAAATAAATGGAAACAAGTTGTTTTTCTTTTATTTTTTAGCTGCATATAACCTCTAAACGTCTCTCCCTACTACACCGTATGACCGTTCTAGAAACGCGTCAGCCAATAGTACATTGTGTATCTAGGGCGGTAAGTAAGGAATTACAAACGAGTGTTTGTTATAAGCCCGAGGTGAAACCGAGGGCTTTAATAACACGAGTTTGTAATTCCTTTACCGCCCGTGGCACACACAATGTTTTTCATCACACTTGTGAGGAAATCTTAATAATATAACCTTACTTATCATCCCAGTATGACAAGAAAATATTAAAACATCAAAGTGACACTAGTGACATATGTCTTAGACAATGCGAAAGTCAAGTCACGTTCGGAAACCATAGCGGTAAAGACCTAAAATGGTTGATTTTATATTTGCAAAATACTGAAATACACTATTTAAACATTTAATTAATGTTACCGAAATATGTGTTTACATGTATTTGCAATAACAGTTATCTTTAAATAAATATTTCAGTGATAAAAGTTAAAAATATAAGTTGGCGTTTCCTTTGGCCATGGCAAATAAGAGTAAAACAGAACCAGCGTTTCAAATTTAAAAAGAAAACCATTTACGGCCCGCAAAACCTACGTGTAATGCACCGTTTTCGAGCAAGTGTGATGAAAAATAGATATTCTTTGTACTGAAAAGTATGAGACTGCCCACTAGCGCTCATTCCCAAAATACAGCATTCCTAAAATACCAGATTTTTAAAATACCGGATCCTCGATACACCAGATTCTCCGTATACAAGATTCCCAAAATAACACACCCAACAAAGTGATTTAGATCCTTGACTAACTTACGATTTTATAATCTAGTGTAACGGGAATGTGGTAAGACAGGAATCTCATAAATCGAAAATCTGTTTTTTTGAAAAATCTGGTATTTCGGGAATGAGGTATTTTGGACACGAGCGCCCACTAGCACGTTCCGTCACCGACCAGCATTTGTCATACAGTGTCTGATACGTTCATAGTACGGTCATGGTATGATACGGTGTAGTGGGCAGAGACCTTAAAGGCCGTGGTAGGATAAGCTCCTGTCTCTAAGTTTTGGCTTGTAATTTTTATAGGCTACGTTAAAATTACAGTTTTTATTAAAATTTCGTATTGAGTGAACCGATTCCCGCTTTATTTAGATACATAATATGTCTTAAAGTCAAGGAATTTAATTTATGTACCATTTTGTACGTTGTCATAGTAAAAATATAAATATGAAAGCCGATAGAGATTCTATATCAATGTTACTATGACAAGGTACGAAACGGTATACAAATCAAATTCCTTGACTGTACATAACTTATGGAGTTAACTTTTCGACGCTACGTCGTATATTAAAGCTGCAAATCAGACGACATGTCACAACAGCAGGTGCACTTGACTCGATTTTGGCCTCCCGCGCGGTGGGCGTAGCCGATCCGGTCGCCGGCAACCGAAACGTCACTGTGGCACAATATAATTATCGTGACAGTACGCAAACGCCGTTGATGCCGGCCGAACGCCGCCACCAAAAAATATGTGAAAACGTATTGCACTGTGCGAAGTTTCCATGCTGTGGCTGTGGCGGTGGGAATTTCCACGCTCGCGTCGAAACAATAGGTTAGCGTGGGAAGTCTTGATTTTTGTATGGAAATGCGCGACAATGAAATATCTTTATATGTAAGAAACGTTTTGTCTCTTCATTGGTTTTTTAATGCGAGTAAATTACACAACATTTTATGTTACATATACAGGGTGACTTCGAATTGGTAATACAAAATGAATGTTTTACATACATATCCCCTAAACTTAGCCCCTCAATTAAGTCTCATACTTTCAAAATAATCAGAAGTATGTTTTTTTTAATTATTAATTCATCCCATTTTTGTTGGCTTAACATGGTTATCCTACCATAATAATAAACAAAGAGGTTTAAAGATTTTCAAATGAACACTTTCCTCTTTGGTTATCCGTCACATGCCGCAATATTTATGAAGAAAACGTGTTTTGATTAGTAATTGTCAGTTGTCAAAGAAAATACGAGTGACAGGTATGACACTTAGGTATTTAATGGTGTGTAACCACACTTTAGGACTTTAATTAATTGTTTTGTTAGAAAATTAGCAATAATTAAATACAGCAAAGTTTAACATAGGAGTTAATGTGTAACTACATGGCATTAACTGAGCCATAATCAAGTGTTTTGTATTACCAATTTGAAGTCGCCCTGTATAGATACAAGAAATCAAAGTACATAGAAAAATAGGTTCATAGGTTAAATCCTATTAAAACAGAATGATACAGAAGTCAAAGTAGATGGTAAATCGATTCCCGGTCTTGACACAGGTGAGTGCCATTTAATTTTTCTATGTACTTTGATTTCTTGTATCTATATATGTAACGAAATATCTGATTATATTCTCTAATCTGTGACAACAGTGTCAAAACCGAAATTTAACTTTTATGGTGGTGCACGGAGCGTGTAGGTCTACATCGCTCTGCGTCCTGTGACGGACGCCAAAGGCGGATTACCGCCTTTGACGTTGGACCTGCGGTGCGGATATATTCGTCGCTGTAATCAAAATGGTTGCGTAAGTAATATCCGGTCGTGTACAGGCATTCAATCAATATGTACAGGCAAAGGGACCACTTTGTCGGTTCCAGTTTCCGAGTTACGGGCAATTTTACTAAAGTTGGCGAAAATTACCTGAACTCAGTTGTACTCAGAATTAAATAGATTATGCTCTAACGACTATATGATTTCGAGTTCAGAGCTTGAATGATCTATTTGAGGACCTTTTTGAACGCTGAAAGTTTAGTGCGTGCATTCATTTATCATTTTAAAGTGTCTTATACTTACGCCAATCAAATAAAACAATAATATAATTAAATCATAACTTAAACGATACCGGTAATTTACGGTAACGGTAAATCAGAGTAATACCTAAACTAAATCAGCCTGTATGTAGGTTGACGTCATTTGCCTGTCATCGGTACCCAAAGTACGCTCCCTGGACATGACCAAAGGTGATCAGGGTCTCGAAGAAATTTTTTTTATGACACACCAGGCCATAAAGTTTCTGCCACGCTTTCTGGCCAAGTGTAGACATAAAATGATGTACTCAACACGGGAGGTAATAAAGAAAGCCCTCGATCGCATATTTACGTCCCTCGCTTGCAGCTCGGGCCGCAAACTTCTGCAATCTCGGCCTTTCTTTGTATTACCACCCTAGTTGTGTAATGTACTATTATACCATCCACGTCATATATTACAATTTCAGCGCTAAACTCCTGCAAGACATTATATTGATTCATGAAAAAAGTACATCGAAATAAATAATAAGTATGGAAGCGTAATTGACGCTCAAAATCGAACCCACGAAATACATACCAAAGGAGCGGAGCAAGTAGGTACTTAGTCTTTGTGGCGTAAAGTGGCCTCGCCACTGGCCGATAATTTTGGGTTAACCAGACAATCTAATAATATTAAATCATGACTTAAATACATTACTGAGCTCTACATAAAAAGCATAAAATAATTCAAAATATTGGGCTATTTCGGGGTTTTTGCAAAATACCGGTTTCGAGCCCTGCCCCTGGATGTGCCGAGCTATACCGACCCAACGATAATCAAGATTACTTACCGCCTGGCGTGTCTGGTGCGCTTCCAGAGGCCTCTGGTGTGGACGATCTTGGAGCTGTAGCACAGTCCTGTTTATTTTTTCACTACTTAATAATCTTAACCTTTTAAAAACCGGCCAAGTGCGAGTCGGACCCGCATACGAAGGGTTCCGTACCACCGTACAAAAAAAGTCTTAATAAACAACTGGCAAAAGGTCTTAAATGCCGTGTAAATCAATGGCACTTAAAACCTTTTGGTTGAGAAGTTGGCAATAACTTCGTTACTATTCAAAATATTTTTTTTCATAAGTTTTGCATTTAAGGTTCAAAAGTTAAAGGGGGGGGGGCACAATTTATGCAACTTTCGGAGCGATATTTCCGAAAGTATTCACTTAATCAAAAAAAGTACATAAAATCCTCATAATGTTTTTAAAAGAACTATCGAATTATGTACCTCACGTTGACGCATGCTTAAAAAAAAATTTTTTAGCTTCTGTTACATGTATGGAGTGCCCCCCCCCCCTAGATTTTTTTATTTTTATTATTTAACTAGCAAATTTAGTAGCGGCATCTACAAGACATAGTTTTTGAATAAAATGCCTGTGACATACGGACGGACGGACATGACAGAACTATAAGGGTTCCTTTTGGCTTTTGGTTACAAACCTACTGACGTGAGAAATTCATTTGATGCTGTAGTTTTTTCTTCAAGACTGTTCAGTATTTATAGCCGTGCTATCAAACCTCTATAATTCAGATTACTGGCGGCATACAATTGACACTATGACATAGTTTGTCAGAAAGAAAATTCAGTGTGTGTCAAAACCCTAAACGCGCCGTGCGCGTTGAGTCATTTTGGCTACGGAACCCTAAAAAGCGCACTCATTTTTCTGTCTTTTAAACGATATATGCAACCTTTTTGAAATTGCGTCTTCTCAATTTTAATATAATAATTTATCATAAACGACTTTAGACTCAAACATAGTAAACATTAAGTTGTTGGTTGGTTTTCAGTCCCACTGATACTTAAGACGTATTGATTTTAGAAAGTGGACATTATGGGGCAAATTTCAACGTCATTTTAGTTCGGCGTTATCGTTCCATACATTATATTTCGTTGAAGACGTATCGATTTTCCATTAGCAACATATGTTACACCTTCCATAACTAAAACTCGGACTATTTTTCTCAAGACCAAACGTATCACGCATATACATACAATGACCACGTATACTACAATGTGAATTGGTTTATTTTATTTTCACAGTTTCATTAGCAAATGTTAAATGCTTTTTATTACACCGGCCATTGTCCAGAAATATGTCTGCGGTCACCTAATTACCGCGTCGTGCTCCCTGGTCTTTGTGATATGTGGACTATTAACGATGTGGTCTTCTCAAGAAGTAGTCGTTTTGCTACCTAGTCATTCGAAGTACTGGGCTTTTTAGAGAGGTGGTCCTTTAGAGATCTGGACCTTATGATCATTTGGTCGTTTTGACAATGTTGTCGTTATGATCCCAGCCCGCTGTTGTCATACTAAATGTATGGAGACGCGTGAATTAGACGTAGACATATTTCTGGAGAATGGCCGACACTTATTCATTACATTACATTAGCAACCTTCTTCATTACATTTACTAATACATACCACTTTTTTCTTAATCAGCTCGATGGTAAGTTGCGGATGTATAAAAAATGTCTACAATTTATATAAAAATATATATCTATATAGCATACGGCAGCGTGTCAAGCCAAGTTCAAGCAAAACTGGCTAGCCAGCGCCGAGTGTAATATTACACGAACCACTTGGGGCCACTTTTCACCCTTCTATAACTCAAAACCTATTTAACGTAAACACATAAATACGGGTGTTTAATTATATCCATAAGGACATCTAGAAGCCCAAATTTCATGAAGCTAGCTCACACGGTTATAAAGATATGAAGGTCAAAAAGTCGTAAATTTTAGCACTGACTGACTGACTGACTCACTGACATATAGTAGCTAAACCTAACCTACTTCCAGATGACCTAGAAGGATGAAATTTGGAATCCAGCTCGGTAATTGTGTGTAAACGTACTAAAAAATCTAAAAATAAAAAAAAGTTAAAAAATAGGGGGGTTCCCCATACAAAATTTTGTTTTTTTAATTGTATCGTTGAGTACCTAAACCTAACCTACTTCCAGATGACCTAGAACGATGAAATTTGGAATCCAGCTCGGTAATTGTGTGTAAGCGTAGGAAAAAATCTAAAAATAAAATAAAAAATAGGGGGGTACCCATACAATTTTTTTTTAATTGTACCTAAACCTAACCTACTTCCAGATGATCTAGAAGGATGAAATTTGGAATCCAGCTCGGTAATTGTGTGTAAGCGTAGGAAAAAATCTAAAAATAAAATAAAAATAGGGGGTACCCATACAATTTCTTTTTAATTGAATCGTTGGAACCGTTACAAGCAGATATTTGAAACTATCCCAATATATGTATTATTATATTTGCTATATAACAGAAATATAAAAATAAAATTAAGTCACAAAATAAGTTGTCTCCCTGTCAGTGGCGTGGCGTAAAAGATATCCTTGGGCAAGCCGGGTGCAGATTTGGCGTACATTTTCCTTAAGAGCTGTAGAATAAGGTGCTCAATGCCTGATATTAGGCAAGCCGGTAGGAATCGAGTTCTTTGGGCGCCCCGCCACTGGTCTCTATACAAAAAACTTGTAATACGCGCTAAACAACCGGCCAACGGTGTGTCGTTGGCGGCGCGCGGCACCACATAATTTTACACTATCTCTAACATTCAAGAGAATGTAGGTAGACAATAGCATAAAAAAGAAAACCATGCAGCGGAAACGCAAGAAAAAACATTAAATCTCAATACCTGCCTAGTTTTCTTTACAAAAAGTAATGATATCCCACCAAAAACATAAATGTAAAAAAGGAGAGCCAAGTTCAATACAAAAATTATGCTACGCTGTGGACTTCGCCGCAAAAAGAATGGAGATCTAAATGAGTGCCAAGTGTTTACTACAATTGGATACCTATAACAATTGCTGTTATTTAAAAATGTGAGATCTTAAAGTAGGTTAGATTTGACTTGGCCAGTTTTTATAAGAATTAAAAAATATACATATCAATATGTTGAATAACTTTATAAAATGACTGATGTAATGAAAACTGGCCAAATCAAATCTAATCTACTTTAAGATCTCACATTTTTAAATAACAGCAATTGTTATAGGTATCCAATAAAGCAAAGAAATAGAGTTTAATACTTGTTCATAATGTTATTTTGTTCCTATAAATACATATTTGGATTTTGCATAGGACTTGGCACTCATTTAGATCTCCATTCTTTTTGCGGCGAAGCCCACAGCCTAGCATAATTTTTGTATTGAACTTGGCTCTCCTTTTTACCCGACGGCGGCGAAGCCCAAAGGAGGGTTATGTGTTTGGCCTGTATGTATGTAAGTATGTATGTCCGTTCCTGTGTCCGCTCGTAACTACTCAACGGAACATCCGATTTTGATAAATGATACATCATTAGATTCGTCTTGATGGTGCGAGTGTTACTGGATATAAAGTTCGTTAAAATAAACAAAATGGCGGAATTTTATGCAGTTTCTAAGTGCACCGCGGTCGGGTTTTTTTTTTATAAAAATGTGGTTATTTACATTTATGTTTTTGGTGGGATTTTTTGGTTTTCTCAGAGTTCTTGTGTCATTTTGCGTCAACAAAATGTATTTAGCTGTAAAATAAAACACATTTCATACATAATTTGGTGTCATTTTCCTACAGCAAGAAGGTTGTGTTAGATGTTACGTCATATATAATTAATTACCAGTAAATAATTATTTAGTGCGGTAGGTATTCATTATCGTCGAATAATGGAAACACAATTGTGGCTTTCCATAAGAAAAGGGACCTTATGACGGTTTCTAGTTACGGAGATATGGACGTTTTAGTGAAATGCTTCAAAATAATCATTTTTTTCTTTTATGTAAAATTGTAAAATATAGGAATAGACGTGTATTTGTAGCTTGGTTTCACTGCTGTACGTTAATTTTTTCTATATAAAAATTGGGTTCAAAGTTTAGTAGAAAAGGGACCTTATGGCAGATCACATACAAAAATAATAAAGCTGTTGATAAAACTTATTTCTTTTTTATACCACGACACGACGGTGGTGTTTGGGCTCATTTGTTTCGTCTTGTCGAGTACTTTGAACTGAGATGATATCCAGGGTCTGATGATGAAGCCGGAAGGTGGCCATAGGAACTTCGTAATAAAACGTCGGAACGCCATCGTGTTTGGGCTCAATTGTTTCGTCTTGACGAGTACTCTGAGCGGAAATGATGTCCAGGGTCTGATGATGGAGCCGAAAGGTATCTATGGGAACTACGTAAAAAAACGACGCAACCCCATCGTGTTTAGGCTCATTCGTTTCGCCTTGACGAGTACTCTGAACTGAGATGATATCCAGGGTCTGATGATGTAGCCGGAAGGTGGCCATAGGAACTTCGTAATAAAACGTCGGAACGCCATCGTGTTTGGACTCAGTTGTTTCGTCTTGACAAGTACTCTGAGCGGAAATGATGTCCAGGGTCTGATGATGGAGTCAAAAGGTATCTATGGGAACTACGTAAAAAAACGACGCAACCCCATCGTGTTTGGGCTCATTTGTTTCGTCTTGACAAGTACTCTGAGCGGAAATGATGTCCAGGTCTGATGATGAAGCCGAAAGGTATCTATGGGAACTACGTAAAAAAAACGACGCAACCCCATCGTGTTTGGGCTCATTTGTTTCACCTTGACGAGTACTCTGAACCGAGATGATATCCAGGGTCTGATGATGAAGCCGAAAGGTATCTATGGGAACTACGTAAAAAAACGACGCAGCCCCATCGTGTTTGGGCTCATTTGTTTCGACTTGACGAGTACTCTGAACCGAGATGATATCCAGTCTGATGATGAAGCCAGAAGGTGTCCATAGGAACTTCGTAATAAAATGTCGGAACCCTATCGTGTTTAGTCTCAGAGTACTCGGCAAGACAAAACAAATAAGCCCAAACACGATGGGGTACCGACGTTTTATTACGGAGTTCCCATAGACACCTTCCGGCTCCATCATCAGACCCTGGATATCATTTCGGTTCAGAGTACTCTTCAAGACAAAACAAATGAGCCCAAACACGATGGGGTTCCGACGTTTTATTACGGAGTTCCCATGGCTACCTTCCGGCTCCATCATCAGAACCTGGATATCATTTCGGTTCAGAGTACTTGTTAAGACAAAACAAATGAGCCCAAACACGATGGGGTTCCGACGTTTTATTACGGAGTTCCCATGGCCACCTTCCGGCTCCACCATCAGACCCTGGATATCATTTCGGTTCAAAGTACTCGTCAAGACGAAACAAATGAGCCCAAACACGATGGGGTTGCGTCGTTTTTTTACGTAGTTCCCATAGATACCTTTCGGCTCCATCATCAGACCCTGATCATCATCTAATGCATTCGCTCGTTTGGTCTAAATCCACCTTAAGACACATAGAAGTGGATGCGAGCTCTGCTGTTCCTATTTTTCGAAAAGATGTCTTGCCTACTTATGATGCGTAGCTAAATCAATTGTTAATCTCAATTAACGATTAACAATTACGTAATCGTTAATTGCAATTAACAATTACTTTTCATTAATTGTTAATTGCAATTAACAAATCAATCGTTAATTGTTAATTGGGATTACATTTTTGCCAACACTGCAAACAAGCATGCGGCCTGCATAATGGTAAGCAAAATTTTTCAAAATGATCCTAGAAAGCTGAAAATTTGGAAGGAAAGGGATTGGGGCCAACAGATTCGGAATTGAAAAAAAAAATAAAAATAAAAAATACATTTGTTTTGTGTCGTTTTCTTTTATTTTTTTAGAAAAATTTTTTAAAACATTTTTTTAAAACCGATAAAAAAAGTGTTTTTGGCGTGCTTTTAGAGCTTTTTGACCATTTTTAGAAAAACCTTGTTTTTTCAAAAATTTGAAAAAAATAAAAAAAAAACTAGCGAATGCCTGTAATTTTTGACCATTTAAGAAAAAGTTTTTTAATTTTTTTTTCTTCAAAAACTTACGAAAATAGTACATTACACAACTAGGGTGGTAATACAAAGAAAGGCCGAGATCGCAGATTTTTAAATATGCGATCGAGGGCTTTCTTTATTACCTCCCGTGTTGGGTACATCATTTTATGTCTACACTTGGCCAGAAAGCGGCTTTTTCCGTACGCCCAGCGTGCGGAAAAAGTCACTTTATGGGCAGGTGTGGCATAAAATACATTTTTTTGGCGGTGTCTATAATTTTTTACCATTTTGTCATGTTTCTCTTTAAACCTTTTTAGAAAAAAAACATTTTTTTTTTAAAACATGAAAACGTGTTTTTGGCGAATCGCAAAACTTTTTGAGCATTTTAGAAAAAGTTTCTTTAATTTTTTTTTTAAACTTACGAAAAAAGTCATTTTTTGCGGTCTCTATAATTTTTGACCACTTAAGAATAAAGATCGACAAAAACAAAAAAGTTTTTTTATCCTACCATTATGATTTTTTTTTTATAAAACTCGGTAATTTTTGGTTTTATAGAAAAGTAGTCTATACAAAACACATCATCATAACACCATGGAGTGAATTATTCACCATTAACGTTATAATTATGAGAATAACTCTTAATTGATCAAGATTTGAAGTAAATTTCTAAAAACTTTTTTCTTCGGTATTCTGTTTTAATACAAGTTTAGTAAATAAATAACGTTAATATCGTGCCATACTGTAATTATCAACAAGTTTTGCCAGTCATTGGTCATAAGGCCATAATATCCCATACATTTGGGAAAAGGGACCTTATGACTAAACACTTAAATTCAACGCAACATTATTTGAGAATTACTCTTAATTGATCAAGATTTGAAGTAAATGTCTAATAACCTTTTTTCTTCAGTTTTCTGTTTTAATACAAGATTAGTCAATAAATAATGTAAATATCGTGCCATACTGTAATTATCAATAATTTTTGCTTATGGCTGGTCATAAGGTCCCTTTTCTCAAATGTATGGGAATAAATTTGTGATTTTTACGTAACTTCAATCGTTTATAAATCAAAAAATACGACTTGTAGAATAATAATGACACTTTTGAGATACTTGTGTAGACTGATTAAATATAATTTAGAACTCATTATACGAAAATTGTAAATATTATAGGAATGATGAAAAATATAATAAAAATGACATTTTAATTAAAATAAAAATATTTCGTTGACAATGTGATTTTATTTCTATCCCAAAATGTACAGTCAAATATCTCTAACTGTATACAATGGTTTAGATTACAATATATTAAAAAAACAGGCCGATTTTTTTTTTTTTTAATTTTTTTCTCTTAAGCGACTTGCTCTAATCAAAGGCTGATTTTTCAAAAGTCACATTAAAAAAACCATTACTGATTTCCAAAGAAAAACACCTTGAGATACATAATCAATCATCATCTCCATAACTTCCAACGGGAACATACTTAAAATTAGTTTCAAACTTCTTTTGAAGATTTCTCAAAAGTGCAATTTTAGCATGTGCGGGTTTGATGTTTTTTTAAAAAAAAAGTATGGGACTTAGGGTCATGTTTTTTTTGTATTAGATAGCTTATTTAACGCAGATTTAGGATCTGTGCTTAACTCAATACCTGCTATAAGGTCCCTTTAGCCATGGAAAGCCACAATTCATATCCATAAAGTACCTAAGTACCTACTACTCGTTGCATCATTAGTATCATTACTTTTTATGTATTTTACTAACGCGGCAACCTTTAAGCAGCCAAGGGCCACACAGTAGCTAACAAAATTGACGTGGGCCGCACTTTGTTAATAATTTGTGATTTTATACAATTCGCCTGTTGACTCGATTTTTTTTCTGTCGTAAATCGATTCTACTATTTGTGAGGAACAAATATTTATATGACACCTAATACATTTGTATAAGTATAACAGCCACCAGCAGACATTGTATTTTATGAAAAAAAATAGCATTTTGCCATTTTGAGCACGAAAAAGTGCGTTTAAGCACATAGTTGTCATACATTCCTTTTTAGGGTTCCGTAGCCAAAATGGCAAAAACGGAACCCTTATAGTTTCGTCATGTCCGTCCGTCTGTCTGTCTGTCTGTCTGTCTGTCTGTCCGTATGTCACAGGCATTTTACTCAGAAACTACATGATGGATATTGATGAAATTTGGAATATAGGTGTGTTTTATGAGCCGCTACTTAGTTTGGTATATAAATAATTAAAATAAATATTTTTAGGGGGGGGCACTCCATACATGTTAAAGACGGTAAATAATTTTTTTTTCAGCAAATATCATTGTATGTCATGTATTTTATGTATTGTATATGTAGGTTTATGTATTAATTTATATACGTATGTGTATTGCTTCCCTTGTATTTAGTTATTTGTGTGCATTCTTCGTCTTTTGCATCGTTTATTCCTCACCACCTACTCATTTAGTTTTGTTAATTTTATATCAACTCCGCTACCCAAAGGTTGTCTGGAAGAGATCGCTCTTTAGCGATAAGACCGCCTATTGTTTACCAATGTTTTTGTATAAGTTTGCATTGTAATTTATCTTTTGGTGTGCAATAAAGTATGATTGTATTGTATTGTATTGTATCAACGTGTGGTACATAGTTCGACAGCTCTTTAAAAAACACTATAAGGTTCCTAAGTAATGTTTTTGATTAAGTGAATATATTTGGAAATAATCGCTCCGAAAGTTGTGTAAATTGTGTCCCCCCCCCTCTATTTTCTAAACCGTGCGTTCGAAAAATATGAAAAAAATCACAAAGGTAACGCTTAATTAATACTTTCAACGAAAATTATTTTCAACAAGATCGAATTAACCGTTTTCGAGTTATTGCCGATAAACTGCGCTTCTCAACAAAAGGGCGTAATTGCTATGAAGATACGCTCTTTTGTTGTTGTACTTTTTTTTACATCGTATTTTTTACCTTAAAGTTACGGCTATGGAACCCTACACTGAGCATGGTCCGACATGCTCTTGGCCAGTTATTTCAGTGTTATTTAAGCATTCCGTAGTTTACTTTAATTTTTCTTTAACACGATAAAATAAGTATCGTTTTTTTTTAAATAATGTGGTTTCATAACTTTATATTTTTTATACGTTTTTTGTTTATTTCTTTTGTGTTATGATACTTATGATAATTTAGTATTTTCCAATCCATGTGACTATATTATGTTGTAAAATTCAACATTAGTCAACATCCCTATTCTGAATATAGCGACCTAGGCAGGGAGGCTCGCGGGCCGCAAGTGAGCGGTTCACAGGCCGCAGGTTGCCGACCGCTGCACTAACGTATCGTAAATAATACCAATATATACTAACCGCAAGTAAGGATTACAACTGTGTGACTTGATCCTTTGCCCTATTTAATTTTCTTGGTGTAACTGGTGTAAGTAAATAAATTAATTTTGTCAGTTTATCTTCTTTAATGTTAGCTATTCTTTCTCATTTGCTCAAAGGTTAGCTAGAAGAGATCCCTTACAGGAATAAGTTCGCCTTTGTACAAACCCATTGATCTTTGAACTGTTTCTGTATGATATTATGTGCAATAAAGTGTTAACATACATACATACACCGACTTGAGTGTGTGTTAACAGATGTCGTCTAGACTTTAAGTGGCTGACATTAATTATACCTGCGTAGGGTGACAACAATGCAAAATGCAAGCATTTAAAGTGATTCGCGTCGATTCTACTACATACAAACGAAAAGATGGTTAAGAATCGACTTTACCGACGTCAACTTTGATTAAATTGTGTTTCATTTTATACCTTAGTACGATTTAATAATGTTCCCTCTAATTACTAAGTGTTTGCTGTGAGTGCAGGCTCAAAAACAGCGCTGTGCAGCCAAGCTCACTGCATATGCTGAGACCTGAGCCTGTTGCCACTATTTAAGTTGTATTTGTGCCTGCCTGTAGTGTAACTTTTTTTGTGGCATTTTTAGTTATCTGCGCGAAACAACATGAGATATATCAGAAAGCCAAAAAAAAATTAAATAAATCTTTGTTAATTTCGAAGATGCTAATATGTGCCTACGTGGCGCTGGCCATAAACGGCCGATTGCATGGTTTTTCTGATTGTTTGGGACCGTAAAGTGGAGGACCAAAATTTGGAGCAAATTTCCTAGTTTGCTCCAAAATTTGGTCCAAAATGAGAAAGTTTGAAATAGTTCTGTCAATTTTTATTTTTGGTTTAGTCATACTGGTTTTATATATAACAAGAAAATATATATCCTAACACGTTATACATTAACAATAAAAGGCCACTATCTAATTTGTCAAATATATAGAAACAATAAATTTGGAGCAAACTTACCCATTGACGCGGCAAAACTTTGCTCCTAAATACTAATTGTTTCTGGAGCAAAGTTGATCACCTAATGGGAACCGTAATAGAGACAAATAACAGAGCTAGAAAAAACCACTGGTGTGATCGTCCGTCGTTGTTTTCGTTTCGGATGCGTTATTAATTTTATAGGCACATTCATGGATATCAAGAAACAACCCGTTAAATGTGTTTTCGGGATTGGAGCTTAGTTATTCCTGTAAGAGCCCCCGTTGTACCCCGTTGGGAAGAGCGAGTCCTCCTGACACAGGTGAATAAACACCTACTAGGAGGACTCCACAAATCTATTTTGTACCACGTTTACTTTAAACGAAATAAACATTTTCATTTTCATTTCATTTCAAGAGTAAATTAGGACCAGTTTACGGGACTTCTCATATTGCTTTGCGCAGGTAAATTGTATTAAGGTGATTTGAGTCGGTCGGTTTACCATACAAACTAAGAGGGTCATCGTATGCTTCTGCAGCATCAATTTGGTTTGATATGTTTTATTTTATGCTTTTGATTGGTTCTTTCTCCGCCGGATTCCAAGATTCCGCGGTATTTGTAACGGTTAGTTGGCGCTGTCATTGCGCACCCAGCGAATACGTTAATTCTGGTTTTTTGTGACTAATAATGTCATTTCGCACAGACGAAATGTATGAAACTATAAAATGAAACACATTAAAAACAAATTTAACATCGTGAAAGTCAATTCGCCTTAAGATCGACCTAGAGATGTGGTGCTGGCGACTGTCGAAGATCTCTTGGACAGCTTTCAGGACCAATACTTCTATCTTAAAAGAGCCTAAGATCAAAGAACGGCTTTCGTCAACTGTGCAATTAAGAATTCTCAAGTTCTTTGCCCACATTTCCAGAAATGAGGGATCGATATAGCGGTTAGTAGTACAGGGTCGATTAAAAGAAAAAACATCTAGAGGTCGATCTCCTACCCAATGGACAGACCTGCTAAAAACACTCACCAAATCATCCATGGTTGAGTGCTCTCGCAACACTTACAACCGCCAGAAATGTAGAGACATCGCGAAGGAAAGATTGAAAGCCCTCGAATAAGAAACCGGAAGTGAAGATCAATCATATACGTCCAAACAGCCACGACCACTCTGACAAGAGCGGACGACTAAGAAGAAGAGTAAGTCAATTCTTCACCCTCTTTCGTTTGTACAAATACCACGCATAGACTTTAACTCGTTGCAATAAAGTTGACATTCGTTTACAAATGTAGGGGAGACCGGGTATGGTTGTCTCGCGGGTTGGTTGTGACAGCGGCCATAAAATAATACTAAACGAAACATTAAGTACATCGATCGGTGCTAAAAGATCGCAAGAGCTGTACATCTTTCCGTACTTCACCAATCGATGCACTTATTCCTTCGTTTAGTATTATTTTATGGCCGCTGTGACAACCAACCCGCGAGACAACCATACCCGGTCTCCCCTACAGTTAACAGTGTGTTCGATTGTATGGAGACCCGAGTGATTCTTATCACTTTAGTGGTACATCTTCAAATGAAAATACCCGTTTGATTGTCTCATGGTCACCCTAGTAGTTGTAATCCGCATGAAGAGCTCTCAGTAGATAGCGGACATTCTCCGTCGTCAATCGCTCGTGTTGTGACAGACGAAATGTAAAAACCACCATAGCAGGATCACTATTGTGCTTGTGCGAGCGAAAATGGACCTAAACGAAATGAGGTAAGGTTGCTTTCAGATCAAACAGTCGATATTCAAATGCACACGATATTCACATGCATTTGAAACTTAAGTTTTAATTACTAGAAATACATTTTTTTTTTTGGTTTTTACGATTTCTCACGTGACTTTGCATAGATAAATCGTATTAAGCTATAAAATGAAACACATTTCAAACAAATTTGACATTGTTAAAGTCAATTCTGAACCTTCTTTTCGTTTGTATGATGAACTGAGTCGAATCACCTTAAGGTCGTTGCCTTCCCATACTAAAGTTGGTGCACATTCACGTACTAACGACATGGTATAATTAAGGAACTAATTTGACAAATATCAATTAATTTACGTTTTATTCTCGGCAAATGCATAATTTTTTTATATTTTCATGCTAAATACCATATTTTACGTAAGAAAAACTTGGGTATTATATCAACAAACACGCACGCAACGCAAACACGGGCAAATGTTGTATGTGTGGAGTGACTAATCGATCAATACTCTTCGTGGCTCAGCGGCTTTCATTATTATGAATTATAAATCATCAAAATATTCGTCAAATTGATTGTCATGCTGGTAGATTATGCAGGTATCACTATAAATATCTTGAACATTTGGCCACGTGACCAAAACAGCGTCAACCCTGGGCAATTCTGCTCCGGATCATCCTGCGATACGCCCTTAATGGTAAAATTTCTAATGAAAGTCTTGACGACACGTTTAGCCATGTTTTGTAGTAGCCAAGTGGAAGTGACACCGCCTACGAAGCTAGAGGTCCCGTTTTCAAATCCTGGTAAGGGCAAATATTATTGTGATGAAATATTTTTGTATTTCTTCCTGAGTCACGAAAATTCTTTCTGACGAATAATAAAACTTCCCTTTTACATATTAACGCATAATTTCTTACTCGTTGGTATAATCTTCAAAAAACATATGTGACGTCCTACGTGAAAAGGTACCTTATGAGGGTTTCTAGTAACGGAGATATGAACGGTTTTGTGAAATCCTTCAAAATCATCATTTTTTTCTTTTATGCAAAATTGTAAAATATAGGAATAGACGTGTATTTGTAGCTTGGTTTCACTGCTGTACGTTATTTTTTTCTATATAAAAATTGGGTTCAAAGTTTAGTAGAAAAGGTACCTTATACACATACAAAAATGATAAAGCAGTTGATAAAATTCATTAATAAAATTTACTAGCAACTTTTGCTTATTTCTTTTTTATAACACGACGGTGGCAAATAAGCATGCGGCCTGCATAATGGTAAGCAAAAAATTTCGAAATGATCCTAGAAAGCTGAAAATTTGGAAGGAAAGGGCCACTGGGTGCCACAGATTCGGAATTGAAAAAAAAAATAAAAATAAATACATTTGTATGTCGTTTTTTTAAATTTTTAATTATTAAACATTTTTTTAAAACAGATAAAAAAGTGTTTTTGACGAATCGTATAACTTTTTGACCATTTTTAGAAAGACCTTGTTTTTTTTTAAAAAAATTGACAAAAATAAAAAAAACACTTTGGCGAATGCCTATCATTTTGACCATTTTAGAAAAAGGTTTTTATTCATTTTTTCGAAAAAAATACGAAAAAAGACATTTTTTGGCGGTTTCTATAATTTTTGACCACTTAAGAAAAAGAATCTTTTTAATTTAAAACACGCTAAAATCCACGACGAACACTTCTCACAACTATTCGAACGAAAAGGTAAGCAAATACTATACTGCTCATGCCGGCCGGCTGAGACTCCGAGCGGCCAGCAAGACCGAGAGAGAACGATACGTAAAGTGTTGGTGAGAGTAGGACAGATGCGTGGCGGTACTGGCGGTGTAGCCAAAATAATACCACGGCACGGCGGTATGAAGGACAAAAACTGAGCAAGTTACGACAAGTATTTCTAACATTTTTAAATTACACCGCCATAAAGTACCTTTTGTACTAAACTGTAGAAGCATATTATTCAGCCTTTAATTCGCCTATAACAAAAATAAAGATAGGCAAAGACGTGTCGTAACATATAATTTACTAAATGGAAATACATAATAAAAAAAACACAATTTTTACACAACATTGAATATCTCCGTAACTAGAAACCCTCATAAGGTACCTTTTCACGTAAGACGTCACATTTGAGAATTACTCTTAATTGGTCAAGATTTGAAGTAAATTTCTAATAACCTTTTTTCTTCAGTTTTCTGTCTTAATACAAGATTTGTCAATAAATAATGTAAATATCGTGCCATACTGTAATTATCAATAATTTTTGCTTATGGCCCGCCATAAGGTACCTTTTCTCAAATGTATGGGAATAATTTGTGATTTTTACGTAACTTTAATCGATTATAAATAAAAAAATACGACTTGTAGAATAATAATGACACTTTTGAGATACTTGTGTAGACTGATTAAATATAATTTAGAACTCATTATACGAAAATTGTGAATATTATAGGAATGATGAAACGTATAATAAAAATGACATTTTAATTAAAATAAAAATATTTCGTTAACAATGTGATTTTATTTCTATCCCAAAATGTGCAGTCTAATATCTACAATGGTTCAGGTTACAATATGTTAAAGAACAGGCCGAAATTATTTTTTTTTTAAATTTCGTTCTCATAAGCGACTTGCTCTAATCAAAGGCTGATTTTTCACGACCTGGAAGTCACATTAATAAAACCATTACTGATTTCCAAAGAAAATTACCTTGAGATACATAATCAATCATCATCTCCATAACTTCCAACGGGAACATACTTAAAATTAGTTTTAAACTTCTTTTGACGATTTCTCAAAAGTGCAATTTTAGCATGTGCAGGTTTGATGTTTTTTTAAAAAAAAAGTATGGGACTTAGGGTCGTGATTCTTTTTGTATTAGATAGCTTATTTAACACAGATTTAGGATCTGTGCTTAACTCAATACCAACCATAAGGTACCTTTTCCCGTGGAACGTCACATATTATTTTGTAATTCAAAATAGTATACGCTAACTCTGAACGATAGCTTTTGTCGTAATGTGAATATAAAAACATTTTTTTGGTAACGCAGTGGACAGTAAATTGGAGGCGACAAGGTGACTTCCTCTTGTAAATATTTCTTTATAAGGAAGTTCGTTCGCATGTCAAATGTCGTCATTCCGTCCTGAAACAACAAACGTAATGATAATAATGTCATTATTTTTATACTCCTTATTTGGTATTTATGTTTCATTAGGCTGTATTTATTTCAACTCTTGATCTTCAAAAACTTTATTAAAACAGAAAAGGGATTCTCATATCGAAATGTATATTTCTTAGAGAAAATAAACAATTCTTTCACCCAAAAAAAATAAGAAAAGTACATTACACAACTAGGGTGGTAAAACAAAGAAAGGCCGAGATCGCAGAAGTTTGCGGCCCGAGCTGCAAGCGAGGGACGTCAATATGCGATCGAGGGTTTTCTTCATTACCTCCCATGTTGTGTACATCATTTTATGTCTACACTTGGCCAGAAAGCGGCTTTTTCCGTACGTAAAGTCACTTTATGGCCAGGTGTGGCATAATAGTACATTACACAACTAGGGTGGTAATACAAAGAAAGGCCGAGATCGCAGATGTTTGCGCTCCGGGCTGCAAGCGAGGGACGTAAATACGCGATCGAGGGCTTTCTTTATTACCTCCCGTGTTGTGTACATCATTTTATGTCTACACTTGACCAGGAAGCGGCTTTTTCCGTACGTAAAGACACATTCAGACCAAAAAAATGTTTATGACACACACAAAGGTGTGGCATAAACATTTTTTTGGTCTGAATGGATGTTGCTAATACTGCGGCCGCATTATCGGGATTCGGCGAATATTCGAGTTGACGTCTCGTTCTTTTTAGGGTTCCGTACCAAAATGGTAAAAAAGGAACCCTTATGGTGCGACTCTGTCTGTCTGTCTGTCTGTCTGTCCGTCTGTCACAGCAAGATATCTCAGGATCTACTGATTCTATCGACTTGAAATTTGGAATAGTGTTAAAAGTCGCTAACTACAGCCTATTGGGTAGAAAAAAAATCTTATACCTTTTTTACTTTTTTTTTAAAGGGGACCGATATGGGATGTCGAAAATCAAAAGTTGATCTAATATATCGAGTGGGATATCAAATAAAAGGGCTTAATATGTACATTCCAGACCCGCTTTTATTTTTTTCTTAAACATGTAGTTTTTGATTAAAAACAAAAAACGTTTAAAAAAATACCATTCCCCCCCTATTATCTCCGAAGTTACTGAACAGAAAAATCTGTAATAATTACCGATTGTTAATATTATCCTAAATATTACAGGAAAAAAAAAACGGTTTTCCTAACTTGCAGCGTTTTTTAGAAATTCGCAAAAATCGTAAGACAACCTTATTTGCTCCTACTAAACTAACCGCGGCATATGTCGATGTATGGGGGCAACAGTTTTACAAGAGCAAAGTTAAGTTTGTCCCGCCATACAGTTTTTCTTGAATTATTCACGTATCTACTGACGAGTTTGTATGGAACCCTCGGTGCGCGAGTCCGACTCGCACTTGACCGGTTTTTTTTTATTTTATATCCTTGCAATGTTGTGTTGTCAGCGGTGATTCGTGTCACATTTAAACCTCCTACAGGTCTTTGTAACGCGTCTTAATTGTAAGAGTTTGTTGTTAAGAGTTAAGAGTTGATTTAAGGTCATTATCGTTCAAAATTAACAAATTAATTAACTACCTACATGCATTCCCACGCTAAGGCATCGTCCTATTGAACAGCGAAGACCATACAAGTAAGTATGGTCGCAATCGCGTGTTCGCGCGATAATCGCGTATTCGCTGTTCGATAGGACGATGTGTCCGTCAAGATAGCGTACACAGTAAAGATATTCAGAATCTGATGCAGCCAATAAATAGTACCGACGAAATACGTAAGTGAAAAAAATAGTACCCTTAAACTTTCTGAAATATAAGGCCTGTTCACGGTGTATGCTACCGGGCGTCAAGCTGGCGTACACCGTTTGTATCTCTGGAACGGCTTTGTTTTTGGAAACGCTTTATATCTCAAAAAATAGTACCCAAATAGTACCCTAGGGCCCTACAATTTCATTTCTCTAGCTATCGTAGAAGCCGAGATATAGTGAGCTCTTTCTATAAGAAATTCCCGGGTACGCCAGCTTGACGGTGTGAAATTTTGTACACCGTTAAGTTATGGAATATCTCGGCTTTATTAATAAGTTTCATTTTAGAAACAATTTAAATTTTTCCAAGATTTTTAATGGTTTTATATCAGTGTAACTTTATGCCTCTATTTTTATGTAGCAACGCACCCAAGTAATAAATTGCCAAGGCCTTCGTTAGAAGAAACCTCGACCATAACAATTCTCTTAGCAATGATCCGACATTATTATAATGTTTAAGATAAGGTCTCAGTTCCATCATGAAAATGTTTTCGAACTCTGTTAAGAGCATTTATACCCAGCGAACTGGCAACGTCGAATTGTTTGTAATTATTTTTATTTACAAAATTAGTATGAAACACAAAGAATAGAAAATATATTATTTATTTATTGTAACATTAACGTATAGGTAGGTTTTATTTAAAGCGATAATAGAAAAATTATGTGCCTTTGGCAGGATTTAAACCTGCATCTCCAATTGGCTCTCTGGGCTATCACTATTACACACTAATAGCACAGTATATAGCAGTAATTTTTACCCGACTGCGGCGAAGCCCAAAGGAGGGTTATGTGTTTGGCCTGTATGTATGTATGTCCGTTCCTGTGTCCGCTCGTAACTACTCAACGACACATCCGATTTTGATAAATGATACATCATTAGATCGTCGCATCGTCTTGATGGTGCGAGTGTCACTGGGCATGAAGTTCGTTAAAATAAACAAAATGGCGGATTGTATGCAGTTTCAAAGTGCACCGCGGTCGGGTTTTTTTTATAAAAATGTGGTTATTCTTCCTACAAAAGGTACATCGCGCGCTTGAATGTGTGCCGTGTATGACTTGACTACGAACGCACTACAAGCAAAGAAATAAGAACGCGTAAGAATGCTCCAGTATGGATCTACATCCAGTATGAATCGAATCCGTCTGTCTCGCTGTAACAAAAGATAAAATGTTTAAACAGTCGCAATGAAATGACCGAAAAATATTAAAATAAGACTTTTACTATCTACGCCCCCTAACAATACACAAGATGTAGGTATTTGAATAGAGCACTAATCTAAGTTTTCTCAAACATGGCATGAAATGTTGACATTACGTGCCTAAAAATAGGCCGCAAAGTACCTCGTTTCCGGTGCGGTTTGACACTTGGCACGTAATGGAATTTCATTCGGCCTAGGCCGGCAATGTATTTTTTTTTAAATTTCCATTCCACATTTGTTTGGGCTACAGCATCGCGGCATTCAGCCATTAAAAAAACAAAAAACGATGTTTGCTATATTTTGCAGTTTTATTTATTTCAAATTGACATGAACATAAAAAAAACACATTATAAACAATTTTAAATTGCAATTTTAACTACACGAATACACATTTAAAATATTTCATCTAAATATTCGCGGTAAAAATGTGAACTGAAACAGCTTTTGCATTGTCTATGGATATAATATGTTACTAATGTCACTTTTGACAGAGAGTTTGTGTTATAAAATATTAAGTAAGGTTATTATAGTAATTTTATTTATTTCATTGCATATTTGAGGAAAGCACTATACATACCTCGGCGGGAAATGGGGTTGCCAGCCTCGTAACTATCTGGCCTCGCTTCGCTCGGCCAGCTATATGTACTCGGCCGGCAACCCCTCACTTCCCGGCCTCTGCAGTAATGTACTATTGTTCAAATTTTCGCGAAATGACGAAGAAAGTTAATGCTAAAATACATTTTTTGCCACTAAAGTCAGTATAAACGTAAATATAGAATGCGACGTTGCCAACTCTCTAAGAATGAAGCCTCTTAATCACCTTAAGTCAGCGCATTAGCCTTTTATTGCAACATTGCGTGGCACAATTTGATAAGATTATGATAACGATGTACCCATAGTGAGAAGACCGCTCGGAATTTGTCAGCTCATATTGTATGGGACATACCCAGGGACCGGATAAACCGTTCGTTGGCTTAAGCCGTTCGAGTATTATTCGTTAGGTTGGGTTAACATCTGATTGAGTTAACACATAAACGAGTTAAACCCCGCAATGAGTTAAGCCGAACCCTAGGGTTTTTGAAGGGTTTTCAAGATATTTGGAAGGGATTAATGCTGAGTGTAGCCGGCAATAGCTTATGAATGAATGAATGAATGAATGAATGAATGAATGAATAATGTTTATTTCAGATTTTGAATCCATATTTTTGTTAGTAGGTTACACGATTTATATTGGTTAGTAAACAATTTTATATAAATAATAATTATTATAATCTAGCCTATAGTAATATTTTCGGGGTGAAGCGACTTAAATAATGTGACGTGTGCGTCTTCACCCAGAAAAACAGGATAGGGTTGTCCCATCTCTCAGCAATTGCTTTCAGGAAGCTGTTGGTACTGTTCCACACCCTGTGCATCAGGGAAGCGACTCGTTTGCGGATTATTGTATAAAAACAATCTGTTCGAGCTTCCGCGAACATCCCTGATGCACTGCAATGTTTCCTCAGTCCCAGCAGCACCCTGAAAGCATTGTTATACTGGACCCTGAGAGCCTGGTACGATTTCTGCTTATATCTGGTCCACAGGGCGCAAGTGTACATGGACTGACAGTAGGCTTTAAACAATGTTATTTTAACGTCGCTAGTACACTTAGCGAACCTGCGTGCCAGCATATTGCAGCGCACGGCCAGAGCTCTCCGCTCCCTCTCCATGTCCATATCATCTGTGAGATCGTCCGTGACCCAGTGACCCAAGTATTTGAATTTATGGACTCTCGAAAGCGGCTTACCATTGAGTGTCACCTGTGGAACCCTTCGGTAAATTTTATTCCCGGCCTTAAACACTAAAAGCTCACTTTTTGATTCATTATACTTGAGTCCATGCGACACTGCATATCTCTCACAGATGTTTATTAACTTTTGGAGAGCACTGACCGATGGGCACAGCAGCACCATATCGTCGGCGTAACTTATATTGTTGACAAACTTACCGCCAATAGAACACCCGACTCCGGCGCTGCTGAGCTCAGCGATCAGTCCGTTCATGTACAGGTTGAATAGCAGAGGCGAGGACAGCCCCCCCTGCCTCACCCCGCATTCCAACCTGTACATGTCCGAAAGTTGACCTGACCATCTCACAACGTTTGTCTGGTTGCCGTACCAGTACTCAAAAATCGATGCGAGGTCTGGGGGTAGGTTTGTGTCGTGCCTAACCTTATTCCAGAGTACATCATACGACACCAGGTCAAACGCTTTTGAGAGGTCCAGAAAGCAAGCATACACGGGTGTATCCGCTTTAGCATAGTACTGGACAGTATGCTTAAGGCACAGTACGGCAGACTCGGTTGACAACCCTGGCCTAAATCCAAATTGAGCGTCGTGTAGCTCAGAGTGTTGTTCTAGATGTCTGTTAAGCACACTATCCAGTACTTTAGCTATTACTGTGGCTAATGAGATTGGCCTGTAGTTACCCCTGTCAGAGACATTCCCAGTCCTATTTTTCACAATTGGAACGACTATTGTTTTCATTAGTTCCTGCGGTAAATAGGAATGTCCGATACATAGGGTAAACAACATGGCCAGTACTCGTGATAAATGTACACCCGCGTATTTAAGGTGCTCGATGCTTAGGCTATCGTGTCCAGGTGACTTGCCCCTAGCCATGTGCCTAATTATACTGGCTATTTCCTTAGCAGTGACTAGGGTGGGAGTACCAAAGACCTGATTCCCCTCATCGTCGTCAGCACTGTTAACTAAAGAGGGACCTAAAGGAGAGGGAACTTTAAAACAGTTTACAAAAAGGTTGGCTATTTCCCTGGGCTCGGTCAACCCTTCGACGCTCACCGGGGCACTCGACCTTGGATTCAATTTACTAGTTTCATTCCAAAACTTACCAAACCTTTTAGCAGAGTGATGCTGAGCCAAAATATCCATTTTTATTTGCCGTTGATGATCCTGACACCACTTCAATTTGGCTTTAAAGGTTTGTCTGGTTTTACACATATGTAAATATGAATCTCCAAATCTAGGTTTTCCCAGAAAAACCCAATTTTGGAAACTAGATCGAGCCTCCCGGTGCGCGTCGCTCACGTGCTTATTCCACCCAACAATATACGTACCCTTCCTACGTTTACGCATATTGCTACTGGAAATAGCCGCCTTTCTAAGAGTATTCACAATATTTAGGTATAAATCTTCTATTACTATTCTATGTTCTACATCATTACACATAGTACCACAACACTTAGTTAATTCTCCCGGAAAGTCTATCAGTTTAAGGTTACAGTTACAAATTTCAGTATAGGTATTTATTTGTAATTGATCTCTTTCTCCCCATTTGACAAAATCAGATACTTCAGGATATATAACTAATTTGGGCTTAATAGTATTTAAATTACATAATATTTGCAAAGGAAAATGGTCGGACCAAAACACGTCATAATGCACCTTACAGCCCTGTAAACATTGCCTAGCCGCTTCCGTGACCAAACAATGGTCCAGCCAACGGGTACATCCATGCGCGTCGCTGATAAAGGTGTAGGTATCCTCCGGCAGTAAGTCTATGTCGGCGCACGACCACCTCTGTTCCGCACAAAACCCTAACATTTCCTTACAAAATAATTGGCCCGGATGAGCGTTGAAATCGCCAAGCATAAAAATTGTTTCCACGTCGTTATTCTCAATTACAGCGTTTATCTCACTAAAACACTCAGCTAGTTCCAAAAGATTGTCAACGGAGTCCGTCGGCATGTAAACTGAGAAAATTATAAACGATCTGTCAGTTAAGTCCACCTTAATGGCAACGAGACGTACGCTATCGCATGGAAGTACAGTAACACACTGGAAAACGCTCCTCTTCCACATCAAAGCCACTCCGCCGTAGGGTCTCCCGCGCAGGATGCCTTCCGATGTGTCAACAGCTGATTTCCCGGTGTACGCGAAGTCATCGTCCAAGGTACCAATAAAGTCTATGTCATGAGATAAAAGCCAAATTTCTTGAAGTGCTATGATGTCTGCAAACTTACAAATATTCTTTACACAGCTAGCCGATCTCATGATACTCTTACAATTGAAACTTACAAAGCTACATTTAGTAAGTATTGTATTTAATGTATTATCCATTATTTTGATTTATTGTAACAGCACTACTATTCACGGTTTCGTTCTTGTGGAACTCTACGAACCGTCGATATTTAATCCCTTCCGGCCAAAAAATATCGTTCATAAAAATATCCAATTTAGCGTCGGGCACAAATATCTTGTAGGCGTCGTAATCCTTGTTATACTTCATATTTATTTTTACTAATGATACACGTAACTTAGTTTTGTCATAAATATAATCTACGACATCTTCCTTTGTTGTGCTCTGATTTACTCGATAGATAAATAATGGAGTAGTAGGTCCAGCCGCTTTAAAATTTGAATTGGGCTTGGATATCGCTTTGCCCTCCTTACTTATAAATCTATTTTTTGACTTTTTATTTTGTACTTTAATCCATTGACTAGATTTTTCCTTATTTTTCCATGTACCACTTCCTTTAAGCGCATCGGCCATCGTTTTTTGCGTAGAAGTACTCTGATCTATTATGTTATCGTTATCAGTTACGTTCGGATGATTCATCAGTTCGCAGGCCGGGCGGCCGGCACAGCTAACGGCCGGTATTTGCGAGTAGTTATTTTTCTGTACGGAGGTAGATGCGGGATCGAGCGCCGAGTCAGCTGATACCGGCAGTTGAACGCTCTCGGGTATTATAACGGATTTGTTATTTTCGACAACTTCGTTCTCCTGTGTGTTTGAACAGTCGAACTGTAGTCCCATCGGTCCGCTTTCGTATACATTTGAGCTGTATCTGTTTAACAAATGACCACCTCGTCTAGTGTTTACATTATTTAATTCCAAATTTATTAATGACGCTTGTCTGAGGTCAATCACTTCTGCTCGCAATTCTTCAAAATTTCCGACTGTTACGTAGCGTTCTTGGATGGAGTTAAACTCGTACTTAAGCTGCCTTATTTCTTTCAACAAGGCAGTTACGTCAATGTGGTCTAGAGTTACAGGTGGTAGTTTATGCAGGTCCCTCGCCACGAAAACAGGAATCAGATCTGATTCCGTTTGTTTGAAAAGCGAAATCATATCCTTTAAATCTCGCTGGATTTTCCCCTCCTTGCGACGAGAAATATTGCGCTCTGTTGCTGTGGGTTGATTCAAACAACAGATCCTTAGCAGTTTGCACATCCTCTGGCGTAAACGCACTAACACACAGGCGTATGAGGCTTTCCTCGCCCATCACATCCAGTTTGTTCTTCATAAAAGCCAACAACTCATTTATAACTATATTACAATTAGAACATTTAACTAACGTCGATGCCATTATTAACGGCCGACTACCTATGAGTCATAGACGCGAAGCGTAAGCGCACAGCCGTTCACTAGCAAGTTGCGCGCGCTACTGAGCGAGCTTAGCCTCGTCCAATAAAAATAAACGAATTACTATGACGGTAAAGATCAATTTAGTTTGCGCTCCGTCCGGAACCACTTCCCAGTCACAACTATTACGGGGGTTAAGATTGGGGTTTTGGGATAACTCGAACGATCGGCGTGGTGATAAGCTTAACAGAATAAAAGTGTTTCTCAAAACTAGCGCTTTAAGAACCCGTCTTAAAACCTCAATAAAGGTAAGGGGTTCCGGTCCCCGATCTCACCTGTATATCGCTTATTTTATTACTGAGAGCGTCCCATATTACATGCCAACTTTAGATATGAGGGCGTGTTTCAAAAAAAGTGTAGTTACACGAAGAAGAACTTTTCGACTTTTCCTTATCCAGAATCGTACCTATGTAAGTACAAACGAACCTAATACACGAAATATTGTGTCCCAAATTGTTGTATGGGGAAATATGTTTGCCATTGCGTCACGTTCCTTGAAATAAAACAATAATCATACATACAAAAACGTACCTATCTGAATGGAAATTTCGGGACACTTTTTTTTGTGTAGGTTCGAAAGTACAAACGATTTTGAGTAAGAAACACTCATTCTAAGAAAAAAATCACGTAGAGTGACTGAGGCACCAGTAATGGACAAGTACTAATTATGGACATTTTTAAAGCCCACGATTTAAGTAACGGACACTACATTTTTAAACTATCAACACTATGTTCAGATAACTGATGGTTATAACTGGTAAAATCCATGCAGAGCTTCTATTTCATGAATTTAGAATAGATTTCTAATCATAGAATCGATTTCCTCTTGTAGTCATCATCAATCGTAATCGCCTATTTTATCAACTTTTGGACGACCGGTTTAGCCTAGTGGTTAGTGACTCTGCCTACGAAGCTGACGGTCCTGGGTTCGATCCCGGTATAAGAGTTAAGAGCAAATATTATCTGTGTGATTATATTTGTTTCTGAGTCTTGGGTGTCTATATATTTAAGTATTTGTATTCATTAAATATATCTTCGTCTTGTATCCACAACACAAGCCTTATTGAGCTTACTATGGGACTAGTTCGATTTGTGTAAGATTGTTCGCTAATGTTTGTTAATTATTTATTATCAATCGATTTAGATTAGCCTCCTCTCTAAATACGCCATTGACGATGTGGTAAAAGACCAACCTTACATATCAAACAAAGTAAGACGTATTGATTTTAGAAAGTGGGCGTTATGTGGCGAATTTCAACGTCAATTTTGTTAGGCGCTATTGTCCCATTCATTGTCATCTCGGTGCACATCTGTCGTCGAGTTGCTGGAAACTAGCCAGCGACTGCCACAATAGTCCTCGTTAGTCGATAATAAACCGTTCTATTCCATTTTACCCTATTTTTAGAACACCCAATTACAGGATCGGACTCGAAAAAAATCTACCAATACCGCGATGCTCTGTAGGCTTATGATGCTACACTTTGACACGCGATATAAATAAATGATAAAGCATCCGTCACTCTTACACAATATTTGTCAGAACGTGACGGATGCTTTATCATTTATTTATCGCTTGAGAAATGGTAGCATCATACGCCTACTGAACGAGGCTGTAGGCGACGTAATGTTTAGGAAGGTATTTGTAGCTAGATTTTAGAAATACATGTGTAAATTCACCTTTAAAGTAACAGTAATACAACCTCTGTTGTAATTGGTGCAAATAATAAATTTCTTAAATAGAAAGTGCTCGCGTGACACGAAAGGCAGGCAACTGACAGACTATATTCTTTTTTTTAGGTAACGTCTTCACGCTAGCGCCCTATAATTATAGGGAACGTGCACGAACTGTAGGTGGCAGCACTAAATGACAAAAGAGACACGGGCGGACAATAAAGGAAACTATCGCCCCTGTCAAATCAAGCTGTCAATGTCAAATATAGTAAGTCGTAACTACGCTGACGTTAATCGTCCTTCAACGCGATAAATTAACGTTATTAACGGCGTTTTCGTCAATGTGGCCCCAGTATGAGAGGGTATATGATTTAGATTGGCGGCACCAGTTGGCAGCACCTTCGTCGTGCACGTTCCCTATAGACACGTCGATTATTGAACTTTTTGCGCGCAGGTGGTAACGCAGACTAAATAAATAAATAAATATTAGGGGACAATCTTACACAAATCGAACTAGCCCCCATCGTAAGTTCAATAAGGCTTGTGTTATGGATACTAGACGACGATATATTTAATACATACATACAAATATTGAAATACATAGAAAACATCCATGACTCAGGAACAAATATTCGTGCTCATCACACAAATAAATGCCCTTACCGGGATTCGAACCCAGGACCTCTTGCTTCATAGGCAGGGTCACTACCAACTAAGCTAAAGCGGTCGTCATAATCGACAAACGTTACATACGGCTCTGTTATGTGGTCAGTAAGTAATGAGTATTAGCGATTTGTAGAATCTAAATCCGTTATGTGTCTCCGTTTCATGCGATCTGAGGCTTTTCTTTAGTACCGCCTGGTATCGCCCGTGGTAAGTGTGTCGATTCCAGGCGTTTTCCAGCGTTTTTAGGGTTCCGTAGCCAAAATGGCAAAAACGGAACCCTTATAGTTTCGTCATGTCCGTCCGTATGTCTGTCTGTCTGTTTGTCCGTATGTCACAGGCATTTTACTCAAAAGCTACATGATGGATATTGATGAAATTTGGAATATAGGTGTCTTTTATGAGCCGCTACTTAGTTTGGTATATAAATAATTAAAATAAATATTTTTAGGGGGGGCATTCCATACATGTTAAAGACAGTAATTTTTTTTTTCAGCAAATATCAACGTGTGGTACATAGTTCGACAGCTCTTTAAAAAATACTATAAGGTTCCTAAGTAATGTTTTTGATTAAGTGAATGTATTTGGAAATAATCGCTCCGAAAGTTGTGTAAATTGTGTCCCCCCCCTCTATTTTCTAAACCGTGCGTCCGAAAAATATGAAAAAAATTACAAAGGTAACGCTTAATTAATACTTTCAACGAAAATTATTTTCAACAAGATCGGATTAACCGTTTTTGAGTTATTGCCGATAAACTGCGCTTCTCAAAAAAAGGACGTAATTGCTATGAAGATACGCTCTTTTTTTCTTGTACTTTTTTTTACATCGTATTTTTTACCTTATAGTTACGGCTATGGAACCCTACACTGAGCATGGTCCGACATGCTCTTGGCCAGTTATTTGTAACTTCATTAGTCTCACTGGAGTTTTACCGTGAAGGACTATCGAGTGATGTCAACTTTAAATCATGTGTAGCCTCGATACCGCCTATCATTTATAGTAAAAGTTAACTGTGATCACCACCGCTTGATGCTATATTTGCTGGAATACGAATGAAAAAAACCGCCGCGGTCGAAACGCTCTGAAATCGACCCAAGTACAAAAGTTACGTCTCCCTCCAGGCCATGAAGTGGGGTTTTCCGCACGCGTAGAGGGCGGTGATTGCCACTTTATGGCCAGGTGTGACTTAAAAAGTTATAATTTACCGTCATTAGATATTTTAAATTTGCAGTTTTTGAAAACTTCGAGAGCTTATCATATTATGTGTGTAGATAAAGCAGTGTATGCAACTGTACATAATTAAGCCTTAAAACACTCGTGTGATATTATTATGAAACCTTCGGCTCCTTTCATAAAATCACACGCGTGTTTTAAGGTTGTGAGCAGTTAAAGGTGTTGTAATAAAACAACTTAAACGGATTAAATCGCGTATACTACATTTTTTAAGACGAACGCTGAAAAGGCTTACGAAACGTAGGGACTTAAAACATGTAGCAATATAGGTACGCGATTTAATCCGTTTAAGTTTTTTTATTACAATGATTGATAATCGCGGAAACTGAAGACAATATTAGTTAGGGGTGTTGTTCATTAAATATGTATCAGTTGTATAAACGACTATTTTTAATTCGGCCCATAAGCGACGCAATCCGGAGGTAAGAAACAAAAAAACGGACTAGTGAACCTCCTTTTTACTAAGCCGGTTAGATATCTGTCATATTATGCCAAGAGGCCTTCTTAAAATTTATTATTGTTTTTGTTCTAGTCAGTGCCATGCTCAGTCGACTATCACGCTGACAAGAGAGGACAACCTGCGCAGTGACAGCAAATACAACCCGTTTGAACACAGAAACGTCCCTCATCCTACCTCGTAAGTAACCAATACCTTAAAATAAATCACCGGACGTAACTCAGTCACCTCTACCCGTAGTTAAGCCAGTCGCTTTAATAAACCACAATGTAAGAGCAGTAATTTTTCTTCCTAAAAATAGTACATCGCACGCTTGAATGTGTGCGCAACGTGTACACGCACTACAAGCAAAGATTTAATGCGCAAGAATGCTCCAGTATGGATCGCAGTCACACAGACGCGCGATCGTGCGTCTGTGTGAATACGTGTCGCACGCTCCTAAACGGCGAAAGCTAGACTATTTGTTTGTATTTATACGAGCCCCGATCAATGATTTCAAAAGTAAGGAAAAAAGCCTAGAAATAAGCAGGAGTAAGCCCATCCGAACAGTTCGGAACTTTTTTCCCCGTAACAAAAAATGCAGCTGTAAAGACCAGCTACGCAGTGCACGCGCCGCGTGTCGGACTGCCGACTGGCACTGATTTGGCGGTATTTTTACCGCCAAAGCGTTGGAACCGTCTGCGCGCTCGCTTAGCCCTGTCCTTTGTATACGTCAATGGCCCCGATGCAAAAGATCTCGTCTAGTAAGAGCATTTTCTTATTATGTTCTACAATTTTTTAGAAAAAAAAATGTTTGAGATAAAAAAAATATACTGTTTAATACAGGTGCTGTAATATTTTCATATTTATCCTAACAATATTAGATTTAGATTTATTTATTTCTCAAAGATTTCAAAAAATCACTTGAGCGAGAAACAAACACTACTTAAATACATTAATTAAACATACGTTAGTGAGGATTTTTTTTCTTAAACTTAATATTACAAAAAAGTATGACGGTATTTTTCAATTCACATCATTTAAGTAAGTTAAAAGACAGGAAATACCAATTCTGTGAGAATTATTCAATTTTCTATTCCAAATTATTTTTGTCATGTGCTCGAAAGGTATAAAAAGGGCCATTACCCATACCCAGGGCCCAAAAACCTTTTGACTCTCATTTAGGTATGATATTTGGTTTTATTGATTGAAGTTTTACTTTGACCCATGATTGGATGTTACTGTTAAATTTCTGAATTTTTGAAAAAGTCATCTGTAAAACGTATTTTAGTAGGTTTGGTTTGTTTTTATAACAATGCCAAAAAACGGTCTTAGCAAAAAAATGGCCTCGATAAAATTATAATATAATGACGAAACTTTCATCGGCGGTCAACGGTTAAAGCACGCAGATCACGTCTGAAGAGGGAAAAATAAATGTCGAGTTCAAATTTGTACTTTCACAATTACTTATGAATTACCATCACACACTTTATGTTATCCGCTTTCGATCAAAGCCCTCTTCTAAAGTCTTCCATGAATGCAGATCACGTGTCGTCATTAACTAATTAAGAATTTGAGACCATACGGGCACATGACCGTTAATCCTAACGGATAAAAATGATAATACGGTGTAAAAAGTTTAACTTCGTGAATTAACATTCACGAAGTTAAACTTTTTAGTTATCGTTGCATTAACTTCCGTTAACTTTTGATGAGTTCGTTAAATCGTTAAACACATACTCATTTATGACAACTATAGCCCCGCTCCCCGCTGCAGAAATCATTACGCAGAAATCATTGTCAGTAGTTCAATCGCCTCATTCCTGAGGTAACAAAACTAGGAGCATTTTTTTCACTGTATGAGTGTTTTCGATCTTTGCACTGCACCGGACAGTGTAGAATATTCCGCAGTAATTCGTTATTTCTTTATTATTATAATATATATATATATATATCATCATTATCATCATTTCAGCCTAAAGACGTCCACTGCTGGACATAGGCCTTCCCCAAGGATCTCCACGATTGTCGGCTTTGTGCTGCTATTATCCAGCGGTTTTCCGCGGTGGTTAATGTTTCGCTGTGAAGTAATTCAAGATCAAACTAGTATTTTTTTCAATTTTACTTAGTTTTTGGATAAAATACCATTTTTGTAATCTTAATTAACAATTCATGTTACTGTACACATAAAAAAAACTAACCTTGACACCTTTCCGAGTGCATACTGGCACTAATAATGTTAAAAACGGTCAAAATTCATAAAAAACTTTAATTCGACAATAACTCAAAAACCGTGCCACTTTTACTGGGGTCATGTTAAGTTGGTTTGGTACCTCTTGACCTGGTCTACCTCCAGTGTCACTGTGACGTGTCGGTTATGGGACACCCATATGTATAGAAGATTTTAATTTACATTTTTTTATGCTCAGAAAAAAGTCTGTAGGTATGGTGTATATAAGTGGAAAGCTACGTATCTGTTTTTTTTTAATTATCTTCATAAACTCGACCTACCAACTTTTTTATTTATTAATATGGACGAATATACAGGCAGCATAAAGAATGTTGTGTACCTAACTCAAACTAGATAATTCGTGGAGTTCACAAAATTGACTGCTGAAGTAAACAGGTTATTAACTGGTTAAATATTAACGTAGTTAACGTCATGTTTAACTGAGCCCAGCTCTGGTTGAGACCAGCAAGTCGTCGTCACGCATCCTTCGGGTGAACGGCCTTTTCCGCAAGTAATTTCCTCTGTGTTGGTAGTCCATCAAATAGTAATGAGATAATCACTATTATTTCAGAGATTCAGTTTCATATTATTATGTGTATAATGTTACGTATAATAGAGTCGTAGGAAGACAGTGTTTGTAAGACATTTTAATTAAATGATTTTTCCAAAAAAGCCACCGGGGAGTGTATTATAAGGTATTAAAACGTAAATAATTCGAATTTATGTATTTGATTATTTTGCGCATCACACAAAACTACCAGGCCGATTTACATGAAATATGTTGTAGGTATTACACGCATACACATTTGTAGGTACCATTACAACATTACAGTATATTAGGGTGGTCCAAAATAACTTTTTTTGTTTTAATTTCTCCACAAGGTTCCCTTTACTTGATTCGACTTTAAACACCCCTCTGCAAAACTTGAGCGAAACTTAACAATATTTACAAGTCGCTCATATTTTCTAATAATTGTATGGAATTAATTTGGGAAGTCACCGAATACCTTCAATGGTCAAATTACAATGGGATGGTAAAATTTCAAAACACTTGCCTGACCTGCTTATGATGGTCAAATTCTCCCGCTGGTCCGTTGCTCACTTTGAGCAATCAGCGAAACTTACGATCCGCCGCTGAGCGACCTGGTTCGATTCTTGCAACAGCCAGTAAAAGGCTTGTAAATATTGTCAGTTTAAAAAAGGTCAAATTTCAAAATTGCCGCGAGCACTATCTAGTCTGTTACAGGTCGCGTCACGTAAAAAGTACGCTGGTTGTCAAGCTGCGCATTAGGCCATTTATCGATCTATTTGGTGGTATGAGGTGCGACGCGGGGAGGGCGGGTTAATCGAAGCGCGCCGCGAGCAAAAGGCTAGTTTAAAAGTAAAACAATAAACATAGTACTTTCGTGCGCGAGTGTAACAATGCGCAAACACACCCCCTCTACTTTCTTCCAGCGTTCTTTTTACGTGACGCGACCTGTACTTTATGTCACATTCGTCCATCATTAGTAATTTTATTAGGTGTCGCTAGGAACATGTTTTTAATTATTTACTCATAAAATCTTCAATTGAGTGACCCTAGATGTCGCTCAAATTTTGCAAACATAATTAGAGGGTATCTGTTACTCAGTTTGGATTTTGACAAAATAAGGGACACGCTAGGACTGTCTCATAACATGGTTAGTAATTGGGAAGGACCTCTGGGTATGTTTATCTTCCGTGAACAGAGATGAAGTGAAGGGTTCGCGATATGTAAACATAAGTTCAATGACCCTTTAGGGTAGGGTAAGGCGAAGTGACGTGAAATTATGCTGCCCAATGTGCCCAAATTAGTATATAAGTGACTATTACAAAATGAAACTCGAACTTGTGTGAATTACGAAACTCATATTTTAATGCCTAATAGGGATGACGACTGGGTTAAAACTATATAATTCTATTTAGTCCGTCAGTTAGATTATGGAAAAATATGGGAAATATTAAAAATCGACAAAGTTATAGATCATCAAACTTCTGGAGCGGGGGCTTATGACGTCACTCCTAGCCTAGGTGAAAATTGTACCAAGGAGTGACGTAAACGACCTGGTTCGACTCCAGGCGTACAGGCCCCCACGTTGCCCGATTCTATCGAGGTGGACCGGGACAAGGTGACCTGGTTCGACCCCAGGCACCCCCGGCACCCACCCAGTCCGACCAAACTCAGGGTGGTCCGGCTAGCGATCTGGTTCGACCCCAGGGAACGCCACGGCCGACCACCCGGTCCGACAATCGCTACGCCCGTGTATGCGTTGCGAGTTTGTCAGTTTCAAAAAAAAAAAGGAGTGACGTCACTCGAAACTTCTAAGCATTCTATCCTCGTCATTTTTTGTTTGTCAAACAAAAGAAAAAATACGTGTACAATACTTTTTAATAATCTAACTGACGGACTATAGTACATTGTTGTAAAGGCCGGAAAGTAAGGGCTCAAAGTATACGAGTCCATATATTGCAGTTTCGGCCGAGACTTAACATAGTGCTTTTCACGCCTACTGCGAGGAAATAATAAAAATATCATACCAAAAATAAAATAATTCAAAAGCCCATTATGTACAGTTACGTGCAAAGTAAATAAAGTAAACGAATCTAATCTACTTCTCACATACAAACATATATTTTCCTTCCCCAGAACGTTGGGATCTTTTTTCCATCTCCTGAAGTCGTCGCTCGGGTCAGGGTTGCTCGCGATGCCGGCCGCCTTCAAGCACACCGGCATCATCCCCGGCTGTTTTGGTACAGCCCTAGTAGCGGTCGTTGCTACGCATTGCGTCCACATATTGGTAAGACAATATACTATCTGAGTCATTTTCAAAAAAATTGTACACAATTAAGGGATTTAATTAAAACAAAACTTAATTTATTCCTATGTGTTACGAAAGTTACCCATATAGTTTGTATGCCTAACTTTCGTAACACAGTGGAAGCGATGGTGATTTGGTTTTTATTAGGCCCTTAACTATGTACATTTTTTTTGAAAATGACTCATCTATCGATTCAGCCTTCATACACTCACTGCTGAGTATATACAGGGAGTCCCAACACTATAGGATATATTGATGAAATAAGACTTTTTTTAGTTTAAAAATAACTGGAACTGCATTCAAAGATTTTTGAAAAATAACCTGCCTTTACCAGAAATCGAACCCACCAAATATGAACACAAACAATTTTTAATTTATTCACCGATCGAAAGAGATTAGAAATATTAGAATCTGTACAATCGCTTTGTACTGACAACCGGTCGCTTTGTACTGATAAAGCGACCGGTTGACTATAAGTGCTTCAGTTATCCGTTAGCAAAGCTACGTCTGGCTATTTATTTTAAGTTCCATGATTCTAACTAAGGATGTAACGATACATAATTTTACCGATACGATACCAATACCGATATTGTAGTAAATTATCGGCGATACCGCGATACCGATACCGATATCTTAGGTAAGTAATGAAGTATGAACTTCAGGTTTATTATTTGTATGTCCTTATTATACCTAAAACTTGGCTATATTTAAAAGAGAGTCAACCTTGAAGGTAAAATAAATAAATTGTCAACACAATTTTTTTTATTATTATGAACCAAATATCATCATATCATATCATATCATCATTTAATATAATCATTTAATATCATATAATTAACATAGTAATTATTATTGCACGAGGTAATAGACCAATATATCTATAAATTAAGTCAGTAATTGAAATTACTTTTTGCAGATTTTTTTTCATACGACAAATTCTTTTCGCGCTCTTCAAATATCGGTTGTATATAATCGGCGATACCGATATATCGGCCGATATATCGGTATCGTTACATCCCTAATTCTAACTAACCTTTTAAGGTTGAGCATGTATTTTTTAGGTCTCAACGTCCCGCGCGCTGTGTGAAGAGTGCCGTATGGCTTCACTAAGCTACGCCGAGACTTGTGAAAGGGCTTTTAAACATGGCCCGAAAAGGCTCAGGCGATTTTCAACACACATAAGGTGAGTGATCCTAAAAGGTCACCAACACTTTAAACTATTGCGGCTAGAACACATACTTTTGACCGAGTGAGCGAAGCGAACGAAAGTCTCTGCTACACTTCAGATAAAAGGAGCATTCCATAATAGTATTTTATGCAACAGTTGTATAAGTGGGTTCAAAAAATGCGAATTGCGTGAGTTGCGATACGAGCCGCGAATGCGGCGAGTATCGCAAATAGAGACGCAATGAGCGTTTTTTGACTTAATTATACAACGTTGCATACAATACTTTTTCTACGACTACGTTTTAAATTATAAAATACAAAATTAATCATAACCTGGAAACAAGGCAAATATGACGTTTGACTTACAGTATGTGTCTATGATAAACTTTTTTTTTTTTAATTTAAAATAGGGATGTAACGATACACAGTTTTGCCGATACGATACCGATACCGATATATAGTAGTTAATATCGGCGATACCGATACCGATACCGATATATTAGCTTAATAATGAAGTATGAACTTCAGATATTTTTATGTCCTTATTATAACTAATGGCAATGACTACTGGCTATATTTACCAGAGAGTCAACCTTGAAAGTGTAAAGTAAAAATAATTAATTTTCAACTCAAAATTCATTTTTTTTTATTAAGAACCAAAGATTTAATTAACATAGTAATTATCATTGCACAAGGTAATAGAATAGACCAGTACATAAATTAAGCCAGAAATTGAAATTATTTTTTGCAGATTTTTTTTCATACAGCAAATTCTTCAAATATCGGTTGTATAATATCGGCGATACCGATATATCGGCGATACCGATATATCGGCCGATATATCGGTATCGGTATCGGTATCGTTACATCCCTAATTTAAAATATACTTAAATTAAAAATACTCTTTTTATGTTGGCATCAATGAATTTAGTTTGGAAAGTTTTGTTTTTCTTAAAAACCGTAGGAATTTAATTGTTTGTTAAGTTGGTAGTTGTGCATTTTTACCGTAAAGTTAAAATTGAGCGCTTAATCCTTGACCTAAGTTTAACCTAGACTTGCAAGAAGTCTGTGGCAGCTAGCAATAACGTAAAGTGACTATAACGACACTAGTGCTGTTATGGGGAATAGAGTATAGACTTTTCTGAACTCATATTATGTATGTTCTTATATTAGTGTTCGTGACCAAGTAAAATACAGATAACAGTACAGGAGTAGAAAATAGTATTTTATGCAACAGTTGTATAAGTGGGTTCAAAAAATGCGAATTGCGTGAGTTGCGATACGAGCCGCGAATGCGGCGAGTATCGCAAATAGAGACGCAATGAGCGTTTTTTGACTTAATTATACAACGTTGCATACAATACTTTTTCTACGACTACGTTTTAAATTATAAAATACAAAATTAATCATAACCTGGAAACAAGGCAAATATGACGTTTGACTTACAGTATGTGTCTATGATAAACTTTTTTTTTTTTAATTTAAAATAGGGATGTAACGATACACAGTTTTGCCGATACGATACCGATACCGATATATAGTAGTTAATATCGGCGATACCGATACCGATACCGATATATTAGCTTAATAATGAAGTATGAACTTCAGATATTTTTATGTCCTTATTATAACTAATGGCAATGACTACTGGCTATATTTACCAGAGAGTCAACCTTGAAAGTGTAAAGTAAAAATAATTAATTTTCAACTCAAAATTCATTTTTTTTTATTAAGAACCAAAGATTTAATTAACATAGTAATTATCATTGCACAAGGTAATAGAATAGACCAGTACATAAATTAAGCCAGAAATTGAAATTATTTTTTGCAGATTTTTTTTCATACAGCAAATTCTTCAAATATCGGTTGTATAATATCGGCGATACCGATATATCGGCGATACCGATATATCGGCCGATATATCGGTATCGGTATCGGTATCGTTACATCCCTAATTTAAAATATACTTAAATTAAAAATACTCTTTTTATGTTGGCATCAATGAATTTAGTTTGGAAAGTTTTGTTTTTCTTAAAAACCGTAGGAATTTAATTGTTTGTTAAGTTGGTAGTTGTGCATTTTTACCGTAAAGTTAAAATTGAGCGCTTAATCCTTGACCTAAGTTTAACCTAGACTTGCAAGAAGTCTGTGGCAGCTAGCAATAACGTAAAGTGACTATAACGACACTAGTGCTGTTATGGGGAATAGAGTATAGACTTTTCTGAACTCATATTATGTATGTTCTTATATTAGTGTTCGTGACCAAGTAAAATACAGATAACAGTACAGGAGTAGAAAAAAACATCAACTTATTTTCCCTTAAGAAATGCTATGGCAGCTCCCCTAATAAAACGTATTAGCTGCTAAGAAATACTACCAATCTTAAAGCCGAGCTATGATATTACAATGCTGTTAATTAGCTTCCTGAATTTATTTATCGAAAGTATTAAAACGGTGGTGTCCGAAATATTTTAATGGAATGTTCCAAAAATGCTTTCCTATGTCCGATTGGATGTAGGTTTTCCTCTACAGGGCGCATTTCTCAACCGATTCTCGTTGAAGGTTGTAATTAGGTTCGATAATCGGTTTTTGGAAATTTTCGTTTAAGATTTCTTTAATTTTTCACTCACGTGGTCTACAGGCTACAGCTCACAGAGAAATAGTTTTACAAGTAGATAAATAGTTTTACAAGTGTAAGGCCCCAGTCCGATCCACTCAGGGTGGTCCGGCGACCTGGTTCGACCCCAGGGAACGCCACGGCCGACCACCCGGTCATACAATCGCTACGCCCACTAGGGTTGCGAGTTAGTCAGGCTTTAAAAAAACAAAAGTCTAAGGGCCTTATCACACTGGCGATTTGCAGATTTTTCGAAAAGTTTTGTATGAAAGCACGCCCGCATCTCGCTCGGATATGGCCGGTGTGATAAGGCCCTAAGGCTTGGCTCCATGGTGCACCGTCAATGTGAAACGGTAAAGGAAATAAACACGTTTACGTGTCGAAAGACGTACAAAGCCTACACGGCGTGATCTTCACGCCACTTATGACTGACTTACTCTACTCTTATTTTCCGTCGTTTCGCAAAGTGTGATGCGCCGTGATCGAAGATTACTGATGGCCCGAAATACAATTAAACGGACAACATACTTTACAAATACTGCGGATTTAATAAAAAAATATAAAACAGTTTACTTATAAGACCCGAGTGCGGTAAAAAAATGAGGAGGGATTTTCTCATATTGTTTCAGGCAAACATAAGGTCAAGTAATAAAATGAAACTTATTTCAACCATGATTGACGTCGTGGAAGCGAATGATGACCCTCTTTTTGTTTGTATAGAGAACCGGCCGACTCGAATCACTTCAGGCCAACGAGTTTGCAATTTGGTTTCAAAAAACTGTCAATGCAGTTCAAAAATAAAAGCAAGTCATTGCAAAAAAATGGCTATTTCCATTTATTTAAGGCAGTTATCGTGTATGTGGCGATACATTTTTTCATCCCGCGTATATACCTAGTTCGTATTTTTACAGTTACTAAACTGACACTCATTGAATACGTGAGTGGATACATAGCGTATTTCAGTTTACAGTGGACTCATATTTCGTGTTGTTTCAATGTTTTTTATTACTTACTAGCTGTCCTGGCGAACATCGTTTTGTTCTGCCTCAGAAATTTTGATTTTTTACTTAGATGTTTTGCTAGTTATTCGGGGTGGAGACAAACGCTAAAAATAAAAAATCATAAAAATCGGTCCACCCGTTCCCGACTTATAAATGGTGTAGCTAGTAACCCGACTTTGATTTATGTATACATATAGATTACACGGATGCCCAAGAATAAGAGTGCAATATTATCAGGGTTCATGTTCATTTATAAATGTGTACAAGTTTCTGAATTCTACAATAATTACTTAACTTCTTACCGATTTAGATGTGTTAGGTATCGTTAGAATCCTTAATATAACACTTATAAAACATGAAAATCGTGTCTGAAAATTCAACAAGACAATTTATAGTGGACTCCATCTTTAATTTTGTTTAATGTTTTTTAGTTACAACAAACAAATTTGGGTCCGATACTAATAAGTCTATGTAAAAAAAAATTAAGACAAGCTTTTAACTTTGCCTTTTCTGTATTGTTGCAAATTGCATGGCAAAACCCACAGAAATATATCGAGATGGAAGAAAAGCGTGTACTTATGTTATTAATGTTATAAATGTATAACTAGTGATAGGCTTAGACCTAAGTTGCCATGCCCGAAAGGGTACATGTTACATGTTAACTATACACCTAAGTAAGACCTTTATAAACACATGTATGCAATAAATGATATGAATATGAATAATCTTGCAAGGCTATTAGGAGTTAAATGAATCGTAGGTACCAAAGAGCCCATTTATATTAATTTCACAATGTTCCTTCTGGGCTACGTCGATGAAACTTCAATACGACGTAGATTATAAGTTGGTTCATATTTGAAAAAAAAATGGTGTTTATACCATGAGCTGAACTTGGTTACAGGTGATACAGGTTGTTTCAAATATATTTTTTTATTTTTTACCCGACTACGGCGAAGCAAAAAGGAGGGTTATGATTTTAGCACCGTATGTATATATGTATGTATGTTTGTATGTTTCTATGTTCGTTTGTTCCCTCATAACTCAAAAACTACTAAACCGATTCAAACATGTGGGGTATCGTTAGATTTGTCTTGATTCTGCGCGGGTTATAGGCTAGTTAGTTGAAACTGAAATTTAATATAAAGGCCGTGATTCTCAAAAAACTCAAGGATTAAAAAATAAAAGTCATCGAGTAGCATCGAGTTACATATCAAATTAAGGAGCTTTAAAAACCTATTGCAAAAATGTATCACACATGCTGATACAAGTATATTATACAACAATATTTTCATTTTAATAACAACAAGAACGATATTTAACAGCTTGATCTGATGATCTCCGACGATTCGTTACAGAAGGGCTAGCATAATGTGCAGTTATGGCAGTCGTGGCACGAAACGTCATCACCCGTTACTTTCATAATATATTTGAAAGAAAAAGAAAAAACATATATTGATATTTTGACACCTGCTAAATATCCTAATGGCCTGCTATGCTAGACCTTTACATGTGTCATTCGTATTGAGAGATATCGGGTAACTTCGTATTTGCGAACATTGCCGAATACATGTCATTTTCATGCCGCCAACTGACGCGTGTGTTGTGTCACATCAAAAATGTTGAAATAAAATCGTTGTAATGCCGTAAATATGCTGCCTCATTGCAAGCAGATTTAAAATATGTCTGAGGAGGCATATATTATCACCGGTACGTATTATTGTATTAATATTGAAATAATTGTACATGTCGATTTTCTCTATCCGCAATGACAGTTTGCTAAGCTACTCAACTAGAGGTGTGGCTAAGATGAAGTCGATATTTTGTATCGACATTAGTTACGTATGAATTGAATAACTCAGTGCACCTAAAATACAAAATTAACCCTTTCAGATTTCCGAAAGATCCGCTTCTAGAAAAAGAGTGAATGAATACTACCGGCCGGGATAGTTTGGTTTCCGCAGCCCTGAAGCAGTAGCACAGTATGCGGTGGCCAAGATATTTTTCATAATTTCATACAAACAGAGAAACATACTGTAACGTTATGCGTTACACAATATTATTATTACTTTAAATAAGTGACAATTTTGATAAATATAAACAAACTTAATAACTATCTTAAAACAACTGCACTTAAAAACTATACGTACAATTAAAAGAAAAATAACAAATTAAAGTTATATTAAAAATAATTACAACTAACTGTACAAGAAATCATTTAAAAAAATACTACATTTAAAACTACATTTAATCATCAAAACAATATGAATTCATCGGCGCCGTCTGAGCGCTCCGCAAAGCAGTTCGCCGGCAGCATTTTAGTGGCCCAGCGACTCGTTCTATTGTTTGATTATCTATTAGAAGCAACTTGCATTCGCATACAGATCGCGAGACTTCACTCCCGATTTACTTACGAGTCTGAACGCACGGCACACATATTCTCGGTCTCTGCTACGTTAGGACAGTAATTGTTTAAAACGTAACCGAATTTAATTATTGTGATCGTCACTAAACGTTCCTCGTAATTTATTAATTTAAGTAAACAGTAACTTCAATAATTCGCGAGTGTTGTGTAACCCCATACTTGGGTAAGTGGCAATTTTAATCAAATCAGAATAGTTGTAGAAATAAGATATGGAAATTAACTTAATTTCATTGCTTTTACTTCATTTTCATTTAATCGTAATTATCAAGTGGAATTTTGCAGTCTCATTTAGTATAACGGCATCGAAGCGTTATTAATTTCCACCCACATTTATGTACCAAAAAATAATCGACTTTATTGCATCATCCTTTTTTCAAAATTGTAATCTCCGCTTCTGATTGTGAACATCCACGGCATCACTTCTACAAATAGGTACTTGCTCTTTCACTGCCGTAAGCCTGGATGCTCACAAAATCGTAGCCGGACTATTTTCTTATACATTCTGGACGGCGCGTTCCAGGGTTCCAAGTTCGGGTTCTGCTGGATGGAGGCACCACCGTAGAACACGCCCACACCAACTACTCCTCGCCACCGGTTGTGGAAACTCAGCTCCTCATCGCGTACGGACGGCCGCAGAAGTACAGTCGGCCGCGATTGTGAGCGCCGCGATCTCCACCAACGGCTTTTTAGGCGAGCGTACCCTACCGTTAGGGAAAGTGAATCACGACTGTATGAATTTAAAATTTTAACCTGCGACTCATACTTTTATTTAGTCGGCTATTTAATTATTTTAAATTATATTATATTTTAATTTTGCATGGAACTTGTCTACTTATTCCTCTCTTTATAGAATAAGTATAGACCCTACAAGTCGTACCGTGACACTTTTAAATTCGGTTACGTTTTAAACAATTACTGTCCTAACGTAGCAGAGACCGAGAATATGTGTGCCGTGCGTTCAGACTCGTAAGTAAATCGGGAGTGAAGTATCGCGATCTGTATGCGAATGCAAGTTGCTTCTAATAGATAATCAAACAATAGAACGAGTCGCTGGGCCACTAAAATGCTGCCGGCGAACTGCTTTGCGGAGCGCTAAGACGGCGCCGATGAATTCATATTGTTTTGATGATTAAATGTAGTTTTAAATGTAGTATTTTTTTAAATGATTTCTTGTACAGTTAGTTGTAATTATTTTTAATATAACTTTAATTTGTTATTTTTCTTTTAATTGTACGTATAGTTTTTAAGTGCAGTTGTTTTAAGATAGTTATTAAGTTTGTTTATATTTATCAAAATTGTCACTTATTTAAAGTAATAATAATATTGTGTATCGCATAACGTTACAATACTTATCTAATTAAAAACTTCTTTTAATGTAGCAACATATTTGAAAAAGTAAGTCTTGGACTCAGGCAAACAGCAGACATACGTATTAAATGCACTCAAAAATATCTACTCTTTAATTGCAATAAACTTCAAGTAAAGATGTTTCTTAATACGGTAACCATGTATTATCTTTTTACAGCTGACTGTAAGAGCCTTATCACTCTGGCGATTTGCGAGCGAGCCGCGGGCGAGTTTCCATACAAATGTCACTCGCGGCGAACTCAAAAAATAGTACCCAAATAGTACCCTAGGGCCCTAAAATTTCATTTCTCTAGCTATTGTAGAAGCCGAGATATAGTGAGCTCTTTCTATAAGAAATTCCCGGGTACGCCAGCTTGACGGTGTGAAATTTTTTACACCGTTAAGTCATAGAATATCTCGGCTTCTACTATAGCTACAGAAATGAAATTTTAGGGCCATTTGGGTACTATTTTTTGAGATATAAAGCGTTTCCAAAAACAAAGCCGTTCCAGAGATACAAACGGTGTACGCCTGCTTGACGCCCAGTAGCGTACACCATGAACAGGCCTTATACTTCGAAAAGTTTAAGGGTACTATTTTTTTCACCAAGGTATTTCGTCGGTACTATTTGGGTACTATTTATTGGCTGCATCAGATTCTGAATATCTTTACGGTGTACGCTATCTTGACGGACACGTATGAAAACTCGCCCGCAAATCGCCAGTGTGATAAGGTCCTAAATCGATATCTATAAATCACTCTAGTCACACTTAGTCGCACCCCTATAATAATTATTTCTTCCTACTAATAACAGATGACACTGTGTTGTAAACTGCTTTAATCTATCTGTTGGCGAGGAGTGGAATCATATATGACAACATTTAGTTACGTTGAATCACGATATTCAAATAGGTGTTAGTGAAAGATATTTTTGCTTTGTACCTATTTTGCAGTATAAGTAAAACACGGTAGAATTGATTTTGATAGTTCTAAAGTTGTTCCAATTAAAAGCATTTTATAAAAGTGTGGCATGTACATACGTTTTGCTACGGTTGTATGTCACCGGTTTTCATACTTTTTGACTAATTAACATATCAATTCATGTTGTTTCTCCTCCGCAAGCAGTACCGCACAGAGCCAAAGGCATGAAGCGCTCCTGGTTTCTTCGCGCAAACTGTATATAAATGTCTAAATTTTGCGAGCCCGAAGGGCGAGCTTCAGGCTTTGAGGCCAAAGGCCGAACTACTCAGCAAACACCGAATAACCCAGCATTCCGCAATAATTTTAAGCGGAACAAAGACCGAATACCGCGTCGGACCAAAGGTACCGAGCGCGCCTGGTTACTTACGTATACCTATTAGTCTGATTTTTGCGAGCCCGAAGGGCGAGCTTTAGGCTTCGAGACCAAAGGCCGAACTCCTCAGCAAACACCCAATAATCCAGTATCGCGCAATAATTTTAAGCGGGCAAAGACCGAATACCGCGTTGGACCAAAGGCACCGAGCGCCCCTGGTTCTTACGTATACCTATTAGTCTAATTTTTGCAAGTCCGAAGGCCGAGTTTCGAGCTGCGAGGCCGAAAACCGAGCTCTTCCGCAAACACCCTGTCTCGTAGTAATTTTAAGCGGGACAAAAGCAAAGCATAAAGCGTCTTATATCGTTGTAAGCAAACCATGTATCTAAGTGTTACTGTTGTAATTCTTGTCATTAAATACTATTAAATGGAGGGTGCTCATGAAAGAGCTCGGTCGTTGGCCTCACACCCTGATATGGTTCTTAGGAAGGAAAAGGCGCTTAAAACCGTAACTGAATAATAACTAAAAATACGTAAATAAAATAAAGTTAAAAACTAAAACCCGACTACGAAAAAGTCTAAAACAAGAATCTTAGGTTTTAGTTCGCCAGGTACAGATAAATTGCATTTTTTTTAATTTAGAGAACGTTTCGAGTATGCCGTCAATCGTTCGTAGTCGGAGGCCCCTTTTTTGTTTGTCTTCTTGCCGGGGCCTCCGACTACGAACGATTGACGGCATACTCGAAACGTTCTCTAAATTAAAAAAATTGCAATTTATCTGTACCTGGCGAACTAAAACCTAAGATTCTTGTTTTAGACTTTTTCGTAGTCGGGTTTTAGTTTTTAACTTTATTTTATTTATTTACAAGTATTAAATGGCTAGGAGGGTAATATTTTTTAACATATAGCTTTTAGTCACAGTAATATTTGTACAAAATTTCATATTCGTCACTTACATAGTTTAGGAGAAAAAAAATAAAACAGTTTTGGAGTTTATCGGATATTTTGAACCCCCAGGGGGTGACAGGGGGATAAAACATTGTGCAATGTATTACCCCTTCAAAAGGCATCGTTTGGTTATACTTTCAAACCAAAAACGCTGGGGGCAATTTTTCAAAGGCTATCCTGCTATACCCTTTGGCGAGGGGGGAACGAGGTAACGCACACTTACTTACACAAGCGTACATGAAAAATCATCCATCACTACGAAACTAACACGTAACAAATAGAACAACACATTGAATAATTCACTTTCACAAAAATACATTTTGCATTGAAATAGTGTGATGACGCGATACACAACATTGATAATGTTTAGCAGAACACCGTGGCAATTGGCAACGCGAGGTTGCTTGTTTGTCAACTAGTAAACAAACTTCAAATAATGTCAAATCAGATTTTTGTATTTTATATGTTTTAAAGGAAGTAAATAATGATGATTGTCGCAAATCAAACCACCTTATAATAGTACACTACATTTATTAAACACTTTCACAAATTCACTCCCTTAGTTCTATCAAACTACAATCGGTTATCTATTTAGTCTTCCACTATCGCCGTGGCTCAACTCTGATCGAATGACCTCTTCTTACTCCCGCCAATGGTTTTTATTTCCCCCTGATCCATCGCATTAGCGGGAGGGTAAAAAGAGTCAAATCAGTGACTTATTATTTATTATTCTAATCGGCGGGTAAATTGTAATCAATCAATTGATATACAATTCACTACATGTTCGTAATATAATCAACTAAAATACTTAAATAAATCTCACATCTCTTAACAACATCACATTCGGCCATCCGATTTCGTGCGACCTCCGGTGCACGAATAACGCAAAACATCACATTCGGTCATTTGGATGAGGTAATCAATCTTTAGTAATTAATTCATAAATCACAGACATTACTTATTACAATTATTACTGAAAGTTATATCTATTACTTAATATTACCACTATATAACAGCAAAAATCGTTCAAGATTATCATAATAGCCATATTCTGTAATATATCTGGTATACATATAAAATTATTCTTAGTAACATTGCTCAGGTATTAATGTCCAGTAAACGGTGGATAGAATGACGCCCTTAGTTTTTTGAACTGACCATTGCCTCGTTGCTGAGACTATCAGACTCGTCAGAATCGTCAGAATCTGAAAGTTCATCTGCTACTTCTAGCGCTTTAAAATGGATCCAGGGTCTCATTCTATCCGCCGCCACTACGCTATCATAACCGCGTTTGTTACCAAAGCCTGGAACATGGGTAATGTTGTACCTATCATTACCTAAGCATTTGACGATTTTAAAAGGGCCGATAAATCTAGGCATTAATTTTTTGCTTTTGCCGTCGTTATAAAAGTTTGTCTTGGTTACTTTTACTAGATCGCCTTTTTTATAAACTTGAGCAGTTTGTTTGTGTCGGTCATAGTTAAGTTTTTGTTTCTGTTGTGCATCCTTAATGTTATTACTAGCTTCCTGCCTCACTTGATCAATGTTTTGTAATACTGAATCGTCTTGTATATTCGAATCAAAGTTTAATTTATTTTCTAAATTATTATTTAATCTAGTGCCAAACAATAATTCTGATGGAGTCTTTTTTGTGGTCGTATTAACAGTATTGTTGACGGCCCATTGTATTTTGCCTAACTGTCGGTCCCAATCGCGTTCATCAGTATTAAGATTGTGAGTAGCTAAAGAACTTAAAATAGTCTGATTGCAGCGTTCAGCCTGCCCATTGGCTCTCGGACAGGCGACAGCATTTAGTATGTGCTTCGTGCCATTTTTAACGCAAAACTCTTTGAATTGAGATGACGTGAAAGCAGTTCCCCTATCCGATATCATTCGCTGTGGTGCGCAAAAATCGTTATAAAGACTATCCAAAACCTTGATCACTGTTCTAGTCTTCGTATCTTTCACGGCTCTCGCAAAAAGATATTTGGTGAACCCGTCAACTATAGTCAAAATGTAGCTGTTCCCATTTTTGCTACGAACAAAGGGACCTAAATGGTCGATGTGGAGGGTATGGAACGGGACCGGGACTTTCTCGATTGGATGCAAATGACCAGCGGGTACTTTTGAGGAGTTGTCCTTATTGTAAGCGCATTCAATGCATGATGCAACATATTTTTTTACGAACCGCCTCAATTTAGGGAACCAATACTGATTCTGGATGCATTCTAAAGTTTTCTGGAATCCGAAATGCCCATTATCGTCATGATACCGCCTACAAACCTGCCATCGAGCATTTTTGGGTACCACCAACCGTAACTGATCATGTACCTTGCGATACAGAACGTGATTCTTTAAAACATAGTGTTTCTTTATCTCTAGACTTTCATCGTCAAGCTGCGGCTTTATGATGTTGCTTATTCTTAGCAATTCTGAATCAGCTAACTGCAAAGTATGCATCCAGTTCTCGGTTGTTATACTCAAGACAGTAGGAGAGTCTGTATTTTCCGAGTGCACGCCGTTCGAAACGGTTTTCTTGCACGGGTTTCGACTCAAGGCGTCGACGTGGCTCATACGAGCGCCGGGACGATATTCTATGTTGAAATCGAACTCGCTCAATTGAAGCCACCATCGAGCGATTCGTGGTTCTCAACGCATTGCAGTCGGTAAATACTGTGAACTTTAATCCCAGTAAATATGTGCGGAATTTCTTTAGGGAGCAAACCACAGCGAGGGTTTCTAACTCGTAAGAGTGAAAGTGTTTTTCCTCTGCCGTGGTTTGCCTGCTAAAATATGCTACTGGCTTAAGTACACGCGGATTTTCCTGCCATTGCATCAAAATGCCACCCAATCCCAACGAACTTGCGTCCGTATGCACTTCAGTATCTAACTTAGCATCATAAAGAGCTAAAAGAGGACGCTGCATCAAGTGACTCTTCAAACTTGTGAATGCAGTTTCCTCTTCGTTAGTCCATTGCCATGCAACGTCCTTCTTCAGCAACCGTGTTAATGGTCTAGCAATTTCGCCAAATCCCTTTACGAACTTTCGAAAGTAACTGGCAAGCCCTAAAAATTGTCGTACTTCATGAATGCTGCTTGGGGTAGGAAAATCCTTGACCGCTGAGATCTTTCGCTCGCTGGGCTTAATACCATCAGCAGATACTTCATAGCCCAAATATTCAATATGCGTGCTGAAGAAATCGCATTTGGGCAAGTTTAACGTAAGACCCGCTTCCTGTATAAGGATGAGGACATCTTCAAGACGCTCAAACCCCTCATCTAAAGTAGTAGATGGTATGAGCAAGTCATCCATATACGCTAGGGCAGAGGTAAATCGACGTGACCCGAGAACTTTATTTATAGTCTTTTGAAAGACTGCCGGAGCGTTTGCTAATCCAAACGGCATACGTTTGAACTCGTAGTGGCCGTCTGGAGTAACAAACGCCGTCAGATGTTGACTTTCCTTTGCCATTGGTACCTGGTAATACCCAGATGCCAAATCAAGTGTTATAAAGAATTTGTTTCCGCTGAGGTTCGACACTTGATCCTCAATTAATGGTAGCGGATACTTGTCCTTTATAGTTTTGTTATTGAGAGACCTGTAGTCCACGCACAACCGTTGCTCGCCATTTTTTTCTTTACCAATATGATAGGACTGGCATAGTCCGACTGAGACTCTTGAATTATATTTTGTTGTAAGAGTTCATCGATCATGCTCCTAACTTTCTCACGTTCATGAAATGATAAACGGTATGGCCTATATGACACGGGTATTTTATCATGAAGTTCTATTTTCATTTCGCCTTCAGACGTGCATCCTATCTCACTCAAGTTAGTTGCAAAACAAGTCCTATATTTTTGCAACAGGTTATACAACCGATCTACATGTTCAGAACCTAATTCTGGATTAGTTCGCATGTCGGATCTATTTAACGGCAAATAGTCCTTTGCCTTTGAGTGTTCCTTTATTTGAACATGCTCGTCTATGCATGCAGGTCTTACGCGAGCGATTAACGACTCTGCAGTAAACGAAACAGGATTGTTGGTTAAAGCTGTTGCAAAAACAAACCCTTTACCATTATCCAACTTATAGCAACCACGATGCAAATGATACGCTAAATTTGGTATAGTTCTCGTGCTGCCATCGGAATAAACGTCTCCAGAATAATTCGTTCGGGCGAAGACTTCAATCAGGCCTCCTTGCTCTATGACAGTGTCCTTCACAACATACAAGTTAATTGTCCCGTCCAGTGGGTCGTCATTATTGTCTTGAGGACTGTTATAAAAAAATAGGTTCATATTGTCTTTGAGAACCGTAACACATGGCAGTTCCGTAAAGTTTTGACCTATCAAAAGAGATGTCTGCAAGAACTCGTCATCAACAGCCAACAAAGCAATTTGGGTTTCGATCTCGTCTATTTTAATTAGGGCGTTGCATCTAAATAGGGGTTTGATTTGGGAATTCCCAAAACCTTTTATCGTCGGCAGTTCGTCATGGGATTCGTCAAGCGAAAGGTTTCTAGCAACTGATGCTTTAATCAAACTGCAATCACTACCAAAATCAATAAAAGACTTTAAATTGATATTATTGAGAGCAACAGTTTTCAGAAATTTCTTATTTGAGTCTATACTCGTTGCAATTTTTAATGTCTTTTTTTCTTGCACAGAGTTGTTTTGATCAGTCGTGTTATTGTGTGAATTGAGTGGTTTACGAGTACAATCTGGAAAATTATGGCCGATTCTACCGCATTTTTGACACTTCACAACTGGCTTAGGACAGTTTGTGTATGGATGTCCCTTACCCCTGCAGTTAAAGCAAATTATAGCGCTGCCTAAGTTACTGGTATTAGCGGCAGTCATAGTATTGCCTTTGTTACTGGATTGTGAGTTGCCTGAATTATGTTCCCTTTTTCTAAACTGGCTAGAAGAATATGGCGCAGGCTCCTTACCACGCTGAAGTTGTTGAGATGCCAGATATGTAAGCATATCCTCTGGCTCTTCGCATTTAAGAGCCTGCGCCCCATTCCTGATTGAACTATTGGTAATTCCATGTATTATACAATCGACGGCCTTGCGTCCTGTGATCTCGCAACGACTAAGCAGGGTCAATTTATCATAAAAATAATCCTTGAGACCTTCATCAGGACGCGAGACTCGGTTTAGCATGTCTTCTAAAAGCTTCCCATAGTTAACTTCACTTGGAAAAGCTTTGCGCAACTTATTTTGCCATTCAGTCCAAGTGTAGTTAACTGAAGGAAGCGATTCGTACCAGGTCTTAGCTAGACCTACAAGTTTCTGCAACGAATAATGTATAATTTGCTTCTCATTCCATTCATATATACTTGAACACTCGTTCACTTTTCGTAACCAGCGTTCTATAGTCTGAGTTCTATTGTTGGGGTCGAATTCGGGCACCACATTTGATAATTGATTTGTCATAGAGGATTGTGATATCTTACTTGAATCACGCTTCACCGTAGTTAAGATCTTAATGATGTCTTCTGCCGTGAGCCCCGCTGACCGTCGCCGCGATTTCCTTGTCCTTTCTTCATAGGAGTCGTCGGAGAGTGGCGAACGTTGCCGCCGCCGACTAGGCCGATGGCTACTGACATCAGCGTCAGGAGGTTGAGGAGCGGGAGTTTCCAGTATTCTCCGCCCCCGTGATCTGCATGATGACCTGCTCGGTGACCTCCTTGTAGTCCTCCTTGGCGTCGGTAGCCTTGGCGACCTCGGCAAGTCATCATCCATACTTTCCTGAAATTTATTTATTGGCGCTGTATCATGATCTATCATCAAAAATAAAAGAGGTATGAATCTATGTGCCTTTTCACTTTTACTTCATTTCCCTATGTCTTTGTCAACCATTTGTCTAACTTTCATACCTACATAACTTCGTGGTGAGAGTAGTCAAAAATCCATACTTATCTTACCGTAAAAGTAACAGAAGCAATCAAAACGTTTAGTAAGTAATTTAACAACTTAACGTGTTCACCTGCATGGCTCTCGAATGATATTAGTTGATGAGCACATTATCACAAGATAACATTAACACAAGAATTTCTAAGTAGTCATAGATTATCACAGAATTAACACCAGCACCATCACATAGGTTAAAAAAAATCACTTTGGTAGTATGAATTTCAACACAAAATATAGATAAGCACACATACACAGCTTGAAAGTTCTCTGATAATAATCAATCATGAGTACACTGCTCCTATATGATGTGAAAATAATCAAAGCACACCCATGTAACTTGATACATAGAAGGAATAAGCACACCTACACGGCTATCGCCTATCAGTGTGCTGAAATACTTTAAGCACATCTAAGTGATTCTTGACAGAATGAAATAAGCACACTTACATGGCTTATGAGTGTGATCGTAATCTAGGCATATCTCCATTGCTTGTAATATAATAAAATTTAAGCACACCTACATGGCTTCATATATACCTAATAGAAATAAGCACACCTACATGGTTTGTAATAGAATGAACATGAGCACATCTACATGTCTTGTAATAAAGTAAATATAAGCCCACCTACATGGCTTTGAATAGAATGGACATGAGCGCACCTACATGGCTTATAAAAGATTAAAAATAAGCACACCTACATGGCTTATAATAGAGTAAAAATAAACTCACCTACATGGTTTGTAATAGAATGAACACGAGCACACATACATGGCTTGTAATGGAATGGACATGAGCACACCTACATGGCTTGTAAAAGAGTAAAAATAAGCACACCTACATGGCTTATAATAGAGTAAAAATAAACTCACCTACATGGTTTGTAATAGAATGAACACGAGCACACCTACATGGCTTTTAATAAAATGGACATGAGCACACCTACATGGCTTGCAACAGAAACGACATAAGCACACCTACATGGCTTATAATAGAAGAGAAATAACCACAACTGCATTTGGTATAAAATACTCGCCAATGTATTTATTCTTAACTTCTAATTTCATTCAGTTAGTAAGGTATAACTTTAAAATAATCGAATCAAATTTCTATTGAATCTCGGTTCAATTTAAACTCAATATAACCATTATAAAAGTGAGCTGATTTTTTTTTCATTGCTTAGCTAGGCAATCCAAGTTTCGTAATCCAAGTTTCGTAATCCAATTAATAGAACAACCTATACGGTGTCTAAATGCCTTTTATAATATCACTCAAGGACAAGATCGGTACTTAATTCGTTTGTAAGTAAATCACGAAGTAGGTAATAAGATACAAAAAAATAGCAATTAATAGAATAACCTTTATGGTGTCTAAATACCTTTTATGATATCACTCAAAGACAAGATCACTACTTAATTCGTTTGCAATTGAATCTCGAAGTAATAATATATGTACAGTAAAAAAAAATAGCTAATACTCACACGGTTTAGGCGCAGTTCGTCCCAATTCTGACTTGTCGCAAATCAAACCTCTTCCCTCTTCCCCCCGGACCACCTTAGGGTGTAGACGTGTTCAGTATCTGTATTAAAACAATATTTAACTACATTTTGTGAAAATAATTCCATCCAAAAAAATAGGAGTGCATAAGTGATAGGTAGTGGCTACATTCACAAGAAAAATCAAAACCAAACTTTGGCTAGCCGCTCTGCTGCGGCCCTGGTACACGCACACTTCAGCAACGAGGTACGATAGACACCTTCACTAATAACCAGCAAATAAGCGCGAGCGCATTTTTGGCGCCAATAGTTTGACCTCCTACACAGCGACGGTATTGGCTAGCTGCGCCCCGCCCAATCGGGAATTTCTGGGAATCCTTCCGATACTGTCGACGGTGTCTCGACGTCCTTGAGCCAGCGCACGGTCTATGCGCATTTTTTAGAAACTTTTACCTCCTAATATTTACGCCTGGTACGCAATTACCTTTGGTAAACATGAAAAATATATATACAAGATCATCTTCGGACAAGAACGCGAAGCAGGATGATGTATCAAATACTTCACAGCGAAATAAAAAAGAACCGGAAAACAACTCAGACTTCGACAAATTCAGACAAGAAATAAAAAATATGATACAGAGCATGCTCTCGTCGCAAGACAATGAGCTGAAAAAAATTACCCCCGCACTCCAGCAGATTAAGGAGACAAATAAAAACATTGAGCACACCATGGCTTTTCTCGCGGAGCAGTATGATGAGCTCAAAAAGAAAGTTGAGCATTTAGAAATGGCCAGCAAAAAGGACAAGGAGTATATCTCTTTACTGGAGGAGAAACTTGAGGACACAAATAGAGAGAGCCGTAAGCGAAATATAGAAATAAAAAACGTGCCGAAGATTGAAAAAGAAACCAAAGAAGACCTACTAAAAATGGCAACACAATTGTCAGAATCTATTGACTGTAGGATAACCAGAACAGATGTGATGGACATATATAGATTACGTGCTAAAAAACAAGAAGAGAATACACCGATCATAATTGAGCTGTCATCCACCATGCTAAAAGCAAATATTTTGAAAAAATGCAAAGAGCACAATATAAAAAACCGTAACAACAAACTAAGTGCTAAGCATCTCGGACATACTAAAAAAGAAGATACACCTGTATACGTCTCTGAGCAACTGACTGCAAAAGGAGCCCGGCTGCGTTTCTTAGCAAGTGACCTGACGAAATCCAAGGGGTACTCCTTTTGTTGGACCTACCTTGGCAAAGTATTTGTAAGAAAAAACGAAGCTTCTCCTGTCATCCTGATAAACAATGAAGCTCAAATACAAAGATTGCTACAGGAGGCATGACTATTTATGTTCTCGTCTATTGATATGTCGCTATATTGTGTTCAAAACAGTTTTATTGCAATAATGTCATTGTTTTGCTACATTCTAGAAAAAGAAAATTACCATCTCCAACACATTCATAAAACACTTACAATACTCACAAACACACATATACTCACAAAAACTATTATTACACATGTCACAAAATATAAAATCTACAAATGCATTACTTACATGCGGCTAAACAACCACACCGCCATATACAAAATACCTAACTTTGTCTTACACAAATTTTCAACAATGTTCTTACAAAAATGGATAGTACACTCACAACTTTAGATCAATTAGACAATTTAGCTATTGCAAATTCATCTGAATGCCAAATGGAACACTTTTCTAAACATGTCGACATAAACTCATCTGACTTCACAATAATATCGCAAAACATTCGAAGTATATATGGCAACATAGACAATCTGCAGCTCACATTATCACAGCTTAACTTTAATGCTGACATTTTAATATTAAGTGAGTGTAGACTATGCCCTAACAAATCCATACCTCACATTGAAAACTACGTTTCTTTTTTCACAACTAACCATTTAAATCAAAATGACGGTGTGGTAGTTTCTGTTAAAAATATACATAAAGTCAAAGTTAAAGAAATAAAATTATCACAGGCTTCATGCCTCGAGGTTTCTATCCTAAATATTAAAATACTAGGTATATATCGTTCCCCGTCAAATCTAAACACGGATAATTTTATTACGGCCCTGAATTCTCACCTAGAATCTATACAAATATGTAAAAATATAGTTATAACTGGCGATATAAATATAAATATTATACAAAAGCTTAATGAGCAGTCCCATGAACGTACAAACAGACTAAACTACCTAAATATGTTATCCATGCACGGACTTCTACCAGGCCATTTGCTCCCAACTAGGGACAAAACTTGCCTTGATCATTTTATGCTTAAAATAGACAAAAATAAAACTCATGCCACTATATTAGTACTCAATACGACTATAACAGACCATTCTATGATATTCCTTAAATTATCCATGCTAAACTCTATAAATAATAACAAAAAAACTAAAACTGTTATTGATTTAGAGCAAGCACTTTGTTGTTTATCAAAAGAAAACCTCTCAGACTTATACACATACACTGATCCCAATAAATTATCCGAAACTTTAATATACAAAATACGACATTGTTTGATAGAAAATACTATTACCACTCTAATACCTAGAAATCAGCGAATTATTAAACCATGGATAACTTTAGGAATTTTACGCTGTATAAGAAATAGAAATAATATGCAAATGAAACTACGCTTAGAACCGGATAACCTTACACTTAAAATCACATACAGAAGATATCGTAATCATTGTAATAATTTAATAAAAAAACTAAGACGAGCATTTGATAAAGAACAACTATATAAAGCTAGTAAACATCCAAAAAGCCTATGGAAATCTATTAACAACATAACAAATCGCAAGCCAAATAAAACTGAAAATATAGAATTACTAGATATCAGAAACACTCCACTTGAGGCCGTAAACGCTGTTAACAACTATTTTGCTGATGTGGGTAAATCTTTAGCGGAAAAAATAGTATCTAATAATTCATACGAAACTGATCAACCATCACGCCCTTCTTTGACTACGTTTGTACTGTTAGAAACCGACCCTAATGAAGTGTATACGGTTTTAATGAATCTGAAATCGGATAGTGCTCCTGGTTGGGACAACATATCTGCTAAGTTCCTAAAATTGGCAAGTGGAATAGTTGTGCCGATTATCACGTATCTAGTAAATCTTTGTTTTAAGGAAGGAGTTTTTCCGGACAATCTTAAGGAAGCAATTATTACCCCAGTGTATAAGAGTGGTAATAGAGACGATGTGACAAACTATAGGCCAATTTCTGTTCTACCTGCCATTTCAAAGATCTTAGAAAAGTTAGTTAATATCCGTATTCTAAAATATCTAGATAAATTCAATATTCTGTCTACATCTCAGTACGGTTTCAGACAAGGAAAATCTACAGAGGATGCAGTAACAGCACTATCCTCTCTAATTGTTGATAATATAGATAAAAATAAAAAATGTTTAACAGTCTTCTTAGATCTCAAGAAAGCATTCGACACTGTTTCCATTCTGACCCTTATTAAAACTTTAGAAAATATAGGTATACGAGATGTTCCTTTAGAGTTGCTTAAAAATTACCTTTATAACCGAAAGCAAAAAGTAAAAATAGGAAACCATATTAGTGATACTACCAACATAACATACGGCGTTCCTCAAGGAAGCATACTCGGTCCGACTCTATTTTTAATATACATCAACAAACTCTGTGATATTCAAATTACGAAGGCAAACATCTTCGCGTATGCTGATGATACTGCAGTAGTTTTCACTGGAAACTCTTGGGATGATGTTCAAAAGCATGCAAATCAAGGTCTCTCAAAAATTGCTAATTGGTTACAGTCTAACTTACTTACACTAAACATAAATAAAACAAACTACATTTGTTTCACAAATTACAATAGTTCCCAACCAGAAATTCACTTTACAATCAAAATACACACATGTAACAACCCACAAAGTCTCAACTGCTTATGTTCCTCGATTAATAAGGTAGAAAATACAAAATATCTTGGTGTTATACTTGACCAGCGTCTGACGTGGCACTTACACATGGAACTACTAATGTCTCGAATTAGAAAGCTTACATGGGTATTTAAAAATCTTAGATACATTGCTACAAGGAAACTCCTCACACAGATATACTTAACTTTGGCTCAATCCATTATTACATACTGCATACCGGTCTGGGGAGGGGCAACTAAAACTAAATTCTTAGAGCTTGAAAGAGCACAACGATCATTACTAAAAGTGATGTATTTCAAGCCATTCAGATTTCCCACCATAGACTTATACAAGCTTTCTGATGTCTTGTCCGTCAGAAAATTATATATAATGTCTGCAGTTCTAAGACTTCATAAATCCATAGCATATATACCTATTGTACAGAACCGTAGGAGAAAAAATAACATAATACCAACCGCTACGACTAACACTACCTTTGCATGTAGGCAATATCATGTAAAATCTGGAAAACTATATAACCTAATCAATAAAGAAATAAACATTTATCCTTTATCACGCTATGAAGTTAAAAATTTGATAGTTAGGTGGCTTAAAACAAAGACATACCATGACGTAGAAAATTTTCTATAATATATTACTCAGAATATTTATAATATTATTGAAATGTAATAATGTAATACACACAGTAAAACTCACACATACACATACACACACACACACACACACACACACACACACACACACACACACACACACAGACACACACACACACACACACACACACACACACACACACACACACACACACACACACACACACACACACACACACACAGAAACACATTTTAGCTTTTACTCAAACGTTCTAAGAAAAAGATCTCATTAAGTTAAGTTTTAGTTAGAATATAGGCCTTTAGTTTGCTATTTTGTTTAAATATTACTAAGTAATAACTTTTCAATAATACATGTTAGTTACCACCTAAGAAGAGCGGTGCCTCTTATCACAGGTATCATGATACTTAAAAAGAGGCGCCAACACTTTCTGTAAAAATAATTTGTGTAACTGAATAAATACATTTTTATTATTTTATTATATTTTTATAAACCACCTTATAATAGTACACTACATTTATTAAACACTTTCACAAATTCACTCCCTTAGTTCTATCAAACTACAATCGGTTATCTATTTAGTCTTCCACTATCGCCGTGGCTCAACTCTGATCGAATGACCTCTTCTTACTCCCGCCAATGGTTTTTATTTCCCCCTGATCCATCGCATTAGCGGGAGGGTAAAAAGAGTCAAATCAGTGACTTATTATTTATTATTCTAATCGGCGGGTAAATTGTAATCAATCAATTGATATACAATTCACTACATGTTCGTAATATAATCAACTAAAATACTTAAATAAATCTCACATCTCTTAACAACATCACATGATTATTATTCTAAATACTTTAGATGTCAAAGGAAATCATCTCTTTGTACATTTGACGTGTTAGATCTCCTTTTGCAGCGAATTACGGAACAATTCGGCATATTCACTGAGATCTCTTCAGGTGAGTTACTAGATTTAGTCTGACGACTAATCCAATTGAAACTAGTTTTATAGATAGAACGAATATGATCACTGGCGCGAATTGCTTGGCAGAGGCGAAATACTACTCGTAAGTAAGGCCACTGTCTATGAAGTCCACGTTGTTCTAAGCATAGAAAGAACCCCATGCGGCAGAACTCGCATTTGTTCGGTTTTTCGTTACTTCAATATAAAAATAATCTAATCCATCGACCTGGCCAGAACGTACATGTAACCAAGGACCTTAATAGTACATTACTTACCTAGAGCGGTAGAACAAATAAGATAAGTGACAGTTTAAGTGACGAGACACAGGTACGTTGTGGTGTCCCACAAGGCTCCGTGTGCGGACCTGTGTGCTACCTTATGCACGTCAATAGTCTATGCGGAGTATTACGAAACTGTTCAGCACATATGTTTGCCGATGATCTCTGCACCCTACGTGCCGGCACAAATCTTACTGAAACGTGTCAGATGGTCCAACAAGACATAGACGCAGTAGTGAAATGGTCTCACGATAATGGCATAATATTGAACTCCGAAAAAACAAAACTTCTAATTATTAAATCACCTTATTTATGTATGACAGAAACGCCCTTGCCTATGTATACTCACAGCTTCACATGTTTTCATAATAGTTTAAAAAATTGTCGATGCAAACCTATAGAAAAAGTCGATTGTGTAACATATCTTGGTGTTAAAGTTGATACTGCATTTTCTTGGAACCAGCACATAGATTATATTTGTAATAAACTTAGAATTCTCCTGGGAAGATTTTATCACTTAAGTTTTAAAGTACCAAATAGTATATTAAAATGCCTATATTTTGCAATAGTTGATTCTATATTGGGATATGCCCTTGATTGCTATGGACTCACATTTAGTTCATATATCCATAAACTAGAGGCACTACAAATTAGATTCCTTAAATTACTGGTTAATAACAAAACAAAAAATAGTTGTAAAGGCGATTACTCAAAATTATTTAAAATCTGTAAAATACTCCCGGTTAGTTTAAAACATAAATACCTTTTGGTAGTTAATAACCATGGCAATCAAGAGCATAACCCAATAACAATAGAACATAAGTACGGAACAAGGTCGGCGTCCGCGGGCAAATTTGAAGTACCAAGAGTATACAACTACTTTGGAGATAGAACACTACATAAAAGACTCCCATACCTACTAAATAGTTTGCCCGAGAACATCCGACATGAAGCTAACAAGAACAAATTTAAAAAGTTGTTAAAAAAACATTTATTGGAGACAATAGAGTGATGTTAATTAAGGAAGTAAATTAAGACTACAGAAGTATATATCTAAATATGTATAGATAAAAACCTGCTGTCAAACTGTTTATACAGTTTAGCAGGAAACTGCCTTAGAAGTAAGAACTAATATGTATTTAATAAATAAATAAAAAAAAAAAAAAAAAAAAAAATGTCTCATAAGGCAGGTATTTTCTAAGTGGCCGGTAAAAAATAATTAACTATTCTTAAATATTCAGTGCCATTGTCCAAGGCAAAATACAGTCGAGAGAAGTGAAATAATATGTAAATAACGGCGTATTTATTTTGTAAACAATGAGGTTGAAATAAAATAATAACAATAGGAACTAAGACTATACATTATTTACAAACTAAAGATAATAAACAGACAGCGTTTCCAACTTAGCATAAATTATGCAAGATTTAGCATATTTTCGCTAGCTCTCGAATTTTCCATTTAGCATTAGCATATTATTTTAGTATATTTTGGTAATGTTCAAGTTAAGTTTAACTTTTGACATTTATGATCTTAGCTTCAGTCAGTTATGAAGTTTTTGTAAACATCGCTTCAATTGCTTGCTATTTTACGTTTAACTCTATTCTTATTTTATTTATTTTGGATTTTTATTACTATAGAGATAAGTGATTTGACAGGTAGCTACAGATACCAAAAACAAGTGGGTGGTCTACCTAACCCATTTTTTTTAACACCGGGTAACTGCATTGGATTGCCCTGTCGGGGGTTCCGGACGGGTGTATGACGTGTTGCCTTTACTAAAAACAAATAATTACAACTAAGGATGTACTCCTCGGGCTGAACAACATTTCGTCGACCGTAGGCTGAATTACGGTAAGGGACAGGCAAAACAATGTCCCTTACGCTAATTCAGCCTACGGTCGACGATTTGTTCAGCGACATTTAAAAATAAGTTATGTTTTAGTTTTTAGTACACTTTAAAGTTTATTTGAAGCCACAATGTATTGCGATGTTAATTATGTTTGTAGCGCGACAAACGACGTCAACTAGATTTATGGTATACGTACATTGAAAATACTATTTAATTTGTATTAAAAAGAGAAAATCTCAAGATTACATAATATTTAAAAGTTATTGAACAAAACTTTTATTGTTTGATGAGTAGAATCTACGTTTTAATTATTTGCTCCTGTTACAGGCAAAACCCTATTATGTGAGGCTCCCGGTCAGACCCGAATACCCACTTAAACCGCAACGAGTCTATCTCCACGTCAGTTTTCTTATGAGGACCGCGGGTTCTCTTGCGCATTTTTCTGTGGCAATTTCTCTCACTTTCCTTATCACCCATATTCCTTTCTATCCTTTTCTTATCTCTTTTCACTTAAATGCATCCGCTCTACCAAAACATTCACATATTATACAACTTTTTTTATCACACGGCGAACATGTGGTCGCCCAATTGTTCGCGCAACTTGTGTGCTTTTGCACCTAATTTGCGTCTGCGGGAACGGCTGGGTAACCGCATGGTCCAACGTTCGCTCTAGAAAATTTTAATTACAACCACAAACACTTCAACCTAACTCAACTTAAGCCAGGTTTATATTTGTCTGACGTGACGTGTTGTGACGCATCGTTTGTACTAGAGTGTTGTCACATCACAACACACTGAACGTTACCACTCTAAATGTATGAAACCGATTCCGATCCGATGCGTCACAACACGTCACGTCAAACCTATACCTAAATATTAACCTACTAAATAACCTGGATAATCGTGTAATAGCATATGAAAACATTATGGCGGAATTTGGTTTTACAAGATGTATTAGAGATGTAACTCGAAGAGAAATAGTAATGGGTAAACTTGTAGAATCTTGTATAGACCATGTGTATGTAAGAGCGCCTTCGTCCATAATTGATTCGGCAGTAATAAAGCATAAAATTTCTGATCATTACCTTACCTCAGTCGCTATACAATGGCAACAGGGTACAGCGGCGGGCGGCAGTGCGGAAAGCGCGCGAGCACGCCCCGTCACTAGACGAGTGCTAGATAATAGTTTAGTAAGGACAAAATTAATAGAAACTAATTTCAATGAGTTACTGGAAATACAATGCCCAATCAAATTGTACGAAGAGTTCACTCTCTTGTTTAAGAATATATATAACGAATGTTATAAAATTCAACAAATTAGCGATACGTCTAATAATAGAAATCATAAAAGTTGGATAAGTGATAACTTGAAAAAAATGATCTCAGAACGGGATAGGTTATTTAAAATATGGTGCAATGAACCAAAAAATATGTTGAAAAGACTTAATTACACTAAATATAGAAATAGATGTAACAAAGCTACTTTAAAAGGTAAAAATGAATATGATAAGCAAAGTATACTAAACTGCAATAATAATATTAAGAAAATTTGGGATAGAATAAATAGTTTATTAGGTAAAGATAAGCAATCCTTAGATACTTCCATCCTTAGCAATATGGAAAAACAAAGCAGTATTAAAGATATTTGTGATAAGTTTGCATCTAGTTTTACTAATGAGATCGAGCAAATAAAACATATATGTAACGAAAAATGGCTTGACCGAAATAATTATGTATATAAGACGAACGTATATATAAGATGGCAACCCGTGCAAAGCACAGATGTTGCAAGAGTCATTCGCAATATGGATAAAAATAAAGCACCTGGAAGCGATCTTGTACGTATGTCCGATCTGAAACTAGTCATAGATCAGGTTAGTCCAGTCATAGCTAATTTAATTAATTTATCAGTAGCCCAACATAAATATCCGATAAAGTTAAAGGAGTCATTAGTACGTCCAATCCATAAAAAAGGAGACCGTAAAGTATTCTCTAACTACAGACCGATATCCATTCTTTCAAGCATTGACAAGGTGGTGGAAAAATGTATTATAAATCAAATAAGTTCTTTCTTTCAAAAAAATAATATTTTAAATGATTGTCAACATGGTTTCCAAAGAAATAAAAGTACCACCACTCTTTTGACAAAGTTCACTAATGAGATAAATACATACTTAGGTGATAAAAAGTTCGTTGTCGCCATATTTTACGATTTTAAAAAAGCATTTGACACACTGGAAACTAATACCCTTTTAGATGGAATGGATGAATGTGGTGTGGGGCAGCCGCTGAACTGTTGGTTTCGTGACTACCTCAAATCACGCTCATACCGCGTTAAGATAAGTGACAGTTTAAGTGACGAGACACAGGTACGTTGTGGTGTCCCACAAGGCTCCGTGTGCGGACCTGTGTGCTACCTTATGCACGTCAATAGTCTATGCGGAGTATTACGAAACTGTTCAGCACATATGTTTGCCGATGATCTCTGCACCCTACGTGCCGGCACAAATCTTACTGAAACGTGTCAGATGGTCCAACAAGACATAGACGCAGTAGTGAAATGGTCTCACGATAATGGCATAATATTGAACTCCGAAAAAACAAAACTTCTAATTATTAAATCACCTTATTTATGTATGACAGAAACGCCCTTGCCTATGTATACTCACAGCTTCACATGTTTTCATAATAGTTTAAAAAATTGTCGATGCAAACCTATAGAAAAAGTCGATTGTGTAACATATCTTGGTGTTAAAGTTGATACTGCATTTTCTTGGAACCAGCACATAGATTATATTTGTAATAAACTTAGAATTCTCCTGGGAAGATTTTATCACTTAAGTTTTAAAGTACATACCAAATAGTATATTAAAATGCCTATATTTTGCAATAGTTGATTCTATATTGGGATATGCCCTTGATTGCTATGGACTCACATTTAGTTCATATATCCATAAACTAGAGGCACTACAAATTAGATTCCTTAAATTACTGGTTAATATCAAAACAAAAAATAGTTGTAAAGGCGATTACTCAAAATTATTTAAAATCTGTAAAATACTCCCGGTTAGTTTAAAACATAAATACCTTTTGGTAGTTAATAACCATGGCAATCTAGAGCATAACCCAATAACAATAGAACATAAGTACGGAACAAGGTCGGCGTCCGCGGGCAAATTTGAAGTACCAAGAGTATACAACTACTTTGGAGATAGAACACTAAATAAAAGACTCCCATACCTACTAAATAGTTTGCCCGAGAACATCCGACATGAAGCTAACAAGAACAAATTTAAAAAGTTGTTAAAAAAACATTTATTGGAGACAATAGAGTGATGTTAATTAAGGAAGTAAATTAAGACTACAGAAGTATATATCTAAATATGTATAGATAAAAACCTGCTGTCAAACTGTTTATACAGTTTAGCAGGAAACTGCCTTAGAAGTAAGAACTAATATGTATTTAATAAATAAATAAAATAATAAAAAAAAAACAATTATAAACCTGGCTTTACCAACACCACGCGGGGGCACAACGCGTAGACCGTAAGCGCCGCGTGCCCTACCGAGCACACTCCACACGACGCAGGGGAGGTTTTAGTTAGTAGGCGGTTGGGGAATGGAGTCGGGATGACGAGACGCTGGACTCCTTGCCCGATTGAATTGGGCATGCCGTCAGGGCCAGCCTAGCGGTATCCAATGAGAATTTCCTCCTTCCACGCAAAAAAAAACCTAACTCAACCTGACCTCAATGTTTAAGCGCTTCAATTTATATTATGCGTAATAAATTGTTACTAATTAATTCTTAGGTTTATCATTCTTCCTCCATTCCGCAAACCAAACAGTGACAAAATACACAATTAGTCCCACGTTAATTAGCAGCAAAGGGAGGGTTAATGTTCTGTAACATAACCCATCATAAACAACCTGTCAACACGTCTAAAAAAGCCGTATACATTTAAGGAATCGATTACATGTTTTTAGAAATGACCGTCATTTAGATGCATGTACGAGTTGCACAGAGCGCTCCTCACCGAAACTCGTACATTATATATGAGCTTGAGCGTATTTATATATAGCATGTACGATACACGTACGGCCATACGCAAATACATATAACTGTTATGACGAGGAGGGCCTACAAACATTACCTTCGGGTTCCAGATCACCTTTGGTCACCTTGGTGGTGATGGTATAATCCAATATCCGCATCAGTTTGGTTACTGGGGTAGGTTTATAGGTTAACGCGGGCTTATTTTCCGCAACTCGATGACAAACATGCGCCTATTTTGCGTGATGGGTTACTCTTGCCAACCCAACTCTACCAAAAAGCCTAGCAGACAGGATTATTTATATGTTGTTAATGCATTCATTTGATAAATAAAGCGAGAAAATTAATATTTGTAATTTATTATAGGTATGGTCCATGTCAATTTATTATAATGAAAAGGAAAACAAAGAGGCACTGTACCATTTTTTTTTCATAGAGACTTATCGATTATTGCCTAGTTTTTAATTGATTTATTTAATGGTTTTTGTTTTAACAAGCCGAGTCACAGAGTATGCAGAAAATAACAATCAAGTATGCGAGTCAGGTAAACGTTAAAAATCGCCAAATCGTTAGAAAGTATCAAACGCGTCCGCACCGTACGAGAGACAGATGTTGACTGAACTTTGGCGCCATGTAAACCTATGTGATGCGTATTTGTGACTCTTATCGCTGACCAATTGCATGCTTTCTCAGTTTTCTAGTACTAACTCATTATCTTGGACGCAGTATAGTGCTAGATGGTTAGTAAGAACTCGCAGGGCGCTAGCGCCCTGTCTACGACCATATACGAGCCAACAATCTGATATTTTTGGCTAATGTCAGGCGTTCTGTTGCGCGGTAATTATTATTATTTCTTGCCTAATACATTAGGCAAGTCAGTGGTTGTCGCGCGCTGACAGGAAGCGCACGTGTCCGCACTGCACTGTGGCGTGTCGCTTGCGCATTACAAATACGAGTGACCAACATGGATGTGAATCTGCGGAAGGTTGCCGCAGTACGGACTACGGACTAGTATTTTGTTAATCTTACAATAGGACGGAGTTATGGAATATCGCATTAAGCGCTATGGAGATCCATAGCGCTTAATTCGTTATTCCATAACTCCGTCCAGTAAATATCTATCATTGTTTTATTTATTTCTCGTAGTGATCTCCTGTAGAGCTAAGCTTCTAACTCTGCACGCCCTAACTCTACAAGCCCTCCAGGAAGTGATATTTTCTTCCCGGGAAATACCACTTACGGCCTAGGGTAACGTAAAATAAATTACATACCCCCTTTATATATGCATGAAAAACCGGGTGACTCAAATCACCTTAATTTCTAACCGACGTTCAAAAGGACGATTTGCAATTCGTCTGTATGGTTTTTTTTCTATGTTTGTTCCCCGATTATTCGAAGACGGCTGAACTGATTTGGAAAATTCTTTTTTTGTTTGAAAAGGTAAATTTCCGAGGTGGTTCCATTGCATCAAAATCAGGATCTGATGACGGCAACTTGGAGAAATCGAGGGAACTCTTAAAATTTTAAAGACGCACATATGTATGGCGATTTGGGTATTTTTATAATGTCCCGTGCATTTCTTATCGAATAGTTTCATTTGATGTCCGTTATTAATAGACTTCCACAAAAAAGAGGATGGTTCTTAATTTATATAAGCGTCACGCAATTACTCGAAGACGGCTGAATTTTTTTTTTTGTTTGATGGGAACACCTCCAAGGCAGTCTTATTGCAACCAAATCAAGATCTGATGATGACATCTTGGAGAAATCGGGGGAGTTCTTCAAATATTATAGGCACACATATAGCGTTTCGGGTTTTTTTTTGAAGTCTGACAAACTTGCAACCTTTATTGAGCGTGGCAAAAGTCGTACCAGGTGGGGGCCGTGGCGTTCCCTGGTGTCGAACCAAGTCGCTGGCCAAGCCGCCTTGGCGGGGCTAGGGGGCGCCTAGGGTCGAACCAGGTCGCCAGTCCTGGTCCCTTTTAGAAGGAGGGTCGGACTAGGTGGCGGCCAAAGCGCCTGCGGTCGAACCAGTACGTCTAGCATAACTGGCCGCGACTTCGTTTCTCGCGCGACAGAGCATCACCTGTCACTGTCGCACGATATTGAGTGGATAGAGATAGGTAGCATTTGTCGCGCGAGAAAGAGTCGCGTGTCACAGTTGTGCTAGAGGTACAGGTCGCTAGGCCAGGGCCACCTTGAAGTTACGCTGATTGCTCAAAGTGAGCCACGGACCAGCGGGACCGTTATTTGTGTAAATATGATATATGTATACAATCGGGAAATGTTTACTTGACAGACATTTCGCGGACTACGCCATGGCCGGGGTCTGCCTTGGAGGCACCAGCGTCTACGTCATCTTCATCGCCTCTTCGCTCAAAGATGTAAGTTGAACTCATGTGACGGTTATAGGCATAAGAAATGTATAAAAAATATAAAGTTATGAGACCACAAAGTTTAAAAAAACGATATTTTTTTTATCGTCTTAAAGAAAAATTAAAGTCAATTTCGGAATGCTTAAATAACACTGAAGAAATAAATGTACTACAACTATGTGCTTAAACGCACTTTTTCGTGCTCAAAATGGCTAAATGCTATTTTTTTTCATACAGACTTAGTACAGCGATGGAGCAGATGACGTCATAAGTTCCTTCCATTTTGTATATATAGAGCGTATTCAATGCTCAGTGCGATCTGCTACTTTTGATTACAATTTGTGGCTGTTATACTTATACAAATGTATTAGGTGTCATACAGATATTTGTTCCTCACAAATAGTAGAATCGATTTACAACAGGAAAAAAATCGAGTCAACAGGAACTACCCAAGAGGTTTTGATTCCCTCACGAGCGTGAAAATACGCGGCGCTTAAAAATACGCGGCCGTATCTTTTGATTCCGTTAACTTAGAAGTTTCATTTTTTCACTGCTCTAAGGGGTCGCATATCTGAATATTTGATATTAATTGCAGCCTGATACCACCAAGGCCAAAGGCTTCCCTAAGAAAAAGTGTCTTGACAGACGACAGACGCATAAACAGGTGATTTTACCAAAACCACAGATAAGAGAATAGGTACACGCTACCGTTGACCGCCGCAAGGTAAAACAATAATAAAACATTCCGTTACAGAAATTGCTTTCTTGAAGTAATTTTGAACACTGACAAAAGTAAATGATGAACATTAAGAACTTTTGCCTAACTCATGTTGTTTGAAAGGCAACTCGCAGCTTAGAAAACAGCTGTGTCACTATCAGTGGCGTGGCGTAAGATATCCTTGGGCAAGCCGGTGCAGATTCGGCGTACATTTTCCTTAAGAGCTGTAGAATAAGGTGGTCAAATGCGTGATATTAGGCAAGCCGGTAGGAGTCGAGTTCTTTGGACGCCACGCCACTGGTCACTACATAAAGTAATGAGACCGTTATCGTTTCATAAAAGATTACAATAATAACGGACATTTTTCCCCACGTTTCTTCGTTTCCCTGGGATAACAGGCTATATTATCGTACCAAGTTTACTTATTCCGTACCCCAGGGGTCGCCAAATGGCGGACCGTCCGGACCGCCGACCCATTTTGTGCGGACCGCGAGAACACAGCAACTTGCACTACAGAGGACGTAATTTAATAAAAATGTACCCCCCCGCATTATCTTTGTTGACGTCAATTCAAAAATGGCCGGCCGAAGTAAAAAATACTTTTGTTATTTCCATAATTACATTTGTTTAATCAATATTTATTCCTATATAATGGTGTGCGGACCGCGATGGTCATTTCATTTCTTAAAACGGACCCCGAGCGAAACTAATTGGTGACCCCTGCCGTACCCTATTCCATTTTATCTACATTCTACGCAAATATCATAAACCCTATGATTTTATTATAGCATTAACGGCTGCCAACGAATTCTAAATATTCTATTAGAAGAGAAAAGTTGTATAACTCGGCTTTCCGGGCCAACACAGGCGCGCCACCGAAGCTATACCCAAGAGTCCCAAGCCCAAGACCCAAGCCATCCAATTTTACAACCAGTCTCCTACATACGTCAACGAGGATGGCGTCACAAATAGGCAAATTATAACCAGAATAAGGATAAACTGTTTTATTAGAATAATTTTTTTATTTGTGGAAATGCTATTATTGCTTCATAATAACATCAAATTCGATTTTACTATGACTTTCAAATTTCGAACATCTCAATAAATAAAGAAATTTGGTTTCAGGAAAATATCAGTGGTTTTTTTTTGACGAATCTCGCATTTTACTTGATATCGCACGATATGATAGTTGAGGCCAGCTCTAGTTTGTCGCTGAATTAAAAAAAACTACGGTTGCGAGAACTGCGTGAAAAAGTATTCATTTACCGCCATTTCACATTTTTAATTTGCGGTTTTTTAACACATCATAGAGAGCTTACATGTGTGTAGATATAGCAGTGTATGCAAAGGGCATAATTAAGGTGTCCACGACTCCGTATCATACCATGACCGTACCATGAACGTGTCAGGCAAAATAAATATTCTTTGTATTGAAAAGTGAGACTACGCCCACTAGCACGTTCCGTCACCGACCGGCATTTGTCATACCGTGTCTGATACGTTCATAGTACGGTCATGGTATGATACGGTGTAGTGGGCAGAGACCTTTAAGCCTCAAAACTATTAAATAAAAATGAATGAATGAATGATGAATATGTTCATTATGTATCAGTTGCATATACTACTAGTTAACCCTACCGATAAGTATAATAACTGGCCAAGAGCATGTCGGACCATGCTCAGTGTAGGGTTCCATAGCCGTAACTATAAGGTAAAAAATACTATGTAAAAAAAGTACAACAACAAAAGAGTGTATCTTCATAGCAATTACGTCCTTTTGTTGACAAGCGCAGTTTATCGGCAATAACTCAAAAACGGTTAATCCGATCTTGCTGAAAATAATTTTCGTTAAAATTATTAATTGAGCGTTATCTTTGTAATTTTTTTTATATTTTTCGGACTCACGGTTTAGAAGAAAGAGGGGGGGGGACACAATTTTCACAACTTTCGGAGCGATTATTTCCAAAGGTATTCACTTAATCAAAAACATTACTTAAGAACCTTAAAATGTTTTCAAAAGAGCTGTCGAACTATTGACACACACGTTGACATTTTGTGAAAAAAATCTTTTTAGCTTCTGTTACATGTATCGAGTGCCCCCTCTAGATTTTTTTATTTTAATTATTTAACTACCAAACTTAGTTGCGGCATCTACAAGACATCTATATTCCAAATTTCATCAGTATAGGTCTTGTAGTTTTTGAGTAAAATGCCTGTGACATACGGACGGACGGACGGACGGACATGACGAAACTATAAGGGTTCCTTTTTAGCCATTTTGGCTACGGAACCCTAAAAATGAATGAATGAATGATGAATGTGTTCATTATGTATCAGTTGCATATACTACTAGTTAACCCTACCGATAAGTATAATAAAATGAAGGGTACACGGAAAGAACATGTCTAGTCACCTAAGTGACTTTTTGAGTTATAGCGGTTTGAAAGTTAGTCATCGGGAAAAACTACTATGGCAGCCATCTCTTTAAAAGTAAAAAATATATATATTATTTTAATATATTCACCTGTAATCAAGTGGTAAGTTATAGTTTATTGCGAGCTCTACATTTTGAGATTAAAATCTCATTTTCAAAAAAAGTGACTAGACATGTTCTTTCCGTGGACCCTTCAAATGTAAATGTTTGACAAATTTCCACGTGACTTGTTTGCAGCCAACATAAGTTATGTTAATATCGCTAATAGGTAGTGTTCGTGTCAATAATCATAAACTTGGCCATTTTACGGTCGTTTACAGTTGTTTCTTTAAGGTGATTCAAGTCAGTCGCCTCTCCACACAAACGAAAAGGGGTTAAGGCCCCAATTATACGGGGCAAGAACTCGTATGCGACTTTCACTTGATTGCGGCGATTAATCGATCAACTGTACTCGTCGTATCTGGGTAGCCCGCATTGTAATCAAACCTGCCAGGTTATCGGTTTTCTACAGGATACATTTCGGTGAGTGTGCGCTGGGATTGCATGAACTGATTCCACCGTCTCCATTCCGACATCACGTCACTCGGCGTGGATTGGGGTTCCACCCCTATGTTCGATAATTCCCCGTCTTGGTGTGGTAAAAATGTTGAGTAATCCACTCCTCGGATACCATAAAATGTAGGACGATTGTGATGATGACGCGCCGCTCCCTGCACCGCGCCGGTGTATGAAATTGAAGGATCCGGCCTCTCGCTGGAGTCTGTCGCCTCGCGTCCCGCTGAAGCGACCTGGATTGGGCCACCACGTCTTACCACGAACTGCTGCGTCTGATCCCGACGCCGTGTGTGAGGAAACCCCCCCGGGAGTCCCCTGAAGTTAAACCACCGCGAACTTTTCACACGCGTTTATTTTAACTACACACTGGTATTACTGTTACAATCAAAATGGCGTCCGCCAACGCTATTAAGCGACACGACACACGACCGCCTAGTTGTGCTGTCGGGAATGGAACTCGTATGAAGCATGAACGTTTGATTGACATTAGGTGAACGAGAATGTATGTAACTCTGAATGATGACAATTGGAGCTTCTAATTGGTCGATCATTTGACATATTAACAGATATCGCTCCTAGATGGCGTTATGCGTTCCAAAATGGAATACATGAACAATAAAATATGAATTATAAAAGCCTATGTTAATTTGTATTTTAACATCCTATGACGTCGATATTCCACTAGTTCCTACAAAACGCTTTGCGTCCACCTTCCTTATAAGGACCGCAAAGGAGTGGAACTCTCTTCCCGCCCATCTTTTCCCAGAAAAATATGAGTTGGATCTCTTCAAGTTGAGAGTGAATAGGCATCTTCTAGACAAGAATGCTACATCTTAGGCTTCATCGTCACTTAACATCAGGTTCGATCGGAGTCAAATTTTCAGCTCCAGTGGAAATAGCGAATTAATGTGATTGGTCGACAGTGGCGTGCAAAATGTATCAAGCCATAAAATAAAACACATTTGAACCGATGTCGTTAACGTGGATTGTTAATCCCGTTTTCTTTTGTATGGATAACCGAGCGAGACAAACCACCTTAAGTCGCTTCTTCTAATATAACCCTTCTAATGATTTGAGCCTTACCTTATTCTAATATAATGTATTAAGGGAGCATACACGGACACGGCGACTTTTTGCAGCGATTCAATAACGATGCAGTCGCAAAAAGGGCGCGATATAGTCGCGATGCTATCGCAGGTCTTATACCCGTGCACACGTAAACATGATTCTGCATCGCTACTATTGCGATTCAGCATTGATACAGCCGCGATACAGCATCGATACAGCCGCCGTACAATTGCGAGACAACTTTGATCGCGTTATCTTTGGTGCTGCTTTAATGGAAGCAGCCGCAAAGTGGGCGTGAGTGTTGTAAAATAACTATAAATGTGGAGGAGTCAATGACACGCAGAGGCTGGTATTAGACTGGATTTATTCCCTTACCCACACATACTAATATAAATGTATGACAAGTGTCGTCGTAAATATTGGGCACCCCCCTCTTCCTATACTCATTGTCGCAATAAATTGTCCCCTAATATTTATATCGATATTTAGTTCATAGTAGTTTGCATCGATGCAGAAACGATGCTGAATCAAAGATGCGCGACTGCATCGCGACAGTCGCGCGTTTGAATCGCTACTGCATCGCTTGCAAGTGGCAACAGACGCGATGCAACGGCGCGTTCGCGAAACGCGCGACTGTATCACTGCAAAAAGTCACCGTGTGCGACCTCCCTAAAGTATTTCCATGAATAGTTTAGAAGTATTCTGACTTCTTAGTTTAAGAAAATTGAGGATTTCAGCAAGATTTATTCGCGCAGACCGAGCGAGCAAAGAGCTGAATTTTCCCGTGTTAAAAAATGTTACTGACTTTTCCAGGTAAAAAACACGTTGCTGATTTGTCAATAAAAATGATTCCTTAGATTTTCATTAGCAGTTATGACGAAGGCCCTATAGTGACAGCTATTAGGGAACGTGCACAACGGTGCTGTCAACACTGGTGCCGTCAATCGGAATCTTGTAGGTACTTTATCATGCTGGGGCCATTTTAACGGGAAATGCCGTTAATTATGCTATTAATGACGACGAAGTACGACTATATTTGAAATTAATTTTCTTCCAGATTTTTTAGATAAGTTCCTTTAAGTCCGCATAGTCTTCAGTTCCTGCACATTCCTTATACCTTGTTCATTTAAGATTATAATTTTAACGGTAATTTTCACCTACGGTAATATTGCACTAAGTTCACTTTCTTTCTACTAAGTTCACGTTATTTCTGTACTTTATAAGCTTATTACGTTGTAAAGATAGAACGACTATTTTCCGGTTTTTAGACTGTTTTCCTTGAAATCACGTGACAGATAACGGAGGATTATTCCAATTAAAAAAGAAACGACGAGTTACGTATCGGTATGTGTGGCATTTCTGTTTGAAAATGACACAATTATAGACAAAATGGTAAATGACGATAAAGTTAAAAGGAAATAAAAAGATGCATTTACTTCTTTACGTCACTCATGAAAACAAGATGCATTTTATATCCAATGTACCTACGGTATTCCGATGATACCAATAGCTTATTCATCGTCTGTACAAGGGTTTATAAATTTTGAAAAAAAGGAAAAACGTCTGCTAACGAACTTTAAACGTTTCTAATGAAGCGAAATAAAAAAAAAATATTGCGAACTGGGCGAAAACGTGAACGCTCGTGTTCTCGACTCCCCAGGCTAGCACGGACCGTTTGGCAATTAGTGCCACCAATTTGCACTTTCCGTTTCAGGAATAGCATTTTTCGTTGCAATAAAAAATTGAGACGTTTCTTCCTTAGTGACGATTCCTTTTTGTTTGGATGTAGCACATTGTTAATGTTACTTCATATTTTTCTACGATGGGTAGTTTAGTTTACTGTAGCGTACCGATCTGCACCGTAGGTGCCGATCACTGCTCATTGACCTTGCCGTAAATGGCGTCATCTACCAGCTTTTTGCAAAGGCGTATAAAAAATGGAGCGACAATCTAGCCATTTTATATAAAATTTTCGCTTCATTAAATGCTGAAATATGCAAGGATTCAGTTAGCGACATTTGTATGGAACTTTGCTTCTAAAAATAAAATAAAATTTTACATGTCTTAGAGGTGGTTCTAAATAGAATCAGATAGAGTTTCACCGAAGATCTCGTATTCTTGATAGATCAAGCTTAGAAAAGCCGGCCAAGTGCGAGTCGGACTCGCGCACCGAAGGCTCCGTACAAACTCGTATATATGTGAATAGTAGAAGAAAAACTGTATGGCGATTAGCTTAATAGGAGCAAATAATTTTTGCTTACTTGCTACGAGTTGAGAGACTTGCCTCACGTTGCAGGGTGTAACATTAGGTTACTGTTAATTAGGCACATAGTAAAAAAACCGGTCAAGTGCGAGTACGACTCACCCACCGGGGGTTCCTTACAACGAACGGTTTGCGGTTGGAAAACTGTTGTCCTCATACATCGACATAGGTTGCGGTTAGTTTAGTAACTGACAAAATAAGCTTGTGTTACAATTTTTGTGAATTTCTAAAAAACGATGCAAGCTAAGAAAAGCATCATATTTTTTCTGTAATATTCAATATTACCTAATAATCGGCAATTATTACACATTTTTCTGTGTAGTAACTTCGGAGGTAATAGGGGGAAATGGTAATCGCAAAACTACGTAATAAATATAAACTATACATTAAGCCCTTTTATTTGATACCCTACTTGACATAATAGCCTTACTTTTAATTTTCGGCATCCCCTTTCGGCCCCTTTAAAAAGGTAAAAAATTATGGGATTTCTTATGTCCAATACGCTCGAGTTAGCGATTTGTAACATTATTCCAAATTTCAAATTGATAGCAGCAGATATCTGGCTGTGACAGACGGACAGACAGACAGACAGAGTCGCACCATAATGGTTCCTTTTTTACCATTTTGGTACGGAACACTAGAAACAAGTACAGTCTGTCGCAAGAGTTACGGCACAAATGGCAGTAGATTCGTCAACCTGATAAATCTAGGGTCATGGGCAAAAGTAGGAAATAACTTGATAATTAACGGACCTAAAATGTTTTCTAACATACTTTATTCCTAAAGTTTGCTAGTCTCTCTCACACATTTTCGGAATTAGTGAAGCTTGTAAATTACAGAGAACAAAGTTTTTAATGAAAGGAAATGAGCGGGAGAGAAGGGACGATCTAGATATGTGTGAAATGCGGGATGGTGTCTCGAAACAGATTAATCTACATCTTTTTTTATTTTTTAAAGGCTTACTAACTTGTGACCCTTATTGGGCATAGATCTTCGGACCAGGTGGTCGGCCGTGGCATTCCCTGGGATCGAACCAGGTCGCTTGTCCCGGTCCACCTCAATAAGGTCGGACTAAGTGGGGCCGGAATGCCTGGGGTCGAACTCTAGAACGTTTGCCCAGGGCAACCTTGACTTTTCGCTGATTGCTCAAGGTGAGCAGAGGACCAGCGGGAAGGATGAAGCTGATCAACCTGTCCTTTGTGAGCGTGTGTATCGAACGAATGGGAGTTTTAGTTGCCGGTTCGCTATACTATTATAGTATAGCGAACCGGCTATAATAGCCAGCTAAGAAATTGCCTCGAATGTAACTGCAATGACATTTTATCCAAATAATCACACTTCTATTCTATTATATTTATTACACCGTGTTTTTTTGGAAAAAAGCAGACAGAAAAAGTAGGTTAGGTTGAGTTAGGTTTAGGTTAGGTTTGAAACTGCGTCCCCCAACAAAAACGAACTGCTGGCAGAAATGATGTGAGGGGGTCAAATATTAGGGCATGTGAGTGTTAGGACAAATGATCATTATGACAAACAGTATTAGGGAATGCAAAAATAGGTTAAAAAAATTTAGGGATCCCGATATAGATCCGTTTTTTTCTGTCCGTTAAATTCGACACGTTGCTTCGAACGTCAACAGAAGCTACCTGGTATATCGCTTTTTGTTAAATTCGTTTTTTTTTTTACTTTTCATACAAAATAAATTAATATTGAGTTGATAACCATTTTAAAAGAAACTTCTGAGTTAGTCAAAAATTAACGTCAACTATGACAGTATTGGGATTATGACAGCTCATTTATACTGGATGGTGATTGAAATAAGATTATGAATATTTTACAACATTCGTTTCTAGAGAAATTAACTTAATTAGATCTGGAGAATGTGCCCTCGAAGTTAACGGAAATCAATAAAAACACAGTGTATATCTATACTCGTACCTATACATAAAACAAAGTCGGGTTAGTTACACCATTTATAACTCGAACACGGGTGGACCGATTTTTAAAATCTTTGATTTTTAGGGCTTGTCAGAGACAACCCTACAAATTACAGAATAACTGTTAAAACACCTAGAAAAAACAAAATTCTGAGGTGGAACAAAGTTCGCCGGGACAGCTAGTTTCCAATAAATGCCAAAACAAAATCCCTTTTTTCCAGATTTGCGACCACTTCTACCCAACTCACGTCTTCTCTGTCAAGGCTTACTGCGGTTTCCTGCTCCCGCCTCTCATCCTCACCTCCCAAATCCGGCACCTCAAGTTCCTAGTCCCCTTCTCCATGTTAGCGAACCTCTGTCTCCTGGTGACCTTCCTCATCACCTGCTACTACACCTTCGTGGGTATACCGAGCGTGGGTCCAGAGAAATTGGTGATGGGAGTCACTGAGTGGCCGTTGTTTCTGAGGTGACGTACGGATTTTTTGATTTATTATGTTGTCTATCTGTAAGTCTGTCTGTCCGTCTGTCAAGACCCTTTATCTTGGGAACGCGTGGAGGTATCGAGTTGAAAATAAAACCATATACTCAAATCTACCGTCCCTTGAAGCTGTGAAAAAATCAAACTTCTGAGATAACGTGAAAAAAAGATACGGCCGTTTATGCCGCAAAAGACGTACATTTCGACTCTCTCAAGGAAACCATGGAACTATGGAAATTGGCAAGTAATACCGTCTTATACTACAAGCATAGGGAAAAATCTGAAACTATACATTTTTAATTAAATCATTAAAAAATAGACTTTACTAAGGGAATCAAAATTAATAGGGTTCTTTAATATATGTACCTACAAATTTGTACGGAACCCTCGGTGGGCGAGCCCGACTCGCACTTGTCCGCTTATTTTTTCTTTCGAAAATCCCTTTCTTAAGGATTCCATTCCCCACATCTATCGATGTCGAATCGGCTTAAACTGGTCAGAAAGAGCTTTATGTCCGATCTTGCGTCAGTAACATCGCGGGACTCTAATAGTGTATGTGACATCCGTAAGTCAAGGGACGGGAAATAACTACAAAGTGCTCTTAATCTTAATTCAAATGGCAATTTGACATCTTTTTTCCGTGATATGTTATAGAAACACCTCTCAATTATAGAAATATTAGTGAAAAAACCACTTCAATATCATAAAAACTCACCGAGATACATTTTTAGACTTTCCTAAATAAGAGCCGAAACGCTCCCTACTCAAGCCCGTTATACAGTGACGTCACTAATCATAAGTTGTTTGGGGAAATCAAGAACTTTGTTCTGGAACCATGTTAAAACTTGCGTTTATCGTAACGGTTTCATAACAAAAGTTATCATACATTTTATGGTTATTTAATGATATTAATAATTTTATACTTTTAAAATGAACTTTTCCACCCAACTTTTCAGGCATCAAACTCAAAACTTTAACATATTTAGGCAGATTGAATAAATAGACACGGTTTGAAACAGGGCGAACACTGTTTTAAATCTTGATCTATATATTCAAGCTGCCGCAAAATATACAGGGGTGGAAAAAAACATGCCCCTGGAGAACTGCCTTTACTCATTAAGCTCATAAGAAAATGAGTATGTTAAATGTTTGTTAGAAAACAAAAAATAAAAATATATCTGCCACTGACCATACCGATTGGTGATATAAAACTGGAAATGTATTTTTTTAACATTTTCTGTTTCGATTTCTAAACAATCTTTGAGTTATGGAATGTTTATTTCGTATAAAATTAGTTACCTTAAGAATTTAAGATAGTTACATATATAGATACAAGAAATCAAAGTACACAGAAAAATTAAATGGCACTCAATTGTGTACAGACCGGAAATCGAACCCGGTACCTCTGGATTTCCGGCCCAGCGACTCAACCACTCGTCCACCGTAGCACCCGCTAAACGCCCTCAACTTTGCCATCTACTTTGACCTCCGCATCATTCTGTTTTTAATAGGAATTAACCTAAACGCCATCTATGAGAACCCGTATCGGGTGTCTCACCCCAATGCGAGAAATGTTTATTTAAGATAGTTTCCTTATACAGCCTTACGCTCCTTATTCACGCTGTATTAATACAGAGATTTTAGATAGGTAAACTAACTTCCCACTCAGAAAGTTTAGATTAATCGTCCAGGACTGAATACTAGATTTAGCTCTAATTTGTATGGAATTAGTTTCGCCTGAAGTGCGCTTAAAACATTTAATATGAACCGAACTTTCTTAATACAAATATGAGCATAGTTTCATGGACTTTAGTCATACACGCACACATTGTAGAGGTACAAACCGGATCTAATTTAGACGAATCGAGAGGTTTTATTTTCTCCCAGAATTCGTGAAAACCACTAGGTACAGTCACTACACGGGAATGTTGCGCCACTTGTCACTGTTCTTAATTTAGCCGTGTATTCATAATTCGTTTGCAGTCGTGTGCCCGAAGTTCGCCTGATTTGAATAAAGGCTTGTTTACACTTTACAAGCTTGTTTACAAGTTGCAAGTGCAGGTGTAAAGTGATTAGTAAAAAAACCGGTCAAGTGCGAGTCGGACTCGCGCACCTAGGGTTCCGTACAAACTCATAAGTAGATACATGAATAGTTCAAGAAAAACTATATGGCGATTAGTTTAGTAGGAGCAAATAAGTATGTGTTAAGATTTTTGCAAATTTCTCAAAAACGGTGTGAGTTAGGAAAACCGTTATATTTTTCCTTTAATATATAGAACGACATTAATAATTAGTAATTATTACAGATTTTTCTGTTTAGTAACTTCGAAGATAATAGGGGGAATGGTATTTTTTTTAACGTTTTTCACCATAAAACAAAAACTACTTAAGTATTTAAAAAAAATTACAAAATAGCGTTTTAATCTACAAATCAAGCCCTTTCCTTTGATACCCCACTCGATATAAGTAATAGCCCTACTTTCAATTTTCAAAGTCTCATTACGGACCCCTTTAGAAAAAAAGTAAAAAAGTAATAAGATTTTTTTTAACTAATCACTTTTTATACCTGCACCACAGATTAGAGAATATAAACAGATATTTCAGTGTCGCGCGTTTCCATACAAAAAACACGAATTCCTACGCTCGTGCCGAACCCTATTGTGCTGAAGATGGTTGAAACTTGAAGCGAGCATGGGAATTCCCACCTCTTGGTGACTCTATGCGATGTTAAGTCTCGGCCGCAAGTGCAATATAGGTAGATGGACTTGTATCTGTTGAGATCTTCCCTTCAGTTCAACCCTCAAACTTACCCGTTCATCTAATGCTTACTTTCCAACCTTTACAACAGTGTACTTTTCTGTCCTCCGGCTGGCAAGCGTCAACTTGCGGGCCGCTGCGCTAAGCGAATTTGCCGCTTTCCAGCTCCGTAGATAAGAAAGCCTGTGATCACATGTTTGGCGGCAAGCGGCAATTGACAATTAAGGCCGTTAGGGGCCGAAAAAACGTAAATTTCTACAGTCTCAAGGAAACCAAAATTCATAGTTCCGTTGACCTACAACTCTGAAATTTGGCAAGTAATACCGTCTTATACTACAAGTATAGGGAAAATCATAAAAAAATTGACTTTACTAATGGAATCAAAATGTATAGCGCACTTTAATATAATATATTAACTACTTTGTTTATTCCTCGGTGGGCGAGTCCGACTCGCACTAGCCCGGTTTTTCTATTATTATGTACAAGTTCCATAAAAACAAATTGAAGACGTACTGGCCACTATAACCACATCCTTGCTTCCAGCACAGCCATTTTCGCGATGGAGGGGATCAACGTGGTGATGCCCATCGAGAACGAGATGGCTAACCCGGCGAGGTTCCTAGGCTGCCCGGGCGTGCTCACCGTGACCATGGTGTTTGTAGCGGCGCTTTACGGCGTAGTTGGGCTGTTTGGCTTCATGAAATATGGCGATCAAGTGCAAGGAAGCGTCACGCTCAATCTGCCGCAGGGTGAAATGTAAGTTTGGTTTACATATGCTAAAGACATCTAGTGAAAAGTAGAAGAACCACTCAGCAGGTTCTTATTAGGCAATAAATGGCGTGCAGTTCAGTGCGTTGATTACGTCACGCTTAGGGAGTTTCCGAGCCTGCACTCATTTATGTGTGTATGATTGTTAGTTTATAACTCGTATAATCGTGAATCAGATCATACTGCTTGCAATATAACAAATTTGAACTGTCGAATGATTGTGAACTTTACCATACTGCTTACGACATAAAGCATTTAAACTGTTGAATGATTCTTAACTGTACCATATCGCTTCCAATATAACAAAAAAAGTGAAATAAGCTCAAGAAGTTACTTCCTAACTCTATGGATAGAAAACGAGCCATCGCTAATACTGACCAATCATGGAATGTTACAGGTTATAAAATTGGATTAATTTTCAACCATGGTGGTAAGTACAAATACGTTCATAGTCTGAAGAAATAAAATTGACAAAATATAAACAACCAAAACTCAGTGCCTTATATTGTACGCAGTATGATAATAGTAAAGTTCACAATTATAACTAAAGTCAGTTCACAATATTACGGTGATATTTACAATTTCCAAGCCACTTCGAATTTTCTGCCTTTTCGCCTATTTTTCCCAAATGTTTCATTTGCCAACTGTTTCATTTCCCAACTCACAATTTTCTCTGAAACAATGTTTTTTTCGGAACTTTCATAAAACAAATCTAACCCAATCTACTATATTCTATAAAACCATAAGAAAATACACTGAGAAAAATTAAACATTTGGGAAAAATTATGCGGCGAAAAGGGAGGATATCCACTTTAGTATATACCATTTTAGAGCGATGGATATATTGAACTTTTTGGTAGGCATGCTTTTGAATGTAATATTATAATTGTGTTTATCCCTAAGCAAAACGACTATAGGCGTGTAAGTTTATTGAGAAACGGGGCGTCAGGTGCGAGGTGAGGGCAACAGAAGGTTAATCGAGTTCTCAATTAAGGCCTCTCAAAGCGCATTAACCATTTGGACACAGTAAGTATAATAGCAGTATTTTTTCTTCGTACAAAAGGTACATCGCGCGCTTGAATGTGTGCGCGCCGTGTACGAACGCACTACAAGCAGAGATTTAAGAATGCGCAATAATGCTCCAGTATGGATCGCACTCACACAGACGCGCAAGTCACACGGACTTGCATAACATGAACTATGGTGCCCTCAGTTACAGAATAGTACCAGTAATTTTATTTATGCCACACTTGGCCATAAAGTGGCTTTTTCCGCACGTTGCGCGTACGGAAAAAGCCGCTTTCTGGCCAAGTGTAGACATAAAAAGATGTACACAACACGGGAGGTAATAAAGAAAGCCCTCGATCGCATATTTACGTCCCTCGCTTGCAGCTCGGGCCGCAAACTTCTGCGATCTCGGCCTTTCTTTGTATTACCACCCTAGTTGTGTAATGTACTATTTTCTTCCTACAAAAGCTACATCGCGCGGCTTGTATGTGTGCGCGCCGTGAACGAACGTACTACAAGCAAAGTTTTAAAAATGCCCCAGTACGGATCGCGCTGTCTGCGCCTCGACCTTGAATACGTATCGCGCGCTCCTAAACGGCCGAAGTTTGATTACTTGTTTGTTTTTACACTTTGTCTCAGAGGTCGATTCCGAAAATCTCTCCCATATTTTTTACAGTTATAATTATGACATAGTATCGTGAGGTATAGGTAGTTTCACGAGAGCTGAGGCCACGCACACAACAACACTGTCATGTAATGACAGCGAGGTTTTGAAATTACTGTTCTTTTTAGGGTTCCGTAGCCAAAATGGCTAAAAAGGAACCCTTATAGTTTCGTCATGTCCGTCCGTCCGTCCGTCCGTATGTCACACGCATTTTACTCAAAAACTATAAGACGTATACTGACGAAATTTGGAATAAAGATGTCTTGTAGATGCCGCTACTAAGTTTGGTAGTTAAATAATAAAAATAAAAAAATCTAGGGGGGCACTCCACACATGTAACAGAAGCTAAAAAATTTTTTTTTTCAGCAAACACAACGTGAGGTACATAATTCGATAGTTCTTTTAAAAACATTATAACGATTTTATGTACTTTTTTTTGATTCAATGAATACTTTCGGAAATAATCGCTCCGAAAGTTGCATAAATTGTGTCCCCCCCCCCCCCCCCTTTAACTTTTAAACCGTAAATCCAAAAAATATGAAAAAAATCAGGAAGGGAACGCTTAATAAATACATTCAACGAAAATTATTTTGAATAGTAACGAATAAGCCGTTTTGAAGTTATTGCCGAAAAACTTCTCAACCAAAAGGTTTTAAGTGCCATTGATTTACACGGCATTTCAGACTTTTTGCCAGTTGTTTATTTTTAGTTTTATTTCTATCTGTAGCATTTCCTTATAGATACGGCTATGGAACCCTACACTGAGCATGGTCCGACATGCTCTTGACCAGTTATTTCGTACTGATAGCAAGTTCAACGGTGAATTGCAAGATAGACCAAAAAGTTTCTTTAAACTATAGCCTTGTGTTTATTTACTCACCCATTCATTTCATTCTTTCACTTTTTTTGCAATGAGTACTTCATGTAGCTGTGTGTGTAATCATTCACCTCAACTTCCGTGAAACTACCTATAGCAGCAGTATTGGAGATATAAAAATCCTTCTTTGTATTATCTCGCCATGTTCAACAGATATAGGTGTAAATAAAACAGTTTAAGCTAAACACGGCAACTATTCTAAATTTAAACCTAACAGGCCAGTCAGCCTGTCACATACCCTAAAGGTCTTACAAACTTTACAGTATTACTTACAAAATTATTTAAAACACCTTAGCTTTTTCGATTCCCGAGGCGAGATGTATCCCGGAAAGATTGATGGAGCCTGCCCGGCCATATACTTATAGATTTACTTACACATCAAAGAACCAGTTTTGAGGGCTCCGTTTATGAACTAATTTTAGTTTTATTTCATTTAGTGTTTTTATACAAAGTATATATTGTGGGTTCAATTATAAATCTAAAATATGAGTATAATAAGAAATCTGGACTTAATCTCGTAAAAATATGATTATAGTACGACCTCGTACCTCAAAGGGCTCAAGTTTCTAGAAAGTTTAATTAAATCAACGTTTGCGTTACTAGAAAACCTAACTTTCAAGGTTTGTTTGATAATTGCCTTAGAAAATTTTGCGAGCCAATTTAAAGTTTATTCCTTTTTATAATTCCGTCATTTATAAGAAACCCTTTTTGCCATGTTCGTCTGTTTATCTGCCCGTCTCACAGTGGGACTAAACGTTCTTATCCATCTCTAAAATGGTTTTAGCGAAAGTCGTAATTCTGATATAATTTTGATAGTTCTACATTCTATGATAAAAGGCCTATCTGATATTAGTGTGACAAATAATAATTATTAAGTTTTACTTACCTAAAATGGCACTGAAACATTGAACTTCGATAATTCCGTATTTAACAGACTAGACCTTCGTGAAGTTTGACTTAAGATATTTTTTAAGTTTCCCAAAGAAATATATTAGTATTATACATATTTAGATTCACTAGGATAAGGTAGGTAAATACGGTATTATTTTACAGAAAAATAGAATGTGTATTTTTTTAATTAATTTTGAAATGTCCCTATGAAAATTTCCGTATGTTTTAATTTCAATTGGAGGTTTCCTTGTTATCGAAAGCTGCCGATGTCGAGTTATTATCATTTATAGAATCCTTAATTAGTAAATAATCCAAGGAAAAAAAAAAAACCTGCGTCATTATAGCGCCATTTCGAGATAGAACCTAATATGTCATCCGAGGTCCAAGTTCATTATTTTTGCTTGCACCTATTTATGGAACTTTTTTTACTTAATATAACGTAACTGTCGTTATATTAGTCAAATTTACCGTTGTTTTTTTAATATTTGATAAAATAGGTCTGTTTGGGTATGTTTAAGAGTATCTGATTTTACCACAATTGTGATAACAATACCTATCATCACACTTTTATCTATTGTGGTAATTATAATCAGTATTGGTTAAATATTTCTGTGAGAACTTTCTTTATCAGTTAACACGTTTTTCACAAGTTACTATATACATCAGATCCCTATATATCCAGTATTAATAGTAGTGCAAATGTCCTATTCACAAAAGAACTATTGAATGAAGCGAAAGAACTTCTAGTGACAAGTGACGGGGATTGATTTTTTTTGTTACTAGGTAGTTGTAAATTGCCCAATTACTTCACATTTTTTATTTATTATATATTTAAGCTATACAAATAAAAAAAAATAAAAAATTAAAAAAATCAAAATATAGCTATATCTACCTACTTAAATCAAGTTTATTATAATTATTAGTTAATACTTATCTTTTAATACTTAGTTATATGAACAATAAGAAAAAAAAAATTTTTTTTGAATTTTTTGTATGAAAAATTGTGAAATTTTATTTTCAACTCTATATTACTCAATAAATATAAGTTTTATAATAAAGGCGTTTTGATTATATAAAGGCGTAACTATTCAAGATTACGTATGCAAAACTTCAGCAATAAATCTCAATAAACAAAAAAGTTACAGATTTTTGAGATGGAAATGACCGTTTGGTCCCACTGTGCGTCTGTCCGCTCAGAGATGCTTATCACTAAAAAGTGTAATTTGGCTTCAATAAATATGAGGGCATTTTTATTTTAAAGTCTACGGTTAAGCGAAACTTAAGCTATGTTCAAATACCGTCTAACCTGTCACGGGTGTGAAGATAGCAGCCCAAACCTAGCAGCCTAAGATAACCCGACCAAATAAAGAAGTCGACTAGTATTTAGGCTGTCTTCACAAAGTTAGCAGCCCAAATTGATTTAAAATGACTTTACGAGCCGTAACCAGTCCAGATTACACTTTTAACCTATGATTTTCAGCATTTTTATCAGCTTTAGACGAGTATAATTTCAATAAAATTGAAAAACTTTCGCTAGTACCTCAAATCTTAAGAAAATACTTAAGAAACTTAAACTTTTTTGACCTTTTTCATGAAAAATTGTTTAAATTACACTTTTTTTATCAATTAAGACCATTTTTAATGAGATTGAAAGAGTTTGGCTACCTCAAATAGTGAGAAAATACTTTATTGCGCTGCCGGCCTAGACTTACCGTAGTAGTGAAGATGCGGGTAAATCGTTCTTAAATTAATTGCAACGTTGTGGTTGTCTTTAAGAGGTCGGTCCTTAGCGATAAGACCACCTTAATAAGATTGTCAACACTGTATTTATATAAGTTTGCGTTGTCATTTTTTTGGTCTGCAAAAAAGTTTGATTGTATTGTAGTATACTTTTATGTTTACATGTTTAAATGATGATGATGATAATGTACAACCGAACACACTGTTAACTGTACTGTAAACGAATATCAACTTTATTGCAACGTGTTTAACACGTTCACAGTCCCATACAAAACTATCGGACAGTGTCACAAGTTCCAACTGTGCAATTAGTATTTGTGATGATAGTGATAGTGGAAGCACGGACTCCTGAAAAAAAAAACCTTCATGGCCCACATTGGGGGCACCGGGACAGGTAATGTGTTAAGTCTATGGGTGGTCAGTTAACAGCGGCTTCGTTTGTACAGACTAAACTAAATCACCCCACTCACAAGGGTCCTCATGTTACACTTTCAAGGGCGGAAAAGGGACCCAGTAATAGAAACCCTAATCTAATTTATTTATTTATTTATTTATTTATTTATTAAATTACATATCCGTAACTTACAGCTAATCGCCAAAGCGTAGCGCAGCTAATAGAAAGTTCTACCACATTCCATTGATAAAATGAAATTATTATACCAATAACTGCGTCGGCAAGGGTTGAATAATAATTGAGTACGTAAGTGTATACTGTTTATTATATATGCTACCGGGAATCTGTATTATCCGGCATTCTATATAATACCTAGGCAATGTAGGTATAGAATACCTAAAACGTTAAGGTAATGTATGAAATATTATTAATTTTAGACTTTGCCTAGGTATTCTATACCTAGAATTTGCGCAGTAGAATGCTTATAGCGATCCTTCGGCACCCCTCTGAAGGCGGAGATGGCCATTGTTGGGTTTTTAGGCGGTACTTCCAACAACATCTGCGAAAGCCCGTCCCGATCCCTCGGCCTTTTTCCCAACATTAAAGTACAAAAATAAACAGAAATTGTTACCTGGAGCTAGTAAATTGCAAATTAACAGAGACATGTCAAACAGATCTAATCGACCCCTTGACGATGTATTGGAAAGTTAAGAAGGAGGTCAAAAATATCTGATACAGCTCCAACTGAAAGTTAACTAAATGGGCGGCCCCAATGAACGTGTCCTGGCCATAAAGTAGCTTTTACCGCACGCTAAGCGTACGGAAAAAGCCGCTTTCTGGCCAAGTGTAGACGTAAAATGATGTACACAACACGGGAGGTAATAAAGAAAGCCCTCGATCGCATATTTACGTCCCTCGCTTGCAGCTCGGGCCGCAAACACCTGCGATCTCGGCCTTTCTTTGTTTTAACACCCTAGTTGTGTGTATAATACATTTATGCTGTTTTAGATTTAAGTTTCTGTAATCTTTTGTTTTGGTGCACAATAAAGAATATTGTATTGTATTGTATTGTATAATACACTATTCTATAGGTACAATACCGAATGCGCAGCCGGTAATGTGTGTAAAAGACGAGAGCTGGGAAGGGGGAGACTGATTTCTCAATCATGCGAAGATATCTCATATCATGCGGGGGTTGCAACAAGTAGGTCTGACTACCTGAATGAGGTCTCTGGAACTTTGGGGGAGACCTGTGTTCAGCATTGGACGTGTCAAGCATTGATATAATAGTCAGGGATACTGTAGGTTATCATCCTTCCGATGAAAGCTGTGCGGTATACGGGTACGCGACCCCGGCTTCCCGAGCTGCTATTGCCACTCCCACTACCCTTAGCAATAGCATCCTAACCCATATCCTGTCCCTTGTCTCTGTCCTTTCCTCATTATTTTACCCTTTCCCGCATCCCGCATCCTTCCGATTGGCGAGATGAGCGTCTCTAGCATTGGTTTGCCACTCATCTAGGAGACGGAAAACTCTGATTTTAAACCCGGATTTGGTAACTCCGTTAGGCGCAAGTAGGATGCAATCTGAATAGCGGCAGTTGCCTGCAATCGACCTGGTGGCTCCACACGTATTGGCGTGCCTTTCCTGTGGGTCAAGCTGGGGAGATCGAGAGGGTGGCGTAGGTCTTGGGCAACCCTGCGTCATCAAACAGCGTCCCAGGCGATGCAGCGTCTGTGGAGAGGACACTTCACCTTCACCGTTCTGCGGTGTGGATAACAACACGGGATCTGACAGTTACCGGTTATAAGTCTGCGCGTATGGGCGTAAGCGCGGGCGCCAGGGGTTAGTTCCGACAGTGGGAGGACCCATCGTAGGTTCATTGACCAGTTACCGCCCGCTCTAAACTGGGCAGCCCCCAGTCAATAAGGTACTGGTCCGCCCCGGCACCGTCTGTTCCTCTGGGGTGTTGGGAACACAGGCCTTTGTCCTGAAAACGATGCTGAGCTTCTCTACACCCGCCACCAAACAGCAGAATCCAGCAAAATCTAAAGCTTGCACTTCCATGCGCTTTGGGTCTTGGAATGTCCGTACATTGAGGACAGGTCTCCCGGAAAACTCGGAGACTTCTGAATGCGCAAACGAACTGCGTAAGACAGCTATTTTGGATTTAGAACTGGCACGTCTCAACATATCCATTGCCGCATTGCAAGAAACCCGGCTTTCCGATGAGGGCTCATTGCGTGAACAGAATTACACCTTCTTTTGGAAGGGCAAGGACCCGAATGAACATCGAGAGCACGGTGTGGGTTTTGCCGTCCGCAATACTCTTCTTAGTGCCATAGAAACGCCTCGTGGCATATCGGAGCGTATTATTACTTTGCGTCTCAATACTAAAAGCGGTTTCATCACTCTTGTATCCGCATACGCTCCGACGCTTACCTCATCAGCAGAATCGAAAGATGACTTCTATGACAAGTTGTGCTCTGTTGCAAGTAGTGTTCCAGCAGGGGATCGACTTTTTATTCTGGGAGACTTCAACGCCCGTGTGGGGCAGGAGAACTCATCCTGGCCCGATTGCCTTGGTAACCACGGTATAGGAAAGCTGAATGAAAACGGGCAACGTCTGCTAGAATTCTGCTCGAAATTCCTACTGTGTGTTACCAATACTTACTTCAAAGGTAAAGCGATTCGTAAAGTCTCCTGGAAACATCCCCGCTCAGGTCACTGGCATCAATTAGACCTTATCTTGACCAAAAAGTTGAGCTTAAAAGAAGTCATTCACGCGAGAGCATTCCATAGTGCGCAATGTGACACCGATCACTCCTTAGTAGTGTGCAAAGTCAATCTGTCGGCAAAAAGGATCCACTCTTCCAAGACTCCCGGAAAGTTCAAATTGAACGTTTGTAATACCAAGGATCCTGAGTTGGTGGATTCTTTTAGTCATCTGATGCGACAGCAAATGGCCAGTTGGGATGCGGGTGCGCCTGTTAATTCAGAGTGGAACTCCATTAAAGGTCTTCTCACTAAAACAGCAGGTGAGGTGTTCGGTCTTGCCAAAACTAAAGCACCCGACTGGTTTTCGGACAATTTGCCTCTACTTCAGCCACTGATTGACTCTAAGCGTCGGTCTGCTCTAAATTTCCGCCTAAACCCCGGCGATGCCACTCGCACTGAGTTAGGCACCGCTAAGGCACTGCTTCAGCGTACATGTCGCCAACTCGCTAATACTTACTGGACGGATCTATGCAGAAGTATTCAAGATTGTGCTGTCGCAGGAAACTTCCATGGTGTCTACGCGGGGATCAAAACAGCTCTCGGCCCTATACAAAAGAAGACGGCCCCTCTGAAAGAAATTGATGGCACTGTTATTTCTGACAGTAGTCGTCAACTCTACCGGTGGGTGGAGCACTACACTGAGCTCTATTCTCGACCAACCGAGATCAGCCCTGTTGCCGTGGATTTGATTCCATCCTTACCAGTCATGACTGAGCTTGATAGTTTGCCCACTGTGGGTGACCTTCGCGCAGCCGTGCTGAAGCTAAAGTGCGGCAAGAGTCCCGGCTCGGATGGTGTTCTCACCGAAATCCTCAAACTCAAGTGCACTTTGCCTCTGCTCCATAATCTGTTGGGGAAGTGCTGGGAGGAAGAACGCTTTCCGCATGATATGCGTGATGCTAATATAGTGACCTTATATAAAGGGAAAGGTGACCGCGGCGATTGTAATAACTATCGCGGAATTTCCCTCTTAAGCATCGTTGGCAAACTGTTTGCAAGAGTCTTACTGACTAAGCTGCAAAGTCTTGCCGACCGTGTGTATCCTGAGGCACAGTGTGGCTTTCGGTCCCAGCGTTCTACTACGGATATGATATTTACTCTCCGTCAGCTCCAGGAGAAGTGTCGGGAGCAGAACACACCCTTGATAATCGCGTTCGTGGATCTGAATAAGGCTTTCGACACGGTTAGCAGGGAGGGACTTTATGTTGTGCTTGAAAAAGTAGGATGTCCGCCGAAGCTACTTAAGCTTATTAAATCTTTTCATGATGGTATGAAGGGCGCTGTTGTTTTTGATAGTCGAACGTCCGACACTTTTGAGATGAGAAGAGGTGTTCGTCAGGGCTGCGTCTTGGCTCCCACATTATTCGGCATATTTTTCTCCCTATTGCTAAGGGTTGCTTTTGATGTATCGCAACAGGGAGTTCACCTTCACACAAGGTCAAACGGAAAGTTGTTCAACATCAACCTTTTAAAATCCCGTCGGAACCGTGAGGATCTATTTGTTGACAGCCTTCTCTTTGCCGATGACGCGGCCTTTGTGGCGAATACTCCTCAAGATCTTCAAGTTCTCTTGGACAAATTCTCCCACGCATGTAGGCTGTTCTCCATGTCTGTAAACACCAAGAAGACCGTTATTTTAGCGCAGGGCTACACTTCCCAACCTACCATCTTGCTGGAAGGTGTGCCTCTAGAGGTAGTAGATCGGTTCTGTTACTTGGGGTCGACTGTGTCGTGCAACCTTTCCCTCGAGAGTGAGGTCGGTATTCGCATCGGCAAGGCGGCCACGACGCTCGGCAGGTTGCGTACAAGAGTGTGGGACAACAAACACCTGACCTGTAGGACTAAAATGCTTGTTTATCAAGCTTGCGTCTTGAGCACACTTTTGTATGGAGCCGAAACATGGACGTCGTATGCAAAGCAGGAACGACGACTCAACGTTTTTCATATGCGCTGTCTTCGAAGCATCCTGAATATTACATGGAAGGACAGGGTTACGAACGAGAGAGTGCTGGAGATTGCACGGCTCCCTAGCATCACGGCTCTTTTGAAACAAAGACGCTTGCGGTGGCTGGGACATGTGCAACGCATGAGCAGCACTCGTTTACCTAGGCAGACCATGCTGGGCCAAGTTGCTTTCAAGAAACGCAACGTTGGCCGGCCCATCTTGCGTTTTAAAGATTGTGCGAAACGCGACATGGTTGCTTTTGGCATCGATTGCAATGTCTGGGAGGATATTGCAGTAGACCGCGATGAGTGGAGGGGTGTTCTTTTGGATGGCTGCGTAACTCATGATAGGGCGTGGTTTCGAGATCTGGCCGCGAAGCGGGCTCAAAGGCACAATCCTGTTTGTGTCCCCTGTGTAGGTGATTCACGATTCTCGTGCAGTAAATGCGGACGGATATGTAATTCTCGGATCGGGCTGTTTAGTCACGAAAGGCGATGCCTTTCTCGTACCGACGCTGCTTAAATCGTCTGTCAAGACGCAAAGGCCCTATGATGATGATGCGTTTTTGATTTATCTACCACATACCGATACCTATAACTAAGCGCTGGCGAAGTATCGGACACTTTTTCGGCGAGGATTTGTAGGTAATAGTGTATCTAGGGTATATTAAATCAATGGTGTCAAGGTTGAAATGATGAAGTACCTACTCACACGTTGATGAATACAGGCCAAAATGTATTTATTTTACACTTTGCCGATGGACCAGCAGGTACTTCCTACAATACCTGGGAGTTATAACTGTGGTAAAGTATGTAATAGACAATAATATTCGTAATATTTCATTCATTGCCTAGACAACCCAGGTATTCTACACGTTACTTAGGTATTGTATAAAATGCCTGAATTATACAGATTACCGGTAACATTTGTTTATGGTAATGAAACTAAATTCAGAGGCTAAACATTCGTGGCTAAAGTTAATATTGTTTCAACCGCTTCCAGTTTTCTGGTAGGTAGCATTTCTCTAGCAATTTCGGTTTAATATTTTCAAATATTTTCTATTCAAATCAATTGAATATTTTAATGCAAACCTACTGGGGGATGGTTATTTCACACCTTTTATTTACCCTAGATAAATCTGGAATGTAGACGAACCAGGAAGTTGACGGAATAGGAATATGGACGAAGTGAACCTACACATTTTTTAAGATTAGTCTCCAAATAGGATAGCCGATGAGAATCGGGTTATACATAGGTTTTGACGCCACGCCAATAGTACTTAATAACAAATTATCCTTAATTAAACAAAAAGTGAATCTTGTTCCTTTGCGTAACTAGCTAACGAAAGTTACCATACAATTTTATATGGTTAACTTTCGTTACACAATGGAAAAAGTTAACACTTGATTTAATAAAGCTCTAACTGTCTCCATTCAAGAACCGTTTATTTTAATACAAAAAAAAGTATATTATAGAAGCGTGCTTAAAGGGAACGGTATACCTACTAACTCATTGTTCGAATAGTAAACACATTTAGGCATATTTTCATGTTTCGTCACGCTAGGCTAGGCTCACTTTCGCCCAAGTATAGAAAAACCCTTTTCATGATTTTATTCCATAAAATCGTAACAGACGACATAAATAGAACCCTCGTCCATCAAAATTATATAAAAATTGCTTCAAAGTAGGGATGTAACGATACATAGTTTTGCCGATACGATACCGATACCGATATATTGTAGTCAATAATCGGCGATACTGATACCGATACCGATATATTAGCTAAATAATGAAGTATGAACTTTAGATATTTGTATGTCCTTATTATATCTAAAATTTGGCTATATTTAACAGAGAGTCAACATTGAAAGTGTAAAGTAATAATAAATAAATAAATTGTCAACCCAAAATTCAAAAAAAATATTTATTAAGAACCAAACATTTCAATAACATAGTAATTATCATTTCACAAGGTAATAGACCAATACATAAATGTCAGTAATTGAAATTACTTTTTGCAGATTTTTTTTTCATACAGCAAATTCTTTTCGCGCTCTTCAAATATCGGTTGTATATGATCGGCGATACCGATATATCGGTTTCGGTATTGTTACATCCCTACTTCAAAGCATAAACTCGTGCTACACTCTCCGTCATATTACTACCGAAAAATAAGAAAACTTTTATACGGTGCCGGTGTGCGGTGACGTCCCTTTTAGTGAAATGTGTCAGTATTTGGAGCATACCACATACCACGGATACGTTATTTAAGTGACACTACCTTTTTAATACTTTTGATTTTGACATGTAAAATTAGGAAGCTGAATATCGGTACGATATAGTAATATCATAACTTGTCTTTAAGACGTTTAGTAGTATTTCTTAGCAGTGTAATTAGGGATGTAACGATATATCGGTATCGCCGATTATATACAACCGATATTTGAAGAGCGCGAAAAGAATTTGTTGTATGAAAAAAAATCTGCAGAAAATAATTTCAATTACTGACGGTATACATAAATAAATTGTGTTACCAATTTTTTTTTTTTTACATTACACCTTCAAGGTTGACTCTCTGTTTAATATAGCCAAGTTTTAGATATAATAAGGACATACAAATAATAAATCTGAAGTTCATACTTCATTAGTTAGCTAAGATATCGGTATCGGTGTCACCGATAATTTACTACAAATGTTAATTTAATGAATTAACAGTAACTCGTTGTTCCTGTTTACAACATGTGACGCACGGATTTGGGTTATAGCAAGTAAGCATTATTATATTATAAATAGATACTAACTAACTTTAAAACTTGCCGCGGCTAGCTCGCAGCGAACTTGATCGCATCGAAATCTGTATGAAAACACGCTCGCAATTCCCTCGCAAATCGCCAGTGTGATAAAGCCCTTTATGCCACACCTGGCCATAAAGTGGCCTTTTCCGCACGCTGCGCGTACGGAAAAAGCCCTTTCTGGCCAAGTGTAGACTAAAATGATGTACACAACACGGGAGGTAATAAAGAAAGCCCTCGATCGCATATTTACGTCCCCCGCTTGCAGCTCGAGCCGCAAACTTCTGCGATCTCGGCCTTTCTTTGTATTATTGTAGTTGTGTAATGTACTATAATAGCCAAGATCATTCATCTTTCCATCATGTTCATGATTCACAACGTATTTATGAAAATTCTAATGAAAAAATTGTGACGCCATATCTTAGTGAATGTAATGCCGTATTATGTTTTTTTCCACGTCAGGGACTAAAAACCAATTTGATAAAGAAGTTTCAATTTCAAACGATAAATAAAAACGCTCTACTAGTTCACGGCTAAAATTATATTGGGGGCGAGGTTGTGAGCGAAGTTCTAAATTAGCCTTTAGCTTAATAATGCGGGTGCATGAAAGGAAGGCAATCTTCGGGGGGAGATAATGGCTACCTACTCAATACGAGTAGGTATCTTTATGAAAGGATATCAAGTATCTATCCGTAATAATATTCTATAAGAGAGGATGCCCGGTATTTAATTATCATTCGCAGGGGTCTAATAACCTAAATAAATATCCATTTTTAACCGACTTCCAAAAGAAGGACGGTTCTCAATTCGTCTGAATTTTTTTTTGTGTGTTTCTTCCCCGATTACCTGAAGACGGCTGAACCTATTTGGAAAATTCTTTTTTTGTTTTAAAGTGTATACCTTCGAGGTGGATCCATTGCAACCAAATCAGGATCTGATGATGGGATCTTGGAGAAATCGAGGGAACTCTTCAAATATCATAGGCACACATATAACGATTTTGGTATTTTACTTAGTTTCTCGTGCATTTCTTATTAGAAATAAGTTACCAGTAGTAACCGACATCAAAACAAAGAGCAATTTTTATGTAGGTTTGTTGCTTCGTTACTTGAAAACGGCTAGACCGATTTGGATTTTATTTTCTTATAACTAAATAGACTTAAGTCTATTTGGTTAAAACAATATTTTCCAGCGCCACTAAAAATTTAAAAATAAAGTAAATTTTTAAAACAAAAAATAAAAACCGACATCCAAAAACTAAAACTAAAAAACCAAAAACTAAAACTAAAAAGCCAAAAAAAATATGTTAATTATCCCAAAGAAATGGATAATCAACGATTCATATATACATATACAGAAATTTATAGTTTTTAACCTGTTATGTATGAAGTCGGTGCCAGCTAAGGTGCTCAACACAGCCAGCTTTGCGTGGCAGGCACCAACTTCAAAAAAATATCTGTATATGTATATATGAATAGTTGATTATCCATTTCTTTGGGATAATTAACGTATTGTTTTTGTTTGTTTTTTAGTTTAAGTTTTTAGTATATTCTATACACGGTGTAACATGAGGAAACCGAATAATTTTTAACAGCGTATTCATGACCATATTTGAAGTAAAAAATGTCGTATAATGTTTGCTGGATTCAGCTTGGTTTTTGAGATATTTGCGTTTTTGTTTAAACAAGTTGTAATGAAATCTCCAGTACAAAGCGCCCTTATGATTGCACTTTTACGTAAATACTGCTTTGAAACAATTTGTCTAACAAGGAAAATTCATTCTTATACTAAGGTTTTGTTTTACTGGTGAAGGAAAATTAATTATGTAAAATCATTAAGAAAAATTAAAATCATATTTTGACCTTGGGTTTATATAACATTTTTTGCTTCTTACGACCTCAGGAATACGTTGTTAAAATTATTCGGTTTCCTCATGTTACACCTGGTATAGTATATTATGGTTTATTATAATATCGAGGGTTTCAGGCCAAAGGGGCGTATACGCAAAGCAAAACGCTTGCTTATACGCCCCTTTAGCATGAAGCCCTCGATATGATTACTTCACGAAGCCTGTTGGTGTTTTTTTTTCATGAACATTTTTATTTTGATATACCGTTGCAAATATTTGTCAATGTGTTGTGTAATAATGGTTTATATTGAATTAAGTAAAAGTGTTTTACATGACAATAAATAGTACTTTCTCGCAGTATAGGAAATATACTGAGATGAGACATCATACGTCATACATAACAAAACTCAACTGTCATAGCGATGATTTTAGATTAACAGGCTAATAAAAACTACTAAAGCTATAGTTTTCAGACCTATTTATAAACCTAATCATTTAAATAAATTACAGCTCATACAAACTGTCCAATTGTATGAATTTACCCTGGAAATTTTGCTTCAAAACAAGAGAGAAAAGAAAATTTATAAATCTTAACTAGCCATATTACAATTTAATTGGAGCAATTAATCGGTGATAAAGAGCATTTTAATATCTAAAACGTTAATAAGAAACAAATTCTTTCCATCTTTTGGCTCCGAAATGGGCAGAAGAATGACTAATTCTTAAATTGCAAATGCCTTTAAAGGTTAAAGGTCGCAGAACTGGAATCTTGTATAAAAAAAATCACGCACGAAAATAAATTCGCGGGGCGGCTACTTCACAATAAACAAGGACCTTAAAATAAATGGCCGGAAGTAGCCTCATTAACAGACAACCGAAGCACCTCTTGTCAACCGGTCGCCAAACGCTGGGTTGTAGACATGTCTAGCTCGCGAGTGAGTGATTCAAAAGAGCTATATCAGTTGGTCTAACTCACCAGATCATTAGGTCATTTCCCATTCAAACAACTCAGTATTTATATATCTTTCATTCAACTCACTCGAACACTCGCTCTCAAAAAGCTCTTTTGAGTCGTGAGCTGCGAGAGAAGACACGATCGACATGAACTTTTCGTCCCTGCCTTGTCACCGTAGACCTATTACTGCTCTCTCTCTCTCATTCTGAAATATTCGGATTTGGATACTCGCCGCCGCGGCGGTTCGTATCGCAACTCGCGCCATTCACATTTTTTGAGCCTACTTATACAACTGTTGCATAAAATACTATTATTTTCATTGCTATATACATTTTGCCCGCATTAGAAGTGTCAATAATTTATCATCACTATTAAAATAATACCATTAGTTAGGCGGATCTCACACTGCAGCGCGAATCGCGGCGACACGCGACTCAGCGATTTTCAACTTTGTATGTAGAATCATCGATTTGTATAGAAAAATCGCGGGGTGGCGCACACTGGCGCGTAAATCGCGGCGACTCGCAACTACTATGCGCAGCTACACGGAAAAAATCGCGGCGACGGGCGATTTCAGTGTGTTCTTCGCCTTACCTACTAAATGGTAAGTATTTAAATGATTGTTATAATTTTGCAAAAACAGTAAGCAAAAAATCTACTTTGTATACCAAACTTAATTAGTATGTATGTGTTTGTATTTGCAGTTCATTTATAATTTATCTGTAGCTCAACTAATAAAGTCAAAATAATTAATGTAAAGATTTTATATATAAGGAAAAAAAACATTTACTTTAAAAAATGCTCATTTACGATTTCAGAAACTCAATTGAATATTTCCCTCTTACTAAACCTGTTTAAGCTTTAAACACTAAAACCAAGCTTTTGTATACCTAAAGCACTTTTTAAAATTAGAATTAAAATATTACGCTAGATAACCTTAAGAAATACGGTGGTGTCAAAGTTTTCAGAATAAAAGCCCTCTATGCCACACCTGGCCATAAAGTGGCTTTTTCCGCACGCTGCGCGTAAGTACGGAAAAAGCCGCTTTCTAGCCAAGTGTAGACATAAAATGATGTATACAACACGGGAGGTAATAAAGAAAGCCCTCGATCACATATTTACGTCCCTCGCTTACAGCTCGGGCCGCAAACATCTGCGATCTCGGCCTTTCTTTGTATTACCACCCTAGTTGTGTAATGTACTATAGACACATTTGTATAAGATGTGGGACCCATTTCGCCAGGGATACAGAATTATTCATTCCCTTTACGGCCATGTCAGCTGACCGCAATCACTCAAGTCTGTGAGAAAGTGAACCCTTAAAGGGATTCGTCACAGGATCACCGCTATTTACCAAGCCCAAGACTAATAGCCCAATTCATGGATATAAACGGGGTGCGTTTCCATTGCCACGGACGGAATTGGACGGAGCGGAACGAAATGGAACGTGAGAACGATCAATCATAACCAGGCATCGGATATTCCTGCGCTTATTTTTTACCTAAACTTCGGCGTCAGCGTAGGTATTTGAATGGTATGGAGGCGGACTCAATTTATTTTTTTACTTTTGTTTGTAAATTTACCGGGATTTCGGAAATTATTTACAAATATCTCAAACTTGTTCTTAGAGTTAAATGTATTTAGTAAACCGAATAAATTACTGAATTCATTGATACTGCTACAGCTACTTCGTGTGGCAAGCGCATACATCAACTTGAGTACTTATAAAACTAACCTAAAAAAAGTAAAACCTAAACATTTTTGCGATATATTACATTCTCGTAACGTTTTATGCAATCCCGGAATCCCGGAACAATACAATACAATACAATACAATCATACTTTATTGCACACCAAAAGATAAATTACAATGCAAACTTATACAAAAACATTGGTAAACAATAGGCGGTCTTATCGCTAAAGAGCGATCTCTTCCAGACAACCTTTGGGTAGCGGAGTTGATATAAAATTAACGATGCAAAAGACGAAGAATGCACACAAATAACTAAATACAATGGAAGCAATACACATACGTATATAAATTAATACATAAACCTACATATACAATACATAAAATACATTATATATATAAACGAAACATATATATATATATATTTACAACAAAGCCTGCAATAAAATAGAAGCAAATAGTGACTATTGAAGTGATAAATAATGTTTTTTTAGCATGTTTTTAAATATGGGGAGAGATTGAGCACGTCTTACATTAAGAGGCAGAGAGTTCCACAACCGTACGGCCTGGAAAGTAAATGAATTATTATAAAATTTGGAGCTAAAGAAGGGGACATTCAGAAGTAAATTTTGGGCACATCTTACAGACGATAAATGACTTAAACGCTCTTTAAGATAGCGGGGGGTTGCAGGAAAGAAGAGTATACCATACAGAAAAGAAAGGATATGAGAGTTACGTCGAAGTCGGATAGGAAGCCACTTTAGTTGACAGCGAAAACTAGAAACATGGTCATACTTGCGTAACCCAAATGTGAACCGAATACAAATAGTTTAAATACGCTCAAGTTTGTTTAGTTGCTCCTCAGTGAGATCAAGATAGGAGATGTCAGCGTAATCTTAAATAGGGAGCAATAAAGCTCTGCTCCGCCCAGCTTCTCGTCAGTCGAAACGCACCCTTAGGGTCACCATGAACAGAAATGTCCTGTAGTGTAATTAAGAAATTCCACGTCATTCTATTTTAGGCAATTTTCGACCGCCTACACAAAATACTACTTTTATGCCACACCTGGCCATAAAGTGGTTTTTTTTTACCGCACGCTACGCGTAAGTACGGAAAAAGCGGCTTTCTGACCAAGTGCATAAAATGATTTACACAATATGGGAAGTAATAAAGAAAGCCTTCGATAGCATATTTACGTCCCTCGCCTGCAGCTCGGGCAGCAAACATCTGCGATCTCGGTATTTCTTTGTTCTACCACCCTAGTTGTGTAATGTACTAAACTCGGAATCTAAAACCCGTGAAATGGGACTTTTTGGTATCATGTTTGGTGGAGATGGTGTTTGGTGGTGGTGTGCACACAATTATTATAGGATATTTCTAATCCAAATAAATTGGTAGCCTTTTCCCGGGGTCTTAAGGTCTTTACCCACTACACCGTCTCATACCATGACCGCACTATGAACATTTCAGACAAAATAAATATGCTTTTCTCAAACATGGCATGAAATGTTGACATTACGTGCCTAAAAATAGGCCACAAAGTACCTCGTTTCTTAAGCGGCTTGACACTTGGCACGGAATGGAATTTCATACTTACATTGCCGGCAATGTATTTTTTTTTAATTTCCATTCCACATTTATTTGGGCCCAAGCATCACGGCATTCAGCCATTAAAAAAACAAAAAACGATTTTTGCTATATTTTGCAGTTTTATTTATTTAAAATTGACATGAACATAACAAATAACACATTATAAACAATTTCCAATTATTATAAATTGCAAACTAAACCACAAGAATACACATTTAAAATATTTCATCTAAATATTCGCGGTAAAAATGTGAACTGAAACAGCTTATTTTGGCCGAATTTGCATTGTCTATGGATATAATGTCACTAATGTCACTTTCTGACAGCCAGTTTGTTTGTGTTATAAAATATTAAGTAAGGTTATTATAGTAAGTTTATTTATTTCATTGCATGTTTGAGAAAAGCACTATACATACCTCGGCGGGAAATGGGGTTGCCGGCCTCGTAACTATCTGGCCTCGCTACGCTCGGCCAGCTATATGTACTCGGCCGGCAATTCCTTACTTCCCGGCCTCTGCAGTAATGTACTATTGTATTGAAAAGTATGAGACTATGTCCACTAGCACGTTCCGTCACCGACCAGCATTAGTAATTCCGTGTCTGTTACGTTCTGTAGCATAATCGCTACAGGTTTTGTGTCGTTAGTTCGTTTGTTCGCTAGTGTTGGCTAACTTGTACGGTCGCGGCTTCTCTTGGTCGGCCACGTGGTCATAAATGGCGGTGTCTGTATAGCGATGCGTAATCTGTCAAATACATGCTCTATAAAATCGGTTGTACTCTCGCCGAGATTGGATTACGTCCTTACTTCACTTCAAGTTTTTGGCGTGCTGGTGGGTTTCGGTTATGTTTTTTTCAAATTGTGGATTCCAGATTCGTCGAGTTTGAAATTTGATTGTGTGGACAAACGCTGGTGTTTTTTTCATTCTCAATCTGACTTTCACGTGGAAAGCACATTACTTTCTTTGCAATTTTTTGCAGTTTGCATATTGTGTTCTAGCCCGTGCGGTGGTGATATTTTTGCTGTTCTCAAAGTAACGGTGAATAATAATTGTGATCGTGACGAGTTCACGCTGCATGAGCGAGGACCTGTTTAGTGTTGTTCGTCCAAGGCGTGCGGTCTTGTGCGTGGTCTATGAACCCTCAACGGCGCCGTAATAGCGCTGACCTTGCGTGGTCTGTTTAAAAAGAAGCCGGTCATTCTTCGTGCTCCGGGTATGTACCGTCGTTGTGGTTTCGCTAGTAGTGTCGCGGGCTGCCGTTTACGTATAGATTTTTTCATTTTTTCGTATTCTTTTCAGCTCCAACGTGACGCTCCGTTCTTCCTGAGTGTAAGACGTGCGTAGGCGGTATTCGCGAGCGGCCATCTCGGCGTGGCGGTTGCCTACGGTTCGATGGTGAATGCTGCCGCGGACTTATATGAACGAGTGCTATTGGATGCGAATCTAGAGGACGGTGGCGTGGCAACATAGGAATAACTACGTCAAGGAATTATTAGTATAAGCATTTAGCCAGGTACCCTGCAGTATTTAGTGACATACGCGTGCTGGTGATCGCCTTTGGACGCTCTGTTATACGTCCGGCGCGGCCAGTCAATTTATTTCAAAAAGCCGTTCTCAAAATTCAGAAAGGCTCTTACCCGCCAGTGTACTATATAATTTTTCGGTCATTTTAATTTCTCTTTGCGATTCTCAAAATTCAGAAAGGCTCTTACCCGCCAGCGTAGTATTTGATTTTCCGGACCTTTTCTTTCCCTTTGCGACACCCTAGGGTTTCATCAATTCATTCATCCTCCCATTTCATCACCACTTTCCGCCCTAGGTACCGTCAGTGCCTCACGCGTACGTTCGATCTTGGACTCGCTCGGACGACCAGCCCCGATGCTCGGTTCCAACATCGATCGTACTCGCTACGCTTTTTTTTCTTTAACTACTTTGACTTGGTACTTGCCTTCTGCTAAAATTGCTACTACGGATCGTCATACCGCGTCTCAGTTCGTGAGTCGAATAAAACTATAGTGTTCACGTTTCTAATTATTTAATGGTTACCAACTACCGGTCCAAAGCCGATTTGTTTTGCCGATTTGAGTTAAATAAAACTGTTTGTGGTCCTAATAATTTTATTGTCATCGGATATATAATTTGCCTGGTGCCTTATTAACTTACCCTGCGATTTCTTGCCTTGTGTTGTAAAATGGTTGTTTTCAGGAGCAAATAAACAAAATTATACGTGTTGTTGTGTGTGATTTATTTTTAGTTTATTCACTACAGTTCCTAGTACGGTCACGGTATGATACGGTGTAGTGGGCAGAGACCTTTGATCCTCTTATTTTCTGTCGGCATCATAAAGGGAACGCCTACGCAAAATTCCAGCTTTCTAGGTACATATACCGCGTGCCTGTAACAGGAGCAAATAATTTAAAACGTAGATTCTACTCATCAAACAATAAAACTTTCGTTTAAGAACTTTTAAAAATTATGTCATCTTTAGATTTTATCTTTTTCGTACAAATTAAATAGTATTTTCAACGTACGTTAAATCAATCTAATTGACGTCGCTTGCCACGCTACAAACATAAAAACCATCGCATTGCGGTTTCAAATAAACTTCAAAGTGTATTAAAAATTAAAACAAAGCTATTTTTAAATGTTGCTGAACAAATAAATGTTGTTCGGTTTGAGGACTACAATTTACGTTTTAATTATTTGCTCCTAGTACAGGCAACACCTGGTATAAGCTCAGATATGAATAGTAAGTGAGGTAATAGTACATTACACAACTAGGGTGGTAAAACAAAGAAAGGTCGAGATCGCAGATTTTAGTGGCCCGAGCTGCAAACGAGGGACTTAAATATGCGATCGAGGGCTTTCTTTATTACCTGCCGTGTTGTGTACATCATTTTATGTCTACACTTGGCCAGAAAGCGTCTTTTTCCGTACGCGTACCGTTAGTGGCCACTTTATGGCCAGGTGTGGCATAAAGTTAATTATTAATGATGTACTAGTTTATAGTGTAATGCTTGAATTAGACGACAATATACATACTTACCTGATAAATACATAGCTACTAAAATACACAGAAATAAAATAACTGGCCAAGAGCATGTCGGACCATGCTCAGTGTAGGGTTCCATAGCCGTAACTTTAAGGTAAAAAACACGATGTAAAAAAGTACAACAACAAAAGAGCGTCTCTTCATAGCAATTACGTCCTTTTGTTGAGAAGCGCAGTTTATCGGCAATAACTCAAAAACGGTTAATCCGATCTTGTTGAAAATAATAATTTCTCGGACACACGGTTTAGAAGATAGAGGGGGGAGACACAATTTTCACAATTTTCGGGGCGATTATTTCCAAAGGTATTCACTTAATCAAAAACATTACTTAATTAAAAACCTTAAAATGTTTATGAAAGAGCTGTCGAACTTATGTACCACACGTTGATATTTTCTGAAAAAAAAAAATTATCTTCTGTAACATGGAGCAGGAGTGCCCCCCCCCCCCCCTAAAATATTTATTTTAATTATTTAACTACCAAACTAAGTAGCGGCCCATACAAGACACCTATATTCCAAATTTCATCAATATCCATCGTGCAGTTTTTGAGTAAAATGCCTGTGACATACGGACAGACGGACGGACAGACAGACGGACAGACAGACGGACGGACATGACGAAACTATAAGGTAAACTATTTTGGCTACGGTACCCTAAAAACCCATAACTCAGGGACCAAGACTCGTGCTCGTGCAAGACATATTTGCTTTCGCCCACTAAGCTTTCGCGTCGTCACACAGAACACGTGTATCACACACGTGTATTAACACGTGGGTCACAGTGTGTGATAGTCACATTTACGAAATAGACGCCAGTTATAGTTGTTCGGTTTTCGTTGTGTACGATGTAAGCCCACAAACACTATTGTAAAAACTCGTTACAGCCAACTAAGAAAGTTTCAATCGATTATCAACTCTATCTCCGCGAACCATAGATTAGGTACTTACGTGTGCGTTCCAGCTGCCTTCGCACTTTTTCGATTTTCAGATAGTCAGGTAAGTCTTTATTTATCAATTGAGCTCGGAATAGGTAGTGCCTATTTACCTAAACTTCGCGGGAGGACGTAACACTCTTAGTTACTACCTATTCCGAGCTCTGTTTATAACGGACAATAATGAGGTAGGTACAAAACCACTCAGCAGTATTGTTTTCTTTAAGTAGATCGCACTCAACGAAAACCGAACGACTTTACCATTAAAATGGCAATGCTCTCTTTATTTATTTATATTAATGGAATGGCAAACAAGTTCCAGTTTCAAGCCTAGTAATATGTGCTTTGCATAATACTTCTATCAATTTTAATTAACCAAAAATGTCTGCAACATGCATTCCAATCAATATCAATTTGTATTTCAGCATTGCATGCTTGATTACAAAGTTTACTGATTGGATTCATAGATTTTTTTTAGGATTCCGTATGTACCCAAAAGGTGCCAACGGAACCCTATTACTAAGCCTCCGCTGTCTGTCCGTCTGTCTGTGAATCACAGAGCTTTGGAACCGTAATAGGTAGAAACTTGAAATTTTAACAAAATATGTATTTCTATTGCTGCTAGAACAACAAATAATAAAAACAAAATAAATTTAAAAATAATACGGAACCCTAAAAAGGGGTCCCCATACAATAACTTTGTTTTTTGGCGTCTTTTCCTTGACGGTGGTACGGAACCCTTCGCGTGCGAGTCCGACTCGCACTTGACCGGTTTTTCGTGGGTACGCTCATTCCATCGTTCGTAGGCTCCATCAAGCAAGATCTGAGTCAAGAGCAAGTCTATTTATTATAAAAAAATCGAACAAGTGCGACTCAGACTCGCCCACCGAGGGTTCCGTACAAATTTGTAGGTACATATAATAAAGTAACCTATAAATTTTGATTCCCCTAGTAGAGTCTATTTTTTATGATTTAACTAAAAATATATAGATATATAGATATTCCCTATACTTGTAGTAAAAAACTTTATTACTTACCGAACATAGTTCTAGGTCAACGGAGTACGCTTTGAACGTCGAAATTTACGTTTTTTTGGGGCATAAATGGCCGTATCTTTTTTCACGTTAACTTAGAAACTTGATTTTTTTCACAGCGTCAAGGGACTGTAGACCTGAGTATATGGTCTTATTTTCAACTCGATGCCTTCTCGCGTTCCCGAGATAAAGGGTCTTGACAGACGGACAACTTGACGGACGGATAAGGGTTCCGTATTTTCCTTTTGAGGAACCGAACCCTAAAAATAATAAATACTGTTTAAATACTAAATAAGTGTCTGTTATTTTCAGCTTGGCGATGAGCGCAAAGATCTTGGTGGCTGTAGTGGTGTTCTTCACGTATTGTCTGCAAATGTACGCACCGCTGGACATCCTGTGGAGCCGTGTACAAGACCGAATCGCCACAAAATACCTCAACACGGCGCAAATACTTCTGAGAACCCTCTGCGTCGCACTTACAGGTAAATATTATACCATTTACTTAAGATCTGAAGCAAAGTATAAGAAAAGAAAAGTAGTCACACTCCGGCACTTTAGGAGCGCGCGATACCTTTTCAAGGTCGAGGCGCAGGGCTGCCGTCCGTCTGTTTTTAGGCTTCCGTACCAAAATGGTAATAAAGGAACCCTTATGGTGCGACTGTCTGTCTATCCGTCTGTCTGTCCGTCTGTCACAGCAAGATATCTCAGGATCTACTGATTACTATTGGACAGAAAAATCTTATACCTTTTTTACTTATTTTTTATAGGGGAAGGAAATGGTATGTCAAAAATATCGAGTGGTATATCAAATAAAAGGGCTTAGTGTGTAAATTCCAAAACCGTTTTAATTTCTTTTCATAGACATGTAGTTTTTGATTTAAGACAAAAGAATTAAAAAAATACCATTCCCACTATTATCTCCGAAGTTACTAAACAGAAAAATTTGTAATAATTACCGATTATTATTATCATTCTATATATTACAGGAAAATTAAAACGGTTTTCCTAACTTGCAGCATTTTTTAGAAATTCGCAAAGACAAACTTATTTGCTTCTACTGAACTAACTGCGACATATGTCGATGTACGGGGACAACAGATTTTCAACAGCAAAGTTAAGTTTGTCCCACCATACAGTTTATCTTGAATTATTCACGTATCTACTACGAGTCTGTACGGAACGGTGCGCGAGTCCGATTCGCACTTGACCGGTTTTATTCGCATCCGAACACACTGCAGCATACAATTTTACGATACATTTCGCGGGAACGAGCGAACGCGGCGCCAGTCGTGGAGGAACTCTTTTGTTTTCACTGCTGCGTTGCATTGCATTCCTAAAAGTTTGCTCCCAGTGCGCTCGTACATTGCGCGCACACATGCAAGCGGTGCAATGTACCTTCTGTCAACTATAACTGCTATTATACTGTGTCTGAAGACAGAGTCAGGAGGTGGCCCGTAGGACGTGCAGAATCGGGAAATTTTACTTAGTGGGCAGTGAAACGGTTGATGATTTAAAATAGAACCGTTTAAAGCTTCGTCCACACTTGTATCATTTCGCCGTATCGTATCTCCGTCACGTAGCACCGACGCGTAGCATGATCGGTAGTGTGGACGCCAAATGATCGTGATCATGCTACGCGCCGTATCAGATCGCTCGCGATCCGTGTTGATACGCGTATCTTAAATACCTCGCACACTTGCGATCGGATACGCGTATCAAAATCGGTAAGTGTGGACGTGTTTTGATACAGCTACGCGGTTATGAATTGATATGTGATATGCCGCGATCCATCTCGGTCGGTTTTTCCGCGATCGTCAAAGGATACGGATACGCTCTGAAAAAGTTTTCGTATTTTGCGCTTGCATGTCGAAAGTTCAAATCACGTAGCAATGCTCTTCAACCGAGTCTATCTTTATTTCGAAATAATTCCAGTTCCCACCAACGTCGTGGTCGTTTTTTCTTTATCCTCCTTGTTATTATTATAAAACAAGCACAAATTACTGTTAAATTTCGGTGGGCGATTTCAGCGGGGTCATTTTTGTAGTACCCAATTACCGCGCAACGGAATCGTGGAGCCACTCAGTCCTGACTGTAGGTACGCGCGTGCTGTTTTTCCGTAAAGGCCGATACAGACGAACTGCATCACAACTGCGCAGAAATTAATCTATCTCGCTTCAACTATGATTTCTCTTTCATACGTGTGAGCACCACTTAAGAGTATAACACAGCCCTTTGTTTTTTGTCAATGCTCGGAACCTTTCCTACGCATCGGTTTGCATACCGGCGTGGGCTGGCTCTGTAGGCACAACACACCTTACCTTGCTAATTTTCAATTCTCTCGTCCTTACTGTTTCCTCTTAAGAGCTACATTTTTACGGCGCGTTTATTTTCCCAAATAACGCTATATTTATATTTAAGTGACAATTTGTGCATATACTCTTCTAAAATCGCCAGTAAAATTGAGAAACAATCGTATCAAACAGTTTGCCAACCTTCGATGTGAAGTTAGCGAAAGTGGATGAAAAGTCTAACCATGTTTCTTCCAAACGTCAAAGGAATAAAGTCAAGGAAGTAAGTAAAATAACTGGCCAAGAGCATGTCGGACCATGCTCAGTGTAGGGTTCCATAGCCGTAACTATAAGGTAAAAAATACGATGTAAAAAAGTACAACAACAAAAGAGCGTACCTATCTTCATAGCAATTAAGCCCTTTTGTTGAGAAGCGCAGTTTATCGACAATGACTCAAAAACGGTTAATCCGATCTTGTTGAAAATAATTTTCGTTGAAAGTATTAATTAAGCGTTACACTGAAAAAATACTATGGTTGATTTTACGAAAGTTTTACTAAAGTTTTAGGTTGATTTGGGACCTACACACGAGATTTGTTGATTTTACTAAACATACTTTGATTGACTATTTACAAAACCAGTTTAGTAAAATTGTCTGACTTTGTACGAATTTACTTGAGTAGCAATTATTATTTTGCTTTTGTATTTCCTACAAAACTGTATTTGATAAATTTACATTAGAGGTTTAGTGCAATTTACCTTACTTATTGACGTGAAATCAATGACATTAGTTTAGTAATTTTTACTGAATTTGTTAAGTATGTATGACATGCTGAACTTTGATAGATATCACTAAACATCTTTAGTACGTATCACGATACCAAAGAATGTATATTTTACGAAATTTACGTGGGTGATTTCTACTAAACACCTCTAGTATAGTTCATGAAATCGATTTTGTATGTTGTACAATATCAGAGTTAGTATTTTTAACTGTGTTTTTTGTAAATTTTACATGGTTACTTTAGTATTTTTTACATGATCTAGTCAGGTGCATTCTACTAAACAACTCTGGAACCGTTTACTAAACTACTTGTAAGATATACTAGCCCAATTTAGTATAATCTACTTACTATAAATGGGTAAATTCCACTAAACAACTATAGTATCGTTCACTAAACAATTCATGTATGTTCTACTATACTGAGTATTATATATTCTACTTTAGGTTTTGTAAAACTCATTGCTTGCCTTTAGTATATTTTACCTGGTATAGTTTAGTAAATTCCACTAAATTGCTTTTGTGTAGTTTACTACAGCTGATTGTACAATTTACTGTACTAATTGTGTAATTATTACTACTTTACTTACGTGCCATTTACAAAATATCTTTAATATATTTTACTAAACGGTTTTTGTTGTTTTTAATATTTTACTTGCGTAAAATTTACTAACCCGAATTTGTAATATTAAACTATTGTTTTGTATATTATACTAATCTTACTTTAGTAATAAATACCAAAGTATGAATCGTATAATATACAAATCAAAAGTGTGTTGTTTTGTATATTATACCTTTCTTACTTTAGTAATTAATACCAAAGTATGAATCGTATAATATACAAATCAAAAGTGTGTTGTTTTGCATATTATACGAATCTTAATTTAGTATGAAATACAAAAATATGATTCGTATAATAAACAAATCAAAACCCAAAAAGACTTGCAGTAGTATATAATTTATTTATACTTACCCATATCATAAAACCTAGGTTTTATAACATGGGTAGATAAATCATATTCCTAATAACTTATATACTACTGCAACTCTAATTATATTATACCTGTGTAAAATATCAGGGTGGGCATGAAAATAAACAATAACGAGGTTTAAATAAAAAGTATTTTATTACTCTCAAAAAGTAGGTAGGTATAATTAAACGGATGTAATGAGATACTAAGTGCGAACCGGACTAGCACACCAAGGGGTAATACAATTAGGTATATAGTTATGAAATTTGTGAAATACGAACACAAAACCCGATTGAATTAAGTTTGCACCTGGTATCTACAGCATTTGCAGTGTCCGTCAAGATAGCGTACACCGTAAAGATATTCAGAATCTGATGCAGCCCATAAATAGCACTCAAATAGTACCGACGAAATACCTAGGTGAAAAAAATACTATTTTTTGAGATATACATAAAGCGTTTCCAAAAACAAAGCCGTTCCAGAGATATAAACGGTGTACGCCAGCTTGACGGCCCGGTAGCGTACACCGTGAACAGGCCTTATATTTCAGAAAGTTTAAGGGGACTATTTTTTTTTTAATTTGGCTGCATCAGATTCTGAATATCATTACGGTGTACGCTATCTTGACGGACACGCATTCGCATTCAAACGTGGTGCAAACGAGTAGGTACAATAACTCAAATCCAAAATAGATATTATATGTACCGCGTATGAATATCATACGACCATAAGTTTCAAATTTACAAAAGATCGGATAAGAAACACGAAACAGACGAAATCTTCTTATCAGTCTTGCAGTCAATACCATAAAAATATTTTTGAATGAACGTCCAAATACTTATACTTTCCGTCGGGTACTGGGCGTTGAGAACATGTATGACTTTGAAACATACGTCTACCGCTTTCAGCATAGAATCCATTTTATACAAGACATGTTCGACTGCCACGTAGAAGTCCTTTATGTCCTTGGTCGTCGGCCCGACGGCAATGATAAGAGGTTGGAATGTAGTTCCTCTGCTCAGATGTACCTTCTGGCACTGATCCAGTTTATTCTTTACTTCACTTTGATTCTATAAAAAAAATATGGCCAATTAGTGACTTACTTATGATTTCTGCATGAAAAGTTAAACAAACATACACACACGCAAACTTTCGCCTATATAATAGTGAGATAAAGGCAAAACTAAATTACAATAATTTACGGTAGCCGTGAAAACGCGACAAACTCTCTACTCTTAATTGGCATATGCTTAATAATATAGGATTACGGAGGACGGTAAAAGTTAACAATAGGTCAGTATGCTGAGAAAGAGTATGAAGCCCAATAGGGAATATGCATGGGACTTCAATTTTGAATAAATTGCACTGAATCGAGGCGGATATATCCGTACGTACGTATATATACGTACAACATTATTTGATTAAATGTACCTACCGTTACGTGCAAAATGAACGCATTCTGCGACTCCACGATGCTGGGTTTGTAAAGCTTATTTTTTTTGTCGTCGTCTCTTATTGGCACTTTTACAGTTGGTGGCATTTTGTGAGCCATTAATTTAAAATACACGTAGTCTCTGGCATCTAAAATAAATAATAAAACAAAATAAAAATCTAAACTCAATTATTTGACGGGTAATTATATAGTTTTTATACAGGGTGGGCCCTGTAACCGAAGCAAAAAATTAAAAGGAGGCTTCCTTAGAGCATCTGCAGTAACCCTTTGTGTGGATTATGGTTCATTTTTTTTATTTTTTGTTTAAAAAATAAAAAAGTGACATATCACTCCAGATGAGTAAACAAATACTTACATGTTAACTTATTTTGAAGAAAAAAAAGTTAAAAAAATATTATTATTTTTCAATTAAAACCACTTGGAAATAATTTCTCATAAGCTCAATAATGTACCGTTTAATTTTTTGCTTCGGTTACAGGGCCCACCCTGTATATAATTATATAGTTTTCTTTACAACATTATACAGATGTTAAAATCTACCTTCCACTGGATTTTCGTCAAGTATATTTAATTCACTTGATTTAAGTTTTTTGAAATGTGGTACAGCCTTATCCATGAATATTGGCCACTTCTTCAACAAGTTTAGCCCACGGTTGGGATGCATTGCGTCAAAGTCAGTTTCAATCTGAAAATAAGTCGCATTAGGCATGTAAAAGGGGCTGTTCATTTACAAGTAAAATAAAAGAAGACTGGCCTAGGAAAAAAGCCTAATACAGAACTTAAAATAATACATCTTACCAGTAGCCTAGGCTTAATTTTAAGCTCGGCCATTCAGAGAGTATATCATGAATTGTGTTTTCATGACAAGCCAAGAACTTCATACGGTAATCTCTTGTCTTGTGCCACTTCTCCAAAATTTCAACAAATGGCTCCTTATTAAATTTGAGCCATAAGTGGTGCTCTCCAATCTCTTCTGATGTGACAGTGGTACTGGTAACACGTTTTTCATACAAAATCTGGGGACAACGACGTCTCTTGCGTTACCCATAAAATTATTGTAAAATATATATATTGTTTTTGCTTATCTTGACTAAAAGTTGCAAATAATCTGATTTTATAATAGCCTAGTTGGCTTAATAAACAAATATGGAGTTTTTATAAAAGAAATTATTTTGTGAGACAAGTCGGAACTCATACTCACTGACCTTAAAAGTTGATTCACCCAATAGCGGGAAAAACTTTGACTAGAGTTGCTAGTGAGGTAAAAAACTGGCCAAAATAACCGAAAGAACTTACATGACATTTTTCGGCTTGAACTTTCTTGCAGTCAGTCAGCTCTGCACTATTTCCACTGCTAGTGCTACATACATCGATTGAGCTCAAGCTTTGTGTATCTTCAGATGCTGTGTCCTGTAATAATAATTTAAAGTGCGTCAATTATAAGTAAGTTTGAATATATGTATATAAATAGATATTTTCCTTTTAAGGATGACTATGTTTTTGTCATTACACTTAATTACAAATAGATAATGGTGGTGTTTAGTTTTTAATGTTATTATAAAGGGCGTGTTTCCAATCTCCTGTTAAAGAACCCTTCTCTTATAGTTATATAGTTAACACTTTGTTTTTCTCATGCTTTCTTATTTTTATTTTTTTAACCGGGTAGACCTAACTTTTATCTAATAGGTAATAGATGATATTAACTGGATATTGAAAACTCGGCCTGGCAAAATACTGGTTATATAGTCCAATCGATACATGCACTAACAATTAACACTAAATCTTTATTATGTCAATAAAGGGAACTGTAGGTCTAAATAATATAATAACTTTAATGACCGTTTGTTTCTGAATAAATAAAAAAAAATTAGATGTTGTGTAATTCAATTAAAAACCGGCCAAGTGCGAGTCGGACTCGCGCATGAAGAGTTTCGTACCATTATCTATATAAATGAGCAAAAAAATCACGTTTGTTGTATGGGAGCCCCCTCAAATATTTGTTTTATTTTAATTTTATTATTTATTTTTAATTTATATATATAATTAAATATTCTATGAATATTTCTAGCGTCTACCTGTTGCCATTATCAATATAAAGCAAAAACGAGCAAAAAAAATCACGTTTGTTGTATGGGAGCCCCCTTTAATATTTGTTATATTCTGGTTTTTAGTGTTTGTTGTTATAGCGGAAACAGAAATACATCATCTGTGAAAATTCAACTGTCTAGCTATCACGGTTCATGAGATACAGCCTACGGACAGATGGACAGACAGACGGACATCAGACGGACAGCGATCGACCTTATGGTTATCACAAGAAGATTCAAAACAACACATAAAACCAACATAAAACAATACATTTTGTTTTGTATATTATACGAATCATACTTTGGTATTTCATACGAATCATACTTTAGTATTTCTTACTAAAGTAAGATTAAGTATAATATACAAAACAATACTTTGATATTACAAAATCTGGGTTAGTAAATCAAATACCCGTATTTACCCGATATTTATAGGTCTCACTTAAACTTAAACTGACCTTGAAGTAAGTAGGTACTTACATGAATTATTTCGTTTAGTTTTTGCTGACCGCGTCTGAACAGTATTCTTTCTTTAATACCAGGAATCAATTCTTTAAGTTCGGCTTCCTGAATGTCATCAAGTAATTTGAATGTAATCTTGTGATCTAAAACAATCAGAGATAATCATTGGTACTTCATAGTTGTTAGTAACAAATTAATTAAACTTAAAGCTAAAGGTTCATGGCGTATTAACTTACCTTGAAATTTTTTTATTGTCGCTGCACACAGCCCCCATTCTAATAAAGATTCTACCAACAGCACGTCACTTTCACTATCATTCTCTTCCATGTTTGATTTATAAAACAACCAGAGCAGCACACAACTCTACGCAACTACAGATCAAACCATAATGGCTGCGGCCGCCACGACAACTCGCCAAACAGTCAACCAACACAACAAAACGGCAACGTCGCTCACTATACTAAACAACTTTCGTAGAAACTACGAAACTCAGCTAATAAAAAAAGCGGTTTGGCAACATTGCATTCATATGGACGGCGCGGCGCACGACTCGGTAGTTTTGTTTTAGGCGGATCTCACACTGCGGCGCGAATCGCGGCGACACGAGTCGCCGCGATTTTCAACTTAGTTTGTAGAATCATCAATTTGTATAGAAAAATCGCGGGGTATGGCACACTGAGAATCGCAGGTCGCGGCGACTTTTTAACCGGCTTTCAAAAGAAGGACGTTTTTTTGTGTGTTTGTTCACCGATTACTTGAAGACGGCTGAACTGCTTTTTGTTTTGAAGAATGATGTTTGAATATTTTAGAGGTGGTCCCATTGCAACCAAATCAGGACTTGATGATGGGATTAGGATCTTGGAGGAATTGAGGGAACTCTTCAAATATTATAGGCACACATATAACGATTTTGGTATTGGTTATATTTTCTCGTGCATTTCTTATTACAAATGAGTATCTAGTGTTAACCGACTTCAAAACAAAGAGAACAGTTTATGTAGGTTTGCTCCCCGATTACTTGAAGATGGCTAAACCGATTTGAAAAATTCTTTTTTTATTCGAAAGGGTATACCTCTGAGGTAGTCCCCTTGCAACCAAATCAGAATCTGATGATGGAATCTTGGAAAAATCGAGGGAACTCTTCAAATATTATAGGCACACTTATAGCGATTTGGGTAATGGGTATATTTCATAGTGAATTGTACATTTCTTATCGAATCTCTTCATTTGAAGTCGGTTATTAACCGACTTCCACAAAATAAGGACGGCTTTCATTTTTTACATTTTTTACGCTGTTACTCGAAGACAGCGTAATTCGATCACTACTGAAATTAAGAAAATCAATAAATAAAAAAAATACTTTAAAAAATTAAACCGACTTCAAAAAGGAAAGAAATAAAAGTTTTATAAACACATTTTTTTTGAAGTCGGTGTTAGTCTTAATATTTGGAAGTAGGTACGCTACGAGACTGGCATCGACCTCAAATAGTTTATTACATACATAGACCAGTAATAAGTAAGCAGTGGCTTGGCTTCGCCTCGGCCGATAAATACATGTGATCGGACTGATCGGAGGCTTTCTTTATTTACTGGCCAAGGTTTATATACAATTTTTCTGTTCGACGGAGTCGGAAAACGGCATCTTCGTTCAGCGACGCTTTCCGGCCGGAAGACGGTTTAATTTTTATAATTACTTTTTTATTAATGTCGGTAATTTATACCACATTTCTATGTAATATACAGGGTGTCTCTAAAACCAACGTACCTATAGTCTGTACTTTTAGGTACTTAAAAAAATTTCAGTATGCCAAAAAATCATAAATAATTGGTACTAAATTCATGCGGGAGGATATTACGATTTTCGTTGCACTTTTTGAGATATTCCGTTTTTTCGTATACGCTCTATACAAATTTAAAGAAAAAAAATTATTACTCGTCGGTTTTTTAGCCAAATCATTTTTTACCCTAATTAATGATCTTCAATCAAAAAGTTATACACTTACAAAAATAAGTCCATATTACTATGGAGAGTCGATCTTCGATCCATAGTGTAGCGGGAAGAGTGCCGTGTGCGGTGATAAGAAAACTTGATATAGAATGACTAGTTATTAGGTATATGTTTTCACTATTGTAGTATTGTTTTGCAATTCAAGTGGAAATTAGAGTTTATAATTTGTGACTTAAAGCCATTATGACACTGAGATATATTTATCCTCGCTAGCTGCGCTCACTTGTACAAAATAATGACTTCGTGTCATAATGACTTGTTAGCCCCTGCCTCGTCATAAAATATACTGTTATTCAAAAAACAATTTCGGCTACATGATTCCAACTGGTTTACCGATGACATCGACGCGCGTAGGTATCTTGTAATGATTAGTACACACTTATCAGTCCATGTGCTATCTTGAAAACTACTGAACCGATATTGATGAAATTGATTAAGCCTAACCTAACCCGGGGGGTGTTTAGCGATTTCAACGAGAGTTAGTAGTTAATTTAACACATAATGTTTGTAGCGACGCCAATGCCATCTATTGTAGTTTTTGAAAAGTCCTCACAAAACCAGTGATGTGATTTTCACGAAATGTTTTTCGTAAACGCAACTGTGCTGTTTCGTAAAATGTATTACCTAATTTAGTATTATTTACTAAAGTGAAAAGGTAACATTTTTAACCCCCAGGGTTTAGTACATCCAACGCCAGTTGGTAGTTAATTTAACACATATTTTTGTAGCGATGCCAATGCCATCTATTGTAGCCTTTGAAAAGTTCTCACAAGACCAATAAATTGATTTTCACGAAATGTTTCTCGTAAACGCAACTGTGTTGTCTCGTAAAATTTATAATCAGAGTTAGTATAATTTACTAAAGTGAAAAGGTTAAATTACTAGCCCCAACGGCTTAGTAAATCCAATGCCAGTTGGTAGTTAATTGTGGCTTTCCATAAGAAACGGGACCTTATGGCAGTTTGTAGTTACGGAGATATGGACGGTTTTGTGAAATCCTTCAAAATCATCATTTTTTCTTTTATGCAAAATTGTAAAATATAGGAATAAACGTGCATTTGTAGCTTGGTTTCGCTGCTGTATGTTAATTTTTTCTATATAAAAATTGGGTTCAAAGTTTAGGAGAAAAGGGTCCTTATGGCAGACTACAAATAAAAATGATAAATCTGTTGATAAAATTGTTTAATAAAGTTTATTTGCAACTTTTGCTTATTCGTATTTATTTTTTATACCACGACGGTGGCAAACAAGCATGCGGCCTGCATAATGGTAAGCAAAATTTTCAAAATGATCCCAGAAAGTTGAAAATTTGGAAGGAAATGGTTTGGGGGCCACAGATTCGGAATTAATAAAAAATTGAAAATAAAAACAAATACATTTGTATGTCATTCTTTTAACTTTTTGTAGAAAAAAGTTTTTAGACATTTTTTTTAAACATAAAAAAAGGGTTTTTGGCGAATCGTATAACGTTTTGACCATTTTAGAAAAAGTTTTTTAATATTATTTTATATAATTTTCGAAAAACTTACGAAAAAAGATATTTTTTTGGCGGTTAATTCTAATTTTTTTGACCACTTAAGAAAAATAATCCTTTTAATTTTTTTTTTCAAAAGATCGACAAAAACAAAAAAGTTTTTTTTTGGCGAATCCTATCCTACTCCTATGATTTTTTTTATAAAACTCGGTAATTTTTGGTTTTATAGAAAACTCGTCCATACAAAATACATTTATTTTTGCGTACTTTATATGATAGCGTCACAATCACAAAGCATATGTCATCATAACACCATGGTGTGAATTATTCAACATTAACCCAATGGGCGGAATTCTTCATAGCAAAAATCAAACTGTCAGAGGGATTGACCTAACTGTTTTATCGACTTATCGATAAATATTTGTCACTTAACGAAACAAAGTTAAAGTAATGAAATCAGGCTTTTGGATATACATACAAACAAATTAACGGTGTCCCTAATTAGCTGACCGCCACTCTATTTTAGTATAATTTTCCGTTAAAATAAAAAAGAACGACGTACAAATTTTTACTTACAAAATGTCTTCTATCATTGACGCCAATCAATAAAAGTAGAAGTAGAATATAATTAATTCATAACTTAAACGATACCGGTAATTTACGGTAACGGTAAATCAATGTACAACCTTAACTAAATCAGCCTGTATGTAGGTTGACGTCATTTGCCTGTCATCCGCATGAAAAGTACGCTCCCTGCTAATGCGATATTATTCCGTAACATCGATAAGTCGATGAAAGAGTTAGGTCAATCCCTGTGACAGTTTGATTTTTGCTATGAAGAATTCCGCCCATTGATCATAATTATGAGAATAACTCTTAATTGATCAAGATTTGAAGTAAATTTCTAATAACCTTTTTCTTCGGTATTCTGTTTTAATACAAGTTTAGTAAATAAATAATGTTAATATCGTGCCATACTGTAATTATCAATACCTGTAATTTGTCATAAGGTCATAATATCCCATACGTTTGGGAAAAGGGACCTTATGACTAATCATTAAAATTCAACATAACGTTATTTGAGGAATAAACGTGCATTTGTAGCTTGGTTTCGCTGCTGTATGTTAATTTTTTCTGTATAAAAATTGGGTTCAAAGTTTAGGAGAAAAGGGTCCTTATGGCAGACTACAAATAAAAATGATAAATCTGTTGATAAAATTGTTTAATAAAGTTTATTTGCAACTTTTGCTTATTCGTATTTATTTTTTATACCACGACGGTGGCAAACAAGCATGCGGCCTGCATAATGGTAAGCAAAATTTTCAAAATGATCCCAGAAAGTTGAAAATTTGGAAGGAAAGGGTTTGGGGGCCACAGATTCGGAATTAATAAAAAATTGAAAATAAAAACAAATACATTTGTATGTCATTCTTTTAACTTTTTGTAGAAAAAAGTTTTTAGACATTTTTTTTAAACATAAAAAAAGGGTTTTTGGCGAATCGTATAACGTTTTGACCATTTTAGAAAAAGTTTTTTAATATTATTTTATATAATTTTCGAAAAACTTACGAAAAAAGATACTTTATATGATAGCGTCACAATCACAAAGCATATGTCATCATAACACCATGGTGTGAATTATTCAACATTAACCCAATGGGCGGAATTCTTCATAGCAAAAATCAAACTGTCAGAGGGATTGACCTAACTGTTTTATCGACTTATCGATAAATATTTGTCACTTAACGAAACAAAGTTAAAGTAATGAAATCAGGCTTTTGGATATACATACAAACAAATTAACGGTGTCCCTAATTAGCTGACCGCCACTCTATTTTAGTATAATTTTCCGTTAAAATAAAAAAGAACGACGTACAAATTTTTACTTACAAAATGTCTTCTATCATTGACGCCAATCAATAAAAGTAGAAGTAGAATATAATTAATTCATAACTTAAACGATACCGGTAATTTACGGTAACGGTAAATCAATGTACAACCTTAACTAAATCAGCCTGTATGTAGGTTGACGTCATTTGCCTGTCATCCGCATGAAAAGTACGCTCCCTGCTAATGCGATATTATTCCGTAACATCGATAAGTCGATGAAAGAGTTAGGTCAATCCCTGTGACAGTTTGATTTTTGCTATGAAGAATTCCGCCCATTGATCATAATTATGAGAATAACTCTTAATTGATCAAGATTTGAAGTAAATTTCTAATAACCTTTTTCTTCGGTATTCTGTTTTAATACAAGTTTAGTAAATAAATAATGTTAATATCGTGCCATACTGTAATTATCAATACCTGTAATTTGTCATAAGGTCATAATATCCCATACGTTTGGGAAAAGGGACCTTATGACTAATCATTAAAATTCAACATAACGTTATTTGAGAATTACTCTTAATTGATCAAGATTTGAAGTAAATTTCTAATAACCTTTTTTCTTTAGTTTTCTGTTTTAACACAAGATTAGTAAATAAATAATTTAAATATCGTGCCATACTGTAATTATCAATAATTTTTGCTTATGGCTGGTCATAAGGTCCCTTTTCTCAAATGTATGGGAGTAAATTTGTGACATTTACGTAACTTCAATCGTTTATAAATAAAAAAATAAGACTTGTAGAATAATAATGACACTTTTGTGATACTTGTGTAGACTGATTAAATATGATTTAGAACTCACTATGCAGAAATTGTGAATATTATAGGGATAATGAAAAATATAATAAAAATGACACTTTAATTAAAATTAAAATATTTCGTTAACTATGTGATTTTATTTCTATCCCAAAATGTAAATTCAAATATCTTCAACTATATACAATGGTTCAGATTACAATATATTAAAGAACAGGCCGATTTTTTTTTTCTTTTAATTTCGTTCTCATAAGCGACTTGCTCTAATCAAAGGCTAATTTTTCACGACCTGGAAGTCACATTAAAAAAACCATTACTGATTTCCAAAGAAAAACACCACGAGATACATAATCAATCATGATCTCTATAACTTCCAACGGCAACATACTTAAAATAAGTTTCAAAGTTGTTTTGACGATTTCTCGAAAGTGAAAAAGGTTACAATTTTAACCCCCAGGGTTTAGTAAATACAACGCTAGTTAGTAGTTAATTTAACACATAATGTTTGTAGCGACGCCAATGCCATCTATTGTAGTTTTTGAAAAGTCCGCACAAGACCAATAATGTGGTGTTTACGAAATGTTTCTCGTAAACGCATTGCTGTGCTGTTTCGTAAAATGTATTATTTAATTTAGTATTATTTACTAAAGTGAAAAGGTAACAATTTTAACCCCCAGGGTTTAGTAAACCCAACGCTAATTGGTAGTTAGTTTAACACATATTTTTGTAGCGATGCCAATGCCATCTATTGTAGCTTTTGAAAAGTCCTCACAAAACCAGTGATGTGATTTTCACGAAATGTTTTTCGTAAACGCAACTGTGCTGTTTCGTAAAATGTATTACCTAATTTAGTATTATTTACTAAAGTGAAAAGGTAACATTTTTAACCCCCAGGGTTTAGTACATCCAACGCCAGTTGGTAGTTAATTTAACACATATTTTTGTAGAGATGCCAATGCCATTTATTGTAGCCTTTGAAAAGTTCTCACAAGACCAATAAATTGATTTTCACGAAATGTTTCTCGTAAACGCAACTGTGTTGTCTCGTAAAATTTATAATCAGAGTTAGTATAATTTACTAAAGTGAAAAGGTTACATTACTAGCCCCAACGGTTTAGTAAATCCAATGCCAGTTGGTAGTTAATTTAACACATAATATGTGTAGTGACGCCAATGCCATCTATTGATAGCTTTTGAAATCTTCTCACAAAACCAGTAATGTGATTTCCTCGAAATGTTTCTCGTAAACGCAACTGTGCTGTTTCGTAAAATTTATTATCTAATTTAGTATTATTTACTGAAGTAAAAAGGTTATAATTTTAACACCCAGGGTTTAGTCAATACAACGCTAGTTAATAGTTAATTTACCACATAATTTTTGTAGCGACGCCAATGCCATCTATTGTAGCTTTTGAAAAGCTCTCACAAAACCTACCAGTAATGTGGTTTTCACGAAATGTTTTTCGTAAACGCAACTGTGCTGTTTCGTAAAATGTATTATCTAATTTAGTATTATTTACTAAAGTGAAAAGGTAACATTTTTAACCCCCAGGGTTTAGTAAGTCCAAAGCCAGTTGGTAGTTAATTTAACACATAATTTTTGTATTGACGCCAATGCCATCTATTGTAGCTTTTGAAAAGTCCTCACAAAACCAGTAATGTGATTTTCACGAAATGTTTTTCGTAAACGCAACTGTGCTGTTTCGTATTATTTACTGAAGTGAAAAGGTTATAATTTTAACCCCCAGTGTTTAGTAAATACAACGCCGGTTAGTAGTTAATTTACCACATAATTTTTGTAGCGACACCAGTGCCATCTATTGTAGCTTTTGAAAAGTCCTCACAAAACCAGTAATGTGATTTTCACGAAATGTCTTTCGTAAACGCAACTGTGCTGTTTCGTAAAATGTATTATCTAATTTAGTATTATTTACTGAAGTGAAAAGGTAACATTTTTAACCCCCAGGGTTTAGTAAATCCAACGCCAGTTGGTAGTTAATTTAACACATAATTTTTGTAGCGACGCCAATGCCATCTATTGTAGCTTTTGAAAAGTCCTCACAAAACCAGTAATGTGATTTTCACGAAATGTCTTTCGTAAACGCAACTGTGCTGTTTCGTAAAATGTATTATCTAATTTAGTATTATTTACTGAAGTGAAAAGGTAACATTTTTAACCCCCAGGGTTTAGTAAATCCAACGCCAGTTAGTAGTTAATTTAACACATAATTTTTGTAGCGACGCCAATGCCATCTATTGTAGCTTTTGAAAAGTCTTCACAAAACCAGTAATGTGATTTTCACGAAATGTTTTTCGTAAACGCAACTATGCTGTTTCGTAAAATTTATTATAAAATTTAGTATTATTTATTAAAGTAACTCCTGTAGTGTCAACTGGAAATGTTTAGTAAATTGTACTATCTACACTATGTGACTTTTGTAAAATAAACTGTACAGTTTCGTACAATCTAATATGAACTTAAGTATTATTTACTTAAGTATCTGTTGTAGAATCAACTTAATGGTTTTGTAAATTACACGTTGTGAGTTTATTAATTCTAACTTTGTTGTGGCGTAGAACCTACAAACATTCTTCGTATTTTTTACTAAACTTGAAATGTCGTAATTTTAACCTTTACAGATTAGTAAGTTTTACACCTGTGTTTGTGAAATCTACTAAAGTAAATTGTAATCGCCGATTTTTATGTCAACATAGATATGTTTCGTAAATTTAATTTTGTAGATATTGTAATATTAACTACAAAAAGGGTATATTTTACTAAATTAAATTCAACACACGCGAGTTTTGTAAATTCAACCGACGCTGTTTTTTCAGTGTATCATTATAATTTTTTCATATTTTTGAGACACACGGTTTAGAAGATAGAGGGGGGGGGGACACAACTTTCGGAGCGATTATTTCCAAAGATATTCACATAATCAAAAACATTACTTAAGAACCTTAAAATGTTTTTGAAAGAGCTTTCGAACTATGTACCACGCGTTGATATTTCCCGAAAAAAAAATTTTTTAGCTTCTGTAACATTGTATGGAGTGCCCCCCCCCTAAAAATATTTATTTTAGTTGTTTAACTACCAAACTAAGTAGCATCAATATCCATCGTGTAGTTTTTGAGTAAAATGCCTGTGACATACGGACGGACAGACGGACGGACATGACGAAACTATAAGGGTTCCGTTTTTGCCATTTTGGCTACGGAAACCTAAAAAGAGGCAGCTTTTTGTGCAATCAAGTTGTAAGCGGACGAACGCGTGACCCAATTCCACTGAGTATGTCAAAGACATGTCCTACGATTTGTCTTAGTATAAATTCAGAAGTAGGTTGTTAGTTGAGTTACTTAAGGTCTCTGCCCACTACAACGTATGGTACCATGAACGTACTATGAACCTATCAGGCACGGTATGACAAATGCAGGTCAGTGACGGAACGTGCTAGTCAGCATAATCCAATGATTTCAAAAGTAAGGATAGGGCAATCCGTACAGTTCGGGTGGGTCGATTTTCGGCCGCGACATTTGTATGCTAATCTAAATGTATATATGTAAGCGTTTTTCGACTATACATCACATAACTTTTTTTACTCCTAATAGTTGTTAGAATCTATAGTTAAAGTTTGTCGGGTTATTCGTACCCACGGTGTATAAAGATGCGTCTTCTAAACTAAGTCCTATCAATAATAGATTTTTTTAACTTATAACAAGTTGACCTCCCTGATAAAACCGTTTATGTAGTTTGAAAGACGAGGCACGGCAAAGTCGAATTTCTATTTGCATGTTGCATTTATGGAATTTAATGTAATTATTACACAAATGTTATCATTACAAAAGACATTTCTTTAAGGCCGGCTTTACACCTGTAAGTTTTACTTACGTAAGTAAGGACGCAGCTATACGTTAGACTGAGATAGCTGACTGACTATCTCAGTCTAACGTATAGCTGCGTCCTTACTTACGTAAGTAAAACTTACAGGTGTAAAGCCGGCCTTAAAGAGAAACTCGTGAGTTTCTTGTGGCGTTCCTTTTCACCAGTACTTCTAGCACAACTGTGACACGCGACTCTTAGTCGCGCGACAAATGCTACCTATCTCTTTCCACTCAATATCGTGTGACAGTGACAGATGATGCTCTGTCGCGCGTGAAACGAAGTCGCGGCCAGTTATGCTAGACTCTGTACAGACGTCATTTTCTAAGTCGCTGGCAGAATCAGAACTATAAAAAGGCCCGTACGGCCTATATGCAAAATTAGTTAGTTGAATTGGATTGGATATGCCGTTTTTGGTTTTCCTTGCTGTCCTACTTTTCTTGCTTTACTTTCACTATGACTTGAATGTCTTCGGTGCGTCCTTTGGGACTTTATGTACACTACTCTTAGTAAATAAATGATAACAGGAGTGTTTATCTCGACAAACTACTGCTAGCTCAGACGATACAAGAAATCGAGGATCGAGGTCAGGTTATTAAGGACATTATTTTAGAGAAAAATGATAGATGAATGACAGAATCCGGGTGGTACGGGATTATACGTGATGGCAGTAAAATAAGTATTTCTGGGCATTTCTCCAGAAATATGTCTGCGACTTATTCATCTGTCTCCATACATTTAGTATGAAAAAGGGCCAGATGAATGAGGTGACCGCAGACATATTTCTGGAGAAATGCCCTTCTAGGCACTATTTATAAATTTCGTTGTAGAAAAATCAAATGAAGAATCAAAAACCCCTCGGAAACGGATTTAGAATTAATTCGCGCTCAATGAGCAATTTATTTCTTTAATTCATTTTTCATTTCCATTTTCAATCGCATAACATTGGTTAGGTGCCCAAAAACGCATTATTCGCAAAAATTGTTACCTTTGGAAGGTTATTTTTATCGTTTGATATAAAAATAACGCTCCAAAGGCCACAGTTAAGGGTTATTTCATAACAATCTCAAAAGTCCTAAAAGTTTTCAATGTCGCACAGTTACGAAGGCCGACCCGGACGGTTTATTTTGGCCGGCTTTTACAAGCTTTTATTAAATTTGCATAGTTCGCATGCATGGAGAATCAGCCACCTGGAATTACTGGAATTTAATGTTTGAATGTCGGTTCGTATTTTTTTTTTAATATTGTGGGTACAATCTTACACAAATCTAACTGTAATTAAATTAATAAAAAAAGTGTTTATTGGTTTTTCATATTTATATGTAATATCATTATCACAAATATTAATATCACAATATGAGTTTCGACTGTAGATTTCTTCCCAAAATAGTTTCTTTGGTCTGGCTGAATGGTGACAGACAACCGATGCCATGTTTTTGTTTCCTGGACATTTTTTTGTGAATATATTAAAAAAATATACCTAGTTTGATGTATGTGTGGAAGTGTCATTTCCACCCACGAGACTCATGAAAAATGACATACTTTCCGCACTTATATCAAAAAGTACTATTGTGCTTTGCCGTAATCCGCTAAAGTATCCTACATGTTAACCGAGGACATAATAACTGTTCACCATGGAAATCGGTTCGGTTTATTCTAAAAGTGTAACATCCTTTGTCATTTTACTTTATTCTCTTGCGAAATTTGAATGAAATTTAAGATGTGCTACAATCAATTTATATGTTATTTTATTTATTTGAATACAATCAATTAGGTACCTACTTTCCATCTTCTACGGTATGCATATACTTAATAAGAAAAGATTATCTTCTGTATCTTCATATTCTGTGCTTCAGCGGCGTAACAGCTATTATTTGCCATAGTTTATTGGTTTGCGTAATACTATACTTAGCTAGAAATTGATTTATGAAACTACGTGCCACGTGTTGTTGACGGGAATATTCATACTATTCGTATGTCAGCCTTCACAAACTGTTATGAAAAATTACCAATAAAGTTACTTTTTAACCGAGTGTAAAAATAAGTAACATAACTCAAATAAACAGTTGTTGTAATTTTTTTGTCTCTTTGTTTGTGCGCGGGTGGATTTCACAGCGTTTCAAACGCCGTCATCACAAATCCCGAAATTTCGACGATTCACTTTAAGGCTCGTCATCGAAAATTTAAGCTATTTTTTAGTGAGATTTTTGTAAAATCTACATTATGAAATGGGCTGCTTTTCAGATATGTGTTTTTTGACTATATAACCTATTCAGTGATTACGGTGGAAACATGTTTGCTTAAAATTTCTTCGATAGATAAGAGATCCGAAAATGCGTCTTCAAATTCCGTTTTTTGTGTAGTATGAACAAACAACCGATTAATAAACGGTAAAATTATGTAAAAATGTCATTCGTGCCTTTATCTTTTAAGTGATTAAAAAAAATGTTAATAAAACATAATAATATCTTTGATTTAATCGTATTTTTATATCTGGCGCTTACGCCAAAAAACCCAGGCACGTACTGTATATGGCGTTCTCTTTCTGTGATGCGCGTGAACTATAAATGCGTCCCTTATTACAAGTAACGCCCATTCGCCGGTGAGGCTTTACAGAGGTCGGACCTGTGTTCGTTTGTCCCAGCGGCCGCGTCGCGACTAGTGGGCCATTCTGAAGGTGTAGAAAGAACTTCCTATTTTAGAGCGCGGGCACACTGTTTTTATAGCCGAACGGCTCAACGAGCGGGCGCGTAATGCACCTCGGCCTTAGTATTAGTCTATAGTTCGAATCCTCGAGATGGTCACTTTTTTTTACTTATTAATAATATGAAAACATGTTTATTATTTATGTTTTGGCATTTTTGGATAAAATACATAACAAAACATTTATATTTATCTATAACAAAGTATGTGTATCGTCGCCTGGTACGCCCATAGTACATGCTTTGCTTAGTTTGGGCCTAGGTCGATTTGTGTAAGATTGTCCCTGATATTTATTTATTTAAATATGAAATACCTACATAACAGTATAATACCTATATAACCGCTGAAACATTTTCGGACGATTTAATAAATCATGATGTTCAAAAATGTAATTTGTTTATAATTAACTAGCTTATGCCCGCAACTTCGTCTGCGGTGTAAATTATAATTAGGCAATTAATCTTAATAGGCAATAAATAGTTTCTGATATTTGTTCATAAATTTTGGGCCAAAAACTGCACAGTGCACATTTACCGCGAAAATTAATTCTTTAGTCCATTTAAGGATTATTTCCAAAAAATTAAATGCACTTAATTAACCACTTGTTACTAACACAAAAAAGCAATCTACTAATTACTATATGTTACGCATGGAGTTAGAAACCTTTTACTTTAAAAATTGTACAGTCTCTAAACAAACTTTCAACCCCTACCTATTCAACCGGTTTTCGAGATAAATTTTAATGAACGATGAAATCATTTGAGTTCTATTCAGTTTAATCAGTTTTAGATACCCTACTTTAAAAATCATTTGGTCCCTTTATAAAGTTTTAGCCCCCATTTGACCCTTTTTGGGGATGAAATTCAAAAAACGGTTTAACTTTTTTTCTGTGCCCTTATTGAAGGATCTATGTACTAAGTATCAGATTTCCTACTTCAAAAATCCTTTGGACCCATACAGAGTTTTGAACCCCCATTTAAACCCCTTTGGGGATAAATTTCAAAAAACTGCATTCACTTTTCTTTTCTCTTTTGGATGAGTTCAAGATCTACTACAAAAATCGTTTAGTCCTTTTACAAAGTTTCAACCCCTGTTTGATCCCTTTTTAGGGATGAATTTCGTAAAACGGTAAAACTACTTTTCGTTTTTATTCTTATTGAGGAGTCCATGTACGATGTCTCAGAGCTCCTACTTCAAAATCCGTTTGGTCCCCGTACAAAGATTCAACCCCTATTAAACCTCTTTTGGGGATGAATTTCGAAAAACCGTGAAATTACCCCCCTGTACTTATGTTGAGGAAACTATGTACGATGTCTCAGAGCTCCAACTTCAAAAATCGTTTCAACCCCCATTTAACCCCTGTTGGGGATGAATTTCGAAAAACGGTAAAATACTTTCTTCGACCTTTATTGAAGAGTCTCAGATCTGTAACTTAAAAATAATTTGGTCCCTATACAATATTTCAACCCCTGTTTAACCTCTTTTAGGAATGAATTTCGAAAAAGGGTAAAATACCTTTTGTCTATTCATATTCAAGGGTGAATGAATTTCGAAAAACGGTAAAACCACTTTTCTTTATTCTTATTGAGGAGTCTATGTACGATGTCTCAGAGCTCCAACTTCAAAAATCATTTGGTGCCTATACAAAGTTTCAACCCCCGTTTAACCCCTTTTAGGGATGAATTTTGAAAAACGGTGAAATTACTTTTTTCATATTATATTGAAAAGTCTATGCACGAAGTTTCAGATCTCCTACTTTAAGAATCGTGTGGTCCTCATATAAACTTTCAACCCCCACTTAACCCCCTTCGGGGATGAATTTCGAAAAACCGCGAAATTTCTTTCCTGTACTCATATTGAAGTTTCAACCCCCGTTTAACCCCTTTTAGGGATGAATTTCGAAAAACGGTGAAATTACTTTTTTCAACTTATATTGAAGAGTCTATGTTCGAAGTCTCAGATCTCCTACTTTAAAAATCGTGTGGTCTCAATTTAAACTTTCAACCCCCATTTAACCCCTTTCGGGGATGAATTTCGAAAAACCGTGAAATTACTTTCCTGTACTTATATTGAAGGGTCTATGTCCGAAGTCTCAGATCTCCAACTTTAAAAATTGTTTGGTCCCTATACAAAGTTTCAACCCCCGTTTAACCCCTTTTAGGGATGAATTTCGAAAAATCCCTTCTTATCCCTTACTTACGTTATACAACCACCCTACTGTGAAAATTTCAAGTTCCTAGCTTCAGTAGTTTCGGCTGTGCGTTGATGAGCCAGTAAGTCAGTCAGTCAGTCAGTCAGGACATCTTCTTTTATATATATAGACTTCTTTTATATATATAGATTACCTAACTAATTTTTATCTTGTATCTATTTACTGGAATATTCTGTTCTAAATCTTTCAACCTCTCTCCTCTATTTTTAGGGTTCCGTACCTAAATGGTAAAAAAGGAACCCTTATGGTGCGACTCTGTTTGTCTGTCCGTCTGTCACAGCAAGATATCTCAGGATCTACTGATGCTATCAACTTGAAATTTGGAATAGTGTTAAAAACCACTAACCCGAGCCTATTGGATGGAAAAAAAATCTTATGCCTTTTTTTTTACTTTTTTTAAAGGGGTCCGTAATGGAACTCTGAAAAAAGCAAGTAGGGCTATTATATCGAGTGGGGTATCAAATGAAAGGGCTTGATTTGTAGATTAAAATGCCGTTTTTTTTTCTTAAATAAGTAGTTTTTGATTAATATGACGAAAAACGTCAAAAAAATACCATTCCCCATTCATTCATTCTATTATCTTCGAAGTTACTGAACAGAAAAATCTGTAATAATGAGTTGAGTGTACGATCGGCGCTAGCGAGTTTCTCGTATCGAGATTCAGTGCACCTCTCTCGCACGCGCCAATAGTACGAAAGAGATAGACTGTCGAAAAGTCAACTAATGGTAGGTACAGGGTCAGTCACAGCAGTGTATTTGTTTGCGAAGGACGTATAGGTACGATTCCTTCTTGTGATTGTGAGCCTTACTTGCGGTCCCTCCCTACAGTGAATCATATTGTAAATATTTTATAGTTGTAAATAAGTACGTAGTAAATAAGTAATTATATAGATGCTGTGCAAGATTGCACAGCCTTTTTATAGGTTTTTTTACTATCTTACTATATTATTAGTAAATAACATTTGAATACTTACGGTCCAAGTTTATTATAAATAAATAGTTTATGAGTAATAAATTCTTAAATCACAAATAAATAAATATCTTGGACAATCTTACACAAATCGACCTAGTCCCAAACTATAAGCAAAGTCATCACTAACCCAATGCAACACGCCACCTGTTGCATATTTTTGAAAACAGCTAACTTTCGCCTTAAATTACTACACGTTGCGGTAATTCAGCAATTTAATTATAGAGGGCTCTAGCTCTCATAGCTGCCAGCACTAGAACTACTAGACGTCGCGTTGTAATTATCGAAGCGTCGTATTAGCGAAGAGCACTCTAGGCTCCGCCCATACCCTCAAGGACGTTAGCGCGTGTAGGAGCCTTAATACGACGATTATTTTGATAAAATCCGAAAATAGTAACTACTATTATCGTGTTTTGATCAAAAATTATGTAATCGCGATTCAGCGAGGAAATGTTGCCAGCATTCTCTGCACAGTGCCACAGGGGCCCATTTTATGAATAGGTTTTTAGCAGTAGGTAGTTTTGATTGTTTTTTTAATTTAAAGTTTTATTTTTACTCTTAGGTTATTTATATATATTCTTGCTCTTATTGTTTAATTTTGAAATAAAGAATATTTATTATAATTGTTCCTGAAAATGAATATTTGTTCCTGCCTGAGTCATGGATGTTTTCTATGTATTTAAGTATTTGTATCTATTAAATATATCGTCGTCTAGTATCCATAACACAAGCCTTATTGAGCTTACTATGGGGCTAGTTCGATTTGTGTAAGATTGTCCCCTAATATTTATTTATTATTTATTTATTTATTTATTGTGGCAAACTAGGTCGCCTGGTTGTAATTTTCACTGTGGTAGCTGCCTTAGAGCAACACGGAAGGAAGTAGGCAAAACACATAGAACGGAGTGGCATGTTTGACTTATCTCGCAACAATCGCGGCAGAGACAATGTTTTTGTTTCATACGATATAAGATTGTGCCCCAAACACAAATCAGACATAAATTCAGAGCTAACGTGGGGCGGGTCTAATGCTATGGCCTTTTATCAGTACGACTTATCGGTCCCAACCCAAAAGAAACGATCGGAGAAACAAAAGTTATCCTTTTCCGCGATCGTATGTCACGCTAAGCTTCCCCAAGTGTCAAATTAGTGCGCGCTATGGAACGTGCGTGCGTGGGATGGCTGCACTAAACGACAAAAGAACCACGGGTGAACAATAAAGGAAACTATCACCCCTGTCAATGTCAATGACAATATGTAAGTGCCAATGTCAAATATAGGTGAGTGTCAGGATAGCGGGTGTACATCAACAAATGGAGCTGTGGTATACCTCAGGATTTAGAGCTAGCAATGTGCCCAATGTGCGCCAAAATTGGAGCAATGTGCTCTTTATAATCCAGAGATATTTAAGAAATAAATGAGCCCGCCATTCTGACGTCAGGTTGGCGGGTGCATTTCCAGTTCTAGCTAATGGCTGCCTACTCAAGGGTGAAAGTCCTGCTCTGAAGGTTAGTGCTCGCAATCTGCTTCCACATGTATGAAGCACAATCAAATTCAGAGAGCGGTTAAAGAGTAATATGGAATTGAATAAATATATGGGTCAAATACAGAAAATGTGTACCTTTTACTTTTTTTGTCTGATCATGGTGTGTGTGTCTTATACCATTTTACTCAGAATCACGAGCACTTTTCATTTATGAAATAAATAAAAAAAGTTGTCCCAAATGTCCTAACTTTTCCGTACAAATTTTGAATCTCAGTTTCGTTACGCCCAAACTAAATATGGGGAAAAATAGTAACGAAACTGGGATTTATTTTTCACACCTCCTATTCAGAAAAAAGTATTTTGCTCCCTCATAAGAGGGATCAAAGTAGCACTTTTCTGTTCAAGGACAACAGGTTCTAAGTGGGTTCAAACTAAAAATACCCATTTTTAGTTTGAACCCACTTAGAATATGCCATACCATAGACTTAAATTACACACCGAGGGCGGTATAATAAGGAATGGCCCAGATCACAGGTGTTTGCGGTCCGAGCCGCAGGCGAGGGCCATAAATATAATGTGGAAGTGGTATTTTCGTCTCGTCCGTAAAAAATAATAATTGTTTTATAAAATAATAATAGACTATACATTTGACAATTTAACATTTAATTTTTAATAATAATGTGTGATGCTCTTTGAGTAACTATATATTTCGTTATTTTGGTAGGTAGCGTTTGTATTTGAATTTTCCTCATAGTCGGTGTGAAAAGCAGTATGTGTCACTCGGTAGCAAAATTATTTTCACCTCGGGCGTTAACACTTGAATCCCTCACTACGCTCCGGATTATACTTCAAAATCCCTCGCTACCCTCGGGATTCTATTGTATAATCCTTCGCTTCGTTCAGGATTCAATATACGCCCTCGCCGTAAATACATCATTTTGCTCCCTTGTGACACAATCTACTATTTCTCCTACATATTTTCTGCATTCGACCCATATACAGGGTGTCCCTAAAACCAACTTTTATACGATCAGGGCTGATAGACCAGCTCATAAGAACCTAGATTAAGCAAATTTGACCTTAGTAAAAATCTCTTAGTTTTCGAGATATTGACGTTTTTGTAAAACTCGTGCTAAGTGATACCCTGACTCGGTGTTTTGAGTGTCATTGCTAAAATATCAAGTATTTTACAAATCTGTTTTTTGCTATGTTTGGCCAAATAACTATGCTATTGAACGTATTTTCTATTTTTGCTAATTTATTCATGCTGTGGACACAGTACAATAACAAAAAAAAAATATTCGATTTTTTTCAAATTTCACCTCTGACTTCGAACTAGCGTGGTGAAAAAAAATTGTACTAACATAACCAGGCACTCAACGTAAAAAAATTGCGCATTTATTGTAGTTTCTAAAATGGTATAAAATTTACTAAACACTGTAATAATTTTTGAAATAATGATATTTTGTTACAAAATTAACTGTCTGCCGCCTTCATCTCATACGATCCGGTTGAACTAAGTTTGCACCTGGCGTGCTTGACATCACATACAAATTAGGTGCAAACTTCACGTAATCGTCAATATCTCGAAAACTAAGAAATTTTTATGACGTCGATTTTACTCAGTCTCGTTTTTTATGAGCTGGTTTATCAGCCCTGTTCGCCATTTTGTAAAAGTCGCGAATTTTGATAGCCTGGATCAGTCTTTCGAATGTCATGACTTCAAATTTCAGTATTTTCTTAATCTGCTTTTTGTTAAACATTACTTAATAATTATGCTATCATACCTTTTCTGTTCGAAATTCAAATTCTGGTACGAAATTTAACCAATGGAATATTGTAGTATAACCTCCTTTTGAATTAAAATGCTATTATCTTAAAAAACTACGGTGTCTAGTGTGTAAAATCTTACTATTTTAAACTACATATTTTTTTTTTATTTTAGCATGGTAAATTTGTTTTAAGTATTACGCGATTCAAATCCGAGGTCATATTTTGAATCACGTAAAATCTAATTTATTTTGATAAGGTATGATAGCATAATTATTAAGTAATGTTTAAAACAAAAAGCAGATTAAGAAAATACTGAAATTTGAAGTCATGACTTTCGAAAGACTGATCCAGGCTATCAAAATTCGCGACTTTTACAAAATGGCGAACAGGGCTGATAAACCAGCTCATAAAAAACGAGACTGAGTAAAATCGACCTCATAAAAATTTCTTAGTTTTCGAGATATTGATGATTACGTGAAGTTTGCACCTAATTTGTATGTGATGTCAAGCACGCCAGGTGCAAACTTAGTTCAACCGGATCGTATGAGATGAAGGCGGCAGACAGTTAATTTTGTAACAAAATATCATTATTTCAAAAATTATTACAGTGTTTAGTAAATTTTATACCATTTTAGAAACTACAATAAATGCGCAATTTTTTTACGTTGAGTGCCTGGTTATGTTGGTACATTTTTTTTTCACCACGCTAGTTCGAAGTCAGAGGTGAAATTTGAAAAAAATCGAATAATTTTTTTTGTTATTGTACTGTGTCCACAGCATGAATAAATTAGCAAAAATAGAAAATACGTTCAAAAGCATAGTTATTTGGCCACACATAGCAAAAAACAGATTTGTAAAATACTTGATATTTTAGCAATGACACTCAAAACACCGAGTCAGGGTATCACTTAGCACGAGTTTTACAAAAACGTCAATATCTCGAAAACTAAGAGATTTTTACTGAGGTCAAATTTGCTTAATCTAGGTTCTTATGAGCTGGTCTATCAGCCCTGATCGTATAAAAGTTGGTTTTAGGGACACCCTGTATTTATCTACAAGATAACCGAAAACGACTCCATAGGAGCCCATCCATAATGTGGCGATGGTAATGATGCGTTCAAACAGTCGCATAGGACTACCCTACAAGCAAAGTTTTAAGAATGCGCAAGAATGCTGCAGTACGGATCGCACTGTATGCGGCTCGACCTTCAATAGGTATCACGTGCCACAGCATAATAGCAGTAATTTTTCTTCCTACAAAATACAAAAGGTACATCGCGCGCTTGAATGTGTGCGCGCCGTGTACGAACGCACTACAAGCAGAGATTTAAGAATGCGTAAGAATGCTCCAGTATGGATCGCACTTACGCGATCGTGCGTCTGCGTGAATACGTGTCGCGCGCTCCTAAGCGGCCGAAGTTGGACTACCCGTTTGTCCTTTATACTTAGCCTAAACGGCTGAAGAGAAACTACTTGTCTATTATTATACTTTGGTACAGGTACTAGCAATAGTACTTATACAGGGTGATTCCTTAGTCACTTCACTAGCCATATTAATTCCAGGCACTAGGTAACACTTCTCAAATCTATTTTCAAAGGATTTTTTTTTTAATTAAAAAAAAATCCCAATCCAAATCTACTTTCAAAGGAATAAATTTCCTTTGAAAGTAGATTCCTTAAGTGTTACCTAGTGCCTGGAATTAATATGGCTAGTGACTAAGGAATCACCCTGTATGTTGAAAAGGAACGTGCACAAACATCTGACCCCACTCTAAGAGTAAGAGGGTCGCGTCAGTTATTTATGCGTATTATTGCGTATCCTGTTTCATCATTATCCTCATGCCGCTATACACTAGGTACAGTCGAGTTCATTTACATCTACACACTTACGGGATAAAGATATCTGAACACGACCCTATTGTCAGGAGCATAAAAGCGTGTTTAGATATTTTCGTTCCCTTATATGTGTAGATGTAAATGAACTCGACTGTACAATGTACAAAAGTGACATTTAACATTACCGCCACACTTAAATAAATAGTACATTGTGTATCTAGGGCGCTAACGAAGGAATTACAAACGAGTGTTTGTTACAAGCCCGAGGCGAGTTTGTAATTCATTTACCGCCAGTGGCAACACAATGTTTTTCATCACACTTGTGAGGGAATCTAACAAACTAACTAATCCTCCCAGTACGAGAAAATGTTAAAACAGAAAGTGACATTAAAGACATATATATCCATAGACAATGCGAATGTCAAGTCACGTTCGGAAAACATAGCGGTATAGACCTAAAACGGCTATTTTAGTTGATTTTACAAAATACTGAAATACACTATTTAAACATTTAATTAATGTTACCGAAATATGTGTTTACATTGTATTTGCAATAACAGTTCTCTTTAAATAAATATTTCTTAAAAGTTAAAAAAAGTAAGTAATAAAAGTAAAACAGAAACAGCGTATTCAAATTTAAAAAAAAATTAGGTAATTTACGGCCCGCAAAACCTACGTGTAACAACACCATTTTCGAGCAAGTGTGATGAAAAATAGAATACGATGCCCCGTGAACAGTTTGGACGTGAAAATATAATGGCTAATATATTGCACATTGAGGGTTTAGCCTAAGTAGCGTTTTTTTCTTGGGCGGCAGAAGGAAATGATTTGAATTGTACATGTGCACCCAGTGACTTAATCGCTACAGGAGACCTGCAAATTATAGGTAAATAAAGGCGCTTTGATCGGAATCGATGTGTAAACAAAGCAATTACGTGCCTTACCTCTAGTTAATTGCAGAAACACGTGTACGTGTTTCTGCAATTTAACCATGTTTGAGCTGCTTATAGTCTGTCCGCCGACTTAAGAGTAGAGTCATAAAAATAAGCTAATTAGTTATCTATTATAGAAAGAGTGTAAGTAATTTCTTACGTATACGGAAAGCCTACGTAATAGTGAGCACTAACTAAGGTACAATATCAAATGACAGCGCAAAAATTGCAAATGCAATAAAAACATTGGATGGGTAGGGTTGCAACAATCGGGAATTTTCAACTAGTACCTCAATGTGACACCCTGCAAGGCACAGCAATAACAATAACAGAATTTTCCTATAGCAAAAAACTGGTCAAGTGCGAGTCGGATTCGCGCACCGAGGGTTCCGTACAAACACATAAGTAGATACGCGTATAGTTCAAGAAAAACTGTATGTCGATTTGTTTAGTAGAAGCAAATAAGTATATGTTATGATTTTTGCAAATTTCTAAAAAACAGTGCAAGTTAGGATAACAGTTATATTTTTAACCGACTTCCAAAAGAAGGACGGTTCTCAATTCGTCTGTATGTTTTTAGGGTTCCGTACCAAAATGGTAAAAAAGGAACCCTTATGGTGCGACTCTGTCTGTCTGTCTGTCTGTCTGTCCGTCTGTCACAGCAAGATATCTCAGGATCTACTGATGCTATCGACTTGAAATTTGGAATAGTGTTAAAAACTGCTAATCCGAGCCTATGGGACAGAAAAAAAATCTTATACCTTTTTTACTTCTTTTTTAAAGGGGACCGAAATGAGATGTCATAAATCAAAAGTTGAGCAAATATATCGAGTGGGATATCAAATGAAAGGGCTTAATATGTAGATTCCAAAACAGTCTTTGTTTTTTTTCTTAGACATGTAGTTTTTGATTGAAGACAAAAACCGTTAAAAAAAATACCGTTCCCCCCCTATTATCTCCGAAGATACTGAATAGAAAAATCTGCATTAATTACCGATTATTTATATTATCCTAAATATTACAGGAAAAATAAAACGGTTTTCCTAACTTGCAGCGTTTTTTAGAAATTCGAAAAAATCGTAAGACAACCTTATTTGCTCCTACTAAACTAACCGCGGCATATTTCGATGTATGGAGACAACAGTTTCACAAGAGCAAAGTTAAGTTTGTCCCGCCATACAGTTTTTCTTGAATTATTCACGTATCTACTGACGAGTTTGTACGGAACCCTCGGTGCGCGAGTCCGACTCGCACTTGACCGGTTTTTTTTGTGTGTTTGTTCACCGACTACTTGAAGACGGCTGGACCGATTTGGAAAATTCCTTTTTTGTTTGAAAGGGTACATTCACTTCCGAGGTGGTCCCATTGCAACCAAATCAGGATCTGATGATGGAATCTTGGAGAAATCGAGGGAACTCTTCAAATATTATAGGCACACATATAGCGATTTCGGTATTTTACTTAGTTTCTCGTGCATTTCTTATTAGAAATAAGTTACCAGTCTTAACCGACTTCAAAACAAAGAGCAATTTTTATGTAGGTTTGTTCCTCGGTTACTTGAAAACGTCTAGACCGATTTGGATTTTTTTCTTTTAACTACCTAAATAGACTTAAGTCTATTTGGTTAAAACAATATTTTTCCAGCGCCAGTAAAAATTTAAAAATAAAGTAAATTTTTAAAACAAAAAAATAAAAACCGACTTCCAAAAACCTAAACTAAAAACCAAAAAATAATATGTTAATTACCCCAAAAAGTGGATAATTAACGATTCATATATACATATACAGATATTTATAGTTTTTAACCCGTTATTATTGAAGTCTATTTCATTCAGGAAGTTTATTTCATTGTAGATCTCTTGTTCTTTAAAACTTAAAAAGATTTTTAAGTTTCAAAAATATTTGATATTTTTTTAATATTACAGATGAGTACGTTTATTTTTGTTACCGAAACCAGTGTTTCACATCTCTGTAGTAAAATCATAAAATTTATTAAGAATTTGAATTATTATTATATTTTTTATACTTACCTAATCCCCATACATAATATAAAGTTGTCATTTAACATAATTTTGGCGGGAAACTAAGTTAACTTGGGTTTTTGTCCTGGGGTATGTCACACGGTGGGACTGTGGATCGTTGAGAATCGAGAAAAGAGTGCAGAGCGTACGGATGTTACGTCGTTCTCGAATAGGGAGCCACCCAATCTGAGAGCGGTTTGCAGACACATGATCGTATTTACGGAGACAAAAGATGAAGCGGATGCAATTATTATGGAGACGATCAAGCTTATCAAGAAGTTGTGACATATCAGATATGTACTTACTTATATCTGCAATGTCTCTGCTATGTCAACATAATAATTATTTTAATTCCTTTTAATTTCATCGAGTGTAATATTTCTCGATGCCTAAGAAAAAAATGTAAACAAACGACGGAGTAATAAATTAAACATGTACAAAATTATTTAAACCTAATAAAGTCTAAAGTAAATCATTCATTTCAACTAATATTGGTCCGTATTATTAGCAAGTTAAGGTTTAAGAAAGTTAACAAGCGAATGGATGTAAGTCAATCCTAAAACAACGAAACACAAACACTTCAGATTTGAACATAAGTTTTCAGTTAATTTATTGCTGTAAGCAGCAACTTTTTCTAAAAAGGAGCATACAAATTTGAACTCTATTATTGACAGTATTAGTTCTAGTTTAGTGTGTGGTCAGTCAAATGAAGACAAAATTGCCAAGGTGTCGAGAGTTCGTATTGGGCCTAACAAGTCCGAGATGCGTATTTCAACTTTGGACGCTGACAGGTCGAATGACTAGTTAAAATAGTGACTTGAAAGGTAGTTTGTCCTGAAAACTGTATCCAAATTTATACTTTATTATTGATAGAATTAGTTCCAGTTTAGTTTACGGTTAGACAAACGAAGACAACTTGGAAGAGGTTACAGAAAGCGTTAATAAGTCGGACTGGCACGTTAAGTGCAAGATTTCACACGGGGCACAGGATGCATAGGATTTTAAGATGCTGGATAATGTTGAGGTGTCGGAGGAAGTTTTTGATGACTTCTTTAGGCATAAAAGCGGGAGCGTTTAGTTTTTTTGGGCATTCATTTTCTTACGGACTTGGAGGAAGGTTCTCTGGTTAGGCGTTACGCTGTGACGTATTGTTTGCTAGCTTAGGTTCTGCTAGAGGTCTAGACCGCTGAGTTGGGGAATAATGCATTACATCTAGTTTTGGGCCTTATAGTATTTAATTCAGTTTAGTGAGGGGTTTTCTTAAATTATAGTGAGCGTTTATAGTGTTAGTAAAAGTGTAATTCTCTTAATTTTTGTGATTAAAATAGTAGTGCAGTTTACGTTATTTATTGAGTGTATTCTTTGCTGGTGTGGATTGTGCTGGTGTTTTATAATACTAGTATGGTTTATATTGGTGGATAATATATTTTAATAAATAATGTGGGGTTAGCAGTTTTTAGATTAATTTTAAATTACAGTTGTGGGTTTGAGATTTTTGTTTAGTGTTCAATTGGGGTAGTGTAGTTTACTTTAGTTGTGGAGTGCTTTGTTCTCCGACATGGTTAGTGCTATTATTTCTAAAGTAATGGTATTGGCTGTGATGGTGAATGGTGCATTTTAATAGCTAGAGTGGGGTTCCGCATTCATTTATTAGTGGGGTTTTGTAGTTTTAATATTTCTTTTAGTTGTTTGTTTTGTGTTAGTGGGGTTTTGCAGTTTTAGTATTTTATTAGTTTAATAATAGTTTGTGGGTGTGTGTTTTCTTTGAGGACCTAATCCAAGTTCCAGCCAGAGTCGGGTTGGATTTCTAGAACTCAAGGCAGGTCACCTCGCGATGTTAACTGACAGACTTTTGTTTCTAGAAAGCGTATTTAGTTCGGCGGTCGGCGTTTTTCTGTCTGTTTGGAGTGACGGCAGGGTTTGTTTATATTCAAGCACAAACCTTTAGCTCCCTGGACATTTATCGGTTTGGGTAGCTACACCAGGCTATTCAAAGTGACCATTGTCTTGACCTAGTGCATCTATCTATTTATATATTCACTTTTATTTTGGCTATGTCCTCGCTGTCCCAATCCCTATCGCGAGACATAGCTACGCACACAAGGAATAGGTGTTAGGTCTAAGGGATTCCTTACCCGACTTATGTAGCTTTAGCTTAGGAGTTTTCCATTGCACAATCGGAAAACATCGCGAGTAATTTAAATGTGAGACCCGGGTCTCTAGTTTGCATTATCGATTAGAGTAGTTGGTTAGTATAGCTGATAGGACTAGGTTACTTTGGTTAGTGAGGTTGAGTGGTATAGTAAGTGTACTGCTTTACTTCAAGGTAGTTAGTTTGATTTGTTTCATATTTAGGTAGGTAATAGTTACTGAAGATGAGTGGTATGAGTAAGTGTACTGCTTTTCTTCAAAGCGTTTTAGTCAGATTTGTTTTATATTTTGATAGGTAATGGTTAGTGAAGAGTAGTATGAGTAAGTGTACTTTTCTTGTTAGTTCTTGGTATTGAAGTAGGATAGTGTATTGATTTATAGTAGGTGAAGTAGGTTTGATAGGAATACTGACTGAATGACTTTCTAGACATTTATACTGACTGAATGACTTTCTAGACATTAATTCTAACTGAATGACTTTCTAGACATTAATTCTAACTGAATGACTTTCTAGACATTAATTCTGACTGAATGACTTACTAGACAAGATTACTGACTGAATGACTTACTAGACATACTTACATATTAAAGTAACTTCCCGACCACGGTGGATACTTTGCGTTTCTTTCCATCATACTTACCCGGTCGAATATCCGAAACGTTGGTAGAATCAGACAATTGTGGACTAGACTAAAAATAGCTATTCACAATTAACGAAAAGAAAATATTTGCATTAGCTTTCTCTTTTGTGAGCTTTATACAATAATATTCTGTTGTCTTGGTTCAAAAGAATCCACTTCAATTATCGGTTGACAGTGACCTTATTGGACAGGCTTGATCAAAGCAAAGCACGATCTTTGGTATATTTGGTATAGCAAGGCGAATCCAAAATACCTATCACCTAAGTCTGGACGATATTGTTTCATTGTTATTCCGTATAATTTGGCTAGAAGACCCTAGCGTGGAATAAAAGGAACTGAGAGAACTGGAATGTTATTTTATACAGCTATTAGTATTTTGATATTTGTGAGGTATTCATATACCTGATATTAAATGTAAAGATATCCCTTTGCAAACATGTCCTCTCACGATTCCAGCAATAGCGTTGCAAGGCTATATTAAGACTGATGACCAAAAGAATATAAAAAAAAAGAAGAAAGTTCCTTCTGAACTATGGGGAGGGAGATGCCCAGTCAGGAGACGAGATCTACTGTGCCACGCGGGGCGGAGCGTACCCCAAAACAAAAAATGTTTGGAATATTTTATCATTAATTTTATTACTTAACTTTTACCTTTTAGTATAACAGTTGACAGAACTTGTGACAGAACTTAAACTCTACATCTGCATTAAAACTATTACATTAGAATAACATTTATTAGAATAACAGCTATTTTTAAACGTAGTCTCCTTAGATATAAATAAGCGAAACAAATAACTCCTTTCTATCACGTGAAAAGAACTTAAGGTTACCAATTCCGAGCATAACGTACGATCCTACACGACATCACTAGACGATTACTTGGCCAAATTAACAATCTAAACAAGGTATATTTCTATTTTAGGTTTCAAATTATTCTTATTAGAATCTCATCTAGGTCTCTGTTAGGTCATAGTTAGGTTTAGAGTTTTAAAGTTAGGTAGGATTTAGATATTTGGTTATGGTGAGTATTTATAGATTTGTAGGGTATCAGATCAGTTTGAGAAGTAGGTAGGATAAATTGTTTAAAATCTAGGTAATTTAGGTCATAGAGTTAGTACATTTATTTAGGGTAGGCTTAGGTTATTAGTAGTTAGCTTAAGTTAGGTAGGTTTACAGTACAAAGTTCTTCGTTCAGGTCAGGATAACACACGTCACCGTAATCGATTATGGGTAGAATAAGGGTGTTAATTAATAGCACCTTGGTTTTAATAGGTAAGAAGTTTCTGAGTCGATAAAGTGCATGGAGCGAGCCCATGACTTTCCGTGAAATTTCGATTTATAGATTTGTAGGGTATCAGATCAGTTTGAGAAGTAGGTAGGATAAATTGTTTAAAATCTAGGTAATTTAGGTCATAGAGTTAGTACATTTATTTAGGGTAGGCTTAGGTTATTAGTAGTTAGCTTAAGTTAGGTAGGTTTACAGTACAAAGTTCTTCGTTCAGGTCAGGATAACACACGTCACCGTAATCGATTATGGGTAGAATAAGGGTGTTAATTAATAGCACCTTGGTTTTAATAGGTAAGAAGTTTCTGAGTCGATAAAGTGCATGGAGCGAGCCCATGACTTTCCGTGAAATTTCGGCAACCTGCGTCTTGCAGCTCAATGTGCAATCCAAATGAACACCTAAGTCCTTTACACTAGGGCTGTAAGGAATAGGTGTGCCATTGAAATGTACTGGTGTGAAAGAGTCGAGTAGTTTTGCTAGTTGACGAGAGCTACCCATGACAATAGCCTGACACTTTGTCGGGTTGACAAATAAGCCAAATTTCACTGAGAAGATGTTCCGGGTAAATAAAACAAATTGATAAACAATGCCCAAGCGGGATAAACATGGAGTCTGAACATATAAATAAACTTGGATCCATCCATTCGATATATCGTGCAGCGGTAAACAAGAAGTTTTAATTGGAGTCGGTGCGTAAACAATACCCAAACGTGCCGTGCACGTGACTTCAAAATACACGCGATTACAGAATAAGTTAGTTAGTAGGTACTACGTATGTACCAGCGTTGCGAGATGTCCCGATTTTGGCGGGCTCCAATAAAAAGATAAATATTTATAAACTTCTGATTATATATACGTATTTTACTATGTCCCGCTTCCGACGAAAGAATCCCGCTTTTTTTTTCTCCAAAAAGTTTCAAAATCCCGACTTGGCAAAAAAAGATGTGGCAACGCTGCGTACAGAAGTTTCTCTTTTTAACAAAACTAACGTTTGGGTCCAACCATCGGACTCGTCTCTCTCTATCGCATAACGCGTGCTCTTTCTGGTCGCTGGCCCCGCCGGAGAGGCAAAATTAAATACTAGTAGCCGCACAGCGAAATTGAGGTACTTACTTCCATTGTCTATAAGGTCTTAACACTCCTTTTTTTGGGCAGTCGTGTAAAAATAGCCCTAGACTTGGCGTAGTTAATAGATATTACGGCCACCAGCTGCCAGTAGGGAGACCAAAGGTTTTTCGAAGATGATTTTTGATAGATGGATTTGAGTGTGATTGGTGGATTTGAGCTGTAACATTGAGATATTGGGTTTTTCTTGGAAAACATAATTGGGTCATTTTCATTTTAGGTTACCATTTGGTTATTTTTTCTTGTCCCAACTCGAAAAGATTTAAAAAAAAAACTACGTATTACAGTATCGTAGATGTTAAGTGTTAATTATATTATTAACACATTTACCTACAGGTTGGAATAGGTTTTAATTGAGATATCTTTTATTTTGTACTCAAAATAATTAAATAAAAATACTACTTTTTTGGCGTTCCATACAAAAGAGCGATGTCCCACTTCCATTTTTACATGTAAAAATATCAATAAAAAATTATTTTTCTATGTAAGCATACATATATTTACCACTATCCATATCAGCATCGATGGTACTTTATTTTAATAATGTTATTAACAACGAAACAATAACAAACCAGGAGAAAATCGAATTTAACTACATGTCCCGCGTTTTTCGTCTTCTGTGTAACGTGTGTAACGCGAGCCAATAATTCGAAATTTTGAAGTAATTTGAACGCATCGTTAATTTATTTTGGTCTAGCAACATTGTAGGCTTCTACCAATCGACAAATGACAGCGTCGCCATATTGTTTTAGTTTGGGAACGGTGCAAACAGGTCGCACACGTGATTTTTCTTTCTGTTTTTTATAAGTGTAACGTGAATTTAAGAGGTAAGTACACATAAATAACATAAAAACTTTTGTGAATCGCATAGTCATATTATTAACGATGTAATACAAATGGCAGTAATCATAAAATGTCGTACAATGTCTCTGTAATTTGGCGAAGGTTATGTTGATACCGCGAAATTTGAATGTTCGGTGTAACGTTGCTGTTACACACAATTCTGTGTTACAGTGTGTTACGTAACAAAAAATGGTAAAGCTGCATGCACGACGGACAAAACTCTATTATTGCAAGCTTTTATTTTTTTGACAGATGACAGAGTTTTGGAAACATTTAAAAGTTTGATCTCAATATAAGTTACAAACATACCTAGATATGTTTGTAAAAGTGGGTGCCATTTAATGTTTTTGTTAATTTATTAGACTTTTATAGAGTTGATCTCACTAAATGTTTCAAAAATAAGTTTTTGAGTTATTTTATCACATTGTAGTTTAGAAAAGTTAATTTGTACGTTATGTCTCAGTATGTTTGCTTGTTAAAATTGAACTTCTATACCATTTTAAAACTGTAAAATAGAACTTTCACCTAATTATGTAGTTTTATTTTTGTTTACCTTCAAAACAAAACACGATTTCATACATATTATATTATAATTTTCAGTGATAGTAAATTTTGTACGCATCGCAATACCGAAATTTGCTACAAAATTTATGATCACGTGATATTATAATTTTTAAATTATTACATACATATAAATTTTTTTATTGCTTACGTTACGAGAAGAAAATACAACAGTGTGAACAACCCTTTATTAATATTTGTTACACACAAAATTTATTCTACGTAACGGAACGATTTTTTTTTTGTGTGTAACTTTTGTGTTACGTACACCTAAAATGAAAATGACCCAATTCCCCTGGCAACAACTCCACAAGTAAGCAATGCCTACCCCAGCCAGCCAGCCGCTACAGTATAATAGCACTAGCAGTAGTATCCGACCGAAACTATTTTTCACGGCCAAAAACGCAACCGAATTTCGGCTTTGATCTCAGTTTCGGCCGAAACCGAAACTCCTAATGTTGTCGTGGGAAGAAAAAAAATGTCAATCATAATCAGCCAGTCCAGTCTTCATTTTGAAATGACATATTAATCATTTAGTCTCTGCTATTTGAAGTAGGTAGGTAAGTAATCATTAATATAGTCTTATGGATCAGAGGATTAAATAATGAACCACGATCAACAATCAACGTTTTTATTTGTAATAAGCTAACAATCAAATAGAATTAACACACTAGCCTATACTAAAACCTAATTAAACCTAGAACACTAAGTACGTCCTAACTACGAAATGCACCGAGAGTCTTAAGCGTCCTATCACTAGCTAAGCCGCCGCCAAAAGTGAAGAAGGCTCGATGATGCTGGTCGTGCTCGCTCGCCCTCCCAACCACGTGGTGCCCGGCGTTGGCGGGGATTGACGTAGCGCGGCAGGCAGGACAGACGATCGCGCTGTCTCGCTTTCTTCATCCTCTTGATAATACGGCCGTTCCTGATTGCGAGACGTCCTCGTCCGCTCGATTCTCAGAAGAACTGCCGTCGTCACCAGGCTGATCGTCGGCTGTAAAATGCAAAAACACAACCTTTATGGGCAATCAATACTAGCCACCCTAAATCATTCAAACCAAACAAAATTCTTGCATGATAAAGTCTGTACGTACGAAAACTATATGATGCAAGATACCCTTTCATCAACAGATACACAAACCAGTAGCTAGTCACACTCGTACATCAAATCCATCGTACATGAAACACGCACACATAACTTTCATTGCAAATTATGGCCAAAAATTCGTTAGTACCATGGTCTTTTACTATCAAACTCGTGTAACGTGAAAATAATGCCACAGAGAGAGTTATATCGCCCTGGCCTGCCGCGATCACGCATTGCCCTGTCATCTACAAAGATGCAGTCTGCCGACCGAAGGTCGTGTCATCATTGTCACTTCTGTAACCTGCCGCTAATGCGTATCGCACTGCCACCAACAACCAACAACGGTGGAGTCTGCCGGCTAAGCGCTGTACTATGAAACGCATAGTCTGCCGGCTAAGCGCCGTACTATGAAACACATAGTCTGCCGGCTAAGCGCCGTACTATGAAACACATAGTCTGCCGGCTAAGCGCCGTACTATGAAACACATAGTCTGCCGGCTAAGCGCCGTACTATGAAACACATAGTCTGCCGGCTAAGCGCCGTACTATGAAACACATAGTCTGCCGGCTAAGCGCCGTACTATGAAACACATAGTCTGCCGGCTAAGCGCCGTACTATGAAACACATAGTCTGCCGGCTAAGCGCCGTACTATGAAACACATAGTCTGCCGGCTAAGCGCCGTACTATGAAACACATAGTCTGCCGGCTAAGCGCCGTACTATGAAACACATAGTCTGCCGGCTAAGCGCCGTACTATGAAACACATAGTCTGCCGGCTAAGCGCCGTACTATGAAACACATAGTCTGCCGGCTAAGCGCCGTACTATGAAACACATAGTCTGCCGGCTAAGCGCCGTACTACAATAACTGTAGTCTGCCGTAAATGTGAGATCGCTACGGTCTCGAGACATTTTATAACGAATGATACTCACTTTCAAAAAACATTGCGCACGTTTCAGGGGTCCACTCTCCACGCCACGGAACCATGTATTCCGCAGCGGCTCTCGTACGCTTCCCGTACGAACCAGACAACAATTCAAGTTCATATCGATCGTGTGGCAAAACTGATGTTATTTTGTAGGGTCCCCTCATGCCCGAGTCTAATTTCCCGGTGCTTTGAGCGTGTTTTATAACAAAGGCAAAATCACCGACTTTATAAGCACGGGGCTGCTTACGGCCCTCGTTGGTGAGCTCATCTTGCCGTTTTTGTCTAGCAGCCAACCGTTCGCTTACGCGTTGTCTTCTAAGCACTACTAATGCCTCGCGATTTCCGGTGGTATTATTGAGAGCAACGTCACAACACAAACTAGAGAGCGCAATACAGGCGTTGTTGTGTTTATGCCCACGAGTAATTGGAGTGGATGGAGATACGATAGTGACTGCGTTCTTTGTCATATTAAGGATAAGTTGAACCCGCCAAAGAGTGTCTGACCACTCAGCACTCCTATTATTTGCCTCTCCTCTTATCAAATTATGAACCGTCCGACAGTAACGTTCAGCTTGACCATTTTCGTGGTGCATCTCAGGCGTTATGAAGTGGGTCTTACTACCTAACTCTGACAATAAACTCTGAAAACTATTGCTTTCACACATCCTACCGCGATCACAGACGATAAGCAAAGGGGTGCCAAACAATGATATTGCATTAGTAAAGGCACGCTTTAGTTCGTCAGCATCTTGTCGATACAAAGAGTTTAACAGGCAATAGGACTGGCTCGCCAGTAAGGCATTTAATGATATATGTGCGTACCTCTTCCTTCTCCGACCCCCATACGAAAGGTACTCCTGGTCGAGTGAGCCTAGCAATGCACGCAGTCTTTTGAGAATAACCGGCTATGTAACGGCGGAAGTAACCCGCAAGGCTTAAAAACTGACGTACTTGTTTAACGTTTGTTGGACGGGGTGCATCACTTAAAGCTTGGACCTTACGAAGGCTCGGCCGTACCTGACCACAACCACAACTAATAAGACGTCCTAAATACTCTACCTCTGTCGCAAGAAAGTTACACTTTTTCAAATTGATGGAAAATCCAGATGATGTCAGAGTATTTAAGATTTCTCGCAGAGTCTGCAGACCTTCATCAATGGTTTCTGACAAAATCAGTACATCGTCGATGTAAACGAGGACCTTGCCGCCCTCGATTAATGGCCTCAGGGTTTCTGACACAAGTTCACATTATTAGGGACGTTTGTTATTTGTTTCAACGCGTTGTTTAGCGAAACAAGTCTCCGCACTATGACCTTTCTTATGGCAATACGAGCAAGTAATTACTGGCCTACTATTTGCATTAAATGTATGCGGAGGAGTTGGCGTAGTCGTACTAATGCTACTTTCGCTCGCTGTTACGTTGCGATCAACATCGTTAGTATTTTTATCCAATCGCAGCTTCTCGTAACAGTTATGGTGTTTGTAGCCAATACCACCACAATTGTAACATTTCATCGACCTATTTTCCGACCTACTGAATTCCCGTTTACGCGAGTTCAAAGATGAGGGTAGGTTGGAACGGGCAGAATCGTGGGATGCGACGCGCGTTTCATTTTTTGGCTTAACAAATACCGACAAGAAATTAACTATTTGCTGTGGTTTAAGTTTAGCATTAGTAGCAGCCGCTTTAATCTGCGAATCCGTAATGCCTCGGAGAACTATTGCTGTGCGAAGATCATCCGATAACCCAGTCAGAATGTTTAAGCGCAACAATGTACGACGCGCATACTCGGCATATGTAGCAAAACCTCTCGAGTCAGTACGCATGACGTCATAAAGCACCGTTGCTACATCTACGTTTCGCGGACAGAGGGAACGAAATTCGATTTTAAAGTTACTCCAGGTACGATCGTTCGTCACCCAATCATTGAGCCACGACTTCGCGTCACCTTTTAAACAATTGGCAACACGTGATAAGCACTCATTATCTGCCCATCGATTTGTGACGCGCGCGCGGTCGACCTCTGTACACCAAACATCAAAATCATGTAGTTGGGGCTCGAAAGACGAAATATAATAATGGGTCGGTCTTACTTGAATCAATGACGAAAGCGCTCCCACGATCCTCTCCGTTACCTCGCTGGCAGGTGTGTCGCCACGTGGAGTTGCATCGGAAGCCCGTCCAGGGCTTAACGCGAAAGGCGGTGGCAACGGAGGTGTCGTCGATCGCTCTGTAACAGGAACAGAATCAGCACGATGGTCTAATGATGGCTGTCGTGGCGGCGGCGTTGTAGACGAAGGCCCTAATCTATCTTCGATTGCCTTTAATTTATTTAAAATCGTATTTAATACTGCGTCAGATTCACAGCTTTTATTATTACGGCCCATATTACTAGAAATGCCTTCCGGCATTTTGAATTAACGAACAACTATAAAATTTAAAATTATTTACATCTACACTAGTTTTAACGGTTATCTTTTAAACTTAAAAAGCAACGGCATAACGGGCGCAATCTATTATAGTAAGCGAGAAGTTTAAGCAAGTAGCAAAATGTATAAAACAAGTCGTAGCAAGTTACAAGACGCTAAAGCACAAGCTAATGGTTTTTACTAACACGAAATTAGACTGTCTGGATGCCACAAGCGTAAATTCACTATCCCACTTTCTGATCTTATGGATCAGAGGATTAAATAATGAACCACGATCAACAATCAACGTTTTTATTTGTAATAAGCTAACAATCAAATAGAATTAACACACTAGCCTATACTAAAACCTAATTAAACCTAGAACACTAAGTACGTCCTAACTACGAAATGCACCGAGAGTCTTAAGCGTCCTATCACTAGCTAAGCCGCCGCCAAAAGTGAAGAAGGCTCGATGATGCTGGTCGTGCTCGCTCGCCCTCCCAACCACGTGGTGCCCGGCGTTGGCGGGGATTGACGTAGCGCGGCAGGCAGGACAGACGATCGCGCTGTCTCGCTTTCTTCATCCTCTTGATAATAATAGCATTTATTATAACTTCTTATTTCAAACAAATTATCAGTGCTTTTTGAAATAAAGACTGTCCGATCACACCGCGAAACCCCTCAAGTTCATTTTCGGTAAGTGTGTCTTCGATTACTAAATTATTGTATCTCTTCCAGTGGTCCTGGCAATCGCAGTTCCCGACTTGGAGCTCCTGATAGGCCTCGTCGGCGCCATTTTCTTCTCAACCCTCGGCCTCCTCATCCCAGCGGTGGTGGAGACAGCCCACCGCTGGGACCGCGGGCTGGGCCCGTATCTCATCGTGTTGTGGAAGAATGTGCTACTGCTGCTGTTTTATCTGTTAGTGTTGGTGTCTGGATGTTATGCGTCTGTTCGCGAGATAGTTGCTAAATTTTCTTAGGAATTTTTGATAGAACTAAAACTATATTCGATATATTTTCTTTTGAACTCCACTGGCATGGCATAATGGGAAGGTATAAAAACGAACCGAAAGCTACAAAAAGTACGGATAAATAGGACGATAGAGCAGTCAAAGTCAACGTCTACGGCACAGAACCCCGACCCCAACCGCAGTTTTGTTAGAAAGAGTACTAGAGATGCAGCGAATAGTGATTTGGCCGAATACCGAATATTCGGCGGAGTCGACGGCCGAATAGCCGAATATTCGGCCAACGGTTTTACCTAAAATGAAGTATATTCGAACGCCCGGGTGAGCGGCGCCGTAAATCTCTGTACAGGACAGTACAGGTTACAACTTGTTACTCGTCGTAAGCAGCCTATGATAGAAAAATGCACCAGCGAAAATTTTTATTTCATTTGTAGTTTCATTTCTAATTCGTTGTTTATGCTACTGTTCTATATATGGTTGAAATTAATGTGAAAGATGATTAAACTAATATTTAATATACATAGATTACTGTTTATAATTTGTTATTAAAATTTTTATTCATCCTTCTTTTTCCTTCGACTTTGTGTTAATTTACTATTCGGTATTCGGCCGAATACTATACCATTATTCGGTATTCGGCCGAATAGTCAAAATGTGGCCGAATACCGAATAGTGGCCGAATATTCGTTGCATCTCCAAAGAGTACGTAGTACTACGTACGTAGTACCAACACTTTCTGAAACTGAAACATTTCTGGTTATTGAATAAATACATTTTATTATTTTTTATTGTTATTATTACGTATTGGCCGTTACAGCGTCAGTTCATACTCGTATATTTTTTTATTTTATACGTAAGTATATAACTATATCACTAAAGACGTATTATAGTTAAATCCCTAGTAAGATCAGTGCCGGATTAGCCATATAGCAAGAGTAGCAAATGCTACGGGCCCCGCGCATTGGGTGGCCCCGCGCCCTCTCGCCAAAGGGGACCCCCCCCCCCTCGTTATGTCATTTCGTCAGCGATAAAATTACCGGTCAGTCGGTATTTAAGCATAATTATCTAAGACCAACCAAGGGCCTCTTTGAAGAAATGCTACTGGCCCCGCGCTGCCTTAATCCGGCACTGAGTAAGATAGTAATGAATCGCATTCGTATAACTATGTTACGACATAAAATTATATCCCTAGGGTTATAACTATATAGCGGCTTTATCTATCGTACTGCGACAAGTACATAATTGTAGGTACCTACAGAACACGTACTAAAGGTCTGAAGTAGGAGGATAGGGGAAAGAAAAAACGAAAATATATCACAAATCAATTATATTTGAATTACAACGTCAACAATTATAACTAATAGTTTACAATAGCCCAATTTCACAAACACGCAATCAACTTAATAACATCTTAAGTACCTGGCCACGACAGCGAGCGGCGGTCATCGGTGCAAAGTATAAAGACAACCAAGTAGTACGACGTCGGCCGTTTAGAAGCGCGCGAATCGTATTTACACAGACGCATGACGCCCGTCTGTGTGAGTGAACGCCATACTGTGGCATGCTCGCTCATGCTCAAATCCTTGCCTGTGGTGCGTCCGTACACGGCGCGCACACATGCGCGCTCCTGATGTACCTTTTGTAGGAAGAAAAACTACCGTATACCGTGATAGGTGGGAGCGGGAGGTCGGAGCGCGGTCTCTCGCTCGCACCTATGGCTGCCGCTGCCGCTGCCGCTGGTCGCGCAATGTCACTCGCTTGTTGTCGCATTAGGTAGTTCTTAAGCGATTGGAAGTGTCTTAATGTGTGTTTGTGTAACTAAGTAAATATATTATGATTATGCGATGAGAAACACAGAGACATTTAGATGAGAAGCAAGGGACAGTGTTACCACTAAGTTAAATATCCTTTTAGGATGGCTATATTCGCTTATGCGAGTTAGCTGCAGACAAAAGTAACCTCCTTGCCATACTACGAATATATAACATGATACCTTTTCACTGCAGTAGACTGTACCAATAGGAAGGGCTATTTTTTTTTTGTTTTACTTTCTTCACAAGGTTCCCTTTATTCGATTCGACTTTAAACCCCCCCCCCCCCTCTCTCCTCTCTCTCGCCCTCAAATAATTGTATGGAATTAATTTAGGTAGTCACCGAATACGGGCTTACAATGGTCAAATTTAAAAATTATAGTGAGCATAATCTAGCCTGCTACTTTGTATAACATTCATCATTATTATTCGAGTATATGTTGCTATGAACATTTATATAATTTTTTTTTTATAAAAAACTCATATCTGACTGACCCGTAAATATTTGCTGGATTTCGCCCAAAATTTGCAGGTCTTTTTATGTTTAAGTTCTACCAGATGAAGGGAGAGAAATATTTTTTTTGGACCACCCTACCCTTCCGTACTAAGTATTTAAATGCACATAAAAAAGATGTATAAGGGCCTCAAGTCAAAACTTGAAACATCATGTGCTTTTTTAGTATTTGACTACTGAGAACTAGTGGTAACAACGTCCGAAAGGAATGTAATGAGCCTTAGATTTTAAAAAAAGATGTATGTGACCATGCACTTGAAAATGGTATCATGAAGACGCACCTATTTATCACTATCATTTGATATATGTTGGTGAGTGTAAGAGCGGATCCCTCTATTTGGCATAACTTTCTTAGTTCGACTGTAGTTTGTCCGAATTTTCAATATCCGTTGTCGTTTACTCTGGAGGGGTCCAGAGTAAACGACAAACATTTCAGAAAATCTTCTACATAAGTAACTTAGGCTTAGATTAGGTTTCCTTTATATTTGTTCTGAAAAGTTTTATGCGAAAGAGTTTTCGGACGATCAATGAATTCGGACAAATGAATTTATGCTAAAACAAGGGAACCTGTATTATTATTTTAGTGCTTTCTGTGGCCAATACATATTTTTATATTGTTTAAATCTAAGGTTGTAGCAGTATCACGAAAATATGGCGTTTGTACACATAACAGTACCTCTAGCGTCTAGCGCAACTGCATGGTACGACTCATGTCGCGCGACAAATATAACTGTCACTTTCCATGCCGTTACTGATGTTCTGATAAACTTTAAAAAATTGCGAAACTGTCCACTTAGGAAAACCTGGATAATTTCTCAAAATTTTCTATGTGAATTTTCCAAAATGGAATTCATTAAATATTTTTGAAAGTTTCCAGGGTTTTCTGACAATTTTTAGAAAATTTTCTGTAGCATGCAAATCTGTAGGTACATACAGTATAGAGCGAGTGCCGGACGATGACACAACGCGACACGTAAAATCGTGGCCAGTTATGCTAGTCCCGCAGATTACATAACAGTTGCGGTGCAGTATGCCAGTTCCAGAAAGTATACAAAAAGTCGGGCAAGTTCTCAGAAATTTCTGGAAACTTACACAAGAATTTTAAGAAAGTGTACATTTTGGAAAATTCCTTATAGGACTTTTTTTTTACATATCGTCAGTTTTCCAAATGGGAAGTTTTGCAACTTTTGTTTTAATTTTCCATTGGCACATTAGTAATTTTAGCATTTTTTATTTATTTATACCATTAGTGTGGCAAACAAGCGTACGGCCTGCCTGATGTGAAGCAGTCACCTACAAACGCTTGCAACGACAAAAGCACTACGTGCCAAATGTTCGTGATTTGCTAAGTCCAACTTATGGTAACAAGACACAAATGTATTAGACATATTTTACTTATAAGCTATGGAATTTAAGCCTGATATTTCAGCTTTTGCAATCAGCGTCAAAGATACCAAAGAATGTTTTTTTTTTCAAAAGTTTTCTGCAATTATACCTCGTTTTATAATAATATAAGATATAAACAAATCGCGCGCTATCCGACATGGACATAGGACATGGGGGGAAAAATAGAAATGCCCTCATGCCATTTCAAGCAAAACCAACTTGAGACCGGAATATCTGTAAAAAATATTTTATGCCAGACCTGGCCATAAAGTGGCTTTTTCCGCACGCTGCGCGTACGGAAAATGCCGCTTTCTGGCCAAGTGTAGACATAAAATGATGTACACAACACGGGAGGTAATAGAGAACTCCCTCGGTCACATATTTACGTCCCTCGCTTGCAGCTCGGGCCGCAAACTTCTGCGATCTCAGCCTTTCTTTGTATTACCACCCTAGTTGTGTAATGTACTATTTTTGAGGCAAGCTTTTATTGCCGACTGTATTTTTTTTGTATAATATTGCATTGTCATCTGATTTACATATTCCTGCAAGATGTCAGCTCAATCAGAAATCGGTTAAATAAAAAAATAACGGTATTGCATGTCCTAACTTCGCCCACTTGACTGTCTTTGTATATTTGACGCTAACTGCACAAGCTAGACTATTTTACTTGGCAATGGTCCCTTAATAACTACAATATTTATTTTATTTTGTATGACTTTTATTTAGATGAATGAATTCGAGAATTTTTGAAAGATAGTATTATAGAGAAGGGGTAAATTAAATAAAAGCTTTTTATGGAATGTAGATATTACTAGAGATATTTTATGAATTTTTGTCTGGATCACATTAGTAAGAACTACTCGTATCTCAAAATTGTATGAAAACTGTATCCTATAGTCTTGAAAAGAAACTATGAAAATATGTGTTTTGGATTAGAATATGTATCACGACAATTTGGCTTTGTGTACGGCATAGATACAATATTATGTTTTAAAAGGCTAGTGTCAAGCGAATGAAATCTTTTTTTACTTGCTGTATTTAACTAGTGAGACGATTTATGTCTAATTTACACGAGTTAAGTACTTGTCGTTTCAATAGTTCCATGCTAAAAATGCTTGTGCTCTCGTACGATTAGTGATTTGAATGTATAACTAAGCGGTAAGGATAAGTACATACTTAACTCGTGTAATTAAGGCATTATTTAAATAGAGTTTACTCTTGAATCGCCGACAAACATTTCATCGAATATTTCATTTTATTGAAATAATTTTTCTCTGAAATCTTGTTTTTCCTTGAGATTAATGTAAGGGTCGATTTCAGGCGTTTTTCCAGCGTTTTTTTATTTATTTATTTAGTGTTACTCGATATCCTTCCGGCCCACAATGTTGAATTCGTAAAATGTTGAATTCTTATAATGTTGAATTTGCAAAATGTTGAATCCTAGAATGTTGAATTTGCAAAATGTTGAATTCATACTAATAGTAAAATGTTGAATTCGCATAATGTTGAATTTGCAAAATGTTGAATCCCAAAATGTTGAGTCCCAAAATGTTGAACCCCAAAATGTTGAGTCCCAAAATGTTGAGTCCTAAAATGTTGAGTCCAAAAATGTTGAATTTATACTAAGGCTGCCGCTCCACTGAGGCCACCAACCAACATTAGTTGAAATCCACATCTCGTCTCCACTCCGCTTCAATGGAAACAGCGAACACTAAATATGATTGGTCGATCCCTACACGTCTCCTCTCCGCTCCGCTCGCCTCCGTCTCAGTGGAGCGGCAGCCTAATCCTAAAGTAGGTATTGAATTAGGTTAGGGCGCATAAGGTCCCACTCGCAAAATGTCCCTTGGTCCCTTTCGCAGAACGTCCCTTTTATAAATGTCCCGTTCTTAAAACGGCCCTTCCGCATAATATCCCGTTCTCAAAATGTCCCTTGACATAAAATACGTCCCTTTCGCAGAACGTCCCTTTCGCAAAAGGTCCCGTTCTCAATACGTTCCTTTCGCAAAATGTCCCGTTCACAAAACGTTCCTTTCGCAAAATGTCCCGTTCGCAAAACGTACCTTTTGCAAAATTGCCTGTTAATGGCTTAGTTTTTAACCGACTTCAAAAAAGTAGGTTATCAGTTTGACCCGTATGTAAGTATTACTAGCATTTACCCGCGGCTTTGCCCGCGTTGTTCCCGTTACTGTCCCAAGAGAACTATTTACCGAGATGCAAAGTACCTCTGTTTCGATCCAAGACTTGGTCTACTTGCATGCAAAATTTAGCTCAATCCATCCGGTTGTTACCCTGTCGTATTTGTATTTAGTTACAAACATATTGCCCATCTCCTTCTCTCTCACTTGAATACGCAAGAAGACTCTCTAATTATACAAGCATTTTGCAGGCGGGACATTTTGCGAATGTGACATTTGGCAGACGGGACGTTTTGCGAAAGGGCCATTATGCAGTCGGGACATTCAGCGAAAGGGGCTTTTACAGAAGGGACATTTTGCGAAAGGGGTGGGACGTTTTGAGAAAGGGACGTTTTGCGAATGGGGTATTTTGCACAAGGGGCCATTTGCAAGGAAGACGTTTTGCGCATGGGACGTAATTTTGGTGGAGGGACATTTTGCGAGTGGGACCTTATGCGCCCTAACCTTGAATTAGCGTAATGTTGAATTGGCAAAATATTGAGTCATGACAAAAATGACGATCTTTGCACTCACTTTCTATTAATTAAATAACTTTTTTTAGGCCCCAATACTTGTTAACCTGAATATCTACTAAAACCTCTTACAGACTTACCTTTCTATCTAGCTGATACTGGCTACTTGATAACTGTGACGGATCCCGATGAAATATTGTTTAATTGTATTGTCAAGTTGTCACATTATTCTGAACAATTACGCTACGCAGAAAATAAATTAAACATTGAATATTTGTGCGCACAATTCAACATGAATCCGTTTAAAGCTATAAAATTTACAAAAAACCAGAAGAAAAAGCAATTATTAATAATAAGAGGTAAGTACACCATGAGTAAAGACGGAAAAACAAATTTTGATGGCTCCACTCGATGGAAATGCACAAATCGGGACACATGTACCGCAACGGTGACTTTGAGCAAGGATTCAACTAAAATAATACGTGAATCTGGTCACAAATGTAGAACAAACGACCACAAATTATTAATTAAAGACCTGATAAATAATCTTAAGCAGGAGGTTTGCAATAATTTAAACCCGATCCAGGAAATATTTGAAGATATGGTCACTAAATTTTCCGAATCCAATCCCAGTTTCCCTGCATGCGAACTACCAATATATTCAGCGGTTCGGAGTTCCTTGTACAGAGCAAGAAAACAATTTTTAAATTCGGAAAAATTCATTTTCAAAAAACTTGAGGATGTCAAGGTACCAAAAGGGTTGCCCGAAAAATTTTTTGTAGTCGAAGACGGGAATGAAGATAAAGTGATTATATTTTGTACCCGAAAGATGTTGAAAACAATACGCTCTGACAACAGTGTTTCTTACTATGGCGATGGGACTTTCCGAACCTGTACGCGACCTTTCTATCAACTGTATATTTTACATCTTGATATATATTCAGACGACAAAAGCATAATTTCATACATGTTACGCGTTTTTGCGCAAACTAACTTTATCAACTCGAAAAAACAGTAAGCGCCGCAGGATTTCATACATCTTACGCGTTTTTGCGCAAAATAGGTACTTTATATTATTCCAGCACTAATGTCGTTAAGGCGATAGTTTCTTACAAATTGTTAATAAATTAGACCTTATTCCCTAAGATACGGCTGTCAAAATCTCATTTGTATGACAAGAAGTCAACGTTATCACGTTCGACTATCGTCAGTAAACCGACTTTACAGACAACCGATTTTTTTTTTAATTATAGTCTACTGTCTACCATTGGTAGCAAATAAGTTTTTGTTTTAATTTAACTTTAACTACACTTACCCACCCAGTGAGGTATTGAGACTGTTTGTATTGTTTAGTTAGTGATATTAATTAACAATTTAACTTCTAAATAATTGCTACTACCTAATAAAGCTTTTCCAAAGATTGTATTGTTAATAAATAATATTTCTTGGTATGATTAGAGTTCAATATCATATTGCTGTAAGCTATAATCCAAGTATAATAAATGTAAATTAAGTAAAAATACTAACAAGAGTACATAACTGTAATTCTATTTACCAAGTGTGATGTCAGTGATGTGCCGCAAAAGTTTAATTATTAAATTTAAAATATTATATGTGACTTAATTGGTTTAATTTCTTCTGTGTCCTATTCTCCGCTAGGCACTAGTGCCGAATATTCGGCATTTTTTGCCGACTAGTCGCCGACTAATCGGCCGACTACAAATGATGCCGAATAGTCGGCGTTCCCGACTAGTCGGCCCATCTCTCTAGTATAAATCTATTCTGTCCTAGAACCTGACCTAACATGGGGGGACGGCGGGGCGGAGGCTCCCATCAGGGGGGCTCGGGAGGCGAAGCCCCATGGAAAAACTCTTTTTTTTAGGGTAGGGGAGGTTAGATTCAACATTTTGCAAATTCAACATTTTGAGATTTTTAGTTCAACATTTTGCAAATTCAACATTCTAGGATTCAACATTTTGCAAATTCAACATTATAAGAATTCAACATTTTACGAATTCAACATTGTGGGCCGGAAGGCTCGATCCTTATTTACCGCGAAAGACTACCGAGTGACCACAAATTTTGATTAAATCATGTGTAGCCTTGATAACGCAGGTATATATAGTTTATAAAAAAGTTAACCTTGATCACCACCGCTTGCTGAAATGAAATGAAAAAAAATATTTGCTGAAAACCTGCCGCGGTCGAAACGCTCTTAAATCGACCCATAAAACGTGAAAATTTTACGGTTTCTGAGAATAATGCAGTCGACGAATTTAAAAATCATCTATAAAATCCACGTCTGTCTATAAAACCCTTTTTTTATATTTTATAAATGTTAGAATTTGTAGTGCAATTTATGCCTTCGTGTTGTCGCTGTATGGTCACATTCAATTCAATCAATCAATTCAATTCCTTCTTATAACTGATTTATTACCTGTGTTACCCAGATGGAGCATTCCATGAAAATATTTCGTAAGTGACACCACCGTTTTAATACTTCCGAGAAATAAATTCAGGAAGCTAATTATCAGCATTGTAATATCATAACTCGGCTTTAAGATTGGTACCTAGTGTTTCTTAGCAGCTAATACGTTTTATTAGGGGAGCTGTCATAGCGAGGAATGCTCCAAATACCCATAGAGAGCATAGAGCAACATGGAAGTAGTTATGTCAGAGGGAAACGTTTGGCTAAGGCTAAATCCACGTTGCTCTAAGTCTAACATGTCACAACCTAAATAAAATACGAGATAGTATGCGCTAGACTAGAAAAATTACAAAATCGAGAAACTAACATAACAATGAACACTGATATGGACCACTTAAAAGTAATATAATTTGAAAGATCAACTTCAGACTAGATTTGGTTGATATTTATAACAATAATAGGTATACTAGTACCTAACACATCTCTCTTTGATATTATGCGTAAAATTATGATATTTGCTACACATATACTATATTTTAAGGTAACACTCAGTATATTTAGCAGAAAAATATTTTACATTTAGGCGCGAAATTGCGAAAATCGCATATTAAAATAAGTTAGAGATCATAAAGAGGCCCACTCTAAGTAATAATCACATGATAGAATTAATGGATTTTGTTTACAAATGAAACTCGTTAAAATATGCAGTCCAGAGTTAAACTGAGTGGTCTTATTAAGTAAATACATTTCCGATTTATGACTAAAACTGCCATATGTATGGTGGTAAGACATCATTTTACAGGTTTTTTGTCTAAGATTGCTTAACTTGCGAGTTCAATTTTAGTTTAGTGCCTATATAAAACAGAAATGTATAAGTCAATTCTATGAAAGTACTGTATAATTTGGTGCAAGGTCGGATATAGACACATTATTTTATAAGAATTCTAGTAACAGGCTATCACACGACGGCCGCGGCGTGTCTCGCGCGCGATTCTACATGAAACAACCAATGAAAACGCGCGTATAGTAGAAATTCTTTTTCTAGAGCGAATTCACTTAGCTTTGTACCTGGCGAACAATACTCACTATCTGCATTGTTAACTATGGCCACAACTACCACTTCGAAATGTAAGGCATTATAAGTGCAAATAACTTTTACACTAAATTAGTCTTTGTTTACTCTTAAACAACACATCGTTCGTCATCCTAAGCATCGACACGTACTTCACTGCTCTTTCACTTACGAAGTGACCAACATCTGTGGTCTGTTTGTTTAAGAGTAAACCTTATTTTTTTATTTTATACATTGCGCTGCGTTTTAAAGCAGCCGCACATTGGGCCACTAAACGCGGCCATAAGTATACCTTACTCAGTTTGAAGTGAGCTCTTCTACTTGAGACTACAATACTATTGAGTGGTTAACCACAAATTATGACAATGAGCTTGTAGTAAAAGAAGATAATAAACGCCTTGGAAGGTTAATATAGTTTTTGTACTTTATTTTTTTGGACAATAGACTACAAAATACACTAACAGAATAATGGCGGTCATAACATTTGTTGCATTTCATTTCCATTTGAAACCTACCCGACCAGAAATAAGGTTGAAAATTCGATATACATACAGTGTACTTCTAACCTTTTTTTTTGTAAGTATTTGGTCGGCGGTTCGAGAACAAAAGTAGATAATTACAATACAAATACTTACAATAGCATTGTATAGATACAATGCTATTGTAAGTACAGGTAAGTGGATGAGCTCACTTCAAACTGGGTAAGGTATAGCTCGGCGCGCCGCTCCCGCAGCTTGTGGCACGAACCCGAACGCGGCCACTCGAACGCCCGGTGCGCGCCGATGCCATACAATATGTATAAAAAAAATTCTCCCGCAGCTTAGGCGGATCTCACACTGCAGCGAAAATCGCGGCGACACGCGACTCAGCGATTTTCAACTTTGTATGTAGAATCATCGATTTGTATAGAAAAATCGCGCGGCACACTGGCGCGTAAATCGCGGCGATTTTTTCCGTGTAGCTGCGCATACACGGAAAAAATCGCGGCGACGGGCGTTTCAGTGTGTTCTTCGCCTTAGGCCGCTACAAGTGGCACAGATTAGAGAATATAAACAGATATTTCACTGTCGCGCGTTTCCATACAAAAATCAAAAATTCCCACGCTCGCGTCGAAACCTATTGTATCGTTCGTTTCGTACGTTCTCGCATAGTTTTCGGTGGCGGCGTTCGGCCGGCATCAACGGCGTTTGCGTACTGTCACGATAATTATATTGAGAAACTGTGACGTTTCGATTGCCGGCGACCGGATCGGCTACGCCCACCGCGCGGGTGGCCAAAATCGAGTGAAGTGCACCTGTTAGTGGCCCAATGTGCGGAGGCTCTTAGATGCGCGTTCCGGGGCATTTCTCTAGAAATATGTCTGCGACTCTTCATCTGTCTCCATACATTTAGTATGAAAAAGGGCCAGATGAATGGGGTGACCGCAGACATTTCTGGAGAAATGCCCTCCGATTGGCTGGTAGAGACCACGTTACGGCCATCTTGTTCTAGCCGTGCTGTTATAGTGACATTATTACTTATAAGGGCCACTTTAATCTAAACAATATAATAATTGATAGATATCAAACAACAAAGGCGAAAATAATTACAACAAAGTAATAAGCAAACATAAAACCTACGACTAGCAATCAGACTTAAATAGTATATTATCATTAAATACAATATTAGCTGCCATATAATTATTATTTTACTATATTTTATAATTATCATATCGGTAATATAAAAATGTTTTTTTTTTTTATTAAATGCTCGGTGATAACTTTAGTTTTTAATAGCTTAAACTAAGGACTAGCTTCCTTTAAATTCAGCAAAATAAGAACTATTTTGGTACCAGTTTTCAGTGTTTGCGTAGATATAAAATTAACTTTTAAATTAATAATGGATACATATAGCACAATAAAATTTGGAGGGTACAAACTTAAAACTATCATAGTTTCATAAAAGTTACAACTAGTTTAATTTATGCGTTTTATTTTAATTTATTAAACCATTTTTGAGCAATGCATCATGTGGTGTATATATCACAATATATACACCACATGATGCGTAACATTTGTAACTTTTATAAAATATGTATGTAACATTTTCTAACTTTAGTGAAGCTTATGTAGGCTAGACCTAAATGCCAGGTTTAACCCACGACTCCACGGACCCACATTTTGCTTGAATTCAATTACTGTACCAGCAATAAGTTTAGAATATAAATATGCAGGCCTGTACCAAGTTATATTATGTTTAAAACGAAAAACTTGTGTCCTTTCTTATCTCACAAAATGAGCGATTGCGACATATCTCGTGGTACGAGGGCGCCTTGTACCAAGTTACATCACGGCTGAAACAAGTCATCTTACCCGTATACCTCGAACCAAAATGAACAAGAATTCACTTTTGCTACGTGTTCCATGGTACAGGGCATGTGCGTAGATCGAAAAGTAATGTTATGAATGCCTGAATTTTTCCTTACGTTTTTTATTCGTGTTTTTTTTGGATGAGTGCAATCATCCAATGCTTTGCAAGGAGTGTTTGAATTGTAACAGCTTACTTAGGTTGTTGTAGACCAGGTCTGGAGGGTTGGAGATAACGAAGTATACCAGTCCGAGGATGGAGAGAACCGCTCGCCAGATGGAAAAGTGCGTCCATGTGTGGTAAAACGTAGGAATTGTTGGCTGAAAAGAAAATTAATAAATATAAATATCGGGAGACAATCTTACACAAATCGAGCTAGTCCCAAACTAATCAATGCTTGTATTATGGGTACTAGACGACGATATACATGCTTATATAGATAAATGTATACTTAAATAGATAGAAAACATCCAAGACTCAGGAACAAATATAATAATACTCGTCCTCTTCACATAAATATTTGCCCTTACCAGGATTTGAACCCGAGACCTCTATCGTGGGCAGTGTCACTCCCACTAGGGTAAGTGTCGTCGAGTGAAATAAAGAGTTAAAATGAAGGGATGTTTACAAAAACAACATAAGTGAGACAAGTTAATACTTATAGAAACACATTTTTAATGACAGCAGGTGTCAACCAGCTTACTTATGTTGTGTTTGTAAACATCCCTTCAAATGATTACTTAACTAAATATAGATTAACACTTTGTCAATCACGTAGCGCTACGCTGGAAGCCGATAACATGTCAAAACCCGTAAAAAGCCCATAGCTGCTACAAACTTAGCGCCCGCGGAGCGGGTTTCCGGTGTTGAAAGAATTACGTACTATTAGGATTTGTAATATGTAGGTGCCTTTGTAGTTTTAAATTATTAACAATAGATATTAAGGTATTGTAGTACTAACAACATGGATCATAGTTATCTGAATAAAGAATTTAAATTATTATTATGTATGTCTTTCCCGTACACGGGACAATGGTGTCCCGGCTCTTTGGGAGGCGTGCGCGGAGCCGAAGCCAACGCGTAGAGGCCCTTTCGACAATTTAATGAAAGGCAACGTTTACACCCAGCGGATGCTGTCCCTGCCCGTGTCATGGGACGCACGCAGAGACAGCCCCCGCCAGATGCAAGGACTATTGTTGATTGATGGAATCTAACTCTACCTACTGGGTTATGGTGGTGGAATTATGGACTAGATACTGGGCTATGGATTGAGACATGACGGCGCCTGTCAGGAAAAGTGTCTCATGGCTTTCGCGGCACTGACAGACCGTGACTTGCCCTCCGCTGATGGGCCCCTGTTAAATAGCGACATTATGAGCAATGGCCCAGGGGCAACACCGCTGCCGAGGGCTGCAGGGTGTCGAGAGGTGTGCTGCGCTTTCTCCGAGGGTACTCGCGGCGTTATGCCCTTTAACACTTCCACGCTTGGAGCATATAGCTCTCGCGACTCCACTCTCGACGGCCGGTTAAGGCAAGCCAAACTCCAAAGGCGGAGGTCCTTTCACTAAATCCCATGACCCTCCCTAAGGACCCCCCGGAGCACTCGGGTACGTGGGGTCGCTACTCCCCAACAGCTCGGCACAAGCTGCCCTGCGTTATTATTATCCCACTTAATATTATAAATGTGAAAGTTTGTGAAGATGTTTGGATGTTTAGATGTTTGGATGTTTGTTACCTAATAACGGGGTAATAACTGGATGGATCAAGCTGAAATTTGGCATGTAAGTAGACCAAGTCCTGGATTAAAACATAGGATACTTTATATCCCGGTAAAGAATTCCTTTGGGACAATAACGGGAACAACGCGGGCGAAGCCGCGGGAAAATGCTAGTGAACTATAAATGACTCACAGTGGTGAGTGTCGGAAACAGCTATGCAAATATATTTAGATAATTACGCACGTCAATCAGTTAGGATAGAAATCTTATTGAAATCTAATAGGAATCTTTTATTGTTTATTATTGTTTCATTATTCAATCATTCTTACTGTTTAATCATTTTATATAACGTGTGTTTTACTCTAATTTTAAGATTTATCAATGTCCATCGTTTATAAGAATTTAATTAATTATTGCTATAATCTTTATTTCTGTGTAATGTGAAATTATATGTGTTTTTTAATAAAGTAAACAACTATCCCCACTCACGCACAAAAAAGAATAGCTGATTCTCAGAACTAACTCGGCTCGTTTCTCAGAACAAGACTCGAGCTTAGTGGGAGATTCTTAGAATAATCTCCCACCTTTAAAAATAATCTTATAAAATGGCGGTTCTCGGCCATTTCAACACACTCTATTTTACTCTCTTCAGTCTTTTACATTTATCATCAAGTGATAATCAGCTCTTCAACAGTGCCTAAGTGAGGTAGGCGCTCACTATGGAAAATTAAGTCTTTTCATTTATAATATACAGTCCACAAACATCGAAGACCCTTAGACCTCACAATGGTCCTTCAGAAGCCGCATCAAAGAAGAATGGACACACCACAGCAGCAATAAGAAGATAAAGAAGCACGAAGACACAAACCTTCAAAAATCGTCGTCAGCAAAATTATCGCCGAATTGTCCCGTGAGATCTTAAATCCGGGACACGCCGTACTCATCGAAAGAAGATCGCCGAGAAAAGGCCCGTGACTGCATTTCCGGGCCCTCCGTGTTCATCGAATGAGAAATTTTGTCGGTCCGTGACTGCTATTCCGGACCCGCCGTGACGTCGAAAAAAAGTGAAGAAAGTGATCCGTGACCGCTATTCCGGATCCACCGTGTGAAGACAGAAAACCGAAGAAGGGCCGGTCCGTGACCACTTTTCCGGACCCCCCTGCAGCACAATTAAGAAGAACAGCAAGGTGGCGCAGTGAAAAAAGAAGACAACAAGGTGGCGCAGTGAAAAAACAAGGTGACGCAGTGAAAAAAGAAGACTGCAAGAGTCGCTGAGAAAAAAGAAATACCACCGTGCAAGAGGGTCTTCGCGCTCCAAACTGTTCGTGCCTTCGGGATTAGTGTCTTCGTGTCTTCGTCTTCGTCTTCAGTTGTCTGTGTGTGCCTCAAAAAGGAACTCTAACCAGGGAACAGTGCAAACCCAGTACCTAGCCTGAGTTCCGGGAACCTAGAAGTTTCGACTTCGGTTCTTTTTTGGTCTGACATGGTTCAGTTCCGCCAGCTTTAGCTGATGAGCGGCCAATCTTGCACCTTGCGGTGTTAAATGCAAGAGCGGTTTAGCGAAACTTCAAGAAAGAAGAAAGAAGAAACCGTAGGGACGTTAGGTACCCGAACGTTACAGCGACGTCAATTCCGTAACGTTCGCGTTAGGGCCCGATAGTGTTAGGGACCCCCCACCCCCTCGGTGTACTATGCATAAGGAACAACGCGTTACAAGATCGCGTTCCCGTTCCCAAACAACTCCGTCGTCCGGTCAAACGACAACGACGAGTACCAGTACGTGGAGTAAAGGCACCAGTAGCGCAAACGAAAGTAGCAGTATGCCGAAAGATAACGCTCCCCGTAAGGCTTCGGAAGCCGAGGCGCCCCCCGCGCACTCTGACCCGCCTATCCCCACTCCCGGCGCCGCGCCGCCGGGCCACGCCCCTTTGACCCGCGCGCCGCTCATGGATGATGAACAATCGGTTCACTCTATGGAGAACGAGCAACGTAGTAATCCGCGGACTTTGGTAGGCGTACAAGATGATAGGGCTAGTCAGTTATCAGTCTTAATGGCTGAATTAGAGGTTAGGAACGCCGAATTGCAGCAGGCACAGATCGCGTCCGCCGCGGCTAGGAGTAAGCTCGAGATAGCTAGATTAGAAGCGTCTCAAGTATCCAGCATGGCGGCACCGGGTCACGATGCCAGAGACGCTCGCGTGTTAGGCTGGGTTGCTCAACAACAACGCCAGGTAGCCGCGATAGGTGTACACGCGCACGAACCACCGTACACGCCGCCGCGGAACGAACCCGAACGACCTAGCGAATTTATGAATAGGGATTTAGAATTACTCTCGCATAGGGTCGTAGACGCGGTAACTAGGAACAGGAATGCACCCATGGCCTCGAGGCAAAGTTACGACCTTCCTCATTTCGAAGGATCGCCTCAGGAATGGATCGCATTTAGGGCCGAGTACGAGGATAGTGCACCTATGCATTCGGACGTGTCCAACATCAGCCGTTTACGTCGCGCGCTTCGCGGCGAAGCGAAAATCGCAGTTAAGTCCATAATGTACACTGCGATATCTCCGGCTGAAATTATAGGCGCGTTAGAACGACATTTCGGAGACCCAGAGGAAATAATATTGAACGAAATTCATAACGTAAAGCGTATGCCCAGATTAGCTGAAGATAACAGCAATATAATTTCCTTTGCCGGTCAAGTTGCCAACGTCGTGGCAACTATTAAGTCGTTAAAACAAAACGAGTTTCTATACGCGCCCGAACTCGTCAACAAAATCGTGGATAAAATGAATCTGATTGTTCGATACGAGTGGAATAAATATCGCGTAATTAATAAAGGGACACCGGGTCTAGTGGCTATGGCACAGTTTTTAAACGAGATTAGTAGCGCAACGCGAAAATCTCAAATTCGCAAGACGCGAGCCAACGTGCACACCGCGCAGGCGCACTATGACCCCGCGCCCCTCCCCCTGCCGCGCATGCGCAAAGGTCGCCGCGCGCCGCAGTATGACGAATATTACAGTGACTCAGAACAATCAAATTCAGATTATGACGAGCCTAGGCCGTTGATGGTAGCTCAAGTAAATCGGAATAGGTATACAGAAAAACGCGAACCGATAGATAAAAGAAACTCCGCGCCACCCACGAAAATAACGCTCCCAAGGGCGTCGCAGCCGACCCAAGCAACTTCCACCTATACAGATAAATGTGTTATATGCAGAGGTGAACACAAATTAAGTGAGTGTTCGGACTTCAATAAGATTGCCTATAGCAAATAGGTGGGAGGTTGTTAGAAACGGCAAATTGTGTTTTAGATGTTTATATCCGAATCATAGGCAAGGTAGTAAATGTCGGTACGTAGCCTGCGGCAATTCTGGCTGTGAGGCAGGGCATCACATTTTATTGCACGGTATAAGCACACAAGCGACGCCGGAGCCGGCTCCGGAGCCTCAAAAGAGGCCTTTTTTCGTAAGTCACATTAGACTAGCGAAGCCCGAGCCTAATAGGGACGCGCAAGAGAGTGGGTCTTTTTTCGTCGGCCGCGTTCAATCGACACCCGTGGAAACGGGAATAGCCGCATTATTAAAAGAAAATTACGAAATTGAATGCGCAAGTATCGAAAAAACACCCAAAGTTGATCCAAATCAACACGCGATCAATAAATCAGACGCGACATTTAAAAAAGTAGAATCGGGAAGTAGGTATGAGGCCGGCCTCTTTCGACCATGTAACGAAGTCGTACCCAGCCCCGTCCTCCCCGAACACCCCGTATCTACTAACAATCCAACCGAAAGCGACGAAAATAGCCTGCGTTTTTATTGTGGGGGAGGAGATCAGGCAAAGCGACCGGCTGAGTACACAGAGGAACAACTAAGTTCCGAGTCGGCTCGCTCTCCCGCCACGATATTACGCACAGAAAATAAAAACGCAGACTACCATCGCGATCGGTGTCCAACGGCGAAAAAGACGGACACAGACGCAGAACGTCTGCTCCATCAATTGGCCTTAAGCCCACCTACGGACACAGGCGCAGAACGCCCGAAAAAATTAAAGTTAGTCACGAATAAATCGGACCAACTCCCGTACCTACCCGATATAGGTACATTTCCTAAACACCCACGTTTAGCTAGGGCCACTGCTACCGTAGTTTGCGCCAATAAGGTACCCAAAGCCACAATACTCGAAAGAAATACAGACACAGGCATGTATTTCGGAAAAAAAATCGAGTTACAGGAAACTGGACGTACGACTTCAAAAAAGCCTAGAATACGCAAAGTCACCGTCAAGTTAAAGGCAGCTTAAAGTACCACGAAGTAGTACTCCATTCACTACTTCTATTCTAGACATAGTCGTTTCCTTAACTATACTGGTGTAGTCACGCCGAGGGGGACACTGTCGGAAACAGCTATGCAAATATATTTAGATAATTACGCACGTCAATCAGTTAGGATAGAAATCTTATTGAAATCTAATAGGAATATTTTATTGTTTATTATTGTTTCATTATTCAATCATTCTTACTGTTTAATCATTTTATATAACGTGTGTTTTACTCTAATTTTAAGATTTATCAATGTCCATCGTTTATAAGAATTTAATTAATTATTGCTATAATCTTTATTTCTGTGTAATGTGAAATTATATGTGTTTTTTAATAAAGTAAACAACTATCCCCACTCACGCACAAAAAAGAATAGCTGATTCTCAGAACTAACTCGGCTCGTTTCTCAGAACAAGACTCGAGCTTAGTGGGAGATTCTTAGAATAATCTCCCACCTTTAAAAATAATCTTATAAAATGGCGGTTCTCGGCCATTTCAACACACTCTATTTTACTCTCTTCAGTCTTTTACATTTATCATCAAGTGATAATCAGCTCTTCAACAGTGCCTAAGTGAGGTAGGCGCTCACTATGGAAAATTAAGTCTTTTCATTTATAATATACAGTCCACAAACATCGAAGACCCTTAGACCTCACAGTGAGGTTGCCGGTGAGGTTGGCGAGCATGGGCGCGTACTGGTAGACTACGTACTATTAGGATTAAGTGCCAATGTAGCGTGTGGTTGCAATGAACTATAAATGACTCACAGTGGTGAGGTTGCCGGTGAGGTTGGCGACCATGGGCGCGTACTGGTAGACTACGTACTATTAGGATTAAGTGCCAATGTAGCGTGTGGTTGCAATGAACTATAAATGACTCACAGTGGTGAGGTTGCCGGTGAGGTTGGCGAGCATGGGCGCGTACTGGTAGACTACGCTTTACCGGGGTCGTCGTACTATTAGGGTTAAATTGCAATGTAGCGAGTGATTACAATGAATAAATGACTCACAGTGGTGAGGTTGCCGGTGAGGTTGGCGACCATGGGCGCGTACTGGTAGACTACGTACTATTAGGATTAAGTGCCAATGTAGCGTGTGGTTGCAATGAACTATAAATGACTCACAGTGGTGAGGTTGCCGGTGAGGTTGGCGACCATGGGCGCGTATTGATAGACCATGAGGTCGTCGTGCCCTCGCGCGGCCGCGCACACCAGCACGCACGCCGTGTACAGCACCACGAGCACGCACGGCTGGAAGTACGGCTGCAGGCCCCGGCTCAGGTCCAGGCACGTCACGTCTAGCCTGGAACGAACAGGTATACATATACGATCTTACCGAGACCCAATGATATTTTACAGGGTTAAATATTATAAGACCGTCTAAATTTTTCCTAGGCATAAGGGTCGTTTTCAAAAAAATATGTCCGCAATTAGGGCTTTATTGAACAAAGTGTTAATCTTGTTCCTTTGCGTAACGACAGTTACCATACATTTAATAAGGTTAATTTTCTTTACTCAAAGGAAAAAGTTAACGCTTTGCTTAATAAAGCCCTAACTACAGACATCTGTTTTTGAAAACGACCCATAAGGTATCAATAAAAGATGCCATTTTTAAAGAAAAAAATTTAGATAAAATTTTCACCTTAAAATGTGCTGTTCGAAAAAATAATTAGTAACGTGAGGATTACGCGTACCGACACGTAAGTTGTTTCGGCGACTCGATGCGGGAGCGGGGTCGAGGCTAATTAGTGACTGAGATAAAAACTCACCTATCGAGCACAGATAGCAGACACAGCACGCACAGAAAGTAATACGTGACCACATATGGCATGGTGACGACGGCGTGGAAGGAGAGATGGCCGGCGTCCAGACTTTCCGAGTAGCTGATGAACGAGCGAAAGAGCAGCAGTATGAGCGAGACAAAAACTCACCTATCGAGCACAGATAGCAGACACAGCACGCACAGAAAGTAATACGTGGCTACATATGGCATGGTGACGACGGCGTGGAAGGAGAGATGGCCGGCGTCCAGACTGTCTGAGTAGCTGATGAGAAGTAAGTGCATTAGCGATACGCCGCCGAGCACGCCGTGGCATGCGTACGCGCAGCTGCGCCACGCCTTCTGCACCGTTAGTGCGATGTCGAGCGGCGTGAGGTCACCCAGTCTGAAAGATAATAACAATGTTATATTTGAGAAAAGGAACATTTTCTTAAAAATAAAAGTATTTAGCCTTTGTGCACAATTATTTTACAAAATGTTGATGCTTCTAGTTTCATGAAATAATCCAAAAATAACTTTCTGTTTAAAAGCAATAAAAATAAGTAGCATTTCAATTCATAGGAACATACATTACGTTCCTATCAAATTTGACCCATCGTTTTTAGGGCATCCTGTATGCTTACACGAAAAGAAATGTCAAAGTGAAACAATAGTTTTAGAGGTAATTGAATTGAAAAACGCAGATAGATCCACCAGACCGAATATCACTTATAAATCACACATGCCAGGTCAGTCTGTTGCTCCTGTAAAAGAATACTTCCTTAGACAAAGCTAAGTGCCTTATCACACTAGCGATTTGCGAACGAACTGCGGGCGTTTCCACCATACAAAACCAGTCGCGACGAACTCGACGACATTTGTATGGAACTTCGCTTCTAACTGAACGTAGTTATCCACAAAACAAACTATCAACCTTCTGTCTTTAAAAACAAAGTCCATAATCCAAAAAAAATTGCATGTGGGATGGAACGTTATTGCATAACTACGTTCCTCGCCCGCAAATCGCATGTGTGATAAGGCCCTTAGAGAAACTTGGCCCCGCTTACATACCTCAAATATTTATCTTCATTTCTAGACTGCTGTGACTCCAAGATCCTATCCCTGGACACAGCCCGGAACGTCCCTCCCCCTTGCAAGTAAATCTTCTCAGGTCTCCGTGACCCGAAGGGGTCCAGTCTCTCATCGTTGGGTGATGTGAGAGGTGACGGTGAAGAGAAGGGGTTGTCAATGTACTGGTCATGGTACGGCATGCTGGATTCCAGGGTTTCCAGCATCGTTGACAGGTCTGTTGGTCGGACTGGAAATGTTGTTTTGGAACATTTAGTTTTTCTACCAAAGTAGTTGAAATGTTATTATAACAAAAGGTGCCGTGACGTCGAGGTAATAGCATTTTTTTACGCGATTAAGTCCTGTTTTGTTATAATAATGAGTAAAAATAGTAAAAGTTTAAAGCAATATAGTTGAAAAGTATTTGTAGGGCAGGTCGCATTATTTTGAGAATAGATTATCAAGCTCATGATGGTAGGGTTTGTCACGCACAAATTCTCACAAGTATGAGGTCAATTATCACTGCAAGAGATCATATCGCACCGTTAAAGCGGCCTAATACAATTTTTTTTACAACTGAGTTAAAACCGTTTTAGGTCATTTTAAGATTGAAATTAAATTAGCAAAATTTTTGAATTAGGTTGCTTTCATTCTAACGGTGCGATATGGTTAATGTTCAACTTTTAAGGTGGATTTCCACTTACGCCAACTTGGGCGGAGCGTAGAGGCATAAATTGCGAGTTAACAATTCACAGGGCTCAAAATCTTCACTCAACTCAACCCAGCGGAGTGTAAGTGAAAAACGCACCCTAAAAATGTATTGTAATTTAACTAACTAAACTTACCTGGTTTACTTCCACTTTTACTTTTAGTGCCAGTCTTAAACACCTTAGGACTGACGTCACTCCCGTTTGCATTTGTGTCCTGTCTCTCGTCCCTCACTTTCCGTCTGGTCTTCCGAGACTTGTGGTCTTTTGATGACCCATTATTGTTCTCCATATCATTGGCCTCAATATCTAGTTCACCACTAAGTGTTACTACCTCATCTTTATTGTACTCTTTCAAATAGTCATCAACCTGCAATACCAAGTCAATTATATTAAGTTTTTTGACATGGCTTTGGTCATTGCAATGAAATTATAGCATGGGTGGTTGACATGTTTAGATTAGTGGAAGTGACACCGCCAAAGCTAGAGGTTCCGGGTACAAATGCTGGTATGAGCAAATATTTCGACGACAACAACGTACATGGTGCAAAGTGCTAAGGCGTTGTTCTGCAATTAGAATAATATACATTGTTGTCGTCGATTTGTGTGATGAGCATGAGTAATTTTTTTGTTCCTGAGTCATCTATCTTCTATCTATTTAAGAAGATGAAAATAAAATATTTATTTCAAATATTACATTCTGCTTCATGAATAGACACCTAAACAATAGGTACTTCAATTAAAGTATTGGGAAAGATAAATAAAAATAAATAACCGTACCCAAGAGATGCTTGCAACAATTGCAATATGTGTGTGTTGCCAGTGCATAGCACCAACGGCATTATGTGCATCTTGCTATCTTGAAGAACTCCATACTGTAACACCAACTGCCAACTTACCCTTTCTAGTGCACTGAGACTTGATCCAGGTATTTCAAAGTCATGCAAATCCCTGTCCCGATGCTTTGATGAATGCCTCTTCTTTTTCCTATATGACGGACTTCTTTTCTCTTTATGGCCACTTGACGGCCGCGACAATGTCTTCATGAACTTCTCATCCAGCCCATTCGGGTCATGAGAATAAAAAACAAATGATGGATTCTTATCAGACTTCTTAATCTCCTTCTCGACAAACCCCAGGATGCCTTGCTTGATTTGGTCATGTATAGGAAGCTCTATGTCCAAAGATTCGTGCTCGGATTTGATCCAGCTGTCGCGTTTGGACTTATCCGTGGTCTGTTCCTCTGCAGCAGGGGTTTCTGCGACTTCCGACGGCTCTGTGTGCCCATTTGACAATTTTCGTGACCCGGACCGACTCCGCGATCGTGACTTCGTTTTGTGCTTCGGGGAAGGCGACCGAGCTGCCGAATGTACTTCTACTATCTCCTCTCGCACATCCACACTCTTCGCAGGCTTCATTTTACCGAAATTTCCACTTAAAACCAACGCAAAACTGACGCTCCAAATAAAGCTATCTACAGCGCTCACAGAGTAAAATTAACACTTTCAATACTATTAAATCACATTTTGTAGGTGGTGCACTACAGGGATTGCATTTTTATTTGCTGTTTGTTTGTTTTAAGACAGATTATCATTAAAAGAAAACAAAAACGAAACAAAGCGTATTTTAAATGTCAAATGCCAATCTTTAGTGACGTCCATGTGACGTCATTGTGACGTCATTCATAGACGAAACGGAGCGTTTCGTTCCACGCAATAGCTGTAATTTTTTTTAAATAGTACTAAAATAAATTTATTAAAATAAATATAAATACAATGATTGTATTCTGAAAATGTCACTATATTTATTGTTACTTTGTCACTATAAAATAGATCACAAGCTGTACCTTCGACGCGGTATCATTTAAGGCCGAGCCACACCGGCTGCGTACACGTCTGCGTGCGCGTGGCGTACAAACAGCAACACACTTAACTGCCCATTAAAGACAGAGCAGAGTGAAAATGATAACGATTGAAAGAGATATATATATTTGCATTATGTCAACTTCAAATCAAATAACGTTTGCGTATGTGTAATGTGCCTTTAAGCTTTGTCATTGTAGTTGTTTGGGCAAAGTTTTTTTTTTTCATACTGTAAATAAAGGTTTTATTTCAACAAGACAGGTGAATTTGTCAAAATTATGATTTAGCTTTCAGACGAACGTTGGGATGAAATAAACTAATTATATTGCTAATGTTTTTATTGGTGCTTCATATTTTTTATATGATGCACTTCTCTTTCTTGCAGTATTTCCCATTTTTGAAGTGTATAGTTAACTGTGTTGCTGTTTGTACGCGTTGTATAGTATGAATGTTTTTCAAAATGGAGGCTAGTCACGCTCAAAGTCAAGGAGCTGCAGCGTACAATGCGTGCACACGCAGCCGGTGTGGCTCGGCCTTTAACTATTGACGACACGTTTAGCTCAGTGGAAGCGCCACCGCCTACAAAGCTAAAGGTCCGGGGTTCAAATCCTGGTAAGGGCAAATATTTGTGTAATGAGCACGAGTATTTGTTCCTGAGTCATGGATGTTTTCTATCTATTTAAGTATGTATTTATCTATAGACGTATGTATATCGTCCTCTAGTACCCATAACATAATACAAGCATTATTTAGTTTGGGACTAGCTCGATTTGCGTAAGATTGTCCCCCGATATTTATTTATTTTATGCCACACCTGGCCATAAAGTGACTTTTTCCGCAAGCTGCGCGTATGGAAAAAGCCGCTTTCTGGCCAAGTGTAGACATAAAATAATGTACACAACACGGGGGGTAATAAAGAAAGCCCTCGATCGCATATTTACGTCCCTCGCTTTCAGCTCGGGCCGCAAACTTCTGCGATCTCGGCCTTTCTTTGTATTACCACCCTAGTTATGTAATGTACTATTGAGCGAACGCGCCGTGACGTAGTACTAAACTTGTAAGTGCGCCACGGGCTGAAAAAGATTGGGAACTGTTCTATATTAGTAACTGTCGTAAGACTTACGCCGCTTTGTTCCAAGCTTATATATAACTTGGGGACACTGATTTATGAATATTAAAGCCATTAAGGCTCAGTTAGGAATAGACTGGCGCCGTAGGTACCAGCTGGGGATTGGAGCGGCCGGTCGCAAATTCGGAATGTCGGAGACCTTGAGGTTGGCTGCTGGTACAATGGAAGGCAGGTAGCGTATAGCCATGCTTAATACCTATCAAAGTATAAAGACCAGAAAAGTAGTTTTCCTTCGGCCGTTTTTTAGGAGCACGCAATACCTATAGCTTGGCAACTTCGTTGGTGACACTGACATGTGTGCTTTTTGTTATGTGCAGCCGTAACTACTCACACAAGTTACCGCCAACACCTCCGGAGGCTGTGTCCGTCGGTCGTCGTTCGTGTTGGCGGTAACTTGTGTGAGTAGTTACGGCTGCACATAACAAAAAGCACGCATGTCAGTGTCACGAACGAAGTTGCCAAGCTATAGTACTGCAGCATTCTTACGCGTTCTTAAAACTTTGCTTGTAATGCGTTCCTTTACGGCCCGCACCATACAAACCGCGCGATGTACCTTTCGTAGGAAGAAAATTACTGCTATTATACTGTTATACTGTGTCATCATCATCATCATATTCAGTCGAAAGACGTCCACTTCTGGACATAGGCCTTCCCCAAGGATCTCCACCACTGTCAGCATTGTGCTGCTCGCATCCAGCGGTTTCCCGCGATTTTCACCAGATCGTCGGTCCACCTTGTGAGAGGCCTGCCAACGCTTCGTCTTCTACGCCACTCCAGAACTTTAACGCCCCAACGGCCATCAGTTCTGCAAGCAATGTGCCCCGCCCATTGCCACTTATACTGTGTACCTACTATTAAAAGCGGGGTATTTACCATGTATGGTTGTTTGTATTTAGCTCCTTATATTTCGGCACTGTTGCAAGCGGCAAGCGGCGGATCAGACAGTTTCACCGTTGACAATGGCGTAACCATATCAGCTTGAAATAGCCTGGCTTAATCATGAAAGCTGAACCAAAAATTTTAACCAGTCGCAGTCATCAGATGTTCGGTACCAGTGATAATCCATTGTAAGGAAATATTTTCACCTTAGGAATATCCCGAATAATGCCCCAGAAACTTTTTTTTTTTAATCTTTATTTTTAGGGAGCTTTTGTCAGACTGACTATGCCAGCTCCGTTAAGCCTCTACCGTACAATCTTCAAAGCAAAAATACAATTAAAAAAACCTACATAAATACCTACCTAAAAAAAAAACAAAAAGGTTACCAAATTTGTAGCCCCATAAACCTTGAAAATATAGATTATAGGTTAATGCGGGCTAATATTCTGCAACTCGACGACAGGTATGCGCCTATTTTGCGTAGCTTGACCTTTTTATTTTTTTTTTACGCAGTGGAAACGCAGTTACGCGTACCCCCGGACTTGGGGAAGCCAGATGTTGGGTGGGGGGTTATGTGGAGCTCTCTCCTCCGAGTGAGGAGCCTAACCACTAAAACCACTGCGGCGTCTTCCTTATGTTATTATCCCATCTGCCTATTTTGCGTGAACCTTGAAAATATTCCCAAACGGCTCGTCACTAATGGTTATTGATTACCCTCTATATGTAGGTACATGTACAACCACATGATAGCATTGTATTCTATTCAATTTTATTCTTTTCTAGCGCTATTTTCTGTCACTTTATGATCTCAGATTTGGTAGATGAGGTTATTTACCTTGGTCTTACTGCCATCTGAAACCTTTCTATCAAGGGAACCACACCGATAGGATCGTGATTATACAGTGACTACTTCAACGTGCAAGTTTTTCACTGTGTGAGGGTTACGGTTACTTCTCTTAAACCTTAAAGTCTTTAGGCACAACCTAAAGTGTTTTATATTACGATGAAGGGACCTAAGGACATACTGACCCTATCAATTTACAGTATTTTTAACAAACTTCAATAAAGGACAGAGGTTAGCAGTTAGTCGGAATCTTTGTTCTTTTTTTGTGCCCCGATTACTCGAAATCGGCTGAAACGATTGGGATTTTTTTTGTTTCAATAGGTAGACCTTACGTGACTACAATAGTAATAGATCAGGATCTAATGACGGTATCTTGGGGAAATCGTAGTAACTCTTCAAATAGTTATTATAGGCATACCTATCTATAGTCATTTGGGTATTTTTTATAATAATAGTTGCTCTTTCTTCGTCATTGAATACATCTACATTCGTTTGAAATCGGTCATTAAATTTGGCATTAAATTGTTTAGTTCGCGTTTTATTTTGATTAATTCTACTTGTCTACCCGCTAGGCTTTTGTAATTTAGACCACACCCAGCAAGATAAATCTTAAAGACTAAGGTAAGTATCAAGCCGGCTGTCGTTTCTGAGATTACAATAAAGTATTTAGATTTCGTTGGTTAGTATAGGCTTTGTTACTGGGCTGTAAGAAAAGATTTCCAATAATAGTTTCTTTTGATTTGGCTGAATGGCGACAGCCAATTTTTTCGCAGATGTATGAAAAAACGTCGTTTGATCCACGTGCGGAAGTGACAGTCGTCCCGAGTCTTGTCCTCACTGACTCATCGGGACTCGTGAGAAATGTCATACCTACTTTCCGCACTTATATCAAAAAGTACTATTATACAAGTACTAGAGATATTAGGTTCTTGTTGAAAATATGCACAAAGATAAACATAACACATTCTGCTTAGGTATTTCGTGTAGGTACAACTTAATTTCGAGCCGGGGTGGGTAATTTTTTTGAGTTTCTACGGAAGCATTGTCATTCTTCTAGTCGGGTCCCTCATGGCTGAGGATCGTGACCGGATGCAACTGCCCGCCATGCAGTCCGGTACTTGGTTTTATGGACCGCCTGATAGAGACTGCACTTAGCAGCCCTCTTGACTGCATCGCACCAACGCGCTGGAACTCTTCCTCTGGTGCGTTTGCCCTAAACAGATCCAAGGATAATCTCTTTCTCTAGCGCATGCCTTGGTGAGCGCATGATGTGGCCAAAGAAATAGAGAGTCCTTTGTCGGTAGATATTTGAGAGTCGTTTTGTGATGCCGAGTTTCTTTAAAATGGAGTCATTGGTCATCATGGCCGTTCACGGAATCCTCAATAGTCTCCTCCAGCACCACATCTCAAAGGCGCTGATTCCGCTGTGTTCGCGGCTCTTTATGCACCTACTTCTTTATGCAGGCATTGTCATTATCACTCAGTAAATAACTTTGCGACGAATGGTGATAATAAATGTTGAGTTTTGAGAACGAAAGCGCTATCGATGCAGAGACTGATTTTATCAATAGTTAAGGCTGGTCACTAGTCATTACCTCCGCCACCACAATATCCCTTTACAACAAAATCTTGATAATATGAGCTTGAATAATGGACTATTAATACAATACAATAGAATATTCTTTATTGTGCACCAAAACAAAAGATTACAAAAACTTAAATCTAAAACAGCATAAATGGTAAACAACAGGCGTTCTTATCGCTAATAAGCGATCTCTTCCAGACAACCTTAGGGCAGTAGAGTGGGCGCGAAATAAAATCAGAGGTGAGTAGGTACCTAGTGCACAAGGAAATGAAAACAGATTAATTTACTGTCAATAAAGTTAAACTTTAATTTTACCCTCACGATATCAGCCCGGTGTAAAAAGATAAATGTAACGTAACAGTAATGACATTTAAGTGAGCGGCAAAAATGCACGATAATTCACCCGGGTACACGTGAGGTGTGAGGGAAAAGTACTACCGGGTCTACGTTGCTCCTCCCTAGTTCAGGAGGCTCACTGAGCGATTTCACCGCGTGACTACTAGTACCAAATGTCGCCCCTCTGGCGGGGCTTGGCCAGCGACCAGAAAGTGCACGCGTTATGCGATAGAGAGAAACGGTCGGATCCGGTGCGTTTCGTCCGGTGGTCGAACTCTAAAGTCAGCTTTGTTAGAAACATAAACTTCTGTACGTAGCACTTTTACTTATTCTGTGCCTATAGTTCTCAATTAAGTTTTAGTACGTGTCACAATTTCGGAAATTCGGAGATCACAATTGGGATGTTGACTAATGTTGAATTTTACAACATAATATAGTCACATGGATTGGAAAATACTAAATTATCATAACACAAAAGAAATAAACAAAAAATGTATAAAAAATATAAAGTTATGAGACCACAAAGTTTAAAAAAACAACGATTTTATTTATCGTCTTAAAGAAAAATTAAAGTCAATTTCGGAATGCTTAAATAACACTGAAAAAATAAATGTATGACAACTATGTGCTTAAACGCATCATACAGACTTACTACAGCGATGGAGCAGATGACGTCATAAGTTCCTCCCGTTTTGTATAGAGCGTTTTCAATGCTCAGTGCGATCTGGTACTTTTGATTACAATTTGTGGCTGTTATACTTATACAAATGTATTAGGTTTCATATAGATATTTGTTCCTCACAAATAGTAGAATCGATTTACGACAGAAAAAAAGTTGAGTCAACAGGCGAATTTCGGAAATTCGGAAATCACAATTTCAATGTCGGAAATTATACGAAAAAGTAGGTAACTATGGGAAAAATAAGACAACTATGTGCATAATCCTTTATTTTCCCAATTTTCACGGAAGTATCTTTACGGAATATATTCAGTATAATCAAAGAGTATATAAAATCTAAAACATGTGTACTAATTATTTATGTTATATTATTTATGTTATATTTGTGCAATACTTCTAATATAAATACCAGTAACGCAAAAACCAAACCAGCGATAAGAATACCAAACGGAACTGTAAGATCATCCAATTTCAAAGCAGTATGGATATATGTGTAGCCTTCTGATCTAATATTACGGGGGATTCGATGGAAGTTCTTAGCTCCACGAACGAACCCGTGTTCAGGCAAGCGAAGCATTTTAACGTTAAACGCGCTTAGAAGCGGGAAACCACGCTTGAAAAATAAAGCGTAAAGATTATTGTAAAAATTCTCCTTCATCAAATGAATCCGTCTGTTTTCTTTGCCATGCTTCGTATACCACCAAAGATACTGTAAATACATAGTCACCGTGTACTTATCTTGAGAGTGTGCAACTTCATCCAGAGCCACCTCCGCCGTCTCACAGTTGCCCTGCTGCAGGTATTTCTCGTTTATAATCGAAACCTGCCCGGAGTGTTTCAAAAATAATACTACATCCCATGGCATACAAGGACTGAAATTGTAGCCTTCCAATGAATGATATTGGTCCAATTGCGGCTTATACGAACGGTGGGTGGTAAAACTCGTCAACCCTGTTTGATAGAAACAGTTTATCAAAAATATGAACCATAACCAATGTACAATTACAAAGTTTTTGAATAGTCTTTCCCTCAAAACTAATGTTAAGTTTTGAGTAGCATTTCCGATAAGATTGAAAAGCTCAGACACATTATCGTTATAATTTCGGATAATCCATAAATTTCTGAAATCGGAAAGTAATATTGCACACAAAACCAAAATGAGGAGCAGTAGTAACCAGACATTTGTGTGAAACATTATGTAAACCATTTTCCATCTTTCTATTAAATCGGCTCTTGGTATGGCGGCAACGTACATATCCTGATATGCTAAATGGAAACAGAGAAAATCAAAGAATTCCGCTCTTCTGTTATTCACACTAAATCCACCAAATAACAAGTCGACATGGTTCTCGTATAGTTTTTCCATGACACCAGTTACGGTGAAATTGTCTGATATGTTCCCAACATCTTCAGTTTCTGGCAGACACGTGTAATTCAAAGATATATTTTCTCTCTCGAATAGAAGTTCAACCAGGAATCGTTCAATGCCGACGGCGACTTTAGTGTCTGGTTCAGGATCACAGATCACTAAAGGAGGATAGTTACGAGTTGCAACATTTAGTGTGCACTTGCTTAGAACAGGCTTATCATATTCACGGAGTTTCTCTACAACATCAAATTCTCCCACATTTTTACAATCTCTCAACTTTACGATGTTACTGTAACCTCGACCACATTGGCCCTCTGCATACGGGTAGTAAGTATAGATTGATGCATCATCGTCCCTGTCACGTATTATTACAAGAGCATGTATCAAATGGTATTCCCAAAGTATTCTAAATACTTCTTCTGGATCATATTCATGTTTATCTTCCACTACTATGATGAATAAAGCTTCAGGTTGGCGATACCAATCTCTGTCTAAACTGTCAATCAGATCTTCGAATTTAGTCAGGTTTTGGGCATGAATTAAATAAGAACTGGGTGTCACTTTTATGAATACATTATAATCCTTCACACAAACTTTAACGTTATTTACTGAATGAATTTGGCGAAGCAGGTGGTTCGATAACGCTTCGGTGTTAATGCTAACTAGTAGTGATCTAAATTGCGTTTTAGATGACAGTATATCTACAATGCACTTCTCTGTTACGTCTTCTCGTGTGTTGTTAATAGTGTAATTCCTGATAGATAGATAGATAGATAGATAAAAACTTTATTCATCCACAAACATGACATAGAAAGCACAGATACAGATACACTAGACAGTATATTCTAGAGATCACTATAAGTATAAAACTTATACAGATATAGACAGGTCCACAAAATTTAGAATACCCACCGGGAGTCATGTGTCGTGGTATAGAATAGGCGCTGACTCAGCATGATGCTGCGGGGTACGCAGCGCTGATCTTCCGCCAGTACCTTTAAAACTAACACTAAAACTAAAACTACGCCGAACAACCAGGGCAACGCTGTCATAATTTGTTAATATATAATAATGTAAGTACTATGTGCTATATATTATGAGTGTATGTGAAATATTTGTGTATAGTTAGCGGCAATCTTACTTTATGGTATCCCTATGTATTGAATTTTTAGTTGAATTTTTAGTTGTCTGATGTGATGCGTATATATATAATGGGAAAATAGGGTGTTACAGGAGTTCAGGTATTTTGTTTTTGTGTTTTTAACAAATGAGATCGCAATAATAATTTAAAATTGGTTTTAGATTGTAAGGCTCGAATGGGTGGTGGTATGTTGTTCCAGCACTTGCTGGCGCGGTACCTAAAACTCCCTCGAAAGGCGGCAGTATGATGTCTTGGAGCTTGTAGAAACTGAGTTCGTGGGACTCTTACCGAGTGACAGCTTCTGTTACTAGACCAGACCAGTTTTTTATACAAGTAGCTTGGGGTTTGAGTTTTAATAGTATCAAAAAGCAGGCATGCTAGCATGAGATCTTGTCGTGCAAGCATTTTGAGACATTTGGCATCATTTAAAAATGGAGTGACATGGCTACGCGGAGGAATCTTGTAACAGAATCTGGCACAAGCGTTCTGAACCCTTTGCAGCCGGGTCTGTGACCGAGCCAATAGACAAGGTCCATAAGCGGTAAGACAGTAATTTATTTTGGAAAGAACTAAAGCCTCACAGAGTCTCACCCGAAGGTCTATACTCAAGAAGTCCCGAACATTATATAGAACCTTGAGACGATACATACAGTACCGGACTGTTTCAGCTACGTGTTTCTCAAAGCGTAGATTACTATCCATCACTAAACCGAGGTTGCGCGCCTCATTCACTCGATCTACGCTTACGCCATCCATTTCAATAGTAGGATTATTGGCTATGATTTTATTTGTTTGATTCGATGATCCGAGAACTAAATACTTAGACTTTTTAGGATTGAGTACCAAACAGTTTTCAGTGGCCCATTCCGAAATCCGTTTCAGATCAGAATTTATCTTATCTACCGCCGAGGACGTCTCATTTGGGTGGAAGGAAAAATAAATTTGAAGATCGTCTGCATAGAGATGGTATTTGCAATATTTGATACACGATTTGATGATATCAGCACTGTAAAGGATAAATAACAAAGGGCCTAAAATGGAGCCCTGTGGGACTCCCCTTGTCACGGCAATGGTTTCCGATGAGACACAGCTCCCGTCGCTTTGGTCTATTTTTACCAATTGTTTACGACCAGTAAAGTAGCTCTCAAACCAATCAATTGTTTTGTCCTGGAAACCGTAGTAACTTAATTTAGCCAGAAGAAGTGGAATATTAATGCAGTCGAAAGCCCGTGAAAAATCTAGCAGTAACAAGATACTGCCTTGGCCCTGGTCTTGCGCAGCAAGAACTTCGTCAACGACATCTTGAAGCGCAGTGTTAGTGCTACGATTTTTCCTAAATCCTGACTGCATTTCGGGTAGAATATTGTTGGTCTCCAGGTAGTTAGAAACTTGCTCATAAACAACCTTTTCTAAAATTTTTGAAAGGTAAGGTAAAATACTTATAGGCCGGAAGTCCTTCAGATTGGTTGGGTCGCTTACTTTTGGAATGGGACGAACAACAGCAGTCTTCCATAATAACGGGACAGTGGAAGTATCAATTGATGTATTAATTAAATCAGTTATGATAGATAATGTACGTGGAAGCGTCATCAAAACCATGTCAAAAGTGATACCATCGTATCCCACTGCGTTCGATTTCGTCCGGAGCAATAGTCTAGTAATAACGTTTTCGCCCACCGTGGATAATTGAAAAGTTGAATCACTATTTGAATTATTCTTAAAGTACAGTATTGTATCATCGTTAATTGAATTATTTCCAGGCACATCCAAAAAAGTTTTATTCATAGCTAAAGGGTCCCCAAACTGACGCGGTATATCAGTTTCATTTTTAAAATTAGGAAGTACGTTTTGTTTTAGGTTTTTCCACAGAAGTTTAGGTTGATTTAAATTAATATTTATACTTTGGCTGAAATAAGCCTTCTTTTCAAAATATATACTAGAGTTTACCAAATGTTTCATTATTTTATATTGATCTTTATCCTCATCAGATTTAGTGTGTCGGTATTTATTATGGGCGTCATTACGGAGAGACATCATGAGACGAACATTAGGAGTTAGCCAGGGTTTGGAAGATTCTCTTATGATATGCTTGCGTAGCGGAGCATGGGTATCGAATAATTGTAAAACATATTGATTAAACAAGGAAAGTTTATCTTCTACGTTAACCACGGTTATTATAAGTTCCCAATTTATTTGAAGAACGTCTTTATTAAATTGGTCGAGATTAACCTTTTTTAATGAGCGATTGATTACCGTTCGAGGTTTTGTCTTTTCATTCTTAACTAGCAACTCGGTAAAAATCATAGCATGTGCACCAAGTTCCGGAACATGATCAATCTCAGATACACAGCACAATACACATTTGTATGAAAGTAATAAAGAATATTTCACGGCGCCTCTGCATCGGCCGACTATAGTCAGTAGTCTCTTGAATAGAAGTGTTGTACTCTGGATGGACGGTAAAGTAATGAAGTTCGATATTGAATACTAGATTTTCAGTTGGATAAAATGGTACTGGGCTGGGGGTGGTGTCAGCCTTGAATATTTACGAGCAATATTTGTTTAACAACTCACATGATTTCACTTGTGTTTAATGAATTGTAGTCAGTTAAAATGTAAATTATTAAGCTTTTCTAACTTTCAAGATATTTTTTATTTGGTTACTCTAGCCCCAACTAGGGAATGAAACTCGGTTATTTTTTGTATGGAAAAATGTAAAAACTCGGTTTCGATTAAAACTCGACTTTTTTCCATACTAAAAATAACCGATAACAATCCCTAGTCCCAACTCATCCCATCCCATCCCATAATAAAATATCTCGTCACATTTCCCAAGATATTTTTCCACAGTAAGAACATCTTAGTTATTTTTATTTTCCTTGTTTTAGTATTCTTGGCATAGGTATTCGAAATCGGTTACCCCTTGTAGGCTCGTAATATTTAATCCTCAAATATTATATCAAAAATCATATTTATGTAGATTATAAAGTCCTCAAAAAGCTCCCAGAAACATTATATTTAACACGTCAAATGCTGTAACTTTGCCTAAACTGCCTAATTTTGCCTACCCGATTTCATAAACTTCCTCTGGGACAGGCTACACACACACTTCCTCTGGCACATAAAACTATTAAATATCAAGTACCTATTCAACACTTGATATTTAATATTTTAATATGCAGCTTGTCCCACTAGACATCGAGGGCGCGTTTAACGGGGCATGTTGGCCAGTTATTATAAAGCAATTAAAAATCCACTGTCCTGACGAATGGCTGGTGGGCATTGTGTGTAGCTACCTCGAGGAACCCTGGCTGGCAACTACCTGGGCGCAGTGCCGTAAATAGCCTTTTCTGCGCCCTGTGCGAGCTTCTATAACTACGCCCTTGTTTTTACCTAGGGTCCTGCCTGGTCTGGCCATTCTTGCGCCCCCCAGAGTCAACGCCCTGTGCCTGGGACCGGTGGCACTGCCTGGGCGAAAAAGTAGAGGTATACACCGAGAGGAGTTGCATACAAGGCTCAATTGGGGGCCCTCAGCTATGGAACCTGCATCTGGATCCCCTGCTAGCAGAAACATTGAACGGAAGGACGCAAATCCAGGCATTCGCTGATCGGTAGTTCTAATAGCGTTTCAACCGCTCTCACTTTCCTGGTAGAATTATGAAGCATTTCCCCGTAGACTCGGATTACTATTTTAGGCTATTTTGTAGAATACCAGTACCTGTAGAAAATAACAGAAAATGGTAATCTGAGCCTACAGGAAAATAGTCAAAAATTCTACCAGGAAAGTGAGAGCGGTTGGAACGCTATTAGAATTGCCCTGATGACATAGTCATCATGGCCAGTGCAAAGTGCACAAGGGAGTTAAACTTAACTTTTCACACCTCCTATTCAGAAAAAAGTATTTTGCTCCCTCATAAGAGGGATCAAAGTAGCACTTTTCTGTTCAAGGACAACAGGGTATTTTTAGTTTGAACCCACTTAGAATATGCCATCCCATAGACTTAAATTACACACCGAGGGCGGTATAATAAGGAATGGCCCAGATCACAGGTGTTTGCGGTCCGAGCCGCAGGCGAGGGCCATAAATATAATATGGAAGTGGTATTTTCGTCTCGTCCGTAAAAAATAATAATTGTTTTATAAAATAATAAAAGACTATACATTTGACAATTTAACATTTAATTTTTAATAATAATGTGTGATGCTCTTTGAGTAACTATATATTTCGTTATTTTTTTATTTTTTTATGTTATAAGTGGCAAACGAGCAGACGAGCTGCCTGATGGAAAGCAGTCAACGTCGCCCATAGATATCTGCAACACCAGAGGTGTTACCTATACGTTGCCGATCTTTGAGAGCCCTGTTTACTCGTTTCTTGAAGTACCCCATGTCATAGCGCGCTGGGAACACCTCAGGTGGGAGTTCATTCCACATCCTGCCAGTTCTTGGCAGAAAAGAGCGTGATGCCCGCTTGTTCTTGGGATGCCACGCATCTAAATAGTGTGGATGAACCTTATTCCTGAGGCGGGAGGTACGGTGATAAAAGTGCGACGGAGGCACGAGCGCAAAAAGTTCCTCAGAACACTCCCCGTTGTACATACGGTAGAACAAACACAGAGAGCCAACGTCTCTCCTGAGGCTAAGTGGTTCCAAACCGTATGTTAGTACGGGATCGTCGACAACACGAACTGCCCGGCGTTGGATCGAGTCCAAAGGGAGAAGCTGGTATTGGGGCGCTCCAGCCCAGAGATGGGAGCAATACTCCATATGTGGTCGCACCTGGGCTTTATATAGTAAAAGCCGGTGACCGGGAGTGAAGTACTGCTTCGCCTTGTTGAGCACCCCGAGCTTTTTAGAAGCCAGTTTGGCTTTGCTCTCCAGATGGCCCCGAAATTGAACTTCGCTCGTAATGTCAACTCCGAGGATCCCAATACTTTTGGAAAAGGTAAGGGCAGTGTTCTGGAAACTTGGCGCTAAGACAAAAGGGGTTTTTTTAGTAGAGAACGCGCAGACTTGTGTCTTACTGGGGTTAAATTGGACGAGATTTCGTCGACCCCAATCTGAGGCTTCCTCCAAGGTAGCCTCGACTTCAGACACAAGTCTTACCCTGCAATCTGCTAACTGCTCGGGAGAGAGGTTAGCACGGCCTGTATATTGGCTATGACCCGTGCTGTCATCCGCATAGCAATGAATATTACTAGTCTGTAACATATCATTGATATGCAGGATGAACAGGGTGGGCGATAGCACAGACCCTTGGGGAACGCCAGCATTAATGGGCATAGAGTCCGAGCATACACCGTCAACAACGACTTGAATGCTACGCCCGGATAGAAAACTGGCGATCCAGGTGCATAACCCCTCAGGTAGCCCGTAAGACTGAAGCTTCGAAAGAAGTGCCTTATGCCAGACCCGATCAAAGGCCTTTGCAATATCTAGACTGACAGCTAGTGCCTCCCCCTTACTCTCGATGGCAGTAGCCCAGTTGTGAGCGAGGTACGCAAGAAGATCACCAGCGCCGCGACCATGGCGGAAGCCGTACTGCCTGTCGCTAATAAGCTGGTGTTCTTCGAGGTAACCTAGGAGCTGGTTATTAACCACACGCTCCATCACTTTAGAGAGCAAGGAGGTGATCGCAATAGGCCGGTAGTTGGACGGATCTGTGCGGTCACCCTTTTTCGGAACAGGGTGAACATTGGCTACCTTCCACGAAGATGGGACTTTCCCCGAGCAGTACGAGAGAGAGAATAGGCGCGTTAGAACCGGTGCCAACTCTGGAGCACACACCTTAAGCACAATGGCTGAGATACCGTCCGGCCCACTGGACTTGTTGACGTCGAGAGCAAATAGAGCGCTCCTTACCATACTTTGTGTAAAGCGGATTTCCGGCATGGAGTACTCGCAACGCGGGATAGTAGGCGGTGTACTGCCCCCGTCGTCAAGTGTCGAATTCGACGCAAAAATGGAGCAGAGCAAATTTGCTTTCTCCTTTGCGGAATGAGCCAGTGAGTCGTCAGGTTTGTGCAGAGATGGTAACGAGCCCCGACAGAAATTTCCCTGAACAGCTTTGGCGAGAGACCAGAAAGCACGAGTCCCAGAAGGATAACCAACTAGTTTCTCGCCAATTCTGCGGGTATGTGCAAACTTTGCTGCGGCATTATATTATTTTTTGTATTTGAATTTACCATTAGCGTTTGTATTTGAATTTTCCTCATAGTCGGTGTGAAAAGCAGTATGTGTCACTCGGTAGCAAAATTATTTTCACCTCGGGCGTTAACACTTGAATCCCTCACTACGCTCCGGATTATACTTTAGAATCTCTCGCTACGCTCGGGATTCTATAGTATAATCCTTCGCTTCGTTCAGGATTCAATATACGCCCTCGCCGTAAATACATCATTTTGCTCCCTTGTGACACAATCTACTATTGCCTACTTGATTTCTTAAGCTTCTAATAATAGTTTATTTTGTATTTATCACATTGTTACCATTTTCTCAAAGAACAGTTTAAAGACACATTATGACTGCCTATATTAGAGTTGATGATTTCAATCAAATCGTTTATGAAACCATAAGTAGTAAAATTATCAATAATTCAATAAAGATGAACGAACGCGATATTTATCAACAAAGGCTATTGACAAGTGACCCTCCACACACTATCCAATAAAGCAATACAAATATATTTTACGATGCACGTGTCCGGCCTTCGTGATGATCGGTTCAAAGATAAATAAAACCAATCGAAATATAAGCATTCGCGTTGAACATGACAAGCTAGCTAGCGTACTCCGAAATTCGAAGTTTGTATCGTTCCATCTTCCAGCCCAGATAAATATTGTTTTGGGTTATTCTACAGAAATATGTCTGCGACTTATTCCTCTGTCTCCATAATATATAGTATGAAAAAGGGCCAGAGGAATAAGGTGACCGCAGACATATTTCTGAAGAATAACCCTTTTACAGGAGAGCGAGAAAAAAGGCATGGTCCATAGAAATAATATCGAGATAGACAGGAACGAGTGTATCGCCTCGCGTGCTAAAAAGAAGGGCCAGGGACCTTTTTTACCTCGTCGTCAACTTCAGTCGCCGTCAACATTATAGGATCGGATTAGGATATATTAGGAATTCGTGCTATTCTGATTTTGGCAAAACTGTAATCTAGACGAATAAAGAATGATAATTATTTAATTTTTACTTAAGTTTAGTTTAGTAAAGCCATAAAGTGGCTTTTACCGCACGCTACGCGTACAGATAAAGCCGCTTTCTGGCAAGTGTAGACATAAAATTATGTACCAACACGGGAGGTACCTAAGAAAGAAAGCCCTCGATCGCACATTTACGTCCCTCGCTTGCAGCTCGGGGCGCACACAATCTGCGATCTCGGAATTTCTTTGTTTTACCACCTTACTTGTGTAATGTAACTATTATAAGTTACTTGAGATTGTTTGTTTAATTATTTGTACAAAATAGTACTTTTTGATATAAGTGCGGAAAGTAAGTATGTAATTTTTCACGGATCCCGAGGTGTATTGGCCCGAGCCACCAGGCGAGGGTAAATACTCGGGACGAGTGGAAATGACACTTCCGCACGTGTATCAAACGACGTTTTTTAGTACATTTGCGAAAAATGTCGATAAAACAAAAACATGGCACCGGCTGTCACCAATCAGCCAAATCAAAAGAAATTATTTTGAATCGAAACATACAGAATTTAATTAAATTTATATATGAAAAAGCATGAAATATATATATTATTAATTTGTAGTTTACTTATTAGCTTATAAATGTGTTATTTAGCGTTCAAAAATCAACTGGGAAGTAAAAAGCACTAGTGTGCAAAATACAACTTTGCGCACGATTTACAGCTACGAAAAGTACCCGTTTTTGAGCAAGTGTATTAAAATAATTATTTTATACAGTATTAAAAAAAATATATTTAGGCGAAGAGGAAATGTGAACGAAGTGAACTCCAACGATGTATCAAACTTCGAAGTAGACCCTCTGAAACTAATAACAGCAAGAGTTATGGCTCCCAATTTTATTGAACTTGACATCACGCAGCAATCAATAGGTTAATTGAATTTAGTTCTACATATTTGTAAGTAAAATAGTACCCAGTAGGTTATAAAATGGGATAACGGCGAGTAAATCTAAGAAAAAATGGTTTTAATTTTTTTTTTAAGTTACATCATGTGAGTTACAGATTTTTTTTACATTTCTGTAAGATATTTAGTAAATAAGTATTCTCAATTTGTATTTTGACGTTTGGAGATCCTTTACATCTCCAAAACATAATATTTTGACAAAGGAGACTCTTCACATCTCCGTTAATTTTAGTATCAATTTATTTTCTATTTTTTATTTGTCTTGTTTGGACGCATAGAGAGACCCTTGACATCTCTATAAATGTAGTCTTTAAGTTAATGTAATTTATTAATGAAATTATTGTAACACTTTTAAAATGATGAAAAGAGAAACTGGTGAGTTTCTTCCGGCGCTTCTTCTCACCAGAAGAGTCATCAATCATTAATTAAAAAATATATTTTTTGTATATCAATTATAAATTCTAAAAATTGTTAGTATTTCAATAATGTATATACCACAATCTTATTAATCGCCTAGACATGCCCGAATTTAAATAAATGGTTTTCATTAGTTTACATACTGTATACCTGCCTATCCTAACCTACGGCGCCCAAACTTGGTCTCACACCGAAGTTGAAAAGTCTAGACTTAAGGTTTGCCAACGAGCAATGGAACGCTGTATACTAGATGTCCGAACTGATCGCATCAGAAACACCGACCTGCGCTCCAGAACTGGAATCGTGGATGTGAGAGCGAAGGCTGCCTAACTCAAGTGGGACTGAGCAGGGCATGTCTGCCGAATGCTTCCGGAACGATGGGCTAAGGCAACTACCCACAAGATGGCTACCGGAATAGAGGCAGACCGAAAAGGAGATGGCGGGACGACTTGGACACATTTCGCAAGGAGTGGCGGGAGGATGTACTGAATAGGGACGACTGGCGGAGAAGAGGGGAGGCCTTTAGGAGGTAATAAAGAAAGCCCTCGATCGCATATTTACGTCCCTCGCTTTCGCGGCATTTCTTTGTTTTACCACCCTAGTTGTGTAATATACTATTCTATCAGTAGATTACACTTTTGGCGTCAAACGCTAAGCGAAAAACATTAGGTACACGCCATTGCCATACAAATCGACGAACTACTTCTATCTCATTATATTTCTATGGGTTAGCTCAAGAGAGCCGCACTGCGTCTTCCAGTTCGTGGTCTCCATCCAAGAACCTCAGTTCTTCGAGCTATATACCCAGCTCACTAATATAACGATTAATATCCTCAAATATTATGTAATGGATATTTCCCCATTTACTTTCCACCCCAATTTAATACCTAGTTTGTATCTACCACAGTTTCCCAATGTCATCACGAGCGCACATTAGGATAAAGTTTGTGTTTTCAATACATCCGTAATAGGAAAATTACCGGTACTCCGTCAATACAACCGTTCCGCAATTAAGAACTATTACAAAACGATTACGTGTAGATACGTATACGTATACTACTATAATACAATCGTTAAAGTTAAGAACTTCCCGAACGTTTGTTATTATAATGTAATTTATTGATTAACCTTAATTAGAGTTAAGATATCACTAATTTTTCTATGTCGATAAACTCGGCCAAGAGCGAAACGCCGAATTTCACATGTATTTTGGGAACCGACAAACTTTTCATCGTTATATCATTTCATTGGAAGTAATTTTCTCTAAAACTGTTCAACCCTAACCCTATTACTAAGCCTCCGCTGTCGGTCCGTCTGTCATCTTTTGAGCCGTTAGAGGTGGGTAGAGGTTTAGAGGTCGAGAAGTAAGGCGATGCCGGCCGAGTACATATAGATGGCCGAGCGAAAGCGAGGCTAGATAGTTACGATGCTGGCAACCCCATTTCACGCCGAGGTATGTATGTATAGTGCTTTTCTCAAACATGCAATGAAATAAATGAAAAACTCTCCAAGAAAATCAAACTTTATTTTCTAGAGACACTAAAAGTAAAGTAGACAAAATATAAAATTACAGAATGAAAAATTTTCAATTTCCTTTACAAAAACTGTTTCAGTTACAAGGTACGAGTACTTTGATGCCTATTATGAGGCACGTAATGTCAATATTTCATTGTATTTGCTTCTCCCTCTAGACCGCATTCAACGGAGAGCGGCTCGTATCGTCGGCTGCCAAGATATTTCAGATCGGCTCGACTCCTTAGCACTGCGTAGAGATGTAGCCTCGCTCTGCATCTTCTATCGTCTGTATAACGGGGAGTACTCCGAGGAATTGTTCAGATTGATCCCTGCCGCATCTTTTCGCCATCGTGCTACGCGACAATATTCCCTTGCTCACCACTTAGATGGTTGGCAGTCCACAACTGTGCATTTTGCTAGAAACTTCCTACCTCGCACGACTGAACTGTGGAATAAATTGTCACCTGCAGTGTTTCCGACCGATTCGACCTTCAAGAAAAGAGCGTACTCCCACCTGAAAGGCCGGCAACGCACCTGTGACTCTTCTGGTGTTGCAGGTATCTATGGGCGACTATGATTGCTTACCATCAGGCGACCCGTCTGCTCGTTTGCCCCCTATTTCATAAAAAAAAGTTTTACATTATTTACGACTTTCATGGTTAAGGACTATTTCCACCAAGCGGCCCGCATCGGATCGGAACGGAAAGAATTTTATGGCCTTTAAATGATACTGAATCATATGTGTACTGTTTTTAAGTCTAAATTACCAAGCTGCGCACAACAGCTTGACCACGGGCATCTTCCGCGACACGTGATCGTAACCGAAAGTATGCTGCGACACGCGATCGGCTCCGTTCGCTAGCGATCGGCCCCGTTCGGTTGTGGACGTGTGCGATCGGAACCTTTCGGCTGTCGATGCCGCCGTCGCGATGCGGCCGTGACCGGGCGAGGCTATTATCAGTCAATCCTCATTCTCGAAAGTTCAACCGTACGACGCCGATCGTGTGCGTCGACATTCTGTCGGCCGCGAACGGCTGTTACCGGCCGATCGTATGCGTCGACACCATTGACGTATAATAACATAGACACACAGTTTCAAAGAAAGATGTCTATGAATCTGGCGCAAAATCACATTTGTAGTTACACTCAAACATACGCTAATAACGTTAATTTATAAGCTGTATCTATATGAAACTGTCATTCAAAAGATAACTTAGTTCCATGACAAATTTGGAAAACGAACATTTGAAAACTTTGGTTTATTGGCACCTATCCAAAAGTGACTACGTTGTTTACGTCAAAAGTGAGCAATAAATGGACGCTCTTTGGTAAAAGATTCGCGAAGATAATTAAAAAACTATGAAATCACGATGAGTTCACTTGTAATTCTGCTCAATATTAATTGACCCTTAATTAAAGAAGTATATTCCATCTTTCTTTCTTGTTTTTTGCTGCTATTAACGCATTTTTTACGCAACATTTCGCCATTGTTGACAACTTTCGCCGTCTATGGTTGAAACCAGACTAAGTCAAAATGAGCTAGCCAAGCCGATCCGCTAGCACTTTTGTGGGGCCATTTTTTCCGGCTGATTGTGTATCTAGGTATATCATACATCTATGGTCGACACGCTGCCGGACGCGATCGGTTGTCGCCGCATCCGTTCGTATTCTTTTTGATCCGATCCGATGCGGGCTGTTTGGTGGAAATAGTCCTTTAATCTACAGTTAGAATACTTCCGTTAAGTACCAATTACTCTTTGCTTTAACTGTTATGATTTTAAACGTTGACATTGCCAAAATGACGATGACAATTTACTTCCTTAATCACAAGTGCTGTGTGCGGTTTTATCTTACTTTTAGAGGGACCATGATTGTAAAGAATTAAGTTTTGTATATTTAACAAAACGTAAAAAATATGTGGGTGTTTCACTTAAATACGATGGTGAACCATCCATTAATTAACGTTTATGGGTTGGTTTCGCTCCCGAAGTCTCCCGAACCATCCTGTATAATAGACCACTTTTTATTTTAAGATTTCCATTAGAACTTTTATTTAATAGACTCTCCATTGACATTTAGAAGCGAACCGAATATATCATCCAAAACCTTTCATTATCACTCCTAAATCACCAATTACTTACTAACTAATTGACTGTCTAACGCCTTGTTAGCAGACAGTTCAATAAGAAATCATACATCTCGTCACTACTTTGAAAAAACTCGTATCTAAAGACGTCGTAGAGAAAAACGTCAAAGTTACATAGAAACGTTATAATACACTTACTGCGTTTTTAGTTGGAGTCACTGTCAGATACGTGTTTTTTTAAGTAATGACGATCTGTAGAGTAATTCATAGCTTTGGCGTCAATTTTGACTGTAACGTAATATAGTGAACTAGTGATTGGGTTCAAAATATAGCTGGCTCAATATTACAGGGTTTTGTCAGAGTAGGTACACCGAGTACTCGTATCACTCCGGACAAAGTAGGTACATCGCGCCGCGCCGGTCGTCACGTTCTGCCGTCCGCGCACACTCATAGCTGTGCTCATAGTAAATATAGTACATTACACAACTAGGGTGGTAATACAAAGAAAGGCCGAGGTCGCAGAAGTTTGCGGCCCGAGCTGCAAGCGAGGGACGTAAATATGCGATCGAGGGCTTTCTTTATTACCTCCCGTGTTGTGTACATCATTTTAAGTCTACACTTGGCCAGAAAGTGGCTTCTTCCATACGCACAGCGTGCGGAAAAAGCCTCTTTATGCCATGTCTCTCAGACGAACTGTTAAGCTGCTAGTTCAGGAGTCGAATTACATTAGGGACGCAGCTGACGGCAATGTTGTGAATAATCCTACAGATATGCTTTTCATTGCTTACACAATTCCAACTATTTTGGATCTCGCATCTTCTTTCGTTTCGCATTAAATATTAGACCATCTGCTTCAGAATGGAAGGTTGATTTTGCTTTCAAACGATTGAGTAAATACGACCTTTTGTAGACTATCAGCAATTCGAATCGTTTATTTCAATTCTCACATCTCTCGTTCGATCCGTATTCCAGATTCAACTTAATTCTTTATACACTAAGGTCGCTTTTTCTTTGACAAGGTTGAGTATATGCGATATTTTTAAAGTTACCTGATTTGCTCCCCCCTTGGAGGTCGTTCTCCCCTCTCTGGCGAAAGGCACTTTCACTCGACGGAATTCGACAGGCGTGACGTCAGCATTTGCGCAACCTGATGCAACTCGGACCAGATTTTATGCATTTTATTCATTTCGGTTTTTAGAGCAGTGTCATAATTTCTTCTAGAACTTTTTAGTTGCATCCTATTTGATTACCTATATGAAAGGATTGTTAGGTAATTTCTTTGTCTAGATATTTTTGTATGCATAACACGCACTTGACTACGATATCCACTGATGTCATTTCAAAATTTTCGTTCTAACTATTTATCAAGTTTTCTTCACAATGAATAACTGTATATTTTATTTCGTATTTTAATTTATTAAAGAGAGTAACTTTGTGTATGTTGCCTTTCTTCATTACAAGAACAGACAAAGTCTAAAGAACTCCCTCCAGAATGCGTGGTAGGATAAGGAAATACCTTCAACAATAGTTAAAACCCATTTTGATAGTATAGAAAGTAGCAATTGTTACCTAATAAATATAGGATTTTATTACCAAATTGATCTGCTAAATTTGACACTGGCTCTTTTATTGATATAGAAATAAAGTCCATTTTCCACCTTCCTTTTACTTTTTCCACTGCTTTATGACTGATATTTTTTCGACTTGGAAAGTTATCTAAAGCATCACGCTCTAATTGACTGAATATCATCCAACTAATCTATATCTAGTGTAATCAGGATAATCATAATAAAATAACAACATAAATGATCATTTAAATTTATTGTTACACGATAATATTAATCTACATTAGTTTGGTCCAATAAAGTTAGGTATTTATAATTATATCAGCACTAACTGTGCATTTAGTTTAAAATTAAAATCTCTGCAATACCTATCTTACCCGACACCGTGTTTAAAATTGACACTCTTCAAATCTCGGCGGGTGACGAAGTATATCACAATTTACAAATTTTGTCCCCAATAAATACTTATCTATTTGGCACAAAATTTTAATTTCAATCGAAACCCAAAAATAATCCAATTTACCGCCATCGGTAAAAAAAACACTATGACATTACTTGTCATTGTCACAAATCGATTGTAAACAATAATTACGTTGTATATAACAACCTACATTTTAATTAAAATGCGAAAGTACTCTTTACATCGATTAATCATGTAGGTATATAAAAATTACAAAATCTTACACATACAACCTAAATATTTACACAACGATTAACTGCTAAAAGTTCATAGAACGTACACGAGCTTTATCATAGATAAATGGGATAACAATTACCAGCTTTCGACGAGCACAGTTGAAATCATCGACTGACAGAGCTCATTTAGTCGCTGGTAAAAAAAAAACTTAGCTTAACGCACACAGCGTCCCGTCCTATAGAATTCTAGAGAAAATTACCTTTCTCGAATTTTATGGAGGGAGTAAAACGTTGCCTATTAACTCGTCTCGCGATGATGTACCGGTGGACGAGCGTTCGGGCCGAGCTGCTCAAGGCTTGCGTGGACAAGTCTGACAGCCCCCGTGACGACCGCATTACCACGGTTCTAACACACCTTATTTACAATAAATATTTACATATAACTTAACTAAACCTACGGAGTATTCGCTTAAAGGCAATAAGGATGGCAGAACTGATAGACGAGTCGTTGGCTTCGCTCAGTTTTCTTCATAATCCCCTTCTTGTAGTACTGCCGAATGCTCCTCGAGAGCTTGTCGTAGTTCATGGCTGGGCGGTTCTTCCTCTTGCCCCACAGCCTGGCCACTCGGACCGAGTCCTCGATTTTGAACACCCCGTTACCTGCGGACAACGCGACATGAATTAAACATTCCATGTTAATCAGGCGAATTGAGATTCTGCTTAGTTTCGGACGATTGATGTGACACTTTCATGCTTTTGTTTTTCTTACTGACATGGACTTAAATTCTACGTATTCTAAAACAGCGACAAAAGGCCGTAAGTAACATTTGGATAAAATCCTACTTCGTGCCCAGGGCAAGGCGTAAATTTTACTTTACTTCCCTACTTTGATTATTAACTAACTTTATTTTACTGCCTTCTGTGTGTAATATAATGCTTGAAATGCTTTTATGTTTACAAAGCATTCTCAATGCCACATTGTCTTCCTCTAAAACAAGTTATCACGTAACAAATCGATCGTGATACGAAGCCGAAAAAGTCGTCATAAACGTTCTACAAAGAGCCTATTAAACAAAACAATGTGTCTACCTCCTAGCCGAGTCACGACAAAGACTCAACCTTTGCTTTAAGACATTTTATCAAGTACCAGATGGCAAGTAAGCGGCCGGCTCACCTTGGGAACCGAGAATGTCGTTGCTCCAATGAATTAAGCTCAGACAATCGTAAATGTAACAAGAATACTAAAGCGTAGATACTTAATAACGCTTTATGTCCAGAAATTAGCTTGCTAATACGTGATTAATTATATTTGTCCACGTAATGGCTGATTTCCAAGTGCTACCAATCGTAAATAGTATTTGTTTTGCCTATTAACGTTATCTGCTAGACAAAGGAACGTAAATAACATCGTTTGTTGCGTATAATGTTTGTGACCAAACTTCTCTCGATGTCGTGACAATGAGACACGGTTTTAATTATAAAGTATAACTTTATGTATATGATCTTTCTCAATGAACATCTATGTACCTAATTTAGTTTTGTCCTTCTACAGGTGAAGTAGTCAATCCAGCAGGCCAATTCAGAAGTCCGCTATCCATGACGTCCCCAATATAATTTGACACATGGACTAATAAAGACAGTTCGTAATCAAAAGTACTGCGGTCAGTTAAAGTCAATACGACAAGCGAACTGACCATAAGTCAACCCCTGACTAAACTGTAATTTCATTAGGTACTATAAGTTCACGAGGCAAATTATATTACGAACGAGATTTAAGGCAAAGTTCTGAATAGCCTTATAGGTGCTAAGACCGCAAAATCAGACGATTTTTGAATTTCGAGTGGAGCTATATTCTTAAGTGAATAGTATGAACATACATTATAAAGACAATGAATAATGTATAACACGACGGCAGGTTAGCAACGCATACAAATAAGAACAGATTCTGATTACATTAATTAGTTATTTCTAAGAAAACGTGGAATCAATAAACAGCTACTTATGCAGTTTCAGATAATTTAAGTCGATAAACACAAAACGTATTTTTATCCAATAAGTCAAATACGCAAATAGGTAATTATTATTAAGGTGACATCAAGTATATAATATAAAGTATAAGAATATATATACAATTTCACAATAATTACCATTAGTAATAGCATTCATATAATATTGTTACGATAACAACTGATAATGTTAAACGGTACACCACATGTGTGGAGCTTTGTGGAGATTAAGATAATAATAATTAAAATACTTATCAATTTAGTCAAGACCAACTGTTTTACAATAAAACACCGGCCTACATAAGACTTATTCAAATAACACTAGTAAAATTTAAGTTAAACTATTTTAATTTACCTACTGACAATTATTTCCATATCCAAGACCTTGAAACTTGAAATTATATCATGAACGAGCTTACAGATACTGTCATCTCTAGCAATGAACCGCAAAGTGACGATCACAGTAATCTCTTAAAATTAGCGATACTTAAGGACAAATTCTTCTGTCCTACTAATAATATTATAAATGTGAAACTTTGTTAAGATATTTGGAGGTTTGGTTGTTTAGATGTTTGTTACTAAATAAAGTATTAAACGATGAAGCAGATAGACATTAAGCATACAAATAGTATAAGTCCTGCACTAAAATATAGGATACCTACTTTGGATTCCGATAAAAAGTTCATTTGCGATAATAACGGGAATGACGCAGCGAAGACCGATAAATAAATAAATATCGGGGGACAATCTTACAGAAATCGAGTTAATCCTAAACTAAGCAATGCTTGTACTATGGGTACTAGACGACGATATACATACTTATATTAGATAAATAACATACTTAAATAGATAGAAAACATCCATGACTCAGGAACATACATTCGTGCTGATCACACAAATATTAGCCCTTACCAGGATTTGAACCCGGGACGTCTAGCTTCGTAGGCGATGGAACTCCCACTGAGCTAAACGTGTCGTAAATGCTAGTTGACTATACTTAAGTACAAAAGGCCAAATACTCACTTCGATCTAGCCATCGTATCGCGGATCCATGCACATGGGGTGACGCGAGGAGTTCCTTCAGGAACTGCCAAAGGTGTATGTGGGTGCTGCCAGTCTTCGCCTTTACTCCCGTCACGCCGGCTGTCACGTTCACTGACTCTGAGTCCTCATCTGTTAAACAAAGAGAAGAGGATTTAATAACAGAGAGGGTAAGATAACTGAAAATCTGAAAGATGTAGAAAATAAAGAGTTCGAGTAACCTGAGAGAGAAGATGATACTGATAAATAAAGACGAGATAATATGAATAGTTTAATCAAACCTCAAGACAGCGATACCAATACCTAATCAACTTTAATTAAGTAATTAAAGTTAACCACCAAATTATGTTTCCGAAACTGCTTGGAAAAATGTACAATTTTTTGTGCCATCAACGATTTTAAAATGACAAAAACTAAATACAAGGCACCAATTTGACCATGTTGAGTAGTGACACCGTTGATCTCTCAGCGAATAGCCTACTGGTTACATATAAGTGATTGAGTATACAGACTAAAGGAACAGGTAATTAACAAGTGTATAATTATAAAATACCTTTTTTGATACGTAATGATACTGCTAAGTTGCTATTTTATTAAGTTGTAAATGAATCACTGTGAGAGTCATGCATTTCTGTTCTTCCGGTCACCGCATTGATTTTCACATATTTCTCAAGTGACTCATCAATGAGATATCAATCAAAGGTTTCATGTCTATTTATGTTAAGAAAATCTTCTACTTCATTTCCCGTTGACTTGTTGCTGTTTGATTCTGATAATTAATGTTGTGGATGCGTCTTGACGAAATGGCATTATGCTGTCCTCTTTATTTTATAGCATAATTTTATAATTTCTCCAACATTGTTCAACGTTTATCATATAATTATAATAATGAAGAATAACCTACAACTCATAGCGTATGAGCCCCCGATGCATACTAAATAGGCATTAGATGTACGTTCTAAGTATTATATTCGACAATTTAGGACCATTAAGGGCATAATGGGACAACCTGATGATGAACGGTGCGGGTTCGGAGAACTGCGCAGTAAGAAGTAATGGCTTCCCAGACCCTGTGGGGCCTGCTCGCGCGCATGGAGATCGCTCTTAATTTTATTATGAAGAAGAACTGGTATCATAAATAATATATACAACTTTTATTATGACTTTCGTCTTCAAGATACTGTAACACACTTTGGCAAATCTCAGAAACAACCGTGTTAAGAGATGATTACTAGGAAAGGAAACTCCGTTTCCGAGTTTGATGTCTAGGTGCGCTAACAAAATTAGTTTTAGTTACGATACCAATTTACGATCGAAGTTAGTTTTGGTAGTGTTAGGATTTTCTAATCCCGCTATCCCCTGACCTTTGATGTCAGAATCGTAAATAGACACTAAAGTTTACAGCAAAGCACTTTACGACAAGACAGTAAATGTAAATTTTAATGAAATATTTAATTCGGTACCACGTAAAACACATGGCCTAATCTAGAATCAATGGATAGCTGGGAAGTTTATATCCCAACCACTTATGTATTTATCCTGTGAAATGATTTGGTTTGAAGAGATCAAATTTAGAAGGTAGTAAACAAGATACTTATAGTTAGAGGGAGTCAAATTGGAGAAAAAACAATCACCAACCTACTACCTTACATTGAAAAGTGTATTTCGACTGTCTTAACACGGTTTGTAGCCGCGTCATAATTGAATTAATCCATTGAGCTCAATAAGCACCTAACCTAACTCAAAACTCAAGAAGAAGAATCAAGGAATTTTACAACCGAACACGTTCTAGCAGCTCTAAAAGATCTGACGGCGTGACATTTTCTGCTAACCCTTTAAACTTTACCGTTGTATTTTAAGACGTAAGCTTAACTCGGTAAAGTATTTTTAAAGTCAGCAAATGGCATTGCGACCTTGTAAGGCCAGTGCTACTTGCAAGTGGGTCGACGGGAAACACAAAAAGTCGACTCGCTCGACGTATAAGGGTTACTCAGGATGACTGACTCAAGAAGGCTGATTGATGGTTTAACTGTAGTGAATGGCGCGGACCGTTTGGAGTTCATTATATTTTCACATGTAATGAAAATTCTATTGACGGCATTAAGGTCTTTGCCGACAAAGATAGATGGGTGGAGGGATTGAAATTCATTGGTGCTTGCACGGTCGCGTTTTTCATTATTGAATACTTCTAGCAATTCTTGTACTAAGAAGGCAGCCAAAGAATATTTTTGATCATCAAAGTGAATATACCATATTTTTATTGCTTTATATGTTTAAGGTTTTTTTAAGGATTGTTGAAGATAAATGCGCGAAGGCCATCACAAGTCATTTTCTGTATGGCAACCAAGCAGCGTATGTACGTATAAAAGGGTTAAGGGTTAAGGGGACGTCGTCCCCAGACGGTTGTGAAGTTTCCATCACAGTTAATACTACATGTTTATTTTTATTGTTGATTATTTTTGCGTCCATAGGCTGCGGTGACTGCTTACCATCAGGCAGGCCGTACGCTTGTTTGCCACCCTAGTTGTAAAAAAAAAAAAAAAAACAAAAAAAAAAAAAAAAAAAAAACTGCCCTTATGCCTCCCCCCCCCCTCCCACCAGAAAAAAATCCTAGATCCGCCCTTGGGCACAGGACGAAGGTGAGTGGTATAATAAAGAAGAGATCTGAACCGCGCAGAGGGTGACTAGTGAATAGAGCCAGTAGGGAATGATTTAATGTAATACATAACCTGTCTCATAGAAGCATGAAATTATTACCTATCATCTTTTTTTTGACGCTTATCTAACTCGCAACCCTATTTGGCATAGCGATCGTATGACCGGGTGGTCGGCTGTGGCGTTCCCTGGGGTCGAACCAGGTCGCTAGCCGGCCCACCCTGAGTGGATAGGACTGGGTGGGGGCCGGGGGCGCCTTGGATCGAACCAGGTCGCTTGTCCCGGTCCACATCAATTGGTTCGGCTAGGCTATCATCTGCTCTAGTCGATGTTGTAGGTGTCATTATTATTAAATATATCAATATTATCTACATTATCTTGCATGATTCTAACATTTCTTGTTGTTTCCATATTCATATATTCCATATCACCTAGCCTGGTAACTGATACCTGAATTACGTAAATAAAGCAGAATCTGGTCTATTATAATAACATTTGCATAAGCCAGAGGTAGACTGGTGGAATGTGGAATGTCTAACGATTATACATACACCTAATCTTGGGTATCTTAATACTAAGAGTTAAGGACTGTTTTTGAATGATCTATTAGCCTTTTGTATATAGGTAGGTACGATGCAAAAGCTTAGTTGGCGACCTCGATTGGAGTCCTAAAATAATCATGATTGGTTTAAACATTTTCTATTAATTTTAAAACAATTGTGGTAGCATTGCTTCCTTTTTAACCAAGTATTTTTATCATATCGATTATACCTACCTAATACAAATGTTCATTGCTTTGATAACAGGAACTTTCTTCCCTTAAATGTCACCAGAAATAATACTTAAAATTTCAGGAGCAATATTTTATGAAGTCGGTTGCCACTGAAGTTTTTATCTCGACCATCTCTTACTTAAACCTACTGTTTATTTTTTAGTATATTACACAACTAGGGTGGACAAAGAAAGGCCGAGATCGCAGAAGTTTGCGGCCCGAGCTTCAAGCGAGGGACGTAAATATGCGATCGAGGGCTTTAATTATTACCTTCCGTTTTGTGTACATCATTTTATGTGTACACTTGGCCAGAAAGCGGCTTTTTCCGTACGCACAGCGTGCAGCTCGGGCCGCAAACTTCTGCGATCTCGGCCTTTCTTTGTATTACCACCCTAGTTGTGTAATGTACTATATCGACAAGCCCAACGATTCTGCTAAGCACTTTAGCTGTATCAATCGCCTCACTTATGGACAGACAACTGATCCGACCAGATAATTGTGGGCAGCTATTTCCTGTGCCACTATCAGTGTTTTATTAACGGTTCGCTGATAACATCGACTACAGTTGTTTACAATTCCGTACAATTCTTAAATGTGTTACCAATTATGTATATATTGGGTTACCCAATATTTCCAGTAAATACCAAATATTGACGGAATTTTATTGGACTTTTTGAAATAATAGACTTTTCAAAATTCAGTCAATCAAAATAATTTATTTCTTGAAGTAAGTAGGCCCTTAAGGGCTCTTTTACATGTCTGATTCTATTCTTTTCTTTTGGCGCTTTGGGTAATAAAACTTCTGGTGAGAAGAAGCACCGGAAGGAACTCACCAGTTTTTCTTTTCAAAAATATTAAGTATTACAACAATATGACATTAACACATGAGATTTCATTAATACATTACATTAAACTTAAAACTACATTTTTAGAGATGTAAAGGGTCTCTAGGCGTCAAAACAAGACAAATAAAATAATAGAAAATAAATAAACTAGTAAAAGTAATGGAGCTGTAAAGAGTCTCCGTTAACTCGTTGTTTTATTTCAATTAAGCGTTGTCAATAATTTTAAAATGATTACTTATACAAACCACGAATAGCAGATAAGATTAAACGAAATGTATTCAAATACCGCGAATAATTTTATATAAATAATAAAAAAAATATTGGAATGATGGCCATGTGTGCTTTTTTTTTGAAGACTGACTAACTCGCAACCCTTATTGGGCATAGCGATTGTTTGACTGGGTGGTCGGCCGTGGCGTTCCCTGGGGTTGAACCAGGTCGCTAGCCGGCCCACCCTGAGTTAATCGGACTGGGGGCCATGTGTGCTATAAAAGCCTCGGCTCGAGTCATAAGGCAGCGAGTTAGCGTGCGGGACACCCGGCCGTATATCATTGGGCCGTTTGTCCCCAGCCTCCGGTGTATGTGGGCCGGCCATAGCAGAGGGCGCAGCTTACACCAGCGTGCCCACTAATGCACGCAAATAACAGAAGTATAGGGAACGTGCACGACGAAGGTGCTGCCAACTGGTGCCGCCAATGTAAATCATATACCCTCTCATGCTGGGGCCACATTGGCGAAAACGCCGTTAATAACGTTAATTTATCGCGTTGAAGGACGATTAACGTCAGTGTAGCTACGACTTACTATATTTGACATTGACACTTACATATTATCATTGACATTGACAGCTTGATTTGACAGGGGCGATAGTTTCCTTTATTGTCCGCCCGTGTCTCTTTTGTCGTTTAGTGCTGCCACCTATAGTTCGTGCACGTTCCCTATAGGTTTACGCGGGCTTGTTTTCCGCAACTCGGCGACAGAGCGTATTTTGCGTAATGGACTTAACTAATACATAATGAAAAAATAAACGGCTTCTAACGAACCCATTCAATAAGAAATTCTTTTCTAGATCGAAGTGTTCTTGGCACTATTACAAATCGAGAACCCAAAAAGTTACCGTTACTGTATGTGTTAAGGTCTTATGGTTACCAAATTTCACGATACACACCACGCAAGTCGTAACCACGCTTGGTTTTATACCAATGATGTTGTAACTACTTCGTGCACCCTATGTAAAAAAAAATGAAAAATTCGTTTGTATTTACAAAAAACTGGGGCTGATTTTCAAACGCGTATCGTAAACTGGAGTTACTTTGATCCACGAGATAACATTGATCATAAATTTTTGATCTACAATGTATTTGTCTCTGAACGAGTGGATAAGATATCATTGGTATTTTCGTCGGATCGATCGGATTTTTAACCGACTACCAAAAGAAGGACGGTTCTCAATTCGTCTGTATGTTTTTTTAATAACTCCAGTTTACGATACGCCTAAAGCTTAGGGGCAGATCTTCACCGGCAGTTAAGAGCCTAAGCTGTTCCAATAATCTGTGGCGTTTCTAACGGTTGATCACAATGCACGCGACGAGACTGATGCATTGCCGTGCCACATCGCATTCGGTACAGATAGACCGTTGGCTACTTTTTCCACTTTTTATACAATTCGCGACCCGTTTGCAGCGGACAGGTGTAGAGTAACCAGCGGACAGGTTGGTCGGCGTACGCTAAAAAATCCGCACGATGCTATGAAAGTCTTTAGTTCAAACCACTTTTTAGATTGCACAGTAATAATACTAATGTGAAATACCTGATATACTAGGTCTACTGTACTGCTCTGTATTATACAGCGTGCTAAAGTCTAGTTATGAAAATCTGTAGTAGTAGTTACAGTCTGATTTTTCAGAGCTGTTCTAGATTCATGTTGGGTAGGTTTTGCGCACGTCTCACGAATCATTCTGTATAGTGGTTTAAAGTTTAAACTGTATGCTTGCTGTAGTTTAGGCGTTGACTATCAATACCTTATAATCATAGAAATGTTTTAAATGTATAAATAGATACTAAACAGCTGAAGTTAAGCCGAAGCTAATAAATTTAAACATTTTATCATACAATCTAAAGACTACCTACGACTAGCCTAGGGATTCTGGAAGAGAAAGGTTTCCAATACATGCAAGAATCGTTGGATATGTATAAGAAGTGAATATGTATGACAGAACAAAGATGGAAGGCTAATACATCTGTCTCTATCTACATTAATATTAATTAAACCTATCTAATCTTGCGTATAACCTCTTTTGCTAGTGATGATGAAATCGATGGAATTAATCTTTAATAATTTATTATGATAGTATTAATGTATTAATGAGTCACATTGGCTGACAAATTACTTACCAGGAGGCCGTTATCGCTAAAATTGAATGAATTATTCATATCGTTAGAGTTAACAGTCCAGTGATAACAAACTCGTTTCTATTGTTTAACAAACTCTCGTAAGATATATTTCAACTGATCAGTACCTATCGAAACGTTAGAAACTTATGTAATCATTTTTAAAATTCCAGAAAATACGAAAAACTTTATTTGTCCTTTATTTTATAGGTGACAGAAGGTGATATTGATATGGCACTTTTGTTATCATTGTTTGTTGAAAGTTTTGCGTGTTGAAGGCTCTGTCCAGGTGAGACTTCAGCCATGTTCATATTTAAAGAACAAGATACGGCGGTATACACAGTTGCATCGATTTGAGAAACTCAATTAAATGTAAATATACAGGGTGAAATTTAAATCGTGAATCGTAACCACGTTTACCGGTAAAGCTACTTAAGACTAATACAGAGCACTAGTGTTAATTACAAATAAACACCCGCTTAATTAATTATGAACAAAACGGTGGAGGCGCTTATACCATTAATCGTAATAAAACTGAATTATTTTATGAGTAAATACGATTTAAATAGGTGCTTATGTTGACAATGTCGACGATGTTGACATTATTGACAATACGTGCCAAAATTCTATCCAGCCAACTTCAATATTAGGAGGTTGGATATCTAATGTTGAAATTTTCATGACAAATACGAAACATTAATGTAGGGTGACCACGAGATTTTAAAAATTAGGATAAATTAAATTAAAAGTGGACAAAATAAAAACGTACTTAATTTAGGTTTAAAAGCATTGTAAGTTATTGTTAACTATGTATAGACTACAAAAAAATTATAACGATTCACGATTTAAAATTCACCCTGTATATAATATATGTGGACTACAGAAATATATCGAGATAGAAGGAAATAGTTCGTCGATTTGTATGGCAACCAAGCGTGCCACGTTTTTCGCTTGGCGTTTGACGCCAAAAGTGTAATTTAGTGATGGAAAACATAATTTTTCCATTTCATTTGGTACTATTTGAACAATTAATTATACCGTTATTATCAGATTTCTAAACATGATAATAATATGGTCGGCAACTGAAGTTAACGGCGTGCAAAGTAGGGCGCCGTCACTGTTTTTTAGCTTGCGAGGAACATACACTTTTTCCTTGTACCTCGATATATTTCTGTGGAGTTGACAATACAAATGTGCCATGGCAACTCATACAAAACGCTGTCGAAAATTGTATGAAACTAGCACCTGCTGCGATGCGGGTTTGGGGTCATCCACAAAGTACGTCACACGATTTTTCAGACTTTTAGACCCCCGCCCCCCCTCCCATGTCACACTTTTCCCTAACATATTTGACCTCGTTATTATTGATACCTGATAGAAACCAGCTTCTTTAGAGACCTTATGTACATTTTCCTGTCAATCAGCCTAGCTTGTTCGGACTGGATTTCCACGAGGCAGCTTAGTAGATAGATAAAAACTCTATTCAACCACCACGAATACAGGATGAGAAATACCGAGACAGAGTGTTCTAGATATGAAACTATAAGTTTCCAATAAACTAGATACAATTTTGAATGATATGCCTCGAGCAGGATTCGAACCTGCGTCTCCAACGGCTCTCCCAACACAAGCGCACTACCAATTACGGGTTATTCTTCAGAAATATGTCTGCGATTTATTCGTCTGTCTCCATACATTTAGTATGAAAAAGGCCCAGAGGAATAAGGTGACCGCAGACATATTTCTGAAGAATAACCCTTACGCCACCGAAGGGATACCCAATTTTTCAATCAGTCTCGTTTTTTTTTTCAATAAACTAGCTGGTCAGATAAAGGGCACGTACCTTCGCTCATGTCGTCGGCTGACGGCAAGGCGGGCGCGGGCACAGGTGAGGGCTGGGGTTCCGTCCACTGCGTCGCTCTCCACGCCTCGTGCCGAGCGGCCTTCCAGATCTCGAGCTGCGCGTATAGTGTGCTGCCAGCCTAAAATAAAACAATATGGTTAGGGTAGTGAAGGATTTTTTACGGCATATGTGGAATACTTTCGGGCTGTGTCCACTATAGGGCAATATGTGTGGGGATGGGAGCCGGGCAGGGCTAACAGCGCTTCAAGAATCATAGACAGGAATTTCATAAAAGTGACGTTTTTACCGACTCGATATCATAGCGGATAGACCAAACAATAAATATTTTTACTAAAAAAAACCCGACCGCGGTGCAGTTTACCCAGTGACACTCGCACCATAAAGACGAATCTAATGATGTATCATTTATCAAAATCGGTTGTGCCGTTGAGTAGTTACGAGCGGACATAGGAACGGACATACATACATACATACAGGTCAAACACATAACCCTCCTTTGGGCTTCGCTGCAGTCGGGTAAAAAGGAGGAAACGGGACAACCTAAAGACTTTAAAACATGAATACAGTTATGTACTTGGTGTTCTTGCTGTACTTGCAGATTTTTTTTTTAAAGGACTCCGCTCTTTGCATATTTCCTTCCACTATCTTCGGCCAGATTAACTCTGCCATAACAACAGCCGGACATAACACATACATGTCGAAAAGGAGCGTGAAAAATTATCCGACACCACCGTTTTCCTAGCAACTAGCTGCCTCCCTCCTCCTCCTCGCGTCGATCTCCTCATTGCTGAGGGAGGGGAATTAGCTGCCTAATCAAATGTCAAATACTTAAGTGTACCCCATTTTCATCATATATTAATTGGCATTTAAAAGTATGTCGGAAGTAAATTTTGCGTAAAACGCTAAATTCTACAAACTTAGTGGCATTGTCGCGGAATAATAGCCAGTTAGCTCAACCTCAACCAGTTAGACGTTGCATTTTCAATAGCCCGGCCCATGCGTGTGCGCATACTAACAGCATACTTGGACAAAAGCTTCATTCATGAGTTGGGGTCGGTGACCCTGTCATAATCACACTAGACGCATGATACAAAACAATTTGTAAGTTTGAATGAGCACTGCAAATTCTTGTGTAAGTAATGCGAAGTCGTAAATGCCGGTTTGTATACCAAATTATAATATTAGCGGGCAATCTTACACAAATCGAATTAGGCGCAAACTAACTAATGCTAGTAGATATAATGGTTACTAGATGGCGAGATACATACTTATATAGATAAATAAATACTTACATAGATAGAAAACATCTCTAACTCAGGAACAATTACTGGTGCTCATCACACAAATATTTGCCCTTACCAGGATTCGAACCCGGGACCTCTAGCTTCGTAGGCGTGTCACTCCGACTAAGCTAAACGTGTCGTCAACATTTTAATTCATGATATCAGAACCGTATATAAATTAAGCATTCCTAAGTAATAGAATTAATGACTTTCGTAACGTAGAGACTCGTTTAGTTGACCGAATAAATTAAAATTTCAATTAACAATTCAGTGTAAGTAATTGAGTGAAATATTTCTAGACGACGCCAGGAATTTTCCTTTAAAATTTATGTGTTGGATTGTTTCGTTAATATTTAATAGCGATTTAGATAAATATATCTCGAATTCATGAACAGGTACACGTTCTTGATACATGATACCTATGATTATTATATTTCTATCCGAAAAGTAAACACTAAATTTCAAATTTGAAACGTTCATTTACCGTATTAATTGTTCAAAGTTTCTAGTGTAGCCTACGAAATAATATTAAGTTTAGTTAAGTAGAGTTAAGTGACTAAGCTGCCTATTATTGAGGGGTTACTATTATGTTGCATAATCTTTTTTGGTCGAATCATCATTTGGCAGAATTCATCATTTGGCATAATGCATTTTATTCTGAAACTTTAAACTTTTCGGGATTGTTATGTTACAAACCTAACCTAACCTAACCTATTTAACAGGATAATGCCTTAAAGAGTCCTGAAAATTCTACAGTTTCAGAAAAAAATGCATTATGCCAAATGATGAATTCTGCCAAATGATGATTCGACCAAAAAAGATTCTGCAACATAAGGCGTACCCATTATTGAGCTATGCAGATCAAAAGAGAGAACGCGATCAAAGTATCCCCTTCCCATTTTATGAATTTATTATAACCGCGTACACCATATATTTTAAGCGTATAAAATAAAAGTTACGACCTTGAAAGTGCATTTTAGGGCGTAAACACCATCGGCAAATAAGTGAGGTTAGTTGCCTCGACTTTCATCGAGAGAAAGTCCCCGTTACGAGCCAGCTTGAACGAGTACTTAGCTACTTAACGATTAGTCGCCTCTTTCAAGTCACTCGCCCGCCGAATGGTCGAGTTACGTAATTATATAGGCTAACTTGCTTGTTTTGTTACACCTGTTAAGTGGTGTCATAGTTTTAAACAGACTTTTATCTTAATAATTATTTCATAATTGTATTCTGTACTTATTAAGGTGCAAAAAAGTGTTAATATACAAATAAAAACGCAAAAATCGCAAAAATCATTATTTGGTCAAAGTAAAATTACCTTCCTACCGAACCTAACCCATGACGATAAAATAATTTCAATATGAGACCCATACTAAGATTGTTTTTCACCGTAATGCGTCATATACATAAGCATTCCCATACTTTTTTTCTTAGATTATCAGAGTGTCCCACTGCTGGGCACAGGCCTCTCTGTTAGATTTCCATAACTCCCTAGGGGTCATCCACAAATTACGACACACGATTTTTTCAAATTTTTAGACGCTCCTGCCCCCATGTCACACTTTTCCATCTTTTTCGTACTATTTGCTGCAGCCTCCAGCCAATCGGCTAAAAATGCGTCTAAGTCGTCCCGTCATCTCCTTCTTGGCTTCAGAATCATTAAGGGCGTTTACTTTAACAGACACAAATGAGATATAGGCAGTATCTAAAACTGTAGAATGAATATAACAATTAAAACCTGTCTAAGTATCACCACATCACAGTTACAGACTCATCACTTGTTTTCCTCATTGCATATCAACAATCACAACTCACAAATAACCAGCGTAACCACTTGCATAACGCCCGATTTCCTTAACGGATTTCCTTGACTAGTGACGTAACGAAACCGGGACAATCGTGCGGACGTCGTTACGCCACTGCGCCTGAAATGGGTCCCTTAATTAAGCTGGCTTATGATGCAAGGGCACTAAAATTACAGGCACTAGCACTATCGTTATACAATGTTATGCCACTTATAGCATACGCCACTGCTTACTGAAGCTACCAAAAACAATTATTATTATTGAGAAAAATAAGTACTTAACACATTTTTTTTAAAGGCGTTATTGTTACTTAGCAGTGAATGTTGCATAAGTTTTAGGGTTGTATGTTTAAATTATAGCAGTAATAGAATGTGTCACTCAAAGAATCAGCGAATATCATATTGCCTTACATTATCATATCATACTAAATTAGATAAAATCCTAAAAGTTAAATATCGAATTATGACTGATATCGAACCACAGGCAGCAACGGGTGATGTAAGCTGACAAAAAAATATTAGGAAGCAATTACATTCAGGTGATGATCTAAGGAGCACATTTTACGATGCGGTACGAATTAAAACGATCTATATTTAGTGCAACGTGAACGTGACTCGTCTGTAATGTAAGATATGACGAATGAGATTACATAAAAAATTACGGGTATTAAAGACGTAGGACAAATATTAAAAAACCACCAAATCTTTGATCGAAAAGGGGAAATGGAGGGAGGGGGGGGGTGCTTTAAATCACCCTTTCTATACAAGCCTATAATATTGGTTGAAAATAGTGTCAAGTTACATGTAGTAAATTCATATTAAAGAAGAGGAGAAGATTAGGCAATTGGAAAATAAGCTGATTAAAAAATTAACAACGATTTCCAAAAGTCATACTTGAAATAATTATCACAATATTAAACGATAATGATGATTTATTGTTTAAAAATATTGAGCAAGAACACGCGTTACAATCAATAAAACATTCACTGTTTTGTTTGACCTGCTTGTTTAAATAAAATATTTTCATCAACTTTAAGATAAAATTCTTGAAACGACTTCCACGTGACGACATTTAAAAAACAAAAACGGAAAAGAAGATACAGAAAGAATAGCAAGTATTCTTTTATTTCGAAAGATAAGTTGTTTAATAAAGATCACCAATAGCAGATCAATGAACATGGAATGTATATGTATAGTAATAAAACAACTTAAACGGATTAAATCGCGTAACATTTTACTATGAGTGATAATCGCTGAAACCGAAGACAATATTATGGAATGTATATGTCACGTGAATGTTGGTCCAAAAAAAATTTATAAAAGTATTTTTTTAGAAAGATATGTAGATGGAAACGAAAGTATTAAGAAAACCAGATTCAGTTCAAAACACGCAGGAATGCTAACTGCCACTAATGTCACTAAGTAGCTGTTACTAATTCAGAACTTTACCGTCCATTTCGTTGCTAATATAATTTGACCGTCCCGATGACGGTTCAAGTGCCTTGCACGCCATTGAATAACTCCCGTAGTGCTGAAGTTTTACCGAGGCATGCCTACCGCCACGAAGTCCGATAGTTGTGTTGTGACAGCTCTTAGAACTAACATTTGTTCAAGCACAAAAATGCATCTCACCAAGTAACAATTGTTTCTTTTAAGTAAATAAAAAAACGACGAGAAGAATTTTGACCCACCGATTATGAACTATTATTACTAGTTCACGAGTCAAATTATATTAGGGTTGAAATTGGCAACAAATTTGTGAATTACCCTACTGATTATATATTAATAAGTCTGATTATAATAACATATGTATTGCGATTATAATAATATTATTAAAGACTTTGGACCAACGGCATGCCCTCAATCGCTGAGGTCAGATGATTAACGCGAATGCCACCCAAATTATATTTTTACCTACATATACATTGTTACACTGTTTTATCACACAAAAACCAATTTATGCCATACCTGGCCGTAAAGTGGTTTTTACCGCATACTACGCGTACGATAAAGCCGCTTTCTGGCCAAGTGTAGACATAAAATGATGCCCTCGATCGCATATTTACGTCCCTCGCTTGCAGCTCGCGCCGCAAACATCTGCGATCTCGGCCTTTCTTTGTTTTACCACCTTGTGTAATGTTCTAAGTATTAAAGTATGTTATTTCCAAATTCCACAGCGAGGGTTGCCCACCCCATAGATGATCTGTCGACCTGGTTAGGGACGCCGAAGCCTTTGGGGGAGAACTATGTTTAGCAGTTGCGACTGCAAACCGGATTAAATGATAATGATTTTTTGAGATTACAAATGGAAACGAATGGAAGAGGAAATGGATAGTAAACGCAAAGACGTGCTTTTAGATTTCCTACAATAGTTATTTACTATCTAGACTTGCATGGAATATGCCTTCTATGTTAAAATACTTACATGACAATTTTCTGTTATATAATACGATTGATGGTTATATTGGAAGGTATTCTTCTTGGAAAAAAGCATGAAAGAATAGTTAACGCGGTAAGAAGTGCAAGCAAGCTGTATTCTGCTCACAGCATAACAAATGAATAAATGCTGATCATGATCTTAAAATATCACAAACTCTGTCGCACATAACGTTACATACGTTATAAATATTATTGCTGTCCTTGTCATAAAACGAATTTCTATATTGACACTCAAAGTGCGTCTTGCAAATAGAGTTAGTTACCTGAGGTGCTCTCTGGTTGAACTCATCTTCAGTGAGCGCCATCAGGGCGGCGCCATCCATCGCGAAATACTCCGTCGGCACCATAGGCAAGTTGAAGGTCTGGAGCGTAAACACCACCCAGGATTTCACGTTTTCTGCGCTCCAGAGCATTGGATCTAGGAGGAGAGATATCAGTATTAAAATCAGTGGTTGCCTAGTCCGCTATAGGGAACGTGCACAAACTATAGGTGGCAGCACTAAACGACAAAAGAGACACGGGCGTACAACAAAGGATACTGTCGCCCCCGTCAAATCAAGCTGTCAATGTCAATGATAATAAGTAAGTGTCAATGTCAAATATAGTAAGTCGTAGCTACACTGACGTTAATCGTCCTCCAACGTGATAAATTAACGTTATTAACGGCGTTTTCGTCAATGTGGCCCCAGCATGAGAAGGTATATGATTTAGATTGGCGGCATCAGTTGGCAGCACCTTCGTTCCCTATTAGAATTTGGGCTGCCGAAAAACGCAGTCAACTGTTAGTAGCTGTTTCTAGGGTTAGCAGATGGACTGAACCGCTGAACTTTAAAACTAATCTAACGCAAATTTGATGAGTTTTACTTCGAAGCAAAAGTCATATTGACATCATCTATGTTTATAGATTCTGTTAATTGAACCATTAACGTTTTTTTTTCTATTTTATCAAAACGATTATTGATCTCAAAGGCCGTAGCTCTGTTAATTATCGAGTCAACCAGTAACATCCACAGTTGACAGCTTACGTAATCAGCCAGTTCTCAGAAACCATTTATATTTATAATCGCTATGTACTTAGGCAGGCTTGGCCGCTACGTGGAAACATATTTTTTTGCCTCAAGACGTGACGTCATTGATGACCGGCTAACAAATGTGGTTATGTTCGAGCGTAATCTTCATGCCATATACATGCGTGCGATTAAGTTGTGTGTATTGTATAAGTGAGATATTATAGATGTCGTTTAATGGTAAAAAAAAAGAATGTATGGAGTGATTTGTGAGTAATCACAGATATTGCTCACCTGGTGAGATTCCCAGTACATTGCATGTGTCGTCGACGTCTCTCTTTGATTGTTCGATGGCCATGCAAAGGACTCTGTCTATATCGGGAGTGACCAGTGCGTCTTCTGTGCCAGCCCCACCACTGCTCTCTTCCATCTTTATACTCCCCAACTCAATAGGAATAGGCCTCAGATTTAACCTCTTCTGGAACGATGTGTCCTCAAGAACTGATCTTAAGAGGTTGTGGTCTCTGGGCTCTTCGATTTCAATTTTAGGTGTGATGTATGTATGTTGGAGATTCTCTTGGGAAATCTGGTTCTCTTTTAACAGCTCCTCAATGTCGATGTATTCGTCATGCTGTGGTACGGGTGAGGAGTAGTGGTTGGTGCTGCCGTATGAGGCGCAGGAGCCAGAAGGGGACAGAGGGTATGGCGATGCAAACCCGGGTACTGATAATCTGTTGGGTTCTTCTTTGATGTAGACGTTTGGGGAGTAAGAGAGGGAGCTGTAAGGTGAAGGTGGTTGGAGCGCTACAGCGGGGATGGATCCTTCGTCTGAAGATGGGGAGGGTGTGGGGTATCCTTCAAAGTCATAAAGGCGTTCTAGGAAGCCAGTGTCTTCGGGGTATGGTGGTGGGGGTTTGGAGTGTGTTGTGGGGGGGTGGAGCATGGGTTCCGGGGGGGAAGCGGCGCCGAGGTAGCGCAGCAGGTGCTGGAGGTCTGTGGGGGAGGCGGGGACGGCGCGCTCGCCTTGCGTGGCCGACGGCGGGCTCAGGCCTGACCGCGGCACCGTCTGTGGCATCTGAGGACAAAGAAAACACCCATTCAGTTCTGTTTATACTATTAAAAGTTCTTATATAACTCTGACGTGGTTAACTTATTAACTGATAGAGTTATATGCCGAATAGTAGAACACTTCGCTGTCATGTAAGAGTAGGCATGTGCCCAGCAGTGGGACGTATATAGGCGGATCATGTTGATGGGTAGAATACACGCAGTTGAATTGATGATCTTGACCCGACTACGGCTAAACAAAGGGAGGCTACTGATTCTAAATATGAGAAATTGAACTATTGTTGCTATCAGTTAAAACGTATATGTAATTTTTTTAATGATCATGTAGAAGTTATGATAGCAACATTTTAGTTCTGGGTGTTTATCATTAAATAAAAACAACAAAAGAGATAAAAAGAAGGGCGTAATCTACATAATATGTTATACTGCAGCTCACTTTTGACATAGTTAGATAACATTTTAGACCTCAAATAACCTCTTAATCATTGCACAGAAGGCGTATGATATTTGCTTTTATCACTTTACATGTCTTTTTTTATTTTAACAATTATCAAAATGAGGTGTCTTATCTACCACCAATTTACGAGTAGATCGCAGCATTGAAAACTATTATTTTGTGAATATTTTAGGTGTGTCATCAACAATGCCAATGAGAGACCTCATGGCAAATACCAAAGCTTTTTATCACGTCATTATTATAATCGTCACACATTAGATCACCGTTCGTGACGTCAAACCACTCTGCGATCTATCGCCAGATGCTGTAAAGAAAACACTCCGAACCGAAAATATATTTGAAGTAGACGAGTTTGTTTACTTGCTCAAAAATGCCTAAACTTGTATAGGCAAAAATCTCATCTACATAATGTTGGAATAGAAGTAACGCCTTAATATATACAAAAAAATATTCCTTTAAATTTTTGTTGTAGCGTTGATTATTCAGAAGTCTATCTTTTGCTTATCGAAAGTAAAATTAACGTCAATTGATATGGAATGACTGATATTTTCTGTAAGATAGGGGCTCGAAATTATGAAATATCTTAACACTTTCAGGAGCACAACGTCTGTAGATGTCAAATATGTGGGCTTATCAACGCTTAATTGCATTTACCGTATACGAAAGTGTTAAATATGATAGTAAAATAAATGAATACGATTTTACTAATATTAAAATGTCAAAGCTTGTGAAGATGTTTAGATGTTCGTGACCAAATAACGCGGTAACGCTAGTGCAATATGAAAAAAATTGAGAATTTTGTGTGATTTATTTTTTCTTTTTAAGAAGACTTACTCTGAGTAATGCCAAGAAAAGACCCATTCTATCCCACAGCACCACCATAACTAACAAGATCCAACGCCGTGAAAATTGGCCGCAACACCGGTCCGTACAGGAAAACGACTTCCTCGCATTTTCATTACTTTTTTATGGAATAATCGCTATTGTATTCATATTTCTCACGACAACTAGTTTCGATTGTTTATCGACACGTGGGAAAATCGACTATAAGTACGTTATCAGAGGAAAACAAAGAATGGTATAGCGTAGCATACCTCTCTATGTGGTTATAATCTTGCGTAGCAAGTTTTATAACAATGAAGAGTTAGATTGGAACATCCTATAGAGATGAATAAAGGATTGTTTGTTAAAACACGTTTCTTTCGAAACCTACTTAAAATTAATAGTACATTACACAACTAGGGTGGTAATACAAAGAAAGGCCGAGATCGCAGAAGTTTGCGGCCCGAGCTGCAAGCGAGGGACGTAAATATGCGATCGAGGACTTTCTTTATGACCTCCCGTGTTGTGTACATCATTCTATGTCTACACTTGGCCAAAAAGCGGCTTTTTCCGTACGCGCAGCGTGCGGAAAAAGTCACTTTATGGCCAGGTGTGGCATAAACTATTTTATCACACCTGTGATTTGCGAGCGAGCTAGAAGCGAAGTTCCATACAAATGTCGCTCGCGTCGAACTCGCTGGCAATTTGTCGCAACTGGTTTTGTATGGGAACTCGCCCGCGGCTCGCCCGCAATTCCCAGGTGTGATAAGGCTCTTAGAAATAGTCACGGGTTATGGGCATACATGCTTCAACTGTCAACTTTATTACTAACGGGTTAAGATCGACTTCAGTTTGTACCACACGAATGACGTATTTGTGGTCTCAAATGATAACCGATTATTTGACAACCGTTTCCTAACTTCAGTTCTTGGAAATTGGCTTTATTGACATATCAAATTAAAGATCGATTGATATTCGTATTTTATCTAGATCATTTACCTAAAAGATAGATATGGAAGACGCTGACTGACAATTTTATGAGATTAAAAACTTGAAAATGTAAGTTTCTGATCAACATATTTTTAGAAAATTTTCTTGTCGATAATACTTACTTTTTTTAAATTAACTGCATGTCAAATCCAATCAAATAAATAATAATAAATTATGGTTTATTTTAATAAACCCAAAGAGTTTCGGCTCATTTTCTTTACGTTAAGATATTAATTCAACCAATATATGTAGGTACTTATGCCCAGCCTATGTCCAGCACTGGACTGATACAGGCTGATGATGATGAATTAAGATATGTACCATCATCAGATCAGCCTGATGGTACCGTAATATTGCATTGTCATCCAACCTTAATGTATATGCAAAAACTTAATCTCATCGGGTTGAGGAAAACTATGAAATTTGGCTGCTAAATTTAACCTGAACAGACATACAAGCTTGTATACAAGCCTAAATGATAAGTAGAGTATTCCAAAAAAGGCCATTTTCTTCATTGTGAAGTTTTCTGCCAATTTTATGTTATTTCTACAAATACGAGCTCTTTCCAAATAGAAGAAATAAAGCGTCCCAAACTTTCCTTTGTTATTGTTATACAAAGTATATGTAAAAATGGTAACACAATGGAAAATAATGTTGGGATAATTTTCTGTCCTATTGGTACAAACGAAGACACAGTTAAGTGACCATCAGTAGTCGTTAATACATTGTAATAAGGGTGACAAGTGGTCAGTTAGCAGTGTCTTCGATTGTACTGTAAAAGCCTGTGATTCTAAATGAAAACAACAGAAAATTGGCAGAAATTTGCACAAAGAAAAAGGATTTCTTTTTATAAATTCTCAGTATTTTAATTTGAGGAACGAAATGGAATGTTTTAAACAATTATATATTTTTTATAAGCGGATAAGTCGTTTGGGGTTACCAGTTATAAAACCCAGTTAATCGCTCAATAAGTAAACCACAAATTAAACTTAATTCGTGGAATTGACAAACAAACATAGTTTTGCGTTAACTCCAGACACATCCGCAATTACTTTAATTCTAATTTGTTGAATTAATAACTCGCATTCCAACCACCCGGAATCAAAACCAAGTCTATCAATCGTAATGTACGATAGGCATGGCCACAGAAAATCGAGATAGAAGGATATATAGTTCGTCGATTTCTATGGGAATTAAGCGTGTAAGATTTGCGATAGAGGTTTGACGTAATTTAGTGATGGAAAACATAAATTTTATTTTGGTGGTATTTTAACAATTAAGTTATACCATTATTATCAGATTTATCACTAACAAACTAAAAATAGATTAAACTGAATGCATGTTGTTTAATATGACACGCGCTTATTTTCGTATTAAAAAGTTTTGCCAAATTCAAAATTATTTAAAAGGTTAGGTTAGGCTGAATGTTACTGATATAGCTGTACACACCGGCGACGACTGGGAGAGACACACATGACTCACACACGCACACCTTATAACTTACGTCGTGTCATGCATGTCTCAGCCGGCCTCGGCGAGTGTCTACAGCCGGGCTAACAACCATACCCACCTACTAGTTACCATGCCTCACCCAATCACCGAATAATCGCGGGCGGTTAAACCGCTCTCCTTCCTGGTCGCATTATTAACCATTTTCTATTTCCCTTTCCCTGTAGGTAATGTAATGTAATGAATGAGAATCACAATTTTCAGTTATTCTCTAAAGCACCATTCATTCTACAATAATAGTTATCTGAACCACAGAATAGTACATTACACAACAAGGGTGGTAAAAAAAGAAAGGCCGAGATCGCAGATGTTTGCGGCCCGATCTGCAAGCGAGGGACGTAATATGCGATCGAGGGCTTTCTTTATCACCTCCCGTGTTGTGTACCTCATTTTATGTCTACACTTGGCCAGAAAGCCTTTATGGCCAAGTGTGGCATAATAATTGTTTTCCTACGTTCAGAACAACAAGTTTCTCTTTCTAACTAAAGTAACGTTCGGGTCCGACCACCGGACGGAACGCACCGCATCCGAACGTTTCTCTCTATCGCATAGCCGTGCTCTTTCTGGCCGCTGGAGAAGCCCCTCCGAAAGGGCAAAATTTCGTACCAGAAATTGCGGAGTGAGGCACCTACAGGGAAATGGTTCATTGTTCAACCAGGAAAGCGAGCGGTTGAAACACCCTAGAGCTTGCGCGCAATCTACATGTATTAGTAGCAGCCCTACATGTGTTATTAAAGTGTCCCACAACTGGGAAAACACCACCCTCTTATTTTTCCACATATCCCAGTCTTGACCAGCCTCCCACCAATATTTACAAAACGCATCAAATTTGTATATCTACATATATTGATAAATCGACATATAAATATAGATACAAGAAATTAAAGTACACAGAAAAAATAATTATAATTAAAAAAATAATTATATTATTAGTTATTTTTGGTGTGATGTAATTTACCCGCATTAAAAAACTAATAAAGAAACATGATGTTTCTTTCATATACTAAATCCTCATGTACCTAAAGGCTTAAATTCGTAGGCATGTAACTCGCTCAAGAAGGACATTGGTCTGAACCAAAAAAACGGAATGATAGACAGATCAGTGCGCGTGCGTGAGTGAGTCGATGAATTAATTCGCGGTGGCGCCGGCGACGCGGAACTATCTAAATATTTTTTTTACATTAGTGTAACTCTTTGTACAAGTAGGTAATCTACAATTAGGTACTTCCATGTAGAGTCGATAGAATGAAATTGCATAAAAGGTCGATCAAAGTTTCGTATTAAACCACCACTTTAAAGCACTATCAGTTAGAATTCGATATTTCTATCCCACTCTTCCAAACAGTTGCATCCTTATCTAATCTTCGTTATTTATGATAATTTCACATAACTATGAAATATATCTTTTATTACTAGATAATGCTCTTGGAAATAAGTAAATCGCAGTGGAAGCGTGCTGGGCCCATAACCTCTTGGAAATAAGTAAATTGCAGTGGAATAATATGTGTATAAATATATTTAAATTACTATCGTAAGCATTTACCTATGACATTGCGAACATTTTTCACCAGACAGTTTTCTACTTGACAGCTATTCAAAAGGCATGATCTGTTGCTGCCAGTGTGATATTCCAACAAATGCCCGCAACTCCATTCGCGAGACATGGGAAAGTAACACGCGACGGTCAACAGTAAAATATAAACGAAAATAAAACAAAACGTACTCTAAATAAGCCTTCAGTAATATAGAGTGAACTTTGATTATAGTCAGTTAAGATTCAAAATCGCGTGACTATTTCAAGAAACAATATCAGTTAAACTAAAATAAGGCATATCAATATCAGTAACAGCAGTTAGATCGCTGACACCGTGAGATTTTTTTTAATAGGAAACAAATAAGCCGGCTTTAAGGCCGCTCTTAATGACGTCACTTCATTGTATCGACGTACACGCGTACCTTTTGATACAATTTTGACAAGACCTTGGGATTTTCACACGACCACAAAACAACCTTATCGATCGCGTATTATATTTTAAACTTTGCCGAACACGGAATACAGTTCAAATCCGCTTGAGCTAATCTTAAGCCATGTCATACAATTGTTATTACTCCCGTCTGACATAAATGCCATGAAATTTTGCGCTATTGCACGGAATTTTTGCATAATCCGACAATAAAGAACACTGGTACGTCCCAAGATGTCACCGTCCGATAGCTAAATTGCCCATTACAAAGACGTGCAAGCTGTTTTAAATTCAGACCGAAACGGGACCGTCTAAACTTAAAATGTTAGTTGGCTTTATCGTTAAGCACAGGCTTACCTAACGGGTAACAAAAACTCACTTGGTACTGCCAACTTCCCTCCATAAGTCACTTTTAAAGTTTAAACACTCACACAGTCAGTCAGCGAACATTTTGAGGTTAGATCGCCCGCCGGTACGATGAGCCCCGTTCACAAACACTCGACCACTGTAGACTCGTTACGATAGTATTATTTCATTGAGCAACAATGCGATTGCACTGTCGGCTTCGCTCAGGGCTTGCTTGCCAAAACTGTCTCATTCAATAAAACAAAACACTATCGCAGAGCCGGCGCAATTCCAATAAACAGCTGTGTTTTGTTCAATAAAACAAAACGCGATCGCACCCAACCCTCGATGTCACTCTCGCTCAACAGTAATGCCAATAAAACTCTTGTCACAAACAGTGTCAATAAAAACTCTTGTCCAAGATCCTGCGTCTGCGCGGCGGGTAGATCACACGGCCACTGAGCGACGCGCGCGCTGCGAGCGAGCCTCAATGGCCGCCTGCGTCACCGCGGGAAGTACGCTCGCATAAAGCCATAATAGAACCGTCGGAACTAACGTCATATGCAACTAATTACGTTATGATTGGGAGCCTTCCGCAGGCCGTTACGGTTGCATTTCATTAACAGTTCCTGTCAACGTGATGTAATACAAACAAGGCCTAGTGTTGCAATGCAATCGTTATTACACACCAAATTGAAAGATTATAAAGAATTTAAATCAGAAGAGTATATTAAATGGTAAACAACGAGCGATCTTATCGTTTATAAGCAACCTCTTTCAGGCCATTTAAGGGTACTAAGCCTTAAGGTACTGATACCTAATGATATAAAGTAATAACGTTGTATCAAACTCTTATCAATAAGTATTTAATCCACACATAAGATAGTAGCTGCAGAGGATTTGTAATGAAAAAAACTGATCACTTAATTACTATACATACAATACAACCCTCTCTACATTTGCTTTCACACTACGAATGATTTGGCTGTAAATAAAATTAAACGCTATTGAAGTATATTACTAAACTTTCTGATAATCGTAAAAAAATCTAGGTAGCAGTAGTGTGGCGTCCAAAGAACTCAATTCCTACCGGCTTGCCTAATATCAGGCATTTGAGCACCTCTACAGCTCTTAAGGGAAATGTACGCCAAATCTGCACCGGCTTGCCCAAGGATATCTTTTACACCACGCCACTGATAGGTACTATTGAAAACCCTCTCAGAAGTCAACTGAAAACCAATACTTTTCCTAATTTTCCCCGCTAAACTATTATAAAGCAATCAAGCCACATCACAATATCCGTTCTGCTAATGAATGAGCGTGTAGTTCCGATAGGTGAATGGGACAAACCCCGGTTCCGTAGTACGCTCCCCGCAGACCCCTAAAGCACGCGTGATTAGCGTAGCCATGACGCAAGCGCGGGCTTCCGCACTTCATTCATACTCTAATAATAGTAATTGGCTTCGACAAACAAGACAAAACTAGTGTAAACACCCTTTATAAAATATAGTGTACATCTTCTTCTAAGTCGGTTCCTCGCATGACTAGTACCAAATTTTACCCGTCCGGAAGGGCTTAAGTAACTAGAAATCAGAAATATTTATTTGCATAGACACAGTATAGGGATGTTACAATGCATTATGTCATGTTTCTTGTATCTAGCTTGCGTGCAAGCGTGCAAACATGTACAATTGAATTGATTAAATATGAAGAAAAATTAAAATAAATATAAAATGACAAATTGAAATAATAATAATAGACCAAAATTAACATAATAGGCATATTACAATAGGCTACTTGATGACAGTTCAAATCAGCTTCTTTTTATGAAGTGTCAAAACGCCCCGAAAGTATGCAGTTTAGTATGAAATACTATCTTGTGACGTCATGCTCAATATGGTGCCTTATTTTTAGTTTTCGTCATTGTAAAATCGTTGATGGCACGAAAATAACTTTGAATGATTTTATCCGGGCTGTTTTGGAAGCGTAATTTGCTGGTTAGAGTTAATGAATTTATTTTGATCGTTGTCAAATACCCTATTACATTACTATAGCTTGGCAACTTCGTTGGTGACACTCACCTGTGTGCTTTTTGTTATGTACTGCCATACCTACTTACACAAGTTACGGTCGGATCCAGTGCGTTCCGTCCGGTGGACCCAAACGTCAGTTTTGTTAGAAAGAGAAACTTCTGTACGCAGTACTATTATTTATTCTGTGCCGAAAACGCAACCACCGCAATGAGAGCATGCCTGTGCCCAGCAGTGGGACATACTACTACTTTTTTACAGAATGGCTCGTCTATACGTACCCATTGGCTGCTCTTTGGTATTACGCGCATTGTTTTTACAAACACCCACAGCGCATGACGCCAATAAATTGTGTGGGAAAATGATCATACTGGTATTACTCATATTATAAGAAACGACATATCATCAACCGTTTATGGATTGCAAGGAAAATACCAAATAAGTCTCAGAAACAATTATAGTAGCATCTTTAGTAGTAATCTTCATGATTTTATATAACTGAAAACGACTTTATATACTGTATAATAGAGTTTAATATAGCTATAAAAACGTCGTACAGCTAGCTCATTTAGTAGCTATAAGTATACATAAACAAGTATATTAGAAGGTAATCAAAGTACTTTTAACCTTAGGAACCTATACATAAGGTTTAGTTTTGATTTGAAGACTTCACTTTGAAACAGAATGTGCTGGCAAAAGACATCAACGCGCTAAAGCAAAATGCAATTACATTTTAATCGAACATTAAATTTAGTGAAACTCTTCTTTAATCAGGTAAACTCAGCGTTATTGAAAATTAAGCCAGCCTCGAGTTTTATAACACACTTAAACTTTTAAGCTTAAATGCTCGTTTCATAAAAGTTACCAGTATTACAATTTTTTATTTCTATTTGTTATTAAATTTAAAAAGGCTCTTAATCCGACCGCTATTTTATCAAAGCTAGATTCTGCTAAATTATTTGTTACTCTAGAAAAACAGCAATTTACTGGAACAAAACCGTTAACATGAAAAAAATACGAAAAACAAGATATCAGTTTTTTCCGATTCAAAACTGTAAAATAAAACAAACTCAACAAAGTAAAGTAGGCATGAGTCATGTCTGGAAATGTATCAATGTATTTATAAATAATTCATTTATAGCTACCATCAGTTAACTCAAAAACCATGAAGAATCGTCACTGACCATTCCAATAAACACTTAAATAAAACTTGTCTGGAATAACCCATTATGCACTACGCTTGCTGCAATAATATGCAAACATTGTCTATTCTAGTGCTGGCGGTTATGCAAGTGGGTTTGTCTGTGACTCAACTTGTAGGTCTCATACAAAAACCCATTCAGGCTTCATACAATGCTCAAATATTAGGCAGACTCATCATTGTTTGTCGTCTTGGTTATGACATTAAGGCACTGGTCTCACCGCCGGCGAGTAATCGAGTAAAGTTGGGCGAGTAACAGTTCATTGCGGGCTGACCACGCACACTTTCCAAATCCGCAATGTAATGCTACTCGCCCAACTTTACTCGCTTACTCGCCGACGGTGGGACCAGTGCCTAACTTTGATTTTGGAATGTGTTTCAACGACATACATTTCAGGAAGGTGACCTTTATGATCTGGGAGATGGAATTTGGCATACAATTAGAACCCGTCCTGGATGAAAACATAGGACACTCTAGCTATCAGCCGCAGCCGTTCACGTTTGCCTCCCTCTTAAATCATCGCAGAGTGCAGTCCTGTGCAGACCACATCCACCGACCCCCGCTTCTCTTACGGGATCTATTTATCCCGGTAAAAAGTTTCCTTGGGATAATACCAGGAGCAACGCAGGCCAAACCGCAGTTAAATCCTAGTACATATAGGTGTTGCCTGTACTCGAAAAGAATCATCCAAATTGCAGCGTTTTTGAAATAGTTAATAAGGAAGTATATTAGTTATTTTTCAACATAACTTTAATAAGGAATTAGGTACATAGAAGACCCTCATTTAAAATGGAGAAAATACAAATACCCTTTATCATATCAAGGCAATATCATGCTTGTGACGCATCGAGAAACGATAAGGTAATACTAGAGCTGGGGGAAAACATGATAAGAGTTTTCATTTCCAAGTCACAAACAAGATGAAAACACACCGTTTCGTCAAAAAAAAAAAAGAAATCTTCATAAGGCGCTTCTAGACGGGCATATTTTCTGCAAATTCTGGCCCAGCCAATAAGTGCATCTTTTACAAGATGCCGCCGTCATGAGAGAAAGACAACAAGCAGTGGCGGATTAATCCAGCGCGAGGCCTGTAGCATTTCTTCAAAAACAGGCGGTTGGTCTCAGATATGCTTAATACCAACTGATCAGTAATTTAATACGTGACAAAATGACATAACGAGTGGGGAGGTCCCCTTTTAAGAGCATTTGCACTCTTGCTTCGTGGCTAATCCGGCACTGACAACAAGACTTGCCGGCCACTAATTGCAGAAAATATTGCCCATTTATACGCTTAATCAAAACGTGAAGACGTGTTGCTAATTGCTATATCAGTTCCACTAGAATAACTGGCACATTATATGTACATGACACATGTCACAAACGTCATTCTTTGCCACAGTGCATATTTAGCCAAAATTCCCGAAATTAGTCCATATCTCTTACATGTATAAGCGATTCTTTTTGTTTATTTTGTACTTGTAGGTACTTTGTACCTTTTCATATAGTTAGTGATTCAGATATTTTGAATGCGTCATCCGTCAAATATTATAATGAAAATAATGGTAATCAATTTTTTAAATTAATTATAATTTTCGCACGTATAATATAGCACTTAACTGTAGTCATTACAAATTATTTTTCGCTCGCTTTCGAAAATACAAAACGAACAATAAGACGAACTACTTACAAAAAGAACGAGACGTCAACACAAATATTCGCCGAATCTCAACAATGTGGCTGAAGCATAACTAATGTGATCGGTCAGAAAAGTACCCTATTGTTGTTTATCTCACCGTATAGCATTCGCCACGATATCTTCTGACACTGTAATCCCAGCAATCCAACATTTCGACAAACAAAACCACACAAGACTGCTACAAACTAGATACAACAAGTAAATGAGTATTTTAACACACCAGACCTTATTTATTCCAAGTGTTATCGAGACGTTATCGGCGCAAGTTCGAGGGTTTATCGGTACTATCGTCTAATCGGCCCCGCCTTATAAGGTAACAGTTTTGTAGATTAAGTCATTCGTTTGTTGAATGTATCGACTCATCGATCACTGACAGAATTAGAGATAAGGTTCCCTAAACACACGGTCTAATCTATTATCTATATTCTGGAATGAGTTAGTCTGGTCAGCCGTATTTTAATTAAAGTAGACATCCGAGTAGAGCCAGACTAAACTTTGGTTTCGGCCTAGTTTCGGCTAAAAAACGGGTTTCGGCTTAGTTTCGATTCTGGCTTCCATCCAGCAGAAACTGAATTTGAGGGGTTACGCGCTACGATCGGACAGTCTTAATTTCAAAAAGCACTGATAATACACCGTGGGCCCGTACAACCCGACCAACTTTAACCACGTATTCCTGATGGTATTACAAGTAAATAACGTTACGAGTATATCAACATAGGTCGAATTTTGTCATTTTACATTAATAGTCTTATGGAACAAAACAAATCAATAAATTCAGTCCCTCGTTATAAACATGCCCTTACTGGAGGAAAAGTTATTAAAAAGGAAAAAAAAAGCTAAAATGGAAACGAAAGGTCAATATTTTGGCTTTGTAATCGCTTACCATCTAATACTGCGCAAGTTAATTTCTGTTTAGTTAAAGGATGTTAAAAATCAGTAAAAGTATCTTAGTCACATTTATTAGGGCTTGTTACACACTTGGGAGTTTTTTATTTTAAAAATTATGAATATCTCGGAAAGTAAGCGTTAATCGACTATACGTCACATAACTTTTTTTACTTCTAATAGTTGTTAGAATCTATGGTTAAAGTTGGTCGGTTTATATTTGAAATAAGAAGTTATAATATGGTATATTAATGATTACTTCAAATATCAGAGACTAAGTGATTAATATGTTATTTAATAATAAAGACTGATTAATTGACTTTTTTTTCGTCCCACGACAACATGGGCTTATATGGAAGTTTCGGTTTCAATTTCGGCCGAAACTGAGGCCGTGAAAACTAGTTTCGGTCGGGCAGTACATCCGAGTGCTCGATACTGTCCCAGTAGTCGCCATCTTGAATGTTAAGTCATTAGCAATAGAGGGGAGAGCAGCGTGTCAACTAATGGCCATTACCGTGTCGAGCACTAGGACGTATACCTTAGAAGACACATTTTTTTGAAAAACGTTCTAAACAGAAGTGTCCAAGACTCGACCGAAACCGCAGTCAAAAGCTAGCTTAATAAAGGTAATTAGATAAAATACTAGAATCTAGGAAAATGTTATCGCCTTGATAAACACGGGAAGAATTATGCCCGTACATTGGACTCTACTTCCATTGGCATATCATTAGTAGTCGGCTCGTGTATAAAAGAGACTATACGTATAGGAAAAGCTTCTGAGTTACGTCCTTCTAACCAAACACTGAGTATTATGTTAATGTTTACAACTTCGTCCACATTCCAACGTCAGATAACCTTAGCCCTTTCATTTGTTTACTTTATTATGACTTTGTTGTTGGAGCCGCGTTCTTAGATAATGAATGACAGGTTTAAACATTATGCATTTGGTTCCAAAATAACTAATTGCTTGTGTGACGAGATTACACAGTTACACTCAGTTTAAAAACATACAGAGGGTCATCACCCAAATTAGGGTACGAACGCACCCTTCTAGTTTCCATACTAATAATAATAGGGTTATTCCATTAAAAAATTACTAAATTAAAAACTAAATACTAAATTAAAATCCTAAAGAAACAATATGCACCTAAAAAGCCCAAAGTAAAAACTAAAATGGGCCCCTGTGGCACTGTGCCGAGAACGCTGGCAGCATTTCCTCGCTGAATCGCGAATACTGGGTGGAACATAACGAAAGACTTGCCTGAAAATGGAGTGTCATATATTTGATGTAGAGTCGAATTGCAATATAGAAAAACACAACTATCAAAATAGTTACTTTTTAAAGTTTGTAAAACCCTACTACTTCGCCGCCGCGCGCCGCTACCGCTACCTACACGTTGCCGCCGGTGTCCGCGTATGGCCTCTAAATAGCGTTTGAAACACGCAGTTTTTTGCATGAAAGTTTTAAAATCTGTAACTTGAAAGCGATGATAGATATCAACTTAGTTTGTTTGGAGGAAATAATGTACTAAGGCAAAACAATGCCACATTTGGAGGAACGTCCCTTGGCCCGTGCCACCCTGCAGTGTCGCGTCGTATCGCGCCGCATAGTGGGTTATCTGATATCCCACTATCCCACTAATCCCATCCCATCCCATCCCATCCCATCCCATAATATCCCATCCCATCCCACTTCCCACTAATATTATAAATGTGAAAGTTTGTGAAGATGTTTGGATGTCTGTTACCTAATAACGGGGTAACAACTGGATGGATCAAGCTGAAATTAGGCATGTAAGTAGACCAAGTCCTGGATTAAAACATAAGATACTTTAGATCCCGGTAAAGAGCTCCTTTGGGACAATAACGGGAACAACGCGGGCGAAGCCCCGGGAAAATGCTAATAGGTACCTAATCAATACTTTTCTCATAGTCTCAAAAGTAAATAGTTAAAATTTTCTAAGCTACGAATAGTTTCAAACGATCCACATCAATAGAAATAAAAGTCAAACTACTTTAGCAGCAGATACATTAAGAACTACTAAAACTCCAAAGGTTTTTCCAAACAGTAGACATAGTTATTCAGAATAAATATTCAAACAAATGCAATACATCTTAATTTGAAGGTCCACGTGTTTAAAAGAAACGTCTAACAATGAATAGCGGCAAGTGTCACATTTCAGCAATTAGCATACATTATAGTCGTATTTTCCTACTTCTTTTGGTGTCACGGCCATGTATGAATATGCAAAACTGGTCTGAATCACCGATGTACTAAGAAGACTGTTAAGATGGAAAATTATTGACTTTCCTTGACTACCATGGACCCTAAGTCCTTAATTAAATGAGATAAAATTCAACAACTCATTACCTACGGTTTAAAGAAAATGTAATATCATAAGTTTAATCTTTTAAAAGTCATGAGGCTGAGTTACCGCTAGTTTGTAGACTGTCTTTGTCGTTTTTCGCCTCACTTCTCTTAGGTTAAGTTATTTATGTTTTGTATATATATTTTTTTGTCAATGGATGAAAATCAGCGTCGTCGGCACCCTGTGCCCCGACACATGCTGAGTGGCCTCCTTTTTGGACACACCTCAATATTGTACACGCACCCATAGACCTAACCCTTGCCTTTTAGGCAAGAGCCCTTGTTCCTTATACCTGTTATCTAAAATGTGTTAAATAGGCCAGAGGAATTCATGTCATAGACACCCTCAATCACACCTATGTCACAGTATAATACCAGTAATTTTTCTTCCTACAAAATGTCGCGTGGCTTGTATGTGTGCGCGCCGTAAACGAACACACTACAAGCAAAGTTTTACGAATGCGTAAGAATGCCCCAGTACGGATCGCACTGTCTACACCTCGACCTTGAATACGTACCATGTGCTACTAAACGGCCGAAGTTTGACTACTTGTCTCTCTTTATGCTTTGCCTATGTTTCTTTAGCGCTGTTGTCGCGAGTGGTCATTTAAACATAGGTACGTTGTATTTTTAAAGCTAATCCTCAATTTAGGTCTCCTGTTCCAATTTGAACACAGAAGTCCCGATTTCTATTGCATGAAATCCCAATTTTGGTAAACTAGTCCTAATAACTTACACACACAGCTTACAAACAGACCTCAACTTATTCAACAATGTAGTGATTGAAACTATTAATACTTGATTACAGTAATCCGGAGTCGTGGAACCGGTTGGCCAAGGCTTGGGTTTTGCCCGAGCTGTTGCCAACTACGTTTTTGTGCCCGTCGATTTGAGACACTATATTGCGGCTGTATTATGACTTTGGGCCGTAATGCTCAGTTTGAATGTATATAAACGACGAAGTTATTACTATAATGTAAAGTTTGTTTGCGTTATTTAATCGTTTTCCTTGTATTTTTGCCCTAACTAACTATTGTATCTTATTACTTACTTTATTATAATCAACTCAATTGTTTAACACGACCCAGTGGCCTTCATGTCCCCAATGGATGTGGGGTCATGAAGGTTTTTTTCAGGAGTCCGTGCTTCCACTATGGGGTCACTTCCCCATACTGATTGCACAGTTGGGACTTGTGACATTGTCCGATAGTTTTGTATGGGGACTATGAACGTGTTAATATTCTACAGACATAAGTTGCTGCTGTATTCTGCTCATCTTTGAACATAAAAATTCTGTTTACTTCAACTTCCATTAAACCAAATTCGGAAGGAGGGAAAACGGCAAGAAAAACGTCCGTTTGACACACATGCCCAAATAGATGACACCTATATTGCTTTGCTAATGACTTAACATTTAAAATGGCAACGACTGGGACAGTGTCAAACACTCATACGGGTACCTTACTTGAGTTACGGAATAGCGAGGTCACTGTTTGCATTGAACTACTAATTATTTTTTCAAATTCTACATTATCTTAAATATAATACCTAGATTACCTAGTTACCTATTCAAGTACCCTGATGAGAAAGATAAAAGCATTTCAACATCTGCTTTCCACGTCACTATGACGCAGAACCTTTCAAATCCATAACGTAATAACCCTTATAATTAAATTAAATCGCAAGGACGCGTGCCCACGCGCAGCCTGTGACGCGGTTTCCCTTTCACCGAGGCGATTGGCGCGAATATAATACTCGGGCACTCGACTTGAATAAATTAATTCACTGCACTATGCGCACGAGTCTACTTGTGAACGGTTTGTTAACGCTTAACTAAATAGTACAGTCGCGGAAAAAGATTGTCGCTTACATAACGCTATGGTAGCTACCAGTGGCGTGGCGTAAAAGATATCCATAGGCAAGCCGGTGCAGATTTGGCGTACATTTTCCTTAAGAGCTGTAAAATAAGGTGGTTAAATGCCTGATATTAGGCAAGCCGGTAGGAATCGAGTTCTTTGGACGCCACGCCACTGGTAGCTACCGTAATAACACTTAATTAGCTGCCAAGAAACACTACCAATCTCAAAGCCAAGTTATGATAGTACCAAACCGACATTCAGCTTCCTAATTTTACATGTCAAAAGTATTAAAAATGTAGTGTCGCTTACGTAACGTTGCCGTGGAATACTCCACAAACGTTTTCATTCCGCGACTAAACAAAGTGGGCCCTGTAACAAGATCCAAAAATCAAAACGTAAACGTAGATTCTACTCCTCAAACTAAACAACATTTGTGCAGCGACATTTAAAAATAACTTATGTCTTCACTTTGAAATTTATTTGAAGGCGCAATGTATTGCGATTGTTTGTTTTTGTAGCGTGACAAGCGACGTCAATTAGACTGATGTTAACATACATTGAAAATACTATTCAATTAGTATAAAAATTAGAAAATCCTAATTCTACATGATTTTTAAAAGTGTTTGAACAAAAGTTACATTGTTTGAGGAGTAGAATCTACGTTTTAATTTTTGGATCTTGTTACAGGGCCCACGGTGTATACAGCGTGTAAGTCTAATACGGGCGAACAATTAAACCAGATATAGCGTTTAGTAGTGTTATCATTAATTAATATGATTTTTTAAATTACACTTAATAGTGACCTCGTAATTAATTTTTGAAAATTTACCGAGCAGCTATGTACCGCATACATGCTTGTTATGTTATGACATTGCGAGATACGAGCTTTTTTAAAGTAACTGTCAACTAGTGTGTTTGTCAACTTGAATGTGTTGCGTTACATTGCGGCCCGAATTATTTTGTATGGTAAATATTTTCATTGTGGTTTAAAGCAATAGTTATCTAAATATGCTTCTTAGGTCCTATGCTGACCACCGTTTCAATATTCACCCGTATTAGATTTACAGGCTGTATACTCGTCTACCTAAGGATAAGGGATAAGGGACATACATTTGCTTGGCCCTTACACCAATTGAACTTACGATCGACGATACAGTTTATTTACTTACAACATTTTCTTTGTGAAAAAGTAGGATGAAGTTATTTTTGTAAAGTCATCCCTTGAAATAGTTAATAAAGGATACATTTTCAGAAAAACATTGCATAGAGCCCAGAGACCATACATATTACTATAAAGAAAATTGCATAGTTCTTGCTGTCTGTGTTGGTGCATAGTCTCAAAGTTAATCCAGTTTTAGTAGTTGGAAACTATTGCTTAAGCTTTCTAATAGAACATTTTCTAAAACAATGTAACCGCAACACTTACTAATGGCCTTATCACACTTGCAACCTGCGGGAGAGCTGCGGGCGAGTTTCCATACAAAACCAGTCGCGGCGAACTCGCGGCGAGATCGCCGCGAACGACATTTGTATGGAACTTCGCTTCTAACTCGGCCACAAATCGCAAGTGTGGATAACTAACAAGGAAGGGTACCCAACTGTCCGACTCCGATTATTTTGATATATGTTATAGTCTAAAATAGCAGACGCGTAATTTTTGTTAGCTGCCCAAGTTCAACTTTTAAGGAGATATTGTCCTTCGAAGTACTGAAAAGAGGCTAAACCCTCCAACTTCTACAGAAAAAAAATCAAGCAAGTTTCTAGTTAATTACTGGTTTCATTATATGTTGGAGAACATGAAAAATGAATAGACACGTGTTTTGTCATTTCACCTCAAACTCATATTTTCCTAAAAAAAAACACCCTCAAAGGGCTCAAACTTTGAAGGGTGTTTTTTTTACCACTTTGACGTATGGTGTAATGTTATATGGTGCCAGTAAAGTGATATACGGTGCCAATAAAAGACGGGTGATTAATCTTGTACAGCATACAAAACTTCTTACGTGCTAACAAAATAACAGGCCTTAGCAGATGTCACAAGTCGATACCTTTATACTCAAAAGGCGTAAACGCCATTTGAACCTACGGTGTTTACGCCCTTTGAGTTCTAAAGGTATCGAAATAAGCGACCGCGACGTTTGGTAAAATTCCAATATTTAGCTTCTTCTTACCAGAAGCATGTGAAGCGAGTTTACGCGGTGCTAATTTTCACCAAAACTCGTCCCTCGACGTACATGTTTAACAGCTTTTGTGTAGATGCCACAATTTATACTCTTAGAATGTTCCTTATTTTCACCTATTCGGGTACCAAATAGTAAAACAATGATTTAGGCATAAAATACATTGTAATGGAGCGTGAAACCAATATTTTTAAGGTTCTGTACCGCAACAGGATAAAACGGAACCCTCAGGGCCGATACAGACGGACTGCAACCCAACTGCAACTCCCTACGATTTGTATGGCAACTGCATCACAACTGCGCAGTCGGCGTGCAGTTGTGATGCAGTTCCCATACAAATCGTATGGAGTTGCAGTTGGGTTGCAGTCCGTCTGTATCGGCCCTTATAGGATCACTGGTGTGTTTGTCTGTCTGGGTTGTACGTTGTTTTGCCTAACAACTTTTTGCCTATTTTCGTTTTGCCTAATTTCATTTTGACTAATATTGTTTTGCATAATTATTCATTTTGCCTAATTTTTATTTGAGTGAAACTCGTTTTGTATAATCCTTATTTTACCTAAATTTATTTCGTCTAATATTGTTTTGTCTAATTTTTAGTTAGTATAATCTACATTTATATAATGTTTGTTTAACATAATTATTTTTTGTCTAACATACATTTTGCATAATTTTGTTTGTTCTATACTTATTTCATATAATGTTTCATTTAACCTAACCTAACCTACTTTTCTGACCGCAATTCGTTTTTGTTGGGGGACGCAGTTCAAACCTAACCTAACCTACTTTTCTGACAGCAGTTCGGTTTTGTTAGGGGACGCAGTTCAAACCTAACCTAACCTACTTTTCTGACAGCAGTTCGGTTTTGTTGGGGGACGCAGTTCGAACCCTAACCTAACCTAACCTAACCTAATTGAACTTATGGTTTGAGTTTTTTTTAATGCGGGGGGCTTCGCCCCCCGAGCCCCCCTTGTGGGGGGCTCCGCCCCCCCGTCCCCCCTTTTCGTTCTACGCCCTAATAATTTACCCAAGCAGAGTGGCTTTATGGGCTGCTGTAAAAATATTATTTATGGTTTTGTATAATATTATTAGTATTAGACGCAGTTCAAACCTTACCTAACCTACTTTTCTGACAGCAGTTCGTTTTTGTTGGGGGACGCAGTTCAAACCTAACCTAACCTACTTTTCTGACAGCAGTTTGTTTTTGTTGGGGGACGCAGTTCTAACCTAACCTAACCTACTTTTTGCTTAATGTAACCTTTGTATTGAGTTTTTAGACAAAAAAAATTTAGTTAAAATGATATTCGGCTATATAATTATTAGTTAAAATAAGAATCGACAAAGTGAGTTTTAGATAAAATAATATTCGACAAAACAAGAGTTATGCAAATGATAATTTAGGTAAAACGAGTTTCGACAAAACAATAATTATGAAAAATGAATTTATACATATTGACTTTAGACAAAAAATTCATTATAGTAAAAGTTGTTAGACAAACTGAAATTAGACAAAAAATTTTTAGACAAGTCAAGGGAATACCGTCTGTCTGTCACAGCCAATTTGTGCCTAAATTACAGGTCCGATTGAAATGAAATTTGGTACATATATTAAGCTTAATGGCCCAAACACGGACATGTCACGAAAATATATGAATTTTAATCATGGGGGCCACTTTTGGGGGGTCAACTAGAAAATAAAAATAAAAAGTTAGCGAACTACCTATATCGTGTGACATATTAAATGAAAGGGCTGTGATAATCTCAAATATATTTTTTTTATAATTTTTATATCAATCGTTGTAAAGTTATTTAAAACGCCGTTTACATACATTATGTTATGTTGATCAAACTCGGAAGGTCAATCTAAGATGTATTGACGTCAAATAGCATTTGATATCCGATAAAGTACATAGTTTTCATTTTATAGTAATAAAACAACTTAAACGGATTAAATCGCGTATATTACTACATTTTAAATCCCAACGATTCGTAACCCTTTTGAGCGTTCGTGGTCGCGGGTAGACTGAGAAAAACATAAATTTCCTCTGTCAAAATGACTGTCGTGCAAATATACCCACTTTAAAAAATACAAATTCAAAATTTAGTGTTGCCAGATGGGCCTAATGTGTAAAGATGTTTACACAATGCCAGAAGGGCTTAAAAACCTAACCTTAGAAAAACTAGCGGCGCTTCCAAAAGGCATACTTGATAAGAAAGAAGACGCCAAGGAAACTTACCAGTCACGCCTTATGCAAAAAAGAAAATAATTTAAACAAAAGACTCTAGGTATGCTATTTTTGGTAAAATAAATCAGAAAAAAGTTTAGTGTTGCCAGACATGCCTAATGTGTAAAGACGTTCACACACATGCCAGAAGGGCAACCACGAACGCTGAAAAGGGTTACGAAACATCGGGACTTAAAATGTAGTATTTAATAAAGCGATTTAATCCGTTTAAGTTGTTTTATTACTATGAGTGATAATCGCGGAAACCGAAGACAATATTAGTTTTCATTTTGTTAATGTACTGGAACTAGGTCCAATAGTTTTCCTGTGTTATCTTAACGACTATATCCTATTTGAAGTTTATTGTGAAACCTATTTGTTACACATTTGACACACGTGTGTATTGAGAAAAAATACTTAAGGGTGTCACACCAATGTATCGATTGTAATTAGTTTTGTATGGTCGATCGGGTATGTTAGCACCCTAAGAGGACTTAGAAAAATTTAATTGTTTTTAATATAGATAATGACTAAAGTAGGCGCCTATTAATAATTTCAGCAAACTGATTAACATATAAGTATGATAGTTTTGTTTTAATTTAAAATTAGGAACGAGTCTAATATCTCGTTTTGTTTATGTACACCCCGCCCCGCAATTATAACAAATTATAATAAATCTAAATGTAATCATTGAACTAGTTAAAAAAAATCTTTATGATCTAATGAACATGGCCTGAACGTTATTTGCGTAACTTAGTACGCAAATAGGAGCTAGCCTGCGTCATCAAGCACCATTTCTCAACCGGGCAGCCCGCCATAACCGAATACTCTCGCGTTTTCCTGTTACGACCTGCCGATGCCGCGGCTTTCGCAACAATGATTCAGAATAGCGATGAAATTCGCGATGGAGTCACGAAAGCATTTGTAATTGTAACGGCACTATTATTAAGAGAAGTTTAGCTTTTATTTCGATATTTTAGATGAAAGCGAAAAGATGTATATAGTGAGGAAGATTGGTTTAAATTTCCAAGTTCAAATCAATAATTTGTCCAACATAAGTTAGCAAAAGGTGGTAAGTGCATAATCCGGGTATACAGGGGGACTGGAATGTTAATAACATCAGTATAGTTTTTTTATTAGCCCACTGTGTCCTATTATTGGCCAAAGGGCTCCCCCTCTTTCTCCATTCGTCCCGGTTTTTAGCTGCTTCTGACCAGTCTCTAAGAAAGAAGTCCAAATTAGGGTATATAATTACAAAATAATAGGAAATGTCATTATGAATGAACGTGACTGAAATCAGTCACGTTTGTCAAGATAGTGGACATTTGCGCGTGCATGAGTTTCCAATAAAACTCCTTTTCCAGATATTAGAAAGCACGTACAACGTAAACCTTTCTTTAAAGCGCTTTAGGTCTTTGAAGTCATTCGTTAGTGCCCAGCGCGCGTAGGCGGTCCACTTATCCGAACACCTTGTGGCCCGGTTATAAAGCTGAAATTGGCACGATTAATGACTGAATCACGTAACACTGTCCATTCGTCCTCGACCTAAAAAGACAAAAGTGAAAATCGGACCGCAAACAACAACACTATTCTTCGAGTTCTTAGAAGTTATGAAAAATGTTGCTTCGCGCTTTGCAATTCAGATGTAATTAGTGAGTCACACGTCCTTATCAATAGCTTAAGTTGAAGTGGAAGAGATTACATGAAATACGCAATAATTAACGAATTAGGGTATGTAAGGGTTTAACTTTTTCTTACGCGAATTAGTTACTTCAGAAATATTCAGCTACAGAAGCAATATCTAATTTCGATAACGAGGTATTAAAGCATACTGTTTTATTCTTGTCAACATACTGTATGAGCAGTGTGAGGTCCCCACACTGCTCATACAAAGCCAAAACCAAAATTATTACTATTTTGGCTGCTGAACCAACTAGCAACTATTTTGACTTAGTGACCCAACTACAAAGATTAGCCTCCAAAACAAGAGCACGCTACTTGACCTGATCCTGCGCAGTTTCTCGCCAGTTTTCAGCTTGAAGCTTACTCAGGTCCGCGATATTCGAATAAAAATCGAAGTTAACCATAAGGTCAGTGAGAATCAAACTGCCATGGTTAAAATCCTTGTGGGAGGCCGCCTAATGCCCCGTTTTCCACGACACATTAGTCACTTAAGAAAAATCTCAAGGAATGCTTAGGCACTATTCAAGTAAGCTCAGTCACTGTTTAGATGAAAAAGGCACTAACAGTATATAAACTACCTACAATTGGACTACCTTCTTTCTACCTTCTGTCCCATAAAGTGGGAGGAAGTATGCTGCGCAAGCGCATCTTAAGTGCATTACAATTTGCTCGGTATCTCAATTACAGTGTGGAAAGTACATATCACTTTAAAGGTTTTTAAATAACTAGGGAAAGTCTCGTTGCTGTCCAATTAGAGAAATTGCCGTTTTGTAAAACGAGTTACATTTACATTCAGAACAGAAGTGACAATTTATCAACGTCTGGTTTCTGATAGACTTGTTTATCATCAATCGAAAACTAAATAAATTAGGATTTGGATCAACATTTTTTGGCATTTGGAGAATAATGATTACTTTTCTTATAAAAGATCTTCTATTTTGTTTCATCTATTATTTCGTCAAGATCTTTAGTCGATTCTTCTTCTCCTCGTTACGGAGGATCGAGGCCAATAATGTCCTCTCCACATAACGTGGTCAAGGGCCATATATGGACTGCCCCCCGCATGGTGCCAAAAGCATTCCTCATAGTGTCAGACCACCTTGTCGGGATTTTTTACCCGACTGCGGCGAAGCCCAAGGGAGGGTTATGTGTTTGACCTGTATGTATGTACGTTCCTATGTCCGTTCGTAACTACTCAACGGCACAACCTATTTTGACAAATGATACATCATTAGATTCGTCTTACTGTCTGTCACTGTGTATGAAGTTCGTTAAAATAAACAAAATGGCGGATTTTGTGCACTTTTATCCTCTGGCCTGTCGGCCCTCAACTACTCGATTTAGGTATCTAAAGCCTAATAGGACCTTAAGCTCTAGATCCGAATTCTGTTTTTACTAATATAGGAATAAGGCTGCGTTTCCTTCCGCCAGAGCTGTGCGAGAAAGCGGAGCGGTGTGCGAGGAAAAAAACCACCAATGCCGGGACACGTTGATTGGTGGATTTTTTCCTCGCATACCGCTCCGCTACCTTGCATAGGGTTGCCAGATGGTCGGGAATTGGCGGGATTTTCCCGATTCTGTGTATGTTATCCCGACTCCCGACAAAGAAGAAAATCCCCCGACAAACGACTTCATTTTAAAACTTAGTCCGATCCACTCAATGTGATCCGGCCAGCGAAAATTTCTGCTGTTTCAGGCTAAAAAAAAGCTCGCGTGTCGAGCCCGCGGGGCACCTCCCGACCAAAGTCTCAAAATCCCGACATATTGTTTCCTGCTCCCGATAATATGGTAATTCAATCTGGCAACCCTACATGCACAGCTCTGGGGAAAACGCAGACTAAGACGAAAATAACGACCCTGGGCATTTCTCCAGACATACGTCTGCGACTCATTCATCTGTCTCCATACATTTAGTATGAAAAAGGGCCAGATGAATGAGGTGACCGCAGACATATTTCTGGAGAAATGCCCCCCTGTTGCTTAATTTAAGGTGTTGTCAAGTACAGGGCTACACAAAAATATCCACGTGTCCATAAATTGGCCACAGTTTTTACGCAAAACCTAGTGGAGCGTAATCGTAGCTAATCGGACAAAATACGCAAAAACAAACGTTCTGCGACTGCGCGCGGATTCTTTTAGGTACTTCTGTCTATTTATTTGGAAAAGAGTTTTTGTTGTTACAATTTTAGAAGCGGTTGCAAAGTCATTGATAGCTATTTTAAGTTTCAAATTGTAACCCCGGTTGATTTTTCTCGAAAATTCAGATGTAGGTAAAATAAATTGGTTCATGATTTATTGGTACTGATTAGGTACACAGTTATGTAACTAACAAATAAATCAAAATTATAATGTTCGAAGATGAGATGAAATGAAAGTAGGAACATGCCGAGATAGTGTTTTAATACAAATGGAAATTATTTTCAATAAACGTAAGAAGTTATAGTGCACTCGATTGACTTATCTTTTGATTGTTTGTTCTATAAATAAGGCAGTTAGATTGCTAACAAACATCAATTAGTCATTAATTATGATCGTTATTCATTGTTTCACAATAATATTAGATTAGAAACGACCCTGGTATCGATTCAAAACACAATAAAGTTGATCACTTCAACAAAGATTATACATTAATTAAAAGTAAGTAACAGTACGTATTTTCGATAAGTACAAAATTGTTATTTAATTTAAAAACTCATTTTACTACGAGTAAAACAAGTTCTGCATCAAAAAATCGAGTTATCATTACCTATAATTTACTGTCATACTTGAATACATTTAAAATCATATTAAGCTGAATTTGTTAATCTATAGTTAACCTTATTTACATGGAAGTACAGCCTATTTTAATATTACAACGTTTTTGCCTACGTGCGTACAAATCGGTATAAAATTCGACGTAGTTGAGCCTTTGAAAATTAACCGTAGTCCAATCAAAATAAGGTACAATTTGGTTCAATACATAACATTTGTAGCCATATACAGCGTATAAAAATGAACTGTAACGAGGAGGAAATAGAGGAGATTTTATTACGACGTATTTTTTTTAATGACCTTCACGTGATTGCTTCCGAGAGTTTAAGTCCAAAGCTGCTCGAAACCCGATCAGTATCTTTGAAATAAGTACGCAAATCGAATGCACAGAATAAACTTACATACACATACGTAGTACAATTATAACGCTTTTGCTTAGCGTAGACGGACCAATAGGATGCTTTTTACTAATTTTCATCTTTCTACTTGTCATAATCTTCGGCCATCTTGACGATATGCAGTAATAAACGAAGAATAGTTCTACTCTATTCCAGTGGTTTTCATCAAAATTATACGTAAGAAAACAATATTATTTCGGCTACAGTTTAAGATATAGGTACCTACCTGGGTTGTTACTGCTTATGGGAGGTTACTAGGAACGACATGTCCTAAGGTCAAAACCTCAATTTCTTGAGGCCAGATCCGACGCTTTTAGTGTGCTTTTAGTAATAATTCAGTAACAACGCCTTCAATGGTTTATCAGTAATTCGTTGTATTCCTTTTCAGATCGTATAGCAGAGGTAATTTGCAGTAAAAGCCCCATACATACTAACTTAGTAGGTACATTTCGTTAGCTGTTGGTAAACCATCATACTTTCTCATGGCAAAATTACATTGCGGATTTGGAAAGGTCGACCGATCTCATAGTACCCCGTCACCCCGCAATGAACTGTTAACCGCCCAATTTTACTCGTTTAGGGTGGAGTCACATTATCAGCATGGAACAGCATATTCTGTATGGAGAAACGTAATTTAGTATGGCGATGCGTAAGCATGCGTACGCAATGTGAACGCGTCGCCATACTAAATGACGTTTCTTTATACAGAAAATGCTGCTCGATGCTGATAAATGTGACTCTACCCTTACTCTCCGGCGGTAGGATAAGTGCCCAACATAGACAAATAAAAAACTTCGTAAAAAATAATCATCAATCAGAAACTGCAATCAAAAGCCTTGTAGCCGCACGAATGACGCCGGATCAATTGTCGGAAATGATTGCTGATTTGATCGAGACATAATATGTAGCCATTGTTCTTGAGATATAATATGCGTCAAACTGGCCTGCAGACCTGTTAAGTAGCTAGTTGGCTTTAATAACTACAATTCAATTGCTGTTATGATATAGTGGTCATTATAAATGGTTTAATTCACGAAGGTGCCTTCCTTTATTTGTAGTTATATATCTACTAGGGTTTCCCATATACCAGGATTCCGCTATTGCCCTACTTCTTTTTCTGTATTTTAGTTTTAAATCAATGTCTGTCTATTATCTTGAATTACGTACTAACTCGTGTTTTGCAACTTGTGCCCTTGTGTGGTGGGTAGGAATGGGGCACACATACATTTAACTTCTTATCCATGGAAAACCCTTCCGCTTATACTAGCCCTCAACCTAGGGCTGCCATTTCCAAAATTTGACACCTAGGACAAAAAGCGTAAATCCCCGGATTTTGGAGCTTCAAACCCGGACATCTCAACAGCAACGCAGTTTTTTTTTTCGCTTCCGGAGGGAGGGGAGGGGCTGCATTAGCTCTCGCGAGCCGGAGTAGCAAACCCGGACTACAAATGTATCGTTCCCCGGACGCTCTCCAAACTAGGACAAATCCGGGGAAACCCGGACGGATGGTAGCCCTACCTAAACCAAAGTGACGACTGAGGAGTAAAACTGAGCGTTAAAACTCGATGACCGTAGTGTGATGGTGCAATGTCGATGAATATTTTTTTAAACGTCGATTAAATATTATATTCTGTTTGGTTTCACTATTATTGCCTAGCTATTTAATTACTTATTTCATAAATAAAGTAATTGTTAATTACATAATTAGTTATAGCCAATATTGCCATTTCCCGTAAGACTTACTGTTACGGACAATATTGCCAAGATCTACTTCTTGTAAGATTGTTTTCGCAATGAAAATCTTTTTCCTCGATAGTAAGCAGTGATTTTAGGGAAATTTCGAATTCCCTTGTAATGTGATAAGACTTTCAACATAAACTTTTGGAATCAGATAATGTGGCTATTGTTGTTGTTCTTGTTATTGTACCAACAAGTGTAACTATAGGTAGTTAAAACAATACGCGCGAAAAAGTTAGGTAATATAATAAAAATCGGACAAGTGCGAGTCGAACTCGCCCGCCGAGGGTTCCGTACAAATTTGTAGGTACAGGTAAAACAATGTCCCTTACTCCAATTGAACCTACGGTCGACGATATAATTGAAGGACTATAAATTTTGATTACCTTAGTGAAGTCAATTTTCTTACGATTTAATTAATAATGTATAGTTTTTAGATTGTTCCCTATACTTATAGTATAATACGGTATTACTTACCAAATTTCATAGTTCTAGGTCAACGGAAATTACCCTTTGAATATTGGTTTCCTTGAGAGTCTCGAAACTTAGGTCTTTTGCGGCATAAACGGCCGTATCTTTTTTTCACGTTAATTTAGAAGTTTGATTTTTTCACAGCTTTAAGGGACCGCACCGCAGACTTGAGTACTTATATGGTTTTAATTTCAACTCGATACCTCCACGCGTTCTCGAGATAAAGGGTTTTCATAGACGGACAGACAGACAGATGGACGGGCGAACAACAAAGTGATCTTGTAAGGGTTCCGTTTTTTCCTTTTGAGGTACGGAACCCTAATAATAAAATATAAATCGTCGTCATTAGCCTTCAACATTTATAAAAGATCATGCATCAGGCAGCGTCTATAGGAGGTACTTTTTTCCCGCTAGACGTTATCTTGTCCGCATTTTCCATCTAGTACTGCGTCTAGCGTTTAGCACTTACCAATATGTATGTATTATTTAGTATTTTTTTATTAATTCCATAAGCATGACTATTATAGAAAGTTAAACAATGCATCTTTATAATTCTCAATTTGTATTTCAAATTACGGTTAATTTGGAAATATTTACGTATAATGAACTAATTAATAAATTTCTGTCGCCGTTAATGATAAAAGCGTTATTACCGGCTATATAAATATGATAAATTCACCCATCCTTAAACTAAACCTGTTTGGCACTTAACTGTTTATGCCAGCTATAATAACATAGGTAATTATACAAATTTAATCAAAATTATGCTTTAATTTATCTTAAAATATATACTCAATGTTTAATCCAAATAAGTCTGTACGATGTTTGTGTAAAGGTACTATTTGCAATGACAGTGTTTTGATATAATAAGCTTCTTAATTAGGGTGTTTTCACACCGCGCGGTTCTAACTCGGCGATTACGCGAGAAATCGTCTAATCTAGTTAATTACACCACGTCTGGCTGATCGTGTGTAGCGGCGTTTATATTCTCACGTGACATCGCCCAATGAAAAAACGACCTTCCTACTCACATTTAGAGTTTAGATTCGTTTGTTGGATAGCGTACAGTTAGTACGTTCTGACGCATTTTTAATACGCAATTATGAATCGCCCCGATTTTCCGTTTTCTTTGTTAATTGTATCGTATGTTTAATACAGAATTAATCTTCCTTGAATTAATGGAATATGCTTATTTATATGCTCTGATAGTTGTGAGAACTTTGTCATATCTCTACTGATACTCATACATAATGCATATGTGTAGATACTTAAGAGTACATGTATGTGTAAACAAATCTGTTTTTACGATGGCAACAGGTTACATCATCGACCTTAATCGTCGGGCAACATGTTTTTTTATTTATTTGCAGATAACTATTAAGCTAAGTGATTTTTTACAAGTTGTTGTGTAAAATAATGGGCAAATTGTTTTTTTCTTTAAAACAAAAGCTCACCCTGAACTGTGAAACCAGCTTAAAAAACATCAATTTGAATATGGCAGCAACATAAAAGATGTTTTGCATCAATTTGTCATTTAATTCGTTCTAGAGATTAGATTTATCTGCTTCTTAGGTCGTTGCCCGCATTACCAAAAGCGCAAAAAAGGGTGCCGTCAAAATACAGGGTAGATAAGCAAAAAGCTCCGTGCGTCGGCACCTAAAATGCTGCTAATGCGCGCATGCCTATGCAAGTGCCATTTTAGTTACAGACGTGCTGCGGACGCATCAAAATCCACATTTATTTACATTTAATCAAGGCATTCGCAATACTGTCGCGGCGGGAGAGGCGCGCAATGAATATTTACAAAGCGCTTCGCTTCCCCGTGTTTTATATTATGAAAAACTGTTCACGTTTTATGCAAATACGTCGGGCGTTGAGCGAAAACTAGAAAGTTGACGCACACACGCGCAGCGCGCTTGTATGTAAACCGGCTAGGTTTCATAATTTTACACACATTAATACAACATTTTACACCCACGACCACCGATTCGTATCAACCAATTAAGTGTAATAATACGAAAACATTAAAATCGGCTTACCGTGTCTGCTTCTTCAGAAAAACTCGACTCCCATAACATGTTTGCGTGAACAGTTCAGAGCACTTTGTCAAAAAAACGGAGATCACAAGCTTCTATTCTGGTATGTAAACAATATCAGTCCATTCTACGGGGTGTTGACGCTGCCCGTGACGTGTTTACAGTATCAGGAGGGAAAACGCGTGATTTAAAAACGCGCGCGACTGTTACCGAGACGGCGGCTCGACGCTGTGTGCTCACGCGCAGGCCCCGAGCTGGCACGAGCCCCCCCGAACGCCGACGAAGCCGCCCGACCGAGCCGACCTACTTTGTGGAAACGCCCGCCGAGTGGTCGAGCGGCGATTTTTTTTCCATTTTCCAACGAAACACAATACTTGTAGCTTAAGAGCAAGTCATATTATTGTGCAAATAATGTAGCAGGTACGATACGATACGCGATGGTGATTGTGCTTGTTAGTCGCATTCGTAGTTCAGTTGATCTTTAATTGTCAGACGGAGAATGCTGACATTTAGCGCCGTCTGCGCTTAAATGTCAGAAAATGCATTATTATGTCTCAGCATAATCTTATAATAAAAGTGATTTATTTTATCACACTATATTAATACTGTGCATAGTTTATTGGAATTCTTAATTTCATAAATTGCTATTGTCTACTCTACTTTTAACAGAGAAATCTGCAATTTCACTATTTATATCTGTGTAATTGAATACTTTTGTGTAAATTTGTATCCCTTTACAAAAAATATATTTGGGCATTTCTCCAGAAATATGTCTGCGGTCACCTCATTCATCTGGCCCTTTTTCATACTAAATGTATGGCAGATGAATGAGTCGCAGACATATTTCTGGAGAAATGCCCATTTACACTCATCTTCGGACTGTATCTAACTTCGAGCAGTTCACATTGTCGAAGATCCCGAAGTGACAGACGATTTAGAACCACTTAGGGTTCGGAGAGACATTGGCTCTCTCTGTTTGTTTTACTGTTTCTACGATAGGGAATGTCCCGAGAACTTTTTAGGCTTATGCCACTGTCAATGCACCTTCGCACCTCCCGGTTAAGAAACAAAGTTCAGCCTCCTTATCTGGATGCTTGGCAGCCCAAAAATAAGCAAGCGTCACTGTCAGGGCATGCAATACCGGTTTTACTTGTATGGGCCAATACCGAAAAACCGGTTTTGTCGGTATTGGCCCATACAAGTAAAACCGGTATTGCATGCCCTAGTCACTGTCATTTTCACCACGAAGGGGCAGGCTGTATAAAGGGCTCCCTCCTAAAGTGTTCCCGCTGCTCTATGACATGGAATTCTCAAAAAACAGGACAAGTACGAGTAGGATTCCATAAAAATACTTTAAATAAAGACTAAATACTTATTTTACGTTCTAATTACAAATGTATAGTTTTCAGATTTTTCCCAGTACAAGACGTTATTACTTGCCAAATTTCATAGTTCTAGGTCAACGGAAAATGTCTTATGAATTTTGGTTTCCTGAGAGTGTCGAAATGTACGTTTTTGCGACTTAAACGGCCATATCTTTTTTAGGTTAACTTAGAAGCTTGATTTTTTCAAGGGACTATAGACTTGAGTATGTGGTTTTAATTTCAACTCGATACCTTTACACGTTCCCGAAATAAAGGGTCTTGACAGACGGACAGACAGGCAGACGGACGGACGAACGGACGGACAGACGGACAACAAAGTGATCTTAAGATCTGGGTGATAAGGTACAGACGCAGAATGAAAAAGTTCGTCCCTTTTCGGCTCTATGTTAATGAGTTAAGGTTTACAAGTGACAAACCTTTTCATTCCTGTATAATTTGTATTGTCCTGTATAAGATTGTATTCGTGTATAACTAAGTACAAAGTAAAGTAAGTGTGCATTGTAATTTATCTTTTAATATGCAATAAAGTATGATTGTGTTGTATTGCATTGCACAATAGTCGTCCACTTCAACCTCCCCCAAAAATAGTCCCATTATCAGTGTTACTCGACCCCAAATCCCATATACAATGACTTATTGATAACCCCTACGAAATCATAACTACTTTTAAGTTCGGTCACGTCTAATTGTTCACATTGAAACTTAATTCTGAGGGATATAGTTCAAATCGTACACATATTTATAGTCTTAATCGTATATAATTAAAAAATAGTACTAAAGTTTTTCAATATTCAAACAAATACATAAGTAAAATTCGCAACGCAGGATTCGTCAGGACAATTATAGAGAACGTGCACGAACTATAGGTGGCAGCACTAAACGACAAAAGAGACACGGGCGGACAATAAAGGAAACTATCACCCACTGTCAAATCAAGCTGTCAATGATAATATGTAAGTGTCACCCCCGGACCCCCTATACCCCCATATACGAATCCCCACTCCGGTATGACTCCTTCTTGGAGAACAATTATGTCCACAGAAATCAGTCGGGATGCAGCTTTATATAATAACTGCTGCCAGCGCTGCAGTCCATCCGGTTGGAGATTAATCCATCTAAGTGTGAGCTATACTCCTGTGCCTCTGGGACTTTGGCTCGTCTACCAGACTTCATGTCAGCATTACCAGGTATCAGAGTCTTGAACAAATCCACATTTTCCCTCCTTGGATCGCCTGTTTTCTCGGAAGGCGTGAGTTCGGTAATCCAAGCTAAAGCAAAGGCGTTAGAGTCCTCTTGGAGGCATTTGAAGCAGTTGTCGGCGCATGTATCACTCGTTTTGCTCCGCAATTGCTTTGCAATGCCTCGAGTAACTTACACGCTGAGGACTGCGCCCACCTGGATATTCAAACAGGACATGAATGACTTTGACAATATGCTACAGCAGGGTCTGGAAACTGTCTTAAACGTAAATTTCAACGAAGCACAATGGGGTCAAGCCACACTTCCTATCCGCTTTGGGGGTTTAGGCATCCGTCGCATGCACGATATCGGGTTGGATGCTTTTCTTGCTGCTTCTCACGCATCATCGGATCTTGTCACTAGGATACTCTCTTTTGATGGTAACAATATCTGTATCCCTTTCATGAAGGAAGCACTGGCCGAATGGTTGATTCGCTTTCCAGGAGGAGAGAAACCCAACAGCCTCGCCTCGCAAAGACTTTGGGATGAGATTTTGTACGAACAGGCATATACAGATTTAGTGAATTCTGTTTCAGGGAAAGATGTAGCCCGGCTGAAGGCCGTTAGAGCACCAGAGTCTGGGGCGTGGTTGCATGCATTGCCATCACCTCACCTAGGAACGTTACTCGACAATGACACATTGAGGATTGGAGTGGCCTTGAGGCTCGGTGGTAAGGTGTGCGAACCACATGTTTGTGTATGTGGGGTGATGGTCGAATCGGACAGACACCATGGCCTCAATTGCTGACGGTGTGCAGGTAGGATCCCCAGGCACTGCGCCATTAACAAGTTGATACGCCGCGCCATGATATCAGCCAACGTGCCATGTATTTTTGAGCTCCGAGGTCTGAGCCGTACAGATGGCAAGAGACCGGACGGTCTTACACTGGTTCCGTGGGTGAAAGGCCGTAGTTTGCTCTGGGATGCAACGTGCGTCAGTACTTTCGCACCCACTCATTTAAATCACACGAGCAGAATGGCAGGTGCCGCGGCAGAGTGCGCAGCCAAACTAAAACACGGCAAATACGCGAACCTGGAACTGGCATAACCAGTGTACGATTTCGTCCCGGTTGCTGTTGAGACCGCTGGGCCATGGTGTGCTGAGGCGAAAAACCTAATAAAAAACATAGGGCGCCGATTGAGAGACAGGGGCTGTGACCCCCGGTCTGGCTTTTATCTGGTCCAACAAATATCATTGCCCACACAGCGGGGCAATGCGGCTGGCATATTTGGCACTTTTGGACCAGGTGTGTCGGGCCGGGATCTAATTTAGAGTATTTAGTTCTAGTAGTTTATTCCATATAGTATATTTAATTTTAATTTAGTTTTATCTTTAGGTAGTTACTGTTTTTATATTTTATCTTTCTGTTAAATAAATAAACAATTAGTATTAAAAAAGTGTAAATGTCAAATATAGTAAGTCGCAGCTACACTGACGTTAATCGTCCTTCAACGCGATAAATTAACGTTATTAACGGCGTTTTCGTCAATGTGGCCCCAGCATGAGAGGGTATATGATTTAGATTGGCGGCACCAGTTGGCAGCACCTTCGTCGTGCACGTTCCCTGTAGATTTTAGGCCCAGCGCAGAGTGCATATGCATCTACTGGGTGCGCTCGCTTCTTCCTTCAATATCACTAGATACCCTTATCTCCTGAATAGGGTTGCCAGATGTCCGGTATTTAAGCGTACAGTTCGTTATTTTCGAGGCCTGTCCGGTAAAAAATAAATGGTCATACCGGACAGAACTATGTATTAGTATAAAAAAAACGTATTTTCCCCCCCTTTTTGGGGTTGTCCGGTATTTTTTCGCGACTCACCTGGCAACCCTACTCCTGGAAGGGGGGGGGGGGGGGGGGGAACGCCATCCTTACGTAATATTTTATAAGTCTAAATGTGCGATATTTAATATAGAGCGATACGAGCAAATTTTCCATAGCTTTATGCAATTTTTAAAAGCAGATAGAATCTTACGTGAGATAAGGGAGGGAGAGTTCGAAAAATCTTATGCGGTCTTGTATGGGGGTTCATAAATGCCCAAAATTGTCCATACGTAATGAATGAATGGCCCGTTATTATTTTTGAGTAAGCAGTATATTAACACGTTCACCGTCCCCATACAAAACTATCGGACAATGTCACAAGTCCCAACTGTGCATCAGTATGGGGAAGTGACCCCATAGTGGAAGCACGGACTTCTGAAAAAACCTTCATGACCCCACATTGGGGGCACCGGGACAGGGAACGTGTTATTATAACGTTTTACAAAATATGCACGATCATATTTTCACTATTATTAACAATCTTAAAATAAACTTTATTAAATTACAAACTTAGTTATATAGGGATGGGTTATGATGGGGAAGGCAAAGCCGGGCTTATTCTTATTGTAGTAACATTCTAGTTAATTACATTCTACTGTTAGGAGTCAGTTAATTTCATTTATGGCGCCCATAATAGTCAAAAAACACAACAAGCTACCTGCAAGCGACAAGCTATCTGCTTTGTCCTAAGGTTAACTGGTAGAGAATGCCCTATGGCATTAAGTTCACCTTTTGTACGATAATTTTTCTTTTGTGCAATAAAGTTTAAATAAATAAATAAACAGTCATCTCATCCGCCTTTTTTTTAAGACTGACTAACTCGCGACCCTTATTGTGCGTTGCGATTTTCGGACGCAGTGGTCGGCCGTGGCGTTCCCTGGGGTTGAACCAGGTCGCTAGCCGGACCACCTTGAGTGGATCGGACTGGGTGGGGCTCATCCGCCTCTGTACATCCCACTGCTGGGCACAGGCATAGATGAGAGTAAACAGGTTGTAGTCCCCACGCTACCCCACTGCGGGTTGGGGACTTCACATACACCTTTGAATATCTTCGCGAATGTTTGCAGGTTTCCTCGCGATATTTTTACTTCACCGAAAAGCTAATGGTAAATATCAAATCATATTTCGTAGTTACATAAGTATAACCCATTAGTGTCTCCTCCTTAAACCTGCAAAAACTAACCTCATAATCGAATCAAACCTAATCAGATTTGAAATGTGTCCTTCGTAAAAACTCAAGGAACCATTAGATCTAATATCTCGGGTTCCTAGAATATTGTGCTGAGATTTTTTGCACCAACCACATGTTCATGAATAAATACATATTTGCCCCAGTGCGTCAGAGAACGTCACGGATGGAGGATACTACGCGATAACTATGACGAGATAAAATGTCCTTACTATGAGACCATTTTTCGAAGAATACGAAGAATTTAATAGATAGAATGAGTGAAAACCCAAACTGTGAAATCCCGTGTATTCAACTGCATGCCGTCCCGACAACGAACGAACGAACGAATTGAACTTTTCCAGCGCTTTGGCACATACGGAACGATGGAGGTGCTTTCAACCTGTGCCGCCAATCTAAGTCTTGTTAACCCTCTCATGCTGGGGCCACATGGACGGAAACGCCGTTAATTTATCGCGATGAAGGACGATTAACGTCAGTGTAGCTACGACTGACTATATTTGACATTGACGCTTAAAGAAATAATTTGAATTGACAGCTTGATTTGACAGGCAGGATAGCTTTCTTTATTTTCCGCCTGTCTCTCTTTTCTCGTTTAGTGCTGCCACCTAAAGTTCGTGCACGATCCCTATAGCAGTAATTTTTCTTCCTACAATAGTTACATCGCGCGCTTGAATGTGTGCGCGCCGTGTACGAGGGTCGATTTCAGAGCGTTTCGACCGCGGTGGTTTTTTTCATTCGTGTTCCAGCAAATATAGCAGCAAGCGGTGGTGATCACAGTTAACTTTTACTATAAACGATAGACGGTATCGAGGCTACACATGATTTAATCAAAAGTTGTCGTCACTCGATAGTCCTTCACGGTAAAAATCCAGTGACACTAATGAAGTTACAAAAAACGCTGGAAAAACGCCTGAAATCGACCCACGAACGCACTACAAGCATAGTTTAAAGAATGCGTAAGAATGCTCCAGTTTTGATCGCACTCACACACGCTCCGAAAGTTGTGAAAATTGTGTCCCCCCCCCCCCCTCTATCTTCTAAACCGTGTGTCCGAAAAATATAAAAAAATTACAAAGATAACGCTCAATTAATACTTTCAACGAAAATTATTTTCAACAAGATCAGATTAACCGTTTTTGAGTTATTGCCGATAAACTGCGCTTCTCAACAAAAGGACGTAATTGCTATGAAGATACGCTCTTTTGTTGTTGTACTTTTTTTACATCGTATTTTTTACCTTATAGTTACGGCTATGGAACCCTACACTGAGCATGGTCCGACATGCTCTTGGCCAGTTTTTATACTTTGGCTTTGGCGCGCAAGATAGAGTGAGAAATTATAGTAAGAAAAATTAAGGTAATCGTTCTCAAGTAAAGAATATAAAACTCTAATGACAGTTTTCAGAAATCATACATCCACCAGTTGGCAACACCTTGGTGAAAGCTCTTTTTGACAGTAGATGTCAAAATCCTATGGTGTGATTGGCGGATTCCTGACACTTCAAAATCTATCTATCACACTGTACACTGTTGGACATAGGCCTCCCCCATAAATAGCTACAAAGTGCGGTTCTAAACAGACCGCATCCACCGGTTCCCCGCTACTACAGTATGGTATAAAAGCAGTCATTTTTCTTCCTACAAAATGTACATCGCGCGCTTGTATGGTGTGTACGGATCGTAATCAAAAGCTATCTCATCAAAATGTAATTCTACCCAAACGAAATCGCGGCAAAAGCTAGTCCAGCCATATAACGACCTTGTTACTCACAATCAGGTAGTTAATTATGTGCAAATGTAATACAGATAAATTAACATCAAGCTTAACGACAGCATACCATTTGCGAGGCACATTTAAGACACCTACAACACCTGCGCTACTAGAGCTTTTACAAAACCAGTTTATGAAATAAATGTAGCGATTTTGCGTAGTGATTAAAATGTGCGATTGAGAATGGACACGGCTTGTGTTATTGAATATCAACGACTATAAGTCCTCACCTTCGGTTTGGGCGAGAAACATCGAAACATGTGCGATCTAGGGTATTTTTGACTTTACGCCACACCTGGCCAGAAAGCGGCTTTTTCCGTACGCGTAGCGTACGGTGTAGACATAAAATGATGTACACAACACGGGAGGTAATAAAGAAAGCCCTCAATCGCATATTTACGTCCCTCACTTGCAGCTCGGGCCGCAAACATCTGCGATCTCGGGCCTTCTTTGTATTACCACCCTAGTTGTGTAATATACTATTTCCACCCTTGGTGTGTAATATCTAAATGTAATATACTATTATGTCGACAGAAATATATTGAGCTAGAAGGATATAGTTCGTCGATTTGTATAGGAGCGTTTAAGGTTTTGCGGTTGACGTTTGACGTCAGGAGTGTAATTAGGGTTCCGTACCAAAATGGTAAAAAAGGAACCCTTATGGTGCGACTCTGTCTGTCTGTCTGTCTGTCTGTCTGTCTGTCTGTCTGTCTGTCTGTCCGTCTGTCACAGCAAGATATCTCAGGATCTACTGATGCTATCGACTTGAAACTTGGAATAGTGTTAAAAGTTGCTGACTCAAGCCTATTGGATAGAAAAAAAATCTTATACCATTTTTACTTTTTTTTTAAAGGGGTCCGAAATGGGATGTAGAAAAAGAAAAGTAGAGCTATTATATCGAGTGGGATATCAAATGAAAGGGCTTAATTTGTAGATTCCAAAACCATTTTTGTATTTTTTTTTAATTTTGTACTTTTTGATTTATGACCAAAAACGTTCAAAAAAATACCATTCCCCCCCTATTATCTTCGAAGTTACTGAACAGAAAAATCTGTAATAATTACCAATTATTAATATCATCCTAAATATTACAGGAAAAATAAAACGGTTTTGCTAAATTGCATAGTTTTTAGAAATTTTCAAAAATCGTACACATACTTATTTGCTCCTACTAAGCTAACGGCCATACAGTTTTTGTTGAACTATTCACGTATCTACTTACGAGTTTGTACGGAACCCTCGGTGAGCGAGTCCGACTCGCACTTGACCGGTTTTTTATTGATGGAAAACATAATTTTCTGCCGTCCGGCCGGCAAGCGTCACCTTCCTTGCCGATTTCAAGATGCCGCTTTCTGGCTCCGTCGAACATCAAAATAGTATACAAACCTTGGCCAGTAAATAAGAAAGCCTCAGATCACATGTTTGAGATCTAATATATATATATATATAATTCCATGAGATCTGAGGCATTTCTTACTCTACAGGCCTCGGTATGTAATGTACTATTTTTCATTTGATTTGGTGGTATATGAACAATTAATTATGCCATTATTATCAGATTTTTGAATGTTGTTATAAACTGAAGATGACGGCGAGCGAGGAAGGTCCGTGGCCATTCTTTTTAGCACGCGAGGTACATACATTCTTTCTTTTTATCTCGATATATTTCTGTGAATAATCACACCAACCAACCACACATTTCGTCACCACCTGACAGGTTGGACCAGCGGTCGGCAACCTGCGGCCCGCAAGCCTCCCTGGCTATTTTGTATGTAAAGGTCATATTCAGAATTGTATAAAATCTCAAATTATCAACAAAGTGCGGCCCGTGTCAATATCGTTAGCTATTTGTTTATTTGTTTATTTATGTTACATAGCATTACAGTCTTAAGACTAATACACCATGGAACTACATACTAAACTTAACATTAACATGTAGGAATAGTAGACTGCCTATTATCCATCGCCTCGCAAAATCTCAAACACTCCCGACACACAGCCGCCCATCGCCACGCTAGCAGATCACACTCAGGTGCTGATACCAGTAGCGCATTCAGTAAGGTCAGGACACGAAGGATCGGCGAGTTTCTATGTGCCACCGTACGCGCCGTAGGCACAGCTAACAGGGGCCGCAAACGGAATCGCGGCCTGAAGGTTATCCTCGTAACATCTGGCACAAACAGTCTAACTAGCCTCGCTACCAGCTCTGGGCAGTCAGAGTCACCACGCAGAACACGACACGCGAAAACAAGCAGGCTCGAGTTGCGCCTCACTTCCAAGGAATTGAAACCCAGGGATCCTAGAAGAAATTTCGTTGGATATAAGAAAGGGTAATATCCATGCATTTTCTTATACAACATTCTTAAGAAAGCTTTTTGTACCTTTTCCAAGAGTAAGATGTAAGTTGACTCAAAAGGGTTCCAGACAAGTGCGGACGCCTCCAGCTTACTTCTCACCAGAGCATTGTACAATACCTTTATAGCACCAGGATCACGAAACTCTCTGACATTGCGAGTAACAAAACCTAATCTACGAAAGCTACTAGAGGCAAGCGCTTTGATGTGGTCGTGGAAGTTTAGCCGGGTGTCAAATATAACGCCAAGATCTTTTACCGAGTCGACTCTAGTAATGATCTCATTACCTAATAGATATTGAGCATGTATAGGAAAAGGTGCTCGGCTGAAGCTACATACTTGACACTTAGCCGTATTGAAACAAAGCTTGTTGTCCAGACTCCACCGGAACACTGATGCAACATCCTCCTTCAGTGACTCGCAATCCGCACCCTTCTCAATCCCATAAACCAATTTGAGGTCATCAGCGTAAAGGAGACAGCTAGCATTACGGACCACTAAGGGCAGGTCGTTGACCATTATTCCAAATAGGAATGGACCTAGAATCGAACCTTGGCTGACGCCGGAACGAGTGTGGTACGTATCCGAAACGAAATGGCCATGCTGGACGTATTGAAGTCGATCGCGCAAGTAATTGGCAAAGAATTTAAGCAAGTTCGGACTAAAACCAATAACGTCAAGTTTATTTAGTAAAACATCGTTATCCACCCGATCGAAGGCTTTACGGAAATCGAAATATAAGACGTCCACCTGAATGCCCATATCGAGGTGTTCCGAGATCATGTCAACCAAGGTTAGAAGGTTGGTGTCAACAGACCGTTTTGCCCTGAAACCGTGTTGCGAGTCGCTCAAGAAAGGTTTGAGTTGCTTAGCCAATGTTCGGTGGAGTACCGACTCAAACAGCTTAGCTAATGCTGAGAGAATAGCAATAGGCCTATAACTTTCCACATCGCCTATCTCACTTGTCTTTGGGATCGGTCTTACTCTTGAGGCCTTCCATTGCTGAGGATATATGCTTGTGGAGAGCGCCAAGTTAAATATGTACTGTATAGGTATCTTTAAATGCTCTATACACCCTTTTATAATATATGCAGGCAGATTATCAGGGCCTACTGCGCTATTGGGTTTGAGATACTTAACGGCCACTTCTACTTCCTGCATGGTTATGTAGCTTATGTGGATATAGTTAGCAGATCTTTTCCGGCTAGCGTCTTTACCAAAACTGGAGTCAAGAGTCAGAGTGGAGCATCAGGCAAAAATACGCTAGAGAAAAAGGAAGCGAAAGCTTGAGCCGTTTCAGGACCGACAAATTGTCTTCCTCCTAAAGTAACCTGAGCTGCGAACCCACCTTTGGACCTAAGACCATGAATGTGCTGCCAAAATGCGCGTGGGTTGCATTTTAATTTATGTTGGATATCGTGAATATAGTTGTCGTAAGCGGATGAAATACGTTTTTTTATTTCCGACCTAAGTTTTGAAAATTCCAGATATACGCTTCTATTTTTAGTGACTTTCCATTCCCGATGAAGCTTAGCTTTAAGTTGTATGTCCCTTATTAAGTCTGCCGTGAACCATACAGGATATCGTCTTGCGTTTTTTTTACAACGAGATTTTTTGGGAACACAGATATCAAAGATATTATATATTATTTTATAGAAGGATTCTACCGCTAGGTGTACGTCCTGATTTTCGAGAACATCCTGCCAGTTTACATTAGATATAAGTTTATACAGAAGCTCGTAGTCACCCTTTGCAAAATTCCAATCCCTCTCCCGACTAAGGTTACTGGGATCAATATGCTCAGAAGGTAGCTGCTGAAAGACTCTATCCAAAGGGACTGAGATTTCAAGTGGCGGGTGGTATTCGTCTCGTCGCGGAACAAGCCCTCCACCCTCCACCTCGAGTAGAGTCGCTATTAAGTGGCCCTTGGCTACTAAAAGGTCGCCGACCGCTGGGTTAGATGGTAGGTTATAGGTTAACGCGGGCTAAAGTTTCCGCAACTCGATGACGGGTTAGCAGGGGTTCCCAATCTTTTACAGCACGTGGCGCACTTACAAGTTTAGTACATCGTCACGGCGCCCTGCCCTAGTTCGCTCAAAATAGGTATTGTTGCTTTATAGGTACCAACCCGCGAATATTTGTGGTTTTAGATAATGATAGATCGACTTACGGCGCCCCTCTTTACTTTCTATGGCGCACCAGGGTGCCGCGGCTTACACTTTGGGAACCCTTAGGTTACACAGCATTAAAACATAGTTTAAGTTTCACCTAATCGTACAGTTAAAATAAAAATGCCCTTAAAAGTGAGTTCACGTAGTAAGAGCTGCTCAGGACCCGCTTGCATCCGCTCACAGATCCTGTACCACGAAAGCCTTCAAGGAAAAGCCCGCTACAATGAATTATTTATTCTTAATGTAATAATAATGATATTTGTTGTACCGCATAAACATAAGTAACTTTACCGTCGACAAACAGTGTAATAACCGTTATTGTATACAAGTTTCGCTATATACATAGATGATAATTGTTTCGTTAGCTGCAAATGTAAGTTTGTAGCGCTATAACCAGGCATTCGTAGGTAACAATTAACTTAATGATAAATGAAAGTTATTTCAGTCTTTAATCGAAAGTGATTAAGGTTTATTTTATAAATAAGTAGGTACATATAAGTTTTATAACTTGATTTAAACGTGGAAATACCCAGTTTACTTTAAATTGTACAAAATAGTTCGGCTCGGGCCACAAACACCTGCGATCAGGGCCATTCCTTATTATTCCGCCCTAGGTGTGTAATATACTATTATTTAATCGTATGGCAGAAACACACGTAGAATAATGATAAAACAAAATAAAAAATTCTTCAACGTATAGGAGGTAAAGTTAATCTAAATATTTCGAGTTATAGCGGTAAAAAATATTATAAAGAGTAAATGGTAATTTCTACTTATATAGGTCTAACATGTCGGATTATTCCCACTTGTTACCACCAAATTGATTTAGTGGTAACAGCTGGTAATTTTTCCCATCTGTTACCACTAAAACCATACATTTAGTGGTAACAAGTGGGAAAAAAATTGCCAGCTGTTACCACTAAATCAGTTTGGTTGTAACAGGTGGGAATAACACAACATTTCGAGTTATGGAGGTTTTGGAGCTTGAAGGGTAGGGGCAGGGGATTTTATTTCGAGTTAGAAATGATTTGAGCTTATCGAGGTTCGATGTATCGAGATTCCACTGTATATGTAATCTATTTGTAGGTATGCAAAATAAATCAAAGTTATTTCTAATATTTATTTGCATTTTCTCATTAAATACTGATGATTATTATCGTAATAATCTGGGCCACAGTGCTTTGTATGATAAATTGTGATTTTTGACCCATTTTATTCTAACGTTTCATAAGTGCGGGCGTAAACACGAAGTTAATGCACACTTAAACTTGTTAAGAGGCCCGCCTCCGTTTTACTTAATTGATGCGATTGATTTTTTTTAACTTAAAGCGTTTTAGGTGGATGCACTTCTACATAACATTATTGGATATGCTTCCTAATAATATTACCTATATATATGAAAGTTTGTGAAGATAATATTGTCTTCGTTTTTTGCGATGTTTATCGAGTAGGTATGCTACTTCATTTTACAGCCCGATGTTTCGTAAGCTAACAATATTCGAAAATAGTGAAAATAGTATATGAGATACTATGTAAATGATCTTTATTAGAAATACTGATGTTTTTATTCTTACCACGAGAAATACTTGAGGACATTTTCTTAAAAAAATAATAACCAGAATGTTAGATAGTTACCTATTATTTAATTAGATTCACGGCTCACGGAAATGATTTTAAGTTTACGGTTGTTCCAAAATAACAAGGAAACAATTGATGAATTATTTTTTAAATATGTAGAAATCTCGTAGCTCCTAACTGAAAAAATGCAAATGTAACATCACAGTAAGAGTAGAAATATTTCGATTTGCTTACTAGTCCAGACAAGGAATCAAGGCAAAAACCCCGAACACCTAATAATTACGACCCTGTAAATTATATTCCAATGGAAGTCTCCACGAAGGGCCCTTAACACGTTCGCTGCGGGATCAAAACTGGCATTTTTTTATACGGTGCGTTAACTGGCCGATCGGCCTGGTACTTAAACTTTCCGCCGCGGCGATATGGGGCTTATTGGCCTGGTAAGGTATCGACAGATATAAATGACTATAATTAAGCAAAAACGTAAGAAATTGGATACCTACCTATCAATATCCATAGTAGACGAGTTGGTAGTCATAGTATTTGCTTCGCCTCGGGTTCCTATTATTCACTTGAGAGATATATGCAAAAACATATGTAAGGTCTTGTGACCCGAAACCGCATTGAATAATAGGTTTAATTGAGGAAGTATTAGTGATGGGAAATAAGTTATCGACATATTATTTTGAATATAATTTATCAAAGAAAAGAAAGAGACAAATTTTATGATAGAAACATGACAGACAGTAACTATTATTTCTCATATTCTATACAGAAAATATTATTATGCCATACCAGTGCCCTATCCCACAAAACTTTACAAGTGTACAATTCGACAAATTTGTTAAATTGTAAACAAGAAAATGTACCACAATAATTACAAATATGTATTCGTTACCAGTTTATAGAATACAAATATGTCGCTTTTGTGAAAGCGTATCACAAAAAATAAAGGTATGTCACGACAGATACATAATTATAGGATTGTTGATTTGTAAATATACAAGCGAAAAATTGTAATGTTACAACTAGAAATATGTAACACTTTATTTAGCTTTTTTGATGTTGAAGGTACTTTCACTTTATACCCAATACGCAAGAATTACATTAATTATAATTATATACCTAGTGATCTATCTACGAGCAATACCTACGTACCCACAATCTACATACCAACTGACATTACAACATTGGACTTGCAAGCTAAACTGACCATTTTAGACCTCATTAACGAAAACAAAAACATTATTTTTGGTAAATTTAGTGATAAATTGACGCACACTGTGAAAATAAACAAATGGAAGGAGATAACGCAAAATTTAAATGATTTAGGGATAATGGAGAAAGATTGGGACATTGTGTGGCAAAATTGGAAAAGGCGTAGGTAAGGTACAATGGTAAGTACCTACCTTTTTACCGGTTTCTCAAATTTAATGTATACTTTTTACCCAGGTCATAATTTAAAGTAAAATTAATTCTTCTTCACTATCACTGCTACTTGATCTAAACATTTCGTAGTACAAAGGGTTGGAATCGCTTAATATAATAAAATATACTGCAATTACTAGTATTCATATAGTAGCAAGAGGGTGTGTGACACACGTTTAGAGAATTGTTAACTTGTAGGTACAATTCTACATATATGTTCAATTATTACTACAATTTCATGTAGCACAAAACAATTGTCAGCTACAAATTTGTATGTTTTCCGGAAAAGCTATGTATCGTATGTAAAGTTTTGTGATACAATGAATTGTAGACTTGTCGATACAATTTACATATTTGTAAGAATTTTCCAGTACAAATTTGTTACTTGTATATTTTGTGCTACGCACACTTGTATTATTACAAACTTGTAACTTGACACTTGTAAAATTGTAATTGTAAGTTTTGTGGGATAGGGCACTGGCTAAAAAGTCACTTTTTCCGCACGCTGCGCGTATAGAAAAAGCCGCTTTCTGGCCAAGTGTAGACATAAAATGATAATAAAGAAAGCCCTCGATTGCATATTTACGTCCCTCGCCTGTAGCTCGGGACGCAAACATCTGCGACCTCGCCCTTTCTTTGTTTTACTGCAATTTCTTAATTTACAATCTCTAAAATATTTAAAAACCAATTACTTTACAACTAGCCGTAGAACAATTGCGCTAAGAAACAATAAAGTCGGTTTCTTTTAAAGGGTCCTAAAAGGTTCCTAGTACTAAACAAAGACTAAACATTTGGTCAAGTAAAAGGCGACCTTTTACTACGGCAGATTTAAACTTATTTCCAAAGAAATTAAACTTTACAACTTACAATCCTTTTGTGCGACTGTCTTACAGTTAGAACTCTAAGAATTTCTCTTACGTAATGTGTTTATTATTGTAATATTTATGATCAAATATTACTGGAAGAGAGTCGCCACAATCTAAAAACGTAAACAAACACTAGAGCTAGACTAATGCACTATCGTATCTACGTCGGTTCCCGCTAAGTACGTCACAACACTAGTCGGAATTAAACCAATGCAAACACCGATTCAGTGCGGGAAGGGGTGGAGTGACCTTGTAATCGATGATGGGCCTTTCGGCCCATTACCCGCAAGGAATCGAAAAAAAAATCAGTCAGTGCGTTATCGGGCCGGAAAACCTTAGCACAGTTTTAATGCTTTATCGAGTAGCCCTTAAGGTCCTAAACTCAAACCTATACTTGTCTCTTTTGTACATACAGAAATACTCATTATACAGCCGCCGCACCAGGGTAAGTTCACCGTTTCTCGCCTCCGCACAGAACGGGAGTACATGCATCGGGTATTTAGGCCTTATATCGCAGCGAACGTGTTAAGGAGCCCTAGCCTCATTGAGGGTAATATTAAAAGTAATAAAAATAAGCGATGCTTACGCGGCGCGCCCGCAGGCGTCGGGGAACTTGGCGGCCATTACAGTCTGACAGTGACGGATACCGAGTCTCCTGTCGTTCAGCCTTACCAGCATGTCTAGCATAACTGGCCGCGACTTCGTTTCTCGCGCGACAGAGCGTGACCATTCACTGTCACACTATATTGAGTGGAAAGAGATAGGTAGCATTTGTCGCGCGAGAGTCGAGGCTTTTGATGCTACGCTTTATCGCGCGATAAATAAATGATAAAGCATCCGTCACTCTCACACACTATTTGTCAGAACGTGACGAATGCTTTATCATTTATTTATCGCGCGACAAAGCGTAGCATCATATGCCTACTGGGTACCCGCAATATCACCATTTCCAAAACATTTTACTTAATGGTCAAAAAATCGTTAAATATAAGCGAAGAAAGTGGAAATTTTAAGGCTGGCGTGAAATAATTTGTATTGACTACAGGCCCTACCCTTGGTAGATATTATTATTGTTGGCCACTTGGGCCCAGTATTCAAGAGTTTAAGGACGTTTAATAAACTGCAGACCTGTTTTGAGCTCAGTCATCGTGGTATAAGGACTTTCCTCATTTTATTGTATTGGACCTATTAGGTATCTTATGTTCTTTACCTTCTCGAGTCAAACAAGATTTTACATGAGTCATGGAAATTCGTGGTAGTTTTATTAAAACTCAGAAATTCCTGTCAATGATTCTCTCATTGAATACCTTTCGCTGTATATAAATAAATGAATAAATATTGTGGGGACATCTTACACAAATCAACCTAGTCCCAAAATAAGCAATGCTTGTACTATAATATTTTTTGTACGCAACTGGTTACGATAGAAGAGCTTTTGTTATGTGTTCCCAACTAGTTGCTGGTTGAGAAACACAGTCGATAACACGGATTTATAAGAAACATGGATATGGTCAGTAGGCGTGGCGCGCGTTTCAGCTATAGGGGCAAAATGACCTTATAGCGAGAGAACAGTTGACAGTTGCTATGTAACCGCCGTCACACGCTGAGCTCTGCTTTTTTACGTTTTCGTGAGGTTAAAACAAGCAATTATGCCAAACTGTTCTGTGTTAAGGTGACCAAATAGAAGTCGCATCCAAAATGTATCGAAAGGAGGCATTTCTTACCACAGGTATGTAAATAAAATGAGTTTTCCGAAATATTTTTATTTCGATTTAATTTAGTTGGCATTTATTTAGAAGTCGACTCTATTAATTCACCGATAAAGTTCATTTTACCTTGTCAATTCTCATGAGTCCATTTTGAATGAACTAACAGTAGTGAGTTACCTGTTCGATAAAAATATCGATATGATTGGATGAATGAATGAATGGAACCATTTTAAGATAAATTATAGTATATTTAAATTTAATGCACTGACAACGTATTAAATAAATATAAAATATTAATTTTTAATTAAATAATTCAAGCAATTATTTTGTTGCAGTTATTTTATGTTTATTACAGTTAATCATTGTGATGTTTTAGGTTTCCTGCTAAAGCCACATTAAAAGAAAAATGGATCGATGCGACTGGGAGAAAGGACTGGTTTCCAAGTAAAAATAGTGTGATTAGTTCAAAACACTTTGATGAAAATGACTTATATGTAAAGAATGTCTTAAGAATTACTTATATGTCAATAAATAATAAATAAATAAATAATAAATATTAGGGGAAAATCTTACACAAATCGAACTAGCCCCATAGTAAGCTCAATAAGGCTTGTGTTATGGATACTAGACGACGATATATTTAATAGATACAAATACTTAAATATATAGAAAACATCCATGACTCAGGAACAAATATTCGTGCTCATCACACAAATAAATGCCCTTACCGGGATTCGAACCCAGGACCTCTTGCTTCGTAGGCAGGGTCACTAGTCACTACCAACTAAGCTAAAGCGGTCGTCAAATTTATTTATTTTATAAATTTTAATATAAATATTAAAATTATAAATATATAAATTTATTTTGTTTAGGGGCGATTAAAGTATTTGATTATTTTAAAAATGAATGTTATTCTCTACCCCTTTCCCTTATTATTCCCTACAAATTTTTCAATTTCAATTGTAACAACAGTATGTAAAAATAACTTATCCAGGTCAATTGGACGTAGTTATGCAATAACGTTCCATTCCACATGCAAAATTTATTGGATTATGGACTTTGTTTTTAAAGACAGAAGGTTGATACTTCGTTTTGTGGATTGGAACGTTATTGCATAACTACGTCCAATTTATCAAAAAAATGTCAGTTTTAGGATTTTACTCTTGTACTGTACGCAAAGTTGTACAGTACAAAGGGATGTAACGATACCGATACTGATATATCGGCCGATATATCGGTATCGCCGATATATCGGTATCGCCGATATATCGGTATCGCCGATAATATACAACCGATATTTCAACTATTTCAAGAACGTGAAAAGAATTAGTTCTATGAAAAAAATTCTGCAAAAAGTAATTTCAATTACTGACTTAATTTATATATTGGTCCATTACCTTGTCAATAATAATTACTATGTTAATTATATATTTGGTTCTTAATAAAAAAAAAGTTCTGTGTTGACAATTTATTTATTTGTACTTTACACCTTCAAGGTTGACTCTCTGTTAAATATAGCCAAGTTTTAGGTATAATAAGGACATACAAATAATAAATCTGAAGTTCATACTTCATTAGTTAGCTAAGGATATCGGTATCGGTATCGCCGATAATTTACTACAAATATCGGTATCGGTATCGTATCGGCAAAATTGTGTATCGTTACATCCCTAAGTAAAGGATATTTTACTTTTAGAGTAACGGGAGGGAAATAAGATTCTAAAATATCTTCATATAATAAAGATTTTTTTCCGTGTTGTACCTACATTGTGGCGACACCTTTTTAGTTGTCTAAATAGGTTAGCTAGGTTAAGAATATATCTTTGAAGAGCTGTTGCTGTCATTGTCATGATTATTGTTTTGTTGCTTAAATAAATATATTTACGTTTTTAGTGGAAAAAGGAAATATCTTATTCAAATATTCCTTCACATAATTGATCACGTCGGGGTCACCAATTATGTAAGAAAGAACAATAAATAATCATGACAATGATAGCGACAGCTCTTCAAAGATATATTCTTTGCCTAGCTAATCTATTTATACAATCACGTCTCACGTTTTGACGATCATAATATGAAATCGTGTAAATTGACATATGTAATTTATAATGTATTTTATCTTGTGAAATAAAGAAATCTAATCTAATCTAATCAACTAAGAAGTTACCACAACACAACATCATTTATTTATATAATATTGTAGTAAACAATTTAATTCATCATTGTGTCCATTTGAACACCCTAATTGTAAAAAAAAAATCATACAAAAGAAATAACGAATTACGATTCGTTATTAGGTATTTATTTTTAGTGATTGATGAAAGGAGCAACATTCATTCATTCGTTCATCGATAACTTTTTATTCTTTGTCAAGCCCTTACGTCGATGAAATATTTAAGTGTGTGCGTGTATTGAGACGGCGCGGGCGTTAGTGTGTACTAGGGATGTAACGAATATCGGTTTTTGAACATTCGCGAATGCGAATGCGAATACGAATAATCAACGTTGATATTCGCGAATGCGAATGCGAATACGAATATTGGTTATAAAATTTTATAATACTAGAAATAAACAAAATTAATAAATATGAAAACTCAATACTTCGTTTTCAATTACGATTAACTTAAATTTAATTCAGTTTTGCAATAAAATAAGTATCTAATTGAAATTTAAGTTGGAATAATTCGTCAGCTAAAGATAATGCATGTGGTAGAAAAATTGGAACCGGTGGAAGTTAGAAATATCTTATTTCCATTTTATTTCGGTACTTATCCAACAGAGTTTTTAATTACTCATTGATAGTTTCGATATCCGACTCGGACTTGGCCGTATTTTTTTCTTTTCCATGAATTTTAGGATCTAAAATGAACCAAAAATATTCGCAATATATTCGCATCGATTTTTGCGAATACGAATGCGAATGCGAATATTGAAAATCTTGCGAATATTCGCGAATACGAATGCGAATACGAATATTCGTTACATCACTAGTGTGTACTAGCCAATAGCAACGACAGCGTTGCTGTAGTGTGTCGCTGTGTTCTTTGATGATTGGCGGTGACGCTAGTTTATTTGTGGGTGTTGTCTTTGCATGTGCACAGCGTTAATGTATGTGTGAGCAAAACCTGCGACAGCGGTTCTAATACAAAACGCGTGTGATTTCACATCTTTGTTTCTTATATATCTGTGGTCGATAACGACATCTAGTAGCGAACACATAACGAAAACTCTTTTACCGCAACCAGTTGCGTACAAAGAATATTTAGTTCTCTATCACAGCTAGTTGCGAAACATGGTTGCGATGGCGGCCGGAGGGGTTGGCCGCCTTAACGCAAACGCAAAAGAACATCACACTCTTACTTATCTTACTTATCACGGCCGCCGGCAATGCCAAGTTCATTGTAGGCAATGCAACCGGGTACCCGAATCCCGAAAACCCGGGTAACTGACTTTATTTTGAGTCGGGTAATACCCGGGTTTCATATTTGACCGGGTATTGCATTCCCTAATACACATCCCTTCAGTCGCTAAAGTGAAACCCCATTTTCTTTTAAAAAAAAGCGGGTAGTGACTCGATATACCATCGCAAAATTTAATAAACAAATCATTTAAATAACGCCACGTGTACAAATAAACCTGCTAAACTACAATACAGCATATAATTATTTATTAACTCAGTTACATTAAAAAAACTACAAGTCACAATCACAAACTTAAGTTTGCCGTTGCCACCATCGTTTCATTTACAATTTTACTACACAGTAATCTACTGACAAACGGCAAAGATAAATTGAATCGCTCACATTTAAATCTATTAATAGAGTCAATGGACAAAAAATGGTTTATCTGTGGCGCTTGATATGACAGTCATTGTCGTGATGTGATTTTTAGAAGGGCCTAAAAGCAATTGTGTTTTAATTTTTATTTGTCGTTTTTGATCACACATGCACATTATTAACCAAGGTAAAGGTCGCAAAAAAATTAACGATTTAATGTATATAGATTTTGTTTTCGAGTTCGTATCACTGCAAATCATGATTAAGAAGTACTTTTACTAAGCGACATTTTCTGTTCAGGTTTTTGACGCATGTCACCTTAGGGCAGCGGTCGGTAAGCGCTTAGCAGCCAAGGGCCACATAGTAGCTAAGGAAATTGACGCGGGCCGCACTTTGTTAATAATGTGTGACTTTATACAATTCGGAATATAGCGAACGCAATACAGACCGCAATATAGGGCCGCAAGTGAGCGGTTCACGGGCCGCAGGTTGCCGATTGCTGCCTTAGAGCAACACGGAAAGGAGGCGTCATAAGGCACTTGTCCGGTACACAAATTTCTGCCATATTAGGTGAGGGGGGAACGAGATAACGCACACTTACACACGCGTACCTGAAAAATCGTCCATCACTATGAAACTAACTCGTAACAAAATAGAACACAACACATTGACCAATTCACATTCACAAATATACATTTTGCATTGAAATAGTGTGATGACGTGATACACAACATTGATAAGTTTAGCAGAACACTTCTTCAATTTTGTTCACTACCTTTTTATGATTTTAATCGCTGCTTAATACTATTTTAAAGCCCATAGTGAAAATCGCAGCCACCACACCCCCACGTTTAATTTTCAAGTTAAAAATTTCTAAACCACCAGATCAATGACGTCATCAAAACACGTTTGTATTTTTTTTTTTCATAATTAATGTCCATAATGCTCCAATTTTTTGTCTCCAATTTCAGGAAACAATATTCAGTAACGTAAAGAATTTACAAGACTGTATAGTTTATAATCCGGACGATATTTAAAAGAACAAATATTTTTTAAATAATTTTATTTTTTCTAAGTTTACTAACGGTCGCATTTTATTTTAGCTCTAAAAGACGTATGATGAGTGTCCCTACCATGTCTCAAATTTTCACGACTTTATCTTATGGGATTTAAGATTTATTGCGTTTCTATGTTTTTGTTCAATTTCTTTGGAAATAGGGTTATCACACCCAAACGAAAATAATATCAGAGTTCAGAGGCGAGGGTTCTGTTTTGCATACTTGACTGGCATGAATTCTTCATTATAATTTATTGGCTTATTGGAAGTTTAATCGTCATCAGAATAATAAAGTCGTTCGTCTAGATCGAGTGACAAATTGTCGTCGTCGTTATTTTCGGGAATTAATGCAGTTAGTGGCTCAGTAAACTTTATAAGTGATAAAACTTTAGGCGGTATAGGTAGTCGTTTTTGTTTACTATGGCGGTCTTTTAAAGACAAATGTGAAATAAAAGGGTCCGAGGATTCAAGAGCACGCCGAAAAAGGCCCAAAATTGTAGTCTTTCGGTCTACTTTTCGAGTGTGATGCTCACGATCATACCGCCAAAATTTGTTGCAGGATTCACCGGCTTGCTCGGACAGCATTCCTATTAGTAAAGGACTCATCTCAATGATTTGCCAACCGTGTATTAATATTTTGTGCATAGTGACTGACATATTAAACCAGCCATATGATTGTACATAATTTTCAGCCACAGATGCACAAAATACACGAAATTCGTTCGTGTCGATTGGAAAACCACTTGAGAGAGCCAACAAAATGGTATGAAAATCGTCGACAAGCCACTCCTCTATACCGAGTATTTCGGCAAAATTATTTACAGCAGGTAACAGATTTGATCTGTCAGGAGAGTACCCTTTCCTGACAGATCAAATCAGTTACTGGTGACCACTTTCCATTAGGTGCGCCGTCTGCCTGTTTGCCAGTCTAAGACAATAAAAAAATACAATAGTTCCTATAAGTTTTCCCCACTACTTTAAGTACCTACTTTGAATACGACTTATATTATACCTTCACTGCGTCAATTCGATTATAAACTCAACATAATCGTGACTATATCTTATACATCTTAGGTATGCTATATTTAAACGACCTTTACCACGACGATTTATGCCAGCGTCTACTCCGACTATATTTAGAATAGCTCTAAGAAATCAAGCTTTATTTTCCTCTATTGAAACGCTGTTGCTGATATTCACTGATATTTTACCTCTTACAGAGATCGCTAAGGCAAAGTGTAAAGACGAACAACCTAGGCTAGGCTAGGCTAGGCCTAGGCCTATTATGAAATTCCATTATATGCCAAGTGTCAAGCCGCACCGGAAACGAGGTATTTCGCGGCATATTATAAGGCACGCAATGTCAACATTTCATTGCATGATTGAGAAAAGAACCTAATCTAACTTATTCTAAGTGACTTACATAAGTACATTACATTACATTACATTACATTAAATTAGTACATTGTGTATCTAGGGTTTGTTATAAGCCCGAGGTGAAACCGAGGGTTTTAATAACACGAGTTTGTAATCCCTTTACCGCCCGTCGCACACACAATGTTTTTCATCACACTTGTGGGGAAATTTTAATAATATAACCTTACTAATTGACCCAGTATGACAAGAAAATATTAAAACAGAAAGTGACATTAGTGACATAATATGCCCATAGACAACGCGAATGTCAAGTCGCGTCCGGAAACCATAGCGGTAAAGACCTAAAACGGCCATTTTAGTTGATTTTATATTTGCAAAACACTGAAATACACTATTTAAACATTTTATTAACGTTACCAAAATATGTGTTTACATGTATTTGCAATAACAGTTATCTTTAAGTAAATATTTCAGTGATAAAAGTTAAAAAAGTAAGTTGGCGTTTCCTTTGAACATGACAAATAGGAGTAAAACAGAACAGCGTTTCAAATTTAAAAAGAAAACCACTACGCCCTAGGGCGTAATAGGTCATTTACGGCCCGCAGAACCTACGTGTAATGACACCATTTTCGAGCAAGTGTGATGAAAAAGATTTTCCGTTAAATCTGGAGTCAAATAGGGAATATGCATGATTTTTTTTTAACAGATATCTTAACAAAATATGGGAATACCGTAAAAATATGAAATACAGTCAAAATAAAATTGAAATCGACCGAGAAATGCGGAAGATATAAACATTTTAAAGCACTAATCAGACAACGATTAGAGAGAGAGATCCGATATGGACTATGACGTCATAGTACACGGCCGCCATACAGTCTTCATACTATATTCTGTTTTGCGAGAAAGAGATAGAGATAAATCTTTGTTGTGTTATATCTTGGTTATTTTTATAGTTATTCGAAAAATTTTTTTTTTCTACTGTTTTTTAAATGAATGAGCTTTTATTAAAGTAAATAAAAAATATCATGCATATTCCCTATTATGCGAAATAAAATTCGGGCTAACTATACTTTTGGACAAAATACATATGCCATACATACAGAAGTTTTTGCGTGATACTGATGTGCTCAAAAACAAACAGGCAATAAATTCAAAGACTGTTGATTTGTACTATAATATTATTTATTTTCAACACTTTCCAGTTATTACTACTTACTCTACAGTTACTTTTTTGGAAATATTCCAGTGTTTTATGATCTTTAACTAATGATTGGATACTTCCAAAAATGGCGAACAAACTGCTTATGATTAATGGATAGTTTTAAAACTCGATTATAAATACGATTAGCATATAAACAGGTTTTCCTTAATATGGTGTTTTACATGATTAGTTTGTCATCGAAGCATTATAAATCAGAAGATTTATTATAATTCGACGGTGGAAAGGAAACCCTTTAAGCGACATTCTGTGCAGAACTGAGTTATATATGTCACCGCCAACTAGCTTAATTAGCTATTTGGTTAAATGCCTAGCCTTTTCATTAAACGGCGCTATTTAGTTAAGTGCCTGGATGAACATTGGGCCGTCTAGCCCTTCTATGAGACGGCTAGGCAAACTACTTTCGTTTGACAACATTAAATAACCCGCCTAGCCGAGTCCGTCAAATTTTAGTCGTATAAATCTATTTTGTCCTAGACCTGATCTGCAAAAAGTGAACAAAACAAACCCCTTTTTTTAGGTTAGGTTTGTTAGTCAGCTTGTGTCCGTCAGAGCAGAAATAGAAGCTCCGCGCAGCGGGGCTTCGTCGACCTGCTGGCGGGTTATAGTAGTTTGGAAAGAAAACCCTAATCAAAGCCCATTTTCATGGTTACCCTACTAAATGAACGGCCTAAGCATAAGCTAGCTATTTCATTAATTGATACATTGACGCATTGACTAAATTTCATCCAGGTAGTTAACTAAATGGCGCCGTTTAAAGGCTAGGCAGTTAATCAAATGGCTAATTAAACCAGTTGGCTGGTTTTTTCTGCGTCGCTTGGGCCAGGTTACATGGTAATTGGACTTTTATGTCGCTTAAAGAATCCTAAAAATAGTTAACCAGTTCAGAAATCTTACTTTATACGACACAAAATTAGGAGTAAATTTAGTCTTTGTCACTTAATCATCCACCCAATCATAAACGTATGCGTTTAAAGTGTTTCTTAAAAATCTCATATTTAAAGATAATGTCCCTTAAAGGATTTTCCTTTCCTTAAATTTATATAAAAGGTCGTTTAAGTATGCTAATTTATTAAGAAACTGATAAATAAATTCCTGATTTGATTTTTCGGGCTATCGCTCTATTGCCCATGATAAATTGCGAATATTTTCTATTTACGAAAGTAAAAAAACAATTCGTACGCATGGCAAAAGTGATGATAAACATGATTGCTGCGATAATTATAAATGGCGCTACAGAGGCTCTCCTAAAAGTCCTAAATGACTCTTTTAAAGGTTCCATACCCAAAGGGTGCCAACGGAACCCTGTTACTAAGCCGCCGCTGTTCGTCTGTCCGTCTGTCTGTCTGTCACAGGGCTTTATCTTTTTTATATATACCCACTAATCACCTGTATAAACGAATAAATGCAAAGGTGTCTCTAGGCAGTTGTTAAAATGTATGTACGAAACATAATATTGTATAACACAGCACGGACAGTGAAAAAAAGATTGTTCCGAAGGTAAGGGCCATAAAATGCGATCCAGGCTTTTCTTTACTAGCGCCTCTACTGTAGACATAATTTTACGTGTTCCTCTGGCTGGAAAATGGGATTTTAAGGTCTATATTTTCTCCCATCATATTTAAAAGTCATACTGTATTGTTAGTCATAATTATCGAAAGTCATAAACCTATTTTCTATGAAACCGTTAACGTTTCAAAATTGTTATAAAACAAACCTGACTTAACCTATTGTTTTCTACACGCTAGCGTTTTAAAGTATATCCTAAAAATATGACTGTTTAGAAAAATAAATATATATAGTCAGACTACGCTAAGTTTGCAGGGGTCGAAAAAATGTTTTATTAAAAAATATAAATACGGCAACATGGGGCAACAACGGCAAGAGTATTAGTTCATCTTGATACTTGTCAATCATTTTTCCGGTTATTATAATATGTGTCTACACACCCACTGAAATAAATTTTGCACAAATCGATCAACTTGCAACCAAAATAAGCGATTTGTTCCAGTCTTGGATATTTTTCTATGTATTTCAGTATTATATTTATATTATGTACATGTATACAAGCATTCCTTAGTTTGGTTGGAATTAGATCGATTGTGTAAGACTGCCCTAAATATTTATTTCCGTAGGTAGTTAGACACATTATATACTTATTAAACGGAAAGATATTTGCTAAGTATCACGACTAATTAATCTTATATTATTGCTTATGATGTTGCCATGCCATGTCTTTTTCTTGAAATAAAACCTTTTTTCGACCTCTGCAGACTTAGCGTAGTCCGACTCTATGAGTTTCGATAAATTATGACTAACAATATAGTATGACTTATAACTTTGCGGGAAACAAGGGGATCCCGGTATTTTATCTTCACGTAGAGGGCAGAAAAGGACCACTTACGGCCGGGAATTACATAAAAATATTTATTCGTGTGAGTAATGTTTGATAGGTCGGCCATTCTCACGAAGTATGACTGCGTCTAATTACCGCGTCATTTAGTAGACATTTAGTATGAAAACAGCATCGCGGTAATTAGGTGACCGCAGACATACTTCGTGACAATGGCCGAGGTATTTTATCATTCTAGTTGTTGACTAGTCATAGGCTAGTTGACTGTGTTAGTAGTGGCTAGTTTATTCTCATTCATAATACTATTGTATTATTTAATAAAAAAAACACATACCTAATTATCATAGCCACAAAACACGCTTTTTATTTTCTGAACGAAGTAGGAGTTTAGAAATATAAAGAAGCTTTTGCTCGCGACTTAGTCCGTGTAAAATAATAAATTATATCGAGTGATTCCCTATATAGACAAACTTCCAATCCCCTTTTCACCTCCTTAAAGGCTGATTTCGAGAGACAAAAACGCTTTTATGTTCTCCAGACGCTTTAATCCTCTCAAAATTTCTCAGTACCATATTTCATCTAAATTGGTTCAGCGGTTTAAGTGTGGAAAGGTAACAGACATACAGACAGGGCTACTTTCGCATTATTATATTATTTTGGATTGGATAAGTATTTTACTCACTTCGTGAAAATTATCTGGCTTGTGCAGATATTCATGATATCCACGACAGGAACAAACGGTATTATAAAATAACTTCATTAAATTAATATGATATAGGTAAGTAATATAATATTGGTAGAACAAAATATAACCTTACGTGAAGAAAGTTATAATCAGAATGAAATTTATTTTAACATATTTGAATTGAACAATCACTTTTTTATATTAATATGTTCTGCAATATTAAATTGATTTGTATTCATATTTTTTTATTCACTTTTACACTGTTTTTGTGAGAAAACGGTACTGATTACCTGGATTACATTAGTAGTAGGCGGGTAGGGTAAAAAATAATATGTGACGCAGATTATTTTATAAATTATTTTTATTTTTCTCTACATCAACGGTCTCGAACAATATACAAAAGTTATAAAAATAATAAAGTTATACAAAATCGAACGCACCGATATATCGAATCGATAAAATATACCGCTCAGTCGTTTCGAAAATACCTTACATTACAAAATTTACATTACATTTGCTAAATACACAGTCACGTAAAAAAATTCCAAAATTCGAATTATCGATAATAATATTAATTATTATTTATTTAATAATCACATTAAGGCAGTGACGAGTTTCGCTTTACAAGTTAAAGATAATTATGTTTTTAACTTAGCAGTTAAATTATATTCTATACAAAAAATCGCAGTTAATGTTAAGGCAGTGTAAAGCTGTATATTTTGAAACATGACGAGATTATGTCCATTTCTTTAATTTTCTATCCCTGCATTTTAGATATAAATCTCGACCTCTTTGACGCTCACATATGAAGTCTGAATGTCTGATAAAAATTACAGCAAAAAATAATTCGATTTCATAGTTGTCAATCAAGTTTTGCCTGAGTTTTATCAGATTATTCAGTCATTTTCTATTACAAGATTTAATAGAACAACAGCGCCATTTTAGACCATGGCATACGATAGATTCAAATAAATGTTATACATTAAAGTTATCAGGTTTAAATGACAAAACATGGCAATTATCGACACCAATCTAAATAAATAAATAAAAGCAGAAGAAAGCAAGTAAAAGCACGTGCGAAAATGGCACATGGTCAAGACTTAAGATTAACTAAAACTATAATTATAAGAAACTAATACATCGTTATTTCTGTTGACAATAGTTGATTACTTTTAAAATTGCAAGTAAACATAACTAGAGGTTATAATATAAGAAAATTGGCAAATGAAGGAAATCGGTGAAACACCCTGTCCTAACAAGAACATATTTATTGATGCAGTATCAAATTAGGTAAGAATAAATACTCCTCAATATTTTGTAATGAATGCATAATTGTATATGCTAAAGTCATAATTTTCTTAACATTTTCTCCCTTAAAAGTGAGAAAGAGGTGCAGTTAGGTGAACCAACTTTTTCTTGTCTGTTATTCTGTCCCGTTGTACAAGAGACAACAGTGTCAAAGCTTCTTCATCAGCGATACAGCATGTCTGTTACATGCGCTACTGGGAACGCTCGTCTGCAACGTAGTGCAATATACGTGTACTTTTATTGGCTGTAACTTGCCGTATCACTCGCGAAATATGTCGCGGCCATCTGTGCTAGCCGTGAAGGCTTAAAGATTTAGAAATGACCAAAGTATGAGGAATACACTAAGATTGCATTATTTACATTAAAATACTATTTAAATAATATAACTAAAGTAGCTCTAACATCACATTCATTGCCTATATTCTAAGAAGATCAATAAGCGATATCCAAACCCAAAAATGAATATGAAGAATTAAATATCTTAGTAAGTTCATTTAGGAACACGTGTAAAGTTAGATGAAATAAATTCAGGCTCAAATTCAATTCGTTCCCTAAACTATGCTATTTATTTACATTTTGAGCACTCGACACATAGTGCATACTGGGACACTTTCGGAAAAGTTTCGAGTCCAAGGCAATAGGTACTAGTCATGAGCGCCAGGGAAATCAAAATGGAAGGCGTTCGAGTTTGCGCAGACATTTAACTCTGTTATATCCAAGGCTTGCAACTGAATAATCTTATTTTTGGGAACATCTCCTTCAATGCAAAGGTTTGACTGTTTTTATTTTGCGGTCTGCATTATTGACCCGGACCCAGAAAAAAAATTAAATGACAATAAAATCACGTAATAATAACCGAATTCATTTACCGGTTGATTCATAGGGATAATGGTTGCAAACTCTGGTTTTATTCAAAAACTCTATGGAGTCCCTGATTTCCCTGGGCTCTTGACTGTTGCCATCTTCACAGACACTTCAACCAGAGGCTCCAGAGCCGTTGCCGTAGACATCAGTCGCAGCTCGTTGCCCTGCCCTGATGACATTCTGGACAGTCTGGGCAGCACCCTGAAAATGCGGTAAAATGGACATTAGAAATGGAAAATAAAATGTATTCGGCACGAGATCGATTTATTTGTTAAAAAAAAATACTTAGCAGTGTCACTAAGGAATTATCTTGCAATTTTAAAAGAAAGGTGTTCATAAAATGCAACTAATTTAATTTTGATTTACGGCACGTTGTGACATTGAGATTAATAAATCATTTAAATATTTTGCTCAACATCGGGATATTTTTAAAAGTTAAAAAGTCTAGGAAATAACGAGTAAGTAATATTTACTTCTAAATATAATTTATAACGTTAATCATTTAAAAACGAGTAAGCATGAAAACAATAAATAATTTTGTATTTGTCAAATTGCAGAGGTATTAAAGAAAATTTAGATTGTAGCACAGAAATGAAATAGAGAGCACAACCAATTTTTAAATTGAGCAATTTAAAAATTGGTTTAAATTTGGTGATAAAAGTTAGAACGTGGTTAAAAACAACAACGATAAAAGCAAATGTTGGTAATGTCATGTCAATGTGAGATGAAATGACATGGATTTTTGTTAACAATTTCTCATACCTTACTTAACTTCATAAAACACGTAGGGCTGTAACAATTTCCTAAAAAACTATGATTTTTACATCATTCATTTATATTGCCAATCTAGGATAATGTTTTCCTACATATTGTGTTTGGTTACTGTAACCAATAATTATAATTTATTTTTAACTACTTATTTTTAAATTGGGTTGATTACCTGAATCGCGGCTCCTAAAAACTGTGAAAACGCTCTGGTTACATTAATAGCAGCAGACACCAACTGTCCTCGACCAGGCGTCTGCTCGGAGGTCACTGCCCTGGGAGGCTCCAGAGGTATCTAATCATGATCAGATGTCAAATGGATTAGATGCTAATGCATAAAGCGCTAGAGCTAGTGAAAAAAAGAAGTGATGATTATATTTTTAATTCGGAAGCAAATTGTGAATTCAAGGAATTTTGCAAGAATTTAATAAATAATTCGGTGACAGTAGAAGAACAGGAATATTAACAAGTTAGTGCAAGTGCAGATATTTTCGTGCATAATATAAAATAGTGAAAAAAATATATTATATACATAATTATTTTGTGATTTGGTTAGGCTATTTGGAATTATAGGTACAATATAAAAACTTATTAGGATAGGAAACATTTACAAGATTATTTACAGTCATTACTTAAGTGTTAACACATTTAGTATATTCAAGAAAAGAGGTTTAAGTTATAGGTTTATTATGGATGTATCGAATCATTAGATCTGTTTAATAGGGTTTTCATTAATCGATACAGGAAACCAGAATTAGACACAAGCTTAGAAGATTAAGGTATGGTAAGGTAATGTTAGACAGTTTGTATCAATTGAATTACTCACCAACATTGGAGTGCCGTCAATGATCAATAAACTGTAAGAGTTCTTTGTCTAGCAACGGAACCCTAAATATAAATAATCGTTCTCACTTATTCTTAAAAGATGATAAAGTTATTGACAATAACAAAAATGTATCTAACGTTAAGATAATGGAAGCTCAATTGAAGGCATTGAATTACAAAATATCTTATGAAATAGGAGGAATTTCGAAAACAACCAAAATATTGCATTTAATAGACGGCACTCCTTTAATAAATCACTGCACTACACTGACACAATGTTATTTACAACCCAGGATTTTCAGGGCTCTTGTTATATTGGACTTTAAGGTATATTTACACTACTTTATTGTCTACGTTTGTCAATAAGAGTATTTGCACCATCTGTCACCAATTTCTAAACCTTTGTCGGTGTAACACGTTATTATATTATTATGAAAGCAACAGTTATACAAAGAAATGGTTCTGACATAAGCATTGCAAATACTCTCGTCGTTAAGTAAAAGGTGTGTTATGGTTACCTATCTGAAACACTAAAAATGTTAGTCCGAATTTCGTTTCGGCAAAAACTATTCGACAAATATCGTTTCAATTTTTTTTCGTTTGTCCGAATATTCATTTCGTATTATTACGATTCGGCATTTATTGGTTCGGTTTGTTAATCATTCGACAAATTATGGTTTGCCCTAAATCTCATTTCACCGTAATATCAGTTATCCGAAGTAACGTTTCGGTTTATTAACCATTCGACTTTTTTCGATTGACTTTGATTTCATTTGTCCGATGTAACGATTCCATTTTTAACTATTCAACTTCTCTTGGGGACGCAGTTCAAACCCCATCTAACCTACTTTTTTCGTAGCAGTTCGTTTTTGTTGGGGGACATAGTTCAAACCTAACCTAACCTACTTTTCTGGTAGCAGTTCGTTTTTGTTGGGGGACGCAGTTCAAACCTAACCTAACCTACTTTTCTGGTAGCAGTTCGTTTTTGTTGGGGGACGCAGTTCAAACCTAACCTAACCTACTTTTCTGGTAGCAGTTCGTTTTTGTTGGGGGACGCAGTTCAAACCTAACCTAACCTACTTTTCTGGTAGCAGTTCGTTTTTGTTGGGGGACGCAGTTCAAACCTAACCTAACCTACTTTTTTACCTAATTGAACCTTAGTTTTGAGTTTTTTTTCCATGCGGCGGGCTTCGCCCCCCGAGCCCCCCTTGTTGGGGGCTCCGCCCCCCCGTCCCCCCTTTGTCTTTCTGCCTATGTAAGTTTTCTGTTAAAGTCACTTCCCCAAACGGCCACTTTTTTTATGAACTAATAACCTAACCTACTAACCTTTCCGAACTAATTCTCTAAAAAACTAATAATAGCTAATTTTCTTTTCTTAAATAACATTTAATTACATTGTTAACAGTTTAACATTAATGAGACCCAATTTGGATTCAGAAACGGACTTGGAACCAGGGAAGCCCTGACAGCAGTGCAGGTGTTAGTTCAAAACTGTTTGGAGCATCAAATGGACGTATACTTATGCTTTATCGACTTCGAAAAAGCATTTGATAATGTCAACCATCAACAATTAATAGACTTATTAGAACAAACTGATATCGATAGCAAGGACACTAGAATTATCAAAAATCTCTACTGGAACCAGACAGCACATATTAAAATCGAGCAAACTTCTACAAAAGACCTGGAAATACGCAAAGGAGTACGTCAAGGCTGTATTCTATCTCCGAGCTTATTCAATCTCTACTCTGAACGTATATTCACGGAAGCACTGGGCGACGTTGAGATGGGCATAAAATGTAATGGCAAAATCATTAACAATATAAGATACGCAGATGATACAGTCCTAATAGCCAACAACATAGAAGAATTACAACAGCTATTAGATCTACTGAACAATAAAGTAAAACGTTATAATCTGAAAATGAATATTAGTAAAACCAAACTAATGGTGGTGAGTAAATCACAAATTTTAACTAACAGTCTCACAATTGATGGCAAACAAATAGAAAGAGTAACGAAATATAGATATCTGGGCTGCTGGTTGGGTGAAAATTGGAACCCGGAACAAGAAATTAGAGTAAGAATAGAAATTGCCCGTTGTGCATTCATGAAAATGAAAAGTTTATATACCAACAAAGACATTAGTCTAAAATTGAGATGGAGACTTGTTAAATGCTACGTTTTATCCATACTTTTCTACGGCGCAGAAACATGGACGCTAAACAAAGCTATGGAAGATAAAATAGAAGCGTTTGAAATGTGGCTATACAGACGTATGTTGAAAATATCATGGACTGCTAGGATCACAAATGCAGAAGTGTTAACTAGAATGAATAAGAAAAGGGAAGTATTAGCTACTGTAAAGAAACGTAAAATTGCATATTTTGGACATCTACATAGACACGAGAAATACAACATACTCAAACTTATAATAGAAGGGAAAATAGAAGGGAAACGGGGAAGGGGAAGAAGGAGGATGAACTGGCTCGATAATATCAAAAAATGGACTGACATCAAGAACGCAGCCACACTCGCAAGATTGGCCAAGAACAGAGAGGACTTTGCAAAGGTGGTCGCCGACACCCGTTAGGGTATGGCAGAGGAAGAAGAAGAAGAAATAACATTTATTTTAGATTTAGGGAAACGTACCTCTGCCGAAAAATAACTTGGGATATTGTTAAAAGGTAAACTGAAAATATGTCTAAACGTATCCAGTGCGAAAAGTATCATTGGGTAAATGAAAAATGGGCAACGAAACAAAATACGTAACAACTCATAGGGCAAGTGAATGAGATGGGAAACGTTTTTCGGACAAACGAAACTTTTACTAAACGTGAAATGGTGAACCGAAAAAAATACGAAACCTGTCATCGGACAAACGGTAATAATTCGAATAGTTTTTGACCAAATGAAATTCGGTGAATGGTTTTTAGTGTTTGCGATAGGTTACCGTGTGTTATACTACACGTAGGGCCGACGTCAATGTTATTTCCGCTATACATGTTTTGTTACGTCTTTTTACTTAAATACTTGGAAATCGATAGTCTAATATTTACAACTTATTGCGTAAAACACCAAACATTCACGATTTTATGTGCTTTATAATAATTACATTCATATTCAGTTAGTTAAATTTAATTTTTAATATTATTATAATTATAGATGAATGAAATTGAAATGTGTCTAAATGGTGAAAAGTTTTTCTCATATTGCAAATTGTGATGGCACATATTATAATCTAGAATATGATCGGGAACCATGGTTAAGAATATGTATTGTAGTGTTAAAACATGCAGATGTAAAATGTTATTTGATTACAGATCTACAATTAGGTATTTACAGAAACACAAAGTGTATCAGTGTTCAGAAATATATTAAAGTAACACCAATGTAAAAGATTTTTTATTAAAACGCAAAATATGCAAATCACTCAAAAAATAAAGCCAATGAAGCTATCAACAAATAAATTAAAATTAACACAAATCACTATACAAAAAATACATGTTTAAGACTAAGGAGGGATGTTATTGGAAAAGGATCGCCTTTACCTTACTAAACAAATCGTTATATTATATTTTCTATTTACAATACGTCCGTGACTCCCACCGTGCTATACACAATCTTAACAGACTTAGATTAAATAGGAACAAATTCTAAAAATTGAACTAGCGCAATGGCAATTTTGTTTTAACTGTACATCATAATCCACAACCGCATAAGTAATTGTTTATTTAATCTAGTCTGCGTCCCTCACCGCCAATTGCCCCAATTACACATTTTTAGTAAAAGAGATGCGAAACCCACTCTGTTCGAAGATGGCCTATCATCTGCGTTCCCCACGAACGGGCCAGAGCCAAACCAGTTGACTCGGTTGCTCGTCGCTTGGGAAGCAGAGACCGAGGCCGTGGGAGACGGATCGGGTCTTCTATTTGGTCTCTTCGCTCCCGTCCCTGGCCCCGTGTCCCTCCACTGCTGCCAGAGCCAGGCCAGGCCGTCCAAGATTGGTCTTCTAGGCGCCGGCGGTGGCGGCGGCGGCGGCGGCGTCGTCGTTCTTCTAGCTTTCGGCGTCACTACCACTTGATTGAGCAATGCCTACGAGGTTATAGTTAGCAAGTTATCCTAGATAGATATAGAACATGCGTATTCCAGAAAGAGAGATTAGAATGTATATTAGAAAGACTATGAAGCCAGAGACGAAAAGATATATGAACGAGAGACGTTTTGATGATGGGATTATAGTAAGTAATGATAGGACTGCTTCTTTAAAAGGGATTTAATATTCTTTTTCCCTTTGAAAGAAGTAGTCTAGTAAGAAAATAGTGGAAATTTTTGGACTAACGGCGAGGCGAAGTTGCTCGTCCAAGGAGCTGGCTGTGGTTGGTCCAAATCCTTGCTCCTTCAGTAAAGCCGCCAGTAGCGCATCGTTACTCTTCCCGTACTCGGTGCTGATTGCAATGGGCATCTTCGTCGCTTCCTGCACCATACCTGTTGACTGCGTCTGCTGAATCAGTTTCTTTAATGCCTCGTCTGTCGATTGCCCTGGAATTTATAAAAATAGTCCTGTCATAATCTTTTCTTTTTTTCTTAATCGGTTACAAGTCAAGAAAACGTAATTGATAAGTGATGGTTTAGATTACCTGTAAGTGCAATTTTACTCTTTTGCGTCGTGGTTTCTTGCACGCCCTGCAATTGTATTAAAGTTTGTAGCAATTTTCCGTCATCTTGCACGTTTTTAACGTCGTCTTTAACTGCTATCTTTGCGCCGTAAGGTTTAGGAGTAGTTGGGATGTTTGTGTTAATTTGCTCTTTAGGCTTCTGAGTTAGAGAGTCAAATGGCTCATTGAGTGGTGAAGGTGAAGCAAGAAGATTTGATAGAAGATTTAGATCACTGTGAACTCCTGGTGGTAATTTCGGACTCACGTTTGTATTTATATTTGGTAGTGTTGGTAGGTTAAATTTAGAAGGATCTTGTCCTGTTGCTTGGAGCAAAGCCTGTAACAACTTAGTATCTTCTTGGAACTGCCTTATGTCATCTTCAATAGACGGTGTGCTTGGTGGAGCTGTCGTCGGACGCAGTGTTGTCGTCGTTGTTGTTGTTGTTGATGTGGTCGTAGGGGCTGTAGTAGGTACAAGATTCTTTCCTGTACGTTCAGTTCCTGTGCCTGTTTTAATTTCATTCAAACTCCTGTCTACCGCAAGAGCTATGATACGATTGGCTAGTGCTCCTTCGGGGTCCGCATTGTTTGTATTAGTATTAAGGACAGATTTCTGAAAATAAAGCACAAAATATACAATGAGCGTTTCTAAAATGTCGTTATCTTTTTCGTAAATGAATTGGGGCATGGCATTTATGGTTTAATAAAATACATACCAAATTATTCAGGAAAGCCAAGTCTTCCTCAACTGAGAAGGTAGATGAAGTAGGAATCTCTGTTGTTACAGTGAAGCGAGAAATCGGAACTCGTCGAGCGGTAGCTACAGTCGTAGAATCCGTAGATGCAGTTGTTGCTATTGGCCTTCTTCGATTGAATGGCGGGAATGTGGTGGATATCCGAACAGTTGTTGAGTCGGTTTCACGAGGCTGGAAGGTAGTAGGTACAGTAACAATGCTTGGAGGCAACGTCGTCGTTCTCAAAGTTGTGTATATTGGTCTTATATTTATTGGAGTTGTGGGACTCGACCCGATAGACGTCGTAAGTGGATTTGACGCTATTCTAACATTTGACGTTATACCCGTTATAATAGGGTTGTTAAAGTTTCCAGTATTTTGTCCGGTAGCTTGTAATAGTGCTTGTAAAAGTTTTTCTTCTTCTTGGAAACGTGTTGTGTCGGCATCTATGGAAGGTGTGGTTGTTTGTACTCTAGTTGTTTCGGTTGGTTTAGATGTTGTAGTTGTTTCTGTAGTGGGTAATATTGTTGTTGTTTTTATGTCTAAGGTTGGTATGTTGAATTTGGCTGGATCTTGTCCAGTGGCTTGTAACAGGGCTTTCAGTAACTTTGTATCTTCTTCAAATTGTCGTATATCATCTTCTATAGATCGCGTCGTTGTAGATTGAACACCGGACCCTTTAATGTTACCTCCAATATTTGGCATTGTTAGAGTATGAGGATTTTTGCCAGCAGCTGAGAGAAGTTCTTGTAAAAACTTGTCATCATCGCTCAATCTAGTTGCCATTGCAGGAGTAGTTTGCGTATTAACTGAAGATGTGCCAGTGTTTTGGTCTCGATTATCAAAGTTCAATTTCTTAGGGAGGCGCTCAGCTCCACTTAATATCGCTTCTAAAAGTTCAGCATCTTCTTGATATCTTTTTGATTCCTCTTTAGTGACTTCTGTTTGTAAAGTATTAGCTGTTGAAGGCGGTATAGTTTCCGCAATAGTTGTGGGTGTTTCCATAGTTGTTGTTAAAGTACTCCTTATTTCTGTCGTTACTTCAGTTGGTTTCGAAGTTGTAGTAGTCGTCTCTGTGGTTGTTGTCACTGGAGCTACAGTAGTAGTAGTAGTAGTAGTAGTGGTAGTACTAGAAGTTATTGGCTCAGTGATAGCTAATGGAGTTGTACTAGCCTCCGTCGTACTTGTTGTTAACACACTTTGAGTTGTGGTTGATTCTGAGCTGTCTTCCATGACAGTGCCTACAGTTACTTGAACTGTCGTTGTTGCATCATCTGTTTGTACTTGTGTTGGAATCTGGGGTGTTTGTGTACTAGATTCTGTGACTGTCTCCAGGACACCTTGAGTTTGACTAGTTTCAGTTGTAGTGGGTGATTTACTAGACGCCAATTTCAAAACATTCGATTTTTGAGATGTTGTAGTCACTTCATCAATTGGTATGAATTTAAAAACTGCACTATCATTTCCTTCACCAGGTTTTTCAGTGCGAATTTGTTTGGTCTGCAATTGTTCATGAAAAAAATTAAAAAAACTGTCGGAAAATTAATCAAATAAACTATTCTCAAAAAGCGCAGCAATCTACTCTATTGCCAACCACCAATTTCTACTAAAATAATTATCAAATTTGTGGAATGGAGTTCATTTCATCAAATTTGATTCATGCGTGGAACTTTATCCCTATGGAGTACCATTGACATAAATTGTGGTACTTAGTGCCAGAAATTATTTTTTTAAAGTTATCTTTACGTGAATGAACCATGATCATGAATTACATTAGTTGTGAATTCAGTCGCTATAAAAGTATTGTATTATACCTCCGGATCAATATCCAGTGTTAATATTGTTGGCTGGCGAGTGGAACTCGTCATTGATGATATAACCATCTCCTCTTTAGCGGCCGAAGATAAACTATTAAGCAGAATCTCATCGACAGAGGGTAGCATTGTAGATGTGCGTAAACTCAAAACATGCGAGGCTGTGCTTTGCTCAGCGGGTGGCTTATGAGCCACAGTTGTTACACCGCTACTGCTATCTTTTAAATTTAGTGCCGATGTCGATATCTGCAATTACGAAATATTATGTAATGATCGATCTTGTTAGAAGCGGTTATTGTGCTAACGCATGCATAGCTTACTACAGTCCACAAGCACCCGCATGCGCGGTTCCTCCACCTCGCAAAGTGAAAGAAAGCACCAAGCGCTTCAAGCTAAATAACATGAAGTCGATACCATATTTTGTAGGTTATTTACAGTGTCGGTGGTAGTTAAACGATCCGTTCCGTTATTGGATGTGGATGTCTCTACATTAGTGGATTCTTGGATGGGGTTAGACTGTGGTCTGACAATGGCCGGATTATTATGGATGGGGCTGTATGGATTCCTCAAACTCCATGGGCTAATTGGTAGTATATCAATTTTTTGCATAACTCGTGGCACTCTTGTTCCATTTGGGAATTTACGTATTACTGTGTTATTGGGTAGCACACCATAAACGATGTAAGGGCTTGCCTCTGTTAATGTTTCCAGTATGTCATCATTAGGATTTTTACGAATCACTGTATTGTTAGGCAGTATTCCGAATATAACATAATCTTTTTTCGGAATTGTTGATTGGTTATTATTATTATTTTGATTACCAGATGTTGAAGCAATATCTGCCTGTTCGTTAGTATTTGTAGTAGTTTCTATGTCTACCTCAGTAGTCGTTTCACTAGCGTTTTGAACCGTTGTATCTTGATTCGCTTGCGTTGTAGTTGAGTTGTCTGTAGGCGTAATCGTTTCAATATTCTGCGTGGTTACCTCCTGAGCTGTTATTGAATCGTTTAGGGATCTATTCGATAGTTCGACAGTGGCTTCCGTCGTTGACGCAGCAGTAGCAGTTTCTGCATTGCTCGATGTAGAAGGTGTACTTGTACTAATGCCACCTAGACGAGCTGATACTGTTGTCAACGATTCATTACTGTTTGCAACTTCTGTTGACGTAATAGTGGTAGTGGGGCGATCTTCAGAAGAATCGTTTGAGGGTTGAGCAGAAAGGGGTGTAGGAAGAGAAGGTATAGTAGGAAGAGAAGTGTCGTTCGAGTCAGTCGATTTTGTAGTTGAGTTCATTGTACTCATTATTTCAGTCAGTCGTTCCGAAATGGGAGAGTTATCAGATTGTCTAAACATCTCTGTCAGTGCAGTTGCGTTTGCTAGTTCGTTGTTGTGGTCACGTAAAAGGTCTTCGATCATTTTTAAAACTCTTGCTTTTTTTGATAGAACCCATAGCTGAAGAGGTGTCACGTCATTAATGTCCTGGATATTAGAATCATCGTCATTTTCTGATGGTGTATCGGATACTGAACTGAAGGGTATAGGTTTATCTTGCAAATTTGGTGTCTTAATATTTAATATACCTGAATCCGTTGCCGTACTGAAATCGTCTATTTGGAAATTGGTAAAGAATGGGAAAGGAACATTCGGATTATTTGGTGCAGCATTACTGTTAATTCCACTCTCTATAACAACAATATCGCTATCTGTTGAAACGGGCGACGTAGCTAAATTGGCTTTACTAGTCTCCAGCGTTACAGCAGGAGTCTTAACAGTTGTAAGTTCGTCCAAGTTAGCTAACGTCGTTCGTGAATTTGATTCAGGCTTAATACTAGTTAGTTGTGATAACCCCACGTTATTAACGTCTTGAGTGGAACTAGACTGTGCAACACCCTGATCTGTATTAGCAACATTATCTGTGATATTTACATTGGTTGTGAGACCCGCATTATGAAGGAGATCAAATGACACAGGAAAGCTATTTACAGTTAAGTTAACATCAAAGTTTACATTTTCAGTGTCTTTTATCTCCTCCAAACTGTAGGGAGTGGTATTTGGGGTAGAATCTACATTGTCATCTAAACCATCAATGGCCCTGGGAATCAAAGACTTTAATATTTTAGTCATGTCTGCGGATACTCTAGATTTAGTCCTGTCGTCCATGTTCCGGAGTATATTGTTAATATTACTAGACAACATGCTGGTTAGTTCCGACGACACTACATTGTTATTAGATAACAAAAGATCAGAAACAGTGTTATATACCATTGTTGGGTTGTCAGTCGATGGCTGGTTTGACGTAGGTTCAGGTGCAGTCGTAAGTTTGTCTGTTGGTTCTGAATATAAGACTTTGAAAGCGAAAGGTTTCCTTACGGAAACGGGAGTAGTGGGAGTGGGTGTGGGTAAAGATTGAGGCGTCGTGGATGCCGGTGTGACGCCTGCCGTAACCGACGGGTTATTCACATTTAGTGTCAGATCAGTGTTCTGTACATTAGTGTTTACATTAACATTCAACGATGTGTCTTGGCTTGACGAAACTCCGCTATTTACATTAATGTTGTTACTCACGCCGTTGAGTGATTGTATTAAATCGGTATTAATGTTTTGTTTTTGTACTTCTGTTGTAGATGATAATCGGTTTCTGGGTGTAGACGTAAGAATTTCAGCTAAAGCATCAAATATCGATACGGTAACTGACTGTGAGTGTTGTGATGCTTCAACATTCATGACATGAGATGGTTTCACCAAACTCTCTGATAGTTTTAACAATTCAGCTGGACTTCGTGTTTGAGTAAACGAAATAGCATTCATGTCTGGCCCTAATTGAAATTCTTCTCCCTCTATCTGAAATAAGAAGTGATCTCACCCACATAAATATAAAATAGACAGCACAGTAAAGAAACTAGCTACATAGGAGTAAATTATAAAGTAAGAAACCCATTGGAATTAGAACTGTGGATTAAGTTCGTGCAAAGACCAAAGCCTCTTTATTACTCTTGGGCTTGAAATAGATTGAGAAGTTAGAAGAAATATTAATTGAAATGATAGAAATGAAACAACTGTTGATTAAAACAAGTTGTAAAGTCATGAAACTTTTAATTTATATTCTACATGTTAGTGTTATGCTACTACTAATTTTCAAAAATATATTATTAAGTAGTTGCGTTACTCTAATTATAACATTTAACATTGTATTGAAACATAGTCAATTAACGCAAAAACTTCAAAATCATCAACTTCATATTTCGTTTTAAAGAGATGCTTAATAATAATAAATAACAACAAACAAACACTTAAGTAAAAAAAATAACTCTAAATGCAACGCTTAAGGAAAGCTGATCTCTTCAAAACTGAAATCTTAGTTTATTTATACATGGGTGGATGAGTGATATTGTAAATGACAGGGTTAAGCATTGTGAATATGTAAATGTTAATTAAATGAATCCATTAACCAGTTCTATGGATGATTCGTAAGTGTTTGGTGGCGTGATGAGTCTTGACATTGGTGTCGTTACGTCATTATAGTCCTCTTCGAACCAATTTGGCTCCTCGACAAACTTTGTCAACAGCCGATCAGTGACGAAGAATTTCAGCCAAGCCTTTAGCGATGAAATGATTTGCATTACTATATGTAAGTCTGATTACATCGTCGAATTACTCAGCTTTGATAAAATTACAATGAATACGCTATGTACAATTAAACGTTTTGAACAGATTTAACTGGTTATAATATTAATAGCTGATAAAGTATCGACTGGCTTTACATAGCGTATGTCAAATAACTATTTAATTAATTAAAGTAGAATTTGGGTATTGACAATGTAATCAGTTACACGTGGTTCTTTTTATTTTTTCATTTCAATAAAGATATTATAATTGATGATATAAATGTGAAAGCGAACAATAAACAATATTATGTAGTAAATTTAGAGTGGTGTATAATATTTACGTCGATTAAAAATGGTAAGATGAAAACAATCTTGATAGCTTTAAAAACTTAGATGATAAAATGGCCAATTTCATAAAGGGGCTTTGTAAATTGTAATTTATGTAATACTATTTGTTTAAGTATTGTGTTTTGTAAGTTATCTAATAATATTCGTTTGAATACTTACAGTTGACGGTGTAACCGTAGGCACAGTTGCTCTGTAAACTGGTTTGTCTAAATGTGAAGCTCGATATTTAGAGCTAAACCTATGCTTAGACTTTTCAGTATCCGGATTTATCTGTAAATAATACGGATTATATAATAGTTGTTATTAAAAATTGCAGTTTATTACTTACTTAGTTTCTATTTCGTGAACCATCTACCTACCCCGTTAGTAGAAGGTTCCGTAGTTTTAGTATATGAATCAGTATATTTTCCTGCCCCTCTATCTCTGGATGGTGAGTCGTTTGTGACATCGTCATTTTGACTTCTTGAATTAGTTCTTCCACGACCGAATTTCCTCGTTGGAATGTTTCGTATAGGGGGAACAGCGCTTAATCTACCTTTTTCTTCAGCTACAGCTGTAGGCTGAGGAACTGTGTATGTAGCGTGATATTTTGGAGTCGATGAAATATCGACAACTGGTTTTGACTCAGTCTCTTCAACTGTATTAGATGTCATTTCATTTTCCGTACTAGTTTCTTGTGATTCTTTACTTGTTACTGCTATAACAAACATTTTGTGTGGTTTTTCGCTGTGTTCTACAGGATCTACACTATTTTCGTTTTCCATATCTGAAGGTTTCAATAACGTGAATATCAACGGCATGTCTACACTATCTAAGGTTTTCCTATCAGCAGTCTCTATGACACTGTTGCTATCTCTGAAAGGCTCTTCCGTTGACGAAGTCGAAGGGGACAGGACTTTATTACTATTCCTTTGTCGACTGTAATAAGAAGTCCGTGGTAGAGATGCTTTGTGTTTGGCAATACTTTCTAAAGCGCTGCCGACATTGATGCCTTCGTCATTACTTGGAGCTAGTGTGCTTGTGTCACTCTTACTCGTATTTCTTCTTGCATAATACGCGGGTCTATTTAATGTTCTTTTTAATAGATTATTAGTTCCAACACGTTTGGAATTAACTTTAGGTTCAGTTTTCGGGGCTTCTGTAGAACTCACTTTAAACTTCCTATTATATTTATATGTCGGTTTTTCAGTGCTTTGTTCAGCTGTGTTTGCAGCTGTGGTTGAGGTAAATGAACTGAATTTTCTGTTTCTGGTTGTATATTGGGAACGAAATTTATACTCGGGTTGCTTAGTGGAAAACACCTTTAGTGCTAAAGTGCTCTGCGTAGATGTATCATTTTCTTTATTCTCATTTTTGGACTCTTCTTCCACATTGAACTTAGGACGTAACTGTAAAATGAAAACATTTTACGAATTTTGTTACAAATAATAATTTATTAACATTTAGATTCATTCACTTAAATTAGAATAATCGAGTTTCCATCCTAGTCTACAAAAACACTCGTTAAGATTGTGATATGTGTATTACCCGTGAATATTTGTTTCTACTAGGACTTGTAAATGTTGACTGTTGTGATGGTGCAAAAGAATTAACTTTTTGTGATGCTTTCAGTAACAAACTCTCGCCAGTCGGAGAGGTAACTTGTGTCTGAAAAATTAAAATTTTGACAAACTGTAAGTAAAGTGCCAATTTTGGAAGGATTTATTTCTATAAATACTGTTTTTTACATACCGAAGCATTTTTGGCTTGCAACAGCGCTTTGAAGGGTTCCGGGTAGTTATCATCTTCACTAACTTCATCTGAACGTTTTTTAGGCCGTGATTCTGAAGCTGATGGCTTAAAACCCCCCTTGCCTCTTTGAACGGGACGTCTAACTATTCTCATAACCTTCAAAGTTGTTGTCTTCAAACGGTTAGTTTCAGTGCTCTGATGAATATTTTCAACGGCTGGGGCGGATGGCTGAATCTCTTGATTAAGAGTGCTGTCTTTTTGACTAGATTGATTGACTTCACTCGAAGCTGTTATTCCAAGACCCGTTAAATTTGTATCAGTTTCGGAAAAACGCGGTTTATACCGCAGTTTTCTGGAGTTTCTTAAATCTATCATTTTGTCAGTGGTGGGTCCTTTTTCAGAAATTGAAATAGAGTTGGTCGTTCCAGAACTGGCAAGGTCCGATCGTTCGTTTGTTCTCACATTGATACGACCACGTCTTCGCGGCGTAACATTTTCACTAACTTGAGGAGACAAACCTCTGCGATTGGTTTGTTCATCTTCCTTAAAAACCATTTTAGGTATTTCTTCTAGGGTTGAATTGATAACTTCTATTTTGCTTTCGTCGATATTTGGGGAAGTGACTTCTGGTGACTTTGTTGTAGGAGTGGACTGCGTTGGTGCTGGTCTATTAAATCGTGTTCTACTTCTAATTACGTTTGCTTTAGGAGTATCTTCGTCAGCTTCTGTCCTGTTGCGGGTTCGACTATACGTTCTCCTCGAATCGAATCGTTCGTTAGTCTTATTCCTGGCTTTCGTTTCTGGTTCAGTAACCTCTTCGATTTGTGGGGGCCGTGTTCTCGTTCTTAATCGGACGACATGCCGCGGACTAGTTTCTTCTTTTCTTCTTGTGCCTCTCGATCTTGGAGTAGAGGCATCTTCTTTTTCAAGAGCTACACTGCCTTCTGTCGACGTGTGTGTTGGCAGTCTTCTACTTATCCGCGTTGTTCCTTCCGCCTGGAAATAACCAAACAGTTCCGTGTTAGATGATTAATTAATTGCCGGATGAGATAATTCAGATCGATGCTTAATTTTAATTCTTATTCGCGGATATCTATAAGGATGTTAAGTAACATCGTATGTGATAACTTATCATTCATCAGTTTCATTAGACGTGAAATCGGATATCCTAATATTTGCAGACTTAATGCTCTACTGCTTATGTGAACAGTTAAATCATCTACACAATAACCTAGATATAGAGCCAAACACAAAGTAGTCATAGTAAAGTTTCGTTCAGAACTGTATGTAAAGTGCTTGATTTTTTATTTTGAAAGAGATCTCTAGAGCCCAATAATGGCATAATAATGTTATCTGGCGTTAAAAAACGTTGGTCATAAATCTTCTACAGTATTTCAATACGCCTGTAACGGTTAGCAAATACAACCAACATTGCAACAATGCATTCTTTCGCCATCTAGAATGCATCTAACATCTAAAGCTGAAACAAAGAAAGTGCGATGATTTAACGCAGATCCCAACAATGTGCGGAACATGCCAATGCGCACGCGTTACTCAACATTATTCGAAATAGAGACACGTAACTGGCTTGATTTATTGTGCTAAGATTTTAAGAATGATAGAATAAATGAGACGTAAGATAAATTAGCTTAGCCTTCCAATAGAACTAGATACGCTATTTTTAACTGACTTCCAGAAGAAATACGATTCTCTTTTAGGCTGGGTTTCCACCAGAGCCGTGCGAGGTAGCGGAGTGTTGTGCGAGGAAAAAATCCACCAATGCCAGGCCGCGCTGAGCGAGGCTAGGCACGTTGATTGGTGGATTTTTTCCACACACCGCTCTGCTACCTCGCATAGCTCTAGTGGAAACGTAGCCTTAAATAACTTTTCTCCATTCTAGTTACATATATGTTTAGTAGCTATACTTTGACTTTCAGTTCAATGGCCTGTAGGGTAATTCGCAGCTACACCGACTGTCTCGACCATAATTTGACACTGAACTAAAAATAACAGTTCATAATCGAAAATCAAGATGTTATGATCCGTCAGAGTCGAAGAGACAAATTTTGACCCCCGATTACAAACCGGTATAGCTAGTTCACGGGTCAAATTATAGTAGGCACAATATTGACGCCGAAGCTCTGATTAGTCACTGGCTACGAATTTAATAGTTAGAGGAAACGAGACAAGTTCACATGAAAGCAAGTGTACTGTCACAAAGTAATTAATGGTTGTATTGTCTTAGCCTCTAGACAAAGCCTCAATAAATTAATTTTATTTTGTACCTAACTAATGTTTCATTTAATTTTATAGAAAAGAAAGAGAAGAATTTTATTAAGAAGTATTTAATTTGTATAACCTTGCCGGTAAAAAGCACTTTAGAAAATCTTTATTTGAAAGTTATTATGAGGCCAACGATGCAGCTCGTTCGTCCACTAATCAGACCATTTCGTGGATGGTTCTCTTCATATAAATGTATACAGTATAAAGTACCTGAATTGACCATAAAGTAAGTTAGCAATGTTGCATTGCTAAAACTGCATCCCAAACATTGATATGTTTCAAACTGAGTTGTGAACGACGTGCAAATCAGTCAAAACCTTTTAAACCCATTTACAGCTTACAAATTGTCATGTGGCCAGTGGTCAGGTCGTGAGAGTCTAGCGTTTGGTTTTCGTGACTGACAAAGCCTTTTGTAAAGCCCAGAAGGTCGCGAAAATATTTGCAAAACTCGACGTAACTGGGTCATGAAGAAATTATACCGGTCTCAGGCCTTGTCTTTTTGACTTGGATGTGCTCCCTAACTATTAGTTAACTCGTCCGATGGTCGCTAAATTCTTTAGCATTTCCTGGTGCTTCGAAGAAAGGCTAAAACGTGTGGAGGTTTGTGCTTGCTCGTCAAAATCAGCTTCACTATGTAGGGAAGCTGATTTTGACAATAATTAAGTTCTTTTACGTCGACCCAGGCCATAAGTAGCAATTTTCTACCGTTATTCGACATTATTTTACGTCACACCCTTGCCTTCCACTCGAGCGTCAAATACCTGCGATCTGAGACATTCTTTGTTTTACCGCCCTAGGTAAGTAATGTACTTTTGCAGCTCTTGGTGAGTAATATACGTATTACTATTCTAGCGCGTAGTGCATATTAACTTTTTTCATTTTATGTCTTTTTTGGGCGATTTTTATTTCTTGTGCTAAGTGTAGACAGTAATCAATTATTTTTACTGACAATAATATCATCATAATAATTATAGGCCCCACATTTCGATCAGTGAATCCTGTCTTGAAAACCTAACCCTCCCTACCCTAGGGGAGACCGGGTATGGTTGTCTCGCAGGTTGGTTGCCACAGCGGCAATAAAATAATACTAAACGAAGGAATAAGTGCATCGATTGGTGAAGTACGGAAGGATGTACAGCTCTTGCGATCTTTTAGCACTGATCGATGTACTTAATGTCTCGTTTAGTATTATTTTATGGCCGCTGTGACAACCAACCCGCGAGACAACCATACCCGGTCTCCCCTACCTCTACCTTCAAGGACTGGCTCGCTCCGTGATTTTGCCGCTCGGCTATTATTACCAAATTTTCCCCCTACGGAGGGGCTTAGCCAGCGACCAGAAAGGGCACGAGTTACAATAACGAGACGGTCGGATTAGGTGCGTTCCGTCCGGTGGTCGGACCCGAAATTCAGTTTTGTTAGAAAGAGAAACTTCTTTACGTAGTACTATTACTTATTCTGTGACCTTTCTGTACGCAGGACACAATCAGTAAGTTTCTCACAAGACAAAACCAATTGCAAAGCAGTAGCTATATGTTATATCATTAATATAAGGGCCAAACCAGTCCAAGCCACACGTGTGACATATGGAGCGGACGTGAGCATATTGTATGTGCAAATATACCAGGCATTGCCATGTGGCCCTCTCACTTTTGTTCAGTGTTGATTCAGACATATTCACTCGTTAATTAAACTGGATTGCGTGAGAAATAGAAGCCGATTGAAATAACTATTATGCTTTAGAAGTTGCCCGTGACTCATGCGAGTGTGAAAAAGTCACATTACCATTGATATATAATCTTCTTCTTCATCGTTCCCTCGTTACTGAGGATCGCGACCACATATTGTTTGTCTCCAGAGGGTGCGGTCATAGGCCGTATGAACTGCGTTCTGCATGCTGAAGCCAAACAACTTTATAATGGAGTCAGGCCATTTTGCTGGTGCTTTTCCCTGAGCACGCCTCCCATTTATTAATGTATACTACTTATGCTTATCTGGAGACCGGACCGATGGGGCTGACAATGGTACCGCGCTGGTCCTAAAGATCAGTTTTACATGTCAGTAACACAACGTCTTCAGCGGTGGGATGCACGCGGCTCCGTGCGGCGTTCCGTCGATCGTCCTAAGAGTGCCTAGTCACGGTTAGAGGCTGTTAAAAGGATTCAGGAATCATGGGTTTAACTGATTTTTAGGGCCTGATATCATTAATTGCTTCTGTTAGCCGGGGTCTTTCTACATGATTCAAAGCCCATAACCCCCTTTCTTCATTACCGTAGTCGAGCAAACAGACTACTTCACTACTACTTACCTTACTTTTTACTTAGAGTACTTCGGGCAAACATTAGACAACCTTTTTACTCGACTACGGTAATGAAGAAAGGGGGTTATGGGCTTTGAATCATGTAGAAAGACCCCGGCTAACAGAAGCAATTGGTTGTCTAATGTTTGCCCGAAGTACATATGCCATACAATTCAGTTGTCCGAATTGCACTGGCCCGAATTTCATTTGCCCGAATGTTTCGTTTACCATAATAGTTATTTGGCATACTCTTGTTTACCCGAATATTAAATGCCATAATGATGCGATTGCCATACGTATTGTTATCCATATTATTAAGTGCAATATTATTGTTTACCCGAATATTAAATGCCATACGTATTGTTATTACTTTTCTGACAGCAGTTCGTTTTTATTGGGGGACGCAGTTTAAACCTAATCTAACCTACTTTTCTGACAGCAGTTCATTTTTGTTGGGGGACGCAGTTCAAACCTAACCTAACCTACTTTTCTGGCAGCAGTTCGTTTTTGTTGGGGGACGCAGTTCTAACCTAACCTAACCTACTTTTTTGCTTAATGTAACCTTTGTATTGAGTTTTTCTTAATCAAAATCAAAATCAAAATCAAAATTATTTATTTGCGTGAATACAGATTCTTAATTCTAGGTCTTATGAGAAATACATTGCTTGTGTATTCAGCCTGCAAGCAGGCGTGCAAATATTCAGGCACGCTCCATTATCTATAAATGAAATATTCATTGATTACTTAAAAAAAAATAATAATAAAATAATAATAATAATATACGAAAATAGTCCTTATAAAAAATTAATAATAACAATAAATTAGAAATTAAATTAAAACATGCCAATAAAAATAATAAAATTACAATTCAAATTTAAAAATCAATTAGAAACAATAAACAATACAACAATAAAACAACATTTATATCACAGATCAGGTCACGTACGGTCTAAGTAGCTCTTAACACTATAAAAGCACTTTTCAAGAAGCCATTTGGTTAATTTATTTTTAAAGCTATTTCCCTGAAGCATCTTGATGTCTTCAGGTAAGTTATTAAATAGTTCGATGCACATATTAAAGACATTTTTCCGATAAATTGATTTGTGAGCACGTGGCTTATACAACAGATTCATAATTTTTTGCCTGGTGTCTCTTTGTATGACTTCACCTCGTTTCCTAAAATACGATTGGTGGCTATTAACAAAAACACATATTTCTCTAATATAAAGGCAAGGCAAAGGGAGTATGTTGAGTTTTTTAAAAATGGGTATGCAGCTGTCATCATTGAGTGCATTACAAATGACCCTGACACACTTTTTCTGTACGATAAAAACTCTGTTAACTTCCACCGAGTTACCCCATAAAATCAGACCGTAATGAAGAACGGAGGACACATAGCCGTGATAGGCTGTCAGCGCGGCTTCCGACGATACTGTGTCCCTAAGTCTCCTGAGAGCAAACACAAATCGGTTTAACTTGTTGCACACATTCTCAATGTGGTCTTTCCAATTCAAGTGTCTGTCAATTGAGATGCCAAGAAAATTATACGAAGCTACTTCTTCTATATTATCATTATTATATTTTAGTGTGATTGGTAAACTATTAGAATTATAAGATAAAAATTGCATAAATTTAGTTTTATTTATATTTATATTCAAATCATTTATATTCATCCAGCCTATTATGTCAGTTAGAGAATTATTAATGTCATGTTCAAATGTTATCTTATTATTACATTTTATAACTACTGTTGTATCGTCCGCAAACATGATGCACTTTTGGGACGTTGCATTTGGTAAGTCGTTTATGTAGAGGAGGAATAGCAGCGGTCCTAAAATGCTACCTTGAGGAACTCCCCTTTCATTTACTCTATACTGGGACCTATATGTTTTCTTTACGATAGAGTGTTTTTTTTCTGAAAATCGACTAATCTCAGTACATTGTACCCTGCCTTTTAAATAACTCTTGACCCAGTCAAGTGCCTTGCCTCTAACGCCACATCGTTCCAGTTTTAAAATGAGTTTCGAGTGGCTTACAAAGTCAAACGCTTTAGACATATCCAAGAAAACCGACGCAACTGGAATACTAGAATTGATACTATCTGTAATGTGTTTGACAAGTTCAAAGCATGCATGTGTCGTTGATCTGCCTTCACGAAAACCGTACTGCTCAGAACAAAGTATGTCATATTTTGTTAAAAAGTTGCTAAGTCTAACATAAAATGTTTTTTCAAGTATTTTCGAGAGGATAGGTATTAAAGTGATAGGCCTATAGTTACTTGGGTCTTGTTTGTCACCTTTTTTAAACAATGGTTTTACTATGCATGTCTTCAACTCGTTTGGAAAAATGCCATCAGTAAAAGATAAATTTGTAACATGAGCAAGGGGTATGCAAATGTATGGAGCACATAATTTTAAAATTTTTGTAATAATACTGTCATATCCACATGCTTTACTATTTTTTAATGCCATAATTATTTTATATATTTCCTTGGCGTCGACTGGATATAAAAACATTGTATGTTGATTCACGTAATTATTTCCAGTACAAGCAGCTGTATTAGGTTGATTGTTTGGTAATGCATTCATTGACTGAGTGGATTCAATAAAATAGTTATTAAATAAGTCACAGATATCGTAAGGGTCAGAAATAAGTTGGTTATTTGATTTTAAAATACATATGTCATTCTCGTGTAAATTATTTGTTATAGTATCAGAAATCATATTCCATGTTGCCTTACACTTATTTTCACTATTTTGTATATATGTGGTATTCTTTATTTTTTGAGCATTTAGTAAACATCGTTTTAATATATAGTTGTAATTCTTATATTTAGCTCTCATTTCCGGCTTATTTATAGTTGCTCTTTTAAATTTAAAGTAGAGACTACGTTTTACCTTGCAACATTTTTTTAGTCCCTTAGACAACCAATTATATTTTATAGGTTTATTGTTAATTTTTATTTTTACTCTTGGAAAACACAAGTTATAGAATATACATACTAATTCATGAAATTGTTTAAATGCTGCTTCTGCGCTTGTTGAGTTTAGAATGTCTGAGAATGAGAGGGAAGACATACATTCAACGAACTTCTGAATATTATCTAGGCTGTAATCTCGCCTATATTCATACCAAGTAGTATAAGTTTTTTGTCTTTTCACAGTTTGCAATGTTATGGACTGTCCGGTTTCATGGTCAGAAAGACCAAGGCAGTGAATGTTAGCGGTCACCTTTTTCACATTACTTGCGATTTGGTCAATACAGGATCCAAGTCTTGTCGGCTCCAAGATATGTGCGCTGAAATTGTAATTTTTTAAAATGCTCAAAAGGTTTCGAGAATTTTTGCTGTCTTTTTTGATGTCAATATTCCAGTCTCCACAGATGACAATTTTTTTCCTTTTAAAATGCGATATTAGATAGTTGAGGAGGTTATCTAATTTATGAAGGAATATGCCAACGTGTGCTTTACTTTGGTCTGGGATTCTGTAAATATTGACTATAACGAGACCCGCCCCTACTAATTCAATGCCACAACACTCGAAATAGAATTGACTTGCCAAGTTTGCAATGGAAGGTAATATTTTAAATTCAAGGTGTTTTTTTATCAGAATACACGTACCCCCCCTACTCTTATCGCGACAGTAGGATGCCGCCAGTTTCAGGCCATTAAGTTTTATATTTTGTTGACATCCTTCTTTTACAAAAGTTTCACTCAAACAAACTATATCGAATTCCATTCCTTTGCTACTTAATTCTTTTAAAGTTATATTCAGTAAGTCAATTTTCGAGCATAGCCCGCCTATGTTTTGGTGAAAAATTGATAAGCGGTCAGAGTTGCATGTAGGTTCTATGTGGTCGGGTATCTTATTTTGTAGAGAGGTGGATATATTTTTAGTCACGAAAAAATGTGTCAGGGCTGTCCCTAGACTGACCGATCCGAAATTTGTCATCATTTTTTAAAGCGCTGCTAATGGACTTTATTTCTTCATTTAGCTTAAAGCACAGCAAGTTCAGAAATGAGGAGTTATGAACTGAATTAATACTTTTATATGTGTTAATTAATTTACAATTTACATATTTGTTCACAAACAACTTTAATTCATGATGGAGTACATTTTTTTTAAAGTTGTGTTCGTTGTGACAAACATTTACTATGATAATACAGTTGTCTTTAAATCTAATTAACATGTTACCTATGTTTTTTAATAACATATAAGGGTCTTTGTCATCATTTCGAACAGATAAAACTATTCGCTTCGCCCCCCGAGCCCCTCTTGTGGGGGGCTCCGCCCCCCCGTCCCCCCTTTGTCGTTCCGCCTATGTAAGTTTTTTGAATGATTTTATGGGAAACATAGATTCTGGCATATGATATTATTGAAAATGATTTTATGGGATACAAAGATTCTGGCATATGATATTATTGAAAATGATTTTATGGGAAACAAAGATTCGGGCATATGATTAATATAGTAAACAATGAGTATGACATATGAAATTATGGGAAACAACATTATGGCAGTTGAATAGTATGGCAAATGAAATTATGGCAAATGAAATTCTGGCAAGCAAGTGTATACCGAGTAAAAACTACAACGACACTTACATAGAGATGCCCGTATTATGGACCAGGGCTCGAAACCGGTATTTTGCAAAAACCCCGTAATAGCCCAATATTTTGAATAATTTTATGCTTTTTATGTAGAGCTCAGTAATGTATTTAAGTCATGATTTCGTATTATTAGATTGTCTGGTTACAAAACGAAATAATAAACCAAAGAACGGAAAGAATATCGGTATTTTTGTATGGAGCAAATACCGGTTTCCGAGCCGTGTTATGGACACAAACGTACCAACTCCGACATGGGCTAATGGCTGATGGCGTTACTATTTTTTGTATTCCAATTTTCATACAGTGTGACGTGATGCTAACATAAAACAACTGAATCAACACGCTGACAATTCCACGAGCATAAATATAGGTACATTTTCTTAATTGTCAATTAACTGTTCTTGGGTAAGTTTGCTCCAAGACTTAATTACCTACAGCCTCCTAGCCACAGTTTGCAGGCAGAATAGCCCGGCCCATTCTATAAAGCCTGGATGGTGGTGGTATGCATATGTCGCCTAGGTTAAGTTAAATATTGTTTGTTCCTTTTTTAGTAACATAAAGTGTAAGGTTAATAACTACTTACTACCTATTAACACGGGGATATTTAACATGCATGTCTGTTTCTACGAGTTCCCGATATTTCGGCACTGTTGTAAGCGCCATCGTCACGGAGTAAACAAACATACAATATTTACATGGTAAATATTCCCGGTGTTAATAGTAGTTATTATGTGAATGACCACGTTAGCTTAAAATCGTATATTGTAATGTTTATTGTTACTAATAATATGATACCTATGGATGGAATTCCGAAATAAATAAATAGCAATTACATTCGATAGTGCCAGCAGAACCCTAACGCGTGCAACAGAGATCCGATCAATTTAATCACCGCAGATATTTCAGGGCGTTGTCAAAAATCGCACACTGAATCAGGACGCTTGCGCAACAGTTCATGCAAACCCACTTACGTTGACATGCGTTACATGCACGCCAGGTAACCAGTCTAGATCGACCTTATCACGACGAGATAAGGGTCATAATAGCTTAATTGATAGCAAAGCTGAAGTCGCGATTATACCGCCTTCGGCTATTGGTTGACACTAGGTGAGCCACGATTTGAGTATTTATGAGACTTTAATGTATAATGATCGGTATTAATGTTCGGCGATTTACTGGGAATAAAGGTCGTTTGTAACGTTATTAAGCTAGTTGATCTTGATTGGTTAAACCTATTACTAGTTGTAGACCTCGTCTTGCTATTAGGACTTTAATTTCGATTGAGTAAATGTGTGTAAAAGTGAATGTATATTGTAGTTTAAGTCTTTGTAAATGATGACAATGAAATTCAATAGTATATTTTTACGATTTAATTAAAAATGTATAGTTTTCAGATTGTTCCATACTTGTAGTATAATACGGTATTACTTACCAAATTTCATAGTTCTACATAGGTCAACGGAAAGTACCCTTTGAATATTGGTTTCCTTGAGAGTCTCGAAACTTAGGCCTTTTGCGGCATAAACGGCCGTATCTTTTTTTCACGTTTACTCAGAAGTTTGATTTTTTCACAGCTTTAAGGAACCGCAGATTTGAGTATGTGGTTTTAATTTCAACTCGATACCTCCACGCGTTCTCGAGATAAAGGGATTTCATAGACGAACAGAAATACAGACAGACAGACGGACAGTTTGACCACAAAGTAATCTATAAGTGTTCCGTTTTTTTACCCTTCTGAGGTACGGAACCATAAAAATGTTTGACAAACATTAAAATGTATGATAAACCACTTAATACACTATGTATTATGCACAATATCCCAAAATATTTAACGAAAATTTTATAGATTGTTAAAGACTCCCAAATTTTACTACCTAATTGTTTTTTGAGTTACAACTCAAAAAGTAATAAACGTAAAATTGTATGAAAAAGTGGATTTACATAAATAGCCTGCGTTTTTTTCTGTAGTTTGTGAATCACAAAAAATAGAAACTATACATTTGAAAAAATCACCATTGTCACCCTACACCCCGCGAATGGTCGCCTTGCCTTTCACCCCGCGCATGAACCAAAGCTTTGTCCTGTTACCGATATTACATCGTAAATCACTCTGTATACACTTATCATTTAATTCCATTAGTTCAGAGCTAAATTGCAATCTACTTCAACTACATAAGCTGACATGATGGATTTATCTGTATTTTTAATTAGATACTACAGTCGCGGACTTCGGGTCATTTTCTATGAACTATACAAAAATACAAAAAAATACAAAATAGTTTATTTGCTTATCAACAAAGAAATGTACATAAACGTTGATACCTGGCGGACCTCAAACTAGGCTGAGCCTGTATCTTGGGGCCCTGGAGTGCGATATGTGAAACACTTGACTAATAATAAAAACAAACAAGACTGAGTGAATACAAAGAAAAGTAATAGTCAACCAGCGCATGCGTCGCGAAGTGTGTGTGTGTGTGTGTGTGTATACATGAATTCATTGTCCGTGAGTGTTGTTTTACATTAAAGCTTAAATAGAGAAGAATAAACTATGGCGTGTGTAATTTTCATAAAAGTAGGTCTGCTTTGACAGAGTAAAAATAGTCCATTACTTACCTAGGGTGGCAAAACAAAGAATGTCTCTGATCGCAGGTATTTGACACCCGAGCCGATGGCAAGAGATGAGGCTTTCTTTATTACCGCCCGTGATAAGTACAAAATTTTACGTCTCCCCAAGGCCAGAAGTGGGATTTTGCGCACACGTAGCGGGCGGTAATTGCCACTTTATGGCCAGGTGTAACGTAAAACCCCACACCTGACCATAAAATGGTTTTTACCGCACGCGTACGGAAAAAGCCGCTTCCTGGTCAAGTGTAGACATAAAATGATGTACACAACACGGGCGGTAATAAAGAAAGCCCTCGATCGCATATTTACGTCCCTCGCTTTTAGCTCGGGCCACAAACATCTGCGAACGCGGCCTTTTTTTGTTTTACCACCCTAGTTGTGTAATGTACTATTAATTAAGCTATTTATAATAAAATAGTATCGTCTCTACTCTATTTTATTTTCATGCTTACTCTTGAATACTGAAATAATTACTTATTGCAATACTTTATGAGCCTTCAAATGAATGAAAATAATTAATTTTTCACGATATCAATCCTTTGACGCAATTATGTAAGAAATAAAGTTACTTCACTTTTAAAAACCTTAATTCATAATTGATCAAAAACGCGAAACCCGTTCGCCAAGGCGAAATTAAATAACTCAAGTGATCAGAATTTAATGTCATTTCAAATTATCATATGAGTAAAGCTACCGATTAGCAAAAAGTCGAAAACTGGAGCAACTGCGGCTTCCGACAGGCCAATGCCACTCAAACGCATTTGATAGGTGCAATTAGTTGTTACTTTGTTAAAAAATAAACTATAAATAATCCATTCCATCACACCATCATTCACTCATTCACCACTCAACCATTCATTCACCGTCCATTCATTCACTCAACTGTTAATTTCAACACGGAGACGTCCACTGTTTTTTTTACATCTGAGCATAGGTCTCCCGCAATGACATCCACACTTCCACTTATGTTAGTATGACAAAGCAAAAAAGTATTTATTCATATCTAAAAGGTGCAAACCCTCTAATTTGACTGACCCAGTACGTTAAGATTGGGCAGTCATACCAATCAGCAATTACATTCAAAATGCCCATGTAGTCCAAGTTAAAAGAAACACACTGTATGGAATTATTTTTATGTCACACCTGGCCATAAAGTGCCTTTTTCCGCACGCTGCGCGTACGGAAAAAACCGCTTTCTGGCCAAGTATAGAAATCAAATGATGTACACAACACGAGATGTAATAAAGAAAGCCCTCGATCGCACATTTACGTCCCTCGCTTTCAGCTCGGGTCGCAAACTTCTGCGATCTCGGCCTTTCTTTGTATTACCACCCTAGTTGTGTAATGTACTATTACTACTCAGGACAGCTAAGTACAATCGGGCTAGACCTAGTTGCTGCTTCAAGACAGAAAGAAATGTTGTAACATTAGACCAATCAATAAGGCTTACTCCGATCAATCACCATGTTATCAGCGTGACAAAGGAGGCTGGTCTGCTTTCTTACATAAACCCGCGCACGCGAAGTGCAAGTTGCAGCGAGGTCAAGGTGTGACGAAAGTGAACGGGGGGCGTGGAACGGGGGCAGATTCCAGTTTATCAACGGATTTTGAACATTTCTGCGTATAATCACTCGAATTGTTACTTAATAAGGTAATCATTGAGAACAATGGCATGCGGAATCTTCATTTGATCCAAACGATTCGATTCGATAAGAGTTGTATTAATAAGTTTCTGTCAAAAAACTAAGGTCAGTCGAGACAAGTGCGCTGACGGGCTATCATAAAAAAAAACTAGAATAGTACAGATATTATACTACAAACGACATCTTACAAACACGCAACTAACTGTGGGACACCGTTCCTAAATGTATGTTAACCCTATGTTTTAATAAATAAATAAAATAATAAACTAAAACGGAGAGGTTGTTTTTGTCGTTTGTAGTATAATATCTGTACTTTTCGATATTTTTTATGGTAGAGTATGGAGTGATGAAGCCATATAATGTATAGACATTATATGGCTTTAACACTTCATACTCAACAAATTTGGGGTTGGTATTTAGGTCACCTTCCTGTCTTAAGTTGACCATTCAAGGCCATGCGAATCCCGAAAAACTTTCACCCATTTGTAGCGAATTCCGTGTATCACTGCATTTGTGCCAGCGGTTGCAACGTTATTTAACAATGTAAAGCAGAGGTAATATAGGTTCTCAATGTTTAGGTATTTTAAGGGAATCCAATTAGTCTCTTGGTGCATAAAGCTCACCTCATATGGTGACGACCCTCATTCATGAGGAAACGAACAAGAAGACGAGTTTATTAGCATACTGTAGTGTTTCAATCGTAGGCCAAGCCAGGACTCCGTCATTCGTTCATACTTTCTCTCGCCACTTTTTGCAAAAGTCATCGGGAAGCATACTATGCTCAGTCCGACCATACTTCTGTCACTAGGTAGGTACCATCATTTAATCTTATAAAGTGTTGCTTGCATGGTGACAAAAATATTCTATAAGATAAAATAGAAGATAGGATAAGGGAGATTGACGATATCTTGTGTCATTGATATGTCAATGTTGTAAGTAATTAAGATTTTTTTTTAATAAATAATGGACTTGCTCTTGACTCCGACCGATCATGCCTGATAGTAAACATCGATGCCTACGATTAGGGCGTGCAGTACCGGGAAATTTTAGTAGGCGAGCACGGGGGATTCCCGGTACTGCCATACTAAAATTTTCCGGTACTGCACTCTAAAAAAAATTGGTTGCTCCTAACAAGATTGTGATAGTTATATCACAGAGGGTTAGGAGGTGTTAGGAATCAAGCATCTTGATTCCATACGAGCCTAACAAGACGTTAGATGCACCAACTAAGATGACATTGATTATTTATCATAGTTAAATAACCATGTTCTGATTTGATTCAACAAACATTGATGTATAAGGTAACTAATTAAACATGATCGAATCATACAAAGAAGAAAATAATGATAGAAACAAGGAATATATTCGTTTAAATTATCAAGATTCTAGATTGTTGTTTTCATCACTAATGAACTTGTTGTTTTAATTAATCAGCTTTCGTTGATATGTTTGATATGTTTTATTTAAGTTAACGCCAACAAAGAGAAAATCTCTCTTAGTTGGCTCATTAGAGTGTGCACGCCCTACCTAAGATGGAACGAGCATACCCAGATGCCTATGCACTCTGGTCCTAAAAGTGTCAGGGTTATAGTTACACGGAAACACTGTCGCTGGCAGAGAGTTTGACACTAAAATCGAGACTTGCGAGCCCCAGACGTTTTTGGGGCTGACCTATATACTTACATCGTGAAACTTGACGAGTGAAGCAATTGGGATTATTTTCACAGATTCTACACCGGTCAGACCAAACGAAACAACTAACTGGTGGCGTTTGGCACGCGCCATATTTTTTGTCGTGCAGTCGTGCGATTTCTTACGGTTATCTCTTTTCTTTAACTACTTATGGAGTAAAAGCAAATAGTTGTATTAAAATCGATGAAAAACGTGGGGCACGCGACCCTTGGATTGGCACAAGCACGGCACAAGACTCACTGTGATTTCAAGTTTATCTAAAGGGATAGTTGTTTAGTAGTGTTATCATTATTCGATTACAAAAAATCTGGCCGCGAATCAGGTAATCGAAACAAATGCTGATGTTCTGTCGGAAGCTAGACCGACTATCTCTGGAAAATCTAAAAACAAAGAGAAGAAGCAAGTTATGAAAGGTGAGTGCACAAGTTCCACCTTGGGTATATATGCTACGGAAAAGAAGAAACACCTACATGTTTGGCGATTATTGCCAGAAACAACGTCTGAGCAGGTGGAGTCTCACATAAGGTCTGTTTGTGGAGCTGGCGTACGTATTACAGTCGAGAGAATTAAACATAAAAGAGATAACGACTACGCATCGTTCATTGTAGGAGTACCGGAGCGGTTCTATGACACTATTAATCAAGGTAGTGTGTGGCCGCGTGACGCAGAATTCTGTGAATGGATTTGGTTTCGGAGATCAACGAAAGCCGAAAGAGAATAAACCCATAGAAATTTTATATCAAAATGTGAGAGGGCTTCGGACCAAAACTACAAAATTTCAGGCTCTTCTACTATCTTCTTCTTCGGATTTATTCGCTATAACAGAGACTGGATGCAATGCCTCCATTCACGATGCGGAATTAATACCGCCAGAATTTCAAATATTACGTTGTGACAGAACAGACGGCCGTAAACAAGGAGGCGCGCTTTTAGTGGCCACACCGCGATTCGAGTTGCGGCAGATAGATTGTGGTGTTGACAATTGGGATGATCATCAGTTTGAACTCGTTAGTGCAACAGTACATTTAAATAATAGGTTTTTATTTGCTTGTTTTGTGTTGTATATTCCTCCTAAGACAAATGAGAATGATTATATGTTTATGTTTAATTTAATAGAAGGATTCTCTGCAAAGTATAATGGTAAATTAATTGTACTTGGCGATTTTAATCTGTTTTCATGTAATGAAAATGTACGTACATATTATGAATATTTTGTTACATATTGTGAATTTATTCAGAACAACGGAATACCGAACTGTAGTGGTAGGCAACTCGATTTGATATTGAGCGGCGCTGGGTTACGTGAACCGGTTGCGGTGCGCGCCGCGGACGAGGGCGTGCGGCCGGTGGACGCGTACCACCCGCCGCTCGCCGTGTGCGTCGGCGCGGGCGCGGGCGCGGCAAGCGCGGCGCCCTACGCGGCGCCGGACTCTACACACGGCAATTCAGAGCCAACGGGGTTGCCAGAGATCAATGAATGGAATTTCACTAAAGCAAACTTCGATCTTTTATATAACTCACTAGCTAATCTAGATTGGTCTGAGTTTTACCAAATAAATGATCTTGGGGAGGTTTTACATTTATTTTATACTAAATTGAATGACCTTATACATAGTTGTGTCCCTAGTAAGAAGAGGAAGCCCGTAACATCAAGGTACGCATATCCGGAATGGTACACGGCTGATATAATTCGAACCATTAAACGTAAGTATTTGTTGCATAAACAGTACAAAAAAAGTAAGTCAGAGGACGATTATCGTGCGTTTTCTTTTTGTAGAACGGAGTTAAAAGTGGCTATTTCTCTTGCTTATGATCAATATCAAGATCAGATGCAAAAAAACTTAGCCATCGATCCGAAATCATTTTGGAATTGTATAAACCGGAAGAGAAATAGTCATAAGAAAAACACCTTAATAGAAGACGGGCGTGTATTGTCGCATCAAGAGTCGGCACGGGAATTCGCTGATTTTTTTCACTCCGTGTACAGTTTAAATCCCGCCACACTGGACTCATGTGCCGCGAGCGCGGCGGCGACAGCCAACAGTGCGTACGTGCGCATACACCAACTGAGTGTTGCTGAAGTACTTCGCGCGCTGGAGAAACTGCCGCCGAAACGTTCTGTGGGACCAGATGGCATTCCGCCTTTCGTACTCAAAGACTGTCGTTCAGCACTAGCCAAACCTTTATGTCATATCTTTAATTTGTCTTTAAAGTTGGCAACGTTTCCTGATCGGTGGAAACTGACACGTGTGGTTCCTGTACCAAAAGGAAGTGGGGGACCGAAGGCATCCAATTACAGACCAGTAGCAGTGCTGTGTGCACCTGCGAAAGTGTTCGAATCGGCCATACAGCGATCTCTACAGGAGCAGGTGAGTTGCCAATTATCAGATTCGCAATACGGATTCCGTGCCGGGCGTAGTACAATGGGGAACTTGCTACATCTCATGACCCGGGTGACACCAGCAGTGGATGCCGGCGGTCAGGTAGACGTCGCTTACTTCGATTTTAAAAAAGCTTTTGATGTAGTCGATAATGACATCTTATTGCAAAAGCTGGCGAATGTCGGATGCACACCGCACACTCTCGCATTCTTTGCCAGCTATATGCGGGAAAGGCGCCAGTACGTAGACTGTTCAGGACATAGATCCGAGCCGTATTACACGAGGTCTGGAGTCAGTCAAGGCAGTAACTTAGGACCGTTGAAATTTGTACTGATGATTAACGATCTCCCTGAGGTGGTGCGTCATTCAGAATGTCTGCTCTTTGCCGATGATCTAAAACTTGTACGAGAAATTAAGGATTCATCGGACTGTCGCGCACTGCAGGAAGATATCGATCGAGTTGTACAATGGAGCCATAAGAATAAGCTTCACTTTAACGTGTCCAAGTGCTCGTCGATGTCGTTCAGCAGAGCTCGTGACCCGATACATCATCCGTATGAAGTCGAGAGCGCACCCATGGAGCGCCTTACTAAGGTCCGAGACTTGGGGGTGTATTTCACTAAGGATCTTTCTTTTAGAGAACACATTGTTGCAGTCTGCAAAAAAGCATACAGGAATCTAGGGTTTGTGATGCGACAATCACGTAGTTTCTCGAACATAAGTGCTTTGCGAGCTCTCTACGAAGCCCTGGTTAAAAGCCACATGGAAGGAAATTCGAGTGTCTGGAGCCCGCACGAAGCGAAATACAAACTCATGTTGGAACGAACACAAAATAAATTCGTGAGGTTTTTATATTTAAAATTATATGGCGTGTACCCATTTTACCCTCTGATGTATCCCACATTATTCGTGTTGGGGATGGTAGGATATAATCAGTTAGAGGTCAGAAGAGAACTGACCCTAGCTTCTTACATTCTCAAATTGTTAAGAGGAAGGGTGAGTAACCCGGGAGTACTGGCGGCGATTAGTCTGTGCGTACCGGAGCGCTACGTGTGGCGCCGACGTCGGCCGCCGCTACTTTACGAACCGCGCGCGCGCACCGGTCTGCTGCGCGAGGCGCCCTGGACGAGGGCCCTACGCACGATCAACCGGGTAGCCACGAGAATCGATGTATTCTGCTGTTCTTTTAATGAATTCACAAAAGTGACTTTGTTTGTTTTGTGTTATTGTGAAAAATAATTTATAATTTGTAATTTTACTGTGAAAAATAATAATTTATAATTTGTAATTTTACTGTGCTACTCTATCGAATTGGGTTTCTGTAATGATAGATGTAATGTGAATATAAATAAATAAAAAAAAAAAAATTAATAAATATATTTTTTTAAATTACACTTAATAGTGACCTCGTAATTAATTTTTTAAAATTTACCGAGCAGCAATGTACCTACCGCATCTACAGGCTTGATTATGAATATGAAATTGCGAGATACGAGCTTTTTAAAGTAACTGTCAACTAGCGTGTTTGTCAACTTGAATGTTTTTGCGTTACATTGCGGGCCGAATTATTTTGTATGGTAAATATTTTCATTGTCGTTTTAAGCAAAAGTTATCTAAATATACTTCTTAGGTCCTATGCTGACCACCATTTCAATATTCGCCCGTATTGGATTTTCACGCTGTATACAAAAAAAATCTAGTCCTTAAAATATAATTTATGCCACACCTGCCCATAAAGTGGCTTTTTCCGCACGCTGCGCGTACGGAAAAGGCCGCTTTCTGGCCAAGTGTAGACATAAAATGATGTACACAACACGGGAGGTAATAAAGAAAGCCCTCGATCGCATATTTACGTCCCTCGCTTGCAGCTCGGGCCGCAAACTTCTGCGATCTCGGCCTTTCTTTGTATTCCCACCCTAGTTGTGTAATGTACTATATTGAATTAAAAATACTAAAATAATTTTATCATATTTTAATACATGTTTAGATTTTTTTTTATTAAAATTGATATCGGCCATTCTTCGTTGCAACAGTCGTGTGTTTTCTACAAAAAAATACGACCCCAGTTTATAACTTGGTAGCCATATCCAACTTCATCTCTTCTGGTGTTCTGCAATCCTACATATTATATACTATGCACGTAATATAGCGCACACGAGCAAAGCCTGCGCGCGAGTGGATAGAACGTTCTTAATTACACTTGCGCAAATTGAGACTCGTGCGGTGCATTTTGCTAGCCACTTCCTTATTAAAATGCATATTAAAAGTTATAAATAGTTTCAAACCACATTTAAATTTGAGAGTTGCAGCAAAAACAAAGAAGGTCGAATGTTATCCGAGCATTAAGTCTGAATTAATTAAACGTATTGCATACCTAATTAATACTTTGATGGCAACTCTGTTGGTTTGTAAACCGTTACTTTAATAATAGGCACTGTTCACAAACAAACTTAATAGCACTGGTCAATAAATAGCTTTGCCCTAAGGGCCTTATCATCACTATTTGCAAGCGAGATGTGAGCGTGTTTTCATACAAAATTCCGCCGCGATCGACATCTGTATGAAAACACACTCGTAACTCGTTCGCAAATCGCCAGTGTGATAAGGCCCTAAGGTTAACTGTTGGTAGCTTATAAAATAATTTAAAAATGTCAATGTCATATCGTGAGTTTTCTAAAATGAGCTCTAGTTTTTTGAAAAAAAAAATCAGTTTTCGTACTATAGCTTGGCAACTTCGTTGGTGACACTCATGTGTGCTTTTTTTTATGTGCAGCCGTAACCACCATCAACGAAGTTGCCAAGATATACTACATTCTACAGAAAAATAAAGTTTAGTGCTGTATGCGTACAAAAATTTGAGTAAATCAAAAACGCCCGTGATTAAATTCTGAAATTGTGTATTCTCAAGTACAAAGAAACGTAGTACATTACACACCTAGGGCGGTAAAATAAAGAATGACCCCGTTCGCAGCTGTTGGTTCACAATAACCGGTCATTCAGAGAAAATATCATTCAGTTAACTAATTAAAAGCCATCAGTTTACATACTGATACCTCATAACCAGTGTTCGGATCTCGGGTGCTATTTGGGGTATATGACTTCAAACGTTATACAGAAACATGGATATTCCTCAGGATTCCGGGAATAGGTTAGCACTACAGGGCGACTTCAAATTGGTAATACAAAACACTTGATTATGGCTCAGTTAATGCCATGTAGTGTAACACATTAACCCCTATGTTAAAATTTGCTGTATTTAATTATTGCTAATTTTCTAACAAAACAAATAATTAAAGTCCTAAAGTAAAGTGTGGTTACACTCCATTAAATACCTAAGTGTCATACCTGTCACTCGTGTTTTCTTTGACAACTGACAATTACTAATCAAAACACGTTTTCTTCATAAATATTGCGGCATGTGACGGATAACCAAAGAGGAAAGTGTTCATTTGAAAATCTTTAAACCTCTTTGTCTATTATTATGGTAGGATAACCATGTTAAGCCCACAAAAATGGGATAAATTAATAATTAAAAAAAACATACTTCTGATTATTTTAAAGGTATGAGACTTAATTGAGGGGCTAGGTTTAGGGGATATGTATGTAAAACATTCATTTTGTATTACCAATTCGTAGTCACCCTGTATATTCGCATATACTCGTAACAAACAAAAAATGCATCTACAATAATATTGATACCTAGAATTCCGAGAAATATCCATGTTCCTATAACGTTTGAACTTTTAAAGTCATATACCCCAAATAGCACCCAAGATCCGAACACTGTTAATAACAAATATATTCACTAGGTCTCTGGTTTTGTATCAAGAAGAAGTCAATCTATTGAAAAATAATCCTTATGCGTGAAAAGGTTAAGAGGAAACAGTAAGGTCGAGAGAATTGAAAATTAGGTATTTGTAAAATGTGTCGCTATCCCGCACTGCCCGCCTCTCACCTGCAGAGCGCGATAGAGACAACTGCAGCTTGGACCGAAAATACCTTTTAAAATTTCATGAAAACAACGTTTCGTAGTCCCCTGATTTCTTCCCCAAAACTTAACCTATTTAACTATTTTTTTCATTAAACATTAAAGAAAGGCTTTGGCCGTGTTCCTATGTTTTCCTTTTTTTTAATAATCTAGTCAAATTTGTTTTCTGGATGTGTGAACACAGCGGAAAATCGGGCATTTTTTTAGGTTTTTGAAGGTTAATATCTCTTTTGAGTATCAATTTATCGTAAAAAGGAAAACATAGGAACATATCAATAGTAGCCATAGATTTTTGGACCAAAAATGATTGCTCTACTGGCATTATCCAGGGAGGAAACAGGGGACTACGTTTGTATGGAAAAACTGCCCTCCTGTTTCCTCTTAACCGCCAATGGTTCCCACAGGCCCTTGATACAAACAGCTTTTCATCTGTCGATATATCATCAGGGAAAGCCATTTTCCGGAACCCTACCTACTAATATTACGATGATATTAATCATATTTGCTATCAGATAGCTACTAGTGATTCGACCTAGATACGGGACAGCTAAGTTACAGCCATGTGTAATCGTTTAGCTTTCCTGGCAACTGGATTGATAACCTGCAATGACGACATCCGCACTGAGGTTAATCTGAGATTTAATTTACTAACTTTCGCGTGAATCCTGCGCTTAATTTGTAAAATCAGGGGAGTATCACTAGTGCTTATTCGCACGCGATGCGCGCATCTTTTCTAAGGGGCTATGCCACAGAAATATGTCGAGGTACAAGGAAAAAGTTTATGTACCTCGCGTGCTAAAAAGGCGGCGACCTACTTTGCCATTAACTTCAGTTTCCGTCAATATCATTAGCAGATATGAAGATCTGATGACAATGGTGTAATTCATTGTTCAAATACCACCAAATGAAATGGAAAATTTATGTTTTCCATCACTAAAGTCGGATATCAAATTCGAGATCAAAAATGTAAACAAACAACTGTCAATGTCAAAGTGACCTTCCAGGGTTATAAAATCTTTTCTATCTAATGCATGTTTTATAAATGATTTTTATTTACCACGTATGCTTTTCAGGAACAGATATTGGGTGGAAGACTAGGACATTTATAGTCTAGATAAATCAAAACTCACATGCATCTGCTACAAATTTTCAACCACCCTCATTTGTTTTTTTTTCACGTGCTTTTTATTCGGCCGTTTTACAACTAGCCAGTATATTGTTAAGTAAAAAAGGTTTAGTCTAAAAAACGATTATACTCATTAAACGACACGCACAAATAGAAAACTTAAGAAACAAAAAGCAAAATGCAACGAAATACAATTATACATGGAAAGAAATTTAAAAATGTATCAATGACTCGCGAATATTTGATAATAATATTAAAAAAATAAACTGTTGTTTTAATTACATACCAAAATGTTTAAAACTTCTTGCCATTACCAGTAGTATAAATTTAAATTCCATATATTTTTTTTAAACACCACAAATACGTTATAAATAGTACATTACACAACTAGGGTGGTAATACAAAGAAAGGCCGAGATCGCAGATGTTTGCGGCCCGAGCTGCAAGCGAGGTCTAATTTTCTGATAAAACTCGCATGAAAGTAAAGAACGTTCCCTCTTCTATAATCCGATGTAATAGCAACATAACCTAGATTCATAAAAGTAGTGATGCAACGAATACGAATACGATTATTCGTATTCGCCGAATAGTAGACATTTACCGAATATTCGTATTCGGCGAATACTACTACGAATATTTAAAAACTAATATGTTTGTACGCAACTCTAATTACTGGCAGACTTGGAAAACGCGTGTCGTCGGCACGTAAAAATACGACGTCGTGCATGACGTGTGTTCCGTACAAACTCGTGAGTAGATACGTGAATAGTTCAAGAAAAACTGTATGGTGGTTAGTTTAGTAGGAGCAAATAAGTATGTGTTAGATTTTTTGCAAATTTAAAAAAAATGGTACAAGTAGGTAGCCCGTAATGTAATCAAACCCGCATACGAGTTCTCGCTCCGTCAAAATGGGGTCTTAATTTACGAAATCACGACTCGATCGACGAATTATAGTTATAGAAGGATAGACTAATCTATTTAATAGCTTTATTATGTATGACATAGACTCTATGTCTATGCCATAGTGTATAAAACAGCAAAACAATATTGCAGAATTTGTAGATTTTGCGAACTCAAGCTTTAGTACAATTTCGAAACTTACTTTACTCCGTTAATGTATATTTTATGAATGTCATTACTAAAACTTTAACTGTGATTGCGTCTCCGCTCTAATCCGTGATTGCTCGACACATGTGATTGAGAAATAATCAGTCATATTCTGTCTGAATCATCTGATGATTTTATTAGCATTAAACTTTGCGTAACATTTATTGTAAAACGATTTAAAGCCAATTGCGTTGATTGAATAATCGTGACGTTTTAATATAAAGTTAATCGTATTTATGAAAGGTTACATTTAAATAAAAGCAATAATAGTTCAATTTTAATACTTATTGCATTGACATCGGATGATCACACTGGGTGAAATTGATTTGGATAACGAATTACTTTACGGTACTTCATAACACATGACAAAATGAGGGTGAAGTTTAAACTCAATAAAAAAGTAACTAAAGCGCTTTCCGCTCTTGTATAACACGTATAACTTTTATAAAAAACGAGCTCCAACATTAAATCTACATTCGAGGAGTTCCATTCCATCATCAGAAGCTGATTTTGAAATAAAATTGGTTCAATCCGGAACTATACCCGTTCAATCAAAAAATGATTTCTCAAAGCGGTTCATAAACGGCTGTACGTATTGAGGTAAAAAACTAAAAATATCAAAAACAGCTAGAGAACCTCCTGCTTTTTGTGAAGTCGGTAAAAATGCTATCTTTGACATTCACAGTCACCAGCAATAATATTTGAAGAAACGGGAAACGCAAAAAATATGTGACACCACTCTATTTTTAAAGCAGTAAGATGACAGTGTAATAGCCGTAATTTTTCTTTCTACAAAACATCATCGCACATCTCGCGCTTATATGTGTGCGCGCCGTGTATGCACGCAACACAAGCAAACATTTAGCACTGCGTAAAGGTGGGAGGTGGGGACTCTACCAAATTCTTTGTGTACACAAAGAATTTGGTAGAGTGGGGTTAGAATGTGTTAGAATTCGTTTGGTCTAAACCCACCTTAAGACTGCTTCAATACGAAGCGCAATCACACAGACGCGCAATCGTGCGTCTGTGTGAATACGTGTCGCGCGCTCCTAAACGGTCGAAGAATACTAACTAAGAATGACTATAGATTAGATTAGATTAGATTATTTATTTCTCGTTTTAAAATTACATTATAAGTTGCATTGCATGTCAAGTTACAAGAATTTAAAGCGAGATCGTCAATTAAATGGAATAAATCAAATTATACAATGAAAAAATAAAAATAAATAATAAAAACAAAATAAAACATCAATTAGCAAGGTCGAGATACACATTAAATGTCAAAATAAATTAAGCACAAAGAATATGTCAAAACAGGGATAGTTAAATGGAATAAACAATTACAAAATCAAATTATACAATGAAAATAAAAATAAAAAATAATAATACTAAAACAAAATAAAAAATCAATTAACAAGGTCAAAATACACATTAAATGTCAAAATAAATTGGGCACAAAGAATAAGTTAAAACAGGAATAGTCAAAAAGTATATAGGAAAGAAACCACATTTTTATGTTACATAGATAGATACAAGAAATCAAAGTACATAGAAAAATTAAATGGCACTCACCTGTATCCAGACCGGGAATCGGACCCGGTACCTCTGGATTTCCTCTGGATTTGAGTCGTTGGGCCGGAAATCCAGAGGTGCCGGGTTCGATTCCCGGTCTGGAGCACAGGTGAGTGCCAATTAATTTTTCTATGTACTTTGATTTCTTGTATCTACATAATAATATGTAAGAAGGACTACTTGTCCGTTTTTATACACTCTCTGAAAATGAATCCGAATCATTTTCTATGAACAGTTATATAGATTAGTGGCGCTGGAAAAATATTGTTTTAACCAAATAGACTTAAGTCTATTTAGTTAAAAGAAAAAAAATCCGAATCGGTCTAGACGTTTTCAAGTAACCGAGGAACAAACTTACATAAAAATTGCTCTTTGTTTTGAAGTCGGTTAAGACTGGAAACTTATTTCTAATAAAAAATCCACGAGAAAGTAAGAAAAATACCAAAATCGCTATATGTGTGCCTATGATATTTGAAGAGTTCCCTCGATTTCTCCAAGATCCCATGATCAGATCCCGATTTGGTTGCAATTGGTCCACCTCGGAGGTAAAACAAAAAAAGAATTTTCCAAATAAGTTCAGCCGTCTTTAAGTAATCGGGGAAGAAACCTAGATACAAATTTACTCTTTGTGTTGAAGTCGGTTAACACTAGAAACTTGTTGCTATAAGAGATGGACGAGAAATTACGAAAAATACCGAAATCGCTATAATATTTAAAGAGTTCTCTCGATTTCTCCAAGATTCCATCATCAGATCCTGACTTGGTTGCAATGGGACCACCTCGGAAGTCTACCCTTTCAAACAAAAAAGGAATTTTCTAAATCGGTCCAGCCGTCTTCAAGTAATCCGTGAACAAACACACAAAAAAAAATACATACAGACGGATTGAGAACCGTCCTTCTTTTGGAAGTCGGTTAAAAATAACCCGAATTCATTGTCCGTGAGTGTACTTTGGTAAGGTCGTGTCAGATATATACGCGGCCTCCTCTTCATCATATTTTTAGCCGCTAACTGTACTAGGTATAAGAGTGAAACTACAATTTAAAAACCGGTCAAGTGCGAGTCGGACTCGCGCACCGAGGGTTCCGTACAAACTCGTCAGTAGATACGTGAATAATTCAAGAAAAACTGTATGGTGGCACAAACTTAACTTTGCTCTTGTAAAACTGTTGTCCCCATATATCGACATATGCCGCGGTTAGTTTAGTAGGAGCAAATAAGGTTGTCTTACGATTTTTGCGAATTTCTAAAAAACGCTACAAGTTAGGAAAACCGTTTTATTTTTCCTGTAATATTTAGGATAATATTCATAATCGGTAATTATTACAGATTTTTCGGTTCAGTAACTTCGGAGATAATAGGGGGGAATGGTATTTTTTTCAACGTTTTTTGTCTTCAATCAAAAACTACATATCTAAGAAAAAAAATCTACATATTAAGCCCTTTCATTTGATATCCCACTCGATATATTAGCTCAATTTTTGATTTTAGACATCCCATTTCGGTCCAGTTTAAAAAAATGTAAAACAGGTATAAGATTTGTTTTCTGTCCTATGGGCTCGGATTAGCGGTTTTTATCACTATTCCAAATTTCAAGTCGATAGCATCAGTAGATCCTGAGATATCTTGCTGTGACAGACGGACAGACAGACAGACAGACAGAGTCGCACCATAAGGGTTCCTTTTTTACCATTTTGGTACGGAACCCTAAAAACACTAAAACATTTCTTTAGAAATCAGTTTATGAATATCGACTATATCAATATCAGGTATTTAAACTTTTAAGCGATTCCCAGTGAATTTGAGCGAAAGTCGTCCAGCCCGCGATCGCTTTCCAGCGAAACCAGTCGGCTTTCTTCGGAGCTTAATAGCCGAGTGCGTGGAGATTTGCCACAAGTTGTAAGATCGAGCGAGTTCAGTTTGGCCCCGGCCCCGGCTCTAAACACGCCAAAACCGAGCGAGATATGCGTTAGTGAAGTCACAGAAACACACTCACGGACAATGAATTCAGGTAATTTTCTATGAACAATTATATAGAAAATGACCCAAGTTCATTGTCCGTGAGTGTATATCAAGATAGAAGGAAATAATTCGTCGATTTCTATGGGAACGAAGCGTGTAACGTTTTTCGGTTGGCGTTTGATGCCAAAAGTGTAATTTAGTGATGAAAAACATAAATTTTCTATATCATTTGTTGGTATTTAAATAATTAATTATACCATTATTATCAGATTTGAATATTGGCGGCGAGTGAAGTTGACGGCGTGCAAAGTAGGTCGCCACCACTTATGTGCTTGTTCTTCTCTCAATGTTTCCGTGTTTTAGGTATTTTGGACCTTATTACAATACAATACAATCATACTTTATTGCACACCAAAAGAAAATTACATTGCAAACTTATATAAAAATAGTGGTAAACAATAGGCGGTCTTATCGCTAAAGAGCGATCTCTTCCAGACAACCTTTGGGTGGCGGAGTCTATGCAAAGGACCTTATTAATTGACCTACAGTAGTTTTTTTTCAATAAGCCAAACCATGAAGTAACATTAAATTACTTAAACGTAAAACAAACAAAACTGAAATAAACCCCACGTTCATTTTTTCATTCAATGTTAATTAGGACGATAATTATAGTTATATTTAAAACCGTATTTAAAAAAAAACAAGTAAATCCGCGCATAACTTCCATGTCGCACCACACGCGCAATAATGCGACATAACGCGTTCAAGGTTGCGCGTGCACCGAAAGTGACAAAGCCTTGCGCTGGCACTACACTTGTTAGTGCTTAGTTGCAAAATTACACTCGCATTGTAATATATATTTACTATTTCGGTTTTAGTTTTGTCCAATCCATTTGAAAATAAATAATGCCATTGTATGGTGAACCGCAAAATACGAAAATGACTATTTAAGTTGTAAAAATAGGGTGCAACCTTGAAAGTTTAATACATTATCGACTTGCTTGGCTTGTACGAGCATTTAATACTGCTTATTAACTAGTACGAAATAAACACTAACCACTAGATAATATGGTAAAATCTAGACTTTATTTCCATTTCAGCGAGATATAATACAGTAATAATCATTCATAATCATCATCATCACTACATAGTATTAAACAAAGTCGCTTTCTCTGTCCCTATGTCCCTATGTATGTTTAAATCTTTAAAACTACGCAACGGATTTTGATGCGGTTTTTAATAGATAGAGTGATTGAAGAGGAAGGTTTATATGTATAATACATGCATAATATAATAGAGAAACACCGTGCGTAGCCGGGGCGCTAGTAAAATAATAAAACAGCCAGTGAGATAATATATCTAATTAATATCATTAGCCTTCGCTGTTGAACATCCACAGCAAAAACTAAGACTGAAAACCTTACTAAAAACTTTTCTCAGCTGGCCTACCACCTCTCTTGCCTCATCACTCAACTGGTCAAAGGTTACTGGAAGAGATCTCTTAAAAGGATAAGTTCGCCTCAAAAAGCCAGAATTAACGTGCAATTGGGACTTTAAGTTCAGCGTCATCTATTAGCATAATAAACTAAACGTTTTCTGCTATTTGTTAATATTTTTTTTGGATTTTCGATAGTTTTCAAGTAATTTCGCGCAAATTAAATGTATCACGTTATAAAATAAAACACATTTCAAACATAATTGATGCTGTGAAAACAAACGACGACCCTCTTTTTGTTTGTATGAAAAACGACCGACTCGAATCACGTTAATGAGTCGTTTTAAAAAAAATGTACATAGTTAAGGGCCTAATAAAAACAAAACCACGATCACTTCCTTTGTGTAACTAAAGTTAGGCATACAAACTATATGGGTAATAATAAAATCATGGTTTCAAGCCATGCAATGCAATGGTGGTTGGTGGCTGTAACCGAATGTTATCAATAAATTTTTCATTTTCATTTTTTCAAGTCTCAACGCGACATAAAAACGTATATTATAAAGCGAATTTAATAATTCGGTCTTAATCGATAAACGATAAAAGGTTCAAATAGGCTAAGCCTTTTAGTCTTATTGAAACGTTTAACATTTCACTTAATCTCCACTTATACGATCATTATCTATAGTACCTACAATTACCTACAATATAATAGGGGAGACCGGGTATGGTTGAGAACCAGGCGATTCGAATCATTATACGTAGGGGAGACCGGGGATGGTTGTCATGTCACAGAGGTTGGTTGTCTCAGCGGCCATAAAGCAATTAGGTACTAAACGAAGGAATAAAAGTACGGAAGGAGGTATATCGGCCGCTCTTGTGATTTTTTAACACCGATCGATGCATTTATTCCTTCGTTTAGTATTACATTATGGCCATTGGCCACTGAGACAACCAACCTCTGTGATAACCATACCCGGTCTCCCCTACTTGCGGTGATTCGAATCGCCCGGTTTTCAATACAAATGAAAAGGGTTAACAATCAATATTAACGACATCAAATTTGGTTGAAATTTGTTTCATTTTATAGGTTTAAGCATGTTGCCTGCGCAAAACAGAATGAAAAGTCCCAAAAACCGACAATCGGCCATTAATGCGTCAACGTCATGTATTAAAACCAGTTGAAACGACATTTTTGTTTACCTACTCAAAATTTTATTTTTGGTTTTACCTATCAAACTATAAGTTTTTACAGTGACTTTTTAACCTGACATCTTGAACCACCCCATATTTCACCACTTGGCGATTTATTTTGAAAGACTTTAAGTAGATGATCCACTTAATCCCCCTAATCTACTGAAACACTCAAATGTTGACAAATACCGGAACATATCGCGTTAGAAGAGAACGGATATAATTACAACAAGCAAAGCACCAATTCGAGCAAGGTCTGCGAGAAAGGGACCTTGCTCCCTCCCCAAGTATGACTAACCGTAATGTTAGCTTAGCTGGTCCTTTAATGACCAATTTATAACGGCTATAACTCATTAGTGTAGCTTTGGTAATTTTATAATGGCCACTGTCCAAATTGGTACATTATTGTGTCACAAGGCAGCGAAATGATGTATTTAATTGTGATATTGTTAACTTCACGGACATTTTCAGCGAGGGTATACATAGAATCCCATAGGGAAGAGAATAATCCTTAGAGTAGCGAGGAATTCTGAAGCATCCTAAGCGTAGCGAGAAATTCTGAAATAGAAGCCTGAGCGTGCCAAGGAATTCAAGTGTCCCGCCCAAGATGAAATTAACTTAACTACCATGTGACACATACTGTTTTTCACAACATCCATGAGAAATATATGTATTGAGCAAATATATACTGAACAAGGTAATAAACGGTGCGTCAACTGTCTGATTTTTTTCATTTCATACTGAAATCCTTGAACAGAAAAGTACCACTTTGATCCTTCCTAGATGGGGACGAGGTTTCTCCTCATTAGATGTGAAATACATTTTTATTAATCAAATTGTGATAGTTAATAACCACCAAGATCTTCCAACATTTGTTTTAAAGTGACCTCCCCAATCATACTTATATTCTTAACTAGCTAAACCAATCAGATTTGTTGTTTGACCTTTTTAGCATGTAAAAGTAGATTATTCTTTTTGGTTTCTTTTATTGTATACTTTCAAGAAACTGGTTTAAACTTGCTATAATATATATATAAAACCAACCTCCAAACAATGAATCATGCAATTCAGTGCATATTTCAAAACTATAAAAATGTTCACAGTTTTATATGAACCAGTGTCGTTTTCCATAAAATGCTAAGAATGATCATTTTTATCAACTACTTGTAAAAGTCATTAGTAATTAGAGAAGAATCATGTTGTTCTCACATAATTCTAAGCAGTATTATAGTAAAAATCATCTAAAGTGTCCGAATGTTCGAATTCATTCTCTTTACCAACGTTCGGACACCTTAGATAATTCTACCTTACCCTTCACCTTAGATAGGTACAGTTAATTCAATTTTCACTTTTTATAACTATGTACCTCAACAAATGAAAAAGAATCTACAGATTTATTTCTCCTAAAAAACATGTAAAAACTACTGCTTAGAAAACAGTTACAGGTGGGTGGTCTCCAATGTGTGCATATAACAAGTGTTCCCATTGGGTGTCCCTTATTAGGCATAACTTAATAAGCCTAATATTAAAATGCATAACAGTTTAGGCATACGATGATTAAGCATACCGATTAGATGGCATAATCATAAAAACGCATACTAGTTAATTTACATACCGATTGAATTGGCATACCTGAAATCCGCATAATGTTATTAAGCATAACGAACGCATACTTTTATGCGTTCGGTATACGTGGGGCGTTACTTGGAAAAAAATAACTTAATTGGTCCTTGTTGTCTACAGAATCCCTACTTTTTGGGATTTATCAACTAGTACTATTGTTTATAATACCTACAATAAAATATGTTCCCATTTTTACGATGTTTTTTTAAGATTTTGTGATTAATATTTTCCCCCTATTTATTCATTTGTTTTTATGCATGTATATGTAGGTTTATATTTGCCCCTGCGATTATTTACTTTTGGTAATTAGCTCTCGCTTTTGTTACCCTTCGCATCAACTATTTTATTTTTGGCATGTAAGTATACCAAGTCCTGGATTGAAACATAGAAAACTTTATATTCCGGCGGTAAAGAGTTCCTTTAGGACAATAACGGGATCTGCGCGGGCGAAGCCGCGGAAAATGCTAGTATTTAATAAAACACACATTATTGAATCAACATTAAATTTATTTCTATCACGTCATCTATCACTTTAAATTTAGGTAGTTTCGTTATAATATATAGTATATTACACAACTAGGGTGGTAATATAAAGAAAGTCCGAGATCGAAGATGTTTGCGGCCCGAGCCGCAGGCGAGTTTTCAAATCAAGTATGGATATGTCACTGTAAACATACTTGTACAACCTCTGCGATACCAATTATTCGATTAAGCATCTAAAATTAAAATGTCTGATTAGACATATTAAAATTATACTTTTTAGTATTTATGAACACTAATGTTATACCAAATAATTGTTAGACGTTTTAATAGTATGCAAATTAAAATATGCGTTTTAAAATATACATTTTAATATTATACGAATATACAATTATGCGTAACAACGGTATGCATTGTCAAAATAGGACGTTTTACTGTATGCGTTTTAATATAGACCCGTTCCCATTAGCTCACCTAGCTACCGGTAACCATGGTTACCCAAACGTTTAGTGGGTAACCATGGTTACCGGAGCGCTGGTGCTACTTGAGAATGAGAGCTCAACCTCGGGTCATCGCGACGGTTCACAAGCGTGACAACGTGTCATGATTGCCATCTGACTTAATTTTAGCATTCTACATCGCTTTTTCTTTCAAATAATATGAAGCAACAGTACATCGCAAAATCCTGCCCGTAATAATTATAAATCTGTTATTGCAACAGTAATTTGAACCTAAAACGACGCGCATTATATGTATTTTATGTAAGGACTATGGAAAACGCATCCCGTGTTTTTTGAAGAGTTTTATATTCTATACGTAGAAGAATATCATAAGACAGATAGATACCAGTAGCGTGGCGTCCAAAGAACTCGATTCCTACCAGATTGCCTAATATCAGGCATTATTATTACATTATTCTACAGCTCTTAAGGAAAATGTACGCCAAATCTGCACCGGCTTACCCAATAATATCTTTTACGCCACGCCACTGATAGATACACCAAAATCTTTAGGAAAACTGTCCTGTACCTAGTTTTTGCGTACTGCACATATATGAAATATAACTTTATACAATTTAGTATTATGAATTATCTGGGGAGTGTCTTTTCAAAGGAGCTTATTTCTATATGGAAGTCATAGAAAAATAAGCCCTTTCAAAATACACTCCGCATCTGTCTGCTGGCTATTCGCAATAGATTGAAAACTCGGCAAATACTGGCCTCAAAAATTGACACGTTTACGAACTTACTTCAGTTCAACTACTAGATGGAATTTTCGGAAACTTATACTGCCCGAATTATAATTAATTAACGTCCAAATCTGGGCACCGCTTCTATAACGGTTTGTTTAACTCTATTTAGTGAAAAGCAACCATTATGTAAATGCTACAAACCTTTCCACATTATACGTGCCCACTCTCTTTGTACAAGTATGGTAATTCCACCACAATATTGTACAAAAGAGCCTTGTTTTCACGTATTTTAGAAATATGAATTAGCATTTCAATTGGGTTACATAAGTCGGTAGCCAGGATTTTTGTCTAGATCTAGGCCGTGAACGAAATTCTTTTGTGGCTAAAACGCCGTGAAATGTCTGGGTATCATCAATATGTTATTGTATTGTTCTCGTTTGAATAGTACTAGTATTAGGCAATGTTGCAAGCCATTGAAATTGGTCTGCAATATTGAATGGATATAAATTTTGCAACGACCGTTTTGCTAATTATTGCTTGTTAATGAGGGAGTCCATTCGAGCGTTATTGTTACATTTAGAGCTGCAAAGTTTTATTGAAAGCTGATAACAATGCGGCGTCAAAGGTGATGCTAATTATGCCATAGAATACAGACTATTTAGTCATTTTGGAATCACCAATAAAGTTCAGATAGGTAACAATATTGCAACCTCCTAACAATACATAAAACCGCAGCCATTTTGATCGCTTTTAATATTATACGATACAATACCCATTATTGCACACTAAAAATTACAAGATATCCTTGAATTCGAACAAGACAAGACGAACTAATAGTGAACAACATGCGGATTTATTGGTAAAGAAGCGATTTCTGCCCTCCATCCAGTCCATCATTTTTAATCCATTTCACAGAATAAGTGACTACGTACTACATATGAAGGGTACTTACACGGAAAGAACATGTCTAGTCACCTTTTTTTCAAAATGAGATTTTTATCTCAAAATGTACAGCTCGCAATGAACTATAACTTACTATTTGATTATAGGTGAATATCTTAAAATATTATATACATATATGTTTCACTTTTAAAGAGATGGTTGCCATAGTATTTGTTCCCGATGACTAACTTTTAAACCGCTGTAACTCAAAAAGTCACTTAGGTGACTACACATGTTCTTTCCGTGTACCCTTCATATAGAAGGACGCGGGCTAAGCCCCTTCGGAGGGCAAAATTTGGTACTAGTAGCCGCGCGGCGAAATCGCAGAGTGCTCACTCTGCGATTTCGCCGCGCTCCTCGCCGCACTCCTGTCTATCTGATAGAGTCTGTGCGGAAAGAGAATAGGCGTGGCGTAAAACGGAACTAACCTAACCAGTATGGCCACAGAACAGAAAATACGGCAAATACGGTAGAAAAGCATTACAGCGCCCCCAAATCTAAATCCTATTCTCTTTCCGCACAGACTCTAAGAAGGATTTAGTATTGTTTTTTTTTCATTTTCTATTGCCTGAAAAATGTGAATTTGGGTTTGACAGTAACACTCGGGCTAATTTAGTAAATTAAAAGAGGCATATTAAATACTTATTAATTATATTATAAATAGTTTAATGTAACATGGTTTAACCGGCTATACATCATGACAAAACATTTAGCAATGTAATCAAATCATGCACCAAATATATATTTTCTGCACGACTGGCCGCAGAAGTTCGACAGGTAAGGTAATTCGATACGAGACAAATGTTCATTAGTTAACCGGTTCAATGTCACATTTTGACAGTTACAATACAACGTCATAATACACAACCTAATCTTTACACGTAAATGAAAATGTTGTTTTACAGTTCAAGGAATTTAAGGCTCTGACTTATCTGGCAACTTGCCGAAAGGCTAACTTTGGGCACAGAATAAGTTTCTCTTTCTTACAAAACTGAGTTCGGGTCCGACCACCGGACGGCTCGAACCGCACCCGATCGTCTCTCTCTATCGCATAACGTGGAGGCCCGATGTCTTATCAGTACACCATATCGTTAGCAAAAAAATTATAAGAGAAATAACTATCTTGTATACCTTTCGTTAATAGTACATTACATAACTAGGGTGGTAATACAAAGAAAGGCCGAGATCGCAGAAGTTTGCGGCCCGAGCTACAAGCGAGGGACGTAAATATGCGATCGAGGGCTTTCTTTATTACCCCCCGTGTTGTGTACATCATTTTATGTCTACACTTGGCCAGAAAGCGGCTTTTTCCGTACGCGCAGCGTCACTTTATGGCCAGGTATTGCATAAAATACATTGTATTGTATTGTAAGTATTGATATGCAGTGCACAAAAAGAAATGAGATTCATTGGTGCGTTTTCGTTTTCAGCACTTCAATGCCCAAGAACATTAGAATGTCCAATAAATAGGCACTGTGTGTTCCTGTTTATTGGACATCCGTAGATCAGTATGAATCTGGTTTCATTGGGAAGATCAGTAGAACTGACCTAGCATGATCTCCGATTACAAACTGTTATACTCACAGGTCTGATTATATTAGGAACGAGTTTGACGGCGAACTTCTGAATTTGAATTACCCTAAAGAAAATATTCCCTGGACCGTAGATAATCAAGATATTTTTTCGTTCATTTCCTTGAAAGAAACAATGTTCGCTATCTATAACAAACTAAGATATATTTAGGTTAATCACATCTAACCTTTCGAATAGGGTTGCCAAACGAATAAAGAAAGTGTTACAGGCACGTGGGTAGATCGTGGTTATCAAACTGATGATGCCCATTCAGACACGCTTGGCTGTCCTACGCGCCTACTTAGCCCATTTTAGCAACAAAGGATCAGTGTGTAATGATGCGTTTTCACTTGTAATAAGATTATTTTTAGCATTCAATTTAATTGCGACATCTATAAATAAATGCTGGCAACTCTAACATGATTAACATGCTAGGGTTGTTAACATTGCGGCCTTTGCGGAAACGTTTCAAAGTAACGTAGTTCTTGACACATTATTATAGTCTCTATGATTTTATTCTAAAAATACTAGTTTTCTTTAACAGATTATTCCAATTTCTCGTGCATATACATGTCATACAGACATGGACATACGAGTAGGTCTTTGTTATGGACATAGGTCTTTGTTATTAAAGAAAATCTAATTTCACGCTTTTCAGATTTGTTCTTTGGATTTTTTTTCAATTTTATAAAAGAAAATCTTCCAACACAAAATAATAAAACATAAGGTGAAAGACTAAAACTAATCACTCAACTAGTAACGCATACATATTTTTACCGATGATTATTAAAAGATAAAAATGCCAGCATTCCATTTATATCCTGTAGGTACCACATAAATATTTTGCAATGGTGTCTGCTTCAATATACTTAAGTATTTCGATATCACAATATGACGTTGGGATGTCATAATAGGCATGCTATAATAGCTCCTCCACACGATGGGCCATCGCTGGCCCAGTGAGATGGCCATGCGATGGTTGATACGCAACTACACGATGGGCCATCGCTGGCCCAACGAGATGGCCATGCGATATTTGACGTCCACACTATGGAATGGGCCATCGTGTAGATGCGTACCGCCATCGCTGGCCCACTCCCTTTGATGTGCGGCCGAAAAACCGACACCGTCGCCATTCCACGGCCATCGCACACGCCATTAGCCATCCATCACCACTATGCCCTCCACACGCTGGCCCATCATAGTGGGCCATCACGATGGGCCATCGTGTAGAGGCACCATAAAACGTGTTGATGACGTAAAGCTAACTTGCTCGTGATGACAAGATGCAAGATAGATGCAGTCGCCGGAAAATCTGCGCGCACGTCTAATCACAATCGCCGGCTAAGAACTATGGAGACGTTATTTATCTGTAATAAATAATAAAGCAAACGTGGGCATTAGCGTATCAAATTTTACGTAGTGCCGGACTCGTTAATGCCCGATAGATGTCTCCCTGATGTACGCAAAAAATCTTTATTTTATCAGTTTATCACCCTGGATACCCATCCAGGGTGAATGAATCCAGAATGTCCAAGAATATACTATTTTGATTAGGCAGGAGTTTACCGGACTGTCATAGTTATAATGAAATGAAATGTGTTTTGAAAGAAAATTGACAACGCATCAATACTTAGCAACTCTTGTTACTTTCTGATACATACTTATTAATATAATCGTAGAAACTTCATGTTTGTTCGCACATCACATCACGCGAAAACTATTGAACCGATTTCCATGAAATTTGGAATACCGTTAGATTATGACTCTGTTAACTCATTGAATGCTTTTTATGCCATTTATTTCACATCCGTGAACGAAATTACGGGTGGGTTCGCTAGTAATGAAATAAAAACCGGACAAGTGCGACTCGAATTCGCCCACGAATTCGTGCAAATACTTTAAATAGGTCTTAGCAGACGGACGGACGGAGAGAGGACAACAAAGTGATCTTATAAGGGTTCCGTTTTTTCCTTTTGAGGTACGAAACCCTAAAAACGAAAGGAAGAAGGGGAAAGGAAGGAAAGGAAATGTATTAGCAAACATAATTCGCCTTCACACTTTGTAGCTCACACATTGGCAATAAATACATCACGCTCTCTCAATCGAACGTAACCTGCGGTTTGAAAGTCGCATGAAACTGTCGTGAAACATGTTATTTACCGTCCTATCATACTGATTGAGCACAGAATCAACTGTAATTCCTTGGTAGGTTCCAAACGCTGCTTTCTAGAGGAAGGAAGTCAAAACATATTAATAACTGTGACTTACTCCCGACTGACTTTCCTGACCATAGAAATATACCGAGGTAGAAGGAAAAAGTGTAACTTTGCACACCGTCAACTTCAGTTTCCGTCAATATTATAATCAGATTCGAAAATCTGATATAAATGGTACAATTAATTGTTCCAATACCACGAAATGAAATTGAAAATTTATGTTTTCCATCACTAAATTACACTTTTGGCGTCAAGCGCCAAGCGAAAAACGTTACTTGGTTCCCATGCAAATCGACGAAGTATCTTCTGTCTCGATATATTTCTATGGTCCTGACAACGGCATTCACTGGTCACTAGAAAAATTAAGAGGAAACAGTAAGGTCGAGAGAATTGAAAATTAGGTATTTGTAAAATGTGTCGCTGTCCCGCACTGCCCGCCTCTCACCTGCAGAGCGCGATAGAGACAACTGCAGCTTGGACCGAAAATACCTTTTAAAATTTCATGAAAACAACGTTTCGTAGTCCCCTGATTTCTTCCCCAAAACTTAACCTATTTAACTAATTTTTTCATTAAACATTAAAGAAAGGCTTTGGCCGTGTTCCTATGTTTTCCTTTTTTTCAATAATCTAGTCAAATTTCTGGATGTGTGAACACAGCGGAAAATCTGGCATTTTTTTTAGGTTTTTGAAGGTAATATCTCTTTTGAGAATCAATTTATCATAAAAAGGAAAACATAGGAATATATCAATAGTAGCCATAGATTTTTGGACAAAAAATGATTGCTCTACTGGCATTATCCAGGGAGGAAATAGGGGACTACGTTTGTATGGAAAAACTGCCCTCCTGTTTCCTCTTGAGGAAAATAAATTATGTTCAATGAGACCCATATTTTTTTATTTGTCGATTCCGTTATTGGAACTTTTTCAAAATGGGTAAGTCGAAGTTTACAGACTCGTGAGCAAAGAGCCACTAGATGTAAAGTTCTAAACTGAGTTGCGACGGACAAAGTTCCCCGTCTTACAATCGTCAGGAAATAACACGATGAACCTAAATAAAGGTAAGTGTATCAAGAGCAGTTTTATCCCCGTTACAATTTTTCTTACACACCCAAAAGACGCACTAAGAACTTTTCGAAATTTAGCCTCAAAAGGAGGTGAAACACGACTTCAAAAGTCTGCAAGAAGTGGAAACTCCACGCAGACAAAGTCACGGAGTAGCATCTAGTGTCATTTAAAGCTACAGACAACTTTCAAGAGCTTTTTAATGCCTAACAAATGGCTACTTTTAATTACATCACTCTAATTTATAAATTTAGTATCCAAACGACCTTCCTCCTTGACATTTAGGTGTCAAAAACAAACTTGTATTTGCTGGTGTAGATATTAAACAATCTCCAAATACAGATGTTTATGTAAAACACCTAATAATACCTAGCTTGTTCATTTAAATAAAACCTCAGAGGCCGTAGAAAATTTGAAATATTGTCAATCGAATCTATGACAAAAGTATTATATACCGTGTTTTTATTGATTTCCGTTAACTACGAGGGCACATTCTCCAGATCTAATTAAGTTAATTTCTCTAGAAACTAATGTTGTAACTCATACCGTTTTTAAAATATTCATAAGCTTCACCAACCAGTATAAATGAGCTGTCATAATCCCAACACTGTCATAGTTGACATTAATTTTTGACTAACTCAGAGGTGTCTTTTAAAATGGTTATCAACTCAATATTAATTTATTTTGTATGAATAGTAAAAAAAAAATATTTTCGAATTTAACAAAAAGCGACATACCAGCTTCTGTTGACGTACGAAGCAACCTGTCGAATTTAACGGAAGAAAACACGGTGTATATATGTACCTATTGATAATATGATTGAAGTATGTGATAATTGTGTCAAGATTTTTAAGCGGTGGGGACCTAATATTTGATCTTATCGCGTGTAGTACAATACAAGAGCAATAAAAGTAATTTTCAATTGTATTTTTCGCAATTTAGAGTGACGTTTACCGCAACATTCTTGATGAAAAATGGTTAAATTGAATGTCAACTAAATGCTATTAAATCCAATCAGCTCTGAATTCAACGGTAACGTCGAAAAAACTCAAAACTCTTCTTGAGTAGTAGAGAAAATGGCCTAAATCGATCAGCATTGAAACGACTAGATAAAACATAATAACTAAGGATATGACCCATTTATAAAGATGAAGTTTATACGAAAATATAAAATGTCTATCAGCAAGATAACCTTGTAATTATATGCCACTCGTTCACCCACTACTACTCATTAAAGTTGTTGCCAAGAAACACGATAGTTTTCATTTGGACATGCCCAAAAAGGGAGAGTGAATCATAGAATCTATACAGCACGAAAGACCACACACTCGGATATTTCAGAATATATCAGGCTAGATGAAACTAGCTAATGTGCTGTGGTAACCAATAAGGTGGTAGACTAATTCACAAATTCGTCGATAATCTCGTTTCTAATATAATTTGACCTGTGTGTAATTTATGTGTGTGCGTGAGTCTGCACAGGTTAGTTTTCCGCAAGTCGACGACATTTGAACGGAGCTACATGAAAAAGATCCGACCCACTGTGAGTTGAACTTGAGTAAATGAACGTTAAAGATAGAACCCCGCCATAAATGGATTGGCAACCTAGGTGGTTTTGAATATCATACCGATATATTTCACCAGGATTATTACTGATCGAAAGTATAAGCTTCATACAACACTCTGGCATACTACTCCATTTTCTGTGGTTTCTTGGGTTTGGATCCTTTTCACGTACCATTTATGCGTCTGTCTTGCGTGAACTAGTGGGAAATTAATTAATGAAAAGATAGAAGAAGTCGGCACGCTTGTCACTTCCACTTTTATGGACCTCTGCAGTGCGACCTCCCATTACAAACTGTTTTTTCTGTGCTCCGGCCGGAAAGCGTCACCTTGCCGGCCGCTACGCTAAACGAAGATGCCGCTTTCTAGATCCGTTGAACAGAAAAATAGTATACAAACTTGGCCAGTAAATAAAAAAGCCTCACCATCTGTAGCTTTTCTTGCTTTACTGGCCTCGGTATGTAATGTACTATTACTAGTTCTGTCAGTGCCGCGCTGCACCAAGCAACGGAGCGTAAGTAGCGTAACAGACAGCTAGTTGACGGAATCAGAAGGAGTCACGATCCTCAGCAGTGAGGGAACGATTAATAAGACGGCCATTCTCACGAATTATGTCTGCGGTCACCTAAATTACCGCGACGCTGTTTTCATACCAAATGTATGGAGACGCGGTAATTAGACGCAGTCATACTTCGTGAAAATGGCCGAAGAGAGGGATTACTAGTTGACGAATCAAATTATATTGGGGACGCGATTTATGTTGTGAAGCCTACTGATTTTAATATATGCTTCGTTGAGGACTAAATACCATCCACAATTCCAAGAAAATTAGCGATTAAAACTATGTAGGAAATTATGGTTGATATAAATCTATGTACAAGGTATGTAAATTTAAATGTGAACTCGATCGAATCGTTACATAAGACCAGTGTAACTGGTCCGTTACTTCGGAACTGATAACCGGTGAGGCGTGTAATATGACCCTTTGCATAAAAACCGTGTTCAATACATTAGTGCGAAACCACAATTTACAATTTTCAATTTGTGAAATAGTGCAGGAAACTCGATACTGTATAGTATAGTATAATACGAGTATAGAAAGTATTAGGAAAGTTCCTCTGAATATTTTTGTTGTTGATAGTATTTTTAACCGATTTCAATAAAGCAAGCAGTTCTCAGTTTGAAGTTTTTTTTTTATCACCAAATCAGGATCTGACGATGGGATGCTGGGGAATGGGGAAAAGAGTAATCTCACGAGATACTATAAAAGGGCATTTCTCCAGAAATATGTCTGCGGTCACCTCATTCATCTGGCCCTTTTTCATACTAAATGTATGGAGACAGATGAATGAGTCGCAGACATATTTCTGGAGAAATGCCCAAAAATATACTATGTCCCTATAATATTAGAGGAGTTCCCGCAATTTCTCAGAAACCCCACAATCAATACGGGATTTTAAAATTTTGAAAGGTCCTGTTTTCAAAGTTTAAAAGTAAAACCCTTTCATTCAACAAATAATTTTTAAAATCGGTTCATCAGAGGTAGCAAAAATTAAAAAAAAGAACTGACTCTAGTCACTTATGGTTATGGTATGGTGTTTATGGTCTCTAGACCATCCTCCTTTTTGTGAAGCCGATTAAAAATAAATTAATATGTATCTTACAACAGGAGCTTGGTCGCTTCGTAATTGAACCCATCCGCCATGACATTTTGAAATGCAATAATGCCCGTTTTATGGACTGCGGTGTCTTTAATATTGTGCATAGTAGGTACCTATTGTAAAACATATTAAATGTTAATGCTACGATTGCATGGATTAACTGCATTTTGCACATTGTTATTGCTGCAAAATAATGATGATAAAACCGCAAAAGCTTCATAGTAAATGTCAAAGTTGGGAAATTAAAACTAATGGCTGAGGTGTCGACACGTAGTTCTTAGTGTAGACACTCTAGTTTTGGTGTTATTTGAAAGATCATAGACAAGTCCCCTACTCAAAGGTGATAAATCCGAAAGTGATCGAGGCCACACATCGACACATCGTTTTTTTTTAAAAGCCTGACTAACTCGCAACCCTAGTGGGCATAGCGATTATATGACCGGGTGGTCGGCCGTGGCGTTCCCTGGGGTCGAACCAGGTCGCTAGCCGGACCACCCTGAGTGAATCGGACTGGGACCTAATTTTACAAGTCTAAACTAGCAACATTGGTCAAATAGAGCAACGCCATTGGTTGATTTGACCGATGTTGCTAGACTTGTAAAATTGTAACTTGTGGCTTCGTGAAACGGGGCCACTGCATAGGCATTTATAGTCCGTACAAACTCTTAAGACCAAAATAAGAAAAAAACGAACGCAAGCCAAAAACTACGTTATGCTCTGATTATAAGGTAGTTTTTGGCTGACGTTCGTTTGACAGCATTTGGTCTTAAGAGTTTGTACGGACTATACATTCAACCTACCGCAGGAAAATCCTATCCTACTAATATTATAAACGTAAGTAAAAGTTTATTTCTTCTTTCTTTCTTTCTTTCATACTTTACATTCCAGTGAACAGTTCCCTTGGAATAAAAACGGGGAAAACGCGGACGAAGCCGCGGGGAAACGCTAGTATACAATATTACAGCAAAATGTGATAATGTAATACATATAAGTTTTCAATGTACATGTCTTAGAACTTATCCACCTTTAGAGACTACATTATACATATTTATTTGAACGCATAAGTAGCGTCCATAGTGGATCACAGTAGAAATGTCGTTAGGTGGATTTCAGAGCGTTTCAACCGCCGTCATCACCAATCCCGATATTATGATGACATCTTTTTAAAAATTACATAATTTTTGATCAAAACATGAAAATAGTAGGTACTATTTTCGGATTTGATCAAAATAATTGGATACATTCTTAAAAGTGAATAGTCAAAATTTCGGGATTGGTGATGAAGGCGTTTGAAACGCTGTGAAATCCACCCAGTTATGTCCCGACCAGCCGACTCTAATAGTCGCCTAAGTGAAACTAATACATTTAAAAACATGAAATTGAATGGCTATACAAAACGTCTGCTATTTAACATATTCTTTTTTGAGAAAGGTCAAAATGTTATACAATTATATAACGTTGAAAGACTTTTATAAAGAATCTAGAAAGGATCTTGAAGAGCGATCATGCAATTGCTCTTTAGACTTTCGACAGTCTATTTTTAATTTATCGCTCCGCAAAACTCTACGACTTGTCAATCACAGAAAGTTTTTGTTAATAAAACAACTACAAGTAAGTACTATGAATTTTTTTTTTTGTTTAAGTTAACTTCAGCCTTTGCAGACTTAAGTATTTACACAGGAGTAGTATTTAAAGAGTTTATTTTTGTTAATAAAATATCATTTTACACAGCACTTTCTAAGGTTATTGTAACTTTAAATTTCTTTCAGATATTGCTCAAATTATTTTTAAGGGCCATTATTAAATTGCTTGTAATTACGACTATTAAATGTTTGTAATAACTATGAAAAGTTAATTTGTGCAATCTTATTTTATAATCCACGTAGGTCGAACGATGTGCTCAATCAAATTGTTGGGTAAGTTTGCCCTTTTACCTTCAACTATAAAATGTTAAGACATATTATAAACGTCGATGTTGCATCCCAAAAACAAACTAATAAATATTTTAATTTTACTGTGAGCTGCTTACAATTTTCAAATATAAAATGGACTTTTTTTCAGCAATAATAATACGCTACTTCCCGATGATCTTTGTCAATGTAAAAACTTTAATTAATAACGACTTTATGGTTTTCTCTGAAATACCTCATTTGTTTTATCGGAAAATTTAATATAAAAGTAAATTAAAACAACAAACTTAAATTACAAGGAACTTTTAATTTACCTTATTCCGACATAAGCATACCTAAGAACATTATAACCATTACCTCCTTCAAAAGCACATTGCAGAGTGCATCATATAAACAAACAACCTTTAAAGTACTATATAGTATAATTGCAATGTACTTAAAAAAAACATTGCCAAAAAGGTCAAATAACCCGCTAAACGCTATCCGATGCATCATGCTAATAACGTTCAGTAGGGTAATTCAGAACTTCAATGGCAATCTCGTTACTAGTATTATTTGAACCGGGAACTAGTCATAACAGTTTGTAGTTTCATATCATATTGCTGGGGTCCGTCAAAGTATATTTATACCCCAATTACGAATCGTTATTTAAATTATTTTATTTCGGCCAAGAAAATCCATAGTATGACAAGAGTAGTACTCAATTCTGTACTATTTTATGTGCCATAAAGTGTGCATACATACATACAATATTTTTAAATCTGCCAATCAATCCTTCCCGCAATAGTATTTAGAATGCTGTTGGGACTTAGCCACGTTTACTAGTTGGCGGGTCGAATTATATTAGGGATAGGAGATTGACAGCTTAATTCTGAATCAACCTGCTGCATATTAATCGTTCGGCCACGAAACCCGCGGCCTCGCACTAGAAAGGAGACGGTCATCTTCACACAATTAGGACAAGGACTTTCCGTGTGGGAAATGGAGTGACATTTAGTGTTAGACACTTTAGTGCACATGCTGTTGAGCGTACTGCAGCCGACAACTTACAATAATGGATACTTTATTGCACTATGCACACCGAAAGAACTAGGGATGTAACGATACCGATACCGATACCGATATATCGGTATCGCCGATATTATACAACCGATATTTGAAGAATTTGCTGTATGAAAAAAAATCTGCAAAAATTTATTTCAATTTCTGACTTAATTTATGTATTGGTATATTACCTTGTGCAATGATAATTACTATGTTAATTAAATCTTTGGATCCTCATAAAAAAAAATGAAATTTGAGTTGACAATTTATTTATTTTTACTTTACACTTTCAAGGTTGACTCTCTGGTAAATATAGCCAGTAGTCATTTCCATTAGTTATAATAAGGACATACAAATATCTGAAGTTCATACTTCATTATTTAGCTAAGATATCGGTATCGGTATCAGTATCGCCGATATTAACTACTATATATCGGTATCGGTATCGTATCGGCAAAACTGTGTATCGTTACATCCCTAGAAAGAACATTACAATTCAAACTTATACAAGATCGGTGGTAAACAATAGGCGTTCTTGTCGCTAAAGAGCGATCTCTTAAAGACAAATTTTTGTTATGTTTTTGTTTGTGCGTATAATAACTAAATTTAACTTATCTTGGCTCTGCTCTGTAGCTCCGTCACCCCCATCTTAACACAATTAGGACAAGGATTTTCTATGTGAGAAATGGAGTGACATTTAGTGTAGACACTTTAGTGCATAATGTTATTCTGTTGAGCATACAACAATCTACAAATTACAATAATACTTTATTAGGTGGTCTTATTGCTAAAGAGCTTCCAGACATTTTTTTGTGCGTACAATATATTATATCATAATTTCTTACAAGAAGCTTGTAATATGATTTGTCAGTAAATAGCCTATTGGCCAAAATTGAAATCAGAATGAATTGATATAACATGTTGCATTACTTTTGAAGCTATTTCATCCAAATTATGCAAACCACTTAACAGCCAGATAAACATCCAAGCAATTTGAATTGTTACTGTCCAAAACTATAATTTCTATTACAATCTAGAGTCCATTTTACGTCACAATGACAAAATCAGTCATTATGGCTTGCGAGCTCTCTAATGAATAGACTTACCAAATTATTTTATAGTTGAGTAAATAAAATAACGACCTTCGGTAAGACTGTTTAAGGGTGAAATTGTAATTTTGTTAAGTAATCGGTAACGTTGTCAACTTGTAAAACAAACAGTGACGTTGCGTAAATAAGGAATTCGAGCATTGAACCATTTCTTCACGGTAAACCTTCAATTAAAACCGGCCAAACGCGAGGTGGATTCGCACGCATAGTGTTCGGTGCCAAAAAAGACACGTTTACGCTAATATGAAGGATGAGATTTTTAATTATTCAAATTCAAATAAATTATCATCTATTTATTGCTATAGCGGCAATAGAAATATACAGTATGTGAAAATTTCAAGAGCAGACGGCCAGACGGACAGCGGAGGCTTTACGTTTCGTCAACACGTTTTGGATACGGATCCCTAATCGTTCCTTGGAAGAGGCCTGTGTCCAGCATTGGTTGATGGTGGTTATGGCTTAAGGTCTTGTGACACCTTTTGGGTCTGGAACCCTAATCGTTTTTCGGAGGAGGCCTGTGTCCAGCAGTGGTTGATGGTGGTTATGATGCTGAAACTTTCGCCCGATTTTCTTAGTTGGTGGTTAGGCAAATGTGGTCTCTATTACAGAGATCAAGTCTTATATTCAGAAATTCGAAGTTTTATAATTCACGTGAGAGGAACATCAGACTATCCACTTCTAGTGTTTTATTTTAAACTCTAGTCTTGAGTTCTACTGATTTTAGAGACTAGAATTAGCATGCACGAAGGCCAATGCTATACACGATCACGATAATTATTAACCAAAACTAAATGGCTAAATTGTTTTAGGCATTTTGATTAGGTAGCGAGGTTGTCTACTTCCGAAATAAGACATTTTATGTGACTTGATAATGTCTCGAAGAATAAATAAATATTAATTTAGCAGCTTGTTATTTTTTATTTAATTGGACTTATATGTGGCCCTTGGTTGCTAAAAGGTTGCCGACCACTGCCGTAGAAGCAAACAATGGCCCTCTTATGGTTTGTATGGAAAAGCGACCGACTCGAATCATCTTAACTACACACATCTTACTTCATATGAAATAAACATTTTGTCTCTTCATTAGGTTAAGAATGATACAGGAGTCAAAGTCGATGGCGAAATTGAGGGCGCTTACTAGGTGCTCCGGTTGGTTGAGTCGCTGGGCCGGAAATCCAGAGGTACCGGGTTCGAATCCCGGTCTGGACACAGGTGAGCCATTGAATTTTTCTATGCACTTTGATTTCTTGTATGCATCTATATGTACAAACATCTTACAAAGAAAAGTAAATAAAAAATCCTTTCTTAATGCACCTTTACGTCTCCTAAAGATTTGTATTACATGTATTTCAAATATCATCCCACTATTACGGTAGTTTAAGGCTGCGTTTCTACCAGGGATGTGTGCGGATACATAGCGAGGGATGTGTTTGTCATGAACCAATAGAAACAGCACAGCGGAGTGAGGATAGTTAAATGAAGTGTTTCTATTGGTTCATGACAAACATATCCCTCGCTAAGCATCCTCGCACATCCCTCGTGGAAACGCTGCCTAAGGCTGCACTATGTCAGTGTTTACCTTAATCACTGAACTGCTTTTATAAGTATGTATAGATTTGGGATATTAACTTTACTAGGCTTGGTAAAGTTTTTACATACATATTTCATGAGTAGCCCCCAGTTTTTGATGACTACAATCAGTCCAGTTGTGGGTATATAAAAAAAATCACAAACAAATGCAATAGTTAATCCAAGATCACAGAAATTACCTTCTATTTTAAGCTCTAATCGCTAAATTAGCGTCACCATCGATAATTCCCGTCACCATAATTGTTATTTATCAGTCTACTTTCTGCCCATTGTCCCTGCGCCCGCGCAAGGTCAGCCGAACCAATGGTTTCACCATCGGAAGTGGTTTTTTTTATCAATTTTTATGATAGATTTTTTAGCAAATTGAAATGTAAAAGTTGGTGGTGTACAACATAAAAGTAAACGAGAAATGATGTTTAATGAGACTTAATATCTTAATCAAAAACGCAGTCCGAAAAGAACAAGCGTATAATACGGTGATTGTGCAACGCAATTCTTTAATTAGCATAAAAGATTTAAGATACCATCCATATCTAAACACTCACGTACCCGACTCAAAAGCATTCCCAAAAGCAAACACTATGTTTTTCTTTGCAAATCGGAAAACATCTGAATAAAAGCATTTAGATATCGCAATAAATAAATGTCTCATGTAAGCAGTGATACAAACAAAGCAATGAAATCGCATTCATAACGGATGATCGCCATTACCGTCTGTCAACTTAAAATGAAGTGTTAAACAGACCACATAATGCATTATTTGCAGATAACATTAAGACAGTACCTAAAGATCAAGGTCGAATACTGGACCTAGTCAGACTGGAAGCATTCACTTACAGCAATAAACCAATCGACCACCTCTGAAAGTGGTAGTTGTAAACAAATAACAAAGGGAAATAAAAATATAGCAAGGTCCTAGGACCTGTGTGCTTTTTGTTCTGTGCAGCCGTAACTTACACAAATTACCGCCAACGGCGGCAGCCTCCGTCGGTCGCCGTTCGTGTTGGCGGTAACTTGTGTAAGTAGTTACGGCTGCACAGAACAAAAAGCACACAGGTGAGTGTCACCAACGAAGTTGCCAAGTTTTATTTTTTAGTTCACACATCAAATTTTATCAGAAACGAGACTGATGGAATATTCGTGAATTACTCTATTGATTTACAACCATCTAACTAATATGCATAATATGCATAATATACGATGTTATTATAATATTATTATAATAACATCGTATACTACATTCTAAACTCAATCAACTTTATCAGGCATTTATCAGCCTGACATTTCCATGCTTCCATTCTCTGCAACGCCATTTTGATTGTCCAGACACCTTACTACAAAAGGACTTAACTACATAGCCGTTTCTGTCATACCATCTTTAACACCAAGACAACTTACGACTTTTTCAAAGTTCGAAAACTTCGAAAATAGCTCATATTACTTAGGTGTAAGGTGTATTTGATGTGTGAGGACAAAACAATAACTAGGTACTGTACATTCGTTTGGACTATCTGGACGACTTGACATTTGTGTCGGTGAACGAGTTTGGATTATAATTGGTGGGCATTTTGTAATAGTTTGTTGATCTTGACATTAAAAAGCATAATTTAAATAGTGTGATATCAGCAATTTATCAATCAATTTCGAAACCGTGTGGAGTCCATAGGGCATGCAACGGGTATTACTCGTATGAGCCAATACCAAGATTCCGGTATTAACAATACATATAATACCGGTATTGCATGCCCCAATATGGACAAATTAAAAATGGTATATAACCATTAGGACTATTCAAAAGTTCGCAGTGAATCTCGTCAGGTGATTAAGTAATTTTGTAATCGGGGGCAAAAATACGCTGCGCTATAGATGCGCTTGTCGCTTCGCTGCAGATCATAAAATGATTTTTTTAACACATGTTCTTTGAGGACTTAGATGTACACTACTTAATAGTAAGGATTTTTTTGAAATTATACCCCTAAAGATTTAAAACAGCTTAGGGAAGCCTGTAGGAAATTCACGCAGACTTCATCATTCATCATCTTCATTTTAACATGAATCTCTCAAGATATAGCAAAAAAAATCTAACATCACTGCACTTTTACTGTTATTACCTATATTATACAAATAAACTACGATTGATTGATTGACTGAAACACCTACTGCGGAACATATAGGTCTCCCCCAAAGACTTCCACAGTGCGGACTTAATTTATAATAAAAAGGCGTAAGTCTCTAGAAAGACTCACGCGCGTTAGACCCTTGTCTTAAAACTTAATAAAGCCAGTAGAAATCGAATGTACATTATAATCAGGAAATGCATTAGACCTTTATCGAGGTTACTAAATCTAAATTACCTCTAACGAGTGTCTAAACTGCCAAAATCTATAATTAAGGATACACTTCAGACGTAACAATCTCAATAAATGTTACACTTATTGAATGCAAACTTGCTTGCAGACCAATTGACTCTTGTAATAAATTTCGCGGATTTCAATTTGTAACATCCGCTGTTAAATTGTGTTTATCATTTTCCAGAGTATGAAACTGGTTTAATGAAATCTTTAATATTTTTTAGCGTTTAATAGGTACCGAAAGAATGCCAACCGCGGTCCACACCCTGGGTCATTCTCCAAAAATTATCATTCCCTGTGCACAGATATTGGTGAATATTCAGAAGATCCCGCGTCTTTCAAATGGCATTTTTGGTCAATTTGTGGAGCTTAGCCGGAACTACATAACAACCAAAAATGCCATTTGAAAAACGCGGGATCTTCTGAATATTCACCAATGTGAATACGTGTATGTGTACACAGGGGAATGATAATTTTTGGAGAATGATTCGCCCTATAGGTCTAGAAACCAAGCCTCCATTCTTTACCCATCCGTCCATTCGTATGTCATATGGCTTTATCTTTTGAAACGTATTCCTGGAAATTTCAAAGTGTATAACACAGTCATAACATAACTGAGTCGTTTTCAAAAAAAAAGATGTCCGTAGTTAGGGCTTTATTAAACCAAGTGATAACTATTTCCTTAACGTTTTGTTTAATTAAGGTCTAATTGCGGACATCTTTTTTTGAAAACGACTCAAGTATCGAAATTTTGTGTTTCTTCGTTGGTCCTATTTTCCAATTTCAAAAAGGGACTATGTGTTTTCTATAGATACAAAATAGACGAAAACGGAGCCGCAGTTTCCGCAATCGCCAGTCCATGTAGTAATAACGATACTCGTATTTTGGTTATTATGACATTGACATTAAACACAATTAAACCGGATAGGCTGTAAACTGTCATTGGAAAGAACAGAGGCTACTCTTTATTTAAACGATAAGCCACGTGACATTTAACATGATGAAAGTCACATAGGAGGCCATCTCATCCGAACAGGATATTTCGCTCGATGACTGTAAAAGAGTTAATTAGTAATGAAATGCTTGTAAAAACTGTATACAATGTTGATAATTATGTACTTATTTGGAAATCAACCGGTTTTAATTTTTTCTTTGCGGTTGTGAAGAAGGAAAAAAATCAAAGCATAAGGTAGGCGTCTGAGAGCTTAACACTGTCCTAGTAGTCGCCATCTATTGGTGTCAACTATTGGGCATTGGCGTGCCAAACACTAAGACATTTACACCTAGCTGATAAATCTGTGTGGAACTCGAGATGGTGATATATTCAACTGTAGGTAACTTCATCCATTAAGAGAAACAAATCAATGTCAGAACTTACAGCCAATCAGAACTAAGAGACATCATGTAATGTGAAAAATAAGGAATTAAACCAATAATTGATTCAGGCGTTTTAGACGACAAAATCCGTAATAACTCACGACTGTCCACTATAAATGAATAACAAAGGAAATATTATTGCACCCTTTAGATCGTTAAAAATGGACCGTCGTACCTGGTCGTACGGGGAAGTCCAATCCAGATCAAGTGATCTTTAACGAGGACGCCCACTCTTCTCTACAGATAATATAGTGAACGTGTGAGGCGCGTAGCATTTTTAGTTCCGTAATAATGAGAGAACGGATACGAAGGCTGATTGCTCTAATTTTTATAGCTTTTTAGTGTGTCAGGATCAGTTTGAGAAGTGACCTTATCTATTTTCTTCATTGAAATTTAAAGTACGGTCGAAACGGTTGAATATTATTATTTATATCACGAATAACCATCGTCTCATATTTTAAGTTATCTTCTCAACTATGAGAGTAAGCATGTGCCCTGCAGTAGGATGATGATGATGGGGAAACCCGAAGAATTACCCTCATACGAATGGGAAATAATTACCGCGAACAACATATATTCTACAATACAATAGTCTTTATCGCACATCAAATACGTCAATATGTTTATCGCAGTACCTAAGTAAATAAACAGGTATATTGTGCCTATGACTATGTAATCAAATGGTAATAAAGGCTTATGGTTTAAGAACTAGCAATTAATCTCGAAATGAGGCTAAAACAATTTATTTTCCAACGATGTTAATATTTATGTTACTCATTCAGTTCTTGTGTTGATGTAGAATAATGTTATCACTAACTTATGTAATGTTACATTTTAATTAAGTGTATTTAAGTGAGTTTGTAAAGAAAACTTTACCTGCGTTCAAAAAGAGCCAATGTCGATGATAAAGGTAGTCGAAAAGAACACTACGAACTTATGCATCAAGTGCACCTAAATTATCTACCTAAGTACATCTATGGTTGACTGGAAAGAATGCCAGTTAAGTCCGTCATTTGTGTTTCCTTTTATTTCGTGCAATCAATTTTAAATAATGTCAGTGCTAGCATTCGATTCCACCATTTTCTACTTCATCATCGTCATCTCATTTCAACCCGGAGACGCCCACTGCTGAACATAGGTCTTCCCCAAAGACTTCCAGCACGAACGATTGCACGCTTGTTGTCTCCACTGACTTCTGGTGAACCTAACCAGGGTTTCTATATAGTCATATTTTTTCTTGATTTCAAACTACAAATCGATACATACAGATAGTTACACCATTGATAACTCGGGAACGGGTGGACCGATTTTTATGATCTTTTTTTGGTTTGTCTCTGTCCCGAATAACGTAGTAACAATTAAAAACTCTAAAAAAATAAAACTTCTGTGGCGGAATGAAGTTCGCCGGGACAGCTAGTTGGAAATAAATGTATGAATAAAGCTATACTTGAGTCAAATAAAAGTAAAGCCAAAGTATACCTATTTTTAGAACTAGCGAAAGTCGAAAGCGCGTTTCATATCAAGTATCTATCGATAAATATTTATTTCAGAATGACATTGAACTCTAAGAAAGCACCATAACATCACAACCTAATAAATATGCAAATATATTATAATATTAAGAACCTTTAATTTATGATACGTTTTTCATAATAAATATCATGAGAACAAAAATGCGGTTGATATATTCGCTGACATTTTGGATCAGGTTTTCTTTGCTAAGACGCGCTTGCGCGAGGAATGGTAGCGATCAAGCTTATAATGTTGCTTTGTGTTCAATTACCATTTGCCAGATGACAATGCGGAACGAGAGAACAATAATCGAGGCAAAACATTTCCATATGTGGGTGCAGTATGGTTATACAGGGTGAAAGGGACTATACCGACAAACTTTAACTATAGATTCTAACAACTATTAGGAGTAAAAAAAGTTATGTGATGTATAGTCGAAAAACGCTTACTTTCAGAGATATTCATTATTTTTTAAATGAAAACTCCCAAGTGTGTAACAAGCCCTAATAAATGTGACTAAGATAGTTTTACTATTTTTTTTAAATCCTTTAACTAAACAGCAATTAACCTTCGCAGTATTTGATGGTAAGCGACTACGAGGACAAAAAATTTACCTTTCGTTTCCATTTTAGCTTTTTTTTTCTTTTTGATAACTTTTCCTCCAGTAAGGACATGTTTATAACGAGGGGCTGAATTTACTGATTTATTTTGTTCCATAAGACTATTAATGTAAAATGACAATATTCGTCCCATGTTGATATAACATTATTTACTCGTCACACCACCCAAGGATAAAATTATTCATGGCTAAAGTATGTCGGTATAGTCCCTCCCACCCTGTATAGGTGTTCGTTGCGAAGGTACCGAATAAGTAATTAGTACTACCGCCAAATTCTCCAACTTTGCCCACCGTCCAATCTTTGGCTCAAAATATTGACTCAATCCTTGCCCAAGAAGGAAATACTTCAGGAATGTTCGCTTGAAATATATCTCTAATATTGGTGGGCAAAGTTAGAGGATTTGACGATACGTACTCGTACAATCGAAGACACTGCTAACTGACCACTTGTCACCCTTATTACAATGTAATAAGGTCTACTGATGGTCAATTAGCTGTGTCTTCGTTTGTACACTCTAAAAAAGATGGGTTGCTACTAACAAGATCGTGATAGTTATAATCAAACATCTTGATTCCATACGAGCCTAACAAGACGTTAGATGCAGTAACTAAGATGATATTGAACTCGTTAATTGAACTATGATAAACATCATAGTTCAATTAACGAGTTCTGATTTGATTCAACAAACATAGATGTATAACTAATTAAATCCCGTTAATGCACTAAGAAGAAAATAATGATAGAATCCAGGAATATATTTGTTAAAATTATCAAGATTCTAGATTATTGTTTTAATCACTAATGAACTTGCTGTTTTAATTCATCAGCTTTCGTTGACATGTTTAATATCTTATTTGTTTTATTTAACTTAACGCCAACAAAGAGAAAATCTCTCTTAGTTGGTTTAGATTTTTTTAGAGTATACAGAAGTATTTCTCTTTAACAAAACTGACTTTTCACACGTTTCACAATTTCAATAACTTCCTTATGAACAGAAGTGAATACTTGTCTATCTTAGTATAGTAAGGTTGCGGGGGCGAGTGACCCTTTACAAAACTAATAATAAAGGCATTTACGCACAGACAAACATCTACATTTTATTCCCCGCCCACACAATCAGGTGCACAGCTATTATGTAACATTAAAGGGAGTTATCTAGTAGGAAATAGATGTCACTTACTTCCTTTCGTAAACGACAAGACAGTACCATTACATATAGACCTCTCGACTCTTAGCAACTATCTACAATCGGAGCTCAATTCTGCTTAGTCAATTCGATAAGCAATCCAACAATACCAACATGCTTTGACCTCCGCTTTCGAGCAATTTGTACGAGTGTAAGGGTCAGGATTAAAATGAAAACAATTGAATCACGCATACACTGAATTCGTCACAGCTTATTCAACAAAGCTAGTTCAGGGCACTTATTCAACGCCCGGTTACATGGCTATTTTGATAGATGCCTCGCTTGCATGCCGTGGCTAATTTTGAATTAGTTGAAGAAATAACATATGAATAAAAATCTTACTTCTGCTACTGTGCGTGCAATTGCTAACAACATTTTTTTCTTGTGACTCGCTTTTCTGTGCTTGACTTGGGGAGGGAAGGGAAGATAACCTGTAACACCGTTATCTGGCTTGTCTTTAGGAGAGGTCTATAATTTTCATTCAGAAGTAGTAGTTTGTGAGTTAAAACAACGGTCAACAGACAAAAATGTATTTCGCTGAATAAGTGAAGTACGTATTTTTGACTTTAGACTTCATTGGTATTTTTTATTTAAACAGCAATTTTACAATGCGTACCTAGCTTAAGTTTCTATAAAATGCATATTATGATTGTACTAATAACGGAGTCCCAATAATAACGCAGTAATAACGTAGATAATTTGAGAGAAGATAAAATTATTTGTGCAAGTGTACCTACCCTACCTAAGAGTACCTAGTAGTTATACTATATAACTTATGCATCGCATTAATACCGTAGGCGCCTCACCAAGGCGAGGGCGGGGCAGCCTTCCTCGTTCCATAAACTGTTACATTTACGTCATTCTAGAAACTTGCAGGCTTTATACTCCGAAACACCTCGTTCAATGTTTGTATCCTGCTGTTCCACTTACTCAAATCTTCTAAAACATGAAAGCAAAAGTGACGGCACGATGTAAACTTCAAACGAAGAGTTTCAGAGTATAAGCTCAGATTGTACCAGAAGTGCCACGAACCAAATAAAATGGTGAGACATTTTACATTTCTGTAAGATATTTACTCTAAAAATTTAATTTTAAGTTTAATTTAACGTATTGATGAAATCACATCTAATAATATCATAATTGTTGTTATATTAAATATTTTTGAAAAGAGATACTGGTTAGTTTCTTCCGGCGCTTCGTCTCACCCGAAGCGCCAAAAGAAAAGAATAGAATCAGACGTGTAAAAGAGCCCTCGAGAGCATACTTGCAGAAATAAATTATTTGGAATGTTTTTTGGTGGGCAATAATGGCCTCTTACCTTTTTTCACCGCTGCAGCGCGCTGTGCCAAGAGTCTACCGACGAAGAAGAAACCATGTTAATTTGCTTTCTTCTTATTGAATGATCATAGCGTAAATTCTTCTTACGATGCCGAATGCTTATAGCGATCCTGTGGCGCCCTACTCGTTGACACGTCGCCACACACGGAAATGGCAATCGTTGGGTTTTTAAATGGTACTTTCAACATCTGTAAAACCCGTCATACCCGCCCCGGTCTCATGGCCGGGCGGGATTCGTGAATGCATTTTCCCAATGTTAAAAAAGGGTAATTTGGGTATCAATTATCTTTCTACGTTCTTTTTTCCTCCTATCAAATCTCTTTTGAATTTTTGGTAAGTTTGTAATGTCTGTAGATTATTAAGCACTATACTGAATCTCCGACACGAATTAAATGGTTGCCTGTTACCCTTGAAGGTTAAAAGATGATAAGAGTACGGTTAGGTGTGGTCAAATATCTGTAATTGTACCACTTTAAAATGCCGGTATCGGAAACAGGCGTACTTATGTAGGATGTATTTTACTTGGTACACGCATCATTTTACTCGTTCCGTTTCCGGAAAAAGACAGGTGCTTATTATTTACCCGAGTTTACAGTTTTCCGGTACATCAGCGGCCTCAGCATTTTGCCGATTATTTGCAATTATGTAAGTTATGTTAATGTCATATTGGAGGTCTTCATTTTTGTACCTTATATTATATGTAGGTATACTTGGGATGTTTCCGGAGGCATGAGGAGGCTTTTACGCAATATCGCAAGAGATGTGCTCGGACGTCAGTGGCATCCAGTGACCATGATAGAGGACAATATTTACTGACATATAAATCGCATTCTTCTAAAATTTAAGTGCCGAATATTAATAACTGACCAGCAGTAAGCGAGAGCGAAGCGTCGTCGTTTCAGCTTAGGCAAAAATGCTATCGTTTGTCGGTCTGCCCGGATTTCCATATATTCTCCTCGACTGATTTTTGCGAAATTTTGTGACCAGGTTCAAGGTTCAATAATTATACCTATATGGTGCCATGACGGCTAATAGACTCGCGACGTCCACAGCTCACAGGGCAGTTTAATAAATGAAGAAATATAATGTTAAGTTAAGAATACACGTTAACACCTAGTCTAGAATAAGATGATTTCTAACCATAAAATACTCGTAAAAGTATGAGTAAGTGATATGAAACAAACCGTTAAAAAAACAGTTATCTGCGGGAAAAATAAAATCCCCGGAGTTAGCTAGTTATACTGGAAGAAAGAAATTCTTCACAGATTACCAGTTATCTAATCACAATTGTCTGTAAGGAACAAGGGGAAACAAGTGACCATAGGGTCAAATAAACATATATTGTCCTAAAAACTCTAAAATGGGCCAAGAAAAACTAATCTTCAAAACCAATATCGTTTTCTGAGACACTGTTCTACACGACTTACTTTTTATTATGTACATATTAGAGGTACGGGTCGTTTTCAAAGAAAGATGTCCGTAGTTAGGTCTTAATTAAACAAAATTTTAATCATATTCATTTGTGTTACAAAAGTTAACACTTGGTTTAATAACGCCCTAATTACGGGCATCTTTTTTGAAACCCACTTAATTATAGTTCGATATTCACATATTTGTCAAGCGCGTAACATCGTAACACCATAATATGCGATTATGTGTAAACAAGCAGACAGACAGACCGAAACGATTGCCCCTGAGTCGTTATAGTGGGTAACCATCGGAAAACTCTGCTGTCCTCTATTCTGAAAAAGTCGGAACTGACAATAAAGTTCTACTAAATTTCGACACTGTGTACAAAAGTGACAATGCTAGTGCTTTGAGGGGGGATGAATCGACAGACCATACCACACGGTCTATTAATCGATATGATATATACTTAGAAACAGGTTCTTTTGCGAAAATTCTGTCTGACAATGCGATACAATTTTACTTATAATACAGCAATTTAGCGATATGGATAGCATTGGTATAAAAAAATCTTTAAATAGATAGGTACTTTCAAGTAATTCTATTTCTATTGTAGGATAGTAATGTAAAGAAACTACCATATTCGTATTTCTGTACTTATTTAAGAAGACATAACTTAAAAAATTAAAATTGTAACAAAGCACTAGAATTTTTTACTTGGCTGTCCGTTCAATTGTATTATCAAACCGCGTTGAGAAAGGGATTGGAGTGTACCGTTAGCACAAGTGTACTTAATAAATGATTAAATATAATCATAAACCAATCTTTGATATCTTCATAAGTGCAGACCCTTATAGATAATAGAATTAATAGCTAAATATGATTTGCATATTTAAACTCTATTCTCGGTAAATATTGTCATTTGTTTAATAAAAAATAGTATTATCATATTTGACAAATCTGTCACCAGTCACATTATTTCGCTTTATCAAATTGCCGTAGCTTTTCAAAAATACGTTTGTATACAATATGAATCGCGGTAAAGTATTAAACGGTCGATGCCGAGAAATTGTCTACAATGTACTAACATATTTCAATAAAGAAAACGATAAGACGAAGAAGGTTCTTTTGAAAACTTTGATGGCCATCTTGGTATATGGGTTTCTTTTAAATTCAAAATGAGACTTGTTTTTACTTTTTCATACAAACTAAATCAGAATCGTGTTGATCACAAGTGTGACCTCTCACTTTCACCTCCTTTAGCGTAAATGTAAAATTGCAACTGTGACAGTTTTGACTTTACATCAATGACAACAGTTACCAATTGTACATAAATTATAAAATCATACTTAAAATACTTTAAAAACGGTGTTTAAGAAAGTAACTCTATTTGATCTGAAGAACTATCTCTTAATGCTATCGGAAATCAATAAAAACACGTTGTATAATTTGATATTGTTTCCATGCTTTAGAACTTCATTGTACCAAAATAACAATTTAATTTATCTGCATACTCTACCACTGACAATGTCATATCATGCATTAGTTCAAAAATGACATATGAACTCAATCCCTTTCTAAACGCGGTTTGATAATACGTTCAGTTGTGTCAGGTTTCAAATCCAAATCGGAGCATAGTTGAAGGCATTTTTATTTGTCTTCGGCTTAGATGTTAACATTAAATTTAAGAGAGGGATTTAATAAGAATAACCCAATAATTACGAGTACTGTAGGTACCACAGAAATATATCGAGATAGAAGGGTTAGAAGGGGCATTAGGGGTTAGGGGTAGAAGGGGGGGGGGGTTAGGGGTAGTTCGTCGATTTGTATGGAAAATAAGCGTGTAAAGTTTTTCGGTTGGCATTTGACGCCAAAAGCGTAATTTAACAATGGAAAACATAAATTTTCCATTTCATTTGGTGGTATTTGAACAATTAATTATATTCGATTTAAGTCTGATATAGTACATTACACAACTAGGGTGGTAAAACAAAGAAAAGCCGAGATCGCAGATATTTGCGGCCCCAGGTGCAAGCGAGGGACGTAAATATGCGATCGAGGACTTTATTACCTCCCGTGTTGTGTACATCATTTTATGTCTACATTTGGCCAGAAAGCGGCTTTTTCCATATGCGTAGCGTGCGGTAGAAGCTACTTTATGGCCAGGTGTGGCATAAATAATATTGACGACAATTCAAGTTAACAGCGTGTAAAGTAGGTCGCCACCACTTCTTTTTAGCACGCGAGGTAGAATATAATATATCGAGGTAGAAGGAATAACTGGCCAAGAGCATGTCGGACCATGCTCAGTGTAGGGTTCCATAGCCGTAACTATAAGGTAAAAAATACGATGTAAAAAAGTACAACAACAAAAGAGCGTATCTTCATAGCAATTACGTCCTTTTGTTGAGAAGTACAGTTTATCGGCAATAACTCAAAAACGGTACATTCGATCTTGTTTAAAATAATTTTCGTTGAAAGTATTAATTAAGCGTTACCTTCGTGATTTTTTTTCATATTTTTGGACGCACAGTTTAGAAAATAGAGGGGGGGGGGACACAATTTACACAACTTTCGGAGCGATTATTTCCAAATACATTCACTTAATCAAAAACATTACCTAGGAACCTTATAGTATTTTTTAAAGAGCTGTCGAACTATGTACCACACGTTGATATTTGCTGAAAAAAAAATTACTGTCTTTAACATGTATGGAGTGCCCCCCCTAAAAATATTTATTTTAATTATTTATATACCAAACTAAGTAGCGGCTCATAAAAGACACCTATATTCCAAATTTCATCAATATCCATCATGTAGTTTTTGAGTAAAATGCCTGTGACATACGGACAGACAGACAGACAGACAGACAGACAGACAGACAGACGGACGGACATGACGAAACTATAAGGGTTCCGTTTTTGCCATTTTGGCTACGGAACCCTAAAAAGTGTATATTGGATACACTTTTTCCTTCTAACTCGATATATTTCTGTGGTAGGTACAAACAAAAAATTCAGTAGGTGCAGTGAGATTACTTACCAAGGGATGTATTCAAGTAAACTTTGAACTTAGTCCTTACCTGTGAACAAAAAAAACGAAGTTAGTATTTATTCATTTGTTTTAGATTAAGGGAGTAGCCTGGACCCATTGGGGGTTACCTTAGGTAGGTACCTTTATTTGGCATAATTTTATTTGGCCGAGAGTATTATTTGCCTAATTTTAATACGCATAATTTTCCTCCAGCTTTAACGAAAAATATTACCAATTCTTTTACGAAAGTCATTTAGAACAGGTTAGGTTAAGTTGGGTTTATTTATAATTTTTTTCTGTGAAATTATCTCTTTATATATTTCTGTAAAACTATTATGCGAAAATAGTACTGTCAAACAATATATTTGGACAGAATAAAACTAAGTATACCAAAACAAGGGAAACCGATCAATAAGTACCTAGTCAACTCAAAAAAGGAATAATAAATTGTTTCATTAGGTATTTCGCCTTGGGTACAAGTTTACACCGTTTTAAAACAATCGTATATGCCATAAGCAGACGTAGAAGTTTTTGTGGCAAAAACGTTAACTAGGGACTTCCTTCTGATATTAAATTTATCGATAACTGTTTCAAATAGGTACTTTTTTCGAAGTGACATTTCATAAAGTAGATATTAAGTTCACAGGAATAAATAAAAAAATATCTAAAATGCTGACTACCCATCGGTGTTATAAAATAGGCATACTTTTTAGAGATTAAGAGAGATTCAAATAAACATCAATTTAAACAACAAAAATTTTAACATTAACGCACGCATTAAATTACACAAAACTTCTTTTTAATGCTAATCGCTCGAATTCCATACAAAGTAAACTGAAACCAAGAGAGCCTTGAAATTGCCATTGCGTAGCATAATAGTACTTTGTATTACTATATAATAAGTATGCAAGTTACGTATTCACATTATAATTATGTTATCTCATAATCATAACTGTCATAAGAAAGTACAATTTATCGATAAATTAATATCGTTGGGAAGTCCCTAGGACAATTTTATTCGTACCACAAAAATTTATGTCTGGCCATAAGTCATATTTTTCTTGCCAATACTTTTAAATGCTATAACTTAGTTGACAAGTTAATGCCGAAGCGAAAATCAGAGCACGCGACACAAAGATATATAAACCACTTCTTAAGTACAAGGCGAACGACAAACCGCCTGTCTCTTATCTAATCGACGCCCAATTACACTTCACAGATCATAAACCCCTTATACATATATTCATAAAGTTTAAAATGGTTTGTTCCGAATGCAAATGAGTAAGTCTCAGTGTCGACGGGGAAAAAGCTTTTTAAGAACAAAATAACATGCTGCGCGTGAGTTCTTTATGTTTGGACACTTTGGACGCGTATTGTTAGGTTAGCATGAAAAATGTCATAAGCATTTGGCAAAAAAATGCCTAAATTGTTTCGTGTAAGTACTTTAGAATAATACGTATACGACCATTTAAAAGTATGTGTAACAAAATGACGTCAAATGAGTGGTTTTTGAAAAGTGAACCAGTACGTCTAGCACAGCTCTGAATAACTCTTTGTCCGGTGCAAATACAAGCACGATCTATGCGTTTTGGACCATGCTGAATTAAAGGGAGGGGGTAAGCCATAAAGATAAGTCTTATCAATTTACAGTAGGTAACTCCAAAAAAACGTGTCATTTTAAGGCACTATCTGTAAAGAATCATTCTTTACTTAAATTACTTTATAATCTAGCTACATCAATTATTTACAATTATGTACCTAACAGTTATTCTTAATTCTTTGAAATTTGATATAATTACAACAAGCTACGATTATCTTAACAAGGTAACATTTTTATCTTCTAATAAGCGACATATTATCATTCGTGTTGACACGATACAATAAGCATGAGATCAAATGCTTCCACAAACCGCGTCAAGTGCTCTCCAACAATGCTCAGGTTAACAATAAGATGTGACAAACGCTTCCAACCCGCGGAGCCGACCGGATCATTGCGTCACGGAACTGCCTCTAGGGTTACTAGTACAGTCAAAATCATAAATATGAATATGGATGAAGTGACAAAGTTTTTAAGGAAACTGGCATAACTGTCACGTCCCCGACAAAGTTGACGTTTGGGATGTCCCCATACAGCGTTATGCTCCAATAGCGTGCATTTTAAAGTGTTGTCTAAAAAAAATCACTCACACAATCACAATCATATTTTTTCGATATTTTATTTCGTTACCAAAAAAATATATTAGGTAGATTTCAAAATTTGTGACTTGTGAGAAAATTCCTGAATTCGATAACCCTAGCTGCGTCGTCTCGCGTCGCAGCCACTGGCGCCGAATCAGCTGTTCATTCCAGCGCAAGGAAAAACACAGTAACTATATTAGGAATGTATAGATACTTACGTCAGTCTGGCGTTGGGTTAAACTAATTTCAAGTAGGCCTAAAATCAAATCGATTGCGCTACATCGCGTGCTATATTTGCTAAATGGCCGTAAGAAAAATATATATTTATTGAGGGACAATCTTACACTAATCAACCTAGTCCCAAACTAAAGCAATGCTTGTACTATGGGTACTAAACGACCATATACATAGGTACTTATATAGATAAATACATACTTAAATAGATAGAAAACATGCATGATTCAGGAACTACTTTGAAAAAAACTCGTATCTAAAAACGTCGTAGAGAAAAATGTCAAAAGTTACATACGAACTTCATATACAGTTACTGCGTTTTTACCTGGAGTCAGTGTTAGATACGTGTTTTTTAAAGTAATGACGAAATACTCGTGCTCATCAAACAAATATTTTCCCTTACCAGGATTTGAACCCGGGACCTCAAGCTTCGTAGGTGGTGTCACTCCCACTCAACTAAACGTGTCAGTCTATTATTATTGTATTATGTGTTCCCATTGATTCTATAAGGCAAATCTCAGTAAGGTTAAGTTCAACAGCGAGTAAAACTAGACGCAGATCTGCAAACGCCCTCATACCAGGAGTGGGTCATTCCGCGATTTCGCCGCGCGGGTACTACCAAATTCCGGAGGGGCTTAGCCAGCGACCAGAAAGAGCACGTGTTATGCGATAGAGAGAGATCGGATCCAGTGTTTTCCGTCCGGTGGTCGGACCCGATCAGTTTGTTAGGAAGAGAAACTTCTGTACGTTGTACTATTACCTACTTAGTCTAGTTTTTGCCTGGATATCCCCTTGCGATCGGGGTACAATCTAAAGTATGGAGAATGACAGTCCTCATGTTTTAATGGTCCTTGGTAGTACTATTACAAATTATTCGTTTGCTATTGTAGTTGGTTGAACTATACTTTTTGTTAATCATCTATTAGATTAGTTAATCCAATCACTGACTGGTGTGAGTGCTTGATAATGCTACTTATATCATTTTTTAGTTTCAAATAATTATCGTACTCATTTAACGTAAAAGTACAATCAGTTGCAGAGAAAAGAAGTAGGTATAGGTACCAGTGGCGTGGCGTCCATAGAACTCGATTCCCATCGGCTTGCCTAATATTAGACAGTTCAGTACCTAATTCTAGTGTTCTTAAAGAAAATTAGAGCCAAAGCTGCTTCGGCTTGCCCAAGGATTTCTTCAACCCCACGCCACTGATAGGTACAGTCAACATCACATGGTCTGTAGCCAAAGCGCCATATATATCGTAACAGTACCTCTAGCACAACTGTGACACGCGACTCTTTGTCGCGCGACAAATGCTACCTATCTCGTTCCACTCAGTATAGTGTGACGCCTATTTCTTGTAAATGCCATACGATTAAATAAATAAATGTGACAGTGACAGGTGACGCACTGTCGCGCGAGAAAAGAAGTCGCGGCCAGTTATGCTAAACGTACAGGTCTTTGTGCCTAAAGTAAGGCCCAATTTAGACGCGGCGACTGTATGCGATTTTCACTTAATTGCGGCGATCAATCGATCAACTGTACTCATCGTACCTATGTAGCCCGCAGTGTAATCAAACTCGCGTACGAGTTCTCGCCCGTCTAAATGGGGCCTAACAAATATGTGTTACGATATATAAGGTCCTAATTTATTAGTTGCAGATATTTTAACACATTATACTTTACATTAAAATAATTAACTTTAAATAGAAATTAAGAAACCTTTTCATATAATTTTTTTGATTTAATTTACCTAACAAAAGAATTAATTATAATTTCGACTAAAAAATATCACCATGTGCATTATGACATGTCACAATAACACTATCTGTCATGTCAACAATTGTTTGTCGTAAATGTCGTAACGGTTCGGCGGGAAAACTGCAAATGTCATTAGGATGGGATTTATCGTCGTGAAGTGGCCAGTTACAGTTAAATGGTACGTAAAAGAGCTACTGGAATCTGTTCAATGAGTTTTCATTTAGTAATCACATTAACAGTGTGTTATTACGTAGCAAATTTGTTTTTCCTTTTTCTCCAAAAAAACATCGTAAAAGCTATAATGTTTCATGCTTTAATATACTCCAGAGACAGAGTACTATCAGCTGTAAAAATATCTGCAACTAATAAATTAGGACCTTATTATATATAGCGCTTTGGATACTACAGAGTATTGGACGCTGACTGTACGGCAAGTAGTCGTAATAGTAGACGAACGAACATATAAACTTAAATTAGTAGAATCATAATTAACGTTTTTTTTATCAAACGGATTTTAGGAATGGCATGGTATTGCGTAGTAACTAAATAGACGATAAAAAACTCTTCCCACACAAGTACAATTCAAATTCTTATTCCGCTATTTCTAAGCTATAGAAAAGTCCAATAACGCTGCACACTAATTTTAAATTCATTCCTCTGCTCAGCCAAGCGAAAACCACGTACTCAAACACCAACTTGTACATGCCGTTGGAAAAAACGCAATTTTACATACCACATACTAATTCCCGAAATAAAGAGCAATTGATTACTCTCTCAGCTTGTATCTTACTTAACATATGAATTGAAAAAGCAGTCTTAAGCTTAAAGAAATACGGCTGAAAATACAATAGCAGTAAATGCTTTATAGGATCTTTTGTAGAAGACATATTAATTCAGTGGCGCTAACATGGACAGCAAATTTAAAGTTGTATATTTCCAATCATGGCTGCACATTCGTTACAGTAGATGACAAATCGTTTTATTTTGACGGAGTTCAATATGAAACGTATAATTCGAGCTAGTAAAGTTTTATGTCTATTATTACTTTAATAATTCCATGGTTGATGTGCATTTGAATTGCCATCAATGTTTTGAATAGTAAAGAAATTTTATTTAGAAAACTTCTCGATGTGTTCTGAATGCATCCCGTATTCTTAACCATGAATGAATGAAATACTTGATTCAATAAATAACGGAGTCGTCTGTAAAAGTACAATATATTCATCCTTTACTATTAAAAAAAACCCCCGACAAAAAAAACTATAAACGTAAAAAAATATGTGTACTTATCAAGGAAAGATCTTCTGTTTTCGTACTGCATGTAATAGTTCCCCTGTTTTTTATTTAAGTTTTATTTATGCTTTTTAAATGTAATTTTTGTACTAAAATTCAATTTTATGCCGAAAATTCCTTACATCATCATTACCTTAAATCAAAATGCTGGATCTATTTTTACCAAACATAGCTAAGAAGACCCAGAAGGAAACCTGCCTTTACGTAAAACAAACCCCATAGAAATCGGTCCATCCATTCGAGAGCTACGATGCCACAGACAGACACACAGACATTGGCCGCAAACTTATGACACCCCTCTTTTTGCATCGGGGGTTAAAAAGTGAGAGGAACTTTTTACCTAGATTTTGTTTTCTCGTGATAAAAAACCAAGGCCGAAAATTGGAAGTGATTTTCAACCTTACTACTGTCTCGAACTGCTTTATTTTTGAGAAAAAAAGTTTCACCTACGACCTATCCATCACCCTGCGACCTAGCCACTTTAATCCTGAGAGAACCCCAGTTTTCAATAAATAGGGCATCTTGAGGGTAGAAACTTGTTTACTGAATCAGACTATAACTATATAATCAATGGTATACGACAGGGGTCTACAAACCGCGGTTCCTTAAAGGGCATACTGTATACAGTGCATAACCTGAAACACAACACTGCGGCTCTTTGAGCTTCCGAAAATCGATATTTCTTCAGAATCTGGCTCTTTATATAAATAGTGCTACTCACGATAGTACCCAGAAAACAAATAATATAGCACGCCAAAAGTAAAGAGCATAAAAAAAATCCCAAATCGGTCCATCCGTTTGCTATTGTCAGCTGTGAAGTAGCTAATTGGGGAACAGACTTAAAAAAAGATTAAAAATTAACATATAACCTTTTCGTTTTTGAAATTGGTTTGAAAACCTATCTATCATGTATCAATCCTACTGCAGCTACTCAATGTTAGAAATAAGTAAGTCGATTTATTCCAAAAAATTGTTTTTGGCTCATTTTATTCCTCGCGTCGAGACGCACATTCCCTCATTTTCACCTATGTTTTCTTTGATTTTCATATATTTCTAGATATCCGTAAAAATAAACTTCAAGTTACTTAGCCTTTAAAATCACAAATCTTTTTTTGGCTCTCCTGTAAAATTTGCCAAAATATACCTAGTTAGTGACTTTTTTAAATTTTATAATCCATAAACCTTCCTTTTTTCTGTCAATCAGCCCTTTTCCTATTAAACTAATCACAGCCTTACATCTCAGTCTCGAAATATCTCATTAACAAAACTGCTATTATTGCTATCATCGGAACTAGATAACGGTTTCACAACTCGCTATTATATTGTTATCGTCAACATCTGATACATTTTTATTGCATTCCTTTCACTACTTGTCTACGATTGTAACGTCGTCATGTTTTTTAAAAAAAACGCTATGTTCTTGTTCATTATGTAGACTTCTTATTGTACTTATCTTAAAATGTTACATAAATGTGACAGTCTATAAGTTACACGGACTTTATATATGAGTATAAGTTAGCGTTTTTCCTGTGGACATAGCCAAAGCTTTAGAACACGGGAGGGAGTCGCCGTATATAGCACGTTTTTCGATACAAAACAGTCTGTCATATTGAGGGGTGCGCCACATACACTTATTTACACACACGCAGATAAAAATCTCCTATCACTACGATACTAACACAACGAATGGAACAACACACTGATAATTTCACGACTACAAAGATACATTTGAAGACCATATTGTCTTGTTGTCTGATAGTTACTTGAGCTGGCCAGGGCTACTTTTTGCGAAGATCGTGTTGCTCTAAACTGCCAGTGAAGAGCTTTAAAGCCTAACTTTCTTGCTGAACCCCTTAGACATACACAAAACTTCAACTACAAGACCTTTATCTATGATAAAAATATTGTTTAACTATTGTTTACCTTCAAAATGAACTATAGCTAACGAGCTATATTTGTCAGACATAAATCCTTTATCAAGACTTCACTGAACATATTTCCTCTGAGGCAACACTTGGGCAAGAGTTATGGCTAATAACATCGCACGAGATCGATTTTCGCTCGAGTTTTGCGACAGTTTGCGAAACTGATGCTTAGATAAAAGCACTTTTGTTGCTTAAATGGAATTATTTTAAAGACAGCAAATTATTGTTGTAAAAATAACTAAGCTTCCAAATTAAACATTGTGAAACATTTGAGTGTACTTAAATATCTCCGGCTACGAAGTCCACATTGCTCTAGAACTAGATCAGCGGTCGGCAACCTTTTAGCAGCCAAGGCCCACATAGTAGCTAACGAAATTGACGCGGGCCGCACTTCGTTAATAATTGGTGATTTTATACAATTCTGAATATATCGACCTTTACATACAAAATAGCTTGGGAGGCTCACGGGCCGCAAATGAGCTGTCCGCGGTCCGCATGCGTTGCCGACCGCTGCTCTAGATAACTTCCAAACATTGACAAAGGCATTTTATTAATATCTAAAGTCAGCGAAAAAATGTGTATACCTTCATAATTAGCTCCTCTCCGAAGGAATAAGGTCTAGAAATTTATACTTATTTGAAGAGTGTCTTTTCAAAATGACTTATTTTTCTATGGTTTTCATCGAGAAATAAGTCGTTTTGAAAATACACTTCTCATTTATTATTGTAGACGCTGAATTTATGTTGGTCAAATGTGGGATAGACGTAATTACCCCGTTAGGGTTGTTCTGAAATTAAATAACTTTTAAACCAACTAAACTTCTTTATTCCTCTTAATTACTCTGTCTCGACCCGGTACGTTAGATAATTATGCATTGTTTTAGTTTTAACTGACATCATCATTATAATTAGATCTAGTCTAGATCGAGCTGTTAACTAATTGTTACCTAATTTCTCTTAATATGCAGCTATTAAGTGTTTAAATAAGAGCTCAGGTCGTTTGTTATGTGTGCGTTTTAATTTTGAAGATGGTACAAGATGCACCTCACCATTTACACGAGATTTTTCAGCGGATCTATAGCGGTTGGTATACATATTATATGTTTTTCATAATTAACCAAATAATCCTTCTTCTTTTCCCAAAAATCTCTGAAATGGTAGATTTTTCAAAAATATTATACTTTTAACGCAAATCTACGAATAACAAAGCGGCAGTTGTAAAAACATCCGAAATACAGTACCGGCCTAAAATATATTAACTTCATGTTTTATAAGACAAAACTTTTTTATATTTCATAAAATATTTGCACATTACTGCATCAGCTTAGGGAGTATGTAGGTAGCTTCCTTCGACAACAGATATCCCAAATATAGCGATTTTTACATGGCAGTATTATTTTATTCGTAACACAAACGTGATATATATATTTTTAGCTGGCAGTTTAATTTTTATATAACGGGGTCCCATTTTATACAGTCATACTTGATTCCCTAGCCAATTTTCATTTGGGAAGGATTATTTTTAGTTCTCATCATTAGTTCCTTAGTTAATATCATCTGTGTAAAATTTGTAACTTCTAACATATCTATATTATTACCTTTTCACTTGTCTAAACTCGATACATAATTATAAAGTATCATCTTCTTTTATGCGTATCGCAAACGCCTCAAGCAAAATCGTGCCCATTTTTAATTTTACCCATCACATGTTATATTGAACCCCACGTAAGGTTAAGCCGGTCCGTCCATTACATATCTAGGCCGGTGTAGTCACGAAGGCAGGTGATCCGGAGATCCACTCTTGCGCAACCGCAGGTTAAAGGTTCGCTTACCGAATTTGCTGATTGCTAATTTAATCTAAGTTACATTTAGTATTGCGTGATATTGGTTGAGTAATTAATATTTGTTATTCTCTCTCAGTTTACAAAAGGATTTAACTGATGATATTTCGGATGACCATACGGCATTTTGGGTAATCAAGGAAGAAGTTATATTTGAAATGCTTTCATTGCTGCATTTTAGAAAGGCAAAGTTATGAAAACGTATTTGAATTTTTATTTTATAAGGGCAATAACATCTGTATCAATATCTAATACAAAATAAAAATAAAATATAATATAAGCGACTTCAAACGAATCTATTTAATTAGCAAATGCAAGAGTTATTGTAAGTGAGTTATCAAGGTTGGTGTATGTGGCGTCATTTCGCGCTGAAAGGATTAATGTGTGTGTATAAATCCGCCATTTTTTTATGAATTTGACGTACCCAATGACACTCGCGCCATCAAGACGAATCTAATGATGTACAATTTATCAAAATCGGGTATGTCGTGAAGCAGTTACGAGCGGACAAAGGAACTATTTGTGTGCTAAATACATACTACAAGTTTGTACGCAACCCTCGGTGGGCGAGTCCGACTCGCACTTGACCGGCTTTTTTTGTTCATGCGACTGGGCAGTATGATTGAACGGCACTTTCGCGAAGATAACAATGTCAAGTTAGAATAATAATGTCAATTAGTCATGATATGTATATCGTGGTCTGTCAGTAGAGGAATTCACAAGTTCACCGTCAATCTGGTCTCTAATATAATTTGACCCGTGATCGAGTAGTAATAGTAATTGGGTAACAGTTACAGTTCTTAATGACCGTCCGCTTGCCGTTTTGACATTGACGGATGACAGCAAAATAAATGTAGCAGGAAAGTAGTGAAGAATACCTTAAAAAGGATATTTTTGGAAAAAAATAGATAACTTTGATACCTATTTAACTTATAGATATATAACTTGTTAAGCTAAGAACTTGCTAAGAACTGTGAGACATGAGCGCAATCTCGCCAACAAACTGCTAAGAAGCAGTTTGGCGAGTTAATTGTAAACGTTTAGTTTAATACAACTTTTTTATAAATAAATTTAAACAAAGCAGTGGACTCCGATTATTACCCATTATTAGCTAAAGGGTCAAATTATAGTAGTGGCTTTGAGAGCTGTAGACTTCGCTAGTTTGCCAATACCAATTACTCCCCCATTTTGAAAAAAAAAACTAAAAACCGAGTCGACAAAAAATTCACGAGAATAGTCTGAGGAATGCGACCTAGACGAAAACCGATAGAAGGAAATAGTTCATCGATTTGTATGAGAACCACAAGTGTGTAACGTTTCTCGCTTGGCGTTTGACGCCTGTTACGTCCCGACACGAATCGGAACGCGGCCTTTGTAAACGTCACACCGTTTAACCTCCACTATACTTTGACAGCTCGAAAAACGCGGTATTCATGACGTCTGTCATGTCACTCTCTTACGGATTTGCGACAAGGGAACGCGTTGCGTGCGATCGGTTTCCCTATTGTATGTCGAATTAGTGGATTTCGTGATTGTTTTTGACAACATTTCATTTTAAGAACACTTCAAAATGTATATGCGATTCGAAAGCATTTTGCCTGCTGAACACTACACTATTTTTATATTTTTTTTATATCGCTTAATATAAAAAATACAAATAAATAAAAAATATGTTCTCATTTTACCAGTTCTACGGCACAATAGATGAAATTCCAGTGCCTTTTGCCACAGAAAAAATAAGCTGTCATCATTTTGAATTTGACATTGTCAGAGCTTTAATGCGTAACGTGCCGAAGTAAAATCAAAAGATTATTTACATTTTATTTTAGTTAGTAAGTAGTCCTACTATAGATAAACCCGTATGGATCGACAAGGTATATGGGCGCATAAAAATAAAGCGGAGTGGTATCGAGCAGTAGGGAAAGTAGTGAGTCCAAAGAAACCACTAGTCATCTGTGAAGGACCCTATCTTGATGTAAGTTTTTGTATTGGCATAAGACATCGCTTTTACCTGTTTATGCCACACCTGGCCAAAAAGTGGCTTTTTCCGCACGCTGCGCGTACGGAAAAAGCTGCTTTCTAGCCAAGTGTAGACATAAATTGATGTACACGACACGGGAGGTAATAAACAAAGTCCTCGATCGTATATTTACGTCCCTCGCTTGCAGCTCGGGCCGCAAACATCTGAGATCTCGGCCTTTCTTTGTATTACCACCCTAGTTGTGTAATGTACTATTATACATTTCATCAGTACAATACAAAAAAAATGTGTATTTTTTAAATTTTACAGTTGGAATATGACCTTGAAACCCATGAATCGTGGAAGATATCTAAAGGTAACGCCAAACTGAGATTCGATGTGCCATTTTAAAAAAAATATCCAAACCCACAACTGAAACTATAACGAAGATGAACCAGGGCCATCAAGAGTGTCAAAAGCGAAATGTGTAGGACCTGTTTTTGGAGACAAGTCTGTAATTTGCACTCCAAAAACTGCCACAAAATCTACTCAAGTAAAACCAAATATCTAGCAAATATCCAAGCAATCATTGATGCAATAAATGTTTAGTCTCCAATAATAATAAAAAGGGGTAAATAAATGAATGTATTATACTTGTCTTGCTGTTTTTATTTGCCGAATATACATTTGACTGTAGTCTCATAATAAATAACAACTAGGGTGGTAATACAAAGAAAAGTCGAAATCGCAGAAGTTTGCGGCCTGAACTGAAAGCGATGGACATAAATATGCGATCGAGGGCTTTCTTTATTACCACCCCTGTTATGTATATAATTTTATGTTTAAACTTGGCTAGAAAGGGGCTTTTTCCGTACGCATAGCGTACGATAAAAGCCACTTTATGGCCAGGTGTTGCATAAATTCATTTATGCCACACCTGCTATAAAGTGACTTTCCGCACGCTGCGCATACGGAAAAAGCCGCTTTCTGGCCAAGCGTAGACATAAAATGATGTTCACAACACGGGAGGTAATAAAGAAAGCCCTCGATCGCATATTTACGTCCCTCGCTTGCAGCTCAGGCCGCAAACTTCTGCGGTCTCGGCCTTTCTTTGCTTGGCAACTTCGTTGGTGACACTCCCATGTGTGGTTTTTGTTATGTCTGCAGCCGTAACTACTTACACAAGTAACCGCCTCCGGGGGCCTCCGGAGGCTGCCTCCGTCGGTAACATCACAAAAAGCACATTATATCATATTGTGATGTTGGGAGTAAAAGATGTTGTTTAGAGTAGATATGCTTTAATAATGGCTCAATTACATTACGAGTATTATATATATAGGCAAGGAGAGATGCAAGTGTGTGAGTATTACGCTACACACTACACCTCCCCTTTTATTGAGAAAAAAAAATCTTAAACTAATTACAACATTTTAGATTTTTTTTTATACAAAAAATGTATAAGCCAAATAATTTTTTTTTTTAATTTAAATGAACTATAAAATACAATATTAAAAACGAGCTATGTAGAAAAGTAAATATTCTATATAATCACAAACATTTATAAGTTTTATAAAAAAAACAAACGAAAATTTTGTAATTAAAATTAATACAATATTGAAAACATTGTAAAAAGTTTAACTGTTACCTACAGCACAAACGAGTAAACATGCAATATGTAATCAATTTTATTTTATTAAATTTTAGTGCCAATCTACGTGAATCTAATTGTATAATGTAAAAGAAAATATTTGTAAATAAAAAAATACTAGACAAAATGAAATGTTGACTGTCTAAAAAAATATTAAATTTATATAATTAAAACAATATTAAAAACCAAGAGTTATCTAGAAAGTTAAGAAATAAAGAATAACATTTTATTATTAACTTACCTACAATATGTATTTATCAGTGGAATTTATTATGTTGAACATTGCTCTAAAAATATTACTATAACCTACAATACAAAAGTATGTAAACATTATCACAACATAAAAAGGAGACCTATATTGAAGAGAAGAGTCAAATATAATTATTGACATTTTATTATTGCCAATAGTATAAAATAAAAATATAACAATGTAAATATTTCTTACCTAGAATATAAAAAGTTTTAGCATAAATATAAATTTAATTTAATTTCTGTGCTTATGAAATTTAAGAGAAAAAAAAAAATGCTATGAAATTACTTAATTACATTGAAAACCCATTAAAACCTTGCACATCTAAATACAAACAGTAGCATTATATTAAATTCCCTACACTAGATATATTATACTCTACACGTACACATTGTCTATTTGAAAAAAAAAATAACATGAGAAAAAGTATTTAACACACACATATAACTAGCATTACTTACTAACAAACAGCAGAAATAATACTAACTTAACTACATCTTTGTCATAATCGAGCTTTTATCTTCTGGGTACCCATGTCTTTTTTTCATGTAAGTATATCAGGTTATTCTGTGTCAAAGTCCATTACCTAATTGCAAGTTTCATTAACTAACTTACGACGTCGTCATCACATTTATTTAAATCATTATTTATCATTTATTTCATCATTATTATATCCCATATCTCAAAATTATTAAGTGTGCATCTCAGGCATCACTCAGGCTAAAGTACACAACACTTTTTTATTTGTGGTCGGCCGACCTTGTACTTATACATTTATATTTCATTTTTCAGTTCAGGGTACAAGAATTTTATTTATTACGTGCGCGCACAACACAATATACCTTTTATTCAATATACATTCAGGCAGTTCTTTTAACACGTCCTTTCATCAATACTTACCATGTGTCCAAGGATTTTCACAATTGGTACTCGACCGAATCGTGATCAAATCTCAAGGATATTCCTGCCTGTCTTGTACCCTGGTGTACCTTGCTCTACTATAAACTTACTTTATATCATTTTTATCCATAAACACACATTTCCTGTTCCATTTGAACACATTCTAAAACACTTTCTAATAACTCATTCTTAATGAAAACTTTAATATATAAGAATTTCAACAACACTTAGTTGATCAGGCTAACTGCTCTTTGAAAAACTTATCTACTGCAACTTTCCCATACGCTACATGCTATTCATACCATCCAAATATCATCAGCTTCCTACTTTCGGCAAACATTTTCAAAATTTAAACACACATCCTTTAAAACTCCCTATCGTCATTCAACACCTTTCCGTTTTATATCTTTATTACCGAGTCCAAATTAAATTCCATGTCCTGTTAGTAATAAAATAAAATCCAGTTCCTTGAAAAGTCATCTCCGATACAAATACAATTCTAACCAAATATTTCAATACTTATCATCTATCCACTTACTCATATTTCATAACGCTAAATAATTACAGATGCTTAAATCAATGCACATTAGCTCACCGTTTGTCGCGAAACCCGACACGTAATTACAGACGCCGCATACCTTCCCATATTGAGGTAACGCGTGCACCTAAACTTTTGTTTTAAGTACCAGACTACCAAAAAGGACAACAATTTAGCACTTAAACATAATATTTGTAGTTCTATTCCATTAGCTCAAAAACTACCTAATTAAAAATATTATAATATTAGTGGGCCCTTGATTGAAACTAAACACACATTATTAAAAAATAAGTTCATATTAAAACTACACATTAAAATCGTCTTTTTACGCGATACTAAATTTTGTCTCCGCGTTTCACGAACACTTAACACTCCACATAATGCGTCAATATAATATAAGTACTCTAAATCCAAACTAAAATAAGCACACCCTTGCTCCTGGATGCAAACAAAGTCTTCGCATTTTTTTTGCTTCCGTCAGTTTAGTTTTATTTTCACTTATATTTTTCGATTTTTTTTTTGCCGCACTTTTTAGCGTCCAATTTTTTTTTGTTAATTTTTACTTTTTTTTATACGCGATGTTAATCACTAATTTTATTATAAGTCCATTTTAAAACCCTTTTCGTTTAAGTCTTTTTTTTTTATTTTAAATAATAGTTTTCCACTCATTCACTGTTAAATTGTCACTTACAGACACAATAGTTTCTTTTTTACACGTACACAGTAGGTTTTTTCACGAGATGGTCTTTCAAAATTATAAAATAAAATAACGTCCTTGGTTCGTATCGTACTGCACTGGCCGGGCACATTTCAATGCCCGCCAGTGCCCCCGTATAAGGAGCACTGGCAGGATCGCCATGTGATGTTGGGAGTAAAAGATGTTGTTTAGAGTAGATATGCTTTAATAATGGCTCAATTACATTACGAGTATTATATATATAGGCAAGGAGAGATGCAAGTGTGTGAGTATTACGCTACACACTACAATATCACCAATGAAGTTGCCAAGCTATAGTGTGTTTTATTTTAATAAGAGAACAAAATTAAAAAATGGAAAAGAAACCATGTTCTTTTACTAATAACAATAATTTATTTATTTAGTGCACACGCCATAACTTTAAGAAATATAAATTGTGTCAGAGTTTGGTGCTTCTTTGACCCAGTGTGTTATTTTGTATATCATTGATCTTCTCCTCAGTAATTTTTTCTTCACAGAATGTTTTGAATTGATAATAGGTAAAATCACTACCATTTTCTATACTGCATTTTATTGCTAAATTAAAAACGGTAATCAATACATCACTGATTTTCCTTCTCTTGCACTCGTTTATAAAATCGTCTTTAGTAAATAGTGGGACGGGTTGAGCAACCTGTTTTTTTCTTTTAGTCAAATGGTCGCCGTGACCGTATACATTTTATTTTATACATTTTCGGTCTAATTCCATGTTCAGGAGTAATACGGCACTTAACTAAACATTTCCCATCCTGTCTTTTGACAGCCACGTATCCGATAGCATTATTAACGTATGCGTCTCTAGTTGAATGCAAAATTTTAGCACCTCGAATTTCAGCAGCATTGAATGCTTCGTTGTCACGCATGTACTCTATCCTAAATAGTCAATGTTTATTATTGTTTATTATCGTCCGTTGAATCCGTATGGAAGCCAGGTGTCGTATTTATATACAAAAATCGTCGTAAAAGTCTTATCTTTTTGCACAAATATAGGAATTATATTATATTAACGAACAAAATACTCCACAGACCAGTTTAAGACAATGATGACATTATGACAACGTCAAATGTCAGATCGCTTACTTTTTTTCGATCGCGATAAGACTAAAGTAATGGTCTATTCTACCGTAGAACTGTAGTTACGTCCTTTTAGAATAAGTAAATATTAATATATTAATTATAAATTAAATACAAACCCTGGTGAAACAAGTAAACTATCAGCGTATTCGTCTTTTCAAACCGAATACAGAGAACCAATAAAATTAAAGGCTCAAAAAAATGAAAGGTTGTCAATTAAGTGCTAGCCTTGTTTTCGCGCCGCGAACGGCACATATTTTGGAGTCCGGACCAGAGATTGGATTCGCCTGGGCGGCGACCTGGCCTGCCGAAAACCCATTGAAGAACCTTGACTTGACTCCTGACTGATATAGACTTGACTGCCCGACTTTAACTTGACGGAATTCGCCCACATCAACGGTCACAGAGGTACGTACAGTCAGAGAACCGAAATTAGTATAAGTTTTTTTTGCACCCTGAATCGGGGTTAATTCTGGTCGGAGACACCCGGGTCCCGTCTGGAAGAACGCCAAAAGTGTAATTTAATGATGGAAAACATAAATTTTCCATTTCATTTAATTGTTCAAATACCACTAATTAATTAAACCATTAATGGGTTATTCTTCAGAAATATGTCTGCGACTTATTCCTCTTATTAGTATGAAAAAGGGCCACAGGAATAAGGTGACCGCAGGCATATTTCTGAAGAATAACCCTAATATCAGATTTTCAAATCTGCTAATAATATTGACGGAATCGAAAAAGTTAACGCCGTGTAAAACAGGTCGCCGTCACTTCTTTTTAGCACGCGAGATACATACACGTTTTTTCTTATTTCTCTGAGTAGAACAAACATCCGCAGGCCGGACTTACGAAAGCATTTTTGGCGAAGCTGAAGCTGAGTTACTTCATTCGCTTCGCTCACTCGGTCAATTAAGAGCGAGATTGGCGGTGTAGCTGTGAAGTGCCCTGCAGATCTCATCTATGTCTGACACTCGTCTGGACGGAGCACGGTTGCATAGTATCGGTATTGCATAAGGAGAATGGTGAATTATTGGTACATGCGTTATGCTATTTACAGGCTGGATTGATAGCTCATGTGTTGTTTAGTGACATGCTGGTTAGGGCATGTTAACTGTCATTATTTGATGCTGGAATAAGTCGTTGATTTTTTTTTATTTTATTATTTATTTATTAAAACCTATTTTAACATACATTTATGAACAGTGTCTAATTTTGAATTTAAAAAATCTAATAAATTTAAAAAATCTGGTTACTTTTGAATTTAAAAAATATAAATTATAGGTTAGGTTAGCTCGACGTTACGTTAGGTTAGATTAGTGAAGATTTTTTTTTTAAGTATCAACTATATTTTGTTGAAACGAAGACCCCGCGATGGATAAGGACGAATTTGTTCCGTCAAACTGTGTAAATTTTAAACAGTGATATTTAGAAGTCTTTGATTTTTTAACTGTAATACTTCAAACTATTATGAAGATTAGGGAATGCAACCCGGGTACCCGGGTAACCGACTTTATTAAGGGTCGGGTAAAACCCGGGTATTTTGACTCAGAACCCGGGTTAAAAAAACCTAGTAATTAATAAAAATTATGCATTTCGTTTGGTTTTACAGGTAATAAATAAAATCTAACATCGGCCACCTTAAAGCAAACGCGAAAAGACATCACATGCTGGTTTATCTTACTTAACAGAGCCGGCAATACCGGCAAGTGCATTTAAGGTAATGCAACCCGGGTACCCGAAACCCGAAAACCCGGGTTTTTCATTTTTGCCCGGGCATTCCCTAGTGAAGATTCGATGATGCGATGGGAGTACTACAAGGCCCTTAGATTTTTCGCCCTTGTAGGGAAGACCGGGTATATCGTTGTCATGGTCATGGTTGTCTCAGCGTCCATATAAGAAGGAATAAATGCATTGATTGGTGAAGTACGAAAGGAGGTATAGCTTTTGCGTTTTTTAACACCGATCGATGTAGGTATTCATTTCATCATTTAGTATTAAGTATTTTATGTCCGCTGATACAACAAACCTCTCTTCAATCTTTGACGACCATGCCCGGGGTCCCCTACAGGCAAAGACATCAGGCATTTTAAGATGCTCTAAAAAATTTTCGAAATTAAATCATTAAATAACTTAAGTCATAAATTCAAGCGAACGAAGTCGCGATGCGGCATCCACCGACCAGACCAAGAAATCAGACCGGAAAAAATATGATGAAAGCACTAACACACCTTTCATTATTACTCATATTGACCACTACAACCACCCAGTCTTTGCCATAATGTCTCAACTCAACCATACGTGGGCAAAACGAGGCCAGTTACGTACATAAAAAAAGCATGAAAGGTGATCGACATTATTCAAAAGGAACATCTCCAATTGCAACCACACTAACCAATCAGCATTGTGATGCCCACATCCGTCCTCTCACCAGGTGACCTAATAGGTCAATTACATAAATCTAATGCACTTTACATTGCATTATACTAACCTAAGGCTGGGTATCCATCAGACCACAGCTACTAGCGTAAGAGGTAGGGGAGCGAATTTTTTTCTTAGCTTTTATGTGTGACCTACTACCGTCTATTCTGCCATTCCTCCAGGCTTAGAGATGTGCCATTCTAGGAAACGTTCTCCGTTTTGTATGGAGCGAGAACGTTCTCGAGAATATTTCCCATACAAAACTGAGAACGTTTCCGAGAATTCCCGAGAATCGCACAACTCTATCCAGGCTTAGCGCATGTTTTAGGTGCGGAGAGAAAAGCGAGATTAGAACTAATCGCTAAGCGAAGCAATCCGAGTTGATTGGTGGAGTTTTCCTCACATATAGCGATAAATCTGAACGATTTTTTCCAACTCGAATAACCCGAGTTGATTCGTCCGTAGATCCGATGAAAAGGTAACTCCGTAACGCCATGGCGTAGTGGGCATTTCTCCAGAAATATGTCTGCGGTCACCTCATTCATCTGGCCCTTTTTCATACTAAATGTATGGAGACAGATGAATGAGTCGCAGACATATTTCTGGAGAAATGCCCTAAGTACAAGCAGACGCGGCGAGTAAGCGAGTCGAATCATGTTTGTTTCAATTCGATCGGTTTAGCGCACCGTGAGTTGCAGCGAGTTGGCGAGTGGAACGCAAATCAGCGATTCGTTAACGCAGTTTCATATCGGGCGAATCGGCAATCCGATAAAACGAGTTGACTCGAGTTTAGACTTTGAACCAGTTATTTGAATGGAACAACTCGATTCGTCCATTGCTATCGAATCGAACCACGCCGCTACCTCATACAGCTCTGATAGATATTCAGCCTTAAAATTCGCTGAAAACAAATCTCGTCGCTTTGAAATAAGGACACTAAAAAACAGGGCAAAGATGATCTTATGCAAAGGAATTGAAAAGTGAACGGTGTAGATAAGTGGCTATGTTTTCAATATGAAACATTGAGAAACGTTCTACGGCGTCTCCATTAAGTAAATGATAGCCATTGGCTTTACTGGCTTTGGTAATTATTGTGGTATCGTTAGGTATACTTTGACAAGGCTGTTTTATGAACTAGTACCTACACCTGCTATTACCACACAATATTTCAGGATTTTAGGGTAGTTCTTTATCGTAGAGTGGGTTTTTCTGCAGCGCGGTAAATGCTTAATTATTTTCGTAACTTCTTGTCCTATTGCCCACAGACCTTAAGAAGTCATCATGGAACTCGCTCCTTTGGTTTGAACTTTTTGATGCGTTGGCGCTGCTAACTTTATCAAAGTCTGACAAAGAAGACAAAACTGCAGTACTGAATTAACCCATAGCAAATTAAGCAATTGCTTACGGCATCACGTCTTGGGGGGCACCAGAAACAGCAAAAAAATGCTTTGAATAGGAGGGACAGGTGTGGATTGCTTAGGGCATCAAGTAGTCTTAATCCGGCACTGCAAAACTGATTATCAGGCTATTTGAACTAATGAGCCTGGTCTTCGGCCTTATAATCAGTTGTAATCATATGATGCTAGCGTAAGTCGCTGATTTTATTACTTTAGTAATAAAAACAATTGAAAAGAGATAGTCTCGCAAAGACCCGGGCAACTTGGAGAGACTGATGGTGATGGGAAAGATGGACGGCACTAGACCACGGGGAAGAAACCCAACACGATGGTGCGATCTGGATACGACACTCAGCAGCGCGCTTCACAAAGCAACCGACAGGGAGAAGTGGAGAGCTGCCATCAAAAAGATTAATCGGTGGAGTCACGATTCTCAGCAGTGAGGAACCTACTTAGAAGAAGAAGAGATAATGCCCGACGATGGGAACATTATCATTATCACGCCTCACGATTTTCTGGTCCCGCGCATTATACAATTGAGCCTAAATGCAGCATAAAACCCTTTACCATTACTATTCACACATCGTTTAACTGTATTAAGCAAACAAACAAGTGAAAGAAGCGGGTCATCCGTGTCATATTGTTCTATACTGCCTGTCACTCACAAAACGGCCTATTTCACGTACCCTTCTAGGTGTTTAGGCTCTTTTGACGTAAAAGGGTAGTATAATACTTGAGCATCCGCAGGTTGAATACTAACGTTGATCGTAGCTTTCGCGCGCAACAATGGGATTAAGATCTTCATACATTAGGACAGTAGATCATACATTCATACATACAAATTGTATGACCGTAATCCGAGGTGATTTGTAAATGACAGTCAGTGCCCCTTGCTTTGACTTTTTTTCTCGGAATGTATTGTTCATCAAAATACTTAATAAAAGGAGGAGGTTCTCTGGTTGAGTTTGTTAAATGTTTATTACCTCTGACATTTGTTGTTTATAAGCCCATTAGATTGTTTGTTATTGAGAGGGTCATACTTCCAGATTGGTATCACTTTATTCAATCAGCCCAAAATATACGCAAAATAGCATATTTGCCGCCGAGTTGCGGAAAACTAGCCTGGGTTGTCAGTTATTTAGTAGTAGTTCATATATATTTATTTTCATGAGGATTGAAGTCTAAACATTTTGTAGATATAAAAGTTGTCAATACAAATTTCGGAAACAATCTATTATGATTTGTTACGAACGAAAAAGGGTTTTAGACGTCTAGAATATAAATCAAGTAGACTACAGAATAAATATTAGAGTGGTTCCAACTTTCATTACTAGTATCAAGAGTCGCCGACCTTACTCCTATGACGTATAACACTAAAGTTTCAAACTCAAAACTAGTTTGACACAAATCTCCACTGAAAGTGCTTTTATTAAGGACCCTCTGACGTTGTGCGAAGGTCTAATTTTGATTGCACTTGATATAGACTTGATGCATTTTGGATTTATGAAATATAGCATGAAAACCGCAAGGCTCTGTGCAACGTTGACGCATTGCGTTAGACCGAGTTTACGACTTAAGTTTTAAATAAATCTTAAGTAGGTTATTTAATAGAGAAGTTTTATTAGTGCAAAAATTTGAGCAGCCATATCATAATATCGATACCTTTAGACTCAAAGGGCGTAAAAGCCATTAGAACCTACGGCGTTTACGCCCTTTGAGTCTAAAGGTATCGATATTTCTTTCTTTAGTTTTTATCTGTACTTCTACTCTAGCACCACTGTGGCGCGCAATTGTTTATCACGCGACGGATACTACCTATGTAGTGTGTAAGTAAGTGACTTGTCATGCGCTATCGAGCTACAAGCAAAGTCGCAGACAGTTAGGCCCCATTTAGACGGGGCGAGAACTCGTATGCGAGTTTGACTACATTGCGGGCTACCCGGATACGATGAGTACAGTTGATCAATAAATTGCCGCAATGAAATGAAAATCGCTTAGTTCTTGACCCGTCTAAATAGGCCCTTATGCTAGTCTACACGACTTAAAAACGCTTACTTATGGCGACACTGCCACCTAGTGAATATGGTGGAAGCAGCGGGCAACGTCATCAATACGATCAACAGATGGCGTTACAAATAGCGCATTCTCCTAGTGTTCTACTGGTACATCGCACTATCGAAGTGTTGTAGCACACTCTCTATATATGTATATCACTTCCAACTTCGGTCCCCAGGCACAACACCCGCCTGGCGAGAAATCTCTCTAATGTCCTCTCCTCCACACGCTCATAAAATACAAGCTTTCTCACTCTCTCTGCCAAGCAACCAACAAATTTCAAACCGATCGGATATTTACGCGTGTCCAAATATTAGCTATAAGACAAACCGTGTAATTCTCTTGTTCAGGGCAACATGCCGAGATTGCTCGCCAAGTTGTCCCTATAAGGAACGTGCAGGAATTATGGGGTGGCAGCACTAAATCGAGAAAAAAGACGTTGAATGAATGAATGAATGAATGAATGAATAATATTTTCCAATATCTTGATAAGAGTATGTCAGTTGCTGCCGTCTTCTTTGATATGAGCAAAGCGTTTGACTTCGTATCTCATGACATACTTCTTGCTAAATGTGAGCTCTATGGGATCAGAGGAATAGTGAACGATTGGCTAAGAAGCTATCTAAGTGGTAGAAGTCAGTTTGTAGAAGTAACTAATATGAATTCGAGAAATATAGTAACTAGGTATAACTCCTCGATCATGGTAAATGCAGTTGGTGTGCCACAGGGTAGTGTTCTAGGACCACTGCTCTTTTTAATGTACATCAATGATCTTCCAGATGTCACTTCGTTCAACTGCACCCTCTTTGCTGATGACTTGTCGGTTGTTATACCTTGTGACAATGTACAAACATATAATGACGATATAAATGAGGTTGTCTCTAAAATCATGGATTGGCTACGCAAAAATAATTTAAAGGCTAACATAGGTAAAACCACATTCGTACAGTTTATAAATAAAAACGGCAAAAAACGCTCTTTGACAATCACCTATGCAAATGAAGCGGTAAAAGAGTCCTCTGAAACCACATTTCTGGGAATAACAGTAGATGACAAATGCTCCTGGAATGAACATATTGACAAGTTATGTAGCAAAATAAATTCATTTTCGTATGCTCTTTGGCGATTAACGAAAATCTGCAACAAAAATGTTGCAATACAGGCGTATCATGGATATGTATGTTCTTTGCTCCGTTACGGTATCCTCTTATGGGGTAACTCGTATCACGCAAGTCAAGCACTGTTGGCACAAAAACGGTGTATTAGGTCAATATGCAACGTAGATGTTTTAACTTCTTGCAGACCATTATTTAAGGATCTAAATTTGTTAACTGTACCATGCATGTATATTTATGAAATCTGCTTCTTTGTTAAAACAAATCCATTACTATTTAAGACACGTAAAGACACATGTAACTTTAATACAAGAGATCCGAATCGTTTGGTAATGCCAGTAAAGAAAACAAGACTATATAGTAGGAACACTTATTGTATGGCTATTTCTGTTTATAATACCTTACACGGAGATATAAAAAACCTACCTTTGAATACATTTAAATGCGAATTAAAACGTTGGTTAGTGCAAAACTGTTTTTACTCTGTAAGTGAATATTTTGAATATTTCAAATAAGTGTGTCTAATTGTAATTATCCATATTCGAATATAATATACTCTGACATTTCAATTCCTACATATTATCTGATATCGCTGACATTAAATTCATTGCTAAGTATGCTGCAAAATTGTAATTGATTGTGACTTATTACTATTCAACATTTATTATTTACTTTATAGCGTACATCTTACTGTTAATTTGATAATGGATCATGGACGATAACTGTATTTATCACTCGCTTTTTTCTCTAATAACTAATATTTTGCATGCCAGTTGCTGGTAAAATGTGTGAAACCTCAAACAATGTAAAACCCTATACCTTATGTACCACATTTTTACGCAAAATAAAGAATTTTGATTTTGATTTGATTTGATTTGAATGAATGAATGAATGAATGAATGAATGAATGAATGAATGAATGAAATTTATTGCGTATTGATATTTGGGTTACATTACAGATGGATAATATAATAACACTTAGACACGTTGACAGTAACGGAAACTTATCAGGCCTGAAAAAAGCTGGTTATAATTATAAATGTCAATGTCAAGTATAGGGAACGTGCACGAATTATAGGTGGCAGCACTAAACGACAAAATAGACACGGGCGGCTAAAGCAAACTATCGCCCCTGTCAAATCAAGCTGTCAATGTCAATGATAATATGTAAGTGTCAATGTCAAATATAGTAAGTCGTAGCTACACTGCCGTTACTCGCCCTTCAACGCGATAAATTAACGTTATTAACGGCGTTTTCGTCAATGTGGCCCCAGCATGAGAGGGTATATGATTTGGATTGGCGGCACCAGTTGGCAGCACCTCCGTCGTACTCGTTCCCTATAGTAAGTCGTGGCCGCACTAACGTTAACCGTCCATCATCGCGATATTAACAATTAACAGCGTCTCCCGTTAACGTGGCCCCAGCGTGATAGAGTACAAGATTCGGATTGGCGGCACTAGTTGGCAGCACCTTCGCTGTGCACGTTCCCTATTGATCGCCAGGCTCAGTCTTTGGGCAAAGAAAAATCCGGCCTTGTGATCGCCACATCAGTTTATCCGGCATTGTGATCGGCCCAACAGTTTAGGTTAGTTATATAATTTCCGACTGTCCCTTCATAAAACAGTGGCATTACCGGACGCGCAACTTATAGCTGTGATACTTTCACCGGACCAATTAACTACGACACGGTGACGTCACACCGGCCGGCCAGTGATAGCGATAGTGAAATGGAAGACTGTTTAATTCATAACAACATACCGATGACGAGAAAGTTAACGTGATAGAAATTAACTAGTTGATGTGATATAGATATAAGAATAAAAAGAAAAAAATATAATTTAATATTAATATTTTTTATGCCACTTCTTGCCATAAATACTATAAGTGAGATCCTGTAATTGGCTCTTTATTACCAGTTAAGTCATTATTAATATAGTTTAAGCTGTTGGTTCTCCATGTAAATAAAATAAATAAATAAATAAAGTGGCTTTTACCGCACGCTACTCGTACGGAAAAAGCCGCTTTCTGGCTAAGTGTACTTAGACATAAAGTGATGCACACAACACGGGAGGTAATAAAGAAAGCCCTTTTTCGCATATTTACCTCAAGAAATTAAGATTAGAAAAGGCCGAGATCGCAAACATCCTCGATCATCTCATCCGATCTCGGCCTTTCTTTGTCTTACCACCAGTTGTGTAATGTACTATGATAAACAACCAACTTCAATGTATATGTTAACAACCAACTTTATTTCTATTCATTTTCATACTGCTGTATTTATATTTTGTGCTACTGTCATAAATAAATAAATGTATTTATTTATCGCGCGACAAAGCGTAGCATCATAAGCCTGCAGATTACTACAAGTACATAAAAAAAAGATTACATCACACTGAAAAACCTCCTTTTCTGAATTTGGTTAATATTTAGTGCCACCGACACCTGAAAATACGACCACGACCTGTCAAGAGTAATACCGACGCAGAAGAAGAATAGTGGCTGTATTCGGCAAAATATTTAGGTAGTTGCAACTTAAGTTTAAACTTTTTTTAGAGCTAGGAAGAATCGGAGTGTGACTAAATTTTTGGATCGAACGTTTTTCGCTATGCGCTACCACCCATTCATTACCTATCAATATCGCATGTGCAATATCGCTTTTTATCTGATACTTTTATATGCTGCCACTTGCCGTGGATCTAATCTATAATCTAGACAACGTACCACTGCACCGGTCTCAAGGCCGATTGCATACTCTTATTTACGCTGCTTAGGCCAATAATAGCTAGGTATTTAAAACAGTCCAGGTGCGTACAGTTAATGAACTAAGGCGCCGATAAGTTACTGGCTTTAACCTAGTTTTGATAGATGTAAAAACCATAACTTTACTGTTTTGCTTTCAATATGTTACATAATGATCGATTCCTGGGTCTGGTTTCATAAAGCTACAGTCTTACAATAACTGTTACAGATAGATCTCATACATTTGTCCACCAAGTGTGTGAGATAAAGTCTGTGTTGTTAGAAATAAAACTGCATACAAAACCATTACGTTTGACGTTAAAGTGACATAAAATGCTACCGGTCGCCGATTACAAACAGCATACATACATGCTGCTTTTTAAAAAAAAACTTGGCCTATGAGTCCTACTGACTCTTGGATAGGATTCCTGACTGAGTGGGAGTTTAACGGCTCGTCCAGAAATCGTGTTATCAAATTTGGCCTATTTTTGACACCGCCCCCCCCCCCCTGGTAATATTTAGTGCACACCTACTACCAAGAAAATACAAAGAAGAAGAAGATACATTTTTTGCACCAAATTACCATTATTCCGTACTTATTTAGTTTAATTATTAAACCTAAACACACCTGAACACTCTTAGCCAATTATTGAACCTAATAGTATCATAATTACAAAAATTGAATCCCCTCAGCAAGTTTCGCGACGCTCATGAGTGCCACATCACTGATCTTCCATAGATTAACACTTGTAACTCTTTACACAGCCAACATGACACGATACAACTTTAACATCTCTGCGACTTGGCTTATGTACTTTCATTTTATTGAATTAACGAAGTGTTGCATTTAAATGAAAGGAATAAAACCTTTTTGAAACCGCGTGTGACCGTGATAAGCATCAGCATTGTGTCTTAAGTCACTCTTACTTTTGACTTTTCGAATTGCGATAGGTATTAGTTAGGATCCAAATTGAAAGGTGCAACTTAGGTTTTGTAATGTATAATGGATCCATCACATTCTTACATCATATTTTTGTGTATTTCTGTGTGCAAAACTGCCGAGAGTGCCGAAAACTGCCGAGAGAACACTGAAAAAGGATCACTTTTGATCGCCCGTTTCTCAATATAACACAATAAAACATCAATCACGATTCAATAATGACTTAAATTTTAGTTGAAATTTGTTTAATCGCATAGCCCGATATTTTCTAAGCAGAAAACAACACGGGAATGCTAATAGATTGTTCCAACGTATATTGATGCGCCATCGCCACCTCAAAGCTAACTAGGATTGCCAGATCTCCGGGAAATCCGGGATTGTCCCAAAATTACCGTTCTTGTCCCGGGTCCAGGAATTACACTTTATAGTCCCGGATTTCGAATACCTACTTCTAGTTTATTTTTCAGTACGTTACTTATATACTAGTACGATGCGTATTGTACCTACGGGCGTGTTTGTAAAATATTCACCTACTTGACTACGGACTCCTTTGCAATCCATATATTTATCCATATATTTGTTGTAAGATTAAAAACTATGTATGTGAGCTGTCCGAAGGATGTCGTTGTTTACTTGCCTAAGGAATCGTACTTCGCGCTGTTAAGATTTTTCTTGAAGTTGTAGATATTCCCTAGTTGTAGATAGTAAACTTTTATGGAGGCCGCGGCTAGTGAACCTACTCGCAGGTTTGTAGGCCCCCACTTAGTCAGGATACCCACCCTAGAGCCAGTAGGACTCGTATCTCACGTCAGGCTAAAAATAGTATAGTTTGCAATAAAATTTTGCAAATTTTTTCATCTTTTTCCTTATCAACTAAGAAATATAGAATCTAAACCATGTAAAATCGAGGTGTAAAAAATCCGAGTTTGCCATTGACACAGAATCGAACTGCAATCGCATTCGTTCCGATTGTTACTGGATCTGCTCTCGATACCGACGTTACCGGTACACGACGGTAACGTGACACGTAATTGCTGTAATACGTGTTAACGTGCGTAATTCACGCCTCATGTAAGCTGTGAGGTCGGATTGAAGTTTGTAAACAAAATTATGATAGAATCGTCAACTTATTACATTTGCACCAGTCATTTGATTGATCGAACCTTTCAGGGATCTATTTAGTCATGTTGAGGTAGCATGGTTAGGTATAAGATTAAGTAAGCAAAGAGATCGAACCTATTTATATTTTCTAGTTAGTAAACAAAATTATAATAGAGTCGTCAACTTAATCATTACTTTATGACGCCTGCGCAGGTCACTCGCTTAGGTATTTCTTTTCAATGAGTTCAAGGGTCTTGTAGAAAATGAGTGTCCGAAAAAACATGTCAAAGTGACATTTTTACATAGTCAGTGGCTGGATGGCTCGTCAGTCTCGTCACAAAACTGACACAAAAAATATGCAATATTAGGGTACTTTATTATTTTAACGATGAACGAGAAAACCAAATTAGCTATTCTGAAAAAAAAGGAAAACGTATACCGGAAAGTGAAAATATCCACGGACTAAAAGTTAGTTACTACTTTATCTCCCTACATTATCCAACATACCTTGGCATTGAACATTCGCTCTCACCACTTCTCATTCAAACTCAAACTCAAACTCAAACTCATTTATTTCTGTAAGTAGGCCTCAAGGGCTCTTTTACATGTCTGATTCTTTTCTTTTGGCGCTTCGGTAGATGACCTTCTGGTGAGAAGAAGCGCCTGAAGAAACTCACCAGTTTCTCTTTTAAAAACAACATTACAACAATTGTGACATTATTACATAAGATGACAATATTTATAAAATGCAACAAGCAAATAACTGGGCACAGTTTTTTTTACATTTTACCGAGAGACGTATATAATCTCCGGATCCATTACATTACAAAACTTAAAACTACATTTTTAGAGATGTAAAGGGTCTCTAGGCGTCAAAACACGATAAAAAATATAGAAAATAGGCAAACATAGACTAAACTTTATGGAGATGTAAGGAGTCTCCGTTGTCAAAACATTATGTTTTGGAGGTGTAAAGGAACTCCAAACGTCGAAATACAAAATGGGAAACGTATGTTTCACGTCGAGAAATAGACTATTAAGCTAACAGTCATTACAACTAGCTACAGTATACATAACAGGTATGTATTCAGTATGTCAAAATGCAAATAATGAAATAAAATTACAATAAAAATAAATGTAACAATGGAACGATACAGCCCGTAGCAGCGACGCCATCTGTAGGCATCATGTACCTAAACCTCTCCGGGACACTGCCCTATTTCGACGACTGCTGCGACTGATGCTTTGGCCATGGTTCTTTGTCATCCAAGTAATCTTGGACTTTATAATAAGCTCTCTTCAAAAGCGCAGATTTAATGTAATTTTTAAACGAACTATAAGGCAGTTCCCATGCATCTAGGGGTACCTTATTGTAGAATCTAACACAGTTGCCCACGAAAGATTTTCTTACTTTCTGTAGACGGATTTTTGGGACAAACAGCTTATGTTTGTTCCGCGTATTTAAACTGTGGACATCAGACTGCTTTTTGAAGGAGCTGATATTCTTGTGCGTATACATTATCACGTCTAATATGTACTGTGAAGCCACTGTGAGGATTTCTATTTCCTTAAAACGTTCTTTCAGCGAATCTCTAGATCCTAAGTTATATATGGATCGAATCGCTCTTTTTTGTAGAACAAAGATGGTATCTATGTCTGCTGCTTTACCCCAGATCAGTATGCCATAAGACATAATACTATGGAAGTAACTGAAATAAACAAGGCGAGCGGTTTCCACGTTAGTGAATTGCCTTATTCGTCTTATAGCAAAAGCGGCAGAGCTCAGCCGGTTAGCCAAAGTAGATATATGAGGCGCCCATTGCAAGTTGTGATCCAGGGTAAGCCCAAGAAAGAGTGTATTGTTAACAAGATCAAGTTTCTCACCGTTTAAAGATATAGATGTGTCAACCTCTCTTACATTTGGCAAAGAGAATTTCACGCACTTTGTCTTCTTTGCATTCAGAACCAGGTTATTTGCTGTGAACCACTGTAGCACTAATTTTAAGGTCTCATTGATGTGACTATAGTCATCTAGTTGTCTATCAACTTTGAAAATCAATGAGGTGTCATCAGCAAATAAAACTATTTTACAATTTTGTTCTATGTGGTAAGGAAGGTCATTTATATACACAAGAAAGAGAAACGGACCTAAAATCGAGCCCTGCGGTACTCCGAGCTTTACAGTCGAACCACTAGACTCAATTCGGTTAACAACCACTTTCTGAATTCTTTGGCTAAGGTAAGACATGACAAGGTTTAAGGCCTCGGTCGACAGGCCGTAATGCTTTAGTTTGTGAACCAGTGTCTCATGTTCCACACAGTCGAACGCCTTGGAAAGATCGCAAAAGATTCCTATCGCATCTTGTGACACTTCCCACGCATCATAGATGTGTTTAATAAGCACCGTCGCGGCGTCCGTCGTCGAGCGGCCTTTTGTAAAACCAAATTGCTGGTCGTGCAGTAGTTCATACTTGTTAAAATGACGAAGCAATTGGTTTAGTATGACTTTTTCAAAGACTTTACTAAGAACTGGTAATATAGAAATCGGTCTAAAATTCCCAAGATCATCCCTGCTGCCCGATTTGAACAAAGGAATGACTTTACTATATTTCATCAGATCGGGGAAAATACACTTATCTACACAAGCATTAAACACAATGGCTAGAGATGGCGCCACAATATCGATGACAGATTGCATGACTCTGACAGAAACACCCCAAAGGTCCTCGGTGTTTTTCAGCTTCAGGGATTTAAACGTTTTTATTATTTCATAGGGATCTGTATGTTGGAAGTGAAATTCCCTATCATATCTGGTACTAATAGGATCTAGAAAAGAGCTAGCCTTCGCTACAGAAGAATTCAGGTTTACCGTAGTATTCACAGCAATGTTTGTGAAGAAGTTTTGAAAGGCGCCAGCTACGTCCAAGTCTGCGGTCAGGATTTGTTCCTCGACTTTAAGTCGGTAATGGCCTTCACGGGGTTTTGTTTTGCCAGTCTCTGTGTTTATTATGTTCCAGACTGCCTTTACTTTATTTTCCGCTGACTTAACTTTATTTCCTAAGTATAAAGACTTGGCGGCGGCACAAACTTTCTTAAACATCTTCGAATAATTTCTAACATATTCTGTGAAATTATCATCTTGTATGTAGCTCTTCATTTCGTACAATTCATACAATCTGTTCCTACTCTTATGTATACCTGATGTGGCCCAGTCACTAAACCTTGTTTTTGTGCCTCGCTTGAAAGTTTTACATTTGAATATGTCTTTGTGCACGTCATGAATCACCTCTGATAACTCTTTAAAGAGTACGTTAGGATCACTACTGTTAGTCGGGAGCGCAGGAACTCGACAAAGTATGTTATCTTTAAATCGTTCCATGCGACTCTCCGTGATGGGCCTATATGTAATAATTTGCTGTTCGGTATGAACATTTACTTTGAAAAAGGCTTTCTGTCCGCGGTGATCAGAGTTAAAGCAATTAAGAATCGTTTTATTAGTAGCTTCACAATTACAAAATATGTTATCTAGACATGTCGCCGTGCTGGCCGTAACCCTAGTGGGTTCATGGGTTCATTACTTACAATTACTTACAATACAAGAGAATCTTAATTAAATACCTATTGGTTGCGTGAAGCTTACAGATGGAAGATTCCTCGATACTAAAGGATTTGTATTGACTTTAAAGCAGTTTTACTGAAATAATTTTCTCTTGAATATTTTACTCCCATAATCCGTGGAAACACTCGAAAATTCCAAAGCGTCATAATTCCGATTAATCTTCATCTTTATCCGACATCCATTTAGATTCACAAAATCTATGAAGTGATTTTGGGACTCTGCGATTACAAATTATTTCGGTGATATAATATTATATTAGAATTTACCCAATTATCGCATTTTGCAATAGAATAAATTTTAAACTACCACCTAATCAAGTCTCGTGTATTATTTTATTTTACATTCTGATGAATTACAAATCATCACTGCAGCAATATTGCGTCAGTGATTTTTAAATGACTTTTATAATATAAAGACACACTGTTCACAATTTTAATAGAACTGATTTTCTATTCTACAGCGTTTAACTTGCTATAGGTCAGCGCTAAAAGCCATACGTACAAAATTACGTTCAAGTATCAAGATCAACTGTCATTTGCTACCGGATCTTGATAATATGTCCAACTAATTATAGTATGAAGGTCAACTTATAGGTCAAATGCGGCACGTTGATAATTTGTTTGTCAACTCTACAATTTTATAATGGCTTTATTAGGCTTTTTCCGTTCTTTGCTTGCGATTTTGTACGTCAGTTATTAGCTTAAACTAAGTTATAGCATGCCCGACGTTGCGCGATTTTGTACGACGCGAAGATCATTTTCAGATTCCTGAACCGACCCGCCCGAGTTAAAATTCGGCGTTTGACCTTTCTCGAAGTTCGACCTACATAACCATCATATGAAGGGTCCACGAAAATAACATGTCTAGTCACCTTTTTTTGAAAATGATATTTTAATCTCAAAATGTAGAGCTCGCAATGAATTATAACTTACCACTTTACTACAGGATTATCTTAATTTTTTTTTGACTTTCAAAGTGATGGTTGCTATAGTAATTGTTCCTGATGACTAACTTTCAAACTGCTATAAGTCAAAAAGTTACTTAGGTGACTAGACATTTTCTTTATGTGTACCCTTCATATGTCCCAGGCATGTATTCGTCGACAGCTTCACGATTTTTATTAAGTAGATGTAATATATTATATGTCCTAACGACATTATACACTTATGGCAGTTTCAAAATGTTAAACAGCGATTGAGGTGAGCCCAATAGTATGTAATCGTGCATCAGGTACCACACGCTAGCTTAAGGCATTGCATGCTGATGCGTTTTGTAATGGCCGATGCTGCCAAATATTGCAGAACAAGAAGATATTTCACAGAGAAATAGATAGGTACCTTATGATAAACTGAAAGATCTGCTAGCATCTGTAAACGGACGTGGAACGAATCTTGGTTCCAAAAATTAACGACATTGTTTAGGTTAGATGACTGACTGATAAATAAAGAAGGGCACAAAACGAATCCTTGAGGAACTCCTCAATTTACTTCCTCTAAGTCCGAAAGTTGATTTAACCCGACAAAATCTCTGTGGTACTGCAACTACGTAAAAGTGAACGAGCATCATCAGAATATAGCCATGCTCCTTATTTAAAACCCCGTAATTTTCCAAGCAGGCATCACTCTTTTGCCTCTTAACGTTCCCAAGTTGCTGTAATGTCAAACTAAATTACCGTGAATCGCAATCAGTAATAGCGGTGCGCGGGCGCGGCATGAATAGGCCGCTTGCTCCTGCGCTGTGATCTGCGTGCTATTAATCACGGAGGAGACAAGTCATTGGCTTATGGAAGAAAGGCAAGTAGACGAAGCAAATTGGGGTTAGCTTCTGGAGTGGTAACTTTGAGTCATCGATGTTTTACGAGTATTGGAGAGGCCTATTTTGAGAGCATTTCTCCCATGATTTCCGTGGTATTGAGGGCATCATTCGTTCTGGAAGATTTGCACGACATTTTCAGACATCTGGTAGGCGTCGAAGTTGTGTAGTGTCTACCAAAAACTTGAAAAAGTGTCTGATCTGCCAAGTCAATACACCAGAAATCACCTGAGAAACGCCCATGAGGTAGAGCGGTGATATCATCTCAATGATAAGCCGAAAGGAAATTTCGAGTCGGCCACTATACGTGGTGGCGGGGCTGGGCTATTCTTCAAAAATATGTCTGCGACTCATTCATCTGTCTCCAATGTCTCCATACATTTAGTATGAAAAAGTGCCAGATGAATGAGGTGACCGCAGGCATATTTCTGAAGAAATGCCCGGCTATTACTTGATAGAGTAGAAAAGTGATATATAAAGAAGAAGCCGAAAAACGGATTTAATGACAAGCTCAAGGAAGCCCTATGTCCATACGTGGACTGAATTAGAGCAGATTGATAGCGATGACGACTGTTACACGCTTGCTTACAGATAACTTAAAAGTACGACAAGTTGAAGTATACACCAAAAGTTGATTATATTAATTTCACATTTTATATACAAAATATTTCCCAAAAGACGTTTTTGACAGTTACTTTAGCTAGTTAATGTCTGTTATATTAAAATTTATTACAGTAATGACTTGTTGCAAACTCACTTTCAAGCCGCATTTGGTCATGCTATAATCGAAAGTAATACGTGCATGCATATCATTTGTACAAATACTGCGGCCTGCAGCCTAGTTGATCGCGTTTAGTATGATTTATGTCAATGTACTTGTACTTAAAGATTCGATTTCGCTGAAATGTTCTCCATTTCAAATATTAATTGATAAATTGATATGTGATAAATTAAGACCAAAGACCGTTACTGTACATATTAAAACAATTGCAACATAAAAAATTTAAGTGTTACCATCCCTACATCAGTTTTCTAAACAAAGAAATGGCTAAGCATTTAGGGGCATTTAGATAACAGTTAACAAAATCGCATAAATACCTACTCATCACACACTTTTTTTGCTCATTATTGGAAGCCGAAACCTCTAGCTCTGTGGACAGTGTTACTCCCACTAGGCTAAACCTGTCATCAAAATCGTGAAGTTTTAATAAAAAGTCACCTACATGCAGCATACCCCCCCCCCCCCCCAGCCCCCCAACTAATATCAAAAAGTAATATTTTAACGACCTATGAACGTCTTTATTATACAGGATCATGACTTTATTTCAGTCCGATACCATAGAATCCGCGATCCAATTCGCCAATTAAGAATTATCACAGAATACGTAACGTTTTCTCCGGAATGTCATAACAGTAAACACTGATTTAATCATGTTTGATCCGTGGCGGGCATTTCGAATGAATTAAGTGCAGAGCAACAACCCCACTTTCTATAGGCCGTTTCATTCACTGCCAGATCTTCGTTATTTCGCCTGATTACTTTCTCAACATCGTATTTTATCTACTGTTTAATTATAAAACCAGCCTTAAATCTTACGACATAAAGTTTACTTTTCAGAACAATTTTAATAGGAGATCCGAGAGATTAAAAAAGTATAGCAGTCGATTTACGCCACACGCAACTTTTAACGTGATATTTAGAATTATAATTGTTAATTCGCGTAATTGTTCATTATGTTAAAAACACGGTATGTGCATGCGACCGCCTTTGAATGTTTTTTAAATGTGTTTAGACCTAAATTATAGTATGGAGACAGATTTACAACCAGATAACTTGTCGTCTCTGTTTGATTTATCGCTTGGTACTACTATTAATTTGCAAATTCGTAGGGACAGATAGAGGCTTTGTCAGCGGCTACATTAGAGATGTGCCAGTCTCGGCACCGGCTTCGTATTGAACGAGAACGTTCTCGAGGACATTTCCCATACAAAACTGAGAACGTTTCCGAGAATTCCCGAGAAGAGCATAACTTTAGGCTACATACCTGATCGGGTCGGAGGGCGCTGCAGACGGCCAGCAGAGCAAGCGCAAACGCGCTCCACCACACGCCTGCACGCATCCTTGCGCTGGAAAAAAAAACTTGATCAGTCATAGTTGGGCCTGGTCAGTTTACAAATTGTCTATCGTTCGATCGGATAAAAGAATTAGTTCACCATTTTAGTTTCTTCAATTCAGGTGCAAAGATGGTGAAGAACGCACAACTAAATGATCCGTATGCACGATTTGCCGTTTCATTTTTAACGTTATTGGAATCAGAATGCATATTTTATCATATGTACTGTAAAGCACTTATGAAATTTTAAGTTTTAGCGTGCCATGGCAGCCTAGTTCCGCAAAAAATTAATCGCTCTTTACTCGTTCACTCCATTTCGCTCCTACGTACACCGATTGCTACTTCTGAACTAACCGAAGAATCGATTTATGTAGAACTAGTTCCTTTTAGTCCGTGGTAGTTATTCATTATTGGCATGTTGGTATTTGTTTGGTATTTGTATTTATTATATATATCGTCGTCTAGTATCCATAACACAAGCCTTATTGAGCTTACTATAGGACTAGTTCGATTTGTGTAAGATTGTCCCCTAATATTTATTTATAAATTCTTTCTTAGTTCCTGACAGACAAGCCTACAAAGTACTAGATAAAATATACAGCCTTAACTGCTAAGTAGATGACCACCGTTAGCTTTTTACACTCACTTCGCTTTCATCGTAAATTTAAGTATACAATTTTATGATTATGAGCTTTTTGTCATAATGGATGACCAACTTTAACTGATTTACATCTATTGCGCTTGCATAGTAAATTAACTCTATACAATATATGCAGTGGCGTTCACTCTACGAAGACAAAAAGACACTCTAATTTCTTCCCCACTAAGGGAGGCATCGAAATATCTCCGGGTGAAAATACGTTTGTGCCATATCTAGTCGATTTGTATGGAGATGGCTGGATATGGCACAAACGTATTCTCACCCGGCGATATAATGTCATTTATGGATAGGTTGCATATCGTTTAAAAGACAAAAATCTGTGATTGGTTACAAAGCCTATTATTGACTTGAAAATTTCATTTATGCCACACCTGGCCATAAAGCGGCTTTAAAGTCGCTGTCTGGCCAAGTGTAGACATAAAATGATGTACACAACACGGGAGGTAATAAAGAAAGCCCTCGATCGCATATTTACGTCCCTCGCTTGCAGCTCGGGCCGCAAACTTCTGCGATCTCGGCCTTTCTTTGTATTACCACCCTAGCTGTGTAATGTACTATTTCTTCAGTAGGTACTAAGTGCTAGCTCCGCCCCGTTAGTACTTATTCCGAGGGGCCAACTTTGAGCTTCAGTTACGCTTCCATACTTCGATATATTTCGATGGTAGGAAGGTAGAAATTAGAGCCTTGGCAGTTTTTTTCAGGGTTCCGTACCCAAAGGGTACCACCGGAACTCTATTACTAAGCCTCCGCTGTCCGTCTGTCCGTCGGTCACAGGGCTCTATCGTTTGAACCGTAATAGGTAAAAACTTGAAATTTTCACATAATATGTATTTTTATTGCTGCTATAATAACAAATAATAAAATCAATAAAAGGGGGTCCCCATACAAGAAACGTGTTTTTTTTTGTTTTTTTTTTTCATATTTTAATAATGGTAGTAGTTAGATATGGCACAGATAATGTGATTGATATTACTTTACCAGATGTAAATGAAACTTTTTTCCAATTGCGGTTTTTCTAGGGCCTAACCGTAATAATGGGACATATAATGGGACACTTTTTTTATACAGTGTGTAAGTCTAATACGGGCGAATCTCTTAACGGTGGTTAGTATAGGACAAAGTGAAGGTAATTAGATAACATTTACTTAAAGTTTTGTCCATACAAAATAATTCAGCCCGCAATGTAATGCAAACACACTCACGTTAAACGCTCGTTGACAGTTACGTTGACATTTCGGTACCACCGTACCGCAACCATGTTTACAGTACATTGCTGCTGAGAAATTTAAAAAAAATTAATTATGGGGTCGTAAAGAACTGCAACTTAAAAAAAACCTTTTACTTCATGATTACACTAATGAATACTATGTCCGATTTAATTTATCGCCCGTATTAGACTTACACGCTGTATAACTGACGTTTACCTCTTAGCTGTACCCTGCAGATACATCTATACACTTCAGGATGCTCAAAAGTATCTGAAGATGCACTCTAATGCCTTGACAATGGAGTCGTTCAGATGTTTTTGAGCGCCGTGTTTGCCCCGATGTATCTCATGGCGACTGTACGTGTACATTATATTCATTAAATAATCTTTAAATACCGATGGACTTAAAATAAGGAAGTTAATCTAAGAGATTATTGTCGCAACAGGAAATATGAAATTCGATAGCTTGTTTTTCTCACTCATATCAACTTTAAACTCCATACCTATTTCTACGCTTCACAATTTTTTTATTATCATAAATTTCACAATACATATACTGCTGCAAAGAAATTGTGTTATTTATGTTAGCAAATTATGTAATATCCGTCCAGTTGTCGTTTAATACTGGCAATGATAACTGTTAGGTCCTATCTCGAGTGTTTCTAGACTAAAACCCGTTTCATTAGGCCTACCAAGCCCTCACAACGTGACTCAGTGGTCTACATCTGCGTTAGAAAACAGGATTTTCCTTGCGACATTAAAAACTCAGCCTTGTCCAGTTTTTGCGTCAACGTTTTACAAATATTAAAGTGTTCGCTGGTAATTGCAGTCATTAGCATTTACCCGCATAGTTCGAGCGTCAAATTGCTATTCCGCTATTCGATTGAGAATGGCTTCGTTCACAATTTGAACTATTTTTGGACAAAATTGTGTTAGTTCGAAAAATTTGAAAATTAGGTGCACGTGCTATGCAAGCATTTTAGATGTTTTTATAGCTAGACATTTTAAAGGTCGGGTTCAAATCGGTACAGAAGTTTTATTTGTTTACTTGGTTATATGTTGTGTATTTAATGATTTTTAGTAATGAGTGTGCTTACTTTAAGCACTGCATTGTTGTAATCATTAGTGATAATAAATTTGCTTCAAGTTTCGGTAAACGTAATCGTAAATAACATTATGTGTCATCTTTAACGCTGAATAAGTTAAATTTCCAATCGAACTCTAAATAGCAACAGTGAGAAGCCGCAACTAAATGTTGTTTTATTTACTATCGTCCATAAACTCGTCAATAAAATATCTGTAGTCTTACTTTCACTAATAAATAGACGAGTTGAAAAATGTTAACTATGTTCTAGTAATATGAGAACTAAGCAAAACAATTGAGATAAAGTTAGTGAATAACCATGACGTCACCCGTTATCCGTGCAATATAACTTACATTGGTGCTTTACCGCTACAAGTGAAAACAAAAGATAGTTACCCGAAAAAAGTATAATTTTTTACGAAATCTGTATTGCAAGGCACAAAAATCTGTATAATATCTGTACAGTGAAATTTTCGTGTAGGTACTGTTACTGACAGTTATGATAAATTACTGCTATTGGCCGATGTAAAGTCAGGGTTTAAAAGTTCAAATTATGACACGTTAATATTTTGACAACCAAGTATGACAAAATCGGTGACAATAACGCCCTTGTGATGATGTTTATATTGCCAGCTCGGCTTGTTACTGACCAATACAACGAACAATTCACAATACAGACTAACAAAAAACGAGATTCAATTCGCGATCCGAAATCGGTACGAAAATTTTATAAATCGCAAAAAATTATATAAACACATGTCAAATCTGCTGTCTGTGATTTCTTCGAAAATCTGTATAGCTAAATAAATATGTATAACTGGCAGCACTTCTCTTAACGTCTCTTAACCCACCACATCATGAGCATTTGAGCAAGCATGCCACCCGAATATCCTCGCGTTGTACACTCACTGCACTTTAAGAGCACACTGCAACCATTGCAACCGCTTTCCCCGGTCAGTTGCCATGTGGAGCGCTGATGCAACTAATTGTTTACTGATTGCTATTGGTTAAGGATCGCTTTGTATTGTTTTAGAAAAAAGAATACCTAACTCGACAGTTTATAGGCATGCTTTTCACGGCATTCTCTACACTACATGTCACATTTTTTGAAGTGCTAGTAAATTAAGATTTGTAAAAGTGCTCGTTTCACGTTACAAGATTACTACTTTTAGGTAAGATTGACAGCTTCAAATCGATTAGGTTAAAAGGTAAGGTACGGTTTAAAGGTTTTCAACTGACAACCCTTAAATCTATTGATTGAAACTATCACAATTTTCAATTACTATAACTCTACGAAATATCCGAAACGTCGAGACTTTCGCTATTTATATAGGTGCTACTCATAAAATACTAAATTTACGAGGTTGGACTTTACATTTAATCGAGATCAAGATCGGAATCATTCAAGCGATCTATATCAGGTCTATTAAATATCAGCATAAGACGACCGCGACGACGTGTCCGTGCGACATTTATCAACCAATAAGGACGCGTGTACAGTCAGCTGGAGAGATAAGTATACCCCCTGCCATACTACGAATGTATGTACATTGCGCTGCGTTACAGATGCACGTTCCCATAGAGGGTAAGGCATAATTTAAAAATCCTATTATCATACGATGATTCAGCATACCGCTTAAAAGGCATAATAATAAAAACGCATACAAGTTAATTGGCATACCGATTGATTTGGCATACCTGAAATTCGCATAATATTGTTAGGTATAACGAACCCATAAAATTATGCGTCCGGCGTAAATGAGCGTTCTTGAAAAATTATTCTAAGTTCCCGTTGTTCATTGAATCCAAACCTTTTGGAGTTTTCTTACTACTAGGTAGTAAATGCTGGCTGAACCGAACTGCTACCAGAAAAGTAGGTTAGGTCAGAAGTACGACCCTTACAGAAACGAATAGCTTCCAGAAGAGTAGGCTAGGTTAGGTTGGAACTACGACCCCAACAGAAACAAACTGCCACCGGAAATGTAGGTAAGGTTAGGTTAGGTTAGGTTAGGTTAGGTTAGAACTACGAGAGGAGTTCCGCCGCGAGGCGATCATGGAGTGGGGGATACGGTTGGAGCATCCAAGCGCAGGCATCCGCACAGTGGAGGCAATCCGGCCAGTCTTGCTACAGTGGCTGGACCGGGAGCACGGTGCTCTCACCTTCCGGCTCGTGCAGGTACTCTCGGGGCACGGCTGTTTCGGAAGATACTTGCACAAAGTCGCCGGAAGAGAGCCAACAGAAGAGTGCCATGAATGCGGGTACCCGCAAGACACGGCGCAACATACAATGGAGGCATGCCCAGCCTGGGCGCAGCAGCGTGCCGGCCTGGTGGCAAGTGTGGGGAACGACCTGTCGCTGCCAGCTGTGGTCAGATCCATAGTTGACAACGACAGGGCGTGGCAGGCGGTCCTCTCCTTTTGCGAGGAGGTGATGCGACAGAAGGAGACCGCGGAGCGGGCCAGGGAGGATGATGAAGCGTCCGACCAACGGCGCCGCAAGCGCGTTGGGCGCAGACGGCTGGCGCACGATCGCCGCCTGCCCCCGTAAAGAGGATCTCCGGGTGACAGTCACGGGGACGGCTGCCACCCATCGGAAGAGGTCCTCGGGATGAAGGGCGTGCCGGGTGTCCGGGCACGCCCCCAATTGGTGGAAGGGGGAGCACAGAACCCTCCAGGGATGGGTCCGTAAAGGGACAGCTGCTGGCGGAGTTGCGGTAGATTGCGAAAGTGTACCCGGGACTCCGCCGTCCAAGGCAGCGTGAAGGACACCCAGGTTTTTTAGTCGGTAAGAATCCGACATATCCACGCCGTCTCCCCGTGGCGGCGTGGAATCTTATGCAAGATTTTTCCTGGTTAAAAAAAAAAAAAAAAAAAAAAAAAAAAAAAAAAAAAAAAAAAAAAAAAAAAAAACTGTCGACGCGTTGCGTTGACTTTGCTAGCCCTTGGCCTTACTTTCGGTTGGCCAGGGATGCGGTAGGCAGAGGGCCTATGATCCGGTCCCGGAGGCTAACCCTTCCACCCTGACGGTCCCTCGGCGTGTCCTCTGCAATAGCAGAGTTCACTGCTGATAAGGGATGGGGGTGTAGTGGTGGTTTGGTTGAAGGGACGTTTTCCCGGATACCATCCCCACTACACGTGGTCACGGGGCAGGGGCGTTTGTCCTCCCGTGGCGGCGAGGGAGGGACCGGGACACCGTGTGTCTGGTGCCGGTCCCTGCTTCCCCGGGGGACGGCCATTTGGTCGGGGGGAGCTGGTGAGGGAAGGCACACTGGCCATGCTACAGTGTGCCTTTTTCGGAGAGGGTCCGCCCTAGGGCGGAGGTGCTGGTGATGGCGTGGCGTTAGTAGATTCCCATGCCATCACCGTGAAGGCACAGGTCGGTAGCATCCCTGGGTTTTAGTGGGTAGGCCAATCCCTTCAGGAGCGGAGAGCCCCACATAACCAATACGTAACATCTGGCTGTCACCCCCGATAGCCTTAGGTTACGTAGTGGTATGCAGTTTTATGCATTTCCCGGGGTCAAAAAAAAAAAAAAAAGGTTTGAACTGCAACCCCAACAAAAACGAGGTGCTACCAGAAATGTTTATTAAGTTTGAACTGCAACCCCAATAGAAAAGGAAATTCCACCTTCCGATAAGGCGTTTTAAGATATATAATTTAATATTATGCGAATATACAATTATGCCTAACAACGGTATGCGTTGTCAAAATAGAAAAATGTACTGTATGCGTTTTAATATAGACCCTCCCATAGGCCGTTACATGTCACATCGCGCGCGAAACGTATAGCAGCAAACTTATGCTAGCTGAACTGATGAAGAATGTAGTCGTATAACTTTATTTTTATTGTAAAACGTCATGGTCGATTAGCTACTAATATTCGATAGAAGAGATCATCGAATATCATGCACTTGGTGAGACAAAGTTCTATTTGACTGTGACGTTTTTAGTGAGATGAGTTTTTATTTTATCAATATTACTACTCACATTATAAAATCATCATCAATATAGAAAATAAAAAATCTCATAAACTTTGTAAATGTGAGAACCATCTAGCCTGACTTCAGCCTAAATTAAATATTTATATTAGTAAATATTCGAAAGGTTAAAACAATAAAACCCGATCAAGGCATGCAAGACTATAAAACGGTTTCAGAATTGCTAGATTAAGAGCGGATTATACTCGTACTATAGAACTGGAAGTATGGGAAATATTCGTCAAATCGCACTTAGTAACGCTAAGTCCCAACTGTCATGAACCTGCATACAAAACTGAACTCTAATTAGGTAAAGATACGCTTGAAAACGGTTAATTAGAATTCGGTTTTTGTATTTTTAAGCATGCCAAATGTTAGTACTTAGTAAAAAAGCTAGAAGAACACTAACATCGGTATACTTATCTAATAGTTTCGTCTGTAACCTGGTCGTTTTTTATATATTATAGATAATAATACCATTGTTCATAGTAAGTACAGTCTGATTGTTTATAACTGTCATAAGCAATAAAGAAGTTTTTAACCTCAATACGCACCTGTTTGCCGAAAAATGGTTTGTGAATAAAGTAACCCTAAGTTAAAAATTATCAAAGTGATGACCTGTTGTCTTCAATTGCTTTATTTACGAGCAAATAGTTATTTACAGCACAAAAGGTGCTTTTTTTCAGTTAGAAACATATTAGGACACCTCTAGAGAACTGACTGTAAGTAAGTTGGTTATAGATTTAAGCGGGCTAGGTTTCCGCAATTCGACGCCAGAAATGTGTCTAATTTTGCGTGTAAGATTGTAGGTAAAAGTTTATTGCACACAATAGCTACTTACGAATCAATCCTCCAATCAACATATGATTTGGAGCATGGAGTTAACATCTATATCAGGCAGGTAATGCCAGTAATTATAGACAAGTACTTTCTCCGTTTTCCTTCTAGCCCGCCCATACTGGTCCCGGTCACTCACTCTTAGGCTATGAGACAAATATTGAAGGTAAGAGGCCTGTAGGCTTATGATGGTACGCTTTGTCACGCGATAAATAAATGATAAAGCATACGTCACTCTCACACACATATTGTCAGAACGTGACAGATGCTTTATCATTTATTTATCGCGTGACAAAGCGTAGCATCATAAGTCTACTGGACGCTTTTAAATGTTTATGCCACAACTGGCCATAAAGTGCGCGTACGGAAAAGGTCGCTTTCTGGCCAAGTGTAGACATAAAACGATGTACACAACACGGGAGGTAATAAAGAAACCCCTCGATCGCATATTTACGTCCCTCGCTTGCAGCTCGGGCTGCAAACATCTGCGATCTCGGCCTTTCTTTGTATTACCACCCTAGTTGTGTAATGTACTATTTCAATCCAGGTTATGACAAATGTATTGATAATTTTAACCGACTGCTTGAAGTATTGATAGTTTTGTTGGGTTAAAAAGGATCATCATCATCAGCCTATACACTATAGACGTCCCACTGCTGAGCTCAAGCCTACTCTCATGAAGTCTGCATGAGAATTAAAAGGGATGCAAAAATCTACTCTCTTTACTTATATGGTGTGTGTGACCTAAATGGAAAGAACGCGTTTCTTCCTTACTGAGTCATTTCCAGATACTGGGTGCATACAAGCATAAATGTTTAATACTGAAGTGAAAAACTTAATATACGTCTCGGGCAAAACTCGAATCCCCATCCCCAATGGCTCCAAACCAACATGCGCTCTTCTGAACTAGTCGTTTCACCTTATAATACGCCTTAGGGAAGCTTTTATTATGATTTTTAGCAATTGTTTCTGTTTTAAAATAGTGTGCAAATATAAATTTGTATTTAAAAAAAATACCTAACACATGAATATTGATAACACTTAACATAGCTAAAGTGAACAATAATTGGTGCACCGAAAGTGAAACCAACAGTGTGCTTGTAACACTTACTAAACTCGGCCGAAACAGCGCGCCAATGTGCTTAAACTATTACGTTTGGTATTTGATACGGCTTTTCATTGTAACACCATATTGATTCTAAACGATTATTTACAGCTGCTATTGGTTTAGGTTTAACAATAGGGGTCGTTTATAATATATAACCTAGCTACTCTAAATTGTGTCAGCTTTCCGATAATAAGGTACCAATCTTCGCTTGGTTATGGAAATTTGAAATGTTTCATAAATTTGCCATCGTTATGGTTCGCAATTAAATAAGTTTCTGTCAATATTTTGTTGGTTCTTTTTTGAGACAAGCTTTACTTGGCAACTGTACTTTTTTCTGTATATTCGAAACTACAAATTACATGCCAAAACTAATGAAATCCAAACACAGTGGATTTATTTTACGTAATTTACTAGATGATTTTATGGTCTTCCGGCTCCATCATCAGATCAGCTCGATGGTGGACCATAATATTGCATTGTTGCATGAAAAATGGTTTGCGAATTTTGAAACTACAATTTACATACATATAAAAAGGACCGGATTAGAAATGAGTATAAAAGAGGAAGTTTGAAACTGGCACCGGCGACGGAAAAGATGCGCAGCAGTAGGTTAGCTTGGAATGGGCATGTAATGAGGAGGGATGAAAGTCATATAGATAAAGTAGTGTTAGGGATGAGTGTCGAGGAACGGAGAGTAGTTGGTAGGTCAAAGAAGCGATGGATGGATTGTGTGAACGAAGACATAAGAAAGAAAGGAGTAATTGCAGAGATATGACGAATGATAGAGGAGAATGGAAGGGAAAAACGTGTTGTGCTGACCCTACGTGAAGTGGGATAAGGGCAGGGAGATGATGAAGATGATGATGAACTTCCATACATACAAACTGGCATACGAAAACGAGCCATATCACAAAATGTTGTATTGCATAAATCAATACAATACCGATTCGTTGGCATTAAAAGCAAACAAAGGATTTATCCAAATTATAATATTAAAACAGATCGTAATCGTATGACAGGAAGATGCTTCGAGCGACTGAGGAATGTTAAATACTGTTAAATGAAAGAACAATAGAAATGTCACGGCCAGACACAATGGTACTCGTGCGCATACACGATTAATCTCTGTATTCTCTAGCGTTGATGAGCGTGAATATCGCATCATTTGTTAACTTTTTTTTTTTCAAAACGGAGGAAATTCTAAGATCGTCGATCGTCGATTTTTTTATACCTATATCGATATCTGGCTGGATAGATTTGGAAAATTCTCTTTTTTGCTCGAAAGGATATACTCCCAAGTGGTCTCATCAAGATTTAACCATGAAATCTTGGAGAAATCGAAGGAATTCTTCAAAAATTATACTTAGGCATGCCTATAGCGCTTTGGGTACTTTTTGTTGCATTTTTTGAATTGAACATATTTAATTTTTAGTACTTCTTTTTAATTGTTATGAGAACAAATGAACTGTTAACACGGTCAGCTTAGTTGACAGTGTTCGTCCTTCCAAACGTAGTAGATACTGTAACTTATGGAAAAATCACTATAACAAACTAGAGCAAAGTGTACGAACCAACGGCAACGGCACGTGTGCCGATGACTGGCGATAAAATAATTTGGAACAAAGGGAGATAAACGAAAAAGGTTCGCCATCTCTGAGAAAGATAGCTGTCAATTTTCTTATCATAATATCTTGCCGTTAGCAAATAGTTAAGAAAGTACATTAACTTACGAGTCTGATGCTGTAACTGCTGCGAGTGCGTGTCAAGTCAAATGTGATCAAGCTGAGTATCTTAATTTCACTTAAGTTCACAACTAGCTACTGCTAGTAATTAAAATGAAATGTCACTGTCATTGTTGTTTATCACTGGATATTAAGCATCACTTAAAGAAAAGCTTATCTTGATTAAGGGAAAAAAATAGAATACCAAGAAACTTTGCACTCAATAAAACGAAGATTAAAAAGTAAAGGAAGGAACTACAGGCGGTCTCAAGATTCTACATAGCTATATATCTCGTTGCATTTTATATTAAAAATATTGTGCATTATCCGTCATGCGATTTCAAGGAAAGCTATCTTTAAAACGGAAAATATGAGCCGTATTATCTGTAATGTTACATATTACACCTAACGTAACCATAACCTTATCATAAAGGTACTGAAATAAATGAACTTAATTCAATATTAACTAGTCTCTGATATTCTGAGGAAACAAAGAAACGTGGGCTTAAAATTCTTAACTAAAATGAATGGTGTATGTTTAACAAATTACTCTCAAATATAGCTCTATAGAATCTTGGATTTTAGATGAATCTCGATGGTATGAGGACTGACACTGTCAGGATTCAAGAAGGATGTACCACACTTCACTACTGTTCAACATACAGTAAGCCAAAATTACATCGCCTTGCCAAAGGACATGTTCGTGTTCGCCCCACCACTTGTTGTAGGGGTTAATTGTCCATTACGCTACCTATCACTTTACAATTATAATTTACACAATAAATAATAACTTCGGCAGTTTCTCTCGCGGTGTTTAGCGACAATTTAATGCGATTAAGCAATCAATGTTTTCTTTTATGGTGGGAATGACGGAAACTTTATGTATTCAAGTGACACAGCAGGAAATATCACGGAAGCGATAGAAATATATACTACTAGAAAATGCCCGCAACTTCGTCCTGAGGTGAAATAGTCGGGTACCTAAAAATTTAAAAAACCCGCGACAAAAAAAGCTCCAAAAAGTAAAAAATAATATGTCATCATGTAAAGGGCCCTTCTGTTTTAGTACTGCATATAATAGGTCCCAAGTGGATGGGGTGTGTTCACGGTGGCTTGGTGGTGGCTTACAGCATTTTGAAAAAAGCTGATATTCTTCAAACTACTGGATCGATTTTTACCAAACATCGCTAAGAACACCGGCAAGGAAACCTGCTTTCAAGTAAAATAACCGCATCGAAATCGGTACATCCGTTCGAGAGCTACGATGACAGATACACCGAAAGACACACAGCCAGACAGACATTGGCATCAAACTTATAACACCCCTCTTTTTGCGTTGAGGGTTAAAAAGTATCCTATGTGTAAACCGAGGTCAAAATCTACCTGTATACCAAATTTCATAGAAATCAGTTCGGTAATTTGTGTGTGATGGGCGCACACACGTAGTCTTGTTCCCATTTTATTATAAGCTGTCTCGGGGAACTTCGTTCCTTCGTTCGTTAAATAGATAATAGATGTATGTATCACAAAGTAATCTAAATCTGCTCCGGCTTTACTAAGAATATATTTGACGCCACGCCACTGGTATGTATAGATAGAGAGACTGAGGGAGTCATCTTTATATTACATCACCCGCAATATTGTCTTGCTAAATATTACAGAAAATTGACCAAAACGAAGCAGACATTTAATACATGGTTAGTTTCTTCATCGTTCTGTTATCCGACAAACATCCATATCCCATATACAGGGTGGGAGGGACTATACCGACAAACTTTAACTATAGATTCTAACAACTATTAGGAGTAAAAAAAGTTATGTGATGTATAGTCGAAAAACGCTTACTTTCAGAGATATTCATTATTTTTTAAATGAAAACTCCCAAGTGTGTAAGAAGCCCTAATAAATGTGACTAAGAAAGTATAACATTTTTTTTTAAATCCTTTAACTAAACAGCAATTAACCTTCGCAGTATTTGATGGTAAGCGACTACGAGACCAAAAAAATTGACCTTTCGTTTCCATTTTAGCTTTTTTTTTCTTTTTGATAACTTTTCCTCCAGTAAGGACATGTTTATAACGAGGGGCTGAATTTACTGATTTATTTTGTTCCATAAGACTATTAATGTAAAATGACAATATTCGACCCATGTTGATATAACATTATTTACTCGTCACACCACCAGGAATTCATGGCTAAAGTATGTCGGTATAGTCCCTCCCACCCTGTATATGCAAAAATAGCTTTATAAATGAGTCAATATCCCAACGAAAAGTTAAGGTGGGAAAAATCAGAGCCTAATTTTCTGTTCAATCGAAATGTATTTCCATCGAGATTGTGTGAAAGTCTTGATGTCGCTACTATGGGATCTGAAATTAAAGTAAGGAACCAAAAATAGTCCAAAACGAAGATGAATATTTTAATGAAATTTGGTAGAATGAATGAAATACAATAAAAAAGTATTTGTTCGGATAACATATCCTACAACGGTACTATATTATATCACAATACAATCAATTAGTATACTTATTCTTTGCATGATTACTTATTTCCAAAAAAAACACGCAACCATGATTGCCCACGCAATGCAATGATTACGCGAGTGTCATTATGCATTAATGGTTTAATTGGAGATGCCGAAGATAAGCAATGAGGTAAAATAAATGATCATAGAGTCATAAGGTTTCTTTTATTGTTTATGTAGGGTTGTCACTTCCTTATGGCAACGTTTTCGCAATTAATTGTTTTATTGCATTTATTTATTTGTGATTGTGTAATATGTTCTAAAAGGTAAATACATTTTGCTGTTTATTATCTTCCACACATTTGCTTTCTAATCTTTGTACATGTTTTTAGTAGGTAAAGTAAACCTCTTAGTGTTTAACGCCAATGGTTAGTGTGAAGATATTTTGAGACAAAAAAGATTTAAATAAATATTTATCTTTTCTTAACTGTAGGTGCATATTTTTATGTAAAAATGGCAACTTAAGATTTTAAACGCCTTCCTTAACTATTTTATTAACAGTATAGTTGGTATTTGTAGATCTTTTTGTAACTAACTCTATTTTAGCCTACTTAGAAACAAGGTTTTTGTCTTCTCTTGGGCTCTTTTTTTCCCCCTTTCGATTTCTCCTTTCACCACTTGCTCTTTCATCAGACCCTCAAAATAGTCTATCATAATGTTATATGGTCGTCCCTGTGACAATGTTAGTTGTACGTGTAAAGCTTCATAAGAATAAGTTTTGTAGATGTAGTTGAAAAAGCTGTCACAAGATTTGAATCCAACAAAGATACGAGCTCTAGCTAAATAAAACTGATTAAAAAATCCCATCATTGACAACCCTATTCATAAAGTATTGCTTACATAGTAGCCGTAGCGTGCATTGGGCGACACCTCGGTTATCTAACAATGCAATTATACTGAGATCCCACTTTGTTCCGCCGCGCGCGCATCCAGTACTCGGCACCTTTATCCCATGGCATGGATAGGTGCCAATTGTTCTATAAAATGAAACTGCAACTTGACCAGCAGAATCACAGAAATACATACTCTCGTGCTAAAAAGAAGTGGCGGCGACCTACTTTGCACGCTTTTAACTTCAGTTGCCGTCAATATTATTATCAGATTTTCAAATCTGATAATAACGGTATGCTTAATTGTTCAAATACCACCAAATGAAATGGAAAATTTATGTTTTCCATCACTAAATCACACTTTTAGCGTCAAACGCCAAGCGAAAAACATTACACGCTGGGTTGTCATACAAACCGACGGTTTTTACCCCCACAGGAGTAATAACCCCCTGTTCCTCCAGATTCCTAACCCTTAAGGTGTCACAACCTTGCAATAGTCACAAACGACCTTGAACGTACCCGTCGACAATGGGCACAAATTCGCCCGACCTTGCCTTTGTCTGATACATCTATTCAATGCAGTTATAACGCATTAATATCGTAATAGAACAACAGTATGCAATCCTATTGTTAGTTCGGTTGATGCTCGAAGATTGGATGTTCTAGTGATAGTGTCAGATTTAATACTAATCTCCTGTTATTCAAAAGAATTAAGGTACTGTATGTCCATACAAAAGCCACGATTTTGTTCGTGTTTGAGAAAATAGTTGATATCTGAACTCTAAAGACTCTAAAGGCATAATACGAGTTTAAGATGACGTAGGTAATCACGAAAAATCTTTTCGAATTTAATTTTAATTGATACAAAACTGATTACAAAACGTTGAATAACGTTTGACAAAATTCGTTTATGACCATCATGATTCCTTTAAATTCACACATAATATCTTATTTATTATCTACGTGCGCTTAAATCTACAGATCTAAAGAAATCTGCAAAATGACGGTGCGAATCAAGGAAGGCCATGCATGATCCATGATGCCAGGCATGATCAATGAAAATCCGATAAACTAAGATTTGTGTACTTCCACTGTAGTCTGTGGCGACACCCCTGTCATCTGTCAATTCTGGCATGTTCTACATCGCGCTATCGAAGTTTTTTAAATACAATTGCCGCCCAGCTCTCATTGGACTTCGGCCCCCAGGCACAACACCCGCCTAGAGAGAGATCTCTCTATTGTCCTCTCTTACCACAAGTCTGTAGACGGTTAATTATATACAGAACCTCCTCCACAAATTGGCCTCGCACCTCATCACTCCTCAATAGAGTCGTCTCTCCTTCCGTACATTCAGGTACATTGAATGGCAGACAGCTAACTGCTTCCTATAACTATTGGATTACCATACAAAGACGTATCCTTGATCTGTCTACATCGTGTCGCCGAGACTTGGGGTTTGGATCTGTTTTTTTAGGGTCTAGACGTGTGGCTGCAGTTATTACAAGCCTTTGTTATTATATTATCGCACAGTTTCTCGATAGCGACTTTGTTATTAGTACAACTGGGCTATAGTTAGTGGCCAGGGGTCACCAAATGGCGGACCGCGGTCCGGATCTGGACTGGCGACCTATTTTGTGTGGACCTTAAGTACTGCTACTAAGAAACGGACCGCGATGGTTGGCTTAATTTTGTTTTAAAAACCGGACCCCTGAAGAAACCAATTGGTGACCCCTGTACTAGCCCTTTGAATAAGTATATTGTATTTACTGATCTATGTACTGTACTAGATCCTTCTATTTGGTCCTGTGTTTGTCTTTGAGTATCGAAAGTTATTGTTTTTTTTATGGAATTTGATATCAAAGCTGTTGCAATTACAGAAAGCGAAGGTGGTCATAGGTACAGAACTCATCACCTAAAAGAATGTTTGGACTCCAATTTTATAGGATTTTTTGATCATTGTATAAACAACTGGTACATAAACTGTTTGATGCGTCAATCCACGGACGGATATACTTAAATACCTACTTATCCAAAATTGCCTGTAGCATTGATGGTGAACCATTCGCAATTTAGCAAATGTGCACGCGGCAAGATATATCGGACTATCGAACACGGTTTATTGAAAAATATGGCACATCACATAAATAAAAAATATTTACCATCCCTGGCTTATAATTGCAGATCTTTAACACTCCCGCACTCTATTCTAGAAGAATCGTGTCATAGGAAATTTCATTTATCGCACATGTGCATAACCAAAATGGTTCCAAAACGCATCCGCTCCAAAGCTTCGCTTTCTCGCTATAACATATCAATGACACTTTCACGATCAGCTAATGACCGCGGTAAGATGGTGGATTGATGACTGAACTGACAGCTTCGCTTTACTACAAATTACATAATCAGTCACTAAATTTTTCCACTAATAGTTATATTACCTATACGTGGTTTTATCATTTTTGGAAAAGTTCTAAGTTTTTTGTAATGAAAACGGATCACTCACGTTATACGAACGAGACATTCACTCGACAGTTTCGGGAGCATTTGGCATTTCCTTAATCATGAGTAGAGACCGAATTTGAAGTAGCGATCTCATTATTAATATGGATATGACTGGTATAATTTATTATTTTTTCTACACACAAAAATAATGTAACTTATCGGAGCAAAAAGTAAAAACCTTTTTGGAAGCTTTTGTAAATATTGGGCTAAAATTATGGTGATAATAAATAAAAACATCGTTATTTAATTTTTGAAATAGTTTATTTCTTTAAGTTCTTCTTCTTTAATATTTCCTCTGCACAATGCACTGTAAAAATTAAGACCTTATATAACCAACATGACATGATTGTATTTAACAAATTGCACTAGTCATATCCATATTAAATATTGAGATCGCTACTTCAAATCCGGTCTCTAATCATGAGTGGTTCGGTAGTCGCCGGGCAGCGTTCGCGACTACTCATGATTAAGGGAATGAGGAATGCCGAATATCGAGTGGATGTCTCTGTGTGTGTGTGTATAGCGTAAGTGATCCGTTTTTATTTCGATATGTGTGGGTCTCACGGTGGTTTTTTAAGTAAAATTCTAAGTTTTTTCCAATGCGATTTTCCTCGAAACTGCGGTTGACCCTGATTGGTTACTTTCTTCAGCAGGAAAACTTATACTGGCATAGGTCTCTCGCAAAGAATGCCACTATGGGTGGTCCACCGCCACCCGTTGTATTCATCATCATCATCATCACCAGCCTATATACGTTCCACTGCTGGGCACAAGCCTACTCTCATATACGAGTGCGAATGGGCTATAGTCCCCACGCTGGCCCACTGCGGATTGGTGAAATGAAAATAAAATAAAATACTATATTAAGTGCTGGGATATCCTATTGAGCAAAAGTTCCTTAAATACTTTTATAAACCTGTTATAAACGTGTTACATTTAAAATACTTCTGCTATGGAACCCAGCTCGCACGCAACAGTATTAAGTAAAATGAAATTGTAACGCAATCACACATTTCATGGATACGAGTGTCAAAAAAAATTTAAACACTTTGGTTATGATAATGTTTATATAATGAGGCTAAATGTACCTTAAATTAATTCTAAATCCACTACGTAACGATAGAAAACGTAAATAACGTAACACGATTGGTGAGAATAAAATCACAGATAAAAGTATCGTTATTCGCTTATTTAAGCTCAACTTTACACTCGGTGCAAATCTATACAATTAAGACCTCTGAACTCGAAACAACCAACGATACTAGAGGTCAAAATATGTTGGTTGGTTTCTGCTATAGGTAAGTTTGGAAGTCCAGCATCATGATCTCTGATCACACAGAGTTAGTATGAGGAAACGGATCAAGTTACAATAGTGGTGTTGCATCGAACATAAAAAGTGAACATCATAGTTCGCGCGCGTTAAAAAGACATCAACGCGCACTGTTCCCGTATTAGCAAAGGTCGTTGTATTTGTTACCATTATCTGATGGAGAAAAAAAAACGGTAAGTGCAAAATAAGTACTTTCCAAGCCCATATTTCCGTCTACTTAAACTTAGGAACTTTTGTATCTGGTTAAAGTATTGATAAACGCCTTTTTGAAAAAAACCTACAGGTATTTTGCTTTTATTAGCAGTACCTAACTATTAAATACGTTGTAATTTTCTTGAATCTACGTTATCGTACTCTATGCCATACACGATGCAAGTAACTGGAGCAAGTAGCTAAATCCGCGAGTGCATACGTCAGTGGGCACGAATTAACATATAGCTTATATAAATACACTTTCGATTCAAATCAATAATGTTTAATGAATATCAATTTACAGACATCCCAAATCATCTAAATCCAGACATACGTTTTCAGTAGTCTCTAATTTTTATGCAGAGTTAAAAGTTTATGAGAATCATCATTTGTCCCCGTATAGTAAATAGTACATTACACAACTAGGGTGGTAAAACAAAGAAAGGCCGAGATCGCAGATATTTGCGGCCCGAGCTGCAAGTGAGGGACGTAAATATGCGATCGAGGGCTTTCTTTATTACCTCCCGTGTTGTGTACATAATTTTATGTCTACACTTGGCCAGAAAGCGGTGTGGCATAAAAGCTTTTTTTGATAACCAATTTAATTTGCTCCATTCCAATATTTTGACCAATAAAAAAGTCTATGTCATTGCACGGACCTTCTTCTTCAAGATTCTTCAAAAATGTTTGCGAAGATTGTTATATTTTTTCATTACGTGTCGAATCGGTCAAACACCGCGCAAAAACTATCAAATTTAGGTATACATGTTTTAGTTTACTATACCGACTGCACTGTAGATCAATACTAATACCTAATAAATAAATAGTACGGAGCTAGATTTAGAAACATGCACGATTGCACGAGTTACCATAAAAAATACTGAAATAGCTATACATGTGCCCAAAATGGGATCGCCTTGTTTCCCATAAAGTTATAAGTACTACATATTGTGTTAGAGAATGTCTGTGAGGTTCTGTGAGGCGATGGATACGCGTCAATCGACCATGTTAATTTGTGTAGCTGTAAGATTGGATTATTGTAATATTTGTTGCTTTGTAATTTTTGTATCTACAAGTCTGATTCCCACAGTGTCCTAGTTTTAACTGTAATTCTGTGTGTAATATTGAATAAATGAAAAGAAATAAGTGATAATGTATTGTTAGTCATAATTATCGAAAGTCATACAGTATGTGTTTTTCTAGAACGGTAATTATTTTAGGATATTTAGCATATAGAAAACAATATAGGTTAGGTTAAGTTTGTTTTATAACCAGTGGCGGATTTACCAGCAGGCTGAGTAGGCTGGAGCCTAGGGCGGCAGATTTTTAGGGGCGGCAAATTCGGGGGCCAATATTTTGTTTTCTTACAAAAATGAAATAGGTTTATGTAAATATACCTACTAGGCTAATCTAGTACTAGCCTAGTAGGTAGAAATCGACACTAAAAATGCTAAAATGCAAACGCAAAGCATGATATAGTTTTGATTTATTGGTATGTAGCGTAGTGTGAATGCAAATACGTATGTAACTTCGAAAAACTTGTGTTCGCTGTACACCGCGCGAAAAACTGCGTAATTTTGATACTTTTTATTCTAAGCTTAGAGTCTAAGCCCATGGACTAAGCGTTTTTCTACAATAAAATTCAGTAGCTTTCTATAGTAAGTTAAATTTGAATCAAGTTAAGTCCAACCGCTGCTTTATAAACACTATACGCGCACTAACTAAACTATCTTCTTCGTCGGTATCACTCTTGACAGAGTGGTAGTGGTCGTCATTTCAGGTGTCGGTGGCACGCGCGCAGCGAGCATAAGTTTTTCGAAGTCGCAAATATGGATTCTTGTATCCCACTTGACACAACTCTGCCGCCATAACGCAAAAGGGCACATCTAACATTTTTATTCGACACTGAGTTCTATACATATTCGGAATCAGTAAATTTCACTGATTCCGAATGTGTATACAAATCAGTGTCGAAATAATATTTTATGCAACACTTGTATAAGTAGGCTCAAAAATGCGAATGGCGCGAGTTGCGATACGAGCCGCCGCGGCGGCGAGTATCGCAAATAGAGACGCCATGAGCGTTTTTTGACTTAATTATACAACGTTGCATACAATACTTTTTCAACGACTAGGTTTTAAAGTACAAAATTAAATTAAACAAAGCAAATATAACTGACAGTATGTGTCTATGGGATTTTTTTTTAATTTGTCGAATACTCGCTACACGCAGCTTTTTTTATGTTGGCATCAATGAATTTAGTTCGGAAAGTTTAGTTTTTCTTAAAAACCGTAGGAATTTAATTGTTTGTTAAGTTGGTAGTTGTGCATTTGTATCGTAAAGTTAGAATTGAGCGCTTAATTATTTCCCTTTACATTATTTACAAGATTATTCGTACCAAAATCTAAGTACCAGTCAGTTACCCACGCTCACTTAGACGACTGCAGTTCCGTTGTTTATAGCTCGATTTTAATGATTTAAATTTCATTAGAAAGGTGATAAATGTATATATTTTTCTATAATATTCTAAATTTCCATAATCCTAACGGTTTCCGAGTTTTTCAAAAAAGTTTGATTTTACAAAATTTAGTTTTTTGAAAATATTTCATTTGGTTTTAGGTGTATTATTGAATCCTTAGTTTAAAACAATTGTTCATTTAATTATCTTTCATTTGAGACCCTATTTGAGTAAATCGGCCCTGTAGATATCTAAACATAGCGTAAATAGAATAGGCCCGGCCGCCATCTTTGTTACGTCATAGCTACCCCCTCCATACACCTAGGAAGTGACTACCGCACTTTTTATGTTCAGGAAAATATGCTGAATAAGTACATACCAGTAGTTCGTATGGCGGAGATGAGTCACACGAAAATCGTTATTTGAAGACTATTTTTACAAATGGGTCCCACTCTATTAGGAACAGTGCTCGCCTGCCGGCTCGGGCTGGGCAATACATCCACGACTGTAATAACCAAACCAATGTAGCCCACTCGTATCAATGTACTATAATAAGTATTTTGCCGCATGATTTTTTTTTCATATTGGTGGTGTAATTAGGAAGATAATGCTCATATCACAAATCAAAACATAACTTCATGATTGGTCAGTCGGTAGGGGGCGGCAAAATTTGAATAGCCTTCTGGCGGCAAATCTGTAAATCCGCCACTGTTTATAACAATTCTGAAAACTTAACGGTTTCGTAGATAATAGGTTCTATGACTTTCGATAATTATGACTAACAATACAGTATGACTTTTAAAAATTATAGTAGTCAATATAGACCCGCCCAAAATATTAGAGGAGTTTCCTCAATGCCTCAAGGATCCTATTATCAGAACTGCATTTTGAAAAACGTGGGTACAATCTGGAAGTATATAACCTTTCAATTAAAAAATATTGTTTTTAATAGGTCCGTAAACGAATTTCATCATAACTTAGAAAGTCAATATTTGTCAAGAGATTAGATTAGATGCTGACCCTGACCCTGACCCTGATGCTGACCACGATCCCCAGACATGAGGGACCGACTATTAAGAAAAAGAAAACAACATAGAGCAGGGGTTCCCAAACTTATTTACACTTCGACTCCTTTGTCAGGTTGTAAACTTTTTGCGACGCCCTTGTAAACTAAGACACGTGCGGGTCGTTATAGGTTTAACTTACGGCGACTTGAAACTCCCGTGTCGCGACGCCCCTGGGACAGTGTCGCGACTCCCTAGGGCGTCGCGACGCACAGTTTGGGAAACCCTGACATAGAGAGCCTCCCAGTTGTGAGGTCAGTTAAAATACAGTCGTACTGAGAACTTCTGTTTTTAAAATCGGTAAAATATAAAATTCGATCCGAATCGATAGCAAGGCCACGGCGGTAAACGTGTATAAATATAAGAATGTGCATCTGTCTGTATTCTACTTTCTCTTCCTGTCAAGTTTTTGCTGCTCCTTTTTACCGACTGCGAAAAAACGAGGCTCATCGAAGTTAAATGTCAGTGGATATTTCAAATACTGTAATAATTCTACGGTATTTATGTGAATTAGACTTGGAGTGTTTTGTAAATTATAACTGTTCTATTATTTTTTGTATGTCTTTCCCGTTGACGGGATAATGATGTCCCCTTGGAAGGCGTGCGCGGGATCGTAGCCAACACGTAGAGGTGCTTTTATTATTATTAGTCGGGATGGGTCGGTAATAAATGTTTCCAAAACTGCTGAGCATAAATTCAGCCACACTTATTTTCGTACGATCGACGATTTCTTTTTTTTTTAAATAAGACACCAATTTGGCCAGGTTGGGCAGTGACGTCACATGTCAGTTTTTCTTGGAAACTGCATACTTTGCGAGCGTTTTGGCACTTTATAAAAAGAAGCTGATTTGATCTGTCATCAAATAGCCTATTTGTAATAGATTATTTGTTAGGCAGGATTGCAATAGGGTCACCGACCCAATAGCAAACTTTGTGGAATTACTACGCTATTATACAATTTCCATAATGATTGAGACCGGCACGCACGCGCATCACGCACCACGGCGACCGCTTACTGAACTTACTTTGTATAATTACAAAATTGGGATCTTATTTGAAAACATGACGTTTATAAATAGTAGTTAAATATCAAATTAAGGCGCCAGACGTGCTGCCATGCTATGTCTAAAACGCGGCTAATTGCTATACAACTCTATAGCAGTTAGTCGCGTTTTAGACATGGGACGGCAGTATGTTCGGTATAGGGACCCAACCGATCTTTTTAATTTTAATTTTAGCTTTATTATAGATTTTAGTTTTCTACTATTATATTCCTGTTTTTGTGTATTTAAAACGCATGAAATATGCAATTATATAATTTATATTTCGGCGACTGTGTCTTCAAGGTGCGGTTTTAGTCATAGGATGACATCAGGCATATATCTTGAAATGGTTGATAAAAATATCTCTTCTGAGTATACAAATGAAAAATGTTTGCATCGAGTTTCAACAATAAATGAAAACGATACGTGCATATTGTGCTTTCTCGTTTTATGACTATTATTTACAACCTGTTAAAGAAAACGAATACTGTGGGTCTAGTGAAAACTTGTACCCAACAAGTCACATATATAACCTAGGTGCAAAAGAGCCTAAGCCATACAATAGAGTTGTGACCTTTTGATGTGACTTTTTACTAGAATGTATATATCAGTTCTTGCGTTGTATTTATCTGTGTCCTCCTTTTCTTCTTTTTTTTGTGGAATCACGTGTTGTTCGGAAGCAAAGTAAATCAGCTGCCGGCCACGCACGAATTCACTTTCTATCTCATTCGATCCGTTAATGTTGCACTGTTGCTTTCAATTAGGTAATATAGCATTGCGAACTAATAAGATACTCCATTTGCTGTTACTGTCAGCGTTCCTAAAACTATGCTAAAAAAAATCTGAGCTAAGTTAGAATTAAAACTATACAATACAATACAATATTCTTTATTGTGCACCAAAACAAAAGATAACTACTATACTTTGACTTTTAAATGTAAACTAGTCTCTTAATTTTTATAGTGGTGAAATATTTATTTTTTTTAGTTTTATTGTAGTCTTACAACGTATAATCTCTTCTTATTTATTCATAGTGGTGAGATACTATTACTCGTAACTCGTGATTGTGATTTCAAGTAACCTATCAACAAATAAATACAATGCTTTACAGCGATGCATCGCACCATATTTTCCCTATTTTTTCAGCGACATAAAACCTACTTTATTTACATTATTTTTGTCAGTAGCGAAGTAATAGTGAATTCTATGATAAGATGCGCTTGTATCGTTGCAAGAGCGTTGCCAATTCGCTTTTACATGGATTGTATCGCTGCAAAAACTCGTCGTAGATAATCGCCTTAAGATTTCTTAATTGGAGTTAACAGTCCTTTAAAATGTATCTTGTCAAGTTGCACCTTTTGAAATATAATTTATGTTGAAATAAAACCATTACTGGTCTTTCCACGGTTTTCCTTAAACGATTGATCCTTTGTTAATTAAAACAGGATTTGTCTCAACGCGAGTAAGGTCACATCGCTCAACAGTACTTTATATACTGTCTATAGCAACAATAGTTATGTACCTTACCTACTTATATATATTATAAATTCTTTAGGTTTTTTTTTTTAAAAATAGTGGGAATCGTTTTTGTAGTAGTCCTTCCCTGACAGACGACTAACAATTTAAGGTTTACTGGGAGCAGACAGTTACCTGTCGGAGACAGGTGATATTCAGCAGTGAACTGCTATAAAATAAACTGAAGATGATGATTAAGAGTTACTTTACTTGTACAAGTAACGATACTCTTTTACTCTCTATACATAAATATGAACGTACATATTTTATTCATTTGTATTATCGAATCAAAATTATATGGCACTTTGTTTTTAAGGTACAGCCGTAGCCTTAATGATCAGTGAAAATATTAGCCAAACATAACGTTCTTACGTTAGAAAATTCTAGAAAGCCTGAGACAACACAGAAAAGATCAATCTGGAGACTCAGGATTAGGAGAGTCGACCCCAAATAGAGACGGAACATGGCCAGACAGACATAAAGAAATACGTTCAAATCGCGATTTTATGCTTTGAAGCCAGCCGAAAAGTGTTAAGACTAAACTATGCACGGAAGTGAACTATAAGGTTGTTGTTGACGCAAGCGCAGTTGTCCGCAACTGGACCTGAACGGCAAATAAAGGAAACTATTGGGTCAGATGGCCCGATTAGCTCACTTTTGTGGGGAATTAATAACCAGTCTACTAGACATGCAACCACTTCATAAAATGGCGAATTGATTCTTAGGGCATGCATGAGGCCATTGTTTCAAAAACCTGCAATAGGTTAGAGCTTTTTGAAAAAGAAGATGAGTTTGTTTAGTGCTTTTTTGCGATAATGATAATGTATTTATTGAAAGGGTATTGAAGTTAGAACGGCTCAATCTACGTAAAGAGTCCCAAAGAATCTTTACTTTTTTTTTCATTATTTCACGTAATGAGAGACCAAAACAGCTTATTTTACTTTATTTGAAAATCAAGATTTTGCCCGCTGAACGACTACCTTAGCCTTTATAGCTAAAACATTGGAAATTGACTTATTTCAAACTTTGCATTACAAACTCTATCAAATATTGTAATTGACTCTATCTAATGTTCTATAATTTCAGTAGCTAGCTAATTAGATTAATTGGTTTTAATGTCCTCATTGATAATTTTTTACAATGTATTTACCAATGTTTTAACTACCTGCTCAATTAAAATCAAGAAAAACCTGAAATCAATTATAAATCGTCCGGAAATCTCGTTTTACAACAGAAACCGTCCATCCGTCAATTTGAGCGTGTGTTAAGTAACAAAGTAGGTAATTACCATTTGCGACAAATGAAATGTAATGTTTTAATTTTAACGGCTTCATAGCTTCGAGTTATGTCGCACTTTCATTCTGTACTAGTTCTACAGCTGCCTTCGACCGCCCCAGTTAAATTTTACTTTTAATATTTATCAGTCTATAATTAACAATCTTGTAAAGCATTTCTGTGCAAAACCCCGGTCGTGACGGCGGCCACACTCATGGTCGAGTCTTTAGAAAGCGAAAGACACCAGAAAATTTATTATTGAGTAACAGCGCTACTTTAACACTTAATGTAATGTTTAATTATGCAAAAGCAACTAAAATCGACTTACCTTTAGTATAAGACTTTCTTCTATTTCAGCATGAAATTATAAAAAATATCACTAATAATATTAAGTGGAATCCACCATCGTTCACTTTCGGGTGCAAACCTTCGTCACGTTCACTGTCAATTAAAAAAAAAATCCGTCAACACACACACTTCCCGCCAAAAATCGTTATGTTCGAAAACCCGCTCTGAAATTCTGTAAAACGTTCCATATCACTGGATTCGATGTCAACGGCCGCGTTGCGATTTGGACACTGGCAAGTCAAGTGTCGTTGAGTTTTGGCTGTACGCGCGAGTGCACTTTGCAATAAAAAAAAGTTAGCGGTGTTCGAACATGAGGCTTCGAAATTTGAATTGTGGCGGGAAGTGCGTACCTTGCGAGCGTGTTTGGGTATACGCCGAGACCGGTCGATGTGCGAGTTGCAACTGCGGTCAGTACGGCTCTCGCGACATTCTCTGCCCACCGCCCGCATGTGTTGAATGTTAATCCGTAATAATATTTCAGCTCTAACCACAGACCACTAAACCTAAAGACGTCGCATAGTCAGGCGACCCCCGCTGCCACTCATACGGTAAATTTACTACAAGATTGAGACACGCCCCCGTTACTAACTTCAGTCTGTTCTCGGAAGTTGCGTAAGTAACATGATTAAAAATGCATTATTGTTGCGTGAAATTGTGTGGCAAAAACACTAAAATATCTGGCGTGCAAAAGGATGGAATTTCATTTTACAGGTAAGCAGATTTCAATAAAATTACTAATTAAATAGCGTATTATCAAATAAAGTTCTCTAGACTGCCGTAGTCACTCGTTGATGTCTTTTAACAAAGTCTCTTTCTATCACGCTATGCGTATAATCGCACCTTTCTTGTCTACCATTACGTGGCATTACTAAGTGCGAACTAGTGATGTCCATAGTATGTGTTGGTTTACTTTCGATAATAATTTAAAAATATCGAAATATTATCCATCATATGTACATATATGGGCAAAGTATTTGCGCGCAGCCGCGTCTAATTATTATTTATATATTTAAAGTGGTAAATTGTCTTTTAATACTGCAGTGTTACATTATACATCATTCAAAGCATTGTCAACTAAAATGTGTTTAATTTCTTTAAGGTTTACGAAGTGTCCTAATATAAAGGAAATGTGGATTGATTTGATGCTACAAAACAAAGTATCGTATGTTCTCGCCATTTTAAATCAGTATATTTTAGATAGACAAAATCTGGGAACAGGCGACTTCTAATGCCATTCCTACGGTTCACTTACCAACTGTGATGAGTATATTGATTCTTCGTTATCAGCTGAGTTGTGTAAAGGCAATGTTTACCGTTATAGTATTTCGTTGACACTCAGACTTACAAGAACAATTGTTGCCTCAAGTGCTCGCCTAGTCTGGCCTCAAGTGCTCACATAACAAACAATAAATTAGCTAATTTATTGCCGTGACTACGATGCTCAAACTTATTATACAGCAGCACTTAACAGCAGCATAGTGGCATTAATTATTACAATTAAGCTCAAATTAATAGCAATTTATAATAAAGTTTTATTTTTAAGAATTAACAATATATTTAATGATAATGCCAGTAACAATCCATTGCTGTCAGTATTTAAAAATCATGTCCTACTCAATAGTTTGAAAACAGTGAAGTGTAATAGAGTAGGTATGTAAGTGTAGTATCGGTGTATGTTTGAATGAATGGGGTTGTTTTATTAATTTAGCTCTAATCATCGATCATCGTCACATCACTAGCGGCCCCCAGACATTTTGTTTATATTTCTGTGCGACGCCCACTTGACCTTCAATCGGCAAATCACAGTGCGGTAAGCGCTCGTCGCGTCTCCCGCGCCCCTTTAGTTTTGGCAGAATCGGTTTCAATGAAACAATCCTACGAAGCGACGTCTTTAGGTTTAGTGGTCTGTGGCTCTAACCAACCTAACCTGATCCACCGCAATCACCACGACAGCTAATTTTCATACACCTTATGAAATAGCCAGCCCGCTAAACGGGTCATTCGATTCTGGTCAGCAATTAGACTACTTCTAATGTTGCGTTTAAGCAAGACAATGGATACACTGTGAGCGACGTTTTCAGGTTTCAAAACTAAAACTTATTTTAACACCAAAATATCCTTTGTTTTTCAGGACATCTCACGTAAGAGCTTTCAAATACAAATTTTGCTTCGTTACTTTTATGGCCGAGTATTGTACACAGAATCATTGAAGCCAAAATAGTCAAATTGCATAATGAAACTTTGCGAAAACTGTTTTAGCAAAAAAGATTTCGTAGTAAGTAAACAATTTACGGAGAATTGGTGACAGGTTGTGAAGATAAAGCCGAGACAATTATTTGAAAACAAAAACCTATTTTCATATCTGTATTTAGGTGCTAACAAACTATCGATATTTCAAGAGATGGTACCTTACATTAAAACAATTAACTTTAAAAAGAAATTAAGAAAACTTTCCATAAGTATGTTTTTTTGTTTTCTTTTACCCAAGGACTTTAAAATAAATAGCCGGACGGAGCCTAGCCAGCAAATAACTGAAGCATTTGTAGTGGTTGCTTTGTTCCTACTTACGAGCCGCAGCACGCACACATCAACAAGTTTTTTTCCTACTACCTACCATTACCGTCAACGGTAACATTGACCTGATCAACCAGCGTTAAAAAACCGGCGGACTAGTGGTACTTCAGTTCTTTGTTAGCGAGGCTGCGTCCGGCTATCTATTTTAAGGTCCTTGCTTTCACTGAACAAAAAAAATCTGTCTAAAAATAATCACCCTGTCCATTAACTGACAAGATGTTTAACACTTTCTGTTAGTTAAACAAAATAGGTTCGACGAGGTATTCAAAGAGGTCTCAATTAATTGTCTCATTAACAGGGTGTTTCTACGTAGCAAATTTGTTAAGCAATTATCTTCAAAAAATCATAACGTCTATGTTTTATAGATACTTAAATGTACTAGATGGCTAATTTGTTAGCACCTTATAATTTAATTTTATCATAATGATAACTTATATTTCAGAAATGTTGGTAGGTGCCAAGTGGCTTAGAAAATGGACATTTTATCGTAAGGTCCCCGAACCGCAGCGTACACATGTACTAATGTGATTTCTTTATTAGGGTTCCGTACCAAAATGGTAAAAAAGGAACCCTTATGGTGCGACTCTGTCTGTCTGTCCGTCTGTCACAGCAAGATATTTTTTCTTTAACTTCTCTTTTTAGGGTTCCGTGCCCAAAGGGTGCCAACGGAACCCTATTACTACGCCATCACTGTCTGTCCGTCTGTCTCTAAATCAGTCCGTGCGTCACAAGCCCTGTGAGCCCCTGGCTTTTGAACCGTAATAAGTAGAGACTTGAAATTTTCAAAGATTGTGTATTTTTACTGTCGCTAAAAGATCAATTAATAAAAAGAAAATTAAATCAATCATTAAAGGGGGGGGACCCCTTTTAATTATTGATTTAATTTTCCACAGAAATATATCGAGATAGAAAGAAATAGTTCGCCAATTTGTATGGGAAACAAGCGTGTAACGTTTTTCGTTTGGCGTTTGACGCCAAAAGAGTACTTACCTAATTTAGTGATGAAAACATAATTTTTCCATTTCATTTGGTAGTATTTGAACAATTAATTGTATCATTATTATCAGATTTTCAAATCTGATAATAATATTAACAGAAACTGAAGTTAACGGCGTGCAAAGTAGGCCACCGCCACTTCTTTTTAGCACACTAGGTACATACACTTTTTCCTTCTACCTCGATATATTTCTATGCCCCCATACAAGAAACGTGTTTTTTTTGGTGTTTTTTGCTCGATTTTAATAATGGTAATAATATATAGGGTGATTACGGGGTCGTGGAGCAAGAAAGAAGCATTTAACTTACTTTCTCCTAAGGATCACGATATGTTAGGACTATCAGTACACCAGCGACTTATTTTAGTCAGCAAAAAAAACTGCGATAATTCGAGATCATGGTCACCCTACTATTTCCTAAGAAAACTTATGTCAAGTGCAGAGCGCTTCTATCAGAGAGTTTGTTTTCTAAAAAGGTGTAATATTAAAAGTAGGGTGACCACGCATTTTGAGTCAATAATAATTTTTAAATAAAAATACGTAAATAACGAATCATCTTTGTTTCAATTAAAATAAATACAGGTAGCATCGCAATCATTTACTGAGTCAGAAAAAAATGGTTGGGATCACGACCCCGAAATCACCCTGTATACTTGATTGATATTATTAAGTTTACAGAATATGTATTTCTAGTGCTGCTATAACAAAATGGGTATCCATACAATAAACGTGTTTTTGGCGTCTTTTCGCACGACGGAACCCTTCGTGTGCGAATCCGAGTCGCATTTGGCCGATTTTTTATTAAAAAACCCAACGGTTATACATAAACATCTTAAAGAAATACAAGATCAACTTCTGTAGGTCCCAACATTTCCTCAACACTGCTGTGGTATCTCATTTCGGCACGGTGAAGGAAACGTTCGTGAGGGAATCTGCACATTGAGATAACTTAATGTGTAAAGGTAGTTTTCCACCGGCAGGGCGAGACGAGACGAGATGAGGATTGAATTGAAATTTGTATCAAGTTGCGCAATGCGCGAGGAGAGGATTGAAAACTTCATACAAATTTCAATTCAACCCTCGTCTCGTCTCGTCTCGCGCTGCCGGTGGAAAACCACCTTAACTATGATCCTAACATTCCCAACGGTCTCGTCAATAGCGGACTAAGGCTGCATTTCCACCAGAGTTGTGCGAGGTAGCGGAGCGGTGCGCAAGGAAAAAAATGTACCAATGCTGGGCCGCGCTGAGCGAGGCTAGGCACGTTGATTGGTTCCTCTTTTTTTTTTTTGGATCTTACTAACTCGCAACCCCTCCTGGGCGTAGCGATAGTCGGACCGGGTGGTTGGCCGTGGCGTTCCCTGGGGTCGAACCAGGTCGCTAGCCAGACCACCCTTGGGTGTTCGACTGTGTGCCACACGCAGTCGACACGCAGGTCGGACTGGGTTAGTACCGGGGTTGCCTGGAGTCGAACCAGGTCACCTTGCCCGGCCTACCACGATAGTATCGGACTAGGTGGGGGCCTGAACGCCTGGGGTCGAACCAGGTCGTTGGCCAGGGCCACCTTGACTTTGCGCTGATTGCTCAGAGTGAGCAGCGGACCAGCGGGAAGGATGACTCGGGTCATCCTGTCCTTATGTGAACTTGTGTATCGAACTAATGGGAGTTTTAGGTGCCGGTTCGCTAAAAACCTAGCCCAGCTAAGAAGACTCCGGTGATTGGTTCCTCCGCTACTTCTGTCCGCTCGGGCCTTCAGCCTAACGTTACAAGTTACAACCTTAAGCTGCGGCAGCCCGAATGCACGCCAAAACAAATCAAAAAGCGGACCGTGGCCCTCCTATACTACTACGCCGCCCCGGGCACAATATTATAGCAGTAATTTTTAGGGTTCCGTACCAAAATGGTAAAAAAGGAACCCTTATGGTGCGACTCTGTCTGTCTGTCTGTCTGTCTGTCCGTCTGTCACAGCAAGATATCTCAGGATCTACTGATGCTATCGACTATAGTGTTAAGAACCGCTAACCCGAGCTTATGGGATGTAAAAAAAATTTTGTAACTTTTTTACTTTTTTTTTAAAAGGGTCCGTATAATGAGACTTTGAAAATTGAAAGTAGAGCTATTATATCGAGTGGGGTATTAAATGAAAGGGCTTGATTTATATATTAAAACACTATTTTTGTATTTTTTTTTAAATAAGTAGTTTTTGATTTCTGGCGAAAAACGTTAAAAAAAATACCATTCCCCCCTATTATCTTCGAAGTTACTGAACAGAAAAATCTGTAATAATTACTAATTATTAATGTCGTCTTATATATTACGGGAAAAATATAACAGTTTTCCTAACTTGAACCGTTTTTGAGAAATTTGACAAAATCTTAACACATACTTATTTGCTCCTACTAAACTAATCACCATATAGTTTTTCTTGAACTATTCATGTATCTACTTATGAGTTTGTACGGAATCCTCGGTGCGTGAGTCCGACTCGCACTTGGCCGGTTTTTTTTCTTCCTACAAAAGGTACATCGCGCGCTTGAATGTGAGCGCGCCGAGTACGAACGCACTACAATACAAGCAAAGAAACTACTTGTTCGTCTTTATACTTTGGCAGGATTACTATGAACATAAGACATTTTAAATTTATAGTACAGGATAGAGTATATGAACATGACTGTGAAATTATACTTACCTTAGATCCCTCACTGGAATAACCGTCTTTTACTTTCCAGTCTGTTTCGTGACAATAATTTCATTATAGTTTTTATCAACTCCTGGGAAGTTAATTAATCGCGGGTGCAATCAACAACCGAAAACATTTTGCGTGTCAAAATTCTGCAGGCGCTATTTTTCGTCTTTCTTAGAACCACTTTTATTACAGTAACATTAATGCACCATGTATAAAAAGTATAAATACGATTTTGTTAATTTTAGTGATAAACCATTTACCCAAAATATTAATAAGTGCTATTTCTGAACGAGAGATCATACTAATTTCTGAACGTAACTGTTACGTCACGTCGGTCAGTTCCCGGGCTATCCGGTCCAGTGGTCGACAACAATTTCAACTGCATTAGCCGTATTATGTTCCTTGCATTAGCCTTTATTAAAAAGATAATAATAATGTACAATAAACTAATAATAATAATAAAATAATTCACATCTCTCCAATGCAATGTGAGGTTAGTTAGAGCTGGGAATGGCTGCTCCGTCGTCAAACCCCAACAGTTTCGCTGCAGGTTTGAATTTGTGGCGTGTGCCTCGTATACACATACTGGTGGCTCGAATTATAGCAGTACCTATCCTTGTTCTAAGCCAACCCAGTATCGTACTCAGCGATTTATTCCAACGGTCAGCGAGGGCTTCTCCTATGTGTTTGACAAAGGAAGTCATCTGTGGTGCGAATACTCCATCGACGGAAGTCACGAGAGGGGTGAAGGTAGCATGTTTGGCTTCGCAAGCAGCCGTGTATTTTCTTTGTTTCTCGGTCTCAGCAGATTTTAGGACAGAAGTGACATGGCGTGCAATGTAAGAGGGAGCGTCAGTGTCTACGACACGGATATCAAAAAGAGCCTCTCTCTGAGCATTCCATACGCCACGGCAAGATAAGTCGCCGCGTAATCCAAGGTCACCTTCTGTGATTATGGGTTCTATTGTGACGTTGCCCCATGCTTGGTGACATAGTTCAGCAAATAGATCACGAATTTCGTTGTGCCGTCTTGAAATTAGCCCCCCAGTCTTGCAACAGAGAGCATGGTCAATGTTAAATTGGCTATTGCCACATCCATCACATGAGGGTGGCATTGAGTTTGGGGTTCTGTGATAGCGTATTGCCAGGGCGTCTCTGAATTCATGAGGAGACAAGTCGAAGTTATCTTTCTTCGTTGGTATAGCGGATAGCCAAGTGGAAGACTTTGTTTTAATTTTCAATGCGATTGACCTTTCTATAGCTCTTCTTTTGTTTGGGGGTAGTTTGGCCAATATACTGTCTAAAAGTTCGTTATCGCGAGCTTCTTTTGTCGTTCGGCTTTCTTTGCGTGCGTCAATCAGGGATTTGTTGTGTTGGGCTAGGTCTACATGTTGTGTCCCGATCAAAGCTGATGAGAGGATTGAACAGCCTGTTTTAGAGGTTTTGTAACTCAAGTTATTCTCGGTGAACGGATTAGATATTGCCAAGCCTCCTTTATGCACAGGTAGGGAAAACAGAGCGGCTTCGTCGGCAGTGATGTCGCTACCCATCAGAGTTGGCATGAAATTTGTCTGTAGAGCGAGTGTCAGTGGTTCAAAAAGTTCGTTAGAATCGGCAATTACCCGTTGTAGGAATGACCATTTGAATTGGGCGGCTTTAGTAAGTGCTGTGTAAGCTGCTTGGGGGGAGTCATTACAGATATGTGTTAGTTTCTCGATTATTGAAATAAATTGCTTTACTTTATTTCTTATAAAGTCTTCTTTTCCGTTGCCTATGTAACTACCAAGGAAGGGTGAACCTGTGGTGATGGTAATGTTAGTTCCTTGCATTAGCCTATCAACGCTTTAACGCTTTTTTTATTTCTTGCGAGGTAAGCTTCGACCATGATCTTAGATACGGCAGAAATCTTACACTCGGTAATCAATTTGTTAAAAAACTGTGATAGTTAATGCAAGTCAACACTGAAGGCTGATAATATTTTAAAATTGTAAATTGTATGAACTTCCCGGTTATTCAAGAATCTTCTTTCCTTGTGCCTTTAAAAATGAAATTAATGAAGCCAATAGCCGTGGAATGTAAAATTAACGTAAACTAGACTACTAAATTACCACTACAATAGTTTAACTTTATTTTCTAACAAAAATTGCATAAGTAACGAAAACGGCATAAGTGACCGGGATATATATATATTTTTAAACATATGTCTCTAAAATAATATGTATAACTTATATTTGGCTGGGTGCGAAGTATAAGGTGGGGGAACCACGAAACGATCGCAGCGCGCGTCATGGCCAAAAAAGGAACTTTCGGCAGACCAGCTGTCACTTTTTACTAGCGAAATTTACGTTTTTAGTTGGCAAAGTGCCTTGCAGCAAAAGCCACAAAACACAAAAAAAACGTCCGCCGTATTTGTAACCGCTAGTTAGCGCTGTCATCGCGCACTCAGCGAATAGATATTTTATAAATCCTCCAGTGCAGTTATGTTGTAACCATCCCTTAAATTTAGGTTGTGTATAAATAATATTTATTCATCTTTGAAAATGCAGTTCTTTCAGTCATGTGATGTGACGTCTCATAAAAATATAATAGGCAAAATGTTTGTGATCCCTGTTGACAGTTGACGTCATCATCTTTGAATTTGAACACTGTATGTTTTTATGACACTCGCCTTGAACCGGAATCCGGATTATTAGTTTCCATGATACAATAATATGCTGGGTAAACTGCAGTCATAGTGTCTGTGAAACGAAACATCACATCATTCCATTCAGCCATCACAACATGTGCAATAAAATTTGAATTACAATGGGATTGAATTATTAGTAAGTAATTTTCACTTTGTTACGCCTAAACAGTTGAAAAACCTTAGCCTTGTGCAATGAGCCGTGTCGCTTCCTACCCAAGGCAAGTGTTTTTGCCAATTTGATGCGGAACCAACCAATTCCGTTGGCTATTGTCATCAGACTGAGATGCGATATCACCTATAATTTATCTTATCATAGAGATTATGTACACAAGTGTTAAATTTGTACCGTGTAATGGCCAACACATTACGTATCAGACAAACGGGTATCGCGTACTCCTGCCCGATTTTTCTCAAGATCATAAATACCAGGAGCATATGGCTTCGAAGGAATTAACACTTAGCTTCCACAACCTAATCAAGCGAGGTAGTGTTTTATTTATTTTTTTTATTTAAAACGGCCAAATGTCATAAATTTCAACAAACAGTGAAGTGAACACAGCTGTTCTGAATTTGAATGAAGTTTAGTTTTAATTTTTGTTTCCTTTCTGTGACTAACATCAGTTCTCATGCAGCCGGGTTGATAAAATAATAAAATTTAACTCAAACTAATTGTTGCTAAGTGAATTCTTTAATATAATTAAATTAAATTCCATTGTTTTTATTGTGATAATGTTGGAAGTGTCATGTTCCATATGTGTGAAGTGGTTAAAGTGCTTTGCTGATATCAGTTATTTATTATCCATAACATAGAATTTGTGTTAATGACAAAAATGATAACTAATAACCATACCTCATGTATGGTTATTAGTTATCATTTTTTTGTGGGGTTCATTATAACTCTAACTATGTCAATACCAATAACATAACTGGCATTTCACACAAACTTATAATCAATTTTTTTTTAATAAAATATTATACACTAAAAAAAGCACTATTATCAGGATATGGACATCCAGATAATATTGATTAAATTTTGTTTACAATCTTACTTGAATAATTCACTCAATCTAATTAACAGTGTCTGGATACCCTTTAATCTTAATCAACACAAGGTACTACAAATTATTATGATTTTTATAACCAAGAGTTCAGAAAATCTTATTTTTCAATGTTTTCAGTACAGTTTCATGCAATTAAAATTTAACTATGTGAAGAAATTCACATAATAGTAGCTTTTCTTCCCTTTTCTATTTGCAAATATATTTGCTAAAGCAAAATAGTAGCAGATATTGTATAACTGGTTGAAGTGGCTATTGTTTACATTATGATACTGCCATGGACTCCAAACAAGTATACCTGAAAACATTTATCACACCATTATACAGGGTGGGAGGGACTATACCGACATATTTTAGCCATGATTTCCTGGTGGTGTGACAAGAAAAAAACGTTATGTGATGTATTAGTCGAAAAACGCTTACTTTCAGAGATATTCATTATTTTTTAAATGAAAACTCCCAAGTGTGTAACAAGCCTTAATAAATGTGACTAAGATAGTTTTACTAATTTTTTAAAATCCTTTAACTAAACAGAAATTAACCTTCGCAGTATTTGATGGTAAGCGACTACGAGGCCAAAAAATTGACCTTTCGTTTCCATTTTAGCTTTTTTTTTTCTTTTTGATAACTTTTCCTCCAGTAAGGACATGTTTATAACGAGGGGCTGAATTTACTGATTTATTTTGTTCCATAAGACTATTAATGTAAAATGACAAAATTCGACCCATGTTGATATAACATTATTTACTCGTCACACCACCAGGAATTCATGGCTAAAGTATGTCGGTGTAGTCCCTCCCACCCTGTATATTGTGCAAGGGAGTAACCGTTAGGCATATAGTGGTTTGTTTTGTTGTGAGATAAAGCACCCGTCACATTCTGAGAGTAAGTGTGAGAGAGTGATGTATGCACTCAACAAAGCCTAGAATCATAAGCCTGCTTTTAAAGGCCCACGACATATATGCACTTATCCTCCTAAGGCCCAACACAAAATAACGCTCATAGTGACTGTGAACCGTGGTCCTACCGGTAGTACTATTGTTTTATGCTAATTCAGACCCAAGCATTTAAGACACTTTTTAATTTTATTTTACTTGTATGTATAGTACCAATAGTTTTGGGGTGTATTTGTAATCAATGTATTGATAGATTTTTGGGCAATTTATTTTATTTTGAATAAGTGCTACAGAGAAGACCATGGGCTTTCTATAAGTCTTGAATTATATTCAATAAAAGTCCTGATCATAGGACCATGGTATGCTATGACTACGCAACAGTTGAAGGAGCTGGGTCTGAATAGCAATGTTAATTATTCCTGCAGGTAGGCAGGAGGTCATGTCAAAAAAACTTTAATAACTTCATTGTACTACAATCCAGAATCTTGTCTCCGCCTTTCTATCAAGTGAGACCAAGATGAAACGCATTCATAATAAACTTAGCACTTGCCCCAATCAGTTTCAAATCTCTGCAATTGAGACTGACAAATGTGAATTGATTGTGATTGTTGATTGATTGTAATTATTGACGTGTAAAATTTTATTTTATTAATAAATGAACTGAACTGAACTGAATTGACCAGGGCTCGGAACCAGTATTTTGCAAAAACCTCAAAATAGCCCAATATTTTGAATTATTTTATGCTTTTTATGTAGGACTCAATTAATGTATTTAAGTAATGACTTCGTAATATTAGATTGTCCGATTAAAAATTAAATAATAAACCAAAAAACGAAAAGAACGGAAAAAATACCGGTATCCGAACCCTTGAATTGACAATATCAAACATCTCATTAAAGTACCTAGCAGTGGCGTGGCGGCAAATATATTGTTAGTAAAGCCGGAGCAGATATGGATTACTTTTTCTTCAGGAGTAGTAGATACTCCGGTTATATGTTTTAAAATAGGCAAGCTGGTGGGAAACGGGTTCTATGAACGCCACGCCACTGGTACCTACTACCTACTTATGTATTTGTGATAGTTTTGTCTGAATGAAATGGTGGGAGAGCAAATATTTAATTTCATTGCATCTAGTGGAGTGCACGACTAAAAAACTTGATTTTAGCTGAATTTTGGTAATATAGAGTAAAATTTGTCACAACGTTTCTTAATGAAAAATAGCCTTTAGTAAGTCTAGTTTTTAAGATAAATCAAATTATGATCTACCCGCGATCATGGACGCTAATATACGCAATTTAATCCGTTTTAGTTGCTTTAATACAATGAGTGATAATCGCGGAAGCCGAAGACATATTACAATAATAACAATATTATAAACTTTCAGATGAGGAATTATACAGCTACACAAACTACGGAATGGATCCCCCCACCCCCTCCACGGCTCCGACAGACTGCCTTCCAGAGCTCTTCCACCGGTTTGACTCCACAAACCCGGGGCCAGACTCAGACTTTGACTTGAGCCTGGCCGTCCCCGAGTCACTGTCCATCATTGAAACAGAAAAGAATGACAGTAAAGAAGAGACTGATGCTGTTGGTGAGTCAAGACTTCAACAGCTTTCCGTCACACCAGTAACTCTAGCACAACTGACGCGCGTCCATTATTCGCGCGACAAAGGCTACCTATCTCTTTCTATTCAATATAGTGTGACAGTGACAGGTTATGCTGAGTCGCGCGCACAGACCACCTCCACTAGACGGAGCATGCCATACGACACGAGCTCACCACGCATACGGGCGATTAAATATCGTTAGATATTACTAGTACAACGCGTGTTTCACATCTTTTTTATCATTTTATGTTTCGAGATTGTCATCGGATTGAACTGAAATATTTATTTCACGTTTGGTGCACACACAAGTCAGAAACATGGTCGCAACTGAACGAGCGGCCGGTCGCGTAATGTCGTAATGCTATACCATTGACCATATCTGATGTGAGCGCGCGCCGCCAAACATGCTCCGTCTAGTGGAGGTATAGCTTGGCAATTTCGTTCGTGACACTCCCATGGTCCGCGGGCGACGGGGGCGGGGAGACAGCGGGGGTGCTATGAGGTGTGAGCGCAGCGGAGGCCGCCTGACAAGAGCTCAGTCGGCGGCCGACGCCGGTCGCGGTAACTTGTTTACATAATTCCGGCTGCAAATAACAAAAAGCACACGAGATGAGTCTGCGGATCGGAGAAATTATTGAATGTGGAGCCAAACAAATTTTACATAACGTATATACATACCTATTTTAAAAATTGCTTTCTGGCTGCAAAAGTGCAGTTGGAACTTGGAAGGCAGTTCTTTTCTAGGTGAAATAACTGCATCAGTTCAGTGGTCAGATTTTTTGCAGTTATTTTAACTGCAAAAAATCTGCCTTCAAACTGCATTTGCAGCTAAAAGCATCGAAAGACTGTTTCGGCCTTTAGGGATATCGGCAGATATATCCGGACGTAATTCGCATCGCATATAGCGGTGCTCAGTACGTCATCGTTCCCTGCCCCCCGCGCGGACCATGGGAGTGTCACCAAGGAACTTGCTAAGCTATAGTCTGTGGTCGCGCGACAACGACTAGCGAAGGCGCTGCTAGTTGTGCTAGCTCTACAGGAGTGGCTCACTCTGCGATATCGCCGCGCGGCGTTGAGGCCCCTTGAGGGGGCGTTAGCCAGCGACCAGAAAGAGAACGCGGCAGCACGCATTATGCGATAGAGAGAGACGGTCGGATCCGGTGCGTTCCGGCCCGTGGTCGGACTCGAACGACAGTTTTGTTAGAGAGAGAACCTTCTGTACGTAGTACTATTACTAATTCTGTGGTGACACTAGGCCGTAAATGGCGTTTTTCTTCACGCTACGTGGAGAGGAAATACCATTTTCTGCCTCTTACCTGTAAAGATAACTTTTCCGTATTAACTCTGAATCATCCGGTAAATTAAGAAGACTTATTTTTATAATTCAACCAATATAAAATACACGTGACGGGATTTTATATTGAGTTGCGGTTGGTTTTCAATAAAAGGTGTCCATAGTTAGGGCTTAATTTAACTAAATGTGTAATTCCGCGGGTAAGGTAGGTATGGACGTTGTCGCTTGCGTCGTATCCGACTCCGTTACTATAGGATATCAAGATAGAAGGGCACAAGCGACAACGTCCACAAGGTACCTTTAGCCGCGGAACGTCACAAATGTTAATCTTGTTCCTTTGCGTACGAAAGTTAACCGTATAAATTGTATGGTAACACAAAGAAACAAGATTAACATTTTGTTAAATTAATCTCATAATTACGAATATTACCTTTTTTTAATACGACCCTTTCATGATGTCGTGTCGCAATTTCCTCTTACCATTAATCTGTCATGCAATATTTTTTACGCTTTATTTTCATACAGTGCATCGTTACTTATCATGTTCTAGTCTAAAATGCGACTTTTTGCTATGGAAGGTCATAGTAAAAAGTCGCCTTTTAGGACGGCAGCATCGTGACTGTGAACCATGGTCCTACTATTAGTAAGTACTATTGTTTTATACTAATTCAGACCCAAGCATTTAAGACACATTTTGAATTTTATTTTACGTAGTACCAATAGTTTTTAGGCGTGTTTGTAATCAATGTATTGATAGCTTTTTGGGCAGTTCATTTTATTTGAATATATGCTACAGAAAAGAGCGCGGGCTTTCTATAAGTCTTGAATTATATTCAATAAAAGTCTTAATCGTAGGGCTATGGTACGCTGTGACTACCCAACAGTTGAAGGAGCTGGGTCTGACTGAATAACAATGTTAATTAGTCCTACAGGTAGGACCTTGGGCCTTAGGAGGATAAAGTATTGAAATAAATAAAAATAAAATAATTTATTTCTGCAAGTAGGGCTCTTTTACATGTCTTACATTCTTTTATCTTCTTTCTTTTCTTTTGGCGATTCGGGTAATGACCTTCTGGTGAGAAGAAGCGCTGGAAGAAACGAAAGCAAAGTATAAAGACAGACAAGTAGTCCAACTTCGGCCGTTTAAGAGCGCGCGACACGTATTGTATCGAGCGTGTGTGTGAGTGCGATCCTTACTGGAGCATTCTTAAAACTTTGCTTGTAATGCGTTCGTTCACGGCACGCACGCATAAAGCGCGCGATGTACCTCTTTTGTAGGAAGAAAAATTATAGTCTGATTATAGTCTAAAAAACAATGCAGATATCAGTGGCGGGGCGTAAAAGATAACCTTGGGCAAGCCGATTAAGATTTAGTGTACATTTTCCTGCTGTAGAATGAGGTGCTCAAATGCCTGATATTAGGCAAGCCGGTAGGAATCGAGTTCTTTGGACGCCGCGCTACTGACAGATATTGTACTTCCATAGGCTCAACTTTAGAATATCTGACATCGAGTTCGGGGTCCATATTTTTAGGGTTCCGTACCAAAATGGTAAAAAAGCAACCCTTATGGTGCGACTCTGTCTGTCTGTCTGTCTGTCCGTCTGTCACAGCCAGATATCTCAGGAACTACTGCTGCTATCGGTTTGAAATTTGGAATAGTGTTAAAAGTAGCTAACCCGAGCTTATTGGACATAAAAAAAATCTTGTACCTTTTTTACTTTTTTTTTAAAGGGCTCCGTAATGGGATTTTCAAAATTGAAAGTAGGGCTTATATATCGAGTGGGGTATCAAATGAAAGAGCTTAATTTGTAGATTAAAATTCCATTTTTATTTTCTTTCTTAAATAAATAGTTTTTGATTTATGGCGAAAAAAGTTTAAAAAAATACCATTCCCCCCCTATTATCTCCGAAGTTACTGATCAGAAAAATGTGTCATAATTACCAATTATTAATGTCGTCCTAAATATTACAGGAAAAATATAACGGTTTTCTTCACTTGCACCGTTTTTGAGAAATTTGCAAAAATCATAACACATACTTATTTGCTCCTACTAAACTAATCGCCATACAGTTTTTCTTGAACTATTCATGTATCTACTTATTAGGATTATTATGTATGTCTTTCCCGTACACGAGACAATAGTGTCCCGGCCCTTTGGGAGGCGTGCGCGGAGCCGAAGCCAACGCGTAGAGGCCCTTTCGACAATTTAATGAAAGGCAACGTGTACACCCAGCGGATGCTGCCCCTGCCCGTGTCACGGGACGCACGCAGAGACAGCACCCGCCAGATGCAAGGACTATTGTTGATTGATGGAATCTAAATTTACTGGGTTATGGTGGTGGAATTATGGACTAGATACTGGGCTATGGATTGAGACATGACGGCGCCTGTCAGGAAAAGTGTCTCATGGCTTTCGCGGCACTGACAGACCGTGACTTGCCCTCCGCTGATGGGCCCCTGTTAAATAGCGACATTATTAGCAATGGCCCAGGGGCAACACCGCTGCCGAGGGCTGCAGGGTGCCGAGAGGTGTGCTGCGCTTTCTCCGAGGGTACTCGCGGCGTTATGCCTTTTATCACTTCCACGCCTGGAGCATATAGCTCTCGCGACTCCACTCTGGACGGCCGGTTAAGGCAAGCCAGAGGCGGAGGTCCTTTCACTAAATCCCCTAAACTATTATTATTATTAGGAAGACCGTTGTATTTTCTCTTCCTAACTTGAATACTTTTTAAAAATTTACAAAAATCTTAACATATTAGTTCTACCCTCCCTCTGAGAGCCATCTAGCGGAGAGTAGCAAAACTAAGCGATGATTTATTTCAGATTATATAAAAAATGTCTATTAAGGCCCGGTAGGACCTGGCTCGTCGCGATATTGAGGGGGTGAAGCAGGGGCACTGTGCGCGGGGCCCCGAGCGCGCGGGGCGGCGGCGGGCGCCCGCTTGCCGTAATACTCCGCGCCATAGCTTAGCTTTATAAATTCACTGACAGATCGTTCGTGCGTATTGTCTCACGGTTATTTTTTTACATCCTTTCATTGAACTTGCAATGTAACTATGTTTGTTCGAGTGGAATCTTGTAACTCAATTTTGAAGCAGGCATCTTCAACCAATTGAGCTGAAATTTTGCAACACTATGTAATAATCAGATGACAATGCAATATTATTGTGACATGACAGCTGATCTGATCATGTAGCCTGATAGTAGTCATAGGATCATCTTAATAGGCTACTTGACAGTGTGAAAAATAATGGAAGAATTATGGATATATGTATTAATTATGAGTATTAAAACCAATTTACGTCAATATTACTAAAAATAAATGGATAATTTATTTATAAAACTCGGATGAAAATTGATTATTTTTTATCTGTCGCCATTTTATCGAAAACGGTTTGGTTTGGCCGATGACGTCACACCATAGTAAACAGCATCGACAGCATCTGTCAATCCTATTTTTAAAGGTAGAACGTTATGCGATCCTCGTTGACATTTGTCGGTTTACTATCATGGGTCGTCATAGACGCCATATTGTCCGAGAAACCGTTTTGGCGGTTAATTTTAAAAGTGCATTTTTATTTGCTTTTTTCGGAAAAAATACACAAAAGAATTAAAAATTACAACTTTCTAAGTACTCAATAGACATCATTAAACAGTCGGATTGACTTTGCAGAAACCTGTCAAGTAGCCTATTATATAACATACCTAAATTCATCGTGTTTGGGTTCATTTGATTAGTTGTGCCACGCAGTTTGCAATTATAATAAGAAGTACTTAAGCTTGTCTCAAAAAACTTTTTTTGTCAGGAACTTATTTCATATTCAATCAAACACTACATTTCGAAAATTTAAGGTAAAGTAATATTCTAAGAGTTACAGGTATAAATTAAATAAAGGAACAATGTCTGATTTGAACACGTAATAAATTATTTCCTCGGTCTGTTATGGATTAAGATTTTAATCTTAAGATTTTAACTTTTTCATACAAATTAAATAGTATTTTCAATGTACGTTAACATCAGTCTAATTGACGTCGCTTGTCACGCTACAAACATAAAAAAATATCGCAATACATTGCGGCTTCAAATAAACTTTAAAGTGTACCTACTAAAAATAAATGTACTAATGTTTTTTATAATGTGTTTATATTTTGTAATTTCATTTTGTATTTTACTTTTTATATATATATTGTAAAAAGCCTAATCTAAGAAAATAAAGATATACCAACATAGAAATGTACTAAAATAAAAACATAAGTTATTTTTAAATGTGGCTGAACAAATGTTGTTCACTTTGAGGAGTACAATCTTCGTTTTAATTATTAGCCCCGGTTACAGGCCACATATTGTATACATTAATATGTACAATTTGTTTGGCTCCACATTCAATAACCTTTCCGATCCGCAGACTCATCTTTGCGATTATTATTATAGCTTAAATTTCCTAGTGAATTAGGTAGTTAAAAAAAATATTTGCATGAAGTTATATAACTGTTTTGATACACGTCGTCATACATACTTCTTACATACTTACATACATACATACATACCGGTCAAACACATAAGCGTCCTTTGGGCTTCGCCGCAGTCGGGTAACATACATACTTACATACATACGGGTCAAACACATAACCCTCCTTTGGGCTTCATAGGTTACGCACACAGGGGCTGCCGGATGTCAGCGCAGCCCTGAGCTTGCCTAATGCATTAGGCAAGGAATAATAATAATTACCGCGAAACAAAATCGCGGAGTGAGATATGCCTGGCCAAGTGTAGACATAAAATGCACAACATGGGAGGTAATAGAAAGCCTTCCATCGCATATTTACGTCCCTCGCTTGCAGCTCGGGCTGCAAACTTCTGCGATCTCGGCCTTTCTTTGTATTACCACCCTAGTTGTGAATGTACTATTCTAAGGTCACCTTTCGGCTCCATCACAGACCGCTTCTTACCTACTCTACTGATAAAAGTTCATACATAGTGTTTAGTTACACTATATAGTTCATATGTAGAAAGTACATACATTGTTACAAACGGTGCAACATTTGCACAGTCCGATTTGTCCTAAGTAGAAAACAAGTATCTTCCCTAAAGATGTACCTTTTTAATATAATATTTATTTAATAAATAAATAAAGGCACCCTCGATAAATACTTCATTCGCTAGAAAACAATAATTCTCGGGAAAATAAGTTCCTGTCAAGAAAGTGTTTTTTAGTACCGACTGTATTCTTTTTTGTATAATCGCAAACTGCACGTCAAAAGAAATCAAATAAGTTCAAACTACCCAAATTGCACTGTATGTTTATTAATGTAAAGTTAATAAATGCGTGTAATATAAAAAATGACATTAAACTTATAAAATATTAATTTATTACCGAATTTTTCAATAACATAATTGTCATCATATGAAAATTGTAATCAATCATAAGCGTCATAGAAATACAAACTACCGATTTTGATATTTGGTCGAAGTGAACCATCTGGTACGACTTGCTTATATAACTTACGGAAGTACAATTTTGTATAACGAATTATGCATGTTTTCTTACCCTATTCTCTCTCTAGATTGATGTTGTGCTTACTGTTATTTTTTATTTATTTTATAAACGATTTTACAACAATTACTGACATGTTTTATGCCCAGAAAGGCGCGGAGAAAACACGACACAGGTCCGACGTTGGCAGAAGCCTTATCAATACTAGCGGGGTGACGGGCGTCGCGGTAGGTCCACTAGGGTCGGGCGGAATGCAGATTATTGCAGATTATCTTCGATTTCTAACATAATAGTATAAGTTATCAACCCAAACATGAGAGGAAGCCCTGCATGACTGTGAAATCATGATTGTCAGGTATTAATTTTGTCAGAAAAGGTAACTGGTAATGAACAAAATGAAAAAACTACTTTATTTTATAGTGTTTTCACGCTACTTTTCTATCGAGCGAAGTGTTCGCTATCGTGTTCTAGGTGAGAGGAAGCCCTAGATACAGTTCTGAATATTATTATATATGTTTTACAGTGACCTACGAGTCAAATAAGTGCTCTAAAAATGATTTGGAAACTAGGCTTCCGCGCCCGATTCTCGTACTACCTCGCCTTAAATACAATGATCACTCATCAGGAATCGGGAAAAAAACATAAAGTAACAATAATTATTAAAAACTCTATAATAGGAGTATGTTAGGAAATTTGACACTAGTAAATACCATAAAAATGACATACCACTAGCGCCATCTAGGGACACAAATCTAAAATAAGGTAGCTTGTGGCTAAAAATGATACCTACATGAGAACTAACTTAGTTGACAAACAATTATTTAAATCAGCCAATAACAAAAAGTAACGTTTAAATTTAAATTACAAGTAAAATTGACGCGCTATTTAGTATCAATAGATGTCGCTGTAGCATACGCTGCATCGCGCTGTTAAGATTTTTCCTGGTTGAATAGAGCTAAAGCGGGTTTAAGGCAGGGTTGCTGTTAGTCGTAAGGTTGGTCTACTTATTAGTTTATACGGAACCCTCGGTGCGCGAGTCCGACTCGCACTTGACCGGTTTTTTTTTACAGATAGAGCTCACAATAAGAAGTCTTTTCACCAAATCTGAAGTTGCGGAAACCCATAGTTTTCGAGAAAAAAAATATCAAAGTTTCCATACAAACTCGCAATTTTTGGCGTTGATAGGCGTAATTAGCCGATTTTTTGACAGATTTGAGAGCGTTCCGTTACACGCGTAAATTTAAGTTGTCACATGGTGACGAATTATAGCTTATGTTTTGTAATAATGAATTCATAATTTATAAGGATACTTGTGTATGCAATGAATTTAGTTTTTTTTGGTAATTTTTAAGTGTCATTTGTTGTTAATATGTTAACATTTGCTAAATATTAATGGTAGCAATGTAGCAATATACTACAATGTGACGAACGGAACGCAATAGGGGCGAGGGGCAGAGAGGGGAAGGACGCCATTAGACGCTGCCGTATCGGGAATACGTCTGTTTTGTTTGTCTTGTCAGTTGTTATCTATCTTAGACCTCACAAGGGGGGACGGGGGGGCGGAGCCCCCCACGCATGGAAAAAGATAGACAAAACTAACCTCTTTTTTCGGTTAGGTTCGTTAGTCAGCTTGCGTCCCTCAGAGCATAAATAGAAGCCCCGCGAAGCGGGGATTCGTCGACCTGCTGTCGGGTCATAGTTGTTTACAAAGAAATCCCTAATCAAAGCGCATTTTCAGTCCATCGCGTCGGTCAGACTCCAAAATGATTTTTTTTTCAATTTTTTAACTTTTTTCCTATGATTTTCCGCAACTTCTCGATTTCAAAAATACACTTAGGATACCTTAATCTACTCCCAAAAAAAAAATTGGCATGTTTTGGCCATGTCAGATATTGTAAATTTCTTCCCTTCCATACAATCCAAGATCCGAACCCACAACATCCGTTTGAAAGGTACAGGGTGCAAGTCACATTTATACCAGATACAAAAGAGCACAAGTCTGTTGTATGACTTAAGCTCTTTTGCACCTAGGTTATATGTGACTTGTGCCCCTTTTCACTAGACCCACAGAATTTAATTCGATTCGTTTATTGCTAACCGCACTCGCAGGTGGCTAAGATACAGGCTTAGCCTAGTCTGGTCACTGACGGATAGTCAAACAACATGTAAAATTGTATCAGTTAAAATAAATTATTTTGTATTTTTAATAAAGGCGCTTGCCCGTAACACTCGGCTACCTTAGCTTGAAATTATGAAATAGTACAAGTCCTCTTCAATATACCTATCACCTGCGTCACCTATTATAGTTAGTCATGATGAATAAGTTGTATGACTAATATTAGGTAGTTGGATAAGGGGACATACCTTGTAGAGATTATAGATAACTGAGACAGTAAATAAATATACCTTTTACATTGATATGACAAAAAAATTACCACTTTCCATCAAGTAGCTCGGTCTGCTCATTTGCGTCATAAGCATGACATTAAAAAATCACTACAGAATTATGATATGACTTGTCCAAAAAGCCAAATACATTTTTTTCGAAAGATTTTGAGGTGTGGAATGAAAACTTGAAAATGAATTCCGTTTTTTTTTTTTTTTATTCACGATAGGTAAGCATTTGACTTTGATCTCACCTGTTGGTAAGTGAAGATAAAGTCGATGATGGAGCATGCTTACCTAGATAGTGCCTATTCACTCTCGACTTGAAGAGATCCAAGTTATATTTTTCCGGGAAGAGGTCTGCTGGAAGAGAGTTCCACTCCTCAGCTGTCCTAATAAGATTGCCAAAAAGGCGAAAGATTTTTTTATGTATTTTCTGCGATTACTCCAAGACAGCTGGATCTATTTAGTTAGAATCTATAAAGTCTCTGATGGTAGAGAATGCCTTACGGCATTAAGTCCGCCATTTCTTGTATTGTTATTCAGTTTTAGATATAAATAAATAAATCGAGAAAACTCTCATGTTAAATTTGTTAAATAAATAAATTAGTATGAATTTGACCGATTTGGCTGATGGCCGTTGGGGCAGAAAGGTTCTCGAGTGGAGACCACGTACTGACAAGCGCAGCGTGGGATGACCACCCGCAAGGTGGTCGGATGTGACCTGTTTAGGGTTGTGGGGACTCGATGGATGCGGGTCGCTTCTATCCGGCCCATGTGGAAATCTATTGAGGAGGCCTGTGTCCAACAATGGACGTCATATGGCTGAATAGATGATGATGAGTATGAATTTTAAATTTCGTATTATTATACCGAATCTTATTGTTTCAGCGCCTCACTCCAATTCCGTGCCATACAGAGCCGTCCATGACCCACCGATCAAGTTCAACTCGGTGCACAGGAAAGTGTTCATTCCGGGGGTAGAGATAAAGGTCAGAATCGAGGAGAACGAGCGGAGCGTCACCACACATCTACTTAACCCTAATTTGTGAGTATGCCCAAATTAATGAGGGTACAAGTAATTATAGACATTGTGTCCATTGTTATTGGGTGAAAGCAAATGGACCATAGTTATGCACAAGCGACAACAGGCAAGTTTCGTATACTTGGATTATATACTTTCTGCTTAACTGCGTAAAGTCTAAAATCCAAGTATACGAAGCTTGCCTATGGTATCTTTCTGCATAACTGGTCATTATGGAACTTTGGTTTTAAACGAGTTTCGCACTATTGTCAAATGTTGTTATGAGCAGAGGATTTATGTAGCATTTACCCGCGGCTTCGCCCGTATTATTCACATTTATTCTCCCAAGGAAACATACCGGAATATAAAGTATTTTATGTTTCAATCCAGCACATGGACTTGGATTTATCCATCTAATTACTCCTAATTAATCACAGTCATTTATACATGAACAATAAACATTTTTTGAATTTATCAAATCATTAATCATTACAATCACAATATCGTCACTACTTTGAAATAAACTCGTATCTAAAAACGTTGTAAAGAAAAACGTCAAAGTTACATACGCACTTCATATACACTTACTGCGTTTTTACATGGAGTCAGTATCAGATACGTGTTTTTTTTTTTAAGTAGGTATTGACGATATTCTTCTATAGAGTAAAAACACTTCAACAATAAATTCTTCAGCTTATACTGTACTTAAAGATGTTTCCATTTAACTATGACTTCAACTCAACAGGAAAAATCTTATATGACTTGTCTGCATCTTATATAATATCTTGCAAAACAAGTAAAATTTTTGTTTTTCTAGTCAACTCAGTTGCCGTGGGAATACCAGTTTTGGTCTAACGATCGAAGTCTATCACCGTCTAGCAGCTTATTTTATGTTATTGCCACAGACACTATAATTTCGTCGTTTTCGTTTGAAGACTTCGATATTATTTTTATTTTCTATATTTTACTTTACGCCTTTCATTGTGCTTATGGTTAATTTATATTTCTTGTAGATATTTGTTTTATTTACCAGAGAAATAAACGCTTCACTTTATAACTATGTGAGAATTGCTAAAAAAGTTAGTACAAACATTTGTATGAACACGTTAACTGTCAGAAAAGTCTTTTAACTTTCCTTTTTGTTACCATTTCTTTAATGATAAACAATATTATTATTGATTATTTTTTTATAATTAAGATTCCAACGTGAATATAACTCTAATTACCCAAATGAATCAACAAAACAAAATTTGGTACTGCCTACTTAATAGCCGCGTGGCAAAATCGCAGACTGACGCTATCCTTTCCTGACTAAGCTAGATTTGCACTTTATTAGTATACTACGTGATATAGACCAGGCGCATTACCTCTATAAGTACCAACCACAAACTATTAAACAATCCGCGTTCAGTATAACAAGCCGTCCGGTTCTCCCACAGAAATATATCGAGGTACAAGGAAATAGTGTATCTCGCGTGCTTTGCACGCCGTCAACTTCAGTTTCTGTTAATATTATTATCAGATCTGAAAATCTGATATAATGAATTGTTCAAATACCACTAAATGAAATGGAAAATTTATGTTTGCCATTTGATTTAGTTGACTTTGGCCGTACGCGTAGCGTACCTACGGTACGAGTAAAAGCCACTTTTTGGCCAGGTGTGGCATAATGTACTATTAATGTAATTTCCTTTTTAAGTGCTTATAAATGATTAATCCTCATCATTTGTATAGAGACCGACTCGAATCACCTTGATGCTACTAATTGTATGGATACATGAAGTGCGTGTCAATTGAGCTAATTGCATTGATGAGCCACTGTTCGCAACATTACTCACCCATTCACTATTCACATCCATTGTAAGCACTCGAGATTGTGAGCAAAGTATGAGGATGTGTGATGGTAATTCCATTCATATTTCTGTAATGCGTAATTACCGTAGCGTAGTAGTAAGAAAACTAATATTACTACTTCAATCCTCAAAATGTATAGGTACAATATAAACAAACATTTTCATTTTACAGCGAAATAAATAATACATAATTACCTATGTACGTTATTTGTCACAAATCGAACGAGGAAAATACAAATGTCATGCATTACTTATTTCTAGCATTTACCGACCGCTTTAGCTTAGTTGGTAGTGACCCTGCCTACGAAGCAAGAGGTCCTGGGTTCGAATCCCGGTAAGGGCATTTATTTGTGTGATGAGCACGAATATTTGTTCCTGAGTCAATAGATGTTTTCTATGTATTTAAGTATTTGTATCTATTAAATATATCGTCATCTAGTATCCATAACACAAGTCTTATTGAGCTTACTATGGGGCTAGTTCGATTTGTGTAAGATTGTCCCCTAATATTTATTTATATATTATTTATTTATTTTCCTCAATTTAATAGTTATGTAATAATTTTTATGTCACACCTGGCCATAAAGTGGCTTTTTCCGCATGCTGCGCGTACGGTAAAAGCCGCTTTCTGGCCAAGTGTAGACATAAAATGATGTACACAACACGGGAGGTAATAAAAAAGCTTGCAGCTCGGGCCGCAAACATCTGCGATCTCGGCCTTTCTTTATTTTACCACCCTAGTTGTGTAACGTATACTATTGGAGACGTGACACACAGAAAGTTAAGTTGAAGTTAAGTGTTTTATTTTCAAGTTGTCGTTTAAAAGAGGGGTTTAATTATAATTGCATCTTAGATTGCTTATTTCATGGTTCATGGTTACAATGCCTCTGCAAATGTATGATAAACATACAATTGCAGTGCAATTATGGACCCCTCACCGATGAAACTGTTGATGAAACATTGTAAATATCGCTAGCAATCGTGATATTTTCAACGCTTAGAAATATAAGACTATTTAAAGCACACAATTTTTTAGTTGGTCAAGTTTAGTCACTTTTATTAATTCGTTTTTTTTATTATCTAATTAATTAGTGTACCACTGCTGACGGAAAGCCCCGCTTTTGATTCGCAAGACTTATATTTCATTGTCATTTATTAGGCCCCGTAGACACCAAAGCATAATCCATCCAAACATGCCTGACTAGAGATATTAAAATAACCCTCTATTTATGTCTTCTTCGTTGGCATCACTTTTGACAAAGAGGTCATGGTAGTCATATCAGGTGTTAGTGGCACGCTTTACGACGCGTCGCTACCTTCTCTCTAGTACCTGTTTTTCTGGTGCATTCGGCGAAACTTCAAGTTGGTCCGGGCCAAGCGACCTGGTTCGATCTTAGGCGCTTCGGCCCCCGCCTAGTCCGACCCTCTCAAGGTGGTCCGGGCCAAGCGACTTGGTTCTATCCCAAGGAACTCCACGGCCCCCACCTGGTCCGATTTTTGCAACAGTCAGTAAGACTTGCAAGTATTTCAGCTTATAAAAAAAAGAAAGTGGCATTCGTGCAAGGGTAAGGGCGGCGTGGGCCTACTTTTTAGCGATCCAAAAGGCCTCATGCCTCGAAAACGCAACGAAAAAGCTTCGTCGTCGCAGTTAGTCATAATAACAATATGTATATAACATCTTGTAAGACCCATACTGCAAGAAATAAATGAAATGAATAACAAAAACCATCTACATGCGGCGTCAGAGGGCATCGCGAAACGTATTTTGCTTTATCTTTAGTTCTTACTCCGCGAGTATGCAAGGGAACATTTACTGTAGCTTTATTTTACACTATCCTCTTTCCCAGGTACACAATAAACCTCCAGCATGGTGACTTCACCTGGACAGTCCGGAAGCGTTACAAGCATATCCTATACCTGCATCAGCAATTGACCATCTACCGCGCCTCGCTCAAGGTGCCCTTCCCCACCAAGACGCACAAGTCGCGGCGCGCCAGCTTCAAGACCACCGTCCATGATGAGGAGCAGGCGGAGAAGATGGCTTTGCAGGCGCTGCCCCGGACCCAGTCCAAGAAGGTGGCTAGGCCGAGAAAGAGAAAAGGCGCGTTACCAAGGTAGATATATCTAATATTGTACGACAAACACCTACTCTTCGTATACCAACAATTGACGATAGCAAAATGGAAGGCGTTGACAAAGGTTGCTCAAAGTTTCAAAGTGTTCCACTTTAAATTCCACAAAAAACAGGTATATATTAGAAATCTGATATCATTATACATATAAAGAAATCATAATAGTAAGAACAAAGAATGCAGAGGGGAAATCACAAATCCGACCTTAAGTATAGGCGAATGAACCAACACAGATAACAGTAGGTATTTCGCACAAGGGTCTGCTTTGGTTGGACTAGAAGCTGGTAAGTAGACTCCTCTACCTCCACCAGCAGTTAAACATCTACCGCGCTTCGGTTGGCCTAGTTTCAGTAGTTCGGTGATTTTAGTCCGGTTCATATATGTTTGTTTGAACCGGACTAAAATCACCGAACTACTGAAACTAGGCCCTTCGCTCAAGGTGCCCTTCCCCACCAAGACGCACAAGTCGCGGCGCGCCAGCTTCAAGACCACCGTCCATGATGAGGAGCAGGCGGAGAAGATGGCCCTGCAGGCGCTGCCGCGGACCCAGTCCAAGAAGGTGGCTAAACCGAGGAAGAGAAAAGGCGCGTTACCAGGTAACGCGCCAAGGCAAGGTAGATATATATAATATTGTACGACAAACACCTACTCTTCGTATACCAATAATTGACGATAGCAAAATGGAAAGCGTTGCCAAGGTAATGATGCTCGTCTAAAACTCAAAGTTTCCAAGTGTTCCACTCGAAATTCCACAAAAAACAAGTATATATTCGAAATGCAATATCAATAAACCAAGAAATCATAATAAAGAACAGAATGCAGAGGGGAAATCACAAATCCGACCTTAAGTATAGGCGAATGAACCAACACAGATAACAGTAGGTATTTCGCACAAGGGTCTGCTTTGGTTGGACTAAAAGCTGGTAAGTAGACTCTACCTCCACCAGCAGTTAACCATCTACCGCGCTTCGGTTGGCCTAGTTTCAGTAGTTCGGTGATTTTAGTCCGGTTCATATATGTTTGTTTGAACCGGACTGAAATCACCGAACTACTGAAACTAGGCCCTTCGCTTAAGGTGCCCTTCCCCACCAAGACGCACAAGTCGCAGCGCGCCAGCTTCAAGAGCACCGTCCAAGAAGGTGGCTAGAACCAGGAAGAGAAAAGGCGCTTTACCAAGGTAGGCTTCTGGTATCTATTTGTTTGTCTAGATCTCAAAATGGGTGGGGGATCCCCCACCCACCCTAATATCCTCCCAATTTCAATATTAAACAAGTTGTGTTTATTAAAGTTATATTATTGGTTTCAGATTTCCAAAGAAGCCAGAGGTTATGGTGACGTACGAGGGTATCCAGTTAAGAATGAAGCAGCTCGAAGAATATTTATACAATCTTCTCAATATTTCCATCTACAGAAATCACCACGAAACTGTAAGTGATAGTAACTTAGCTGCAGTGAAAACCTATACCACTGTATTACCCAGTTGTCTACCCCCACGCCTTGAGGAGAATATGGAATATGTCTGATTTTTTTTATCCCATTTCGTAACAAAATATGAAAATACCGTAAAAAGAATGACGTAAAGTGAAAATAACATTAAAATCGACCGAGAAACACGGAAGACATAATAGTATTTTAAGTGGGTTCAAAAATGCGCTTTCGGAGGTGTACGTCAGATTCCGTTTTCGTCAGATGCACTTGTAGGTCAGATTCCGTTTTCGTCAGATGCCTTGTTGGTCAGATTCTGTTTTCGCCAGATGCCTTGTTGGTCAGATTCCGTTTTCGCCAGATGCCTTGTTGGTCAAATTCTGTTTTCGCCAGATGCCTTGTAGGTCAGATTCCGTTTTCGTCAGAAGCCTTGTAGGTCAGATTCCGTTTTCGTCAGATGCCTTGTAGGTCATATTCCGATTTCGTCAGATGCCTTGTTGGTCAGATTCCGTTTTCGTCAGATGCCTTGTAGGTCAAATTCCGTTTTCGTCAGATGACTTGTAGGTCAGATTCCGTTTTCGTCGGATGCCTTGTAGGTCCGATTCCGTTTTCGTCAGATTCCTTGTAGGTCAGATTCCGACTTAGTTTCCTAGTAGGTCCCGACTTAGTCCGATTCTGTCTGATTCCTAGTAAGCCAGATTCATATATCTTTTTATTTATTTCATGGAACGTCAATTGTTGAGTCTGCTGTGTTACTCGACTTGGCAAGCTATTGCAGTTATATTTTTATGCCACACCTGGCCATAAAGTGGTTTTTCCGCACGCTGCGCGTACGGAAAAATCCGCTTTCTGGCCAAGTGTAGGCATAAAATGATTTACAAAACACGGGAGGTAATAAAGAAAGCCCTCAATCGCATATTTACGTGCCTCGCTTGCAGCTCGGGCCGCAAACTTCTGCGATCTCGGCGGCTTTTCTTTGTATTACCACCCTAGTTGTGTAATGTACTATTGTAAAGTTCGAGTCACATCATTATAAATAAATAATAATCCCAAACGAGGTACTAGGATATCAGAACTTCATAGGCGTTATATTTGCATTTAACCTTTTCGCACACTAAAATGCGAAAGAATGGTTCGAAATGTTCGAATCCAACTTGAGGTTGGCTTTGATTCAATAAATATAAAAAATATATTATTGTTTAAAGTAGTAGGATTGCAGAACGCGCGAGGACTGCATTGTGACGGCAATTAAACTTCTTACAACATCATATCGGTTCGTGTTTTCACATAGAGTAAATAAAATCCTAGAATTCACTCACATAAAACATTTAAATTTATTTAATATAATTAATAATTCAACTTCAACTTAAGAAATCTCAAAAAAGGCCTATAGCTAAGTAAATATTATTTGGGAATTATTTATCTGATCTTCTTAAATCGTTAATGAGCACTTTTAAAAATAAATTCGGCTCATACAATACACCTATATCTAAATTTTATCAATATCCATGATGTCGTTTTTTAAATAAAGTGCCTGTGACATACGGACAGACGGACGGACGGACAGACAGACGAAACTATAAGGGTTCCGTTTTTGCCATTTTGGCTACGACGGAACCGGATTCAATATTTGCGACTTCTATGAATTTGTTTACATACATGACAGTGACAACTTATTACTCATAAATTATCATTGCCATAAATTTTTTAAAGAGGTTGTAATCTCACAGATACAGATTAGTAGGGTGACAAGGAATTTAGGATAAAACTGATTTCGAAATAAAAATTATCACAGAAAAAAAAATTGTTTAGATGTAACTAATTACGTGACCGCTATCAATTACTGAGTTAGAAAAACTGGTACCTGATTACCGATTAGATTACATCGTGTATATATTTTTTATTAGAATATTAAGTCATCTATGTGCTTTAAGAAAATGGTTCAGAATGTAAGTTTACGTCTGGCTTCTGTTGTCGCGTGACAGATCACTGCCAGTCTCACTCTACTAGGAATCTTAAAAGTTGGAATCTGACCCACTAAGAATATAACAAAATGTGAATCTGACCTACTAGGAGTCTGTCTGGCAAAAACGAAACCTGACGTATTGGAAATCCAGCAAATAAGAGTCTGACGCACTAGGAAACTGACTAAGTCAGAATCTGACGAAAACGGAATCGGACCTACAAGGCATCCGACGAAAACGGAATCGGACCTACAAGGCATCCGACGAAAACGGAATCTGACCTACAAGGAATCTGACGAAAAAGGAATCTGACCTACAAGGCATCCGACGAAAACGGAATCGGACCTACAAGGCATCCGACGAAAACGGAATCTGACCTACAAGGAATCTGACGAAAACGGAATCTGACCTACAAGGCATCTGGCGAAAACGGAATCTGACCAACAAGGCGTCTGGCGAAAACGGAATCTGACCAACAAGGCATCTGGCGAAAACGGAATCTGACCAACAAGGCATCTGACGAAAACGGAATCTGACCTACAAGTGCATCTGACGAAAACGGAATCTGACGTACACCTCCGAAAGCAAAAATGCGAATTGCGTGAGTTGCGATACGAGCCGCGAATGCTGCGAGTATCGCAAATAGAGACGCAATGAGCGTTTTTTGACTTAATTATACAACGTTGCATATAGGGAATGCAAACCGGTTAACCGGTTAACCGAAAAACCGGTTAACCGCCTGTATTTGGCAACGGTTAATAACCGGTTATCGAGCCCAGAAACCGGTTTTTAACCGAAATGTAAAAAACTGTAGTAGATTGACAAAAATTCTGTAATTTTACCGTATTCCTTTCCGATTACTCATTTGTTTTACTCTGCGAGTTCAGAAACCTTTAAAAATCAATCACATTGGTACTTTTACTATGTTCCTTTAAGTTTTTCTGCAGATTGGAGTGATTTGAACATTACACACTAATTTACACACATTACTTGTATTAATTAACAAACTCTCATCATCTTACTTTTTTCCTTTACGTTTTTTCTTCTTACCTGTAGTTTTTTTTCATTAATAAGTGGAGTTTTCTATAGTCAACAGTCAAGTCAGCCTGATTCAATCAATTATAGTTAATAGTCTACATCTTTTCCTTGTGTCCCTTTTAGGTCTTAACGTCTGATTCGTAACGGGTTCGACAAATTAAGAGTTTTTTTTTATATAATTCCAATCGTACTTTATTTATAAACACCACCATAGGAAACACCAGAGTCACAAAAGATTTATACCAAAGACAATTTTTTTCCACAAATTTTCAGATAATCGTAAAAATCAACTAAAGCTAACGCCGGAAATCACTGCCAAATTGATGTCAAAAACTTGATACTTTGTGGCAAAACCTGCGTAAAACTGATTCCCTACGCAACCTGTTAACCTATATTACTTATACCATTTCCGAAAGAAAATTTCTTCACTTTGTCTATAATATGATGGGAATGTAGAAGTGTCTGCAAATATCTGGTGTAGCAGGTACTTTAGCAAAGTAATGTTCGCAATCGAGTGTTGGTTACCCATTCGATAAAGCAATATTACGTCAATAATACCATACCTACCACTAATATTATTGATGTGTGTGACAATGTTTGGAGGTTTAGATGTTCGGATGTTTCTTACTTAATAACGCAGTATCAACTGAATGGATTGAGATGAAATTTGGCATGGAAGTAGACTAAGTCCTGGATAAGGATTTCCCTTGATATAATAACGGGAATAACGCAGGTGAAGCTACGGGTATAAGCTAACAAAAAATGGCTCACAGTTTTAGTTAAATAATACGCTTTTCCAGCATTGATTTGACTGTAGTTGGGGTTGAGCCACGATGATAAAGAGCAAAAGAAAATTGAACTTAAAAACTTGATCCAACGAAGTCTAGCAGTATTGACATATTGAACAGTATTGGGTTCTGTGGCCAAGGGAGTCGCCATCTATGAGAACACGTGTTACACATGTACCCACCTTGATGCAAATACTTTACAGCTTTGACGATCGAGCGAGAATAGACGGTGTTAAGTTAAAAAAAACCTATTAAACAAAAGTCAAAGTAGATGGCAAAATTGAAGGAACTTGCTGGGTGCCCTGGTGGTCGAAGACCAGAGGTACTAGGTTAGATTCCTGGTCTGGACCATAGGAGAGCGCCATTTAATTTTTCTATGTATTTTGATTTCTTCGATTTTATGTAACACAAAAATGTGGTGTAATTTAACCGCATTAAAAAACTAATAAAAAAAACATCATGTTCATTTCATATTGTAAATCTAGATAGTGAATCCGTTTCAAAACAGGCTTTACTTTTTATTTTCCGTCTGGCTAAATTATCACGATATACTGTCAGTAAAGTTCCCATTATTATTGTTTGTTATTTAAGTTGATTTTGTTTAATAATCGACTAAGCAATACTTTAAAGTAGTTCTTATTATCATACACTCACAAAAACCACAAAAATGGACAAAAATAAATTAACCGGTTTTTAACCGGTTAACCGGTTTTTTCGGCATCACATCGGTTAATAACCGGTTAAAAAATTTGGCCGGTTATTGCATTCCCTAGTTGCATACAATACTTTTTCTACGACTAGGTTTTAAATTATAAAATACAAAATTAATCATAACCTGGAAACAAGGCAAATATGACGTTTGACTGACAGTATGTGTCTATGGTAAACTTTTTTTTTTAATTTGAAATATACTTAAATTAAAAATACTTTTTTTATGTTGGCATCAATGAATTTAGTTCGGAAAGTTTTGTTTTTCTTAAAAACCGTAGGAATTTAATTGTTTGTTAAGTTGGTAGTTGTGCATTTTTACCGTAAAGTTAAAATTGAGCGCTTAATCCTTGACCTAAGTTTAACCTAGATTTAGAAGTCTGTGGCTGCTAGCAATAACGTAAAGTGACTATAACGACACTAGTGCTGTTATGGGGAATAGAGTATAGACTTCTCTAAACTCATATTATGTATGTTCTTATATTAGTGTTCGTGACCAAGTAAAAGACAGATAACAGTACAGGAGTAGAAAAACATTTTAAAGCACTAATTAGGCAGCGATTAGACGGAGAGATTCGATATGGACTATGACGTCATAGTACACGGCCGCCCTACAAACTCCATACTGTATAGGTACTTTTTTGTTCTACAGAAATAGAGATAAATCTTTGATGGCTTATATCTTGGTTATTTTTATAGTTATTAGAAAAAAATTTATTGCCACTGTTTCTTATATGAATGAGCTTTTATAAAAGTATACACAAAATATCATGCATATTCCCTATTACGCAGGTACACCTGCTCATACGCGGTGGGCATTGGTCACGGCGCAATCCTTACTAACGACCCACATAACCCAAAAAACTGCGCTCACATTGGCGCGCTGTGCCATGCGCACATGAATGTTACGCGATTTACCTTGTTTTGAAGTTGCTGGATTATATTATGCCTATAAGATTGCCCGTATACCGTAAACGAATTATGTTACCGTATAATTATGTATATGGAGTGATTCATAATCGAATACTCATATTCTAAGTCAAAACAGTAATACAATAATATTGTCGGTTTCCGCGATTATCACTCATTGTAATAAAACAACTTAAACGGATTGAATCGCGTATATTACTTCAACGAACGCTGAAAAAGATTACGAAACGTCGGGACGTAAAAATAGTACATTACACAACTAGGGTGGTAAAACAAAGAAAGGCCGAGATCGCAGATGTTTGCGGCGCCAGCTGCAAGCGAGGGACGTCAATATGCGATCGAGGGCTTTTTTTAATACCTCCCGTGTTGAGTACATTATTTTATGTCTACATTTGACCAGAAAGCAGCTTTTTTCGTACGCGCAGCGTGCGGAAAAGCCACTTTATGGGCAGGTGTGGCATAAATTTAGTAATATACTCCATTTAATCCGTTTAATAAATGAAATAGCCCTTGTCGCTGTGTCAACTTCAAGCTTTGACTTTAGGGACCCATTTCTCGAAAGAAAAGAGAACTAACACTCAACAGGCGGTTCTCAACTATTTATGAGAGTACTCGTATTCTCAAAGTCTTTGGACATATCATGCTATCCCATCCATACTGTTTCGAGAGAAGCCTCATTCTAAACCATATTCGGTGCGCCAGAGGACGAAGCCCGTTAACGTGGTCTGACACCATGAAGAATGCTTAATGCACAGGGCAACACATATCACAGTATGCTTGAATGTGTGCGCGCCGTGTACAAGGGTGGATTTCATCGACTTAAATTTCACCATACAAAAAATTGGTTTCTAAAAAAACTCATGGAAATGCATATTTTTCTATCATAAATGGTTAAGGAGACTTTGATTATTAATGTCTGTTTAATTAGCCAATCATTTGATGCATAGTTTCGGAGTTATGAGCTCCTAAAAATTAAACCTTGTTATGGCGATGACGACTAAGCTATGGTAATGATTTTATGAGGTATGGTGATGATGTTATGTTTAGGGTAATGACGATTTATAGGTAATAGGATAAAAAAAAACAGCCGGTAAGCAAATAAACAAACATTTATGGATTTCAACAACACTTAAATTCAATTAAAATACACGGTCAAAATTTACACAAAGTCTAAGTACAATAATATCTGACTAGTCAAGTAAGCCGCCCGCGTCATTCCTGGCGCAAAGGTGCCCAACACACTTACCGCATTACCGCGTTGAATCGCGATGGACAATCTTTGCACCAAGAATGACCCGGAACGAGGGTCAAGACCCTTCTCACGCAAACGCCGCCCAATCTTTGCGACAAAGGCCTTAGCGTCAGACCCCCAACACCCGGTCATCTCTACCGCGAAGGGGACAAACATAACCCGTAAGTACCGAATACTTATCGCGCTTTCTACAAGCCACCACCTCAACGGCTGCTCCCGCAGACCTGGTGCTGGTGGTACGAGCAAGATGCGAGGCAGCAAAAGTGCTGACGCATGTAACGTCCCACAGTAGACACTTACCTCTCTACCAGGGTACCAAGGTCATTCCATCAGGTCTCTTGCCATCTGTCCGGCTAACACCGGGAGGCTCCAACAAACACGGAACATTTGCCGATACCAACGCCCTCCGGTTGATATCGTTGAGGGTATGGTGGCGAGGAAATCTCCCAGCACAACGACAACAACTCAAGGCATGGTGACCGTTACCCTCAACCATGGTGCCGTAGATGCATAAATGAGGTTCACAAACATCGCAGCCCAGGCGGAGAGCCACAGCCACCCTTAACGAGTCGTTTTCAAGGAGGGTACCCATACCCAGGTGTGGAGAGGGAAGCGCTTGCAGTCATGCCCTGGACTCGGGCCTCGTTATGTACAGCGTTCAGTCTCACTCTCTCCACATCGAAAGCACCCTCTAACAGGCCGTCCATAACCCGCTTCACCCCTTACGTCATCCCATGCCCGCTGACGTTCCAGTTTTTTCCGGTAGGACCGAACCTGGGTTGAGAGCCGTCCAAGCTGCCTGGGCTTCAGACGCGTACGGAATGGCTGCCTTGCCAACACTCAGCGCGAAAATTTCGGAAACGAGATTTACGACTCTGCCAGCCGATGCTAAAAAAGCCGACAGACTCACATCCCGTGCGCGCCGTACGCCCAGCCCACCGTTCCGGATAGGGAGAGAAGTTTGGTCCCACTGGCCCGCACCGAGAGACACATTGAGCAGACACTCCACTGATTCCTTCAAAACAGATCGAAGGGGTCAATATGCTCGGGGCACAGCCAAGTGGGCACAGTGCGCAAGGCTAACGGAGCACATACGAAGTATGAAAAAACTGGAGAGCATTCTTCAGTGGCGGAACATTCGCTAAATTCGGATACGACGCACTATATCAGTTTTGATAAGGTTTCTGTGTTAGCGAGAGAAAAGTTGTTTATCCCTCGCAAAGTTCGTGAGGCCATCGAGATTAGTCGTCGCCCGAATTTCAATCGGGATAGTGGATGGTCAGTTCCCCATAGTTGGAAGACAGTTTTACGTAGTGCGCCCGTGGTTAATGGTGACGCGCCCTTAGAATTTGATGTGGTCAGTGTTGTTTGCAACCGTACGGTTGATATTGACAATGTGAGTAGTTCTTAGCCTATTCCCCCTGCGCCCGCGCGGGCGCGAAGACTACGGGTGGGTTACCATTACCAGAGCGGCGGCCCGTAGTCTTCGCCGCACCGCCGTCGCAATTTCTCCTGTAGAAGGGCGTCGAGATCACCCGAAACATGTCGAGTGAATTTCGACAATTGATGACGTGAGTGATCCGTTATTTTTTCAATAATATGTACCTTATCAAGGTATTAATTAAACAAATGCTTAATTTATATTGAAACCATGACAGGAAAATGTATAGCCAGGCGAAGTCGTATATAAAGTCTAATTTTATGCCGTCCTTTGACAGGGAACTACGCGATATCCGTTAGGTACATTGTTTGGAGAACATTTACTTATATGACAGTGTTAACAACATTGATATAACTTAATAAATAAACAGAATCGTCATCACCATACATACGGGATCATCACCATACATGGTGTGAGCACCGGAGATGACGGCTAAGGTGATGACGATATGCGTTCTTATTGTAGATTATTCTAGAACGCCTAATATTATTTGAATGGACGGTGCTAGATCGGTATCTCCATTTCATGCCACATATTTGTAGATAAATAATTTTAAAATTATACAAGTACTTACTTGAAATAACTTGCAATATGGCGTTGACGCGAAGCCGTGACAATTAACTTCCTCGGATACACTTTTGTCGTTAATTTTGCTCAGTGCGCGCATGCAGCAACATGCACTCTCTGTCGTGATTGGAACTGAACTAAGGAAGCAGGAGAGGGTATACGCACTGTATTTCACCGTTCTTAGACAAAACTGTGTTGACTTTGACACTACATTTAGGGCGATGACGAAAATTCGTACTAAAAGTTTAAATATTTTTATTTATACTTAGTTGTTGAAAGAATAATTCTATATTTTTGTATACATAAGAATACAGTATGGAGAGATTATAAATAAATAAAAATTCGGATTCGTACGTTGCGTATTTGAAATTTTTCACAAGAAACATGAAGGTTTGAATTTTTTTGCTACATGGTAATGATTTTTGACATATGTTTTGTTGTATTATAAAAAAACTATTAAACTGTCGGTGAATTTTATTGAAGCGCCATTTAGATAAAAGTACTAGTCAACAAATGTAAAAGTTTCGATACTCTACCCTTAGTACTTTTTTTTATAAAGACCGACAGGTACCGCTACGCTGATATTTGAAATCCACCCACAAACACACTACAGGCAAAGAAATAAGAATGCTGCAATATGAATCGCACTCACACAGACGTGCTATCGCGTCTTTGTGTGAATACGTGGCGCGGGCTCCTAAACGGCCGAGGTGTTCGTCTTTATACTTTGTCCATATTTTTTATTTTTTTTATTTTATTGGTATTTAGGATAACAACAGCCGTAAATATACTTAAGACTATTTCTGATACATAATATGAGGCCAATAATAGCTATCCATTAGTTACTTATAAACTAAACATAGTTAAGACGCGCAAACAAAAAAAAATGAAATAAGTTAACGAGCAACGATAATAGACACATATCAAATCAAATGGGTCGCGTTTGTGAGACATATGGTATATATAGTAGTATAGGTATGTAAACACCACTGCACCGTAAACTTATACAAAAACAAAGACAATACGTGGGTAGGTGCTAACAGTCAATGGTTATGTACAAAGGCGAACCCATCCCTGCAAGGGATCTCGTCCAGCCAACACCCCTTGAGCGGATGAGAAAGAATAGCTAACGTCAAAGAAGATAGATAAATAAACTGACAAAATTGGTTCATTTACTTACACAAGGGTACCTTACAGGAAGATAATGCGAGTTTTGGATACTCGCTAGGATGATATGATCCTTGACCGCGTTGTGTGGAGGTATATATATACATTACAGTTGGTCACGATCCTCAGTAATGAAGGAACGACGGAAAAGAAGAGATCTTGAAAAAAAATAGGAACCATCATCGGATGACATTATTCTCTATATCTCTGTGTGTATTTTTGGACCAGGTAATAGTTTATTTTTAATTTTTCAGGTCAAGTTCTTAGAAGTGTCGAACTTATCATTTATATCGGAGTTCGGGTGCAAAGGAAAGGAGGGCATGGTGCTTAAGCGGACCGGATCCACGCAACCAGGCCAGGCAGGGTGCAACTGCTTTGGTCTATTAGGATCCATGGTGTGTGTTAGGTAAGAATAATCAATCAATGGTAAGACTGACCCTTCACAATAGGCTAGATGACTAAAAAAAACTGTTTAGTCCGTCTGTAACATTATGAAAAAATATTGTACACGTATTTTTTGTTTTGTTTGACAAACAAAAACTGACGAGGATAGAGTGCTTAGAAGTTTCGAGTGACGTCACTCTTGAGTACAAATTGTACTCAAGAGTGATGACGTCACAAGCCCCCACTCCAGAAGTTTGATGATCTATAACTTTGTCGATTTTTAATATTTTGATAAACCAAAAAATACGTGTCCCATATTTTTCCATAATCTAACTGACGGACTAAATAGAATTACATATTTTTAACCCAGTCATCATCCCTATTCCGTTGCGCGGTAATTATTATTTATGCCACACCTGGTCATAAAGTAGCGCACGCTACGCGTACGGAAAAAGCCGCTTTCTGGCCAAGTGTAGACATAAAATGATGTAGAACACGGGAGGTAATAAAGATAGCCCTCGATCGCATATTTACGTCCCTCGCTTGCAGCTCGGGCCGCAAACTTCTGCGATCTCGGCCTTTCTTTGCTTTACCACCCTAGTTGTGTAATATACTATTAACCTTAGGGTGGAAAAAAAGAGCACGCGTTATGTACGCATGTGATTTGAAGTTCCTGTTGTATCTTTGCTCGATTGGTTGATGTAAAGTCTGAAGACTTTTGCATAGGCAATATAGGAAATAGAGACATCGTATTATGGGCATTTTTATTTTAAAATCTACGGTTAGGCGAAACTTAAGCTATGTTCAAATACCGTCTAACCTGTCAGCCCGTGACAAAATCTATGGAGTTTGACACTAATTGTCAGTTCTGTGACGACCTGCTAACTTTCAGTTAAGAACGCACTTTAAATAAAATACCCTTATAGGGATCTGTATTTTTTTTATTTATATTATAGCCTATTAGGTGTCCCACTGTTGGGCAAAAGCTCTCCTTACACTTTTCCCTGTCTCCCAGGTTTCGCCAAGAGGTTTACAAAATAATAACAATTGAGTACTTGACTGTACTTAACCGAAATTTATCAAAATTATATAAGGTCGTGTTAAAATAATAAGGAAATATGTTGAAGTTTTGAGATTGATACCTGGCGTGTAACTTTTTTATGAGCCGGCAAAGTTGGGTGGGAAAGTCCATTTTAAAAGTATAAAATTATCAAAAACTATTAAGATCATAAAATAAACCATAAAATTTATAGTAACTTTTGTTATGAAACCGTTACGATAAAGGCAAGTTTCAACATAGTTGCAGAACAAAGTTATTGATTTCCCCAAACAACGTATGAGTAGTGACGTCACTGTACAACGGGCTTCAGTAGGGAGCGTTTCGGCACGTATTTGGGAAAGTCTAAAAATGTGATTTTAACATTGCTGTATCTCGGTTAGTTTTTATGATATTGAAGTAGTTTTTTTACTAATATTTTTATTTTGGAGAGATGTTTCTAAAACATATCACAGAAGAAAGTTGTCAAGTAGCCAATAGGGATGACGACTGGGTTAAAACTATATTATTCTATTTAGTCCGTCAGTTAGATTATGGAAAAATATGGGACACATATTGATTGGTTTATCAAAATATTAAACATCGACAAAGTTATAGATCATCAAACTTCTGGAGTGGGGGCTTGTGACCTTGCTCCTAGGTGAAAATTGTACCAAGGAGTGACGTCACTCAAAAATTCTAAGCACTCTATCCTGGTCATTTTTTGTTCGTCAAACAAAAGAAAAAATACGTGTACAATATTTTTTAATAATCTAACTGACGGACTAAACAGTTTTTTTCAGTCGTCTAGCCCAGTGGTCGGCAACCTTTTAGCAGCCAACGGCCACATAGTAGCTAACGAAATTGACGCGAGCCGCACTCCGTTAATAATTTGTGATTTTATACAATTCTGAATATGGCGACCTTTACATGCAAAATAGCCAGGGAGGCCGCATGCGGCCCGCGAGCCGCGGGTTGCCGACCGCTAGACTCTAGCTCTAGCCCATTGTTTGGTTGCAGGTGTAACTACTTCTGCACTGGCCTCGTGTGCGCCAAGTGGCAGGAGCGATGGCTGTTCGTGAAGGACACGTTCTTCGGCTACATCCGGCCCAGCGACGGCACCATCAAGGCCGTCATGCTCTTCGACCAGAAGTCAGTATCTATCTCTATCGCGAGTACTTTGTAAACCCCGGTCTGGCTTTTATCTGGTTTATTGGCCATACAGCGGGGCAATGCGACTGGCATATTTGGCACTTTTGGACCAGAGGTATTGTGTCGGGCCGGGATCTAATTTAGAAAAGTATTTAGTTCTAGTAATTTATTCCATATAGTATATTTAATTTTAATTTAGTTTTATCTTTAGGTAGTTACTGTTTTTATATTTTATCTTTCTGTTAAATAAATGACGACTATTTCGTTTTTATATTGGTCTTTGTAAACTAGAAGGTAACATAACACTTCTTCATTATTCAAGAAAAAAAATATAACCGCAAAATTATTTTTTTCTAAATAACCGGCTTTCAATAAACCAATTTCGATAAGAAATGCACGCGACTTTATGAAAAAATACCAAAATTGCTATACGTGTTCCTATAATATTTGAAGAGTTCCCTCGATTTCTCCGAGATACCATCATCAGATCCTAATTTGGTTGCAATGGGAGCACCTCTTTCAAACATAAAAGGAATTTTCAAAATCGGTTTAGCCGTCTTCCAGTAATCGGTGAACAAACACACAAAAAACATACAGACGAATAGAGAACCGTCCTTCTTTAGAAAACCGGTTAAAAAAAACATAATCTGCACATTATTAAAACTAAGCAGGTAAACTAGGTTCGCTACAAATATTTTATTATAATCGAGTTTTTATTAAACTTATACCCTGTTTTCACACTGACGTCGCAATCTACGAAATCATAGCGAAAATATGCGAAACTCATACATACGTAATTAAGATGTTTCGATGCAATTTCCGCGCTTCACAGTGTCAGTATGCTGTGTGTTTTTTGCTGTTCATATTGGGTTACGTCTGCCGCATGCATCCACAGAGGTGGGCGAGACTAGCCACGGAGTGGGTGCCGCAAGACGGGTGACGACGACGTGGTAGGCCGCAGCGAAGATGGCGGGACGACCTGGACGCATTTCTTAACGGCTGGCCAGAATTTGCTCGGAGCCGGGACGATTGGAAATCAAGGGAGGAGGCCTTTGCCCAGCAGTGGGACACTACGATAGGCTAACAAAAAAAAAAAAATTGGGTTACGAAGTTACGAAACGAAATAGTCTAAAACACGATTATCGCTTATTGAATCAACCTGTAGTTCATCATTTTGTGATGCACGCACAAACATTATCATCCAGTCGTTCAGTGAATCGACCTGTGCAATATTATGGTCCATTTTACCATAAGTTGTAGGTACATAGTGCGATAAGACCGCCTCTTGTCTACTATGAGTTTTTAGTATCTTGTTTATTTAAGGATCTGTGTCATTTTTTGGTGTACTATAAAGAGTATTGTATTAGCCTCTAATATCCTAGGGAAACAAAAAACCATAATCAAGTAATCGATATACTAATTAATTTAATCAGGTCTTAGGGTTTTTGAAATGATATTGCGTCCATTCTGACTGAATAAATATTTGAATTTTGAGAAAGAAGCTAAGTCTTGGCTTATCCTTATCTTTCCGAACGTTTTAATCTGACACAAAGAGTGATCTGTCCCCGATCACCACGTCTCGAACACACATGCTCTACAAATTAAACAATATTAATACGTAATTTTATTCCATGCAGCCCATGGAAATGTGAGTATAGTTTGAGATTCAGCAATGTGCTAATGAATCCTAACATAGTTTATTCATTTCACGATGTACTGAATAACTGATATATGTCTTTATGTGTGATCCACATGTCTTCGATACTGACGTCAATCGCGCTTCATTTCGCAAAGTAGTAGCTATAATCATCAAGGCTAATCTCGCATCTACACTAATACAAATAGTAGTACCCACAAAAGAGGCATGGAATAGGCAGAAAACCACGATTTTATATCTGAATTGCAAACATCTATAAATACTCATTGGTTTAGGCTATTTTCTGTATGATTCAAGACGAATCTCGATGTTTTTTTGGCGTACCGTTCAGTACAAAATTGTCGTGGTTTAATAGCGTTCATTTGAACTGTATTTTATTACTTTTTCGATAATAAATGTTGTGTCAAACATCACTAAATTGCCGAAATTCAAGCAGAAATAGCGTATTCTGCTCTTACATCCCATTACAAGCAATAAAACTAAATATAGACTATGCCATCAGCTCACCACTTTTTAACACCGAATTTTATAAATCGAAAAATCTCCTTTATCCCTTAATTTGGCAAATTCTAAAAAATACGATATAATTCATGCGTCGGCGAGCATACCAAAAGTATTAAGCCCCCGTTTGCTCGAGATTTTCTGTTTTTTTAATAAGAATTTTTCAAAGATGCTTTTATTTTAGTTGTTGTTCAATTACATTTGCATAAATAAAATTTGAAGTAGCTCGTTAGGAAGGAAAATTGTTTTTTTTTCTCACTTTAGTCTTTTTTCATCTAAACAGATACGCTGAAGTGATATCGAACATTACTTATCTAATTAAGGGTTAATGTAGCGGTCGGCAACCTTTTAGCAGCCAAGTATAGTATAGTAGCTAACGAAATTGACGCGGGCCGCACTTTGTGATTTTATACAATTCTGAATATAGCGACACTTACTTTACATACAAAATAGGCAGGGAGGCTCGCGGGCCGCAACTGAGCGGTTCACGGGCCGCAGGTTGCCGACCGCTGGGTTAATGCATTAATAGACCGATAATTCTCACCTTACCTCAATGCATTTTCAAACTGCTTCGAACTTATTGTGTACACGTACAGGTCGCGTCACCTAAAAAGAACGCTGGAAGAAAGAGGGGGTGTGTTTGCGCATTGTTACACTCGCGCACGAAAGTACTATGTTTATTGTTTTACTTTTAAACTAGCCTTTTGTTCGCGGCGCAGTTCGATTAACCCGCCCTCCCCGCGCCGCACCTCATACCACCAAATAGATCGATAAATGGCCTAATGCGCAGCTTGACAACCAGCGTTCTTTTTACGTGACGCGACCTGTACTGAAGGTGCATTTCTCCTCAGCTTCGAAGTGTCCAGCGGCATGTACTCCACCGGGCTGAACCACGGGCTGCATATCCTCAACCAGAGCCGGCAGATGGTCATCAAGTGCTGGACGAAGCGGAAGAGCAAGGAGTGGATGCAGTATCTCAAAGCTGTTGCCAATCAGACTGGTAAGTACACGCACTTTCAGGTTAAGAACCAACAGAATAACAGGTAACATTTTGAAATATTACATGCATACTATCTTGACGACCGCTTTAGCTTACTTGGTAGTGACCCTGCCTGCTAAGCAGGAGGTCCTGGGTTCAAATCCCGGTAAGGGCATTTATTTGTGTGATGAGCACGAATATTTGTTCCCGAGTCATAGATGTTTTCTATGTATTTAAGTATTTGTATCTATTAAATATATCGTCGTCTAGTATCCATAACACAAGCCTGATTGAGCTTACTATGGCGCTAGTTCGATTTGTGTAAGATTGTCCCCTAATATTTATTTATTATTTATTTATTTATACTATAGTGATTTGGATCTTTTTAGGGTTCCGTATCCAAAGGTTGCCAACGGAACCCTATTTATTATTTTTCAAAATCCAGTTCTGTTGATCCACGAGGAATTCAGGGAACTCCTCAAATACAATAGGCACATATATTGAAATTTCAATGTTTTGTTCATTTGTTAGTATTACAGTATTTACAATCAATGTTTGAAGTCGGTTTTTATAAAATCTTGTATTAATCTATTCCAGCCCGCGAATTCACCCACCCGAACGTCCACCACTCCTTCGCTCCCCCTCGCGCCACTACCCCTGTAGGGACCTTTGTGGACGGGTCCCCTTATCTGGCCGCCGTGGCGGAAGCCATGGAACTGGCAAAGGAGGAGATCTTCATCGCCGACTGGTGGCTCAGCCCCGAGATATACATGAAGCGACCCGCGCTCAATGGCAACTATTGGCGTCTGGATACTATACTGAAGAGGAAAGCGGTAAGTTATCTCCACGTTAAGTCACATTGTTTAACAGGCGCAGTCAGTAGGATTGGGCCGTCCTAAAAATGTGCACAGAGAAACATTTTTTTTATACAACTAGGGTGGCAAACAAGCGTACGGCCTGCCTGATGGTAAGCAGTCACCGCAGTCACTGCTTGCAACACCAGGGACATTACTAGCGTGTTGCTGACTTGATAACTTTCTGTAATTTACGTTCTGCACGTCGTCGCCGGGCCCGCATAAGTCGCTAATTGATTTTTTCGATTTCAATTTTTTTCATTTTGGAGCATTCGTATGTCGATAAGGTTCAAAATGACATAAAAAACAATACACGTAGCGACTTCGGTAGGCCCAGCGACAAAGTGTTATTATTTTCAGGAAATGTTGTTGTCGATTCTGACTTCGTGATAATGTGTCCGCCATTATGAATTAATGAATGGAACGTAACGACTCACGATCAACTAACTCAATAATATCTCAAAGTTAATTCGTATATCGATCTCAGGAAAAAACTTACCTACTAATAGCTTTTAGATTTGAGTAAATTATTATGAAGTTACTTGATTGCAATAAAGAAATAAATACAATGCAATAAAAAAGGTACCACTTTCCTAGATATTATTAAAGACCAACTAAGAGGCTCCTATTATAAAGATGCAAATAATAATCATCCCTAGGCAAGAGCGAAGCACCTTTTACTTGATACCGCGACTTATGCGTGTACTAAATCGTACATTACACAACTAGGGTGGTAATACAAAGAAAGGCCGAGATCGCAGAAGTTTGCGGCCCGAGCTTTAAGCGAGAGACGTAAATATGCGATCGAGGGCTTTCTTTATTACCTCCCGTGTTGTGTACATCATTTTATGTCTACACTTGGCCATAAAGCGGCTTTTTCCGTACGCGCATCGTGCGGAAAAAGCCACTTAATGGCCAGGTGTGGCATAAATTTATTAAAATTACCTTGGTTAGTGTAACTAAAACCTAAAAATCATCTGGTTTTTTTGTTTCAGGCTGAAGGAGTGAAGGTCTTCATAATGCTGTACAAAGAAGTGGGCATGGCGCTTGGTATCAACAGCTTCTACAGCAAGAATAGACTAGTTAGCGAGAACATCAAGGTAGGGATTATTCAAGCAATTTTATTATTATCACGTCCAAAAATAATCTTTGGGCGCACATTATAGGCACTAATCGCGTCCACAAGTGGCTCAATGAAGGCTACCGTTTTTGTGCTCACCAGCTGGCGCCACTGTCGAGTAGGGTCCTGAAGTATAGCTGTCAGTCCGTCTTTACGGGTGTGAAAACGAAGTTTACATTTCAATCGAATTTAATACCTTAAACCGTACTAAAGAGATATCGAGCATGCCGCAGTATTGCGTTTAGTTCGGAAAAAAAACTTAAGTTTCCGAATGATGAAACTGTCTCAAACCACTGACGTTCGTTTGTAAAATTTTTGTTTTAAATAGGGTATTTGACAACAATCAAAGGAAATTAATTATTTTAAACCATCAAATTACGTTTCAAAAACTGCTCGAATAAAATCAATTAGACTCGTTTTCGTGTCACCAACGATTTTAAAATGAGAAAAACTAAAAATGGGGCACCATGTTAAGCATGACGTCACAAGTCAGTATTTCATACTAAACTGCATATTTCTGAGCATTTTGACACTTCATAAAAAATAAGCTGTAAAGTAGCCTATTGACCCTCTTTATGTGTGTATGGAGAACCGACCGACTCGAATCACCTTAAAGAGCCACCAGAAGACCTGAAAATTGTTAGCCCTCATTTTCTATGACCATTGAACTCGTATAACCAACTTAAGGTAGTCGTCCGAGTGCTTGACACTGTCCTAGTGGTTGCCATCTTCGACATCTTGGAAGGGTTCTTGTATCGAAAACCGACCGACTCGAATCACCTTAAGGCACTGGTCTCACCGCCGGCGAGTAAGCGAGTAAAGTTGGGCGAGTAGCATTACATTGCGGATCTGGTAAGCTCGATTGATCACACTGTGCAATGAACTGTTACTCGCCCAACTTTACTCACTTACTCGCCGGCGGTGGGACCAGTACCTTAACTCATTAGCAATAGAAGCAACAACAGGGTGTCAACTACTGGTCATTAGCGTTTTAAACACTAACGTTTACCTTATATGAGTTCAATGAGTAACGGGTGCGTTGGTAACGTAGGTTTTCCGTCATCCAGACCACGCGCGAGGCGGCGTCCTGTTCTGGGCGCATCACGAGAAGATCGTCGTCGTCGACCAGGCCGTCGCCTTCCTCGGGGGCATCGACCTGTGCTACGGTCGCTGGGACGACTATAGACACAGGTAACGTAGGTCACCTAGACGGCACACAATGAACAGACTGTCGTCGTCGACCAGGCCGTCGCCTTCCTCGGGGGCATCGACCTGTGCTACGGCCGCTGGGACGACTATAGACACAGGTAACGGAGGTCACCTTGACCGCACACAATCAAAAGACAAAGACTGTCGTCGTCGACCAGGCCGTCGCCTTCCTGGGGGACATCGACCTGTGCTACGGCCGCTAGGATGACTATAAACGCAGGTAGCGAAGGATTCTTACCTATACCACACGTACGAGAAGATCTACGTCGTTGTCCAGAACGTGTTCTTCCTCGGGGGCATCGACTTGTGCTACGGCCACTGGGACGACTATAAATACAGGTAACGAAGGATTCTTACCTATACCACACGCTACGAGAAGATCGTCGTCGTCGACCAAGCCGTCGCCTTCCTCGGGGGCATCGACCTGTGCTACGGCCGCTGGGACGACTATAAACACAGGTAACGAAGAATTCTTACCTATACCACACGCTACGAGAAGATCGTCGTCGTCGACCAGGCCATCGCCTTCCTCAGGACATCGACCTGTGCTACGGCCGCTGGAGTGACGTAATGTAAGAGTCTGTCGCCCAGATGACACATGGACTCGGATTACCTGATGTAATTACTGGATGGACGAATTTTTCCAGCTCATTGAGAAATTCGATGTGAGGCATAAGCAACTGCATAGTGTAGTGGGTATAAAACAAACGTCCGGCCTCAGCTGCAGTGATCGCGTTTCATTTTTCAATGTGCTTGCTGTACTTGACATTTGTGTTGGTGAAGGAATTAAAACTATATAATTCTATTTAGTCCGTTGGTTAGATTATGGAAAAATATGGGACACTTATATTTCGGTTTATTATCCAAATATTAAAAATCGACAAAGTCAAACTTCTGGAGTGGGGGCTTGTGACGTCACTTCTAGGTGAAAATTGTACCAAGTAGTGACGTCACTCGAAACTTCTAAGCACTCTATCCTCGTCATTTTTTGTTTGTCAAACAAAAGAAAAAATGCGTGTACAATATTTTTTAATAATCTAACTGACGGGCTAAACAGTTTTTTTTGTCGTCTAGCCCATTGTTGCTTTATAAGACGTTTCATTGTATGAATTACGGTTACCAGGCTAACAGATCTCGGCAACATCTCGCAACCGACGAACTCCATAAAAACCAAGAAGAAAACGTCGAGCTCGCCGGGCGGCGGCATGTTCTTCCCGCAGACCAACGGCGTCGATGTGACATTAGAGCTGGCTAAGCATTCCAAGGAATTCGTCATTGGCCCTAATGAGTGAGTACTGCATGCATATACATGCAATGTAAAGTGACATTACAAAAAGACTATAAAGAACCACCGCTTTTTTGTAAAGTCGGTTAACACTTTCAAGACCAACAACCCACGTAGTAGGCGCTCGTATTTGCTCAGGTGCCAGCCGGTTTTGCGTTGCACATTATTGGTCTCACAAACTCACCTAGCGGGCTCTCCTGTTTCTGGGGTATCGTTATTTTTTTTTGTATGCTCGTGAAAGTGCTAACCGACTCCACAAAAAAGCGGAGGTTCTTTAGTCTTTTTTTTATGTTTGTTACTTCAAAACTCCGTTGTTTATAAACAACTTCCACATTGGTGATTTTTTTTTTTCAAAATCCAGCTCTGATAATTCACGTTTTCAAAAATCCTGTTAAATCATTAATTCAGAGCAAGAAATGTATCTCATAATAAATGGAAGCGACACGCCTTACCTCGCCCATTAAGAGGCTCTCGAAATTTCAAATAACAAAAGAACTATTCTCAATTTCCAGCACAATACAAATCCCAACAACCGAAGAACCCACCCCGCAACCAATCGAGCCCAACACCCCGCAACCAGAGCTCCCGCAGCTACAACCCGGTGACCATCTCCTCATCAACCCAGCCTCCCGGACGGACAAAGATGACAGCCCTGTGGAACGAAGAAACGTTCTCAATAAATTCACGGAACGATCTAAAGATATCCTCAGTATGGTGTTCCCGCCGTTCGAAGAAGAGAGGAACGAGCAGAAGTTTGATGATTCGGAGAGGAAGAAGGCGGAGAAATACGCGCAGTCTAATGATGAAGTTTTATTGACAGACGTGTTGACTACTAAGGTAAGTGACATAGATTTAAGTGACAATATAGGTAAGTAAAATCTGGAAAACCATATAACCGAATCAATAAAGAAATAAACATATCCTTTATAACGCTATGAAGTTAAAAATTTGATAGTTAGGTAGCTTAAAACAAAGATATACCATGATGTAGAAAATTTGGTATAAAATATTACTCAGAATATATATTATTGAAATACATACTGTAAAACTCACACACACACACACATGTTAGCTTTTACTTGTAACGCACTACATGTATTAAGTTCATCATAAAATTCTTGGCAGTGTAAGTAATTAGTCCCAAAGCTATTCTGCGAGGGTGAAGCGACGTCACTGGACTTTAAACGACAGCCAACTCGCCTTTTTAAGTTTTTATTGTTATTTCTGCAGGGAATGGTGACTAGAAACAAAAGCGTCAGCAAGCCAACGCCGCTAGCCCAAGTGGTGGAAGGACGCGTCATCACAGAGAGCACCAAGGACAAGTTGGAGGGCATCGAGGGCAACTCGAAACTGTGGATCGGGAAGGACTATACCAACTTCATTGTCAAGGACTTTAACAGCTTGGATCTTCCCTTTGTTGGTGAGTTTAACTCAACTGCATTTTAGCAAAAGCGTCAGCAACCCAACTCCACTAGCACAAATGGTGGAGGTCGCAGAGAGCACCAAGGAAAAGTCGGAGGGCATCGAGGGCAACTCGAAACTGTGGATCGGGAAGGACTACACCAGCTTCATTGTTAAGGACTTTAAAGCTTGGATCTTCCCTTTGTTGGTGAGTTGGTCTCGACTGCATTTTAGCAAAAGTGTCAGCAAGCCAACGCCACTAGCACAAGTGGTGGAGGTACAGAGAGCACCAAAGGAAAGTTGGAGGGTATCGAGGTCAACTCGAAACTGTGGATCGGGAAAGACTACACCAACTTCATTGTTAAGGACTTTAATAGCTTGGATCTTCCCTTTGTTGGTGAGTTTGACTCAACTACGTGGGTTGAGATTTTTGTAATTCTATAACTGCCTTTCGGCCTGATTGTAAGCCAGTTCATTCAAAGCCAAGGTTTATTTCGCGAAATGCTAATGAGGGAACTTATGTAAATCTGGTAAGTACGCCAACTGAAAAATCCAGAAAATGGACCTCATCTCTGACACTGATTGCTTTTCGATGAAGGAGAAACATCGTGAGGAAACGTAACATCTTCGAAGAAATTCAAAGGTGTATGTGAAGTGAACTGGGCCAGCGTGGGAACTACAGCCCACTCACTCTCAGATATGTGCCCACTGCCCAGTAGTGGGACGTAGTATATGGCCGGGTGAATAAAGATACGAGAAACAGCGTTAGAGCGATTATGATGATGATGATGATAATACGACCGATTATGTATTACAGACCTGGTGGACCGCAACTCCACACCCAGAATGCCGTGGCACGACATCGGCGTGGTAGTTCAGGGATCCGCGGCCAGGGACGTCGCCAGGCACTTCATACAGCGATGGAACGCCATCAAACTGGAGAAGGCCAGGTAATGTCACAGTTTACAAACCTAGTGGACCACAACTCCACCCTCAGAATGCCGTGTCACATCGGCGTGGAGGTGCAGGGATCCGCGGCCAGGGACGTCGCCCGCCACTTCATACAGCGGTGGAACGCCATCAAACTGGAGAAGGCCAGGTAATGTCTCAGTTTACAGACCTAGTGGACCACAACTCCACCCCCAGAATGCCGTGGCACATCGGCGTGGAGGTGCAGGGATCCGCGGCCAGGGACGTCGCCTGCCACTTCATACAGCGGTGGAACTATTTGTAACAAAACTGACCTTGTGGTATGACCACCGAGCGGAACGCACTGGATCCGACCGTCTCTATCATACAACGTCTGCTCTTTCTGGTCGCTGGCACAGCCCTCCGGAGGGGTAAAATTTGGTACTAGTAGCCGCGCGGCGAGATCGCGGTGTGAGCCAGTCCTGGTTGTGCCCGTGAAGATTTCTATAGTACAGAATTGCTAAAATATATACACGACACTTTAATTGTTGTTTCCAGGCAGAACGCAAGCTATCCATATTTGCTGCCGAAGACGTATTCCGAGATCAAACCGTTACACGACCTGGACAAGTACCTGAATACGGACATCCACAATGTGTCATGCCAGGTAATGGGAATGTTGAATAATGTTGAATTTTACAACATAATATAGTCACATGGATTGGAAAATACTAAATGATCATAACACAGAAGAAATAAACAAAAAATGTACCTATAAAAAGTATAAAGTTTTGAGACCACAAAATTTAAAAAAAAAATTCGTCTTAAAGAAAAATTTAAGTTAATTTCGGAATGCTTCAATAACACTGAAAAAATCAATGTACGACAAGTATGTGCTTAAACGCACTTTTTCGTGCTCAAAATGGCAAAATGCTCTTTTTTCATACAGACTTAGTACATCGAGGACAAGAGATGACGTCACAGGGTGCGTCCGTTTTGTATGGGCCGTTTTCAACGCTCGGTGCGGTCGGCTACTTTTGATTGCAATTTGTGGCTGTTATTAGTAATCCAAGTGTAGTAGTTATAGGTATATATTTGTTCCTCATAAATAGTAGAATCCATTTACATCAGAAACAAAATTTAAGACGCAAGCCTATTATAGGCGTTATTTAATGTCCTCATTATTAGCCGAAAGACGGCTACTGAACATAAACCTCCCCCAAAGAATGTCACTTTGCCTGGAAACCGCTAACTAAGCACTACCATTAGATTTTTTTAGTGGCAGTTTTTTTGGTGTGTAATTATTGTATTGTATGTCTTCGTTATTGCAAAAGCTATAATGTAATGTTTCAGGTACTAAGAAGCGTGTGTAGCTGGTCGTGCGGGTTCCTGGACCCGGACACTGTGGAGCAGAGTATACACGAGGCATACGTGGACGCGATCACTAGGGCACAACACTACGTCTACATTGAGAACCAGTTCTTTATCACGCTCTCGCGTACCAGCCAGGCGGTTAGGAACCAGGTATATATATTTTATTTAATAGTACATTTCTGCCCTCCGGCCGAAAAGCGTTGGAGTAAAACTTGACTAAAAATAACCCCGTCTCGTAACATAAATTAACACGTGAAATTAAACGCACCCAAGTTGTCAAAATATGCGTCAAAACGCCATAAAATCGCGAATAAATAATAAAATCTATTAGATAGCCACATTAAAAAAAATACGCGAATTTGTATAGAAACTTTACAATTTTTTTTTCTCATAAACCATGAGTTTCCGCAACTTGAAATTTGGTCAGGACACATCTTTTGACGAGGAGTAGAATGTATAAAAAATGAGCCCCCTGAACTCGATGCCAGACATTCTAAATCTGAGCCAAGCGTTACCTTGCCGGCCGCTGCGTTAAACGAAGATGCCGCTTTCGGGCTCCGTCGAACAGAAAAAACAGTATACAAACCTGGGCCAGGAAATAAGAAAGTCTCAGATCACATATTTATCGTCCTCGGCTTCATCTCGGCCGGCAATTACATGTGATCTGAGACATTTATTACTTTACTCGCCTCGGTATGTAATGTACTGTTTCGTAATCTTTTCAATATGTTTTTTCTAATTACAGATAGGCGAAGCGTTATACAACAGAATAATGCGCGCGCATCGCGCGAAGGAGACGTTCCGTGTGTTCGTGGTGATGCCGCTGTTGCCGGGCTTCGAGGGCGAGGTCGGCGCGCCCTCGGGCACCTCGCTCCACGCCGTCACACACTGGAACTATCAGAGCATCTGCAGGTATACATACATCACCTATCACAACTAGGGAGGGAGGGAGGAGATCGCAGATGTTTGCGGCCCGAGCCGCAGGCGAGGGACGTAAATATGCGATCGAGGGCTTTCTTTATTACCTCCCGTGGTGTGTACATCATTGTATGTCTACACTTGGCCAGAAAGCGACTTTTTCCGAACGCGTAGTGTGCGGAAAAAGCCACTTTATATGGCCAGGTTTGGCATAATAGTACATTACTTACCCATGGCGATAAAACAAAGAATGTCTCAGATCGCAGGTGTTTGACCCGAGTCGAAGGCAAGGGCGGTAAATATGCGATCTGAGGCTTTCCTTATTACCGCCCGTGGTAAGTACTAGTACATTGTGTATCAAGGGCGGTAAGTAAAGAATTACAAACGAGTGTTTGTTACAAGGCCGAGGCGAAGCCGAGAGCTTTAATAACACGAGTTTGTAATTCCTTTACCGCCCGTGGCACACACAATGTTTTTCATCACACTTGTGAGGAAATCTGATTAAAATAACCTTACTTAACCTAAATAAAACTGACAGTGACATTAGTGACATTATCCATAGACAATGCGAAGACAGTCACGTTCGGAAACCATAGCGGTAAAGACTTAAAATGGTTTATTTTATTTTTGCAAAATACTGAAATACTATATTTAAACATTTAATTAATGTTACAGAAATATGTTTTTACATGTATTTGCAATAACAGTTCTCTTTAAATAAATATTTCAGTAATAAAAGTTAAAAAAGTAAGTTGGCGTTTCCTTTGAAAATGACAAATAAGAGTAAAACAGAACTAGCGTTTCAAATTTAAAAAGAAAACCATTACGCCCTAGGGCGTAATAGGTCATTTACGGCCCGCATAACCTACGTGTAATGACACCATTTTCGAGCAAGTGTGATGAAATAGTACATTGTGTATCAAGGGCGGTAAGTAAGGAATTACAAACGAGTGTTTGTTACAAGGCCGAGGCGAAGCCGAGGGCTTTAACAACACGAGTTTGTAATTCCTTTACCGCCCGTGGCACACACAATGTTTTTCATCACACTTGTGAGGAAATCTGATTAAAATAACCTTACTTAACCTAAATAAAATTGTAAAACTGACAGTGACATTAGTGACATTATCCATAGACAATGCGAAGACAGTCACGTTCGGAAACCATAGCGGTAAAGACTTAAAATGGTTTATTTTATTTTTGCAAAATACTGAAATGCACTATTTAAACATTTAATTAATGTTACAGAAATATGTGTTTACATGTATTTGCAATAACAGTTATCTTTAAATAAATATTTCAGTAATAAAAGTTAAAAAAGTACGTTGGCGTTTCCTTTGAACATGACAAATAAGAGTAAAACAGAACCAGCGTTTCAAATTTAAAAAGAAAACCATTACGCCCTAGGGCGTAATAGGTCATTTACGGCCCGCAAAACCTACGTGTAATGACACCATTTTCGAGCAAGTGTGATGAAAAAAATTTTACGTCTCCCCCGGCCATGAAGTGGGATTTTATGGCCAGGTGTGACGTAAAAACTATTAATCACGAGCATTCGGCCGCGGCTTCGCCCGCGTTATTCCCGTTCGTTAATGTCAAAAGGAAGCTCTTTCAGCAAAGAGCCTGGATTGAAACATTATGATATTTTATATCACGGTGGATATAAAGTATCATATACATATTTCAATCCAGAACTTGGTCTACTTGCATGCCAAATTTAATCCCAATCCAGCCAGTTGTTATCCCGTTATTTAGTAACAAACCTCCAAACTTGCAACCATCTAAACATCTTCATAAATTTTCACATTGATATTATTAGTAGGAAGTAGGATCTTCTTTTTTCAAAATCCAATCCTGAAGATGAGATTCATGAGAAATATCCGAAAATGTCGAATCAATTTTTGGAGTTGTTTATATCTTTTAGAAACACTGAACGTCGGTTTATTTATTTAAACTTTATTGCACAAAAGAATAATCGTACAAAACGCGAACTTAAGGGCGTATCGCACGGTGACCCGGGGCAGAATTGCTCAGAGATGGCGCTGTCTTGGTCACGTGACCAAATGTTCAAGACTATAATTATGATATCTGCTTATTTTACCAGCATGAGAATCAATTGGCCCAATATTTTGAGTCTCTTTCGATGATTTCTAATTCATAATAATTTATGTACGTGCTTACCAAGCGCAGGAATGTGTATGAAACTCGAGTAGTACTTTGACAGGTAAATATACACGCACACTAAAGCAAAATCATTGATAAAAGTGACATCTATTGACAGAGATTCTAACTTGTAAGTTCGCCTATTGTGCTCCGGCGCTCCGGCTATTGTGTAAACCCGTATAAGCAGAAACTCGGGTAATAGTCATGAAAGTTCGAAGGTAAAATAAAGAAAAGTGTAGGTACTCGAGCAACAATATTCTCGAGTTACCATCGAACAAACGAACGCCGATTTTCCCCCTTGTCTACCCCACATTTTTTTTGATAGGTCAAAAAATAACTTTGTAATTACCACCTAGTTTCATACCCACATGGGTATTACTCAATTTTTATTACCCACTGGGTAATATAATAAATTTGTGAAACAAACGCAACCGTTTATTTCACGATAAATGTACAGCTCTTTTTTGTATGGGAATATATTGAATGGAATAAGACGTATAACTGAGTAAAATAGTTTTATTCATAATATATTTATTCTCAAATTTGGCGAAGCCGATCTCCATATTTTACAGATTCTTAGGGCCATAAGTTTACGGACCAATAACATATTATAAGTTGTATAAACATTGAACAGGCAGACTCAGACTCACTCAATGTGTTATTGAGAGAACTCTTGATTTTCTAGATTTAGTCGTCGTCTTCATTGCTGAAGGTCGTGTCTAGTTTGAAATTTGCTGCACCAAGCTTTTCCAAGCGTCTCTGTCCTCGGCGGTCTTCATGGCTTTAGGTATTGGCAGGCCAGTGAGCTTCTTGATTAGGTCTGACCAACGGGTAGGTGATCGACCGCGTGGTCTTTTTAAGTCTACCTGCCCAACTACCATCAGCTTCTCCAAGTTGTCTGGGTTCCTGCGAGCAACATGTCCGAAGTAGTTTAGTATCCGCTGGGAGCAGATAGTGGACAGCCTTGTTGTTAGTCCGAGCTCCTTGAGAATGGACACGTTGGTGCGGCGTGCGGTCCAAGGAATTCGCAACATACGCCGCCAAACATGATTTTCTAGGCTTACAAGTAAACTGGCATTGAGCACATTACTTGAAGTTTGTCAAGGGACGCCAAATTTCTCGAATACAGAGATTGATGCGAGTTGACTCTGTCAGTCGTTCTGTAATAAATAAAGTACCATGTTACTATAAGTCAATAAAACTAGCATTGCAAAAAACTAGTAATTCAGTCTAATATTAAATTAACTGACTACCTTTTATATGTGTGCATCTCAGGTCTAGGAACTTAGGATTTTGTTCTACGATTCGCGTCACGATTTCAGGTACCTAAATCATATTTTTTAAAGAACAAATCAATTCTGGCATCCTCTCTACGATAAATGCATCTTCCCTTCACCAATTGGAAAATTTAGAAACAAAACGAATGACAGCATTATTGGTGACAGCGTAATGTTCTGAAACCTTCTTCATTTTGTGGAATCCTAAATATGGAATGTCAAATATTAATTTTGTACTCGTATAGTAGATTTGTGTTTTCACATCACTTGTATTTATTAGGAAACAATAATATGGGTAAAGTTATAAGGTGATGGTACAATATAAATTTTCTCGAAAAGTATTTGAACGTCCCTGACTACTAGACTCTCGTATTTTAGTTTGCGCGAATCAAAAAATTGCCCAGAGTTGCAACGTTGCGTTGCCACCGTGACATGCGACGTTGCCATCTGTCACCGTTTGTCAGACATCTATGAATGCCTAACGATCGACGACACTTTTGGCTTAGCGGGAGTGACACCGCCTACTAAGCTAGAGGTCCCGGGTTCAAATCCTGGTAATTTTTTACCCTAATAAGGATTGCTTAGATTGTTTTTGTAAAATTTACCTCCGTATTATTATTATTTCTCTTTATTTAAGTATCCTGATTTAAAAAGTAAAACAAAACAATATTTAGTAGGTACATATATATTTCAGAATATACATTTAGTCAAAATATTTAGTAATTTGGCATAAACAGGCTAAATTACAAAATTAATTACAGCGTGTAGTATTCGATAAAAACGAAAAAAAAAGAAAAAATAAAATTATTCCGGGATTAGAACCCACAACCAAACGTATCCATAAGTGAAGGCTTTAGACCACTCGGCTACGGATGCACACTGAACAGGTGCGTAAATTAAGATCCGTTTTGAAATATTAATAGATAAGTCACACACACGCCCATACACCATTTGCCTGTGTTTGCGTGAGTTTTGTTACCCACGTGTAGGTGATTCGCACACAGTGATAGAATATCCAAGTTTTTCATCGGTGAAATATGGTATTTAGCGTGAAAATATACCATTTTTTATGCATTTGCCCAAAATAAAACGTAAATTAATTGATATTTGTCAAATTAGTTTCTTAATATACCCTGCCGTTAGCCCGTGAAGGTGCACCAACTTTTGTATGGGAACGCAACCACCTTAATGCGATAAAGCATTCCCTACCTTATGGCAAAGCAGATAACTCTGTCATACCCTATGTTAGTATAAAAATGCAATACAACACAAAAACATTCAGTTGGACGCCCTGTTTAACCTGTCCCAGTTTGAGAGGAAGGGGCCGTCCAGGCGCGCCGCCACCGTCTGCAGGAGGCTGTTCGGGGCGCCCCGTCAGAGGGGTGTGTAATGATCGATATAAAAATATTTAATATATTTTCTATCGATATATCAACATTTGATATAATTTCAAAGGGTATAATCACTCATTGTGTATAATAAACGTTTGGTATAATTTTAAAATATATACATTTATTTCGTATATTTAACGTTCGGTATAACGCTTATTTCTTATAACGATTATATGGTATAACGCTCATTTTATATACAAATCATAATATATAAGAATCAAGAGGTATAATAGGTATATAAATCTTTATTACCATTTATATATTTGAAATTGTAACGCCTGTGACCTAAACCTAACCTAACCTACTTTTTTATAGCAGTTCGTTTTTGTTGGGGGACGCAGTTCGAACCCTAACCTAACCTAACCTAATTGAACTTATGGTTTGAGTTTTTTTTAATGCGGGGGGCTTCGCCCCCCGAACCCCCCTTTTTCTTCTGTGCCCTTATAATTTACTAACCTAACCTACTTTTTGATAGCAGTTCGTTTTTGTTGGGGGACGCAGTTCAAACCTAACCTAACCTACTTTTTGATAGCCATTCGTTTTGGTAGGGGGACGCAGTTCTAACCTAACCTACTTTTTGATAGCAGTTCGTTTTTGTTGGGAGACGCAGTTCAAACCTAACCTAACCTACTTTTTGATACATTATATCAATAATGGTTATGCCAATTGTATTTTATATGAAAATAACGTTATACCATAAGTTCATTATAGGAAATAAGCATTATACTTAAAGAATGCTATATTAAATGTTATTCTATCAAATGATCATTATAAGAAAGAATAATTATGTCATATGTAAATATATTAAGTGTTGTTATATGATTTAATAATTATATCAAATGAGCGTTATTGCGACTAATATTATACCAAAAATTTTTATAGCCATCGTTACGCACCCCCGTCAGAGACGGGCGTTATTATACGTTGGATTTTGTCTCTACAGGAGCCGAGAAGCGATCCTCACCCGCCTATACGAGGCTGACATATATGACCCCTCGCAATACATAACCTTCCACGGGCTCCGGACCCACGCCACCCTGGAGGGGGAGCCCATCACCGAACTGATCTACGTCCACTCCAAACTACTGATAGTTGATGATAAAATCATCATCTGCGGAAGCGCCAACATCAATGACAGATCCATGGTGGGGACCAGGGATTCTGAGATCGCTGTGCTTTTGCAAGTAAGTGGAGTTCGTAATACAATCCCGTCAAAATCGTGTTCTTGGATTATAAACGTTTAATTATCATAATACCGCTTCGGTTTCCGCGATTATCACTCGTAGTTCTTTCTTATCCAGTACGCCTTTTGGAAGCGCCGCTAGTTTCTAAGGTTAGGTTATTAAGCCCTTCGGGCATGTATGTGAACGTCTTTACACATTAGGCCCATCCGGCAACACTAATTTTGAATTTGTATTTTTTAAAGTCGGTAGGCTTGCACAACAGTAATTTTGACAAGGAAAATTTATGTTTTTCTCAGTCTACCCGCGACCACGAACGCTGAAAAGGGTTACGAAACGTCGGGATTTAAAAATGTAGTAATATACGCGATTTAATTCGTTGAAGTTGTTTTATTACTATGTTTAATTATAATTTCAACGCAGAAACTTCTATAACGAACGCACGTTTTTTGGCTGCACACCACCGGTGGTTGACCATTTTTTGGGTTGTCTTCTGATTCGTGTTCTCCATTCGAGAACCTTTCGACCATCGGTTTTTCAAGCTAGCCCATTACCACTTCAACTTGCTAACTCTGGCAGCCATGTCGGTCACCTTAGTCCTTCTAAACGTATACCATCGGTTCGCACGAGATTCCTTCCAATGCTTTCCTCAAGAAAAGATCCAGACTATGGCAGATCTTCAAGTAGACTTTTTTCTACAAAATACGACTAAAGTTCCACAGGTTTAGAAATCGATGCCACTGGCTGCTATAAAAATCACACAACTCATGTTTTAAGAGTGATGTCGCATTCGTTACGATGGTATTTCACTCACCAAAATTTCAATGAATATTGGTAACATTGAAAGAATGTTGAAGAAAATTTCATGGTCTCCCATTAAACAACAAATATGGTACGGCACGGGCACGACAATGCCCCCGCCAAAGCGAGCAAAACAAAGGCCCGGCCGTACCATACTTGTCTCGAATAAGGACTGTCACAAACTAGCGTCATTTTTGTTTCCCAGGACGAAACCTTCACAGAGGGCGTCATGAACGGGCAAGCATTCCCTTGCGGTCGCGTGGCCGGGGCTCTCAGGAAGCGGCTCTTCAGGGAACATCTCGGCTTGATGGAAGAAGACTTGAACAGGGTCGAGGTCAACCTTGATGATCCATGCTGCGAACAGTTCTACAGGAACGTGTGGAAGAGTTTCTCTCAAAGGAATACGGATATATATGAAGAGGTAAGTTGAAAGCGGTGGCTTGGGAACCATCTTGGCCTGATGGAAGACTTTGACAGTGAACGTGTGGAAAAGTTTCTCCAAAATTAATACTGTTATGTATGAAAAGGTAAATTCGACGCGATGTGTTAGGAACCATATTTTATTGATAGAGGTTCCGTGATCTGTGCTGTACCATAAAAACATTAGATAGTTAGTCCAAGCGAAATACTAATATGTATGAAGAAGTAAGTTCTTATTGAGTTGAGTTAGGCGAACGTGCTCCATCGTTAGACCTTGTCTCTATTTTCCGAGATCAAACGCAAGCGCATTAAGGCTGCGTTTCCACCAGGGATGTGCGAGGATGCGTAGCGAGGGATGTGTTTGTCATGTACCAATAGAAACAGCTCAGCGGAGCGAGGATAGGTAAATGAAGTGTTTCTATTGCTTCACGACAAACACATCCCTCGCTACGCATCCTCTCACATGAACGGTGGGAATGCAGCCTAATCATCACAGATACGATTGCCCCAGTACGTTAATAGTACATTGTGTATCAAGGGCGGTAGGTAAGGAATTACAAACGAGTGTTTGTTACAAGGCCGAGACGAAGTCGAGGGCTTTAATATCACGAGTTTGTAATTCCTTTACCGCCCGTGGCACACACAATGTTTTTCATCACACTTGTGAGGAAATCTAATTAAAATAACCTTACTTAACCTAAATAAAATTGTAAAACTGACAGTGACATATCCATAGACAATGCGAAAGTCAAGACACGTTCGGAACCCATAACGGTAAAGACCTAAAACGGTTGATTTTATATTTGCAAAATACTGAAATACACTATTTAAACATTAAATTAATGTAACAGAAATATGTGTTTATATGTATTTGCAATAACAGTTCTCTTTAAATAAATATTTCAGTGATAAAAGTTAAAAAAGTAAATTGGCATTTCCTTTGAACACGACAAATAAGAGTAAAACAAAACCATCGTTTCAAATTTAAAAAGAAAACCATTACGCCCTAGGGCGTAATAGGTCATTTACGGCCCGCAGAACCTACGTGTAATGACACCATTTTCGAGCAAGTGTGATGAAATAGTACATTGTGTATTAAGGGCGGTAAGTAAGGAATTACAAACGAGTGTTTGTTACAAGGCCGAGGCGAAGCCGAGGGCTTTAATAACACGAGTTTGTAATTCCTTTACCGCCCGTGGCACACACAATGTTTTTCATCACACTTGTGAGGAAATCTGATTAAAATAACCTTACTTAACCTAAATAAAATTGTAAAACTGACAGTGACATTAGTGACATTATCCATAGACAATGCGAATTCACGTCACGTTCGGAAACCATAGCGGCAAAGACTTAAAATGGTTGATTTTATTTTTGCAAAATACTGAAATGCACTATTTAAACATTTAATTAATGTTACAGAAATATGTGTTTACATGTATTTGCAATAACAGTTCTCTCTTAATAAATATTTCAGTAATAAAAGTTAAAAAAGTACGTTGGCGTTTCGTTTGAACATGACAAATAGGAGTAAAACAGAACCAGCGTTTCAAATTTAAAAAGAAAACCATTACGCCCTAGGGCGTAATAGGTCATTTACGGCCCGCAAAACCTACGTGTAATGACACCATTTTCGAGCAAGTGTGATGAAAAAGATTTTACGTCACACCTGGCCATAAAGTGGCAATAACCGCCCGCTACGTGTACGGTAAATCCCACTTCATGGCCTGGGGAGACGTTAAATTTTGTACTTACCACGGGCAGTAATAAAGAAAGGCTCAGATCGCTTGTATTTGACGCCCGAGCCGAAGGCAACACATTCTTTCTTTTACCGCCCTAGGTATCGTGGTAAGCCGGGACCGGTGACCTGGTTCGACTCCAGGCACCCCCCGGCACATACCCAGTCCGATGTGCGTGTCGGCCGTGTGTAAGGCACACGGTCGGACGCCCTTGGGTGGTCTGGCCAAGCGAACTGGTTCGAGCCCAGTGACCGCAACGGCCAACCACCCGGCCCGACAATCACAATGCCCGAAAGTGGGTTGTGAGTTTGTCAGGTTTAAAAAAAAAAAAATAAAAAAAAAAAAAAAAAAAAAAAAAAAAAACCGCCCTAGGCAAGTAATATACTAATTTTCATACCACCAAACAGCGTTTTTTCATGCCAACTTCTTAACAGGTCTTCCACTGCCTCCCCACGGACGCCGTCCACTCGTTCTCCGAGCTAAAGAAGTACCAAGAAGAGTACAAGCAGACCCTCTGGCACTCCGATCCGGCGCTCGCAAACAGGAAAATAGACCTCATACAAGGTAACCTGGTCGATATGCCGTTGGACTTCCTTTGCAATGAGACCCTCACACCCAGGAACACCACTATGGAGGGTATGATGCCGACCGCGTTGTGGACTTAGGCTTATTATTTCCAAATGCGCTAATATTATGTATAACCTGGCGCTCGCGAAGGAAAATAGACCTCATATAAGGGAACCTGGTCGATATGCCGTTGGACTTCCTTTGCAATGAGACCCTGACACCCAGGAACACCACTATTGAGGGTATGATGCCGACCGCGTTGTGGACTTAGGCTTATTTTTTCCAAATGCGCTAATATTATGACCAGTGATCGGTTCAGGGTGTGCCATTTGGGGTATACGACTTCAAACTTAATACAGAAACATGGATTTTCCTCGGGATTTTGGGAATGGACATTATTGTAGATGCATTTTTATGTTATAGTAATAATTCTTCATCTTATAGTAATAATGAATCCACGTTTTTGTATTACGTTTGAAGTCATATATCCCAAATGGCACACCCTGATCCGATCACTGGTTATGACCCGGCGCTCGTGAAGGAAAATAGACCTCATACAAGGGAACCTGGTCGATATGCCGTTGGACTTCCTTTGCAATGAGACCCTCACACCCCGGAACACCACTATGGAGGGTATGATGCCGACCGCATTGTGGACTTAGGATACCAGAGCTTAATACCACAACTAACCGCTAGCAGGTGGATTTCACTCGGTTTTGGCCGCGCGCGTGGTGAGCAGGTTGGCGCCACTGTAGAGTAGGGTCCCGAAGTATAGCTGTCAGCTTGTCTTTACGGGTGTGTAAACGAAGTTTACATTTCAATCGTATTTAATGCCTTAAAACCGTGCCATAAAAATATAGCATGCCGCAGTATTGCGTTTAGTTCTGAAAAAAGAGGATATCAGTTTTCGAATGATGAAACATCTCAAACCACTGACATTCGTTGGCCCGTAACTCATATTTGCCATATAGTCTCAGATATTGCAAAATATTGATAGCATTATGTTAATAACAAATAAATGTAGCCCTCCACAAACAATGACATTTATGCCACACCTGACCGTAAAGTGAAGCCGCTTTCTGGCCAAGTGTAGACATAAAATCATGTACACAACACGGGGATCTCGATCGCATATTTACGTCCCTCGCTTGCAGCTCGGGCCGCAAACTTCTACGATCTCGACCTTTCTTTGTATTACCACCCTAGTTGCGTAATGTACTATTAGCATTTCGGAGACCACACGCTACACACGCCTCTAGCGGCGAAATTCATTCTCAGTGGCCGTCATTCGTCCCGCGGAGTTTTAAACGCCAGAGAGCCATATTGAGGCGCGGCTTAGGCTCACGCGTTGAATGATTCTATTGTTCTTCGATAGCGTGGGATTTTTTGTTTTTTATTTGTATGAAAACGCACGAGAGTGAAATATCTGGTTATATTCTCTAATCTGTACCGCTACCAGTACGTCTAGCATAACTGGCCGCGACTTCGTTTCTCGCGCGACAGAGCATCACCTGTCACTGTCACACGATATTGAGTGGAAAGAGATAGCTAGCATTTGTCACGCGACAAAGAATCGCGTGTCACAGTTGTGCTAGAGGTACAGGAGTGGCTCCGCGATTTTGCCACGCGGCTATTAGTACTAAACTCTGCCCCTTCGGAATGGCTTTGTCAGCGACCAGAAAGAGCACGCGTTATGCGATAGAGAGAGACGGTCGGATCGGGTGCGTTCCGTCCGGTCGGACCCGAACGCCAGCTTTGTTAGAAAGAGTAACTTCTGTACGTAGCACTATTTATTTATTTAAACTTCATTGCACAAAAAAAACTTATCTCACAAAAGGCGAACTTAATGCCATAAGCATCGCATTTTTTTAACAAAATATGAAAATACCGTAAAAAAGATAACGTACCTACAGTGAAAATGAAATTTAAATCCACCGAGAAATACGGAAGATGTAATTGTACCTAAACGTTTTAAAGCACTAATGAGGGTGTTTAAAAATCATAAATCCACCAGGTGGCAGCAGGGTGGCGAATGGTCTATTTGGCAGTAGATGTCAAAATCAGGTGATGTGATTGGTGGATTTTGACACCTACTGTCAAAAAGACCATTCGCCACCCTGCTGCCACCTGGTGGATTTATGATTTTTAAACACCCTCATTAGACAGCGATTAGACGGAGACATCCGATATGGACTATTACGTCATAGTACACGGGCCATACAAAGTCCATATTATATTTTGTTTTGCTAGAGAGATAGAGATAACTATTTGATAGCTAATATCTTGGTTATTTTTATAGTTATTTATTCGACAAATATTTTGTATACCACACCTGACGAAGTGTAGACATAAAATAATGTACCTACACAACACGGGAGGTAATAAAGAAAGCCCTCGATCGCATATTTACGTCCCTCGCTTGCAGCTCGGGCCGCAAACTTCTGCGATCTCGGCCTTTCTTTGTATTACCACCCTAGTTGTGTAATGTACTATTTCCTACTGCTTCTTTTTTGAATGAGCTTTTATTAAAGTAAACAAAAAATATCATGCATAGTCCCTATTCTGTGAAGCTGATTTGAGTCGCTTAGTTTTCAAAACAAACAAAAAGGGAGTTGATAATTCAAGTTAACGATATCAATTTTGATTGATAAAATTGATAATGTTAAAGATGATTCCTAAGTTTTTGACCCTTTTTCAGTTTTTATGGAAAATCGGGCGACTCAATGGGGCTTAAATTATTTAGTACAATAACCCGTTAAAGTTTGCACCTAATTTGTATGCAATGTGTTAGGTGCCAGGTGCAAACGCAACAGGTGCACTCTCGCATCCCCAGAAATAGATCGAGATATAAGGAAATACTTCGTCGATTTGTATGGGAACCAAGCGTGTAAGATTTAGCGGTTGACGTTTGACGTCAAGAACGTAATTAAGTGATGGAAAACACACATTTAATTCGCCTGTTGACTCGATTTTTTTTCTGTCGTAAATCGATTCTACTATTTGTGAGGAACAAATATCTATATGACACCTAATACATTTGTATAAGTATAACAGCCACACATTTTAATCAAAAGTAGCAGATCGCACTGAGCATTGAAAACGCTCTATACAAAACGGAAGGAACTTATGACGTCATCCGCTCCATCGCTGTAGTAAGTCTGTATGAAATAGTAGATTGTGTCACAAGGGAGCAAAATGATGTATTTACGGCGAGGGCGTATATTGAATCCTGAACGAAGCGAAGGATTATACAATAGAATCCCGAGCGTAGGGAGGGATTCTAAAGTATAATCCGGAGCGTAGTGAGGGATTCAAGTGTTAACGCCCGAGGTGAAAATAATTTTGCTACCGAGTGACACATACTGCTTTTCACACCGACTATGAGGAAAATTCAAATACAAACGCTACTTACCAAAATAACGAAATATATAGTTACTCAAAGAGCATCACACATTATTATTAAAAATTAAATGATAAATTGTCAAATGTATAATCTATTATTATTTTATAAAACGATTATTATTTGTTACGGACGAGACGAAAATACCACTTCCATATTATATTTATGGCCCTCGCCTGCGGCTCGGACCGCAAACACCTGTGATCTGGGCCATTCCTTATTATACCGCCCTCGGTGTGTAATTTAAGTCTATGGTATGGCATATTCTAAGTGGGTTCAAACTAAAAATACCCTGTTGCCCTTGAACAGAAAAGTGCTACTTTGATCCCTCTTATGAGGGAGCAAAATACTTTTTTCTGAATAGGAGGTGTGAAAAATGCGTTTAAGCACATAGTTGTCGTACATTTATTTTTTCAGTGTTATTTAAGCATTTCGAAATTGACTTAATTTTTTCTTTAAGACGATAAAAAAATATCGTTTTTTTTTAAACTTTGTGGTCTCATAACTTTATATTTTTTATACATTTTTTGTGTTATGATAATTTAGTATTTTCCAATCCTTGTGACTATATTATGTTGTAAAATTCAACATTAGTCAACATCCGAATTTGATGGTATTTTAACAATTAATAGGTTACTGGATGACAGTTCAAATCAGCTTCATTTTATGAAGTGTCAAAACGCTGAGAGTATGCAGTTTAGTATGAAATAGGGTACTTGCCTGTAGTCAATATAAATTACTTCACGCTAGCCTTGAAATCTGCTTACGAAAATTTGCAAAAATCAACTAAAATTCACCTATTTAACGTTTTAAACGATTTTTAAAAGACCAAAAGCTATAAATGAGGAGATGATTTGATGTTTGAGCACAATGACGTCATTATGCTTTTTCTCATAGAAACTTCATACTATCCGAGCGTTTTGACAATTCATAAAAAGTAACTGATTTGATCTGTCAGGAAAGTACCCTATACTGACTTGTGACGTCATGTTCAACATGGTGCCTTATTTTTAGTTTTCGTCATTATAAAATGGTTGGTGTCAAATGAGTTTATGCGATTTTATCCGGGCAGTTTTGGAAACGTAATTTGATCCTTGGAGTTAATCAATTTATTATAATTACTATCAAATACCATATTATAACATTATTATGAGAATTTTCAAATAATAATGTCGAAGGCGAGCAAAGAAGGTCCCTGACCCTTATTTTACGGCCATTCTCACGAAGTATGCCTGCGGTCACCTAATTACCGCGACGCTGTTTTCATACTAAATGTATGGCGACGCGGTAATTAGACGCAGTCATACTTCGTGAGAATGGCCGTTTAGCACGCGAGGTACATACTCTCATTTCTTCTATTTCGATGTATTTCTGTGCTTGCATTCTTTCAAGTTGTATTTGTATTGTTAGATAAAGATAAGTATATGTTTGTAATGTCAATAAATTGATCTTGAAATCATAATACTTTCTACTTTTAAGAGTATACGTGTGGTAACTTTTGCGACGTTCTATTTTATTAAATTAAATGTACATACCAATTTGGAAATATCGATATTAATGACAGATTTTGGATCCTGTTATTGAGAAAACTGATAGATCATAAAATCGATGTGAACTTGCAAAAGTTATCGGATTAATTATCGAATATACGCAATATTATTATGTAAATCAACAAAAAATAACTGTAAATATCTTTATGCCACACCTGGCCATAAAATGATGTACACAACACGGGAGGTAATAATGAAAGCCCTCGATCGCATATTTTCGTCCCTCGCTTGCAGCTCGGGTCGCAAACTTCTGCGATCTCGGCCTTTCTTTGTATTACCACCTTAGTTGTGTAATGTACTATAAATATCAGGCATTTGGCTATATTTGCCGAATATACTGCATCTCTCTCCTTTGACGTAAAGTAAAAGAGATTCAATTTGGCAAATATTTAGCCGGGTGAAATGCCGAAAGATAGGCTGTGTTTCCACCAGAGCTCTGCGAGTAGGGTTGCCAGATGGAATTACCGTATTATCGGGAGCAGGAAACAATATGTCGGGATATTGAGACTTTGGTCGGGAGATGCCCCGTGACGCGCGATTTTTTTTTAGCCTGAAACAGCACAAATTTTCGCTGGCCGGACCACCTTGAGTGGATCGAACTAACTTTAAAATGAAGTCGTTTGTCGGGAGAACATACAAAAAATCGGGAGAATCCCGCGAATTCCCGACCATTTGGCAACCCTATCTGCAAGATAGCGGAGCGGTGTGCGAGGAAAAATCCACCAATGCCGGGCCGTAGTGTCCGACCGAATCTAGTTTTCACGGCCGAAACCGAAACGCATTCTTAAATCTTTGCTTGTAATGCGTTCGTACACGGCGCGCACACATTCAAGCGCGCGATGTAACTTTTGTAGTAAGAAAAATTACTGCTATTATACTGTGGTACAGGCCTGAAAAAAACAATGGTCATTAATGTCTATTTAAAGTATAGTAAGTCGTGGCCACACTAAAGTTAATCGTCCGTCATCGCGATATTAAAGGTGTTTCCCGTTAATGTCGCCTCAGCGTGATAGAGTACAAGATTCGGATTGGCGGCACTAGTTGGCAGCACCTTCGCTGTGCACGTTCCCTATACCAAGGACCATTAAAACAAGAGGACTGTCATTCTCCATACTTTGGATCGTGCCCCGACCGCAAGGGGATATCCAGGCAAAAACTAGATGGCGCTAAAAAACTAAACATTTAACGATGTTATAATTGAACAAAGAAACATAGTACAGTAACAATTAGTTCGTAAACAGCTAATAATAAATAAATTCTAACATTTAAATACTGTGTTACGCTTGCAAAGTTGAATAATTGTAAATAATATAATTCTTATATCAAGCTTATACATAGATGGCGTTGTAAATATCGGAGAACAGCTTTTTGTATGGAGAATGACAGTCCTCATGTTTTAATGGTCCTTGCCTATATTGACTTAAGTCACATATAAATTAGGTACAATAAGGTCCCAACTTATTGTAAGATTTGAGCTCCGTGTATATGTGACTTGTACCCCGTTTACTAGACCCATATTTGTACAATTCGTTGATTATTATTATATCCTGTACTAACTCAATAATTATCTTAATGTTGGTTCTGCCTCTTAAGTATTATAGTTTTACAATCGAACAAAATAATAAGCAATGTTGTAATTTAATTTTTAATGATAATTATTTGAATTTTTGACAAAATTACAATTTTTTTATTTATATTCTATGTAATATCTCAATTATACAGAAACTTAACCTAGAAATCAGAAATCGTAAGAGGCGCTGTTTTGTGTAATTTATTAGAAAAAACTCTGAGAGATAGATTCATAAAAAAAAATTATATAATTTTTTCTTTGAACACAAACCTACTTGAATATTATTAACCATAACAAAGAATACCCACCAAAACCTAACCAAGTTAATTCCTTACGAAAGTACAAACATGTAATAAACATTCCACTCATTGAATAGCATATAATGTCACTTTCTGGCAAAAAGTACCGCTTGTCAATAATGACCAGACCTCGGAATTTAGAGGACAAACGCCTGACATGTACCTACTAGAGATAGATGAAATTTTGTATCGATATTTATGAATATCTATATTTTTCACATTAGGATATATAAGTTTTTGGTGCAAAATGGAAAGGCAAGTAGAGAGTTCTTATATCGATATTCGTCGATAGATCGGATGCCTACGATGCTTTCCGCCTAAACTAAATCATACCCAGCTTTGTGTTTTATTTTAAGTATGATTATAACTCAATAGTTTTCGTTTCAAATAATTTCCTTAGTGTTATTTATTTGTGACGGATTAATTTTTAAAACAAATATACTATTCCAAAAAAAACTTTTATAGGAATTATCTCAGTGTCTTGCAAGGAACATGTAGAACAGGGAAGAAAAAATCGAAAACAAATATCGATATCCATAAATGTCGATAAAAAAATCGTCTATCTCTAGTACCTATCAGGCGTTTGCCCCCTAAATTCCAAGGTTTCCCGATTTATAACAGTAGATAGTACCTTATTGACAACTAGGTAAATGATACCTCTTGCCGAGATCGACACACGAGTCACCAGCTTGTTTTCCATAAGCTCCTACATGTCATGGGCTATTCTTCAGAAATATGTCTGCGACTCATTCATCTGTCTCCATACATTTAGTATGAACAAGGCAAGGGCCAAATGAATGAGGTGACCGCAGACATATTTCTGAAGAATAGCCCTCATAATAAAATATTCCATCCATACAAAATACTTGCCTTCCATCCCTATTACCTCGAAGATAAAACAATGTTAATGATGTATTTTATTCGTATTTTTTATGTAATAAGTGGTATCTGCTGTTTTTGTAAGCTTTTATTTCATTTATTCAGTTGAATGTAAATGTTAAAAATGTATTTTGGAAATATATATTTTATAAAATAAAGCATTTTATTTTTAATAGCGGCGTAATTTAACTATACGTAGCAGAGTCATCTGTGTCAAGAGTAGTCCTGGATGAATCCCTTCCACAAAAACGTAAAAGAAAAATCAAAACTCGTTCTGTGCAGGGCTCGGAACCGGTATTTTGGAAAAACCCCTAAATAGCCCATTATTTTGAATTATTTTATGCTTGTAATCTAACAATAATATATTCAAGTAATTACTTCGTATTATTAGATTTTTCGATTAAAAAATGGAATAATAAACCAAAGAACGGAAAAAATACCGGCATTTTTGTATGGAGTAAATACTGGTATCCGATCCCTGTACTAAATTATAGAGTCTGTGCGGAAAGAGAATAGGCGTGGCGAAAAACGGAACTAACCTAACCAGTATGGCATTGTTTTTTTGCAAATACAGTAGAAAAGCATTACAGCGCCCCCAAATCTAAATCCTATTCTCTTTCCGCACAGACTAGCAACGTTGGTCAAACCAACGAATGGTGGTGTTTCTTTACACTAATGTAGCTTCGTGAAACAGACCACTGGTTGGGGCTCGTGAAATACTCATTCACTGCAAACCAATTCTCAAAAGAAAATCAACCACGTTCTATCGCTTGTTTACTTTTGCGAGGTCCTCATCACCTAAAACGACATCTGGTAAGCAAAAATTGTGTACTTTCATTTATCAAGTGCCCTCTAGGGATAAAAAGACGAACTACCTGAAATTGCGGCTGGCCCGTTAGCGAAAGGAGAAAGTTCGGTAGGTAAATGTTCAACGGAGTTTGCACTAGATGTCGCCAGTATCGCTGATGTAGATACAGAATCTAGTGAATGTTTTGCCATCGGAAAAACCAGGTCTTATGAATCGACCTACAACGTAGCGAATCTTTTTCCTTTGGCGTAAAGAACCACGGAATACAACACCAAACCTACTCCAAACTTGAAATACTATATTATTTCGACTATGTATAAAATCAAATGCCATTATTAACATTATAACTACCTACCTGTAATTTAACATGAAACACAAGCTGTAATAAGAAGTTAATTTTTGTCGACAACCCTAGCGGTGGGCGTGGCGACCAGAAAGAGCTCGCGTTATGAGTTAGAACGAGAAGGTAGGATTCGGCGCATTTTTGGGACTCGAACGTGGGTTTTATTAGACAGTGCGAGTTCTGTACAAAGTACTATTACTTATTATGTGGTCGAGCATTAAACCCAGAGTCCAACCCGGCATGCGATGGAATATTGACTGTTACTTTCGCTATTTTTATTATTGCCTTTTTCTTTGATTAAAAAGGTCGTCATATTTCTAGAAATAACAGAAACACATTACATTTTGCCAACATTAAACCAAAATGATGTAGGTAGTGCAGGCAGCGGCCGGCAACCCGCGGCTTGCAGCCCGCGTGCCTCCCTGGCTTTTTTATATGTAAAGGTCGCTATATTCAGAATTGTATAAAATCACAAATAGGCTACTTTCCTTTCCTGGCAGATCAAATCAGTTACTTTTTATGAAGTGTCAAAACGCTCAGATAGTAGTACCTATGAATTTTGTATGGAATAAAAGTGAAATGACGTCATTTTACTCAAACCTCAAATCATCTTCTTATTTATAGGTTTTGATCTCTTAAAAATCGTTTAAAACGCTAAATAGGTGATGTTTAGTTCATTTTTGCAAATTTTCGAAAGCTGATTTAATGGCTAGCGTGTAGTAATTTATATTGACTACAGGCAAATACCCTATTATTAACAAAATGCGGCCCGTGTCAAATTCGTTAGCTACTATGTGGCCCTTGGCTGCTAAAAGGTTGCCGACCGCTGATGTAGTGTATACACGTGTACATACGTACATCATTCATTATCGATAAACTGATATCGATATAATCTGTGTAGTGTGTATTTATTTAATAACTTTTTAAAGTAATGGAAAAAGTTCAATACTTACATTTATATTATGTATTTGTTAGATCTATTTTCATCAAAAAGTGTTGTCATTATGACTTTATTTAATTTAATGTCATCATTGTGTCATAGAGTCTGTGCGGAAAGAGAATAGACGTGGCGAAAAACGGAACTAACCTAACCAGTATGGCCACAGAACAGAAAATACGGCACATACGGTACAAAAGCATTACAGCGCCCCCCAAAATTAATCCTTTTCTCTTTCCGCACAGACTAGGGTATAGTGCACAGATCCTTTAAGGTGCTTCTAAACGGGCATTATTTTTCTGCAATTTGTGGCCGGCAAGTCTTGCTATCTCTTTCTTGCTTCGTATGCGAAAGCAAGATGCACATAGTTGCCGGGCCACAAATTGCGGAAAAATATTGCCCGTTTAGAAGCACCTTTATGTATGGTATAGTGTGTCCAAAATAAAAGAGGCGTTTTTTAATCTTTAACTTGAGCGAGCGAATGCAAATTATATATATTAGTGACGTCAAAGATTTGAAATAAAATTACAGCAGTGATGGCAGTAATTTGTTAGTCTTGATAAAATGACGCGATTGTGTTTATTAAAATAACTAAAAATATTTTAAGTAACGAATAAATTAGTTTTTGACTATTACCTACCTACGTCAAAATTAAAAATATTCCTTGGGTAACATATTGACATGTTTATTTCCTGTTTTATGTAGTAGGTGGGCGTTTTCCAAAAAAACGTGTCCGAAAATATGTATGGTTTTTTTTCCACTACGTCACGTTCATACTAGTTTGTTATGAACGTGACGTAGTGGAAAAAAATCCATACAAATTTTCGGACACGTTTTTTTGGAACACGCCCAGGTATGTTATACTCCATTAAGTGCTTATTAATTCATACATAGTATTTTTAAAGTAATATTCGGAATAAGTACATGAATATTACATACATACAATGAATTAGGTATCTGACAAATTAGAAGAGGAATAATGTCGCATATTTTATCATTCTTCTTGACTGTTATATTATTGACTATACTTTATATGCAATTTTAAATTATTTAAAATTATGATGAAAAACTAAAAAAGCACTATATGTAGAAGCTACATATACATATCTACTTAGGTATGAGTAGTTTATAACAAAAGTACCTGCCTGCACTACCGCATTATCTACCAGAACTAGATGTTTATGTAAATTAGTTTATAATAATTATTTGTCTCTCAAAGTACCTCACCGGCAAAAAATGCTGCAGTTCAAAATTAACAATTACGATTTTTTTAAGTCAAGTTCTGTCCAGGACTTTTATGCAGCAAGCAGCAATAAATTCAAGTAGCTGACCACTCGTGACCAAAACTCGCTGATTCTTGACCCTTCAACTAAACATGCTATTGTTGTTTAAAATTACGAGTAGAGTAGAGTACTTTCAAACGTCACGTCATGCATGATGCTTGGTTTTGAGAATGTTTTGAAATACAGTCGCTTTGAGTGTTATAATATTGATGATGTAAAACATGTAAACAAAATAAGTAGGACCCTTTACCGTATACGAAGCCAAAAATGGTGTCAAATGTTCATGATTTTTTTAAAGTAGGTATATATTATACATAAAACACTATTCCGAAGTTTGATAAGTTTTTTGAAGGAACCTCATATGGCTTCGTATACAATTGGTGTTATTTCTGTAACGTTCATATTTGGCTTCGTATGCATTAAGATTTAAGAGCTTCTAATGTTATGCTTTAGCAAAGTTGCAATGCTGCAGAATTTCAAATTAGCAGTTTCCGGGAATCTATATAAATTTGACAAACGTTTGATCAAAAATAGAGACATAAAAATAATTCTAACTTCAAAAAAGTAGGAAGTTAGAAATATCATAACTTTATATCTAAATGCATACAAAGCCATATATGGATTTTGAAATATACACATCATTTTTGTTCTTACTTTTTGAACTTTTGCATAAAATAAACACACATATTCGACAAATAATAATTATCAATGCAAAAGTCTACTTCTCTATTCTACGCTATACCTACCTAATAATTTAAGATTTCGATTGTGTGTCACGAAGCGTAACTAATTGCCTCTTCTGATGACCAACGTATATAAAAAGGGACAGAGGGGTGCAACGTGTCATTAATTTAAATATTACGATGCACTTGTTACTCGGCTCGGCTGCAGTTGCAAGCTTGCAGCTCGCGCTGCCGGGGCGTGCGTGTGAAGTGATCGGACGCATGTGTAAGCAGGCAGCGCAGCAAACGCTCATTCGTAATTATGTTGCATTATTTGTACGCGTTTTAGGGCTGGGACGGGCCTCCCTATCGCGTCGAGTCCTACGCTCCCTTCTCGCGCGCTTATTGAATAAGCCCGCGCGTTGCGTAACGCGCGGCCAATGACAGCGCCCGTGCACATGCAAGGGGCGGAGTCGTTACGTCACTGCGCTCTTCTCTCGCGCGCAGTCGCTGTGACGTCACACCCGCCGAGCCCCGCACGCTTTTCCCCTCGTGTGCACCGCTACGCTAGCGCCAATGCTGCCCGCGGCTCGCACCGGAAATTCATGACAAAACACTCGCGCGCTCAAAGATGGCGGATGGGTCGCGCGAGGACAGCAGCGACCTACAATTAATGAAAAAAATAACTTTTTCCGCGCCTGACACAGGACATGGTGACTCAAAAAAGTGCAGTGAGCAAACATTTGATGGTGATAGAATGAAGTTATCGTTCTACACAGAACTTAAAACGAGTGAACCGTGTGAGAAAAGTGATTCGCGCGGCGTGGCCGCGGATGATTCCGCGGCGGTCGGCTCGGCGAACGCTGAAAAATCATCTAAAGTGCCCGAGGAGGACGGGGAGGACAGGAAGAAGCGATGCTTCGACAGATACGACAGCTCCGAGTCTTCTGACAGGTGAGTTTGTTTTGTTTTCTGTTAGGAATTCGCGTCAAGTTTCGAAGTCGCGATTAAAGTTTATTTTAGTCGGCGGCATCGAAGCCTTCCGCGAGTCAATGCTCCAGTGACCGGAGGCTATTGTGCTGGTTTCGGTGTCATGGTCATTGTAGATGATGGTGCTGGTTGGTCATAGTAAGCGCGGTTGAATGCCCTGCGAGCGGCGCGAGGGACGCGTCGGTGATAACAACTAATCGCAGCGATCGCGCTCGTAATGATTACATAGACAGGTTTGTTACTATGTATACATGTATTATATTACGCAAGTGCTTAGCGTAGTCGTGAAGTGTGATGCCGCCAGTCGTTGATCGCTCAATAGTTTGCATTTATCTTACCGAAGGCGGGCTAATTTGGTAAAAATTTGGAGTAACTTTATGAGGCCTGTGATGTATCCTCTATGCTAAAGCCATGAAACATACCCTTTCAACTCGTCTTGACATTACCAGCTGGTAACTAAAAGTAATCCCCTCATAAACGCCTGCCAATGCTGCATTACTTTCTTCATTTTAATTTAAGTTCTATGCTCTTGTTGGAGGAGCAACCTCATTATTTTTCCTGCCTAGAGTTTACTGAACTTCCATTAATGTTGTATAGTAATAAGAGGTAAAACAACCAATTTGTCCTATTCCAAAACTTTATATCATTCTCCTCAACAGCGGTCTCCTTTTGGAAAACATTGGTAGACTCGGACTTTAAAACATGTCTCCGTCTACATCATCTAAAAACTAACAAATTTACTCAAGTAAGCAGTTATATTTTCCAATGAGCAGTAAGCATGCTGCTCATTGGAAAATATAATCAACAAATAAAGTTGATTTAATCAATATACCTATATTTAGTAGTTTCTTTCAATGTTTATCTCTCTCAGTGGTTTGTTCTGAGGAAATGCCCACTGGCTTCAAGGTGTTAAAGTGCCTATATTACCTACCTACATATTCTATTCTATTGTACCTAGGTAATTCAAAGTGAATGACTACATTATCACAATTTCCTCACCTTTTTGCCAGTCATTTCTAGATAGTCACTATCCTTAATGAGTTTATCATGTCACTAGTTTATCAAAAGTTACCAAAAATTATCACAATACCTACATTATGAATGATAATTGAGTGATTGAACTTGACTCCATATTCATAGTCTAGGTCACTGTCAAAAGAAAAGCCTATCTTAAATATTTTGATTTGATAAAATAGTAATCTCAAGTCTTGTGGTATGGATGATATGAAGATTCTTAAATGTGATATACCTATGAATTATTGTTATGTGCCTACTTTCTGCTCATAATGATATAGAAACAAAAATATTTGGTGTCACATTTGTTTTCTTAAACTAACAACATACCTACCATTACTTTACACATGCATATTATGAATATTAGATGCTATAATTGAACCAATGCCTTGAATGCAGAATTATCTTCATCAGATTAAATGATACATCCTTAAAATGATATAACTTTAAACACAGCCTTTTCGATTACTTTTACTCAATGTATTCAATATGAAACGTTGCACACACATTGAGTTCCTGTGATAATACAACATTATGATAATTTGACTTGGTTGAGGGGCTGAGGATAGAGTCAGGTTGGTAGCCAGTGGCAAAGCTAATGATGAAAGACAAAAAACTGTTTAACTCAAAATATTTTAAAGTTAATTAACTATACCTTCAGATGTGGGTATGATTACATAATTTTGCTCCGAGTCTACTAGGGTTTAGCTGTTTATTTTATGTGGAAGTTTCATGTACTATGTTTCTTAAAGATTAAAATAAGTGTTAAACTTTGACATTTCTATTATTCCTTGTACCTACTAAATTAAGATGTTAGCATGCAGTTAATATTTTGTCCTTTTGATTACGCAGTTTTCAATGCTTAAAATTAAAAAATACTTAACTATCACTACAAGTCTAACAAAAGTAGCAAAAAATAAGATTTGTACTGTTGGTTATATTTATATTTTTTGAATTTGAATTTTAAGTATTGAAAAAATGTGCAACCAAAGGACAAATTTTACCTCCACGCTAACAATTTCTGAATTGGGTACCTACAAGGAAAATAGAAATACCCACTTGGGATAGGAAAGTATAACTTGTAGCGTAGCATGACAAAATAAAATAGTGTCATGTACTGTGATGTCTTTTGTCTTATTACCTAAAACATGAGGTGGAAGTGACATCATTCTATTAGAGCTGTAAAGCCCTATCATTACTTATCTTGTGTTAGATATATCATTATATTAGTTTGTGATATGGTAATGATTACATGAATGGTTTTTGGTGCTTTTTACCGTGATTTTATTGTGTTGCGATATTATATTATTGTGTTTCATTGTTGTGTTTGGCCCTTCCCATTCTTTTCCTTCTTTTAGCCGTGTTTGGTCTATTCTCTTTTCACCATTACTGACATATCCATATCATGATGTAAGATATAATGTTGATGGTCAAATTAGCCTTTAATACATATAGATAAACAATTTCCCTGTCCCTGTGCCCCCAATGTGGGGTCATGAAGGTTTTTTCGGGAGTCCATGCTTTCACTATGGGGTCACTTCCTCATACCGATTGCACAGTTGGGACTTGTGACATTGTTCGATAGTTTTGTATGAGGACAGTGAACGTGTTAAACATTAATGTAGGCTAGTGTGTAAAGAATATGCATTTTTTATAAAAGTTTACTGTCTATTATACTGTCCTACATAATATGTGGCTCTCCATCAGAAAAGTGTCCGAAACGAGTATGAAACTGCTCTGTTTATGCAAGGCAAGGGTACTTTAAAGGCCTATTAAAGATTTTCCCAACCTTCCTAATTTTTGAAGTCTGACTATTTTTTTAGGAAGGAGTCTAGTTGGTTTAGCCATAGGTCTCTGCCATTTGATCATCATCATCACAGCCTTTATGTTCTACGCTTTCAGACATAGGCCTCTTGCAAAATCCGTATTAGTCTTTAGCCCCATTTGCCCCATAATAAGTTGATAAGATTATAGTACCTACCACCTATTGAACTGACACTGACGCTACACTCCGAAGCGCTTCAACGTTCGTAGCGTGCCGTCACTCTCGCACTCCTGTTATACAAAATTTGAGTGAGCCGAACCGCGCGATACAAACTTCGAAGACGTTAGGTTCTGACTCGCACAAGTGAAGACACTGGACAACACTAGCTACCAATAAATTGGAACGCGGACTCGCGGCGAGTTGACATCACGCCAGATAGTGTCTGTTAAGTGGCCATATGTGGGTCACCCATTATTGCTTGATAACGATATCTATGTCGGTCTATGCTAGGTGTGGCGCCATCCGTCCCTTTCTGCCCCCCACCGAACAATGTCTCCTGTCTCACCTAGTGATTTGAAAACAGGTTGTATTCAATAGAAGTACTTGAATACCGTGATTAAATACAAGGAATATGTTAGAAGTTATCTAATACATAAATAATAATATCAGAAAGTGGTACATTGAAATGGCTTATGTACGATGCGAGTTTGATCATATTTTAGTTTAAAAGTGGTATAGCAGAGGTTCTTAAACTTTTTTTAACCCCCTACATTATTTTGAAAACCTTACGGACCATTTCCGAATACAATCAGAAAAAAAGAAAATCAAGGGCACATAAAAGTTTGTGTTGTAGGTATGCATAGCCACGAACCTCCGCTCTCGTATCACGGACTCCTAAGGGGTCCATGGACCACAGTTTAAGAAACCCTGTGGTATAGGTAAAGCTAAAGCCCTTGTTGCGTTTACTCAATTTCAACAATTGACTGATTGACCCTTGATATAAATCTAATCGAAACATCTAAAACATTGCTCATACCGCTATTTTCACTGTCTAATAACATGATTAATTGAGCATTTAACCGAGGGCCGTTAAAATATTAATAGTTATCGATGACCTCAGTTTGTAGTTATGCAGACCATAGATAGGCCGCCATTTTTTGAACAGCTACTTTATAGTGTCGCTAATTGATAGGAATTTGTCTATGTCAGTTTCAATCAAAAAAGACCAACCTCCATCATCTTTTGGACATTATTTGGTTCCTAGTACGAATTTCAACAAGATTTTTAATATTACATTTTTTGTGATTTAGTCATACAGTTCATGTTGAAAAAATGGTCATGAGTAAATTTTAACCATTGAAGCAAATAGAGTAATTTGAAGCCTATGTTTGTCTGTCTGTCTGACGGAAAATAGACAGATTTAAGTTTTTGTTTGTAATTTTTTATTTTAAAGAGCTGTTTCTATGCAGTGGTTCTCAGCTTTGGTTGATGAAGATCATTGTTTTTATTTGGTTTTTATTTTTACAAGCTTTTTTTAGCTTCACCAGTCCCGGTGTCTGTCTGTGTCTGTAATCAAATCTTGCAAGTTCAATTTGACCCACTTCCCGATATCTGATTGAGCTGAAATTTTGCAAGAATATGTAAATCAGATGACAATGCAATATTGTACAAAAAAAACAAATATACATGGTAAATATCCCGGTGTTAATAGTAGTTATTATTATACAAAAAAATATAGTCTGTAATAAAAGCTCCTCTCTAAATTTTTTTTTATTGAAACTTATTGATTTGTAGTAGGTATCGTTATACCTACTATTTACATATTAATAAGTTTCTCTCTAAATCGTTATTTGTCATTACGGATAACTTTGAAAATTTTGTGGGTGATTGAAACATAAGAGTGAGTAATAGTTGTAAACATAATGTAGGTACCTACGTTATGTGCTTGTTTCTTGGTTTGTTTATCAGAGGTCAGTGAACTTAGATACACTTGCTGTCTGCATTTAGATATGCAGCGGGCCATGGGCATGTTATTTCATATTTTTGAAGGAAATATTAAATACTATCAACAGTTAATTGATTGTAAGTATAATATTTGAACGTTATTCGATTCCTTATCTTGATATATGGTTTGTTATATGTATAGAATTATTACAAAATGTTAAATATATTTCATGAAAATATTTTCATTTGGCTTCTGCATGTTTCCTATATAAATATCGAAATGATCATTTTTAACCCTCTACTACATCTTTTCTAAACTGGGGGCACGGCAGTGGCCGGCCCGGTCAAGTCAAACAATAACGAGCAGAGCTGTATACAATATATTTTTCTCTATGCATCTCAGGGCACTTTTTCACCCCCTGAATCTATCAGGCTTCCTTATTTCCATTGGATACATTGGAATACTTATTTGCTTAATATCATTTTAGTACTTGGCACTTGCTTAATATCATTTTAGTGCTTGGTACTTACACAGTAAATATTCATAACGATTAAGGGTTTAAACGGATGCCTAACCCGGGTCTAACATAATCTCATAATTTTTATAAGGAACGAAATTCGAGACTTAGCCCATTTTTTACACACCTAGAATGTTTTTATGGGACCTAACAGTGGCGTGGCGTCCTAAGAACTCGATTCCTACCGGCTTGCCTAATATCAGGCATTTGACCACCTTATTCTACAGCTCTTAAGGAAAATGTACCCCAAATCTGTACCGGCTTGCCCAAGTAGGTATATCTTTTACGCCACACCACTGGGACCTAATTAGAAATAAGATAGGTAAGGTATCCTAGACACCAGTCGCGTGGCGTAAAAGTTATCCTTTGGCAAGCCGGTGCAGATTTGGCGTACATTTTTCTTAAGTGCTGTAGAATAAGGTACTCAAATGCCTAAAATTAGGCAAGCCGGTAGGAATCGAGTTCTTTGGACACCACGCCACTGCTAGACACATTAGTGTTTTGGGTATGAAAATATGGTTTAATGCTTTTAATACAGGCTGTCCCAAAACCAGGGATAGTCCTTTAACAACTGGTAGAGCGTCTAAATACCACCCAAAATATCTACAATATTGTTATAGTAAGAATTATCTAAGGTGTCCGAATGTTTGTTCATTCTCTTTACGAACATTCGGACACCTTAGATAATGCTTACTATACATTTGAGACTTTGACATTCGAAAAACTGAGCTGAGAGAAAAAATCTCTTTGTTGACCGTCTATCCGTCCCTCCGTACGTCTGTCTGTCCGTCTGTCTGTCAAGACCCTTTATCTCGGGAACACGTGGAGGTATCGAGTTGAAATTAAAACCATACACTCAGGTCTATGTTCCCTTGAAGCTGTGTGAAAAATAAATCAAACTTCTAAGTTAACGTAAAAAAAAAGATATGGCCGTTTATGTCGCAAAAATAGTACATTACACAACTAGGGTGGTAATACAAAGAAAGGCCGAGATCGCAGAAGTTTGCGGCCCTAGCTGCAAGCGAGGGACGTAAATATGCGATCGAGAGCTTTCTGTATTACCTCCCGTGTTGTGTACATCATTTTATGTCTACACTTGGCCAGAAAGCGGTTTTTTCCGTACGCGCAGCGTGCGGAAAAAGTCACTTTATGGCCAGGTGTGGCATAAACGTACATTTCGACTCTCTCAAGGAAACCAAAATTTATAGGGTACTTTCCGTTGACCTAACTATGAAATTTGGCAAGTAATACCGTCTTATTCTACAAGTATGGGGAAAAATCTGAAACCTATACTTTGTAATTAAATCATGAATATAATTAATAATTATAGTCTTTATTCAAAGTATTTGTTTTTGTACGGAACCCTCGGTAGGCGAGTCTGACTCGCACTTGTCCGGTTTTATTTTACAAAACCTAAAATTTGGGAGGTAGGTATTTATAGGCTCTCTCAGCTGTTAAAGGATTATTCTCGGTTTTAGGGACATTTGTACAGAGTTTATTATCTTATGTCATGTTCTTGTGGTATACCTACGGTATACCTATGTATATATCAAAACAGCCTGACAAGTGTTAGGTTATTTTTTATAAATTGTCAAAACTAAAGGAAATAATGTTCAAAAGGGAAAATGTGGGCTATATTTGCACTTTTTATACTAACGAACACAATAAATTGTAAATAAATATTTGGAACTCGCATAAGTAGGGCTTCCAATACCGGTGGTACTTGTATGGCCAATGTCGGGATCTCGGTATAAGCAAAATAAAACGGGTTAGTACCGAATCGTCCAGGTAGCAAAATGTCCAATGACGCAAAAAGACTAAAAAGCGAAACGTCAATGGTCCAGTTAGCATTTTGCCCAATTAACATAACATCCAAAACACAGAACATCACAATAGGAATTCGTCTGTGTAGCATAATTTCCAAAGTATACAAACAATGTCAAGAAAGCTAATAGTCTGTGCGGAAAGAGAATAGGGTTTAAATGTGGCTGTAATGCTTTTGTACCGTATTTGAAAAAAAAAATGCCACTGGTTAGGTTAGTTCCGTTTTTCGCCACGCCTATTCTCTTTCCGCACAGACTCTACCACAAATAGCATATTGTCAAATCTTATCGAAAGCAGTTAGCCCAAGTAGGATGACCAAAACGCAAAACGGTTTTATTATAATTAATCTCTACATCGTGACATACGTAACTTTATACGTTTTGAACGTTTTGATATTTAGGTGTTCACGAAATGGTCAATTTACATAATCGACTTTTCGCTTTGTGGTCAATTTGCGCCAATGGACATTTTGCTACGTAGACGATTCGGTACTAACCCAATAAAACATATACTGGTATCGAACCTCTAATAGTCAGTGGACAAGGAGCTTAATCCGTTTCGTGCATAAAGCAACTAAATCCATACTAGTTAGTACTAAATTTTATAAAGTGCAATTTGAACTAGCGCGAAACTTTTAACAACCGAGTAGCACGAAACAACGAGCGACGGTAGGGCGTTCACGCGAGCCTAAGCCACAAAGGGTGAACAGTAAAATGAAAAAAAAAAGTTAGGAGTTCTAACCGGGCGCGCCGAGGGACAGCGAACGGGTTCCCGGGCGCGCGGAGGTGTGTAGCCGTCTGAGAAACAAGTGTCACTAATAAAATGTGAGAAACACGTTAAAAATAACCGCTTTCAAACGAATCTATTAATGTCTGACCGAAACTAGTTTTCACGGCCGAAACCGAAACTTCCATATAAGGTCATGTTTTCGTGGGAAGATAAAAAGATGACAATCATAATTAGTCAGTCTTCATGAAAATAACTGGGGAGTGTCAATAATAAGAAATAAATCGCAACGCAACTACGAGTAAATAGCTCTTGAAATGAATGTCTGTTTGTTTAATGCATACCTGTTCGTATTCCATGACATCTGATTTACATTAGACTTTGGCCGCGGTTAACACGTTGGATACTTTTAACCCGACCATAGCATAGCGAAGCAAAAGAGATATTTAGCTTATTTCACTTCCACAAACGAAGCTGCGGGCATTCTCTAGTTTGTGAATATGAATGAACCTGACGCATGTGTGACGTTACACCGACAGCCTAATCTAATGGAATTAACATTGTAGTGTTATCGTTCGCTCCGTCCGTGAACTTGTGTTTGTCCTTTATGCTATTAGCGATAAAAAGTTCTAATTGATTTGTTTTTCCTTTTCATTTCTTCAACTTTTGCGTCATTTATCTTTTGATATTGCTTTGTTATTTATGTATTTTCAGTGGAGTTATTTTGAGTAGGTTCTTTACATCCAGTTCTCTCTATTGTTATTAAATTCCAATTTTAGCAAGTACTCTTTTCGCAAAAGTCTATTTGTCAAATATATTCTTCTAATAGCATATTATATTTAGCTTTTTAATGGATTCTGTATTGCAAAATTACAAACAATAACAACCTTCTGTTGTTTTAAAATATTATTTTTATTTAAAATGTTTGTTCAGTTCAGTATAGGCTCTATTGTGATGGTATCGTATAATGAATACCTACTATGCCTTTTAATATTTTTACAATAGTACGTAGGTACAGGATTATATTATCTACGTCGTCACAGCTTCTGCGTAAATGACCGATAGTCATAAAAGTGTACGAATCTTCCAAGATCGGTGACTTTAGTTTGAATTAAGGGATTTTGCCTATCACTTACCTGCAGAGATGTGAAAAATTGATTCGAATGACGAATAAGAAAAACAAAATTATTCGCGGATGACGAATAAAATTGGCGGATGATTATTCTTATTCGAATAAATTATTCGTGGAATAACTTATTCGCGGATGATTTATTCGCGAATGAATTGCCACGAATAATTATTTATTTGAATACCATATTAACTTTTTTCGAAAAAATAATATCTAAACAGAACTGAAAGACTGTTGTTTGTAGGTACTAACGGAACGAACTAAGATTTTTGCCTTACTTATATTAAACATACTTCGATTATTTAGGAAGCCTGAGCCTTTAGGAAAACATTATGTGTTAGAACCAATATAAACAGTAAAAACAAGTCATTTAAAAAAATATTCGTCTTGTACGAATAAATCATCCGTCATTTAAAACGTTGTCGAATGATTTATTCGTGAATAAATCATCCGCGAATAAAAATATCGTGAATTATTTTTTATTCGAATGATCATTCGAATAAAAAAATATTCGAATATTGCCCATCTCTGCTTACCTGAAACGAACCTATGGTTAAATATTTAACCATCTACATTATTTACTTGAATTAATCTTCTTTTTGTTTTCGTAAAATTCCATTAATGTAAAATGTTTACTTTGCCCTAATGTAAGATTATTTGTATTTTCCCACATTCGTGGGGAATATTGCCGTCTATACATCTACACGCAGAGTTCGCGTTACATTACACGTTACACTCGTCTGGACCCCGCTTAAGGTTAACTGCTGCCTTATGGCATTAAGTTACCCTTTTGCACGATAAGTCTTCTTTTGCACAAAAAGGTAAAATAAATAAATATAATTTAAAACCTTAACCTACAAAGTGCACGGGTAGCTTACCACAGCGCGGCCCGCGACCGGTCGCCCCTCCCCCTCCCACACAGCCCCCCTGTCATTAGAAGCGTGCGCGGGCGCATTGGCCCTCGCCGCATGCTCCGGCTGCACGGAATATACAGACGATCTGATTTTGCCTTTTGGTTCTCAAAACACCGATAAATCTGAAGATGCAGGCGGTTTCATTTCACACCCACTCGTTATGGCTTGTTTGGGTTTCTATTTTAAATCTATTTGTTAACTTGTAAATATATTTTGAAATATGTTACTAACCGAGGTCAACTTTAACATTGCAATAAAAAAAGAAACAACATCGAACCATAATTTCATTTCGTAGAAGCTAACTTGGGAGTATAATAAAATCATTATCGATCAATCATTCGTATCAGAATTTTGCTATCATTGGGCATTGTAAATGAATCAGCCAGATTCGGAATTCAAAGTCATTACCTCGGCGTCGATACGAAATACCTGTCTCTGTGAACATCATCGAATAATAAAACTACAAGTCCGGTCAGGTAGAATCTGAGTCACTGCCAAGCTTGGTCATTCAACTTTCATTATTGTTTATATTTTTACTGCACGGACCTTGACGCGAGCGACATCAATAAACCACTCCATACAGGCTCCTCAGAACCTGAGACAAATCCCTCTAAAACTTAGGATTAACCGCCACTCGAGACTTAACTTTTACCTTTACGTTACAATGTTGGCGACGAGGAAACGCGATCGAGACGAAAATGTTAAAATCTCGGCTTATCTTAAAAGCTTTTACTGTAATGCCTCATTATTATTTACTAGCGGTACCTCGCAGGCTGTATTTTCTTAAAGATCGTGTATCGTGCCTGTCCCGAGTGAGGCGGGTCACGCAAGTCTAGGCTCTGGTCTAAGTGAACGTGGAATGTGAACAACCTTGGATGACTCCAGCATATAGTGCTTTCGATATTTATCTATACTGGCTTTGTTACTTAGATATCTGCGGACCACTGCGAGACTTAAATGGTCAAAACATCATGAGAAATGCCTACACAAGTTGCTTTGTTTCGTGTTGATGTCTGTCGACAGTTAAACGTAAATGGTCAAAACATCATGAGCAATGTATCTGCTATAAATTATGCCAATCTCCAATGAAACGACAATTCTACGACGCGATAAACGTTTATTCTCTAATGTAATGCGCCGTAAACTCCAACTTGTGCAATCATTTGCAAGCTATAAACGATCATTGACGATACATTGCATCTTGGTGGCGTTGGAACATGTTCGCCGTCGATTCTCCCATTACAACGCGGCATTGGCACCTATTTGGAGAAACGACATTCGAAACCACCCACCCTGTCTCTCTCACGCCAATTATTTCTCAACTAGATAGAAAGAGATGGATGAACATGGTTTCGAATAGCGCTTTCAGTTGGTGCCCTTATCTATTTTACACCCACACGGAACATCTCAGGCACGTCAGTAAGAATCAGTGCAGTCAAAGGGCACGCGAAGAACAAACTGGTTCCCCGCTAATGCAATTATCGACTGGCCCGTCGGGCTCTAAGTGACGGACGGCACCGAACGTAGGTGAAACAGTTCAGACGTTATTCTATGAAATGTGGCTTAGGATCTAACATTGATTCGAAGTCAAATGTTATCGAGGTCGTTTTGAGGTTCTTTGTTCTTCTTTTTACTTTTAATAGCGGTTCGCTGGTTTTTGTTCTGTATTTGTAATTTGTACGCTAATTGCTGATATTAGACGTGAAACGATTAAATAAATGAATGCAAATTGCTAATAACAATTTGTCATATAAAGGCCTTTAGTTCGATAAAATTATTACATACCAGCCTTTCGATTAGAGTCAATATTGAGTTTCCTATAAAACGATCGTAATAAAACAACTACGTTGCTATAATTTGCAGCTGCTGAACGAGCACCTGCTGAGTCTACCGTTTCTTTGACCTCTGACATTTCCCTCACATATTCGCTACGCAGTATCAGCTATCAATTAGAGGACATAAATTCCTCCTTCGATAGACCTGTACTTAAACTTACGCCACTTCAGCTGATCCCTTTGGGCTGACAAGTTTACAAGTTGCAACATCATTTGTTTTTATTTTCTTTTGTCATTTGTCATTTGATACTATCTCACCCACGGTCTTTGTAATTGAGTTATCTATGTGTCACGACGTTGTTCTTGAAACTTCTTTCTACGAATGGTGGCGGTGATTACCCAGTCGATAACTTATCTGTGTTTGTTGTGCTTAGTTATATAGCCATGGACGCCATGGTTCAACGATAGCCGGTTATGGTTGTAACTGATACGCCCTAGGCCCGCTGGAATACGAATCACCCGAAACCAATTGATCCCATATGCAGCTATGGCTACGTAGGATTTCGATTGTCATTAGGATCGCGTCCAGCCCCGGCCCGGATACGTAAATCTGTAATTAGTGACCGACTGGGCTTCGGTACCCTTCACTATTATCTAAATTGCATACCGATTAACTCGGCGAATAAATGGCCGGGGGCAGCACGAGCCGTGACGTCACCAGACGTCTAGGTGCATTGTAAATCGCGATTCTTTCTTTTTTTATCAAAGGACGTGCAAGGACGCTTAATAAAAAGAAACGCGCTGTGAAAACAACAAACAATTCGCGACTCACGAGATGGATTATTTATACAGGTGCTTTTAGTTGCCGTCTGCCGACTGAACGAGCGATTATACTCGTAGTTTCTTAGTTATCGGTTCAAAATTGCATGACCGCTATTACCTATCTGTAGTAGATTGGCGGTATCGGGGAACGTCTTCGAAATTCCTTGAAGCGATCCGTCGGGAAATGACATTTAATTGGACAATGTTGGGACGCCGACCTGCACTGAATACCGAAGGGAGTTTACTTGATACCTTATTGCTAAGTTTTGAGTTTCGGGAATTCAAAAGTCTAAAACAAATGTTAGATTCGATGGACTCTATTAGTGATGTAGGTATTGTATACAAAAGAAAGTTAGGATTAATGTTGTGTTTGTGTAAGAAAGACAGTGGGCATCCGGTGTAGGTATCTCATCAATTATACATTTATTATAATGAAGAAATATACGTGTGAAGGAATCCAAGCGCTATACGGGTGCATAGGAAGCTGAGTAAACAATTTATTGGGTCCCATCGATCAAGACGGACGTCGCCGCATTGTCCAATTGCATTCCCGGTTCCCGAATGCCCGTCGAGAATTTAGGAGACGACTCCTCTGACTGCCGTTAATTCTTCTTGAATGCCACGTCAAGTGCTGCCATTACATTCGACTCGGTGTTAATCGTAGGTGAATCGATACGCTACGCTTCGGAGCTTTTTCAACTAATTATAACACGACGCACCATAACGTAAATTTTATCTTGTTGCCAATACAAATCGACCGTAACAGTAACTGATACACAAGTAAAGTTTAGCAAGCAATCCGTGGCCAACGACCTATTCATTGGCAGATTGATATAGATGATCGAATCGAATTGCCTATGACCGCTCTGGAAGATTGAAACGGTCTGGAGTTTGAATTTGAATCGGAACGCGTTGCTCTAACTTATATTTTACAAGCTCTTCGAGTTACGCACAATTTGCAATTTAAATTCTAATTTAAGAAAATCCTTGCAAGATTTCGAAACGTAAGTACACTTCGCCGCCCTCTAGGCCTCTATTCAGCCGCAAGATTTCACCTTTAGCTGATGTTGCGGGGCATTATTAATTTGGCATTACAACGGTCCTCAATTTCGCGTGATATAATTCGGAATATTTGCCCTCGGGCTTGGGGTAAACAGCAATTAATCCTAGCAACCCGATACGTTTGCAAGGGCCGGGGAGGGGCCCCTCCTTAGATGGCAGATTGCTGCATGATCCCACTGCATTTCTACTGCTTCCGATGCGATGGTCTAACTAAAGGGCGTATTTAGGGGCCAGTTGAATGGACACACAAAGTACTTATATATTTTCTTACTTATGTCCATTGTAAGTCTGCGGATAGATTAAATGAGCCAAACTTTTCGAAATTGTTGAAATCTGAATGAGTATGCGTTGTATAGTTTGAAAACAATGTGGATGACGAAACAATGATGTGAAAATGGATACGAGCATGATATGTTATTTAAACATTATTCAACAGACGGACGCAAACTAAAGGTGAAGTCCCCCAATGCTCGTCGAGGGGGATTTTTTTCTTCAGACCTAATGGTTTCTTTTTTTCAAAACATCACCAGTAATATTGTTTAATTCTGCTTCTTCACGTTCATTGTCATTTGTCGGGCTGACTCGACAGTTAGTTTGGAGTTTTAAACTCTCTTCACGGTGTTAAATATGACCGTTTTACATTACCGGTATTGGAAGAGCCCGCGGAGTTGTGGAGTTTCCAAACTTGGTGATTGCTATCAGATTTAACGTCCCCTATTATTAGATGTCGGAATTTATTATATGAGTTATGCGGTAACAGAGTAGTATGGTAACTACCAATCTGCTTGTTTGTGCTGATTCAATTGCTAAATATGAAATACAATTATAAGCTGATTGTCCTTTCCTTACCTTTAGTAAAAGGGTGTATTTTCGCTGGCGTAATTTCTCTGGCCACCAATATTTAAAAGATTCCTCCTCACTGGACTGGCATTCGTCGGTTACTTGTTAGAACTTGACTGATTCTACATTGTAACCAAAAGTCCAATTCTAATAAGGCAGAATCTTCTCAGTATTCGCCAATATGTCATGACAGCGAAATTACGTTTTTGAAAATACACCCAAAAATACGTTCTTTGTAAAATGTCCAGTGTGCCTACCATGAGTTGAGTGTACGATCGGCGCTAGCGAGTTTCTCGTATCGAGAGTCAGTGCACCTCTCTCGCACGCGCCAATAGTACGAAAGAGATAGACTGTCATCGAGCGCTCGATACTCGCTAGCGCCGATCGAAAAGTCAACTCATGGTAGGCACACTGTGTTTTAAAAAGATATTTCACACATTCTACAAAAAATAAGGTTTAAACATTTAACACGTCCTTCGTTTGCATATAATATGTACATGTTTAAAATTACTACAAACATATCATACAATATTAACATATCTATGTGAAGCTATATTTTTATAGCTTAAATGAAATTACACCGATGTCAGATATATGATATTTATAGTGCTGTAATTTTAAATATTTGTTGCATATTTTGTAACGTATACCTCCATAAATATCGTATCTTATATCAGTAGGAACCTAATTAAGGTATGTTTAAATTTTAAAGACATCGATCCTCAAATTGTCGCCATTTATAATCTTTTGACGCGGCCGACTGAATTTATTACATTCCGATAGCCTTTTTCGAAAAATATTATGCATAAATTTGTTCACATGCACGGTTTAACTTCTACTCCATTTAAGGTATATTTGTGGTCAGTATTCTTAAATTTAGAATGATATTTGATTATCAATATTATCATACGCATGTTAAATTACTAGAAACTTCAATATCAAGATAGCTTAGTGTTAAACTAATATCTTGAATATTAACGTATTCAACACAGTCATTCCAATCTGTGTTACAATGCATAGATGATTGAATTTGGATCTTAGCAGATGACAAGGGGTAAATAATTTTTCGGATGCGCTCTATGACATCCATATGATCTTCCAAAAGGCAATAGTAGGTTTATATGTAAATGGGAATTTTGTTTACATATGTGACGCAGAAACTGGCGGGCCGTAAAGGCATCAATATTTCATGTGCCTGAAACACAATTCGAGTAGCGGACTACCTAAGTGGGATGCTAATCCGGCTACCTGCGTGACGGGGATTGTTTACCACTTGATTCCTATTTTGTTTACGTCAAAATGCGGATAAATTCATAAACGGCGAATAATAGAGTAGTTTCAGTCATATGAATTGTTGGAAATTAAAGATCATATCCTAAAACAACAAATAATAAAAAGGTTAGCTGGGAGAGATCCCTTAAAGGGATACGTTTGCCTTTGTACATATCATTGATTTTTGTACTGCTTCTGTATGGTTTTATGTGCAATAAAGTGTTTACATTACATACATACGTACATACATACCATACATACAACTTGAACTAACTTTAAATCCCAGTTACGTGAAGCATTATAGTTTGATACCCTAGTACGAGTAAATACATAATTGTCCATAGTCCAGTTAGTATTTATTTATTGTTGTCACGTGCTGTGCACTTCAAAAACTCCTAGAAGTTCTAGAGCTAAAGCTGGCACCTCAAGATAGGCACCGGTGATGCCGCGAAACGCGAAACTTAACAGAAACAAAAAGCAAAATGCAACGAAATACAAAATTATACATGGAAAAAAAATTAAAAATGTATCAATGACTCGCGAATATTTGATTATAATATTAAAATTAAACTGTTGTTTTAATTACATACCAAATGTTTAAAAGTTCTTAACATTACCAGTAGTATAAATTTAAACTCCATATAATTTACTTAAACACCACAAATACGTTATAATAAAATATTAATTCTCTATATAACTAAGTAACATATTTTTAAATATCCATACAACAGTGTTTACCTGTGAATATTTTATTTTTTTATAATTATTTCAATGATTTTAGACTTACCACCACTAGCATTTATTTTTTTAATGGTGGCAACCCACTTGTTTACATTTTTGATCTAGAATTTGATATTCGACTTTAGGTAGTTTTGTAGTAAATATTAGGGATGTAACGATACATATTTTTGCCGATACGATACCGATACCGATATTTGTAGTAAATTATCAGCGATACCGATATCTTAGGTAACTAATGAAGTATGAACTTCAGATTTATTATTTGTATGTCCTTATGATACCTAAAACTTGGCTATATTTAACAGAGAGTCAACCTTGAAGGTGTAAAGTAAAAATAAATAAATTGTCAAAACAATTTTTTTTTATTATGAACCAAATATACAAATTAACATAGTAATTATTATTGCACAAGGTAATAGACCGATATACAAATAAAGTCAGTAATTGAAATTACTTTTTTCAGATTTTTTTATACAACAAATTCTTTTCGAGCTCTTCAAGTATCGGTTGTATATAATCGGCGATACCGATATATCGGTATCGGTATCGTTACATCCCTTGTAAATATTAAATATATAAACAGCTTAAAGAATGACCCGATTTTATCGTGTACAGTGTCTACTTCATGAAGTGATAAATTGATCATATTATTAAATATGAGTGCTTTGTTAATCTTAATCCATACATAAAATTGATCATTAAAAACACGATACCCGTAATTGTTCCAAAACCATCCCGTGACACTTAAATAAATCACTCGCGGCGCAGACTTGATCATTTTATTAAATTCCACGATTAAATAGCCATCGGTAACGTTAAACGAAACGTTTCGATAATATCGGGATATCTCGACACCTCGGCTCACCTCGCCCGCTTATAATTACGAGTCCCCCATCCCTGCTGATATATGTGGGACTTGTCGAACGGCCTGTGGGTAGATCGGAATACCAATTAGCGGATAAGTTTTCGGTTAATGATCGGGTGAACCGAATTAGTATGTTTGAACTAATAGTTGCCAGATTTTACAGAAATGATTGATGATTGCATTTGGTTCACGTCTCTAGCTAGACCAATACAGTACGAACCTACAGATGATCCAAACCTACATTAGCCTCCATTTCTCAATATGCAAGCAGCGAAATTAGACAAATGTTTTGTGAATATTAGTGCAGCTTATTGCCACGAAAACGTAAAAACATTGATGTTACATCGTATGTTGTAAATTTAAGTGGAGGGAAACAATACACCATAAATTTGGGAAATATAATTGGCCAAAAATTCATCGAGTTTGGCCCGCTATGGAATCCATAAATTTATTATAAACCAGTAGCACCCTTTGCAAAGAAATTCCGATCCCCTCGGTGCTCCAGGCAGGTGCTGTAGCCGGTTAGGAAGCAGCATTGTCCCCAATAAACGAGGAAAGTTACGCGACCTGTTCGCTAATAGCCCCTCTTTACTTGAAAATGCCATTCCAAAAGGGCTTATCAACATTCAACACTCGAATACCCCATGCCTTTATCCACTAGTAACTGCCCATGTAACTACATAAACATGCATTACCTAGCCTTCAACTACCGGGGTTTTGCCGCTCGATCATTAACTTTGAGAAGGACAGATGATTTTACAACGAATAAGGGGTATCTCAAATTGCTTGCCGTCCTTTTTTTGTAATCATAAACGGCTTTTTTCCCAATCGCAATTTAGATGCATGATGCAGGCGCTGTATACAAAAACAACTGAATGCTGCAGTAAAACTCGGTAAAATATGTACATAATTCTAGTCTATTATAACATAAACGAGGAATTTGTCATAAAAGCGTTAAAAGTAGTCGGACATTAAAATCAGAGATTTACTAAGACGTGTATAAAATTCTTAGTTAACATATTACTTATTTCCGTGCAACAGCGCTATAAATACGGAGATGGCCCGTGACTGCCCGTGAGCATGTTAAAGCGGCATTGGTATGTGAAAAGTCGAAAAGTTTATATAAGAATTTATTCAGCCACTAGTGTCAGAGGCGTCGTAAAAAGCCAGGCGCCGACAGATAATGCCGATGCGCCTGCTACTAACTAATAAAATATAAATACCTACAATAGATTGGCTATATGATAAAAGGCGTGTGTAATATCAGCACGCGACAGGAATATACTAGAATACTAAACTAATTGAGCCTATAAGCCTTGGGAACTCCAATCCTCATACGCTCTTTCAACATAGCTGGACAGCGTAGGTCTAAAGTCGACGACCTAAACCCACCTGCTGGTTTACATAATGCTTGCTAGAAATGAACAGAAAAAAGAGACAAGTTGCACCAGTCCATTACGTTTATTATTGAAATTATTGATAACCCTGTAACAAGAAAAGGAAGTAGTACTAATAACTGAAAAAACATTGTTGTTGTTTAAGCTAAGCTGTTATGATCAGATAGACACAATTACAATAATTATTTCACTTTCTTTTTTCTTCGTGTAATTTATCACGTGCTATTGTAATAATAACTCGCCATCAACAACGAAATTAAATGTTCTTTTGTTGGACGGTACGTTTCGCCCCACGAGCGCGGGTTATCGAGTTAATGTCCATTAGCGATCTCGTACGTGCGATGACCAGCTGCTCTAAATATTGTATTCACAAAGACAAACAGAAATCATTACCTATACATTGGTCGAGAATCGTCTAGAACAGCGGTCGGCAACCGCTTAGCAGCCAAGGGCCACATACATAGTAGCTAATGAACGTGACGCGGACCGCACTTTGTTAATAATTTGTGATTTTAGACTATTCGGAATATATTAACCGCAATACAAACCGGAACCTATGTCCGCAAGTGAGCGGTTCACGCGCCGCATGCGGCCCGCGGGCCGCAGGTTGCCGATCGCTGGTCTAGAACATAATTGGACATTGAAGTTTAAATGCTGTTTACAAAACTCGACTATTCAGATGTGACAAATAATCCATACGGGCACTTTTACAAGCCTGATTCTTTGAAATTTTGGATAATATGACACGAGAGGAAACATCTCAAAAATCCTGTTACAGATTACACTTGTCTGAATTATTTCTGACGCGATAGAAATCTACAGCGCTAATTGGTGAATCCGGTGACAAAAAACAAACTTTGAAGTGATGATAGGATGATACAGAAATAATAGCGTTGAAAGGATAATTGGCGAAATGCAAAGAATGTGTTAATAGTAAGAATTTAAGTATGTGGAAATTAATTGCTGCTAAAGTGCTTAATTATTACGGCTGTTTCATTGGAAGTTTCCAATAATGAGAGGGCAGCTGCATCGCTGCGGGGGAGAAATGTCACGGTTCCACTTACTATGTGAACAGGACAATGAGATCCCTCCGATGAACTCATTGTGTTATTTGCTCGACGCTCCAACGAGGGCGCTTGTGAAAACATAAAATAGTAATGCCTGTCTGTATCATACAATCACTGAATAAAATCGCCCTTCATGATCTTTAATTATAACTGAACCAAAATGTAACAGGTCAACAATTTACTCAAAAAAAAACGTAAATATTTAGACCACCAGCGCATGACGATGATAAATCGTCGACGCGAGGTTTTTCTTCTCATTATAAAACATTGAAAGGAAGGCGTTCTGGAAGTACATGTTTTTTCTAACCTCACAATTTAACCAAACCGTAAAAGAGTGTCAGTATGTATAGGACGCGATAAGTATCTATCAATTACCGTTGAAAGTCCACACGGAATGCAGCTTGCCATGAAAAAGAGGGCTTATTGATAGACTGAAATCCGTTATCCCTTCCCGACATCCTAGTGTCGATATTTGATTTATTCGTTGTTCGCGAACGATTGCATAATTGAGGCGCGCCTGCACTTCAAACTGGTTCGATATTTCATACTAGCATTTCGATTTTATACGTGTTTTTGTGCCTCTGGTGAGACATTAATATGCATTCGAGGCGCGTGCCGGCGGTCAGCTGTTTCTTCTATGCGGCTGCAAGCTGCGTTCCGTATATGGAAACCAGTAACCAGACCCGGTGGTGGATGGATTACGCCGATTACATCGCAATTATCCGTGCCACTCGAGACCTGCCTACGTAACGTTGGACCACTTTCGCGATCTTTGTTCGGCACGACATTGACCTTCCCAATCGTAAGTGAATTATGTAATGTTTTTCGACGTTCACATGTCATTGCCCTTTGAGTTTTTTGCGCTCTTTTAATCTAATTTTACCTATGCTTATCTTCACTGGTTTGCTTCGTCATCACGTTTATTCTGGAGTTATGAGCGTTGTTGCTGCTGAATGCCTCATTGCTACTTAGTATAAACGGATGCTCGGCGGCATTGGTATTACTCGGTCGTAACGCGATATTCACATGCGCTGTGCGATCGTTTTTATCGCTCGCCCCCGACTCTGCAGATGGCATACACGATGCAGCCGGGAAGTTTTTACCGACGCTGCATCCAACCCATACACGTTCTCGGACACCAGTTATTTGGACGACCCACAGTTTTGAGAAGGAATTCTTTCTTGTCCATTGCAGTTCTGCACCGTTGAAAATCTTGCAGGACTTCAAAATGAAGCAGCTATAAATCGCGCCCACACCCGCGCTGGAAATTGCAGTGGTCGTCAAATTGATTTCATGAACTGAACAGATAGGCTCGTAGATTTGACTCTTATTGCGTGCGTGGTAAAGTGGACTTTTCTGTTTGTGTCGTCAGCTTCGAGTCCAGTTTCTAACAGTAGAACTCATAACTTAGTAAGCAACAAGCGCCGCATGAGTTCGTTTCTGTTAGTATCTAGTCTGGCTTCCCAGCTTTCCGAGCTGCCTACATACACAATTCTGATTGTGTGATAATCGCGCACGAGTATATTGTTTGAATATATAAATACACAATTGAATGTAATTGTATTTAATGCATGTATACTTATGTTTATGTTGATATAGATGTAATTACTTTGTCTGAACTGCTTGAATGTTGGTTGGGATTTTCAGTAAATTATCTTACTAAACTGGTTAATCTAGCAAGTCAACTAGACAACTCGGTCAACATGTTATCGCAACATGTTAGTAGCGCAACTCCCTAACTGATTCAGCTTCAAGCTAGCACGACTTGACACTATCTTAATTTGCATGTGACCTATCGCAAGTGGCAGCTGCACCGGCGCACCCTTCAGATATCTGCATCAGTAATTTGCTAATGCCCGTAGGTAGCTGGAGTGGAGTTTAGGAAACACAGGTAGCACCGACACTCGAGACGTCTCGCCGTATCGCAAGACGCCTGCGGCGCCCGCTCCCTCGTGGGTGGCGGTCGACTCATGCTCACGGTCCACTGGCTTCTGCCTTAAGATACGGGATATTGATAATTTCGCGATGCTGACTAAAGAAAACTCGTAGGTAATTTGCCCTGCGGATTAAATTCGAACAAACAGGAAACCGTACTTTTTCACTCGGTGCCGCCGATCTGGGAACGTTTATCGCAAAATAAATTTTCCTTTTTTCTTACCTTTTACGTATTTGGTTGGTACGCGCCTTCTGAAGCTATCTGCAGTGATCGATGATCGCCGCAAACCATATTTGCTAGTTCAATTTAGCAGAAATAGTTGAAATGGATTCGATGGGTTTTGTGCACGCCAAACAAAAACTGACAGACGCTATCTTGTTCCTTACTACTGAGCACGTAGTTAAAAATCCACGTGTAGATTTATATCTTACAATTAGGAAATAAAAACTGATGCTTTGCCGCTGTCGGGTGGAATTGAAAACATGAGCCAATTACAGAAAGTAGTAAAAAGCGGAATTTGTATTGTGGTTCTCCTGAGCGCGTGCGGGATTTCGTCTCGACTACATATTTATTTTGGCTTTTGGGTTATGCTACAATAAAGCGTTATGTATGGCCTGGATCAGCAAAAACCACCAGAATTGCAAAATTACTGGCTTTAAACACGCGCGTAATGTTAATGTGTTACCATAACAAAGAGTTGCACGGTTCTATCACTTCGCTTTAGCAGGAATGAGGGAAAACGGAACATGGTAAAAAAACAATAAAATCATCACTACTTCACATTTGAGTTATGACATAATTTATCCTTAGTTAAATTAACTTATTGCTCTGTTGACTTAACTGTAAGCATATTAGTTACAAGACTTTTATAATGCATGGAATAACCAAAATTCATGTTGCCGAAGCTATTTATTTAATTTAACCACAGTGTAACTAATAAAATGAAGTTGTTAATATGTTCTTCATCAAAGGGTATTGTTTTTACATCGTTACTGATAATGGACTTGTAGACTTCATTCATAACGTCTTCATTTACTTTATAGGGTACACTAAACCGCCTGTGGTGACTTAAAACGAGGTCGAGACGAAAGCATTTTATTAATATCTTAAAGCGCATACCCTGTACAATACAGCCTTCGACATGAAAGAAGTCCCGCTGCTAGGATGCCACTTTGTACTTAATAGATTATGCTTAGTGCATGGGCAAACAAGTGATTTTCTTTCTTTTATGCCAATAAAACCTATAACTTTCTTTTTAATCTCTTCGGTTTAACTTGAAAAATATTTTATTGATAACTTTATTTTGCTTGTTAAAAGTGTTGATTGTTTTTACTCGGGCTCACTGTGTCATGTTTGCTTCTTAATATCAAGATATCAGACGATTTAAGATTTCTGGAAAAACGTAGGGGAGACCGGGTATGGTTGTCTCGCGGGTTGGTTGTCACAGCGGCCATAAAATAATGATAAACGAGACATTAAGTACATCGATCGGTGCTAAAAGATCGCAAGAGCTGTACATCCTTCCGTACTTCACCAATCGATGCACTTATTCCTTCGTTTAGTATTATTTTATGGCCGCTGTGACAACCAACCCGCGAGACAACCATACCCGGTCTCCCCTAGCTCTTTACTCGGAGTCGGCTCACGAATTATTAATGTTTTTATCAGTTTGGAATTACCATCATAATTAACTCTCTGACAGTTTAAAATGACAACGATCTCCTACAACATACCATATCTCACACCTGCCCCGAGATATCGTCGCCGCGGATACCTATATCATAAACGAAAACCTTTGTCGGAATACGCCCGCAAACTGCGAAAACGGCGCCACTCGCGCTCACCCAGCAAACAATATTATACTTTAACATTTGGAAAATTAAATGGGAATTGGATGAGCAACCATATTTCGGCTTTTAAAAGCGGCAAAAAGCGGTCATGCATGTCGATAAAATGTTGCACGTTTAATGATCCCGGTGGGTAATCTGCTTCGCTCGTGTGTTCTCTGGGGCAAGTTTAAGGCTGGCTAATTTCGTGTGACAACTCCTGATGAACAATTAAGTGTTATATCCTTGACGGAGACGTTGCCCCGGTTGATTGAAGGATAAGACCAATTCCCCAAATGTGATAATGGCGAATACTCTGAATCGTTTAAAATTAGAGCACAGCAGTTAACACTATGCAGTTAAGAACTAATTTCACACAGGAGTTCTCAGTTCGTCTAGAATTTGTTAACTCGTTGCCACTCTTGCATGCTTGGCAGGGAAAATTAAATCGATACTAAACTGCGTGGCTAAATTGTTAGTAAGCGCCCAAATTTGCTATAGAGATATGCATCAATACGCGAGTTGTTGTGGGAGCGATTTGGACAGACATGGAAGAAATTTTGATCCGCGGCTCACGCGAGGCCGAGGGAGTCGCTGAATTGAAGCCCCAGGGCTGTCGCTTCGCCCCTCCCGTGGCTTTATGCATAGTTCATTTGAATAAAATACGCTAGATTAGATTTTGTCCGCATGTGTGTGTGCTTGATGAATAATTTTCATAATTGAAATTACACAAAGCATTTAATATTTGTTTTAACAATTCCATATTAGCCTAGCTTACTATTTTCCCGTACCTTTTCCGTATTACGAAAAGCTTCATGAGGAAACCCCAGGCTTCCTTCCGAGTTTATCACGAGGAACAGTTTTTATCAGAGGCATTAATGTGGGTAATGTTCGGTAAGGGAATCGCGTAATGACCCAAGAAATAAATTTTCAAGGTCGCTCGAGATCCGGCCGTCTGCGTGCGCGCCCTAGCGCGAGTCTGCCAAGAGCGAGACCCGGGAGCAACTTCGTAACTCCCCGACGGGCAACATTTAGACGGAATTAAGTGCACTTAATCGTCGGCGCAGGCGCTCGGCCTGGGGGAAGCACAATTTGAGTCCACCGAGCCCGCATTTATAATACACACTTTTTATGATGCCTGTTTCGTGCTAAATTTTGGTTAAACCGTACTTGCTACCGCAGTCTGAGCTTATTGTAGTTTCGAACCCAATGTGTTTTAATTTTAACGTAACTGCTTTCCGTCAGGATTATTTACCGCTTCCTGAATATGTTATGCTTCCTTCACTTGTTTATTATTTTTAGGGGATTGAGCATTGAGTTATTTGATGGAAATTTTATTGCGAATTATTTCAAGAATGTTTGACATAATAATTACTGCAGGAAAGCAACTTAGTAATTTGCTATTGCCGCGGATACAATACAATTCTGCGGTGTATTTACATAAATAGCAGTTGGTTCAATGGTTGAGCGGAACATCTGCCAACTGTTATTTTGCGCTTGTAATTACGTGTATTAGAGTTTATTGTTAAAACGGGTAAACTTCTGAAATATCATGGCGAAGTCACTGGTCATTGAACGTCTGCAATTGAATCATTAACATTACAGAGTTTATTACTGTGTTAATGTGTTGATTGTCTGATTAATTCGCTGGCGTGGATGATAAATAACGCATCACCATTATCATGATCGTGCGATTGTATAAACATTTACAGCTTTTTAATTTTTATTCCTTTTTACCGGGTCGCCGTTCACGTTGTGGAAATGTCGACGAACGCAAAATCTGAATCGATTTCATTAAAGCGGGGCCGTTGTTTATTTTCAATAACACTTAACGAACCGCGTATGTCATAACAGTTGCATCGACTTTCTCGTTTCCGACATGGCTGACGCCCACCATTTAGCCTCGAGGCGTCTGTTATTTTTCTTATAAAATACGGGTCCGACGCCAAAGTGCGTGTTCTTTTGTGGATGTTTTCCTCACAATGGGCCGGTTTCATTATGCAGGGTGAGGCAAAAAGGAACGAAACAGATGTACGGTAGTGGTGCATTCGCGGCTCGAACAATAGTCACGAACGACGACGATCGATAGCTGTCCTCCTTTGTGCGGACCCTGAGCACTGCTGATACGCTGCGGGTCTTAAGATGCCATTCGCCTGTGCATTACACGCTCCACTTGCCCTAATTTGCCGGTCTTATCGCTACAATCCGATATATCCGACGATCTCGTGTACACACACTGACACTGAAGTATACGTCGAAATACTTCCATATCTCGACATGCTGAACTCGGAAGCAGTTTCCATATCATAACGGTACCGAAATTAGTGTCACGAGCACAAAGAAGTCCCCTGTCCATTTTCTTTGGCCAACTATGTTTTGCGTTTATGGCATTCTTATCGCTTTAATGATAACGGTTATTTTCGGTTGTTAAAGTTAGATCAGCGTTGGGCGCAGTCAGACGCTCGCGTGTGCGCCCCGAGCGCAGCGGACGCGGTGAAATTACGCGCACTTATCTACCCACCGGTTATTAGGCTCTGTTTCGCTTACTTTGTTATACAGGTATGCAGTCATAGGAACTTCACTACATTTAAAAAAGGCAATTTACACGCAAAAATATTCTATATATTATATTGCTTTTCTCCTCCAATTATTGCCGTACAAGATCAACCTTTTGATTAATGTTGAACAGCACTCAGCTAGAATTCAGTTTAACTTGAAAAAAATACACAAACCACCGCAGACGCCAGAGAGACGCTCCCAGGCATTCGCCGACTTTCCATGGATTTTTTAATTAAAACATTCTCCGCCGTGGAAACTTCTCCCGCTTTTGAAGGAAAAAGACCATCGACTAAACGTATTGAAAGGAAAAAATCACCTCCCTTCCTTTTCACCCCTAATCTGGTAATTGTCGGTGATTTTTTCTGCTATGAATGAAAAAATGGAACCCTTTTGTGGAATCGTACCCTCACACGTGTACCGGTCGATGCTAACGAATCTTTTTAACCTAACGCAAACATTCAATGTAGGGGTCGTGAATTGCATTCGACGAAAGCTTCGATTGTTATCGCGAGGTTCAGGCCGATGTCTGCGGCCACGTGTATCCACCGTCTACCCCAAATATTGCCGAAATCCGTGCACGATAATCAAACGAAAACAACTGCGATAATGGAGAACCTTTTTTAATCCGTATCGCAGTGTCTTAAGACGTGAATAATAAAAAACTTTATAAATAATGCAAAGAGGGCCTGGATGTCAATGAGGCTACGAGAGGCGATGAAACGATTTCCTTAATAGGATTATAATTAAGGCCCCAGGGGGGGTGAAGTGACATCGCCGGGGAAAGGGGGCGCAGGTGCAAGGATAAGGGCGTAACCTTTTACAACAGCTGTTCGATACTATGACGGAAATGGCTACACGCCCGATCGACTCTACGAGAAAATTAAAGAGCGTTAATCTATTCCTAACTTATAATTGGCCCACGATAAAATGCGCAACGTGAAACCTTTACTCCACCATCATTTACTAAGTTCAGCGCATTAAGTAGCTTTTAAGTGCGCAGTAAAACTAGTGCTAAAGGGTGCAGCTGTGTATGATAACCCTAAGCGATATGTTGAATTTATTATTATCTTGTCGAGGGAGTCGCTTGCAGTGCATTCGGCAGTGTTTACGCTGCTGCTCGCTGCACTGTCCACTGCACCGTAATGTTAATGGCACTAATACCACGGGGATCGTACACCGTTCGCCCAAAGGCCATTTGAATATTAATACCCTACTCTCCGTTTAGGTACCTAAAGCACATCGTATCTGTTATCTCTTACATGATTGTAAATTACTCTGGATGGTTCCGTTATCCGATATAACTACATAATAAAGTGTCTATCTTATAAACGTTTATGTGATTCATTTCCCCAACTTGTTTCAAAGTATGGAAATCCTTTAACGCTCCGGGTTCTTGGAGATTTCTTTTAGCTGTCCCAAGAATTTTCGATAAGCATACGACTGCAATTTACGATAAAGGGAATCCATCCTTCACTTCCGCTCCTAGGGACTCTCAAAATCCTTTGATAAATTACTATTTCATCTCTGGATTTGGAATTTCTCGCGAAGTTTTACAATTTCACCCCACGTCCTGTAGGTACAAATACGGAGCGCCGTGGGAGCGATAATCCGGGGCTCGGGCCGGGCCGGACAGTTGTCCGGGGGTTTTTAATTTGGAGGTCGCCCGCTGTGAACGGATTACCGACCGGGAGACTCGCAATTAGTCCTCGCGCCGCGCCAGCTCGCTCGCCGTCACTTGCCTTCCACAGACTCCAGGATTATCAGCTCCTCCCTAACGAGACTTGGATTATTTATGTGCAGCCATACCCCGCGAGCCGTGGAATTACTTAGCCAACACGCTCTCACAAAGATTCTTCGAAGCTTTTCCAAGTTATGCTAAGCCGATTCCGAATTCGAGTTAACCGTTTTAAAATTCCATACAAACACCGAAGAGTGATCCCTTAATACAACACGAGACACGGATGCCTACGTAACCTCCCGCGTAGGGTGCGGCTTTTCATTTCGCTGCTTCTCCACCCGACGCCCGCCATGAATTTGGTGAAACATCAAAAGCTAATTGTTGCCCCGTGGGAATGTCGCGGCGGGCTTAACTCGCTTATTTTTTGTTATTATTCTGTATTGTTTGAACGCACCCCGCTGTATGAAAGTTATTGTTGCACTTGCCGATCACCAACTTTATACTCACGATTCGCACGATTTATAATAACGGTTGAAACCGAGCTTTTAATAGTCTGAAATATAATTACTCCATCCTTAGTGTTAATTTCAACTTGCACCGCGTAATCGCTCACTTCCTTAAAAGAACGTGAAGTCTCAATTAGCTTGGCCATTAGAACAAAACTCGACCGGGGTTCCGAGCTCTTAATCATTGTCACGAAACTAAACCAGCAATGAAACAAACCGCACCGTGAAACACCTACCCGTAGAAACAGTAATACGTGTTTTTTTGCTACACAAACGTCACCGGCCATTCATTAAACGATAACATGTGTAGTAATAGTACGGCGCACAACAATGGTTATGGTAATCGCTAGTCGAGATTGCGATTAACAATAAACAGGGCTGTTCGTCCGTGCGTGGATCGATACGCGGCCATCTGGCCGTTCCCGCGATCGTAATAGCTGCTAGTTTTGTGGGCGTTTTTCCAATTAAATACCTAGAAGATGATCTATCACGTGTCAACGTTTTGCGTCGGGTTGGAGTTTTAAACTCGATGTAGTTTTAGTTTCTTTGTACGCCTCTTTGGCAAGTGGAATTCATGTTGCGCGCATGCAGGCTGGTGTTTTCTCTGCCTTTTCATTCAATCATTCAAGTCACGAGAAAAATTGGAGTGCCAGTTAAAGTACTCTCAATAATTCAGCCTTCCCTTCTCCTCCAGATATTTCGAAATTTAGTTAGCGTTGTCATTGTTATTAATAATACTTACTTACTGTTCTGATGTTTGGAAGGTGGAACTGATCAATTATACAATTCCATTGATTCTAGAAAGTGTTCTACGGTGACGGATAAATAGTGATTTATCCGTCACCTTTTTATTAATTGTTGTTATACTTACAAGGAAAGGTACCCAACGGTCCGGCTCCGGCTCCGATTTAATTTATGTTTATATATGTTATAGAGTAGTCTAAAGACACGTATAAAAAATACGTGTCTGTTATTTTAGCAAATTGCTAGTTAATGACTGATTATTTGACTGATTATGAATAATTATTTTTCATGTTCTCCAACACATAATGAAACCAGTAAAAAAATTATCAATTAGCTTGAACAAACCTTTCTACAGAAGTTAACCGTTTGATCACTTTTCAGTACTTTGAAGGAAAATTTCACCCAACAGGTTTAGGTTGGGCAGCTAAAAAAATATACGTGTCGGTTATTTTAGACTACTCTATAACATATATAAAAATAAATCAAATCGGAGCCGGACAGTTGGGTACCTTTCCCTTGTTGATGTATTTGATGCTATTAGGCAATCCGTCCAGATGAGCCGTAATTTAGATAATGCACAGAAGTGGCCCAAATGGCACAATGCTTTTATAATCATTATATGCATCAGATACTAAGAACAAAATATAAAGGTGACAACATAAATCTCGCTCACAATAAATCCATCATCCACCCTGCGCCGATGTCGCTCGCAGAAGCTCAGCATTGCATTAATAAGGGCTGCGAACAATGATATTTAATTTTGAACTAAAAGAGTCGACTTAAACTTTCACCAGCTTAACAAACAATATTATAATACCCTAGTCGCTCAAACATAAGGTGTATTTTAGTTAATTTGGGCAGCAAGTCAAAGATGTTTTACATGAGAAGGGCTGCTTGGCTCGGGTTGGGGGTGGCACGTGCGTTCGCATTTTGCGTATTACCTAAATAAACAGCAATAAGTTTGGGTCGGATATTGTTACGCGGTTCACACGATTGTGTTTTCTTCATTAGTAAAGTATGCAATGAAAATGTAATAACATTCACAATGCATTCTGTGAAAGCGTTAAGTGATAGTTAGAACCCGAACAAAAAGCCTCAGTTCCATAAAGGTAATGAATAGTATAGTATAGATTTTATCGCGTGGATTATTTAATTTGGTTTTACATACAATAGCCATTATTGTATATACATTATCGATGCGCAGTACATCTCAATAATAACGAATTAGTCTTTGAATAATGGAACGTAGCACATGATGGTTTGATAAAAATGATATGTTGACTGCCTTCTTTGGTAATAATCTAACGTTTTGAACAGCAAAGGTTACTTTAGAAAGTGTCAAGTTCAAAGTCAATAACAATCCATTATACTAAAACCACGCACGACACGAAAAATGTTTTAGTCACAAACGCAACTTGTCTAACATTATTATTTAATCCAGTGTCCAATATGGCCGTTGCATAAATTAGCATAATCCCCGAGATGTGCACGTGGCCAATGCGCACGCGACTCAAAGGAACCCTTTAAATGTCCTTTGTTCAGATTCGATGCGATCTACTCAATGCAGACTCTTTAGTTGGTTGTGGATAAACATCGGTCGGTCGCTGACAAGAAGATCAATAGATCATTTTTGCACTTTTAATGACAATTTCAAGCAGAACGAAACTTAAGGATGATCATAATTTTATTATTAGCGAACTTGGAACGCAAATGAGATAAAGACTGGAAAGCACGGATATTGCTGCTGGAGCAGAAATGCGTGGCTTGATCTCGTTGAAGCCATCTGCACATATTAGGGTACCATAGGAATACGGATAACCGTTGGGGCAGTCAAGTCCTGAAGTGGCCACCACGCATAGGTAAGCTCAGCGTGGGACGGGCCCAACCAAAGTAGGTGGACAGATGACTTCATGAAGAACCGCACTTCTTTCGATCCATGGGGGAGGCTTATGTCCAGCAGTGGCGTGGCGTCAAATATATTCTGAGTAAAATCGGAGCAGATTTGGATTACTTTTTCTTCAGGAGTAGTAGATACTCCGGTCATATGCTTTAAAATAGGCAAGCCGGTGGGAATCGGGTTCTGTGGACGTCCGTGGCTGATAAATAGGAATACAGCATACATTAATATAAGATTTGATCTCTCCGCGATTTGTCCTCTGTTATAATTGGATCGATTCGATATGTAAGTACCTTTATAAACGTCTTTAAATCAATAACCCCCCCCTCAATAAAAAAATAACTATCTTCTCTATTATTGTCTTGCAATACCCAGCTTCTTGATCTTTCTGCATCTTTGTGCGACACAGCTCCAGTTTTTCCCTTTGTAATCCATTTCTCTTCACCAACAGTAATGTCCCTCCACATAACACGATTAAGGGGCTGCCTTCTGCTTGGTGTCCGAGCATTATTTCATGGTGTCAGTCAGACCACCTTGTCGGGATTCCTCTTTTGCGTTTGTTTTCATATTCATATTTATTTATTGCGATCATGTTCATTGTAATACATAGATCTTAAAAGTAGGTGTTATACAGTAAGTACATGATACCCTGCTAGGGCATTGCAATGTCTTACTTACTAAGAACGAAAATTCTATTTTCCCTTTCAGTATGGCGGTTTTTCTTCACTAGAGTTGACTATTAATTGTTTATCTCAGCATATTATTAATTTAAACTAAGCAAAAAGAAAGCAAATATCTTGATGTCCAATTGAAATATTTAGTAAAGCTCGTAAGCAATAGCCCGTGGCTGTTGTGATGTGACGTGGGGTCCGAGCGACCCCACCCGGTTTGTTCACACACCGCCCCTACTTCCCCGGTTTTAAAACCGATGTACACATGAACTGGAAGAGAAAAAACTTGTTTTTTTCATAGAGTACCTACACAATAACCAGGGTAATACACCAGCCGTGCTAGTACAACTGACCGCGACTTCTTTTGTCGCAGATTATGACCTGTCACTGTCGTATTTTATTAAATCGAAAGGGGGGTAAGTAGAGCTATAGCTTTTCAAAAATATACGTAAAGTAAAACGAAGGAATTATTTCGCGTGCGGCTTATTTTGTATGCCACCTCATGTAACGTGTCTAATGTTTCTTAAACATTAGAAATTTTATAATGTTTGAAGCGTTCTTCTACTTGCATCTTCCGAAATTTATTGTAATTGATACACATCTGGATTTTTACTCAAGAAAAATTAATTCTTATTGGGAACATAAATTATCTACACATTGTTTTAGTTGTCATAATATAATAATAATATTACGTTCAAAAATCTCTAATATAAACCTATTAAGTACTCTACTACTTTGTTTAAAGTGAAATTTGGAATCAAGTTTTAGATTCCTCTTTGCTCTACCTTCAATTCAATTCCTTCCAAGGGAACATGGAGCTTATCTAGTGGCGGTATATCGGTGGCGTGCCCTCGCGTAGTCGCATATTGGGTTACCAGGGCCCAGTGTCGCCGGGGAGAGCTGGGCGGGGCATATCGACTTTACTACAATTATTGATCTTCCCCCGTTTGATTGATAGTTTCATTAACTTTTTTTCAAGGATTTCCACTTTTTGTGTCGTTAGCGGCAACGCAACAGCTGCGAAATCGGTAAAATATAAAATTGAATAAAATGTTGTTTATAGAAAGTAACAAAAGCCCAGTGCGTAATCAAACACTTGTTTAATTAATGGATCCCTCTGTTTTAGCATAATTTTACTTGTCCAAATGTTCTATTTGTCCGAATACTCATTTTACAGATACCATTGACTTTTCAGAATAATTATAAAAGAAACCTAACCTTACCTAGTATATTCGAAGTGACTTGCATCCTAAAAGATTTTCCAAAATATGTTCCGTTTAAGCTGGAGAAACATGCGAAATAAAATGCGGGCTAACAATATTTCGGACAAATAAAACGTATGCCAAATAGAAGGAACCCTTAATTAATAATATTGACAAAACGTTTTGACATAGTTGATAGAGCCGTGTTATTTTGTTAGCTTTGACAGATTCTTTATTTAAATATTATTTTATATTATTTAATGACATTCTTAATTAGCTACATATACCTATAATGTATAACCAGCAGTGGCGTGGCGTAAAATATATCCTTGGGCAAGCCGGTGCAGATTTGGCGTACATTTTCCTTAAGAGCTGTAGAATAAGGTGCTCAAATGCCTGACATTAGGCAAGCCGGTAGGAATCGAGTTCTTTGGACGCCACGCTACTGATAACCAGTAACGTTGGCAGGTTTTTTTTACTTCAGGAGTATAAACCAGATTTTATTGGCAGCATGTAATTGTTGTTATACCTATCTACGTTAGAAAAAGTAAAGCTATTTGAAGCATTTTGCATGGTAAACATTACACTCCGACCGTTGCACAACTAGTTTTTATAAAAAAATATGCTATCATCACAACCGTTAAGTTGATTTCGCATACAATTATGCAGATTCCATCGACGATGCATCGCACCCCTAATGGCACGTTAGGTTTCCTACTTCAATTACTGTAATAACTAGCCATTCTCGTTCACGCCCGAATTCGTCCCTCACTTGACTCGCCGTTTTAATTACTTTCATTTTAAGTTGCGGATTGCGGAAATTTCACATTCATTTGAGAATCCGCATTCGCAAGGGACGCGGAACTTATCGGAGCCTTGCTGACTGGTTATAAAACCAATATCGGGCGGACTAACTGCGGAGAGTTCTGAATTAAATTCACGTCAATGGTACGTTAGGATTCCTACTTCAATTACTGTAATAACTAGCCATTCTCGTTCACGCCCGCATTCGTCCCTCACTAGACTCGCCGTTTTAATTACCTAATTGCATTTTATGTTGCGGATATTCGCACCCGCATCCGCGGAAATTTCGCATTCATTTGACAATCCGCATCCGTAAGAGACGCGGGACTTATGCGGATCTGTTTTTTGTTGCAAGAATGAGGCCCAGCGGGAACGCGTGCTATGTGAGTGTGAAAGGTAGTTTAGTACTATTATCGGTTAGCCAACAAACTTGGCAAAACGGACTGCAATTGTCAGACTACAATCTTTTTCTTTCCAACATCCGCAACCGTATCTGCTGATGTTAAAATCACTCCCGCAAAATCGCTGACTTTATAACCAAGTAGCATGTACCCGCGGTTTCGCCCGCGTTGTTCCCGTTACTGTCCCAAGGGAACTCTTTACCGGGATATACAATATGGTTCAATCCAGGACTTGCTCTACTTGCATGCTGAATTTCAGCTCAATCCGTTAAGTTGTTACCCCGTTATTTAGTAACAAACATCCAAACATCTTCACAAACTTTCACATTTATAATATTAGTCTGATACTCGGGCGGCCAAACTGCGGAGAGTTCTGAATTCAATTTATGTCAATGGCACGTTAGGATTCCTACTTCAATTACTGTAATAACTAGCCAGTCTCGTTCACGCCCGAATTCGTCCCTCACTTGCTCACCGTTTTAATTACGTGCATTTTATAACAGACCCCCGGGCTGCGAAGCTGCGGATAGTTCGAAACTAAATTTGTGTCAACTATGCGGGAAGCTTTTCGTTTTTACAAGTTGTAACATGCAAATCAATTTATTTGATTTAATTTCGGTCATAGTTGTAATAGGGAGACTTGATTTTTTTACAGAATGTCTATTTCGATTGCTTCTATAACAAGAAATAACATATTTTATAGATTTAATATTTAAAAAATTATATGGAGCATGCAAGAAGAATATGTTTCTTGCATGGGGGTGTATCGTGTGCGCTCCCGACTCACAATTGGCAATTTTTTTTAAATTCCCCTTTAGAAATCCAACAGTACTGTCCAAAATGGTTAGTTCTCAATACCTAGTATTCGTGTATCTGTACAATCTAGTAAATATGTTCAGCGATGGCATTTTAAAAATGGTTTTAATTTTTTATCTCGGTAAAAAATTGTTTGCTAGACTTTGTTTGTTTAAAATCACACGGTTAACTGAATCGGTTTGCTGTTTTTTTGTTATTTTCTACCTGTTGGAAAGCTTAATCAACGGTTTCGCGGTTCATTTTGCGATTGTCTGTATTCAATTCACAGAAAATAAAATGCTTATTTCCGGTAACTTTAATGTATTTGTGGACAGGAATACGAAAATGTATAATGAAACAGCTATTCAGATATTCGCTTACAACAGCGAACACAATTGCTCTCCCGACATTGTCTTCCATAGGATATTCCTTTGAACTTTCATTATTACCACAACACCCGTTTGTAACTAGACTGGTATTGTCGCTACAGTCTCAGCTATCTGCATACCTAGTTCATGAGCTTCCCGACACCGCAATCTTCCAAACAACTGTGTACCCCGCAGTCTAGTGTAATTATTGCGCCAAATTAATTTCAGTCGCAGAACTCCAGACTATGGGGTGTCTAAAAATACCACCTACAGAACCTGGCAAAGGTTTTTGTAACCATTACTTTGCTTCCTTTGATTAGCTTTCGCCTCTATAGCTTAATCAACATTTTTATTTGGTGAACTGTAATTGTTTCCCATTCTGTAAATAATCTATTGTTCACATTTCTTTTCAATTGACTTATTTTAAGATTCTGGAACCCAAAAGTTATATGGTGAAACAAGTTTTGTTCGGTTCATACATAAACCAAGAAAACACCCTACAACCAACTGTAAGTGTATGGGATTGTTTTGTTAATTAAAGGGAAGCCTATTTCACGTCACATTTGTCAAAATGGCAATTTAAAAAGTTTCCGCGGCGTAACATTAATCAGTTAAGACTCAGCTGTTGAAGGAATTCCTTTGAGAGCAGCCTACAGAAGCTAAGAAACGATGACAAAGCAGAGATACCGTAATCTCTGGCTACGTTGCATTATAGCACTTACTGCAACGAGTTTTGGTATGTAATTGACTGTCGTAATTACTTTACCATTTAGAGGCATAAACTGAGCCAGTAGGGTTGCCATTGTACTAGACAAATGTGTTTTAGTAAAGTAGATTCTTTATAGAATCGTAACGCAACATCTCCATTCGTAACTTAACATTATCTGTGCACTAGGGTTTTCCAACTTTAATACAAAGATGATAAATAGAGTATGTAGAATTGTAGATCTACCAACTATCAAAGCAACAATAATTCGTGTAATTAATAACCCTAAAACTATTTCAAGAACACCCAATCCACCGTTTATTCAAAATTCCTAACAACAAAGATAATCATCGAGATCTCAACACAAAACGAACACAACCCTAATGCCCTGAGCAAGGGTCTGATTGCTCATTAATCACGGGCGCCTGTAATTACCGCGCCGCAACCAGACGTAATTTGATTTTTAGACCTTAGGAATAATGCACCACTTAGGCTGAATATCTACCAGAGCGGTGCGGAGCGGCGCGCGAGTGGGGTTCATGATCAGCCTAAATACGTCCCACTGCTGGGCACAGGCCTACTCTTATAAATGAGAGTGAATGGGCTATAGTCCCTACGCTGGTCTGCGCGTTGGAGACTTCACATACACCTTTTCGCGGATATATGCAGGTTCCTCGCGACGTTTTTCCTTCATCGAAAAGCTAATATCAAATCATATTTCGTAGTTGAGTTGGGAAAAATTGGTACGAGCCAGGATTCGAAGCATATCCGAACCGAACATATAATTAGTATGTTACACAACTAGAGTGGTAATAGGTACAAAGAAAGGCCGAGATCGCAGATGTTTGCGGCCCGAGCTGCAAGCGAGGGACGTAAATATGCGTTCGAGGACTTTCTTTATGACCTCCCGTGTTGTGGGTATCAGCGTAATTCGTCTCATTCGTTTTTCGTTCAATTCGTATTTCGTCTCATTCTATATTCGTCACGCTTTCTTTATTAAGACTATTCTTTATACATAACGAATGTGTGACGAATATAGAATGAGACGAAATACGAATTGAACGAAAAACTAATGGGACGAATTACGCTGATACCTTTATGGGCACTTTATGGGCATAAAGTATTAAAAAGTCCGGAGAAAAAGCGCGATTATCATAAGAGTGCCAAGATTTTTTACGAGTCAGCTTTGTACCTTCACAGAAGCTCTAAAAGCTACATTTTCTGTAATGAAAGAAGACACGAACACCCGAACGGAGGCATTTTCTTGAAAATAGAATATCCTGAGATTTTGAAAGTGAAGATGCAATCCTGTCCATATAACCTGAAATCTCAAGACAAATCCTTACATATAGTAACCCCAGGCGCGAGGAAGAAATTCACCAATCTCGGACTGCGCTCAGCGAGGCTGGGCACTTTGTTTGGTTTGGTGGGTGTTTTCCTCGCGCACCGCTGTGCTACCTCACACATTTCTTGTGGATACTCCGCCTTAGAATAACTATTACCTTGTGGCGGTACGCTAAGAGCCTAGCCAGGTAATGCAATAGGGAAAATGTCTGCGGAAACGCTGGCGATTTTCACGCTTCTGCTGACTTAAAATTAGATTCTTGAAAATATCTCAGAATTCTAATTTCAGAATCGTATCAACGTTTTTACCGTTAAAACTAGTAGAATTGAAATCTTACAAAAAAAATCATCCTCATATTGTAATCTTAAGGAAGATGTTATAAACCTGTGTCTCAGATTTCAATTTCTCCATAATAATTGAGTGCTTCCCTCTCCTCTCCGTAATGTTAAACATATGTAATTCAGCCCCCACGTTACGAACGCAGCCAATAAAATCACTAATGGTTTATGGCCATAATTTATACTGTAAATAACACTTACGGCGTCGTTGGCAATAAGTGACATTTTATTGCCACTATTTCACTTGTAATTACCTTACTCGTGGGCAGATCTCGTTGCACGGCTATAGCGAATTGCACGTAGTTTAATCACAAATCGACGGGCGATGTAATGCTAATCCAGACATAACACGCATAATGCAAGATACAAAACCACCCGATCAAAGCCGCCGCCAAAGCAGTTAGGGATTCAGATTCAACCAAACCATGCATAATCATTGAAGTGGAAGATACAGCTTAACACGTTGTTGAGCCGTTATTTGATTCATCACTGATTTTAGACTCGGACCGTCTGCACAGATTGGCCGAGATGATTTATAGTCGCACCTTTGTACTTCACGTTACATTGTTCGTCCACACCTGCCTCGACACAGGTAATAAATTATAAGAAAACAAAATGCATCACCCTTTTAGATTTAGGGGAAAGTTGTCTCGTGCCACTGGAGTTAGTTTTTTACCAATAGGCATAATGGTCATGACATCAACAATATATTCAAATAAGTTACGGTCAGCGTCACATAAAAAATAAGTATAAAAGATCTCGAAGAATAAATAAATGTCTTCCGTTTCTTTTGATGCAACTTAAACTGGACACTAAAATTAGACCAGGAGCTAATGAACTTGTTGCGAACATAGATCAAGCTGTGAACGCGGTATTTGGTCACGGGAACACAAATAGGGAGGCAATAAATAGCTGCCTACAAAGACACTTCGACAAGACAAATGCGATGTGTTAGCCGCCCGGCCCGCGACGACAGACACGACACGACGGAAACAATCCTAACACTATCTCGTACGACGACGGAACGACACTCGTATATCAAGCTCCTATGAAGTTTACAACGACCGTGTCCCAAACTAGGTTTATGATCGTATCTCGTGATAACCCTATACCAAACTATTTGTATTTCATAATGAGGAACGAATTTACATGGGAGCGATGTTTTAAAACATGTCCACTTGTTCCGGTGTATTATTTCCCCGCTGGTATTGATTCCCCACCCAATCAGCACGCACGCGACAAGCATATCGGCTTCAGTCAACAGAATTTAACCAAAATCAACCAATCAATGAATTTCGTATACATTACATATGCCAAGCATTCGATCGCCGATGACTTTTTTGTCGTAATTTTTTAGTACAAAATTAATTAAGAAATTCAACGTATAAATTCCACATAAAATGTTAGGCTAGTGTGATTAGCAACTTCTTGCGAAGGTAAGTCTCGCAGAGTGACAAGCTTTCTACGTGGACTGCATATTAAACACCATAACGAACCCTACCCAAGTTTTAACACAAATTAAACCGTAATGAAGTACATTTCGTGTATTTCCTTTTACTTTTTTGGAATAGCTGATGATATATTTTCTTTGTTTTTTTACAGGTAAGGATGGAAATTGTTTGTGGCCCGAAAATAAAGAACAGTGAGTAATAGAATACTTTGCAGACAAGTTATTTTTTAGTAACGAAAGCTTTTTTGATTTGACATCCTTGTTCGCCCAGCCGGACCCACCGAGTTGACAATGTCGAACCATTTTAGAGTACACAAAAAACACTACAAATTTAAAATGAATTTACGGTCTGTTCAACACTTAGGTATTAAATAAAGCACAGCGAAGAAAAAATCGGATTAGGAGCGCTGCAGCGATGCATTATGCCGTGGCAGGCCTAATCGAAGCGAGGTCAATGGCAGCCCAGGTACCAGAGTTTTTGTGGACCCATGCCCCCTCTCCGCGCCGCTGCATTCCGCCCGCGTCCCCCCTCCATGGGCTACTGAATTTAATGTCACACTTTGACTTTTAAATGTATTTAGGTGTCTCGGCACGCTATATTGAAAACTAATTAAAATGTAATTACTACTCCAGGGCGCGAAGAGATGAACTTTTAATTTGTAACCAAGAGCATTTTTTCAAATGGTAACTCGCTATCAAATACCTAAGTTGTTAGCACGTCGTTTCAACAGGTATAAGGTTGCGGTCTAGATACGTCTAGCATCTAGACACGTCCGTGACATTACCACCTCCCTCGGAATGAAATCCTAGCGTCGTAATGCAACCATCTCGCCCGGGTTTATTGCAAATATCATTCGATTCGATACATCCGTTGCTAAATCGATAGCTGCAAAATGCTCTCAGTTGGTATTTACATTTTTATTAAATCTTTTTCTGTTCGTTCCGTGACCCCACCCTGGCTATTAAAAATATTCATAATCAAACGTTGGCGAAAGATGGGCCAGGTTGATAGCACGAATATAATGTGAATATGCATACAGAATTATATTACGGACTCGGGTTTAACGTTGCAAACGAACATTATTTAGGGAACAATGGTTTTTACCTCGCAATTACGTTTTTTGTCCTAATTAACCCTCTATGTTAAAAAGGTTGCTCTTGTTTTCCTAAAAAGATTTTAGCCGTGTGAAGTGATTCAATTTGCAGGGTTTCATTAACTTTGAAGTTTTCCTTCACGTATATTTTAACTGCTTTATTTAATGCCGCAAAATAACGTAGAGCGATACGTAATCTAACCAATTAACGTTGTATTCCACAACTTATTGGCCATAACTAATGTTATCGTCCCAGCATCTAGGGCCGCGACAAGATAACCTATTCAGGCAGGTGGGTATAATTGCTCAACTAGAGTTGCCAGATATCCCGATTTGAGCAGGGCGTCCCGATTTTCTGTCTATAGACACGTTCCGATTAAACCTTGATCGGGGCGTGATTGTCCCAGTTTTTAGACTGCCTTTATATCGTCGCACCCATGGTAAACTCACGAATCTACCACATAGAGAGATTCGCAAATTCGATCATCGCAAGTTTACATCTAAAATCCAAGTTGCACATTCGCAAGTTTACCATGGCTGAGACGATATTTATTATGTAGGTAGGGTATGTTAAAAAGTAGTGTCAAGCAAAAGACCGTAGGAAGTCATGTAACCGGTACTCTCAAACACACCTATTTTTTAAGCTCCAAATCTTCAATTTATGTATGGCGTCCAGATTTGAACACCAATGTTCCGATTTTATTGCAAGAAGTCCCTTATTTTGGTAAACTAGACTGACAACACTAGTCAATCGACAGTTGCTGAATGGAGGCACAGACGATCTCGATTCACACGGCTGGCGTGAGTAATCTCCGTAGTGAATCGGCTACGAGCACTATTTCCGTCCGCCTCGGTGGGAACCTTTGATCGGAACCTACTCTGGTCTGGTTCTCTGACCTCCTTAGCTTTGGTCAAGATTTTGATTCAGTCAAAGACATGTTTATATGATTATTGTGTAATTTTATCTGGTCAAGCTCTGTGTGTGTATAGAAAGACAGCGTTAGCTTCTTTAAAGGTTCGGGCTAGACTCGATTTTATGTTATGACGTCAATTTGGATAAATAAGGGATTAATATTCGAGTGTCTTTACCCTGAATACAATGCAAATGTTTATTATAGGTTAAAACTATACTTGGTTTTCTAAACTTATCTGAAAATTTCCATCTAAGTCCTTTATGTTTTTATTTTAATATACACAAAAATTATATTTATATTTAGCTATTGTTCCTAGTATCACATGATGCTAAGTTAGTGATCCTGGTTCAGTACCATCCTGTCACTCTGCCTTAAGCTCCTCCTGACCTAAAGAGACCTACCTAAATGATAATTGTTAGGAAATACTTATAGAAGACGGTGGAAGCAAAGTTCTATTTATTCCTTAGGTATGGTCCGCATTCAGAATGACAAATGAAGTCAGGGTATTGATTGACAAATAGACAATAAAGCTTCGATGACGCAACTATAGTTAGATTAACGGTTATTTAATTTGTACGCCGGTGACCTTTGCTTTTAAATATTGATATATGTGACACTGATTGCGATCAAGGCCATCTGTTTTTTTTTTAATTTGTGTGAAATCACATGCAGCGTTCATTCTAACGGTTTATATTCGTTGCCATAAAAAAGTGCGAAATTTTAACGTTTCTTCTCAATTAGAATTAACATAAATTATTAGAGGCTATATTCTATGCAGTAGGTTGAAATTAGGGCTCCCGCTACACGTGCTACACGCCGAAACGGATACCCGTGTTCTTAAGACCGGCGGTACTAAGAACCCGGATTACACAAACCCGCCGGGTACCGAAAACGTTTCTCAGAAACGTTTCCGGTACCCGTACCCGTTCTACGTGTCGGCGGGTACACGTGTATTTAAAACCGGCCCGAACGGGTACGAACGAACCGAAACAGTCGGAGTCAAGGCACACAATATCTACTATTTAATGCTGACTTCAGATGAACTCTTTTGGCGTACGAATGTTTAATAATAGTTTGTAACCGTGTTGGAAAATCATATTTAGCCAACTACTTAAAATATGTTTTTTATATAAATCGAAGTAGGCATTGTTATTCTACATTGTCTGCTGTATTTTATTCTAAATCTGCTCGTACTTAGTTTAGAAACTTTATTCTGATGTGTTAGGTTTTGATTTAATAAAATTAAAACCTATTGCGTCTTATCTAAGTCAATTAATTAAAAACAACATTTTATTTATAATGGCATATCAGATATGTGACGAATATGGTTTGCAGATATACTAAAATATCAATTAAAAATAACAGTTTAGAATATAATTATGAATTACTTCGCAAAAACAACAAACATCTGCCAATGGCGCAAAAAAGATAAACATAAGCGCCATTATCATGTGATTATTCATAACTGAATTTCACCCGAGAACCACAAAAGTCCATGTTACCTTAGTTAACTTGCGATAAGATTGCTTATTTCTTTAAGATAAATCCTAAAATTGGTAATCATTCAAGTTTACTTGAGTGACTTTCACAATAGGATTAAGGTAATAAACTTGAACGCCGAACGCCTTTTTGGCTGACGAAACGAAGCGAACAAAGAAGCAGGTTCCCAAACCATCATCACAAGTACGACTACCAATTATAAGCTTTATGTCGTAGCAATAAGGTTAAAACTTATGCACCAAAAATTTCAACAAACCCCGGCAAAATCTTAAAAGATTAGATAAGTAAATGTTTTCTATTGATTTGGAGCCGCATCGCACTAACAAGTAGTTTACTATGAAAAAAGGCAGAGCAAAAACAATTAGAATGAACAAGAAATGGATAAGATTTTGGAAATAAGGTACCTAGTCTAGTTGTTTTTTAGTACCTATGATTCCAGTTCTAGAGTAATACAGTTTCGTTGCAAGTTATTTTAAAATCGTTTTTTTTTGTTTTGTTGTGTTTGGTTTTGTTGTTATATACTGTTAATGCGATAGATTGTTATTAAATGTTAAAAAATAGAAGAAATTGGGTGTGGAATTTTGCCACAAGAGTCGATGACAAAGCTTATTGCTCATTGTTCAATTATCGCACAAACAACGAGATTTCTTGTAATATTAATCAAGACTACTATATAGACGACAGGAGCGATTGGAATACATTTATTAACAATTCACCATAAGTCAACAAACCCGACGACCACCGAGTAAGTACAATTATTTAACTATTTTATTTATGTAAAAAAATATATAAAAGTAACTCTATTTTGTATAAATAAATAAACCAGCCAGTGCGAGTCGGATTCACGCACGAAGGGTTTCCGTACCATTTCTGTATCTGTTGTTATAGATGCTACAGAAATACATAATCTGTGAAAATTTTAACTGTCTAGCTATCACGGTTCATGAGATACAGCCTAGGGACAGACAGATAGACAGACAGTGGACTCTTAATAATAGGGTCTCGTTTTTACCCTAAAAAGTGCTAGTATTTGAACTTCGAAGTCTTATATAAAAATGTCTACTCGTATTCTATGCAAAAACTACCTGCTCTTAAAAGGCCGAACCCTTAGCCCAATAGACTGTTTATTGACTTTCGGCTTTACATATTATACACCACGGAATAAGATATGCTCGAAACTTATACGTATTGTGTCTATTAATTTGTAGCTCGAACCACGATTTGTACCTTCGCTACTCGTTAAGGACGGACCCGGAGACACGGGTAGATAAGATCCGTTTCTCCGGGTACCCGTGTACCCGTGGAAACGGATCTTAATTACACGTTTCCTAATTACCCGTGCGGAACGGGCCAGAAAACCGTGTCCGTGTTACTCAGAAACGGGTAATAGAAACGTTTACACGAAACCCGGACACGAGCGCGAGCCCTAGTTGAAATGAAGCAATGTACGGCACCCGGGATATGAGAACGATGTGGTATTTAACTACGCCTACGTTATTAAAAGATTTATGTCTATACTTAGCCTGTACACGTGTAAATTAGGGCCGATTGGATACCGTATTAGTAATAATTAACGCGCTACACACCGGAGATTAACGCCTGACAATGTGCTAGTTTGATGAAAAAAAGTAACAAAGAGCCCCCAGCGGAGGAAGTAATAAAGCCCACAAGAATAAAGCCATTCGCGAACACAAAACCATCTTGCCATTATATTCTGGAATTTATTATTACAGATTGCTATCCGCAAGCGGAGGCAAGTAAATTGAGTTCGCCTACTTGCAGACTGCATGGATTGCTCGCGCGCAACGCCTCAGAGCCGATGACCGCTGCTTTGTTTACCCACCGGGCCGGTTCTTCGATCCTATCTACCTTACAGTAGTAAACGAGCCCTTCCAATTGCCCTATTCAATTTAGTCCCACAAAAATGTTAATATCAGAGCTGTTATTCTAGACGTGTAGCATGCAGCTCGCATTTATCGCGACGCAACAGCAGATTAAAATCTCCCAGCGGTAACCGAATATGCAAATTCCATATCACGAATTTGCCGCTCTCGCGTTTCTGTTATTTGCGGCGCTTCGCAAATGCACGTTGATACGAGATGATATACAAACACCGTATATTTAACGGGCTCCGTATTATGCAAATAATGAAAATATACAGCGTCGTCAACGCAGTCGCAGGCTGGAGGTAATGGTCGCGCTAATTTGGTCGTTATTTCTTCCTTATTACTCCTTGTTTGCCTCGCTAAGGCGGCGACCTATTGCACAGTTGCACTCAACCTGTACTAGCGGTACCAATTAAAAGAAACTTGGAAGCGAAACTCGGTTTTAGGCAAACGGTAATTGACCACGTAGCTCGGTGGTAGCGTGCGGCTATAGCGACGCTTCCCGAGTCACGCACTCCAGAATAATTGTGAGAGAATAAACAACTGCCTGCCGCCTGCCTAGTCGAGGCTCTACTTATGAATAATAATACGTATGGAATGTAGGTGGGCTCGCCGAGTGGACTCTCTATTATAATCATTTCGGTGGTCCTCTCCGGAAACTTATCTTTGTTTAAATTCCATAGTACGTAAATATTAAATAATAACTCTTTGTTCCTGTGCACAACACTTTAATACAGTACTAATATGTACCAATATGTAGTTGTTTAACATTTTATACCTCACTCTGCAATAATATTGTTAAAGCTCATTGTTTGTAAGCGAGAAATATCGAGAACAACACAAGTTACTAACAGTTATTATTATGTAGGTTACTTAAGTTTAAGTACAACAGCATGTCGAAGTGGCTGCTACTAAAAAGCGTACTTTATGCACCAGCCAAGGTTTCATTGCATACTGCACTCACGGATATAGTTTCATAAATGGTCACTGGAGCGTGCAGTGCTTTACGCGCGTGGGGAAAAACTTCCAATGGATCTCGTTCAATATTGCCAGAAAATATTTTAGTGCTCTATCCTTTTATGTACAGTACTGTCTGCAGCTATTTGTTTATGGCAAGCCACAATATCTTCAAAAAAGAAGCAATAACATCGTCTTCCAACGTACAATAGATTGTAAGCTCGCTAGCCGCACCGCCTATGTCCCTGCTAACGGACTACACCAATAACGCGGGCCCTACCTAAGCAAACGGCTCTTACACGGCTCTTACGGCGGCCATTTTATTACAAGCCCGGTTCGAAGGCTGCATTTTATTATTCGCCTACATTGATTTACAGCGGGCCCTTTACTCCTCGCTTCGAGGAAACGTCCTTTTGTTCCGGACGACTAACTTTTTCTAAATAGCTTTGTCTTAACATTTCTATTGTCAACGTCCGTCGGGCTGTTAAATAAATATTTTGGTTGTACTACCCTCAGGGCTATTGTCTGCTGATCTTTATTTGATAGCTGTTTCATTGTTTCTCGCGAGTTTGTTGTCGAAGCCGAAATGAGATGTAATTGGTTTCACTATTTTCCATTCTTTGCGAAACGTGTTACTTCACAGAATTTGTACTACATATATTACTACTTTTCATTCTGTTTACTGTATTTTTGTTTCCTCATATTCTAGATAATACTGCCAATTATTTAAGTATTACTATAACTTCAATTATCCACACATTGTTTGTTTCAGTGTCGCAGTTTTTCAATTTCATAAAATTTCTTTGCTCGTCACGACTCCAACACGTTCGAATGACACGTTTTCCCACGGGCTATCTTATCAGCACAATCCGATCGTCCGATTAATTTCTCCGCATACTTGTAAACAGAAACATAAACATACGATCATGCGCGATGTTGTCATTGTGAATTACGTATTCAGCGACAGCTGACGATGACGCAACGTCGTGTGAACGGGACTGTAGTCTAGGCGACAGCGTGGGCGGGGCCGCTCTGCCAGGGTTGGCAAATGCACAAGATACAAGAAAAGTTAATAATTCTCGTACAGTCACCACACGGCAATGTTACGCCACCTATCACTGTTCTTAATTTAGCCGTGTCAATCATAAATTCGTTAGCAGTCGTGTGCCCGAAGTACGCCCGATTTGCATTACACGGCTAAATTTAAGAACTGCGGCAAGTGGCGTAACATTCCCGTGTTGAGTGTACTTTGCTTGGCTTTCGAGCCTCGCCCAGTGATGGTTGTAGGTTAGTAACGGGCTTTGTGCTTTTAAAGTACCTGCCTAATCAAAGGACACCACTTTGTCGCTGTAGAAATAAAACGATTTAATATTTAGCAAATTGCATTCATTGCCTTATTGACTAGGCAACTGGCTAAGTGGCACTCCGAGAACGACATATAATAAATTCTACAAATTATTCCCTATAACAGAAAATGTTACAGAATGTTCAATGTCAAAATCTCGTATATAATTGTACGAGCCTGATCGTGTCCTCGTCCTCGTACAGCAGATCAGTCAGATCACAAATGTATTTATTTGAGGAACCTCGTACGATTGGTAACCCTGCGCTCTTCTCTCCTAACCAAAAACGTACTAACTGCCTTTAAAGCTTATACCCATTATTACCTTTTACCCTCAACGGCGACGCTCGAGTTCTCACGTGCTTATGTATCTCTGGAGCGCCGACCCCTTACGGATTGGAAATGTTATTGTGGGATGGAACTAGGTCTAGATTGTCGGAGGCTTGTTTATTGGTATTGTAGGTTTTACGACTAGACAAACGTTTAGCTTTTGCTTGTGGCTTCGACTGTTTTGTAGATGATTTGCATTTTGCAGTAACCATCAATGCGCCAATATGCATGCTTGAGGTGCTGAAGAACAGAAACTCTGAACTAAAGTTTTTGAATTGAGAACAAGCTGCGATAGCATCAATCCTAGTATTATTAAAATTTAGACTCGGCGCTTGATCATCAAAATTAACACACAGTGATAGACTAGGCCTTTATATGCATCATCTCTTCATTCCTGATTATGTATTTGATCTCGCAGATAAACTCCGGGCATAATTCTCTCCATTGTTCTTTGAGTGACTTTGGGCTTTTTTATGATGCCCATCGTGAATGACCACATTTCTGTGCCGTAAGTCATCACTGGCAATACATTCTGGACTTAGGACCTTCGTCATGAGACACTGCGGAATTTTGTGGGTTCTGTGTGGATGTGACTGATGATAACCTACCCGGTTCAGTGTTTTGAAAACGCCTTCCAAACCACTTATACATTTAGGAGAGATACCATCTTTTTGAGACTCCCCTCTGAAATAGTATAGGTTTCGAGTTCTGATCCTGAAATAAACAATTTATTCAAAAAACCACAGTATAAAAGAGCATACATACCTTATAAATCCACTACGCAGGCTTCGTCCATAAACAAAATTTGTATCCACCACAGGTTTCGTCAATATGGAGAACAAAAGAATATTCACAACATGCTTCGTCAAGCAATTACAAAAAACATTTTCCGCTTCGTCACAACAAATATATAAATAAACACATAGCAGAGCCCCACACCTAGCGCCTTGTCTGATACGTACCTACCCAGCTCAAACGTTCCCAGGACTGATATAGTCGTGATCGCGTTCTCAGACAAACCCTTTCATCATCATCATCAGCCTGCGGCAGTCCACTGCTGGACGCAGGCCTTTTCCAAGATGCGCCACTTTGCTCGATAATCAGCTATACTCATCCAATTGCTGCTAGCCGCCCTGCGCAGAGCGTCGCTCCATCTAGCTGGGGAGCATCCCACACTGCGTTTACCTATTCGCGGTCTCCACTGCAGAACTCTCTTGCTCCAGCGATTTTCAGTTCTGCGGCAGATGTGGCCAGCCCACTGCCACTTCAGCTTGCTTACTTTACTCGAGTAACTATGTCGGTAACTTTGGTTCTCTGACGGATTACTTTACTTCGTTATGGATTCTATCCCTCAGAGAGACTCCAAGCATAGCCCTCAGACAAACCCTTTAACACTTCAATATACCTAGAAACTTTTTTTCTTTCACTGAGCTGTAAATAATTGTGCAATGATATACTAATAAAGTTATTTTGATCGAACAATAAGTACAAATTCTCAAATTCAGTACAATAGAACGGTATTGTTAAAGCAACGTTCACCGTTTCCTTGCTTCATTTATATGCCGGCCTTCAGTCTCCCTTATCGGGAATCCTGCATGTCGATTAACTGAGTCGTGAAGACTCAATCTCGGCTGCATTCGGATAATTGTTTCATTGCCGTACTCCTCGATCCACGGCTCCACGTCTTGTTTTATTACATCGATGATGTTAGGAACCGCGTTGATAGTGCGAAATAAGTATTCGATGACTTGGGCAAATGGGTTACTGCGTCTGTGTTGCCCTAGATATTTTTTCGGAAAACAATTCAGATTTAGCAGAAGTTATTGCTGTACTAAAAAAATCATAAGTGAAGTTACTTGACATTTGTCAAAACAATACCTACATGTTTACGTATTTCGTCGTCCAATTTGTCTGAATGTTGCATGTGGAATGAGTAAGAAAGACTCGGCCAAGTGTGAACACAGCCAAACATACGCGCTTGCCATTTCTCACGCCGCCTGCCTGAACTCGGACAAGAGAAAATGGCTCGAAACACTTATATGTCAAAATATTAAGTAGCATTTCCTCGCGACTTGGTTTGAGTAGGTAGACCTACAGTTTTATATCCCTTCTTTGATGAATGATTGATTCCCCATACAAGCTTCCACCCCTTTCTTTCACCCCTTTAAAGGATGATTCCAGAGACATAAAACTATCATATGTCCTCCCAGAGGATCCAAACTATTCCTATACCAAATATAGTCAAAAATCAGTTAGCTTGAAAAGGTAACAGACAAACAGATAGGGTTCTTTCGCATTTATATATATTTTTTTGTAATCTACGAAAGGTAACTACTCAATTTTCTAACTAAACTCACCTAGTCGAATTCCTAGCAATGAAATAGATTGTGGGACACGTGTTAAATTTAACACATGGCCTTTCAAAAGCAAACACAGTTTGCGGTAACAATAAGGTTGGAGTGAGCTAATTGACCACTATCTAACCCGGGCTACCTGTAGCGCAAGCTCGCAAGTACTCGCTTTAATTAAGGTGTGTTTACACTTAAGTGATTCGAGCCGATTGGGTATTAGGTGCATGCTCGAGATCGCCTTGAAATTCTTTACACTCTTTTTGCTTTTTCCCTTCTTACTTTCTTTCTCTGATTGTTTAAATCTCTAAAGCTTTGAAACTTATTAACTTGTTTTGTGGGAATTGACATGTACGTAATTTTAATATTTTCCATCTTACGTTTACTATATATCACATTGAAAATTGTATACGTGTTTTAAGACTTCGTATTACAGCAGTAGCATGGTATCTCGTATAAAATTAAAGACATCTAAAGTAAGACATTGTAGTTTCTTTTGCTATTTTTCTCAAGCACAATCTTTGTCTTTGGATGTTTGTAATCTTCATTAATATGTACATGAGAATGGCTAGGTAAATTTTGAGTCAAAAAATCTAGCAGTATACATACATCATATTATTTTTAAGAGTACATATTTCCTCTTATTTCAGTAAATAATGTAGTAATATTAATGATCCCGGGGACTGGCTCGCCAGCGCTATTTTGCGTAAATATTGGCTTTACATAAGGTAGCCAAACTATGTACACCGGTTCGTTTCGGCGCTACGTTTGCTTAACGCTTACGTTTGTTTTTCTACCTTCATGTTTGAAAATTAATTGGATGGAATGATATGTTAAATTTTCTAAATTTGTTGATGTTCGCGAATTTGCAGGCTGCTCGGGATGTTCCTTCCTTCCTCCAGGGAATGTAATTCGCAGCCGTCGTTTGCATTTCCTGATAGAATAATTTAGGCCTCGGCAAAGCAGGACTGGTATGCTTTTACTGAACGAGCTTAACTTTGAGCTTGTTTAGCTTGCTTAACTTCAAATGAATCTCGGATCAGTTTCTTTTAAAAAATGTTTCCTTTTAACACTTGTAGACATTTATGTATCTTCAGTGTTCTTTTTTATAGTACTTCAGTGAATGTCATAATTATGTATTTATCATTTTTATGGTCTGGAGTCTGGATATTTCGCTTAATTTAGAACCTTTCATAAATTATTTTCGAGGTTATTATTTAGTTAAACAATTACGTATCCCGGTTATAATTTATTGGTCTTTATACCCTGCGTAAATAAAGCATATTGTCCTTTAGTTAGCAGATGGTTTGCAAACCGGAGTTGATTCACTCTGGCCCAGTCCTGGTTGCGCCATCTTCCCCGCCATAAACAACTCGACCAATTCACGTTCTAACCGAGAAACCACAATCACTAGATCTTGTACACCAACCCACAAAGCTAATGATACTATCCGTGAGAAACTCACCCTCAACTATATACCTTATCGCTTTACTTATAGACACTAAAACGCTAAATCATTTTCATTACAGCTTGGTGCATGAAAGCGCGTATTTCGGTCCATGGCCGGCTTCGTGGGTCGGCGAATGCAAGGCCTTCGCTGTTGCAATAACTGCAGTTGCACTCTAATGCAACTCGTTACGTACCTATAGACGCAAGGCGAGAAGGCTCGGCCACAACTAAAACCTCTGAAGAATTTAGTAACTCTTGATTTTGTGCCAATACTCTGCGTTTTTGCATCGGTTTATTTTCAGTATTGTCGTCTCAGTTATTATTGTTCAAAAAGACGATGTCTAAAGTTATGTCTGGAGTTAAGTCTTTTAAAACCGAATCACAGTCCCGAGTCCAAGTCTGCTTTGATCAAATATGTCGCGATTTATTCCGTTTGTTGTGTTGTGGTAAACAAAACCGGCCGGCCGCCGGAGCGCTGCACCCGAGGCGCCTACTCGCCGCGCTAGAGTGTACTCGCCGCAAAACTTTAGTCATTTTCGAGCGGCCATTCAGAGCGTAGACTGGTATGATGTGGTTCGACGCAACAATCAATCGGTTGCCGGACTGATAGCATCTGTTATCAATATTATTAAAAATAAATTTGAAATATGCTTTCCTATTAAAATCGTACAGAATAAGAAAGCACAATCGTGGGTGACTAACGAAATGTACAATTTTAAAACATTGTTGTTTGAGATGATAGACCTTAGTAGACGTATGCCTGATAATGACCATCTTATGAATTTGATCTCCAGCATGAACGCTAAATATATTGCTCTTTTAAACGCCAATAAAGGCAGTTACTACTTTAATAAAATACTTAATAGTGCGAATACCATTAAGACCATGTGGATGATTATAAATCATGAAAGGGGCAAGAGTCTGCGAAAGGAGGTAGATTTTACAGAACTGATTACGGATGAGAACGGTGTGAAATTTGAGACCAAAAAGGCAGCAGCCGATGCCATGAACAATCGCTTTGCAGGCGCGGCGGCTGCGTGCGGCGCGGCGCCAGCCGACTGCCCGCGCGCGCTCGCCGCGCTACGCGCCGCGCGCCCTCTGGCGGACCGTTGCATCAGGCTGCAACCATTCACAGCGGACGAAGTGCATCGCATCATTACCTCTCATTTAGCCAAAAAAACCACCAGAGACATTTTTGATGTGTCTGTAACTCTAGTAAATTCCGTCGCTGCAGAGCTGTCCCCTGTACTCGCTATCGCGTATAACGAATGCCTCCGTGAGGGCGTTTTTCCAGACTCACTGAAGGAAAGCCGCATCTCACCACTTTACAAAGGCAAAGGGAAGAGGGACGATATTGATGCGTACAGACCTGTAGCAATCATTCCGGTTGTGGCAAAAATATTTGAGTATGGCCTGAGTTCGAGACTAACGAAATATCTTGATTCGATCGATGCACTTTCTGATAGGCAGTTCGCATATCGCAAAGGTCTCTCAACGACAGCGTTGACGCGAGCTGTGGTCCGGCAGGTGATGGACGCCCGCGAAGGCAAGAACCAAGTCGCAGTTCTATGCTGCGACCTGTCGAAAGCATTCGACGTCGCGGATCACGAGGTTCTGTCACAAAAGCTTAGTCATCATGGCATCGAGGGTCCTGCACTGGCTCTTATGTCTAACCTGCTACGGAATAGAACCCAGGTTGTGGTGGGTGACAGCGGTCGAGTTCGGTCGGACGCGGTAACTACGAGTATGGGCGTAGCGCAGGGCTCCTCGGTTTCGAACATTCTCTTCTCTTTGCTACTGAACGATCTGCCGGATGCTATCGGTAGCGGAGAGACGTTTATGTACGCTGATGACGTGGCTATTGTCGTTTATGCACCGACTTATAACGAGCTGGAAAGCAAACTTAATTTAACCGCGGCGTCTGTATCTAGCTGGTTCAATAATAACGGCCTAATTTTAAATACGTCTAAAACCCACATCGTCACCTTTGATCTCTCGGGTCAGCAAATGAGACCTCTGTCCGTTCTAACCAATGGTACCAACATCGACCAAGTAATGAGCACAACTTTTCTTGGTTTTGAACTAGACAGAGGCCTCACTTGGAGACTACACATAGATAAGGTGTGTTCCAAATTATCAAGCGCATGCTTTGCCCTAAAACGATTAGCTCGGATGGTACCTACTGCAATGGTTCGAACGTGCTACTTCGCGTCTGTGCATGCGCACCTGCAGTACGGGGTGGAGCTGTGGGCGGCGGCCGCCGACTGGGAGAGGGTCTTTCGGCTGCAGAAACGTGCAGTACGTGCTATAGTGCGCGTCCCGCAAACTGTTTCTGCCAAACCACACTTCCAGTCACTGGGCATTTTAACGCTCCCTTCACTGCTCATCCTGCAGGCAGCGGTGTACGCGCGAGAGAACTTGCGCACTGCGCCCGGAAACGAGCCTCCGTGTCGGCACGAGACTCGTAGCATGCGCGCGGGAAAGCTACCCCTAGTGTCTCACAAACTAGCCAAGTCGAGAAAACTTATACACATCATGGGTCCCAAGGTATACAATCATCTCCCTGTAGATGTTATCGCTGCCCAAAGTTCTCCACTATTCAAGCAAAAGCTGAAGAAATGGCTTGTCGACCAAGCGTTCTATGACCACAAGGAGTTATTCGCATGATTGTGTGTAGAAGTCGCAATAATATTATTGTAGAAATATTTATTTTTTAGTTCTTAGTTATTGTACTTACTATGAACTTATTATTAATTTTGTATTTTATGATGAATGATTTTATTTTTATACTTATTATGAGACTGACCTGTAAAGTTATTTTACCAATAAATATGAATATGAATATGAATACAAACCTGGAACAACAATTACTTAAGAATCACGCTGTCAAAAAGCTCGGATAATCTCCACTTTACATATGTGATCTTCAAAAACCCTGACTTTTGTTTTAATAAACTCCATATAATTTATATACTAACCACCCAACTAGCGACATCATTGTCACAGTGGACCCTTATTATCAGTTGATGCTGTGGTATACTACACTCACGGAAAATCGAGAATTTAAAATAATAATTTGTAAATATTACAGGGAATAATAATGCAGTAGCGATATTTTCTGGACTTTAACGACAAGGCCTATCGAAAAAAGTATAAACTACACATCTTTGAAAAAATTTACCTAGCCAATTGTTCATAGAAAATGACCCGAGTTCGGGAGTGTATAATAATCGTGCAATTTCGAAGAAAATAAGGTGCCTAATATCTGAAACTGTTTCTATTACATATCAAGGGATGCCATCTGAGATTACTCAAGACTGTATTTAACTGTCTGAAACCATCAACAGACAACCTTTAACTTGCCAGACTATCTCTAAGACGATCATTAACTACTTAATGACTAAAATTGCACCGTCTAGTCTATAACAGCGGGTGTTCGTAAGCTTTATTGAAAACCTTGCTTAATATTAAACATGTAACATGATTTTGCTTACACTTGGAACAATAACGCATTGCTTCGAAAATGTAACTCAACGAACAACGACAGTTAACTCGAGAGCTCCGGTCACACTGTTACTCATATTTACGACCCACTAATGTCCGTCACTGGAATGTGAGTATGAACACATGCGAACACTGCTCTTCAAAAGAAGAAGGCAGTAAAATGTATGGGACTCATACAATTTTACCATATTTCATTATGGGACGGCAGAACTGACGAAAAATATTACCAGGCATTGTTCATTATGTAGAGCGCTGACAATCCCAATCATAAAACTCCAAAATCATGAGCCTCTTACGTGTTATCTAAGTGGGTTCCACTTAATTTGTTTGCCTCTCTTGTATGGGTTATAATTTGGGGGAGTTTTTACCATACTTTGTATCTATAACTCATGAATTTATACCTATATAGCTGATTGTAATTTAATGGTATACGGACCCAATAATATTTGCTAAAGCTAAGACAGAACGTATTAAATTTATGTCCCCTCATAAGCAGGTCAGAGGTTACATGTTACATCTGGCCAGACCACCGCCAGTTGTGAGATTTTGAAACGCTGCAGCGAACGCGAATACCCGTCTTGGCTAAGCTGACACAAAGCCAGCCGACACAATGTAGCCTTCCTCCGGGCTGAGTGGGCGAGAAACGTGAAATTATTCAATTGCACCATCGCCATCTAATAATAATCCCAAAGGCTTAATAAAACTCTCGGGCTGATATAATAAAATTCAGGATCCATTCGAATTTTATGAGAAACAGGCTTCGTAATGGTTTTGAAATGTTTGTGTGTGAAAATATCTGGGATAAGTACATTCTTAATCAGACTGAGAATTATGGAAACCTATGTTGACATTTCTTAGGTATTTGAACGACGAAACGTCTAAAACGATAAAAGAAAACATTTTGTTTGCATGTCCTCAAGCTGCTTCAACAGCTGTGGGCCTCGATACCGAATGTCATTCAAGACGTCAGTAAGCTACGTTGGAAACAAAGGATATTGAAACATTTACCAGACCACTGCGGTTTGCGAAACAACGCTTCATGCAACTATCGCTCTAGGCATAAGTTTCCATACCGCAACCAGCCTCCGAGGCCCCGAACTCGTATCCTAGAACCAAGATTCCTCACGAGGGATAGAGTTCTCGCTCAACTGGGCCAACTCCCGATTGTTAGGGGAACTGGTGTCTTGAGACTGACTCCGAGGTGTTAAACTGATATTGAAATGTAATGTCTATTGACTTGCTCGGACTTCAATGAAAGTTGGTCTATCTAAAGTGAGTCTGAACACTCCCCTTGTTATATTAAATTAATTGTTCAATCTTCCCTTGTGCAAACGATATTCTAATGACAGTGGGGAGCCGACGTGGGATCCTACAATTAATATAAGTTTGTTGAGGATAGTGCGGTTATATTATATTATTTTATCATTAACTCGACCGTATTCCCTTACATACCTAGAGTTAAAATTGCGTGACCAAAGTAATATTTCTCACTAATGTGCAATTCTTGGTTCCGTAAGTTAATTACCTGGCAAATTACACCGCCTTAAAGAATAATCAGTAAACAAGCAGGCTACATGCATTTAGGGTTAGGTCATCGTACCATACTAAAGCTGGTCGTGTAGTGTCGCGCTCTGGTGACGTCGATGGCTATCAGCGGACAATTAAAATGTTGTTTCGCGACCTGTTGCTTCCCCTGCCCTCCCGGGCCGGCCCCCGCCTAACCTGACCGGACCGCTCGGCCAGCCCTTTCAACTTAGAAGAGATTTATTGGCTAACAAAGTTGCAAGTCGGAGACTTTAGGATTTTGGCTCGCGATTAGTGGCGTTGGACAACTTTAGGCGAAATCGAATTGCGTCTGAATTCTTAGCGGAAGTCATTAAAGTTGTAGACCGTCTCATTTGATTGTTTTGATTTTGTAGAGTGCAGAAAATAACAGAGATACCGTTGAGAATGTTTACGGTTGCTTGTTTAGATATAGAAGTTGGGCAGACTAAATGAGCCTAGCAGACGAAATAGAACAGACCACTGTTTGTAATGTGTACGATCTCGATAACGGCACGTGCTTTCCAATAAAAACTTTTGGAGGTCAAGTGTAGTAGGCGTATTTATATCGAAACGAGGTTATGCGCCGCGTCTACGGGGGCGGTCATTAACTGGGTCGCGCGGGGACAAAGACCCCAGCCCCCACTGAGGGGGAAAACTGAGGGAGGTTTCGCTTTTCTCGCGCCTCGGGCGAGCTCGGCTCCTCTCGGCGCCGCTCGTACCCCGCTCGGTTTTCGCGAAGCACCCCGATCATTCGGCGTACTAAAACCGGGTAGGCTGAAGTCTTCACGATAAATGTTTACTCTTCGCGCTCTCAGTACGGGCGTCCACCTCAAGGGGATTAATTTGGAAGTTCGCGGGCGAGCATTAATTCCACTCCCGAGTTCCCTTTTTGCGGCTGAATAAGGAAGCGCCCCGAGATTGAACTGTCAGAACTCTCAAATTCTGCTGCCTTATGTTGCCTTATTTTTCATTAAGCAAATTACCTTACCCGGACGTAGCGCTTTGTTTAAGCGGTTGATCGCAGGGGTCGCCCTAATGAATGAGTGCATAATGTTATTTAATTATGCAAATCGACGATACAATGACGCGTACGCGACATCGACCTGTGGCAGGAAATCGGTGTCGAGTTCCGAACGTCGCGGGCATTGACAACCTTCGGAGAACCGCGCTTTTTATATACTACAACGGCTTTTTATGCGTAGGTACCTAATAAAGTATTGTAAATTATTCATTAGGTACATAACAAGGTGTGTGAATAAAACTCGTTCGTTTACCCTGGTTACTTCGGCGCATTGGAAATGCATTAACGACTTATCAATGCTGCCCAAATGAATATGACATGCAACAAATGTAAGCATTCGTTTATGAATAAAATATACTGTATAATTGCGTTGAAACCTGCCAATTTGGCTGACTCGACGGCCTGTGCACCGAAGAGAGAACTATTATCTGCTATTTAATTTAAGACTTCATTCGATGTTCCGCTTATTGATTGAACCGAGTTACCTCGATTCTGCTACGTTGTTGTCAGATTTCCTTAATTCATATTGGCCATAAACGTCAGCTTATGATTTATGAATCCTCTGAAGGTTAAGATTTGTTTTTTATCACACTATCCGAGCGTCTAGCCTGCACAACGGATGACACGACAGATGACGCGTCGATAGAATCTGTCTGTTGTGGGGGGTCAGGACGGTCGCGAAACGATCCGTATATTTCGAAACTATTGTCGTCCGTTTCGGATGACGCCTATATATGTCTCGTATAAACTTCCATTTCATTGAAACTGTTTAATGTTTATTTCGAGATATTTCTATACTATACTAGTTAATAAAATCGTATAAGTAATGTAGAACATAATTTATTGCAGGAACATAAGTCAGTAATAGTATAAGCTTAAGCATGCCTTAGTCAGGATTAGGAGAGCGGTGGCAAGGCAAGCCTCGGCCGAAGCCTAGTGCAGAAAACTAATTCATTTTAAAGCGGCAAAGCAGTACATAAATTTGTAATAACTACAAAACATTTGGTATATGATATATGTATGTATATACTTAGCAGTAGCGTGGCGTAAAAGATACGCTTGGGCAAGCCGGTACGGATTTGATGAACATTTTCCTTAAGAGCTGTAAAATAAGGTGCTTAAATGCCTGATATTAGGCAAACCGGTAGGAATCGAGTTCTTTGGACGCCACGCTATTGATACTTAGATGTTATACTATACCTATTATGTCGGGGATAGCTTTTCTACGCGGACGCGCTTTGTCTGTTACGGCTGCAGCTCTTGATTGATGCTAATGTTGCTTGGTTTCGTTTCTCCTTTTTGTATGCCGCGAACGATATGCTAAACTAGTTGTTTTTCCCGAGCTTAGTAATTGACCACTATTTATTTTCCAGTACATTAACTTACTGATAAAAGTTTCCTGCAGTCTCGTATAAGTAGGCGTGTTGATTAATTTTGTTGTAGGCTTATTAACATCTTAGGATAATTCGATAAAAAAAACTTTATCTAATGATAATCTCTAGTTAATTAGACAGTTTTTGAAAATTCTCGCGGCATCATGGATTCATGGAGTTAATTAGTAAATGCATTTAATTACGAGTATAGCTTAATGCTTGGACGATCTTTGTGCAATATTTAATGATGCAATTGGTCTTTTGGTTGCAGTCCGGCTTCATTAGATAGAACCTGTATCGTGTTGCATTTGCAATCCATTTAAACAACTACGTTTATCACGTACATATTTATAAACAGACAAGACGCGAATTTATAAAATAAATGCTGAAGCATTGCGATTATGTTTTTTTTTTCTATTACGGTTGTCAATTTCCCTTGGAAAAAATCCTAAAAGCGACGCAGTTTTCGTATATATACATATACATGTTGGATATACATATTTTTAATTTTCCGTTCAATAAAAACATTTTCGTTAACGTTTCTGCTTTCACAAAAAAATCACATGTTATGTAGGGTAGAAAAACTTTATCAACATTAATATTGTCGTCATTGGCTCAAAGGTATACCTTGCTTCTAGTTTGTATGCTCAAAATTGAGTTTACTTAGCCGGAACATTAACAAATTGAGAGTATAAAACGTAAATATTCTACTCTAGATATTTTTTCGACAATATGAACAGTTTTAACATGTCTTTTGAGCTGAACTAGAACTTCATAATGTTAAAGAAGCGAACCAACGTAAATAAAAGCTCTTGATAATGTTCATTTTACCGTTTTATTAGAGTTGCATGCTCGAAAGCTTGCAACGTCCGCTATTCACTTACGATCCTTATCTACGAGTGCGTTATCTCAGCCCGTGGATTATTTACAGCCCGACTTCTTGATAACGATGAGAGCTATAACATCGACTGGTGCTGAGATCCCTTCTCACTTAATGGTTATCGTAAAATACGGTTTTTACTGTCACATGTGCCATCAAGAATTATTAAATTAGATTGTTTATCAGTCTGATTATCTGAAGTTATGGATATCAGAAGTGGGATGGTATCCTGGTGGAAGAAAGGTCTTTACTCGTTGTAATGGTAACGGCTAAGAAAAATAATGTTTTCTGGTTTCTCTATCACTTGTACCTATCCACTGCTGGACACAGACATTTCCGAATAAGATGTCATCGAACGACGAAGGAGCTTACAGTCGCTACTTAAACATTTGAACAAGAACGAGACAGACTTTACCACTGAGGGTCTCTAGCTCTTTGAACCAAAATTTACATAAGTCTTCGGCAATTCAGAACCTATAAGATGCCACTAAGTCCCGATTTAGCCTTATTTAAAAATAAAGTTTATTTCTTTCTACTAGTACCTACCAGTTGCGTGGCGTCCACAGAACTCGATTCCTACCGGCTTGCCTAATATCAGGCATTTGAGCACCTCTTTCTACAGCTCTTAAGGAAAATGTACACTAAATCTGCATCGGCTTGCCTAAGGTTATCTTTTACGCCACGCCACTGGTACCTACCTTTATTTGTTAGCTCATCATAATAATAACAAACTAATCATTTCATTCATTCATTTCATTTCATTTATTCAATAAAAATTACAAATGTGTGGATATCAACAATTACATCCTAAAGTTTATAATGCTGTCTTGATGAGATCACAATTCAGCTTTAGACATGGACATGCGGTCTAAATGATAAGTTTAATGCACCGTAAATTTAAGAAATTTAATACATATAGCGATAAAATTATGAGTCTTATTAGAATATTGCCATTGTTCTCGGCATTTTATAAAGACAATATATCTAGTTTATTAATGGCATACATTGGTGAACAACAGTTAACTAGTAAGGATTTAAAGGTCACAAACCAAGATAGACTTTTTACTTTTGAAAGGAAAAGTGTAATTAATGGCTGACATTAGATTGTTAACGGTCATCTGAGGGCTGCAGACATAGATAAAATACATCGATTTACTACGTTTCGGAGTTCGATTGGCGCGATTCCACGCCAAATAGTCGCAAAGTATATACAGGGTGTTGAGTTGCGAAAGTAGGATTAATTAACATAGTTGCGTTATTTTTACCTAAAATGGTATATAGACGAGTTTATAAGCGGATGTATATAAATGTGTCGTTCTCACGTAAAATGATGTTTTACATAGCTGTTTGACAAAAATAACCTCAACCGATAGGTTACTGGTATGAAAATGCAATTCGGAAGGGTCTTCCCTTTGTTATAGGGATAGGTATAGGGTAATGTGGTAGGTACCTTTCGTCCAGCGACATAAAGAATGAAAATCGTGTTTTTAATTATACGAAACGTGTGACTTGTATTTACAGAAAATCGACTAAGTTTCAACTCAGCACAAACAAAACAAAACCATATGTTCGATATGAAAATATTGAAGTAATTTAAATACAAATATGCCATAAATATCCGTTAACCCCTAACGCAATACGGAGACGATGGGAATGGGATAAATAATGATCAATTCGCCATAACAATCTATCATCAAATTGGACTAACGGCTAAATGTTCGGACATCGCTCCGCGTCTGGCTATTGGATTACTAGGGTGTAGCTAACAGAGCTAGCTAACTTAGCTCTCTTGTACACTTGCTTAAGTAGGTTTGATGGGTGACTTTCACAATGATTGGTTGGTAATTATTGTTGAAAATAAATACGAGGTGCTAGGACACATTTGACATTTTTTTCTGTTGACCCATCGCAGTGTCCCACTGCTGGGCAATGCCTCCCCCTTCCACCCCCTTGATGTCCAATCGTCTCGGGTTCGAGTAAACTATGTTGTCCATATCCTTCCCATGAAGTGACAAATTTAAATCATAATAGGAAGAAATAATCATCTATTGTAGATATTTTTTATTAAATTGTAATGTCTTTACGATGATAGATAATAACGACAGTTTGAAATAGGGGAGGGGGATAAGAGCATCCGTTTCTCTTACACTTGATTAACCGACGCGATATGATGTTATTTCGGATATGTATTAGATAGAATATAAATCAATTATTTGGGTCTAAGGCAAACAGTAGTCAGAAAATACATTTCCTAAAACTAGTTTGAAGTTCTTTTAATAATAGTTTATTGAGTTCTTGACCAATCAGTTAACCGGTTATTAAGGCTTGGAGAAAATGCGTTATTACTATTTAATCAAGCTTCTTTATAGCCCAATTATTGTTTCATATGGATATTGGGCTGGCTGCGCAGTGCGCGTACGTCAATAAACCTTTTAATTAAATCATTTAAACTGCAATTAAGTTACTTGACACGGCAAATAAATTAGGATTAAAGCTTTTTGTTTCTTTAAATTTTAGTAGGTAAGGACCGTCAGCGCGTTTTGTGCCACGGACCACTTGACAGCTTTATCGCGCTCCGACGGAGACGTCTAGTGCCGGCGTGGCGATGGCGGCACGAAATCTGTACACTGCTACCAAAAGGTTAAAATTTAAATGCACTTTCTGTTCAGCACTTATTCTTAGTAAATCAAACAAAACACACGCACTGGAAAAGTAATGTAAGTGCTTGAATACACGTTAAAACTGCTGCACGTTCAATGATTATAGATATACTTGCGACTTATCCTTTGTAGCCAGAGAACAGCTGTTCGTTACACACAAAAAACTATTGAATTATTTTTTCATACACGTCAAGCCATCTGTGGATACAAGCGACTTTGCTCCCTTTTAATCCTACAGACTCTCCCTTACTGCCTTCTTTCTTGTTATCGACTACTGTTCGACAGCTCTCGAGGACGAAAACCTTTGCCCTGCGGGTGTTGTGCATCGAGTTACTGCAACAAAAGCGATTGATTCGCTCTCGGGATCAAATGGGGCGAATTTCGGGTGCAGGCTGGGCGGGGCGGGGGCGCGCGGGGGTGGGTAACAATGCGGCCGGGGTATCGATCGCCGCGCCCGTCTACCCGAGCCGAGACGCGGGCCTACAACCAACCTCACACACTCCTATGCAACCCTAGTACTTTTGCTTTCGAGAACTGCCAAAATCGACTGTTTTTCTCGTTAATAACATTAGAATAATCCAAGTCAAAAGAAATTATTTTAGCTAAAACTAAGAAAGAAGTACACTACAATCCTACTCAAAATATATTTTTTATTTTGGAGTCGTCATTGTCACGTTTATGTAACTATGTGTGACATTCAACGAGATTTAGCTCGTTTGTTATTTTGTAGGGTGAAGTTCACACTGCCCTTTGTCACATTGCCCTCGGATTATGATATTACTTTTTATTATTTTCTGACTATCTGCCACAGAGAGGCTGACCTGAATAAAATGTTCACTGAATTTCCTAGCTTTTCCCTTGCTAACATAGTACCTAAATGAGTCGTGAGAGTGTTTAACTGTTTATTTAATCATGCCACTGTAAATCACCGATCGGGTTAGATAATAGTTGGCAAACTTTAAACCGTCTCCATTCCCAATTATTAATCCCAGTGGGGTTACCGTCTTAAACTAAATTTGGGGCATTTGTGTCACATTGAGGTCAAACCCTCGGTTTAACCGATCCCTGTCAATGATAGTTATGTACTTCGATTACTTGGAAATGTTCAAACTACATGTTACTCGGAGAAATTCAACCAGTTGGTTCCGATCCGGTTAGGCTTGTTGCGATAGGGGTGAGATCCTGGTTTGAGCTAATGCTAATCCTGTATACGTGAAAGTGGCTTTTGGTTTTGTTGGTTTAATTGAGTTTCGTTCGCCAGCTGCTGCACTGATTGCTATGAGCCTAGATATATATATTTGTGGTTTGAATAGGAGGCTTATAAAGTTATAAACTTCCTATAAAAGTTATAATTTCTTGCGGTTTGGGCATGTGAAAATACCTCAAGAGCTGGAGATTCTCCTTGAACGCCTATTATGATGTTCCCTGGGTTACTAATACATAATTGCGAATCGAATGATAGATATTCACCAGTATATGTATATTATTATTGCCTCTATATCCTTTCGGCGGAGATTTGGACAACAAAGCAACTACAAAAATCCTGTCAGCGCTGCCTATGACCTCCGTCATAAGAGTGCAAAACTGAAGTAGGAACATAATTCATTGTAGCGAAATAGAAGAAATCTAGTGCTTCCAAAGTAAAAACTAACTGGGCGTAACAAAGGCTGTTCAGACGCGTCGCACGGCGGCTGCGGGGCGTTAGTAAAACCTAATAAAACCGGTTATGGGCCCTACGTGACGCGTGCCCCGCAGTAATGAGTTTTCGGAGAAAGCCTCGAGTCGCCCGCTGCATGCGGCGTTCCCGGTACTGACGAGCGAACACGCGTCGCACACGGACTCGTGTGGCGATGCCTTCAATATCTAATAGCTTTACTAATTACTAGGAATATTTTATCAAAATCTGCCTCATTAAAAAGCATTTCTTACCGAAGACTTCACATTGACTTACAAATTTTTGTATTAAATTTTTTTTTTTTATGTACTGTATATATTTGTAACTCATTAATCACTGAAAATGGTTCTTATGAAGAAATACTGTTTTCTTAATATGATGACGATAAAGCATGATGGTAAACAATTAGTATGATATCATTGTCTGCTCGTATTCTAGAAAGCCGAAGTCGTAATTACTGCTAAAACTAAAATAGTATTAATTTAACGTTGGTTTTCCTATAAAATCTAATTATAACCTTACTTTTTGGAACACTAGCGTGTCTTAATCTGATAAGACGTTTCTGACCCCAACTTATGAAACCACAGTGAAACTGTAATAAACGCATACCTCCGCGTCCTTTATTGCAGGCCATCAAATCGAAACAGTCAAACACACTGGCTAGATCTGTAGGACATACAACCTAAAGGTTCTGAGCTTCAGATATGTCGAACGCACTCAGAACCCTAACGATGGATTGAAGATAAATTACCCGCCGCATACAAAAATATCGCTTTGTCATCTACTTCATACACTTTGGAAGATTAACAACCTACCTACGAAGCTTCTATGTGGATTGGATACGTAACTTGGTATTCCGATAACGAAGAATAATGATAATCGCCCAGAGTGTCAAACGTCGTTAAACCTCAGTAAAACATAACCTTTACGGTGTTTCCACATAAGTGGTGTGAGTAGGGTGTTTCCACACATGGTGTTTCATAAGGGCACCACCAGACAGTATTTCAAGTCCTAAAATAGTTCAGCTGACCTGCGGGTTGAAAAGATCGCATCCTGATTTCCCAGCACATCTCTAAGAGCGTTATCACACTTATGATTACTTACGATTTGCGAGCGAGCTGCGGGCGAGTTAGAAGCGAAGTTCCATACAAATGTCGCTCGCTGGTTTTGTATGGAAACTCGCGCACAGCTCGCCCGCAAATCGCCCTAACCCCTAATAAGGGCCTAAATCGTCCTCATATTAGGTATTTATCTTGTTGAAGCTAGTTCAAAATCGACCTTTCTTAGATTGTTAGTACATAGTTCTAACTACAAGGAAATCAGACGAACATCACTGATCCGCATGACAAATCTATTTCAAAAGCCTAACAATTTCTCAAGCTTTCCTCCCGACTTACTGTCAATAAACCACGATTCCGTCACGTCCACGGCCAACCATAAACGGCTTGAAAAAACTAAAGCATCAATTACCAGGTCGTGAACAGCCTCAATGTTTGTCGTTTTAATTTTAAAGGCCACTCCGGGCCCTTTGACGGGGTGGACTTAACATTCCCGGCATTCTTCGGACGCGTCGGTCTGGCGTTGTCATCTCTCTCTGCCTAATGCCCGTTACCCTTTGCCTACGTCATTTATGTGATGTGGATGTTGAGCTTCCGAGATATGTAGGTGGGTTTATCGGAAGACATCTGACTTTCGTATTGGACAGAAGATGTTCTGTGCGATATAGAGATAGCTAGAGAGCTACAACCAATATCGTAGCTACAGCAAGTCTTCTTAGTTTGAGGATAGCTGAGCCTTTGCTGTCCTTGTTACTTACAATCTTGAAGAATCTTGATCTTGAAGTCCAGGTAGCGGCCGTGTTTATCATTGCAGATAAAATACCTGTCACTGTCACATTAGTTAAATGTTAAAGAAAGATTAATATTTTAGCAATGGCGATAAACGTGTGACCATCAAAGGCCTTCAGATATTGTATATGTATGAAACTGATAGAGATTAATAACAATAATTCATCAATGCAAAACGTTGGTATTACATATGCATTTGCAGTATCAATCACGTTGCCCTTTTCCGGCGAAACGATAACGCAAGAACCAGAATGGTGTTTAATTACAATCGGTGCGCGCCCGCTGCAACTTCTAACTTAATCAAGGCTCGATTCCGCTCAATTAGCCCGGACCGGGTTTGTCTACCGATCGGCGAGAACCTTGTCGGCTGCTTTGATTAAAGTTTGATTGCGTGCTGTCACTCCGGTGCGGATTTAGAGCACGTCAAACGCCCGTATACATGTCAACGGGCGAACCGATAGACGACTGCCGTGCCGACTCTTGCGCTTGATTGATTGTTTTGTTTTCAATGCGCGCATTGCTAGCCCTTAATAGGACCGACTAGGTTTCAGTGACGTTTGTCATCACTTTCGCTTAATTACACACAATTATGTTCGCGTAACCTATTATCACGTACTACTTAATCGCGGGATGTTACAAAACGACCCACACGCCCGAATTTGTTAGAATGGATTAAGTCGTAGAGTAATGTTACCGTCGAATGTAAACAACGTATTATTTCGACCAATAAATTGATATTACGTGGGCGGGATCTTTATTAACTGACACGTGGCACGTAGGGCTTGCAAAATCGGTCGAGTTTCCAATTCCGGAATTGGGTTCGATTTTTACCTTCAATTCCGGAATTCCGGAACTGGTTCCGGAATTTATTGGTTTAGTTTTCCAGTATGAGAAATTGGATTAAAATACATTTAAATAAGAATCAGCGGCAGCGCTCAGAATACAATCAACAAATACGTATATAATATTCCAAGTACAACACTTGAGTCATAATTGTTTAAAAAATTTCAAATAAATGCAAGAAAATAGCAATTAATTTATCACCGTATTATAAACTATCACAAATCCTGTAATTCGACATCAAGTAATTAGAGTGGCCCTTATTTCGTCGTTTTTAGGGTTACGTAACTCAAAAGGAAAAATGGAACCCTTATAGAATCACTTTGTTGTCCGTCTGTCTGTCAAGATCCTTTATCTCAGGAACGCGTGAAGGTATCGACTTGACAATAAAACCATTTTATTATACTCAAATCTATAGTCCTTTAAATCTGTGAAATACAAACTTCTAAGTTAACGCAAAAAAAAAGATAAGGCCGTTTATGCCACAAACGACACTCTCAAGGGAATTAAAATTTATGGATTCTTTCCGTTGATCTAGAACTATGAAATATAGCAAGTATTATCGTCTTATGCTACAAGTATAGAGAAAAAATTTGAAAACTACACTTGCAATTAAATCATTAACAAAATATAATCTTTTCATTTAAAATATTTGTACGGAACCCTCAGTGGGCGAGTCCGACTTGGACTTATCCGGTTGTAGGACATCCTTTCATTTTGTACTACTAAGTCATAAAACATTCCTGTTTTTATTTAAGGAGTTCTTAAGGAAAGTTTGGAAAAAACCCTCTTAAGGTTTTATCAGGCCGGCGTTGCTGGAAATGTTATTGGGACCTTCTCCAGTGCCAAGGATTTATTTATAAATATTAAGGCATTATTCAATACTTAAAACAATACTTTAATGTGTCGGACGCATAACGCATATGATACGAAGACTGGGCAAAAAGATAATTAGCGTTCGTCTATTTTATAACGACGTAATTTTGTAAAATAACCGTCTTAATTGTTTCCATTACACTGGTTTCAATTCCGGAATTTTAAGTACATGAATTCCGGAACTGTAACATCGGAAAAATCGGCCGGAATTCCGGAATTTCCGAATTCCGGAATTCCGGAATGCAAGCCCTAGTGGCACGACAATAGATTCGTTAGTTTTACTTTTCTGGAACACGACATAATTCTATCTTACACCTACACCAGTACAGTATTACTGTTTATGTATCGTTCATAAGTTTATGCTGTAATAAGTTGAATGGAAAGTGTGGTAAATAAATTATGACCTAATCTGTATTACTCTAACAAAGTTGGAAACTTCACCCTTCAACGGGGGGAACGGGGCAAGTCGGTCTTACTTATGCCATAGCCTCCCGGGCCGCGGCAACTTTTTATAACTTTACTAACACTTGGTGTGACACGGTGTTAAGCAATCCCATCCCTCGGTCCGTAACCATTACGTAATTTGTGACCTCGCTGAATTACTAACTCTGATATAACCGGCTCTCGTTACAATAACCGGGTCGGTTCCCTGTTTTGCGCGGCTTCTTTCACAAAGTATTCGCATTTCGTAATGACACGGTAAAATTCTAATAAAAATTAACGTCTCGGAAATCTAATAAAAATTAACGTATCGTTAAATATCGGCCCCCTCCAACTGAAATATTAATTAAACTTCGGAACAAGAAGAAGAGTGCTTTATAAAATTCAGCTTGATTATTCACTCCATTATCAGAATACATGCTGTATCTTATTGTTTCCGGCACATATTGTTTTGACAGATGCCACCATAGGTATACACGCCGCACGCATACAAAACGCCAACTTATGTTTTCGGTTGCTCCGCCGATTCCCGACTTCGCAGTGCACCGGATTTTGACTCCTACGTCACGGCCACAGGGACCTTCTTTGTATGATTTTGGAATTGATGAGTTGTATGGAAAACTGATTTTGTTACTTATGTATTGTAGAGGAGGCGTGGTGTCGTCGTATCTATTTTTAGTTTTATGAGTTCAGTCCCCTTCCCCCCCGACTTCCCCTGGGCCGTCCTTCTCGACTGCATTGATGTTATGACTACACGTATTAGTGTTATTGTCCTTTAGAAATGTCTTGGTTATTTTGCACTTTCTGTGTCATTGTCATCCTTCGGTTTACTATTCTTTGTTTCGACTTAAGACTTACTGTACAATAAAAGTTTCCTGCTTATCTTTATGTGACATTTCTGGAATATGTATTTTGGGCACGGCTTTGAGTTTTTATTGCCGTAATCTGTCCATGAAATCCTATGCCCGGGCTTTATTTATTTTACATATAAATTAGTTTACTAGTACGTGGCTGGACGTGCGTTGTAAATTATGCTTACTTTCACATGTTTGTCAAACGATATTATAACAAAAATATACACGCTTTTTATGATATCGATCTTTAATCGCTTGTTTTTACAACGTTATAAAAGCGAGTTACCAACTGTCTGCACCTATTGTTTTCTATCCTTTTATAAAAGTTCACTGCTATCAATATTGGATACTGGACGTCAGCTTATCCATATAAATTATGAAAGCACTCTAATGTAAAGGGATATAATATTACCGTAGGATATTTTACATGAAACGTAGTGTTTACACTGTTGATTTAAGAGAAGATAGATATATATATCATATGTTTATACATAAGAATTAAGAACTCACCGCCTAATATTCTATACAGAAATTTATTTTTCAGCAGTTAAAAATAACCCACGTTTACGAGTCTCCCATGCACTTTAACTTTTTTTATATCCGGCCATAATACACGCGGAATTGCACACACATTCTCGCGTTTCATTTCTTCCCATCAAGTTAATAGCGCCGATCATCATGAAACATAATAATATGTATATGCCTAAATTTTTTTTCGCCACTTAAAATTGTAACGTAACTCCTCGTCCCCCACAGACTGTAATCGTAATGGACAATTATTTCGGCGGTCGGTCACACGCGTGGCTCGTGCGTGTGTGTTATTACGCGTACGTCTGAGCGGGGCGAAGATGCGGCCCAAACGACGAGACGCGAGCGGGTTATGCGCGGTTTCGTAGTAAAACTCTTCGCAGAGTCGATGACGGCTGGTATGGGTCATTATTATTATTACGCTTCTCGTAGCGTAGTGTGACAAGGTGTCCCATTGTCCGAAAGTTTAAACCGCGATTGCATTTTAGGAGTACCTTAAATAACTTGAAGGTCTTCGATAGGCTGGTAAGTTTTATATTTTTTTTTATGGTCAATATTTGAAAAGTAGAAATTATACATTTAAACTACTTACGCAGATATAAGTATTCAATTCACAATTATCAGTGGCTCTCCGGAATGCATTGTATTTAGCGCTCGTGTTAATATTTCATTTCTTAGTATAAAGTCAGGTAGAATGGAAACTTTTGGGCCACCGGGGGCGGGGAATGGGTAATTGGCTTAAAATCTTATCTGTTTACTCGGAGCCGATTAAAAATAATCCATACCCATAATCGCAGCCTTCCCTTGTAGGTTCTTCGTCTTACTGACTGAACACAATTGCCCTCAATACAGTCCGATTTATCGTCCTCATCGTGTTGCACTAACGCTCTGGAACTCCTGCGTTGCCTTAATTGTCGGACTATAATATATAACTAGCAATCCACAGGCTGACCATACCCGCTATCGCTTCCTCTCGTGTCCGACAGCTTCTCGCGCAGGTCGATAGCGCCATGTGGCAGCCTCCGCGGGAGACCGCCCCCTCGCCGGCTATTTTCATTTATCACCCGCTCCTCCAGCCTTCCGTCTACCCGTCGCCTGCGCCGATACGAGTAGCCTCGATCAAACTGTATTGTCGTGAAGACCCGTCGGGAATACGGCCGTCTTAATTAACGAGCTCTCTCTGGTTTTGTTTTTAAAATGTGGGAATAAATTAACGCGCGCCTCTCCAGTTCTGATTCAGTCGATGATTCGATTGTTTCATGGACGTCTCATGCATTTTATATTAACTGTCTAGTTTCCATCTTTCCACTCGAGTCATTACCGCTGATAATAAATATAATAACCGTAGGTATTTTTGTCCGTAAAGGTAGTATAGACCCGTCCAGGGACAAAAAGATGCATTATTTTTTTGTGTCAAAATACTTATAAATTAAAAATGCTACTGCTGTTCTTAGTCAGATGAGCACAAACCACTTGGTATACCATACCCAGTATAGCAGCTATGGTAAAAAACTTAGTTTTTAAGTGGAAAGTTCTCAGTTAATGTAAAATGCACTATATCTACACTTCTGCCAAGCTACCTGCTAGCTACCTAATCTAGTAGATACCTAATTAAATATCTAAAAACAATCTAGTTAAGATAATAATTCCAAACAAAAGCTTTTTAACAACGATCTACTTTGATAATTCTAAAATTGTTAAGAGGGACTTTGTGGAAATTCACAGGTATTCCTTTCGTGGTATTTATTTACTTCCCATTTAACTTATAATAATTTATACTACATTGCGCTTTGCCGCTGCAGTGGGTCAATGGAAATCTTAAGCATGCTCTGAACCTTATCATTTTTCAACTGATGTTTTGATTCAAATTAATTTTGTTATTGACAAAGTATTAAAGTGCTTAAGATTTTCATTAGCCTGTTGTATTTAAGTATTTATTCTTGTAATTTCAGTCCCCTTGCAGAGATGGGGTTACCATTACCGATTAATTTAGCTTCACAACTTGTCAGACTTCATACTCTCAGTCCCCTGTAAAGGATCTGTCAAATCACAACAGTCAGTTTATCGATCGAGCGGGGAGAAGTAAATCTAATAAGTTTTTTGTCGGACGCGATACGAATGAGGTGAAACGTGTTTGAAATAGACAGGGGATTAACCATCCCCTCGCAGCATGAAGTATAGTTTTAGTTAGTTATAGTTATAGTGTGCAGAGTGCGTGCCTCGACTCTGCTCTCTCGGATCTCGAGGATCAATTTCACGCAGATCGATTACTCTTTTATAAAAAAAAAGGAGTTTCTCAAGGGTGGTACGAGCAAACATTATCGCCTCTCTTTCGCACAAGAGCTTAAAACGTGACGGCAATATAATGTGCATTGTTTTAAACTTGAACGGCTTTTACGCAGATTATTTAGCAAAGACTGTTCTTAACCGCATAAACATACCTTTATAATCTATACTTAATATGTTTATGAAATGTTGCAGTTACTGTGCTGTGTTCTGTTGAAAAGCGATCAATGGCATTGCCGTACAAATTATTATCTTTGCAACTTCTATTATGCGTTTTCCTTTAATATTTTTGAGCGTTCACTTGGAGAGGTCCATGAAAAATTTCAGAGTTTTAATCCCAGCACTTTAAACTATTACTATCTGATAGTTACTATTAAAATAAACCACCTCAGTATTAAAAACTTGTCATATAAACTCAATTTATTGGAAACTAGCATTTTCCCGCGGCTTCGCCCGCGTTGTTCCCGTTATCGTCCCAAAGGAACTCTTTACCGGGATATAATGTATCCTATGTTTCAATCCAGGACTCGGTCTACTTGCATGCCAAATTTCAGCTTGATCCATCCAGTTGTTACCCCGTTATAAGGTAACAAACATCCAAACATCTTCACAAACTTTCGCATTTATAATATTAGTGGGATAGACTTTAAAAAGCACTCGGTTTCAATAGCTCTAAAATATCTCCTCGTAGATATTTGGTTAAAGTAGAGTTAGATTTATAGGTGTGTGGCTTGAGTAGAGGACCGATTTAGTCCAGCTGATCGGCTGATATTGCCAATCTAAAAGTGGCCTCATCATATTCGACTCGTAATATTTTATGTGTCTGCAGATGTTTCATATGCTGTCAAAGGTGATCGATACCGCGGCGACCTCTAGCTGTCGGCTCAGCACCTGCCTTATAAAAAGAGGTCAACTTAGGTGTTCCAACATCAGAGAGCAATAAAACCCGACTACGAAAAGTTTTTTGAGTATCACGGTCTTTGTATTAAATTTTGGTTTTAACCAACTAAACTAAACCCGCGCAGAATCAAGACGAATCTAACGATACCCCACATGTTTGAATCAGTTTAGTAGTTTTTGAGTTATGAGGGAACAAACGAACATACAAACATACATACATATATACATACGGTGCTAAAATCATAACCCTCCTTTTTGCTTCGCCGTAGTCGGGTAAAAATGTGAGAAAAGTGACAGATAATGTCCTTATCCTAAGTCGTTGTGTTTCTGTAAGCTATAGAGAAAGCTTCCAACATTTTTAAAATGACCGTTTAGGATTACCTACTAGTAGTATTAGATGTAATATCATTAGATATAATACACCGTGGGCCCGAATAACCCGACCAATTTTAACCACGTATTCCTGATGGTATTACAAGTAAATAACTTTATATCAACATAGGTCGAATTTTGTTATTTTATATTAATAGTCTTATGGAACAAAATAAATCAGTGCCTAAATTTTGCCCCTCCTTATAAATATGTCCTTACCTACTGGAAGAAAATATGTACATCAAAAAGGAAAAAGGCTAAAATGGAAACAAAAGGTAATTTTTTGGGCCTCGTAGTCGCTTACCGTCAAATACTGCGAAGGTTAATTGCTGTTTAGTTAAAATGATTAAAAAAAATAGTAAAAGTATCTTAGTCACATTTATTAGGGCTTGTTACACACTTAGGAGTTTTCACTTAAAAAATAATAAATATCTCGGAAAATAAGCGTTTTTCGACTATACATGACCCTATTAAATTATTGTTTCCTACACATTAACGTGATCTTTGAACGACTTTCAAATATTAGTACATTACACAACTAGGGTGGTAATACAAAGAAAGGCCGAGATCGCAGATGTTTGCGGCCCGAGCTGCAAGCGAGGGACGTAAAGGTGCGATCGAGGGCTTTCTTTATTACCTCCCGTGTTGTGTACATAATTTTATATCTACACTTGGCCAAAAAGCGGCTTTATCCGTACTCGTAGCATGCGGCAAAAGCCATTTTATGGCCAGGTGTGGCATAACATAATAGTACATTACACAACTAGAGTGGTAATACAAAGAAAGGCCGAGATCGCAGAAGTTTGCGGCCCGAAGTGCAAGCGAGGGGCGTAAATATGCGATGGAGGGCTTTCTCTTTTACCTCCCGTATTGTGTACATCATTTAATATCTACACTTGGCCAGAAAGCGGCTTTTTCCGTACGTGCAGGTGCGGAAAAAGCCACTTTATGGCCAGTGTGGCATAAAGGATATTATCTTTGCACGAAGATTGCATTGGTGTTGTATGCTTTGACAACTAAAGTAATTGAGGTGACTCTGTAGGAACGACAAAAGTACTGTTGCCGTTCAAAAGGTTAACGGGGGAGAAAAGATGCTGCCCCAAATCTAGTCACATTAAGTAGTTATGTTACTTATGTGTACTGAAACCCGAAACTAAGTGTAACAACGCAACGCAATATGGTTTCCAAACTCCTGTTTAAATATGACAATGGAATGGAACTGACGCTAGAGCCGGGCTTGGTAAACAAACGTCTCTGCTTCAGGTAGGAGCTAGTTAGCATTGTGTGCGCCCGCGACCGCGCCCGGCCCGGCCCGGCCCGGAGCGGCAACGTCGCCGCTAACGTTCAATGTCCCTTCCCATCCCCTAGCCCTTCACACTCTCGTAATAAAGCACAGTCTTGATTGCTTTTAATTACTCAGCAATTGCTCTTCAATAACATGATCAGTTTTCAAACGCGGTGTTCGCCTGTTTACAGCCGCGGACAAAGGTACAATGAGGGCTTTCAACGAGATTCGCGGTATGCGCAACAATAACAGATGAGCTAGAAACGCGCGATACGATTGTGCTTTTGTACGCGGTGTATCAACACTGCCGGCCCACGTGCGAGTGCGAGTTCATTCTGTGGAATGTAGATATTGTACATAAAAACTATAAAAACATTCTATGTGACAATTATATTATCTTTGATTTACTCATTTGCATGGATTAAGTCCCGTCAATATACGTTATCCATTCCTGATATTTCGGGTGTCTTACATGACACCATAGAACAAGAATCTCGCTATATATTTTGAACTTTAGTCCCATGTCATAAGAATCGAAGTGACCTCAACACGTGCAAGATGCGTCGCGCTCATGGTACAAGAAAACAACGTATGTTCCTCCTGAGATCAGGCACACTACGTCACAATAATGTTGTCATTGATTATGAACTGCAATAATTTGCATCATCCATAATTGATTGTTCAGTTTTACATACATCACCGTACTTAGTAGTAAAGCTGGACGTTTTTCAAAGCATGTGGAACAGCACCCTTACTGCCATAGACGGCTGAATATGCATTATGCACAGCGTTGGCTAGTGTCTTTAAATTGTAGCTTAACTTTATAAACGACCACCGTACGTGAAATCTCACCCGCATCTCGATTCAGCCCGCAAACCTTGATATTAGGCTACGTGCACCGGACGCGACGCTTCCTCGCCCGTATTAAACGTCCGCCTACGCGACTCGCTTCCTGCGCCTCTGACATATGCAAGGGCCACGAAGCTCGCGTCACCAACTTACAGCCGTAATCTGAATGTAACCAAGCTGGTCCAATCTGTGGGTATACCGGATTTAGAGTTAGAGACAGCTTGCGAGAAACGTCAAAACATCAAAAACTATCACCAACGTCGAAAAATAGCCTTTTGTTTCAAGACCTGTTGCAGCTTATAAAACTTATTCATCGATCATGCCAAAACCCGGCTTATCTTAAGAAATTTTCTTGAACACGTGCCCTAAAGATGCTTAAGGGATTATCTCAAAGAACAATACGGCAAAAAAAAAATTTGCAAATATTTGCCGCATAAAGGGGATAAAATTGAGTCCCCCATACGCCGAGCGTCATCCCTTTGCTGAATTTTAATTGACTAATGTGTTATACACTGAATGGCATTAGAGCAATCGAGCGGAATGCTCGGTCCGCGCGCCCAAAGGGGACCAGGGCAGTTGTATGCAATCGGGATTTTAGTCGTCCCGACGTCTAATCGCACTGACTCTGTTCGCTAGCTAGTGCAGGGTAAGCGTTGTCAGGTAACATCTTCTGTGACTTTAATTGCATCTTCATAAAAGTGGCTTACTTAGGTACTTCCTTTTATTAGTTGTCAATAATGTGCTAGAAATACCGGGGAATTGGTACTGCCATAGTAAAATTTCCCGGTACTGCATGCCCTATTAGTATCACGTGATGAAAAGTGGAGAGAAGATCTATGATTGAGCGCACAGACACCTAGACATGCACGGTACTTTTATATTGTCACATATGTATAAAAGCGATCTGATGCTCATTTATTAGGTTATCACGGTTTGAGCACAGGATCGCTGATCAGGCCAGCTACTGATGTGAGTATGAATTGACTATATTATCGCCAACATTCGGTGAATTGCATCGAAAGAGATTGTTTTAAACATGTAGAACAATTTTTTGCCGACGTTTAATTCGTCGCTTGACTCATGGCCTCCGCGTAACGGTTTCTTTGATGTGCACCTAACGCTGCCAGATATGTGGGGTAGGAAGTTAGCTGGAGTGTTATTATGGAGGACCCATGCGGCACGGTAACTCTCTGTGGTGTAAAGATAAAGTTAATCATTTTTATGCTTTGATGCTTAATAAAATAAAAAGATGTTTACTATTGTGAACTTGAAGTTACAGTAAAATAATTAGTATAACTAGTGGTCAAATTCTGTAGGGCTGCTACAAAACAATCAACAGTCTATAATGTCTTTATTTTCTTTTTTTATTACACATTCGCACCGAAATAACGGCAAAAGTTGCAGAAGCTTTACTTTACTATAATTAGCGTTGCGACGTCTGTGTTTTTTTTTGTTGGCCCTCGTAGGTAATAATTTTTTTTTCCACGATCAATCTGTTCTACACTTTAGAATAGCCAGCAATAAATCCCGTTAGTTTGTCGTCTTCGCAGCTCGCTCGATTAAGTTATTATCCCTCATACAACACACTTATCCCATGTACGTTGTCCACAGGTACGTGAGCGCAAACGCAGCCGCGTGGGAACGCCTGCGCTTCCTCGAACGCGAACCCTGGCTCCGATCACTATGCGGTCGGGTTACCCGACCGGTCCTGTATGTATAACTATACCGGGAAATACACGTCTAATACCTTGTCAATATGTAGAGGTGTGATAGATTTGTTTCGGGATAGGATTTTAAACGAGTCATTAAACACGCGAGATACTAGATTAGTTCTAAGTAAGGCAAGACCGGTTACGGTCTTCTTCTAAAGTTAGAACTTAGCCAGCTAGACCGGGGTTTTACCTTTTTTTATTCATCGCCATTGGTTTCAGAAGGACTAGGTAATAAAATAAAACAGGAGAGTGTATCCAACGAATTTTCAAAAATAATCTCACAAAAAATGCTGAAAATGCATTGAAGCGATTCTGAGATTCGTCCTTCTTCCAGGCACTGAGATACAACATGCAAGCTGCAAGCAAGAACAACGTTGATAGAAGTAATGTGCTTGATTAATTTGTGTCACGTTTCGCAGCACTCCTGTGTTGCCCGAATGAACGACGGACCAAAAAGGTCACGCTTGTCGCTTGCAATATTGCCAGTAACGGAAACCCTAACGCTCGATTCCATACATTAGTGCGGATAGTTCCTCGAACCGTAAACTGGTAGCCGCGGCTCGTCTCGTATGCACATGCGTTTACAGATCAAAGCAACCGGCCTTCCATTAGGCTGCGTGCATAACAAACAAACTTATATAAATAGTGGGCCGCTGCCCTACGACAGTCGGGAGTTCAGAGCGAGATTCTCGAGTCAAATATCAAGGTTCCTCTAGACAGAGCAACGTACCTTGAAATGTTCTAGTTTAAGACTATTTATAGCCGTTGATTTTTCATCAAAGAAAAAACAAACCCAATTGGATTTGTTATATAGAAATTGTTGGGCTGCTGGATTTTCCGGTAAAGCACTTCTCTTGAGAATAAAAAGATAGTGAACTAAAGCGGAGAATTTTGTTTTGAGTTATGGGGCAGAAGCAGAACTACCTTGCTTAGAACTTCTTGTCATGTGCCTCAGGCGGCAGCCGGCAAATAATTCACATTTATCTAGCATCTGGGACTAAGGATTAACATGCGAGCACGTGTTGATTTGTAGCAATTGTAGTTACACAGTTCCTAACGGGAATAAGTAGGAAGTCCGTGCTTAGCCACGTTTGGCGTTAGAGCTTTGTCTACTTCGCGAATTCGAACGGAAACGGATATTCGAGCCGTGAATCATAATTCGCAAAGTGTTGATAAAGTTTTTTTGACCATCCTTTGGGCAGGGCATTTCCGGATGCTTCGAACACACAACTGGAATGTAAAAAGGAAATGTCGAGTTCTATCAATATTAAAAGTAAGTCCAACCGCTAATGTTAAAGTTACATGCCGTAACTAGGGTATACATTATTATCTTCTATTGAAAATTCACCACTAAAACCTAACGAGAATTTTCCCCATATCTAGTTTGAAAATCACCAAAGTCTATTTCTTTTTTAGGTAGCTCATTGAATAATAAGTAGCCTCGCCTCATGTATCTTTAAATAGTTTCCCACCCCTGTTGAATTCATACAGAATTGAGCCATCAATAAAGCTAAAGCCATCAAGTTATTTCACGTTGAAACTTTTAAGACTTGCACATGTTTACTAAAAAGAAAATGCCTTAACGTATACACAGCGCCCTAGAGCTCGAATAATACCTAATGGATATGTCAATAAGAAACGCGACACCGCCCGGCGAATTGAATTACACAAGCCGACTTCGTTTACACACTTTAAATATTTATAATTGGATCCCAAAGGGTTCCTTTAACAAAAAATACCCTGCGCGGTCACCAATTTGAATTTCATAACGATACTTGACACCGCGCACTGTTTATCATTTTTATTAACGTTCACGTATTAATTATTATGCATTAGCGAGGTATTTATTTAATTGGATTTGTTTCTTTTGCATACTTTCGACTCCAAACTGGTTTAAGGCATCCCAGTACGCAGAGGATCGCAAAAAAAATAAAATCTCAACAGCTCTCGTGAAATAGCGAGGTATGTAGTCCTTAACTCTTGCTTCATGTCGTTAAGGACAGGGGAGTGTCTAGAAGAAAGCACTTCCCTAAATTAGTTTGCGAAGTACTCGCGTGCTCATCTGTCCGGGATTTACACAACTTTGCCTGGCGACAGTGAATCCAAAGGGACCGGTTTCCGGGGTTTTTGTATATTTATTATCTTAGGTTATATTCGTACTTACCTGAACGAAATAAGGAAATATAGTGCTAGTGGGCGATTCTCCGAGCGTTTTAACCGCGCGGTTTGACAATCATTATTGTCCGACGATTATTTACTATAAGGAAAGGACAAATCGTGACAATTTTGATAAAACTAGACTTAAGCTCGGGACTGTTTTTTGGTTTCATAAAAAGTTAACTCTAGGCATCGTTTTATTGGACAATATTTACTCAGACAATAATGACGAAAATAAAACGCCGTAAAAACGCTGAATATTCGCCCTAGTATGTTGGAAACCGTTTCTGGAGCATAGGCAAGGTGAACTTAAAAAGGTACTTATAATCCGCCATCGATTAACAAGGTGTATATGTGGTGCCAGTCTTAGGAGATTAAACTGTTTTCCTAACTAATAAGAATAGCCTATTGTTTTAAATGTTTAATTGAAAACGGGTAGTATCTGTAATAGTTGTGAGATTTTCCAGTGAAAACAAACGGCGGATGTTTGGACACCGCGTCTCGGAGCGTCGTGTATCTTGATTATTCTGTTTCCGCTGATAAACATAAATTGTGGTCTTTTAATCCTGCCTGTAGATTATAAAACACTACGTTTTAATTTATGATTACTAAATTTAGATAACCTTTGCTCTCATTTATTTAATCAGATAAAAATAGGAAGTTACAACCTTTAACATCAATAAAGTTCAGAAGATCTTAGAGCTTCATTTACTCCCCTTGTGGTCTCTTGTGATGGCGTTGTCGGAACTGAATATGAATCCTTCATAAAAAAAACATGTCTTAAGCTATGTGAAAAATGGTCCAAGCCACACTCGCAAATAATAAACTGGATCAAAGTCAAAATACAAATATCAATCATCAGAGCGGTCTCTATTAGAATCAGGGGAACGAGAAGAAAGATAGGAAGATTTGGATGCGAAGATGGCTGCGGAATACCCATCCTGGAGCACTAGATTTCTCCTCTTTTTACTATATTTTACCATACTCTGTTTATTAATTTGTATTATTTAACGCAATAAAAACATATATGATAAAGTTCAAAACAAATTCCAATTTAACTAAAAACTGGCTATCATTAGTTACCATACTAGCATATCGCATTTCGTCATGCTATTAATTAGCTTAAGCACGCAGTTTCGTAGTAATATTGACCGTAATTAGTAAAGTACGCGCTCCAGACTTAACAGTTTCACCTAACCCGCGTTCATTTGCATAATATAGCAGTACATTCAGCCTCATAAATAGGGCACTAGATGAGAGGACACTTCCTATCGTCTACCCGCAGCTTTGGCTGGCTCGTTTCCGTTATTCCGTACTATCTTGTATACTGATGCGTCTACATGCGAATGGGGTGCGGCTTCATTCCGAAACCAACTCAAAAACAACCTTACCCCATCGATTCTAAGTCGAAATCCCTTCGTACTTACGAATTTATGAAAAATATCTGCTTGAACTTACAATAAAGTTATTTAATTATTTCTCTGTAAAGTTCACCACACGAAATTAAATCTTCATTTCCACGGCGTTCGCTCGAAGGGACGAAAGTGACATCGCGTTTTTGCCGGATGCTTTTAGGAGTTGCCGGATAATTCATTGTGAAAAAACGCAATCGCGTGTGCCGGGAACGCGGTCTAGCTCGTTAGCGTTAATTAATATAGATGTTTGCTCGCACCACCTAATGGAACTATTATTTACGTACTCGATAATCTAACCGCAGAAATGATAATGTATCTAGTACGGACGTCTACCCACTAGTGTGATTTAAATAGCAGCAGCGATTGCAGTATTGATCACTCCCAGTATCAGTACCTACTGCATCCTTCGACGTATAGTTATTATGGAAGCGGTGGCCACTTGGATAGATACTGCAATTCAGAAGTTGAAACAAGATTCTCTTTGCTCTATTTTGTATAATCCGGTTTAACCCACTATGTCAAACTCAAGACTTGTGCAACGCCCACTAATCATACTTAACGTGTTAATATTTGGTCAGGGCCTAGGGCCTTTTTCATCGACACACCTGACACTAACTGCGCGCTGACGGTACAAAGTCACATAAATATTAAACTTTAGTGGCTCTTAAACACGATTTATACCTCACGTCGGACCAAATGTGCAGGAGAGTGTACAGCTATTAGCGCTTGAAACTAATTGACTGCACATTTTTCTGTAAAAGTTTGTTATTTTTCTCTTCCTTTACAAAATATATCCTCGTACGTCAAATACTATCTTGGTTCCTTTTTTACCCGACTGCGCTGCGGCGAAGCCCAAAGGAGGGTTATGTGTTTGACCTGTATGTATGTATGTCCGTTCCTATGTCCGCTCATAACTACTCAACGGCACAACCGATCTTGATAAATGATACATCATTAGATTCGTCTTGATGGTGCGAGTGTAACTGGGTATGAAGTTCGTTAAAATAATGGCGGATTTTATGCAGTTTCAAAGTGCACCGCGGTCGGGTTTTTTTTAGTAAAAATATTTAGTTATTTATCTATTCGGTAGTGCGGGTAACGAGATGTTGTATAATTTTTTATCCCTACCTCTACTTCTATTAGGTCGCCGTATCTAACAAGCGAGTCGGCGTCGGCGACCGGTTGATTGATTGAAAAATTGTCACCGACGCCGCACTGTCCTCGCCAGTCGCGACCTCTTCCTGTCGATGCTCTTTCCACGCATAGCGACGTTCATCAAATACGCCGATTTGGTTGCAATTTGTTTCACTCAAGTTTCATATTAGCTGAGAGATGAATGCCCAGATTTGACGCATATTGGTCAAACAGGGCGTCGTTAGTGACAGGCTGTCAGCTTTAGAAAACGTTGATGCGATACACATATCAACGGGGCTAGCATAACTGGCCGTAACTTCGCTTGTCGCGCGACAGAGCATAAACCTTTTTTTATAAAAAAAACTAACCTACTATTGACCTCAGTAGCGCCTGATCGTAAACGACTATGAGGCCGAAGATGTAGCTCGCCGGTTCAGTAGATGCCTATTTACTCGTGTCTTGAAAAGTCCTAAACTGTATTTGTCAGGAAATACGGACGCTGGGAGCGAGTTCCATTACGCAAAACCTTTTACTTTCGCGCTATATCGAACGGAAAGGAATACCCAGATAGTATTTGTCGCACGACAAAGATTCGCGCGTCATAGTCATGCTAGAGGTGCAGAGCTCGGTCCAGCGAAGTTGTGACACCGTTCAACTTATCTTTTAGTGTGTGGTTGATCTCGCTAAAGATATATCGTCTCACATGGGAGCCTTCCTGGCTTTTGGCGAAGCGGAATGCGATGCGTGCCGCTCTGTAGCAGCCACAGCCCTACACTTCTTGTTGTGTGTTGAATATATGCATTCGATATCGCCTCTCAAAACATAGATGGGTCGTTAATACATCTTCGTCTGTCGGTTCTAAGCATAAGCATACATCGCAGCGGAAAATTTCAAACCTAAGTTGAGGAGAATGGGCACAAACTGTTTGTAACAACTCGAATAGAATTCTTTGGATAGTCTGAAAAGTATGCACGTATTAGTAAGGTGCTGTCGCACACGCTTAAGTCAAGATGTCTTGTAAAATTATACTGCACAGTTTCCCTTTGTGACCAATGTTTAACGACGATACGTTAATCACAAGTGAAAATTGCGGCATTTAGTTCGGCTAGGCAGCACTCCGCCGACACTTCAGCTGCCAGCACGACGCTCTAATTAACAGCACCGTGTGTGGCCGAACCGGTCCTTTGTCCATCCACATAACCACAAACTACGCGGGCTCTGCAAAAAACGACCCAACAATAATCCGCCGTCTCTCGAATTCCATCTGGTGCAATTCCGAATTGTAAAATATGCAAAGATGTATACGGGACGGACGAAATAAGCTAGTGACACCCTCAATATTGCAATAAAACGGCATTCTAATCGGAACGGTGCTCCGTAGCCCATAAATATTCGATGGGAGGAACGCGCAACAAAATATTTACGGGACGCGCTGGAGAGGAGCGTTTGTAGGTCAAACGCGAGGCGTCGCGCTCCAGTGTAGTGCCGCCGTCCGTCGCGGCGCCCCCGCCGAGCCAGCTCGCTCCGCTGTCTCGGAAATACGACGCCTCGGGTGATTTTCCACCCTCCCGATGTTGACTGCGGCTGCTACTTCCACTCAGTCGCCGACCGACATCAAAGCGCAATACTGTCATTACGTTGCTATAAGATTTAAGCTCTTTCTAATCTTCCACCATCACAAAGTTGAGTAACTATATGGCTCAATAATCTTAAATTAAAGATTGCAACAACAGCGCAACGCATCAACTTCAAAGAATTCTTTGAATCTCAGACGCTTCTTAAAACGAGTTATTTATTAATCTCGTTATGAGCTAAGTAAATTCTAAAAGCACTCGTCAGGAGCGAACCTGAGCGGAGATTTAATCCCCGCCTATTAGGAAGCACCTAGTCGGAGTGCTCGCTTTGATTAACAAATCTTGAATTAGGATCCCGGCTCACGGCTGGAAACGCCGTCTAAACACCGTCTGAAAATTAAAATAAATAATTAAAGCTCGCATTCGTGTCGCTGCACAAATTATTTCAACTCGCCTCGTCATCGTAATGAGTTTTTTTCCAACTTGAAAACGTGCGGTGTCCAACGCATCAAAGTGGAAAACATTGTAATACGTATAATTGACAGTCTGAAACGTAATTATGTGTCATAAAGCATCGGTCGTTAGCGCTGCAAATGCTACTTGCGAATCACAACACACGGGATTATATGGCGTTGTTGAAACAATATCTGTCAATAACTTTATTGTCCGATTTCCAATCTGGATATGCGCCACACACGTACCCTATTCTGGCATAGTTCTCTGAATGCTAAATTGATGAATTGAAAATAGATACGGCAAACTAAACCAAATTGTTTGTTGCGGGACTTGCGGGAAGCTCGTTGGAATCTCTCCGTAATTGACAACTTTGCATCCTAGTCGCGACTCGCAACTGCTTCGTCTTTCGATCCTACTACTTTGAAAATACGAAATCCTCAAAAATAAATTTGTTGAAATCGATACCCTGCATTTCAGACATGCTCCAATGAAAACCCATCTGTATGACCTATGTGACTTCTTCCATCACAATTGATCATTGTTTCTTTAACTGAAATATCAGTTTCTTTCAGACATGACATGTGAAAGACAAAGGACGCTCCACATGGTGCGCCAACTTTTGCCGCGTAGATTTCACACTGTAGTACTCTTCGTAGTAGACGCGCTTTGAAGAGAAAAAACATGCTCGGCGAAACTGCAGTCCGTATGTTAGTCAGAGGCATCGTCCAAAAGGACGAATAAGGACGGCGCGGGCGTCGCACCCGCGGCCGATGGCTTCGTGACGCGATATGATTTTCGCGCGATAAGCCTGACGGACAGCTAATTCAGGTGCTGCCACGTGAAATGCTACAACTACAACCAAACACGCGTCCTGCCTTACATGATTTATTACCTATTTATACTAAACGAGACACAAAAGATGCGTATACAACACAAAAGACAACGACACGCTTCACCAGAATTACTCACTCATAATCTGCGAAGTTGTAAACAAAATAAACACATTTGATAAATCTGAAAGGACCGACGTAGGTACATAGAAATGCACTCAGAACGCCGCGCGGCGTCAGAGTATGACAAATGTACGCGCTGCCGACGAACCCCGCTCTAATTCTTTTTGCTGACCTTCGTGAGAGTGCGTCGGATGCGAAATATGACGGTAATGGATACGGATGACACCTACCCGTGCTAATATTTTAACGTGCAATGTTCTCGCAGCTAAATTGTACAATTCCTGATAGGTCTGAGAAGAATGAAGTGCAGCCACATTCGTTTTTGAACCTGGCATTGTAATCCTATCCTGTTCTACTAGATGAAGGTGAAAGTTTGTGATGGTGTTTAGATATTTAGATTTAGCATATAAGTAGAGCTTACTTTAGTTAGAACCAAGACGCAGATTGAAACATAGGATACTTTTTTTGTTGTGTCCACGAAAGTGACTCGGGTGAAACACTCAAATAATGACCCACCTATTAACCGTAAAAAAATAACATAATCCATGCAGGACCACCCTTTCGTAAACAACGAATACATTACGTAAATATCAAGAAAAGAAAAACAATCTTAGAATTGGAAACCTTTTAGCGGCTGAAAGACTAAACGTCATGAAAGCTGATGTATAGGTAATTACCGAATGTAATGCATCGTTTAATACTGTTACAAGGGTATTCCAACTGGACCAATTCGATAATCCCGGCGACAAATACGGTCCATTTATCGTTCCGCAGGACGTTCGGGCCAATCTCCCGTGATAAACGAGCCCGATGCCGCCGCGCCCTCGATACCATATTTTACTCTAACGCTAGCCCGACGCTGTTATTGACATCTCCGGAGTACTCGTCAAACAATTTTAACCCGCCGCTTAGAGGTGTCAAACCATGATTTATTTTCGGTTTCATTACTAAATCGAGACTTTCCGCATTGTTTCCAATGTTTTTTACGGCTTATAGTTGTGTAATTGAAACATAATACGTGAACAAAGATCAGCTAGCCTTGTATTCAAAAATGGCTTATTGGACGATTTGGATGGATTAACAAAAAAATATATTGCTCTGCTTACGACAATGTTAAAGAATGCAAAATCATGTAACCGTTTCAAAAAAGACACCGTAGGTACACAATCTTCTAAGTTCGAAAAATGTACAGCATCACCATTGCGGGCATTGCAAGCGCCAAGACCGAAAACTGGTCATTAAGTAATGCGACATAAATAACATGTTTGCAGGATTCTCAAAATTACCACATGTAAAAGAGGTTTCGTTATAACTCCTGATTAAACTCGCGACGTAAATTCAGAACATGATCTCCCAAAATGGGACAATTATAGTGGCCTCCCGTTCCACGGAGTCCAGAGTCTCTAATTAAATTTATATTGGCAAATGCGTGTCTGCGAAGACTTTCCAGTGTATCATAATCAAAGGACGTACTTACAGAGACAGCGCGACAAAGCGACAAGGCGAGAATACGCAAACAGGTGTCGACTCCGAGGTTATATTTGCATATAAATAGAGTTCCTGCTTAACTGTAACACTACCTCGTCCCTTTCCCTCCCACCCGACGGTTTTACGCTAGAGGAGCACAGAATGTTACGCCTCCTTGCACCCGCTACGCAAGTATGGGTCCTGGAAATTCTTTTTATGAAAAATGATGTAACTTGGACAAGTTGGACATCAACTGCTCTTTAGCCAAAACGGACCTTAAACCTGAGACCTACATCAAACTTGTGTTCCCAAGAGTATTTTAAATCCGACCCTCAGAAGAAGTACATTCTTGAAAGCTGTTAATTAATTCTATGGGCAGAAGCACTAAGTCCTGTTAGGTACTTGAGCGTGTTTTTTCCGAAAGGTATGCCTGCTTAGCTATGACGGAATCCGTTTAGTTTTTCCACTAATATAATTTTCAACCAGCAAGATATGATAATGCAAGTCGTTAGAGAACGTGCTACGGGCCGTGTTTCGCCGACTTCTTTTTGTGTTAGGGAAGTACTACAATGTGCGGGCTGCCGAACCGGTCGGGCCAGGACGCCTAGGAAGTGGTCTTGGCATTTTATCGTAACCGCTCCCTAGTCTTCCTAACTCTTTTATAAAAAGTCAAAGCTTACGCTTGAAGAATATGAAAACAGACATGAATAATTGAAATGGAGATGGCGACGTCTGGAGAATATTAATCCCTCTCTTGCGTCCAGTAACAAACTCTTCCATGAAATAGAAATTCTTACTGTAGTATTTTCTGTTGTGCGAAGTAATTAGTGGTCCGTTGTCCGTTCGGCCGGTTCCGCACCTCTTCCGTTAGTCGTTTTTTATCGCTCGTCTATTAGGGTCATTGTGCCGGTAGCGCGGACAGTGCCAGTTTGCGGACAAATGGCCGGCAACATTTCTTAAGATCAAGAAAATAGAATTCCCAAGTGATTAGTTGAATTAAAATACGTCTTACGCGGATCTTAGGTAGTGGGGCAATAAGACTGCATTGTATTTAAAACCAGGGATGGAACCCTAATGCAGGGATTGGCCAGTCAATTTATGCTATTACCGTGTGATGAGTGGACGTACGGTAAGTTACAAGAAAAATTGCCGCGGCGCTCGGGGCTTGACTGTAAGTTTATCAATTAGTATTAATGTTGCATTGCTATTAGATGTTTAGTTAGGTTAATTATGAAACTTTTAACTTGACGTTATGGAATTTTTGTAATATATTGACTCAATTTAATAAAAATTAAGTGTCCGCAGAACCGGTATGCGGGTTTATTAGGTACACCGGTTGGCGGACACGTGGTCGCCAACCGAGATACCTTATCGAATTTTGATTTTCACTTTGTGTTAAAAGTAATGCTAAAAACTCTCTCAACATTCAAGATATGTTAAGATTAATAGATTTACAAGTTATTATTTAGATTGCGACCACTTTTTTCTTTTAAGAATCATAGTAAAATTGATTTGAAATTAATCACTAAACAGGTGTCCGGTGAACCAAAACAACGAAAATATGCTTTCAGTATGCGGACACATGTGATTATTGGGACACAAAATATATTAATTTGGTTTAAAAAAACGCTTTGTAGGTAAAACCTTTTAATTATGTGGCCTATGTTGATATTTTGTACAATTAACTGAAAAATTTGTTAAAAAACTGGTGTCCGGTGGACCGAAACAACGTAAATATGCTTTCAGTATGCGAACAGCCGTGATTATTATAGCCATTTACAACCCCCGACACAAAAAGAGGGGTATTATAAGTTAGAACGCTATGTGTGTGTGTCTGTCTACCTGTGTGTTTATCTATGGCGCCGTAGCTCTTAAACGGGTGAACCGATTAAGATGTGTTTTTTTTTTATTTGAAAGCAGGTTTTCTAGTGATGGTCCTTGAAAAAACATGTGTCATCAAAATGGCTTTAGCCGTTCATGAGATATCCGAATTTGAAATGAAAAGGTCGAAGTTTTTAAGTCGGGGTGTTTTTAATGCTATTGATTTTAGATGCCACCTCCAAAATATAGAGATAAAACTAAAACAAAAGTAAAATATTGTGATAAAGATTTAAAGAAGGCACTTAATGCAATTTAGACACACGGCAAAGGTTTAAGCCTTAAACATGTTTCCCTTAAACTTTAAGCGAAATCGTTAAAGCATTTAGCATCCCTCATTCAACGCTCCACGACCGTCTTACTGGAAAGCGTCATGATACTCTGCAGCCAAAAGAACCAGAACCTATATGGGAGCTGAAATGAAGTCAGATGGAGAATGGACTCTAAGAGAGTGCGAGAAACGCAAGATAGATACGCTTGAAATGTGGCACTGGAGAAGAATGCTTGGCATATCCCGGACAGAATTTCGCACTAACCAGTCCATTCTTCAAGAGCTAAACAGACAGAACAAGACAGCCCCTATCCTCCATAGTAAAGTCCTCACTTTTTTCGGACACGCGTCAAGGCCTGAAGCTTTGCTCATGGCAAAGTAGACGGTGCTAACCGTACAGTATAGGTCTCCCATGAGGTGGACCGACCAAGTCAAGTCTGCCACAAACTGCCCTTTGCACGAGAGCACCAGGCGCGCATCTGTCAGAGAAGAATGGCACCGTGTGGTTAAGCTTGCCACTCAAGCCATGAAAGCCACGACCACTGTACCAAGACTGTAACGACAAAGAAGAGAACTGACTGCCGGCTGCAGTCAGTCGCCAGATGTCAGTGTCTTCGGTCCTTTTTTTTAAGCCTGACAAACGCAAGCCTTACTGGCTGTTGCAAGAATCGAACCCAGTGGGGGCCGTGGCTTTCCCTGAGGTCAAACCAGGTCGCTGGCCGTACTACCTTGAGTGGATCAGACTAGGTGGGAGCCGGGGGTGCTTGGGGATGAACCAGGTTGCTAATCCCGGTCCACCTTGAAGTTACGCTGATTGCTCAAAGTGAGCAGCGGACCAGAGGGAAGGTTGAAGCGGATCAACCTGTCCTTATGTGAGTGTGTGAATCGAACGAATAGGAGTTTTGGTTGCCGGTTCGCTAAACCTAGCCCAGCTAAGAAGACTCCGCCAAGAAACTTAGCTGGGCCCGACGCCCGAGCAAGGTCGGAGACTCCGACCTGGCGGCGCGGCATTGCGGCTTTTGGCGGGGCTTTGCGGTTCCGACTCGGAGTGAAGTTAATCCAGGACATTCTGGTTCTGGGGCAAGTCGGGACGCGGCCCTTGTGTGCTGTTGTCGCGAGGAGGTCGACCCCGCCGACGGGGACGATGCTGCGTGCGTCGGACTCCGTCGACGACATCGCAGCGATGAGTCTTTCGAATCCTGCTGAGATGTCGTCATCCGGGTCAGTAAGGAAGCTCCTAGGGCGCCGAGTGAAGCGACCTCTGGTGAGGCTGGACCGGCTGAGCTCGTGTCTTTGGTCCACTAAACTCGTCTTGGAAGACAATTGTAAGAAAAATGTTGTCCAAGCCCGAAAACTTGAACTCATGTGTGACCAAAACAAACTTTTGCAAGTTATTTAAGAAAACATTAAAAATTGCCTATTTTTTATTATCTAAGTGCTACTAAGTACTTGTGATATTAGTAGGATAATATATATATATACAATATAAAAATATATATTATGTTCTATGTTGTATTATTTGCGATTTTATTTGCATAAAACTCAGTGTCCGCTAACTGGCAACCATTGTCCGCACACTGAAAAAAGTGTACGCCAACTGAAATTTCGGCTATTTTTCAATTTTTTCCCATTTTATTCGTATTCACATGCTGAATAGGATAGTACCATTACTTTTTCACAAAAAGACTATATTCTTGACATATTTAAATACTTATCACCATTATTTTTCGTATAAAACATATATTTTAAAGTGGTTGAAGTCAGCAACTCCGTTAACTGTCCGCCAACCGGCACACCCACCCTACATCATAGCAACACGCGCAGCCTCGGAGCGTGACCCGGCTGCGTAGGCGCAGGTGACATGCTCGCCACGAAAATGTTCATACATAATTTCTAATTATATCACAAAAATGCTTGTAGAATTTTGTTATACGGGGCCTATTATTTATTTTTTCGGCCAGTCGTTTTCTATTTGTTCCGTTTCGGGCCCTTTTTTTGCCGGGTTGCACCGCCCGTCTTCGAAGGTTCAGATCGTTTTTACTCGGTGTCGGGGGCGCGGGGGGCGAGTCGGCCCCCTCCCGCTGCCCGGGGCCGTCCTTGGCCCGAACGTTCACCTTGGCTCGCTGCGCCGCACCACAGGTAACGAAGTTCCGCGAACTACGTGATTTCTATGGCTGTCGGCCGAAAGTGGATCCAGGGGTATCTCGAGGCCCAGTCGCTCGACGCTAATGTTACCGGGAACTGTAATGAAACACTGCGACTACCCTCCGGCTGCGCGAGACCCCCATCCAGGCCGTAACGTCATCGTGTACTTTTTACAGTATCTAATGTTTTGTGTGAAGATCGCAATCTGCGCGGACGGCGCGGCGCATCGTCGTGGTGGTCTCAGTTCAGTTAATATAACATTTATTTCAGTCTTCGCTACAATCATCTTAAGTGGGTTACCTAATTAAGTTTGGTCTTATTACTGCTGTCCTCACATCTCCTGCGTCGAAATCACTTCCCTCACCCTTTAATCTTGAGGATGATTCCAGTAGATTCTACCTAGTAATTTATAAGCCTGACGTTGCAATTATTTATGTTGAGATAAAATTTATACTTGCAAAAGATATATGGTGATAGGTATTATGGTGATAGGTATTTCTTGTTTATGAAGCTTGAAATGTCTTATCTATGATGGCAACTTTTCTTTCTTGGCTTCTTTGAACTTTGATATACCTAACTAAATGCTCAAAATAGTAAACATACTTGAATGTAATCTTGAACATTATTGTCTCACCATATTAGATGATCGAAGGATTTCCTCTAGCGGAGTTGATGGCAATGGTAATGTTATGTTCTGAGAATGACGATAACGAGTAACTTTTTAAGTTGTTTCCACGGAAACGAGATAATTCCTGAGATAAACGAACCACAAGAGGGGTCAACCAAGAAAGTTTTTATGTTGAGAACGAAGCTCGAAGTGAGTTTGACAGGCACTTTCAAGTCGAGCGTTGTGTTGCAAGTATGAAATGAACGCGATAGAACATGACGAGTCTAACCTACTTTTTTCGATACGATTTTTACAGCCTTTTTATGGTTTGAAGTTTGATTTAGTACTACAGAAGGTATTTGTGGCGTGCGACAGATTATGTTGCTGCTTATGGCAATTTTAGTACCTACTCTGTGCCATCCAATGCCTGCTTGTGGGTTCGTTCACCGTGTGCTTAGAAATACCAAATTTGCGATGAACATCAGGCCTGCTGGCATTTTCTGCTTTGAGGTGATGTTATTTTAACATTATTGAGACTGGATCCGCTGAGCGGATCCCGAGCTCGACGCCCGTAATCTTATCGCATTAGAGGCCGGACATAGGAAGGGCATTAAATTTGAACGATCGTCGTGAAGCGGCAGGCAGAGCGAACGCGCCTGAAACCGGTCGACGGTCCGTAAATAATGGATTAGAGGTGAAGCGAGGGACGAGGGGTGTGGCGCACGCACCGGCTGCGCGCGCAGGAAGAGCGCGCGGGGCGGGGACGCGCGCGCGCGGGGGGCACTGCGCCTCCCGTCAGCTGTTGCGCGGCCAGGACCGCGCCAATGCATCGGCGTCGATAGCGCGCGCCGCCCGTCTCGACCCTCGCCTCGTGACAGTGACATAGTGCTAGTGACGACTCGATCAGTGTCAACAGTGCCTGTGCCGTGCCCTACGTGTGTTGTGTGTGAGCCATGAGGATGTGCAGTGCTACCCCGAGGAGCTGACCGCGCTGCCGCCACTAGGCGATGAGAAGTTATGTTACGCCACCGACCGAGGTGATTATCCCGACCTCGGTCCCAAAAAAACACCATGCATGTGGATTTATCGACGAAATGGATTGTTGAAATCAGTGCCGGTTTTAGGTTGCCCTGGTGTCTTGAGCCCTAGATCAATTTCGGTAAGCAACGCCGAAAATATAGACATTTTTAAGTAATTCAAAATACTTCTTTTGAACGCATTCACGTTTCTTTTTTAGGAAATTTCAACAATAACTGTCGCCCTTTCGCGTAGCCCACGTAGGGGAGTTTTTTGTCAACAGAACTGGCTGTCTGATTTTTTACAAATTTTATTTTGAGGGTACACCTGCCCTTTAGCATGTTGACGTTGGTCTCTCACATAATAATCCTCTGACAAAAATGAAACGAAAGGAAGAGACGAGTCACAGCGGGGTTGCGATCGTAAAGATTATCATCGTATATCAAACATGCAAGGTCTACCCTTTATACAATAAACTTATCGTTTAGTGTTCGTTGCTCACGTAAAATCCAGAGTTATTCATTTGAAACTATCACAATGAATCTTTATTCCGCATTTCGACTTTTAAATGCCTGACATAATTTCCTTATTATCAAAAATTCGAATACAATTTTACGCAATAAACAAATGATCAGTAGCCGGCGTTTATCACGCAAATTCGTGAACATCGACCGCTGGTGATTATGCGGATGTTGCGTCCATAAATATTAATGACCAGTTAAGTTGCACTACTGCACTGCATACTGGTCTGGATGTACAAATTTATTGCTAACGGCGTTTGCAACTTGAGGATTACGCAAATTACTAGTAATACCTACCTTCTTAATATGCAATCTTCGATTTGTATGCAGCGGGTCGATTATTGCGTTCAGATGGCTGGCATTCAGGAGATAGGTATACAGTTTTATTCTATAAATGAGCGAAATAACGCAAAGCAAATAAACTCAATAATGACGATTGTTTAGTCTACGACACGAAGACAACGTAGGTCGGAGCAACAAACCAGAATTAATCACAGGAGCTGAAATAGAGACCAGAACATTGGGATTACTAGGTTAATTTAAAAACAATTGTGATTTCCAAAGCTCAAAAACTTTAAAATCTACGTTCGTTGTCTTTTCGTCTGTAGTCTTCATTTATCCATCATGTTGACTTAATGTTCAACATGTAATTTCTAAGCACATTGCGTTCATGTTAGAATGTAATTCATTCACCATAATTGACATCTTCCCTATGTTAAAGATAAAGGTGCCAGCATAAAGAAGCAGGTGTTCTCTACACCTTGTGCTTAGGCTTCCGTCATTATCTGTGAATTAATTGCCTTATAAACTGAGCCTGAGACTAGGATAGACTAATGTGGAAACTTGCCTGATGTATGTGCCGAGGAAGTCATTGAAATACAGTATTAATGGATTGGTTACTCGTATTTTATAACTAACTATCCGTGTGGTGTGAATCATTGCCAAGGTATGAATAATTTTATTCATTGTAATTTCTCTAGCGTTCTCAGTAAAAGATAACCAGAAACCGTTTAGTCATTGACGCCGTATCTTTTTGCGCCAAGACAGAACTATGACATGGTTCAATTCCCTTAGTTCCTTCATGCGTGGAAATATCCTCAACTCATCTGTATTCATTGCTATTATTTTATAGTATTTCTGAAGTGTTTCGTAAAATATCCTCATGTGCTCATTATTCAAAATCTGACTTACTTTTTGTCGCATATTGTTACTAAGTTTAGCGGCCAGCTAACGAAAATTCACTTGTGAATAAATGGAAATACAAAAAGTCATGTTCATCTGACCGGTTTTTAAATCCAGTATCGGTGAATACATTCCATTGTTGGGGTTTGACTGCATCAACATGGATAACGTTTTAGTTATATTCCATGTGTGCCAAATAAAATAAACAAACGTCGAGTTTGTGTCATTTACCTTTTCGTCCGATGGCATATACTTGAGTCGTCTTACTTTTAAGAACTCTAAATTGGTTTGGATCTATTTCAAAGTCATCATTACGCTTTCCGACTTAGACGGCCTTGTTTTCTTTTGTTGTTTCTTTTCATCAACTAACAAAATCTCGTGGTTTATTTTTGAGGTTCTGTTTGTAACTGCTTTCTTTTTTGTTTTCCTTTGCTGTTAATGAAACGTGTTTGAGTTGTCAATCAGTTAATGTTAATGTTCTACCTGAGGTTTTATGACATTGTATTTTAGGGACTTTTACCTTGGTCTTTGTTTATGAAAATACGGTTCATCCTTTGTATTCAAAATCAAATAAAGCTTGGGCCGAATAGAATTTTGGGTTTGACGAAAAAAAGGTTTAAAAAGTTTACAATATTCTTCTTTTGTTACTTTGTAGTTAGTATTTATTATTTAGACAAAATTTATTCATCGCCGCTCTTACTCTAGGTTCATGAAACGCAAATGTAAATACTGAAATGTTCTGTAGAATATTTTTTTTTATCGGATTTATTTTGCGCTCGTTGCCGAATAGTTTCATCTTAATTTTAACTATCTATGAGTTCCAACGAAAGATTTATAAATTACTAGCATTTACCCGCGGCTTCGCCCGTTTTGTTCCCGTTACCCAAGGGAACTCTTTCCCGGGATATAAAGTATCCCATGTTTCAATCTCGGACTTGATCTCTGCCGTACGATATCTAAAACTAGACTAACCTCTATACAACTCCAGTCCAGTTAGTTAGTCCAGTTTTAGTCATAGGACGGCAGATCTAGGTACTCGCTTGGTAAAGTAAAGCAACTCGTTATGGGACATCAATAATTAAACTCTATTCTCCGGAATTCTATGCAGACGAAAACAAACAGACAAGGACAAAGCTAGTGTCTTATAAATAAAGGTTTCCTTTAGGGAAATCTTGGTAAAGTTTCCTGATAGCGTTGACGCTGTTGACGGCAATTAGCGTCGCGAGTGACGTGCGCCCCGGGCTCTGGATGCATCGCTGCATCCCGCGGGTAACTCGATTTAAAACCAATCTCGACACCTATCTTCGCTCAATTTCCTCGCCAAATGCCCAATGACACCACTACCGCTTCAGTTCTCATTGATTTTTCGTTAGATACCTATATCTTTGGTAGTTTAATTTAAGGATCATTTTTGGCGTGCAATACAGAGGGTATTGTTAGTTTACAGTTTTGTTCTTGCAACAAAACCCTAACCCGCTGCGGTCGTCTCCGCCTCAGTAGAGCCGCAGCCTAAATCATTAATTAGGATGTGGTGCCATGTAAATTTTGTTACAATTGTTCATAGTCGGTTATTATAGTTACATTTTTAACTAGGCACCTGTGATTACCGCCGTAAAATTGGGGTTTAGGTGAGACGAGGAAGGCCTACAACCATACCTTTGGGTTCCGGATCACCTTTGGCCACCCTAGTGGTATGGTCCAATAATCATCCAATAATCCAGTATCCGCACCAGTTTGAGTACTGGTGTATTGCTCTTCATGTCTTTCTTTACACAATCTAAATGTCGCAGTGATAATAAACGAAGTTACACGATAAATTCCCAAAGAGCCACGTAATTCCGTACATTCTCTAAAGATGACTGACAATTCATCCATCAACGTCATATTTCCTCCTTTTAATCTAAACTGCCTGCATTACTCAAAAAGGATCTAATACTAAATGGTCAGTCATAACTAGCGCCCTCTCTGCGACTTTATCCAAGCCAATAATCAGATATTTTTGGCTAATGTAACGTTGTTATTTTATCACGATACGACACGGCCGTCCTGACCAGTCACACGTCCTCGTGTGACAGTGTGACTCTTCTGTAACATGAGATAGCAAAAGGACAGAACCTCTATTCACCGACTCGGCCGTTTCCTGACCACAATTTGTACTTCACTACGTAATTAAACTTTAGCAACAATAACTACTGTCATTATAACAAAAGAAAACGGAATCGGATACGGTTTGGCATGTGTTGTGTCTACTGAGTGTGATATGAACGTCGTCCTCTGGAATAAGCAGAGGGTTATGGCACCGAGGTGCTCCAATTGTCGTCCTCTGAATAGAGGGATATGGCACCGAGGTGCTCCAACCGTCATTCTCCAAAATAGAGGGTTATGGCACCGAGGTGCTCCAACCGTCATCCTCCAAAATAGAGGGTTATGGCACCGAGGTGCTCCAACCGTCATCCTCCGAAATAGAGGGTTATGGCACCGAGGTGCTCCAATCGTCGTCCTCTGAAATAGAGGGATATGGCACCGAGGTGCTCCAACCATCATCCTCCGAAATAGAGGGATATGGCACCGAGGTGCTCCAACCGTCATCCTCCGAAATAGAGGGATATGGCACCGAGGTGCTCCAACCGTCATCCTCCGAAAGAGAGGGATATGGCACCGAGGTGCTCCAACTGTCATCCTCTGAAGAGAGGGATATGGCACCGAAGTGCTCCAACTGTCATCCTCTAAAAGAGAGGGATATGGCACCGTGGTGCTCCACTGTCATCCTCTGAAAGAGAGGGATATGGCACCGAGGTGCTCCAAACGCGTGTCTATGTTCTTTTTGTTATTTAAGTACAAATTGTATACGCTTCCGATACGCAAAGAAACGGACATTACTCGTTGAATTACAACATGACTCCCATAGGTGCGTTTACTCTACATTTTCTACGTTGCTGGGTTAGTTTGACATGCTACCCTTGCCTGCGTTCTCCTTGCTCGTAAACTGTGTTCTCCGTGCTCGTAAACTATGACACGTAGTGTCTTTTCCTAGACCGTCGCATTTAAGATTACATGAAAATTATGACATACCAAATCTTCGAATTTATGTGGGGCAAGTAGCTCCGTATCCCACTTCTGATGACGAGGAAGGCCTACAACCATACCTTTGGGTTCCGGATCACCTTTGGCCACCCTAGTGGTATGGTCCAATAATCATCCAATAATCCAGTATCCGCACCAGTTTGAGTACTGGTGTATTGCTCTTCATGTCTTTCTTTACACAATCTAAATGTCGCAGTGATAATAAACGAAGTTACACGATAAATTCCCAAAGAGCCACGTAATTCCGTACATTCTCTAAAGATGACTGACAATTCATCCATCAACGTCATATTTCCTCCTTTTAATCTAAACTGCCTGCATTACTCAAAAAGGATCTAATACTAAATGGTCAGTCATAACTAGCGCCCTCTCTGCGACTTTATCCAAGCCAATAATCAGATATTTTTGGCTAATGTAACGTTGTTATTTTATCACGATACGACATATCGATATATTTAGAGTACCTATAAGGACTAAAAGTCTTGTGTCTGTCTAGATATTAGGTGGGTATGTTTCTAAGAAAAACGCATGAACCGATTTTAATTCTATACTTTATATAGGTACCTAGCTGGTTTCTTTGTTAAGGTGGCTTTGAGTATGTTAGGTAAAGATCATGTCAGCTAATTATGATTATGACGGGTTATTAAAATTTATTGTTTCTTTTGATTATCAATTGTATTTATATGACAGTATCATAAACATGACATAATGATAATGACTCTATTAGCTCCTTTGAACGTATGATCTATGTCGCCAACTACTGGTATTACTAGTTTAATAATGTCACGAGTAATTGTTGTCGCTGCTATCGGAACCTACCTATTGTTTGTTGCATGCTCCATCTTACATCATATCTCCGACACATTGTCAATATCATACTTAACTGTCAATTAGGGTATCTTCTGAGGCGCTATAATTGTCTCTATCAGTTGATGTATTCGTAATTGGTATAAACACTGAACAATGGTGTTGCTGTTGAGAATTGATAAATAAGTAATGGTGAAAAATAGGGAACGTGCACGACGAAGGTGCTGCCAACTGGTGCCGCCAATCTAAATCATATACCCTCTCATGCTGTGGCCACATTGACGAAAACGGCGTTAGTAACATTAATTTATCGCGTTGAAGGACGATTAACATCAGTGTAGCTACGACTTACTATATTTGACATTGACACTTACATATTATCATTGACATTGACAGCTTGATATGACAGGGGCGATAGTTTCCTTTATTGTCCGCCCGTGTCTCTTTTGTCGTTTAGTGCTGCCACCATAGTTCGTACACGTTCCCTATTAGGTACACTATTCATTCTCACACACTCGTGATTAAATTAAAATCATTTTTGATCGAAATATTGGAGCAGCATAAACTGCATTAATTCTGTCGGGCAAATCTATATTTGTGTATGGACGCACAAATACAAATATATTAAAATCACCTAAGCCCGTGGTCTAAATCTTTCTTAATTTGGTATATCAGTTCAGTAAACAGTTTGTTCCATTTTAAAAAGACATAAATTCCATTACTAATTATCCTGAATGAAAGTGATTTAGATATTTATTGACACAAAATACCTATGTCGCTGGGAGCCTGCTGATACAGGTAGGTCCTTTATTTAACACTCGCTCGATAAGCCCTTATCTAGTTACGAAATATCATTTAACTGATTTGTTTCCGAGTAACCTCGATTGCGTTTATCGACGTGTGTAATTCCAATAACACGCAAATGTACGCACCGATAACGTTTGTCTATGGCGAATCTTAATCCACACCCGCTTATAAATACAAGTTACTTGTGATGTAAACAATGCATTATTTAACGACCGTGTAGGCTAATGCTGTTTGCGGAGAAATTTCACTTAGCTGTTGTAAACTGAACCAACCGAGTGGAAAGGCAATTGATTTTGTATTAGTATTATTTATCGCTATCGATATTTGTTGCAACTACCTATACTTCCGTGATATTATTTACTTAAATGCGGCTATGTTCCCCTTGTTCGTTTAATAATTACCACGAGACTTTACAAAGTTTGTAGAAAACTTGCTTCAGAACCGTGCCATTTACTTAATGAGAATAGATAAGCGTCATTAACGAGCCTTTTTATTATTATTTATACGCGCCTTATTCTTATCTGTGCTATTTGATCGTCCGCCGGATTCTGGCGGCAAAACGAATTAACAGTCGAAATAAAATGGCATTCCTCAAATAAACATAATTAAACTGCATTAAAACGTGGGCGATCCCGAGAGCGGTATCAAAACACGTCTTTAGGTGTCTTTAGGCTTATAATGCGTTCGTAATAAAATAAGACGGTCGTTCACCTCGAGGATCGTTGCCTATCTCGGCGGCCGCGTGGGACATTCGCTAAAAATACGTGCAATGCGCTCACGTCGCGCATAATAATACGATCGTCCTTACGCGGGTACGGCAAAAGATCGAATGTATGTAGAAACCTCGAGGACGCATAAGCTTTTTTAGACTAGCGCTGCTTCGCGATTGTACGACGTAGCAACATTGTAAATGTGTATAAATAACGCGTGTACTATATTGCTCGATCTCCACGCGTCCTGTGCCTTTACAGCGGTATACTGATATCGAGATACCCATGTTTATGTTATGATTTAGGTCTCCATTTTAGGTATCACAAAGACCGACAACTAATTGAGACAGAACAATGTCATGGAGAAACTGGCGCGTCTATTTACTTATGTTCAAATTCCTGCAGTTGTATTTGTACAATACATCTTTTGGGTCTTACCTATGTACAAATTCGTAATTTACCTGTTACAATCATATAGTATAGGTATAGTATATTTTTCAACTTGCTTTATGAAAACACCATACTGATAAGGTTTTGACCGCTTCCGGGAAAACCGCATCCCATCCATGGGATCCCAATAAAAATGGTGCCATCGCCATCGTGCGTCAATTAAATACATATGCACCACCATATACCTACACGAAACTGATATGCCATGTCATGCCAACTTAATGCGACGGAATATTTTTATGAATAGTTATGAATAATACTAATGTAATGTACTTACCTACCTATGTAATGTATTTCTCGTTCATTCATTGATACTAGATTGAATAAATAATTACTCAGCCACTTAAAGCAGTCAGCTCCACAACTGTGGTAGACTACAAGTGGAACCGGAGATCTGAAACTTGTCACTCAAGTTTTTTTCAAGTTAGGTATTTTCTGAGGAAATACGTATTTGTGTTTTACAACAACTCGGGCACTTGTGCACCCACTACATCTTTTTTATATAGGTAGAATAAGTTGATTTGTCTTTCTCTTCCTTAGAAATCGTGCTACTTTTAGTAAAAACATCAAAATCGTCCGGGCTTATTGTAAACAAGAACGTCGTTTTTTTTACTATTAGATGTGCATATGTTTCTAATAGTTGTTGTATAAAAGCGAAAATTACAAATAATAACGCTAAAACGTATCGTAGGTAAATGTCAAGACCACAGACCACTACAAGACTAAATAGTCGCACCAGTATTCATCAAGCGCGCTGTAAGTTCCAATTCATCCAAATATTTTTATTACGTAAGTTTCCCGCCAAATCTATTCGCCGTAACGGACCGGAAGTGGGACAGGTTTCGGCGAATAGGCGAGCGAATTAAGTTGACGGCCGGTCAAGAACATTCTATGCCGCGGCCCTTGCGCCGAGTGGGACTCGACCTGCGGCCCTAACGGTATCGAGGGCCGTCGAGTTTGACTGTACTTGAAAGTTTAGTAATAAAAACTAGCAGTGCCCTCGATTCAGTTTGTCTTTTTAAGCGACTTAAAAAAGTGGAGGTTCTCAGTTCGTCGATTTTTTTTTCATGTTTGTTCCCGATTACTCGACGACTGGACCGATTTGGGAATTTCTTATTGTGTTTGAATGTGACCAGATCAGGATTTGGTCATAGGACCTTGGAGAAATCGATGGAACTCTTCAATTATTATAGGCACACTTATAGCGATTTGGATATTTGTTATTGAAGAGGTTTGTTTGAAGTCGGTTTGCTGGTATGAAATAAAATAAAATAGGTAGTGCAGTTTTTTATATATTATGCGTGTATATCCCTATTTATAATTAGGTTAAATTAATTCAGTACGGACTTATTATACCTATAGTTAATTAAATTATCGACCAACTAGGTTCAAGTAAGTAAGTTCAAGCGCTCGTTATTTTTAGCTCTATGTATCTTGATAAAACCGCTAAGTGCATAATCAACTAGTGTTTTATTAGTCAAATATAGATGTTATCGCATCAGCAGTTGCCGGGTCCAGACATGAGGGTAATTTGTGCGGCAACGGGCCCTGAACCCTTGCCCGCATGCTTGCCCATTGTCCGGCTACAATGTAGACTTTATACCCAAGATTTACGAGTCTCCTAGTAAAGTGCCATGAGAAATGCTTCCAAGGCTTGATATACCGATATGAGGTCGAAAGAGCATTTCTCATTTTATCAAAATACCGATTAACGTATAGAAATCGTTAAATTTTCAAAATATGGTTGTGTAGCATTCGTCACTGTTGAATAATTGTTAACTTACATGACGCTCATGCCCAAAATACCAGATTTTTCGAAATACCGGATTCTCGGTTTATCAGATTCCTGTCTTGTCTTACCCACATTCTCGTTACACTAGATTATAAAATTGTAGGCTAATCAAGGATCTAAATGATTGTGTTGGATGTTTTATTTTGAGAATTTCGTATACGGAGAATCTGATATATCGAGAATCTGGTATTTTAAAAATCTGATATTTTGGGAATGAGCGTTACATGAGTAGGGCAGGGTTGGTACAGTTCGCAACACAATTACTTACTTAGATATATATTAACCGATAAATGTTTCTATAGCAGAGTGCATACCTCTTCCTATGGCTGACTGTCCGTCAGGCACCAAAACTTTTGAGTATTCGAAAGAAAAACCTATATAAATGCGAACAATCAATTGAGTGTATAGAAATGAATAGTTTTTAGAAGAAAATCAATAGGTATCATCTCATCTTTATAGATATCTTAAAAAGAAAGATATATAGAACAAGTAGCGCATTTATGCTCTATTTATTCTATATGTCTATAGACATAATTTCCAAGAGACATACTACATTATACACCGTGGGCCCGTATAACCCGACCAACTTTAACCATAGATTCTAACAACTATTAGAAGTAAAAAAAGTTATGTGACGTATAGTCGATTAACGCTTACTTTCCGAGATATTCATAATTTTTAAAATAAAAACTCCCAAGTGTGTAACAAGCCCTATTAAATGTGACTAAGATACTTTTACTGATTTTTTAAAATCCTTTAACTAAACAGCAATTAACCTTCGCAGTATTAGATGGTAAGCGATTACAACGCCAAAATATTGACCTTTCGTTTCCATTTTAGCTTTTTTTTTCCTTTTTAATAACATTTCCTCCAGTAAGGACATGTTTATAACGAGGGACTGAATTTATTGATTTGTTTTGTTCCATAAGACTATTCATGTAAAATGACAAAATTCGACCTATGTTGATATAACGTTATTTACTTGTAATACCATCAGGAATACGTGGTTAAAGTTGGTCGGGTTGTACGGGCCCACGGTGTATAATATGGTGGCTACTGTTCATCCGGGAAATTGCAGAAAATGCTTTTCGCGAGGATAACCGACCGAACTAACCGTGCACCGGGGAAAGCGAGGACAATAAGCTAGTACTTAAGTTATATTTGGCTGATTACATTGTATACTCTAAAAAAAATTGGTTGCTTCTAACAAGATTGTAATACATAGTTATAATCAAGCATCTTGATTCCATACGAGCTTAACAAGACGTTAGGTGTACCAACTAAGATGATATTGATTGTTTATCATAGTTCAATTAACCATGTTCTGATTTGATTCAACAAACATTGATGTATAAGGTAACTAATTAAACATGATCGAATCATACAAAGAAAAAAATAATGATAGACACAGGGAAAATATTTGTTAAAATTATCAAGATTCTAGATTTTTGCTTTAGTAACTAATGAACTTGCTGTTCTAATTAATCAGCTTTCGTTGATATGTTTAATATCTTGTTTGTTTTATTTAAATTAACGCCAACAAAGAGAAAATCTCTCTTAGTTGCTCAGATTTTTAAGGTGTCCGTCAAGATAGCGTACACCGTAAAGATATTCAGAATCTGATGCAGCCAATAAATAGTACCCAAATAGTACCGATGAAATACCTAGGTGAAAAAAATAGTACCCTTAAACTTTCTGAAATATAAGGCCTGTTCACGGTGTACGCTACCGGGCGTCAAGCTGGCGTACACCGTTTGTATCTCTGGAACAGCTTTGTTTTTGGAAACGATTTATATCTCAAAAAATAGTACCTAAATAGTACCCTAGGGCCCTACAATTTAATTTCTCTAGCTATCGTAGAAGCCGAGATATAGTGAGCTCTTTCTATAAGAAATTCCCGGATACGCCAGCTTGACGGTGTGAAATTTTGTACACCGTTAAGTCATGGAATATCTCGGCTTCTACGATAGCTAGAGAAGTGAAATTTTAGGGTCCTAGGATACTATTTGGGTACTATTTTTTGAGATATAATGCGTTTCAGAGATACAAGCGGTGTACGCCAGCTTGACGGCCGGTAGCGTACACCGTGAACAGGCCTTATATTTCGAAAAGTTTAAGGGTACTATTTTTTTTAACTAGGTATTTCGTCGGTACTATTTGGGTACTATTTATTAGCTGCATCAGATTCTGAATATATTTACGGTGTACGCTATCTTGACGGGCACTTTTTTTGAAATGTAGAGCAACTTAAAAAAAAATCTCTTCTACAATTCCTAAATTTGAAAGAAAAGGAACGTTTATATACGTGGTTACAAATGCGATCATCATAGCTTTGTAGAAGTAAAAACTTTTATTTCTATCGCACTTTTGTAGTATGTAAATTTCAATGTTTTGAACCACTTTCAACGTGTCTTACTCGTCGCCAGCTTTCCTTATGGCTGCTGTAAACAAACAATTAGCCTACACGTTTCAGTAATTACTGTCTTCAACAGTTCCTCATTTGAGTCCCGCATGGAGACGCTTTGTGCCATAACTGTCTGCGTATTTTTAATGGTCGCTCACTATAAACAGGCGAGCGTTAACATAGCCGCAATATAACCAGTAGGTTAACTCTGGGCGTTGAGAACAATTACGCAAGTATCATCGTGCGGATACGGAGAGGAGGAGTGTGAGAAGGGTGCGGCGGCACTACGGTTTGATCAGAAGCAGAACTATGCCTGCATAGTCAGCCAGAGCGTAGCGATGTGTGCACGTCGCGACAAGCTTTTATTAACGCACTGTACCACATGCATAATCAAGTCGTGCGATGTACCTTTCTATGAAGTTAAACTACTGGTAATACTGTGCCGTTAGCAGAACAATGCGCATTGCAAGTATTGCACAAGTATCGGCGCAAGCGCTTTCACTCCGCTTTATGGATTTACGACGCCGGACATGTTTAGTGCGAAGGGTCCCTGCTTCCCACGACAAATAAGTGAAATCGCGTTTGATATCATTTGCTTATTGCCTTTACAAACTTTATGACTTGACTGTTAAGGAATAAAGTTGATCTTTATTGAAATTTCAATCTCAGAAAATGTAAAAGTTGGTGTGGGTGTTTCTATCATTGATACTCAATTACACATAAAATGGTGTAGGTATACTTGGACGAAAGTGTACCCAGATCAAGATATGGGTTAGGTGTTAAGTGCGAGCGAAGAAAGATAAAACGGCGAATTTAATGCCATAGCGAAATTATAGTTGTAAATCATAAAGGTTCTAATACCTACTAGGCTTCGCCGTGAAGACATCTAGTACTAAATAGAAAATAACTGAACTCTGAATATCGCAATGTTTCATCCAATTATCTCGCAGCATCCTCGTTTACAAGTAATTATTACTTATACCAACGACATTTGCTCAGATTTCCGATAAATAAGCGTACTGTGAAGGAAAAACGACTCTTATCCAATTGTACAAATGAGTCGGAAAGGGCGAGGGTCCTAAGCTGCTTGATAAAGTCATTTTTGAGAAGACCTTTCGTGATTTGCTTATTTTTATACGCTGACTCGATTTATATATCGGATTTTACGATTTACGAAAGGAATTTTTTGATGTGATGTTTATTAATTCATGGCGGGGTCTGCGAAGAGTAAAAGTGTTGTTTTATTAGTTTGGTTTGGTAATACAATAAGAAACAAACAATTTTAATCTAACGAAGACCAAATACATAAAGTTTATATTTCGAAGAAATGGGGCACTGTACAAAGAATTTTATAATGCATAGAAACCTACCTTCAATTATATCCCTGGGCATTATGACTGCTATTTTTGTCTATTGTGCTTTTGTTTTGCCTGAAATAGTTATATTATAGTTCATCCGGCGCCGTAAGAGTAAAAAGCCATAAAACTTGTTACAATAGCATTATTATTTCGAAAGGTGACAAGTCGTAGTACGAAATAGGGAATTTCGACCTAAATACTTATCAAAGTTCAAAATGCTTTTTATGTTTTAAATACAAAAGGTATCTTTACACCTGCATAGGGTTGTCAAAACTGTAATAAGTGAGTAAAATATTAAAACATAACCATAAACCACTAACCCAGATTCATCGGAATAGGTACTAGTTGAAAATTCCCGATTGTTGCAACCCTACCCCCTCCAATGTTTTTTATTGCATTAGCAATTTTTGCGCTGTCATTTGATATTGTACCTTAGTACTATTACGTTAGCTTTTTGTATACGTAAGAAATCACTTACACTCTTTCTATAATAGATAACCAATTAGCTAATTTTTATGACTCTTCACTCTTAAGTCGGCGGTCAGACTATATGTAAATGTAACACGCTAACGAGGGAATTCTTAATATAGTAAAAGACAAAGATCTTGTTTTTACATTTAATGAATGCGTTTGAACAGGTATGTGACTATTATACCTAGTAGTTTAGATGATCTAAAGAAAGAGAGAAGAGAAGCATGAGGGTGAGAGAGAACTTTATATTAGAATATCAAGGATATATCCTATCTTTAGTTGTGTCATTCGGATAGAGATTTTTCGAATTGATTAATTCTTAAATGGTATGTTGATTATGATGACGATATTGATGATGGTGAAGAAAATAAACACAAAATGTACGCAAACGATCAGATCGCATATTTGCATAAACTTTGGGAAAACAATCGATGCGCGAGCGAGTCCATAATAAAAATAGTCCAGAGCACGTGGTCGCGACACTAAACTGTGCGTTAATTAAACACCGGACGCGCGCTTCCTCTAATTCAGCCGGTACGATAGCTACAGCTCCTCCCGAAACTACTGCTTTAGGCGTCTGCGCCCGCTAGCTTAGATCTTACAAGCAAAGGTACCCAACTGTCCGACAACGATGTTATAGAGTAGTCTAAAATAGCAGACACGTATTTTTTTTAGCTGCCCGAATTCAACCTGTTAGGAGAAATTGTCCTTCAAAGTACTGAAAAGTGACTAAACCCTCCCACTTCTACAGAAAAAAATTCAATCAAGTTGCTAGTTAAGTAGCCAAAAAGCTAAAAATCGTCTTATTAAAATCTACATCTGGAGCATTGCATTATACGGGTGTGAGACGTGGACAATGACACAACGAGACAGAGAAAGACTACGTTCGTGTTGTTCTCGGGCAAAATGTGTCATTTTGCCACTTGTCATTAAGTATGATCTCCCATTGCTTATCCATAACAGTAGAATATTGCTTGGCTTGGTACCAAGGAGGTACCCATGTAAGCCATTGATACTTTTTACCTAAGAACAACACAATAACCTACAAACCTAACACAAACTTAACTCTTACATGCGTAAAAATCTACGTCATGTAGAGCTTCCATAACTAAATGTAGAGTCACACAATCTTTAACATCAGGAGTGATCGAGGTCAAACATGTAATTAGTATGTATAAAAAAAGTATTGCATACATTCAAATAAATTAACAAAACTAATTCGTCTGTTAAAACTTGTAAAATAGTTTCGGATGTGACCCGCTGCTATAGTAAATCTAATATGCTGTTTAAAATCAATATGTATGATAATGTACCGTGAAAATTTATTGTGTGGGATTGAAATCGACGGTTAAACCGTATTTAGCGATTTTGACAAAACGATTTATTTCAATATTGTTAGGTTCAGTGACGAATTGTAACAAAGCAAAATTATGTAAAATTGCATCGTATTGTATGAAGTTATTCATTGTGTCGTTTTTACCAACATTAGCTACTTGAAATTACTGTCACAAACACTGCCATAAAGAAACAGTACTTTATGTATGTATTTAGATTTATGTTTAAAATATTAGCAGCTCTCCTGTCACACCCAGTTATTTTCAGCGGAGGATTTCAGCAAGACCAAGTCTTGTCTTACAAAAAGGCGTATAACTCTTCAACATTCTTATGTCTGTACAACATTTTGCTAACCGCAATATTGTCAGTACTGTGCATAACACGATTACGCGCGCAGTTGCATTCTTTGTTCCGCTCACGAACCGTCAGCGAGGTCGCTGCACACTAAAAGAAAAAGATCCTAAGGTTGTACCCAACTCATACACTCCTAGTACCTTTCTATTGCATGACATCGCAGGCTGTCATCGAAGGCCAGCCTACTGCAGCTGCAACGGAATGTATGCAATGACCTATATCTTTAAAATAGATATAACTACGCGACAAATACGCTAGGTATCGCTAAGATCGTTATCTACAACGATTTGCATTATTTATTGATAGCGAAGCGTTGACCCGAGCTCTTGAACTTGACTAGTAATGTTTTTTTCATCACACTTGCTCGAAAATGGTGCATTACACGTAGGTTTTGCGGGCCGTAAATGAGCTATTACGCCCTAGGGCGTAATGGTTTTCTTTTTAAATTTGAAACGCTGGTTCTGTTTTACTCTTATTTGTCATGTTCAAAGGAAACTACCAACTTACTTTTTTAACTTTTATCACTGAAATATTTAATTAAAGAGAACTGTTATCGCAAATACATGTAAACACATATTTCTGTAACATTAATTAAATGTTTCAATAGTGTATTTCAGTATTTTGCAATTATAAAATCAACCGTTTTAGGTCTGTACCGCTATGGTTTCCGAACGTTTCGCATTGTCTATGGATATGTCACTAATGTCACTGTCAGTTTTACAATTTTATTTAGGTTAAGTAAGGTTAATTTTAATTAGATTTCCTCACAAGTGTGATGAAAAACATTGTGTGTGCCACGGGCGGTAAAGGAATTACAAACTCGTGTTATTAAAGCCCTCGGCTTCGCCTCGGCCTTGTAATAAACACTCGTTTGTAATTCCTTACCTACCGCCCTTGATACACAATGTACTATTTAGACGGTGCCGTGCGAGTCGTGTTGTAATTCTGATTATTACCTACGTTCCTACGTTAAATTAAGCGGTATTATAAAAGTGTAGAAGTACCTAGAATCAAAAGTTAAAGTAACGGTTAAGTAGCAGAACGTTAACGTTCGATGTGATGAATTTGGGTGTATTTTTCAAAACGTAATTTCGCTGTCATGTCATATTGGCGAATACTGAAAAGATTCTGCCTTACCAACCTTACCAAACTTCCCAACGAATGCCAGTCTAGGAGGAGGAATCTTTTAAATATTTGTGGCCAGAGAAATTATGGCTTTGAAAATACACCTATTTATGATAGACGTTCCACAGTAAAATCTATCATTGGTTGACTAGAGATTTAGTCTATTCTCAACCTTGCAGCACGATCGTTTGCCATTAACGCATTGCAGGAAACATTTAGCCTTCCTCATGCAACGGCGGATGCAAATGCATCGCTGATTCACCTAGAGACATACTCGTATGCATATGCGCTTGACACACTTTCATACAAAGAAATCATGTGTTTAGAGAACAATAAGTATCGCGACGCAATGGATCCCCAAGGTTTCGATCATCATTTTAAACGCTTGTATTAGGTATTGACATTTGCTATTCACTCACAATTAGTGGCTGCTATAAAGATGATATTATATTCTACATACCTACGATCGGAAGGTCGTATATAGAGGAAGCTTGTCATACAGTGATAATGCCGACGGCCGGTTACCATTGCCAACTGTTATCTTATCAGTGTTATTGGTATTCAATATTTTTGCAAACGATAACAAAACTCGTTTGGCCATTTTTTCGCTTTATCTGATTGTGTGAAGTGGTTGGTTGTCGAGAAAAAAAAACTGCAAAAATAATGAAATATTTTCAGAGTATTTACACCGCGCGATCTGGCAACGACGTCGCATTATTTGCCATTTTTCCCCATTATTTTGCCAAATTCGATTGATACTTAAATATGTGTTCGTTACGAAAATCGATACATCTTTAGGACCCATTATAAACAGACTCGGTGCCGAATTGCATGGCTTTAATAAAATTTAAAAGTTGATAAATAAATTAGGTACACATTTATAAATAAAAAAAATTGTTTTTGTATTAAGTAAATCTTTAAGTTTCATTAAAATTCAGCAAAATAAAGAACAAAACTTACAAAAACACGATGTTGCCAAATAGCTCGACATAAAATGCTTTTAAATGGCCTAGAATAAAAGTAGTTTCTCGGTGGCAAATAAGGTCAAGTGAAATAAGAGGAATAGCCAGAGAAGAGGCACACTGGAGACTGAGATATTTGAGGCAGACTTGACAGAGTGCCCGGGTTCTGTATTTGTAGAATAAGGTTTTGTTATGTTTTCTGAGTGAATACGGGCACGGTTAAGCCGTTGATGAAATCTAAGTAAATTGTTGTTGTGTCTTTCTCACAAGGATCGGTGCCAGAGGGACTGGTGTTTTATCTACGGCGATAAATGCTACCATGAACTTTATAATAGCCAGAAAGTTATACATTTACTCCGCATATTTAATTAAAACCAAGTGTTCCGTTTCCTTTCATCATAGCGGCAAGAATTCGAAGTCTACCATATAGACATCATCCTAATTATATATTATTATTATTATTTCATTTTTCATTTCATTTTCATTTCATTTCATTTAGTTATAGGTATGCTAACATTGCCAACACTATCTAACCCTCACGTAGCTCGCTCCACTTAAAAGTGCTATCACGATTCTAATAACCCGTTATTTTTCCTCGCCAAAGAATAACCCATTTCTTTAAAGTTAAAACCTCAGGCCATAATAAAGCCATTCGAATTGGATTCTAATGACAGTTTTCCACCATCGTGTTTGCGAGCGTTCCCTCGCCCACATTTACTATTCTCTTTCTGTTCGCGGCTACGGCATTTGTCAACACCTATTTTATTGACTTATACCTATGTGTGCGCTATTCAAATACACAAACACTATTTCGCTTTAAAACAATCGTCCAGCTTAATGACCTGACTAATGGATCAACCATAGAAGGGTTAACAACTAACGGTGTTAGTGATTTTGCAATTTTTAGGGTTCCGTACCAAAATGGTAAAAAAGGAACCCTTATGGTGTTTTTAATAAAGAAAATAAACATTCAGTGTGATGTTACTGAAAGGGCATTTCTCCAGAAATTGTCTGCGACTCATTCATCTGTCTCCATACATTTAGTATGAAAAAGGGCCAGATGAAAGAGGTGACCGCAGACATATTTCTGGAGAAATGCCCGAAAGGGGTTTTAGTTAGGTGCAGGTAGGTCACATGAAACATTATCAATATTTTTTTATAAAAGCTTGTAAGTAAATCTTTATATGTTTCGTATTTTTAGGTAATCAAGTTAATTGAATTAATAAAGACAGAGAATGTATTAAGAAACGAAGCTATTAAAAACTCGAGTCTACAACTAGAAACAAATGGGTCAGAATTATCGTACACTTGACATAAATAAAACATTCGACAAGATTCTGATGACTCGAAATCCTTTACTTTCCTGAAATCAGTTAATGTACTCCTGGGTATGGGTACCTACGTACATCTCGAAACAGCAAACGTCATTAACTCGAACGTTGCGAAATGCATTTTACTTGGTCGGAAATGAACTAAAACGGCTTCAAACAAAGCAGTCTCTGTGGATTCGCTTATTTCCTGCCCAGACGAGACGGAAGCCAGCGTCTGTTCGCCACACTCGCGACCACCACCGTGCACGGCCGTTCTGACACGTATCGCCTGAGTTATAAAGGAAAGCCGTCTTATAGGAATCCGTTTAAGAGGATATTATCGCCAAAGCAGCTCAATGTAAACTAGTAGTCATCTATTTTTGGTTAATTTCAGGAAAATTATTTACATTATTTTTAAATATTATGCGTAAGTTAAGGCTTGTAATGTCTTTGAGAACTTTTAATCATTAACCGAAATTTAAGTAATTTTAGTAAGGGGTTAGTAATTATACGTATCAGCTGTGTTTTCCGACAGCACCTCGTTATTAGATTATGAATGCATGTCCAAATTTGTGTCGTCTTATTATAAACTTACACACAAATAAAATAAGAAACGTGATCAAACCAAATTAAAATGATAGAGCGGACCAAAAACACAGTAGCGATAACGTCATTCATAATAGAAAAGTTGACGTTTCCTGCGCTTATAGTCGTTGGTTTGTCGTCGATATTTATCTTTTCAGTTTAACGACTGTGACACACACTTCCAACGAAAGCGAAGCGTGTTGTTCACAAGTAATGGCGGGCTGAAAGCGTTTGCCGTTTGAAAAGGAAATTGAGATTCTGAAAGCGTGAAGACATCCTTGCATGTCCAATAGTGCTCACTTATTTTCGTTGACGTGTATTCTGTATAGCTTCGCGTATTCCGTATGAGATTTGTTCGTCTTTTTCGATTGAAACGTAAGGATTTTAGTTTCATACCCTTCGGCAGTGTAGGGCAAAGCGTTCCTAAAAGCACTTCAGCAACAAAAATCAATCGAATAGCATTTTACTCGTTTGGCGGGATCGTCACGCGGGGTGCGCCCGCTAACCTATCCCACCCTTATCACCGCCGATATCTTGTCCCGTCGTGACAAAGCCTAAACTCCTCCGACACGACGCCGAACCTCCTTGTAACTCGGCGTAATGAACTGTAAGGTTGTCGCCTGCCGCGGGCGAGCACGTTACACAATCCCATGAATAAAGAGCGCGTAAATAAATAGCAGATGCGCGAAAAACTCACCCGGCGATAACCAACAGACACTTAGCATAATAATCGTGGGGGAGACTGGGGTGGGGTGGTACATAGTAAGAGGGGGGCGCCTCCCTGTCCTGTGACACGATTCTCACGGCGCGGGTTCCTTTTGACTCGTAATGAATGGGTAACGAAGTACGCACGGTGACATAATATGACGAGACTGTTCGTGCGGCCGACGCAAACCTGTTGTGACGGCTGCGGTACGCTCGAAAGTGGACGCGTTTCCTTTCACGTGCTTTTGTATGGCATAACTTGTCACGAAACTAAAGGGATGTAGGTACATGGTGTTAGTGTTAAAGTTCAAACAGTGATATTTATAAATAATGCTTGTATAAAATAGACAATACATTATTATAATTTCGACAAGTTAATTATGTACTTAGAATTGATTTTTACATAAATTTGATTCGTGTTAGCTTGACTAGGCACCTAAAAAATGGCGTGGTACGATTATACACGATGAATATTACTTTATTATTCCCTATAAAAATGACATTTCTGTATCGCCCCATTTGCTCTTACTTAGCTTCAAAATGTACGCTTTTAAGCTCATCAAATCCAGCGCCCCATGAGACCTGATGCTAAAAAGTAATTTCAGACACTGCAATCAGTATTCACGTATGGAATTTTAATACACAAAGGATCGGAATTCATTCCAATATTAAGTAGCGAGCGGCCCGCGCTACGGGGCCACATTTGCTCAGCGGGGTTCCGTACGGCAAACCCTATACGGAACCCTCCCAATCTGACAGGGAACCGAGTCCCTAGAGGCCGGTTCCCCGCGTGATGATCAATTTCCCACACTAAACGAAATAATATTCCGTTTTACGGCCCCAAAAGAATGGCTCATGTCGGGATTGCTTTGGTTTGTGCGTCGTTTTTCGTTCTGGCAGATGAATGGGAACGTGCATTGATTGCGATTAGCAGCCTCTTTGTACTATGCGGGTATTTATTGCGACTGTAGCTGTTTGTCTTGCTTTCTGTGTAATTGAGTACCAGTCTAGTTGTCCTCCGCAGCTTAGCCGCTATTCTGTTATATTTCGGCAACTATGTATTTTTCCAGGATAACGTTCATGTTTCGGTATCTTTAACGCTTTCACGACCAGAGAAAAAACCGGACAAGTGCGAGTTAGACTCGCGTGGTGAGGGTTCCGTACGTATATGCCTATTTTCTTAAATAACTTCAAAATTATAAAAAAAATATATATTTGAGATTCTCACAGTGAGCCCTTTCATTTAATATATCACTCGATATAGTTTGCTAACTTTTTTTTAAAATTTTCTAGTTGACCCCCCAAAAGTGGCCCCCATGATTAAAATTCATATATTTCCGTGACACGTCCGTGTTTGGGTCACAAACCTTAATATATGTACCAAATTTCAACTCAATCGGTCCAGTACTTTCGGAGCATTGGCTGTGACAGACAGTCAGGCAGACACACGAGTGATCCTATAAGGGTTCCGTTTTTTCCTTTTGAGGTAAGGAACCCTAAAAATGAGAACTACCCCAGAAACCGACGGCGCCCGCTAGGCAGGTTTGTGAGAACAATAATGCGGTACGAAAAAAACGTCCGGCATCTGAGCAAATAGTTACGAGCCCCCACTTGGGCGCGAAAGTCTTAAAAAATATAGGTTACACATTACGCAAACACATTACGCTAGTATATGTATAGCTATAAAACGATCCTTTCAAAAACCTTTGTGTATCGTAGATGCTATGTAATGCTTTGTCAGCCCGCGCCGAATAGACGTAGCTGAAAATGTCAAGCCCTCTCGAGCGAGTCGCTCCTCAAAGGAAACTAATTACCAAACTTTATTCAATTACCAGCCCACTTTTCGTGTCCCAGAACAATCCCTCTGTAATCAGAGCCCCACTGCTGGGCAGCGTGTGCGCCCGACGTGCCATTTGCGCTTTTGTACGCCCACCTATTACAACGCGGCTCGTGACGTCGGGGGCGGCACTAATGCAACCGATGAAGTCACATTGTGGAGGTGCTGCGAAATATATGGCACACTGAATGAACTGCTCAAAGGTTAACTGGAAGAGATCCCTCAAAGGGATAAGTTCGCCTTTGTACATATACCTTAATTTTGTAACCCTGTAATTTGTCTTATTTTGTGCAATAAAGTGTTTACATACATACATACCAGTGGCATGGCGTCCAAAGAACTCGATTCCTACCGGCTTGCCTAATATCAGGCATTTGACCACCTTATTCTACAGCTCTTAAGGAAAATGTACGCCAAATCTGCACCGGCTTGCCCAAGGATGCCGGCTTACGCCACGCCACTGATACATACATACTATGTTTCACGTTTGGCAAACTTCGGATAAACATGAGGTGGTAATACGTCGAGCTGACTTTTACGCGTAACTGCGTCCTTAGGTTGCGTTTGTAGGCTTGCTTAGCCTTGCTAACGTGTGGAGCCGGCAAAGGTTCTCTCAAAATCGGAGGTACCGCGTTTCACGTCTCCTGCACATCCACCACGTTTATCACACTCCTTTATTGAAAGAGGTCTATTCTAGAGTCTATATGTAGAGTTTTTGTAAAGGGGTGCTTCCCGGGTGACATAGATTTGCGCGTTTAGAAAAAATAAAAAAATGCTTAAGCAATTGGAACCAAAATTGTTTTTAGTAAAAAGCCTAACTTTCTGTTCTATGTTGCATATTGTCGAATTGGTGTAAGGGACCTTGATTTGCCTGGCCATTAGACCTATTGAACCTACGATTGACGATATTTAAAATACCGATGCAAGAGTTCAAAGCCATACAAAGTCGAACAGGTTACAATATGCAGTCATTAATAGCAGTAAATTAGATCATAAATGTTCATTATTCCTGATTAACAGCAATTAATCATAATAATTAACATTAGCCACATTAAAAGGTACCGACGATAAAATCGTAGGTAATTGTTATTAGTTTACCATGTACCCTGTACATTGTTAATTAGGCTATCATAAAACTCCCAGTTTTTATCTTTTGTCTGTAACATTAATTGTATCGCAAAACAATAAACGTGCTCGAGTCGCGTTACGTAACACGGCGTAGTACTCAACGTAATTTCCTGAGACAATTACTCGGTTCCGCGAAGGCTGCTATCAGCAGGGTAATTCACACCTTAACCGCCAATCTCGTTCCTAATACAGTATGACCCGAGAACTAGTAATAACAGTTGGGGGTCAAAATATGTCGATACGCTTGTCGCTTCGGCGTTGACGGACTACAGCAGCATGACCTCTCATTGCGAACTGTTACGCGGGCACAGAATAAGAATTAATACTACGTAAAGAAGCCTCTCCCTAACAAAACTGCCGTTCGCGTCGGATGACCGGATGGAGCTGACCTGCATCCGACCGTCTCTCTATTGCATAACGCGTACATAACGCGTGCTCTTTTCCACCGCTGACCGCTTTTTTGACGCTTGAGAAATCTGATTTAGTGCCTGTCCTGCGGAAATCAGATTTCTCAAAGTGGCCATATAACTCGACCAAGCGAGCAACAGACGATCTAAAAAAAGAAAAAAAAAACACCCTAAGGTGACGATATTTAATAATAATTAACACGCAACGGAATCGTGGAGTGAGTCAGTCCGCGGGCTAGTTAATGCTGCTCTGCTGACGGAAGTTGACGTCGGATATGCGTCTATTTTGCGTGTTACGTATTCAAAACTGTTATTACTTGTTCACGGGTCAAATTATATTAGTGGCGAAATTGTCGGTGAAGTTGTGGATTAGCTAACAGACGCGGCACGGCACGATGGTCTTATCGGCGCTACGCGTCATCGGCCTGGCGTGTCATGGTTAATCCATGGCATTATTATACTGCAGCTAGTTGGTTCTAGGTACACTCACCGGCAATAATATATGATGATATAGGGACATGCAGAAATATTAAACAATACGTGGTCGCAATGAAGGCTACCGCGAATCAATTTGGCCGCTAGAGGCGCTAGTATAGCGTGACGTACCCGAAATGTCAAATGTCACTGTGGGGGGCTGCACGGGTTTGTTTGTTATTAGAATAATGTTATCAATATTCTGCAGTATCTGAGATTATTTATAACAAATATGAGTTACGGGTCAACGAATGTCAGCGGTTTGAGACAGTTTCATAATTCAGAAACGTATGTCTTCTTTTTTTCCGAACTAAACGCAATACTGTGGCACGCTCGATATTTTTACTGTACGGTCAGCGTCAAATAGTCCGTAGCATCCAAAACGCGATACCTTTAAACTCAAAGGGCGTAAGCTCCATTAGAACCTACGGCGTTTACGACCTTTGAGTCTAAAGGTGTCGATATATCGTAACACGTTTTTATTACTATAGGCATATTGTAACGTAACACATATTGTGTTACGATATACGTAGATGCTATAGATAGACTATATGACGCTGACTGTACGGTTTTAAGGCATTAAATACGATTGAAAAGTAAACTTTGTTTTCACACCCGTAATACCAAACTGATAGCTATACTTCAGGACCCGACGACAGAGGCGTCAACTGGTAATTGAAATGTCGGGCAAAGTAGGTTTGACTCGGCTCAGTTTTATTGATACGTATTTGCAATTTTGAGTAAAAAGTGTTTATGAAATTTTGGCATTGTCTCTCTTCTAATAAAAAAGAAATTATATTTTTTTAATTATATTGAATGAAACAATTAAAAAGTATAAAAACGTAGCTCATCTTTTACTTATAAAAATCTCAGGAATAAACTGTTAAAAATCCTTCGGTTGCCTACGTCCCGGATACCGTGTTATTGCCAGAAAATTTACATAGGTACTTTCTGAAGAAAGTAGGACTGTTCGATTTTATATGTATGACGTTTGGCCTTATTCAACCTATTCCTTCCTTTTGACATTATCAGACGCAGTCTCTTACGCGGCGCTAAGCGTCATGAGCCAGATGTGTCATGGTAGGTATTAGGGATGTTACGAAGTTTCGGTTTCGGTTCGGATATACCGAAACTTTCGGTTGATTTCACACCTCCGGTTTCGTTTCGGTTCCGATTAATTTCAAGCGAAGGTTATACCGAAACTCGAAGCCCAGCGGCCGCATTACTTTATCGAAGTTGACGCAAATACGGCCATGTGCATTCTTGCGTTCGCCATATCATACTTAGTAAGTAAGTATTACTTACGTTACAGCAGCATTGTTTATGCTTACGAGTAAAATATTGTTACTAAAAATATGAAAGTTACTGATTTTTCTTATACCTAATTATAGAACTTCACCTAATTACAGGATAAATCGTAGATAGGTAATATTAACCATTATAAAAAAAACTATTTTAGGTGTGTAACAATTTCAAACCTGCAATTTGGTGTTGATTTAGTGACAGGCCTGATAATGTTATCAGAGAGGAATGACCTGTATTCTATGACTGTATTTTTTCGAATTGATATAACGATAGCATTGTTTTATTTTATTATCTGATCCGGCCTTAACATATGTTCTCATTTGTCTACACAACACTCCACCTTCACCTCGGGTTTCGGTTTCGGTTCCGGTTTCGGTTCCGATTTCGGTTTCGTTAAAACAAATATAAAATCTCCGGTTTCGTTTCGGTTCGGATAAAACCACCTTCGTAACATCCCTAGTAGGTATTATAATGTATTAGGATTCCGATTACAATTAGTTTGAAATTACCTTGTGGGGAAGTCAAGTTGCACAGGTGTGACGTTTGATGGCATTCCCTGAGCAGCATTATTTACCGAGAAATTATAATCCGGACTTTTTAAGACTAAGGAGATAGAATGCTCATATAGGCTTCATTAATGCTTATCAACAGGCACGATGGGATTCAAGATCGATAGCTCATCATGATCATATGTTTTAGATATTCACTTTTAGTTCTCTTTAATTTGTTCTTCTTTTCTCTTTTGCTTCTCTTTATGCTCTTTTCGCCTTCCATGAGCGGTGTAGGAATTTCCTTTTTCCTAAATATTACAAAAGGAGGTATTTTTAATTGACCTTTTTGAAGAATTGCTTTTGTAATTCCTGTACGCACTGTCCCCTCCGAGTGCACGTTACGCAAGTGATGTTATTTTTAGGGATCTTCGGTTAAGCTGCTGATGACCACTAACGACAACTAAGGGGTCATCCACAAAGTACGTCACACGATTTTTCAGACTTTTAGACCCCCCCCCATGTCACACTTTTTCCTAACATATTTGACCTTGTTAGTATAGGCTGTCACATTTGGCTAGACCCCCCCCCCCTCCCATGGGTGTGACGTACTATATGGATGACCCCTAATGGGAAGGAATCAGTCATCAAAGATAGGAATAGAGGTGCATGTGACTAAATAGTCGACGAGCCTGTAATGTTGTCATTGTGTGGAAGGCGTCATACTGACGTATTGTTATAATATAATCTTTCCTGCAGTTAATAGTGCGGGAAACAGTTGATGTTTCTATGACGTTTGGCTTCATTATACGGCTTCTTCGTAACTCGATTCCGTCATCTGTGGGGGCTTTACTTGGTTTTTCCTTGGCTTTTATGCTCGTCAATTCATTTTAATATTTCTATCAGCCCTTGTCCATGTGCAAAACCGTAAAAGGCAAACTAGATAGGTATATTTTTTTGGGTTAGGCACTGCAATTATTCCGAAGATGGTACATATAATAAGGTTTAAGCTCTGAAACGTATCCTGATGTATACTATTTAATTGTCGTCATTGATTAGCGTTATCGCTCGAAAGCAGGTTTAATTAAATAAAAATATAATGGTAGCAGGAAATTCAACTTCTGAGGAGTGCTAACGCTGTATTGCTATGCTATATGCTAGGGCTGCCATCCGTCCGGGTTTCCCCGGATTTGTCCTAGTTTAGAGAGCGTCCGGGGAACGTCCGGGCGGGGTTTTATGCGTTGTCCGGGTTTGCTACTCGCAGCCGTGGAGAGCGAATGCACCCCCCATCTCCACAGAAAAAAAATTGCATTGCTGTTGGTGTCCGGGTTTTCAGCTCCAAAATCCGGGGATTTACGCTTTTTGTCCCAGATGTCAAATTTTGGAGACGGCAGCCCATATGCGATGGGGTGAGAGCCTGGTGATCTGTAATACAGACAGGCTCACGCCTTGTTCAGACACCAGTCTCTCACCTGCATCTTATTATTATTGCGAATATTTTTATGATAAAATTATCAGTCATATTTGGTTCCTCATTCTTTGGGGGTAATACATCAATGCGGTTAAAGAGTGGGATTTTCTTTCGGTTAGCCTTTTTTCGGAAGATATAACTTGAAGCTCTTAAGTCAAGAGTGATTTGATCAAACTCAAATGCTTGCCAAACATGAATATCTCCCTCAAAGATTTCCGTGTGATCTTAGAGATGCGCGCATGCGTGCTAGGGCGACACGCTACGCTACGCGCACACGCGTTAATTCGCGTGATACCATCTCCGCTGTTCACACACAACCTTACCACGCCACACCCCGAGGTCAATTGTCGCTTTACTTAACATATGTGACATAATTGTTGAACTAGTTACGGAACGGACTGACTTAAGAGGTTCAGACGTAGGTAACTAATTATGACTAGAAATCTTTAGACCTTGTTGCAGAACAGCTATTCTCAAAGCTTCTTCCGCGAAACCATGGAGCTCTTTAAATTATCTACTCATGATTTGAAAGCGTTCCGTCACTAAAAAAGATTGAGACCGCTGCTCCAGAGGGAATGATCGTAAATCGTAAAGCCATCTTGGTTTTATCTGTCGATCGAACAATGCATTCAAAAGTAAAAAAAAAGTGCTGCAAGATCTCGAGTAAAATAACCGGTTTACGACGTATTCGGACGAGTTTTTTGATCTCAAAGACCAAATCGAGCGCGGATAAGGGAGGAACTAGGTACCTACTTAAGAAGTTAGCGGTGCAGCATGATGCAACAAGTAAATAGGGTATTTGCCTGTAATCAATATAAATTACTTCACGCTAGCCTTTAATCTGCTTTCGAAAATTTGCAAAACATAACTAAACATCTTCGTGTTTTAAACTTTGATGACTTTGATGTTTGAGTAAAATGACGTCACGTTACTTTTTTCTATACAAACTTCATACTATCTGAGCGTTTTGACACTTTAAAAAGTAACTGATTTGATCTGTCAGGAAAGTACCCCATTGTCGATCGGTGTAGCTCTATGAGCTATGACAGGTGTTCTACTAATGGGTAAATAGATTATCGTTTACATTACTAGTAATGGTTTTTACGTATCAAGCGCGTTTTTAAATAATAATATATGTATTGACTAGTGTTTCAACGAGCGAACTAATAAACATGTGCCTTAATTAGATACTGAAAATTCCATTTGAGTTGAAACTTAGCTGCCGCTCGACATAACATCGTGTCGCAAAAACAAAACGATTCAGAGTTCCAATCGCCAGAACAAGATCGGGCACAATGTAACATTGGCAACGAGCGGCGGGGTCGACGGCCGAAATCGGCGTCTGCGACCTTGCAGAGCCGACTCACCTACATACGCCGCGGCCACTTTTGCTTTCGCCAATTCGCAAAAAACGCCAACATGCCAGATTATATTGTCAAACATGGTAATGAGAAACTAGATCAGTATTATTGGCGAGCGATTAGCGGCTCGTGCGGCGAGCCCTAAGCAGCGCCTGGCCAACAGTAGCGATTGAAGCAATCTGACTTTCATATGTGTAATGTATGTGATGTTACGTATCAATCATTTAGCAATACGGCAAACGGCTTTAGCATTCTAGAAAAGTAAGTCGAAATCGTGACCTTTAAATAGCCTCTGAGTAAACTTATTTTTAAAATTACAGATCCCTTACAGGGGTAAGTTCGCCTTCTACTTGACCATTGATCTTTGTATTGTTTCTGTATAATTTTATGTGTGCAATAAAGTATTTACATATACATACATACAATATATACAAGTACTCGGCTAAGAATATTGGATTTAGTATATTCTTAGTTTTCTTTCAATCGGCCACGGTATATTCATGTTTTGATAGAAAAAGTTAAACAAAAGCTTACAATAATTAAAGGGCTCGTCCAGAAATCATGTGATCAAATATGCCCTATTTTAACCCCCCGGCCCCCCGCTCTCCCCCTTGGTGATATTTGGTGGTTGTAATTATGACGGTGATTGTATCGTTATTCGTGATATTTTTCTGACCCCCACCCCCCCATAGACGATCACATGATTTCTGGACGAGCTTTGCATAAATTATTTGAAAACCTTTGACGTATACTCCGTGTTATGATTACTTGACGGGAAGCAATCCCGAGAATTAATTACAAGCCACGTCACATTACTTTTCATTGCCATAGCAATAATATGCCGTTTTTAAACCTAATTACATACCCACATCCATTCATTATTCTAGAGTTTTACTCCACTACGATTTCCCCCCATATTAGTCATTGCGGTGTTGCTGGTTGTGCGCGTTGATAACTGGTGAATACATTATTTATGCTTTATATACACAAGTTACGTGTTAAGTTTCCATTCTCGAGGGAATTGTTTGTTGAATCGCTTATCACACGAGAGTTATATCTGCCGAGACTGTGGACTTGCTAGTTAGGAACTCAAATAACAATGAGTTCTTAGTTCATCGTAAGTAACTCGCTTCCTCATTTGAGTCTGGATTGTGAAAGCCTCTTCTTCATCATAAGTATGTTGTGCATACAATACGCCCGTCACGCACAAATTGTTTATTTTTACCTTTACGAACAAAGCGACTTCACCGAGTTAACGATCTTCGATATAAAATTAAATTCCTCTAAGCGTGGGCAACGGTGAAGATTTCTTTGGGAGCAAAAATTGTTCTTTAAAATTGGGTCAATTAGCGACAAAGCTCCCGACGAAGTGCTAGAGCAGGGGATCGTAGCCCTAGTTATAAGTGTACGTTGTGGCTTCACAAAGGGCGAGGGTGCATCCTTGACGACTCGAGACGCCACCCCGGCCTCCCCCGAGCGCCATTCCTTCGTGGGAACCTCTAATCCTACGGATCCCAAGGAAAATGCCACCCACGGTCCCTCTCTCAAGGTCTAAAACAGCCCGCAACTACGAAATAACGTGTCAAAATTTCACATTATTCTACTTTATTTTACCTGTAGATTTGGCTTTGGCTCCACAAAAGATTTCAAAATAAGTTATTTACTCGGAAAAATACTTCCACGAAAAACTTTTTCTCTCGACTCCTAACATTTGGATGGAACGAAAGGCACTGTTAGGCGTTTTCGAGCAGGAGGAAATACGTCACTTGCGTGTCAGGTTAAAATGTATGATTGATTCTCGCCTAGACAGACGTGAGAGAATAAAACATAAGCGTCTACCGCTCTCGAGCGCAGCGAGAATAAAAGAGTAAAATCATTCGTTCATTCGTCACAGTATAGTTGCGTCAAGCGTTAAGTCTACGTACGATGAATGTTACGCGGCCAAAAATAATACTGTGTGTCGGGCGGTCAGTGCAGTGGCGCGGTGCGTTGCGTCACTGCACTGGTCGGCAGGGCATTGCACCTTAGCGCGCGTCGACTGCGACTACCGCCGCTAGCGCCTTCCCTCTCGCCTCGCGCGACTATCCTCCCATACGATCAATCGCACCCATTCAACAGCTGATTGCCATTTAACCTCGGACTTGTTGATATGAATTACAAGCTTGCAATCGAATACGATACGACTCGATATTATCATTTCTTATCTATTTGCGTACATTATGATAAGCAATAACGATGTTAGATCTTTATTACTTATACGTAGATTTCTTGTAATTTGAATTCCATTGAGTATCCTGACGTTTTCAATTGTTTTGTTTTCAGTGGCGTGGCGGTGTTGAGTCCGTCGGAGAGCGGCAGCAGCGGTAGCGACATCACCGAGCCGTCCTCGCCGCGCAGCCCCGAGTCGTCGTGCGGCGCCTCCGAGGAAGCTGCGAGCGCGCGCATGCCGCCGTGGGCCAGCGAGCCGGCGCCGGGACCGCGCCGCGTCGCGGCCCAGCCCGCGCCCCAACGCCGCTCCAACCCCGCCCACCACCGGCGCATCACCGAGTTCTTCAACCTCAAGATGAAACCGCAGAACGGCCTCAAGCGGGACTCCTCCACCCTCAACAATGATGACGCCAAGAAAAAGTGCCTACCCAAAAACGGCGTCACGCATGACCTGGAAAAGTACATCTCCTACTTATCCTACACGCTCAGTCCTAAAGTGTTACTAGACGTCGGCAAACAAGCCGCGGCCGAATCGCAAAAGCCTGTGAACGGAATGAATGGCGCCTTTGACATTGCGAAGAGAGAAGGTCCCCCTAAAACGATGTCGACCGCGGGCGGCAACGGCTTGATTGATTACAGTAGGCCTAAAGACAATAAAGAGAAAATTCACACTAACATGAATGGTTTCATGGAAATGAGGCACGGAGCGGATTCATCCACCAAAGAGAAACTGTCTAATGGTCATCTAAACGGGTTTGTGGACGGTAAAAAGCCAAATTTCGACTTTAATATATCGACAGGCGACAATGGGATTGCTAATTTTAATAAACAGAATCTTGATTTGACCAAACGCAAAGTTCCGATTCCAGCATCTAACGAACTAATTGGACTTAGAATATCTAAAGCCGCACCAGTTAGTCAGTTTCCTAAAGAAGCAGCTCACGAACTAGTTGGACTTAAAATATCTAACACCGCATCAGTTAGTCAGTCTCCTAAAAAGTTTTTAAATCCTAAACCTGATACCACAAGAATGAATGGCGTTGTAAGCTCAACAACTAAACTCGATAGCAGGATGAACGGTGTCACCTGTGGTTCGAATAACTTAAGTTTAAACTCCATAACATCAAAGCCAACAGCAAAAAAGGAAGCACAAAAGAAGACGACGCAACCCGCTAAGCGAACTAATAGAAAGTCATCAGCGTGCATAGCAAACAGCAAAAACCTAACATGGTCGAAAGCTAATAATCTTAAGCAGCAAGTTCAGCTTCAGAAACAAAATTGTGTCAACTCGGTGCAAAGTTCGGGAGTGAAAAGTTTGCCGGAAGAAGCGAACTCCACGCCAAAGATCAACGTTCCAAATGGAGTTCGTCAGGTTCCGATAACGATGAATGGCAATATTGGTAATCTTAATGTGCCTGTCACTAATTTTCAAAATTGCCATCAAATAAATATTCCGCAAACGTGTAACGGTACCGTAACATCTACCAATTTGGGCTCGTTTGTTGCCGTACCGCAGAATGTAATGCTTACCGCGTTAAGGATACCACATAATGGACTACCAGCGCAAACATTAACCAATCACCAACCAAATAATATGAACGCTTACAACCGAACAAACGTGAACGTACCCAGCCCGACGAAGTTTGTGTTTCCCATAATGCAAAATCTTAATGGTGCTGTAGTTCAAATACCTAACCTGATGGCGAAGATGCCAAACTTCGTCCTTCCTCAAACGTCCCAAATGACAGCGCAAAGGCACGATCATTTACAAAACCAGCAGGCCCAAATTTTAATAAACGGCACCTTATTGAAACTCGGGAATACGATGACACCTACGTACGCAAATATAAACAAACCAGCGATGCCGGCGACGACTCAGTCCGGGATTCCTGTCATGAATAAGAACTTAACAGGAATGCAGACGATGGGCGTGACGGTACAGCCGAAACCAAACTATGCCGTTAACCTTAGCCACTCGGTCCTTGTACCACAACCGGGCTTCATTGTTACTTCTGTGCCAAATATGAACGTTAAGGAGACTTGGAGTTACACGAGTACAAATCCAGCGCCTTCATCTCAAACTTCATGCTCAAATACGATAATGCACCAACCGCCGCCTATCGTTGCTAACTTCACAACCTCTACTTTGCACACAAGTAGTATACCCATAGCCCCAGTCAAACCACCCGACAATCCAATCCAAGGAACGGAACCGCCGAGCAGCACAGTTAAAGAACCAGAAGCGTGCGAGGTAAAAGTCCCTAAGTGTGAGATTCCGTGGCTGTCCAAAACGTTCAACAATAATATCGTCCCGCTAGATTGTAACAAAAAGACATTGAGGTCTTTTGCGGAAATTAGTCATTTAACGGCTAAAATAGAAAATTATTGCTCAGAAAAATTTAAAACGGAAGAAGTAATCAAGGATGAAGAGGAAAAATGGAAAGAATGTTCTATGACGGACTTAAGAAAGGTCGAGGAAGTCGCTAAGAGAGAAGACACTATCTTCACGCAAATTACTGTTCTAAAGGACGTTTCATCTAACGTTCAAAGCACTGTGATAGAAGCGAATTTCTGTAGCGCTACCACGGAGTCGTCCGAGTCCGGAATAGGTACAGACAAGTCAATAGATTCGACAAGTGATTCGCAGACGAGCAAAGAGTGCGACGACGACTCGTCTTTATCTTTAAGTATTAGCGTTAGCTCAGTGGAAGCACAGAGTTCTCAGAAGAGTCCGATTTTGAAGCAACCGAAAACGCTGCGGTTCCCGCCCAGGAAACCGACGAAAGCGAGCAGTGACAAGAGAACGTCTAGCACCGATACCACGTCTTCCGTTACCGTGTGTCTCTGGGAGAACTGCAAGCAGGAGTTCGAAAGTGACACTGATCTCTTAGAACATTTACAGGTGAGTCGAATCTCTTGAATGCACCTTGTATTTTGTCGGATGTACTTAAATTTTGTTCACGCAAAAGCAAGGCTATTTATAACCTATACTTACTTAAATTTAGTTTTCCAAAATGTTACTAAATTTCAGTTTAATTTTGACTTTCAGTCGATTCACGTGGAATCGCAAGCGGGCAAAGAGAACTACGTGTGCCAGTGGGAGCGGTGCAAGGTGCGAGGCAAGCCGTCTTGCTCGCGGCTGTGGCTGGAGCGGCACGCGCTGTCCCACGGCGGCAACAAGCCCTTCAAGTGCATCGTCGACGGCTGCGGGCGCCGGTTCTCCACTCAGGTACAATTACGTTCCTTGACACATTTCTGGAAACTTCCAGGTACCCGGGATGCAGATCGCCAAAACGATTCCACAATAACCCTACCGATCGCTGCGTCTGTATGTGTTATTGTCTTGTCGTTCTGACGGTTTGTCGCGTTGGTCCTGGTTTTATTTCTTTGTTCAGTTTTGGGCCCGTGTTCACCGACCCGAGTACCAGAATTTAGAAGTATTTTGAGCAGTTTACTTCTTATCTTCTAGTGCATAGACAGCATAGAAGTATTAATAAGTATGAATATTTTTTGCTTGCGGATTTTTGTACGCGGACCTACGACTTGAAAAAAGTCGTTACATTCCGTTGATATTACTTGAATGTATCTATTACCTATTTTTCCTTGTTTTAACAGTTTCGTTATTCTGCTAACGCTTTTCCTTAGAAGCATTTTTGTTTATTTTTTTCTTCAAATCACGTCCAATCATTAATAATTGGATAGCAATCGTGATTGTTTTTGAAATCCTCGTCAACCCAGCCTTAGTGCGGAATCTTCATTCGTATAGTTTATTTGTATTCATTCATTTTCGTTTGCTAGTGATTCAATCATTAATTGATCACGTGGCACATCACAATAACTTCCTCTCTAAAAGTCTTCTTTGATTAAATGTTATCCTTTCTCACAAATCAAGTATCCCATTCTCAGAGTTAATTGTAAAGGTTTTTATTTAATGTGATGTAGACCACTTTTGGATGATGAAGTGAAGAGTAAGAAACTCTTTTTTTTTATAACAAACATTACCTAAAGCTGTGATATATTTTCTTTCCTAAGGAAGCGAAGAGGACCCTGCTACATCACGCGAGAAAATTTACGTCCGTTATCATTTTTACCGCCCAACAAATACTTAAATCGATCGGATACCAAACAAGTTTCATACGAACGCATAAAAGGTTCTTACCCCCTTTAATGTTACCTTATTTTAAAAAGATAAAATTGTATACTAAAGAAAAAAATGTAATTTATTTCATCCGTAGTCAATTGTATTAGTATCTGTCAATTGTATTAGTATCTTATTGGTTATTATTATAAGTATTTTCTTCTCAGTTAACATTTAGGGGGATTCGAGCATTTTTGTATCAAAATTGTTTGGTAGCCGATCATTATGCATTGTTATTGTAAATTTATTGAGCGATACAATTTCTTTTTTACCACATCCTGATGAGGCGCTGTTAGTGCGTTGCACCCGATGACCGATCAAGTATAGTTTAGAACTAACTAGTTCTAAGACATTTCTGATAACATCTTCATTAGGTTCCTTCATCTTCACTTCGATTGTTTCATGTTGATTTCACAACGAAAATAATAATTTATTTCGCACTTGATTGTATTCTAACAAGGGGTTTCAGAAATCATAATGTCAGGAGTTATATACAGTAAAGTACATTGTGTATTAAGGGAAGTAAGAAGGGGATTACTAACGAGAGTCTATTAGAAGCCCGACACCGAAGGTGGAGGGCTTTTAATGACTCTAGTTTGTAACCCGCTTACTGTCCGTGATACATACAATGTCACATTTGCGAGGAAAAAAAATATAAATCAAATAAACTAATTGCACCCTCAAAAAGACAACTTCAACTGTCAACTTTTTCAACGTAGTCTCCCACAGATAATGCTAAGAACAGCGTTTAGTTTTCAATCTTGACTGGGCATACTGCCAGATTGTACCGATTTTCAAAATGAAATTTACTAAAATAATTGCAAAACTCTGGAATTATAGTCAAATATACCTTATAAGTTTTTTTTACAGTAAAATTGGTTTTGTAGCCAAATTTTGAAGATAGTAAATAAGCCCTTGGCTGATTTGAAACCTCCTTAGTCTGAAATGACGTACGAGTGGGTTTTATATTTTAAAACTAATCTCATAACTCCCTCGGGAGTTACCTATAGATATTCATACAGATTTACCTGCCGAGGGATTTTTATAACCCATGGGACTTGGGAGGTAAATCGGCTCTAGCTGCTCTATACGCTTGCGTGTTATAACACCCTTTACGAGCAAGTGTGATGAAAACTCTATGGCCTGGTTAACGAATCTGGCGGCGACTTCGCTTGCGTCGTCAGAGTGTTATCAGTCATGTTCGCACTACATTGACTCTAAAAGGATAGGTAGTATTTGTCGCGTGTCACAGTTGTGCTATAGATAGGTACAGAGGTTTATTCTGGCTTTGTCTCAATAGGTTTTAAAATGTTGTGTGACTGAGAGGTAGAAGATTCAAAATAACATACAGTAAAATGCACAAATATTACAAACATACGTAGGCTAAAACTGGCTGGTGGATCTTACCAAATGCGGTCATAAAACCCCTGGGTAGTGCTGTCACCTGGTGACAATATTATTTCTTAAAGCCCTTATTAGGATGCATTTCACGTGCGTACAATCTTATAGTTTATTTTCAATGTGTAGTCATCCGCAATCGTCATTTACGCATCAATCAGTTCAAGTCGTAACATGTGCGTTGGTGATTCCAGATCTTGCTAGAGCGGCACGTGAACAACCACTTCAACGAGGCGTCGCCGAACGCGAGCGGCGGGAAGAAGGCCACCGACAGCGCGCCCAAGCTCATCCGCAGGAATGGCAAGAAGCTGCGGTACAGGCGGCAGCCCTGGTCTGGTGAGTTGCTAGATTGATTAATAAAACCTCAAAGCAACACGGAAGAGAGTCGCCATGCACACATTTATTTCTCCAACAGAAGCCCAGTCCCAATAGGTTGAGATTGGGCAGCTAAAAAAAATACGTGTCTATTATTTTAGACTACTCTCTAACGTATATCAAAATAAATCAGATCGGAGCCGGACAGTCGGGTACCTTTCCTTGTGAGATGCGTCCTTTTGAATTAGGACGGCAGGACACACAGCCTGCAAACGTATGCGGGATTCTTATTACGAGGTGTACATTCCAGCGCGCATGTTCGACTACTTCGACTCGGGCATCATGGAGCGGCTCGCGTGGCAGCTGTCGCGCGGCTCGCGCTGGCGGCTGGGCGGCGGCTGTCCGCTGCGCGAGCCCGCCGGCCGCCACACGCTCACGCTGCACGCGGCGCTCGCGGCCACGCGCTACAACGCCGCCGCCAACAGGACGGAGGCGCTGCTCACCTACTACCCGCCGCATGTGTAAGTTTACCCTATTGTAGAACACTAGGGCGTGACGGTGGAACGTCTACTCGAACGAATATACAGGATGGGAAAAATCCATGGGCCCCGGAGGGGAACTACCTTAAATCCTTTAGGTAGCTCATTTTACTGACAGGAAAAATTCCTTTATTTTTAAAAAGAAACAAAACTGGATTCAAAGATTTCTTTAATTCTCTTAGCCTTTGTATAGGAATTGATGTCAAATGTATTAGATGATGTATTAGGTGTCAAATGTAAGACATTGTATGTAAAAGAGCCCTTGAGGGCCTACTTACAGAAATAAATTATTTTATTTATTTATTTTATTTTTGATAGTAAAATAAAATTAACGATAGATTTCACGATCTTTTTTACTTGTAAGGCCAAATTTTTATTAGAGAGATTTTATCCTGACCAATAGTACTATCGATTAGTAGAATAAAATAGTGAGTGCTTATTTTTTGGATTTTTAGCTGGTTCGATTCCCGGGTCAGACAAGCGAATTTTGGAAAATCTTTTAATGCAGTTTTGTTTCTTTTTAAAAATGAAGGAATGTTTCCTTCCAGTAAAATGAGCTAACTAAAGGATTTAAGGTAGTTCCCCTCCAAGGCCCATAGATTTTTTCCACCTGTATAAGGTGTTAACGAATTAGATACCGATATTTTGATAGCTAACTGCACTCGATTCCCGGAGTTCATTTAAGTATAAAAATTATAGGTTTTATGATGTTTTTTTGAAAAATACCCTGTTAAGGGGTCATCCATAAAGTACGTCACATTGGGCATAAGGTGTAAAACGTTTTGTAGGAGAGTTCACATTCGCTCTACTAGTGTCACGCGCGTTGATGTTGATTATATTAAAACATAATTTAAATGGAAATAAAATTAATTTCGGAACTGCTGTTTGAATTTAATAATTTCAGTTTAATTTTTTTTTATGTAAAATTGCAAAATTTATGAGGTCTCGCTAGGGTGGGGGATTTTACAAATGTGACCAACTGTGACAAGGACGGGGAGTGGTTTAAAAATCACGAAATTAGCGTGGCGTACTTTATGGATGACCCCTAATGACATAAATCATTGCGGCCTCTTTGAACACCTTGTCGAACCTATTTTAACTGACAGAAGGTTCAAACATCCTGTCATTTAATGCACAAAAATATTATTTTAGACAGAATTTTAATTTTTTTTTGTTCGGTAAATAAAAACAAAAATTCATACGGAAAGAGTTATTCATTTATATTTATAGTTAGTTGTTTTTATGTAAGGTACCATGTCTTAAAATATCGGTAGCTAACTTGTTAGCACCTTATAGATAGTGGAAGACAAGGAAGACGAGGCGCCGTAAGTGAGATTTCCCTAACAGCCTAAAAGCTTATGGAGTTCTTGAAACGTCAGTCCAAGGTGCGAACGTCGCCGACTATATCGGGAATTTGCTAGATTACCTGAAAAGTGATAATGTTGGGTTGGAAAGGGCAGTGCCAACCATTGCGAAAACGAAAACCTATTAACTTTAGGAGTTAAATTACTTGATCACTAATATGGCTAGGGGTTAGTCTCTGGAAGAACTTCAACCAATTTGGTTAATAGTTTTCGGACAAGGCGAACGCCTTATGAAATAAAAAAGGGACTTTAATTAAGACTTTTTTTTTTTTTTTTTTTTTTTTTTTTTTTTTTATGTGTGATAGACAAGCATTTGACTCCGATCGCACCTGATGTTAAGTGACGATGAAGCCTAGGATGTAGCATGCTTGTCTAGAAGATGTCTATTCACTCTCAACTTGAAGAGATCCAAGTTATATTTTTCTGGGAAAAGATGGGCGGGAAGAGAGTTCCACTCTTTTGCGGTCCTTATAAGGAAGGTGGATGCAAAGCGTTTTGTACGAACTCGTGGAATATCGACGACATAAGGGTGGAACCCTAATCCACGCCGAGTGACGTAATGATGGAATGGAGACGGTGGAATCAAATCATGCAATCCCAGCAGACTCTGAATTAAAACTCGATTTTCAATACCTATTCACTCATCTGACAATATTTTTTATATAAAAAATCTGCAGAATTCTTATGAGAATGTATTATAGTATTGAGAAGTATACATTAATCGATTAATGTATTTCTTAATCTACCCTGCAGCACAGGCTCTCTCAAGTTTTATGTCCTTATATTGTGTGTAATCACCAATCAGGTAATCACCAGGTGGGTCTTAGATGGCCAATGTTCATGTTCTCTTCTCATTTTCTTATTTATGTTGTATTAGATTCGTATCACCAGTTCATCATTTTCCTTAAAAATGACGTCCAACCCGTAGTTCTTTAAGGACCATCGAGGTATTCCATTATTTTTGTTGCTATGCACTATTTAACCTTGCAGTAGCGCTTTACTGTCTTTTCAAATGAGGATCATGTGCATTTCAAAACAAAATTTCTTGGTACAAGTAATAAAGTATTATACACGTATAACAACTTCCCGAATTGGCAAATCTCTCGTGACATGCATTGATTCTTCACGGTTACCTATCTTGCACCCGACATATTATTTTCCTACTTCATAACCCACATTTTTCATTCGTCCGAAGGGTATCGTTTTTGGACTGCTAACTTTTCAGGATTTTATACAGTATAACATCCCTTAAAAATCTTTTACCCTTAAATGCATGGTGTACGATGCATCGTACATAACCAAAACATAGTTAGTGTTTGAAAACTAGATAATATGTATTATTTTTTTAATGTTGTAGCACATATCATAACGATTAAAAGTTAAAATTTAATAAAGTTCTCAGTCTATAAGTAAACAATATTTGATCACGTGGATCTAGCCTACATTTGATTATTAGTGCAAATATAACCCAAAAACTTGATATAGATTTTTTTTATATTTTTCTAGTGTTTATTACACCATTAGGTAGCCACGTATCCTTTTTGGTAACGATTAAAAAAATCATGCATTTAAGGGTTAAAAGTTGAGTTTCATAATAAAATCCCTTTCGGACTAGCGAAAATTGTCGAAAATGAATGATTAGGGAAACAAACTTCGGAGTTGTGATAGAATACCGTGCTGCGTACTCATGCTTGGCATGCTCAATGTTGCCACTTTTAAGTGCCACACACGAGACGAAAAAAGTTGCTAGCATGTAAACTAAATGTTTACAGAACTAAATGTTTGTTATTATATTCACACATTTGGCCAACTTAATAAAAATAATCTAACAGTAGATGACTCCAAAGTTATGGTTATTGCTAGTAACTAGGTATGGGTTGCCATTCCTTATTATAAAATACTGTAGCAATATAACCTGGGCTATTATTCCGTTTTAGTTAAGTAAATGCCGCATTAACACATTCAAATGCATCTTTACTTTATTATTTTGATAGCATTTCATGGGATTACTTGGGCAAACTAGAACTGCAGAAAATTTGTTATGAACTTATGTTCTAGTTTGTCACTTTATATTTTAGTTACACTCGTTCGGTCACTTGCTTATATAGATCGCATGTATCCATTATCATATTTATTTATCCAGGAACGCAACCCACAACGCTGCAACCACAACATCGGAACACAGAAAATTTCTAGAACATCCGATTATCATCATCAAATATAGCGGAGTGGACAAATTATTCAATCGGACGCAAACACGATCCCCAACGACAGGGGAGCGTGTTTACGTAACTTTAAATAATTTGTATTTCCGATATGACACTTGGTGTTGCACTGACTTTTGAGATATTTCAAGAGACTAACATCTGTGTTTGCAGCTACACCAGTGTGGCACTAGACGATCTGATCATTAAGTGATTTGTAATTTACAGGATCGAGGACGAGTGGGTGCCCGAGAAGGAGGTCAAACGGACCAAGCGCGTAGAAATCGCAGCGTTGCCGGCGCACACTAAAGTGTTTCTGTACGAGCAGTTTTGCTCCTCGTACAGAAAGGCCCCGTCGCCGCCGCCGCAAACCAAAAAAACCGGCACCCGGACTATGCCGCCTCGGCATTGTACCTCCTCGCGCCTCCTCAACAATCTACTCGCCAATAAGAAGAAACTGGCCGATGTTAAGGACGATTGCAACGCCACCAACGTCCCCATCGTCTACAAGGAAGAGGACAAGGACAAAGTGGAGGTGAGCGGCGCGAAGAAACGCAAGCAGGGACGCAGGTACGGCGGCAATGCCTTCTGGCCGTGCGGCCGGTAAAGTGTTCGCGAGGAGGAACCGAGGGGTGACCGTCTCACCTACTGATGTGCAAGTTGCGAAAACTTTCCAATTTTTTTTTATACAACTTGAAAACATCTAAAAATTCTTATGAGACATTTTTAAGTTATATCAAAAAATTTTTTTGGAAATTTTCCCCAACTTGTACATGAGTCTCACCCGAGACGACGGACGCCTCTCGTTCTCCCGAGAAGAGCTTAAGTAGTTTGTTAACTCGCTAGTGGTAGACATTAGGGCTTTGTATGGACAATCCCGGGATCCCGGTATTGGCCATACAAAGAATCCCGGGATTGGAAGCCCTAGTAGACACCGTTCTAACCGGCAGTGACCGGCCCGAGGCAGATGTTGATTCAGATGTTGCACTTAGGGAAATTCGCGCCAAAGATTGACGGTCCGCGGTATTAGACGTAGTATCGATAGCAGAGGTAAAATTTTATTCACAAGACTGATGCTTACTTTTTTATAATGATATTGAAAGGCCGCTTGCGCGGCAACGGTACGGACGGACGTGTACATAGTTAGCTCGAAGTGTATAAATTGTTTAAGGCCGGGTTCGGCTCGAGTATTCGTTAATAGGCGGTTTAGTTTAAAGGTTGTTCCGACGGGACGGAGTAGTCTGAATATTTTTTAAGATAAGTAGAGTAAGAACGACCTGCGACACACGTATCACTGCCAATGTGTACATAGTAGCGTATAGTGACGACGGTTTGACTTAGCATATTTGAGTTCGCTTTATCGATGTTTGTTCGCCCCGCGTCTATCGCTTCGCTTTCTGTTCGTGGTGCCAATGGGCTAGACGACTAAAAAAACTGTTTAGTCCGTCGGTTAGATTATTAAAAAATATTGTACACATATTTTTTCTTTTGTTTGACAAACAAAAAATGACGAGGATACAGTGCTTAGAAGTTTCGAGTGACGTCACTCCTTTGTACAATTTTCACCTAGGAGTGACGTCACAAGCGCCCACTCCAGAAGTTTGATGATCTATAACTTTGTCGATTTTCAATATTTTGATAAACCAAATAATGCGTGTCCCATATTTTTCCATATTCTAACTGACGGACTAAATAGAATTATATAGTTTTTACCCAGTCGTCATCCCAATTGAGTTGTCGAGATTAGGTGTCGATAGTTAGTTAGTTAGGCGAAGTGCCTGTCAGCATAGTGTTCAATTTGACCAGACGGTTCCGCGTTCATATCAGATTCGCAGTTAGTTAGGGATAGCAGAGTTCAACTTTGATATTTGAAGTATGAAGTCCATTTGTGTTCTATCACCGAAGCAATGTTCAATGACGCTTTATAGAATCAACAACTGTCTACTTGTGTTCAATTATATGCTGCGGATTCAGTGCGATTGTTTCGATACGATCCCATGAAATCTTTCCTCCTTCCATTTAACGATTACAAACAGAGATGAAAACCTACCGAACGCAGTTGCATTGCACCCGCGGCCGATCAAAACGACACTGCCATGTTGTGTTTAGTTCTAATGTACTGCCGCAAAGGCAGCAACGACAACTGTACTGTTAGCAATAAACATTTTGTGATAAGATACTTTATAGATTAATGACAGATCACTTCACGCACAATGTTGTTAGCTGATTCATGTACAATTTATTCATTAAATTCGAGTATCACGCAGAAATTAGATCGATCACACGTTTATCGTTGTATCAAACCTATCGCTGTCTTTTCTAGTCAAGTTTGTGCTGATTAGAACAGAAAGAGCATTGGATTTGATATGCAATGAAGGAGGCGACGAATTTATCGAATTTCTGCTTGGAGCTAAATTTGGGGGTCCTTCGAAATGCATATTTATTGAGATTGCGTGGAAAAACAAGGACACTTGTATGAAATCTCAAATAGATATCATCTTGAATGATCCTGAGAATACGTTACTGCTCTTTAGGGGACGCTTCGGAACTCGTGTGTTGTTCTGTGTTGTTATAAAAACTTTTCTCTCTCTTTGAGTAAATAAAGCTCAGATTTATAACTAAAGCGGATTATAATACGAGTTTCCGAAGTTTTCCTGCAAAACATCCAATAACTGTAAATTGTAACTGCACACTGCATTGAGATTTCTAATAACTAGCAGTATTTTATATCGATCAAAAAGTCAGAACAAATCCCAAACAGTGCTGATTGGTGAAATCTTAATGCAATGTGGTTAAACGGGAGTTTGCTTGAGTCAATATTGTTATAATCCACTAAATTGCACGAGTACTTAAATGGCCCAAGTAACAGCGAAATGGACCGAAGAGATCAATTGTCAGTTCGTTTGTAGGATTACTTAGCTCAGGATCGTAGCTTATTGACTCCCGTAAATACCGTCAGACAAACAGCCCTTTTTTGTTATTTGATGTATTGAAAACCATAATGATACACCCTGAGGAAATCCCCAGGGGATTTATTAAAGCAATAATTGTGTGCGATTACATGAATAGTGATTACTTGTGGCGTTGTTCATTGTTATAATCTCGGCGAGACGAGGAAGTTACACCAATCGTAAATATTAATTTAGAAATTACACTTAAGCTGTCAGAAAACGATGTAATACAATAATTATACAGTTATCAAACATACCATGCCAATGATTTTGATATTTTAATGTCCATAGCAGAATTTAGGTGTTAAACTTTTTGATGTCACTATACAGAAGTTGTCAGACTAATTAATGCCTTTTTAGCCGTAAGGTTTACATACAAGTTAATGAAAATTGTGTTCTGTGCTCACACGATCTCGCTAGTATTTTTAGTTAGTGCCTCTAGTGTTAAGTTAGGGTGAATTTTGTGTGGAAATGGTGTAATTCGAATATAAAACGAAACAATAACGTGACACCATCGTATTTTCCCGATTATCGCTTTGCGAAGTTGTTGTATTAGCCGGTTTAGGGGTGTGGTAGACTCGTAGCGGTGTGTAAAGCGACTTTAGCGTAATGGACGGATAGATTAGTATGTACGTAAGGAGCCTTAGGCGAGACCGCTGTGGACCAGGGGCCTACTCCACAGTCCGTCTCTCTCTATTACACATTGAGTGATAGGGTCGGCACGATACAATTCGTATCCAAACTAGTGAATAGACCTGGTCTGGCGGTTGGCTAGTGGGTGCGATAGAGCGACTCGTGGTTGTTAGGTTAGAAGTATGTATCTGCATTTCATATTAGGAAATTAATAAAGTAATCGTTATATTTTCAACTTTTAATTTGGATTGTGATACTTGATTCAAGGTACCATTTTTGACCATTTCAATTATATCTTAGTGTATATAGTCTAGTATTTTCTCACCTAACAACCAATTGGTAGAGCTCTGTGTAGGCCGGTGTTGGCAGATTGTAAGGTCAACTGGGGTAATTGCGTCTATGGGGGCAAATGCGTCTTTTAAGGATTTAATTAAATCCAAACCCTTTAAAATTATTTCTACCGTACCTGCCTGTAGTTTACGCTGCATTAGAGGCAGGTATGGTAGTAATAATTTTAAAGAGTTCAGATTAATTGGAATCTTTAAAAGACGCATTTGCCCCCATAGACGCAATTACCTCAGTTGACCTTTTAGAGTCAGAGATCACATAGCGTGAAGTACGGGCGGCGCCTGCGCGCGTAAACCCAAAGAGGTGTAATAGGAAAATTTCTCTATTAGTCAAGTTGGTGCCTGATTGTCGGTGTGTCTATGGAATCGTATGCTATCCTTAAACCGATTAGGACTTCCTTTTGGAGCGTTCCCAATGAACTGATTATTTTTTTATTAAATTTAAAAAATATTAGCGTAATTATTTTCAGCACTGATTGTAGTGCCATATTTTATTGGCTCGCTTTTTTAATGTAATTTAATTTTTTTTAGTGAAATTCGACACCAAAATCTAAAAAGACAAAATACGTTTTTGTTTTCCGAGGAACAGTATGGACTTGAATATTTGATCTCAAATAAGAACGGCAGTTAAAATTAAATTAGCATCAGACCATGCGAGAACTCGCCCCGACTATACTTCTATAAACTTTATATATATTTAACGCTTGAAATTCATCAGTAATTTTCGTAAACTATTTGGCCTAGGAAAAGTTAAGTACAAATTTAATTTCGCTACATTTTGGGGCGCGACGCACCCTCCACACACACGTCAATCCACTTACTCTAGTAACGTTCTTCGTTGCAAGTACAATTGTATATAAGGATTGGCATGTGCAAGTGGCGGTAAAATTAAGTGATCGATAAAGTAATAAATATCCGGATTAAATTAACTAGCTCCCGTAGTTTAGAGTTAGGATTCGAAATGTTAGGCAGAGAAATATTTTGTGAGACCTTGTCTGTGGCAAGTGACTAAATTATATCGAAAAGATACATTGATATATTCGTAAGTGAGGAAAGATTATATTTTTACCACTGCCACCGTATAGTAATAGCGTGTTCGATATGTTGTAGTTTTTGCATGACTTAAACCCCCCATTTTGCTCACGTTTGATAAACGTTTTAGACTTACTTTCCGGCGACTTAACTGTGTTCATAATATCGTATTTGAACGGTGATCAAACTCACTGTCTATTACTTTTAGTAGCGGACGGATCTAATGGTAAAGTTCTGCTCCATTAGTATGAATCGGATGTGATGTGAAGCATATTACAGCTTGCAGAAGGCGTGGGCTCGTTCTATCGAGATCCCTCATAAGGGATCGGTGGGACGAGACGTATCCTGATTGAGCTAAGCTTGCACCTAGTTTGTAAGCGACGTCGAAGCCGCCAGGTGCAAACTTCTCAACCGGGCAGTAACCAAATGTTGACAGCTTATAGTTTGATATAAGCGGTGTCTTGAATGTAAATATTATAGTATTGTTATAACTGCATTAGCCTGTAATCTGGTTCGCGAGGAGCGGAGGCGCGGCGGGCGACTGTCTCCGAATTGTTTCCTATATTAAATGCGTTTATTATATGAATGTTCTCCTTTATTGTAAATGTTTGTCGAGAATACAATAGTAACTATATGAGGAGCCCTGTACCCCGAATAGTGTGCACTACTTATATTCAATTTGTAGATATTTTAATTATATAGTATAATGTCTAATGTGTCTTTATTTGCTTATCCCTGTAAGGTGAATCCGACAATTATTTTATAATTTAACCCCGAGTTGAAGATGGGTAATCTACCTCAATTTATTTATCACATTTTTGGGCATAATAATAGTGAATGTTAATTTAATTTCGAACCCTGAAGTTTGTTCAATGTAGTGATTTATAAGAATTTTGAAATACTATGGTTTGTCCACCTGTCACAAGTACTGTATCTTATATTAAATACATATTGTATGATTGATAATTATGTGTTTCATTGACTATTGAAATAATGCTGTGAACTCCATTACTACTCAATACCTAACAGAATTATATTTCTAGCAGACCAGAGAGACTTGTTAACCTTTTTTTTTTTTTTTTTTGACCCCGGGAAATGCATAAAACTGCATACCACTACGTAACCTAAGGCCATCGGGGGTGACAGCCAGATGTTACGTATTGGTTATGTGGGGCTCTCCGCTCCTGAATGGATTGGCCTACCCACTAAAACCCAGGGATGCTACCAACCTGTGCCTTCACGGTGATGCCGTGGGATCGCTATCAAGCCACCACGACATCACCAGCACCTCCGCCCTAGGGCGGACCCTCTCCGTAAAAGGCACACTGTAGCATGGCCAGTGTGCCTTCCCCACCTGCTTCCCTCCGGCCAACCGGGCCGTCCCCCAGGGAAGCCAGGAACCAACACCAGACACACAGGGTCCGCATGTGTATCCGGTGTCTGTCCGTCCCTCACCGCCACGGGAGGACAAACGCCCCTGCCCCGCAGCCGTCTACGGGAGGACAAACGCCCCTACCCCGCAGACACTCCCGCCTGTCCTTACGGACCGCGGTGGGCCAGTCCTCCACCTCCCGCCCCCAGCACATGAGGTAGCGGCAGCCTGCAAGGCTGAGCTCTCGGGACGCAGAGGACTAGTCCACCGCCACCACGCAGCGGCACAGGTCACCCGTCTGGTGCCTGCCCGCAGTGCCCCCCAAAAGGAGACGTCGGAGGGATGCTGCCCGTGCCCGACGCTCCGCCCTCGCGTGCCGCACCTGGAGAGTCCTCTAACAGAGGAAACCCGGTGCGGGACCCCCCAACCCCCCCTGACAGGCTCATTCGCAGCATCGGCAAGTGATCAATTAGGGGCCCCTAAGAAATCACTTGCTGTTGCTCCCGGGGTGCACCGGCCAAGACGCTTCCCTTTCCTGCGGATCAACCGGATCAAGAGGAATGAGAAGAATCCAGACACTCTGGGAGGTTTCCTGTCTAGCACCCCGAGACTTGTTAACCTGCTAAATGACATTGAGTTAACTGGACTTTATTGGACATAGAATTTAGTTCATTTCAATTTCATAAACATCACTTCAACTGAACGATATCGTTCCCAGACAAAGTTATCAAACCACTTCGTCGCCTCTAAGGACCTATTTAACACTGAAGACCAATCACCCGCCTGTGGGTACTCGTAACTTTTGCTCAGATGCAGGCCGATTTTGCGGTGTCCGTCAAGATAGCGTACACCGTAAAGATATTCAGAATCTGATGCAGCCAATAAATAGTACCCTATGGCTCTACAATTTCATTTCTCAAGCTATCGTAGAAGCCGAGATCACTCATTCCCAAAATACCGCATTCCTAAAATACCAGATTTTTGAAATACCGAATTCTCGATACACCAGATTCTCCGTATACAAGATTCCCAAAATAACACACCCAACAAAGTGATTTAGATCCTTGAGTAACTTACGATTTTATAATCTAGTGTAACGGGAATGTGGTAAGACAGGAATTTCATAAATCGAAAATCTGTTTTTTTGCAAAATCTGGTATTTCAGGAATGCGGTATTTTGGACACGAGCGGCCGAGATATTCCATGACTTAACGGTGTACAAAAATTCACACCGTCAAGCTGGCGTACCCGGAAATTTCTTATAGAAAGAGCTCACTATATCTCGGCGTCTACGCTAGCTAGAGAAATGAAATTGTAGGGCCCTAGGGTACTATTTTTTGAGATATAAAGCGTTTCCAAAAACAAAGCCGTTCCCGAGATACAAACGGTGTACGCCCGGTAGCGTACCTACACCGTGAACAGGCCTTATACAGTCAAACCTGGATAAGCGAGAGTTCAAGGGAGCACAATCTCATTCTCGCTTATAGAGGTTTCTCACTAACCCGAGTTTCTCGCTAATGCAGGTACATGGGTAGCGTTTCTCTCTTATAGAGGTACGCAGCAATAACAAGTCACAGCAAGTACGAATGTAGTAAATAGGTATGTCCAAAAGGCACTTTTCGATATTGGGAAATTCAGAAACTCTAGTCCTCTTAATATTTCCTTGTCCATCAGAGCACTCAGACTTTATAGAGTCTTTTGATTTTATAATAAGTGGATTCTGGTAAATTAAACTCCATCTGAATTTCATTTCGCGATTTTCCGGATTCAAACGCATTCACTATTTTAAGTTTATCACTTAATGACAGTACTTTAATTTTCCGTTTTGACCTGATGCAGAACAGAACTTTCCTTCGCAATAAACTAAACGTAAACTGAGTAAGTCCGACAAACTGGACGGTACACATGCACACGTGTCCATTCGAAAAGAATGCGATAAAATGATAACGTTATTTAGTTCCACGAAATAGAATAGGTACAATATTGACGAGAAAACAATACAAAAACAATGGTAGGAAGTTCCACGAAAGTTAAGAATGAGTCATAAAATAGCAGATGTTAAATTTGTAATTTGTTTTGTCATTTGTTACTGTATGTGTGTATCTTTCCTCCTAAATAATATAAATAAATAAAGCTCGACTGTCGCTTATAGAGTATAGATAAGTAGCAGTCTCACTTACGGAGGTCCATGAGGGAAAAACGACTCTCTCTTACAGAGGTTTCTGTTTCTCGCTAATAGAGGTTTTGGGAGCTTAAAATGACGGGTCCTGGCTATTACTCTCACTTATAGAGTTTTCTCACCTATCCAGTTCTCACTTACCCAGGTTTGACTTTATTTCAGAAAGTTTAAGGGTAACTACTATTTTTTTCGCCTAGGTATTTCGTCGATACTATTTGGGTACTATTTATCCGCCCCGGGTGTCACAAAGGGGCGCAGTTTGGATGCGTGCCCTGGGGCGCCATTTTACGTCGCTACGCCTCTGCCCAGGGCGCCCACACTCATGGGGCCCTAGAAAGAAAGAAAGAAGAAAGAAATTTTATTTGCCATATAGTAGGTACATTTCTATGATAAGCGGGTTACAAGACATTAACATACATTTTTAGAGCATAAGATATAACGGTGGTTCACACACTAGGCTGGGCCTGTGTCGTGAGAACCAATAGTCCTTAAATTAAACATTATGGTATATCGGAGCTCGGTGAGTGGTAGAATCTTAGAATAAGTCACAGAGTGCAGTAAGTAATCGGCTGTAGTAAAAGTAAGCTGTTTCAGACTAAGAGTCTACCACTCATCTTACAAACTATGCACAAAATTCAATAAAACAAAGAAACAAAGAAAAACAGAAAAGAGAAGGCAGATCGGTATTTGCAACTTGTGGCGTCGCAGGAGTGATTTTCCAACAAACTTCATACCCACTAAAGAATAGTTATGACGTTTTCACAAAAAGTTACTGTTTCGAGTTGTTAGGAAACTGGCCTACCTATTTATTGGGCATGTGTAATTTGTGTGTGGGAGGCATGGGAGTATTTATGTGTGAGTGTGTGGAGGTATGTGTATTGTGAGTGGGCGCTCTAAAGATTCGATATGCGGACCATTTCTTCGCATTCCTCGTAGCTACAAGAAAGCAGAAGACTATGGATTAGTTTCTTGGCCTCATATAGCTGAGAGTTTTGAAAATTACAAATTCTGACTAACTTATTGTATACGTGCGGAAAGAGAAACGACTTGAACCGTTTAGCAAAAACCGTCTTGACAGACGGTTTAGGGACCTGGAAAATCCTGTTTTTTAATAAATTGGGCAACAATTCCGACTTAGCAGTTTGTCTATGCATGAACAAGGCGAGTCGCAATATAAACAATTTTCGAACTGTTAAAACTTCTGCTTCTTTATAGAGATTTACGGTTGGATAACGAAAGGCCGATTCACTTAGACTATTCATACTGCTTTATCTGGTTGTTATTATTTAACTTCTTTTTACGTTCCCACTGGGCCCCAGATTCCCCTAGGGTCCCGCCGTGGCCTAAGACGGCCTTGGAATGGCCGGCACGCCACCAGTAGGTATAGCCCGCAGCCTGATAACATACTGATAATGCTGGTGACATACCTGCAGTCAGTGTACAGCATATCATATCAACATTTATACATAAAGAAAAGTTACAGTCTGTTTGCTTAAACTACTATTCCTATCATTATATATTTAATACATACCCATAGTGTGTAGCAGCCTTAACAGCTATGCTCTTATCGGTAGAACATTCGTCAGCCGAGCCATTTCGACCTCTTGCCATGTCTTAGACTTCCTAGTAACAAGTCACCTTAATATTCTTTATTTGCTCAAAGTAACAAACACATGAAAACCTCCTTTTTAGGAAATAGTGCAGCGCTATGCAGTAATGCCCCACATTAGCATGCATGCGGCAGTCTCGGGTTCCGCCATTGTTATTCATGAAACTAGACACTGCCTGCAAAGGACACACGTCCGACCGAGTATTAGGTATGCTAATGAAATAAAGAATTAGTGGTTTTGTGAAATAGCGTGAAATTAAATGCCATTTAGGAAATTTTGTCCTGGTCTGTCGAGACTTACGCATAATTTATATTTTTTTTAACTAACCGACTTTCAACAAACTTAGTTTAAATGCAAGAGTTACTTACATATAATAAAAATACTCAAATCACTGCTTATAAATGCCTATATTTGAAGAGTTCCTTGTTCCGCCGTTCGCGCCAAACCAAGCAGGGATGCTTGGTTTGGCGCGAACGGCGGGTTGAAAAAAAAATCAAATTGTCTGCCTTTGGAATATCAGAGGCCTGAACGTCTGCCTCATCGATTTTCCTGGTTTTCATAAGAAATTCAAACATCAGTCCAAGAGGCAGACATGTGCGGATAATATAGCACACCTTTTTTTTACATTTTTGGAGCACTGTCAAAAGACAACGCAGAGGCAACATGCCTGCAGACTATTTTTCCGTGGTCCTTCTCATTGTTTTTAATCGAACAATTCAAATCTGCCAAGTGTGCACTTCATATAGTTTTTTAATCATAAAAATAACTTAAAAAATTTAATACTACAAAAGTCAGAACCCTGGATGTCTGCCTCTTCGATTCTTTGTGTTTCCAGGATAACTGTGATCATTAGCCTCAGAGCCAGACGTATGCGCATAATATAGCACACCTTTTTTTACATTTTCGTAACGCTATAAATTTACAACGCTGTGCCACCATGATGGCAAACGAGGTCTAATTATCACGTCTGTCATGTGTGCTGATTATATCGAAATTTTGCTCGCCCGCTCCCTAACTATCGGACTCGAGCACCGACGGTTCTGTACTAGGGTTTGCAGTACCGGGATTTTTTTGTATGAGAGAACCGGGAATTCCCGGTGCTGCCATACTAAAATTTCCCGGTACTGCAAACCCTATTCTGTACAAACTCGTAAGGTGTGGGACAAACTTAACTTTGCTGTTGAAAACTGTTGTCCCCATGCATCGATATAGGGCGCGGTTAGTTTAGTAGCAGCAAATAACTTTGTGTTAAGATTTTTGCGAATTTCAAAAAAATGAAGAAAGTTAGGAAAACCGGTTATATCGTCGCTCCCATGCCAAACTAACACAACTGTAAAAAACAGATTTTCGAGGGGAGCGATTTGAAGTTGGAAAAAAAACATTTGTTTTTTTTTCAGTAATAGGTAGTTGCACTTGTATTGATAAAATATACACATAGTGGTTTCAAAATACATGTATTAAATGATCAATTTGTCAGATATGTATTATTTTATTGGTATTGGAAATTACAGCACATTCGCAAGTTTGCATCTCCATAGATAGAGAAAAAAACGTTAGGTTTTTCACCATAGTAAACTCACGAAAGTACCACATTCGCAAATTAAAAGTGCTTTTGATCTATTTGAACCGAGGTAAAGTTACGAAAATTACAGTTTCGTATGTTTAATATGGATGAGATTTAACTGTCACCATAGTAAAATAACGAATGTGCCAGATTCGCACGATTAGTAATACTTAATTGCCGCCATAGAAAGTTAACGAAAATGGCAGATTCGTTAATTATTTAAGGGGTAATCACGTTTTCTGCCATGGCAAAATACCATATCTACTCTTCGCAAGTTTTCCATGGGATAAATAATTATAATTTCAGATTCGTGAAAATGTAACTTTGAAAGCTTAGGTAAAAGATAGAAGTCTGAAAATTGGTGGCATTATGAACCATCGAATTTGGTACCGATCTACATCAAAAACTCATTTTTGTCAAAATTACACTTGTGTTAGTTTGGCATGGGAGCGACGATATTTTTCCTGTCATATTTAGATATAGTCGGACTACGCTAAGTTTGCAGAGGTCGAAAAAAGGTTTTATTAAAAAATATTTATATGGCAACATTCAAAAAATTCAAAATGTACACATTATATACTTATTAAACCGAAAGATATTTGCCAAGTATCAAGACTAATTAATAATCTTGCTTGTGATGTTTCCATGCGTGTTTTTTGCAATAAAACCTTTTTTCGACCTCTACAGACTTAGCGTAGTCTGACTTCTAGGATTATACTAATAAGTGGCTCGGGTCAGCTATTTTGAAAACTATTCCAAATTTCAAATCGATAGCAGCAGTAGTTCCTGAGATATCTGGCTGTGTCAGACGGACACCACCATAAGGGTTCCTTTTTACCATTTTGGTACGAAACCCTAAACATGATGAGGGAAAGTTCATGTTAGGACGTATTTTAAACTATGTATGTATCTCGTACGATTTTTTTTTATGAAATAGGGGGCAAACGAGCAGACGGGTCGCCTGATGATAAGCAATCACCGTCGCCCATAGACACCTGCAACACCAGAAGAAACCAGAAGAAGGATTGGGGAAAACGTGCTAGGGAATAATTCTTGTTGCCTACTTTAGCGGCGCCAATGGCCTTGGTTCTTCAATAGATTCCATCATTTCAGCTTCGAATGTCTAGGTATTGTTTATAAAATAACTCGACACTGACGTCAATATAAATGCCTATACGCAAACAGAAATAACATTTCCACAAGTCTCCAATTTCTTTATAAGTACCGATGTGGCCTAATAAGCATTCTGTAAATAACGGTACAGTCGGCCGCGTATGTAGGTAGTCGTCATTTTATTTTTTAGCATAAAAACATAATTTTTGTAAACCTACTAGCAAGTGACTTATGCAGTCCACCTAGGGTTGCCAGATGGTCGGGAATTGGCGGGATTCTCCCGATTTTTTGTATGTCCTCCCAACTCCCGACAAAGAAGAAAATCCCCCGACAAACGACTTCATTTTAAAACTTAGTCCCACTCAAGGTGGTCCGGCCAGCGAAAATTTCTGCTCTTTCAGGCTAAAAAAAAAAGCTCGCGCGTCGAAGGCTAGTGCTGCCTAAATAACTTGCCCGTGTCATCGTTCCAACCTCTCTAGAAAGGCGTTCACTGTTGAACATAGGTCTACCACAAACAATTTCATAACTGAACGATCGCACGCTTTTTTCTTCATCGACTTTCGGCGACCAGGCGGTCAGACTCAGACCGTCTTGTGGAGAGTCGACCCATGGCCGCGTATTGTACGCCCCTTGTCCAAGCCAAAATAGTTTTATGGCCAGTGTTAAATCATTTAGCTATTTTTATAACAGGTGACTGCCGTATTCCTTCAAGTAGATTTAGGCATGCTTCGCGGGCTCGACAATGCAATAGGTATGTATAATGTTGCAGAAAGGTATTGTAAGTAGGTAAGCTTTTGATTCGGTCGGGAACTCGGGCGACATTCGTTTCACAGGCAATATGACACGACCCAGGCGTTTGCAACTTATGGTTATAATTATTAGGTACAAAATAACACTTTGTAACATAAGAATTCGTAGTTAGTAGCACATTTTCTAGATGCACTAGTTACTAATCTATACTCAGGCATAAATTCGTATAATTAAGGAAGTTCTATTATTGGCTATATGTAATGTATAATAAGTATTTTCTTACTACTCATTGTAAACGCTGTTGAACTTCTTAAATAAATATAAAAAAAAAAAATATATGGAGTGGTTAATGGCCAATTGCACAGCGGCAGCAGTGACAGCCACGCGGCGCGGAAGAAAAACTTGTCGCCCTCTACCCATATTCTACACAAAATGGATGAAAGACAAAAGTAACAAGTAACACAAAAAAAATAGTAGACATTACATGTCTAGGGCGGTAAAACAAAGAATGTCTCAGATCGCAGGTATTTGACGCCCGAGCCGAAGGCAAGGCGATATAATATATGCGATCTGAAGCTTTTCTTATTACCGCCCGTGGTAAGTAGGTACAAAATTTTACGAAAATGAAAACGAAACGCTACGTCACTGCAATTGGACAAAAGTAAATTTAAGTACATTGTGCACCGAGGGTAGTAAGAAGGGGATTACTAACGAGAGTCTATTAGGAGCCCGATGACGTAGAAGGAGGGCTTTTAATGACTCGAGTTTGTAATCCTCTTACTGCCCGTGATGTACACAATGTTTTTCATCACATTTGCGAGGAAAAAATAAATAACACAAAAATCTAATTATTTATTGTCAACTTCTTCAATATAGTCTTCCACAGATAATGCTAAAAACTGCGTTTAGTTAACACCCTTTACGAGCATGTGTGATGAAAAATATTTTTCATCACACTTGCTCGAAAATGGTGTCATTACACGTAGGTTTTGCGGGCCGTAAATGACCTATTACGCCCTAGGGCGTAATGGCTTTCTTTTTAAATTTGAAACGCTGGTTCTGTTTTACTCCTATTTGTCATGTTCAAAGAAAACGCCAACTTACTTTTTTAACTTTTCTTACTGAAATATTTATTTAAAGAGAACTGTTATTGCAAATACATGTAAACACATATTTCTGTAACATTAATTAAATGTTTAAATAGTGTATTTCAGTATTTTGCAAATATAAAATCAACCATTTTAAGTCTTTACCGCTATGGTTTCCGAACGTGACTTGTCGTCTTGATATATGTCACTAATGTCACTGTCAGTTTTACAATTTTATTTAGGTTAAGTAAGGTTATTTTAATCAGATTTCCTCACAAGTGTGATGAAAAACATTGTGTGTGCCACGGGCGGTAAAGGAATTACAAACTCGTGTTATTAAAGCCCTCGGCTTCGCCTCGGCCTTGTAACAAACACTCGTTTGTAATTCCTTACTTACCGCCCTTGATACACAATGTACTAATGCTGCGTTATACCGCATGCAGTCACTTGGAGGGCAAAAGAACAGACAAAGTGATAGGGAACGTGCACGATAGGTGGCAGCACTAAACGACAAAAGAGACACGGGCGGACAATAAAGGAAACTATCGCCCCTGTCAAATCAAGCTGCCAATGTCAATGATAATAAGTAAGTGTCAATGTCAAATATAGTAAGTCGTAGCTACACTGACGTTATTCGTCCTTCAACGCGATAAATTAACGTTATTAACGACGTTTTCGTCAATGTGGCCCCAGCATGAGAGGGTATATGATTTAGATTGGCGGCACCAGTTGGCAGCACCTTCGTCGTGCACGTTCCCTATAGCTAGCTAGCGTCCTCCTAATGGGACATTCCAGCATTAACGTTAGCGTTAACATAATGTGTACAATATAATTTTTTAAATATTTTTTTAATTTTTTTTTGTTCCTATAAATATATATTTGGATTTATTTTATATATAACTTTCCACGCGACTACGCAGTACAATTTTTGAAACTAGTAAGTATCATCTTCCATCATTTCATCCCGGAGACGTTCACTGCTGAATATAGGCCTCCCCCAAAAAACGCTCGGACGTCTTTTGCCTGCATCGATCGTCCGGGGTCTCTGATTAGTTAGATCAGCGGAAAATCTTATTGGCAGACATCGTAAATTAGGTAGCATTTTCAGTACCTATGACAGTGTAGCATAGGAGTGAGAAATTACACTTAAAATTATTAAGAACACTTAGTATTAACAACATTAACTGTAATAAACGGTTTAAACAGAAATTGTTCACGCCTATGGCGTTATACCACAGAGCCAGTAATTTTTCTTCCTACAAAAGGTACATCGCGCGCTTGTATGTGTGCGCGCCGTGAACGAACGCACTACAAGCAAAGATTTAAGAATGCGGAAGAATGCTCCAGTACAGATCGCGCTGTGTGCCTCAATCTGGAATACGTATCGGCTCCTAAAGGGCCGAAGTTCGACTTGCCTTGTCTGTCTTTATACGAAATATTACTAAATACCAATGATTTTAAAAGTAAGGATAGGCCCATCCGAACAGTTCGGGTGGGTCGATTTTCGGTCGCGACATTTGTATGCCAAACGAAATGTATGGCATACAAATGTCGCGGACGAAAATCCACCCGGGTCTATATTCCCCGAAACAGTAAATGTAGCCTTTTAACAGTAAACGCAATTAGGCATTTTCATAACGTCCAGCTGCGCTGTGCGCTGCTACTGCCGCGTTGGTCCTAAAACTGATTTTTAGGACCAACGCGTTGGAACCGTCTGCGCGCTCGTTAGCCCTGTCCTTTATTTACGTCAATGCTAAATACCAAAATCTTGTCATATAAGTAAACCAAGTCCTGGATTCCAAAATAGGGTACTTTTTATGTCGGCACCTAAGGAGTTCCCTAGCGATACTAAAGGGAATAACGCAACCGAAGTCGCGAGGACAATGCTAGTTATAATATAAATAATGCAACAAAACGAATAGTGCGGGCCCCCTGACTTGCAGCAAAATGCAGCGTCAGCGTTCCCGTGGAGCGCTGCGCGCGCGGCGACCGGCGCACTCCTGCGCAGCCCGGCGGCCCACCAGCACCGTGAGTACCTTACTAATTACTTTGCTAGACCAGCTGCCCTTGTGGCCTGCTTGTAGATTTGTAGCGGGTTCGACCCCCGTTGAAGGCAGTATTATTTGGGGGTGACATTAAAATTAAGGTCCACAATGTGAGGATTAAGGCGATTTTGATACATCTATCTATCTTCACATACAAACGAAGCCACTGTTAACTGACTACCCATAGTACTAGGGCGTGCAGTACCGGGAAAGTTTAGTATGGGAGCACCGGTAATTCCCGGTACTTCCATACTAAAATTTCCCGGTACTGCACGCCCTACATAGTACCCCTAGACTTTAACACGTTGCAATAAAATTCACATTCGTTTACAAATTTAGGTAGGTAGACGTACCTACAGTGTATTCGATTGTACGTACGGTAAAATTGCAGCAATATTATGTTTGTGCATTCAGGATATTTAAAAAAAAAAAATTATAGACAGTCAAAAATAGTACATAAATATTAAATAGCTTTTGAAATCTTTGTTGATTTGTCTGTTTGTTTGTGCGCTCATCACGAAAAAACTGCTGTGCCGACTTATTTGAAATTTGGTGTACAATCGAAGACACTGCTAACTGACCACTTGTCACCCTTATTACAATGTATTAAGGTCTACTGATGGTCACTCAACTGTGTCTTCGTTTGTAGGTGTAGATTATGATCGCGGTTAACATATAGGATACTTTTTATCAACTACGGCGAAGAATAAAAATAGTACATTACACAACTAGGGTGGTAATACAAAGAAAGGCCGAGATCGCAGAAGTTTGCGGCCCGAGCTGAAAGCGAGGGACGTAAATATGCGATCCAGGGCTTTCTTTATTACCTCCTGTGTTGTGTACATAATTTTATGTCTACACTTGGCCAGAAAGCGGCTTTTTCCGTACGCGCAGCGTGCGGAAAAAGTCACTTTATGGCCAGGTGTGGGATAAATACATTTCACCTGCATGAACAAATTTGCCGGCGTGTCCTCTAGTTTATAATATTAGTAGGAAGCAACAACTAGTGCGGACCCCTGACTTTCAGCAACATGCAGCGTCAGCGTTCCCGAGGAGCGCTGCGCGCGCGGCGCCCGGCGCACTCCTACGCAGCCCGGCGGCCCACCAGCACCGTGAGTACTAATTAAATTATTAAACCACCTCAGCTAAGTTTCCTCGGAATCTTCTTAGCTGGGCTAGGGGTAGCGAATCAACAGCTAGAACTCCCAGGAGCTCGAACACGCACTCTAAGGACTGGTGAACTGATTCAACCATTCGCGCTGGACCGTTGCTCACTTTTTGAGCAATCAGCGAAAAGTCAAGGTGGCCGCGTCTAGCGAACCTGTTTGCAGGTTTGTAAGCCGCCACCTGGTCCGATTCCTACCCAAGAGTCAGTAGGACTCGTAGGTCAAGTCAGGTGCTAAAAAAACGGACAAGTGCGAGTCGGACTCGCCCACCGAGGGTTCCGTACAAATAAAGACAATTTTTTTATGACTTAATTACAAATGCATAGTTTTTAGATTTTTTCCTATACTTGTAGCTTGTAGTATAAGCCGGTATTACTTGTCAAATTTCATAGTTCTAGGTCAACAGAAAGTGCCCTATGAATTTTGGTTTCCTTGAGAGTGTCGAAATTTACGCTTTTTGCGGCATAAACGGTCGTATCTTTTTTCACGTTAACTTAGAAGCTTGATTTTTTCACAGCTTCAACGGATATTAATTTTAACTCAATACATCCACGCGTTCCCGAGATAAAGGGCCTTAACAGACAGACAGACGGACAGACAGACAACAAAGTGATCTTATAAGGGTTCCGTTTTTTCCTTTTGAGGTACAGAACCCTAAAAACAACCGATTAAATATAAGCTCCTTCTTTTTCTGAACTCAGTTAAGCTTTTCTTTCTTTTTAGTTAATAAATGTTTCTATCCTTTACATATTGTGCTTCTCGCTTGTTTTTTAACCTTTTGAAGCAGTGTTTAATAAGTACAGTCAGCTTCAAACGTATCAGAACACTTTATTTCTAAGAGTAAAATGTCCAGTTACTTTTGATACTGACCGTGCTGCCTACATCATGACCAGGGATGTTCCGGATATTCGCATCCGCATCTGCGGAATTTCCGCATTTATTAGAGAATCTGCATCCGCATTAAAACGGTGCGGATCTTGTGCGGATGCGGAATGCGGATCTGTGTATATAATATGCTGCAAGAACGAGGCCAAGCGGGAGCGCTCGTGCTATCGCGCGACTGTGTGAATACGTGTCGCGTGCACCTAAACCAAAGTATAAAGACAACCACGTACGACTTCGCCCCGCTATCGCCGCGCCCGCTTCGGCTATTTAACCCTGCATCCCCCTCCTACCTTTTTTTTTTTTTTTTTTTTTTATTCACGATAGGTAAGCATTTGACTTTGATCTCACCTGTTGGTAAGTGAAGATAAAGTCGATGATGGAGCATGCTTACCTAGATACCTTTCCGAAAGATTTACCTATATGGCTGTCGGAAGTGGTCACCGACTGCGATCGAGTGCCAATCTTTCTCTCGCCACTCCGCTACATAAGTCGCGCACATATGGGAAATCTTTCACAGTCCGTGCCGTACAATTATGGAACTCACTGCCAGTGTCCGTGAGGCAATCACAATCTGTTGCATCATTTAAGGAGAAGTTAAAAAAGCTATGGCTTTCAGACTCCTGATTGGAAAGAAGATATTATTACTATTATTTTTTATTTTTATTTCTAGATATGGTTGAGTACTGATTATATGTATATATACGCATTTATTTATTTATTTATTACGATATGTATATATGTAGTTGGATTATAATAATATTTAATATGTATATGTAATTGGTAATATATTATATTTGGTTTTTATGTGTATTCAAAAGTTGCCCTATTTTCTTCCTGTAAGTAAATGACTTAATTTTGTGAGTTTGTCTATCTTCTTTGATATTAGTTATTCTTTCTCATTTGCTCAAAGGTTAGCTGGAAGAGATCCCTTACAGGGATAAGTTCGCCTTTGTACATAACCATTGTTCTTTTTACTGTTTCTGTATGATTTTATGTGCAATAAAGTGTTTACATACATACATACATACTTCGGCCGTTTAGGAGCGCGCAACACGTATTTACACAGACGGACGACGCGCGTCTGTGTGAGTGAACGCCATACTGTGGCAGTCGCGCGCAGTCGCAAATGCTTGCCTGTGGTGCGTCCGTACACGGCGCGCACACATGCGCGCTCCCGATGTACCTTTTGTTCGGAGAAAAACTACCGTATACCGTGCCTAAGCGGCCGAAGTTGAACTTCTTGTTCGTCTTTATACTTTGATATTGGTGTCCGAAGTTTCATAACATGCTGCACAGCGAATTATTATCAGGCTTGCGTTAGTTATTATTTAATCTAGGTCACGAAGTGTTCTAGGAAATGTTCATTTGCCAGCGCCATACAGGTTAACCCTAACAAACATGCTCTTACCAGTAGTTGCTGTACGTCTAGCATAACTGGCCGCGACTTAGTTTCTCGCGCGACAGAGATCACCTATCACTGTCCCACTATATTGAGTGGAAAGAGATAGGCATCGTCCTAATAGAACGCGAATGCGCGATCATCGTAAGTTCGCGCGAATTTTACTCGTACGAACGCGCGATCAAACTCGCGAGGTCGCGCGATTGTCAGTTAGGACACCTATTCGAGTATGTTTGATCGCGCGTTCGTTCGAGTAAAATTCGCGCGAACTTACGATGATCGCGCATTCGCGTTCTATTAGGGCGATGCCTAGCATTTGTCGCGCGACAAAGAGTCGCTTGTCACAGTTGTGCTAGAGGCACTGATGTTGATACTAGCTTAAGCACTTATGTATTAGCGTAAATTATCGTGCTTTTATTTATTAAAGTCAACCAGGATAATTGCGTCTATGGGGCACATACGTCTTTTAAAAATTCCATTAAATCCGAACTCTTTAAATATTTTTACTAAAAAAAACCCGACCGCGGTATTTTTACTAAAAAAATCCGCCATTTTGTTTATTTTAACGAACTTCATACCCAGTGACACTCGCGCCATCATGACGAATCCAATGATGTATCATTTATCAAAATCGGTTGTGCCGTTGAGTAGTTACGAGCGGACACAGGAACGGTCAAACACATTACCCTCCTTTGGGCTTCGCCGCAGTCGGGTAAAAATACTCCTACCCTACCTGCCTGTAAAGTACAGCGATACGACGGCCAACGGCGACAATATGCGATGAAAACGGGGCATGCAAAAATATAATACATATTTAGAAGAAAATAAATAATACATATTTAGAATCAGACTTGTAAAAGAGCCCTTGAGGGCCTACTTGCAGAAATAAACTATTTTATTATTTTATATTTTAGACAAGTTTTGTCAGATATTTACATGTGCCTTGTTTTGTCATTGTAATTGCTGATGATTGTAACCGCTTAGGTTCTCATTGTGAGTAATGTCTTAGTAACTAGCTACTAGACATAAGAACTCAATTAAAATCGTTCTTTCTGACAAGGGGTAAAGTGGTAACTTTTGCTTGATAACAGGCTTTTAATAAACCTTTTTGCTTTAACTTGTTTCGCTTATTGTTTTTTTAAACGAATTTTATATAATTAATGTGTTTGCGTGGTCTCACCCCAATACCTGATCACTCAAAAGGAAAATGAAAAGGGTTCAAAGCATTTTACGACCTAAAAGTTTTCGAATTGAGGTTAAGGTCAGTTGGGGGGTGGATTTCACAGCGTTTCAAACGCCGTCATCACCAATCGCGAAATTTCGACGATTCACTTTAAGAATGTATCCCATTATTTTGATAAAATCCGAAAATAGTACCTACTATTGTCATGTTTTGATCAAAAATTATGTAATTTTTAAAAAGATGTCATCATAATATCGGGATTGGTGATGACGGCGGTTGAAACTCTCTGAAATCCACCCGGGGGCAAGTGCGCCTACGGGGCTACGCCATAGAAAATCTCCACAAGTACAGATATTATACTACAAACGACATCTTACAAACATGCCAATAACTAAAACGGAGATGTTGTTGTTGTCGTTTGTGATATAATATCTGTTCTTTTCGACATTTTCTATGATAGGTGCGTGCGCTTACCCCGTAGGCATTAGAAATTAATTTCATTACTTTAGTTTAATTAAACGTGTTCTTTAATATTAAGTTTGTCCTCTAAATTAAATCCATCAAGTGAAGAATAAAAAAGGACAGAAGAGCGTAGAAGAGCGAAGAAGTTCAGGGTTGAAATGGCCATTACCTCACAGTCACGTGGTCATGTGGTACAACGTGTGATGTGACGTAGTGGAAGTCTCGACCTGGACGTGTTCTACCTTAAAAGAAGAATAAAGAAGATAGAAGAAGGCAGACATTTAAAAAAATTCAGATTTGTGTAAGTAATCTTTTTAGCCGTGTGATTCTACTACTACTTATAAGAAACTATAGTATAAACTTTTACTTAGACTTGATTCGCTTATTGTTTTTTTTTAACGACTTTTATAATATAAAAGTCGTTAAAAAAACAATGATTAATGTGTTTGCGTTTGACCTTGGTCTCACCCAAATAGGTACGTGATGACTCAAAATGAGGTTCTGAATTCGGTTCTATTTTTTATATTGGTTTTTGTTTTTAACCTATCCGGTTTTTTTATAATTCACTAATGTATTTTTTTACATTTACGAATACGAATGCAGATCAGGATGCGAATGTTCGAATGCGAATGCGAATGTTAGGGTAGGTATAGCATTAAAAAGACTTAACTTATTTTAACAAAATCATAACTTACACTTTTGTAATCCATAATCATTTATTAAAAAAAACACGATATAATAAAAGGAAAAATCACCACATAAGTTTAAATCTGCAAAGCAAACTTCGTCAGGTGTGTACAACTTTAAATAGGCAACAGGCTTGGCCACACTCTGCACGGCTCCTTTTTTGAAGTCAAAAAACATAATTGACAACATTTCATATTTTCAAAAGATCTTAATTCGAAAACCATTTGGGTAAAACTGTATTTTATGCTCAAAAAAAATATTTTTGGATTTTTTTTCCCATTCATTTCGGAAAAAATCGTCAATTAGTGTGAACCGGAAGTGTGACGTCATTTTCCCTGCATTATCGAGAGAGACCTTAGTGCTGAAAAGATTAAAAAGTGTATGGTATCCGGTTGTCATTTTCTGACATACTTGCCGTCTGACGTTTATTTGTTTTGAAAATAGGGTACTTTCCTGACAGATCAAATCAGTTACTTTTTATGAATTGTCAAAACGCTCGGATAGTATGAAGTTTCTATGAGAAAAAGCATAATGACGTCATTGTGCTCAAACATCAAATCATCTCCTCATTTATAGCTTTTGGTCTTTTAAAAATCGTTTAAAACGTTAAATAGGTGAATTTTAGTTGATTTTTGCAAATTTTCGTAAGCAGATTTCAAGGCTAGCGTGAAGTAATTTATATTGACTACAGAAAAGTACCCTATTGTTACAACTGCTTAGCGGCTTTAGAAGTTTAATTTTCTTACCGTTGGTTCATTTGCACGTTTTCGAAGACCTTAAAAGACTTGGCACTTTCCCACCGGACTCCGATAACGCATTCAAACATTATTAACTTGGCATTCTTTTACCGGACACCGATTTTTTTCATATAATGAAGACATCAGAAGGTTTTTCTCAGGCTGATAGCACGAATCTGCCGCGTGTTGAAATTATGATGATGGAGTACACATCGGCAATTGATAAATATAATCCAGCCCAAATAAGAGGAGCAAAAGCATCGTTGTCTTCCCGAACTTCCTATGTTGACAACGCTGTAACGCCTGACAGTTATTTTTTTAATCGTAATTGTCGCTCTGGATTCTAGTTTTTTTAAATCGTAATTGTCGCTCTGGATTCTAGTTGGGAAAGTGACGTCATTTTCTACATACGCCCTTTTAGAATGAGCTACTTTTCAAACTGCTATTTTTAATTGAAAAATTGAGTTAAAACGAAAAAGAAAAAATACGGGTAGCTTAAAATTCCACCTATTTTCTATCCAGCTCATAAAATGAAGGAGTAGAAAATTTGAAATAGTGTCAATTATGTATTTTATCATATCATATCATAAGGATATTGGTGTTTTCAGAAACAAGTTTAATATTTTAGAAAATATCATTAGTGTTGTAGAGCATAGGCTTTGGGATGATGAAATGTGTTTATTTTCGTGTTTTTTAACCGGCTTTCAAAAGAAGGACGGTTCTCTATTCGTCTGTATGTTTTTTTTTGTGTGTTTGTTACCCGATTACTCGAAGACGGCTGAACCGATTTTTAAAATACTTTTTTTGTTTCTAAGGGTGTATTTCAGAGGTGATCCCATTGCAACCAAATCAGGATCTGATGATGGAATCTTGGAGAAATCGAGGGAACTCTTCAAATATTACAGGCACACATATACCGATTTTGGTATTTTTCATAGTTTCTCGAGCATTTCTTATTAGAAATGAGTTTCTAGTGTTAACCGACTTCAAAACAAAGAGAAAATTTAATGTAGGTTTGTTCCCCGATTACTTCAAGACGGCTAGACCGATTTGGGAAATTATTTTTTTATTTAAAAGGGTATACCTTCGAGGTAGTCCTTTTGCAACCAAATCAGGATCTGATGATGGAATCTTGGAGACATCGTGGGAACTCTTCATATATTATAGGCACACTTATGGTGATTTGGGTATTTTTTATAGGGTCTCATTCATTACTTATCGAATAGCTTCAGTTGTCGTAACATCCAGTGTTAACCGACTTCCGCAAAGAAAAACGGTATTCAATTTATACGTTTGTTACGAGATTACTCGAAGATGGCTGGAAATTCTTTTTTGTTTGGAAGGGTACACCTCTGAGATTGTCCCATTGATTTGGTTATTTTAAATAGTCTCGACAATTCTTATCGAAATTAGTTCATTGAAAGACGGTTATTTTAATTTTTTTTATTTTGTGGTTATTAGTCTATGAAATAATTACACTTCGTTACAAATTGGCCTTTTTGATTGAGCTCGCGCTCTAGTTGGCTTTAGTCTCATCAAACCCCACCTATAGAGTGAGCTAAATGTTAACGGCTGCTCTCTTCACAAGCTGATGTTTTTTTGGTGATTATACAATAAAATAGTTTGTACTTTTAATGCGAAGGGTTTACTTATTTACCAGTGGTGTGGCGTCAAATATTTTCTTAGTAAAGCCGGAGCAGATTTGGATTACTTTTTCTTCAGCAATAGCAGGTCATATGCTTTAAAATAGGCAAGCCGGTCGGAATCGGGTTCTATAACGCCACGCCACTGCTATTTTATTTTATTTACAAGCTTTTATTTAGTTACACCTGTTCCGATGTTTGTCTGTCAGTCTAGAATTCTAAACATATGTAGTTAATATAACGGTTTGGTGAGAACACATTGATATCTTGTGAGTTTAAAAATGTTAGCCCTCGTTGTATTTAATCTTTTAAGAAGGAAAGTCGTTATCAACAAATATGTTGGCAATTAGAATCCTATTATGTATGTATGTATGTAAACACTTTATTGCACAAAATAAGACAAATTACAGGGTTACAAGATTAAGGTATATGTACAAAGGCGAACTTATCCCTTTGAGGGATCTCTTCCAGTTAACCTTTGAGCAGTTGAGTGATGAGACAAGAGAGATGGTAGACAAACTATTAAGTAGGACAAAGTAAACAAGTAGTCCAACTTCGGTCGTTTAGGAGAGCGCGCGACGTATTCACATGTGTGAGTGCGATCCATACTGGAGGATTCTTACGCATTCTTAAATCTTTGTTTGTAGTGCGTTCGTACACGGCGCGCACACATTCAAGCGCTCGATGTACCTTTTGTACGAAGAATAAATACTGCTATTGATACGATACTAGGATGTGATACGGTATTTGCCGACAGGGGCGGAACGTGCCTGGGGCACGGTGTAGCGTTTCGCTTGTCGGCGGCTACCGGGAACCGACACGAGACCCGGTGGCTTCTTTGTCAATACGACAACGTTGTACTAACGATGTACGTTTCTCACCTTACATTATAGGTATATCAAATTATCGATAAAGTTTTTTTCTAACAAGTTTTTGTCGAAAAAACATTTTACAACCTTTTGTTTTATGTGCAACAGTTTAGACGCACTCTACAAAAAATAAAATAGTGTGAATCCCCAATTATCTACTGGCCACTAGGGTGCTTCATATTTCTAATATACAAATAAAAAAATCTACAAAATATGAAGCACCCAAGCTTTAGGTATATTTTGTAGATTTTTTATTTCTTCCAGGGCACCCCTTCATTTCATTCTAGGACATGAATAAATACCCCTGTTTTTCCTGTTCACGAAGCTTGAAAAAAATACAGATTATATTTGTGATAATTTGCAAACTTTCGCCTGGAGCAAAAATGCTCTTTGTCCAGCATCAACGAGTAAATTTAATGACCACTAACTGAATGAGATTTCCTTAAGTGGCCAGTTATTGATGATCTACCCTATTTGTTAAAATATCGTAATATGGCATATATGGCTGTCCAATGTACATATTACGATATTTCTCTGTCTTATATGTTTCGGTTTTTTTTGACATGATAACGTCTTATAATTCGATGAAGCCGGCTGCACGCACGAAAAAGTGTGACGTCATTTGCCGTTACCTTGCGGGGCCGTTACCTTATCAACTCGAAAAAACAGTAAGCGCCGCAGGATTTCATACATCTTACGCGTTTTTGCGCTAACTAACTTTATCAACTCGAAAAAACAGTAAGCGCCGCAGGATTTCATACATCTTACGCGTTTTTGCGCAAAAGAGGTACTTTATATTATTCCAGCACTAATGTCGTTAAGGCGATAGTTTCTTACAAATTGTTAATAAATTAGGCCTTATTCCCTAAGATACGGCTGTCAAAATCTCTATTGAATGACAAGAGACACTGCTGAGTTTGGCAATAATCTTTAAATTTAAATAGTGGATGCTGCTTTGGCAGTTCCGTTTTACGCCTGCTTTAATCGTAGTTTAAAAATTATTAAAACAAATCTTTGACATTATATTCGTGGAACGGCAGATATTTACACTGGCCACTTAGCCATCATTTTAGCGTGTCAATGTCATTGTAGCAGCTTATTGGGAAAAAAGTCGAAGTCCAAGTCCAAGTCAAAGTCAAAGTCAAAGTCAAAGTCAAAGTCAAAGTCAAAGTCAACGTCAAAGTCAAAGTCAAAGTCAAAGTCAAAGTCAAAGTCCAAGTCCAAGTCAAAGTCAGGGTCAAGGTCAACGTTATCACGTTCGACTATCGTCAGTAAACCGACTTTACAGACAACCGATTTTTTTTATTTAGAAACTGACGAACTCGCTCGCTAGCCTTATTGGGCATAGCGATTATCGGCGTTCCCTGGGGTCGAACCAGGTCGCTAGCCGGACCACCCTGAGTAGGTATATTTTTCGGTCTTTAATAATAGGGTTCCGGTGGTACACTTTGGATACGGAACTATCCTGCGATACCTACACATTTATATAATGGCCAGCTGGCAGCTTTTCTCTTTTGCTTACCATTCAGCACTATCTTGGTTAAGGTACGGCTATTGCGATAACAGCCGTTACATTCCAAATAGTTCACGCATAATAACCCTAGCATCTGATCGCCACTTATCATTGATCTCAGCTTACGGCCCGGCCACGACATCGGCTATAAGGACCGATACAGACAGTCGGCACAGTATAATAGAAGTAATACTTCTTCCTACATGAGGTACATCGAGCGATTGAATGTGTGCGCGCCGTGAACACACTACAAGCAAAGAAATAAGAATGCGTAAGAATGCTCCAGTGTGAATCGCACTTACACAGACGTGCTACCGCGCGTCTGTGTGAATATGTGACGCACACTCCTAAACGGCCGAAGTTGAACTACTTGTTCGTCTTTATACTTTGCAGTCGGTGTGCAGCCGGGACATGCAAACCCGGTATATTTTTGTATGGCTAATACCGAGAACCCGGTATTGGCCGGTATGGTACCTATTACATGCCCTAGCTGGTACAGTTCGTCTGTATCGGCCCTTAGTGGGAGCGAGAAGTCTGGTCTGCACTCTCTCGCTTCCACCTATGGTCAGCGCTCGCCGATGCGCTCGCCACTGTCGTTCGCCGCTGTCCTTCACTACCATCGTTCGCCGCCGTCGTTCACCGACGTCGTTCGCCGCTGTCCTTCGCCGCCGTCGTTCGCCGCCGTCGTTCGCCGCCGTCGTTCGCTGCCGCCGTTCGCCGCCGAGGCCGTGGCCAAGCCATTAGAGATTTCAACATTGACGGACGTGTAGCCACTATAGCTGCGGGGTTAATGTAGCCAATCGTTTGAGGACTCTTTATCTAACTGGATACCTTTTAGATACCAAATTATACCTTTATCATTGCACCGTGAATTCGCTTGTCCTGCGACAAATATTAAATCGGGTTGGACTAACTTTTTAAGAGGGGTTTCTATTTTTTTTTATTTTGATAGTTCTCGTCATAGAGATCTAGTACCTAACTACAATCCTTCCACTGTAATTTCGGCTCATTTTTTTTAAATAAGTGACATGACAGTTGAATATTTAACACATAGGATTAGTGCTAGTAAGATTTAATACGATTGGCTGAAACAAATTAACTTACTAATTCTTACTGATTTTAATATATAAATAATCATGGAGAGGATTGGCTTAGAGCACTTTCAAATAAAACATGGAAAACATTAATTTTGATTGAATGTTTAGTTAGATTAAAAATTCACACACAGACACAACATAACCCGACAGAATATTTACAACAGTACCTAGCTAGAATAGCGCAGGGACAACAGCCCATTCACTCTCATCTATGAGAGCAGGCCTCTGCCCAGCCGTGGGATGTAAGTATATAGATTGATGATAAACGGCATTAGTATGCCTTTCATTTCGAAAACAAGCACTGTCCGGTTCCGGTCCGGTCTGAGAAGCCGTGTTACAATCGACTCCTGCGCAGATTAACAGCGGCGTTATCCTGTTATCAACAGCTCCATTAACATAACTGGCTGCTGAAACAAAGCCGCGCTAGGGCCGGGAAAACACGGCGATTAAAACGCTCGACATCAGTCGTTAGCTCGAAAGAATTAATCTGGGTCATACACGCCGGTGAACATACGTACGTAGTGTCGTCGAACATCTGTTAGAAAAAGCCGCCACTGCCATATTTTTCACATGTACTAAACTTTGTTAAACAGTTTTGAGTTGACATTTAACTCGAGTTGACGAGACTGACATTCTGCCGACTCTCGAAAAAATCCTATGTCATGTTCTTATGGAGTAAACTTCATCAAACAGTCTTATTCCGATAATTCACTCGAGTTGTAAAACACTACACCGGGCTTACGCTAGAAAAAAGCCCAACGAGCTATATATTCTTCGTCAAAAAGTCTCGAGTCGACACATCTCTCGAGTGGTTCAACGAGTGCCGGCCACCACTCCGCCGAGTTCCGCTTAGAAAAAAACCCACACATCCCTATTCTTCATCAACCGATCGAATCAAGCGGTTCAATAAGCGCTGGACGACACAAGACTTAAAAAAAGCCTCTACAGTTATACATATTTTTACCCGACTGCGGCGAAGCCCAAAAATGTTTGACCTGTATGTATGTATGTATGTCCGTTCCTGTGTCCGCTCGTAACTACTCAACGACACATCCGATTTTGATAAATGATACATCATTAGATTCGTCTTGATGGTGCGAGTGTCACTGGGTATGAAGTTCGTTAAAATAAACAAAATGGTGGATTTTATGCAGTTTCAAATTGCGCCGCGGTCGGGTTTTTTTAGTAAAAATGTGGTTATTTGTCAAAAAGTCTCGAGGCGACACACCGGCCAACACTACACACCAAGCCTCGTATAGAAAGGAGCCGCTGCGACTACATTCTACCACTATTGTGGCTATCCGGTAGATCTACCCCTAATTACGGAATACTGACCAGAAGTTAATTAGATGTCAAAACGTGGCGGTTAATTTACACCAATAACCAGATTTAATGCTGCGAAACTACACGTATTTACAATATTACAAAGTTGTAAAACGAAATGTCTGTACTTCATTGGAAATAGCTTGATTAAACTATTAATATTGTAAGTGAGTAGACATTCAAATAACCTGTCTCAGTAATTTCAATCAAACTAAATACTGATTTAAACTTTTACAATTTTTACAGATTATTACCGGGACTTAATAAAAAAACATAATAATTATGATACCTCAATGTTTCGAACGTGTCGTAACGTTCATGGTCGCGAAGGGACTAAACATAGGTATCCTGTTCTGATTATCTTTATAGCAGTAATCTATTTTCAGCGTCGCGAAGGAACTAAATATATCTAAGTACAATTATCCTTATAGCAGTAGCCTATCTTCCGGATCCTATTGACAGCTAGTATAGTACATTACACAACTAGGGTGGTAAAACAAAGAAAGGCCGAGATCGCAGACATTTGCGGCCCGAGCTGCAAGCGAGGGACGTAAATATGCGATCGAGGGCTTTCTTTATTACCTCCCGTGTTGTGTACATCATTTTATGTCTACACTTGGTCAGAAAGCGGCTCTTTCCGTACGCGTAGCGTGCGGAAAAAGCCACTTTATGGCCAGGTGTGGCATAAAAGATATACCTTTTTTTAAAACGACACACATTGCTTTCAACACATCTACGTGAACATTTTTCATTGTTATTTTTCAATTTAAAAAAATAGCGTGAATTGTCCCGTAAGGGTCGCGGCGCGCCGGGGTCGAACATGGAAAGTTAATTTGCTAACGAGATATTTTTGGCGCCGACGTCATGGCCGTCGCGGTCACGTGGAAATATGGCCTTAGGGTTACACAGAAATATATTGAGGTAGAAGGAAAAAAGTGTATGTACCTCGCGTGCTAAAAAGAAGTGGCGGCGACCTAATTTGCACGCAGCTAACTTCAGTTGCGTCAATATTAGTATCAAATTTGAAAATCTGATACCTCCAAATGAAATGGAAAATTTATGTTACTCTTATCATCACATTATATTTATGTATATCATCACTAAATTACACTTTTGGCGTCAAACGCCAAGCGAAAAACGTTACGATCAAAATACATAAAGTCAAGTGCAGAACGACGGAATCCATAACATTTTTTATCATAAGATTTTAATATGTACGGTCTAAATTCATTACGATTATAATGTATAGTGCTGAATATATGTAAGGTTCAAAATACATACAGCCAAATTATATAAATAACTATAAAATTCAGACGCTTGGTCTCCTCAGAATCGTTTAAGCAGTTATAGTGCGACTCTTCCCAGGTGAATTTTTCGCTTCGAGCCCTAACCTTTCAAACAAAGGCCATTGTATCGCCAGGCGCTACAAGCTAGTTACAATAGAAGCCATTGTATCTATTATGGCAAAGCTGCCATAATGGATACAATGGCCTTTGTTTGAAAGATTAGGGCTCGAAGCGAAAAATTCACCTGGGAAGAGTCGCACTATAACCAAAACCTATATTTAATATGACTTGTAATGGAAAATATCTGGTACAAGAGACATTTCATCTTAGTCCTCATCCTCAGGTAGCTGTTATTGTAGCAGCTGGTCTATGGGCGATTGGGCGGCGATCACCAGCAATTACTATCAGACGTGTCGACTACTCGTTTGTTCCCTCATGGTTTTAAAGACCATGATAGTTCCCCAATTATTTTGTCGATTCGATTTTTTATGGAATTATCATATTAATTTTGTACTTAGATATAAATCTTTCGACCAATCGTGTTGTATGTCTTTCGAACGTCACCACAACAACAACACAACAAATATTATTCATTTAGATTTTGGACATTCTAGCCATAATTATGTGTATCGAGCTTATGACATTCGATCTTATGTAGATTTTTTGCTACATAACCCTTATTTAGTATCTTGTTTGCGTATTGGCTGGTACCTATAAAGATCTAAGAATATTTATAAATATTTAGGTGTCAAACTTGACATGACATAATTACTATAGTTCGTACCGGATAAAAATAGACTCTAGAGGGACACAGAAGCAGAGATTCCAAACATTTTCGGTGAAGTTGTAACGATATTTATTTGATGTAAAATTATAAGACAGTTTGTCAAACCATAGAATAAACTTTCATTTCTTCTTCGCGATGGTCGTGACAATGCACGTTAGAGCAAACGCCTCTTCCACTGCCCCACAGAATCACTCATATTGAACGTTACACATAACTATTCACCAATTACTTAGGAATAACAAACTATAACAGAAACAATATACAATTAAAACAACATACAAATTCGATATAACTATTTGATAGTACAATACAATAATGACAGCTCTGACCTGTCTCATATATTGAGTGTTGCGTATCTCTGGCTCTTTGGGTATTTTACAAGGACATTTTTTTATTTTCAGCCAACCAAAAAGTATGGATATAATCAATATTTTATTTATGAGCATCTACTTTAGAAATGTCATCTATTGGATTTCAACCAAAAACCGGCACTACAAATAAACTTTTTTTTCTTCTGTCTATTCCTATACGAAACAGACTGTACACGCATAAGATAAGCAAACGTTCATAATAGTTATTTTAAAATAATCTTTTAACCTAAGGCTTTCCTCCCAGATGCAGCATAGTAATTTAAAATAATATCTTCCTGGAAACTCCTACGTTATTTTTATTATAACTTCACAGGATTTTATTATAAACGTTCAACAACATTTCTATTTTTGTACAGGAAGAGTTTTATTACAAAAATTCTTCCTGTTATCTGAACTTCCTTGAAAGGAATGATCGTTTATTATTAAATGAGAAATGAGAATGTAATATTGTCTTCGTGTTCTTGCCTTTCAATAGAAGATCGTTCACAGAACAAAATAAATGTAGTACCTATCAGTAAGAATCTATATCTTCTTACGAAAGTTATAGGAGTATTTGTGAATATTGAATTTTACAACAAACAGAACTAACATTCCAGGACTTTTCCGAGATTAATAGTGATCTGGAATGAACTTCCTTATAAGATTTTCCTATTGCGGTATAATATGGAATTTTTAAGAGGGTTTTATAAAATTTATTTGAGACCGGCAACGCATTGGTGCATCTAGTGTTGCAAATGCCTATAGACGACGGAAACTACTTTACATCAAGTGGGCCGTCAGCCTGTTTGCCAGTGTAAGGAAATAAAAAAAGATGATTAGGAATTACCAAATGCACAAAGCGATAGTTATAAAGACACCAAATTTTTTTTTGTATCGTCTAAAAATAGATACTCATTTCAGGTCATAAATTAGTTAGGCACTTCCAGCTGTCTTACAGCTTTGTTCTTATGACCAAACATAGTAAATTTGTTACCATTTTCAGTGCAGGCATCATGGTAGAATGGCATAGCAGTGAACAGTTTCTATTTAAAAGATTTATTATAGTTAATATCGTTGATAATTATCTCTAACATACACACACATTTACTTTGTGGCATTAATTAAGCTGAGTGGCGACCTTTTTAGCATTTTTTTATATATTAATTTTGTATAGGTTTTAGTAAGTTTGTGCTAAATAAACGTTTTCTTCTTCTAATTAATAATTTTGATTGTAATTTCTCACTCCTATGGCACTGTCGTGATGTCTGCAGTGAATTGGTGGTCGGTGCTAGCAATCTTCTTGCAGATCTGTAAGCCAGAAGAAAACAAAAGCCTGACTTTGGCTACGAGTCCTAGACACTTGAGCAAAAATCTAAGGAGATTTCTGCTCAAGTGTCTAGGACTCGAAGCCAAAGTCAGGCTTCTGTTAGCCGAACTTGAAGTCTCGAAGAGTTTCCCAAAACTCTCACCTATGGCGCTGTCAACGTGGCACTTGAGAGTGCTCCCGCGGCGGCCAGTCGGCGACATGTGTATGGGACTGCCACAGTTCTTTGTCCTTGTAAACGTTGTGTTTTAATTATAAACTACTAGCATTTTCCCGCGGCTTCGTCCGCGTTGTTCCCATTATTGTCCCAAAGGAACTCTTTACCGGGATATAAAGTCCTATATTTCAATCCAGGACTTTGTCTACATACATGCCAAAATTTTAGCTTGGTCCCTCGTTGTTACCTCGTTATTAGGTAACAAACATCCAAACATTTTCACAAACTTTCACATGTATAATACTTACCTATTAGTGGGATTTATATATGTACATTTTTAATTAGGACCACTTCAAAAAATAAAAGGGTGGCCGTCTGGTTGCATAACAACTATTGCCATATTATTGATTGTCATAACAGTTTAAGCATAAAGTTGATGTTCATATATTTTTTTGGCATAAATTGTCCTATGGCATAATTGTTCCGTGTCATAATTATACGGAGTCATAATTGGTTTAACCATAAGGTAAATTGTCATACATTTATTTAGTCATAATATTGATGATTATAAGTTGTTTTTGTAATAATTGTAAATTTCATACATTTATTAAGCCATAACATTGATGATTATAAGTTGTTTTAGTAATAATTGTAAATTTCATACATTTATTAAGCCATAATATTGATGATTATAACAATCGTATAGCATAAATTTTGATAATGGACTTGCGATGGTTCTTCAAAAAAGAAACGATTTATATTATTGAAGTATTTTTAATTTGTACTCTTTACACAATTTAGTGACCTCACACAGAACCAAATCGCTGCCAGAAAAGTGGGTTAGGTTAGGTTAGAACTGTTATCTCACCCATAACCGAATCGCTGCCAGAAAAGTAGGTTAGGTTAGAACTGTTATCTGACACATAATCGAATCGCTACCAGAAAAGTAGGTTAAGTTAGGTTAGGTTAGAACTGTTATCTCACACATAACCGAATTGCTGCCAGAAAAGTAGGTTAGGTTAGAACTGTGACCTCACACAAGACCAAATCGCTGCCAGAAAAGTAGGTTAGGTTAGGTTAGAACTGTTATCTCACACATAACCGAATCGCTGCCAGAAAAGTACATTAGGTTAGAACTGTGACCCAACATAAAAGAGAACTTTTAAAAAAACTTTTAAAATTAGGTTTATGCGTTTAGCAATTTATGTATTTCCTTAGTATGGTTAAAGTGTTGTATGAGTAACCCATGTATGCCCATTATAAAGTATGCCTGAATAAATGTATGCATATCAACTATATGCCCATTACACGGTATGTCCATAAATATTATGATTAAAATCGTTATGCGCATAAATGTATGACTATTTACGGTTATGCGTAATGATGAGTATGATGAATCCTCGTATGCGTATCAAAAATATGACCTTAAACTTTATGCAACCCGACCCAAAATAAAAATAAGCCTCCACTGAAAATACTAACAAAACTATGTCTACTTAGATGTTATGTTTTTTACTCAGTATGTTAGCGTTAAATTATTCAAACGATTGCACCTCTAAAAACAAAGGCTGCCTTCCGCCACGTCCGCTAGGGAGCAGCCCTCATGCCTGTAGGGTAATTCATAAATTCACCGCAAATCGCGTCCTAAATATAGTTTGACCCGACTATATTTAGAACTAGTAATAATAGTTCATAATCCGGGTTAATATATGCCGCTTCGCTCAATGCTTCAACCTTGACGGACCAGCAGTATTTACTAATTTATCTACATTCATATCATAAATCCTCTATTATGCGTAATCTTTGCATAAAGCAAAAAAAAGTTGATTCACCCACAAAATGGGAAACGAGAAATAGACTACTAAACTATCATTAAATTGACATGCTTTACAAAAAAAACGAACTCACAGAAATGTAAAAAAATCTGTGAATCACATAATATACCTTAAAAACTAAAATTAAAACAATTTTTCTTACAGATGTATGTGGTCTCTAAGCGTCAAAACATTGGCAAGTACAAAGAAGAGATGATCTATCTATCAGCCACGGGCGTCCACTGCTGAACATAGACCTCCCCCTTAGACCTCTATAGAGTGCGGTCCTGTGCAGTCTCATACTCCGACTCCCTGCTACTCTCAAGAGGTCTGTCCACCGAGGCTGGGGCCGCCCTACACTGCGCTTGCCTATTCGTGGTCGCTATTCTAGGACTTTACTGCTCCTACGGTTACCTATCCATTCCCCGGGCTATAGGGCCTGGCTACAGCAACTTCAATCGAGCAATCCTGCGAGCTTTGGTAATAAAAAAAAAACAAAAAATAAAAACCGACTTCCAAAAACTTAAACTAAAAACCAAAAAATAATATGTTAATTACCCCAAAGAAATGGATAATTAACGATTCATATATACATATACAGATATTTATAGTTTTTTACCTGTTATTTTTGAAGTTGGTGCCTGCCACGCAAAGCTGGCTGTGTTGAGCTCCTTAGCTGGCACCGACTTCAAAAATAACAGGTTAAAAACTATAAATATCTGTATATGTATATATGAATCGTTGATTATCCATTTCTTTGGTTTTTAGATTAACTTTTTGAAAGTCGGTTTTTATTTTTTGTTTTATAAATTTACTTTACTTTAAAAATTTTACCGGCGCTGGAATAATATTGTTTTAACCAAATAAGTAGACGTAAGTTTATTTAGTTAAAAAAGAAAAAAAATCCAAATTGGTCTAGACGTTTTCAAGTAACCGAGGAACAAAACTACATAAAAATTGCTCTTTGTCTTGAAGTCGGTTAAACTGGAAACTTATTTCTATTAAGATCTGCACGAGAAAGTAAGAAAAATACCAAAATCGCTATATGTGTGCCTATGATATTTGAAGAGTTCCCTCGATTACGCCAAGATCCCATCATCAGATCCTGATTTGGTTGCAATTGGTCTACCTCGGAGGTATAAATAAATAAATAAATATTAGGGGACAATCTTACACAAATCGAACTAGTCCCATAGTAAGCTCAATAAGGCTTGTGTTATGGATACCAGACGACGATATATTTCATAGATACAAATACTTAAATACATAGAAAACATCCATGACTCTGGAACAAATATTCGTGCTCATCACACAAATAAATGCCCTTACCGGGATTCGAACCCAGGACCTCGTGCTTCGTAGGCAGGGGCACTACCAACTAAGCTAATGCGGTCGTCTACCCCAGGTTATACCCTTTAAAACAAAAAAAGAATTTTCCAAATAGGTTCAGTCGTCTTCAAGTAATCGGGGAAGAAACCTAGATACAAATTTACTCTTGTTTTGAAGTCGGTTAACTCTAGAAACTTGTTGCTAATAAGAGATGGACGAGAAATTACGAAAAATACCGAAATCGCTATATGTGTGCCTATAATACTTGAAGAGTTCCCTCGATTTCTCCAAGATTCCATCATCAGATCCTGACTTGGTTGCAATGGGACCACCTCGGAAGTCTACCCTTTCAAACAAAAAAGGAATTTTCTAATTCGGTCCAGCCGTCTTCAAGTAATCGGTTAACAAACACACAAAAAAAAAGACATACAGACGAATTGAGAACCGTCCTTCTTTTGGAAGTCGGTTAGAAACTAGTTTACAGAACAAATCATAAAGCGGACGAGATTTATTTTGAGTTGTGACTGTTCTGAGTTACCCTACTGATAGGCTTGATTTACTACATCAATATAATATGACAGAGCTCAACATTTCATAGGGTTAGGGTTCGATATCTTTAAACTGCATGTTATGGGCGCAATTTTTCATTTGTGACGAATTATGGAAAAGATAAAACATGCGTAGGTAAGTACATTTATGCTTATCAGTTTATGCTTTCTTTGCATCTTTACTGCCCTATAAGGATAGAGGGGACATAGTTTTGCACTATTTTAGATGTTTTTCGTAAACTAACTGTTACTGAACTATTTAATGTTAGCGGTACACGAACGAGAAGAGTAGACGACACTATATTATGACGGTGACAGTTGTTTTTGTATTGTTTAGCAGTTGCGTGGCGTTCATAGTGAATCTCCGGTTTGCCATAATTAAGGCAAAATAACAGAATTTAAATATAATTAATTAGAGAACCAAGAGAACATTATTTTTTGGCTCTAGTCAAAATGCATGAATGCTGCTCCGACTCGTCCAATAATTATGTTATTTTATTATATTTTCTATTGCTCATAACTTTGCCGATGAGTGTGGAATTGGGCTATTACTCCGTTGAACTTAAGTTTGCACTTAGTAAACTATGTGACCTCATAAACACCAAGTGCAATCTAAACTCAACCGAGTAGTAGTGTATTAATCAGACGGGGAATGCAGCGGTGACCATCCATCGCAGCGCGCCCCCGGCTTCGCTCGTGAATGCAACTAATTGCTTAGATCCTTTCAAGTCATAGGCGGTTTGGGGTCTTCTAAACATAAGTGATATACCGATGTTCTTACATGACAGGTAGGTAAATAATTAAATATTTGTTCACACCTCCTATTCAGAAAAAAGTATTTTGCTCCCTCATAAGAAGGATCAAAGTAGCACTTTTCTGTTCAAGGACAACAGGGTATTTTTAGTTTGAACCCACTTAGAATATGCCATACCATAGACTTAAATTACACACCGAGGGCGGTATAATAAGGAATGGCCCAGATCACAGGTGTTTGCGGTCTGAGCCGCAGGCGAGGGCCATAAATATAATATGGAAGTGGTATTTTCGCCTCGTCCGTAAAAAATAATAATTGTTTAATAAAATAATAATAGACTATACATTTGACAATTTATAGTAACTATATATTTCGTTATTTTGGTAGGTAGCGTTTGTATTTGAATTTTCCTCATAGTCGGTGTGAAAAGCAGTATGTGTCACTCGGTAGCAAAATTATTTTCACCTCGGGCGTTAACACTTGAATCCCTCACTACGCTCCGGATTATACTTTAGAATCCCTCGCTACGCTCGGGATTCTATAGTATAATCCTTCGCTTCGTTCAGGATTCAATATACGCCCTCGCCGTAAATACATAATTTTGCTCCCTTGTGACACAATCTACTATTATTGCCTTAACCTTAAAGCACACAAAAAGGTAGTAAGTGGCGTAGACTTGGGGGGCATACGAGCTTTTTTTGTGTAAAATGCGGAAAGGGTAATTAGGGCGGCAAAATTTTTTTTAGCTCCGGGCGGCTGATACCCACGCTACGCCACTGGGTTAAAGTACACAGTGGGTGGCTCGACTTCGGCTTCAACGGAGCGTAACCGATGGAGGCAGTTGGTTGACGGAATCAAAAGGAGTCACGGTCCTGAGCAGTGAGGGAATGATAGAGAAGAGAAACAGCTCGGCACCGGAACGGCACCGCCTCACCTCATCGTTTCGCCGTCAACCATACGGAAGCATGTAACGGAATCGAATTGCCACGTCTGAGCTGTCTGTTCAAAAGATACAGCCCTGTGACAGATGGACAGCGGAGTCTTAGTAACAGGGTTCCGTTGGTAACTTTTGGATACGGAACCCTAAAAAGGTACGGTCGCCAATAAAGAAGCTTATCTTAAGCAAGGGTACAAAATACGAAAAACTTGATACCGGTGTTCAGAATCCCGAATGTTTAAAATTCCGAATTGATTTAAATATAATATTTATTTAAATAATGTGAGGTTTCGGGTGTTCCCCTTAAGAATTTTTTTTTGACAGCAACTTATAATAACCTATCACTATAATCTATGGATCACCGCTGCGTGTTATCAACTTGCGCCAGCGCCGGGGAGGCGTGTCGCCGGGTGCTTTAAATCCTATCAAAAAGGATTGTACAAGTGATTGGATGCAATTTATCAAATGCACTCTGATTTGTTTTGTTTTCGCGTTGTTTTCAGTTATGACTAGCTAATAGATTGATAGCGGCGAGTGGGATTATGTTTCGTGTTTTCAAATGGTGTTGTTTTAGAATTCTGTATGTAAGTTTTGTATGAATATACTTAGCTCGAAGAACCGATTGCCGATGGGGCGTAAAGGTGTGCCGCGTGGGTCGGCTCCTCACATGACGGTCTGACGACTTAAACCAGGCTTATTTGTTAACTCTACTTTTATAGTACATTACACAACTAGGGTGGTAATACAAAGAGAGTCCGAGATCGCAGATATTTGCGGCCTGAGTTGCAAGCGAGGGGCGTAAATATGCGATCGAGGGCTTTATTACCTTCCGTGTTGTGTACATCATTTTATGTCTACACTTGGCCAGACGCGCCACTTTATGGCCAGGTGTGGCATAAAAAAGGTTTTAATATCTTTGAGAAAACTCATTAGTTAACGGTTCAAATTTTCATACACAATATTATGTATAGGGATTTTGTGAAAATTTTAACCGGCTATATGTTAATTAGATATGTCGTAAGTTTAATTGAGTGCAGACAAACTTTTAATTTGACTCGATTGAAATTAAAAAGCTAACACGAAAAGTGACTTATTTAGCATGATTTATACATCTGTCCTGTCCCGGCGAATTTTGTTCTGCCACCTCAGAAATTTTAATTTGTTTGATTGTTTAATAGTTATTCTGTTATTTGGAGCAGAGTCAAACCCAAAAAATCATAAAAATCGGTTCACCCGTTCTCGAGTTATACATGGTGTAACTAAGTAACCCGAATTTGTATTATGTTTATGAGACATGGTCACATTCAAACACCACTAGTTAATCATACATTGAGACGTTTTTAGGGAATAGTTTGGGTTTAATTCTTGTAAATTAAATTATCATTTCCTTGTGCACACATATCAACCAACATTCAGATCCCTCTCTCCAGCCTCTTTAGTGCCTTATCAAACTTGCGATTTGCGGGCGGGCTATTCTTCAGAAATATTTCTGCGACTCATTCATCTGTTCCCATACATTTAGTATGAAAAAGGGCCAGATGAATGAGGTGACCGCAGACATATTTCTGAAGAAATGCCCGGGCGAGCTGCGGGCGAGTTTCCATACAAAACTACCTGAACGACATTTGTATGGAACTTTGTTTCTAACTAACCCACAAATAGCAAGTGTAATAAAGTCCTTAGAATGGCATTTTTAGTTATTATTATATAGTTCCAGCCAAGCTCTACAAGTTAACCAAAAATGCCATTCTAATAGGCGGAACCTTCTGAATATTTGTGGCCGAGGACGCCAATTATAGGACAACTTTTAATTCCGTATTGATTCCGTATTGTATCGCTATATATTCATATTGCTGGGACCTTTTTGATATTAATATATAAATAAACTAGCATTTTCCCGCGGCTTCCTTTCCTCTCTCCCAAGGGAACTCTTTAATGGGATATCGTAGAGTCCCGTCACAAACTTTTAACCCCCATTTCAACCCTTTAGAAGAGGAATCTCGAAAAAACGGTGAAACCACTTTTCATTTATTTTAACGAAGAGTCTAAACATGAAGTTTCAAACCTCTTACTTCAAAAATCGTATACTCTCCATACAAATTATGAACCCCTATTTAAACCCCTTAGGGGGTGAATTTTGAAAAATCCTTTCTTAGTGCACGCCTAGACCTTATAAGGAACCTACGAGCCAAATTTGGAATTTATAAGACCAGCGGTTTGGGCTGTTCGTTGATATGTCAGTCAGTCAGTCAGTTTCTTCTTTTATATACCTATATTTAATATTTAGATATTGTGGTGGGGACAATCTTACACAGATCGACCTAGCCCCTAACTAAGCAATGCTTGTATTAAGGGTACTAGACGACGATATACTATACTAAATATAGATAAATATATATTTAAACAGATAGAAAACACCCAAGACTCAGGAACAAAAACTCGTGCTCATCACACAAATATTTGCCCTTACCAGGATTTGAACCCGGGACCTCTAGCTTCGTAGGCGGTGTCACTCCCGACACACACGTGTCGTCTATTGAGTGGTACCTTTTCCATTAGACGTAGGTATATTTACTACCAAAATCATTATTTAAAGAAGGTAAAGAAGATTAGCATTCACGCAGGGGTAACAAACCGGGGGCTAATGAAAACGGGAACCCAGAAAGGGTCCATTAAAGTAATAATTACGCTCGTGCCGCGCCCCTGGAGTGGAGACCCCTGCAGGGTATAATTCACAACTTCATTGTCAATTTAATCCATGATACGATTTGACCTGTGAACTTGCAAAAAAATCTGCCAAGTGCTTGTTGGCTTCGTACACGAAGGGTTCCATACCACCGTCGAGCAAAAAGTCACCAAAAAACACGTTTTTAGGGTTCCATAGCCAAAATGGCTAAAAAGGAACCCTTATAGTTTCGTCATGTCCGTCCGTCCGTCCGTCCGTATGTCACAGGCATTTTACTCAAAAACTATAAGACGTATACTGATGAAATTTGGAATAAAGATGTCTTGTAGATGTCGCTACTAAGTTTGGTAGTTAAATATTAAAATAAAAAATCTAGGGGGGGCACTCCATGCATGTAACAGAAGCTAAAAAAATTTTTTTTTCAGTAAACATAACGTGAGATACATAATTCGATAGTTCTTTTAAAAACATTATAAGGCTTTTATGTACTTTTTTTTGTTTAAGTGAATACTTTCGGAAATAATCGCTCCCCCCCCCCCCCCTTTAACTTTTAAACCGTAAATCCAAAAAATATGAAAAAAATCAGGAAGGTAACGCTTAATAAATACATTCAACGAAAATTATTTTGAATAGTAAAGAATAAGCCGTTTTGAAGTTATTGCCGAAAAACTTCTCAACCAAAAGGTCTTAAGTGCCATTGATTTACACGGCATTTTTTGCATGGCATGGCACTTTTTGCCAGTTGTTTATTTTTAGTTTTATTTCTATCTGTAGCATTTCCTTATAGATACGGCTATGGAACCCTACACTGAGCATGGTCCGACATGCTCTTGACCAGTTATTTGTATACTACCCTTCTTTATTTTTAGCTTTATTTTGTTTTTATTATTGGTTGTTATAGCGGCAACAGAAATAGGTTGATATTCTCTGAAATTTCTAGTCTCTATCTATTACGGTTCAAAAGGTACAGCCCTATGACAGACGGACAGACAGACAGGCGGACAGCGGTAATAGGGTTACGTTGGTACCTTTTGGGTACGGAACCCTAAAAAGAGTGCGTAATCTGTCTATCTATTCCGGTCTATCAAAGTTGAAGCGACGAGAACCTTCATATATTGACCTCCGATTGCGAGCTTTTATTACTAGTTCACGGGTCCAATTATATTAGGGACGCGATTGGTGACGAAGTTGTCAACAACCCCGCTGAAGTGGCGACCCCTGTTGCATAAACTTGCTTTACTGTTTTGGTGTGTGGTGCTCGCTACTTCTGTCAGAGGTGTGATACTCGTTCACGGCGCCACCGGCAGGGCGAGACGAGACGAGACGAGGATTGAATTGAAATTTGTATCAAGTTGCGCGATGCGCGAGGAGAGGATTGAAAACTTCATACAAATTTCAATTCAATCCTCCTCTTGTCTCGTCTCGCCCTGCCGGTGGAAAACCACCTTAACTATGATCCCAACGGTCTGGCTGAACGGCGGACTAGGGCTGCGTTTCCACCAGGTAGCGGAGCGGTGTGCGAGGAAAATGTGCGCCTCGTCTCGTCTCGCCCTGCCGGTGGAAAACCACCTTCATACCGGCCTGTTCAAACGGGGAAGACACATATAAAGCGGTAAGATGGGCAGGGTCGATGACCTTTGTAGCAAACAAGCGCGTAGATGGCCATTTTTAAGGTTCAGTACCCAAAGAACAATTTTTAGCCACCACAAAATTACGGGAGGTTGAAAATGGGCTGAATGGCTTCGTGTATAGTAATTGTCCGTTCAACTGGGCTAATGCTGTTAACGAATACAATGCCATTGAGCGAACAATGCCATTGAGAGAATACAATACCACAAATTAACAATTTTATAAAGGATGGTATGGCCGTGTCTTTGTTTTGCTCGACTTGGTGGGTACTGCCGTGCCCCCAGATACAAACAAAACACACTATAATAGCAGTAATTTTTCTATCTACAAAAGGTACATCGCGCGCGTAAATGTGTGCGCGCCGTGTACGAACGCACTACAATCACAGTTTTCAGAATTCTCCAGTATGGGTCGCACTCACACAGACGTGCTATCGCGCGTCAGTGTGAATGCGTTTCGCGCTGCTAATCAGCCGAAGTTGGATTACTTGTTCATCTTTATACTTTGAACAGAACGCTGACGCGCGCTCTTTGTCGACTCATAAATTAAACTTGCACGTTTGGTCAAAAAAACGAGTCGAACTATACAACTTTCTGCTTTTGAAGTCGGTTAAAAACTAGAAACACATAAACATGTCAAGTTAAAATACTGTAGTTCCTATTCTGCATAGGGTTGTCCCGTAAAGTGTGGTGTCGGCGCCAGGCGTCGAGACGCCGTTGCCGCGCGACGCCAATCGATACCCTCCATTCACAGCGGGATCGTTTAGGGCTGCCACAAGTTAACTCCGACTGGGCTCAGTGAATCAATTGTGCAACGGAACGTAACGTCATCATTTACACACCCATGTAATGTAGGTAATACGGGTAGCGTTTTAGTAAGTACATCTTAATTTTACCGCCCAAAATTTTATATTTTATGACCCTACATGCTCAATACAGCTACTTAATCTACAATTACCATTTATTAAACGAAACGAACATTCTAAATTAAACATGATTTCATCTTGATTAAAACTACATTATATTTTAGGGAATATACAAATAAAATAAAATAAAAAAAGAAAGAAGAGAAGATTTATTTCTTTCTTTCTTAGAAATAAAATAAAAGGAAATCATTTTAAAGTATATACATGATATACCTGGATCGACTCGTAATTTTCCTGCATCTTAATTTTAGACACAAAAAAACCTCATGCTGGTAACCCTATTGGAACCCCTAGAAGATTTCCGCGCTGCAGCATTTCGCGGGTTGAACGCTCTCCGACGTAAGTGATTATACGTCACTCATGTAATCATCGAGTGTCGATACGCACCGGAGAGGAGGGCTGCATTGTCATGATGAAATGCTGTATCTCTATAAGGAGTCTATACAAAGATATAACATTTTGGCATGACGTGGCACCTCTGCCAGTCGGTATTGTCTGAAAAGAATAGACTGAATATCACCAGAACCAAAGTATTAAGTTAAGGCGAACAAGTAGTTCAACTTCGGCCGTTTAAGAGCTCGAATTTGCGGATGCGAATTCAGTTAGATGACTGTGAAGTCACAAAATATGCTGCAGCCCAGAGCTCAATTTTGCAAATTCATATATGTACTTCTATTATCCAATAAGATAATGGTGAAAGTTTATTTTCTTTTGATATCAGTGCGGAAAGCATAAACGACGTTTTTTAAAAGCCATTTCTACCATTATGTTACAATTATATTAGGTTTGTTTCATAGAAAGAAAACGTTTTCGACTGTAACTTTCAATAATTTATTTATTTTAATTGAAATTTTTCATTATAATGGTGTGACCATGCGGAAATGCAGTATAGCATAACCACTCACTTGCTTGCTATTTGCCGTTCAACTCTGTGGCTATAGAAATAAGTGATTTGGCAGGTAACTAAAGTTACCAACAACAATACCTGTATTTGAAGTCCTAAGCGTAAATAAACGTATTCAGTATTTGGGTAGCAGTAAAATCAATCCTACTTCTCGGTTGCAGAGTTTGGTAAGGCAAGAATTGCAACAATGATAGTGTATTAAATATGCTAAGCGGTGCTCACGACACGCGGCCGTCAGTCGCTGCGACGCGCCGTGTCGCGCGACGGCGGCGCCGATGAAATCACTCGCCACTCGATACGCATTATGTTGGCCGAAAGTCACACCGCAGCGAACTTTACTACATGAATCTTAATGACACCGAGAAATGCAGGGTGCAAGTAGGCCCTCGAGGGCTCTTTTACATGTCTGATTCTATTCTTTTCTCTTCTTTTGGCGTTTCAGGTAATGACCTTCTGGTGAGAAGAAGCGCGGGAAGAAACTCACCAGTTTCTCTTTTCAAACTTATTACACTGTTGGTATGACCATACCAATACCACTTGTTTGTACCATGCTTATCTAGCGCTAAATATATGATTGTTGATCACAAGCTAAAAATTAGATGAAAAATCTTACTAAGCCAATCGGGTTAGCATGACTGGCCGCGACTTTGCCTGTCGAGCGACAGAACATGACCTGTCACTTCTGCACTTTATTGAATGAAAAGTGCGTCGTGGTACTCGTGGTGACAGAAAGAGACGAATGGTTAATTTTATCTTTATCACTTGCTTATTTTAAAAATCGATAGGGCTCTCTAGTGTAGAAATAAATAAAAATAACAAAAAGTATCACGATTGCTTCAAACGTAAATGTAATGCGTTATTTTCATGAAATTTAATATATGTTTTTTGAATCTAGTGAATACTGCAAGGTCCCGGAGGACAGTACAGTTGCTAAAATGTTGCCCTTGTAGCACTACGCGCGGGGGTCACGTGTTCTAAGTTAGTTCCTACTGATACAGAGCAACTTCCACCCCCACATGTCCAGTGTCTGAAATGCCATACGATAAATAAAATAATAATGCGGCAGATAGAAACAAATACATGAGTCATTGTCCCTTACTGGTGAATAGTCAATGTCTTCTTACAGCTCGGTGTAACAGTAGGCCAGGTTGCATCAGTGCAGTAATTGCATTATACCACAATCCTTTTACAGACGCGTTTGTGTCGCCGACCGCCGTATCCGATGTGACGTAATGGATATACACTACTGTTGTTTCTGCAGGATCATTCACAACTTAGCCCTCAATATCAGACCTAATATAATTTGACCCGTGAACTAGGAAACAATACTATATTATTTATTGTGCACCAAAACAAAAGATCATAAAACTTAAATCTAAAACAGCACAACAGTTCGTAATTAAGGATCAAAATATATCGGTCAAATCGATTTTGACGGACATCATCATCATCAGCCTGCGGTAGTCCACTGCTGGACGTAGGCCTCTCCCAAGACGCGCCACTTTGCTCGATCATCAGGGGGTTATACACATCCAGTTGCTGCTAGCCGCCCTGCGCAGATCGTCGCTCCGTCTACGATCGATCGTACTGGAGCATTCTTAAATCTTTGCTTGTAGTGCGTTCGTTCACGGCGCGCACACATACAAGCGCGCGATGTACCTTTTGTAGTAAGAAAAATTACTGCTATTATACTGTGTTAACGTGGTCTACTGTGGTCAAGGCCGGATTCGAACCAGCCATCGGTCTTGCTGGGACAACGTGCTAACCACTTAGGGTTGCCAGATGGTCGGGAATTGGCGGGATTGTCCCGATTTTTTTTATTTCTCCCGACTCCCGACAAAGAAGAAAATCTCCCGACAAACGACTTCATTTTAAAAGTTAGTCCAATCCACTCAAGGTGGTCCGGCCAGCGAAAATTTCTGCCGTTTTAGGTTAAAAAACCGGTCAAGTGCGAGTCGGACTCGCGCACCGAGGGTTCCGTACAAACTCATAAGTAGATACGCTAATAGTTCAAGAAAAACTGTATGTCGATTTGTTTAGTAGAAGCAAATAAGTATATGTTATGATTTTTGCAAATTTCTAAAAAACAGTGCAAGTTAGGAAAACAGATTTTCGCTGTAATATTTAGAACCTGACGTGTAATGATTCTATTTAATAGCAAGGACCATTAAATCAAGAGGACTGTCATTCTCCATACAAAAAGCTGTTCCCCGAATTTACAACGCCATCTATGTATAAGCTTGGTAAAATAATTATAATATTATTTACAATTATTTAACTTTGCAAACGTGACACAGTATTTAAATGTATTTAAATTTATTTATTATTAGCTGTTTACGAACTAATTGTTACTATACTATGTTTCTTTGTTCAATTATAACATCGTTAAATGTTTAGTGTTTTAGCGCCATCTAGTTTTGCCCGGAAATCCCCTAGCGTGAAACATGCCATCGCTTAGTTTTGCTACTCGCCGCTAGGGATTCCAAGTTTTGTAAATTTCTAAAAAGGTATTAAAGTTAGCAAGACCGTTCTATTTTTCCTGTAATATTCAGGTTGATATTTATAATTAGTAATTATGACACATTTTTCTGATCAGTAACTTCGGAGATAATAGGGGGGGAATGGTACATAAAAATGTATAAATCAAAAACTACTTATTTAAGAAAAAAAATAAAAATGGTGTTTTAATCTACAAATTAAGCCCTTTCATTTGATACCCCACTCAATATAATAGCCCTACTTTCAATTTTCAAAGTCCCATTACGGAGCCTTTTAAAAAAAAAGTAAAAAAGGTAGAAGATATTTTTTATGTCCAATAGGCTCGGGTTAGCTACTTTTAACACTATTCCAAATTTCAAATCGATAGCATCAGTAGTTCCTGAGATATCTGGCTGTGACAGACGGACAGACAGACAGACAGACAGACAGACAGAGTCGCACCATAAGGGTTCCTTTTTTACCATTTTGGTACGGAACCCTAAAAAAGCGGGCCATCTCCCGACCAACGGTCAACGGTCTCAAAATCCCGACATATTGTTTCCTGCTCCAGATAATACGGTAAATCCATCTGGTAACCCACCACTACGCCACCTGGCCACTAACCGGCCACATTTATATCATAATAAAATCAGATTATTATAAGGACAAGATGACGACAAAATTGTGAACGAACCTGCTGTTTTCTACATTTGGCGAGAGTTATACAAGATGCGGCATTCTTTTGACATTGATACCTATTCGTATAGTTTGTATCATCATATTAGTAACCCAGAGTCAAACTGACCTAAGTCCTCGTGAAAATGTTCGCCATTTTAGTCTATACACTTCTAGCAATAAAAAGTATAGTTGCGTGTCAAAAAACTTGGATTTAGGTGGAATTCGACTCTCACAGTCTCAGTTACACAATAGCGGTGTTTTCAAAGGTGATTTCAATAATATAAGTACCTAATGCTTTTCCCACGGGTGAATAGTATCATATTATCATGATTCCTAGTTTTCGACGCGGATTGTACAAAAGCCTTCATACTCACCTACTCAAGAAATGCAAAAACCTCGGTTTTTTTAACTCGATTAAATAGAAGTGAAATGATACTGTTATATCGCTAAAAATCACAAAGCTCCACTCGAATGCAGACTTAGCACTTTTCTCTTTGCATTTCTTGAGTAAGAATAACTAGGAATCATGATAATATGCACCAACTGCTATTGGGTATATTGCCTATTTGCGGTCAGTTGCAAAGAAAAGTTACCCACTGTCATACATTCAGTTCAGGACATACACAAAAATTGCCTTAGTCGCTTTAGAATTTACTAATTTTCTTGACACAAACTATGAGACAACATCGCAAAACCAATCTTAAATGAGCTCCTGGACAGCTCTAGGCTGCCTACTTTTATTTCCACGTCAAAACAAAGTGACACACGTCTCATTGTGCGGCGTGCCGGCGTAGGGTGTCGGCGGTGTCGGCGAACGTCGGCGAACGTCGGCGGACGTCGGCGAACGTCGGCGAAAGTGGCATTCAATGCTAATGAACAAATTAGTGCAACCTCCGGACGGGTGGGCGGACAACACTGGCGATGTTTCGACTAATGAATTGAAATACTCCTCTATACAGACGTAACTCAGTAATTGCGAAAGGAATTGATAGGTCGGCTTGATAGTCTGATAGTTACCTGGCATTAGGATTAAACGTTTCAGGCAAGCGTTCTGATCAGACAAGTCTTAACGTCTCTGCCCACTACACCGTATCATACCATGACCATACTGGGCATTTCTCCAGAAATATGTCTGCGACTCATTCATCTGTCTCCATAAATTTAGTATGAAAAAGGGCCAGATGAATGAGGTGACCGCAGACATATTTCTGGAGAAATACCCTACTATGAATGAACGTAACAGACACGGAATGACAAATGCTGGTCAGTGACGGAACGTGCTAGTGTGCATAGTCTCATACTTTTCAATACAAAGAATATTTATTTTGCCTGAATCGTTCATAGAACGGTCATGGTATAGTGGAGTAGTGGGCAGAGACCTTTAAAGTACTCATTTTATAGAAAATTGTACACATTAAACTTTTTCTTTAGACATCTGAGAATTTTTGCATAGTTTTTATTCAGAAACGCGTGTAATATAGTTTCTGATAGAAGAGAATAAGTGTCCCAAATTTTTCATACTTTCGCTCTTTCATTCTGTTACCACTATGTCGTAATGTACATATTTTACAATACTAATATCCTAGGGTAACGAAGAAACGTGTAAAAATCTAACTAATCGTACCTCGTGAAAACTATAGTTTTTCGTAAATCCATTAAATAGTATGCGGGTTATTCTTCAGAAACATGTCTGCGACTTATTCCTCTGTCTCCATACATTTATTATGAAAAAGGGCCAGAGGAATAAGGTGACCGCAGACATATTTCTGAAGAATAACCCATGCACGTGTTAGTAACAAAAATCCAAAGATGCTCAAACATTTTCACATTCGCCAGTAGTGTTATGCATAGAGTCCGACCGAACTGTCGGTTTCGAAACCGGAAACCGAAACTGAACTTAAGGGGTTTCGCACTGCCATCGGACAGTCTTTATTTCAAATATCACTGATAATTTATTTGAAATAACAAGTTATAATATGTTGTATTAATGAGAGGCTAAATGATTAATATGTTATTTGAAAATGAAGACTGATTGTAATTTTTTTCGTCACACGGCAACATGACCTTATATGGAAGTTTCCGTTACGGTTCGAGCAAAACTAAGATCAAAGCCGAAATTCGGTTTCAGTTTCAGCTGTGAAAACTAGTTTGGGTCGCTAGCTTATGCATCTAAACAAAAGGTACCCCTTTAAGTACCCCGCGAGGTGGAAATAATAGCTACCGTAGTGACCCCTAAGTTCGCCTAGGGTGCCTATCTTTGCCTAGTTGATTTTCCTAAACTTGCTTTACGACAAGATACACTTAAAAATCAACACACTTATCCTTATCAAGTAATGTATAAGTACTGAATATTTAATAGTTTTATGTGCAGCTTGTCTTAAAAGATTTTTAGGAAAATCAACTAGGCAAAGATAGACACCCTAGGCGAACTTAGGGGTCACTACGGTAGTTTATATTTAAAAATGGAAGCTTTCAAATTGTTTCGCGCGAACTCAACGAGAAAGGGCAGTCCTCGAGACAGGACCACTCGCTCGGAAACGTCACGAGGGTTAAGTCAACCCGCGCCTACTCGTATTGGGGGAGATACATGAATAGGTAGATATATCACAGCAAATTATCTGTTCTAGTATTTGTCTGTCTGCTCATATTATCGCGCGTCTATGTGATACGTGTCCGGCGCTCCTAAACGGCCGAAGTTGGAACTTGTTCGTCTTTGGGCTATTCTTCGGAAATATGTCTGCGACTCATTCCTCTGTCTCCATACATTTAGTATGAAAAAAGGCCAGAGGAATGAGGTGACCGCAGACATATTTATGAAGAAATGCCCCTTTAGACTTCATTTTTTCGGGATTGCCTATAAGTCAGTACGGTGCTTGGCGATCAAAACCCATACCATTATTGCCGAGCAAATTTTTACTGTCACGTGGGGCACAACAACGATGACACTACCGTCGGAACAGAGTGAAACAGAGTCAAACTCGAGTTTGACTCTGACTCACACGGATGCAACGCATTTGTGTAAGTCAACACACACACGCAGTACGGAGCTTGCCGCTGACTTTCTATAGGATCATAAGTATGGTGAAATTTTACTGTTATTCTAGACATTTCATAGTTTGGGTACCGCCGGTGAACGTATTAAGGCCGAGCCACACCGGCAGCGTACACGTCTGCGTGCGCGAGGCGTACGCGTTGTAAAGTACGAATGTTTTTCAAAATGGCGGCTAGTCACGCTCAAAGTCAAGGAGCTGCAGCGTACAGTGCGTGTACACGCAGCCGGTGTGGCTCGGCCTTTAACAATAACTCCTGCGTTCCATAGGTACATATTTAACATAATAATCCGCCAGATTATTATACCAAAGCTGCCAAAGGCTTTTGTGAAACATCAAAGCTCTCCCTAATATTATTGAAAGCTGCCTTGTTATTGTATCAGTATTCAATTTTATCTCGTCTGGTAGCTAACGGAAGGTTTCGATTGAAATTTGAGCCTTTGGCACTTGTAAGCAAGTAAAATTGGGCGAGTAACAGTTCATTGCAAGCCTGCAATCAGCCGATAACGTGCAGTGTCAATCGACCTTTCCAACTCCGCAATGTAATGCTACTCGCCCAATTTTACTTGCTTACTCGCCGGCGGTGCTATGTGTAGCACTTTTCGTTAGCCGCCCAAAAGGGCGGCTAGCGAAAAGTGCTAGTAGTTGTGGTTGGACTTTTGATTTTAAGTGGAAATGAATGTGCTTTACCACACTTTATTGATGCAAAGGCCAAATACATTCAAAAATTAAATGGGACCTGCTGTAGCTAACGCCGGGTTCGAGCGAGCGTCTCTGTCCAGCCGGAATAACGTGCTAACCACTACACCACCTGGTCGCTTACAAATCCTGATCATATAAATAAATAAATATCGGGGGACAATCTCACACAAATCGAGGTAGTCCCAAACTAAGCAATGCTTGTACTATGGGTACTAGACGACGATATTCATAATTATATAGATAAATGTATACTTAAATAGATAGAAAACATCCATGACTTAGGAACAAATACTCTGCGCATCACACAAATACCAACAAAGCCTGATTGTAAAATCCACTTATCGTCGCGAGAGTTTCAATCACTCAATCGGAATCCGCTCTGCTCCGAAAAAGTCCCAATTTCAAGCCCGTCCGCTCATGAATATGTATTTGGTTCGGGTCTAGACCGAATTAATACTGAAGTGCTTCGAAAGTTGGCCCTCATTGAGTGCCGCTAGCTGAGATAGCTAGGAGTTATGTAATATTGATATTTATATAAGGTGCTAACAAATTAGCTACCGATATTTTTAGAGCTGATAGTACAAGCTTTCTGAGTTTATTTATGTACAAAACAATAAACAAATTATGTATGTTTTTTTGGAGAAAATTAAGGAAGTAAGTTTACAACGTAAAGCACCCTCTTAATGAGGTAAACAATAATCAGTGATTAAAACCTCTTTGATTATCTTATGGTAATTTTCAATATGAACAAGGTTTGGAAATCTCACACGTAGTAAGAATGTTATAATTGAACTAAGTATGCTATCCTCTTTGCATTCGTGGGGTATCTATCTACGTTCTATTCGATGCGAATGGTATCGTATTTCTACTTGGAAGTCAGATAACCGACACTGCAAGAATTTCTGACTCCTCCAGTCCTCCTGTTGATTAACCGTTTTTGATCTAGGTAATTATTTACAGAAATAAAATCTGAAATATTTCAATTCGGTGTATAAATTGAATACTTCTGAGGTAACAAAAATGGATAAATAATAAAATACGCTTGAAAACCTTGTTAAAAACCCTTGACTCAAAAAAACTAAATATTATAAGCAGCATAACTGATTTTGGGGAAATCTGGCTAAGAATGAAATAAACCGCATTAAGAACGGTCCAGCACATTTCCAGGAAAATGGTGACAGACATAAATACATACACAACAACCTCTAAGTTTAACCCAAAACTGCTTCCGTTACCTCCGCCGCGTCTCCCCCGCGCCTCCCCCAAATACTTTCACAACGAACGGTAACACGGCTCCAACCTCCATCGACTTCCTGCGACCCTAACCAGGTCCTGAGACCATCTTGTGGGGGGAGCTACACTGTGTCTTCCGGTTCGTGGTCTCCGGTCTTCCGGTTCGTGACCACTCGAGAACCTTTACGCCCTATCTAGGGTTTCCAGATTGAATATCGGAAAAAAAAAACAATCAGAAATGTTTGCTGGCCGGATCACCTTGTCGGGAGGTTTTCTTCTTTGTCGGGAGTCGGGAGGACATACAAAAAATCGCAAGCCTAGCCCTATCGGCCATCGGTTTTTCGAGCTACTTGCCCAGCTCATTGCCACTCTGTCGTGTCGTGAGTAAAAGACTTCAAAATTTTAGGTCCAAGATAAGGGGTGGGGGGAGGGTGTCAATTTCCGCCTATTTTCTGAAATAACTTCAAAACTCTTCATATAAAAATTATAAAAAAAATTAAAAATTATTTGAGATGCTCACAACAACACCTTTCATTTAATATATCACACGATGTAGTAATTAATATACGCGATTTAATCCGTTTAAATTATTTTATTAATATGAATGATAATCGCGGAAACCGAAGACAATATTACGATATAGTTTGCTAACATTTTTTTTTCATTTTCTACATTATCCCCCAAAAGTGGACACCAATCCTCCATGTTTCAAATTCATATATTTTCATTACACGTCCGTCTTTCGGTCATCGACCTAAATACGTGTACCAAATTTCAACTCAATCGCTTTAGTACTTTCGGAGAAAATTGGCTGTGATCGACAGACAGACAGACACACGAATGATCCTATAAGTTTTTTCCTTTTGGGGTACGGAATCCTAAAAAGGATAATTCTCACGATATGCGATCGAGATGAATACAGAGTAGGGTCCGTGGTAGCTCCAATTTGGCAGTTTTCTCCCGTTCCAGCTATTTGCTCAGTCCCCGTCCCGTAACTAGCTCCGCGGAAATGTACGTATAATTGGCACACGGCCCGCGTCGGCAGTTACATATGCATATGTAGAATAGTAGATTGCGTCATAAAGGAACTATATGATGTATTCAAGGTCATTGAATCCAGAGCGAGATGAAGGATTCTGCAATACACACAGGAGAGACAAAATTTGCTACCGTGTGACTCTGCTTTCCACGCAAACTGTGAGGAAGGAAATTGGGCAAAGATATACTGGATACTCGTAGTTAAACGTACAAGGTAACTATAATGTGTCATCATGTACTCGGACCGACATAGTGGCGTTTTTGTACAAACACTTCAGCACTTCGACAGACTATAATGTGTGTGTACGCATTATAGCTTCTGCCTTGGGCACCAGAGCAGGATCTGATGGGATCATGGAGAAATCGAGGAAACTTATCAATTATTATAGGCACACTCAAATTTGGGTATTTTACCGTAACTTTTAGACTTTATAATTTTAAATTTTGTTTTAATTCCTGAAGATACAAATGGGTGTATTTTCGCTGGCGTAATTTCTCTGGCCACCAATATTTAAAAGATTCCTCCTCACTAGACTGGCATTCGTTGGTTACGTGTTAGAGCTTGACTGATTCTGCATTGTGACCAAAAGTCCAATTCTAATAATGCAGAATCTTCTCAGTATTCGCCAATATGTCATGACAGCGAAATTACGTTTTTGAAAATACACCCAAATATTGTAGGTGTGTGCCATGCAAGGTGAAAATAGTCAATGCGGTAGTGTTGCCTCCCCATATTTTGGAAAGGCTTAATGAGATGCTGAATGATGCTGCATGATGAATGATGCTGTAAAAATACGCAAAAGGAGTCGCGGGCACCGTTTGTATAATAGTATACATTACACAACTAGGGTGGTAAAGCAAAGAAAGGCCGAGATCGCAGATGTTTGCGGCCCGAGCTGCAAGCGAGAGACGTGACTATGCGATCGAGGGCTTTCTTTATTACCTCCCGTGTTGTGTAATGTAAAAAGCGGCTTTTTCCGTACGCGCAGCGTGCGAAAAAAGTCACTTTATGGCCAGGTGTGGCATAAATAAGACTATTTCTTCTTGAATCATACGCCACACTAATATCTACGTATAGAACAACGCCGCTAGTTTTGTGAAAACATTGGCGCCGGCTGTAAGCGAGAGATTCCCATTTTTACATGACTGCGCAAGTAGGTTAGGCGACTCGTTAGTATTTTTAGGGTACCTCAAAAGGAAAAACCGGAACCCTTATAGGATCACTTTGTTGTCCGTCTGTCTATCTGTCCGTCTGTTAAGACCCTTTATCTCGAGAAGAGGTATAGAGTAGAAACTAAAACCATTTACTCAAATCTATGGTCCCTTGAAGTTGTAATAAATTCAAACTTCTAAGTTAACGTAAAAAAAGATATGGCCATTTATGCCGCAAAAATCGTACATTTCGACTGTCTTAAGGAAACCAAATTTATAGGGTACTTTCCGTTGCCCTAGAATTATGAAATTCGGCAAGTAATACCGTCTTATACTACAACTATAGGGAACGTGCACTACGAAGGTGCTGCCAACTGGTGCCGCCAATCTAAATCATATACCCTCTCATGCTGGGGCCATATTGACGAAAACGCCGTTATTAACGTTAATTTATCGCGTTGAAGGACGATTAACGCCAGTGTAGCTACGACTTACTATATTTGACATCGACACTTACATATTATCATTGACATTGACAGCTTGATTTGACATGAGCGATAGTTTCCTTTATTGTCCGCCCGTGTGTCTTTTGTCGTTTAGTGCTGCCACCTAGTTCGTGCACGTTCCCTATAGGGAAAAATCTGAAAACTATATATTTGTAATTAAAAAAAAATATATAGCCTTTATTCAAAGACCATATTTTTAATTTTATATATTTGAACGGAACCCTTGGTGGGCGAGTCCGACTCACTCATATCCGGTTTTTTTAGCGTTACAGTGACTTGATATATAAAGGTATTTTCATCACACTTGCTCGAAAATGGTGTCATTACACGTAGGTTTTGCGGGCCGTAAATGATCTATTACGCCCTAGGGCGTAATGGTTTTCTTTTTAAATTTGAAACGCTGGTTCTGTTTTACTCTTATTTGTCATGTTCAAAGAAAACGCCAACTTACTTTTTTAACTTTTATGACTGAAATATTTATTTAAAGAGATCTGTTATTGCAAATACATGTAAACACATATTTCTGTAACATTAATTAAATGTTTAAATAAAATGTTTCAGTATTTTGCAAATATAAAATCAACCATTTAAAGTCTTTACCGCTATGGTTTCCGAACGTGACTTGTCGTCTTGTTATATGACACTAAAGTCACTGTCAGTTTTACAATTTTATTTAGGTTAAGTAAGGTTATTTTAATCAGATTTCCTCACAAGTGTGATGAAAAACATTGTGTGTGCCACGGGCGGTAAAGGAATTACAAACCCGTGTTATTAATGCCCTCGGCTTCGTCTCGGCCTTGTAATAAACACTCGTTTGTAATTCCTTACTTACCGCCCTTGATACACAATGTACTATTACGTTGTTTAAAAACTTTTCTACAGTAACTTTGATAGTGTTTTTAATCGCGGGTTGTCCGGATACAGGGTGTTCAGTCACTTGCAATATTTAGCGTAGAATGCAGTGTTATTTGAAGACTTTTGATAAGGAATTTTATTTTATTCACATTTATACGGCACGTTGTGGGGGCAGGCAATTGATAGGATAAATCAGGGCGATAGCAGCACTCTATAGCTCTGCGCTGTACCAACAAAAACTGTTTAAATTATAGAGTCAGGCTAATGAAAGATGAGACTGAGATTTATTCAAACTTTTTAAATGGCGACATTATACAAACGTCAAATGTGTCAAACGTCATTCGATTTCTGAGGATAGTATGCCCTGGTGATTTTGATACTCAATATGCAACATAAGAAAGTAACAGTTTCCGAAAACACTTACTGAATTGTTTTGCTTTTCTTTCCGTGGCTAATGTAAGGTGTGAATATATCATAAATAAACACTAACATTTTAATAAACACTATGTACTTACCAATTTTCACTAAAATAGGAAGAATTAAAAAAGTGTCAACAAAACAAAAATCGGCCCTAGTATCATTACCGGTTTTGTCACCCTATAAACAGTGTTGCGACTTATTGTTTCTTTAAATTTCCCGCTATTTACTAGTCTCATCTTTCATTAGCCGGCCTCTAGTTCTTTTCTTTGAAGAACTTTTCTTTACTCATTAAAAATAACTGTGTGATGATACAGTGGGATGAAATTATGCGTATGAAATTACGTATTATGCGAATCTGCGGTATAATAACTCGACATTTAGCTTAAAACACAAAATAACTATTTGAAAACGCAAACATTTAAAAGTTAAAAACAAAATGACTGTATTCTAACGTTATCATAAAAATATCGCATTTTATTCTCAGTCCTATTGTAAATTTATCTTATACCCCTTTACAGAATCTCAGGAAATTGTTTTCATTTCCTTACTGAGAGGGTTTGCTTGAGTCCACCACTGTATTTTTCCACTGTATGTTGACCTGTCACCGGCAAGAAATGGAATGCAACCAGGGTGCAAGTTTGCGTGGACATTTTAACTGCAACGGATTGTAGCCAAATGCAGCGGAAATGGAGGTTTAGTTTGCTTTTTCTGGGTTGAGTCAGCGTATTGGCTGAAAATTAATTCAGTTTGTTTACATTACAGTATTGCTGGGGAAAACCGGGAGATGGAAAAATAATAACTGGGTTTTAATGACAACAAACCTTTCCTATCAGTTAGTTGAACCAATAACAAAATCGAATATATATAAAACAGTTCCCTGACTTAGGTACTAAGTAATCACACATTGTAGAACCGAAATTGTTGCACATAGCAGAAAGAAATAAGAAAAATTAAACCACTTACACACTTCATTATTTAAAAAAATGTTTCCGAATCTAAAAAATCCTGTATTTTAAATTTTCTTCTTTACTATATCGCATGCGGCAATCAAGGAGAAAATTATGTTGAACGATGCAGTCTAACTCTTAAATATAGTGCGCTTTGATGACAAAAAGTAACCCTTTGAGGCACTTTTGGGGCGCCATAACTCAAAATTTATTTACTCAGTGACACCGAAAGAAAAAATACGGGTCTCATTATATTTTTTGAAAATCATTGCGGTTAATTTTTGCTAGTCATTAAAAACATCCTGTATATTTCCTGGAACGGCTGTTTGTACTAAGCGGCAATGGGCTCCATTGGCGATGAGCTGAATTATAACATAGTTTCATACCTCAAAAGGAAGTACTGAGGTAATCCCTTAATTTAGTATCCAAATGGACACACTGATCACAGGACGTGTTAACTATTTATAAACCAAAGCGAACATACGTAAACCTCGCCTGAATTAATTTTAAATGCACTTTACGTTGCACCTAAGACCGCTGTTGTCATTCTACAGGGTGATTGATAATTCGACCTATACTTTGAAAGGGGTTATACTAGAGCTCATTTGCAATAAATTTAGCTCAGTAAACTAGGGGTCTAAATTTGATGGTTATCAAGTTATTTGAGTTTTACGTTTTTTTAGAAAAAGCCCGCTTTTCGGACTAAAAATGATAATTATGAAAAAAGTACTTCCATTTGGCTGGTATAAACTTTGTTTTCTAAAAGCCAATGAACCAATGACTACTTCAAATAAAAATTTGTGTCAACATTTCAGAATTATCTTAGAAATAAACGGTCATGAAAACCAAAGTCATAATTTTTTTTTTCGATTTTGTTACAACTGATGAGAATTACTTGAAAAAAATGTACGGCACTTGATGTAAAAACTACAGAAATAAGTTCCTCAATTAATAAGCTTTCCAAAAAAGTACAAATGTTGGCAACTTTTTCAAAAATCTTGAAAATAATAATAATAATTCCAGAGCAGGTAGCGGTTTCGCAAAAGGCGTACCTGGCCCGGAGCCGCGTTGTTTGTGTCACCTTTATTTTTCTGAGGGCTTCAATTGACCTGCCTCGGTATCTTATCTTACCTTATTAGGGGTGAGATCAGGGTAGATTGCGTTCAGGCATGTTCGTGACTAACCGAGGTTTAATTATCTTCATTCAGTAAGTGATCAATTATCTGCCTTCGACCTTCTTTCCAATTCAGACGTATCGTTGTTAACTTATTTATTTTACAAATGAAATGAATTATTGTTTATCAAAACAAAGAATAATAGCATGAACCTCGTATAATCCAACGAACTAACCGAGGCTAAATTATCTTCATTCAATAAGTAATCAATCAATTACTGTCAACCGTCTTTCCAATTGGACGTATCGTTGTTAACTAATTATTTTACAAATCATTAACTAACTAACCGAGGCTTAATTATTTTTTTCAGTAATGAGGTGACCAATTAGTTAATTATTGAAAGTAATAATGATACCTAATGACTGACAGAAATAAGCATACCGGACCTGAAGCCAGTCTGCTTACTTTGTGTTTCTTCATGCAGAAAGCACGATATTAATTTATTTACATCAAATGCTTGTTGGTAGGAATAAGATTGCAAAAGCAGTAAAATAACCAGTTTCTAAATAAAATTTTATTTTAAAATAATTAAATTATTACTAAACACAAAAAGAAGCACGCAGGGTAATGTTTCGCCATACGATAAATAAATAATTAAAATAAATTACAATTACAACTACAAATCTTGTTCGAATTGCCTGCCTCGGTTGCGAATGCAAGCACGAAGTCTTGTACGTACTTCACTGACTGTAACCCGCGTCGACAGACTTTCTTTAATAGTTTGGGCAGCTGCTACAATTTTTTCTCGTAAATCTTCTACATCACGAATTGGCCTGTCGTAGACTAATGCCTTCATGTGACCCCAAATGTAGAAGTCGCATGGAGTTAAGTCGGGACTTCTCGCTGGCCAAGGGATCGGACCACCTCGACCAATCCATTTTTCTGGATAATTCACATCCAACCAATGTCGCACACGCAGATAATAGTGAGCTGGGCAGCCATCGTGTTGATACACCATGGCTATCCTTCTGGCAAGCGGCACATCCTCCAGCAGCATAGGTAGTTCGTCCCTCAAAAAGTTCTCGTACGCGTCACCGGTTAATCGTGCCGGCAGAAAGAATGGCCCGATCAAATTGTCGTGCACAATACCCATCCAGACATTTAGTGAGAATCTGTGCTGGTGAGCTCCTTCTCTGGACCTCCGTGGGTTTTGATGTTTGGGGGCCCAAAAATGCAGATTGTGGTAGTTAGTTATTCCGTCGCGGTCGAAGTTGGACTCATCTGTCCACAAAATGTTCTTCAGGTACTCCGGGTCTTCGATGTCAGCATTCAACAAAAATCTGCAGAAATCGATTCTTCTTGCAGGATCTCCCTCCTCGATAGCGTGTACTGGAGTGTAGTGGTATGGATACTGCCGTGCTGAATGTAATGTGAACCAAACCTTCCACTGAGTTATCCCAAGCTGGTTAGCCACAATCCTTGTTGATGTAGTGCCATCCGCGCGGAAACACTCCAGGATTTGTTCCTCTTCAACCGGATCATGGACTGGAGGTCTTCCAGCATCAGCTTGACGACGTTGAACCGATCCAGTTTCTCGAATACGTCGATACGTCGCACCAAACACACTTACATCAGGTAAACGGCGGTTGGGGAAGCGTCGTTGATATTCTCTGCGAGCCGCAGCGGAGCCGCCATCACAAAACCCGTAACAGTACAGGATATCCGCGTATTCTTCATTTTTTTTAAGAAATTAGTACGTCCGAGTTGGAAAGAAGGTCAAAAGTAATTGATTGATCACTTACTGAATGAAGATAATTAAACCTCGGTTAGTCACGAACATGCCCGAACACGAACCGAACGCAATGTACCCAGATCTCACCCCTAATTAGATAAGATAAGATACCGAGGCAGGTCAATTGAAGCTCTCAGAAAAATAAAGGTGACACAAACAACGCGGCTCCGGGCCAGGTACGCCTTTTGCGAAACCGCTACCTGCTCTGGAATTATTATTATTATTTTCAAGATTTTTGAAAAAGTTGACAACATTTGTACTTTTTTGGAAAGCTTATTAATTGAGGAACTTATTTCTGTAGTTTTTACATCAAGTGCCGTACATTTTTTTCAAGTAATTCTCATCAGTTGTAACAAAATCGAAAAAAAAAATTATGACTTTGGTTTTTATGACCGTTTATTTCTAAGATAATTCTGAAATTTTGACACAGATTTTTATTTGAAGTAGTCATTGGTTCATTGGCTTTTAGAAAACAAAGTTTATACCAGCCAAATGGAAGTACTTTTTTCATAATTATCACTTTTAGTCCGAAAGGCGGGTTTTTTCTAAAAAAACGTAAAACTTAAATAACTTGATAACTATCAAATTTAGACCCCTAGTTTACTGGGCTAAATTTATTGCAAATGAGCTCTAGTATAACCCCCTTCAAGGTATAGGTCGAATTATCAATCACCCTGTATTAGTTTCATGTCTATAGAAATATAGATCTTATGACGTGGAAACAAGGTGGTAAGGTTTCTGGTTAAGTCTTGGAGCCGTAGATCAGGATTCAATATTCAGTGTTGGTCGCAAATCTCCAGGCGGGTCCACACCGCATGCTGCTTAGATGAATTGAATATTGTAGATGCGGATGCGACTATAAAATGATAGGAGAATGTAACATAATAAGGTTAGGTTAGCTGGCAGAGAAGATAGACAGGGAAAATTTCGCTTTTACTTAAATAATAATAATAAATAATAAATATTAGGGGACACCTCATACCCAGGGCATATTCATACCTCTGATTTTTGTATTATTTATGGTTGTCAGTGTAAATAAATGTTTACCTGCATACACACATATACCCTAGCTCAATAAATATCTGAATAGACAGTCGGCTGAAGAGGTTTAAATGTATCTGAGGTATCTGATTCTTCAAGTTATTTAATAATAGTAGGTCCATACAGATACATGAAAGCCAAGAATAATAGGTCCAATTGGTGTTATAAAAACTTACGCCGGTTGCTTACGTGGTAACAGGAGGACATCATCCTTAAAGATGTACCTACAGCAGAAGAATTGCCTTGCGGGGTCAAAAAATTTCTTAAGCTGCAAAACTCTGAAAGCGAACAATTCTCGGTAATTTCTGAGAATGTTCAGATCATTTTTACTAAATGGAAAAATACTTTGCGCTCTGAGGGTCATTTTCAAAAAACTCCAAACATCTTGGGTACGTTCTGCAAAGTGAAAATTGCTAGCTGCCGAAGATTATCATCATTGGGCTACCAGGCCAAATCTTGGAAGCGTGTCGTTTTTAACCTGATTTACCACACCTACTCTATGATTTATTTAAGCATTAACGCCTGCCAAGGACTGGTCTAAAATGCTTTAAAAAGTCAGATGTTTGGGTGTAGCAAATCGTTACTGCGGATTGCTCAAAACGAGTTGGGGCTACTGTGCCGTATATATATACGTTGTAAGGTCTTAACGATAGATGGCGCTACATACGTCACCAAGGATGACGTCACAATGAGGAGACTAGTTGAAAAATTGGATGGCTTGAGCATCGCTTCGGTGGCGTAATTGGTAGCGCGTCTGTGTTGGCTCGGAAAGCCGTTGGACATGCAGGTTCGAATCCTGGCTGTGAAGCATATAATTTTTCAACTTTTCTCTTCTAATTAAACACCTTTTCTAGTAAGATAAGGCATGGATATCTTCAAGACAGTAGGATAAATTCTCTCTTGACGTCGGGTAAATTTGATACTACGCCTACTCGTATAATAACGCATCTACAGTTGCTGGGATCTTTGCGACGTCAGGCTTACTGCACGTGTAGGGACCGTGAGAGCTTTATTCTGCAGTGGCTGAATTAAATTTCACACTGTCTTATATGTCTTGCGCCTCGGGAACATATTGATATCGCCTAACTAAACTAAGCATATTGTGTATGTTAAAGTGAAATTTTAAAAGCGTTTTCTTTAGCTAAACGATACTCTTATAACCATATCCGTAACTAGTATACAGGATGCCTTTGTAATGACTAGCTGAAATTAAGAAAATGATATGATCATCTTCAAATAAAATGATACCCGTATTTTGTCTATCGTTGTCAATTGGTACTAATATTACTAATCCCGGAAACCGAAGATTATATCAGTTTATCCTTCTTTCATGCAAAAATAGAGCACTGATCAACGTGTTTTTGCATAAAAGTAGGTATGAGTTGGAAAGAGTAACAGGATATATTGTATCTTAAAAATGCACGATTTCGGAAGAGCAAGCAAAATACACTCCACGCGCGGGTGTGTGCGGGGAAGATGGGTTATGCAAAGTTACAGAAATCCTATAAAGTATCAATCAAAACGAATCAAAAAACACGCTTTCGGTGCATTTTAGCGGTGACTTCACTTCTACTTGTAGCTGCGTTAACAAGCTTTCAGCGTATTTTAAGCTCTGGTGTGGCCAGTCCGTAACCCGGTATAGTTTTCTCGATGCGTCTCCTAGAAATAGCTCGAACTAAACTTTTCTAACCCTCCACAAGACTTTCACGCAAAAAGTAATTTGTGAAGAAACTGACAAACGGCTCCAGACGTAGCGTTTCCGGTGGAAGTGCACCGGAAATAAGCACGCGACGCAGCCGCCGCTACTTCCGGTGCGGCGCGTGCTGAAAGATGGCGCTGAAAAATGTAAACGTCGAATTCTTACTATAGGTAGGTCGATGTGTATATATTTTGTATAGATTTGGATAAAACCAGTTTTTTTGCACCAACTTTGACCAGGTCATCAGATGAATCTACCCTGGATTTTCAAGTTCCGATGAAGTTGATGGAAGCTTTAAGTGAGACCTGTGTCAAGCAGTGTACGTCCACTGGTGGAAATGATGATGATGAGTTTTCTTGAAATGTCAGCATGGGTTTAAGTTTGTTAAAACGCTTAACGCAAATTTCAGCTTAGCCTAAGGCTAACGGAAAGGCAAGCGCCAATAAGTCTTAAGTCATTATGCTTTTGTGTCGCGGAATTACCATTATTTTGAAACAAATGACAGTGACCAATTCGGTAAAATTTATTCCCGATTACTCCGGAGTCACCCTGTATGATTTATTTGCAGAGAATGATCTTTATTCCTTTACAGTACCGTAGGTATGTAAAGCCGGAGCACTCGGCGGGAAGATGGCCGCCATTCATCTCTGAGCCGTCATTATTCATTGGGAAAGCTTTGCGCTTATGCTTACCTATATTTCACGTTTTTTGTTGATGCTAAAGCAAACAAAAATAATAATTCGTCTTCGTTTTTATTATGATACCTACTGGCATTTACTCACGGGTTCGCTCGTTGTTAATGCGTTATCTATATAAGTGTTGCCTGTACAATGAGCAAATAATTAAAAAATAGATTGTACTCCTCATACTGAACAACATTTGCTTAGCGACATTTAAAAATAACTTATGTTTTAATTTTTAATACACTTTAAAATTTATTTGTAAGCGCCATATAATGCGATGTTTTTTTTTTATGTTTGTAGCGTGACAAGCGACGTCAATTAGACTGATGTTACATAGAAAATACTATTTAATTTGTATGAAAAAGATAAAATCTAAATAATACATAATTTTTAAAAGTTGTTGAAAAAGTTTTATTGTTTGATGAGTAGAATCTACGTTTTAATTATTTGCTCCTGTTACAGGCAACACCCGGTATACATAAAACAAAGTAGTGTTAGTTATATCGCCGCCAACTAGCTTAATTAGCTATTTGGTTAGCTGCCTAACCTTTTCATTAAACACACTCCCTAGGTTAGGTTTGTTAGTCAGCTTGTGTCCCTTAGAGCAGAAATAGAAGGCTTCGTCGAACTGCTGGCGGGTCGTAGTTTAGTGAAAATGCTAGGCAGTTAACCAAATAGCTAATTAAACCAGTTGGCTTCGACAGTTACAAATTCTGCGACGGAACGAAAACGAAGTTCGCCGGGAGAGCTAGTTTAGTATAAAACATCCAGTCTTCCAAATATCCAAACTTTGAGTGGTCGTCACTCGATAATCCTTCGCGTTAAGTATCGAGGGACACTAATGAAATAAAAAGACGCCTGAAATCGACGCTTTACGTTTTTAATATTAGAGCGTTTTCCAAAAAAAAATACCGGGGTAGCTACTTTCTCAAAATATGGACATGTGAAGTTTTTTGGCTCAGAATCGTTAGTACTTTCGAACCTTATACGTAAAAAAAAGTGTCCCAATTTTTTTTTTTAATTACGTCACCATTTTGCATAGTGTTTGTATGAACGAGACGTAGTGGAAAGACAAAAACCCCCTACAAATATTGGGACACTTTTTTTTACGTATAAGGTTCGAAAGTACTAACGATTCTGAGCCAGAAAAACCTCAAAAGTCCATATTTTGAGAACGTAGCTACCCCGGTATTTTTTTTGGAAAACGCTCATTAGTATGACAGGATTACTGACGTTGTTTGATACCACATAGCGTTCGCCCGCCGTTTCGTACCCGTCGGTAGGTATCCCCGGGAACTGAGCACTGTTCCGGGATAAAAACAAGCCTTCGCCACTCTTAGCTCATCTCTTCGTTGTTACTTTCATACAATTGTAAAAGTGAAATGTCTATACTGAACAAAATTTTTATAGCACTAATTTATTTGAAGGTCTTTAAATGAGGATTTTTGTGTGCTTGTTTGTATTTAGGTGTGTTTGTCCAGTAAAGAGTTCCCTTGGGATACTAGCGGGAATGACGAAGGGCTAGTTCTGTATAAAAGCTTGTCTGGGAAGTTGCATATGCATAAAAAAAATCATAAACTAACAAACGCGGATGGAAATCCATTTGCAGTTGTTTACATTTTCGCGAATCATTTACACAGTGCTGCCATCTAGAATGCCGCGGCACGAACTAACATTAATTAGTTTTTACTTAAAGAGACCTAAAGAAATTTAAGGTCTCTGCCCACTACACCGTATCATACCATGACCGTACTATGAACGTATCAGACACGGTATGACAAATGCCGGTCGGTGACGGAACGTGCTAGCTCATACTTTTCAATACAAATAATATTTATTTTGCTTGAAATGTTCATAGTACGGTCATGGTATGATACGGTGTAGTGGGCAGAGACCTTTATACGTCTGCTCGTTTTAACCCTTTAATTTATTTCTAATATCGTATATAATGCTAATATTTTAAGTACTAGTATCTACTTTAAAGCTTAAATACTTACATTTTTAGTAATTGTTTGCGTAGTTAGACTATTAATTGTATAATTTTTGAATGCGAGTGGTGGGGCCATGAAACATGATGACTAAACACGACTACCATTTATATTTTGTTTTCTTAGAAACTTAATATTTATGACATTTTACGTGCGTTGTGCAGTGTAGAGATGCTGCTTGTATGTAATGAAATCAAATCGCTCTGCGCAAATAAACGCAATTTAATGAGCTGATAGTTTTCCAGGAATAAACAAGCAGTTCTTAGCAAACTGTGACTTCGCGATTCCGATAACTCGGCTGTTCAAAGCTAAAAACATGTAACTATATTTTGGCAAATTTTACAGGAGAGAAAAAAACGGTTTGTAACTTCAAAGGCTCAGCCAGTAACTTGAATGAGCTAATATATGTTTGTTAAAGGGTAAATGAGGCTAATAGAAGTTTTAAATTCGGACATGATTGAGCATTTCTGGAAGGTCGGACAAACGGTACTCGAGTTATAGCCAGACAAACAAACTTACGAACATGTAAACATGTAACTCCAATACGCGCCCCTTGTAGACTCATAGAATTCATTTGCTTCGCTCGCTCGTTCGACAAATAAATAATGTAGTCTGTCACCTTTTAAAAAATACTACAAACAACAGTCGTTCTTCTGGTTTTATGGCAATTTGATCGACGGCGATAAATGACGATAATATAGATATACCCCACAATTGATCAACGTCGGTCAATAGGATCAATCCTATTGATCAACGTTAATCAATTAGTGGGGTCCCAAGTCCCAACCAAACGAGATTAGACACAAGGGAGCTTCCTTTTCACGTGACAAATGATCAGAAGAGGAGGTGAGGAGTGATTCTAAGAAGTTAAAATACTTCATACATATTAATGCTTTAAACATATTTTATAGGTAACTAGTTTTATTTTTAGGTTAAATTTAACGGCCAATGCCGCCACGTTTCTGAGTTTTCGTAGGACAATATAATATTGTACCAAGTTCACTTATTACATATTTCAGTACCTTATCTTGAGTACCGGACTAAGACTACTTGATGCCTTAAGCAATCCACGCCTGGGCTATTCTTCAGAAATATGTCTGCGACTCATTCATCTGTCTCCATACATTTAGTATGAAAAAGGGCCAGATGAATGCGGTGACCGCAGATATATTTCTGAGGAATAGCCCGCCTGTGGTTGCCCCCTCCTATCCAAGTATTTTTTGGTGCTGTTTCTGGTGCCCCATAAGACGTGGTACCACGTGATGCCAATTGCTTAATTTGCTTATGGGTTAATCCGGCACTGCTTATCTTAGTTAAACTCATATTTTCCGCTTCCAAACTGGTATTCCTTAAAATAGCACGATTATTCTACTCTAAAATGAGAAGATTACTTATATCGATCACAGCCTAAGGAACTAAAATGAGAAGATTATATCGTTTCATTGACAGCCTAAGGAAACCCTGTGCCAATTAACGAATGATTCAGGCTGAAATTCTCAATTATACGCAAAAATCGCAGTCTTTGTGGCCCCGGTGTTAAGTTTATATTGAATTACAAATGTCAGCGAATTGAAACCCCTAAGTGTGCTGCGGCTGCGCTCTGCCAGGGCCGCGGTTTGCTGATGCCACAATCCTCCATTGGCTTTTTTAAGGGAATTGGATGACGGCGCGTGATTAGAACTTAGAAAAAATTTCCCACACGAAAAACCGCGAACACATAAAATTGCCTCTTAAATGTTTAATGTTAAGGTGCTGGTAAACCGCATTCGAGAGGTGGTACAGTTGTATTGTGCTTTTCTTTCTGTAACTTTAATATGCTGAAGGATTGTGAAACTTATTTTGTTGGTAGCAAGGTTGATTTTGTATTATATTAACGCTTAAGAGAAATAGTAAATAAAGCAACCAGCACTTTTACGCGCGATGCGATATTGCTGTGGAATATAACGTTGAACTTTTTATTGTATGTCGTGGTTTTTAATTAATTTAGTTAGGGCTAAGTTAATATATACCTAAGTAAAGGCTATTAATAGTGTGAAGCTATAGTAGCCGAGAGGTAGGGACATCCGCCTGTCAAGCAGAGGTCGTGGGTTCGAACCCTGGCTTGTACCCACTGACAACCTCCACTAGACGGAGCATGTTATACGACTCGCGCTCACCACGCATATGGTCGATTAAATATCGGTAGATATTACTAGTACACCGCGTGTTTAACCTTTAAATGCATAATGATGTATACCTATGATGATTATGCATCGTATATTTGATGGCCAGTGCAGCAATATGCAGCTATCCAAAATCACATTTATTACTTTTTTTTTAATAAATGTGACATTTACGTGTTAGATTCCGAAATCATCCATAAACTTTTGACAGTATTTTTTTTCTGTAGTGTCATATTTTCAAAGTTTGGCGCGTAAGTCGCTACACTGACCGCCGCGAAATTTACAAGTTCGAATTTTATTGATAAATATTAAAAAAAAAACTACAAGCAAAAATTGTTTCTGAAAAGGGTAAAAGGTACGTTTAATGTATATTAATAACAGGTTTGATAAAAATAGTATTGTTTTCCGAAAATTTGTGTTTTGTTTGTGATGCATAAATACATCACCATGCAAAATCAGTTGTAAACTAGTATTAAGTAGAATTTACTTTATTATTTCGTTATTTGTATAGTCATTGAGAAGTTTTAGATATTATTTTCTTATAAATTGGCATCCGTGGCCTAAAAGTAAAAAGTCCTGTTAAAGTACATATACATAGTATATTTAATTTACACAAAAAATTTCATAGTGGAATCATAATTAGGTACCTACTTAGGAAGATAGGTTAATTAATGTCGCGTTAAGACGCTAATGCATAGTAATGTATAATATCTGCATCAAACCTTTTTTGGGAAATAATATGTTTTTTTAATTACTATGATTTTTTTCTTTATTTTTCTCTCAATCTATACAACATGACACATCTATTTCACAAAGTTACACAAAAAATCATGCATTTAAGGGTTAACATCTTTTTTATCATTTTATGTTTCGAAATTTTCTCGCCAGTGCGATATACCACAGAAATATATCGAGTATAAAAATATATTTGTATATGGCAACTACGCGTGTAACGTGTTTCGCTTGGCGTTTGACGCCAAAAGTGCTATTTAGTGATGGAAAACACAAATTTTCCATTTGATTTGGTGTTATTTGAACAATTAAGTATACCATTATTATCAGATCTTCAAATCTGCTAATAATATTGACGGAATCTGAAGTTAACGGCATTCAAAGTAGGTCGCCACTTCTTTTTAGCACGCGAGGTACTTACATACACTTTTTTCTTCTACCTCAATATATTTCTGTGCGATGTACCAACGTTTTCCTAACAACTGAATGAACTGAATAAATTGATATAGGTAAAGAGTTCCCTAGGTATAAATAATAACGGGATTACCGCAGGCGAAACACACATATAGCCAATAATGATAAGTGTGGCACTACGCATCGCGTCCAACACGCCATTTCGCCTGCGCCTGCAGCTCGAATAAAATTCCCAGTCACCTACTTAGCGTTTTAAAAAACGCCTGAACGATCACGATTGTCCTTCGATTAAAAAACGGCGTCGAAGCAACAGAATGTAAATCAAATGGAATGAATTGAGTTCGCTGCGAGTTTGCCGGCGGCCCAAGTGACAAGCGGTTGGAAATATGAAGATCCTAAAAGCGTGTTTATATATAGGCGAACTGGAGAGGATCTAAGGTATCTATGCTTTTAGGAGTGAGAGACTTGCCATAGCTTATATATATTCCCAATTCAGAGGAAGCTAGCTTTAGTAGAACAGCTTCGCTGCAGTTACAGAACAAAAGTCTCTTTCGTCAGTTTCATTCCTGAAAGTAGTCGTGTTTTCAATCTTTAACCACTCCTTGGATATATTTTGCTGCAATGGTATCTACCTACTAGTTTTTTTTTTTTTTAAATCTTTATTGAGAAGAGCTTTATCGCTTAGCGATTATGTCGCTCCGTTGAGCCATCACAAACAGTATCACCTTCCTCGATTAGCGAGAGCCAGTCTCACTAATTTAAACAGTGCTCTGGCATCTTCCGACAAAGACAAAACATCTACCTACTAGTGGAACAAAAAAGGGCGGAGTCCGGCCGCTTCTTCACTAGCCTCATGATATGACAAGGCAATCAGAGTATGAATTGTCATTTTCGCATTATATTGAATGCAAAAGGATAGAATTGGTTACGTGGCAAAGATACGCAAAGCACAGTTGTGCTAAAGATACCGAGTAGACTAATTATTGAGGACTGGGAAGCAGTGGCGTGCATTTCATAAAGACAAAAAGACACTGCCTAGTGTCTACCCTCTAATTTCTACCCTATTAAGAGCATCAGGTAAGAAATTAGTAGCGTAGGTAGTTTGATAAGCACAGACCACCTCCACTAGACGGAGCATGTTATACGACACGAGCTCACCACGCATATGGGCGATTAAATATCGGTAGATATTACTAGTACAACGCATGCTTTACATCTTTTTTATCATTTTATGTTTCGAGATTGTCGTCGGATTGAACAGAAATATTTATTTCACGTTTGGTGCACACATAAGTCAGAAACATGGTTGCAACTGAACGGGCGGCCGGTCGCGTGATGTTGTAATGCTATTCAAGACCATATCTGATGTGAGCGCGCGTCGTCTAACATATACCGCCTACTCTGATAATTTCTACTCTTCTACCCTTACTAGGGAAGACATTAGAAAGGAGACAGTATCTATTTACCCGACTTTCTTCTTCTTAGTCGTATCCATCATGACTGATGATCGTGGTTGGTGGTCGTCTTTCTGGCACGAATACATTCCCGCCATCGACTCCGGTCCATCGCGTTCCTCACTCCATCGTAGAATTTTTGAGATGGTTGCTCGCATTTAAGCTCGTCGGTCCATCGTGCTGGCGATCGGCCACGTGATCTTTTGCCTTCTGTATTTCCAACAAAGATTAACTTTTCCAAACTTTCGTCTCCCCTTCTCATTATATGACCAAAGTAACTCAGTAGGCGCTGTTCGCAGATTGTGGACGATCGCAAGTTAATTTTGAGTTCCGACAGTATCGATTGGTTCGTGCGCCTAGCTGTCCATGGTATTCTCAGCATACGCCTCCAACACCACATCTCGAAGGCATCGATCCGTTGTTTCTCTGTGCTTTTGATTGTCCAGGTTTCAGCTCCGTAGGTGAAAATGGGAAATGCTAGGGCTCGCACAAGACGTATTTTGGTGTTTTTAGAGACTCCACGATTTTGCTAGATTTTCTTGAACCGTGTCATAGCATCCTTAGCCATTCCTATGCGTCTCTTGATCTCGGGCACCCGACTACGGCGAAGCAAAAAGGAGGGTTATTGTTATTGTATGTATGTAAACACTTTATTGTACATCATATCATACAGAAACAGTACAATAATCGATGGTTATGTACAAAGGCGAACTTACCCCTGTAAGGGATCTCTTCCAGCTAACCTTTGAGCAAATGAGAAAGAATCATAATACCACAGAACAGAAGATAGACAAAATAACAAACTTAATTAATTTACCTACACAAGGAAAATAGGGCAAGTTTTGAATACACATAAAAACCTAACATAAATACGTTAGTAGTTATACATGTTAGATATAATTTAGCTACATATATAAACGTATACTACTAAAGAAATAAATAGATATACATATCGATACCTTTGGGTTCAATTGGCGTAAAGGACATTTTGGCGAAAATGAGTTATATATACAGTTTTGTTCAGAATTTCAAGCCCTACCGTTCTGTGTAGTTAAAATTTCGATATCTTTAAAAAAAGTGCCTTTACGACCCAGTTTTTATTCATCGTATTCGCAAAACTAGCTCAGGTTAAGGGACGTAAGTGTCAAGTTATAAAATACGAATTAAAAGGTGTATCGTAAAGTACGCCGGTAAATATAAATACTGTCGTATATGACCTATTTTTTTCTTGTTGTCCTTTAAGCCCTTAATTTCTCATGGTTACTTTCCATAAGCGCATAGTCGAGGTGGGCGTTAAGGACATGTTTTCTTTTACTTGTCCTTTACGACCTGCTTTTAAATTATAATACCGTAATTTGATAAACCGAATAAGGTTGTAAAGGCCAGGTATTATTTTACACGTCCTACACGACCTGCTTAAAAAATGATTACACCATTATTTGATAGAATTAAGGAGGTTGTAAAGGGCATGTATTCTTTTACACGTCCTTTACGACCTGCCTTCAAATTATTATACTTGTTTACATACCGTAATTTGATAAATTGAACAGGGCTGTAAAGGGCAAGTAGTCTTTTATTTGTCCTTTAAGACCTGCCTTAAATCTAATTATAGCACATTTTTTAAAGAAGAGCAGGGTTGTATAGGGATTAGCCTTTATTTTTGGCATTTATTGCCACAAATGTGTGTCTAAATTCTGAAATAAAAGCAATTTACGTAACCGTAAAGGTCTAAACTATCGATACCTTTAATTGGGTTCAATTGGCGTAAAGGACAAAACGCTGGTTTTGAGGAGATGCAAAAATCAGTCTTATTTTACAAAAAATGGCTACAGTATTTTGATTTCTCGACCTATACTTTCGACATGTATATGAAAAATATTTGAAATGCCCGTATCTTTAACCTGTGATGGCAGTTCTAGCTGTAAACAATGTATTATGGAAGTTAGATGTCCTTTACAACTGGTAAAAATGCTATCAATGTCATTTACACCCGTGACTTTTTTAGACATTTGGAAATGATGGGGTTGTAAATGACGGTCTCAGATGACTTTGTTCCAATTTCGGGGCGTAAAGTTAAGAGCTATGTAATAAAAATTGACAGTGTTCAACTTAATTTACCTTAAAGAGACTTGAAAAATGTAGAAAAAGATGATGAATTCATTATAATTTCATACTATTATACTTATTGTTTACATTAACAGTGTTTTACTCACTACGTACTCGTCCTTATGATTGACATCCTAATGTCGATAATCATTAGCCACTATGTCACTTCCATTATTATGATTTAGTGCTATTGGAAGAGAGTAAAACACTATAGGACATTATTAAGTTGTTAAGTTTATTTTGTAATGTGATATGTATGTTAGTTTGTAAGGTATTTATCTATGGGCCTTTGATGCCGGAAATAAATAAATTATTATTTGTATAGTATGTCTTTCCCGTACACGAGACAATGGTGTCCCGGCCCTTTGGGAGGCGTGCGCGGAGCCGGAGCCAACGCGTAGAGGCCTTTTCGACAATTTAATGAAAGGCAAAGTATACAGCCAGCGGATGCTGTCCCTGCCCGTGTCATGGGACGCACGCAGAGACAGCCCCCGCCAGATGCAAGGACTATTGTTGATTGATGGAATCTAACTCTACTGGGCTATGGCGGTGGAAATATGGACTAAATACTGGGTTATGGATTGAGACATGACGGCGCCTGTCAGGAAAAGTGTCTCGTGACTTTCGTGGCACTGACAGACCGTGACTTGCCCTCCGCTGATGGGCCCCTGTTAAATAAATAGCGACATATGAGCAATGGCCTAGCTAGGGGCAACACCGGTGCCGAGGACTGCAGGGTGTCGAGAGGTGTGCTGCGCTTTCTCCGAGGGTACTCGCGGCGTTATGCCCTTTAACACTTCCACGCCTGGAGCATATAGCTCTCGCGACTCCACTCTGGACGGCCGGTTAAGGCAAGCCAGAGGCGGAGGTCCTTACACTCTTACCCATGAACCCTCCCTAAGGACCCCCAGGAGCACTCGGGTACGTGGGGTCGCTACTCCCCAACAGCTCGCCACAAGCTGCCCTGCGTTAAAATGTCAATTCACTACCCAAATGATCCCACCACCCTCGCCAACTGTACTCTGTAGTAGCGTCACTTACTGACCGCGAATACAATTTATGTGACGAGGATCATTTGGGTAGTGAATTGACACATTTAAAGAACGTTCTACAGAGAAATGGTTATAATGGGCGGATTATACCACCTAGACGCACCGTTTTGCCTAAACACCTGGACTATAAGTTGAACGACAACCGGCGTACCTACCATAAATGTAAAGGGAGTGACAGATAAAGTTGCCAATATTTTAAAGAAGTTCTTGGTGAAGACTCTTCACTCCCCACAGAAAACTGGCACAATATCTACGTACGCCAAGGGACCGTTTTCCGCTTGAATGCCCAGGTATTTACAAAATTGACTGCAGCTGTGGTAGCTCTTACATAGGTCAGAATAAGCGCACTATCTCATGCCGTATAAAGGAGCACATCCGAATGTTTAAAAACAACGAACCTCGGAAATCGGCAATCGCTGAACATCTTCTGAACGCGGAAACGATTGGATTGAGTTGCACAACCCATAGATCCTCTCGCTCGACAGAAAAACACTATATACCCAGAATGGTTAAGGAAGCTATTGAAATCCTCAAGTATAAAAATTTCAACCGGGAAGACGGGTTTCAACTGTCGAGCATCTGGTATCCAGTGATCCGTAAGTTCTCCAAGGGAAAAAAGACATGTTCAGGAGTAAATACGCGAAGTGATACTGTAAGTGTTGTGTGTCGTGAACGTGATCAAGTTCCAAGTGAGAATGCGGACGGTAGTAGTATGAATAACGCGAAGCGAACCCGAAAGAGGGTAGATCGCTATGGTGTGTGGGTAGACTACAACTAAAAACTCGCTGCATGCCAGTTACTCCGTGATAATGGCGCTTGCAACAGTGCCGAAATATCGGGAACTCACAAAAACAAACATACATGGTAAATATCCCGTCGTTAATAGTAGTTATTATGCCTAGCTGAATTCATCATCTTTTTATACATTTTTCAAGTCTCTTTAAGGTAAACTAAGTTGAAAACTGTCAATTTTTATTACATAGCTGTTAACTTTACGCCCCAAAATTGGAACAAAGTCATCTGAGATTGTCATTTACAACCCCATCATTTCCAAATGCCCAAAAAAGTCACGGGTGTAAATGACATTGATAACATTTTTACCAGTTGTAAAGGACATCTAACTTCCATAATACATTGTTTACAGCTAGAACTACCATCACAGGTTAAAGATACGGGCATTTCAAATATTTTTCATTTACATGTCGAAAGTATAGGTCGAGAAACAAAAAAACTATAGCCATTTTTTGTAAAATAAGACTGATTTTTGCTTCTCCTCAAAACCAGCGTTTTGTCCTTTACGCCAATTGAACCCAAAGGTATCGATATAATATATAGACATATATACATTTTATTTATTGTCCGTATCGAGTGACTGCCACTGGATAAGAGTGGGTCAAATTGGACGGATAAAAAAAAGACGAAAGTAGCCAACTTGGGCCAGCGCGCAAAGGCGCCGAAGGGTTTATCAAGTGGAGGATCAGGCACGCGATGCTCACCGCCCATTTATATTCCGACTATAAACTAAATAATAAGCAAGATCCCATCGCTGCAGCACCGATCCTTGAAAATCTAGTTTTTGAACTACTAACATTCAGTTTGCTCTGTGCAAATAACTGTTTGGTTATGCTGAACAACACTCACGGACAATGTATTCGGGCCATTTTCCAAAGAAAATGACCCGAATTCATTGTCCGTGAGCGTATATGTTTATACATTTAATTCAAGCAAAAACGTCTGCTTACGAAATTAAAATGGTTTTATGAAGCGTAAATTGAAAAATTAAATGCTTCGGCCCTACAAGCTTCCTGGAACCAGGGCTCGCAAACCGATATTTGCTCCATACAAAAATACCGGTATTCTTTCCGTTCTTATCGTTCTTTGGTTTATTATTTCGTTTTTTAACCAGACAATCTAATAATACGGAATCATGACTTAAATACATTACTGAGCTCTACATAAAAAGCATAAAATAATTCAAAATATTGGGCTATTTCGGGGTTTTTGCAAAGTACCGACTTTGAGCCCTGCCTGGAACTAACTCCATATTATCAGAGTCGGTTTACCTTAATATTAACTTGACTCAACATTCCGTTTTTAATATAAAAGGCTGGTTTAAGAGTATGCTTTATAGTCTTTTGTGCAAGTATAGCTGCTTAATAAGCAGCAGTGCTACACAATAGCTTTGTGGCAAAACGACTTGCTTCAGATTTCTCGCCATGATATTTTGTGGACCGGCAAATTGGGCCCTCTTGTGATTATATAGTAACAAAAAAGTAGAAAAAACAACCATTTTAACAAATGAAATAACCGTCCATTTTGCTTCGCGTAGTCGGGTAAAAAGCCTAAACATTTAATTGAACTGGAAATTTAAACGATATTTATAAAACTCGAGTCCACTCACTTGGAGTTGAGTGAGACGTCCGTGAGTGATTGCTAATAAGTAAGTTTGTAACAAAATAAAAACAAAATTATGTATGCACAACAGCTAGGGTGGCCAAATGTATGCATTTCATTTCCGGGACATTCCGAGCCGAGGGTTACGAACTCGTTCGGTAGGAAAATATTTATACGAAAATGGAAGAAGGCTGGCAGCGATTTCAGACAACGAATAAGTCTCGCCATCCAACGGGGCAACGCTGCCAGCCTCCTGGGCACCACGTCAACGTCGTCAACAGAAAATGACCTGGGGAGCATTTTCTATTTATGGGTCATTATTTGAGCGTTTCACCCGCCTCACTTTCGTGGACACATTATTGTCGAAGTTCCCTCAGATTTTAGTATCATATCGAGCTATTTGGTACATATCCGGGACTACTAACAAATACTTTAAAATTACATTAAAATCTGCCGGAATCTCGACAATAATGTGTCCACGAAAGTGAGGCGGGTGAAACGCTCAAAAAATGACCTTTATAGGTTACTTTTAGTAATAGTTAGTTTTATTCAAAATTGTTAGAGATTGTTTATAATGTGTTATCTGTTATGTTCACTTACTGTTAACCATTTATTACAGGAACTCATAAATGTTATACCTTTTAGTAAATCACTTTACTTCTAATACTTTAAAAACACTATTATATCTATGGTAAAAAGAAACTTACATTTATTTATCGCGAAGCATCATACGCCTCCTACTGTTTCACTCGGCGACGTCGCGCCGCATTACCTACTGTCAAGCACTCGGATCCATCTCTCCTACCTTCTATCTCTCTATTTATTCAGCCTGTATCCATCAACTGCTTGGCATAGGTCTCTTCTTTATTATGCCACTCTCCTCGTCTACCTTACTGTGTGCAATATTTATACTATGATCTGGAAAGCTAGAATCAGCAGCTCGACAGAGTGCTGCAATATTCATGACTGATGGCAGTACATAGCTAATCACATGCTACACAGATATAAAGGCGTATCTCACAGGGAAGTTCCCGTCAGTTAGGTCCTTCTGTACGGACGGAATGAACCGAATCTGGGACAGGGGTAATTGCATAGGTTTAGTACTCTGAACTGTCAGCAGATATAACTACTTGGGGAAACTTGAAATAGTACATAACTTACCTAGGGCAGTAAAACGAAGAATGTCTCAGATCGCAGGTATTTAACGCCCGAGCGGAAGGCAAGGTAGCGGGCGGTAATTGCCACTTTATGGCCAGGTGTGACGTAAAGAAAGGGCTTTAACATGAAATCTTGACATTTTGAGTATGAGTGATTTCTTGATTAAGTTGGCTATGAATGGTAGAGGTAAGGATAATCATTCCTGTGTATCGAAAATTGTCCGTCGAAATGTGCTAAATAGGCGCTAGTGTTGCAGATGTGTAAAAAGAAGTTATATTTACAATATTATTTCGGACTACGTAAATAGTTGAGGTTTTTATATACTTGGTATATTGCCGCCTTACTAAATATCTACTTTAATCACCAAAAAAATATTAAACCTTACCTCTACGATACATATCAGTGCATTTCACACCGTCTACGACTGCTAAATTCAGCTCATACCAAAGCCCAGCGCTACTGTGGAGGGATTTCGAACTACGTACTTTGATTTTCATCACACTTGCTCGAAAATGGTGTCATCATACGTAGGTTCTGCGGGCCGTAAATGACCTATTACGCCTTAGGGCGTAATGGTTTTCTTTTTAAATTTGAAGCGCTGGTTCTGTTTTACTCTTATTTGTTATGTTCAAAGGAAACGCCCACTTACTTTTTTAACTTTTATCACTGAAATATTTATTTAAAGATAACTGTTATTGCAAATACATGTAAAGACATATTTCAGTAACATTAATTAATTGTTTAAATAATGTATTTCAGTATTTTGCAAATATAAAATCAACTAAAATGGCCGTTTTAGGTCTTTACCGCTATGCTTTTCGAACGTGACTTGACATTCGCATTGTCTATGGACATATGTCACTAATGTCACTTTCTGTTTTAATATTTTCTTGTCATACTGGGTCGATTAGTAAGGTTATATTATTAAGATTTCCTCACAAGTGTGATGAAAAACATTGTGTGTGCCACGGGCGGTAAAGGAATTACAAACTCGTGTTATTAAAGCCCTCGGTTTCACCTCGGGCTTATAACAAACACTCGTTTGTAATTTCTTACTTACCGCGCTAGATACACAATGTACTATTTCGAACTCTTATTTATTCCATCCGGATGGACACTTTTTTTACTAAACCCCCATATAAGAAGTAGCTCCACATATATCTACTCTCCATAGAAGTGGCCTTAGAAGTTTAAAAAGTTCATCGATTCGGGATATTTTCTCTATGATTCAAGACGATGCGAAGTTTTTTCGAGGTTACTCACTCATTTACTTATTCATAAAATATTTTTCAAATTCATATTTCAAGAAAAATTACAAAGAAAATATTACAATAACATTAATAAAATAAAATTACAAATAATAAAACGATATTAATTACCAAGTAATAAATAAATATAAAATTTTGATAATAATTAGTTACTGTTGCCTATGTCTGTCTGTTGTGGTTTAATAGTATTGACAATAACACACATTACAAATACACTTAATTGCACACCAATAACACACTAAAAAGGTTTATAACATAATTAAAAATAATTCAAACCTAGGCAACCGGCGTTCTTATCGCTAAGTTCCAATTCAAATTGTTTATTTTCATAATAGGATTTTAAGACCACTTTATGACGTCAAATTACATAAAATGTTGCAGTAAATGTGTGTCATATTATAAAGCGATCTCTTCCAGACGACCTTTGACATGTACTACTATATTTATTGTTCATTAAAACATTTCCTAAGGCTTCTTAAGACACACATTACATTGTATTTAATCGGCTGGAGTTAGACACACCCGCGATCGAATCAGATATTTTACCGCCCACTCCGCCTTAGTACTTACCTACAACATAACTAAAAAGTTGCCTTCGTTTGTCAGTAGAATATAGTAGATTGTTCAACTAGGGACTAAAACAAGCCATAATGACACGAGGTGTTTAGCCACCCGAGCGTAGCGAGGGTGACTATAGATCGAGTGTCATTATGGTTGTTTAGTCCCGCGTTAAACACTCTACTTTTCACTTTGAATGCGAGGAAAAAAAACGACGTTCTATTACACAAAATTACAATATTTATTATGACAAAGTTTGACAAAATTTAAATCTACATTTACCAGTCAAATTTAAGATATATTGAAAGTGCAATTAGTACAATTCTTTACATTTAAATGTATAGTTTTCCCCGGTAAGTTAAGGTGGGTTTCTGTGGTTTGTATTTGAGAAGTATGTTCAATATCTTGACGCGGAGTAAAAGTTGGTGAGTATAGTTGAGACGTAGAGCTGCTATCTTGAAAAAGGTTGCCGATGGTTATTTCATTGGGCTCATTCTCATCCCGCGATTTTGATTGGCGTGGCTCAAATGTTGCATGTGAAGTGGATGTTTGTGGTTTCTGCTTTGAGGATATTTTAATTCCTTGAGTAATACACTTACTGATATTGTATTTATTTTGGATGGACTCCTCTATGTAACCTTCAGCTACCTGATCAGATTTCCACCCCCCATGGCGTTTTAACGTCGTGATATTCGCACCTGAATTAGCCAAAAGGGTCGCAGATGTTCTGCGAAAGCAGTGGCCGGTGTAAAGTTCCGGATTAGGCAAATTGAGGTATGTGGCTATTTCCTTTGGCATACTACCGAATTTGTTCTTGCCGATGACTTGCTTAGTGCATTTACCCTTCTGGTAATTTAAGAAAAATCGATTAGTAGTCACGGCCGGGGGACGAAGTGTCTGATATTTTTTACAATATTTAAGTAGTCTCCGCTTATAACGAACTTCCTGTCTTTATTTGTTTTTGTATTGGGTATATTTATGGCCTGTAATCTCGTCTCAGTTTCCACATCTTGTATCCTTATATTTGTGAGCTCTATTCCTCTGCACGCCCCGCTGATTCCAAATATGAGTACGACCTGTAAAAAATGGGATTATTATTATTAAAAAATACTTAATATAAAATTCCGTGGAACCTAAAATCTAAATCATAACATAATAACTGGCCAAGAGCATGTCGGACCATGCTCAGTGTAGGGTTCCATAGCCGTAACTATAAGGTAAAAAATACGATGTAAAAAAAGTACAACAACAAAAGAGCGTATCTTCATAGCAATTACGTCCTTTTGTTGAGAAGCGCAGTTTATCGGCAATAACTCAAAAACGGTTAATCCGATCTTGTTGGAAATAATTTTCGTTGAAAGTATTAATTGAGCGTTATCTTTGTAATTTTTTTTATATTTTTCGGACACACGGTTTAGAAGATAGAGGGGGGGGGACACAATTTTCACAACTTTCGGAGCGATTATTTCCAAAGGTATTCACTTAATCACAAACATTACTTAAGAACCTTAAAATGTTTTCAAAAGAGCTGTCGAACTATGTACCACACGTTGACATTTTGTGAAAAAATTTTTTTTTAGCTTCTGTTACATGTATGGAGTGCCCCCCCTAGATTTTTTTATTTTTATTATTTAACTACCAAACTTAGTTGCGGCATCTACAAGACATCTATATTCCAAATTTCATCAGTATAGGTCTTGTAGTTTTTGAGTAAAATGCCTGTGACATACGGACGGACGGACGGACGGACGGACGGACGGACGGACGGACGGACGGACATGACGAAACTATAAGGGTTCCGATTTTGCCATTTTGGCTACGGAACCCTAAAAATGATATCGGTACCTATCACAAACGGGATATTTATAACATAATGAAGTATGTAATATTTTAGAGTTAATTTTAAAATTTAACATTAACATACCTTTGTGACCAAGTATATTTCGTCAGGTGCGTCATTTAAGAAAGTCTCTATATTCTGCGGCGTAAAAACTCGCGATTTCTTCGAAGTATGTCCACTTGATAGTCTCTTTAATAAACACGTTAAGTTTGCAAATTTTTTCAAATTAACGCCGTTGTTTATTTGTAGTGTGGTTTTAAGCATTGAATAAATACTCCACAGCGATGACGGTTGATATTTTTTTGATATTTCATCAAAATAAGTCAGAAATACGCCTTCCGAAAATGATGTAATTTGCTTGCTATCTTTTCAATCAATAAAAGTTTTGTATGTTTTTGAATAAATTCTACCAGATTTAGGCGGCAAAAGATTTTGTATCACCTCTTTCTTTTCTTCTTCACTGGATGAAAAAAACATTTTTGTTCCGTACTTTCGGTATAAAGTGCACTATACACAATAATTGTTGAAATATTGTGCTCAATACGATTAATGAACATTCAAAAAGCAAAGAAAAAAATTTCCGCGGTTCTTTATTTATTTTTTTACTTAGTGAAGTCACTCAGGCTTTAAATGCTGGCATTTTTAGCCAACAGGTTCAAACGTGAAAACTACCTATTTTAAAACTAATTGGATCATGCAAAATAAAATTAAGTTACCCCTAATCTAGTTAAATTGATTTATATTCGTAATAATTAATCATTATTACTATATTAAATCGTTATTTTTTTAATATTTTTGCACAGCTGTCTTTTTAGGTTATTTTCACACTCAAAAGTTGTCTATACACAATCACTAAAAATGGCGACAATATTCCAACCACAAACACCCCGATTGGCTGTTTAGGGGTTTTCAAAGTCAATTAAAAAAAAATTACCTACTTTAATCCCTAGAGATTAATAAGGAACTTTAGTCCCGATATACACAGACTAAATTAACATTTTAAGAGCATGAGAAGTGAAAAAATAATTCCATCACCTCTGTAGAGCACTGAGCATCGAATAGCGAACAAAAAGCTTTAAAAAACTTGTGCCAGCGTTTTGTCCAATAAAAACGTGCCGCGCGCAAATCGAATCGCTATTTTAATTAGACAAAAAAATGTTCTCTTGGACAACGAGCTGTTAACGTTCAGCTGTTAAAAACAAGCCATTCTAGACTCTATTCCCTTGGGATAAAAGTGCTGTTAACCCAATTAAAGGTCAGATAGTCAGTGAAGTAACAGATCCATACTATTCAGAAAGTCAAAGCTTGTCGAGCATGTCTCTTATAATTTGACCCTTGGACTCAAGACAATTGTTCGTAATTGTAGCTCAAGATACTGGTTTAATAAAGTTGGCAACGGTGTTAAGGAACAATGTAATTTGACCTCTCATTTCGAATAATTGCCAGGAAGGCTAGGGGCAAGATGTGATGGTCATGTCATCGCGCAGCGACAACGTAAAAAGTATTAAGAGTATCCCTGACTTTTATCGTGTGGGGTTAGGTTTTATATACCTACATTGGAATTCGACGGCACATAAGACATTTTAATAGTAACGCCAACATTTACCCATTCTAAGGAAAAATGTCTCAAGTGCCTAAGAACTTCGTACGCAATGAAATTCTTATTGTCTAGGGCTGTAGTTTATAGTTTAAAAGAATTACAGATCCCTCGAAGAAATAAAATGGCGACAGCTTGAGACCAACGAGAAATGTTAAGTAGGGAAGTGCTTTGGCTTAATGAAAACGTGTCAGTTCTGAATTTGTCGCTTTTTTTTTAATTTAGTGTCGGTGTTTAACAGATATGTTTGCGGAATATTAACTAGTTTTTATATAACAGTTTGCATCTAAATAAACATTAAAACAAAGAACAGGTATGACCTAAACAGATATAATTATTTTGATATCAAGTGCCTGTTTACTTATATTCTTTGGCAGATTTTGGTGCTTATAAAAAAAAATGTTCGGAAAGTTTTTAATTTGTTTGAAGCTTTTGATTTGATTTGATTTGATTCTCTTAATCGTTCCCCCATGACTGGGGATTGTGACTCCTTTTCAGGCGATCAGCGGTCTGTCTCTAACTGATCCGGTCAGCCGCCTGGTGGAGGGCGGCGCTGATGGGTAGCTCCAGCTGTTCAGAGATCTGGTCGGACCATCTCTTCGGGCTTCGACTTCTGGGTCTTTTGCCTTCGACTTTTCCCGTCACCACACGGTGTAGGCAAGTAGAGGACAGGCGTTGAGAGTTCTCTATTTTAAGTTGCTTGAGGTTCGACGGTCGGCTGTCCATGGAATCCTTAGCAGGCGGCGCCAGCACCACATTTTGAAAGCGTCAGTCGTTTGCCTATCGGCGGCTTTGAGCGTCCAGGTCTCTGCCCCGTAAAGAAATATGGAGAAGACAAGTGTGCGGACGAGGTGCATCTTAGTACTTGTTTTATGGGTGAAGTGTGAATAAAGTATTCTCTTTGTAACAAAACACAATTCGTTCAGGATAATCGCACGATTACACTGGGATAAATGGACGCATGTTTTGCTGTAAACTGTAAAGCCAGTAATAAATAATTCTTTTTACTCTGAACCATGCAGATAGTGTAATTTCTAAAGTAAACCAATGTATACGCGCTAAGAAGAATAGCACAAACTGTTTCCGTACAAGCCGCTTTAATTGCTTATAATGGCTATATTGACTCTACTCTTTGATATGGGATAGTCTTATGGGGTAATTGTACAGGTAAACAGCAAATTTTTATTGTACAAAAACGCTGTATTAGAGCAATTTTTGGTATAGGTCAAAGAGAATCATGCCGTCCGTATTTCATAGATTTTGTTTTTGTTGAGAACCTTCTAAGCTATAAGTATAACTATGTCATACTGTCAAAAAACCTTTCGCCACCGTCCTGCCAGGGGCGGAACTGGTGGTGTTATTTCTAGAAAGTTCCTAGTAGAAACCTTCATTCCAGCCGAGCATTATCTAGGAAAGTAACTCTGACCATAGCCCTCTCTATTGCTCTTTGCAATAAGGCATAGCAAAATGGAACTGGGACACAAGTTAACAAGTCACCGGTGATAAACGAATAAAGCTCGTAGTTGTGGCGTGCTGGTTGTTTTCCTGCCTAACTAACCGTGGCGCGGCCGTCTGCTCCGTCGCGGCTGTTAGTGCTAAACTCTTTTACTTGTCGCAGTCGGGTACTGTTACGGTGCTACCTAGGTTATAGGCTTACCTGGGGTAGGTTTTCGCAACTCGACGACTGATATGATGCCTCTTTTGTGTAGCAACGACGCGACCAAATTGTTTGTTTGTTTGTTTTTTTTTTTCAATCCTGTGGATCCTGGCACTGAAACGTGGTCGCTCACGATGGGCGTTATAACCAAGTCAAGCTCTAAAAGCAATTGAGAGGGCTATTAAGGGGATACTAAAAGGGAGATGCAACGTGGGTAGGCCCACTACAAGCAGGACTGTGTCCTGGTGGCGATTGCTAGAGCCCAATAGTGTTGCTGAGCGAATCCAGTGGTTTTCTTTGGGGAGGCCTATGCCCAACAGTGGACATCTTTCATGTGATGATGAATTCTGTGGTTTTAATTTAATATTCTTTCCGTTGCGCACCTAGGATTGATACACTTGTTAGAGCAAAATAATTCTGACCTCCTCTTTTATTAAAATCCAATTTTGTGTTCGATTACAGGTTTGAACCACGTTACGTAATAGTATTATATGCAACAGTTGTATAAGTGGGTTCAAAAAATGCGAATTGCGTGAGTTACGATACGAGCCGCGAATGCGGCGAGTATCGCAAATAGAGACGCAATGAGCGTTTTTTGACTTAATTATACAACGTTGCATACAATACTTTTTCTACGACGAGGTTTTAAATTATAAAATACAAAATTAATAGTAACCTGGAAACAAGGCAAATATGACGTTTGACTGACAGTATGTGTCTATGGTAAACTTTTTTTTTTAATTTAAAATATACTTAAATTAAAAATACTTTTTTTATGTTAGCATCAATTAATTTAGTTCGGAAAGTTTTGTTTTTCTTAAAAACCGTAGGAATTTAATTGTTTGTTAAGTTGGTAGTTGTGCATTTTTACCATAAATTTAAAATTGAGCGCTTAATCCTTGACCTAAGTTTATCCTAGATTTAGAAGTCTGTGGCTGCTAGCAATAACGTAAAGTGGCTATAACGACACTAGTGCTGTTATGGGGAATAGAGTATAGACTTCTCTGAACTCATATTATGTATGTTCTTATATTAGTGTTCGTGACTAAGTAAAAGACAGATAACAGTACAGGAGTAGAAAAAATGTATTACATATTTTTAATTTATCAATAACCAATTTTATTGATATGATACATCAGAAAAAAAATCACAAGATATATAATATATAATTATAACTGAAGTGGCAATGGGCAGGCAGGGCACATAAGAATCAATGGCCGTTAGGGCAGAAAGATTCTGGAGAGCACGTACTGGCAAGCGCAGCGTGGGACGGCCGCCTACAAGGTGGTCGGTTGACCTGGTTAGGGTTGCGGGGATTCGCTGGATGCGGGTCGCTTCTATCCGGCCCATGTGGAAATCTATTGATGAGGGCTGTGTCTAGCAGTGGACGCGTCCTATAGCTGAAGTGATGATGGTGATGAACATGTCTGTAAGAATTTAAAACGGTTGCATTTTCCAGGTAGTATGGAAGCAGTGTGCGCGGCTCGTCTCGTTTCGCCTACACTCGATAGCATCTCACTCATTGTTTGCTAATACAGCGCGACACTGCGCAACGTATTTATTCAGCTTTTTGCACCAATTAATCTTACTCTGTAGTAGGCAAGCTAGAATCAAGAGTAGGTATCAAGACTCACTAAATGGTCGGAGTTTTTTCCTATACTTTCCTAGATAATGCTCGGCTCGAATGAAGGTTTCTACTAGAAACTTTCTATCATGCGAGTCGCAGAATTTCCACATTTCTGTAAGATATTCAGTAAACATTCCCATTTTATATTTTGACAATTGAAGATCCTTTACACCTCCACAACATAATATTTTGACAACGGAGACTCTTTAAGTACATCTCCATTAGATTTATTAGTCTATTTATTTTCTATTATTTTAATTGTCTTGTTTTGACGCCTAGAGACCTTTTACATATCTAAAAATGTAGTTTTAAGTTTAATGTAACATATTAATGAAATCACATGTAATAATGTCATACTTGTTGTTATATTTAATATAAAAAAAAGAGAAACTGGTGAGTTTCTTCCGGCGGCGCTTCTTCTCACCAGAAGGTCACTACCCAAAGCTCCAAAAGAAAAGAATATAATAAGACTTGTAAAAAAGCCCTTGAGGGCATGCTTGCAGAAATAAATTATATTATTTTATTTTTAATGTTAATAGCTTTGGAGGCTAGCCCGCTAGCACGATTTGCAGCGACTTCGCTGGTTCATGGTGAGCGTTCTCTAGAACATTTCCCATACAAAACTGAGAATGTTTCCGAGAATTCTCGAGAACGGCACAACTCTAGCTTGACCTCTCTATATTGAATGGAAAGGGATAGCTTGATAATAGGCAGTTCATAAAACACTGGTCGATGGGACCGATGAGTTCTTGAACACGTTACGATCTGTAAGCCTAAATACCGTATATTATTTTACTATCAGTTTATTTTGGGTTACTATTATGTTGCATAATCTTTTTTGGTCGAATCATCATTTGGCAGAATTCATCATTTGGCATAATGCATTTTATTCTGAAACTTTAAACTTTTCGGGATTGTTATGTTACAAACCTAACCTAACCTATTTAACAGGATAGTGCCTTAAAGAGCCCTGAAAATTCTACAGTTTCAGAAAAAAATGCAATATGCCAAATGATGAATTCTGCCAAATGATGATTCGACCAAAAAAGATTATGCAACATGAGGCGTACCCGTTTATTTTATATTATTTTTATTTGTTTTGTTTTGACGCCTAGAGATCCTTTACATCTCTAAAAATGTAGTTTTAAGTTTAATGTAATGTATTAATGAAATCTCATGTATTAACGTCAAATTGTTGTAATACTTGTAGTATGTTTGAAAAGAGAAACTGGTGAGTTTCTTCCGGCGCTTCTTCTCATCAGAACCCGAAGACCTCCGAAGAACCGGAAGCGCCAAAAGAAGAGAAAATAATAGAATCAGACATATAAAAGAGCCCTTGAGGGCCTACTTGTCAAAATAAATTATTTTATTTTTTATTTTTGTGGTAGGGTAAATATAATAATATCGACAGTGGAAATTTCAAATGTCGTAGGGGACATTTTATCGTACTTAAGTACACTTTTTTCTATCGATCTGTTCTATGGAAATTTTGATAAGCCTTCAAATAAAAAAGTTAGGGGGTGATTAAAATTTGTCGTAACTTCCTAATTTTAAAATTGACCCATACGTTCACTATGTTGTATTGGGCTAATTTAGTATACACACCTATATTTTGATATATCTGATGGTTACTTACTTCATTAACCGAGAAAATATCCCGATTTTCAGACGACCCCTATATCTTTTATTTAAGGTGTATTAAAAAGGAGTATCCAGCGGAAGGCCTGAGGATTCCGCCACTGTCACCTTCAATAGCTATGTTTCTTCAGCGTTGTTGTTACAAGTGGTCATAAACATTCTTTCGTATTTTTTAGGGTTCCGTACCAAAATGGTAAAGAAGGAACCCTTATGGTGCGACTCTGTCTGTCCGTCGGTCCGTCTGTACCTCTGTCCTTCTGTCCGTCTGTTATCTCAGGTATCTCAGGAACGACTGCTGGTATCGATTTGAAATTTGGAAGAATTTTAAAAGTCGCTAACCCAAGCCTATAGGTACTAGACATAAAAAGAATCTTTTTAATTTTTTACTTGTTTTTCACAGGGGGTCAAAATGGGACGGCGAAAATTTATAGTTGTGCTATTGTATTAAGTGGGGTATCAAGTGGGGGCTTAATTTGTAGATTCTAAAACAATTTTTTATTTTTTTTTCTGAATCAGGTTATTTTTGATTTAGAAAGAAGCATATATAAAAAATAACATTCCCCCTATTATCTTCGAAGTTACTGAATAGAAAAATCAGTAATAGTTACCAATTATAATATCATCCTAAATATTACAGGAAAAATATAACGGTTTTCCTAACTTGCACTGTTTTTTAGAAATTTGCAAATATCGTATCACAACCTTATTTGCTCTTACTAAACTAAGCGCCATACAGTTTTTCTCCGCACTTTTCAGCGCACTCGACCGGGACTTTCCAGCTTCAAATCTTCAACTTACGTTGCTGTCCTGATTTGAACAGCGAAGTCCCTATTTTTACTCCACAAGGCCTCGATTTTTGGTAAACTGGACCTGGTAACATTACCTATGAGGCTATGACCCATATAAATCTCAAGCTCACACTAAGTTCGTGTCAACTTCGATTCGTGTTTGCAAACAAGCAGTCATTATACAGCGCTAGTTTGGATGTGATCCCAAGTTCCGTACAATTTTAGTCCATGATCCAGACTAAGACCTTTCTACCTTGTTGAAAACTCTTGACGAGGTGTTTAATTAGTTCATTAGCAAGATCGAATTAATTCGTTATGAGTGGTTCAAATGATCGAGACTACTTTGACCAATATCTTATTTTTTTATTTAAACAGCCAAAGAGCAGTGTTCGCACTGTTGTGTTCCGGTGTGGGGGTAAGACAGCCGGTGAAATTACTAGCATAGAGGCATCCCACCTTAGTCCTTAGGGTCGGCAACACATTTGTAATATGAAGATTGCAATTCCATCAGGTGACCTGTATGCTCGTTTGCCTTTCCGATGACATAAAAAAATTACAATGACTAGGAGCTTATTATACACAAGTTAACAGTAGCATGGCGTCCAAAGAACTCGATTCCTACCGGCTTGCCTAATACCAGGCATTTGAGCACCTTATTCTACAGCTTTTAAGGAAAATGTACGCCAAATCTGCACCGGCTTGCCCAAGGATATCTTTTACGCCACGTCACTGCAACTTAACGATTAGGTGAAGCCAACATTTTACTAAAAATATGGTGCCTACATTGATTACATCATCATTATTTCAACCATAACTGCTGAACCTAGGACTCTCCCAAAAACATCTATAACGATCGCACGCTTTTTACCTTCATTGACTTTTAGCGACTTAACCAGGTTAAATGGTGCCTATTTCCAGTAGCTGTTGCAAAATTTTACACGCTTGGTTCCCTTTCCCATACAAATCGACGAGCTATTTTCTTTTATCTCGATATATTTGGGCTATTCTTCAGAAATATGTCTGCGACTCATACATTTAGTATGAAAAAGGGCCAGATGAATGAGGTGACCGCAGACATATTTCTGAAGAATAGCCCTTCTGTGATGACGTCGATGACGCAGCATCAGCCTCACGGGCTACGTTATGCTGCGAGTTGAAGCATCTTCGTATGCAAATCGAGTAACTGTGCTAATTTGTTTCGGAACCCGGGCTGTTGATTATATTCACTTCTCCCTACGCTCCTGCACTGTCTACTACAGAATATGTAATGGACGTATATGACGTTTCTGAGGGAAAGGTATATCGTCACTACTTTAAAAAAAACACGTATCTAGTGTATATGAAGTTCGTATGGACAGTCGAGTTCATCATTATCTGAGCAAAAAACGGATCAAAAATATCTGATCTAATTCTTATGCTTCTGACAATAGGGTCTTGTTCAGATGTTTATGGTCCAATATTTGCTCAGATAATGATGAACTCGACTGTAACATTTGACGTTTTTCTCTACGACGTTTTTAGATACGAGTTTTTTTTCAAAGTAGTGACGATGTGTAGTAAGAATTATCTATGTTGTCAGAATGTTCGTAAAGCCCGTGGAGGATTCTTAATTTGAGAACTATAACATGTGAGGAACACGGTTAAATAATAGGCAACTCAGTGGAAATCGAGTTCTGAGGAAACCTCCCCGGTACTGACTTGATTTAACATTACAGTCGAGTTCATCATTATCTGAGCAAAGATCGGATCAAAAATATATGATCAAGCTCTTATGCTTCTGCCAATAGGGCCTTGTTCAGTTGTTTTTGGTCTAATCTTTGCTCAGATAATGGTGAACTCGACTGTACATCTCAAAACTTTTTTGTTGTAGAAGAACTGCGGTGCGAGACTTGCATCTTTTTACATGTAATGTTTTTGATGGGATCTCATTTCTTTTTGTAAAAAATGGTCTTCCTTTATTTATTAAATTCCAATCCATTCTATTTGAACTAAAACAGTAACTTTGTAATGGGATGTATTTGTAATTGTATAGGATTACCAACTTACTTATGCAGTTCATATTGAAATTGCTATATTTTTAGGTTTTGATTGACTTGATAGGCTAAAAACTAATTATGTTTAAAATTTGGAGCTTGTGGGTCTGCTAGAAGTACCTACCTTAGATGATAATCATCAGTCAGAGAGTCAGTGACAAAACTTTGACGTGCAATACTTCTTAAACTACAAGTTCAAATTGAATGTTATTAAGAATATATCTAAGTCATATTATGCTCTATATATCACTGAAGTTTTAGGGTTCTAGCTTTAGTCAGCACAAAATTACAGGAGGTTGAAAATGGCCTGAATGGCTTCGAGAAAAGGATGGTACGGCCGTGCCTTTGTTTTGCTTGACTTGGCGACGGCACTGCCGTGCCCCCAGATACCCGTTGACAATATTGGTTAATTTGCTATCAATTGTACCACTAAAACTATCACATAAATAAACCCTATCTTGACCAGAGCATTGACCCCAAACAAACGGATAAAAAAGTGCAACAATAACATAAGGCATTCCGCATAACCCTTTGTATATGCAAATACCGGACATCCAACAAAGCCTAACAATACTCAATGAATATTCGACGTCCCAAAGTCGCTATTTAACGTTGATTTCAATTAAAATCGCAAGGCCTACGCACTTCGCACCCTTCGTTGCAAGAACTAGCGACGTTTTTGCCTCTGCGGCAACATTGTATCAAACCAAAATACACCTTAAACGTTACTAATAGGGTTGGTTTTTACTTGAGTGCAAAACAGGGGATGCTGCGTCTCCGTATGTATTATAAATTGGTTTAGAACGGCGCGGGGAGGGCGTCCGCTCGATACCGGCCAGTCGCGTCGAGTCGCTCGAGACGGCGGTAGCGAAACGAGAATAAACCCCTTGTTGACTAGTGCTGTGCTCGTATGTTGTGTCGATCGGTGTGTGTGGCTCTCGGATTGTGCGTGAGGTGATAATGATAACGCCGCATCGAGAATAAGGTACCGCTTTTTTGTTACATTTCAGTTGTACCGGCGTTTTCAATACACGGTTGCAACATTGACCTTATTAAGGGGGGTATTATGTGTCCGGAGGCATGGCAGTCGTAAAGTAGCAGTGCGATGCTGCGACAGTGCGATAGCGTGTATATGGACGGGTTACGGCGTTGTGTTCGTACATAAAAGCGTTTAATTAATTAAAAATACGAGTTGTTTTGATACGAGTTGTTATATGTATCCTTGTTTTTTATCTGCACTCCCTCTCCCAGATAATAATGATTGGTAAATAAACCCATTCCGAATGTGGAATGAGCTCCCTGCCGCGGTTTTCCCAGAAGGCTACAGTATGGAGTTCTTCAAGAGGGGAGTGAATAGGTTCTTAAAGGGTCGGCAACGCGCACGTAATGCCCCTGGTGTTGCAAGCGTCCATAGGCTGCGGTGACTGCTTACCATCAGGCAGGCCGTACGCTTGTTTGCCACCCTAGTTGTATAAAAAAAAAAAAAAAAAAATGTCATTTGAGGGTGTGGATTGTTTACCTTGTTTTCCATTCCACGTCTTCCGACCAAGGTATTTTCCCCTGCAGCTCATGAACTAGGAATGTCGTGTGATGTCTGCCCCATACTACTTTCTCCTATATAAACTTCTTCAGATGGTATGGGTTACCATACATATTTTTGCCAAAGCATCAGTCGGTCTTCTTTCCTCATAAAGCAAAACATCAGTGGGTCTTGGGATGGTTCCTCATAAAGATGTAAGTATGTACATACTACCTTGTATTTATCGATTAGAATTTTAACAGTCTCTAGGATATAAGAGCATAATATTGGACTAATTTAGCCTATTTCAGCAATTTATTATGCTTCAAAGATAGCAGAACAAAAATATTTTGCCTTGAAATCGGATCGGATCAACACTATTTAGATGAATTACCAATGCGTTGCCGATCTCGAAGAAATTTGATGACACCCTTTTAAAAAAAAATGCTGTGACATACGGACAGACGGACGGACGGACATGAGGATACTACAACGGTTCCGTTTTTGCCATTTTGGCTACGGAACCCTAAAAATCCCATATTGTAGCGCAGCGGGAAAAATCATACAAATTACATTTTGATTATTTCGACGGCCAAAACATTGGCGGATAAGAACATTTATTTGCGCATCATTTACGTTGCTTCTATTTAGCACAACTGGCTGCAACTTCTCTTGTCGCGCGATAGAGACCTGTCACTGTTGCACTCTTTGGGATGGAAAGGGCCAGGGTAGTATTTGTCGCGCGGCAAAGAGTCGCGTGTCACAGTTATCGTGGTTAAGACCAAACCACAGAATAAATAATAGTACTAGAAGTGTCTCTTTTTTACTTAAAACTGACGTTCCGGTCCGACCAGCGGACGGCATGCACCGGATCCAACCGTCTCTCTCTATCGCATAACGCGTGCTCTTTCTGGTCGCTGGCTAAGCCCCTGGAGGGGCAAAATTAGGTACTAGTAGCCGCGCGGCGAGATCGCGGAGTGAGCCACTCCTGCCTGGAACGACGTAATTTAATCACTCGTCACATGCGACGACGTGTTGGCTCTACAACGAAAGCCTGAAGGCTACCTTGTTTTACAAGCTTTTATTTTACTGCACTTGTATCTAGTAGTCCAGTGACCTGTGTATTTACCTGGTATTACAGGCTTTTATTCTATTTAACCTGTATGCAGTGAGACCTGCACTTATGAGAGGCGGTCGTAAACAATAGTGGCCGAATATCGCTTGCGTTGCGTAAGGCTGCGAAAATGCGATAGCGTTCATGTTGTTAAAGGCTTATAGGCGCGTTGCAGCAAGCTGCCTCTTTTTGTGTAAGTTTCCCGCATAAAATACAATACAAACATATTTTACACACACACAAACATATTTTTCATCACACTTGCTCGAAAATGCTGTCGTTACACGTAGGTTTTGCGGGCCGTAAAAGACCTATTACGCCCTAGGGCGTAATGGTTTTCTTTTTAAATCTGAAACGCTGGTTCTGTTTTACTCTTATTTGTCATGTTCAAAGAAAACGCCATAACTTTTATAACTGAAAGATTTATTTAAAGTGAACTATTATTGCAAATACATGTAAACACATATTTCTGTAACATTAGTCAAATGTTTAAATAGTGTATTTCAGTATTTTGCAAATATAAAATCAACCATTTTAAGTCTTTACCGCTATGGTTTCCGAACGTGATTTGTCGTCTTGATATATATGTCACTAATGTCGTCAAAATTGTCTAGATGTCAAAATTTTCTGAGAGACTGGTAGAGACAAACCTATTAAGTAAAAGAGGCTCACTTGAAAAATATTATGTTTGATTTGATTCAGTATTATTCCTTTTCATTAATATTCCTTTTATATCTCCAGATATTTTAGCAAACCGTTGCCTAAGTGCCTTATCACACGGGCGAATTGCGAGTGACTTGCGAGCGTGTTTTCATACAAAACTTGTCGATCGAAATCTGTATGAAAACACGCTCGGAACTCGCTCGCAAAACGCCAGTGATAAGGCCCTAAGAGTGTAATACTGCTACCTCCTTTAAGATTTTGTTTCTAAAACAAACTCAATTATTTCTAATTAAAATTGAATCTTGTTCGTAAATTTCAAAGGAGTTACAAGCTTTACACTCTTAGAAGACGAAACGTGTATTATTCCTATAATTACACAAAATAACTAATAATACTTACCATAATTTGAAATATTAATGCCATTTTACTAATACGATGTATTCATGAAACAATATTGAAAGGAATACATTTGGTTAGGTAAATGAGCCTTTTATCTCTTATTACCTTCCATTCAGTTTTCGCTAATCCTTCAATCAAGTAGCTCGCGGTTTGGAGGTATTGTTTGTCAGCCTGATCTAATCTAATCTTCATTTGTACCTATGTCTAATCTAATCTAATGAGAGACCTGGCTCGTTAGACCGTCTCAAGTGTCTAAGTATTTTGCTGTAGCAAATGTATCTAATAACCGTTAGTCTGGGAGGTCGCAGCGTATTAAGTAACCATCGCTAAAATGACTAACTTTTGGTATGCGACAATGTTCTGTGGCTTGAATACAAGTCTAACACTAACTCGGAGCTAATGTGGGGCTTAATTAGAATCTAATCAGTACACTTTTTTGGAATTCCGGAAAAGTAACGATAGTAAATTTTTTTAACATTTGTGCCATTCGACAGTATTGATTGTACTGATGTGAATACAAAATAAAATGAAATTCATTGGTAAGTTTTCACTTCCGACCTTTTCAACGTGCTGAAAATGAAAACGCACTTTGTTCAGCACACCGCGCCCTCTGTTGCATAAAGCTAAAGTTAGTAATTTTAGCATTGGTTACCTTATATGCTGCGAGCTCCTCATCTATCTGAGTACGAATCTGTACCTAAGCTAAATTCAATTTAGTCTGTGTAGGTGTAGGTTTATTTTTAGTACTTATTTAGCTGTTCTGTGAGAGATGGAGTGGGGGATGGGGGATCTAATCTGATGAGTTGGGGGGTATATATCTATGCTGATGTTACGTTATGAGTTTAAGCCATCCATGAAACCTAGTACCCATATAGACCGGGAGATAGTAACACAAAATTGTCGGTCATTTGTACAAGTATGACGAACCTACAGGGGTCTAATTATGACGAAAAGGAAAATGATGAACAACAAAAAGTCTGCGGGGGCTTTAATAGGTTTGGATTTGAATTAGTTTTGAGAGCGCAATATTCGTGATCGTGTTCACATAAAACTGCATTGTCTCAATTTGATTCGCATGAATTCGGGCTTTCACGTCATTTCAGTAATTAACGTTATTTCACTTTTACTGCTTTTATGATAGTTCGAGTCTTCTTGGGTGGCTTCAATATATCTGGTCAAAACTTGCGTTCCGCATTTAAATCGTTGGAATAGCGAATTTCATTTTGCATGCACAAGAGTTATTACGTACAACTTTGTCCTCAGAATGACACAGTTGAAGTCGCATATTTTTTATATATTTGCAGTATTTGGTTTATTGCTCATATGGCCACTATAGCTTGGCAACTTCGTTGGTGTTGCGTGTAACTTGTGTAAGTAGTTACGGTTGCACATAACAAAAAGCACACATGGGAGTGTCACCAACGAAGGTGCCAAGCTATAGTTATACATGCAGACTTGGCTTAGGCAGACTGTACATAGTAAATAATTACAGTTCATAATCGCCAAAATATTCCGGGCGGTTCGTCTTTTTTTTTCTTTCTTTTTTTTGGAAGCTGACAAACTCACAACCCTTATGAGCATAGCGATTGTTGGACCGGGTGGTCGGCCGTGGCGTTCCCTGGGGTCGAACCAGGTCACCTTGTCCCGGTCCACATCGATAGGGTCGGACTAGGTGAGGGCCTGAACGGCTGGAGTCGAACCAGGTCGTTTGGACAGGGCCACCTTGACTTTTCGCAGATTGCTCAGAGTGAGCAGCGGACCAGCGGAGTGAGCAGCCGACCAGCGGGCGCGGTTCGTCAGACTTTGATGGACCGTACGAGACCTCCGATGACGAACTTGTTATTTATTACTAGTGATCGGCACTATCGGTGCAAAAATTTAACAAAATTTATAAAGCTGACATAAAGGAGAACTTATAACTGAGGAAATAAGAATATTATTGGCAGATTAGTGTTAAATTTAAGTCTATATCGAAATCTCGGATTTTCAATACTTGGTATTAATATTTCCATGGCTCTGTTATGTCCGCCATATATACAAGGTGTTACATGAGGAAACCGAATAATTTTAACAGCGTGTTCCTGAGCATATTTGAAGTTAAAAATGTCGTGTAATGTTTGCTGGATTCAGCTTGGTTTTTGAGATATTTGCGTTTTTGTTTAAAAAAGTTGTAATGAAATCTCCAGTACAAAACACCCTTAAGATTGCGACGTTGAGAGCCTGCCACATCTAAGTTGACATAAAAGTCAAATTCTTATCCTAAGGTGATGTTTTACTGGTGAAGAAAACATCATTTGTTTCATCATCATCATCATCATCATCATCATAAATTTAAGAGACTTGCTCTTGTCGGTGGAGTAATCGCCATTCCGTTCTTTTTTCTGCTACCATCTTGAGCTCCTGATACGACGTCACATTGATTAACATATTTCCTCTTCTACTCTCAATATTCTTCATTAACATTCTCTATTCGCCTATTAGTTTCAGCACATCATCATTCGTTTGCTTTTCCGTCCAGCTAATACCTTCCATCCTTCGCCAGCACCAGAATTCAAATTCATTCAATCTCTCTCTATCTCTTTGGGTTAATGTCCACGTCTCGCTTTCATACAACGCTATGCTCTAGATGTATGTCTTGATAAAACGCTTTTTGGTCTTCCGTGAAATTTTGGATCTAAAAAGGTGTTTTCTGGCATTATAAGCTTTCTTGGCCATGGCTATGCGAGCAATTATATCCGAAGTGCCCCAAATAATTTGTTTATTATATATGAAAACATTAAAAAAAAACATATTTCGACCTGGGTTCATATAACATTTTTTGCTTCTTATGACCTCAGAAATACGCTGTTAAAATCATTCTGTTTCCTCATGTTACACCTGGTATACAATGTAAGGCTACGCGCTCAGGAAAAATCCTCATGGACGACTGGGAATGGAGGGCCCAGACAGTGTCGGACTCTTACTGACTAAAACCGAAGCACGCGTCCTTACAACTGCGAGGCTGCGCGTCATTGGTATCCGACCACGGTTTTGTCCGGATCATCGCAGCGTCCCAATTTTACAATAATCCGTGGACAGAAGGTCCTAGTTACACTGGTGTTGATGGGAATCGGGAGTTGTGAGTTTAAATGGTTTCCCACTCTCTGCAGGCTCCCATTCCCCTCAACTCAACAGGTCAAATTATATTACGGGTGAGGTTGACGGCGAACTTGTGAAGGAGCTTACTGAACTGACCATTAGCTGTCAAGTTCATCCAAGCGTGGGCGGGCTCAGCATTAATCCTAGCCCTGAGCCTACAAGGAACATTAATATATATTCAACTAGTTCGTCCCTGCGGCTTCGTGTAAACGTGCACGAGATCACGAGAGACGCCCACTGCTGCTGGACATAGGCCTTCTCCAAAGAACGACACGATGACTGGTCCTCTGCCGCCCGCTGCCAGCGGTCTCTGGCGACTTTCACCAGGTCATCAGTCCACAATACAATATTGTACGAGCACACTCGACATTTTAATATTAAGCTTACGGTGCACCCGCGCGTGCGTCATCATATCGTTTACTTAATACATTCTGTTATTTTATTATTTTAGTGCAATAAAGCTACTCAACGGGGTCGGTCACATCTTTTACTTAACATTCCGTCCCTATCAACATAACAACCCAACATAACATACAACCTTCGTACATGTAGGGTGTGGTATACTACTGTACCCTACAAATATTATATTCTTTTATGCCACACCTGGCCATAAAGTGACTTTTTACGCACGCTGCGCGTACGGAAAAAGCCGCTTTCTGGCCAAGTGTAGACATAAAATGATGTACACAACACGGGAGGTAATAAAGAAAGCCCTCGATCGCATATTTACGTCCCTCGCTTGCAGCTCGGGCCGCAAACTTCTGCGATCTCGGCCTTTTTTTTGTATTACCACCCTAATTGTGTACTATTCTCAAACATGCAATGAAATGTTGACATTACGTGCCTTATAATAGGCCGCAAAGTACCCGTTTCCGGTGCGGCTTGACGCTTGGCATTTAATGGAATTTCATTCAACATTGCCGGCCTAGGCCTGCAATGTGTATTTGTTTTTAATTTCCATTCCACATTTATTTGTGACACAGCAACACGGCGTTCAGCCATTAAAAAAACAATAAACGATGTTTGGTATATTTTGCAGTTTTATTTATATAAAATCGACATGAAAAAAACAAATTTCCAATAATTTGGAAACTTAACTACAAGATTACACATTTAAAATATTTCATCTAAATATTCGCGGTAAAAATGTATGCGAAACAGTTTTTGAAAAGGAAATTGAAACTTTTTAATTCTGTAATTCTATTTTTGTGTAAGTAATTTACTTTAAGTGTCTCTAGAAAATAAAATTCGATTTTTTGGAGTGTTTTTAATTTATTTCATTGCATATTTGAGAACAGCAAAAACGTACATTTCGACAATTTCGACTCTCAAAAATAAACCAAGATTCAAAGAGAACTTTCCGTTGACCTAGAACTATGAAATATGGCAAGTAATACCGTCTTATACTACAATTATAGGGAAAAATCTGAAAACTATACATTTGTAATTAAATCATAAAAATATAGTCTTTATTTAAAGTATTTGTACGGAACCCTCGGAGGGCGAGTCCGACTCGCACTTGTCCGGTTTTTTTTTATTTTAATTGGTGTCACCTCAATTTTGACCGCAAAGGACTATCGAGTGACGACAACTTTTGATTAAATCATGTGTAGCCTCGATACCGTTCATCACTTATAAATAAAGTTAACTGCGATCACCACCGCTTGCTGCTATATATTTCCTGGAACCTTGCTGGAACACAAATGAAAAACACCAAATATTTTTACCAAAAAAAACAGACGACCGCGGTGCTTTAAAAGTGGATAAAATGCGCCATTTTGTTTATTTTAACGAACATACCAAGTGACACTCGCGCCATCAAGACAAATCTACTGATGAATCATTTATCAAAATCGGTTGTGCCGTTGAGTAGTTACGAGCGGACATAGGAACGGACATACATATGTACATAGAGGTCAAACACATAACCCTCCTCCTTTGGGCTTCGTCGCTGTCGGGTAAAAAAACGCCGCGGTCGAAACTCTCTGAAATCATCCATAGAAGTCTATTTAAATTTTAAGTGAGACATACATGTATGTGATGTATGTGGTCTAAAAAAAGGACGAAAACATTTGTTGAAAGGCATCCTAAAAACGGCTCCCAAGCAGTCGGCTCCCTCAAAGAGCCTAATGTCGGTATGATGAGGTTTTTTCAAGTCACGGAACCTACCAAATCACAGGGCGGTATCGACCCAATTCCTATTCGAAAACCACGACACATTAACCAAATTTAGCAAATATAAACCTTATTATGATAGGTATAAGAATGCTACCGATGTACATGCTATTGTGGTTTTGTTCCTCTTTTGTTTGGGGTTCGGATACTACTGGATAATTGGAGGTCCATTTATAATGCTTCCTCGAGGGCAGATATTAGCCTTTCTATTTCAAAGATTACATGAAACGCCTTTGAATTTGTATGTGGGTGTTACACAATTAGTCCGATCTATAGAGATATCGAAGCCTTCGCTCTATAAAAGGAAGATATGTCAGAAAATGTGTCAGAGATTTAAGGTTAAAATGTCAAAACAATGACTTTTACTTAAAAGTTCAAAAAACCAGACTTATATGTGAAAATTAAAGTATCAAATAAAATTTTGATCGATTCCAGCATAAAGCTAAGTAAAAATTTTACCACTGAATGAAAGTTTCGCATAAGCGGAAACTCCTACTAACTTCCATTAAATTTGACTTGAGTGATATAATTTCAAAGTTTTTGTATAAAATGTAATTGAATACCTCATGGTAGTGTTGTAAGTAGGGATATAATATAAAGATACATCATTTTGCCGCTACGATACCGATACTGTTATCGATGGCTAAATAATGAAGTATGCACCTCAGGCATGTCTTACTTGGCTATATTTAACAGATACTCAACCTTGAGAGTAAAATAAAAATAAATAAATTGTCAACTCAAAATTCAAAAAAATATCTATTAATCAAAGATATAACTAAGAAAGTAATTATCTTTTCTCAAACATGCAATGAAATGTTGACATTACGTGCCTAATAATAGGCCGCAAAATACCTTGTTTCCGGTGCAGCTTGACGCCTGGCACGTAATGGAATTTCATACTTACATTGCCGGCCTAGGCAATGTATTTTTTTTAATTTCCGTTCCACATTTATTTTGGCCACAGCATCACGGCATTCAGCCATTAAAAAAACAAAAAACGATTTTTGCTACATTTTGCAGTTTTATTTACTTAAAATTGACTCGAACATAACAAATAACACATTATAAACAATTTCCAATTATTATAAATTGCAAACTAAACCACAAGAATACACATTTAAAATATTTCATCTAAATATTCGCGGTAAAAATGTAAACTGAAACAGCTTTTGGTTGTATATGGTTTCCGAACGTGACTTGACATTTGCATTGTCTATGGATATAATATGTCACTAACGTCACTTTCTGATAGAAAGTTTCTGTTATAAAATAATATTTAGGGTAAGTAAGGATATTAGTAAGTTTATTTATTTCATTGCATGTTTGAGAAAAGCACTATACATACCTCGGCGGGAAATGGGGTTGCCGGCCTCGTAACTATCTGGCCTCGCTTCGCTCGGCCAGCTATATGTACTCGGCTGGCAACCCCTTACTACCCGGCGTCTGCAGTAATGTACTATTACACAAAGTAATAAACCGATAATAACAATAATAATTAAAGATTACTTTTATCAGATTTTTGTTCAGAAAGTCAAGTCTTCGCGCGCTTTTCGAATATCGGTTGTATATAATCTGCGATACTGATATATCGGCCTGCCGATTATATCGGAATCGGGTTACATCCCTAGTTGGAAGTATGTTTACTAATCCCACATACAGAACGCAGTGCCATGTGGACCCGTATGCCTACCGTAATCGGTTTGACCCGCCGAACTTGACCCCGCGTGTACCAATAACTCGACCCGATTGGACACGCTGGCTTTCATTACACTTTAATATTCTCCTTTAATAATCCTTATTCTTTACAATAAGATATGTGTTACATGGTACCGGTAAACTGGATCCTCTAATGTGGACACTTAGAATAAAATGACGGTTAATAATCAGGTGGGACATTTTCAAAAAGAGATATCCGTAGTTAGGGCTCAATTAAACAAAATGTTAATATTTTTCCATTGTGCAACAAAAATTATCCATATAAATTGTAAGGTAACTTTTCGTTTTTTTTACATTTTAATCTTAGATCTCTGACACTTTTTCTGACGTCTCTACCTTTTACAGAGCGAAGGCATTTATACCTCTATAGATCGGACTAATTGTGTAACACAATATACATATTTAAATTCAAATTCACGCATACAAATTCTTGGAATTCGAAAGCGTTTCATGTAAACTTTGAAATAGAAAGGCTATAATAAATTGTATGGTAATTTTCGTTACACAAAGGAACAAGATTAACATATTGTTAAATTAATCCCTTAACTATGGACATTTGTTTTTGAAAACTACTCAAGTATTAACTAAAGTAATTTAAAAATAAAATAAATAAATATAGAAAAGAATAGTCAAGGAAAAGGTTTCACGCTGAACAAGATTTCCGTAAAATTTCGTGATACCCAAGGACCTTAAAATAAATAGCTTTTAAGGTCCTTGGTAACGCCGAAGAATTGGGATGTTGAATAATGTTGAATGTTACAACATAATATAGTCACATGAATGGCAAAATACTAAATTATCATAACACAAAAAAATGAACAAAAAATGTATAAAAAATATAAAGTTATGAGACCACAAAGTTTAAAAAAAACGATATTTTTTTATCGTCTTTAAGAAGAATTAAAGTCAATTTCGGAATGCTTAAATAACACTGAAAAAATAAATGTACGACAACTATGTGCTTAAACGCACTTCTTCGTGCTCAAAATGGCAAAATGCTATTTTTTTCATACAGACTTAGTACAGCGATGCAACGGATGACGTCATAATGTCCTACCGTTTTGTATAGAGCGTTTTCAATGCTCACTCCGATCTGCTACTTTTGATTACAATTTGTGGCTGTTATACTTATACCAATGTATTAGGTGTCATATAGATATTTGTTCCTCAGAAATAGTAGAATCTTCTCCCAGAAAAATATAACTTGGATCTCTTCAAGTTGAGAGTGAATAGACATCTTCTAGACAAGCATGCTACATCCTAGGCTTCATCGTCACTTAACATCAGGTGCGATCGGAGTCAAATGCTTGTCTATCACACATAAAAAAAAAAAAGAATCGATTTAGGACAGAAAAATATCGAGTCAACAGGCTAATTGCAGGTATGTCATGTCATGATTCTCTAGTTCTCAGAATAGAAGGTGTATTCTTAGTAGTGTTCGACCGAAACTAGTTTTCACCGCCGAAACCGAATTTCGGCTTTGATCTCAGTTTCGGCCGAAATCAGAACCAAATCAGAAATTTCCATATAAGGTCATGTTTTCGTGGGAAGATAAAACAAATACAATCAGAATTTTCATTTTTAAATAACACATTAATCATTTAGTCACTGATATTTAGAGTAATCATTGATATAACATATTATAACTTCTTATTTCAAATAAATTATCTGTGGTTTTGGAAATAAAGTCTGTCCGATCGCAGTACGAAAAAACCCTCAAATTCAGTTTCAGTTTCGGCTCTAGTTTCGACCGCTTGGCCGCCGAAACCGAAACTATGCCGAAACCCTTTATTTTGCCGAAACTATGCCGAAACCCTTTATTTTGCCGAAACTAGGCCGAAACCAAAATTTCGATCGGACTCTAATAGCAGGGCAAAAGGGCATATTTGATAAGTATATTGCGATCTGATTTTAAGAAAGTCTGAAATATAATTGTTCAGAAATGCTGAAGTCAGAAAATTCTACATCTTGGATTAACATCTAAGATGTAGAATTTTCTGACTGCGAGACAGACGAAAATTTATAGAGATAAACAACCTCAAAGAATTTTCAATTTTTGAATCGACTCTTTGGTGGCACTGCACTGCACTTGTACGTATATTTGGCATCGCGTTGCATCAGGAGATGAAAGAGCACGAATCATCGTTTCCAGTCTCAAATGAAAGAGATGCAACATGCAGTTGGCTACGGCCAAATGAAGTGCCACAAACGCCAAATCCACAAGTTAACAAATTTCAAGAACAGATTTAACACTTAAAAGTTGATTCAACCAAATTTGATCGCTACATTCATGCATATAAAGTTCACAATCTCAGCTCAAAACAGGAGGATTGGCAGCGTTTCCCACGCTGTAATAAAACGCTTCAAAAATTCAGTTCCATAGCTCGACTATCTATATAATACAAGATACATCAATAATGCAGTACCCCTATCACTTACGAAAACTTGAGCAAGACTCAAAACAAGCGAGAGGGTCCAAAATACAGACTTAACCACAAAACGTCTCATATACCATTCATCTTGTCTACACCTTCGTCTTTTTAGCATTGTTAGAGATAGGTGTGTTTATCGACAAAACGGCATATGTGTAATGTTTTTTTTGTTCAGCTGAGTCTTTTCGGGGTTGGGGAGAGGGCGCATGCGCCGTAGCGCCCCCTAGCCTGTTCGTTAACCTTTGTTCTAGCTAGCGGTAGGTATGGCGTGGGGGCAGCTCGTCTTAAGGTCGCTATATAGAGGGTTTATGGATTTGGCTGTGTATGAGTGGAATCTTGAGCTTGTTAGGGTATGATAATGTGGATGAGGTTAACTTGATTTTAGGAGTGTTATTAGTATTACTCTAATTGTGAGTAGCTTTGCTTCTAGGATTTGAACGTGTATTGCAGGGATATATTGCTGTCATTTGCGAGCTTACAAGCATTATTCAATACAAGTGTGTCTTCGAAATGTATTTTTAACATTTTGTATATGGTATCATGCCAAGATACATAAAGTAAATATCTTTTAAAAGGTAAGGATATGTTCACCTTTGTAAATAGACTATCGAATTGTTGTTGCCTGATTCATGTAAAGTCAGCATCAAATAGTCAGTGTCAGTATCATCCAAAGCGCCATATGTTTATCGCAACACATGTCATGTTTATTACTATAGGCACAAAGATGTGTGACGACTAGAGTCCGACCGAACTTTCGGTTTCAGTTTCAGCTTAGTTTCGGCTAAAAAATGGGTTTCAGGTGACTGTCGGTTTCAGGTTTTCGGAAACTACAGCGGAAATCGAAACTGAATTTGAACGGTTTAACGCTGCGATCGGACAGTCTTTATTTCAAAAAGCACTGATAATTTATTTGAAATAAGAAGTTATAATATTTTCAAATATCAAAAACTAAATTATTAATTATGTTACCTAAACAAAAAATGAAGACTGACTGATTATGGCTGACATTTTTTTTTCTTCCCACGACAACATGACCGGAATATGGAACCGACCGGCCGGACCGACCGGCCGACCAGCCGGACCGACCGGATTATATAGAAGTTCAAAGCCGAAATTCGGTTTCGGTTTCGGCCATGAAAACTAGTTTCAGTCGGACACTAGTGACCACATATCTGGGGCATTTCTCCAGAAATATGTCTGCGGTCACCTCATTCATCTGGCTCTTTTTCATACTAAATGTATGGAGACAGATGAATGAGTCGCAGACATATTTTCGGAGAAATGCCCTTGGCGTTTTCAATGAAAAATGAGTGTGTTCTGGAGGTACGACGAAAGTATGACTTTATATTCAAAGAGAAGCATTTACTCGCGGATTTGCCTGAATTATTCCCGTAATTATTCCAAGTGAACCTCTTCCCCTAATATAAAGTACCCTATGTTTCAATCCTGGGCATGGTCTACTTGTATGCCAAATTGCATCTCAACTCATTCAGTTACCGCGCTATGCAGTAACAGACATCCAAACCTCCAAATATCCAGCATCTTCACAAACTTTTGACATGTATATGACGAGGAAGGAAACCATTACCTTTGGGTTCCGGATAACCTTTGGTCACCTTAGTGTTATGGTCCAAAAATCATTCAGTAATCCAGTATCCGCGCCAGTTTTAGTACTGGTGTATTGCTCTCCAATTCTCCATGTATTTTCTTACACAATCTAAATGTCGCGTTGATAATAAACTAGAAGTTACAGTTACACGATAAACCTCCTTTCCCCCTTAAAATCCTCCTTTTAATCTAAACTGCCTGCATTACTCAAAAAGGATCTAGTACTAGATGGTCAGTCATAACTAGCGCCCTCTCTGCGACTTTATCCAAGCCAATAATCAGATATTTTTGGCTAATGTAATGTTGTATTTTTATCACGATACGACGTATAATATAAGTAGAATTGATTTTTTCTTCATATTTGTCTATCTGTCGGATATTAACCCGTTCGCCAGCGGTAACGGGTATCACCGTAAAGGGTGAACCCGCTATATGACGGTTTGGCTGACGCAGTATTTATTCCCGATTGCCTATAAGTCAGTACGGTGCTTGCCGATCAAAACCCATACCATTATTACGAAGCAAATTTTTACTGTCACGTGGGGCACAACAACGATGACACTACCGTCGAAACAGAGTGTAATCTCAAACTCGAGTTTGACTCTGACTCACACAGATGCAACGCGTCTGTGTAAGTCAACACATCGTCAATGTCGTTCGTCGGTCGTGTGTTGTTCTATAAGAAGTATAAGATTATAGGTATTGAATGGCGAAATATTACTGTCATTCTAGTACATTTCTTAATTTGGGTACCGGCGGCAAACGTGAAACAACAGTTACAAACAATGCTCGCGGCTCGCCTATTCAACGTTTACAAAGTGTAAAAACCACCGTGAAGTAATACAGCCAAGTCATCGTTCGCGTCTAAGCCGTACTTGGCCCGTTTTAATCCTGAGCGATGGGCCGATCCACCGTTATAAATGGACTTCGTATCCTCTTTTCAGCGTTTTCACAGACTGATAACAAATTAATCACTGGGGTTAATCGCTGTTCGCTTAGTTTCTTATTATAATTAAGCTGAGTCAACTTAAAGGACATTTTAATAAACATTTTCTCAAACATGCAATGAAATGTTGACATTACGTGCCTTAATATCCGCCGCAAAGCACCTCCGAATTTCATACAACATTGCCGGCCTAGGCCTGCAATGTGTTTCTTTTTTTAATTTCCATTCCACATTTATTTGTGACACGGCATCACGGCGTTCAGCCATTGAAAAAACTATAAACGATATTTGCTATATTTTGCAGCTTCATTTATATAAAATCGACATGAACATGACAAATAACACATTATAAACAATTTCTAATAATTTTAAATTGCAAACTTAACTACAAGAATACATATTTAAAATATTTCATCTAAATATTCGCGGTAAAAATGTATACTGAAACAGTTTTTGGAAAATTAAACATTTTTCATTATGTAAATCTATTTTATGAAATGGGGTTGCCAGTCTTGTAACTATCTGGCCTCGCTATCGCTCGGCCATCTATATGTATTGTACTCGGCCGGCAACTCCTCACTTCCCAGCCTCTGTAGTAATGTACTATTATTGGCTGTATTAAAGTGATTCGAGTCGGTCCGTTTTCGATACAGATTTCGTGGAAGAGAAAGAAGGTTATCATTCGCCAGAACTGTGTGAGGTGCGGAGCGGTGTGCGAGGAAAAAACCGGACAAGTGCGAGTCGAACTCGCCCACCGAGGGTTCCGTACAAATTTGTAGGTACATATAATAAAGTAGGTACCCTATAAATTTTGACTTCCTTAGTAAAGTAATTTTTTTTATGATTTAACTAAAAATATATCATTTTCAGATTTTTCCCTATACTTGTAGTATAATACGGTAATACTTGTCAAATTTAATAGAGCTCTAGGTCAACGGAAACTACCCTTTGAACTTTGGTTTTCTTGAGTGTCGAAATTTACGTTTTTTGCGGCATAAACGGTCGTATCTTTTGTTCACGTTAAATTAGAAGCTTAATTTTTCACAGCTTCAAGGGACCATAGACCTGAGTATAATATGGTTTTAATTTCAACTCGATACCTCCAAGCGTTCCTGAGATAAAGGGTCTTGACAGACAGACATGTAGACGGACGGACAACAAAGTGGTATAAGGGTTTTGTTTTTTCCTTTGACGTACGGAACCCTAAAAACCCACCAATCAACGTGCCTCGTTCAGCGCGGCCCGGCATTGGTGGATTCTTTCCTCGCTCACCGCTCCTCTACCTAGGGTTGCCAGATTGAATTACCTTATTATCGGGAGCAGGAAACAATATGTCGGGATTTAGAGACTTTGAATAGAATAGAATAGAATGATAATTTTTTTTTTTTTAGTTTTAAAATGAAGTCGTTTGTCGGGAGATTGTCTTCTTTGTCGGGAGTCGGGAGGACATACAAAAAATCGGGAGAATCCCGCCGATTCCCGACCATCTGGCAACCCTACCTCTACCTCGCACAGCTCTGGTCTTAATCTGACTTATTCTCTTTCTTACTAGAGGCACTGAATTATCCCCGTTGATACTTTAAACCCAAACAAAACCATGAATACTTTAGTCAGTCTAAAACACCACTTTTACTTTTCTCCAGACGCAACGCTTTCTGTGAAACGATTTATCTGTTCTTACTAAACTGTTAAACTAAACGAGAACACATCGCTTAACGCAGAGTAATTGCAAATTCTTTTCTTTACTCCGAGTATAAATCTTAGTTTATAAGCTCGTCAAGCCGTTTGATAAGGACTTAATAATGATCACGAGTTCATCTCGCGAATTTACTGCCGGTCTTTAATTTAGTATGCCGCGGGGTTCCGTAATAAACAGGTTTGTAAACGGTATTCCGTCATAAAACGTTTTATTATTTAAGTACTCAGACTTAGATGTCGATATTCTGTATAGGTAATTATTTCTTAGAGCTTTTACACACGGGTGACAGAGCGACTCTCAAAACTGCCGAGCTAGCACAACTATTGCTTGTTGCGCGACAGAAAATGACCTGTCACTGTCACACTATATTGAGTGGAAAGGGATAGGTAGTATTTGCGTGTGACAAAGAGTTGCATGTCGCAGTTGTGCTGGTAGTGATGTTGGCTCATCGACGATAGTTGCACGAGCGTCGTTGGCAGTCAACGATGCGCCAACGGCACAACACGTTGCGTCAGCTGCCGACAGCTCGTCTACGGCAGTCGACGATACTCGACGACGAACTACGTTGGCAGTTGACGACAGCTGCCATTGGAAACCTGGCCCCTTATTTCAATGTATTTTTCTAAATTATCTGTGAAGATCTGGTACTCACAAAGTCATCATCATCATCACTACCCTCATTATTTCTATATGGACATAGGCCTGATGATCTTGTGCCCTCTGCATCCAATCGTGTCCTCCGTGTCGTCGGATGTCGTCCACTCAACAGAAAGGTGGAAGAATGACTGTAGACACATACATACCGAAGTATATATATTTGCGAAAACAATTTTTTCCGAATTACGTTATTCTCAAATCCTTGTTGCGTTAAAAACATTGCATTTTTCCAGGATACACTAACCCAACCTATTACATTTTCTAACACGAAGTTACCGATCCATAGAAAATAGGTAGCGTTCGGAATTATGGAATTTCGGAATAATGATGATTTTCGAATTACTCTTGGGAATTTTTGTTCGTTTTCTGCAACAGTTTTCCTCTATCTCCACTGGATTAGGATTCCCCCTCACTGTCCAAGATAAAAGAAGACCCTATAATTATTTCATACCATCACATCATGTGCACGTGCACCCGAGTTCAAACCATCGATAAAACCCAACGATATCGACGATAGTAAAAGAAACACGAAATTCGCGAATCGTCCCGCCTATGCTTGGACGTAGTTATGCAATAACGTTCCAATCCACAAAACAAAGTATCAACCTTCTGTCTTTAAACACAAAGTCCATAATCCAATAAATTTTGCATGTGGAATGGAACGTTATTGCATAACTACGTCCACTTTATCGCCGGCTATCTGATGAAAGCTCGTACCCATACTTACCTCGTACCTATAGGGCTGGCCCTCAGGGTTGCCACATTTTTTTGTAAAATAAATAAGTGCCCGATCTTGAGGCTATTTAAAATTGATTAGTTCTCGATATTTCGCGCTTAATGGCTCTAATAATTCGTTTATTAAATATGTATGTCTATACTTTTGATTTTATTTAATAGAGGCAGTTTCTAGTGCTTATCTTTATAATTAGCGGTACGGGGGTCAAAAGTAAAGGATTTAGTTGAATACTATTTAACTGACGTATTTCTTTCTCTTCTTCTTTTTAAATTGGGTTGATCAATGATCAGATGCTGAGGAGACATCCATGGCGCTGACACCTTGAAATTGTATCATCCAAGAATGAATTTTATTTACAAACAGTAACTACAAGCACGAACAAATAATATAAAACTAAAAAGCAGAAAATAATATGTTAATTACCCGAAAGAAATGGATAATCAACGATTCATATATACATATACAGATATTTATAGTTTTTAACCTGCTTTTTTGAAGTCGGTGCCTGCCACGCAAAGCTGGCTATGCTGAGCTCCTTTTATCCTTAGCTGGCACCGACTTCAAAAAAGCAGGTTAAAAACTATAAATATCTGTATATGTATATATGAATCGTTGATTATCCATTTCTTTCGGGTAATTAACATATTATTTTCTGCTTTTTAGTTTAAGTTTTTGGAAGTCGGTTTTTATTTTTTGTTTTAAAAATTTACTTTATTTTTAAATTTTTAGTGGCGCTGTAAAAATACTATTTTAACCAAATAGACTAAAGTCTATTTAGTTAAAAGAAAATTTTTCCAAATCGGTCTAGCCTCAAGTAATCGGGGAACAAACCTACATAAAAATTGATCTTTGTTTTGAAGTCGGTTAAGACTGGAAACTTATATCTAATAAGAAGTGCACGAGAAACTAAGAAAAATACCAAAATCGCTATATGTGTGCCTCTAATATTTGAAGAGTTCCCTCGATTTCTCCAAGATCCCATCATCAGATCCTGATTTGGTTGCAATGGAATCACCTCGGAAGTATACCCTTTCAAACAAAAAAATAATTTTCCAAATCGGTCCAGCTGTTTTTAAGTAATCGGGGAAGAAACCTACGTAAACATTTGTTCCTTTTTTGAAGTCGGTTAACACTAAAAACTTATTGCTAGTAAGAAATGGACAAGAAACTACGAAAAATACCGAAATCGCTATATGTGTGCCTCTAATATTTGAAGAGTTCCCTCGGTTTCTCCAGGATCCCATCATCAGATCCTGATTTGGTTGCAATGGGACCATTTCGGAAGTATACCCTTTCAAACAAAAAAAGAATTTTTCAAATCGGTCCAGCCGTCTTCGAGTAATCGCGTAACAAACATACAAAAAAAAAAAAAAAAACATTCAGACGAATAGAGAACCGGCCTTCTTTTGGAAGTCGGTTAATAAAATGCTAAAGAATAATAGCGTATGAGAGCCGTTTATTTAATTATAATTATCTTTCTATTTTATGGATACTTAAATTAATCTTTTTACAATAACATTATAGGTTTCCGCGGGAAAATTTTCCACAACTGAACGTCTCGTATTGCGCTTGTTTTGCGTGATTCGATATATGTATGTCTTTTGTCATCAGTTTATTTCATATAATGGAGGTTTGGTAAAAAATATAAAATCCTTCGTATATTATAAATGGGAAAGTTTGCAAAGATGTTTTGATGATTTGAGATTTGGATATTTGTTACAAAGTAACGCGGTAATAACTGAATGGATTGAGATGAAATTTATCATATAGATCAGCGGTCGGCAACCTTTTTGCAGCCAAGGGCCACATAGTAGCTAACGAAATGGACGCGGGCCGCACTATGTTAATAATTGGTGATTTTATACAATTCTGAATATATCCACCTTTACATACAAAATAGTCAGGGAGGCTCGCGGGCCGCAAGTGAGCAGTTCATGGGCCGCATGCGGCCCGCGGGCCGCTGGTTGCCGACCGCTGATATAGATAGACCAAGTCCTGGATCAAAATATAGGAACTTTATAGTCCGGTAGGTTCCCTTGGGATAATAACGAGAATAACGTAAGTGGGTGAATCAACTTTTCTTTGCTTTATGCAAATATTGCTCTTTCTCCTTATTTGTTCACCTTTTGCATGTTTTAACATGATTTAAATGGAACAAGATTCTTCTGTGGTATTAGTTATTCTTTCTCATCTGCTCAAAGGTTAGCTGGAAGAGATCCCTTACAGGGATAAGCTCGCCTTTGTACATAACCATTGATTTTTGTACTGCTTCTGTATGATTTTATGTGCAATAAAGTGTTTACATACATACATACATACATACATACAAGATCTTACATCTAGAGATAGATTAGGTAAAAATAAAAACTCGTTTTTAACAAAGAAATAGGGTGACCCAGCGGACAACCCCTTATTTTCATACAAAAGTGGGGGACAGCTATGTCCGCTGGGTCACTGCTTATAAACAAGTATAATAAACAAATTATAATAAAAAAATATATGAATGACGTAGCTTTATTATCTGTCTTTTAAATGAGCATAGACTTTAATCAAAGAGTATCCGAATAAAGATTTCCTTTCAATTTTAGTCGGAGAAGGTGAAATTTTGTTGACAAAGAAAAGTTGATTCACCCAAGTGAAGACGGGTGAATGTTACTTTAGAATATTTGACGCCTGAGAGACAGCCCTGCCTTTAGTCGTCTATAGTTCCCGACAAATTGCATCGTACCCACGAAATTACGGGGTCCCCTGATCGGAGCATTGTGCCCATTCGATTAATAATCGTATCTTGTCTGCGCCTGAGTTCAAATTTATCGACTTTTGCGGAGCGATCGATAAGACGTGTTTATTTATCCCTTTTCGAACAACGTGATGAAAGCGAACTGAACAACAAAAATCAGGGCACTTATTAAATAACTGGAGAATGCCCGTAACTTCGTCCGTGGATGTGGAATAAGTTAAATGTCGCTTACTTCGTGTAAAAAGTATCAAAAATTTTCGACTTCTTTTGTTTCTGTCTGGCTATAGCCCATTGGTTGACTTAGGCCAGGCATTCAGTCCCCCATTTGTACTTTTTAGGGTTCCGTACCTCAAAAGGAAAAAACTGAACCCTTATAGCAGCGGTCGGCAACCTTTTAGCAACCAAGGCTAAATAGCCAGGGAGGCTCGGGGGCCACGGGTTGCCAACCTCTGCCTTATAGGATCACTTTGTTGTCCATCTGTCAAGACCCTTTATCACGGAACGCCTGGTGGTATCGAGTTGAAAATAAAACCATATACTCATGTCTACGGTCCCGTGAAGCTGTGAAAAAAAAAACAAACTTCTAAGTTAAAGTGAAAAGATATGGCTGTTTATGTCGCAAAGAACGTAAATCTCGAAACTCTCAAGGAAACCAAAATTCAAAGGGTACTTCGTTCACCTAGAACTATGGAATTTGGCATATAATACCGTCTTATACTACAAGTATGGAAAACAATCTGAAAACTATTTTTAATTAAGTCATAAAAAAATGTCTTTACTAAGGGAATCAAATTTATAGGGTACTTTTTAATATAATATGTACCTACAAATTTGTACGGAACCCTCGGCGGGCGAGTCCGACTCGCACTTGGTCGGTTTTATTTGGGTTGTGCAATAAGGATTAAATAAATAAATCGATCTGTAGACTGAAAATTTTATGGAAATCGCTGCGTTCGTTTTTTCCTAGAAATCATCCCATATCCCTTGTATGTTTTTCATACATTGTGGGCCTATCGAAGAAAATCTTCTGAAAAGGTTCTGCCAGCGTTTCAACCGTTTCCTGGACACATTTTTGACTATTTCCCTGTAGGTTTGGATTATCATTTTCAGTTATTTTCTAGCTACTGGCATTCTACAAAATTAAAGAAAATAGTAACCAGTAAAGTGAGAGCGGTTGAATCACTGGTAGAACTACCCAGATAACAACTTCGAGTGATAGCATTGTTCCTTTGCCTAAGGAATGGTACATCGCGCTATCATTCTGTTGAAATCGTACCACAAGTTTTAGAACGTTGGGTTTAAAATTTTGTTACGGTAAACATTTATACTTTTGATCAGTGTCCGAAGGGTAAAATAGCAGAAGGGTTAAGAATTTCGCCATATTATTTGAACAAAAAAACATATACGAGTACTCTATGCAAGAACCTACGCACACTTTGACACTGATTAATTATACAATCTTTATCAAAACAGTACACATTAAGGTTCCCTCTCATAACCATTCATTTTAATACAATAATACATTTCATACAATGTATCTGCTCTTTTTTATCTTTACGACATTGATCTTTATCGCTATCACGTAAGATGCAAATTAGATTGCACTTTTTGTATAGTGAAGTCCTCGCTGGCTTGTTGAAATTAATCTTTATGAAAAACGCCCTCGGGACGTCGGGCGGTATTATAAGGGTTAAATAGTAATCGTCTCGTCCGACGGTTTTTTTTAAATCTGGCCAATTATCTACCTGCCTTATCCTTTTTATTTTTGTACACGTACATTAAGGGGTCATACATATATTACGTCACACGGAGAGGGAGTCTAGCCAAATGTGACAGCCTATGTTACAAATATGGAATATGCTAGAAAAAAGCGTGACATGGGGGAGGAAGAAGGGGTCTAAAAATTTGAAGAATTGGGTGACTTACTTTGTTTGAATAACCCTAATGGGACCAGGTATTCTTCAATATTACTATTATTACTGAATAAAACTTATCATGAACGAATTTTACTATTTATTAGAACGCACAAAACAGAATTCGCATCTACATTTCAAGCAACAAAAAAAGGTGGCGCCAACCTCTGGCAGAAAACGGAAACTTACAAGATGCGTTCAGATATCAACCTAACTATCTATGCATCTGGAACCTAGATAGACACCTTTAAATATTAATATATATCTAACAGACCCCTTATGCCATTTCCGCCAAATGTCCCGATTTTCAGACACCGTCATATCTGTTATCTACTTAGTATATGTTACAAAGTAATGTCAAGCAAAGGCCACAGAAAATTATGTTACAGGCACCCTTAATTACATCTATAGAGGTTTTTAGCGTTGTTATTGCGAGATGCTAGTGGTTATAAACATAATGCGTTCGTATTTTTCAAGCGTCAAATCTTTAATTTATGTTTTGTTGTACCTATTTAAACACCAAAGTCCCAAATTTTATTGCACCAAGTTCTGATTTTTGGTAAACTGGACTTGGAACACTACTTGAGACCTCGCTTCGCTCTATAAATAAAACAAAAGTCGGTCAAGTCATTTTTGCGAACTGCTCAAAAAAATTGTAATGTTTTTTTACTTTTAATATTATACTTAAATGCGCAAGATTCTGAAAATGTTTGGATCTTTAGATGTATGGAGGTTTGGATGTTTGTTACTAAATAACGCAGTAACAAGAGAATGGATTTATATGAAATTTAGTATACAACTAGACTAAGTCCTGGATTGACACATAGGATACTTTATATCCCGGTAGAAGACTCCCTTGGTATAATAACTGGAATGACACAGGCGAAGCCGCGGGTAAAAGCTTGTATTTCACAACCACTTTGATCTTCCTCAATTTCAAATTCTGCTTGGCTAGACAATTGAACTTTTTAATAAAACGTGGGAAAACTTCACTTATAGATTCTATTTACGTCTCTCAATACCATCAATAAAAATCTAATATCCTCGTAAAGAACAGAAACGCATTTCCAAGTCAGTTTCCTCGTAAAGGCGATACATATAAATAGAGACGGCCCGACTTTGGACGTGGTCGACTAGTCGAATAATCGACGTTCGGTTGACCGACTAAGTCGGCGATTGTAAATAAGGCTGGATAGTCGACTTTACCGACTCCTCGTGCCACGACATTGCGCGATCAGTGGCAGCGGCGGCCATAGGTGGGAGCGAGAGACCGCGCTCCGACCTCCCGCTCCTGCCCCTATGGCCGCCGCTGTCGCTGCCGCTGGTCGCGCAATTTCGTGGCCAGGCAGATAGGGTTAGGGTTGCCAGATTGAATTACCCTATTATCGGGAGCAGGAAACAATATGTCGGGACTTTGGTCGGGAGATGCCCCGCGCGCTCGACGCGCGAGCTTTTTTTTAGCCTCAAAAAGCAGAAATTTTCGCTGGCCGGACCACCGTGAGTGGATCGGACTAAGTTTTAAAATGAAGTCGTTTGTCAGGAGATTTTCTTCTTTGTCGGGAGTCAGGAGGACATACAAAAAATCGGGAGAATCCCGCCAATTTCCGACCATCTGGCAACCCTAGATAGGATCGATTTGAAGCGTTTTTCCAGCGTTTTATTTATATTTCATTAGTGTCCTTCGATATTTACTACGAAGGACTATCAACTGACGATTTCTTTTGATTATATCATGTTGTAGGCTCGATACCGTTTATGGTTCATAATAACAGTTAACTGTGAACACCATCGCTTGCTGCTATTTGGTGGAACACGAATGAAACAAACCGCCGCTGTCAAAATGCTCTGAAAGCGATCCTCTAAGTAGGTCTGACGATTTGGTTACAGACGAAGGAGGCAAAAAGCGTGCGACCGGTCGTTGTGGAGGTCTGTCTGGGAGACCTATGTTCAGTAGCGGACGTCTCTGTATGGATGTCTCTTGGCGATACTGCCTTCGTTCCTTCAAAAAATGAACTCTTATTACCATTCCTCACAAAGTTATTTGCTTGAACGGCAATTACAATAAATGCGTCGGTGGAAACGCTGAAAATTTACCGCGACGTGTAAATCGGTTTCTACCGCGTGTCTGTTTTCCTTCCAATCCATTGACAGTTTAAAAAAGGATTTTCAAGTAGAAATCTATATACAAGTTAAATTATTAGCTCTTAAATTAAATTATATTGTATTGTTATTGTGTATCCGGCATTATGTTTATCTAAAACATAATGCCGGATAATCGGTTGCCGACTATTCGGCGACAAGTCGGCAGCACATCTCTAGTAAATACGTACCTGGCAAGCGTTCACACGCTGTATTAGGCATAATGCCGTCCACCCCGCATCGTATATTCATGGTTCACCTCCGCATCAATCATCGATTGTCGGTCACACATCGTTACGAGGTGCAGGCGACGGCGGCGGCCACACAACGCACTGCATTGATTTTTTTAAATTAAATGATTCTACTGTCCTATGCTACTGATATTATAAATGTGAAAGTTAGTGAAGATGTTTAGTTGTTCAGACGTTTGTTACTAAATAACGCGGCAATATTTGAAAGGATTAAATAAAATACAAAATTGACATACCTACTAATAACTAAGTCCTGGATTGTGACTTGTGACATTTGAACTTTTTCTTCCGGTATAGAGCTTTCTTGGGACAATAACGGGAATAACCCAGTCGAAGTCATGAGTAAATGCTAGTTTACTCTCTCTCTCTTCCTAGCTATTATCCCACATGGTGGTGGGGTCAGCTAAATGCTAGTTTACTAAATAAGGTATTTTTTTGAAATAGAATACTCATACAATATAAGTTTCTGCCTCTCGATGGCAGTCTTGCAGTGTGGTCGCGGATATGGGTAAGTCCGGTCGTCTGCGATAAAGTCCAAAACATAACACTCCTTTCTTTCGGCAGCCGTGTAAAAATAAGATTTGACTTAAAACATCTCATTTACATTGGTGTGTGGTTATTAAATCATAACCCGGAAAAAACGAAAAGTAAAATGTTTACTTGTGAAATAGAATTAATACGAGTTCAATAACCTTACATACTTTGCGATTACCTGCTTTGTTTACTAATAAGAAGTTCAGAGGCATTCATTCGGCTATTCTTAGTCACAAAGTATTTTAATAAGTAGAACTCGATTCAAACTACGTTATAAAGAAAATTAAGAATTCTTTCTGTATTTTGTGCGGAAAATGAAAATTAAAGATGAAAATAAATGAACGTAGATGATATTATGACTGAATAAATAACATCGAATGATAAGTTGTAAAAATAATTTAAAAAGTATTTGGCTACTATTTAGTATCAAATTTTGCCGCTCAGGACGGGCTTAGCTTACCAGAAAGAGCACGAGTTATGCGATAGACAGAGATGGTTGGATGCAGTGTGTTCCATCCGGTAGTTGGACCCGAATGTTAGTTCTATTAGAAAGAGAAACTACTGTACGTGGTACCTACTATTACTTATACTGGGCCTTATTCCAAATATGAACTTTGTTCAGAACTAAGCAAGGAACTTAAAACTAGGAGTCTATCAAAACGTGAATACTCACTGACTCGACGGCGGCTGCTTGTCCGCATCAATTCACGTCTGGTGTCTGTCAAGAGTCAAGTTCAGGTAATCGTCGAAGAGCCCAGCCCCAAGCTGCTCGGCTCCAAATCCGATGAGGGCGCCCTTTGGCGCAAACAAAACGTCAGATAATTCAATACTCCGCGAATCAACGCGCACAACGAGGAAATTCTAGCTCTTAAATCACAAGGCTAACAAATAGATTCTCTACAAATTAATCTTTCTCTCGAGATCAAAACCGACCCGCTCGCCGCTTGAGAGGTTATTTTTGCGACTGTCAATTTGACAACTGGCCAAGTGTTGTCACATGAAAAGTCTTAGTCTGACTTAACAAACTTGGTTTCTTGTTAGACGATTCGAGCTTAGGTACTGTCGGCCTCAAAAGTAGCTGAACACATTTGTATTGTGGCGTAGTACAAAAGTGTTCAGCTACTTTTGAGGCTGACTGTACTTGTCCCTTCGAGAGGGAGTATTGTCGTTGTGAACTTATTTCTTGAGTAAAAATAACAGTTTAAACTTCTACAACGTTACAAGTGCTCACTTAAAGTAAAAAATTAAATAGATAATGGTATTAACTCATTTGTGTGAGCAGCCGGCTTCGTGCAGGATCGTTAAAGCTAGCCATTGACAGGCATCAGATGGTTTCCTTCACCGGCCAGTTATTGTGATACCATCATATCTCGTTTATGTATGGGTCCCTATTTACCAATTTATTCGATTTGCTTTTGCCCGTGATTTCGTCGATCGCATTGTAGGAATGTTTGCTAATGGATTCCTCTAGGCGTAGTAGTAATCATCGCATTGTCTTGGAAATTCACCCCCTTTTCCACTCGTCGGGGATAAAAAGTGTTCTATATGCCCATCAGGCGATTCGTCTGCTCGTTGGCTGCCTATGATATAAAGAATTACTTTAAAAGTGCATACAATCCGCCATTTTGTTTATGCCAGTGATACTCACGCCATCAAGACGAATCTAATGATGTATCATTTATCAAATTCGGTTGTGCCGTTAAGTAGTTACGAGCAGACATAGGAATGGACATACAAACATAATACATACATACAGGTCAAACGCATAACCCTCCTTTGGGCTTCACCGCAGTCGGGTAAAAATAGGGTTGCCCAAAAAAGTCTTTGTACACAAGGCTTCCTTTATTTCACAAGACTTAAAACGCCCTTCTGCAAAATTTGAACGAAATCTAACAATATTTAGGAGTCCGAAAAGTTGAAGACTTTTTGAGAAAAAAATTAAACACTTTACTCGTATCGTATGTCTTAGCGACACATACGCGAATAATAATGACGAATATCTGTGTTCCTTGCTCGCGATAATTTTAAAATTTGACCATTGTAAGGGCCTTATCACACTTGCGATTTGCGGGCAGCTGTGGGCGAGTTTCCATACAAAACCAGTCGTGCGACATTTGTATGGAACTTCGCTGCTAACTCGCCCGCAGCTCGCTCGCAATTCCCATGTGTGATAAGGCTCTAAGTTGGCATTCTACGAGTGAAAAGAAAGAAAAGAAAAAAAATACATTTATTCCTGACAGCACAAGATAAAAAAGATAAGATAAGATGAGATAAGATTATGTAAGTAGGTACCTCTTGTAATGTGTTTTTCTGGTGTGCAATAAAGTATACTTGTATTGTATTGTATAAAAAAACAACAGAAAAAAAAGATAAATTAAACTTAAGATACGCTGCCACAAAACGACTGCCCAAATTAATTCCAGACATTTTTTTGGGAATTTGAGCAGCCTCTAAATATACTGTTCAATTTTGCTAAACATTTGCAGAGGCACGTTTAAAGTCGCATCAAAGGAAGAAAAAACAAAAGGAGAAAGTAAAACAAAAAAGATTGTTTTTGGACCACTCTACGGGTTATATGCTGTGTCGCGCAGACTTGGCTAGCCATGCTGGTAGCGTTGCCAGCCGGACATAGGCTTTTTGATTGCGTGTCCGGCCAAAATATACGGTGTCCGACTTGTCCGGCAGTTCATACCTATTAATTTTGAGACACAAAATCCTCAATAATGTAAGGTATCCGGCCTTATTACCCAAATGTCCGGCCAAACTGGCTGGTCTGTCCGGCTATTAGGTTTAGCGATGTGGCAACCCTACATGCTGGTGGGTATCTTTTTACAAATTCGACCGTATAATTCCATGTATAAATATACGTATTAGTAAACACCTTGGAAAATCCTCTCGTCTGGTGACAATAACAATGTTCCATTTCAGTCCCGCCCACGCAGAGACCTGCGTGGTAATAATTCACGAACTCCCACAGTCTACAAATAGAACCTTCTTAAGAACGATAGATTGTTACCTAGGGGTTTAGGACGTTGTCTTTACAGACACCCCTTTACGTCATAGACGATTGACGTCATAGTCTATGGTGTGAAAGATATGTCTAAACGAATCCAAACTAATACTGTTTAAATGCAAAAGTGTCTACGTTATTCTGTATTTATGTCAGTCTGTGTTTTTTCATTACAACGAAACAGCTATTGATCCCGGTATCACCTGATGGTAAGTAACTACGGGGCCAAAGATTGTTGAAACATTTTGTTTGAATCGATATTACAATACTTACAAACTTACAGTTATCAAAGCATAAAGACAGCCAAGTAGTTAAAAATAATGTTATAGTTATTGTTATGCGTATTAATGGCATGCAAATTAAAATATGCGTTTTAAAACATGCATTTTAATATTATGCGTAACAACAGTATGCGTTGTCAAAATAGGAGAATTTGCTGTATGCGTTTTAATGTAGACCCTGTGGAGTTACCTACTCTGGCCTAAAATTCAGCACAGCGCAGCGCCATAACCACTGCGTAAATCGAGATTGCAAAATTATCAATATTTTCCTAAAATCCATTAGCCACTAATGTTCCAGCTAAACTAATAATACAGCAAAAGTAATAACATCCAGCTTATGTTTTATTGCTGGGGTGCGGGCGCCATACTTTTGCGTTACGTAACGGTTATGGAACTCTCCCTTGCGTCTTATTTAGCCATTAACAGTGCAACCGCCATATTTTCCTTGTACCTATGTGTATACTTCACTAATAGTTTTCCCTATTCTCAATGGACAAAAGAAGGTATACGATACTCGCTGTTCAGTAATTTCCCATTCTGTTATATTCGTAAAAAGGTAGTTTCCTTTAGTGAAAGTAAATTATTCAACGCTAATTATCAAATTCAGTTTCCAAAACTTATCCGAAATAAATCCAGATTCATTTATTTTCTTGCCCTTAACGATTTAAAAATTACAAAAAATTAAAATAAGGAGTGACTTAATTTATTCGCATTTTATATGTAACTAGCTATTACCCACGGCTTCGCCCGCGTTGTTTCCGTTACTGTCCCAAAGAAACTCTTTACCGGGATATAAAGTATCCTTTGTTTCAATCCAGGACTTGGTCTACTTACATGCCAAATTTCTGCTTGATCCATCCAGTTATTACCCCGTTATTTAGTAACAAACATCTTCACAATTGTTTAGATCAACTTTCACATTTAAGTATAATATTAGTGTGAAGATTTTCGAATGTTAAAAGTTTAAATATACAATTTAATATAACCAGAGATCGGAATAGGTAGGTAGAGTATATTTACCTAAACTTCGAAGAACATAGTCGAAAAGTGGAGAGTCCCTTACAACAAATTTTTTATCCGGGACTTAAGTCTCGGAATCTTACTAAAAAAATAATATATTATTGGTATTCTTTAGCACATTTCTCGAACATTCTCAGTATAGCTGTCTCTTTCTAATAGTGCTGTCTCTATCACTCCTTCGAGAAATTTCGCCATATACTGAAGTGTAGTTCGGATTTTCAGGTTATTGCGCCATCTGATAGAGGGTGTCCTGGAACAGACTGAAAACATGTTTCAGGCGCCTGAAAACAACGGCAACTTGGGTGAATTTTCAATCTTCTACTATGTGAAAGAGCCACCTCTGAAACGTCCTGATATCACTTTCAGCCTGCTGAAAACGCTTCTAAAGCACGGAAAATCACGTTTGAAGTTTTAACCTATACCATCGGCGCAACACACATACACACATTACTTTTGCGCCGGTGGCTCTTTCACATAGTAGAAGATCGAAAATTCACCTAAGTTGCCGTTGTTTTCAGGCGCCTGAAACATGTTTTCAGTCCGTTTCAGAACACCCTCTATAAGATGGCGTAATAACCTGAAAACCCGTTTTCAGGCGTTTTCAGGACCCCTTATGGGCCTTTGAACTACACTTCAGTATAGTTATGACGGAATTTTCGAAGGAGTGAAAGAGACAGCACTATTCGAAACAGACAGCTATACTGAGAATGCTCGAGAAATGTGCGAAAGAATACCAATAATATATTTTTTTAGTAAGATTCCGGTTCTTGAGTCCCGGAAAAAAATTTCGTGTACGGGGGTCTCCACTTTTCGACTTTGTTCTTCGAAGTTTAGGTAAATATACTCTACCTATTCCGATCTCTCTATATAAACTTTCAACCCCTATTTAAACCCCTTAGAGGATGAATTTCGAAAAACGGTGATATCACTTTTCTTGTAATCTAATAAAAAGTCTAAGCATGACGTTTCAAACCTCTTACTTCTAAAATCTTAGACTCTCCATACAAACTTGGAACCCCTTAGGGGATGAATTTTGAAAAATCCTTTCCTAGTGAACCCCTAGACCTTATAAGGAACCTACATGCTAAATTTGGAATTCTTAGGACCAGTGGTTTGGGCTGTGCGCTGATAAATATACTTTCAACCCCCATTTCAACCCCTTAGGGGATGAATTTTGAAAACTCCTTTCTTAGTGTACCTTTAGACCTTATAAGGAACCTACGTGCTAAATTTGGAATTCCTAGGACCAGCGGTTTGGGCTGTGCGTTGATAAACAAACTTTCAACCCCCATTTAAACCCCTTAGGGGATGAATTTCGAAAAACGGTGAAATTACTTTTCTTGTAATCTAATAGAAAGTCTAAACATAAAGTTTCAAACCTCTTACTACTAAAATCGTAGACTCTCCATACAAACTTTGAACCCCTATTTGAACCTCTTAGGGGGTAAATTTTGAAAAATCCTTTCTTAGTGCACGTCTAGACCTTATAAGGAACCTACATGCTAAATTTGGAATTCCTGGGACCAGGGGTTTGGGCTGTGCGTTGATAAACAAACTTTCAACCCCCATTTAAACCCCTTAGGGGACGAATTTTGAAAAATCCTTTCTTAGTGCACCCTTAGACTTTATAACGAACCTACGTGCTAAATTTGGAATTCCTAGGGCCAGCGGTTTGGGCGGTACGTTGATATACAAACTTTCAACCCCCATTTAAACCCCTCAGGGGACGAATTTTGAAAAATCCTTTCTTAGTGCACCCCTAGACCTTATAAGGAACTTACGTGCTAAATTTGGAATTCCTAGGACCAGCGGTTTGGGCGGTACGTTGATATACAAACTTTCAACCCCCATTTAAACCCCTTAGGGGATGATTTTGAAAAATCCTTTCTTAGTGCACCTCTAGACTTTATAAGGAACCTACGTGCTAAATTTGGAATTCCTAGGACCAGCGGTTTGGGCTGTGCGTTGATAAACAAACTTTCAACCTCCATTTAAACCCCTTAGGGGATGAATTTCGAAAAACGGTGAAATTACTTTTCTTGTAATCTAATAAAGAGTCTAAACATGAAGTTTCAAATCTCTTACTTCTAAAATCGTACACTCTCCATACAAACTTTGAACCCCTATTTGAACCCCTTAGGGGGTCAATTTTGAAAAATCCTTTCTTAGTGCACCTCTAGACTTTATAAGGAACCTACATGCTAAATTTGGAATTCCTAGGACCAGCGGTTTGGGCTGTGCGTTGATATGTCAGTCAGTCAGTCAGTCAGTCAGTCAATCAGTCAGTTTCTTCTTTTATATATTTAGACTATGTAGTGCAATAAATAAATGATAAAGGATCCGTCACTCTCCCACACTATTTGTCAGAACGTGACTACGTGACGGATTCTTTCGGTATCATTTATTTATCACGCGACAAAGCGTAGCATCATAACCCTACTGAGCGTTTTGACACTTTATAATAACTAAATATTTTTACTAAAAAAAGCCCGACCGCGGTGCACTTTAAAAATGCATAAAATCCGCCATTTTGTTTATTTTAACGAACTTCATACCCAGTGACACTCGCGCTATCAAGACGAATCTAATGATGTATCATTTATCAAAATCGGTTGTGCCGTTGAGTAGTTACGAGCGGACACAGGAACGGACATACATACATACATACAGGTCAAACGCTTCGCCGCAGTCGGGTAAAAAGAAGCTGATTATGATCTGGTAGGAAACTAGCGCATGTAATTGTAGTGGCAAAAGCTTGAGATACTTTTAATTTTTCAAACAAACGACTGCTTCCTGCATAATGCGATCATTGAATTCGGGTCTATTAATCATATGTGTTCCTCTCTTTTTAACCGACTTCCAAAAGAAGGACGGTTCTCAATTCGTCTGTATGTTTTTTTTTATTTTTATTTTTTCCGATTATTTGAAGATGGTTGAACCTATTTGGAAAATTCTTTTTTTGTTTTAAAGGGTATACCTCCGAGGTGGTCCCATTGCAACCAAATCAGGATCTGATGATGGGATCTTGGAGAAATCGAGGGAACTCTTCAAATATCATAGGCACACATATAGCGATTTTGGTATTTTTCTTAGTTTCTCGTCCATTTCTTAGTAGCAACAAGTTTTTAGTGTTAACCGACTTCAAAACAAAGAGCAATTTTTATGTAGGTTTGTTCAAAAACAACAGGTTAAAAACTATAAATATCTGTATATGTATATATGAATCGTTGATTATCCATTTCTTTGGGGTGATTAACATATTATTTTTTGGTTTTTAGTTTTTTTGGTGCAGTTTTAGGCTCGCCTATCTAATCTCGTATATTTTTATGCAAAGTAACTTTGGATATACAAATAATAGTTAGGTTAAGTGCCTCAAAGTGAATATCATCCGTGATTTCCAAACCCTCCTTCCCTTTCGAGTCTCTCTTGATGCATGTGTAAATGACGAAGATTAATAACTTTCGTAAAAACAAATAGTCTAATTAAAATAATTTGTACAAAAATTCGGTGGACGAGTCCGACTCGCACTGTGTCCGGTTTTTTTTTACCACGGAGTTGTAAGCCAACTAACATTAAATAATAAAATACAGTCGAATAGAAAACCTCCTGTTTCTATGAAGTCGTTTAAAAAGGTTTTGGTTACTCTGGAAATTATGTATAATCTATGGTTCCATTAACTAGGTGGTTCGTTTTGCGCATCGATTAGCGCAGACGACGACGCCGGGACCCGGGATCGATTAAAACCCCATCAGCGCACGCGCACATTTTAATGCTTTATTTTCGTAGACTGCAAACATCGCCTCACAAAGTACACTCGGCCGCTTTGTAAACTGTTTTATTCAATTTTTTTTACCTATGTGGAATAGGCGTTTTGTAATTAGTGCAACATTACAGTGAAAAGTTTAAAATAATTCGGTTAGCATATCGAATACGGCATATAATTTTTATTCACCCTTAACTTTTCACATTTTTTAATATTTGTCAAAAACCGGATTTTGCAGAAAAGTTTCTTGATTGAATGGCATAATTATGTAAGTATTACACAAGGGTTTTTGAAAATATATACTTACCCTAAAAGTGTTAAAGAATAGCAGAGGTATGAATGGAAATATGTATTACGTACGTCATCGGGTTCGTACACTCTTGGTGAAAATTTAGTTTCGTCCATATTCATTAAGTATATTTTTGTAGGTACTTACACGTATTATTTTAACATAGTCAAAGTTGTTTATTCTTCAGTTTAGGCGTATTAAAATGTACCTATGAGTGTCAAGATTAACCACCGGTTTCAACGTAAAACCTCTGAAATTTCAATGAGAAGAACCGGCGTAAGAAACTCGGTGAGATATATATTTTTAAAAGCTTTTATTAATACTACCGGACCATTAAAACAAGAGGACTGTCATTCTCCATACTTTGGATCGTAACCCGACCGCTAGGGGATTTCCGTGCAAAAACTAGATGGCGCTAAAAAACTAAACATTTAACGTTGTTATAATTGAACAAAGAAACATAGTATAGTAACAATTAGTTCGTAAACAGCTAATAATAAATTTGCAAAGTCGAATAATTGTAAATAATATAATTCTTTTACCATGCTTATACGTTGTAAATTCGGGGAACAGCTTTTTGTATGGAGAATGACAGTCCTCTTGTTTTAATGGTCCTTGATACTAGATATGAAAGAAACATGATGTTTCTTCATTTGTTTTTTTTTATGCGGGTAAATTACACCACATTTTAAGTCACACATATAGATACAAGAAATCAAAGTACATAGAAAAATTTAATGGTACTCATCTGTGGTCCAGACCGGGAATCGAACAGACGGAGATTGAGTATTAATATTAGCGCCAAATTATTAAATTGTCATGGCTCTAAAGTTTATGCGTTGAGTTAGGATACATGTGTAATACGTGTTCTCATAGATGGCGTTTAGGTTATAAACCTATTAAACTAGAATGATGCGAAAGTCAAAGTAGATGGTTTTCGAATTAAGATCTTTTGAAAATATGAAATGTTGTCAATGGTGGCAAAGTGGTTAAGGCGCTGGGCCGGAAATCCAGAGGTACCGGGTTCGATTCCCGGTCTGGACCACAGGTGAGTACCATTTAATTTTTGTGTGTACTTTGATTTCTTGTATCTATATATGAAGCTTTTATTAAGTTTCACCTATCCCGGTGCCTGTAATCAAATTTTGCAAGATAAAATTGACCCACTTCCCGGTTTTCGATTGAGCTGAAATTTTGCAAGGATATGTAAATCAGATGCAGTATGCCCGAGCAATTAGTTTAACAAACTTATTAATGAAATTTCCAGCTATCTAAACTCGAAACTGGAATTCAAGACCAAAAAAACTACGACAGATACGTCACTGTCAAATATGTCAAAGTCACTTATGTCATTGTCAAATAAAGTTTTCAGGTTTCGCCAACCTTTTTGTTATATGCTTCTTTGTACATATTGGCTGTTACAATTAATTAATTAGTGTTTTTTCAATAATGGTACTTTAAAATTTTTTTTTCAATTCAACTAACATTGACAAAATTTTATTGTAAAGAACTTAAACACGATAAGGGTGCGTTGTTCAACTACAGAGTAATTAATTCGCTAACGACTCACAGACATAAGAAAACACGCTATAAACAAAATGGCGTCACTTTGCGTTCCGTACCAAATAATGCAATTTTTTTTGCACAAGAATAGTTAATTTATGTGACTTTTATAGCTACAATTGAAGCGCAAACTAGTCCATTTTGTGTATTTTATATAACATATTACAACGAAATGAATATATAAAAAAAAGAACTATCTACATAAAAAACATGAACCTCGAAATCGATGGTCCACAATGGAAATTTTATCCCACCACGGAGAAAAAAAACATTCGAACACTCAAAGCAGACGTCAGATGTCGAATGAGAATGACAATGACAAATATATGGTGTCATGGCGGCCATAACAACCATAAAGCACGCTACACACCATTATTCTGCAATTAGTTAAATGTATGCAAAAATAGGTTATTAATTACTTATATGTAGTTAAAATTCTTGTACCAAATGTTATTAACACCTGAAGTGATACAAGCACAATACCAGCTTTGCAACCAAAAATTGCGGATGATTAAGTTTTTATTAAGGCCTCTTGTATTTATGTAAAAATAAGTTAATAAAATTACTTCTTTAAATTATGGAATTAAAATTACCAATAAATAAATTATCTCAGCGTGTGTTTTTAGAAAAAAGGGATATACTATTGTACGAACATTTTATTGCAGTGGCAACATTGTCGTAGTTTTTTTGGTCTTGAATTCCAGTTTCGAGTATAAGTTTTGGTTTGTACCAATACTTGTGCGGCGCAGTGTACGCAAAGCGCCTGTAGCGCAGTGGGCGGCGCGATGCGCGCGCGCAGCAATACGCACGTTAGGATATTTGACGTTTCACTACTTCAACCTGTAGCAGGAGTGGCTCACTCCGCGATTTCGCCGCGCTACTACTAGTACCAAATTTTGCCACTGCGGAGTGCCTTAAGGTGGAATCAGACGGTTCATTTTTTGTTCATTTTCGTGTTTCATTCTGTATTAGGGCATGCAATACCGGATAATTCTCAATACCGGTATTGAGATTCGATATTGATAATAAAATTTTGCTAATCACATCTTATTATTATGATAGTCAAAGATTTTTAGCTTCAGCATATGCAACCACAGGTATATTTGGTTGCGAATCGTCTGAGAGATGGTTGGGAAGCTGTTAGCGCTGGGGGATAAAACTTTAAATCTTTCAGTTACTTAACTTGTTATCAAGTTTCGAGGTTACAGCAGTCAAGTCTGATGCTAAAACATAAGCTATACCTGTACAAGGATTAAAGGGGCCATCGACCTTTGACAGCGTTTAGTATGTTATGTACATACTAGCACTCTAGGGAGGCGGGCGCTCTCTGCATGTTAACAAGACTGTTGCAAACTTGTTGTTTGTAAAAAGGGTAGATCGTCTTCCAGCTATCACTTACTGTACAACCATCATCATCATCATCATCATCACAATTGAAGAGCTGCGCTCTTGTCGGTGGAGTAGACGCCATTTTGTGCGGTCCTCAGCGATGCATTTTAGATCCTGGTACCTTCTTTGAGCTGTTGCAAAAGTTTCTCTGAGGTCTGCCTCTCCCTCTCTTTTCTTCAATTCTTTACGAAAAACAAATGAAGAAGTGCTGCAAATTGTGGGAGAGAAGAGAAACACAATGACGACTATAGAGAATAGACGTTGCAAAACAAAATACTTGCCGTTTTATTTTACACTACGAAAACAGACTTTACAGTGTTGTAAAGTCTGTTTTCGTAGTCTAAAATACAAACTCTCACTGATATTAAACTAAAAATAATAATAGTAGGTAAACACAAATTGGTAAAAGAACAAGCCGATAATCAACGTTCTTGGCCAGAGAACATCACAACAAACAAAATACTTACCGTGTTTATTACAAAACCATCTAAAGAAGATACTCAAATGTATACAAGTTTATTTAGTAATAATGGTCCATAAAAATACAGCTACAGGTTATAATCTACCCGATACCTATTTTAAAATATTCCAGACTGCCAGCCACCCATCCATCATGAAATTTAAACAGCAAACTTCGCTGAAGAAGCTTTTATTATCTTTTAATTATCCTGACATGATATTTACTTTATTTTTCTTCTCGCCTGAATTTTTTCTTCAAAATTGTAAGATTTTTTCTATAACTTCGGCTGCGTATTTATCTTTGGCGTCTTTTAGCTCATCTATATATCGCACTTATGCGTTAAGTGTTAAGGAAATCCTATAGGTACACTTGAAACAATATAACAGGGTTCGTTTGAATTTCAATTTTTTTTCCAAGAATACCCGAATTTAGTTTCAAAAGAAAACATCGTCTTCGTCGTACTCTTCATTGCTGAAGGTCGTGTCCAGTTTGGAAGACCTTCACTGAGGTCTTCACTATCTTTCGCCATCCGTTTCTGTCTTCGGCTTTTCTCAAGGCAGCGGTGATAGGAAGACCAGTTATAGTTTTCACTAGGTCGTCCATCGAATGTGAAATCGTCCGCGTGGTCTTTTTCACTCCACTTTTCCTACCACCAGTTTTTCTTAGAAGTTTTAAAGGAAACATAAGACCCACTATTAGCCAGTTTTATTTACGTATTTAAGGTACTCTGTCAATTTATAGTCAGCAGGAATATAATACATTTAGCAGACCGTCATAATTTTTATACAACGTTTATTTGGGCCTAGCTCGGGGAGCATCACTTTATTTACCGCTTGTGAATATTTTATACTGTTTTAAGACCCATATCAGCTCAGCCTTGTTTATTGAATAAGATATGTTGCTCTTGTTCGTTTTTATGGAGCCATATTTTTTATAAATTATACGTACTACACGTATAGTGTCAGCATCAAATAAAAAATAAAAACAGCTTAAGTAATCAACTGGGTCAATTAAAACAAAAATATTGCTTTGCTAATCCGCGATATGATATGTCCGTCAATAAGTGCTAGCCTGTTATAATTACTCGCGTAATCAATAAATAATAGTACATTACACAACTAGGGTGGTAATACAAAGAAAGGCCGAGATCGCAGAAGTTTGCGGCCCGAGCTGCAAGCGAGGGACGTAAATATGCGATCGAGGGCTTTCTTTATTACCTCCCGTGTTGTGTACATCATTTTATGTCTACACTTGGCCAGAAAGCGGCCTTTTCCGTACGCGTAGCGTGCGGAAAAAGGCACTTTATGGCCAGGTGTGACATAAAATTACTTTTTCATGCATTCACATGCAAAATAAAAAAAAACATGCCAATAAAATAAATATAACAAACCACCATCAAAAATACAAAACTTGACATGTGTTTCACCTCTCTACGAGGCATCCTCAGGAGAAGCTGGAGATGTTGACAGCCCGGCGTCCGTTGATGGAATGTGGCCAATTTCATTTGGGGATCAATATCAAAAAAGGATGTCAGTGTTAAGGAATTAATTTAACAAAAAGTTAATCTTGTTCCTCACGCATCGCTAGGAGAAGATTGAAAACTTCATACAAATTTCAATTCAATCCTCGTCTCGTCTCGTCTCGCCCTGCCGGTGGAAAACCACCTTAACAGGCTATGATTATATCGGCGGCGCGCACCCGCAAACCCGCACGTGGTACACCGCGCTCGCTTCTCGGCGCCGAGCATCCAACACAGTAATATTTTTTAAGCGATTCAAAAAGAGCTGTTAGTTAAGTTTTGTATTTTTCCTCGCAGTTTGTACCGTACGAACGGCACTATTTTAAATATTAGCCAAAGTGCTGTACTGTATTGTACTCACTCGGATGGATCAGGGAGGCCTTAACAACAATTTACCTCGGTAGGTACCTCGTATGTTCATAAGTTTTGAGACGAACAAAATCATGTTTTTCTCGAACACGCTTTAACGTATTTAAACGAAATTTAGACACAAGAAAAATCATTACCTATATTACGGTAAAAATAAAATATAAATTATTCAAAATGGTCGCCATTGTGCTGAACACAGGGCCTTCAATCGTGTGGGCCATTCCAATAGAGGCACGAACCGCTTTAGTTGGTTAAACTTTTCTTCGACGGTGAAGATTTTTTCGCAGGTAAACAAAATCTTTTTGGGATCGTGTCTCCATAACAACAGTTGACATCATGCGAGCCTTAATTTTCTTAAACGATCGTTTAAGTAGTAGACTTTTCTTCGACTGTAGGCCCTTTAGACCATACCTAAATATATTACCTTTAGATCATATTTCAATATCCTGTTCGTCGAAAAATAACACCCGAATCAACTTTGTTTCTAATTGACAACGTTTAAATTTAATATTTTAGAAGTTTTTATCAAGCCGCCAGTTCAAAATATATTTTTTGGGCCTTTCAAAAAATCACCTCAAAACTTATGAACACCCGACGTATATCATGCCTGTCAGTTGATCCATTCCCTTGCAATACACCATTGCGAGTGCATCAATCAGTCAACACGACACCGAACAAACGTTACTGGTCTTCGGAACCTTGCCTATAAACTATTGTCATGTTCGAATGTCAAAACAAGCTGTCAAAACACGTAGTAAAGGTTGTTGAGCTCGCCAACTAACTTTATGGGTGTTGTGAGATGTTCTGACATTGTTTGAAATAAGTGGAGTAGTACCTATAATATTGACTTTATAAAGAGCGTGCATTAAAAGCGTGCAACAAGTCTGAAAAAAAAATTTGCACTTGTTATACCTAATTACCATTTCTTTTCAAACACCTAGTTCTTCAATGGAAGTTGATAATATAGGGATCGTGCAGAAACTATAAGTAAATAATAAATATTGTGGGGACATCTTACACAAATCGACCTAGTCCCAAACTAAGCAATGCTTGTATTATGGATACTAGACGACGATATAAATACTTATCAGTAGCGTGGCGTCCACAGAACTCGATTCCTACCGGCTTGCCTAATATCAGGCATTTGAGCACCTTATTCTACAGCTCTTAAGGAAAATGTACGCCAAATCTGCATCGGCTTACCCAAGGATATCTTTTACGCCACGCCACTGATACTTATATAGATAAATATATACTTCAATAGATAGAAAACATCCAAGACTCAGGAACAACTCGTGATCATCACACAAATATTTACCCTTACCAGGATTTGAACCCGGGACCTCTAGCTTCGTAGGCACTAGGCTAAACGTGTCGTCACTATAGATAGATACCCTAAATCGACAAAAGAGACACTTTGCGGACACTAAAGGAAACTTACCAGGCCAGACAAAAAAACCGGTCAAGTGCGAGTCGGACTCGCGCACCGAGGGTTCCGTACAAAGTCGTAAGTAGATACGTAAATAGTTTAAGAAAAACTGTACTTTTTTTAACGTTTTTCGTCATGAATCATAAACTACTTATTTAAGAAATCAAGTTCTTTCATTTGATACCCCACTCGATATAATAGCCCTACTTTCAATTTTCAAAGTCCCATTACGGACCCCTTTAATAAAAAAGTTACAAGATTTTTTTTACATTCAATATTTTTTTATTTATTATACATATAACCCGAGCCGGATTAGCTACTTTAAATACTATTCCAAATTTCAAATCGATAGCAGCAGTAGATCCTGAAATATCTTGCTGTGACAGACGGACAGACAGACAGAGTCGCTCCATAAGGGTTCCTTTTTTACCATTTTGGTACGGAACCCTAAAAATGGTTAAAAATATAAATGTCAAGTATATCGTGGCGTCACGATATTTAATGTGGCCCCAGCATGATAGAGTACAAGATTCAGATTGACGGCACCGGATGGCAGCACTTTCGTTTGTGTACGTTCCATATGAGTGTTAGTGTTTTTTTGTTGTAACAAACATGCTTACCGACTAAACCAGTACTAGTAGAGTCGAAATATCGTTTCGTCATGTGCCGAATAACAAGTGGGGTAAGGGTACTAAAGTTTATAAAATTTTAACTAAACAGAAAAAACTTTAAGTTAAATCTCTATTTATGCATTGTTCTTTAAGAGCTAAAATGTTATGAGTGTGTTCTATTGCGTTAGTCTCTTTGCGTTTGAACTTTACAAGGGACGTTTATTTCCGTCTCATTGTTCAACAGATATAACGCATGTCGGTGCAATAAACCCGCATTTTTTAGGGGTTCACCCCAAAGCTAGCCCCGATAAAATATTAGTTACGACACTTACGACGCATCGATTAGCCCTGGGGGGCTATGGCGACAGACAGGACAACAATGGGGAGATTCCGTATGAATGTGCAGCGGGAAATATTGCATTTTTGGTATGGAAAAGGTTGTTTTTTTGAGAGCGTTGTTTTAGTTTGTTAACTACTGTATATTTGATTAGGATGTAACGTTAAAGGCTCCCGCAGACTACATACTTTTTATCGGCCGATAGTTTAAGTAAAGCCGTCGTGTCGTGTACCTGGGCCATTTTTATCCAACTGCGGCGAAGCCCAAAGGAGGGTTATGTGTTTGACCTGTATGTATGTATGTATGTATGTCCGTCCCTATGTCCGCTCGTAACTACTCAACGGCACAACCGATTTTGATAAGTGATACATCATTAGATTCGTCTTGATGGCGCGAGTGTCACTGGGTATGAAGTTCGTTAAAACAAACAAAAGGGCGGATTTTATGCACTTTTAAAGTGCACCGCGGTCGGGTTTTTTTTAGATCGGGTCGGGTCGGGGATCGGGTTTTTTCGGGTTAAAAATATTTGGTTATTTTTAAAGTTGTACACGTAACTTTTTTTTAGATCTCAGAAATTTTACACATTTCTACTCAGAATCACGCGTACTATTGTCTCTGATAGAAGAAAAAAAGTGTCCCAAATTTTTCATACAAATATCGCTCTTCCGTTCCGTTACAAGTGTGTGTGTGTTCCATTTGAACCTGCGGTCGACGATATATTTTATCATGTAGTAGAAAATGCGCAAAACTTATCCGCGTGTGATATAAGATATCGCATAATGACTAATGTATCATAGCAACTAATGTACCGTGCCGATAAGGTGTCGCTATTGAATGACGAAGCCAGAACAAGAAGGTCATAAGTCAGTATAGTTCAGTAGTAAGTAACATGTAACCTTTTGTGCGCAAGAGTGGTAAACAAGGGAAATTCGACGCGGGGCTAAATGGCCGGTGGGGTGATTCACAACTTTAACGTAAATCTGGTCCTAATACTTGTGACTCTGTAAATCTCGCGAGTCAACCCTATGGCTCCGTCATTCTGAAAAAAAATCCAAAAACTGAATCGACAAAAAATATCTATTTAATGATTATCGAACTTGCTAATAAAATTTAATGAGAATAGGTTGAGAAATGCGACCTGTAGAGGAGAACAGCTGGACATCCGGACAAATATAAGAAAGCATTTTTACTTAAGGTGAAACGTAGACGCTTCACTCGCACTTTGCGCTCGCTTGGTCAACCAATACTCAAATAGCTAAAAAACAACCATAACTGTGGAACAAATACTCGTGCTCATCACACAAATTGCCCTTATGACAGAATAAACAATGGCACCCACAGAAGCCTCTCTCTCTAACAAAACTGTCATTTGGGTCTTACCATCGAACGGAACGCCCTAGATCCGACCGTCTCTATCGCAGGCATCGCCAAGCTACGGCGCGCACGCCAAATTGGGCTGCAAGCCGGTCAGTCCAATCCTGCTCACGGAAGAGCCGATGGTCCGGCCCACGAGAGCTCGCTCTCCAGTGAAACACCGACGACGCCAGCGGCTGAGAATAGTACATTACACAACTAGGGTGGTAAAACAAAGAAAAGCCGAGATCGCAGATGTCTGCGGCTCGAGCTGCAAGCGAGGGACGTAAATATGCGATCGAGGGCTTTCTTTATTACCTCCCGTGTTGTGTACATTATTTTATGTCTACACTCGGCCAGAAAGCGGCTTTTTCCGTACGCGCAGCGTGCCCAGGCTTAGGATGAGCGTGCCCAGGATTAGGACCCCAGGCTTCTTTATTGGCAGTGTTGCTCCCACTAGGCTAAACATGTCAGTCTTCTCGACTTTGACGGACCACAGCACTGTGATCTCCGATTGTTAACTGTTATTACACTGTTGTACACGGGTCAAATTATATTAGTGAGGAGATTGGCGGTGGTGCTGTGAATCAGTCTGCGGGTCGGGTTACTCATTAAACCGTGTAATGTGAGCTGTACATCAAACACCGATTCATTATTATTAGCTTGTTTTGCGAAATTTCTAAGCTATGTTGACAACAAATTGACTTCAATACTTTTCGGTAAATATATGTCTTGAGTCTTGAGACAACAACCTTTTGAAATATGTAGGTACCTACCTAGTTTATTGACACAACGACAAGAAATTAAAGAAGAACCCGCTCGCGACTTCGTCACTGCAGGTGAAGTTGGATAAAAAGTATACTATGTGATAATTGTGATAAACAGGGTCATAATCTGCGTTTCCACCAGGGATGAGCGAAGATGCGTGGCGAGGGATGTGTTTGTCATGGACCAATAGGAACAGCTCAGCGGAGCGAGGATAGGTAAATGAAGTGTTTCTATTAGTTCATGACAAACACATCCCTCGCTACGCACCCTCGCACATCCCTGGTGGAAAAGCAGCCTAAGTGTATGCTAAATGTCATGCAAATCGGTCAGGTAGTTTTTACGTGATGCGCGCACAAACAAAAAGAATACCAAAACACAAAGTCCAAAAACTATTTTTCTCTAAAAAATGTTTTCGTAAGCTCACGGGTGTAACAGTGGTGTGCGCGGACTGCGCGGGCACTCGACCACAGTGGAGAGTTTCTTACTAGACTAGATTGCGATGAAGGAGCTTGTAAGTTGTTGTCCTAAGTGAGATGCAGGTGTAGTCGAGAGAAGACCATATTTATGTGGAAAAAAAACTATTTAGTTACTTACGTTGTATTGCTTAATTTAATACTCCCCAGTTCATTTTAAGTAGAAAAATCATTAATGTACAAACACAGTCTCTCTACCATTTAATTATAATTATGTAACATAGACTAGAGGAAGCTCGCAGAATCACGGACGTGAAATAAGTAAAATCTTGAAACTCTTTGTTCAATGAATTATCGATATTTGTACCTATTCATAATTTATAAATTAGTTATAGGAGGGGAAAAAGGGAGTTATCGGTATGAAATTATATCTATAATTTCTTGAACAATAGTTTGTTCAACGAGAGCTCTACAAATCAGTTTTGGGTATATGTATATAACAACAGCGCAAAGTAGGTATGACTTCTTAGGCAAATTAACATCGCCATTTTTCAAATAATTCGCAGACTAAGTCTAAAAAAGTATTCTAGTGAGTATAAAAAAACTGATTCGTGAATAATTTGAACACTAAAATTTGGACTTTTAACAAACCGTTCCATTTTGCACAATAGTCCATTTAAAGATACATTCCATAGACCTGAACCATTGCGTTAAACGAACCAACTTTTACACAGCTCAAAATACACCATACGCGCTTCATACACTCATATAACCTTTCAGCTCCAGGGTAGGACCCAAGTCTTCCCGTGCCCTCGCCACAGAGTTACCAGATACAAATTTTGAAATACCTGACAGAATTCCTGAGTTATCTGGGGGCACGCCAAGTCGAGCAAAACAAAGGCACTTTCCTCGAAGCCATTCAGTCCATTTTCAGCCTCCTGAAATTTTGTACTGGCTAAAGCTAGAACCCTGAATTAGGGATATATATAAGGCATAATAAGACTTAATTATATTCTCAATAACATTCTATTCGAATGGGTAGTTTAAGAACTATTGCACGTCAAAGTTCCTTAGTTTTGTCACTGACTGACTGACAGACTCACTGACTCATGATCATCATAATTCTAATAAGTTGTGGGTCTGCTAGAAGTACCTTAGAATTATGATTATCATGAGTCAGCTTCAAATTTAAAATATAATTAGTTTTTAGCCTATCAAGTCATGCATAACCTAACAATATTGCAATTTCAATACAAACTGCATAAGTAAGTTTGTAATCCTATACAAATACATGCTATTACACAGTTACTGTTTTAGTTCAAATGGAAAATAGAATAGATTGGAATGTTATAAATAAAGGAAGTGCACTCTCAAAAAGAAATGAGATCGCATCAAAAACATTACATGTAAGATGTAAACTCACGCAACGCAGTTCGTCTACAACAAAAAAGCTTAAGATGTAATGTTAAACCAAATCAGTACCGTGGGAGACGGGGGTATCCATAGAACTCTAGAGGTACTTCCAGTTCCACCGACTTGCCTATTATTTAACCGTGGAGGAACACATTTTATAGTTCTCAAATGAAGAATCCTCCACGGGTAAATAATAGGCAAGTCGGTGGAAATCGAGTTCTGTGGACATCACCCGCTACTGACTTGGTTTAACAACATCTCAAAACTTTTTTGTTGTAGAAGAACTGCGTTGCGAGACTTGCCTTTTTTATATGTAATGTATAGAAATGTTGTTAGAAAAAATAATTATCATTAAAAATTCCTGACATTTTCGTATTCCGGTGGCATTCCTGACAAGACCAAGAATCTTGACATCTCAGGAAAACTGACGGCTGGCAACCCTATCACCACATCAATCGGCGGTAAGAATGAGCCGGCACCGCAATCCTTCTCGTCCCGTGGGAAAATACCGCATTGTAGCCGAGAAGTGGAAATTGCGCTTATGTGGATCGCATTTCGCGGGCGGGAATGACTTTGCCAAGATAGTTTGTGAAGCATCCTGGACGCTTTAAAAGGCCTTGGAAAATTTGAGATGCTTTCAATCGAGAGATCGTCGTAAATACGCTAAATTGCGTGGTCAAAGACTGCAAATGTTGATGGCAACATTTGCACACTCTAAAAAATCTGAGCCAACTAAGAGAGATTTTCTTTTCGTTGGCGTTTACTTAAATAAAACAAACAAGATATTAAACATATCAACGAGAGCTGCAAGTTCATTAGTGATTAAAACAACAATCTAGAATCTTGATAATTTTAACAACCCCAATTTTATTCCTTGTTTCTATCATTATTTGCTTCTTTGTATGATTCGATCATGTTTAATTAGTTACCTTATAAATCAATGTTTGTTGAATCAAATCAGAACATGGTTAATTGAACTATGATAAACAATCAATATCATCTTAGTTGGTGCATCTAACGTCTTGTTAGGCTCGTATAGAATCAAGATGCATGATTATAACTATCACAATCTTGTTAGGAGCAACCAATTTTTTTAGAGTGCAGTGTGAGAATGAGACGAAGGTTAGGGTTATTCACATTTTTGTGCACACAGTCATTACCGTACTTATTACGATTTCTAACTGATAAAAAAATGCTGTCATGAATTCACTCGTCCATATGATAAAAAAAACATGATATTTATAAGGCTACTGAACACATAGCTAAGCCATTTTCAATATTGTTTAGATACGATACTCGGAAATATTTGTAGCTTCCGAGTTTTCACTTTAACCGGTGCAAGTTTATCCATATAGGTAGGTACGTTGCTAGGTATGTGGGCATATCTATTGTCTGCAAATTCATATTTCCCAGCAGCGGGATCACTCCCGTCCCGTGAGAAGTTCCCCCGTTGTTCCACTTTTTACCCATCATATAAATCTAAGGTGTTTAAAGAAACGAGAAAATATAGGCAATCCGCGAAGTGTTTTACGGGATTTAAGTAGCGAGGGGACGGGATCGTTTGAAAGAGTGACGTTCAAATGCCATGTCCGATGGTTCCCAGGTGTGTTGAACCATTCTAAAGAAACAATGTAACTTAACTATGTGTGGACGCTATTATGCACTTATTATTCTTTTGTACTATTGGAGATTGTGTGAACGATTCTGATCGTAATTGCTATGGATCTTCGGATTAAGGTTGGTTACCGTGACGGCAGGTCGGTGCCACTGCCCTTTGATACTTAGACTGATGTTGTCTGTACCTATTTGTATGGGGTACACTACATAAATACGAAAAACTTAATTCCGATATTCAGAATCACGAATATCAAAATACCGATTTTTAAAATTCCGAATGGATTAAAATTCCTATTATAAAAATTCCGATTTTTCATAACTCCGATTTTTAAAATTCCGAAATTACAATACGTCTAACTATAAGAATTACGATTTTCAAAATGCCGAGATTCGATACACCGAACAATGAAAAGTCCGAATCTATGATAACCCGATACATCAAAAATACGAATTCCGATAATCAATATACCGATTTTTAAAATTCCGAAATTCAATACACCGAACAATCAAATTTTCGACTCAATAAAAGTGGTAGAATAGGTTAGATCTAGCTAAACTGACCTATGCCTCCTGACTGGTGTGGTTAATTTCCCTTAGCGTCACAGTTTCAACCTAAAAGGGCTGTGACCAAGTCGACGAAGCCCCGCTGCGCGGGGCTTCTATTTCTTTCTAAAGGACGCAAGCGACCTAACCAACCTACCTAAATTAAACCAGATATGCTTTTAAGCATTTTTTCCATAATTCTTTTTTGTCTAACATACATGTTCATAATTTTGTTTGTTCTATACTTATTTCGTATAATGTTTCATTTAACCTAACCTAACCTACTTTTCTGACAGCAGTTCGTTTTTGTTGGGGGACGCAGTTCTAACCTAACCTAACCTACTTATTTGCTTAATGTAACCCTTGTATTGAGTTTTTCTTAATGCGGGGGGCTTCGCCCCCCGAGCCCCCCTTGTGGGGGGCTCCGCCCCCCCGTCCCCCCTTTGTCGTTCCGCCTATGTAAGTTTTTTGTTAAAGTCATTTCCCCCAACGGCCCCTTTGTTATTAACCAACCTAACCTACTGACCCGGGTTGACTATAATGTTCCACCACACGACACGAAATCCATCTATCCATTTTTTTTTAGACACCTTTGCTATTTACTTTACCATTCCGGTCCCGTGCTCTCGATACTAAACCTATAACCCGACTTAATGTCATTGCCTATATCATTGGCCTATAAAGTGCACAACACGATTATATTTCAACCGTGCCATAATAGGTTCTACTATTTGACCATTAACTTGCAGCAAATACACATCAAAATTTGGCAAAAAAACAGTCAAGCTTTTTGCCAAATTTAGTTGATTATGTAATATATATATACACTCACGGAAATTGAATTTGGGTCATTTTCTATATAATTGTTCATAGAAAATGACCCGAATTCATTGTGCATGAGTGTATATGTATATATAGTACAAGTATCCTGAAATAGACAGTAAAATCTTAGTAAAAACGTTATTGGCTAACGTTATTGGTTTAAACGTTATTTCTAATTTACTTATTCCGAATTTTAAAACTCCAAATTTCATAAATCCTAAAAGAATAAATTCCGATTATTGAAAAACACGATTTCAATTTTAGCGAATGACAAAATTCCGAATTAGCAACGAAATTTCGGACAACTGAAAATCGGAATTCCGTTTTACGGACAAAGAGCACATCGAGCTTTTAATTTTTCGGAGTAATAAATATAGGAATATAGAAAAATAGGATTTTTGAAATTCGGTATAATAAATATCGTGTTTTTCAATAATCGGAATTAAATTTTTTAGGATTTATGAAATTCGGAGTTTTGAAATTCGGAATAAGTAAATTCGGAATAAAATAATTCGGAGTATTTGAGTGTTCCCATTTGTATGACATCTAATGCGTTTGGATTGGACGCCCAGTACTGTGATTCACAAATTCGACGTCAATCCGTCCTTATTCCCCCCTCATTCCATTTTTAATTAAAATTTTAAAGTTAATTTTAGACAACGTCTCTTTGTTTTCCTGGGGAGTTTAATAAGAGGGTAATTAAAATTGTAAGAAGTTCACTTATTTCAGTATCTTATTACCTTACGATTCATATTTTCCGGTTTCAAGAAGATTTTTTCTTGAAATCGTATGACGGAAAACGCACGATTATTCGAATCTAAAATGAGACGACGTATAGGTATGTAGGGTGACGGCACCAATCATGAACAGGTTAAGCACATGCTGTCTATTACTGGGTACTACCCAGTAATAGACAGCAAAGATGCAATGGCTTATAGCCGACTGTTCTGTTCATAGACTTTACCTGTTATGACCATCAGTTATCTGAACATAGTGTTGATAGTTTAAAAATGTAAGTGTCCGTTACTTAAAACGTGGGTTTTACAGAAAAAAATGATCATAATTGGTTCTTGTTCATTAAGCCTACACACTCCCCTCCCGTATCTATTTGGCTCACTGGTGTCTCGGACAGGAGGGACGGTTGATCATGCCGGGAGTGTTCGGGTGCGCCCCCCGCCACGGAACCCATAGATCCGGCCAGGGACTGTTAAGTGTTCCTGTACATCTCTGAACGACTATTGGTATCATGCCGGGGTACCCGCCTGAGCAATCGCGATGAGCCGCGTCGTCCCTTCCTCTCTCGTGTGCTCAACGCCTCCGCGTCCTTGCAGCAGAACTGCTGGCTGGATGAGTCACCGGAACGGAACGGAACATAATTGGTTCTTGTTCATTACTGGTGCCATCATGTCACCTAAGTATTTGTGCCCTGAACTAGTGATGAGAATTCGTAATCGGAGGTCATTCTTTCGTAGTACTTCTGAACTTCTGAAGTCGAAGAAATGAGCGAACTGACAAGACGATGTCGGATTATGTATTCATGAGTCGAATTATATCAGGAACGATATTTGTCGACCAATATCTGAATTATGCTACGTTTAAACTTAAATTAAATCCCTATTAGCTTAGCTGGCAACATTAATTGAAATGAACAGACACCTTTACAAGCCTGAGTCTACCCAGCGTTTACTTGCATACATAGAAATACCAGTCAATATTTGTGCTCAACATGCAAATATTTACCTATACCGAAACTCGAACCTGGGAGGGACCACTAGTTTCACAACTATCGCTTCTGTATTAATAGTCTTTGGCATGTCTATAACACTCATAACGGTATGCCCGTTAAATAAGCATCGCATGAGCAAACCGATGTCCTGGCAGAACCCGTTTTTAATTTCATAGCTTTAATAATAATAGCCTTAAGTGCAGTGATGGTCCAGCGGCCTAACGGAACGGCGTGGTTTACCCATCAGGAATCTTCCCTTAATTACTGACCACTCAAACTATGAACTGGTAGCCGTGTGGCCTTTTGAGCGGATTTTCGACGAGTTAAAATTCTGGCTCGTATCAATGAGTTTTTCGGCTGCCATATTTGTCTATCTATTTATATAATAAAATGGTAGAAAGATTGTGTTTGTACATGTACAATAAAGACTTTTCCAAAAAAATTACTGAGGAGTGTTAGTTAACACGTTCACTGTCCTGGTGCCCCCAATGTGGGGCCATGAAGATTTTTTTCAGGAGTCCGTGCTTCCACTATGGTGTCACTTCCCCGTACTGATTGCACAGGTAGATTATGACCTCAGTTAACACATAAGCTACTTTTTACTCGCCTAAGCCGAAGCAAAAATAATTATTTCATTTCTTTCACTTCCGCGAACGAAGTTGCGAGCTAGTCCACTAGTAGGTACTTAATATAAATATAATAAATATTTTGAGAACAATTTTACACAAATCGATCTAGTTCCAAATTAAGCAATGCTTATATTATGGGTTCTAGACGACAATATACATACTTATATAGATAAATATATACTGAAATATTTTTACTAAAAAAAAACCCGACACTTTAGAAGCACATAAAATCCGCCATTTAGTTTATTTTAACGAACTATATACCCAGTGACACTCGCGCCATCAAGGCGGATCTAATGATGTATCATTTATCAAAATCGGTTGTGCCGTTAAGTAGTTACGAGCGGACATAGGAACGGACATACATACATACATACATACAGGTCAAACACATAACCCTCCTTTGGGCTTTTCCGCAGTCGGGTAAATAGATAGAAAATATCCAAGACTCAGGAACAAATACTCGTGCTCATCACACAAATATTTGCCCTTACCAGGATTTGAACCCGCGACCTCTAGCTTCGTAGGCGGTGTCACTCTAACTAAGCTAAACGTGTCGTCGAACGAATTTTATTGAGCAAATATATATTGGGCTTTTCCTGCAGTTCTTTCAACACCGCCAAATTAGCCCTGTCGCCGCTTAAAACTATGATTTATTTCATTCAGGTGGCTGATATTAGGTACCAATACTTTTGTCAAAGTCTTGGAAATATTTCTGTAAGGCCTTTAAAGAACCAACCCCAATGCAATCTCTGTTTAGTTATAAATAATAATAAATAACGATATTTAGCAAACTTTGTTAAATTAGCCAAGTGACGAGTGCGCGTGGTCGCATGCGCGTACGCATCTAACCGTGTTACGCGCATCCGTCAACCGCTCACCACCCGCTCGTTACCTGCTTCGTGAGTGCGCAGTATAACCAGAGTACACCGAGTAAGTCCACTCCGAACAAAAGTACATCGCGCAGTGCGCCGGTCGTCACACGCTCTACCGCCAGCACCTACTCCGACCCTATCAAGGTGGACCGGGACAAGCGACCTGCTTCGACCCCAGGGAACGCCACGGCCGACCACCGGGTCCGAATATTACAAATACAAATCATTTATTTCTCAGATAACAAGATTCATTGCTGTTAGTTAAATTGACTGCTTATACATATTGTTAGTAAATAGTTATATCACAAAAATTCAGTAAAAAATAAATTCAATTCAATTCAAATTAAACTAATAAAATTTAACAAATTAAAGCTTAATGATATACAGAATTAATATTAAAAATAAAATAACCAAAATAATAAGACAATACATCGATATAAATAATTGGATTGATATTGCAACAGCCGATATGGATCGCAAGTTAGTCAGGTTCCAAAAAAAAAAATCTACCGCCAGCCCACACTCATAGTTAACAATAGTACATTGTGTATCAAGGGCGGTAAGTAAGGAATTACAAACGAGTGTTTGTTACAAGGCCGAGGCGAAGCCGAGGGCTTTAATAACACGAGTTTGTAATTCCTTTACCGCCCGTGGCACACACAATGTTTTTCATCACACTTGCGAGGAAATCCAATTAAAATAACCTTACTTAACCTAAATAAAATTGTAAAACTGACAGTGACATTAGTGACATATCCATAGACAATGCGAAAGTCAAGACACGTTCGGAACCCATAACGGTAAAGACCTAAAACGGTTGATTTTATATTTGCAAAATACTGAAATACACTATTTAAACATTAAATTAATGTAACAGAAATATGTGTTTATATTTATTTGCAATAACAGTTCTCTTTAAATAAATGTTTCAGTGATAAAAGTTAAAAAAGTAAATTGGCATTTCCTTTGAACACGACAAATAAGAGTAAAACAAAACCATCGTTTCAAATTTAAAAAGAAAACCATTACGCCCTAGGGCGTAATAGGTCATTTACGGCCCGCAGAACCTACGTGTAATGACACCATTTTCGAGCAAGTGTGATGAAAATAATATAATATGTTTCTATGTTTATTTACATATTGAAATAAAAACGGATCGCTCACGTTGTACCTAGGTACGTTGTATTCGCGAACGCTGCCCGGCGACTATTACGCTTCGCAGCTCTGTCGATATTTCGATGGTTCAATTCAAATACTACTCATGATTAAGGGAATGCCGAAAGCTTTGTTCAATGTGAGTGATCCGTTTTTATTATTTCAATATGTTTGAGTCTCACGGTGGTTTTCTAAGTATAATCTTTATTTACTATGAGCGTGCGTGGGTAGCAGAGAAGTAGCAGAGCTTTAAGAATGCGTAAGAATGCTCCAGTACGGATCGCACTCACACAGGCGCGCGCTCCTAAACGGCTGAAGTTGGACAACTTGTTCGTCTTTATACTTTGCCAACTGCGGTTATACTAGTAGCAGATAAACTTTAGGTATTAGAAGCTGCGATGTAGACGTTGCTCGTTAGGTACGTCAGCTGGCGTGTCTCGAAGTTTGTGTAAAGTACAAAGTTACGTCAACATGGTTTAACTCGTGTTATCTTATTTAGAAACATCAGAGTGTGAGGATTCGCGAAATAAGTTTATCACACCGGGTGGAAAATAGAAAACACAAAATATAATATGGCATGACTAACATGTTTAAGCTATGGTGTGGTGTTCGTCCAATGATTACAGAAAGAAGCAGAATTATTTACTTCCACTGTACTGGGCTAAAAGTGTCTTAAATATTATGTGCTAGAGAAAAATCGAGCCTCACTTTATTTGACACACCTTCCAAATTGTTTAAAAAGGCTACAGAAAGGATTTCTTTTTCGCCATTATATTTGCTTATTGGTTTAACTATAGTTGCTATTCACTCACCACTGCCTCAAAAGACGCTGGACCAAGTTGAGGGCCAACGAGTCACAAAACTATACATAAGGCGGCCATCGTTACGTGAAGCTAAAACGGCACATTTCGTAGCCAGGTTTGTAATGTTAATTCTTCTAAATTATCCAGAATCATATCAAAACATCCGAACTGACTATAGTGGCTAGACAAACGCGGGACATGCGGGACACTTTAGGCCTTTTCTGGGACATCTTTAATCATTATTTAAATACGATACAGAAGCATAAATCCCGGACTGTCCCGCAGAATCCGGGACGGTTGGCCGCCTTATTTATACAGAATCTAAAAGACCCTCTGTCTGTCCACATCGCCAATCCGCAACCAAAGCCAGCGCATAATAATTTATAAAACGTATAAAGTCCTCCGGCCGCAATTACGGACGTCAGACCGAGACGATAAAACTCTAGACGCGTCCTATCTACCCATATCACGTGTCATTACATTTGCACTTGCGAAAAGCACGATATTACGCCTTATATATTAACTAGAGATGGGCTGACTATGGATTTGACCGACTAGTCGACTAATCGTTTAATTGGCTGACTATAGTCCGTGACTATAATTGTGGTTGGATAGTCGGCTTTACGTACTAGTCTCTGACGAGTTGGAACATCTCTGGTAAAAAGTCCTCTTCTCTCTTATGCTCGTGAACAACTGCAATGTCCCTCCACAACGCGGTTAAAGGGGATATGGACAGCCCTCTGCATTGTACCATATAAGTATTCTTCATAGTATCAGGTCACCGTTTTTTATACAACTAGGGTGGCAAACAATACGGCCTCCCTGATGGTAAGTAGTCACCGCAGCCTATGGACTCTTGTAACACCAGGGACATTACGTGCGTGTTGCCAACCCTTTAAGAACCTATTCATATCATATTCCGGGAAAACTTAGCTCAGAATTGATACTTCCCTCGAGGCAGTGGCGAATGAAAAGCAACTATAGTTAAACCAAGAAGGTAAATGGCTTGTGTGAACTTTTATGACAATGTGGATGGCTTGTCAAATAATATGGGTATCTATTTCCCTACTCAAAGGTGTCATAGCCTAAACTTCGTTCTGTTTTCTAACCTTATACTTTTTCTCATAATAGTGGTAAAATGTGAACAGACATACCTTCGCGACATTTTGTCCCCACAATTTGACAAATATTTTGTAACATCAAAACGACATTTAAAATCAAAACGGAGTGTAGGCTAGCTATCGTGAAAACGTACCGGAATGACTCCGGATAGTCGGTTTTATCGACTAGTTGGTACATCACTAATTTTAACCCATAATAACGATCGATACGCATGACTATGTGGCAGCATAGCGCACGGGACACGACACGTCGCTTCGGGACATTAAAAAAAAAGAAAACAAAAGAAAACGCCGCACGTCTCCTTTACAACCTCTGTGTCGTCGCATAATGCATCCCTGGCTCGATCAAAAACAATCAAATCTAAACTTTATCTCATCGAACTTACGGTTATTTTTACTTTGGTCGTGGTGCCTAGGTATGTTGCATAAAATAATTTTATTAGTATGCACGGTTATTACGCGATGGGCTATTTTCGGAAGGATGGGACCGCAACAATAAGGTTTAATGGCTTTACGTAAAGCTTTATATCTGCCCATTATTATGTTCGCATGGAAATTGCGTCTGGGAATAAATACAGTATAATTTTTAGTTAGGTAAAGTCATAAGCGTAATCGTAATGAGCGTGTCGATATACGTTATTTATCGATATCGACGTTAAGAAGTTTATGTTACATACCTATAATAAAATCGTAGCAAGACTGTTTTTAGTATAATACAGATATTTCCAGAAACATATCTGGGTCGTGTTCAAAATAAGTAACAATACGATATAAATAGTTTTTTTCTGTGTTAGACAACTGTGTCGCATGACGCATAAACTACCTGATCGATTTCCATGAAATTTAGTATACACGTAGATTATCCTGGTTAGCACGTCGTCGGCAGGAGTGGCACACTCCGCGATTTCGCCGCGCGCTACTAGTACCATATTTTGCCCCCGGGGGGGCTTCGCCAGCCACAAAGATCACGCCTTATGCGATAGAGACAAGTCAGCTATAATTGAACAAAGTTATAATTGAACAAAGAAACATGATATAATAACAATTAGTTCGTAAACAGCTAATAATAAATAAATTCTAACATTTAAATACTGTGTCACGTTTGCAAAGTTGAATAATTGTAAATAATATAATGCCGCAACTCCGCTACCCAAAGGTTGTCTGGAAGAGATCGCTCTTTAGCGATAAGACCGCCTATTGTTTACCAATGTTTTTGTATAAGTTTGCATTGTAATTTATCTTTTGGTGTGCAATAAAGTATGATTGTATTGTATTGTATTGTATAATGCTTTTACCAAGCTTATACATAGATGGCGTTGTAAATTCGGGGAACAGCTTTTTGTATGGAGAATGACAGTCCTCTTGTTTTAATGGTCCTTGGTAGTACTATCACTTAGTCAGTCTATAGCTTGGCAACTTCGTTGGTGACTTTTGTGGTTTTGTTATGTGCAGCCGTAATTACTTACACAAGTTATCGCCAACACGAACGTCGACCGACGGAGGCAGCCTTCGCAGGCAGACGTTCGTGTTGGCGGTAACTTGTGTGTTACGGCTGCACATAACAAAAAGCACACATGTGAGCGTCACCAACGAAGTTGCCAAGCTTTAGTAAATAAGATTGTATAAATGTTGATTTACATGATGTAGCTCAGTAATAACTGTGTCTACTGGAATTTGCAATATCGGTAGGTATTTTTAGCCCGGACAATACCGGAATATCGGTATTGGAAGCCTTAAATTATGTACCTACATTAAATGACAAAGAAATGAATGGCGTATTATTTCTGTTCCAGGTAAAAGCAGTCGCAGGATCAATATGGCTCGGTTTGTAAGAAAACAATGTTTGTAGGTTTAGGAGGGTTATTCTTGTGGTTCAAGAAACACGGCAACTGTTATACACGTCCGTTAGTAAGCTATGTAGGAAAACGTTACTATATTTTTGTCAATTTTGATAAACTCAAAATTTTGTCTATATGTTTGTTTAGCCCATTTCCGCCCACTGTCGGGCATAGGCCTCACACATGGCACGCATTATGGGGAAAAACGTACAACATAATAAGTTTTGGCCTATTTATAGCGATCCTGATTCCTGACTGAGATCTAAGCAGTGTTTCTGTCTTTTTAAGTCAGATCCCTAGTAACATAAAAATATTATTCAATACCTGTGACTTCATCGTCATAACTCATATCGGTAGTAGGTACCATGAACGACTAAAACTCCCTTTTCGATTCACACACTTACATAAGGACAGGTTGATCCGTTTCAACCTTCCCGCTGGTCTGTTGCTCACTTTGAGCAATCAGCGTAACTTCAAGGTGGTCCTGGCCTAGCGACCAGGTTCGACCCCAGGCGCTTTGGTCCCCACCTAGTCCGACCCTCCTTCTTAAGGGGACTGGGACTAGCGATCTGGTTCGACCCCAGGCGCCCCCCCTCCCTCAAGGTGGTCCCGCCAGCGCCCTGGTTCGACCCCAGGGTACGCCACGGCCCCCACCTAGTGCGATTTTTGCTACGTTCAATAAGGATTGCAAGTTAGTCAGGCTTCAAAAAAAACATGAATGATACAATTGGATAAAAATGGGCATTTTTAGGGTTCCGTAGCCAAAAGGGCTAAAAAGGAACCCTTATAGTTTCGTCATGTCCGTCCGTCCGTCCGTCCGTCCGTATGTCACAGGCATTTTACTCAAAAACTACAAGACCTATACTGAAGAAATTTGGAATATAGATGTCTTGTAAATGCCGCAACTAAGTTTGGTAGTTAAATAATAAAAATAAAAAAATCTAGGGGGGGCACTCCATACATGTAACAGAAGCTAAAAAAAATTTTTTTTTACAAAATGTCAACGTGTGGTACATAGTTCGACAGCTCTTTTGAAAACATTTTAAGGTTCTTAAGTAATGTTTTTGATTAAGTGAATACCTTTGGAAATAATCGCTCCGAAAGTTGTGAAAATTGTGTCCCCCCCCCCCCCTCTATCTTCTAAACCGTGGGTCCGAAAAATATAAAAAAAATTACAAAGATAACGCTTAATTAATACTTTTAACGAAAATTATTTTCAACAAGATCGGATTAACCGTTTTTGAGTTATTGCCGATAAACTGCGCTTCTCAACAAAAGGACGTAATTGCTACGAAGATACGCTCTTTTGTTGTTGTACTTTTTTTTACATCGTATTTTTAGGGTTCCGTAGCCAAAATGGCTAAAAAGGAACCCTTATAGTTTCGTCATGTCCGTCCGTCCGTCCGTCCGTCCGTATGTCACAGGCATTTTACTCAAAAACTACAAGACCTATACTGATGAAATTTGGAATATAGATGTCTTGTAGATGCCGCCCTACACTGAACATGGTCCGACATGCTCTTGGCCAGTTATTTACCTTATAGTTACGGCTATGGAACCCTACACTGAGCATGGTCCGACATGGTCTTGGCCAGTTATTTATGCTTGAACTTAATAGTTGTTTTCGCTGTCACAACAGTCGGGTTTCGTGGCGAAACCTCTTCGAGGTATGCCACAGCGAAACCTCGTCACCACGGGTGATTGAATTGCCACAAATAGCTGATAGATGTTGCCAATTATGCCAATAGATGGCGTTATTAGCAAGGCGAATACTGCTTATACCTTTGCTCTTTGTATTTAAAATCCGTCAGAAATCCTTTAAACCTGAAGAAGCCGTAGAGCAAAGGTTCGCCGCCAACCTCGGCTTACAGGGCTTCGCTGGGGTCATGTTATTAGATCAAGCGATACACGACACTGCTAATTACGCGTATCATGCGATAGACAATGGTAGAGTCATCATCATCATCATCATAATTTCATCCTTGACCGCTAAACATAGATCTTCCCTAAAGACTTCCACTACGGCTTTGCCTCCATCGACCAACCAGACCGTTGGACCATCTTGTTGGTCAACCCACGCTGTGCTTAGATGATTCTTACTAATGTGACTGCTGGTGGCTGCTGCTGGCAGGTTGACTGCTTTCCATCAGGCAGCTCGTCTGCTCGTTTGCCACTTATAACTTAAAAGAAAGAAAAAAGGTATGAATTGGGTCAAAAAACTTTGCGTGGAAATTTTATATCTATTTACGCTAACTTTATTCACAAAACAAAACCAACAGTTTGTTTAATTTTTCCAAATTTTCAATTTTCGTTTCACTTCGCTCACTCATATAAGAGCCTAATTTCAAAATTCATCGAAATCGGTGTAGGTTATTTAGAGGTTGCACACTTTTGAATTTTTAACTCAAACAACGATCAACGAAACGCGTTTCAAGCGAACCATAGATGAGGTTCCACGTTTTATAGCATTTAGTCGTTTTTGTTGATAATTAGAACACAAATAACTAACAATATTATATTCTGAATGTGATTAGGTTTAGTTACATTACTGTATATCCAAATTCTACTATTTTGAAATATATAAAATATGCGTTTCAGTACATTTACTCTCTTACTGATCATTTTGTGCAACCCCTAAATATGTTTCTCTCATCTTCAAATTTTAGATATAACTCGTTCCGTGGGGCATTTGTACGATCCAAAGCGATTGTTTGTAAACCTCAAAAACACCAAGATGACGTTATTGTAAAAAGTCGTTACAACCACCTTTAAAGTTCAATTTATTATCAACTCTATCTCCATGAACCATAGTTTACAACTGCATTAATAGAATAATGGCGTTCCAGCTGCCTTCGCTTTGTTCGGATCTCAGGTAGTCAGGTAAATGCCAGGGCGGGGTGAGAAGTGCATAATACGTCTAAAGTCACATTTATATTAAAGCAATTTTAACTCTTGGCCAAGGCCTTAGAGTTGATAATCCACTAAAATGACAATGCACGAAGTCTTTATCTCTGAAGCACGCTTCTCTTTTATGACGGACGATAATGAGGTACAAAACCACACAACAGTATTGTTTCCTTTAAGTGGATCGTACAAATGCCCTACGGAACGAGTATACCTATACAGTTTTTCCTATAGTAAGCTAAGTCTGACAAAATAAACAATTTTTTTACCCATACAAATATGAAACACCCTAACGACACAATACTCAAGTTTAGGGCACTTTGAATTCCTACTCACCGATTTAACCAATAATTTGTTCATTACCATGATATGACTAGGTTCTCTGTTCTACAATCCAAATTTGTTGACTAAAGATACCGCACACCGCAAGATTCATCAACCCTAAGGCAGCGGATTAAGGGATATAATAGAATGACTCCTTATGTTACTATTTTATAGTAATTTACACACAGACTAGCTGACAATTGGCATTATTACTGCATTATACCAGCTTGTTTCCGGCCATTAATGCCAGCGTGGTTTATGGCATCCGATCCAGTAATAAGAATTAGTATGATCTCATTATATGAATTGTGACAATGATTGATGAAAATTATGAATTTGTTCTACGAGGCATGAATGGCATGTTGATTGCCGAAGTTTGAACTTCATTCACAAGTTCTGTTATTACAGAATCGTATAACAGAACAGTAGTACCGGTAGTAGTACCTATTTGGATTTAGCTCATTTACGGTGGTAGAATTTGTAAATCATTTCAATTTAATCGGATTTTAACTGACTTCACAAAAAGTAGGAAGCTCTGTAGTTTGTTGTACTTTACTTAATATGTGTTACCTCAGAACTCCGTTCTACATAAACCGATTTGAAAATATATTTTTAATAGATTATTTTTGATGACGGGATCCATGCGGAGTTGAGGGTACTTCTCAAAGTATTATAGGCACATAGGCACAAGTAAAGCAATTACAGTACTTTTTTTGTAACTCGTGTATTTGTTTCCAAATCCAGCTAACCCATCATGGGTTAGGTTGAGGGAGCTCCTTAAATAAATAAAAATTGATTATTTTATTTCAGACCAATTGATCCATATCCGTGTTAGTTTCCAGTTACCATAAAAGCAAATTGAGGCGGCTATAGCAACTTCAGCACCTATTTTGATATTATATATATCTCGTGGATTTGCCAGCGTTGTAGACTGAATATGTGAAGGTGGTTACATTTAGAAAAGTTACTTGTAAAAATTACTGAATGAATATTTCAGAATTGCCAATTATAAAAAGAACTTAAATAAATTACTTCAATACATTAAGGAAACCACATTTCTTTCGTAACGATCAATTCTATGCTTCTCAATACAAAATAAGCAGATAATTTCATGCAAAAAATAAACCGGACTCCTGGCAATGAAAGTGGTAATCGCACGAAGCTTTTGCGAGTATCACTTAACAGTACACTGGAGGCGACTAAAATAGTCCACAATAAAAGCAATAATACTCCGTCTAGTAGTGTATACTGCAGTAAAGACATTAAGATTATGTGGCTACACTGAGAGATACAATAAATTGCCCGCAACTAAGTTGCTACGAAAGTTATTGTAGTAAAATTCTTTAGCTCCTTTGTTGGCATGAAAAGAAGTCTTATTTAAAAAACTTGTTTGAGCTCCAGGATATAAAATGTATATATTTTTTTGTTTTGTATTCGATAATTTAATTGCAATGTTTTTTTCACTTTTCGTTTGTTTATTCTAAGAGCATCTGTACATTTATTTGGTGCGATAAATAAATTATGCTTCTTGTAAAACGTGTACGTTTAATTAGAACGAAGTTTCTAGGCAATTGGGTCTGTCCAAAAAAATGCATTTCTTTTTATATTTTTTAATTATTTACTGAATCATTCTGGTGACATCATTAGTAATGAATATGTAACTATATTTCAGAATTTGTGTGTCGGCGTCAGGGGGTAGGAGTCGTCAGGATGTCCATCAAAATGCCAAAGGTTCAGTCATCAAAGGTTGGTTGCGGGATGTGTCTCTTCGCCCAAAAGGCTCAGGTCAACCATCACTGACTCTGATTCCTTGTCCAGCACAATTTTCTGACATGCCAAAGATTAACAACCATGAGAGAACTAAGTCAATTTTGAATAAACGTCATTGTATCGCAACCAAACTCACTCAAGTATAGATAAATTTGACATTCCTTCTTGAGGAGAACTCCGACACTGCGACATGTGCTTTTATTAATGAACACACTTGTATAAGCTATAAGCCAGAAGGAGGATTTAAGGACATCGATCTCACACAACTTTTGATTTCTTATAAACGATAGTAAAAGGTAGGAAACGCGTGACGCACAGAAGCTGAAATGAATAAGAAACAGCATTGTCAATATCGCCTACTTAGTTGTTTTCTGAAAAGCATCCTTACCCCGTATATAATAAAGTTCACTATCTAAAACCAACTCAATGGAAGAAAGGAGGTTTTAAGAATCAGTCGATATGTGCTTAATATTCCGCCATCGTCCATACCCCGGCTGGGAACGGGAGGTTGGAATTGTTTATGTTTCGTATTATGTATTTATTGTCTATTTATGACAGAGACGATAATGTTATTTTCGAATAAGGGCTTTTGGAAGGGATTTTGTTCTGTATTAGCTTAATCTCGGGATTTCGGTTGTGTACGTGCATTTGATTAACGTTAATATGCTTGTTTTTATCATGATTTATTTGTCTCATTGGATATATTTAATTATAAGTCGATTTGGGCACGTTATTCTTATATTATAATATCATTTTAGAGCATTTTTAAAAGAGTTTGTTTAAAATTTTGTATGTACACGTTAGCTATCGCAAAATTCGTTAACATTTCTATTTTCTTAACTACCATTTTTTTAATGATAAACAATACTATTTTTGATTATGTTTAATATTTAAGATCCTATCGGAAATGTTTTCCCTAATTTATCGAAATTAATCAACAAAACATCCACTGCTAACAAATAATCGTAAAAAATATTAGTACTTAACAAATTGGGGTAAAAACTTTTTTAGAAATGGTCTCTACGTCGCGACGTTTTGATTAAAGCCCGTGACCGCGAGTGCTGTAAAGATGTAATAGTACGTAGGTTACTTACCTAGGGCGGTACAACAAAGAATGTCTCAGATCGCAGGTATTTGAGGCCCGAGCCGAAGGCAAGGGCGATAAATATGCGATCGGAGGCTTTCTTTATTACCGCCCGTGGTAAGTACAAAATTTTACGTTTCCCCCAGGTCATGAAGTGGGATTTTCCGCACGCGTAACGGGCGGCTATTGCCACTTTATGGCCATGGTGTGTGATGTATGATTTTTTTTATATTAACGCTAATATAACTTGATATGTTTTACTAAGTTGTTTTCATGTCCGTTACATTATTATGATTTTGCTGACATTTTAAGACTTAACACGATTTTATACAAGCGTAAAGAAAACTGTTAATCTTTATTATTTTTTAGGCCCCCTTATATAAGGTTCTTAATATACAATTTTCAGAAGAGTGTGTATCGTGCTTAAACAAAACTCCCACATAAATCAAATTCGGTACACTTGCTGTCCATAAAAAGGCCCAACAAATTTAACAAGTGTAAATAAATCACTGTCATAATAATCTCGTGTCTCTTGCCCGCGGAAGCGGATTATAAAGTGACATTAAAATTAAAGGTCTCGCAATTATTTTAATTTATCGCTCATTTTATTTTCATATTAATTTCATGTTCGGACGTATGTCGTCACTTTATGTCTATGGGCATAATTGCGGTCAAAGTGGCTCGTTCGTTTTTTTCTTTTTAAACTATAAGGAAAGAAATAACTTATTGCAATATTTGTCATCATTCATCTAAATGACTGTAATCAAAGAGTTTAGGTGGTTATATTATATTTTCGATTTACTCCTGCTATTCTAAAAAAGGAAAACCTTACTCTGTACAAAACAGGGACGGAACCTAACCTTACGAGTATTATTAGAGTATATTACTTTTTCATACCTGTAAGGAACTATATATACAGGGTGATTGATAATTCGACCTATACCTTGAAGGGGGTTATACTAGAGCTCATTTGCAATAAATTTAGCCCAGTAAACTAGGGGTCTAAATTTGATAGTTATCAAGTTATTTAAGTTTTACGTTTTTTTAGAAAAAACCCGCCTTTCGGACTAAAAGTGATAATTATGAAAAAAGTACTTCCATTTGGCTGGTATAAACTTTGTTTTCTAAAAGCCAATGAACCAATGACTACTTCAAATAAAAATCTGTGTCAAAATTTCAGAATTATCTTAGAAATAAACGGTCATAAAAACCAAAGTCATAATTTTTTTTTTCGATTTTGTTACAACTGATGAGAATTACTTGAAAAAAATGTACGGCACTTGATGTAAAAACTACAGAAATAAGTTCCTCAATTAATAAGCTTTCCAAAAAAGTACAAATGTTGTCAACTTTTTCAAAAATCTTGAAAATAATAATAATAATTCCAGAGCAGGTAGCGGTTTCGCAAAAGGCGTACCTGGCCCGGAGCCGCGTTGTTTGTGTCACCTTTATTTTTCTGAGAGCTTCAATTGACCTGCCTCGGTATCTTATCTTATCTAATTAGGGGTGAGATCTGGGTACATTGCGTTCGGTTCGTGTTCGGGCATGTTCGTGACTAACCGAGGTTTAATTATCTTCATTCAGTAAGTGATCAATCAATTACTTTTGACCTTCTTTCCAACTCGGACGTACTAATTTCTTAAAAAAAATGAAGAATACGCGGATATCCTGTACTGTTACGGGTTTTGTGATGGCGGCTCCGCTGCGGCTCGCAGAGAATATCAACGACGCTTCCACAACCGCCGTTTACCTGATGTAAGTGTGTTTGGTGCGACGTATCGACGTATTCGAGAAACTGGATCGGTTCAACGTCGTCAAGCTGATGCTGGAAGACCTCCAGTCCATGATCCGGTTGAAGAGGAACAAATCCTGGAGTGTTTCCGCGCGGATGGCACTACATCAACAAGGATTGTGGCTAACCAGCTTGGGATAACTCAGTGGAAGGTTTGGTTCACATTACATTCAGCACGGCAGTATCCATACCACTACACTCCAGTACACGCTATCGAGGAGGGAGATCCTGCAAGAAGAATCGATTTCTGCAGATTTTTGTTGAATGCTGACATCGAAGACCCGGAGTACCTGAAGAACATTTTGTGGACAGATGAGTCCAACTTCGACCGCGACGGAATAACTAACTACCACAATCTGCATTTTTGGGCCCCCAAACATCAAAACCCACGGAGGTCCAGAGAAGGAGCTCACCAGCACAGATTCTCACTAAATGTCTGGATGGGTATTGTGCACGACAATTTGATCGGGCCATTCTTTCTGCCGGCACGATTAACCGGTGACGCGTACGAGAACTTTTTGAGGGACGAACTACCTATGCTGCTGGAGGATGTGCCGCTTGCCAGAAGGATAGCCATGGTGTATCAACACGATGGCTGCCCAGCTCACTATTATCTGCGTGTGCGACATTGGTTGGATGTGAATTATCCAGAAAAATGGATTGGTCGAGGTGGTCCGATCCCTTGGCCAGCGAGAAGTCCCGACTTAACTCCATGCGACTTCTACATTTGGGGTCACATGAAGGCATTAGTCTACGACAGGCCAATTCGTGATGTAGAAGATTTACGAGAAAAAATTGTAGCAGCTGCCCAAACTATTAAAGAAAGTCTGTCGACGCGGGTTACAGTCAGTGAAGTACGTACAAGACTTCGTGCTTGCATTCGCAACCGAGGCAGGCAATTCGAACAAGATTTGTAGTTGTAATTGTAATTTATTTTAATTATTTATTTATCGTATGGCGAAACATTACCCTGCGTGCTTCTTTTTGTGTTTAGTAATAATTTAATTATTTTAAAATAAAATTTTATTTAGAAACTGGTTATTTTACTGCTTTTGCAATCTTATTCCTACCAACAAGCATTTGATGTAAATAAATTAATATCGTGCTTTCTGCATGAAGAAACACAAAGTAAGCAGACTGGCTTCAGGTCCGGTATGCTTATTTCTGTCAGTCATTAGGTATCATTATTACTTTCAATAATTAACTAATTGGTCACCTCATTACTGAAAAAAATAATTAAGCCTCGGTTAGTTAGTTAATGATTTGTAAAATAATTAGTTAACAACGATACGTCCAATTGGAAAGACGGTTGACAGTAATTGATTGATTACTTATTGAATGAAGATAATTTAGCCTCGGTTAGTTCGTTGGATTATACGAGGTTCATGCTATTATTCTTTGTTTTGATAAACAATAATTCATTTCATTTGTAAAATAAATAAGTTAACAACGATACGTCTGAATTGGAAAGAAGGTCGAAGGCAGATAATTGATCACTTACTGAATGAAGATAATTAAACCTCGGTTAGTCACGAACATGCCTGAACGCAATCTACCCTGATCTCACCCCTAATAAGGTAAGATAAGATACCGAGGCAGGTCAATTGAAGCCCTCAGAAAAATAAAGGTGACACAAACAACGCGGCTCCGGGCCAGGTACGCCTTTTGCGAAACCGCTACCTGCTCTGGAATTATTATTATTATTTTCAAGATTTTTGAAAAAGTTGCCAACATTTGTACTTTTTTGGAAAGCTTATTAATTGAGGAACTTATTTCTGTAGTTTTTACATCAAGTGCCGTACATTTTTTTCAAGTAATTCTCATCAGTTGTAACAAAATCGAAAAAAAAAATTATGACTTTGGTTTTCATGACCGTTTATTTCTAAGATAATTCTGAAATGTTGACACAAATTTTTATTTGAAGTAGTCATTGGTTCATTGGCTTTTAGAAAACAAAGTTTATACCAGCCAAATGGAAGTACTTTTTTCATAATTATCATTTTTAGTCCGAAAAGCGGGCTTTTTCTAAAAAAACGTAAAACTCAAATAACTTGATAACCATCAAATTTAGACCCCTAGTTTACTGAGCTAAATTTATTGCAAATGAGCTCTAGTATAACCCCTTTCAAAGTATAGGTCGAATTATCAATCACCCTGTATATGTCGGGGACAGCAGCGATAATTCAAGAAATCCAAGATCGTCAATTGACTACTGTAGTACTAAGTAGATTTAAAATGGCGGCGAACGCCGTGTGACGTAACGACCGGTTGCGCTGCACGTGGACGGGCTCGTTTGGCAAGAGTGGGATTCTCTTTCTGACTGTCGTGGCGACAACACTTGTCTTACGATTCTGTCGGTTCGTCTGCCAGTAGTTAAAGTTGCTACTTGATAATTGTAATTCTGTCGATTAATAGTGAAATGAATCATACTGTGTAACGTAATTGTCTATTTGCTCACTCGAGTACCTACGCCATAATATTGTAACAACTATTGTAATGCCTGATGATTTAAAAGAGAAACTGGTGAGTTTCTTCCGGCGCTTCTTCTCACTAGAATGTCATTACCGAAGTCGCCAAAAGAATCAGACGAATAAACGATTTGATTTGACATGAATGCTCTTCTTCAATCAACATATCTCAACGGCCAGGATTCTGCAGTTAACCCTTCCTGTTGGTCACGTGGCCCGTCATATAATTGAACCGACTTTGCAGAGTAAACTCGACCAGTACTTTTTCAGGTCGAGCTTACGATCGTGATCAATACAGATTTTGCGTATGGTAGTAAGTAGGTAAGATAACGGCTTTGGGACGTTATGTCCTTTCCGTTTTTTCCATTATAGATACACAAAAGTCATTTTATAATAGTATTTTTCACAGAAATATATCGAGGTAGAGAAAAAAAAGTGTATGTACCTCGCGTGATAAACAGAAGTGGCGGCAACCCACTTTGCACGCCGTTAACTTCAATTGCCGTCAATAATATTATCAGATTTAAAAATCTGATAACAATGGTATAATTAATTATTCAAATACCACCAAATGAAATGGAAAAAAATATGTTTTCCATCACTAAATTACACTTTTGGCGTCAAACGCAAAGCGCAAAACGTTACACGCTTGGTTCCCATACAAATCGACTCTGTGGTATTTTAAAACAAAAGTAAACAAATAGCATGAGTTTCTTTGTGTGCCTTTTATAATAAGGGATGTAATTTATTATTATTTATTTATTTATATTTAAAAAACATTCCATAACGTAACCTTATACAAAAAGTTACATGGGGGATGAAAGCTGTGAAGCGAAAGAATGAGGTAAATGAATTAAAGGACAAAGGACTGCATCAGGATGTTATACACAAACGGTACTTCACCACTTATGTTCTACCAACAAGACACAAACAATTTTTTTTTCATATTGACATTATTTGAAGAGTAAAATATTAAAAAATATTTTTACTAAAAAAACCCGACCGCGGTGCACTTTAACAGTGCATAAAATCCGCCATTTTGTTTATTTTACCGAACTTTATACCCAGTGACACTAACGACGCCATCAAGGATCTAATGAGATAGCATTTATCAATATCGGTTGTGACGTTGAGTAGTTACGAGCGGACATAGGAACGGACATACATACATACATACAGGTCAAACACGTCATAACCTCCTTTGGGCTTCGCCGCAGTCGGGTAAAAAATAACAACCACTGAAAGGAGTTCGCAACCACCGTTTGGATGTACCAATCCATCAGACATACGAGTATTATAGGTACTTGTAGTAACATCTAGAAAGCATTATCAATCACTACGAAACCTAATAAATGTAAATTGTCCAACGTAATAAGTCACGACCTTCGGCGGCCACACTTTCCTCCAATTACTGTTAGCTTCCTACTCTATCAATATTATTGTACGTCAAATTTCATCTTCAATCAATTTTAAACTCTGCATCTTAGTGATAAAGTCTGTCTCTCCAAGTTTTCGCTCTCCGGCCGTCAAATCAATTTTGAATGAGTCGAAGCGCTCAGAATTATGAATTAATGGTGACGTCGCTCAATGGTTCTCAAATTAAATTTACTGCAAATTTTGTCCCAAAGTTAAACAGCGAGGTCAACGGTTTGGAGTGTTGGGATGTTTAAGTTTCGAATTAAAGAAAGAGAATAATACATTTCTGTATTTTTTTCATGTATGAGAGTAGCTTTCTTTTGCCGACCTTACTTTTTGCCTCCCTCTTTTTACTCGACTACGGCGAAGCAAAACGGGGGATTATGATTTTGTCGTATAATAATATAATTGCAAACTACTCGTCAAAACCAATCAATGAGCACAAACACATGGGTTTATGGTATGTAATCTAGGTAATCAATCATATGGCTACTTTTTAACTCCATCATCAGATCGGCTCCACGATATTATGATAAATATGCCATGTCTTTCGATTTACTTATCGTATAACTGTATTCAGCTCAATCGGAAAGTGGATCAAATTTAACTTGCAGGTATTGATTACAGACAAACACAACCGAGACAAGTGGAACTAAATAAATATAAAAACTGGTAAAGAAAAATCACTCGCTAAATGTCTTTGATATTTTATTTACTTCGTTCGTCGTTCGTACGATGAAGCAGAGAAACCGTGCCAACCAGCTATACAAACACGCCATGTGCCTCGTCACTGCTGTACAAACGAAGACACAGTTAAGTGACCATCAGTAGACCTTAATACATTGTAATAAGGGTGACAAGTGGTCAGTTAGCAGTGCCTTGATTGTACCACAGAATAAGTAGTAGTACTACTCACAGAGGTCTGTTTCTCTAACAAAACTGTCGCTCGGGTCCGACCACGGAACCACAGTATAATAGCAAAAAAATTTCTTCGTACGAAAGGTACATCGCGCGCTAATATTACTTGATGTCGAATTACAGGATTTGTGATAATTAATAATACGGTGATAAATTAATTGCTACTTTCTTGATTTTTTTGAGATTTTTAATTAATTATGTCTCAAGTGTTGTACTTGGAATACTATATACGTATTTGTTGATTGTATTCTGAGCGATGATTCTTATTTAAATGTATTTTAATCCAATGTCTCATATTGGAAAACTAAACTAATAAATTCCGGAACCAGTTCCGGAATTCCGGTATTGAAGGTAAAAATCGAATCCAATTCCGGAATTGGAAAATCGACCGATTTTGCAAGCCCTAATCGCGCGCTTGTATGTGTGCGCGCCGTGTACGAACGCACTACAAGCAAAGTTTTAAGAATGCGTAAGAATGCTCCAGTATGGATCGCACTCACACAGACGTGCTATCGCGCGTCTGTGTGAATACGTGTCGCCCGCTCCTAAACGGCCGAAGTTGGACTACTTGTTCGTCTTTATACGTTGTCCGAACGGAACGCACTAGATACAACCGTCTTTCGCTATCGCATAACGCGAGCTCTTTCTGGTCGCTGGCTAAGGCCCCCTCGGGCTCCAAGGCCGCGCGGCGAGATCGTGGAGTGAATCACCCCTGGCTGTACCTAACAGTAGTCGTTGATGACTGTACCTTGGTACCGCAAGTTACGACCTGCAAACACTTCATGTTCTCTAGTCACTGCTGTATTTACCTGTACTTCTAGCACAACTGTGACACGCGACTCTGTCGCGCGACAAATGCTACCTATCTCTTTCCACTCAGTATCGTGTGACAGTGACAGGTGATGCTCTGTCGCGCGAGAAACGAAGTCGCGGCCAGTTATGCTAGACGTACTGACAGTAATCGTTGAGAACTGTAGGTAGGTTAGGTACCTAGGTCCAGAAAGTTAAGGCTCGCGCGGCGGCCCCCGAGGCACAGTATAATAGCAGTAACTTTTTTTCCTACAAATGGTACATCGCGCGCCTGAACGTGTACGCGCCGTGTACGAACGCACTACAAGCAAAGATTTAGAAATGCGTAAGAATGCTCCAGTATGAACCGCACTCACACACACGTGCGGTAGCGCGCCTGTGTGAATACGTATCGCGCGCTCCTAAACGGCCGAAGTTGGACTATGTACTTGTTTGTCTATTTTTAGGGTTCCGTAGCCAAAATGGCAAAAACGGAACCCTTATAGTTTCGTCATGTCCGTCCGTCTGTCTGTTTGTCTGTCTGTCCGTATGTCACAGGCATTTTACTCAGAAACTACATGATGGATATTGATGAAATTTGGAATATAGGTGTGTTTTATGAGCCGCTACTTAGTTTGGTATATAAATAATTAAAATAAATATTTTTAGGGAGGGCACTCCATACATGTTAAAGACAGTAAAAAAATTTTTTTTCAGCAAATATCAACGTGTGGTACATAGTTCGACAGCTCTTTAAAAAACACTATAAGGTTCCTAAGTAACGTTTTTGATTAAGTGAATGTATTTGGAAATAATCGCTCCGAAAGTTGTGTAAATTGTATCCCCCACCCCCTCTATTTTCTAAACAGTGCGTCCGAAAAATATGAAAAAAATCACAAAGGTAACGCTTAATTAATACTTTCAACGAAAATTATTTTCATCAAGATCGAATTAACCGTTTTTGAGTTATTGCCGATAAACTGCGCTTCTCAACAAAAGGTCGTAATTGCTATGAAGATACGCTCTTTTGTTGTTGTACTTTTTTACATCGTATTTTTTACCTTATAGTTACGGCTATGGAACCCTACACTGAGCATGGTCCGACATGCTCTTGGCCCGTTTTTTATAGGTAAACCGACACCAAACGTAATTTTTCTATAGTGTGTAGTATAATGTTAAAAATGTCGTAGGGGGGGTGTGGGTGAGGGGTGGAAATGACGGACATAACACCGAAGTTACGAGTATTGAAGAACGTTTATTTGATAGATACTTAAGTTTATATACATATAAATTAGTTATTGCTAATAAAAGCGATACTCGTCTATGGAGTGGTAAACTGCTATGTTACAGCTATACATAAATTACGTACATATAACATACATATACTACAGTAGGCAAAAATAGCGATTTTTCAAAAACCAGAGCTGACCTTAAAAATTGTTTAAAGGCCGCTATTGTCATTACCGCATTATTTTAAAACGATGTTTATATCAAAAAATCACTGATGGTCAGTGTTATTGCTGGTGACTGTACTCAGGTTCAGCGAGCAGTAGAGCGTTACATTGTAAACACGGCCCACGCGCACCGTAATGCGCCGGTAGCATGCTCAGGCACTCAGGCGCAGCTGAACTGAAATATTGCTCTGTCGCTGCGCAGTGTTCAGTCGCGGTTCTGAGATAAATTTTTATGTAAGTTTTTAAATCAAAGGCAATTGCGGTATATCATACATTTGTGAAGACGTTTGGAGGTTTGGATGTTTGTTTCTAAATAACGCGGTAAATAAATGGATTGAGATGAAATCAAGTAGACAAAGGCCTGCATTGAATCGTAAGATACTTTATGTCACAACTGGCCATAAAGTGGCTTTTACCGCACGCTACGCGTACGGAATAAGCCGCTTTCTGGCTAAGTATAGACATAAAAATGATGTACAACACGGGAGGTAATAAAGAAAGCCCTCGATCGCATATTTACGTCCCTCGCTTGCAGCTCGGGCCGCAAACATCTGCGATCTCAGCCTTTCTTTGTTTTACTACCCTAGTTGTGTAATGTACCTACTATTATGCTATTGTCCTTGGGTATTGCCTCTACGTAGCTGTAATGATGTCTTATCCGAATAAATATTTTTGTAACGTTCTCAATTCGTCTGTATGCTTTTATTTTTTTATGTTTATAACGTGATTACTCGTCTCCTGGACTAATTTAGGATTTTTTTTATTGTTTGAAAGAGTAGGTACCCAAATCAGGATTTGATGATGGGATCTTGGCGAAATCGAGGAAACCCTTCCAATATTACAGGCACACATAGCGATTTGGGTATTATATGGTTCTGTTATTGTTATTACCCGACTGCGGCGAAGCTCAAAGGAGGGTTATGTATTTGACCTGTCTGTATGTATGTATGTCCGTTCCTATGTCCGCTCGTAACTACTCAACGGCACAACCGATTTTGATAAATGATACATCATTAAATTCGTATTGATGGCGCGAGTGTCACAGGTATAAAGATCGTGAAAATAAAGAAAATGGCGGATTTTATGCACTTTTAAAGTGCATCGCGGTCACTTTGCACGCCGTTAACTTCAATTGCCGTCAATAATATTATCACAATGGTATAATTAATTGTTCAAATACCACCAAATGAAATGGAAAAAATTATGTTTTCCATCACTAAATTACACTTTTGGCGTCAAACGCCAAGCGCAAAACGTTACACGCTTGGTTCCCATACAAATCGACTCTGTGGTATTTAAAAACAAAAGTAAACAAATAGCATGAGTTTCTTTGTGTGCCTTTTATAATAAGGGATGTAATTTATTATTATTTATTTATTTATATTTAAAAAACATTCCATAACGTAACCTTATACAAAAAGTTACATGGGGGATGAAAGCTGTGAAGCGAAAGAATGAGGTAAATGAATTAAAGGACAAAGGACTGCATCAGGATGTTATACACAAACGGTACTTCACCACTTATGTTCTACCAACAAGACACAAACAATTTTTTTTTCATATTGACATTATTTGAAGAGTAAAATATTAAAAAATATTTTTACTAAAAAAACCCGACCGCGGTGCACTTTAACAGTGCATAAAATCCGCCATTTTGTTTATTTTACCGAACTTTATACCCAGTGACACTAACGACGCCATCAAGGATCTAATGAGATAGCATTTATCAATATCGGTTGTGACGTTGAGTAGTTACGAGCGGACATAGGAACGGACATACATACATACATACAGGTCAAACACGTCATAACCTCCTTTGGGCTTCGCCGCAGTCGGGTAAAAAATAACAACCACTGAAAGGAGTTCGCAACCACCGTTTGGATGTACCAATCCATCAGACATACGAGTATTATAGGTACTTGTAGTAACATCTAGAAAGCATTATCAATCACTACGAAACCTAATAAATGTAAATTGTCCAACGTAATAAGTCACGACCTTCGGCGGCCACACTTTCCTCCAATTACTGTTAGCTTCCTACTCTATCAATATTATTGTACGTCAAATTTCATCTTCAATCAATTTTAAACTCTGCATCTTAGTGATAAAGTCTGTCTCTCCAAGTTTTCGCTCTCCGGCCGTCAAATCAATTTTGAATGAGTCGAAGCGCTCAGAATTATGAATTAATGGTGACGTCGCTCAATGGTTCTCAAATTAAATTTACTGCAAATTTTGTCCCAAAGTTAAACAGCGAGGTCAACGGTTTGGAGTGTTGGGATGTTTAAGTTTCGAATTAAAGAAAGAGAATAATACATTTCTGTATTTTTTTCATGTATGAGAGTAGCTTTCTTTTGCCGACCTTACTTTTTGCCTCCCTCTTTTTACTCGACTACGGCGAAGCAAAACGGGGGATTATGATTTTGTCGTATAATAATATAATTGCAAACTACTCGTCAAAACCAATCAATGAGCACAAACACATGGGTTTATGGTATGTAATCTAGGTAATCAATCATATGGCTACTTTTTAACTCCATCATCAGATCGGCTCCACGATATTATGATAAATATGCCATGTCTTTCGATTTACTTATCGTATACTGTATTCAGCTCAATCGGAAAGTGGATCAAATTTAACTTGCAGGTATTGATTACAGACAAACACAACCGAGACAAGTGGAACTAAATAAATATAAAAACTGGTAAAGAAAAATCACTCGCTAAATGTCTTTGATATTTTATTTACTTCGTTCGTCGTTCGTACGATGAAGCAGAGAAACCGTGCCAACCAGCTATACAAACACGCCATGTGCCTCGTCACTGCTGTACAAACGAAGACACAGTTAAGTGACCATCAGTAGACCTTAATACATTGTAATAAGGGTGACAAGTGGTCAGTTAGCAGTGCCTTGATTGTACCACAGAATAAGTAGTAGTACTACTCACAGAGGTCTGTTTCTCTAACAAAACTGTCGCTCGGGTCCGACCACGGAACCACAGTATAATAGCAAAAAAATTTCTTCGTACGAAAGGTACATCGCGCGCTAATATTACTTGATGTCGAATTACAGGATTTGTGATAATTAATAATACGGTGATAAATTAATTGCTACTTTCTTGATTTTTTTGAGATTTTTAATTAATTATGTCTCAAGTGTTGTACTTGGAATACTATATACGTATTTGTTGATTGTATTCTGAGCGATGATTCTTATTTAAATGTATTTTAATCCAATGTCTCATATTGGAAAACTAAACTAATAAATTCCGGAACCAGTTCCGGAATTCCGGTATTGAAGGTAAAAATCGAATCCAATTCCGGAATTGGAAAATCGACCGATTTTGCAAGCCCTAATCGCGCGCTTGTATGTGTGCGCGCCGTGTACGAACGCACTACAAGCAAAGTTTTAAGAATGCGTAAGAATGCTCCAGTATGGATCGCACTCACACAGACGTGCTATCGCGCGTCTGTGTGAATACGTGTCGCCCGCTCCTAAACGGCCGAAGTTGGACTACTTGTTCGTCTTTATACGTTGTCCGAACGGAACGCACTAGATACAACCGTCTTTCGCTATCGCATAACGCGAGCTCTTTCTGGTCGCTGGCTAAGGCCCCCTCGGGCTCCAAGGCCGCGCGGCGAGATCGTGGAGTGAATCACCCCTGGCTGTACCTAACAGTAGTCGTTGATGACTGTACCTTGGTACCGCAAGTTACGACCTGCAAACACTTCATGTTCTCTAGTCACTGCTGTATTTACCTGTACTTCTAGCACAACTGTGACACGCGACTCTGTCGCGCGACAAATGCTACCTATCTCTTTCCACTCAGTATCGTGTGACAGTGACAGGTGATGCTCTGTCGCGCGAGAAACGAAGTCGCGGCCAGTTATGCTAGACGTACTGACAGTAATCGTTGAGAACTGTAGGTAGGTTAGGTACCTAGGTCCAGAAAGTTAAGGCTCGCGCGGCGGCCCCCGAGGCACAGTATAATAGCAGTAACTTTTTTTCCTACAAATGGTACATCGCGCGCCTGAACGTGTACGCGCCGTGTACGAACGCACTACAAGCAAAGATTTAGAAATGCGTAAGAATGCTCCAGTATGAACCGCACTCACACACACGTGCGGTAGCGCGCCTGTGTGAATACGTATCGCGCGCTCCTAAACGGCCGAAGTTGGACTATGTACTTGTTTGTCTATTTTTAGGGTTCCGTAGCCAAAATGGCAAAAACGGAACCCTTATAGTTTCGTCATGTCCGTCCGTCTGTCTGTCTGTCTGTCTGTCCGTATGTCACAGGCATTTTACTCAGAAACTACATGATGGATATTGATGAAATTTGGAATATAGGTGTGTTTTATGAGCCGCTACTTAGTTTGGTATATAAATAATTAAAATAAATATTTTTAGGGAGGGCACTCCATACATGTTAAAGACAGTAAAAAAATTTTTTTTCAGCAAATATCAACGTGTGGTACATAGTTCGACAGCTCTTTAAAAAACACTATAAGGTTCCTAAGTAATGTTTTTGATTAAGTGAATGTATTTGGAAATAATCGCTCCGAAAGTTGTGTAAATTGTATCCCCCACCCCCTCTATTTTCTAAACAGTGCGTCCGAAAAATATGAAAAAAATCACAAAGGTAACGCTTAATTAATACTTTCAACGAAAATTATTTTCATCAAGATCGAATTAACCGTTTTTGAGTTATTGCCGATAAACTGCGCTTCTCAACAAAAGGTCGTAATTGCTATGAAGATACGCTCTTTTGTTGTTGTACTTTTTTACATCGTATTTTTTACCTTATAGTTACGGCTATGGAACCCTACACTGAGCATGGTCCGACATGCTCTTGGCCCGTTTTTTATAGGTAAACCGACACCAAACGTAATTTTTCTATAGTGTGTAGTATAATGTTAAAAATGTCGTAGTGGGTGAGGGGTGGAAATGACGGACATAACACCGAAGTTACGAGTATTGAAGAACGTTTATTTGATAGATACTTAAGTTTATATACATATAAATTAGTTATTGCTAATAAAAGCGATACTCGTCTATGGAGTGGTAAACTGCTATGTTACAGCTATACATAAATTACGTACATATAACATACATATACTACAGTAGGCAAAAATAGCGATTTTTCAAAAACCAGAGCTGACCTTAAAAATTGTTTAAAGGCCGCTATTGTCATTACCGCATTATTTTAAAACGATGTTTATATCAAAAAATCACTGATGGTCAGTGTTATTGCTGGTGACTGTACTCAGGTTCAGCGAGCAGTAGAGCGTTACATTGTAAACACGGCCCACGCGCACCGTAATGCGCCGGTAGCATGCTCAGGCACTCAGGCGCAGCTGAACTGAAATATTGCTCTGTCGCTGCGCAGTGTTCAGTCGCGGTTCTGAGATAAATTTTTATGTAAGTTTTTAAATCAAAGGCAATTGCGGTATATCATACATTTGTGAAGACGTTTGGAGGTTTGGATGTTTGTTTCTAAATAACGCGGTAAATAAATGGATTGAGATGAAATCAAGTAGACAAAGGCCTGCATTGAATCGTAAGATACTTTATGTCACAACTGGCCATAAAGTGGCTTTTACCGCACGCTACGCGTACGGAATAAGCCGCTTTCTGGCTAAGTATAGACATAAAAATGATGTACAACACGGGAGGTAATAAAGAAAGCCCTCGATCGCATATTTACGTCCCTCGCTTGCAGCTCGGGCCGCAAACATCTGCGATCTCAGCCTTTCTTTGTTTTACTACCCTAGTTGTGTAATGTACCTACTATTATGCTATTGTCCTTGGGTATTGCCTCTACGTAGCTGTAATGATGTCTTATCCGAATAAATATTTTTGTAACGTTCTCAATTCGTCTGTATGCTTTTATTTTTTTATGTTTATAACGTGATTACTCGTCTCCTGGACTAATTTAGGATTTTTTTTATTGTTTGAAAGAGTAGGTACCCAAATCAGGATTTGATGATGGGATCTTGGCGAAATCGAGGAAACCCTTCTAATATTACAGGCACACATAGCGATTTGGGTATTATATGGTTCTGTTATTGTTATTACCCGACTGCGGCGAAGCTCAAAGGAGGGTTATGTATTTGACCTGTCTGTATGTATGTATGTCCGTTCCTATGTCCGCTCGTAACTACTCAACGGCACAACCGATTTTGATAAATGATACATCATTAAATTCGTATTGATGGCGCGAGTGTCACAGGTATAAAGATCGTGAAAATAAAGAAAATGGCGGATTTTATGCACTTTTAAAGTGCATCGCGGTCGGTGCGGGGCGGTATTTTTTGTAAAAATATTTCGTTATTTTAAAATTTGTTTACATAATAAGAGATAAAGAATATACTACCGTAAAACCGCAATCTACTGAGTCAGTGGCACTGACCCGCCAGGGTCCTATTACTTACACCGCTCGTAACTCGGGGCCTATTCCCGCTCGATAAATACGAACGACACTAATGATTGGCTAATAACCGCCGAAAGAATGCCTTATTGTGGCACGGTTGCATATTTACGGCCCGCTGCTTACTTACGACCCTGGAGGCTTATTCAGAACAGCACAGTCAATCTCGTTCGTAATATAATTGGATGTACTTACAGGAGAAGGATCCAACCCACATGAACCAATTTTAGAATTATTACTGTATATCTTATTTGCTTGTACTATACATATACTTGTACTATAAATATTTGTTCCTGAGTCATGGATGTTTTCTATGTATTTAAGTATTTGTATCTATTAAATATATCGTCGTCTAGTATCCATAACACAAGCCTTATTGAGCTTACTATGGGGCTAGTTCGATTTGTGTAAGATTGTCCCCTAATATTTATATTTTAATATTTACTAAAGATTGACATTTTACTGATGACCCCTGTCCTATAACTTCGTCGATCCAAGGTATAATAAGCTATGGTAGCCGAGTGTTCCGGACATGTGCCTTACAAGCGGAGATTCGGACATAGGCTTTGAGGCAGAGGTCGTGGGCTCGAATCCCGGCGCGTACCACTGAGTTTTTCGGAACTTATTGTTTTGTTAAGTTTAGACTATACGTGATGTGAATACGTCATCGCTGATGCTAAGGTTACGTTCAATTCAAATTAAACCTTATGCGTATGTCATAAGGTCGGTAATGACTTGCGGTGATTTCACTGAGGCAACCGATCTACTATTTGGCGCGTCCTGTTAGATGCACGGATGGCGCCGCGGTATGACATCCGACCTCTAAGGTGATAGGCCGTGGTTCGAATCCCAACCAAACGAAGATGATGTACGACATATGATTGGATATAAGCTTTTCGGTGAAGGGAGAACATCGTGCGGAAAGCTGCATACATCCGCAGAAAAATTCAAAGGTGTAATTGAAGCCCCTAACCCGCCCTGAGTCAGCGTGGGAACTGACTTTCGGCTGATCAATCCGAGCCCAAAATATGTCGGTCCACTCGTTGCTTCGACTGACCAGAGCAACGTGAACTCCAATTACGAACTGTTATTACTAGTTCACGGGTCAGATTATATTAGTTACGGGATTGACGTCGTAGTTGTGAACTAACGTACTTTAATATTATACCGCTAACTGATAACAGATTGCGGGCCGATTTGCGAGCTTTGTTGACAGGTATTGTAAGTTTGCATGTAGATTGCACAAGATATTGCGATAATGTCAACATGTATAGCAATGAAAATTTCAAGTAACTCAGTATTTAGGGCCGATACAGACGGACTGTACCACGGACCTTCATATAAATAGCCGGATGTAGCCTCGCTAACAAAGAACTGATACACCTATAGTCCGCCGGTTTCTTTAACGCTGGTTGGTCAGGTGAATGTGTGCGTGTTGTGGGTAGTAGGAAAAAACTGGTTGATGTGTGCGTGTGGCTTGTAAGTACAAAGCACCCGGCCCACTACAAATGCTTCAGTTATCTGTTGGCGAGGCTCCGTCCGGATATTTATTTTAAGGTCTCTGGACTATACGCAGTAGCATATTTAACCTAAGGCAAAGTATAAGGCGAAGGCTAGACGTAGAATACATACTTTGATCCATCAATATGGTAAATACTGATGGATCACATGATGATCACGTAATCCATCAATATACTAGACTAGACAATCAATAAATATCACAATATTTGATAAATATCAGTAAATCACAGTATTTATTCTACGTCTAGTCTTCGCCTAAAGACAGGCACGTTTCTCTTCGTCCGTTTCGGGGCGCGCGATACCTATTCAAGGTCGAGGCGCCGACGGTGCGATCCGTACTGCAGCATTCTTACGCATTCCTAAAACTTTGCTTGTAGTGCTTTCGTTTACGGTGCGCACACATACAAGCCGCGCGAATCGCGCGATGTACCTTTTATAGTACGAAAAATTACTGTAATTACACTGTGCCTAAGGCCCAGTAGGGCCAGTAGGGCGGTTTATATTGCCGCTACAACAAAAAAAAATAAAAACAAAACAAATTTAAAAGTAAAAAGGGGTCTCCGTGCAATAAATGTGTTTTGGCACCTTTTTGCTCGATGGTGGTACGGAACTCTTCGTGTGCGAGTCCCACGCTCGCACTGGGCCGGTTTTTATTTAGCCTTGTAGAGTTTTACGTGTATCGTTAAGTATCGTGTGCTGTTAAGTTAACAATACCCTTGACTGGGGTACCTATAAACTGTAAAGAGCAAGTTTCAATAAAGCCATTTTACCCGGTATATTGGCGAGGGAGGTGAGTGTGAATGCTGTCTAGGGAGGCATACCCTAAGCAACGAGGACACTCCTTATTTCTTTTTTCTACATTGGGGCCATTCGTTTATTACGTAAGTCGTATTTGTGTGGGGAGGGGGGGTCGACCATGTCTTATTTTTTTACATGGAGGTGGGAAGGAGTTTTGATAGTTCTTGCGTAAAATCATACAAAAATGCACAAAGTTGAGATTATACTTTAAAAAAAAGCAAGCAATTCAACTATTCACGTAGGTATCTACGAGTTTGTACGGAGCCCTTGTGCGCGAGTTCGACTCGCACTTCACCGGTTTTTTTTTATACTGCTCGCATTATTTTTGCAAATGTGAAATGGGAGAATAATGTCTAGAAACAGTGCACTTGTCAATTAGGCTATCAGTCAACGTGATAAACAGAACAGTATCACCCCCTAGGGTCCGATCTCTATACACGATTGAAAGTTTCAGCCAACTCATCTTTACTGTAAGTACAAGGACAATTTTAGACCTACTAGCAACTTTGGGTCGATTTCAGGCGTTTTTCGGGCGTTTTTTTAACTTCATTAGTGTCACTCGATTTTTACTGCGAAGGGCTATCGAGTGACGACAGCTTTTGATTAAATCATTGTGTAGCCTCGATATCGTCTATCGTTTATAATATAAGTTAGAGTCTGTGCGGAAAGAGAATAGGATTTAGATTTGGGGGCGCTGTAATTCTACCGTATTTGCCATACTGGTTAGGTTAGTTCCGTTTTTCGCCACGCCTATTCTCTTTCCGCACAGACTCTAACTGTGATACCGACCGCTTGCTGCTATATTTGCTGGAACACGAATGAAAATAACCGCCGCGGTCGAAACGCTCTGAATCGACCCCTTTAGATATACTGGTTCAGTTTTCAGTTTGCATCGTAATTGAGCACAATTTAATTACGCTTTATATTATACAAACAAGTAGTCTAACTTCGGCCGTTTAGGAACGCGCGAGCGTATTCACACAGACGATAGGGCGTGTGTGTGAGTGCGATCCATACTGGAGCATTCTTACGAATTCTTAAATCTTTGCTTGTAGAGTGCGTTCGTACACGGCGCGCAAAAAAGAAAGTAAGAAAGAAAGTCAGTTTTACAGAACTGTCTTATATGTATGTATAGAAGACTTATGATTTACCCGCGGTTTCGCCTGCATTATTCCAGTTATTATCTCATGAGATTTTTTTATCGGGATATAAAGTATCCTATGTTTCAATACAGGACTTGGTCTACTAACGTGCCAAATCATCACAACCCAAATTTCCAAACACCTAAACTCCTTAAAACTTTCACATTTATAATAGCAGTAGTAGAAGATATTAACCTTATTAACCTTTAACTCAAGCTATTTGTCAGCTATGTACAAGGGTAAAAATCGCAATATCTAAAGCCCGCTGCCAACTAGAAGCGAGTTAACCGACTACAATTTGCATAACCGAATGCATAATGCCACAGCTGCCGGCAAATTGCTTCAGCGAGTCCTTTACGTGCCCGCCGGTTTCACGGCGCCTTTGGAACTGCTACTCATTGGTCAGACTTAAGCTGCGTTTCCACCAGAGCTTTGCGAGGAAGTGGAGCGGTGTGCGAGGAAAAATCCACCAATCAACGTGCCTAGCCTCGCTCGGCGCGGCCCGGCATTGGTGGATTTTTTCTTCGCACATGGCTCCGCTACCTCGCACAGCTCTGGTGCGACGATAGGATATGGCACGACGTTGTGGGGAGGGAGAGAGCAGCGGTGACTAAATCGCAGTTGGTAGAAAGACCTAGACGTACTCTGCCGGGCTTATAACGACAATAACTCCTTTCTAGGTAAATAAATATAAATTTTATTAGAAGAGAAAAATTGAAAAATTATATGTCTCGGGCAGGATGGATGAATGAAGGGACTGGTTGAAAGATTCGATGACTTGGACAGAGTTTCGGTAGCCTAGTTGGTTAAGGCGCCTGCTGGCCCGGATAGCCGAGGAGATGCAGGTTCGAATCCTGCCCGAGACATATAATTTTTCAATTTTTCTCTTCTAATAAAATTTAGAATTCGTTGGCAGTCGTTAATGCTTTAATAAAAAATAAATATAAACCCTATTTCATTGCAATAAGGATAACATTTGCTAGACTCTTAGAAAGGAGTTACTGGCGTTAAAACGCAACCAACGCAAGACACAGGCTAGAACTTGTGTTGAAATAGGAATTTCCTTTTCGTCGCTTTTGCGGAAAGTATGCATTACATTACGTAAATGATATTAGAAAATAACATACTTACTTATTAAGGATGGTGTCTCTTCATTTTCCATAATTTGTAGTAGATTCTAGGATCCTATTAAAATACTAGGGATGTAACGATACCGATACCGATAATATACAACCGATATTTGAAGAGCGTGAAAAGAATTTGTTGTATGAAAAAAAGTCTGCAAAAAGTAATTTCAATTACTGACTTCATTTATATATTGGTCTATTACCTTGTGCAATAATAATTACTATGTTAATAATATATTTGTAAATAACACATTTTATTAGTAAAAAAATTACTAATTTTCCTAAAATGTTAAATACTGTTAAATGTTCACCTTTTCCTGGTTGCTCCTGACATTTTTCTTGCCCAGCCCCGTTTATAAATACTTAATCTGTAAATTTAGCCTTCTGGGATCTCTGGGGAAGGATGGCGGGCACTCAGCTAAGTCGTTACTTAACGTTTATTTTACGCCCCTCGCACAATTTGAATTCTTTTGTAACTAAACGTCGGAAAAATTGCTTATTTCATACCTGCCGCTGCCTTAACACTTAATTATTTGTGACAACTGAGTTTACGCTCGATTTCTGTGCCCCCAAATAAATTGTTCCTGTTTTTGGCATTCTAGAACTAAAGTGTTGTGCGTCTAGAATGGCAACGAATGCTTCTGGAATCCTTCTCTGGAATTTATAAAAAAATGCTATTAAAGGTATTTTTTTTATATGTTTGATACGCGATTAATGATTGCTGGACCGATTTCAAATACTATTATTTTGTTTGAAAGGGTATATCTCCGAATTTCCAATTATGTTGTTGTTTATAGTCGAAAAAAATATCGTAACCACCGGTGCCAAACCAATTGGTAACCTATTGCTTCAGCTAAAGCAACCACCGTTAATACCAAGTGATAATGCACCATCACATGATCTAAATAGTCATTGTCATGAAAAAAGAGAAGAAATTAATAAACAAAACGGAGTTTATGCTTTACAAACTCCATTTTGACGTTTACTCTAATAATTTATTAATTATTTGCCATATGGAGACAAATATTACTGGAATCCTTGAGGCATATTTTTCACATTCTACTTCACTACAAGAAACTCAAAACGGAGTTTAGCCTGGAACACTTTCTGGCAATGACTCGTGGAGTGGGCTCTAATAGTTTATATCAAACAATTCACTACCAATTACCAATTAACCATACAAATTAAACACGAGGATGCTTAACTGTACTAATTCAATAAACACAACAAACGCAAGACAGTTGCATTAAACGGCAAAGCATTAACTGGTAATAGATCCTGTCCATTACCTCCTAACCTTGCAGCATTCTGCTTTTTGCCCACTCGTAATCGTATGAAACATTGACATAAACACAAGGACTCGAAAAACAAGTACTACTACTAGTACCAGTGCGTTGTACCTAAAAATCAGTTTATCCCATGATTCATTTTCAAGGATCCTCTTGTTTTAGCATAATTTTATATTACTTTATATGAAAGAAACATTTCTGTCTCTTCATTGGTTTTTTTAATGCGGATAAATTACACCACATTTCTATGTTACATATATAGATACAAGAAATCAAAGTACACAGAAAAACACAAAACGTAACGTGTAATACGGGTTCTCATAGATGGCGTTTAGGTTAATTCCTATTAAAAACAGAATGATGCGGAGATCAAACTAGATGGCAAAGTTGAGGGCGTTTAGCGGGTGCTACGGTGGACGAGTGGTAGAGTCGCTGGGCCGGAAATCCAGAGGTACCGGGTTCGATTCCCGGTCTGTACACAGTTGAGTGCCATTTAATTTTTCTGTGTACTTTGATTTCTTGTATCTATATATGTAATTTTATATTCCCGAATTTTCTGTCTGTACCAATACTCTTTACGCATAATTATTATTGTTATCTTAAAGATAGGTACAATTGACTTTTCAGAATAATTATACTAAAATGGAACCTAACCTAACCAATTCTAAGTAACTTACGTAAAAGATTTTCCAAAATATTTTCCCTTAAAGCTGAAGAAAAATTATGCGGAATAAAATTCGGGTTGACAAACATTTTTGGACAAGTAAAAGGTATTTCGAATAGAACGAACCCTCTTTTTCAATTTCTTGTCGAACATTTTGCAGCATTTCACCACGCAAGCATATTTTTTGCCGATTGACTGACAACCGCATGCTGCGGCTGCGCGTTTCCGCAGAGTGACGTGTCATTGGACCTAAAATTATATTTTTAGAGCTAGCCCTTATGTTGTTGACTTTCCATTTCGTCCATTTTCCCGATTCATCCATATTCCTAGCCCGTATACACATTTTTAAATTTTCCCTGTTCCATAAAAAATCGGCACAATTTTTTTCAAAGGTCCGCCTAAATCGCAAACCTCGTTACTCCATTTTTTTAACCCCTTTTTTTTTCATTTTTAGATAGTACTATAATAGTACTATCTAAAAATGAAAAAAAATGAGTGCTATAATAGTACTATCTAAAAATGAAAAAAAAATGAGTGCTATAATAGTACTATCTAAAAATGAAAAAAAAATGAGTGCTATAATAGTACTATCTAAAAATTAAAAAAAATGAGTGCTATAATAGTACTATCTAAAAATTAAAAAAAAAATGGAGTTACGAGGTTTGCGATTTAGGCCGACGACATGTTCCATTCCAGCTGGATATAAAACAAAGAAGTCTTAATCGTTGAATTGTGTTTATCTCGTAACAGGTAATAACGTGGCACAGTTCCTTTCCTAATTTTCTCCAAAAACTAACAAACTTTAAAATAGTTTTATACTTAAGTCTATTTCTGAGGGCGAGTACTATCAGCTCAAAAAGTATTGGCATATAATTTGAATCCATTTTAAGATTGAAAATAGACTGTCATTTTTTTTCGAGTTAGATCGGTTTATTACTCGTACTAAGGGTGCGATATATACGTCAATGTTATGCAAACTTAAATGAATTGACGTAATAGGCAATGCTATAAAGCCTTAAGTCCTCTCATTAAGGATTTAATTAGCCTAGTGCATGCTCAAAAAGTACCCAGTGGCACGCCGAAGTATTCAACTACATTTCAACTAAGTTATGTGGATCTTTATCGCTGGGCCTTAGCGGTACCCTACAAGGTCCGGTATGTATTTCTCAATACGCATAACTATTAAGGTGACTCGAGTAGCCCGGTACTCTGTACAAATACAAACCAAGGACCTTTAAAACAAGAGGACTGTCATTCTCCATACAAAAAGCTGTTCCCCGATATTTACAACAACGCCATCTATGTATAAGCTTGGTATAAGAATGATATTATTTACAATTATTCAACTTTGCAAGCGTGACACAGTATTTAAATGTTAGAATTTATTTATCATTAGGTTTACGAACTAATTGTTACTGTACTATGTTTTTTTGTTCAATTATAACATCGTTAAATGTTTAGTTTTTTAGTGCCATCTAGTTTTTGCCTGGATATCCTCTTGCGGTCAGGGCACGATCCAAAGTATGGAGAATGACAGTCCTCTTGTTTTTTTAATGGTCCTTGGTACAAATGACAAGATTGTTAAGAATCGACAAATGTACTTTTAATGATGATAATATAAGGGATCATAAACGGCCGATTGCATGTTTTTTTAGGGTTAAAGGTAAAAGTTAGGCTAAAACGGAACCCTTATAAGATTAGTTTGTTGTCCGTCTTTCTGTCCGTTTGTCGAGAAAGAAGGACGTGGAGATATCGAGATGAAATTTAAACCATGTATTCAGGTCTATGGCCCCTTTGAGCTGTGAAAAAATCAAATGATTAATTAGGTTAACGTAAAAAAGGTATGGCCGTTTATGCCGCAAAAAACGTACATTGCGACACTCTCAAGGAAACCAAAAGACTACTACTTACTGTTGGGTACTTTCTGTTGACCTAGAACTATGAAATTTGGTGAGTAATACCGTCTTATACTGCAAGTGTAGGAAAAAATCTGAAAACTATACATAAATAAAGAAATAAATATCGGGGTACAATCTTACACAAATCGTGCTAGTCCTAAACTAAGCAATGCTTGTACTATGGGTACTAGAGGACGACATTTATAATGAAATCCTAAAAATATAATTATAGTCTTTATTTAAAGTACCCTTGTTGGGCGAGTCCGAGTCGCACTTGTCCCGATTTTTTTTTACTTTTTGGGACTTATCATGTTATTTTAAGAAGAAAAATATGAAACGAAAAGTAGAATGAAAAGAATTTCAAACAAATTTGGTGTCGTTAAAATTGGCCATTAACCCTCTTCTCGTTTGTATGAGGAGCTGGGCAACTCAAATCACCTTAAACAAATATATTTTGCATAGTTTGCTAGTCGATTTCCAATTTTATTCACAGTTAAGATAACTCAAGAATTTGCGATATTTAACTTGTAAATGCATGTAAGCCTTTTGTATCGTTAATGTTCGGGCATTTTTTCGATGCACAGTTTTTTTTCTAGAGACATAATAAATAACTGGCCAAGAGCATGTCGGACCATGCTAAGTGTAGGGTTCCATAGCCGTAACTATAAGGTAAAAAATACGATGTAAAAAAGAACAACAACAAAAGAGCGTATCTTCATAGCAATTACGTCCTTTTGTTGAGAAGCGCAGTTTATCGGCAATAACTCAAAAACAGTTAATCCGATCTTGTTGAAAATAATTTTCGTTGAAAGTATTAATTGAGCGTTATCTTTGTAATTTTTTTTATATTTTTCGGACACACGGTTTAGAAGATAGAGGGGGGGGGACACAATTTTCACAACTTTCGGAGCGATTATTTCCAAAGGTATTCTCTTAATCACAAACATTACTTAAGAACCTTAAAATGTTTTCAAAAGAGCTGTCGAACTATGTACCACACGTTGACATTTTGTGAAAAAATTTTTTTTTAGCTTCTGTTACATGTATGGAGTGCCCCCCCTAGATTTTTTTATTTTTATTATTTAACTACCAAACTTAGTTGCGGCATCTACAAGACATCTATATTCCAAATTTCATCAGTATAGGTCTTGTAGTTTTTGAGTAAAATGCCTGTGACATACGGACGGACGGACGGACGGACGGACGGACGGACATGACGAAACTATAAGGGTTCCTTTTTAGCCATTTTGGCTACGGAACCCTAATAAAGATGGATTGTTTTGTGTAAACGTACGTTTTATGATAATGTAACGGTAGGCTGTTTGTCTGCGTGCCTGAATAAATAAGCGCGTAGTTTTTTTCGTTTAATTTCATGAAGTGCCCTTTTTGCGGCAATAATGAGCTTCGTATACATTAAATTACCATTTATATTGGTTAACTATTGTGGCTGTAGGCAGAAGCATTGGCCTCGAATCGCGCTAAGGAACGGCTATGTATGTGCAGCCAGCTACATAGGAGGGTGACCTCCCTTCCTCTATGCCAGCGGTCGGCAGCCAGCGGCCCGCGGGCTGCATGCGGCCCGTGAACCGCTCACTTGGGGCCCGCGAGCCTGCCTGGCTATTTTGTATGTAAAGGTCGATATATTCAGAATTGTCACCAATTATTAACACAGTGCGGCCCGCGTCAATTTCGTAAGCTACTTGTGGCCCTTGGCTGCTAAAACGTTGCCGACCGCTGCTCTATGCAATGCACACACTGCACACACGCTGTTAAGTGCTACAGAGCATCTCTAAAAAAGTTTGTATAAAATTTTGTATGGACACGTAATTGTCATAATAGTAAGTTAACTTTCCTATTTCGTTACAATTTTTATTAATGTTCACGTGCCCATCCCAGTATGGTCTAGTGGAGTCCGGAGTGGGATCCGTAAAACTTACTGTGTACCGTCAAACGTGGCAACATTACCAACTGTAAGCAACTTTACCATAGTGTATGTTAAGTGACAAAACATGGTATCACTAAACATAAATAACTCATACAAACTTTTTGATAAAAAAAATGTAGATTTTAAAAGCTATAACAGGCAACATTTTTTAATTTGCCACATTCACAGTGATGACAATATGGCCGTTTGAGTCTGGTAAGGAGTCTCACGTGATTTGGAGTCAGAGTCACTGGCAACTTTACCTGTCTTCCGGATAGCATTACTATGAAAACCGGTTAGTTGGTAAAGATGCCAAACATGTGTAAATTTTACCTTTGTTCGTTTTTCCTTCATAAAATATTATTTAGTGGGTAATTTTAACAAGTTGCTACAAACATCAAAACCCTGGTACATGCTTACCGTATACAATTTATTACAGTACCTACCTACCCACTGGTCCACCCACCCACTGGGGTCCATAAAACCCGATTCCCACCGGCTTGCCTATTTTAAAGCATATGACCAGAGTATCTACTACTTCTGTAGAAAAAGTAATCCAAATCTGCTCCGGCTTTACTAAGAATATATTTGACGCCACTCCACTGCTACCCACCTATATACCTACTCCGTACCTACTTAAATCATGACGAAACCTGCGTTGTGGATAATCATATTTTAGTTTTTGAGAAAAAAGTGGCAAAGTCGTCACCTTTGACGGTAGTTAATCTATGCCATAGATAGATAAAACTTCATAGTTAGCTCCGTGCCCGCAGCTCACAATCCAATAAACATGTCCACAATAAGGCTGACGCGTTATTTATTCTTCACCAGTCCTAGCTCGGAGCACAAAGCACAACAAGTAGGTATGGTGGATTGAGATATCCGCGCCATCCACATATCTGTCGCTGCGTGACGCCTGCCGCGGGGAGTCTGGATGCGGCATACATATACATTGTTAATTTTGTTTTACTAGAACAAGCCTGCATTATTTTTAATGTTGTGCTACTAGATGGTGCAGGACTAGTTTTTTCTCTTTTCAAAAATCGTGACTTCGTTTTATAAAAATTGGGGCTTTGGTGTTTTTAAATCAGGACGCCAAACAGATGTTGAAGGGGTTGTCTGAAAATCGGGACATTTGGCGTCCCGATCAATAGTTAATCGGGATACTGGATTAACCAGATAAACGCCCTAAGATATACTTGCCTCAGGGAAGCAATGGCCAGAGCCAACTAGCGTAGGATTGTTCGACCTGTTACCGCAGAATTGGTGACCACAACTCCCCAATCAAAAACTTTTATTAGATTTTCAAAAAAATTTAAGCAGTTAGTCGGTAATTAGTTTTCGATCAGTCTAGTCTAGTGAACGAACATTTACGCATTTATATGCATACTAGCTGATGCCCGCGACTTCGTCTGCGGTGTAAATTATAATTAGGCAATTAATCTTAATAGGCAATTAATAGTTTCTGATATTTGTTCATAAACTTTGTTGTAATTAAACAAAACCCTCAAATATTGGGCCCAAAACTGCACAATGCACATTTACCGTGAAAATCAATTCTTAAGTCCATTTAAGGATTATTACCAAAAAATTAAATGCACTTAATAAACCGCTTGTTACTTACACAAAAAAACAATCTACTAATTGCTATATGCTATGCATGGAGTTAAAAACCTTTTACTTTAAAAATTGTACGGGTCCCTAAAAAAACTTTCAACCCCTACTTACTCAACCCGTCTTCGAGATAAATTTTAATGAACCGTGAAATCATTTGAGTTCTATTCAGTTTAATCAGTTTTAGATACCCTACTTTAAAAATCATTTGGTCCCTTTATAAAGTTTTGGTCCCCATTTATAACCCTTGGAGATGAATTTCAAAAAATGGTTTAACATTTTTTCTGTACCCTTATTGAAGGATCTATGTACGAAGTGTCAGATTTCCTACTTCAAAAATCCTTTGGACCCTATACAGAGTTTCAACCCCCATTTAAACCCCTTTGGGGATAAATTTCAAAAAACTGCAATCACTTTTCTTTTCTTTTTTAGATGAGTTCAAGATCTACTACAAAAATCGTTTGGTCCCTTTACAAAGTTTCAACCCCCTTTTGATCCCTTTTTAGGGATGAAAAAACGGTAAAACCACATTTCTTTTTTCTTATTAAGGAGTCTATGTACGATGTCCCAGATCGCCAACTTCAAAAATCTTTTGGTCCGTATACAAAGTTTCGACCCTCATTTAAACCCCTTTGGGGATGAATTTCAAAAAAACAGCAATCACTTTTCTTTACTCTCATGGATGAGTTTATGTAAGAAGTTTAAGATCTACTATAAATACCGTTTGGTCTCCATACAAAGTTTTGACCCCCGTTTGACCCCTTCTTAGGGATGAATTTAGAAAAACGAAAAATCACTTTCTACTCTTATTGAGGAGTTTATATACGATGTCTTAGAGCTCCAACTTCAAAAATCGTTTGTACCCTACACAAAGTTTCAACCCCCATTTTAACCCCTTTGGGGATGAATTCCAAAAAACAGCAATCACTTTTCTTTACTCTTATGGATGAGTCTATGAACGAAGTTCAAGATTTACTACAAAAATCGTTTGGTCCCCATACAAAGTTTCAACCCCCGTTTGACCCCTTTTTAGGAATGAATTTCGAAAAATGGTAAAACTACTTTTCTTTATTCTTATTGAGGAGTTTATGTACGATTTCTCAGAGCTCTAACTTCAAAGTTCAAATTTTCAACCCCCATCTAACCCCTTTTGGGGATGAATTTCAAAAAACCGTGAAATGACTTTCCTGTACTCATATTGTGGAGACTATGTACGATATCTCAGAGCTCCAACTTCAAAAATCGTTTCAAGCCCCATTTAACCCCCGTTGGGGATGAATTTTGAAAAACGGTGAAATTACTTTTTGCAACTAATCTCCTAGTTTAAAAATCGTGTGGTCCCCATTTAAACTTTCAACCCCCGTTTTACCCCTTTTAGGGATGAATCTCAAAAAAGGGTGGAATTACTTTTCTCATGTCATATTGAAGGATCTATGTGCAAACTCTCAGATCTCTAACGTCAAAAACCGTTTGGTGCCTATACAAAATTTCAACCCCCGTTTAACCCCTTTTGGGGATGAATTTCGAAAAACCGTGAAATTACTTTCCTACACTCATATTGTGGAGCCTATGTACAATGTCTCAGAGCTCCAACTTCAAAAATCGTTTTAACCCCCATTTAACCCCTGTTGGGGATGAATTTTGAAAAAAGGTAAAACTACTTTCTTAGACCTTTATCGAGGAGTCTATATACGAAGTCTCAGATCTGTAACTTAAAAATAATTTGGTCCCTAAACAATATTTCAACCCCCGTTTTACCCCTTTTAGGGATGAATTTCGAAAAAGGGTTAAATTACTTTTCTTATCTCATATTGAAGGATCTATGTGCGAACTCTCAGATCTCTAACTTTAAAAATCGTTTGGTGCCTATACAAAGTTTCAAACCCCCATTTAACCCCTTTTGGGGATGAATTTAGAAAAACCGTGAAATTACATTCCTGTACTCATATTGATGGGTCTATGTGCAAAGTCTCAGATCTCCGTCTTTAAAAATCGTTTGGTCCCCATTTAAACTTTCAACCCCCGTTTAAGCCCTTATAGGGATGAATTTCGAAAAACCGTGAAATTATTTTTCTGTACTCATATTGAGGAGACTATGTACGATGTCTCAGAGCTGCAACTTCAAAAATCGTTTCAACCCCCATTTAGGATGTTCCCCATTGGGGATGAATTTTGAAAAACGGTAAAATTACTTTCTTCGACCTTTATTGAGGAGTCTATATACGAATTCTCAGATCTGTAACTTCAAAATAATTTGGTCCCTATACAACATTTCAACCCCCGTTTAACCCCTTTTAGGGATGAATCTCAAAAAAGGGTGGAATTACTTTTCTCATGTCATATTGAAGGATCTATGTGCAAACTCTCAGATCTCTAACGTCAAAAACCGTTTGGTGCCTATACAAAGTTTCAACCCCCATTTAACCCCTTTTGGGGATGAATTTCAAAAAACCGTGAAATTACTTTCCTGTACTCATCTTGATGGGTCTATATGCGAAGTCTCAGATCTCCTACTTTAAAAATCGTGTGGTCTTCATATAAACTTTCAACCCCCATTTAACCCTCTTTGGGGATGAATTTCCAAAAACGGTGAAATTACTTTTTTTAAATTGTATTAAAGAGTCTATGTTCGAAGTCTCAGATCTCCTACTTTAAAAATCGTATGGTCCCCATATAAACTTTCAACCCCCATTTAACCCCCTTTGGGGATGAATTTCAAAAAATCCCTTCTTATCCCTTACTTACGTTATATAACCACCCTACTGTGAAAATTTCAAGTTCCTAACTTCAGTAGTTTCGGCTGTGCGTTGATCAGTAAGTCAGTCAGTCAGTCAGGACTTCTTCTTTTATATATTTAGATTCTCAGCTTATATTGAACTGTCAATAAAATGTTCGAAAACAACCATAAACACAAAGTAACGACGTGTCTAAGTTTACACCTCTAGCCACATCCAGCGTATCCCAATCAATGCGTAAACTCATATAATTTACGCAAAGGGCCGGCGGCGTCGCCATTTTACGACGCGTCCATCCGGCTCGAAGGACCACTTGCGCGGGAGTTTTTGTCGGGACGTTTCCGCGTGCCTGCGGTTTGACCATTGTGGTGTCCATTGAATAGTGTCGCGCCGATTCGATTTTATCGACGTTTTTACGATGTACAAATTGTTTTATTGAAATGGCTGAAATTAATATAGGTACTTACTAATGCTTTATTTGCGTGGAAAAATGTAATCCATTTTTTTATTTAGCAATAATTAAGCCAAAAATTTGGGTAAAAAACAAATGGTTCACCATTACAAGTATTTTTAGACGCTCTGTGGTGTAAAATTACTTTAGGTGTTTATAACATTTTTACAATAATATACTTCACGTTCTTAAGCTCAGATATTTTATGCAAATTCCTTCAACGCGATTTTAAGGCGAGTGTACTTTGAAAGCCTCTCGATACCGCCTTTACATTACCATATTATTGGCATTTCAGTCTTTACTTATTCACTTTTATCCAGTATAAAGTATGAAAATAAAAGAAGTAGCTTGGAAATAAATATAGATAGGAAGTAAGGTGACTGACATACCTGCCAGATTTATCAAGTTGAAGTGCATTAGTAGATTACCTAATAAGAACTTAAATTAGACATTTAAAAAATCTTTGACTTTTTCATTTTAAATTAAAGTATCTCGGGAACGGATAAACAGATTTTGATGAAACATATCCAAGAACCATCGCTAGAAAACGTGCTTTAAAGTGAAAACCGCAACCAAATCGGTTCACTCCATCCGGATCCATACTGGAGCATTCTTACGCATTCTTAAAACTTTGCTTGTAGTGCGTTCGTACACGGTGCGCACACATTCAAGAAGAAAAATTACTGCCATGTCATGAGAATGACCGATGCACTTCGCCAAGCCACGCTTTGTTTCACCACGGTATCTATGCAAAGGCTTACCGTAAACTCAGGTTTTTATGGTCCCGTGCAACCAATAGGGAATATGCATACATTTTTTATAACATATTTCTTAACAAAATATGAAAATACCGTTAAAAAGATGACATAAACTCAAAATTAAATTAAAATCGACCGAGAAATACGTAAGATATAAACATTTTAAAGCACTAATCAGACAGGGATTAGACAGAGAGATCCGATATGGACTATGACGTCATAGTACACGGCCGCCATACAATCACCATACTATATTCTGTTTTGCTAGAAAGAGATAGAGATAAATCTTTCTTGTCTTATATCTTGGTTATTTTTATAGTTATTTGAAAAATATTTTTTTCTTACTTTTTCTTATATTAATGAGCTTTTATTAAAGTAAACAAAAAATATCATGCACATTCCCTATTATGGCCCGAACTGCCCAAACTATGATCTGCTCTCATGTAGACGGTTGCACACTATTTTTAATTGTAGTTACATCACAATATAATAACAGTAATTTTTCTTCTTACAAGAGGTACATCGCGCGCTTGTATGTGTGCGCGCCGTGTACGAACGCACTACAAGCAAAGACATAAGAATGCGTAATAATGCTCCAGTGTGGATCGCATTCACACAGACGTGATATCGCGCGGCTGTGTTAAAACGTGTCGCGCGTTCCTAAACTACCGAAGTTGGACTTTGGACTACTTGTTCGTCTTTATACTTTGGTTATATGATGCAGTACAATATTCAATTATTACTAATGATTCACACGACCAAGGACCATTAAAACAAGAGGACTGTCATTCTCCATACAAAAAGCTGTTCCCCGATATTTACAACGCCATCTATGTATAAGCTTGGTATAAGAATTATATTATTTACAATTATTCAACTTTGCAAGCGTGACACAGTATTTAAATGTTAGAATTTATTTATTATTAGCTGTTTACGAACTAATTGTTAGTACACTATGTTTCTCCGTTCAATTAGAACATCGTTAAATGTTTAGTTTTTTAGCGCCATCTAATTTTTGCCTGGATAACTATCCCCTTGCGGTCGGGGTACGATCCAAAGTATGGAGAACGACAGTCCTCTTGTTTTAATGGTCCTTGGTTTGACCGTATATTTGTGGGTTCGTGTTCAGGTTTAACAAGGACGCGACATTTTGCTGAGGAATTTCGTAACAGTAATGTTTTACTCGGCGATTTAGTGACTGTTACACTGTCGGCCCCTATCCGAATAAATGTATTGCGAAATTATCAAGAGACTATCTTACACCAATCGATTTTGTCTCGGAGCTGTATGCTTGTAATGCTAGACGGTCAAATATACATATACATAATATACCTACTAATCTAAATACGTTAAACTGGGGTTTTTGGGAAGTTTCTCTGCGAGATCGATACAATAATGAAGATATTCGTAGCAGAACCAAACTACCCGATATATTGGCTCGAAGAATGTCAAAACTTAAGTGAAAATGGGCAGGTCGCATTACTCGTAGAACAGACGACCGCTTGGGCCGATGAGTTCTTAAGTGGTGACCACGAACTGGAAGACACTGCAAGGTTGCACCAAAACTGTGACTGGAAGAGCGGGATCTCCTGATACAGGAATATTTTACTTACTAAAAGATCCCAACCTTGTATTTTAAACCTATGCTGTTTAACCTAATAAACTTTTTCATTTTACAAAGGGAAAGAATATGACATTTATGACAAACAATATGACTTTACATAATTATGCAATAGTTACGTACCCGTGATCCCAATCTTTATAGCCGCATGTAGAATAAATTGCCCTGTCCATGTGCCTGTTTGGTCCGGGAAGTAGTAAGGACAGGTTAATCTTGCACGGCCACATTTCATTTGGATGAGAATTCAATCGGGCCGAGTGGCGGGCCCATCCGGGAAGCCGGCTCAGCTGTCACGCTGTTAGTGCATCTGCTAAGGTTTTGATGATCAAATCCTTCGATATGGTCGCCCATATGTGCAAGGGATATGCAAATCAATGTCCTTTACGCCAATTGAAGCTACAGTCGACGATATTATTGTTTCTTTTAAAAGATCTTTACACGTTTGGAATGCCCATCGAGTTAAGTCATTTAATCTATGATTCAAAACGATTCTTGATTCTTTTTCATTATCAAACGGTTGAGTTACTGGTGAGCATCCAGTATGTTTTTTTTTAAGAAATGTTGTGTGTAGCTTCACTCTAAATTGCCAAAATTCAAGCTAAAATCGCGTTTTTTGCTCTTCTCGACTATATAACAAGCAAGAAAATCAATTATTAACCACCTAAGTTAAAACTCACACATGAAGAAACGTAGGCAAAAGTGACCGTCTAAATTATATTTTAAAACAAAACGTCGAGGTATAGTTATTTTCGACCATAACAGCTCCTTAAATTTTCTCTCTAGTTGAAGCAGTCCCAGCAACGATACCTTCTTATGTCCCGATTGGTAATGTTAAGTGTAATTATACCTAATCGTCTTTTTGTTTCAGGTAAGGACTTCAGTTCACTTGTGTGCCGCCCATCACGCTTTATAAAAACGAGGGTTAGTGTTATGTAATACTATAGAATAAAAATACGACCGTTTGCCAAAGGCTGCGCTTCTACTGAAGCTGTAAGAACTAGGTATGTGGTCAGGGAGGAAAAAATCCACCAGTTAACATGCCTAGCCCGCCATTGATGCGTTTCTCGCGCACCGCTCCGCTGATTACGTCAGCACAGTGGATACCCGAAAAGTCGAACAAGAGTACAGAATGTTCAGAAGAAAGGAGTAGGGGCCGTATGCCTATGCGACGGACGGACACAATTACATCTGCAACTGGAGCCACATTCGCTAGCATTCATCAAGCCCAAAACCGTGCAGCTTGGAGAGCGTTGGTGAAGAGTTCCCGCAGCCGTCACGTCCCTCAGCCATGAGGATACGCCGAAGAAGAAGAAGACTACATACAGAAGTTTCTCTTTCTAACAAAACTGGCGTTCGGGTCAGACCGCCGGACCGAATGCGCCGCATCCGATCGTCTCTCTCTATCGCATAACGCGTGCTCTTTGAGCCTTATCACACTTGTGATTTGCGAGCGAGCTGCGGGCGAGTTAGAAGCGAAGTTCCATACAAATGTCACTCGCGGTTTTGTATGGAAACTTGCCCGCAGCTCGCCCGCAAATCGCAAGTGTGATAAGGCCCTTTCTGGTCGCTAGCTCCGGAGGAGCAAAATTTGCTAGCAGTAGCCGCGCCGCGAAATCGCACAGTGAGCCACTCTTGCCAACAGTGCAGTGAGTGAGCCACTCGAGCCACGTCGCGTGTCCCTGCCACGCTGCGACGGCTGTCGCGCGATGGCACGCACGTCACGACACGCTGCGACAGGCTGCCATTGGTGAGTCGTTGGTGAATCTCGTCCGTGGGAGCCCTTACTCAAAGCGAGGCAGGCCGCCGGCCTGCGGCATCGCCCGACGGGCCACGCCGTGGTAATGGCGGATAATATCGCTAATGGGTGTGTTAGGGAATTCATACGCGCGACGCGAGCGCATCGTTAAGGCTGCGGTCTGCATGGCAGCGGAGCAACGATACAGGGTTGTGTGTGGGTAGCAGTGGCGTGGCGTCCAAACAACTCGATTCCTACCGGCTTTTTTTTTTTTTTTTTTTTTATTGCTATAGACTGGCAAACAGGCAGACGGCCCACCTGATGGAAAGCGGTCACCGCCGCCTATAGACATTTGCAACACTAGATGCATTGCCAATGCGTTGCCGGTCTCGAAGAAATTTGATGACACCCTTTTTAAAAAAATCCCATATTGTAGCGCAGTGGAAAAACCTTAGCAGGAAGTTCATTCCAGATCCTTATTGTACGCGCTAGAAAGGTTCTAGAGAACCGGCGCGTTGATGATTGTAATGATTCAAGGAAATGGGGATGAACCGCCTGCCGATGACGAGTAGTGCGATGGTAGAATGATGCGGTAGGCACCAACCCAAATAGTTCCTTGGAACATTCCCCATTATACAAACGGTAGAAGACGCAGAGAGATGCAAAGTCTCTCCGGAGGCTAAGCGTTTCTAAACCGTCAGTAAGTATGGGATCGTTGACAATGCGGACGGCGCGTCTCTGGATGGCGTCGAGGGGGTCAAGCTGATAAGCTGGTGCTCCAGCCCAGAGATGTGAACAGTACTCCATATGAGGCCTGACTTGCGCCTTATAAAGCACAAGGCGCTGCCGCGGGGTGAAGTACTGTTTGGCCCGGTTTAGAACACCCAGCTTTTTTGAGGCAAGTTTTGCCTTGCCTTCCAGGTGACCCCGAAACTGCACGTCTTTGGCAATGTCAACGCCAAGGATCCCAATGCTATTGGAGATAGACAGGGATGTTCCTTGAAACTGTGGCGCTGGACAAAATGGGGTTTTCTTGGCAGAGAATGCGCAGACCTGTGTCTTCATAGGGTTAAACGAGACGAGATTTCGTCGGCCCCATTCGGAAACCCGCTCTAAGGAGGCTTCGATTTCAGACACAAGTCTCACCCGACTCTCTTCCACAACTGATCGAGGGATATTTGCACGGCCGGTGTATTGAGCGTCGCCGGTGCTGTCATCCGCATAGCAATGAATGTTGTTGTCACACAACAGGTCATTAATATTATGCAGGATGAACAGTGTTGGCGACAGAACACAGCCTTGGGGTACGCCAGCGTTGATGGGCATTGTACTGGAGCAGCAACCGTCGACAGCAACTTTAATGCTGCGCCCATCGAGAAAGCTGGATAGCCACGTGCAAAGTCCCGCGGGAATCCCGTATGATGGCAGCTTCGAAAGAAGTGCTCTATGCCAAACCCGGTCAAAGGCCTTAGCGACATCGAGGCTAACAGCCAAGGCTTCTCCTTTGCTCTCAACAGCTTCAGCCCAGCGGTGAGTGAGGTAGACCAGAAGATCACCTGCTGAACGACCATGGCGAAAGCCATATTGGCGGTCGCTAATAAGCTGGCGATCCTCCAGATACCCCAAGAGCTGTTCGTTTATTATTCGCTCCATCACCTTTGAGAGCAAAGAAGTTATCGCTATGGGCCTGTAGTTGGACGGGTCTGACCTATCACCCTTGTGACGCCGCGATGACGTCACCGCAGGCGCACACAAGCGCACCGCGGCACCGCGCAGCGCGCGCGCATAGAGCTGCCGCGTCGCGCAACGGCCGGCCACCGACTGCGAGCCGGCAACCCCCACTACCGACATTTACAACGGAAAGCTTAAAAGCAAGCCCCGCGCCATACAACGGGAGCTCGGGCCCAGCTAAGTTTCTTGCCGGAGTCTTCTTAGCTGGGCTAGGTTTAGCGAACCGGCAACTAAAACTCCCATTAGTTCGATACACAAGTTCACATAAGGACAGGATGACCCGAGTCATCCTTCCCGCTGGTCCGTTGCTCACTCTGAGTAATCAGCGTAAAGTCAAGGTGGCCCTGGCCAAACGACCTGGTTCGACTCCAGGCGTGAAGCCCCCACCTAGCCCGACTCCTATCGTGGTAAGCCGGGACCGGTGACCTGGTTCGACTCCAGGCACCCCCCGGCACATACCCAGTCCGATGTCGGCCGTGTGTAAGGCACACGGTCGAACGCCCTTGGGTGGTCTGGCCAAGCGAACTGGTTCGAGCCCAGTGACCGCAACGGCCAACCACCCGGCCCGACAATCACAATGCCCGAAAGTGGGTTGTGAGTTTGTCAGGTTTAAAAAAAAAAAAAAAAAAAAAAAAAAAAAAAAAAAAAAAAAAAAAAAAAAAAAAAAAAAATACAACGGGCAGAACGTTCTCCGCCGCTCACGGTGATAGTCGGCTGGGAGCGTTCTCCTCTGGTTAAACGCGGCGTGCTCGTATCCGCGATTCGCGTTTCCAGAGTCTTCCCCCTTCTGAGAAGAAGCTTCCCGCAGCGCGCTCGTATCCGCGACTTGCGAGGTCCCAGCTTCCCAGCGGTGGGCAACCGATCCCTAGGCGGGAGGTACCGACGCAGCGTGCTCGTATCCGCGACTTGCACTGGTACCATAACGCTTCAGGAAATTGGTCCCTAGGGACTCTTCCAGACTCCCGGAGTCTCGTTCCCGACTCCTAGACGGGACGGCTGGCGCAGCGTGCTCGTATCCGCGACTTGCATCGGCCCAACGCCTAGGACTCCGGAGTAACCGGGAATAAACCCGCATACCCGTCCCCTCAGGACGTCCGCCAAATAATTAGGGCACAGCTCAATTGTTAGGAGCACCTAGAGCCGCTAGAATAAGGTTTCATTATTAATAAAGGGCATAAAAGACCCGCAATTATATAGTCAATCTACTGTTTGTATTCCGCTCCTTAGTTAAGTCCCTCCTATCCCTGAGCTAGTCTGGAAACCCTCGAGAGTCCCGTCTGGACTGAGGGATATGTATGGAGAGGTAGCCTAGGCGACCTAACCCACTCCATCACATTTGGCGCCCAACTTAAAAACCCATTAAAATAGGTTTCTAGCTCAGGAGGGACTAAGGAACTTAGAAATTTGTGCATATAACAAATATACCGGCATATTAAGACGCGCCGCGTCCCGCCCGCCCGATTTATTTACTTTAAAATTGGCAAATAAACTGTGCTATTTTTTATGTGCTAATAAAAATATTCCTTACAGCCTCCGAGTACAAGGTAAGATAGGGACCCGACGCGACGCGATTCTAAGTGCGTTACCGTAGTGTATTATAATAAAATAAAACCGTAAAAATATCCGTTAAAACTATAAAAATATAAAACCGTGGAAAACACCGATACCTATGCCGACGAGCTGGGTATACCCGTTGAAGAAGCCGGAACTGATCGAAGAAGCCACGCAGCGAGGGTTACCAACCGAAGGCTTGACTGTCGAACAGCTTCGAAAGAACCTGGTGGAAGCAGTGAGAGAAGAAGAACAGTTTGAGACGCCGGGAAAAATACGTCCAGGCGCGATGGCAGAAACCGAGCAAGATAAAAAAGCGAGCACCATAACCCGGCTCATAAAAGAGTGGAACCTGGCGTTTGGAAATAACGACAATCCCGTAGAGTTTATGGAAAGGCTTGAAGAGTTAATCGACGCGAGCAATATCGACAAAAAGGACATACTGCCAGCACTCCCGAGAATCCTGCAAGGTAGAGCATTGCTTTGGTACAGGAATAACGCCGAGTCCTGGAGTACCTGGAGCGAGTTCGTGGACCTCTTCAAACTTTATTATTTCCCGGCCAACTACGAAGAGGATCTTATCGTGAAAATAGCGGCAAGAAAGCAAAAGTTCAGTGAGAGATTCACGGACTACGTAACAGACTTGCAGACGCTAATGCGCCGATACGGAAAGTTATCGGAATCGGAACGCTTACACCGTATACACGAAAATATGCTGAAAAATTATAAATTATATATTAAAAAACAGGATTACAAGAACCTGTCCGGATTACTCAAGCTTGCCGCCGAATACGAAAACATCGTAACATCACCCGATAACGATACAAACCGACCGCATGGATATCGCGAGTCACTACCGTATTCCGGAAATAAAAACAATAGTGCCCCGTTACCGAGATGTGCGCCACAAGCAGCAACGAAGGTCGACCCGAACGGGAAAAAAGACAGAAACCAGGAGCGTTATACGAGAAATAATGAGAAGAAAGAAAGCATAATATGCCCGAGATACGAAACCGTAGGATCCGCAAAGGATCAATTTCGCGAAGACAACCGTCTCTACGCAGATGTGTCCTTTATGGGAGTAAAATACCCCTGTTTAATAGATACGGGCTCAACCAATACGTACATAACCGAGGAAGTATATAAGAGTTGTATGCACCGAGCCGCCGTAGAAAAAGAAAACCCGAGAGTTATCGTACTAGCCGACGGAAAGAAAAACCACATAAATAGAAGTGTTCTAGTGGATATCGAGTTAAAACAAGCTACATTAAAACACTGGGTACGTGTGTTGCCGACAGCCGCGTACACGATTATTGGCATGGACGTGCTAAGAAGAGCGGGGATGAGCGTAACCTGGGCAGGCGAAGCGACATCGATGCAAAAGTGTACGGAGGGTACGAGCGAAGAAAAAACCGACGCCGACATAGAATGTACGCAGCCGCAGAGCGATCCCCATAGTACCAGTGTAACAACCGGCGCACAAAATACGCAACCGCAACGAAAATTACAGAGGGAGATCAGTTTCTGCGAAGAAAGCCCAAAGAGAAATTTATGGGTAGAAAATAAGATACTATTAAAGCACGCGGAAACCGTCAAACAAAGACATTACCCGAAAAAACCGAAATTAGAACAAATAGACCCCATATACCCGTTACAAAGTCGAGAAAATAAGCTGTATAAAGCTAAACCTAATCGGAAATATTATAAAGGACAAGCAGATCCCGCACCCGATACGAAGATATCCATACCGAGAAAAAAAATAACCCGGCAAAATTACAGCACACCTAGCGCAGGACACCTAGGTACCGAAAAAACAACCCGTGAAATAGCAAGAAAATGCTACTGGCTAAGGATGAAACGGAAAAAAGTTAGACTTATGCATACGACCTGCGATGTCAATGAAACCGCAACCTATACATCCAGTACTCACGGAGACCGCCGAATTGCCGAAACCGGAGATACGAGACAACCCACTAACTCGAACCCGAGCACACGACCCGCAAATCCAACCGCCACCCGGAGGACAATACCCGATACCTACGGAGATGGACGCCTTACACACGCATTTGCCAGAGCTAAAGAACGTCATCGTCATAGTCTGGACGCGACCGAATACGCATCGTCCATCACGGAGCCGTTTAGATACTCGACGAGTAAACCGCCGTAAAATGAATAAATAAATAAACCGTAAAATAATAAATAGTAACATAAGTTAAACTAAAATATTGCTTTATTAATCCGTGATACGAAACCCGATCAAACGTAAAATACCTCATAAAATAAATAAATATAGTATAACTCGCAAAAAGGCACAAAATAGCACAGTTACGCCATAAAAATAAAGTATCCGTTGTAATGTTAATTTAAAAAAAAACGATAACGCATAATAGCGACGTTCAAGTTAGACTTAGCTTGATAGAGAAAATATAGTTAGTCTACAAACATGTAAAGCCCTATTAGGTAGGCAGTATATAGAGGTAAATTTTTAACCGGTGATTTTTTCAGCACCAAAAAATCTCCTGAGCCGGGGAGGGCATGTGACGCCGCGATGACGTCACCGCAGGCGCACACAAGCGCACCGCGGCACCGCGCAGCGCGCGCGCATAGAGCTGCCGCGCCGCGCAACGGCCGGCCACCGACTGCGAGCCGGCAACCCCCACTACCGACATTTACAACGGAAAGCTTAAAAGCAAGCCCCGCGCCATACAACGGGCACAGTCCGACCAACTCAGGGTGGTCTGGCTAGCGACCTGGTTCGACCCCAGGGAACGCCACGGCCAACCACCCGGTCCGAAAATCGCTACGCCCAGGAGGGGCTGCGAGTTCGTCAGTTTCAAAAAAAAAAAAAAAAAAAAAAAAAAAAAAAAAAAAAAAAAAAAAAAAAAAAAAAAAAAAAAAAAAAAAAAAAATACAACGGGCAGAACGTTCTCCGCCGCTCACGGTGATAGTCGGCTGGGAGCGTTCTCCTCTGGTTAAACGCGGCGTGCTCGTATCCGCGATTCGCGTTTCCAGAGTCTTCCCCCTTCTGGGAAGAAGCTTCCCGCAGCGCGCTCGTATCCGCGACTTGCGAGGTCCCAGCTTCCCAGCGGTGGGCAACCGATCCCTAGGCGGGAGGTACCGACGCAGCGTGCTCGTATCCGCGACTTGCACTGGTACCATAACGCTTCAGGAAATTGGTCCCTAGGGACTCTTCCAGACTCCCGGAGTCTCGTTCCCGACTCCTAGACGGGACGGCTGGCGCAGCGTGCTCGTATCCGCGACTTGCATCGGCCCAACGCCTAGGACTCCGGAGTAACCGGGAATAAACCCGCATACCCGTCCCCTCAGGACGTCCGCCAAATAATTAGGGCACAGCTCAATTGTTACGAGCACCTAGAGCCGCTAGAATAAGGTTTCATTATTAATAAAGGGCATAAAAGACCCGCAATTATATAGTCAATCTACTGTTTGTATTCCGCTCCTTAGTTAAGTCCCTCCTATCCCTGAGCTAGTCTGGAAACCCTCGAGAGTCCCGTCTGGACTGAGGGATATGTATGGAGAGGTAGCCTAGGCGACCTAACCCACTCCATCACACCCTTTTTCGGAATAGGGTGGACAAGGGCAACCTTCCACGAAGACGGGACACGACCAGTGCGGTAAGAGGTGGTAAAAAGTCGGGTAAGCACTGGAGATAACTCAGGAGCACATGTTTTGAGCACGATCGCAGGAATACCATCTGGCCCCGATGACTTGCCTAATATCAGGCTTTTGACCACCTTATTCTAGAGCTCTTAAGGAAAATGTACGCCAAATCTGCACCGGCTTGCCCAAGGATATCTTTTACGCCACGCCACTGGTGGGTAGGTTCATTGTGTCATTAGCGTTGTTAGTGGAACTATGCCGAAATTTCTACTCGGTTTTATGGTGATATATTCAACTCAATTCATTTATTTATTTTGCAAGTCGGCTTCTGTTACAGATGTGATTCCATCAGCTCTTCGGAAAATATGTTTTTTTTTTATTGCCTTAGACTGGCAAATAGGCAGACAGCCAACCTGATGGAAAGTGGTCACCGCCGCCTATAGACATTTGCAACACTAGATGCATTGCCAATGCGTTGCTGGTCTCGAAGAAATTTGATAACACCCTTTTCTGATTTCTGGTAAGAAAAAACTCTCTAGTCGAAAAACATACCTATTTGGTTATACCCACGTAATCCAAATACACTATCGTCATGAACGAAAGGACTTCCAGATTTTTATAAGCTAAGATATACTGTTACTCTAAGTCGGAAGGTAAAAGTTTCCTTCATCAGGAAAACATTTATAAAGAAGCGTTTTTTTTACCGTTGTTTAAGTATCGTTTCTTAAACAACGGTAAAAAAAACGCTCCGTAGATCAACGAATGTAACTTTACAATACACGTATTGTTGTGAACGATCGAGCCATCAATTTGTGCGATAATCTATTTGTGATGGGAAACGGAAAGGTTCGAATAAATCGAAGGGAAACGACAAACTTTGGATATTCCGTTCGATAGACGAAGGTTTCAAAGTTGTGATGAAGTTAGAAGTTCAAAACTTAAGGATTGATGCGGCGTCCTATATGTTAAAGAAGTGTGGACCGGCGGTTTTATTGCAAACTTTGAAATTTAATTTTCGACTTTTCATTTTACATCGCTGCTAATAAAGCTTATTGTCATTTTAAGTACCTACTCAATTTTTACTATTCGTCTTCATGTTAAGGTGGGTTTAGACCGAACGAATTCTAACACATTCTAACCCCACTCTACCAAATTCTTTGTGTGTACACAATGAAAAAATTCTTTGTGTGTACACAATGAAAAAATTCTTTGTGTGTACACAATGAATTTGGTAGAGTACCTTTAGAACCTTTAGAACAAGATTGGGGCAACAGCTATTACCTATATCAGAATCAAAGTGAAGACATGGCGTTCTATTAAATCTGTCAAGCTTTTGTAGCTCTTGGAATACCTACAGTTGTCTTAGATATGCTCGTATGTTAATTTGGAAGACTTGTATAGGTACAGTCAAGTTCATTTACATCTACACGCTTACGGGAACAAAAATATCTAAACACGACCCTACTGTCCGGATCATAAAAGCGTGTTCAGATATTTTTGTTCTCTTATATAAATAATAATAAATATAAATAAATATTAGGGGACAATCTTACACAAATCGAACTAGCCCCATAGTCAGCTCAATAAGGCTTGTGTTATGGATACTAGACGACGATATATTTAATAAATACAAATACTTAAATACATAGAAAACATTCATGACTCAGGAACAAATATTCGTGCTCATCACACAAATAAATGCCCTTACCGGGATTCGAACCCAGGACCTCTTGCTTCGTAGGCAGGGTCACTACCAACTAAGCTAAAGCGGTTGTCAAATTATATGTGTAGATGTAAATTAACTCGACTGTAGGTACATACATATATTGCTTATAAAACTAGAAGAAAGCACAAATAAAAAGAAACGCGACTGTAGTAACAGTACTACCTAGCCTAGAAACCGAGAAACAGTGAAAGAAACCTATCATTAGGACAGAATAGTTCATTTCCTTATTATTTTATTTAAATTACAAAGTATCATTTAAGAAAAAAATACTAACTTTGAATCGCTCTTAATATTTCATTGTCATTTTATCTATCTACTTAATAGTTCATACCGGATAACAATATACTCTAGAGGGATACAGAATAAATAAATAAATATAAATAAATATTAGGGGACAATCTTACACAAATCGAACTAGCCCCATAGTAAGCCCAATAAGGCTTGTGTTATGGATACTAGACGACGATATATTTAATATTTAATAGATACAAATACTTAAATACATAGAAAACATCCATGACTCAGGAACAAATATTCGTGCTCATCACACAAATAAATGCCCTTACCGGGATTCGAACCCAGGACCTCAGAAGCAGGGATCCTAAACATTTTCTGTAAAGTTAATTTGGTTTGTTAACCCATGTAATGGTTTTTCACTTCTTTTCTTCGAGCGCCTACTTTAGAGATTTTTTTTTCTGTCTATTCCTACATGGAACAGAATCCGAATCCGATCCGATCCGAATGATATCCCAACAATAGAAAACAATTGAATTCTTTTGATGAAAAAAAATAGCTTAGCAGACACCAAAAACAATATGTCAAGCTGAAAATAACGTCTATGGCAAGGCAAGTCTATGGGCCCATTTTACAGCAACCTCGGGTTAGCCGAGGCTGTTGACTTGAATGCGTTGTCGCCATTTGTAAAGCCGCAAAAAGCATAGAGCGATGTATAGACAAGTTTTTCCGAGACGGCCTTTTTATGGCGCGAACTTTTTACTCTATGCTTCCCGATCCAATATGGCTGAGATTGGCTGCGGCTACGAACATTTACAAAGTTAAGTATTGGTAAACTAATTGAGTTAATAACAGTATCACCAGTAGTCGTTTCACCACGTACCAGGTTACAATTTTAGAAACTAACTAATGTTCTTGTTATTTTCGACCAATATTGATAGTAAAATGGTATCTAGTGGCTTCTTGAATCGGGCTACATCTACAGCTGTTTTACTGGCCCCAAAATTTAACCCTCGTTATAAAAGTACCATAATGTTATAGGCATATCGTCACTGGAACTCCATGTAAATATAATAAGAATTGGTTTAGCTTTATAGACTACTTCTAAGCAGTATAAAAAGCTGACGTAAAATTTGAATACAATAAACATTCATAAACTAAAATATCAAGATAAATAAAAATTAGACATGCGTAAAATGTGTCACTAAAGTGAAAAGAGTTATATGAATCTTTAGCTTTCAAAGATATGTATCACTCTTTTAGCTCATTAGGTCCGTGGTGTGTCAACGGCTCACTAGCTCTTATTGCTGAGTAGCTTCAAATCCGAATATTTTCGAACGAAAGAAAGAGCAGTAATAGGTTACGGTGTCAAGACAGCTCGAGTTATGACTCGACCGATTCTACTCGATTGTATGCAATCGCAGTTTGCACGGCTAGCACAAGTCAGCCGCGACAAGTGTCGAGCACGACGCAACACATAGGTACAGTCAATGAAAACGCACGAGGATTACGCACTGGTCCCACCGCCGGCGAGTGAGCGGGTAAAGTTGGGCGAGTAACAGTTCATCGCGGGCTGACCAGGCACAGTGTGATCAATCGACCTTTCCAGATCCGCAATGTAATACTACTCGCCCAACTTTACTCACTGGCCGCGGGACCAGTGCCTGTGTAAGGCCCGAGTGGCGAGCGTCCAGCGTCGCGTCCGGCGGGGCGTGCAGCGTGGCGGGCAGCGTCTCTGGGTATTGTGCAGCGTGCACTCAGGACGCTCACATACATTTGTTTATGTTTAAAGGTGGGTTGGGTGGTCTATATCCACCTTAACATGAACGCCGCACGCCCCGCTCGAGCGTCCACTCAGGTCGCACACTTACACTGCGATACATTCGCCTGACATTTCGCTTGTTGGTCAATTTGCGTCGCTGGACATTTTGCTACATAGACGATTCGGCACTTAGTGGACGCTGCGGCCAAAAATGGCTTTAAAAGTCAGTGCAAGGAACACCGGTCGGTAATGTGTCGTCATAAGTAGCTTCCAATTTCGCTAAGCCCGTCTGAACGGTTTCTTGACCTCACAAATATACCTGTTGACCTCTCGACCTTTAGGTTACGTTTATGAGTTCATGTTTATGGGACAGGTCCGTTCCCAACGAGATACGCGGAAGCCAGCGAAAATTACACCTCAATTTGTTCCCAACATGATTCCCGTGGTTGGCTCAATTTGCTCCCAACTGATTCCCGTGGTTGGACAATTACGCATTACGCAATTTCGTACTTCGTTTATGCGAAAATGGAGATGCGTAAATTGGAATGCAACGTGTAATATGGACAGATAGAGTTGGAAGCTAGAATTATACAGGATGATTCGGAAAACGTGATCGACACGAACGTTAAAGCATCGTCCTATCGAACAGCGAATACGCGATTATCGCGCGAACACGCGATTGCGATCATACAAAAACGCGTGTTCGAGCGATAATCGCGTATTCGCTGTTCGATAGGACGATGCCTAATAGATAATTTACCGTCGTATATAAGTGAAACAACTTTTACCTTTTTTTATCATCATCAATCAAGTAGAAATTCGTGAATATTTTCCTCCGTTACAATAGAAATACAAATAAATGCGTCATCCCGAATAAATACACGTGTCAAACTTACCATAACATTTCGGGAATTTATAAAATACATTTCATTTTCATCGAGGCTTTATTTTATTTATACCTACATTGTCATATTCAAAGCACAAACATATATTTTCCTGTGAAAAAATCAAGAGTATTATGCACAGTTCAACACCGAGTAGGTTTAGATTAACAAAGTCGTACAACAAACGCGTATGTCGTTGCAATTTAGACCTTACGACTTAAGAATAAGATTCGAACTACATCGCACGCAAATAACTATAGGACACTACGGGTATTAAATGTCGATTAAAGAAGGTTTTCTCATGTGTAAACGAAAGTTTGGGATGTATCAGGCCGGGCGGGAGAGTGTCAAATAGTCATGCCCACCGACCTTTGTCGGAAAGTCTGACAGGTCATCAGAATACTATTACGTATATGGAAGATAGAAGTAAGGAAAACAAACTTATATAAGGGGCCACTTGAAAAAGTTTCTAGCTAAAACCAATAAAATAGTTTAAAATCTCGCTAAAAATGGCTAAAATAGTTCAAAATCTCCTTAGAATGGCGCTAGCGTTGCAGGAGAGTAAGAAATGAATTTAGCACTTTTAGCATGATATTTTTTATTTACCTTAATAAACGCTCATTCATATAAGAAACAGAAGGAAATATTTTTCGAATAAACTATAAAAATAACATAAAAGACAAAGATTTATCTCCATCTCTTTCTAGCAAAACAGAATATAGCATGGAGATTGTATGGCAGCCGTGTACTATGACGTCATAGTCCATGTCGGATCTCTCTGTCTAATCGCTGTCTGGTTAGTACTTTAAAATGTTGGTATCTTCCGTATTTCTCGGTCGATTTTAATTTTATTTATACTTTATGTAATCTTTTTACGGTATTTTCATATTTTGTTAAATGTGTTTAAAAAAAATCTTGCATGTTCCCTATTGTAGACGGAGTGAAGTGCGCTGATAGGGAGGGTAGATGTGAGGTTTAATATTTATGGTGACTAAAGTAGGTATTTAATAAAGCGGGAGTATACCGAATTTTACCCACCTGCAATAGTAGCGCCACCACTATTTGGCACATTTCCACGGACACTTCTCGATACCTACACAGAGACGATTGTTCTTACCTCTACCCTCCATAGTTACATATCCTCAACGACATTTCTCTAAATGACATCACACTAAGGAGTAACTTATTCTAGACAACTTTTGGTTACTTAAGAAGTACTTATAGATAAAATACTTATTGTGGCTATCCTACTTAAACATTTGTTCATCATTGCAAGAATCAAGCTATATAATCGATAAAAAAAACATTCTAATTCGATGTCGTTAAAATTGATTTAACCCTCTCTTTGTTTGCGTAGGTAGACTGTAGAGAATCGGGCGAAACGAATCACCGTCAATCAAATAAGGATGGGAGACTGTCGATATCGACCTCTCTACTATTTTCCACTCGTAATTGAAAAGCTAATAACACCAAATTATCTCCGTTTTTTGCAGTCTATAAATGGAGCAAATACTTCGCTGAATACTAATTGATAGATAGAAATGTCTTAATTGGATCTAGGTGCCGATATAGCCATGCTGTGCTTTGAAAGGAATGGTTTTAGTTCGTTGCAACAATTTTTGTTCTTTATAAGATTTCAAGGAGGTTAGTGCGAAATGCAGTGCCTCCAGTAAAAAAGAAACAAATCACACATAAGCTACATACTTATAAAGTAGGTACAAACACCTTATTCTGACAACTCGAAAATTGATTGATTTATTTGTAAACCTCACCATTTGACGTACCCGCAGAATGCCTCCTCGTGTTCGATGTATGCATATAATAAGCTCTCTATGATGCAGAGGGCGGAATTTTCATGGCAAAAATCAAACGTTAATAGAATTGGAACGTTGAATTTTATCAAAAATCGATTACTTATATTTACGGGTGGATTTTCGCCATACAAATTGGTATGCCATAAATTTAGTTTGGCATACAAATGTCGCGGACGAAAATCCACCCTTACCAAGCGTATCTTTATTTATTTATTAACAAAACTAAACCTCAAATCCATATTCAAGCAAACAATAATAAACTTTAAATGAACCTTACATGTAGAGCAGTATATTGTTGAATTATTTTTGTTGTAAGTAAGAAAAGGGTACTTCTTTATCCATTTGTTTATTTTTTTTTGTTTTGGATTAACAATCTTTCACAAACGTGAATTAATTGCAAAAATACTAGTGGCAGAAATTACAGTTAACTAAGCTGCCATGCGATTTACTTTTAATGGCCATGCAACTCGCTAATCAAAGAGTTTGTTAAAAGTCAGTAATATAGAAGGAGATTAAATTTATCGATATCTGGAAAAGTCAATAAAATTTAATATCCCAATTATATTGACGTTTGACTTTCGCCATCAAAAATTCCGCCCTCTGGACCTCTCATTTGACATTTTTAATTTACGTTATTTAAACACAATAACGTCAATAAAAAATGTCAACCGGCACAGAACCGCAGTTTTTTTTTAAATTCAGAGACAAAATAGAGGCAGCCTAATAGTACCAAATTTTAACCAGTAAATTAAAACAAGAATTACAAATATACATTTAGCGAAAATGGAGTCTAGTCAGAATGGCGTCTAGCCATTGTATCGTTTATTATTCTGGTCAGTCAATTAAAAGGTTCACTTTGAAAAAAGTTTCCCCCAGACCACCGCTTGGCTTTTATTCGACCATAAACTTTATTACCGCGGTATTGGGTCGGGAATATTACAGCTCCTTGGTTATTTTATCACCTTTCCCACCTTTAACAGACGCCATTAATTATAGTGGGCGGGCAATAAATAACTTTATTATTTGCTGGATATTAACAGGTTATTTGGTACGCTAATATTTGTAAAATGGAGATTTATTGTGTTAATTGGGGTTTATCTACATTTTAAATTTTGCATCGTTTTTGACACACGCATTTGAGACAAATGCGTGTGATTGCACCGCATCGAGTAATTAGCTCTGTGGCGTACCTATACTCCGTTTTTTTAATGTAGAATTTCGGTAAACAAAACAATCAGCGGTCGTCAACAATCAATGAACAATTTAAAAGTGCATGATTTTTATTATGTCGTTTTCATTGTCCGATATAAATTTATTAGTTATGAGCCTAAAGTAGTCACTTAGTAGGTCAAGGCAAGGCATAATAATATAATGTATACTTTAAAATATTTTCAGCACCCTTGCTCATAAAGTTTAGTAATTATATTATGCTTATCGGCGTAACAAAGGACTACAAAACTTCACTACGACGTTAAATATCAAAAACGCCTAACAGCGAGACACATGCGTGTAATTGTGGCGCATAGTGATATGTTGCGCGCAATAATAACACTGTAGTTTGCGCCGATTTATACCGACTTGTGTAATTCGCCGAGAAACGGTTAGGACCGGGCCACAATAGCGCGGAGCGACGATGCATCGAAAACAGCGTATTACGCACCCAGGGCCGTAAAATAAAGAATGACAATAATGACATGTCGCAGGAGTTTGTGGCCCCAGTCGCAGATGAGGGCCATAAAATATGCGCACAAGGCGCCAAAAAGCGAGACAAATGTGCATAATTGCGGCGCGGAGTGATATGTAGCCCGCAATAATAACTATATTGTTTGCGCCGATTTATACTGACTTGCGTAATGCGCCGATAAACGCGCCGGTTAGGGCTAGACCACAACAAGCCCCTGTAAAAATTAATCTATTTCCCTTTCAAATATGCATGTGTCCTAGCTATCTGGTGTAGATAAAAAGGTAAGCAAACAAAACAAATGTCCCAGTGTACACTCGCCTTTACAATATCGTAAAAGTATAAGTGCTCAAAGCGGGTGATAATTTAACTTAAATAATACGTCCACTCAAAATTAATTGAGATAAACGGAACAGATTTGGACGATCGCTATCATTGCTACAACTGGGCCATTACTTTGATACAGAAGTAAAAGGCAGTATCGTTCGAGTATCACAGTTGAAAACCTACAGAAGGCTAGTTAAAAACTTTGCTGTCAATGTATCTTCTATCTTTTGTACCTACGTAGTGTTAGTACTAGGTATTAGTTATTTTCGGCCATTCTGACGAAATATGACTGCGTCTAATTACCGCGTCTCCATACATTTAGTATGAAAACAGCGTCGCGGTAATTAGGTGACCGCAGACATACTTCGTGAGAATGGCCGTTTTGTGCCTTGGCATCGGGACGCCTAATGTCCCGAATTTGAGATTGTTCTTCTATCGATTACATACGTCATGTGTAAATGTTAAGCATGTTTTTTTTTATTGTAGCATTTACGACTGCCAACAAATTCTAAATATTTTATTAGAAGACAAAAATTGAAAAATTAATATGTCTCGGGCAGGATTCGAACTTGCATCTCCTACGGCTATCCGGGCCCTACCAACTACGCCACCGAAACGTTCATCATCATCATAATTTAAGAGCGTTGCTCTTGTCGGTGGAGTAGACGCCATTTTGTGCGGTCCTCGGCCATGCATTTTAGGTCCTGGTACGAGACGACATTGACCTTTTCTTTGAGTTGTTGCACAAAGTTTCTCCGAAGTCTGCCTCTCCCTCTCTTTCCTTCAATTTTTCCTTCTAGGATTGTCTTAAAGAACATATCGTGTCGAACCAGGTGGCCTATCATTTTGCCACGTCTATTCTCTATGGTTGTCATTATGGTTCTCTTCTCTCCCACACCACCGAAACGTTGCTCAAGTAATTTTTTCTCGTCTGATAAAATATTTGAGCATATTTCTTAATAAGTAGCTTGGTTCTTGCGTGTGGTCATTCCTATTTTTAAGCTTCAAATTTTCAATTTATGTAACGCTGTCCCTATTTTAGCACCTTCTCCTTTCTCGTGTTCTCGTGACTGAGTGTCGTGACATGAGGCCGTTGCTCTACGCACCAAAGCTCTCCTCTCCACACGGTTTCTGACTTCCGGACGCCTGCAGAGTTCCCTGACATTTAGCACCTTAGTCCCGGTTTTTTGGTAAGAAGTGCCGATGTTTGGTAAACTAGACCTGGCGATACTAAACTCACCTCACCACCGGCCAAACGTATCCGTCCGTACCCAGCCGATAGGCTACTTGATGACAGTTCAAATCAGCTTCTTTTTATGAAGTGTCAAAACGCTCCGAAAGTATGCAGTTTAGTATGAGTCCAATGATCGTACTCAACGTGCTGTTTTGGTAGCAAAGTATGGTTGACAAAAAAACAAATACACAAGTAGGAATTTCAAATATTATATATTTTACAAGTTATGAGATTTATATACATATTTATAATCACCTATCCAAACTATACTGAATAAACGACTAAAATTTGTTCAACAGAGTTGGGTGTCAGTCGTTCACGTCGATTGGAAAAAATCCATTTTAAATAGCTAAATGACCTTTCTACGTTAACAGAAGTCACAGGAAGGTAATTTAAGTCTCTAAAATATTGCACGCAATTTTTATTGATGCCCTCCGGCATATCTACCTCTTTGCCTTCAATCAGCTGTTGCACGACATTTACAGTACTGTAACCGGGGTTTTTCTTCAGGACATTTTTTAGTTTAAAATAAACTTCTTTACCCGTGGGATGTAATCTCAACTTTGACATTTTTTTTATCAGGTCGGAGACAATTTTTAATGAACTTTTAAGGTCTAGTTTTGGATCCTCCAGCATTTGAATGGATTGGGCGATAATGCTGAAGTTTGTGTCAACAAACAATAAGTCTGATTTTAAATTGCGATCACGAAATTTTTTTTTGGTTTTAAATCTAGAGGTAGAAGTATTTATTTTATATTTAAGAACAAAAGTGAATATTCAAATGTATTTGTTTTTTCTGCCAACCATACTCTGTGCTACGAAAAGTGCACGTTGATAACGATCACTGAGTATGACATACTAACTTGTGACGTCATGCTCAACATGGTGCCTGATTATTCGTTTTCGTCATTGTCAACGCGATGGTGGCACGAAAATAAGTTTGATTGATTTTATCCGGGCAGTTTTGAAAGCGTTATTTGCTGGTTATAGTTTAGTAATTTATTTTGATTGTTGTCCCTATTATTCCGTAGAAATGTCTCTGGCGAACCACTGCCCGTTCATTAGACTGTGCCCGTGCTTTCATCCTGCTTTTTACTTTAAACTGCACTCGCGAATTGCTTCGGGTAAAATGTATGAGACTTAAACTGCGGTAATTTTGAGGTGTCTTTATTCGAGCAGCGCGTCCCAAGTGCCTCGACGCGCATGCCTCGAGGTGAGTAATCGTCTACTTTATGCTCGTTAATTATTGGGAGTAGGAAAGAGGTGTGTAATAGCAAGGACCATTAAAACAAGAGGCCTGTCATTCTCCATACAAAAAGCTGTTTCCCGATATTTACAACGCCATCTATGTATAAGCTTGGTATAGGTTGGTAGACTTATATTATTTACAATTATTCAACTTTGCAAGCGTGACACAGTATTTAAATGTTAGAATTTATTTATTATTAGCTGTTTACGAACTAATTGTTACTGTACTATGTTTATTTGTTCAATTATAACATCGTTAAATGTTTAGTTTTTAGCGCCATCTAGTTTTTGCCCGGATATCCCCTTGCGGTCGGGGTACGGTACGATCCAAAGTATGGAGAATGACAGTCCTCTTGTTTAAATGGTCCTTGGTAATAGGTTCTGCGCCTGCGTTTATAAATACCACATTTTTGTTTACGTTTAGTGTCTCTACTCTTTACAAGTCTACACTATTGTTTTTAGGGTTCTGTGTGTTCTTATAAGATCACTTTGTTGTTCATCTGTCCATCCGTCCGCCCGTCTGTCTATCCGTCTGTCAAGAAAATTTATCTGGGGAACGGTATCGAGATGAAAATAAAACCATATACTCAGGTCTACAGTCCCTTGAAGTTGTAAAACAAAAACAAATTTCTAGGTTAACGTAAAAAAAGATATGGCCTATTATGCCGCAAAAAACGTATATTTCAACACTCTCAAGGAAACCAAAATTTATAGGGTACTTTCCGTTGACGTAGAACTACGAAATTTGGCAAGTAATACCGTTTAATACACCACAACTATAGTGAAAAATCTGAAAACTATACATTTGTAATTAAATCATACAAAATATAGTCCTTATTTGAAGTATTTGTGTGTCAAATGGTACTGGAGGCTACACGGGTTTATTTGTTGTTAATATTTTGCTATATTTGACATTATTTATGGCAAATATGAGTTACGAGTGAACGAATGTCAGTGCTTTGAAACAGTTTAATCTTTCGGAAACTTATGTCCTCTTTTTTTTCGAACTAAATGCATTACTAAGGCATGCTCCATATTTTTATGGTACGGTTTTAAGGCATTAAATACGAATTAAATGTGAACTCCGTGTTCACACCCGTAATAACAAACTGACAGCTATCCTTCTGGATCCTACTCGACAGTGGCGCCAACTGGTGAACACAAAAACGATAGCCCTCATTGCCCATAGGTCGACAGGAAGAGATTCCCTAAACGAATTAGTTTGTTAGACCCTTATATCGTACTGTAGCCGTTTATTAATTTGTGTAATAGCGTTTACATACATACCCACCTACTTATCACAAAAACACATTTCAGATTAGGTAACAAACATTATACAACTAAGACAAACGACTTCATCTCCCACAGTTACAACTATTACTACATAGTTAATGTCGGAATAATCAGAACCATTACCTATCGCGTGATCGGTAAAAATAAGTATTTCCTAACTGATTACACGGTTTGTAACTGCAAATAAATTGCTACGATAATTCGTTTATGAGCACACATCACTTTGCAAGAAAAGCCTAGGGCCGATACAAATATTAGGACGATAGTTCTTTTTCAGTTTGCAGTCGTCGTAGGTACAGTTCTGACGACTGCTCACCAACTGCAAGCATTACAGCCGTGCAGCTAGATTGCAGTCGGTGTGCTGTTGTGAGGATTGCATGGAGACTGCAAGCGGAATGCGCAGTTGCTTTGCAGTTTCGATGCAATTATTCTGACTGCAAAATAACTGCATTCAAACCTCGATCGCATATTTACGTCCCACGCTTGCAGCTCGAGCCGGAAACATCGGGTTTTCTTTGTATTACCACCCTAGTTGTATAATGTACTATTATATTCTATAAATGAATAAGTAAAACACCTACTTAATGTACATGAATTCATTTATCTTAATTGCAAATTCAACAATTTTAAGCAACTGCAATCCAATGAAAAATGACAAAGATCAAGATCAAATCGGTCAGGGTCGATCGTCAGTAAATGTAAAAGGGGTTTGTAAGTATGTCTCTCACTTCGTATTTATGTTATGCACTTTAAACATATTGGATTGATCGCGATAAGCAGAGCTGACTGTGAAATATGTGAATTTATTATCGACAATAAATATACATTTTGCTCGTTTTAACGAGATCTGAATTTCATGATATTTACTCAATTTTTTTCGGTCCCATTTTTTATGTACGAAAATTGGTTCATATTGAATGATATTCGAAGCTGCAAGTAATATCGACTTAACTGGTTAAGAGTAAATTTATGGAAGCGAACATTTAAAATTAAATGGCTCAAACGGGACTCAAACCTGCATCTCAAGAGCTCTCCGCACCAACACAGGTGGCTTGCCAATTAGAGCCACCGAGCCCTCCGCTCGAGACACCAAATATTTCAATCTTACAAGCCGTCTTTCCATACATCTTTCTGGGAGGCCGAGCCATTTCAGTTTTCGATTTAACAATTACTAAAAAAACCCGACCGCGGTGCACTTTTAAAGTGCATAAAATCCGCCATTTTGTTTATTTTAACGAACTTCATACCCAGTGACACTCGCGCCATTAAGACGAATCTAATGATGTATCTTTTATCAAAATCGGTTGTGGCGTTGAGTCGTTACGAGCGGACATAGGAACGGACATACATTCATACATACAGGTCAAACACATAACCCTCCTTTGGTCTTTGCCGCAGTCGGGTAAAACATTTAGATTTCGTTAGAAGACGTTTCTGCTTCAATAATAACTAGCTGTCCTGGTGAACTTCGTTTTGCCTCAGAATATTTACAAAAAAAAAAAAATTTTAGATGTTTTAATAGTTATTCGGCTATTCGGGGCGGAGACAACCCCAAGAAATCAAAGATCATAAAAATCGGTCTACCCGTTCTTGAGTTATAAATGGTGTAACTAACACGACTTTGTTTTATGTTTTATATTGATTCATTGGCGAATGGGCCAGAGTACATAGTCTTATAATGAGACCTGGCGTAAACGAGCTCATTTTCAATAGGTATTGGGTAAGATACTGTAACCATTTGAGAAAAGCCGAGACACCTTCATAACCCTCACACTAACACATGGGTTGCACACCACACCACTACATCGAAAGTTCTTTTATAAAAATCGCACATAGGCATGCGTACTCAAGATTGGTAAAAGTACTTCACAGACAGAGTAGCAAGCCATTTTCACCTGCAGACATAACCACAGGCGTCCTCTCAAAGCACGTAAAAGCAGACACCCTACGCACGCCATTACGATCGCGTTTTGATTCTGCGAGTGCGGCGAGACTGAAGTGCATAGCCACCCTACGCTACTTTTATTCTAAAACGACATATGTGTTGGATCCTCACGCGTTTTTACGACTTTTTGCTGGTGCGTGATAGAACAGTTGAGTGCGACTTCTGAATCTTATGTATGCAGATGTAAAAATCCTTCTTTCTTTGTAATAGAGTCTTGTTTTGCCTAATCCGCCAGTATTGGATAGTATGCAGTGTAGCAGCACCCTAGTTTGGTGTGTCGTAGACAGGTTATAGTGACATTTTTATTGCCGTGTTTATGTAAGGGAAGGATATTATTTATTGTGTTGTTTTGACTGCGATTTGCGAGTGTTTTTCTACTTAGCTGGCGGTTTTTAAATTAGCTAGTAACTTATAAATAGCTCAAACGGAAAGAACACAGACTATAAAATATTAATAATTTTCGATAATGTATATTTTTCCAACTCATTATCCAAAAATTCGGAAGGCATTGCCGACATGTTATATTCTTCTATGGCCTTCCCTCGTTATTGAGGATTGTGACCAACTGTAATGCCAACATAACGCGGTCAAGGGCCATATGGGCTGCCCTCTGCATGGTATCACAAGCATTCTTCATCAGATTAAGCTCGTGTCAGGATTCATACATTTTCCATTTTATTTCGTGGTATTTGAACAATTAAACGGCGACTTGACGGCGACTGAAGTTGACGGCGAGCAAAGGTCCCTGGCCCTTCTTTTTAATGAATTCGGGTATTTTCTATACAATTGTTCATACAAAATGACCCGAATTCATTGTCCGTGAGTGTATTTCGACATAATTCTGTGGGATAGACAGCTTAGGGCGTCGTTGGCAGAGCTCGGACACCGGTATTGTCTCCATACAAAAATACCGGTATTTTTTCCGTTCTTTAAATAAATACCGTAAGGTCGGGGTACTTTGGCCAAATCTCGGGTAACTTTGCCCACCTTGTAAATCACATATCTCAAATCTATAAGGCCTGATAATAAATATAAAAACATGGACGGTTAGTTAAAACTAACCACATGGCAATGTGCCGTAATTTAAATGCAATAATAAAACCTGAACCGAGTTAATTTATATGGCCAAAGTTACCCCCCCAGGGCGAAAGTAACCCGACGTTACGGTAAAATAAATAAATAAATATTAGGGGACAATCTTACACAAATCGAACTAGCCCCATAGTAAGCTCAATAAGGCTTGTGCTATGGATACTAGTAGACGATATATCTTTTATTATTCTTTGGTTTATTATTTCATTTTTCGATCGGACAATTTACCCTTTGATGGTAAGTTTAAAAAAATGGTTACATGTACGACTTTCGCTGGCTCAACACTCCCATGCCGTATTCTATTTTTTTTAAGCCTGACAAACTTGCAAGTCAAGTTGTTGCAAAAAAAAGCATAAAAGAATTCAAAATATTGGGCTATTTCGGGGTTTTTGCAAAATACCGGTTCCGAGCCCTGCTCGTTGGCACTGACTACGGAACCCTAAAAACCTAGAACCGTTTGCAGGTGTTACCGCTATATCTTTAAGACAAACACATTGTCTGTCTGTTATATATCACAGCTATCTGCGAAAAGTGGTCCTCGTTAAATAACGCCCTGTATACGGCGAGTTATTTCTCGCCTCGTGGAATAACTCACGCTGTATAACGATTAAGGTGTTTACTAAAGGATTTACTGGTTGTGTTCGGTGTAAATTATGAATTTATGCTTTTTGGTATAATGCTAGGTTTTCACGAGCTTAGTACTTATCATTACCCGACTGCGGCGAAGCCCAAAGGAGGGTTATGTGTTTGACCTGTATGTATGTATGTATGTATGTCCGTTCCTATGTCCGCTCGTAACTAACTACTCAACGGCACAACCGATTTTGATAAATGATACATCATTAGATTCGTCTTGATGGCACGAGTGTGGCATGAAGTTCGTTAAAATAAACAAAATAGCGGATTTTATGCACTTTTAAAGTACACCGTGGTCGGTTTTTTTTTAGTAAAAATATTTAGTTATTCGTGTTTATGATTAGGGATTTATCTGCAGAGTGACAAGTGACAAGTACTCGTTTACACAGGGTTGTAAGGAAATGGTATTTGTAAAAGATTTCGACATGGATTACCGCCACCGACTTTTTAAACAATATCTAATATTCATAGTAATGAAACAAATTAAACGTTTAAGGCCCGGTAGGACCTGGCTCGCATTTCACATACAACTAGGGTCGGGCGGAACGCAGATTATTGCAGATTATCTTCGATTTCTAACATAAAAGTATACGTTATCAACCCAAACATGAGAGGATGCCCTGCATGACTGTGAAATCATGATTGTCAGGTATTAATTTTGTCAGAAAAGGTAACTGGTAATGAACAAAATGAAAAAAATACTTTATGTTATAGTGTTTTCGCGCTACTTTTCTATCGAGCGAAGTGTTCGCTATCGTGTTCTAAGTGAGAGGAAGCCCTAGATACAGTTCTGAATATTATTATATATGTTTTACAGTGACCTACGAGTCAAATAAGTGCTCTAAAAATGATTTGGAAACTAGGCTTCCGCGCCCGATTCTCGTCTTACCTCGGCTTAAGTTATTATTACTATGAGTGATAATCGCGGAAACCGAAGACAATATTATCTAATATTATTTCATCGACAATGAAAGAAGATAAGGTATATTTGGCACATAAACAGCATCAATGCCACAGCCTGGACGAACGGAGTTCTGTGTTTTTTTCTTTGCCTGTTCTGCCTGATGGTAATCATTCACCATAGCTTATGACTGTTCACACTGAACGACAAGTGACAAGTATTCGTAGATTTTTAGTTGGGGGTAGGCACTCGCCGCTTAGTAAACAGGGTCAGCTTTTAATCACTTAGACTTGCAGTTTGTACTAATACAATATGTTTACACATATGTGACAAGTGAAAGTTACAAGAACTAAAGTGACTAGTACCTAAGCTCGTGTAAGCCCAGCATAATGGCGGAGGGTCTTAGATCTGGGCTTAGTGGTAGTTTATTCAAATTATTGAAATTGGAAGTATTTTGACGACCGCTTTAGCTTAGTTGGTAGTGACCCTGCCTACGAAGCAAGAGGTCCTGGGTTCGAATCCCGGTAAGGGCATTTATTTGTGTGATGAGCACGAATATTTGTTCCTGAGTCATGGTTGTTTTCTATGTATTTAAGTATTTGTATATATTAAATATATCGTCGTCTAGTATCCATAACACAAGCCTTATTGAGCTTACTATGGGGCTAGTTCGATTTGTGTAAGATTGTCCCCTAATATTTATTTATTATTTATTTATTTATTTCATAAAGATATGTGCGTACGGCATAGTTTGTGATTGGGTAAGGTAAATAAATTATACGCATGTACAGGCACATTTGCATATCGACAGTGGAAATTTCAAATGTCGTAAGGGACATTTTGTCGTAAGTACATTAAATATACCATTGGAATCAGTATTTTTTTCTATTGATTTGTTCTATTGAAATTGTGATAACCCTTCAAATGAAAAAAGTTAGGAGATAAATAAATTTCCTAAAATTCCTAAAACTACCTAAAATACCTAACTTCCTAAAATTTAGAGTTGACCCATACAACATAGTGGCTCAGTATGTTGTATGCGTCAATTTAGTATATAAATTTATATCTTCATATATTTTTATGGTTACTTACTTCATTAACCTGGAAACCATAACTATGACTTACAGCAGAAATTCGCAATGTACAATACCGTTTTGTTAGTTACGACAATATGATAATATTTTTAATTTACTTTACTACACAGCAATTCAAAGTGTAAGGAAAATACAGAATATAAAACAGAGAATACATATAGACCAACGCTCGTAATTTTATTGTTGTCTATTGTTGATGATTATGCGTTTAAAATAAATAGATTTAATGTAATGAAAGATAAAAAAGTGTCAGCTATAGCTTGGCAACTTTGTTGGTGACACTCACTCACAAAAAGCACACATGTGAGTGTCACCAACGAAGTGGCCAAGCTATAGTTACGTATCTTCTTATAAAATTCCTAACTCGAACACTTGAACAGTCTCTGAAAAATGATAACTTACAGTCTAAACCAAGGACCTTAAAATAAATAGCCGGACGTAGCCTCGCTAGCAAAGAACTGAAGCACCTCTAGTCCGCCGGTTTCTTTAACGCTGGTTGGACAAGTCAATATGTGCGTGCTGCGGGTAAAAGAAAAAAACCTGTTGATGTGTGCGTGCGGCTCGTAAATACAAAGCAACCGGCCCACTACAAATGCTTCAGTTATCTGTTGGCAAGGCTCCACCCGGCTATTTATTTTAAGGTCCTTGGTCTAAATTTTCTACACGCGTAGAACTAAATCCATACGGTTAAGTTAATTTCGCCAAGAATACTTTTTCTTAACAAAAATCAATAATACACAATCACAACACAACTGAACGAAGGCAATGAATCCTACAAACTGTCACTTTGTCAAAGTGTCATGAAAACATCAAAGATATACCACAGACAGAAATAGCACCGCATTGCAAAAACATCTATAAATCAATAAAAACGCTGTTCTAGTCATTCCAAATTCAAGCACGTCCACTTATCTTTTTGCGGCAACTCGTTTGACAGTTGATTGAGACGACCTGTCAATGGCTGGACAAGTTTTTACCTTCCATAAGCCGGTAGCGGTTGACGAAACGCGGCGTTTTTTCGCAAGAGCACTAGCTGTTTTTATTAGCTTTATAATAGATTGAACTATAATTTTCAACCGGATTAATAAAACATTGCCTGTTTATTGAAAGTTTTTTTATATCTTGGTTTGCATAAATTTCTCTCGGATATGTGTGGGTAATAAATCCGGCAAAGTGCGAATCAGATTAGTTCACGAAGGGTTCCATAGCACCGTCAAGTAAAAATAGCCAAAAAATATAACGGTTTTGCTAACTGGCACCATTTTTTTTAAATTTGCAAAAATCGTAACACATACAGTTTATTTGCTCCTACTAACCGCCATGTACAGTTTATCTTGAACTATTCAAGCATCTACTTACGAGTTTGTACGGCACCCTCGGTGCGCGAGTTCGACTCGCACTTGACCGGTTTTTTTACCTCTGCCGACTTAGAGTAGACGCTCTATAACACGTACATTTCTGACCTTAGGAGAGTACCCCGCAATTGCTACCCACTTGTAAAATGGGTCAAGAATAAAATTACTCCACTCGTTATAGCGACCTTCTTAGTGTGAAAAAGAAATCTCATCCCGGTTCTCGTATTTAAGGATTCTGAAGATTCGTGACCTTGAATAGATAATTAAAAGGAGCGAACATAAATAAAATTCAGGCTTTGTGAATGAATGGTGCTTCAAACAATGCTTATGCCCTCAAGACACGGTCCTCGAGGTGACAAAGGGGGAGGGATTAGGGTTGTCGAAGAAAAAAACACGTTTAGCGTTTTATAGGATAAGAGCTTGGGTCATTTGAGATGCATCTATAATGAGGTTGCATGGACTTAAAGTGATCATCATCATCAGCCTGTATCAGTCCACTGCTGGACATAGGCCTCTCCCATGGCACGCCACTGAGCTCGATCTTCAGCTCTTCTCCTCCAGTCACCACCTACATACAACTGCCCTTCGAATGTCGTTACTCAACCTTATTACAGGGCGCCCTACACTACGTTTTCCGATTCATGGCCTCCACTCTAGAGCTCGTTTGCCCCAGTGGTCATCGGCTCTAAGACAGATATGCCCAGCCCACTGCCACTTGAGGTAGCTGATTTGCTGAGCTATGTCGGTAATTTTGCTAAAGTGATACAGTAAGCCTGAGAGACTATGACATAATGAGTCTTGGAGAGAGATTGGGAGGGATTACGCTTGGAGTTTCTCGACGGAATTGAATAACAGAATATCAGAAATGAAGCGATACATAGAAGGACCAAAAGTAACCGCCAATAGGTCGAAGAATTCCAAAACTTAATTGGTAATTGCCACTTAAGCCATGAGTTCATAGAACAGACGGCCGCTGGAGTCGACGAGTTCTTGAGTGGTGACCACTCACCAGGAGATATAGCGTTGGCTCCACAAGGCGGAATGATGACCTGGTGAAATTGCTGAAGTTCGGTAGATATGGGCGGCACAGGACCGGTCATGATGCCGTTCTTTGCGGGAGGCCTATGTCCAGAAGTAGCCGTATTTTGATGCAAACGTCGGTGTCTAAAATTAAGCATATACCAGTGGCGTGGCGTTGAAGGAATCCTTGGTCAAGCCGGAGCAGCTCTGGCTTCAATTTTCTTTAAGAGCACTAGAATTAAGTGCTGAAATGCCTAATATAAAGCATCCAATGGGAATCGAGTTCTATGGAAGCCACGCCACTGGCACACTGGTATATACGTGAAATAATCAGTTAAAATTGTTTTCTTAGGTACAATGAGTGCTAATCGCGGAAACGCGTGGTTTATGGCGTGTAGATTTACACATTTGTGAAAGAGGCAACCCTGCAGCTGGGCACCCCCTCTTCCTGGTGTCATTACTTTGTCAAAGGTCCTCGCCTCACGCGTGCCACTGTACCTCCATACGTGCGCTATGTTTCTACGCCGACTGTACTTCAAAAGCATTGCGGTTATTTGGATTACGTTTATTTTGCTTTATCAACATTTTGTGTACGATTTATATTATAAGTATGCCCCACTGAAGGGGGGCACTTACTGGGTACGTTACTACTACTTGTACAAGCGACTGTCGGAAGCACTTACTTAACTTTGACGAGCGCACTGATCGGCTGCGGTCAAATGCGCCTGCTGCACTGTGCACTGATGACCAAACTGCCATTACGCTATCAAACCAAGTGTGACTGGCTTACAGTTAATCTAGGCAGTTAGTGCAGTTACGTTAATATTGGTTCACGTGGTTACTGAGTTAGGTTAATATCGGTACACATGGGTGCTAATTACGGACCAATGAATAAGATATTGGGATATAATAGTACTGCAATTTATAAGGATTGTTATTGTTAAGTCCGCGTTTCCGATCGGCTTAAGACTTTTCATATGACAACACCTCGTAGCTGTCAGTTTGACGGGCTGTCATTTCGCATTTAAACGAGGCAAGAATTCGTATGCTAGTTTCATTACATTGCGGGCTAGCTAGGTACGATGAGTTCAATCGATCGATAAAACGCCGCAATGATATGAAACTCGCATACCTACAACTTCTCGTACCGTCTAAATGGGGCTTAACTTTTGGAACGAATTGAGGCCGCTTGCAGACAGTTTTTGTACCCATGGTTTAATTCGAATTTGGAGTAATTTCTTGGAGCCCTGTAATGTTGAGTGATAAAATCCCCCTTTTGTACGTGCTAATGCACGAAGTGTTGGAATCCTGGCGAATTGTTTCACGTGTGCGACGTCTGCAGCGACGGAACCGGCCGCGGAACTTGGAGCTGGTCTTCTGGCGGTAACTTTGACATTCTGAGTATTCTGACTGACTTCTGACGATAGACCCTGCCCGTGTTGACACGGGAAAGTTGCCGGCGAACTCGGGTGAGTCAGAATTTGAACTTTTACTTTTAAACCTTGTAGATATTAAGTTAATATTGTCTTCGCTTTCCGCGATTATCACTCATAGTAATAAAACAACTTAAACTGATTAAATCGCGTATATTACTACATCTTAAATCCCGACGTTCCGTAACCCTTTTCAGCGTTCGTGGTCTACCCGCGACCACGCGTATACGCGATTTAATCCGTTTGTTTTATTACTATGAGATATTAAGTTTTTAAGAGTTCCCGTATCGGAATACTAATTCAGTGTTTGGCACAAGCCGAATGTTGAACAGTAATTGTATTTAATAAGTTAGTACCTAACATAACATTATAAGCCTCAAAGCCTTATCACAGTTGCGATTTGCGAGCGAGCTGCGGGTGAGTTCGTCGCGAGTTCGCTGCGACTGGTTTTAGGATGCGTTTCCACTAGAGGTGTGCGAGGTAGCTAAGCGGCGTGCGAAGAAAAAATCCACGAATTAACGTGCCTATAGTTCGTACCGGATAACAATAGACTCTAGAGGGACACAGAAGAAGAGATTCGAAACATTTTCTGTAAAGTTTCACTTCTTCTTCTTCGCGATGGTCGAGTGACAACACACGCTAGAGCAAACGCCTTTTCCACTGCCCCGCAGAATCACTCATATTGAATGTTACAAATAACTATTCACCAAATACTTAGGAATGACAAACTATAACAGAAACAGTATACAATTAAATAAAAAAAACATACAAATTCGATATAACTATTTGATAGTACAATATAATAATGACAGCTCTGAGCTGTCTCGTATTATTGAGTGTTGCTTATCTCTGGCTCTTTGAGTATTTTATAAGAATACTTTTTTATTTTCAGCCAACCAAAAAGTGTGGACATCATCAATATTTTATTTTTGAGCGTCTACTTTAGAAATGTCAACCTAAAACCGGCACTATAAAGAACCTTTTTTTTCTTCTGTCTATTCCTATACGAAACAGACTGTAGCCTCACTAAGCGCGGCCCGGCATTGGTGTAATTTTTCCTCGCACACCGCTTAGCTACCTCGCACAGCTCCGGTTTAAACGCAGCCTTATATGGACTCGCCCGCAGCTTGCCCGCAAATAGCACGTGTGATAAGACCCTCAGGCCGAACCATAATCCCTATGATAGTTGATTCGCTCCCTTGGGATCTGACTTCCCTAAGGATAATATTGACTAGAATAGTGGTTCCGAACATGGGGGTAATTACCCCTTTAGGGGTAAAATGAAGTTTTCTCATGGGTAATACTCATATTAAGTCGTTTTTCTTTGAGTACTTTCATATACTTGTCTGTATTACCTATTTTTGGAGGGGTAACGATACAAATCTAGAGGGGGCCTGTGGGTGTGGTGTGAATAAAGGTTGGGAACCACTGGACTAGAATAACGCAAGCAAAGCCGCGGGTACTAATATGCTTGCTAGTACATTCATATTAAGTGTACCTACGTTGTTCGTAGATTGTAGTAACATTAGAATTCCTTAAGTCTAAGGATATACGTACTGTTTTTCCATGATCTGTTGCCTCAATCTCATCCAGGATGTAAATCACAAAATTACCTACACTTACAGGATTCTCAGAGAACACCGCGGATAAAGTAATCGTGTGTTTACATACAGTTAAATAACTCAACTAACGTCTTCACGGAATTAGCTACTTATTGAGTTATGCACTCTTAAGAATCGTGTTGAACGTGTTGCGTTTTCTCTCGCCACAATATAGGTACCTATGGCATCATGTTTGAATCGTCCCGATTACTATAATACTGGTTTTGTTATTAAATAACTTTAAACAATTATGAGAGCTATGGTAGCTGAGAGGTTCGGATACGCGCCTTTCAAGGCCTTTATACCTAACAATATTATGCGAATTTCAGGTATGCCTAATCAATCGGTATGCCAGTTAACTTGTTTGCGTTTTTATTATTATGCCATTTAAGCAGTATGCTCAATCACCGTATGCCTAAACTGTTATGCATTTTCATAATAGTATTTTTAAATTATATGCCTAATAAGGGACACCGCTTGGTTACAAAATGTCCAAATATGTAAAACGTCTTAGTTGCAAAACGACTAAATTGTACGAATAATGAATAGTTTATTCAATCTATCCTGAATAAATGGATTTAAAAAAGATAGATTCGTTATCTATGTAATTTGATAAATGATCTATCATTGGAAGCATAAAGTAAGGATAAGGATTTTGAAATACTGGTGAGGTAATAATGAAATTATGTATAGTCGTTATGCAACCTAGACGTTCTACAGCATTGGTCGTTTGATCATCTGGCCCATTGGCCCATAAAAACTTTATAATGTTAAGAGGAAACAGGAGGGCAGTTTTTCCTTACAAACGTAGTCCCCTGTTTCCTCCCTGGATAATGCCAGTAGAGCAATAATTTTTTGTCAAAAAATCTATGGCTACTATTGATATGTTCCTATGTTTTCCTTTTTACGATAAATTGATTCTCAAAAGAAATATTAACCTTCAAAAACCTAAAAAAATGCCAGATTTTCCGCTGTGTTCACAAATTTGACTAGATTATTAAAAAAAAGGAAAACATAGAAACACGGCCAAAGCCTTTCTTAAATGTTTAATGAAAAATTTTAAAATTGGTTAAATAGGTTAAGTTTTGGGGAAGAAATCAGGGGACCACGAAACGTTGTTTTCATGAAATTTTAAAAGGTATTTTCGGTCCAAGTTGCAGTTGTCTCTATCGCGCTCTGCGCGGGAGAGGCGGGCAGTGCGGGACAGCGACACATTTTACAAATACCTAATTTTCAATTCTCTCCACCTTACTGTTTCCTCTTAAGACGTTTTACCACCAATCCCTTTCATCTACTATGATGAAATATTGCAATGAGGACATTATACACATTGAGACATCTCTCTACCTGGACAATATAAAACTAAGGCGTTTCGCTTACTACGCCTAATACAACCTGTAGGCAAATGATGCTACGCTTTGTCACGCGATAAATAAATGATAAAGCATCCGTTACGTACTGACAAATATGTGTGTGAGCGTGACAGATGCTTTTTCATTTATTTATTGAGCTACAAAGTGTAGCATCATAAGCTTACTGGACCTCCTGAACCGAACCCATTTAGACTGATGTTAAACATAACAAACGCGACTCGAATCAACTGTACTTGTTTTTAAAAACCCGTTTATTTGTTATTTATTTGTCCAGAACTAATTCGAATAATGCCTATCTCTGTGCAAGGGCCATAAACGTAGACCCATGACTGGCAATGATTGATTGATTTGCACTCCGTTACAGAGGCGCCGTTTATCTTGCAATGACATGTGTTGTGATGAGGTTTCTCACGGTGTAGCATACCGAGTATATAACGTGCCAAGAATTAGCTGTGGATCAAGGACCATTAAAACAAGAGGACTGTCATCCTCCATACTTTGGATCGTGCCCCGACCGCAAGGGGATATCCGGGCAAAAACTAGATGGCGCTAAAAAACTAAACATTTAACGATGTTATAATTGAACATATAAACATAGTACAGTAACAATTCGTTCGTAAACAGCTAATCCCACTAATATTATAAATGCGAAAGTTTGTGAAGATGTTTGGATGTTTGGATATTTGGATGTTTGGATGTTTGGATGTTTGTTACCTTATAATGGGGTAACAACTGGATGGATCAAGCTGAAATGTGGCATGCAAGTAGACCCAGTCCTGGATTGAAACATAGGATACATTGTATCCCGTTAAAGAGTTCCTTTGGGACGATAACGGGAACAACGCGGGCGAAGCCGCGGGAAAATGCTAGTAATAAATAAATTCTAACATTCAAATACTGTGTCACGCTTGCAAAGTTGAATAATTGTAAATAATATAATACCAAGATTAGGAACAGCTTTTTGTATGGAGAATGACAGTCCTCTTGTTTTAATGGTCCTTGCTGTGGATCTATGTGGGCAAGGTTAATAGAAAGCTTGAAACGCACCCTAATTTTTGAGACCCGTCAAATTCAAGCCCTTAATTGTCTGTAATGATCATAAATATCTACAGTAAAATAAATACAACCTAATTTATTGCAAATTTAATTTAATTATAGTTCATTTGTGCCAAAATAACTGTGCCAAATGTCCCCGCGTTTTCGAGATAAAAATCAAAAGTCTGTTAGAAGTGATATTTGAATTACATTCTTGCTAACTCACCACTCAGATGGGATTTTTAGTGCCTTGCCAGCTCCTATACCTGTTTTGCAGAACGATAAAAAAGCCGAAGCTTATACTTTAACATAAATATCATAATAAGCTGTTTGATCGATCAGCTTCTTTTTATGAAGCGTCAAAATCCTCAGAAAATATGAAATTTAGTATGAAATACTGATTTGTGACGTCCTTATTTTTGTCGCTTTAAAATCGTTAATGGCACGAAAATGCGTAAGTATAAAGGATTTTATCCGAGCTGTTTTGGAAACGTAATTTAATGGTCGTGGAGTTAATTAATTTTAATTTGATAGTTGTCAAATACCCTATTCATAAACCACACACAAGTTCAATGCATGTAGTAGAAATAATGTAACGATATGTAGAAAGCTGTTCCCATGGGCATTGCAAAAGGGTATCATTATACAGGATGTCCCTAAAACCAACGTGCATACGAAAAGGGCTGATAGACCAAGTCATAAGATACCAGATTAAGTAAAGACCTCAGTAAAAATCTCTTAGTTTTCGAGAGGTTGACGATTACGTTAAGTTTGCGCCTTAAAGAACATAATAAGTACCAATTAATTTTGAAATAAAATATAATTATCTCAAAAACTATTACAGTATTAAGTAAATGTTACACCATTTTAGAAACTACAATAAATGCGCAATTTTTGTACGTCGTGTGTCAAGTTGTGTTGGTACCTTTTTTTTATTACCCTCGTTCAAAATCAGTGGTGTAATTTGTAAAATCTGAAAAATATTTTTTGCTATTCTACTGTGTCCACAGCACGAAGAAATTAACAAAAATTGAAATATCATTCAATAGCATACTTATTTGGCAACCTATAACAGAAAACAGATTTGAAAAATATTTGATATTTTAGTTATCACATTCAAAACACCGAGTCTGGGTATCTCTTAATACGAATTTTGCACTAACGTCAAATCTCGAAAATTAAGAGATTCTTACTAAGGTCAAATTTATTTAATCTGGTGTCTCAAGAGCTAGTCTATTAGCCCTTTTCGTATGTACGTTTATTTTAGGGACACCCTGTAGAAGCACAAGACGGGACAACATTAGCCGTTTATTCATCCCATTTGCATGCCGTCTTGCCCCCGACCCGTGGGTTCGCGATAGGTAGGGGGGCTATCTTCTTGCTCTTATGTTCAGGGTTCCGTTAATTATACCTTAAGAACCCCCGCAGACTACAGACTTTTTATCGGCTGATAGTTTAACCGGGCTGTGAATACCAAATCGGTGTAATGTGCGTACTTTCATACATGTTCATAGAGATTAACAGCCGGATTAAACTATCGGCCGATAAAAAGTCTGTCGTCTGCATGGACTCTAAATGGAGGGAGAGCTAACGCTGCCTCAGATTAGTTTCAAGTTAGTGACACGTTTGTATTCAGGGTACCCTTCGTCACATGAGCCAAAATATAGTCATTTTAGCGATCTCCCGTTCTATTACTATTTATTATATAAAAAAACCCGCACAGAATTGTAGTACCTCCCACCTGTGACCCCATTAGTACGAATCCCAACCTCATCATCATCATCCGCCTATATACGTCTCTCCCACTGCTGGGCACAGGCTTACTCTCATAGACGAGAGTGAATGGGCTGTAGTCCCCACGCTAGCCCACTGCGGATCAGAGACTTCACATACACCTTTGAATACAAGTCCTAACCTGTTGTGTCGAATTTACCAAAAAATCCTCATTTTGCACGAAACCCAAGCTTTACACTGACTCGCACTTGACCAAAACCTTATTTTTATAGCGGACAGCGCTTGGCGAATAGAGAAGAATAAAATGAAGGCAAATGGATTCTTTATAGGTCCACCTATTATGTTATTCCTCCCACTTGGGTCTAAAGCCTTCATAAATATACTTCGGAACCTATTGAAGAGCTTATGTGGGTGTTTAACAATATTGAATGAAATGAACCCTCTTTTTCAGTACATTGATAATATAACTCTTTAAATATAGACATGACAGTTAGATATAAGCTTTATGAAGTTTAAAACAGCCCGCAGCGCCGACTACAGACTTTTTACCGGCCGATAGTTTAGTCGGGCTGTTAATCAATATGAACATGTAATTGGTGTAATGTGCGCACTTTCATACATGTTAATACTAATTAACAGCCCGATTAAACTATCGGCTGATAAAAAGTTTGTAGTCTGCGAGCTGTCTAAAAATTAATTGAACATAGAAGTAAATGCACCATACTACCAGCTTGTTGTTGGTCTAATGATATCTGGAAGTCATCATCATTTGCCCTAGTCCCCATTCATTTGGGATCGGCGCAGCATGTCTTCTTCTTCCATCCATACCTCTCTATCACCCGTCATTTCACCATTTACATCCTTCCTAGCCATATCATCTCTCACACAATCCATCCACCTCTTCCTTGGAATCCTTCCTAATGATATCTGGACACAACAAGGAAATTAATTTCCTAATTAATTTTGGCCTAGCAAAATAGCGTGAAAGTGAAGAGGCATAATCAGCAGTGCATGTGGGTTGAAATGATGATGATCTTATAGTTGCTAATATTACTATGTTACTTTACTTTTGTTCGGTAACTTGGGGTAAAATAGAAAATTTTCTTTTATAGGGGTAAAAGCAAAAGGCAGGATTTCCCCAGTGAAAGAAAATAAAAATCACAAGTTTATTGATCTTGAGGTATATTCGGTGACCCCGAAGAAACTCCTGCGCACTTCTGGAAATGGAAACTCACACAAATGCAATAAAACTGAATAGACCAAAGCGTGCATTCATTACTAGTCTAAGAGCTAGCTAAATTTTAATTTTTCACCTTGCGTGAAGAGAACCATTGTTTTGGTTATTACTATCTTGAGATTTTACCGCCAACTTAAAGGTAATTAAGTTTTTAAGTACGGCCAATATAATTTTTAAGTTCATACATTTTCTAAACAGATGTTCAAGTTAGAATGCAAAAACTATTTTGACCTCGTCCGAATTTTGAAGCAGAGCCTATACTGCGAATGTTTTCGTACGAAGTTGTATCCTTCCGTCCCACTTACGCAAATATTCTACAACAAGAGAGTGATAAGGATGCCACGATATGAACTCGCACGAAACAATTCAGAGATTTCGGAGTATACAGGGTGACTTCTTTTACGTGATACAAGATAATTAAACCTCAATCTATCCATGATTTTGAACAACTTTTACTATGGGGTCAACTTTGTAAATGCAAAAAAAAAATCAACTGTTTCATAGGAAAGGCCATCAATAGGTAGACCAAAATGTATGAGAGAGTAGCATTTTTTTTGCAATTTACAAAGTTGACCCCATAGTAAAAGTTGTTCAAAATCATGGATAGATTGAGGTTTAATTATCTTGTATCACGAAAAAGAAGTCACCCGTAGAGACCCAGGAAAGGAGTAAAACAGCGAGGTCTCAGTTCGGGGCGGGTGAACCTAATCTGATCTTCCTGAATGTTGGTAGTTACAAGAGAAAGCCGTAAGGTGTCTTTTCGGAGACAACCACTCTAGTCATGGGCATTAAGCAGAGCGTTTCAACCGCCCTTTCCCGAGTGTAACTAAATATTCATAAATTCTATGAAAAATGTATAAACTTGTGAAGAATATAGATAAAATATTAGTGGTTCAAACGGTCCGCGGCCTTAACCTACCCTTAAGGCTTTAAAATAAAACCGCAGCTCTTAGCTCGAAGGCTGTCACGGGCGATCATATATTGTAATTAGGGCTAGTTGCGCGCATGCGCGCGTACTGATTGCAGTTAATTCATGCTATATTGTTGCAGGTACGTAACCGCGGGCGCAACACGCAGGATCCACGTGAGGTTGGACAAGGCAACTTTTTTTGTAGATCAAAGTAGTTATTAATATAAACATGTTTTGGAATCTGTGTCTCCCTGTTGGTTTGTCAGTTTGTTTGAGTGCGCATCTCGCTAAGGCGGATCTCACACTGCAGCGAAAATCGCGGCGACACGCGACTCAGCGATTTTCAACTTTGTATGTAGAATCACCGATTTGTATAGAAAAATCGCGGGGTGGCGCACACTGGCGCGTAAATCGCGGCGATTTCAGTGTGTTCTTCGCCTAAGCTATCGGGCCAATTTCCAAGAGATTTGCTGTACACGGCGTTTACTAAACGCGCAGTCGACGTGCATTTAGTAGCGCTGTCACTGTCACTTTTACACCGTATAAATAAATAGAGACAGCGCTAGAAAACGCGCGTCGACGACGCGTTTAGAATAAACCGTGTCCATAGGCCCTAATGTACGAGTGGCTCACTGCGCGATTTCACGCGGCGACTAGCACCAAATTTTACTCCTCCGGAGGAGCTTGACAAAAACCAGAAACAGCACGCGTTATGCGATAGAGAAAGACGATCGGATGCAGTACGTTCCATCCGGTAGTCAGACCCGAACGTCAGTTTTGTTAGGAAGAGAAATTTCGGCACTCTAAAAAAAAATTGGTTGCTCGTAACAAGATTGTGATAGTTATAATTATAATCAAGCATCTTGATTCCATACGAGCCTAACAAGACGTTAGATGCACCAACTAAGATGATTTGATTGTTTATCATAGTTCAATTAACCATGTTCTGATTTGATTCAACGAACAGTGATGTATAGGTAACTAATTAAACATGTTCGGATCGTACAAAGAAGAAAATAATGATAGAAACAAGGAATATATTTGTTAAAACTATCAAGATTCTAGATTGTTGTTTTAATCACTAATGAACTTGCCGTTTTAATTAATCAGCTTTCGTTGATATGTTTAGTATCTTGTTTGTTTTATTTAAGTTAACGCCAACAAAGAGAAAATCTCTTTTGGTTGGCTCAGATTTTCTAGAATGTGTACGTAGTACTCGAGTTCATTTACATCTACACATTGTTCCCGTAAACAAATATATCTGAACACGATCATAACCATATTGTCAGGAGCATAAAAGCGTGTTCAGATATTTTTGTTCTCTTATATGTGTAGATCTAAATGAACTCGACTGTACTATTATTTATTCTGCGCCTAAGGGATACTTTTCACTCGACGAGCGTGAAACTGAATAACTAAATGTTTTTACTAAAAAAACCCGACCACGGTGCACTTTAAAAGTGCATAAAATCCGCCATTTTGTTTATTTTAGCAAACTTCATACCCAGTGACCCTCGCGCCATCAAGAAGAATCTAATAATGTATCATTTATCAAAATCGGTTGTGCCGTTGAGTAGTTATGAGCGGACATAGGAACGGACATACATATATACAGGTCAAACATATAACCCTCCTTTGGGCTTCGTCGCAGTCGGGTAAAAATACATACATTTACCTTGTTTCACATTCCCGAACCGCGAACGAAATTACGGCCATTTTCTAGTCTCAAAATATTAGGAAATTAGATCTGTATCTGCCCTACTAGTTTGATGGCGACAGTTCACGATGAATGGTCACGATCTACTTCTCAGAGACGTAGATGATAAATTATTGTCAGGAAATGACATTTATAGAGGTCCGATTGACATTTTCTTTGCAATTGACGTATGACGTACGGCACATATGCGATGCGGTAACAGTACATTCACAATTTGGCCGTCAACTCGTCCCAAACATAATTTGACTCGTGTACTAGTAAGTTTGGCCTAATCTGCCGTCATAGAGGAGACCGAGTATGGTTGTTACCGCACAAATATCGATGTATTATCTCGATAGATAGAAGGAAATAGTTCGTCGTTTTTTATGGCAACCGAGCTTGTAAGGTGACGCCAAAAGTGTAATTTAGTGATGAAATACATAAATGTTCCATTTCATTTGGTGGTATTTGAACAATTTGGTAATGGTACCTTAATATTTGTGTGATGAGCCCGAGTATTTGTGCCTAAATCATGGATTTTTTATATCTAAGTATGTAGTTATCAATATAAATATGTATATCGTCGTCTAATACCCATAGTACAAGCATAGTTTGGGACCAGGTTGATTTATGCAAGATGTCAATGTCATCTACTAAAAAAATACATCAAGTAACCATCAAAGTCGAAGCGACGAGCGGACCGACATATTTTGACACCCATTTGCGAATTGTTATTACGAGTCAAATTATATTACAGACGAGATTGATAACGAATTGGTGAATTAGGGTAGGAGCGGTGGACGATTATCGTGATAGGCCACGCGACCACTTAACAGGACCTAGCGACTTCACAAAGATAAACGTAGCTTAAGGTGATTCTAGTCGATCGGATCTACAAACAAACGAAAAGAAGGTTAAAAATCCATTTTGACGACATCAAATGTGGTTGAAATTCGTTTTAAGATATACCTGAGTAGCGCAAAAGATGTATTTTAATTATACAGCTCTTTTAGCGTTCAAACATGAGGTATAACGGCTGTATTAAGTAGCTCTTATACATCTTGTGTGCTAGGGTGCCATCTATTTCGCAGATTTTTTTTTGTCCGAATCGAATTTTGCATAACAGACTTCGCATAATTTATTTTTGACGAATATTATTCTTGCAGAAAGTGTATTTGGCATAAACCACAATTTTCCGAATGATTGTTTGTCCGAAAGTTATAATAGCATAATATTGTCGTGGTCGAATTTTTTTACGAATATTTTTTTTTAACATATTTGTTATTTGGCATAATTTTGATAGTCCGAAAATTGGTCCGAAACCATGTCGTTTTATTTCAAGTTATGATATTCTTAACTCTAACAGTACCGTACTGCTGCCAGAAAATTAGGCAGGTTACTTCGGAACTGTGACCCCAACGAAAACGAAATACTGCTAGAAAAGTAGCTACTTCCTTACAAAATAAATAATTGACAGGAAAGGGGATTAGATTAGGTTAAAACATTTAAGCAACTAGAATTTTGCACGAGTTCTTAGCTATGGAAAAGCCAAAAAAGGGGGGACGGGGGGGCGGAGCCCCCCACGACGGGGGCTCGGGGGGCGAAGCCCCCCGCATGAAAAAAAAATTAGACAGAAAAAGTAGGTTAGGTTAGGTTTGAACTGCGTCCCCCAACAAAAACGAACTGCTGGCAGAAAAAGTAGGATAGGTTAAGTTAGGTTTGAACTGCATCCCCTAACAAAAACGAGCTGCTGACAGAAAAAGTAGGTTAGGTTAAGTTAGGTTTAGGTTAGGTTTGAACTGCATCTCCCAACAAAAACGAACTGCTGCCAGAAAAGTAGTTTAGGTTGAAAGTACTACAAACAAAATATAAATTCATAAATAGTTTACTTATTTTCAATTTATAAGTTACTAAAACAAAATATAAAAACAAACAACTGTATTATGCGTAGCTTGTATTCTGCATGTTCAGATTATGCTTACCTAATTTTATGCTTATTCGACAATCGGAATTCACATTTTATGCATAAATATATTTCGACGAAATAACGTTATGCGTATTAAATGTATGCGAAACTTGGTTATGCAACATTAGTATATGCCAATATAAAATTAGGCTTATACTGCTTCTGCGAAAAGGAATTATTACGAAAAAAAATATGCGTAAAATAGGCGACCCTGTGTGCTACTTAGGGGAGACCGGGTATGGTTGTCTCGCGGGTTGGTTGTCACAGCGGCCATAAAATAATACTAAACGAAGGAATAAGTGCATCGATTGGTGAAGTACGGAAGGATGTACAGCTCTTGCGATCTTTTAGCACCGATCGATGTACTTAATGTTTCGTTTAGTATTATTTTATGGCCGCTGTGACAACCAACCCGCGAGACAACCATACCCGGTCTCCCCTACTCGGGTAGCTTGGTAGGTTTTGTCGCTGGTTCGCTACTCACTTTGAGCAATCGGCAAAACTTCATGGTGGCCCTGGCCTAGCGTCCTGGTTCGATCCCAGGCGTTTCGGCCCCCACCTAGTCCGACCCACTCAAGGTGGACCGGGACTAGCGACCTGGCTCGATCCCAGGCGCCCCCGGCCCGCACCTAGTCCGACCCACTTAAGGTGGTCCGGCCAGCGACCTGGTTCGACCTCAGGGAACGCCACGACCCCCACCTGGTCTGTTTTTTGTAACAGTCAGTAAGACTTGCAAGTTTGTCAGGCTTAAAAAACGCCTAAGAACGTAGTGCTAGGAAAGTGTTAACTGTATTGCTATACCGTATCCATGACACCAGCATCCGTAAGAAGACATGCAGCCACATCACGTGGCTACCGGGCACCGGTTAGGTACCTATTTCTACTCGTTATACGTATGTACCTATCTATATGTAAAGCTTCACCAGATGAGCTTTGTCAAAAGGGCGTTCTTTCGGAGATTGAAATATCAAACTGCAATTTTACTATACCGTATCCATGACACCAGCATCCGTAAGAAGACGTGCAGTCGCATTATGTGGCTACCGGGTACCGGTCAGGTACGGGTGTATTTTCGCAGGCGTAATTTCTCTGGCCACCAATATTTAAAAGATTCCTCCTCATTAGACTGGCATTCGTTGGTTACTTGTTAGAACTTGACTGATTCTACATTGTGACGAAAAGTCCAATTCTAATAAAGCAGAATCTTCTCAATATTCGCCAATATGTCATGACAGCGAAATTACGTTTTTGAAAATACACCCGTACCTACTGTACTAGGTGCTCCCGCTGCACCGTATCATACCATGACTGTACTATGAACGTATCAAACACGGTATGACAAATGCCGGTCGGTGACGAAACGTTCTAGTGGGCATAGTCTCATACTTTTCAATACAAAGTATAATTTCTGCACTCTGGCCGGAAAGCGTCACCTTGCCTTGCGTCGCTTTGCGAAGACTGCTTTCTGGCTCTGTCGAACAGAAATAGTACATTACTGCAGAGGCCGGGAAGTGAGGGGTTGCCGGCCGAGTACATATAGCTGGCCGAGCGAAGCGAGGCCAGATAGTTACGAAGCTGGCAACCCCATTTCCCGCCGAGGTAGGTATGTATAGTGCTTTTCTCAAATATGCAATGAAATAAATAAACTTACTATAATAACCTTACTCAATATTTTATAACACAAACAACACAAACTTTCTGTCAGATGATGACATATTATATCCATAGACAATGCAAAAGCTGTTTCAGTTCACATTTTTACCGCGAATATTTAGATGAAATATTTTAAATGTGTATTCGTGTAGTTAAAATTGCAATTTAAAATTGTTTATAATGTGTTATTTGTTATGTTCATGTCAATTTGAAATAAATAAAACTGCAAAATATAGCAAACATCGTTTTGTTTTTTTAATGGTTGATTGCCGTGATGCTGTCTGTGGCCCAAATAAATGTGGAATGGAAATTAAAAAAAAATACATTGTATGAAATTCCATTACGTGCCAAGTGTCAAGCCGCACCGGAAACGAGGTACTTTGCGGCCTATTTTTAGGCACGTAGTGTCAACATTTCATGCCATGTTTGAGAAAAATAGTATACCTACAAACCTTGGCCAGTAAATAGGAAAGCCTTTACACATGTTTGTCGTGTTCCGCTTCGCCTCGGCCGACAATTACATGTGGTCTGAGACATTCCTTACTTTACTGGCCTCGGTATGTAATGTACTATTGTGTTGCCTGAAACGTTCATAGTACGGTCATGGTATGATACGGTGTAGTGAGCAGACACCTTTATACGCATGTAAAACTTCACCAGTATTTTATGAGGTTGTCAATAGGGCGCTCTCTTGCGCCAATGAGATTACGCGTCTCTAACATGTACGGGCGTTCTCATTGGTTGGCGCGTCGGCTATATTGTGCTAGCTGTGCTAGTCTATAATATTATACTCCATCTACTGTATCTACAATATGCGTAATACAGACTTATGGCCACCGTTTATCCTTGTCCGGCTTTCCTACATTCCAAACTTCATTTATGCGATAGAAATAGAAACAATATCTTTATTGTGAATATATAAATGGTGGTTGATAAAGTAACGACTAGATAAGGCATCTTTTCTTATGGCTACGTAGTTTATAGCGGCAACAGCTATTTGTCACTGAATGTTCTTGAACCAGAGATAACAATGACTTATGTGTACTTGTAACAATATGATACTTAAGCTGTTTGGTCTTGGGTAAAATTATGTCGCAGCAAATTCAGTAAATTTGTTGGGACATAATAAATAATCTTACTTTGCAGTGTTGTTGCTCAATTAGAAAATAAACTTGTGACAATGAATGACATTAGTTACGTAACATGTCTGAAAGTAATTTCTTTTTATACTAGAGACCAAGAGATCAGATAGGCTCCATGGAAACATTCCTTACTGAAACCCGAAAAAAACAACAATGTGAACCGCTAATTTTGTAAAATAACATTTTCATTTCGACTAACCGGGATCTTTCCAATAGTTAGTATACAAAAGTGGCGTGACGTCCACAGAACCCGATTCCCACCGGCTTACCTAATTTAAAGCATATAACCGGAGCGGAGATCTACAACTCCTGTAGAAAAAGTAATCCAAATCTGCTCCAGCTTTATTAAGAACTAGCATTTTGCCGCGGCTTCGCCCGCGTTGTTCCCGTTATTGTCCCAAAGGAACTCTTTACCGGGATATAATGTATCCTATGTTTCAATCCAGGACTTGGTCTACTTGCATGCCAAATTTCAGCTTGATCCATCCAGTTGTTACCCCGTTATAAGGTAACAAACATCCAAACATCTAAACATCTAAACATCCAAACATCTTCACAAACTTTCGCATTTATAATATTAGTGGGATGGGATATAGTTGACGTCACGCCACTGGTAAACAACAATCTAACTACTTAAATATTTTATTGAGGTAATAAGAGGATAGACAAAAACAAAAAGAGTGTAAAGTAACTAAAGCTAAATTAAAGTTAAATGTACTATAAAATAAATCTAGATAAAATTTCAATGAGCTAAAACTAAAATAAATCCAAAAATGGCCCCTGCGGCATTTTACCGAAGGTGCTGGCTCGTGGCTTCTCTTGGTCTGTTTGGTTTGACAACTCCTTAAACATTTTCATTTTACATCAGACCATCCACGCCACGGCCACGGACGATCTCTAATGCAAGACTGTGGGAGACGACTGCCCAAAACCCTATAGACAAGGAGATAATGCTGAGAAAATGGCGCTGGATAGGACATGTATTGTGGAGACCGGACAATCATTTGTCGAAGCAAGGGTTGACGTGGAAAGTTCCCGGGAAAAGAAAACCCGGTCGCCCTCGTACCACTTACAGGCAGCGCCGTATTAAGCCAGCGCGGGGCCTGTAGCATTTCTTCAAAGAGGCGCTACCAATTACACGAGGAGGGGTCCCCTTTTGCGAGTGGGCGCGGGGCCCCCCAATGTGCGGGGCCCGTAGCATTTGCTACTCTTGCTATATGGCTAATCCGGCACTGCTTAGAGGCGCACAGTAGAGAAGGAGGCTGCAACAACTGGCCTTGGATGGAAGGAGCTGGAGGAGGTCGCGCAGGATCGTGACATGTGGAAATCCCTTCTGAGAGCCCTATGTCCCTGATGAGGGATAAAAGGATAGCATCATCATCAAGGTAGACGTCAGAGTGCTTGCACTGACCCAATAGTTGTCATCTTCAATGTTAAGCCATTAGCAATAATTAATTACCAAGTTACTACATCCACCCCAGTAAACATTTTATATTAGGGGGACAATCTTACACAAATCGAACTAGCCCCATAGTAAGCTCAATAAGGCTTGTGTTATGGATACTAGACGACGATATATTTAATACATACAAATACTTAAATATATAGAAAACATCCATGACTCAGGAACAAATATTGGTGCTCATCACACAAATAAATGCCCTTACCGGGATTCGAACCCAGGACCTCTCGCTTCGTAGGCAGGGTCACTACCAACTAAGCTAAAGCGGTCGTCAAACATTACTAAAACATTGACAGGTTACAAAGAGCTCTCTTTTGTATGACCAGCTATCCCGGAATTACTATGCTTTTACTGTAACCGTGGTACAAAATCATAGCTCTTCACCCCAGCATAACAGTAATTTCCATCTAATTGAATCCTGCAGCTCGTGACTCGGTGGCGTGACCGACCACACGCCTGGCTCATCCATTATCTTTTAAATACGGTCCAATTGCACCATTCCCACCCAAACGCAGCAACGACCATCCGCCACGAACCGACTTACTGCGTTATAGGTGGGAGTTGTCGGAGTACACCGTTGTGGGTCACCAGTAATTGGCTGGCTATAATTAATTTCTCGACTGTGATGGAATTCGTGCTTGAAGACACTAAATTCTGGTGTAAATTAGATTAATTAACTGTAAAAAGTCCTGGTGTTTTCTTCGGCTTTCGTAAAGTAGTTATTGAGTACTTATTATGCACCGTGGGCCCAAGTAACACGACGAGCTTAATCCACATATTCAATTATAGCTTTATAGGACGAATAAATCAGTTAATATTATTCAGCACCTGTATGAAAGCGGGTTTTCACTGGGATTTCAATGGAAAAATGAGGTCACCGTAAATTGCCAAGAATAAGATTCCAACACTTCGTTCATTAGCACGCAAAAAAGGGCGATTCTATCACTTAAAACTACAGGAGTCCAACAAATTACTCCAAATTCGAATTAAACAAAGGGCACAAAACCCGTCTCGACGCGGCCCACATTCGTTCCAAAAAGTTAACAAGACAGTCGGTCAAACTGACAGGTGCTGTCATATGAAAACTTTCTTTACTTCTTCTTAACTTTGTCTTAAGTCGTTCGTAAACGTGGCGGACTTAACAGATATTATATTATCAATATATATTCTCAATTAAAAACATTTAAAATGTTCTAACACCTCTTAAATTTAAGCCGGGGTGGCAGTTACAAATATTATAAACAAAGTTAAAGTGCACAAGAAATACCTACGTGAAATCTACGTTCGTGATTTCCTCTTTCTTTTTAATTTAAAACCAATAGTGTTCTTTCAGAGCTCGCATAAATCTTACATCACAAAGCTTTGTGCAAAGTTTTCAAGGGAAATGCAACAATGTACAACAATTTTATAACAATGAAGCGCCATACTCGTCCGTACGGCGGGATCTTGTTTTGCTGACTTTCTAGGAAACATTACGACATTACCACTTCCTTTTTAGGGTTCCGTAGCCAAAATGGCAAAAACGGAACCCTTATAGTTTCGTCGTGTCCGTCCGTCTGTCTGTCCGTATGTCACAGGCATTTTACTCAAAAACTACATGATGGATATTGATGAAATTTGGAATATAGGTGTTTTGTATAAGCCGCTACTTAGTTTGGTAGTTAAACAACTAAAATAAATATTTTTAGGGGGGGCACTCCATACATGTTACAGAAGCTAAAAAAATTTTTTTTCAGCAAATATCAACGTGTGCTATATAGTTCGACAGCTCTTTAAAAAACACTATAAGGTTTCAAAGGAATGTTTTTGGTTAAGTGAATACATTTGGAAATAATCGCTCCGAAAGTTGCGTAAATTGTGTCCCCCCCCTCTATCTTCTAAACCGTGTGTCCGAAAAATATGACAAAAATCACGAAGATAACGCTTAATTAATACTTCCCACGAAAATTATTTTTAACAAGATGGAATTAACCGTTTTTGAGTTATTGCCGATAAACTGCGCTTCTCAACAAAAGGACGTAATTGCTATGAAGATACGCTCTTTTGTTGTTATACTTTTTTAACATCGTATTTTTTACCTTATAGTTACGGCTATGGAACCCTACACTAAGCATGGTCTGACATGCTCTTGGCCAGTTATTTTTAATTTGTACGTGTTTACGTGATTGTTGTAAATAATTAAAACAAAATTGGAAAAAATAATATATTACCAACCTCAAAGTCTTCAAACAAACCTATTCGGAGTATTCAATTGTTCGGAGAATACAATTTCTAATATTCGTGTGCAAAATTTCATGTTTACATCTAGTTAACGGCTTGTTATTCAGGGTAGAGTTAATGGCCCCATTAAGACGAGGCGAGAATTCGTAAACGAACTTTATTACATTGCTGGCTAGCTAGGTTCGATGAGTTCAGTCGATCGATCAAACGACGCAATGAAATGGAACTCGCATACGAATTCTCGCTAAATGAGGCTTTATTTTGTGTAGAATCGCGAATAGGAAGAAACAACAATGGCTTAAACCTAATATAATCCCTTTATTCGATATGTGCGAGAAATCCGTTAGCGGTAGCGTATGCTGTTTCAAAGTACACCGCGGTCGGGTGTTTTTTTTATAAAAATGTGGTTATTTTTGAGTATCAAGTATATATGTATTATATGTCACTTTGAGTTTTTGAAAAATCTTAGGTGTCTATTTCATGTTTCGCAATGGGTGTCAGTCAACTGTTAATTGACTCCCTTACAATAGTCAGAAAACCCATAAATTGTAGTCAAAAGGTACAAAAGATAATAAATGAAGTGCCCTTGGTACCGTTGGAGAATACGAACGGCCTTCTGTCTATTCATAGATATTATAATAAACAGATGCAAAGGAGGAATACCCTAACCTTAGCCATAACGTCTCATGTAAGTGACATTGTAATGTCTTAATGAGAGAATAAAGATCTTTAAACTGAATTTCTCGATTTTTTGTATTGCACTGTTCCTAATTTATTTTTCATCACACTTGCTCGAAAATGGTGTCATTACACGTAGGTTTTGCGGGCCGTAAATGACCTATTACGCCCTAGGGCGTAATGGTTTTCTTTTTAAATTTGAAACGCTGGTTCTGTTTTACTCTTATTTGTCATTTTCAAGGAAACGCCAACTTACTTTTTTAACTTTTATTACTGAAATATTTATTTAAAGAGAACTGTTATTGCAAATACATGTAAACACATATTTCTGTAACATTAATTAAATGTTTAAAAATAGTATTTCAGTATTTTGCAAATATAAAATTAACCATTTTTAGTCTTTACCGCTATGGTTTCCGAACGTGACTTAACGTTCGCATTGTCTATGGAATATGTCACTAATGTCACTGTCAGTTTTACAATTTTATTTAGGTTAAGTAAGGTTATTTTAATCAGATTTCCTCACAAGTGTGATGAAAAACATTGTGTGTGCCACGGGCGGTAAATGAATTACAAACTCGTGTTATTAAAGCCCTCGGCTTCGCCTCGGCCTTGTAACAAACACTCGTTTGTAATTCTTTACTTACCGCCCTTGATACACAATGTACTATTTCATCACACTTGCTCGAAAATTGTGTTATTACACGTGGGTTTTGCGGGCCGTAAATGACCTATTACGCCCTAGGGCGTAATGGTTTTCTTTTTAAATTTGAAACGCTGGTTCTGTTTTACTCTTATTTGGCATGTTCAAAGGAAACGCCAACTTACTTTTTTAACTTTTATTACTGAAATATTTATGTACAATGCAAGCATCGCACATTTCTCGCGTCAGCATTAAATATAATGAATTTACAATAATTGCTGTATCAACGATTACGCTACATATAAAATTATTAATTAGTTTACGTTTATACGTGCTCCTAGCTAGTACTCTTATACCTTGGTTATCAATAAATACATATACCGAAATCAGTGTTTCTATCAAGACTACAATCAACCATCAAGAATCAGATCAGTTCAGGTGTACGACCCGTACATCTTTTGGTCCTTCGAACCTTCGACAACAGGGTTGAGTGTTTAATTTTTTGTTCTTTATTTTTTGTACTTTATCTTCTGTTATTGCAAATGCTCTTATTTCTTTATCTGTTCTCTATGTTGTCTGTTCAAGTCGTCAGTTATTCTTCATCCGGAGGGCAGCTTAGGTATAAATAGGATCGTGACCTTCGACTCGAAATTGTTAGGTGACGCGGACCCGACCTGCCCCTTTTATTGAGGCTTTAATACAGCTATGTGACAGAAATAGCTGAATTGGGGTTATGATGATTGCTTCACTTGCTGTGGGACAATTTACCAGTAAAATTCGTATTCGTACTTCTTCGGTAACGTATGTCTTCCATTAAACGTCTAGTCTAGTCTAAGCAAGTATCAGGTCACGAGGAAGATCACTTGAGATGGACAAACCAACTTCAAACACGCATTCATCCCCCCTTTTACCTCTTTAGGAATTGATTTTGAGCATCCTTTCTTAGTGATTCTCCGCATTTTAAGAAACATATCCCAGATGTAATTCTGCATAAACCAGGTCTCCAAACTTTATTAGCAAAGGGCCACATTGCGCCTTAGGGCCTACGCTAGCTGACGCGGGTGCACGGAGCGGACGCACGCGGCGGGCGGGCAAAAATATGGCACCCGCGCCCGCTTCACTTAGCGCTGTTCATACAATTTCTTATTAGACGGGCGTCCGTTCCGGGTAATCCGCGTCAGCTAGCGGAGGCCCTTAGAAAGGCCCGCGCGGGCCACACGACATGGTCGACCACGGAGTTAAGTAATCTTTCTTGTCGGCCTTAGCATCTTTGGAGTATTTAATTGGAGAGCGAGCTCTCGCGGACCGGACCATGGGTTCGTCCGCGGGCCGGATCTGACCGGCTCGCGGGCCGGGTCCAGCCTGCGGGCCGTAGTTTGGAAACCTCTGGTCTAAACTAATGATTAGGCTATGCATTGCCAGTCAGGGAATCTCTTATTTACATATATATAGGTATAGATGACGTCTTTCTGAGTTTTGAGTGAGCTCGTTCCCAAAATACCGCATTCCTAAAATACCAGATTTTTAAAATGCCAGATTTTCGTATCATCGGATTCTCCGTATACCAGATTCCCAAAATAATACACCCAACAAAGTCATTTAGATCCTTGAGTAACTTACGATTTTATAATCTAGTGTAATGGGTATGTGGTAAAGATAGGAATCTGATAATAGAGAATCTGGTATTTTGAAAAATCTGGTATTTCAGGAATGCAATATTTTGGGCACGAGCGGAGGTTATTGAAATATTAGTATTAGTCACCTATAGATTCCCTTAACTATCCAACGCTCTAAATATCTCAAAGAACCTAAAACATCTATCATCATTATCTCTAATTAGGGGCCTACAGACCTTTTGATCCGTCGAAATCACTGGAAAAAGTTGGTATATAGATTTGCCGATCAAATTGCCAATTTGATTGTCCCGTCTGGGTGGACCTTAAACCTACGATGTAACAATAATTTTAATATCGATGAGAACGACACTGGCCAAACTGTGGCAACATTAATTTGTTCATATTTACTTGTCAATGTAGTCCGTAGGTCTGTGGATTTTACTTTAAAACTTCTGTCACTGCTCTTCAAAAGGTCGTATCTAATTAGTAAATCGATACCAGGATATGAGCTTTGCTTTAAGTAGGTATTTGTTACTTAGTGACTTTTGCTTGTCAGCAGACGTTATAATAGTAGGATTTCCTAAAGTCGAAATTTCATGCCGAACTCACCGTGAGCTTGCCGTGACAAATTTTGTATGAAAATACGCTCGCAACTCGCTCGCAAATCGCCAGTGTGATAAGGCCCAAAGAGTATGTCGCTGTGAAGGTTACTTGTTGAATTCCTTATAGAGAAATACTCGAGTACTCGAATCCCGCGTATTTCCAGCGAGTATTTCTGACAAGTACCTCGTGCTACGTAATAGGCAGCTCAAATAAATAACATCTTTTATGATAGCGATCTCGCGCTTGTAAATAGAAACGATACTGCCACAGTTAAAATATTAGGCTCAGGATTTTAACTTCAATACGATTAGCACAAGATGGTCGTGACATTTCTCCGCGGCACAGCATGTAACAACCAGTGAGAACGTGCGTAACATTGCGCCATGTCATCAGGGCCCCATTTCACGAAGCTAGAAGTTACAATTTTACAAGTCTAAAACTAGTAATATTGGTCAAACCAACCAATGGTGTTGTGGTATTTGGACAATGTTGCTAGGTTAGACTTGTAAAATTGTAACTTGTAGCTTCGTAAAACGGGTCACAGATAGCTGTTACATGCCATATCGCGCGCGATATATTATTATGTCGTGGCGATCATCCATCAATTCAATTAAATGCAATACATTTATTAATAAAATGAAATTTTATGTGCTAGTTAGTAGTTACATGTCTAAAAACGAGATACAACACTAGAAGCTTGTCTCTCTTCTGCTTGCCATATTGTATGTTTTGAAAGGAAATCTTAATTAGTCATGCAAACCTGCCTGGCTTAAGATATTTATTCTTATTGAAATAAAATCCTTTCATTCACACGATAATTACAGTTTTATAGACAGCTGTCTCTGACATTCCAAATCAGTTACGTTAGACAGTGTTAGAAATTTTAACGCCAGTAAACTATAAGCTTGTAGAAATTGGAGCTGAAGGGAAGGAGAAGAAACAACAGTCTATTTTTGTGCTGGAGCGCAACACATCCCTCGGTGAAGTCAAAATACTGTCTAAAATTTTAACCGCGATAAAGTTATTTATTTCATTAGATAACATCCGAAACGTATGGGTGTCCGCGAATTGTATCGACTATTATTCCCCGACATTGGGAACAAAAGTCGACAGGTTAACAAAGTTGCAACCGGGACATATAATACTACAATACATATACTCGATAAACAAAAAGATATACAGCTTGTGACATTGGTTTTAGCGACATCCTGTATTCGTATGGAATATAGGAATATACAGGGTTTCCCTAAAACCAACGTCAATACGAAAAGGGCTGAAAGGCCAACCCAAAAGACACCAGATTAAGTAAATTTTACTTTAGTAAAAATCTCTACGTTTCCGTGATGTTGACGTTTTTGCAACACTCGTACTAAGTACGATACCCTGCCTGACTCGCTGTTTTGAGTGTGTGTGTTACTGAAGTATTTTTCAAATCTGTTTTTTAATACGGGGGGCCAAATAACTACGCTATTGAACGCAATTCCAATTGTTTGTTTAATTTCTTTATGCAGTGGCCACAGGATAAAAAACAAAAATAATGTTCAGATTTTTCCAAATATCATCTCTCGGCGCTCACAACCAGTCAAGTCAACCAAAAGTTTAACTAAATGTTTGAAGATTTCATTCTGAATAAACTAGGCCCTCAACGCTCAAATGCACAAACCGAATTATATAAAATATTTGAATAGTCCAAACAAACGAAGCGCACTCAAAGACAAAGAAAGGACAAAAATCGCGTTTCCAAAGTCTCGCATCTCTTTGTCAGCAATAAGTACGATTCGAACTAAATGACGTAAATCGAGAAAAAAGAACTCAACCTATCCCTTTCAGTCCCGAGACAGATATACGGGACGGAATACAAATCGAGTCAATGCTGATTGCTTGATTTATACATAAGGACCTGACCAACGAGTGCTAGTAATCATATGTAGTGAATAATATTTTGCTATCATATTTTGTCGAAACAATTCGTATTTATCTTGCTCTTTTAAGGTTAAAGCACACATAACGACGGTGGCTCAGTTTAAGCCTCAAAGGAAAAAAGCCCTATTATTGATTAGGTTAAAAACCCATTAAACCAGAATTATACAGAGGTCAAAGTAGATGGCAAAGTTGAAGCCTAAGCATTTTCTATATAGAATTTTTTTTTTATTACCATGTGCGTCTGTAGGGCGCCTGTATGGGCCCTCCAACAGAGTGTACATTATTTGCACGGGGGAGAGAAGCTCCCGCGCGTGCGGATAAATCTATATAGAACATAAACATGTCAATTATTTATACGGCAATTGATTGACACTTCGGGCCCAGTCGTATTCCGATTGATTGGTGGCAGAGTTTTCCCGATGGCTCAACTACCACTGTGCAGTAAGAATCAGTATGATCTCACGTACCGTATTTTTGTAGCCTTAGATCACGAAACTAGGATCTTTTTGCGACGGCCGATAGACGGCTGCACGCTGTATATAGCGCCACCGACTGACGTGGCGCCAACGCCAGGTCCAAACCTGGCCTCTACTACCTCGTCATATACATCAATGGTTGACTGCGAAAGAATTACGGCTGGTGCAATTGCGCTCAATTGCAATCGACGTTCCTGGGTTCAATTCGGAAAGAAATTGCGTTTGCTTGCATTATTATGGCGCTTACGTTATTTCGAGTGTGCTCGAGAGGTGACGTGGGCTTCGGACGCCAGCGCCGATGTCGAAGATTGAGTGACAATGACAATAATGGTCAACGTTATGCAAATTATTGGCGGCAATGTTGTTGAGATGTGGGTTTTCGAGGCACTCATATATTTTGGAATGTTTATTTATTTAGACTTTATTACACAATACAGGGTACGGTGAATTAATGCCATATGGCATTCTCTACCAGTTAACTAGAATTACATAAATATACTATAAAGTATACCTATATACATACTACGAATGTTGTATGAAGCAAGCTCTCAAGGAGTTTTGTATTTAAAAACGGCAAATTATAAGTCAAGCCGCAGATTTATTTCTTGGCCACGTGCTCAAACTTCTCATTTTATAACTAAGCAACGGGAAAATGAGATAGCCTCTAATAAATTAATTCGTCTCTTTTACAACGCCAACTAAATATTCTTTAGAAAGCGTCAAACAAAGATCAACAATTATCTTAACTTGCCTTCTTGTTTATATATTGCCACCTAATTTACTAACTCAGCCATGGATTTTACATTTCATCACCATTTTACGTTTTACGGCTTCAACACAAAGTCCTCAAAAAAATATAATTCAAGCTTCCATTGACAACATCATTTATTATAACTTAGCATGTAAAATAATACATCATATTCTGTTATCGAGAAAATAGCCACTTCAAAATTTGGCGCGAGTGCGCGAGACGACAGTGACCGGCCATTTGCACCAATCAGAGAGCGCCATTCATGTACCGACGAGTTAGTCACCAGGGTTGCCAGACGTACGAGGTTCCTTGTACAAATACGAGATTTGTGGTCTGCTGTACGAGGTACGAGGACACTATTAGGCTCGTACGAAATTGTACGAGGTTTTGGGTTAGGAAGCTTTTTTACCATTTCCACATACAAAATTTCGTTAGACTCTGTGCGGAAAGAGAATAGGATTTAGATTGGGGGGCGCTGTAATGCTTTTCTAGGTATTCCCTTGACTTGTCTAAATTTTTTTTGTCTAATTTCAGTTTGTCTAACAACTTTTACTATAATGAATTTTTTGTCTAAAGTCAATATGTATAAATTCATTTTTCATAATTATTGTTTTGTCGAAACTCGTTTTACCTAAATTATCATTTGCATAACTCTTGTTTTGTCGAATATTATTTTATCTAAAACTCACTTTGTCGATTCTTATTTTAACTAATCATTATATAGCCGAATATCATTTTAACTAATTTTTTTTTGTCTAAAATAAGCGTGTTTTGTATGGGTAATTTTTCTCTAAATTTGATAATTACCAAGATAAATGACGGATTGTAAAATGTAAAATTTTCAATGATGGAATATTATGTATACGATATTAGCCTGCGAAAATCCGAATCTAGGGCTCTCGCTGGTTAGGACGCGTGCCGACACAGCGCGCCCTAGAGTGTTTTTATAAAGCCGGAGGCGTGGAGGGAGAGCAGCCCTCGCCCGCCATGACGAAGCGCGGGAACGAGTGAGGCGAGCGGCTGAGGCTGGTCGCCGAAGGCGACCAACAAGCCGAAGCTGCGGAGCCGAGCGAAGTGACCGTGCGCCGTCATGCAAGGGCGGAAGGGCTGCTGTTCCCGCAGCGCCGGAGATACGGAAAGTCACTATTGACATTAAAAACGAGCTGCTACCAGAAAACTGTGGTGTGCGGATGTGTTATGCGCTCCGATTTAAAGTCATTGGTCGAAAATTTTACAAGTGCTAGAAATTTGGTTGGTTTATAACAAAGGGGCCGTTGGGGGAAATGACTTTAACAAAAAACTTAAATAGGCTGAACGAAAAAGGCGGCCAGAAAGCGGCTTTTTCCGTACGCGCAGCGTGCGGAAAAAGTCACTTTATTGCCAGGTGTGGCATAAAGTAATTTAAAAAATTAAACCGACTTCAAAAAAGGTTAAAATAAAAGTTTTATGGTAACTTTTCTAGAGGTCGGTGCCAGCCTTAGTACATACATTACATAATGTACTCATGTAAATATTTCTTTAAAACTAAGACTGGCACCGACCTCAAAAAAGAAGTTACCATAAAACTTTTATGTTAACCTTTTTTGGAGACGGTTTAATTTTTTAAATTACTTTATGCCACACCTGGCAATAAAGTGACTTTTTCCGCACGCTGCGCGTACGGAAAAAGCCGCTTTCTGGCCAAGTATAGACATAAAATGATGTACACAACACGGGAGGTACTAAAGAAAGCCCTTGATCGCATATTTACGTCCCTCGCTTGCAGCACGGGCCGCACACTTCTGCGATCTCGGCCTTTCTTTGTATTACTACCCTAGTTGTGTAATGGACTAATTTTATGTCTCTCCTCAACAGTTTCTAGGTAATATTAGTGGCCAAAATTTACTATTAGATGACAATTTTAGCTAAATTTTGACGATTAATTAATGTGGGTTGAGTTATATTTTAAGCGTACTGAGTTAAAAAATTAGAAGCTAATAGCATATCTTTTTTGATGGCATATATTAAGATTTTAGATGTCTACTGCTTGAATGCATGTTACAAGTTTAGATGCTAAAAAATAACCACCATGCTGAGTTGTATTTAGAGTGGCCTACATAGAAGATAAGTAGTGGCTAAGATAGTATAATTCAGACGCTCGGTAATTGTGGCTGACTTAGTAATTTAGATGGCAATGTAGATTTTTAGAGGCGAATAATGCTATTAAAAAGAAGTCTGTTTAATTAGCACCCTTTAAAAACTAGTCAATATCATCATTGATTGACATCCGTAGCAACCCAAGAATTTCAAGCTACAAGTGCAGCTTGTTGATTTGTTAATGAGTTCCTGTCTTGTTGTCCGCGTCATCATTTAGTACCTACCAAGTGCGCGCCATTGCCAGTAGCTGGAGAGAGAGAAGTCAATTACATTTGTTTCTATAATGTGGTGCAAATGACTAACAATAACTATATATTTTTACTAAAAAAAACCCGACCGCGGTGCACTTTAAAAGTGCTTAAAATCCGCCATTTTAAACCCAGAACTTTATACCCAGTGACACACGCGCCATCAATACGAATCTAATGATGTATCAATTATCAAAATCGGTTGTACCGTTGAATAGTTACGAGCGGACATAGGAACGGACATACATACAGGTCAAACACATAACCCTCCTTTGGCCTTCGCCGCAGTCGGGTAAAAACGTGTGTCTCTTTAACAAGAGCGTTAGCGAGCGATTACTATAGCGAGCTCCTAGTAGAAAACGACTCTTGAGAGTGCAGTCTTCTAACTGCTCAAGAACCCTAGAAGAAACGTTCGTAGCACCCAGGCAGGTAACGAGGCACCGCACTAATGCGCCGATCTGTCTGGATGACATAATGCCATCCCGGCCAAGCCGGCACCGGCTGGTTCTCTTTTGTTTGCGCCCGTAATTGTGTTTGCTTTGAGTTCGTGTCGCTGACGCGATTGTCATTTGTCTTCAGTTACTCGCTAAAATCGCGCTGATTCAATGGCGGGGAGTAAAAAAGATGCATTTTGTGTTGCGAAATCGCCTCAGATCTCGAAATATGTTATGGCTATTTGAATTTTATTCCTTTTTTGGAAAGACACATATTCTAGTATTTGAATATTATATTTTTTTGAGAATAGACAATTTTTATTTTCACGTAATAATTCATGAAATGATGAAACTAATTACGACTGTGTGGTGGTGGGAGCTCTGAGTCGTGTCTCGAAAAGGGGTGGATTTCAGAGCGTTTCAACCGCAGTCATCACCAATCCAATCCAAATATTATGATGACATCTTTTTAAAAATTACATAATTTTTGATCAAATCGTGAAAATAGTAGGTAATATTTTCGGATTTTATCAAATTTTATTAATGGGATAAGTACATTCTTAAAGTGAATCGTCGAAATTTCGGGATTGGTGATGACGGCGTTTGAAACGCTGTGAAATCCACCCAAAGACATTTAAATATATACTTAGATGTGCTCTTTTCTGATGAATGACAAAAACTATGAGAATGGGGATATTTTGATTCTTATATATATATGTGGTTCTGGAGTGCCCCCTTATAAAATACACAAGCCACATAGAAGATCCCATAAATCTTACCGACAGTGCAGTGGCCTATCTGAAACGGGCAACATTTTAGATCTTAATACTAATACAGTGACATTACTATGCCATACGATAAATAAATAATAGTCCAATATCTAAACATTCCAAACATCCAAACATCTTTACAAACGTTCACATTTATTTATAATGTTAGTAGGAAGGATCGGACAGCATTTTTATAGTACATTACACAACTAGGGTGGTAATACAAAGAAAGGCCGAGATCGGCGAGATCGTAGAAGTTTGCGGCTCGAGCTGCAAGCGGGGGACGTAAATATGCGATCGAGGGCTTTCTTTATTACCTCCCGTGTTGTGTACATCATTTTATGTCTACACTTGGCCAGAAAGCAGCTTTTTTCGTACGCGCAGCGTGCGGAAAAGCCACTTTATGGCCAGGTGTGGCATAATAGTACATTACACAACTAGGGTGGTAATACAAAGAAAGGCCGAGATCGCAGAAGTTTGCGGCCCGAGCTGCAAGCGAGGGACGTAAATATGCGATCGAGGGCTTTCTTTATTACCTCCCGTGTTGTGTACATCATTTTATGTCTACACTTGGCCAGAAAGCGGCTTTTTCCGTACGCGCAGCGTGCGGAAAAAGCTACTTTATGGCCAGGTGTGGCATAAAATAATTTTAATTCATGCTGCAACCGCAATCGGCCAAAGTGTGAATACCGTAGTCGTAATTTAAATAAGTTATCTTTTGTAAATTTATTATTCGCGTTATCAAAAGGGAAGTGTGGTTTACCTTGCGATAGTGGTCATAAAATAGTTGTGTTTATCTGTAAAAGTATTTATGGGACGCATAAAGTAATAATAAGAAGCATACTAACAGTACTTCACAAACGATATCTTGATTGTAGATTTAAGGCTTGTTGAGATTTTTGAAACTTTCGACATTCTTGTGAAGCTTTACTTGTACAGGTAAACGCACGTTTAAGTACCAACAATGTGATAGACGTCACGTTTAGCCTAGTGGGAGTGACACAGCCTACGAAGCTAGAGGTCCCGGGTTCAAATCCTGGTAAGGGCAAATATTTGTGTGATGAGCACGAGTATTTGTTCCTGAGTCATGGATGTTTTCTATCCATTTAAGTATTTATTTATCTATATGAATAAATATATATACCTATCGTCGTCTAGTATCTTTAATACAAGCATTGCTTAGTTTTGGGCCTAGATCAATTTGTGTAAAATATCCGGCAATATTTATATTATTTATTTATTTCTTTTAGATACCTGACATAATCCATGCGTTTTATGGGGTAGATATTTATCATATTTTTAATTTCAATGCAGACAGTCACATCATCATCATCGATCATCATCACATACCATCATCATCAATACCATTCAACGCCAACATAAATAATAGAAATAATACCTATAAACAGTACTGTGATTGTGAAAGATGAAAAATCCTGAAGATTTAGATATAATATTTTCTTTTCCAACTACTCGTGTTTATTCTTTAGATAGAAAATCATAAAAATAGATGTTCTAGAACACCATTGCCATAACATATTTAATTATACACAATACAGCGGTCATAAATTGATAAATAATAGATTGAACTAAACTCTGAACTAGCCGACATTCTGATTGTAGCCGATAAAATGCCTCCTGGCTTAAATGGCTCGGGCGGTCCGTTTATCATGTTTGTTGCCACAAGTTTAATTTGTCTATGACTTATCAGCTTACTATTTAGATAATAGATTTCGTTAGAACAACACTTTTAGTAATGAATAATGCCGGCAAATATTTTAGTTCGATTTGATAGAATCACACGTTGGTAATTATCGGTCCTATGAATAATAAACTATCGGGAAATGATAATTTCTTTTATAGTTCTCGCGTGTAGGTAATGAAGTACGTAATAAATAATTCACTACTTGTAATTTAGTCAGATAACGCGCAATCTGTTATTTTATCTATAAATTATAGTCTGTCAAAAATTCCATTATGAAACGTAAACAAAAGACAAAAACATACCAGATATTTCATATACCCAACCTTGATAGCAGTAGACTTGACATATACTTACATTTATCTCATAAATAAATATTTCAAATGTATGGTGTGACTATGTAGTACAACTCTGGTGAGTTGATTAGATGGGTAAACAATTTAAAAACTTGCGAGTGTACAAACTAATTACTGAACTATTTTATCATTTTCAAATCACTTAAGATATTCATGACATGGATATTATGAAATTAAGTAATACTTTATTTCTTAAATAAGTGCTTCGACAGGTTTTACGTTTGAGTTGACAACTATTTCATTTATGTATGAGTAAATAAAAAGTAAAATTATTCAGTACTCAGACTGTAATGTACATATTTATTAAGCTATACATAAGGTCTTCTAAAAACGTAATCTACTTTATCTACATCCATATCATAAATCCTATATTATGCGTTCGGAAATATCAGTGTGTTATCTGTGCTAGTGTTATTATAATGTATACAAAATCATAATAACGTCAAAATCGATGCTATTATGCAATGGCAAATATCGTCACTTTTGAAAAAACTCGTATCTAAAAACGTCGCAGAGAAAAACGTCAAAAGTTACATACGAACTTCATATACGTTTTTACCTGGAGTCAGTATCAGATACGTGCTTTTAGGGTTCCGTACCAAAATGGTAGAAAAGGAACCCTTATGGTGCGACTCTGTCTGTCTGTCTGTCTGTCTGTCTGTCTGTCTGTCCGTCTGTCACAGCAAGATATCTCAGGATCTACTGATGCTATCGACTTGAAATTTTGAATAGTGTTAAAAACCGCTAATCCGAGCCTATGGGACAGAAAAAAAATCTTATACCTATTTTACTTTTTTTTTAAAGGGGACCGAAATGGGATGTCATAAATCAAAAGTTGAGCTAATATATCGAGTGGGATATCAAATGAAAGGCCTAATATGTAGATTCCAAAACAATTTTTATTTTTTTTCTTAGACATGTAGTTTTTGATTGAAGACAAAAACCGTTAAAAAAAATACCGTTCCCCCCTATTATCTCCGAAGATACTGAACAGAAAAATCTGCAATAATTACCGATTATTAATATTATCCTAAATATTACAGGAAAAATAAAACGGTTTTCCTAACTTGCAGCGTTTCTTAGAAATTCACAAAAATAGTAAGACAACCTTATTTGCTCCTACTAAACTAACCGCGGCATATGTCGATGTATGGGGAAAACAGTTTCACAAGAGCAAAGTTAAGTTTGTCCCACCATACAGTTTTTCTTGAATTATTCACGTATCTACTGACGAGTTTGTACGGAACCCTCGGTGCGCGAGTCCGACTCGCACTTGACCGGTTTTTTTTTTAAAGTAATGACGATATTCTTCCCTGTTCCCGAACACATGAACATCATTGAGGATTTATAATATATGTGTAGATAAAGTAATGTATGTAACTGTAAATAATTAAGCCATGAAGCTTGAGTGATCTTGTTGATAAAACCAAACTCGTGTTTTAAGGCCTCTCATCATGTATCAGTTGTATAAACTACTATTATGCCACACCTGGCCATAAAGTGGCTTAAGGCTTAAAAAGCCACTTTCTGGCCAAGTGTAGGCATAAAATGATGTACACAACACGGGAGGTAATAAAGAAAGCCCTCGATCGCATATTTACGTCCCTCGCTTGCAGCTCGGGCCGCAAACATCTGCGATCTCGGGCTTTCTTTGTATTACTTCTTTGTATTATTTCTTTGTATCGACCAACCTTTTAAATATTTCACCTAAAATACAATTAATAACTACTATTAACAACGGGATATTTACCATGTATGTTTGTTTTTGTTAATAGTACTCGTAGTTATTATGTGAATGACCATGTTAGCTTAAAATCGTATCAAATACAATTCATTGAAAGTATTTCTCCGTCTATTTTACCTCACCGTCTTTACTAGGCTCCTCTAAATGTCTATTTCCTAACAAATTACCGGGCTAGACTATTTATTTATAGCCATTTTACGGCACACTGCAACTGCACAGAACCGAAGTGACGTATGTGAGTGAGAAAAGTAAATGGGTAGGACTTTTTTGAGTGGATCGGTCAGCTATGTCAACTTTAAAGTCAATTTGCCACACGACGGTCACCCTTATTGGCACGCCCGATGGTAAAACACAGTAAACATATTAATACAGTATTTATAATCAAGAAATTTAAATTAAATTAAATCTAGCGATTGACAAAATAAGCGCTCTAGCGTGGAGGGACATTATGTTGCAGGTTGATCTCTCATCATCACAGATATTTAGATAGATGTTATTATCGAGAGTTATAGTAGAATCCCACTAATATTATAAATGCGAAAGTTTGTGAAGATGTTTGGATGTTTGGATGTTTGAATGTTTGTTACCTAATAACGGGATAGCGACTGGATGGATCAAGCTGAAATTTGGCATGCAAGTAGACCAAGTCCTGGATTGAAACATAGGATACTTTATATCCCGGTAAAGAGTTCCTTTGGGACAATAACGGGAACAACGCGGGCGAAGCCGCGGGAAAATGCTAGTGTTAAATATTTTATAGTCGAAAGAATAATAAGTGTCGTCCAACGTACAAAGTCATTCAGAATGCTAAAAATGGTTAATTTGATCATGATCGGCTGTCTTGCAGTGCCGCTCGCGAATTAAGTTAATATTGTCCTGATTCTCATGTCCGTTCCGCTCCGTGGACGGGCAACTTATAGACATTAAACATGAATAGACAAGTTAATAAAGACACACTTGTGTAAAATGTGTATTACGAGTACCTAGTAGGGCGACGCTAAATAGTCGTGCGAGGGCGACGAGAAATTATTGTCAATCGAATGCTTAGAGCTTTTGACGTTTGCATGTTTGTTAATAAATAACACCAGCGTCCCGCGGGTACAAGCTATTGATTGCTAATTCAACCAGAAAAGTGAGAGCGGTTGAAGCGATGACAGACCTACACTAAGGCCCCATTCAGACGGGGCAAGAACTCGCATGCGAGCTTAATTACATTGCGGGCTACCCAGGTACGATGAGTAAGTTGATCGTTTAATCGCCGCAATGAAATGAAAATCGCATACGAGTTCTCGCCCCGTCTATGGAGCCTAATAGCACAGATTATATAATAGTTCTTCGAACAGATACGACACTCTCCCGCAAAACAATAGAAAAGAACATTCTGGAATCAGAACGTCCGAAGTGCGGTCGCCGACCCCGCGCGCCGTAAAATAAGTGCTAGGGCTGTCGACCGCTGTTGTTTTTTGTTCGTGAACAGGCTTAAGGAGCTGTCAAAACTATCGGCCTTACTTCGTAGCGGTAGGCGGCACGCATGCGAGCGCGAGGCAACCAACTGAGTTTTGTACCGCCGGCGGTAAGTGACGTCACTCAAGGTCGCGCTCGGCGAAAAACGAGTGTCGGCCCCCTGGCTAATAGACAAGTTAATAAAGACTGGCTTGTGTTGTGTATAATGTGTACTGCGAGTAGGGCGGCGCTAATTCGTCGTGCGAGGGCGACGAGAAATTGTCGTCAAATTGTAGTTTCCTGCGCCGTGATTGCTCCCGCCTTCCGGCGCTCGCGCTTATTGCCCAAAGGGTAGGGACGTACTCGCGCGCTCATCATTTCTTAATCATGTGTGTGTGTCGATTGTATCGCCTAAATCCAAGATAATTACAGTAGAACCCGCATAATACCATCACGTTTAATACGATTTCCCGCATAATACGCCATTTTACACCGGTCCCTGCGACTCGAGGCCTGTTTTCCTTGTTCACTGTTAATACGACTCGCGTCCCGCTTAATACGCATTTATACTCGTAATCTTTGTTGTGTCTTCCATTCTGAATAAACAAATTACACGAAATAATACTATTTTTTTTACGTTTTATACGATTTCCCCTTATAGACGCTTTATTTGCTAGGTCCCCTCAGAATCGTCTTATAAGCGGCTTCTACTGCTGTAAAGAAAATAGGTGATAGGAACAGTATTATTGATTAGCCCACGTCAACAATTAATTAAGGGTCATTTTCAAGCTAAGATGTCCGTAGTTAGAGCAGCTTAATTAAACAAAATGTTTTAACCTTGTTCCTTCGTGTAACGAAAGGTAATCATATAAATTGTATGGTAACGTTCCTTACACAAAGGAACAAGATCTTAAATGAAACCGTAACCACGGACATCTTTTTTTGAAAACGACGAAAATAATATAAAAGAATGATCTAATGATTTACGTAACGTTATTGTCTTAAGACTCTTAAGCTCCAATATGCCACGATGTACTTACCTGTCGTCTAAAAATACCTCTCCCGAATTTCCCCGCTCTAGTTAGGGATCGCGCGAGACGAACAAGCCGTGATGCAGCTTTATTGGAAAGTGCGGTTGCGGTGTCTTTGTCTTGGTTTAGCTGTCAGGCAAACAACGTTCCCTCGTATATCTATCCCTTTTCCACCTGCCATTTTGGTGCAGGCGTGAAAGGGATACCATTATTGATAAGTACTGCCGATATGCGTCTAGGAGAATCACACCACAGAATTAAGGTATATAAAGAATTTAAGGACGCCCAACTTACGTGGAACCAACGTAATAGTTTTAGTATAGTGTGCTTTTAAGATTTTCTTATACTTAATTGCCATATTATTTACGATTCCCATGTCTGTAATCATACTTTTTACGGGGACATTTTTTCTTGTGTTTTTTTTTAAACTTTCCTAACAGTTTAGTCTTCCTCGAGGCCAGTTGCTGTGACGGGGACATCGATTATCAAGTATGAAATGTTCGTGAAACGTCTGTTACGTTCACTATCCTCTTTGCTTTGAAATTATAAATATTAGGTGCTATATTATATACCGGGTGTTGTCTGTAACAGGAGCAAATAATTAAAACGTAGATTCTGCTCATCAAACAATAAAACTTTTAGTGTTTTCAATGTAGGTACGTTAACATTCTAATTGACGTCACTTGTCATGCTACAAACATAAAAAAACATTGCAATACATTGCGGCTTGAGATAAACTTTTAAGCGGACTAAAAATTAAAACATAATTTATTTTTAAATGTCGCTGAACAAATGTTGTTTAGTTTGAGGAGTGCAATTTACATTTTCATTATTTGCTCCTAGTACAGGCAAGACCTGATATATAGTACCTCAGATTCACAATTTCACCAAAAAAATAAACCGCAAGCTCTACTTAAATAAAATGTTTTTTTTTTCATTTCATGTCTCATGTCTATGGCCTGTACGTAAAAGTAGCCACAGAATCGTAAAGCCTTTACACGTGTAGTAAACAAGCAGAGCTGGACGCGCAACAAAATAACTTCGCGGTTTATGTGTAGTTAACAGTAAACGTAGACACTAACCCCTTTCATATGGGACTCACGTGGTAGCCAGCCATTTCAACCATAATGGTTTTTATACAACTAGGGTGGCAAACAAGCATACGGCCTGCCTGATGGTAAGCAGTCACCGCAGCCTATGGACGCTTGCAAAATCAGGGGCTTTACGTGCGTGTCGCCATCCCTTTAATAGTACATTGTGTATCTAGGGCGGTAAGTAAGGAATTACAAACGAGTGTTTGTTATAAGCCCGAGGTGAAACCGAGGGCTTTAATAACACGAGTTTCTAATTCCTTTACCGCCCGTGGCACACACAATGTTTTTCATCACACTTGTGAGGAAATCTTAATAAAATAACCTTACTTTTCGACCCAGTATGACAAGAAAATACTAAAACAGACAGTGACATTTGTCACATATTATGTCCATAGACAATGCGAGCGTCAAGTCACGTTCGGAAACCATAGCGGTAACAGCCATTTTATTTGATTTTATATTTGCAAAATAAAGAAATACATTATTTAAACATTTAATTAATGTTACCGAAATATCTGTTTATATTAATTACTGTTATCTTTAAATAAATATTTCAGTGATAAAAGTTAAAAAAGTAAGTTGGCCTTTCCTTTGAACATGACAAATAAGAGTAAAACAGAACCAGCGTTTCAAATTTAAAAAGAAAACCATTACGCCTTAGGGCGCAATAGGCCATTTACGGCCCGCAGAACCTACGTGTAATGACACCATTTTCGAGCAAGTGTGATGAAAAATCCTATTCACTCCCCTCTTGAAGAACTACATACCGTAGCGTTCCGAGAAAACTGCGGCAGGGAGCTCGTTCCACATAACCGTAACGACGTGGTCTACTGCAGCCTTTCCCAAACTACGAACCTGGCCACATCACCAGAGATCTCCGTTCTCCCGTGGAGAATAAGCAGCAAGTTGCTGCTAACTAAGAAGTGCATCTCGATTATTTTGTTGTATGGAAAAAACTCATTTTCAGTTACAAGTCGACTTTTTTCTATATTAAAATAAGCGAGTGTAATTACTAGCAGCAACGCCCCTGAATCGACCCTGCACAAAACATATACCTAGGGAACAGCAGCGCCATAGCCATAAACCAAGTCACTACCGGGGGTGTCCACAGAACGCGATTTCCGCCGACTTGCCTATTATTTAACCGTGGAGCAACACGTTTTACGGCCATTCTCACGAAGTATGTCTGCGGTCACCTAATTACCGCGACGCTGTTTTCATACTAAATGTATGGAGACGCGGTAATTAGACGCAGTCATACTTCATGAGAATGACCGTTTATAGTTCCCAAATAAAGAATCCACCACAACTGTTTAACATCTCAAAACTGTTTTGTTGTAGAAGAACTGCTTTGCGAGACTTGCATCTTTTTACATGTTATGTTTTTGATGGGATTGCTTATTCTGTGGCTACCGACATACTGCGCCGCGTTCGAGATATATCGTATTCGTATCGTATCGCAACTAGAGTGCGACTACGCTAAGTTTGCAGAGGTCAAAAAAAGGTTTTATTAAAAAAATGCATATGGCAACATCACAAGAAAGAGGATTGATTAGTCTTGATACTTACGGCAAATATCTTTCATACTTATAATGCGTCTATAAACCTACTGAAATAAATATTCAGGACAGTCTTGCACAAATCGATCTTGTCCCATCCAAACTAAGCAATGCTTGTATACATGTAATGTACATATTGAAATATAATACTTAAATATAAAGAAATTATCCAAGACCCTGAAACAAGTAGCTTAGTTTGGTTGGAATTAGATGAATGTGTGCAAGACTGACCCAGATATCTATTTCAATAGGTATGTGGACACATATTGTAATAAAGGGAAAAAATATTACCAAGTACCAAGATTGAATAATCCTCTTGCTGTAGTTTCTTCATGTTGCCATTTATATATTTTTTAATAAAACCTTTTTTCGACCTCTGCAAACTTAGCGCAGAGCGCAGTCCGACTATACATACATTCGTGCTACTCGTGAAGGTCACACTCGAACCTCAAAGTGAAGATTAAAACACAACACCCTAATTATTGTCGGACAAATAAAATAGAGCGTCGGTTTTTTGCTCTAGCCGACATGTAGAAAATGATGATATATAATGCTGTTATTTTGTAGTGCGAAATTAATTAGATGGTTAATTGATCGCGACGTCACTAATCGGGCGACACATCCATAGTTTATAAATAACCTGATTGTCCAACTTCAAAAAAAGTCTATTAATAGACTTAAGCGTGTCACACACTAAGCAGATACGATAAGATATCTGTATCTGAACGCATATCTGTCAATATCGCTCCCTATACAATTCAATGAGCTAACACACACAGCGCAGATAACTTATATTTTATCGTAAAGTATCTGTGGGCACCGACATATATCGACAGATGGCAAAGATATTATCTGCGTATATAAATTGATCTGTGTATAATATCTGCCGATATAAATATGGTATAGTATTTTATCTGCAGATCATCAGTTCAGTTTGAAGGATTTAGACTGAATGTATCGTCTCGTATATTATCGTATCTGCGTAGTGTGTGATAGTTTCAGATCATTAAGTTATTATACGCAGATAAAATATTATCGTATCTGCGTAGTGTGTGACACGCTTTACGTCTTTTTCTGTTGGGAGGGTATAATAATATTGCGATAAAAACAGAAATAACCACAGGCCTTAATATTTCGATCGCGTGCTCATCGAACTTCCGCGAGTAAAAGTTGATAAGTAGGTATTTCATTTATACGGGCTCGGTAGCAAAAAGGGCTTACGTGTCAATATTTGACCAAGGAGTTTTTTTTTCATCACCACTAAAATAATAACCGGCATTTTTTTCATTTATTCCGTTTCTGAAAACTCTGTTAAATGTAACGGACCCAAACGTGGATATCTTCAATCAGGTCAAGTTTTGATAAAATTGTGACCTATTTTTAGGTACCTAGGTAAAGAGCCGATGATGAGTTTTCTTACTGCTATTTTGTCCATCAACACGGGAGGTAATAAAGAAAGCCCTCGTTCGCATATTTACGTCCCTCGCCTGTGGCTCGGGCCGCAAACATCTGCGATCTCGGCCTTTCTTTATATTACCACCCTAGTTGTGTAATATACTACTTAATACTTTGTCTTTTCTTTAATCTTCTGCCCGCTTGAACGTCTATCTTAAGACTACACCTATTGCTTTTCTAGAGCGAAACAGGCTGCATTCCTTTAATTTAAGCTATCCGAATAATTCTTTACAAGCTGCCAGACTGTCTCTACAATACTGTGGAGGTCGCATAGCAATATGCAACGTTCACAGTACCTATAACCATGATCCTTAACATCAGGATTCCTGGTTATACATAGAGGAATCTGTAGGGGAGACCGGGTATGGTTGTCTCACGGGTTGGTTGTCACAGCAGCCATTAAATAATACGAAACGAAGGAATAATTGCATCGCTCGGTGTTAAAAGATCGCAAGAGCTTCACCTCCTTCCCTACTTCACCAATCGATGCACTTATTCCTTCGTTTCGTATTATTTAATGGCTGCTGTGACAACCAACCCGTGAGACAACCATACCCGGTCTCCCCTAATCATGATCAAAAACGCACCCAGGGAAAAAGAGCTACGGAAAGATTGAAATTCATACAAAGTTACGATCTTTTTAGCCTAACACGGAAGTTTAGTTTTGCGTGGGGACGAATACCTATCGGCTGATGCCGGGCACGCAAAACGGATATATTTCACCGATGGCGAGCCGTGGATAAATCATGCGCTTAGCGAGAAGTGAGCTGTTGGCTCGCTGCTAAAGAGTCGGCTAATGTGATTTAGTCGCCCATTTGTATGTTTAATGTTTAGTAGAGTCTGTGCGGAAAGAGAATAGGCGTGGCGAATAACGGTACTAACCTAACCAGTATGGCCACAGAACAGAAAATACGGCACAAACGGTAGAAAAGCATTACAGCGCCCCCCAAAATTAATCCTATTCTCTTTCGGCACAGACTCTACAAAGTTTTTAGCAAGACTCACATTTTTTTACTATAAGAGATAACAGCACCAATATCAAATAGGACATTACACAACTAGGGTGGCAATACGTAAATATGCAATTGAGGGCTTTCTTTATTACCTCCCGTGTTGTGTACATCATTTAATGTCTACACTTTGCCAGAAAACGGCTTTTTCCGTACGCGCAGCGTGCGGAAAAAGCCACTTTATGGCCAGGTGCGGCATAAATATACAATAAGATATAAATATAGATACTTTATGCCACACCTGGCCATAAAGTGCCTAAAAAATCATTATGAATACACTACTAAACCTTATGTCAGGTTTAATTGTTGGCTCATTGAAATATTATAAATTCTGAATAACATAGCCGGACCAAACACAGCCAACAAGGCCCTTCACTCCGCGGGCCCATTCAGGAAGCCCGTCGGCATCAACTTTTAGGGCTTAGTCAAGGGCCTGCGTTAGCGTTCAGATAACTCGCGAGATATACCGGTAGCTGGAACAAGTACCGGATTATTGTAACCGTTGCGGTTATAATTGGGGTATCTACTGTTATTGCTAAGGCACTTGTCCCAACGCCGACGGGTAAGCGAGTAAAATTGGGCGAGTAGCATTACATTGCGGATCTGGAAAGGTCGATCGACCACACTGTACTCGTCAGTCCGTAATGAACTGTTTCTCGTCCATTTTTACTCCCTTACTCGTCGGCGCTGGACAAGTGCACAAGGGTTTTAGGCACACGGTTACATATACAGCTTATGAGATAATAAAACACTTATCATCTCATGTAAACCACTTCTTGTTTATTTTTCACTTCAATTTTTGTGTACAATAGTACATTACACAACTAGGGAGGTAATACAAAGAAAGGCCGAGATCGCAGAAGTTTGCGGCCCGAGCTGCAAGCGAGGGACGTAAATATGCGATCGAGGGCTTTCTTTATTACCTCCCGTGTTGTGTACATCATTTTATGTCTACACTTGGCCAGAAAGCGGCTTTTTTCGTACGCGCAGCGTGCGGAAAAAGCCACTTTATGGCCAGGTGTGGCATAAAACAAGATGATCAATCCTTCCTTTTTAGGGTTCCGTACCAAAATGGTAAAAAAGGAACCCTTATGGTGCGACTCTGTCTGTCTGTCTGTCTGTCTGTCTGTCTGTCTGTCTGTCTGTCTGTCTGTCTGTCTGTCTGTCTGTCTGTCCGTATGTCACAGCAAGATATCTCAGGATCTACTGATGCTATCGACTTGAAATTTGGAATAGTGTTAAGAACCGCTAACTCGAGCTTATAGGATGTAAAAAAATTCTTGTAACTTTTTTACTTTTTTTTTAAAGGGGTCCGTAATGAGACTTTGCAAATTGAAAGTAGGGCTATTATATCGAGTGAGGTATCAAATGAAAGGGCTTAATTTGTAGATTAAAACAGTATTTTTGTAATTTTTTTTAAATAATTAGTTTTTGATTTATGGCGAAAAACGTTAAAAAAAATACCGTTCCCCCCCTATTATCTTCGAAGTTACTGAACAGAAAAATCTGTAATAATTACCAATTATTAATGTCATCCTATATATTACAGGAAAAATATAACGGTTTTCCTAACTTGCACTGTTTTTGAGAAATTTGCAAAAATCTTAACACATACTTATTTGCTCCTACTAAACTAATCGCCATATAGTTTTTCTTGAACTATTCATGTATCTACTTATGAGTTTGTACGGAACCCTCGGTGCGCGAGTCCGACTCGCACTTGGCCGGTTTTTTTTTAAGTTGTTTGGGCTAGACGACTAAAAAAAACTGTTTAGTCCGTCAGTTAGATTATTAAAAAATATTGTACACGTATTTTTTCTTTTGTTTGACAGTCAAAAAATGACGAGGATAGAGTGCTTAGAAGTTTCGAGTGACGTCACTCCTTGGTACAATTTTCACCTAGGAGTGACGTCACAAGTCCCCACTCCAGAAGTTTGATGATCTATAACTTTGTCGATTTTTAATAAAATCAAAAAATCGAAATCATATTAAATTAAAAACGGATCACTCACGTTGTACAAAAGATGAAACAACCACTCGACCGACATGTTTCGGGAGCATTCGGCATTCCCCTAATCATGGGTAGTCGCAGGGCTGCGAATACTACTCATGATTCAGGGAATGTCGAATACTGCCGAAACATGTCAAGTGGTTGTTTCATCTTTTGTACAACGTGAGTGATCCGTTTTTAATTCAATGTTTCAGACTCACGGCGGTTTTCTAAATAAAGTTTAACGAAATCATCTGAAGGGGCATTCCACCAGAATGTCCGACACGTGACGCCATTTTTTTCATACTTCTAACAACGTTAGGAAGTACATTTTTGGTATGTCAATATTTTATAACTTGGTTTCTGAATTGATAATGTCATTTAGGACTTTTTATTTGTTTTTAAGGAAGCTGCCATAGCCGTCACGTGCCCGACAAAGTAGACGTTTTCGTGGAATGCCGCTGAAGTCAGTAATATCCTATACTTTGTTTTCTTTGCTGCTTGCGCACAACAGACATAATTATGTCTACATTTTTAGGAATACATTAACTACGCACGATTTTCGCATTTTCACGAATATATGCACAGATCGGCTGCTCAAAGTTAAAAACAAGTAACATTTCGCATATTTTACAGGAGAGCCAAAAAACTGTTTGTAACCTCAAAGGCTCAGCTAGCAACTCAATTTATTTTTATGGATAACTGAAAAACGATGAAAATTAAAGAAAATGTAAAAATGAGAGGGCGTTTCGACGCGAGGAATAAAATTAAAAAAATCGACCTATTTGTTTTTAAGTTCAAGCAGCCGAGATACTCAATACAGCAAACATGTTATTTTTAATTGAAAAGGTAAGGCTTCCTGAAAATGTGACCTTTTCACTAAAACCAGTTTCTTTTTTCAGGTACGTCTTTGTCCAGCGGAAAATCTTGCTTTCAGGGTAAAGTATTTTGCTGAAAGACTTTCCTTTCATGTCTTACATCACATGAGAATTTTATAATTAAAATTCTCATCTTTAGAAAAGATTTTCCCATCCTATGTATCCTATATATTCCATCCTAGGATATTCGTCAGGTATGATGGGTATACGGCGCGTTTACAAGGACTTATATAAAGTGTCATTAGTTCATTACATCATATCTACCTACTCTCTGTTAAAAAGAATAGTGTATAAGTACTTTATTAAAATGTATCCATAATTGTATTATTATTTATAGGTCGTTTTTTTTTTAATCTTTAGTTTTAGGGAGCTTTTGTCAGACTGATTATAGGTAGTTGAAGTCGAAATTTCACTTATCAATTTTTACCGCCTTTCAATTATTGCATTGCATTAAAATTGTGCCCATTTTTATGATTCAACACCTCAAAAGATACCCTGTAACACAGGGTGTCCTATCTCAGGAACCTTAGCATTGTTTCCTCTTTATATGTGTCTTGTTCAATCATTTCATTTCAGTCGTGTAATTATTATAATGTAATCCTTAAAGTCATATGATTACATTCCGTATGACTTCGTTTTCTGTCTGCGTTTTCCTCCCGTTCCATTTCTTAGTAAATGTATAGTAATGTTAATACCCTTGAACAGTTCCAAATAAGGCTTATTTGTTGGCATTCCAGTCCGTCGCCGTGTTCATACCGCGTGACCTTGTGAGTATTCGATAATCTAGCGATCGCCGCGAGTGCGATCGAATCTAACGGGACTCGGCACAGAATAGCCCCCCGGCAGACGCGTTTTGTGCCTGATAGTAGGCGTCCTCCTAGAGGATCCTCATTTATATATGTAAAACAATACACAAAAAAAACGAAAAACAAAGAGAGATGTGCAACCGAAATGGTCTCCACTGAGCACAGTTGGCTGGGCTAGTTTTCTGTGGAGTCAGAGGAGAGCGGTTATACATGGTATTAGTCATACGGCACTTTATATTTAGAATAGAATACAAAATCATTTATATACTGTGTAAGAAGTGTCAGTGACGGTGCCTATTATAAGCGATAGAAATATAATGTATATATTTAGTAAAAGGTGTGTAGATAAATTGTACACAAAAAAGAAAAAAAACAATAAAGTATGAACATATAATGCATGTCTTTCCCGTACACGAGACAATGGTGTCCCGGCCCTTTGGGAGGCGTGCGCGGAGCCGAAGCCAACGCGTAGAGGCCTTTTCGACAATTTAATGAAAGGCAAAGTGTACACCCAGCGGATGCTGTCCCTGCCCGTGTCATGGGACGCACGCAGAGACAGCCCCCGCCAGATGCAAGGACTTTTGTTGATTGATGGAATCTAACTCTACTGGGCTATGGCGGTGGAAATATGGACTAAATACTGGGTTATGGATTGAGACATGACGGCGCCTGTCAGGAAAAGTGTCTCGTGGCTTTCGTGGCACTGACAGACCGTGACTTGCCCTCCGCTGATGGGCCCCTGTTAAATAAATAGCGACATTATGAGCAATGGCCTAGCTAGGGGCAACATCGGTGCCGAGGGCTGCAGGGTGTCGAGAGGTGTGCTGCGCTTTCTCCGAGGGTACTCGCGGCGTTATGCCCTTTAACACTTCCACGCCTGGAGCATATAGCTCTCGCGACTCCACTCTGGACGGCCGGTTAAGGCAAGCCAGAGGCGGAGGTCCTTACACTCTTACCCTACCCTAACATATAATTATTATTACGGAAATTGGTGGTACTTGGGTAGGTAGGCAGCTGTTTTTTATGAGTCCAGAATATTTGTTGTTGGCCTATTATTAATAAAATTATAATTACTACTGGAATTTTATTATTATTTCGAGGCAGTAGTACTTTGATAAGTAAGTTGGTGTGTTGTTTGTACCTAATGTAGTTATCTAACAGGACACTGTACAGAATGATGCGTTGCGATGGCAGATGCGTTTTGTGCCTAAGAGTCGTCATCCTCCTAGAAGCTTTATATTCATTAAGAAAGTTGGTGTGTTGTTGTGGATTTTGTTTGTATGTCGCTAATAACTGTAACTGTTTCAAAGTACCTAATCACGGGATCGGAAGCCCTACAAACAGTGCAATTCTGCGAATCTAGTGAAAAGGGTACAAGTCATATATAAACTAAATAGGTACGAAAGGACTTTATACACACACTTACACTTACGCTCTTTTCCACTTAGGTTATATGTATGTAACTAGTACCCCTTTTCCATAGATCCACGTAATGAATTTAACGGGACCCGATACAGTAATGTGTGTACTAATAGTTTTAGTCGTAAAATTTATATTTTCATGTAATTCGATCGGATGAAAAAAGGTTTCAGCATTAAAAGTCGGCTTTAAAGGCTTGCCGCCAAAAAAAAAGACACCATAAATTCATGGTAAATTAAATATTTTTAACAGAGTAATATGCTTGGAAATCCCGCATAATAAATGGTGTTCCATGTTGTTTTCCTGCAATTGTCAAAAGTTAAGCTCTAAGCGCGCAGGGCACCGCTCCAATAACCGTTTTATTATTATATTATAGGTAGGTAATCTCCTTTTTAAATTATTGCAAAATCACCGCTAACGTATTTCCCGGCCATTAACAAAGATCATAGAATCAAGTTGAAAATGAATCTTCAAAGGGGTACAGAAAAAGACCGTTTGGACCGTTTGGACCGTTGAAATTGTTATTATACCAGTCGCTGAAATCGTAATATTAAATATTTTATTACTGTAGCCGTCAACGCTTATCCCTTATTAAATTTCTAGGAAATATCGTTATATTCGTTTCCACGCTTTGTTCTTCAAATACGTTCGGAACACAAAACGTCATTATTTGAATTTTTCATTCGCTTCAATTGCATGTGGTCAAACAAACGAAATAACTATTTCTTGAAATTATTTATGTTGCTTACTTTCATTAGTAATTTTAGGAACCGGCATCAAAACATCTTATTTAGTACTGAGGCTCACTTTGGACGACTTACGTGGACACTTAGTGTTCCTGATATGAAACAAGTATTTTATAGCGTTTTTTTTTCGTTGTTTCCGTGTTAACTTACTTGCCAAGTTAGATTATCAACCGGCGTAACACCAAGTAACAAAATCGCAACAGGAATACAATAAGCAGGCTAAGGAGATAAAAATCTTATCACGCTTCACTTCAGTCCATTCAATGAGTCAGTCAGTCAAATCCACAGAAATATATCCAGGTAGAAGTAAAAAGTGTATGTACCTCAAGTGGCGATCTATTTTGCACGCCGTTAACTTCAGTTACCGTCAATATTATTGTCAGATTTGAAAATCTTATAATTATGGTATAATTAATTGTTCAAATACCACCAAATGAAATGGAACATTTATGTTTTCCATCACGAAATTACACTTTTGGCGTCAAACACCAAGCGATAGTTCCCATACAAATCGACGAACTATTTCCTTCTAGGTATTTCGATATTTTTCTGCTGTGGTCAAATCAATTGGCAGGGATGTTTACAAAAACAACATAACTAAGCTGGTTGATACATACTGTCATTAAAAATACTCTTTTAGGGATGTAACGATACCGATACCGATACCGATATATCGGTATCGCCGATAATATACCACCGATATTTGAAGAACGCGAGAAGAATTTGCTGTATGAAAAAAAATCTGCAAAAAGTAATTTCAATTACTGACTTATTTTATGTATTGCTCTAGTACCTTGTGCAATGACAATTACTATGTTAATTAAATCTTTGGTTCTTCTTAAAAAATAAATTTGAATTTTGAGTTGACAATGTATATTTTTGTAATATTTTTACTTTACACTTTCAAGGTTGACTCTCTGTTAAATATAGCCAAGTTTTAGGTATAATAAGGACATACAAATATCTGAAGTTCATACTTCATTATTTAGGTAAGATATCGGTATCGGTATCGCCGATATTTACTACAATATATCGGTATCGGTATCGTATCGGCAAAACTATGTATCGTTACATCCCTACTCTTTTGTATCAACCAGTCTAGTCTATGTTGGTTTTGTAAACATTCCTTCGATTTCTATCGGTGTGTCCCATCTGTTTCAACAATACCTACTCTTTGGCCTAGCGCGGAGTAACAGTACTGGACAGTGTCGTGTCGGGCGTGATAAGGGGCAGGATTAATACCGTGATAACTCTTGTCTCCCACAGAACACCGCGGATAAACCAACTGGTTCCTACACCGTGTTTCGGTCCAGCTCCAACCTAGTATGGACTGACCAATCTGGATTGTAACTGTCTGTGTACCATGTCAAGTCTCTTATTGCTAGGAACTATGCGTTTAAGATTTTGCAATGATTCGTATATAAGTTGCATGTATGATTTTTATATCGGCGCCCGTACATCAAAAGTATGTTTATCATTTTGGAATTTCTGACTCCCGAGGGTTAAAAAAAAATAGGGACAATAAAAATCCGAAATGAGTCAATCCGTAGAAGAACTAAGGTGGCCAAAGTGATATAGCTGCCAGAGTGGCAAATTGGCAATGGATTGGGCATATAGCTCGAAGAACCAATGGCCGAAGGCTCTCGAAAGGTGACCACGAACCGGACCACGTTTTTTTTAAGTCATAGGGGGCGAACGAGCAGACGGATCGCCCGATGGTAAGGGATTACCGCCGCTCATTCATCCTCATCATTCATTACACACACACCTGCAACACCAGCCGTTGCCTACTTTTAAAACGTAGCCCAACAGCCCTTCAGATTACTTTGATATAATTATCAGCCGAATGCCATCCACTGCTGGACTTAGACCTCTTACAACGAACGCCACCATGACAGGTCCTGAGTCGCTCTCATCTAGCAGACTCCTGCAACAACTAACTCTGATCTAAAAGTGTAAAAAAAAATGTTTGCGCCTCATAACAAAACATTAGACGAATTCAATGTTACGAGGATAGTCCAGGAAGCAAGTAATACCTATCCGATGCCCAATCTATTTTCATCCAAATGTCGTTAGGAGCAAAATGACAGTGCTTGGCAGAGCCGCCGGGGTATTCTAACCATTTTGATTAATTTAACGATGTCTATTAGTAACTCCTGACACGGATGCTGATAGTTACACCCATTAGAGTCAAATTATGGACATTTTCTATGTTCTATTTTCATTATGCTTCAAGCAGTTATGCTTCAACTACTTAACTTTTTGGTTATTGTTGTTTAAAATGTTTAACGGTAGGTATTATCAGTAATAACGTTCCTATGATAGTCCAAAGTTATTTAGAAAGGGAGGTAGAAAGGAAAAGAGATCACATGTTTTATCTATGCATCGATTTTCCTAGCTTCTTATTTCACCTATGTAGGTATTAGGTTGAACCGGGCACAAGCAAAGGCTCTGAGTTCTAAGGCTCGTACCGTCAATTCACTAGGTTTGTATTTTTTACAGTCTACCTAAAAAGAAAATATCTCGTGTTATAAAAGCTAAAAAACATTACTGATTGATCGATATTTATTGAACAATATCCTATATATATTTCTCGAAACATTTCTTCCAATTTAAATAAGTAATTAGTGTTTTGGAAACCATACTTAAATACGATAATTGCTTGTGAATCACAATATCAAAAAGTTCCACTTCTACTTTCCGCGCCATTCTTCATGAAAGAACATTGCAATGAAAGCTTTTTTTCTTTTTGTTTCATTATCGATAATTCAATACTGTTGAATAATAAACTTTCATAAATAACGAACGGAACTCACTGAATTTACTCCAACACGTCAGATATGAGTGAATAATTAATCCACCCGTCATTTATATCCGCGCGTCGACTTTCCATTCGTTCCATTCTTTCATTCAATCAATTGACCTAGGGCTTGAATTGAATGAAATTGTTTCAGACTTGTGTTTGTACTGTAAATAAGCAGCATTCAGCTAATTAAAACAATAATTGTAATTATGACGAATTGTTGAAAAGGTAAATTTGTAATCTAGGGGCACGGCAGTGCCCCCGCCAAGCAAAACAAAGGCACGGCCGTACCATCCTTTTCTCGAAGCCATTCAGGCGATTTTCAGCCTCCCGTAATTTTGTACTGGCTAAAGCTAGTACCCTGAAATTTCAGGGATATATAAGGCTCAATAAGCCTTATATATATTCTCAATATCATTCAATTTGAACGTGTAGTTTAAGAACTATTGCATGTCAAAGTTCCTTAGTTTTGTCACTGACTGACTGACTGACTGATAATCATCATAATTCTAATGTACTTCTAGCAGACCTACAAGCTCCAAATTTTAAACATAGTTCGTTTTTAGCGTATAATAGTATTTTATGCAACAGTTGTATAAGAAGGTTCAAAAAATGCGAATTGCGTGAGTTGCGATACGAGCCGCGAATGCGGCGAGTATCGCAAATAGAGACGCAATGAGCATTTTTTGACTTAATTATACAACGTTGCATACAATACTTTTTCTACGACAGGTTTTAAAATATAAAATACAAACAAGGCATAACCTGCAAAGAAGGCAAATATGACGTATGACTGTCAGTATGTGTCTATGGTAAACTTTTTATTTTTTAAATGAAGTTGACACGCAGTGAATATATTAAAAATACTTTTGTTTTTATGTTGGCATCAATGAATTTAGTTCAGAAAGTTTCGTTTTTCTTAAAAGCCGTAGGATTTTAATTGTTTGTTAAGTTGGTAGTTGTGCATTTTTACCGTAAAGTTAAAATTGAGCGCTTAATCCTTGACTTAAGTTTAACCTAGATTTAGAAGTCTGTGGTTGCTAGCAATAACGTAAAGTGGCTATAACGACACTAGTGCTGTTATGGGGAATAGAGTATAGACTTCTCTGAACTCATATTATGTATGTTCTTATATTAGTGTTCGTGACCAAGTAAAAGACAGATAACAGTACAGGAGTAGAAAAAGTCCTTAAAAACCTAAATAAGTTGTAATTTTAGTCACAACTGCACACATGTTGTATTGAAAAGAATGGATTGGAATGTAATAATTAAAGGAAGACCACTTACAAAAAGAAATGAGATCCCATCAAAAACATTACATGTAAAAAGATGCAAGTCTCGCAACGCAGTTCTCCTACAACAAAAAAGTTTTGAGATGTAAAGTTAAACCAAGTCAGTACCGGGCGGGTATCAACAGAACTCGATTTCATCGGACTTCGGTGGACATGTAATGTTTTTGATGGGATTTAGATATTCTGTTCACGTTGAATAACGATTTGTCTGTTTACCCAAAAACGAACTTCCGGTTACATTGATTGTAATTTATTTCAATTTGTTCCCATGATTAAAAGTGGTTTCTGCGACTGGCTATTTATTTATTTATTATATTTATTTACTCTTCGACGTATTCTACACAAACTTAGTACCTAATTCTATGCAAAAATTGACACCGATCGATGCTGCGTTTAAACACTTTTTCGCATAGTGTATGTTCAACTGATCATCTTCCCTACTACTACTACTACTATACTAATACGTACTAGTACATTGTGTATCTAGGGCGGTAAGTAAGGAATTACAAACGAGTGTTTGTTATAAGCCCGAGGTGAAACCGAGGGCTTTAATAACACGAGTTTGTAATTCCTTTACCGCCCGTGGCACACACAATGTTTTTCATCACACTTGTGAGGAAATCTTAATAATAACCTTACTAATCGACCCAGTATGACAAGAAAATACTAAAACAGAAAGTGACGTTAGTGACATATGTCCATAGACAATGCAAATGTCAAGTCACGTTCGGAAACTATAGCGGTAAAGACCTAAAATGGTTGATTTTATATTTGCAAAATACTGAAATACACTATTTAAACATTTAATTAATGTTACCGAAATATGTGTTTACATGTATTTGCAATAATCAGTTATCTTTAAATAAATATTTCAGTCATTAAAAAAGTAAGTTGGCATTTCCTTTAAACATGACAAATAAGAGTAAAGCAGAACCAGCGTTTCAAATTTAAAAACCATTACGCCCTAGGGCGTAATAGGTCATTTACGGCCCGCAGAACCTACGTGTAATGACACCATTTTCGAGCAAGTGTGATGAAAAAGTACTTAACATCGGATATCTACATTTCATTCTACAGCTTTAGGCAACGTTTAAACTACGGGATCAAACTGCTTTATAAGTCTCACTTCTACAGAAGCTGTGAATGGCCCATAGAATCAATAGAATCATCAGTTACATGGTTGAGGGGGCCGATCACACGGCCCAGCAAGTGGGCCACTCTGTGGTTTGTTTTTCCGTCGATTACCACAAACCACAAGTTATTACTTGCTCCGCTTATGATGTGGCCCCAATGCTCACATTGTCTTCGGTTCACGGTAATTTGGTTAAATTAGAGTATGATTAGGTTAGGTTTTGACCAACCTTTGAGGTGATGACCAACTACGAAGCACAGGTACCTGTGTCTGTCTCACTTCACCTTCATCAAAGATTTCAGTTTGTTAAGTCAGTCGAGCCATCACAAAATCTGAACAATGTACATTTTCTATAGTTGGTCAAGTTGCATCCATTATTAGGGCATTTTTATTTTAAAATCTACGGTTGGGCGAAACTTAAGCTATGTTCAAATACCGTCTAACCTGTCAGTCCGTGACGAAATGTATGGAGTTTGACACTAATCGTCAGTTCTGTAACTGTCAGTTAAGAACGCACTTTAAATAAAAAAGCCCTATAGTCTTTTTATCAAATTCCCGCTATACTATGCTATCAAAAATAGTGCTTCTACATCGAACTAAACAAATAAAAAGTCCAACCCAGGTGCATGGTTCTCTATTACAAGAGAAAATTTTATTGTTGTGCTATTTCGCTACTTACAACAAAAGTCAATGTAAAGAAATATTCAACTTCATCTTACTGTCCTGTTTATCAGCCGTTTGTTCCTGTTTATTTCTTGTCATCAAACTATACACCGTCAATATTCTATTACCATAACAATGAATCATTCATTCCGCGTTCCATTCATGTCATTCACTTCACAGCTTTCTATTGTTTTTTTCCAGTAGAATAATATCCGTCAATGTTATTAAAATTAAATACTTTAAAATTTCATTACGAGGAAAGAAAGGTGACCATGAATAGAAATGTGCCATTCTTGGAAACATTCTCAGTTTTGTATGGGGCGAGAACATTTCCCATACAAAACTGAGAATGGTTCGGGGAATTCTCGAGAACAGCACAACTCTGACCGTGAAACTACCATGTGTAAACATAAAAAAAAAACTTTATTCATAGGGGCCATTCATTTATTACGTAAGACGATTTAGGGAGGGGGGGGGGGGTCAACCATGTCTTATGTTTTCTTCGAGGGGGGTGGGAGTTTTGTTCGTTCTTACGTAAGATCATAAAAATGCGCAAAATAATCTTAACTTTTGAAAAAGCGCGCAAATCCGCGCGAGAGCGTAGGCGCGTGCTCGGTTGCGTATAGGTATTTTACTAAAAAATTAAAAATGATTAGTATCTGCAAATAAACGCCCCTACAAAAATTATTATTTGAAAAATAAAAATTAAAACAGCCCAAACGTTAAATCATTTTCCTTTAGATTCTTACGTAATAAATATTATATAGAAATATGAATGGCCCCATAGCCGTTACTGCACTAAGATAAGGTCGAATATTATCGTTCAATGACTATGACCTAAATAAAGCAAAGTATTTCAAGTTCGAGGCGTAGACAGCGCGATCCGTACTGGAGCATTCTTACGCATTCTGAAAACTTTGTTTGTAGTGCGTTTGTTCACGGCGCGCACACATACAAGCGCGCGATGTACCTTTTGTAAGAAGAAAAAATACTGTTATCATGCTGTGCCTAAAGCTAGAAAGTGTTTTGCTAAAGGAGTTGTCACGCGACATTGAACTCTATTTTCGTGGGCATGGCTAGTGTTAATTTCATCCAATTTACCTTTCTCGACCGCTGATCATTTGTACAAACAGCTGTCGGAAAGTGGGTGGTTCTGTTTTAACGCAAATATGTAACAATAGAGGTTCATAGTAGTCCAAACATACACCTACCTACTCCAAACATTCAATAAAATCCGAATTCAGACTAATTATTACAAATGTGAAAGTACCTAACTCTGTCTGTCTGTTGGTTTTTCACGCATAAAACGCTGAACCGATTTAGATAAAATTGGGTATGGAGATATGTAGTTGGAGACCTCGGGACAAGGGGTTGTTTTTATGTCGAAAATCATCCCTTAACGGTTGAAAAGTTGAAAATTTGTATTGCAAATTAATTAAAGTCGTGGGTAAAAGCTGGAATGTAGGTAAATAGAGATCTCCTTGTTTCCCATAAAGTTTTGCGTCATATCATAATGCATTGTTTTTCATAATAATCGAAAGTCATGTGTCATGCTCAGTATATTGGTGTTTCTAAAACGGTAATATTTTCAGGATATTTCAAAACACTAGCGTGTAGAAAACAACAGGTTAGGTTAGGTTTGTGTTATAACTTAACGATTTCATAGAAAATATGACTAACCCTTTTATTTACGGTAAGTAACTCGAGTTATTGAGAGAGTATTGAAATTTTTATTTCCACATATTTTTTGGGGTATCATTTAATCGATCAGCAAAATATTCATATTTTGGTCAGCAGAAATATGTATTTGGTCAGCCAAAATAGCTAGTTGGTAAGCAACTTATGGTAAGCAAACATTTATAAATCAGGCTGCAATTAATGATATACTGATCTGCTCTAAATTATTTTGGTCAGCAAATTAAATATTTGAGCTGCATTAAGCGATCTACGGTAAATCAAATTTTGGTAAGCAATCAGTAGGTAAGCAAAATAGTTCATTTTGTTCATCAAAAAAAAAGGGGGCAATAAAACCTAACTGGGCGCAACTATTCTGCCGCCAATCGTGTGCGCATTTTGTCATTCGGTAATTGTCAGCTGTCAAGTAGCAGGTGTCACTGTGATATATACAGGGTGTCACTGTGATATATACAGGGTGTCACTGTGTTATATACAGGGTGTAACTGTGATAGATACAGGATGTAACTGTGATATATACAGGGTGTCACTGTGATAGATACAGAGTGATACTGTGATATATACAGGGTGTCACTGTGATAGATACAGGACAGGATGTCACTGTGATATATACAGGGTGTCACTGTGATATATACATAGTGTCACTGTGTTATATACAGGGTGTCACTGTAATGTATACAGGGTGTCACTGTGATGGGCTCATATAAAATTGGTATTTCGATTTTTTATACATCTCATAATGTTTAGAAGTTATATTATTTATTCACAACGTGTATCGTTTCGTTTTTAGGGTCAGCAAAAAAAATAACCCTAACCTACCTATTTTTGAGAGCCGTTTCGTTTTTAGGGTCATCAAAAAGAAAATAACCCTAACCTACCTATTTTTGGGAGCCGTTTCGTTTTTAGGGTCATCAAAAAAAATAACCCTAACCTACCTATTTTTGGGAGCCGTTTCGTTTTAGGGTCATCAAAAAAAAAATAACCCTAACCTACCTGTTTTTGGGAGCTGTTTCGTTTTTAGAGTGACACCCTGTATACATTACAGTGACACCCTGTATATAACACAGTGACACCCTGTATATATCACAGTGACATCCTGTATCTATCACAGTGACACCCTGTATATAACATAGTGACACCCTGTATATATCACAGTGACACCCTGTATATTTCAATTAAACTGCTTACAGACATGTTTTCTCTGCTGACAGTGACATCCTGTATCTATCACAGTGACACCCTGTATATAACACAATGGCACCCTGTATATATCACAATGACATTCTGTATATATCACAGTAACATCCTGTATACATTACAGTGACACCCTGTATACATATAACACAGTGATACCCTGTATATATCACAGTGACATCCTGTATCTATCACAGTGACACCCTGTATACATTACAGTGACACCCTGTATATAACACAGTGACACCCTGTATATATCACAGTGACATCCTGTATCTATCACAGTGACATCCTGTATATAACACAGTGACACCCTGTATCTATCACAGTGACATCCTGTATATAACACAGTGACACCCTGTATATATCACAGTGACACCCAGTATATATCACAGTGACACCCTGTATATCTCAATTAAACTCTCTGCTGACCAATTGTAAAATCTTGCTACCCAAGTAATTATTTTGCAGCTCGACTGTTTATTAGGCAGCCAAATGATAAAAAAAGCAGATTAATATTGGTTAAAATGTTAACCGTTTTTAAACTGTTTGCTGAACAAGAGTTGCCGCCCGATTTTATTTATTGCCAGCCAAATCTTTGTATGCTGCCCAAATGATTTAACTGCTTATTTTTTTTTGCTGATCAATTTTAATAACGGCTGACCAAAAATTTACTTTCCTATTTTTTGTACAGGCGTACAATATTTTCCCGCTTTAAAAGTATTTCTTCATTATGGAGGGTTTAGCACACATTCAACAATGATATTTTATAAGTAGATAGGTTACAAGCACTCCAAAAGTGAAGCACTGAAACCACGATAATTGTATTGGTGCCCTTTTTGTAGTGGGTAGTCACTCGCGGGTCGGTCAACGAAACGCACGACGATGTCAAGGGTGAATATTTACAAGATTCACAAAAAAAATGCCGTCGTGTGTGATCAGAAAGTGCACCAATCATAGCAAAAAGTGCAACAAAGCGCAAGGGATCACATATCACCTGTAAGTACGCTGAAATAATTTAATTTTATCATTTTTATTATTTTATTTTTCAAATACGACGCCATCTTACTACCATAGATGTCATTTGAATGAAAGAGACAAACTTACGTCTTTGACAATGAGAGTGACAAGGATCGCCGAGCAGGCTCCGAGTCGATCCGAATCTAGCCGATGGGTTCACTCGGTGACGTTTAAAAATTAATCGCGCAAGTAACAAAAAGCTAGCTGTCTCTTTTTTTTGCATTATTGTAACTATGCCATCTCTTTTATGCAATCTGTTAATATGTGTGAGTATGTACACCGTACAGTGAGGTACCAATGTGTGCTGCTGCTTTCTTGGAAGCATATTTCTCAGCTGGCGAGTATGCGTATAACGTATCTTCTTATAAAATATCATTGACATTCAAACGATACCTCTCAATCAGGAAGCCTTCGGCACGATTTTCCATTTTCCCCGTTTTTACTGTACTTAATAGTAATTAAGTGAAGCCGGTTTAACGGGCCTACATACTCGGCCGTAATGTCGCTCGTTCCATTCGGTCAGCATTCCGCTCATTCGTTCCGTTTCATTCGCTCGCCAGTTCTAGCTGATAAGCCGGCGAGAGCACCCGTCACGCCGAGCGCGCGCGATTGCCGCGTATTTACGTATCGGTCGATACGTGCATTTAAAAATCTTGGATTTCGTGTTTGTGTGTGTGAAATTGTGTTTTTAAAGTTATTATACTGTTAAGTGTGAAGAGTTACTTTTCTTGTGTGTCACTGACTTGGATTATTCTCTGTAGCGGTTTTTGTGGTAAGTTGAGACCAAAGATCAACATGGTCATGGGTTTTGAAACCTACCTAAGGAAATCGATTATTTCTTTGAATATTTATACTGTGTACACGTCAGAAGTGCTGTACAATATTTAACTATGTAGGTAGAAAGCAAAGATCCTATAGCAAGACCAGATACTAGGTACTAGAAAATAATGAAATGAAAAATGGAAAAAAATTTTTGCAGAATGCTTTTCATATTTTCAATCATCTGTGACTGTAACATTGTCATCGTAAATCAACGGATTTATATAGAAGTCTGAATTGTAAATATTTAATGACTTCAAGATTAAGACCTTATCATTTTCTCGTACGCACCTGAATTATCAATTTTATCAACTACCTACTATGTAGGTAGGCCGATTTTTCTTATAGCTGAATATGTTTCGAGAAATTAAGTGGCATGTATAAATTACTTCAGTCATAGAGAATATACGAAAAAAATCGTGATTAAAGGGCAATAGGTCTAGCATTCGACAATATTCTGACACGTAGTTTTTGGGCGACCCCTTAATTAGAGGTATCTACGTAAATTTTCGCATTACACAAACATGTAACATTTGAGGTAAGAAAGTCATAAAAAATTCTTTTAGAAATTACAATTTTCGACTCTACGATTAATCAGTGACACTTATATATATAGCATTAAAACTTCGTAATATGAAAGCAAAGTCACAAATTACCTGACCTACGTACGTTACGTATGATGCAGACGGACTACCCACGTAATTATTAAAATGATTCTCCGATTAAACGTTATCTCTTTAATCGATTTATTTTGTTTATCTCTGTTTTTAGTTAAATTAATTTGTTCTTTAGAACTAATGGGCATTTGGCATTCCAATTTCCAACATTCTGATTAGCAATGATGTCATATCTACCTGAGTCAGTCACGATACTAAAGGGTTATGCAAAATAAAAATCACGTCAGTTTTCAGAGATGTTTAATTAAACTGTTGGCAATTTCGTGTTAAGTTGTACTTATTTGTAGCGTTTACAGACGTGTACACTTTGCTGCTTGTCATTGAGGATGAGTTTCAACAGCATCTTCATGGTAGCATGATACAATAAAATCAAGTCTTGTTTTTCGACGTTACCATTGTGTTCAAGTCTACTGGTCTACTAGTTTTATAACATATAATAGATGTCTACTTCAAATAAAATTCTTTAATTGCTAAAGTTCAAGCTGAAATCTCGTGTTTTGAATGAATGAATAAATTTTATTTCATATCTTGAGTCCATAATGCGTTAGTACGGGAGACCGGGGCAAAACGGGATATCTAAGGAAAAAAAAAATTATATAAAGAAAATTAAACTGCTCATGGGAATAACTTTTACATAGATAGCAACATTTATAAATCAACATAATATAATCAACTGGTTTTATGTTAAGTTTAATCACCTGATTTTGGTTAATCAGGAACAACAATTAGGAACTAAATTTTCCCATCTTGCCCCATAGCCCGGGGCGTAATGGGAAATTGCACGGGGCAAAAAGGGAACAAATTTTAATCGGGCTGACAACGCTCACAAGTATGCGCATCCTCGTCATCCTCATCAACTCCAGCACAAGAATTGTAAGCCCAGCCGAGACAAACATTACAAATCACCCATCCTTCGACTGACTGTGAATACAAGTGCCCGCAGTAAATGCAGCAAGCGCAGTCATTTTTATCTCCCTCTTGGGATGAATGCCCGTTATGCCCCGACCATTTTGCCCCAACGAATATTTTTTGCAATAATACAAAGCATTCCTAACCTAAAGCTGTGAAGGTTATAAACATTGTATAATATAAAAATTTGATCTTTCCTTACGGTGCTAGGTTAAAAATATTGTAAAAACATGCTTATTTTCTTCGTAACACATTGATACTTGTCGTACAACTTCGGAATATTATTCAAAATATTAAGTTTTTCACTCAGAGCAGCCAAAACAAGCAGAAACACGTTTTTTTCCACTGTCCGGCGAAATGCGACTGAAGTTCGAACTAATGGCGCTGCCATAGCTCAATAGCGTGCAAAACTCACGCACACCAGCATATTTCCTGTCCTGCCCCGGACCTCATCTTGCCCCGGTCTCCCCTACTTACAAACGAAACTTGTTTTACTCTTGTATTCCACAAACGCAGGAGTGGCTCACTCCGCGATTTCGGCTACGAGTACCTACCACATTTTGCACCTGTGGAGGGGCTTAGCCAGCGACCAGAGAGAGCACGCGTTATGCGATAGAGAGAGACGGTTGGATCCGGTGCATTCCGTCCGGTGGTCAGTCCCGAACGTCAGTTTTTTTAGATTAGATTAGATTTTTTATTTCATAATACAAGTACAATATAAATTACACAATGTCAATTTATATGAATCTCATACTATGATCGTCAAATGAAATAAAATTAAAAATATAAAATGCTCACAATAAAAAGAGAATCTTCCGTACTTAGTGCTATAACTTATTGTGTGCTACAATAAAACCAAATATACGTCACCAAACTATTTTAAAACCTGTACACAAAATCAGTTGATATTTTCATAGTCTTGATTGAAAACAATTCAAACTTTAAATCAATCAATTCGCTGAAGATTATTTATTCTATTACGTTTTACCGGTAGGTATGCGTTATCGGATCAATCGGTTGCTGTTACTTATCGCGTTATTATCGTGCGATGCGAATTTTATCCCACGTGTATAAACTGCACGTGTTACCATATCAATCGTAATTTTAATTTATTTTTGTAATTTTTCCCTCTGCACCCACATTGGTTAATTTCTGTTTTTCTTTTCGGTTGACTGGTTGAGTGAGAATGCCTCAAGGCATTAAATCCACCATTTTTACCTTATTTCACTTGCTGTTCTTATTTTATTTATCTTAGTTCGTTTAAGAATTAAGTGTAGTATATTTACGCATGTTTTTGTTACCTATCTTTAAACTTTTATCACAAGTGATACCTAATAAGACACTTGTAATAAAAATTGAATGATTGTTGTTGGCTGCAATTACATGCTATATTATACTACTTGATAAGGCTTTAATTTATATGCTTGTTCCGTTGTGCCAAAGGTTATTTATATCACTACATAGTATAAAAACAAAGTCGCTTTCTCTGTCCCTATGTCCTTATGTATGCTTAAATCTTTAAAACTACGCAACGGATTTTGATGCGGTTTTTTTTAATAGATAGAGTGATTGAAGAGAAAGGTTTATATGTATAATACATGCATAATATAATAGAGAAACACCGTGCGAAGCCGGGGCGGGTCGCTAGTTACCTATATAGGTAACTCGATTCCTGCCGGATTGCTCAATACAATAAATAAAGACAGGCAGGTAATACATCTGTCTGGAAAAGAAAACATTTACATTATCACAAAATGATTGAATTTACAATGCCACTCTATATACTTCTTACTCTATGCCTATTTCGCCTATGTTCACACATAGTTACGGTATTGAATTATAATATGGGGTAAGTTTGATTCTGGTTTGTTACGCTAATATTTGATATACTTTACCCCTTTTGCAAAAAATATATTCCTCTTACATTCTACTTCTTCATAGTTAGTCAAGTATGTATATCACTTGTCCTTTCTCTTAATCTCCCCCTACCCCCTTACGCGTAGCACTTCACCCTTAAATGTTGTTCTATAGTTCTGAAATTACCAGTCTTCACTAGAGATGGGCGCTCGTGGGTATTTACCCGGTAAATACCGGGTAAATACCCAATCCACCCGGTATTTACCCGTTTCTACCCATTTTGGTGGGTAGAAACTACTGAGGGTCAAGATAATTAACAATTGAATAAATTAATGTGTGCAAGGGATAAAATATTAAGAAAAATACATTTTGTCGTCATCGGAATGATATAATATAACTTGGATTGTTAGATAATGCACTGTTACCGAATATTTTCTGCAGGCTTAGCGTTTACATCTGATTTGATTCGATCGTACCTAATAAAATGTGTTTGTTTTATTAAAGGAATGATATTGAGTTTTTCTGTAAACTTTCGAAGTCATATTTTAAATTTATTTTTTATATGAAAAAAAAAATATATAAGCTTCCCGTAAAGACTAGTACTAGTCCTCTCATCTCATGCTGGTTCTATGAGATTCAAAAGGTTGTCCAATAATTTTATTTCAATTTCAGTAAAGAAGTGAAGTTGTATAATTATTAAGACTTTATTAAAGGGTTTTTATAGTTTGGTGAAAAATTATTTCTACGAAGTGTCTAAATAATTTATCGTTAACTTTTAGAAATTTTTTGAGGACTTAATATCCTACGAGTACTCTAGTAGTGTTTACACAGTATTTTAAAGTTTTCAGATTCCTAGAAGCTTCTAGAAGATGTCTAGAAGCGTCTAGAAGTTACATTAAAGTTTCTTCATGTTTTATGAATTTCATAGAAGGTTTAACCATATTTCTAAAAGATTCTTTGATGTCCCTAAACATAGTCTTGAAGAGAGAAACGTAATCTTCTGGATGGTTCTATAGGGTTTATACAAGATCCTACGAACTTCATAGATGGTACTACAAGGTTTTAAAGAGATCTAAGATATTTCTAGAAGTTTCTAAGTTTCGTTTATAAAGTCTTTAGAAGCCTACAAATGAAATAATATTATTAAATGGTATCTCTCGTCATGTTTATGAATATTCTAGATGTACAGTAGGGAACTAAAAGGCCTCGTAAGGTTTCTCGAGGCTTCCGTAAAGTTTTGACATGGTCTTTTGAAGTTTCCAGCAAAGAATTCAAAATCTTCTGTGGTATCTCTTGTCATTTTTATGAATTCTAGATGTTACTATAGGTGACCAACAAAAGACTTGAGGTTTCTTGAAGCTTCTTTAAAGTTTTGACATGATTTTATGAAGTTTCCAGAAGTCTAAAAAATATATATATATGAGATGTTAATAAGATTATCAAGTTTCCCAAATGACATAAGACATCTGGAAGTCTTTAAGTGGTTTTTACAAGGAATCCAGAATCTTCTTTTGTATTTCTAGCCACGCTTATGTGTTCCAGATGTAACAATAATACGCCTCAATGTCCTTGTAAGGTTTTTTGAAGCTTCCGTCAAGTTTTGAGAAGATTTTATGAAATTTACACGGTCTACAAAATAAGCAATATACAAAATTATCAAGTTTCCCGTCTGTTTTTCGACATATCTAGAAGTTTCTAGGTGGTTTTACTAAGGAGCCAGAATCTTCTGTGATACATTATAGTGTTTATGAAGTTCTAGATGTTAAAGTAGGCTTCATAAAGGCCATGTTACCATGTAAGATATCTAGGAGTTCATAATATGTTACAAGAAGCTATCTGGGTATCTATGATGGTTCTAGAGATTTCGATGAGATTCCTAGAAGATTCTGTGAGATTTTTAGAAGAATTATTAAAAAAAAAATTTGAAGTTCATAAAACCTTCTAAAAGAGTTTTGTGAAAGTATAATACATATTCTAGACTTTTTTGTGATTTTCCTAGATGGTTTTGTTAAGTTTCTAGAAGGTTTTTAAGGTTTTATGATCATATTAAGATTGTAGGTAACCTTCAATTAAACTTAAAATTGTCAGCGTCTCGACCAAGACACAAATCAAAAATTAAAGATGAATAAAAAGCAGGGAATCCCAGATTTTGCGAAAATCCAAACTGAGTAACGCATACTAATTATGTTTGTTACGTGCTAAAGTGCCCCTAAACCAAAAATCAGCTCATTCTGTGTATGGGAACCCGTGCCGACTTCATCCTAAATTTTTCATATTAACCGGTTGAGCTAAGTTTGCACCTGGTTTCCTTCGCACCACATACTAACCAGGTGCAAACTTAACGCAACCGAGATATAATAGATTGAGCTTCTGCTTTGACTTTTTTTGTTTAATTGTGACGAATTTCTATAAGATAGTTGGTCAGACAGAATCAGAGTGTCCAACTACATGAGTATTTCAAGCTTTTCATTTCCAGTAACTTCACAAATACTATGAAGAAATAAAATCGCTGAATTTTGAAAATGCAATGCGGTATTTTACATAATCTATGAACAAAACATATTTTCTAGCTCTTAATTAGTCGCCACCTTTGGTACAAAATAATAAAATGCGATTTAATTATAAAAAAAGAGCAACAATAGTTGCGCCCTTCAATCCCGGTTGCGTTAAGTTTGCACCTGGTTGGTCTGTGATTCCAAAGAAACCAGGTGCAAACTTAGCTCAACCGGAAGTCGGCACGGGTTCCCATACACAAATTAGCTGATTTTTGGTTTAGGGGCATTTTAGCACATAACAAACATAATTAGAAGGTATGCGTTACTCAGTTTGGATTTTCGTAAAATCTGGGACACCCTAAATAAAAAGTGCATCATTACTTTTGTTGATGTAACGTAAGATGCCTATTTCGCTATCCATAGCATTTATTCTTACTATACGTCTATATATCAACAACGTTTTTAATGAAATTTGTAAAGAATACTTAACAAATAGTTTATACCCACCAATTTGGGTATTTACCCAATTTACCGGGTAGATTGGGTAAATACCCGGGTATTTACCCGGTAAATACCTTGGGTATTTACCCACCGCCCATCTCTAGTCTTCACACTTAGTAAGCCAATGAATTCCTCTCTGATTTGATATTGATATAACAAATAAATGACATCTGTTTATTTACACTGAATATCAGCGAATGTGTTTAGATAATTCAAAAAGCACTATTAATGCATTTGGAATGTTATGTTTACATTGTATTTGTATTACTATAATAATATTTGTGCTTAAGCTTACCGGATTCCACGCATATTATGTAGACTTACGTTAATTTCTCCCGTTGGAAATTCTAACTCTCAATGAAGGAAATGTGACAAACCATTTTAGTTCCTAGAATAAAATATAAAATTATTCCAGAACATTTTTATGGCCTTACTAGAAGCAACAATATAATAGAGGCACTTAATATCATTAATATTTGTCAAAAGTTAACGCCTTTAAAATCTCTAACGTAGCTTTTTATAAAGTCAACAGAGGTCATTATGTAATGTAAGGGGTCATTCATAAATTACATCACACTTTGGGATTGTGTCTAACCAAAAACCAAACGTGTTATCGTATGTCAAACATGTTAAATAGACGATAAAAAGCACGAAGAGAAGGAAAAGAGAGGTATGTGAATCAGAAAAATCGTGATACATAATTTATGGATGGTCCCTAATGGCACATAATAAATTAAAACACATGCCTATCAAAAATATTTTACTGTGTGGGGTAGGGTAATTCACAATTTCACCGGCATATCATCCTTAACATAATTTGACTCGTAAAATAGGTAGTAATAATAGTTCGCAACTGGAGGTCAATATATTATATTCATCGCTCGTCACTTTGACTTTGACGGACCGAAACAACGCGACCTATTACGAACTATCACTAGTTCACGATCACAGGTCAAATTACATTAGTACGAAATTGACTGTGAAGTGAATTAGCGCACAGGTACCGATTTCACCACACCTCGTGTGTTAATAATAGTTTAATATCGATTATTCGATAGATTAGTTGCCTTATTATGGTTACCGGTAACCCCGCGACCCCGCGGTATCTCGCGATATCTCGGGGTCTTGTCAGAAGGAAACTGATCTGCCAGTTGGGTAACGCTGATTAAAATTGCGTTCGGACACAATGTATCGCTCTGATCTAGGGCGTGGTTATACACTTTATACATTAGACGCAGTTCTTTCATATACTCGTAATCGTAAAGACAAAACATTAGAGGCCAGCCAGCGGTGAACTGAAATAGATTGATGATGATGAAGCTGTAAGACGAGTTTAAATAGCAAAGGACACGTCTTATTTGAATAGCCGAGCAAGATACAAAGAAATGAATTGGTTTGTATATTGCATTTAGATAGTTCACTGGAAGACCGAATGATAAGTGCACTTTTGACGTCAGTAATGTCCTTGATGTTTTCTGCAAAAGTTTTTAGGTGTAATTGTCTATTACGAATTTGTCATTGATATAGACCGGATCTGATGTAGCGATCTCAATATTAATATGGATATGACTGGTATCATTTATTATTTTTTCTACACACAAAAACAATGTAACTTATCGTAACTTCTTCTTTAATATTTCTTCTTCACAATGCACAGTAAAAATTAAGATCTTTTATAACCAACATGACATGTATTTAACGAATTGCACAAGTCATATCCATATTAATATTGAGATCGCTACATCAGATCCGGTCTCTAGTCATTGATCAAGGTTTTCGAATAGGGATATTTCGAAGAAGTTCATTAGTTTCATTTTTAAAACAAGTCCGACGAAACTATATAGACGATTGGTAGATGAGCGGAGTACGAACTAAGTCTTGAAAAGGCATTCGTTACTAGTTCATACACGTTGTATTACACAACCCTACATGATTGTAGGTTCTGGTCAGCGGCCTTTCACAATGCTCATGTTAAATATTACATATGAAGGTATCGTGCTATTGGCATTGAATTAAAACGGTTTTAAAAGTAACGGCGTCTGAAGGTGAGAGGGACTCAAAAAAGGGAAATTGATTGTTCATATTCTTAATCCTGTATCTCTTTGGTGTTGTGTGGGATTATGATTCTTATATCTTTATAACTAAGAATCGAACTGTTTCCAAATTAATTCACGTTTGAAAACTATTCTTGCTGCAATTTTACGAACAACTTTGCCCGTGGCTCATTAGTTACCTATGTGTTATTTAATCATGTAAAATAAAACAAAAAAACCTAACCTAAGCAAAGTGTCACTATTATATATAGGCTTATATTTCATCTGTCATTTTCTGAGATTCAAATGTACCTAGTAATCATTATGACAATAATTAATTTTAATTATAATTTTTGTCTTTGTACATTCCCATTTATTTTTGTACTGTTTCTGTATGATTTTATGTGCAATAAAGTATTTTCATACATACATACCTAATTTAAAGACGCTAGTTGCACCTTCCACAAGCTATCTACTTTGCCCTGAGGTTAACTGGTAGATAATGCCTTAATGCATTAAGTTCCCTTATTGTACGATAAGTTTTGATTTATGCAATAAAGTATAAATACATTAAACGTCCTAGTGTTTGACCGGTTAAAGCCCAATAGTTGACACCCTGGTGTCACCTCTATTGCCAATGACTTAACACTCAATATAACAACTACTGGGACAGTGTCAAGCAATCAGACGTCTACCTTACTATGATATTGTCATATTTCTGTTCCATAGCAGTAATTTTTCTTCCTAAACTAAAGGTACGTCGCGCGCTTGAATGTGTGCGTGCCGTGTACGAACGCACTACCACCAAAGTTTTAAGAATGCGCAAGCATGCTCCAGTATGGATCGCACTCACACAGAACAGAAGAGCTTTTCCGCGTCTGTGTGAATACGTGTCGCGCGCTCCTAAACCACACCTCAACGGCCGAAGTTGGACTAATTGTTCGTCTTTATATTTCGATAGCTATTCCAGGTTTGATTGAATTAATCTGGTGTTTGACTACCTACCTGATACTTCGTTACGCGATACAATATGGTAGTGAATGGAACGTAGTCGTAATAAGCGGCGTTTGTTCACGTTGTACAAATAACACCGAATAGCTCCCTTGTCGGAAGTGCGTGCAATCGATACCCACGCGACCGGTGTAGGAATACACCCCCATTCGGTGTCGGTCCAAATTGTGAGTTATTCTACCAGTAGGCGATATAATTTAGTACACAACTGTGGACACGTTGGCGGAGCAAATACGGGACAGGACAGTTACCAGGAAAGACATATGATGAAACGGGACATGCAATATCTGACACCACTATGCTCCTCGCGCCGAATCATGATCCCTATGACAGTTCTTTCTCCATACTTTTTTGGCGTCGCTGTAATTTTTAAACGGTTTGTAGACATTATTCGGAAGCACGCATCTTTTTACATGTAATGTTTTTGATGGGATTACTGATTCTGTGACACAGTGCGAAACGTCAGTTATAACTTGCGCGTTTCCATATGACTCTCCATGACACACATAATTTGACAACGTCATCACAACACGTTGACAGTACGTCGCATCAAGGTGCAGGGTCATGCTTATTAATCGTTCGGCGTATTATCTCAAGTACACGTACATTCAGCATCATAAAGTCTGTAACATTCAAAGTATGTATGTAAACTATTGCACATAAAATCATACTGAATCAGTATAAAGATCAATGGTTATGTACAAATACTTTGCAGTTTTATTTATTTAAAATTGACATGAACATAACAAATAACACATTATAAACAATTTCCAATTATTATAAATTGCAAACTAAACCACAAGAATACACATTTAAAATATTTCATCTCAATATTCGCGGTAAAAATGTAAACTGAAACAGCTTTTCGTTGTGTATATGGTTTCCGAACGTGATTTGACATTTACATTGTCTATGGATATAATGTCACTAACGTCATTTTTTGATAGAAAATTCCTAATATTTAGGTAAAGTATTGATATTAGTAAGTTTATTTATTTCATTGCATATTTGAGAAAAGCACTATACATACCTCGGCGGGAAATGGGGTTGCCAGCCTCGTAACTATCTGGCCTCGCTTCGCTCGGCCAGCTATATGTACTCGGCCGGCAACTCCTTACTTACCGGCCTCTGCAGTAATGTACTATTGTTTTGTTATCATTTAGCATGGGAAAGTGTCAGTTCACCTACTCACCTACTCTTGCATAAGGGAAGGTAACCCTAGCACGTTGCCTTTTATTACCTCATATTGCATAACTAGTAACCTACCAAATTTGCTTCATTCCAAATAAATATGAGTCACCGTATACCTATTACTGCTCTCTCTTTTGTTCAGAAATATTCGGATATGAAGCTACTGAGCAATAAGAGCTACTGAGCCGTTGACACACCACGGACCTAATGAGCTAAAAGAGTGATACATATCTTTGAGAGCTAAAGATTCATATCACTCTTTTCACTTTAGTGACACATTTTGCGCATGTCTATTAGACTACCAGCTATCAGTAATAATAATCGGGTTATGCACAAATATCTGACTTGTACTTATCCATAGCACTAAGGCCGTGTCAGATTTTTAAAAGTTACCGTCTTATTGTCGCCGACTGTACCTCCACGGCTATGATGACTATAATGACTGCTAATTACCTATCAAGTGGATGCTAGGTACTAAGAATAGACATAGTAATAGTAAAACTTGTAGAACAAAATGTTAGTGCTTAAGATAAACTGGAGAAGATAAGGAACAACATCGGCCGTAACGTACTTGTGAATGATACTAACTTAATAAGCACTTTTAACGCTAACAGACTTCAAAAATTGAAGCACTGTTAAAGTATAAAGACAATCAAGTAGTCCAACTTAGGCCGTTTAGGAGCGCGCGACACATATTTACACAGGCGCACGATCGCGCGTCTGTATGAGTGTGATCCATACTGCAGCATTCTTACGAATTCTTAAATCTTTGCTTGTAGTGCGTTCGTACACGGCGCGCACACATTCAAGCGCGCGATGTACCTTTTGTAGGAAAAAAAAATACTGCTATTATATTGTGGCACTGTGATGCAAGCAAACTTCATGAAGTCTTTAATAGTTATAAATATTCTTTTTTAGAAAATGAAATATGAAACTTGATAAGTTTAGTGGACACAATAAAAAGGAAAAAAAATAACAGAATCAATCGAAGATGAAACCATGAGACATGAGATTTCGTACCGATGATTCATTTAGGAATGGCTTCGTATCCGTTCCTCAGACTCTGTGACTCTTCGTGGAGATAATGCCGGTCTAAGCGTTCCTGTAATCAGCAAATTGATGACGATGACTCTCCGTCGACAGGAGATTAAGGCAGGATTGACAAAAGACAAGTTGGCATTTTTGGCGTTCTTACGTTTTATACACTAGGGGCCCGTTTCACGAAGCTACAAGTTACAAATTACAAGCGGAAGTCTCTTTTCAATACCTTTTGATAGAAAGAGACTTCCGCTTGTAATTTGTAACTTGTAGCTTCGTGAAACGGGCCCTAGGTAGTCATAATTTGTTGATAATTGTACAAATACAGGAACTTCATGTTAAAAGTTAAATAATGCTTCAGTATTTTATTGTTATTGTAATATCTTGCAGATTCTCACTATAAACACGAACTGGCTCAGCAACGCACCATCAACACTCACAATCCGTCCAGTAGTCTAAGAGCAAGTGTCGCCCCCGCTCTCGGGGCCCTGACGTATGCGTTTGAGACAGGATATATTTAACTACAAGTCAGAGAGGAGGTACAAGGGTCTTCAAGATGGGTGTCGCCTATAGTACCTACCCGTTTTAAAGGACAATGGAGAGGTGCGTCTTTGTGTCGATATGCGTCGAGCTAACGAGGCCATAATTCGAGAAAATCATCCTTTGCCAACGATGGACAAAATACTTCCCAAAATTAAAGATGCAAAATATTACACAAAATTAGACATCAAAGACGCATTTCACCAAATTGAAATTGAACCTAATTCCAGAGATGTAACTACTTTTACCACCAGCAAAGGCTTATACAGATATAAACGCTTAATGTTTGGCATATCATGCGCCCCGGAAAATTTTCAAAAAAACATTAGAGCAGTGTGAGTGTTGATGGTGCGTTGCTGAGCCAGTTAGTGTTTATAGTGAGAATCTGCAAGATATTACAGTTATCATAGCAAATTATTATATTTAATAATCGGGTAGTTACCATAATAAATAAAGAACTTTTCAGCTATCATCATCATCATTTCAGCCATAGGACGTCCACTGCTGGACATAGGCCTCCCTCATAGATTTCCACTTAATTCGGTTGGAAGCAACCTGCATCCACCGTGAGCCAGCAGCCTTAACCAGATCATCTGTCCATCTTGTTGGTGGACGTCCGACGCTGCGCTTGCCGATTCGTGGTCTCCATTCGAGAACCTTTCGGCCCCATCGGCCATCTGTTCTACGTGCTATATGCCCTGCCCATTGCCACTTCAACAAGCTTATCCGTTTAGCTATGTCGGTGACCCTCGTTCTTCTACGTATCTCCTCATTTCTGATTCGATCCCAACGATTTAATTAGGAGTCAGTAACGATGACTAGTCGAGTTTTATCGTACAGTCCCGTACAAAAATATGTATCGAATAAACCTTTTTATAAATATTGTATGAAGTTCTTATTGCCACTGCAGAAGGCATATTCGGACATATTTTTGAGCATTCGTATCTATACCGATGTTTTTACACTTACAGTAAAAATATCACCTGCAGTATATGAAGTTGCAAAGTATCGTTTGCAGCAGTCCTGCCGGACGTGTAACCCTACCCCTTGGAATGTTCCCTCGTGTAGCTAGGGTTACTCACAGTTAATCGTCACAGACAACTCGATATCGATATCGACGTATCTGATTTGACACGGTCGACAATTTTATACGATAGAACATGTTTGGCCTCGTATTCATTTAACACCGCTACTGTGCTCGTTGTTGTCGCTTGTCGTTGTTGTCGCTTTTCGTTGTTGTAGTTATTGTTGTGCTCGTTGGCTGGTGTCGTTGAATAAAATGTATTAATATAAATTAAAAACACATTCGTCTTCAAACGAACCTATTCGGTAATAAATGCACGAGTTACTATAATATACCCTTACACGGTTATAATTATAATATAAGTAATTATACACAATTACACAGTAAATATGCTTTTATTGATTTATATCTATTTATTTTAGTATAATTAAACATAAAACTAATACAGAATAAAAGTACATTTAGAAAGGGTTTTTTTTGTGTTGCCAGCGCGCGATCTTGAAAAATATGTAGGTATAAAATTAAAATGTACCAGGTGTTGCCTATACTACTTATACTAGGTAGGAGCAAATACTTAAAACACATCGAGGAGTACAATTACATTGTACTCCTCAAACTGAACAACATTTGTTCAGTGAAATTTAAAAATAACTTTTGTTTTAATTTTTAGTACTCTTTGAAGTTTATTTGAAACCGCAACGTATTACGATGTTTTTTTTTTATGTTTGTAGCGTGACAAGCGACGTCAATCATAATTTTTAAAAGTTGTTGAACGATAGTTTTACTGTTTGATGAGTAGAATCTACGTTTTAATTATTTCCTCCTGTGCTGTTACAGGCAACACCCGGTATAAATCTAAAAAGGTTTTGCTCTGCCAGTACTACCGTAAATCAGTAAATTATGTGGGGACAAATATGTCCCTTATGTGTGAAAGGGATAACTGGATTTACCCAGATTAGGCCGAACTAATCCGCTAAGTTGTGAGGAATGTCGTCGGATATCGGAAACTTATCCAAGTTTAGCAAAACCACGTCAATAAACATTTACCATTTGCTGACGTAGAAACTAAATACGTACTTATTTGCATAGCTAAGGAAAGGACCATCCATACATAAGTATTTGTTCCGGGACTCAAAACAAACAATACGGCAAGGTCATGCCTTTTATTTTGCGCTAAACAAAACACTTGAGCGTTTCACAAAACAGATAGGGTCAGTAAATAAACCTATTCCTTGCTGTTTTCATTTGAACGAAGGTATTTGTTTACTTGATATATTTATACTTACTTACGCAAGCTTATGCGTATGTGAGTGGCCTTTATCAGTCACTGTACTGTAGGTATACCTACTTGCATCCCACGTAAATTGAATTGCATTTGATAAAGCAAGCTATTTGAAAAACACAACCTTACAACTTTTTCATTCTTCTCTGAAACTGTTAATTCAAAACAAAGATATTATTATTAAATTAAAACTTTAAAAGTACCTAGATTTTATAAGATAAATATAAAGTAATCCTAACTTAATGTAATGTATGTTCCCGAGTGTTTTAAGAAAGTTGAGAAAAAATACATATACAAATTCAGATAAAAGTGCGTTTGTCACATTAACTGTAACATAGGGCGAACTACTTCAAGTTGTACTTACAGGATCGCGCATGCCAACGGAATCGCATTGTATCACCAGACAATCGCAGCGACTGCACTCGTTTGAGATCCGTCAATAATTGATTTTAAATAACGTCACCGTCAAATCTCCTTTGACAGACTCCTACGCACCAAACGGGATCGAGCTAATCTATTAAGGCTTAAATATTTGAAATGCTCATCGCTTTAAATGCTATTGTCTTTGATTGAAGACAAGCCTCAAATATCTTTCCGTCGTTACTCATCAATTTTGGATTATTGTGGTTTAATATCATCATACAGTCGACATGTATTTTTTACACTACATTTTTAAAGGTCATTTCGTTATTATCGACAAGAAGGGCGCAATCCAAAACAAATGATAAATAAATGTATTTTGAGTCATCATTCAAAACGGAATTATTTTGCACAGAGCCGTTGTTGATATAACCAGCGATGTTTGCACTCCTCTCTTCTTTTCACTTGGATATCAATAAGTAATATTGCGTTAAGTTTTCTTATTTCAGTACCTGAATAGGTTTCAAAGATAGCATGACTCCTATTTTACGATTTGGAAACGGTTCTCCTTGTAACCGTATGACGAATAACGCACGACTTTTCTGATAATACGAGGTATAGGCAAAAAGTAATGACCTACTTGTAGTGGTACCCTGTCCATATCAACAGTATGACGTTCCATTTTAAAAATAGGACATAAGTTCCATGTAAATTCCGTGCACTACTACATGCAACGAGGGCTTTAGTTAAGTTTTTTACCTGTATAAGTTTGAAGCTCATTCACAAGGTCCCATTCACGTGTGTTACCCGTCCGTTAGTCCACGAGCATCGGCGTGAGTAGAAAGTATGCGACCTACAAATTGACGGTGTTATCGGTCGAGACGTACTCTTGGCTGATACGCCGGTCGCAGTATGTGTTATGAGCAGAAGCGTGTTACTCAGCGCAATTGATACCGGTATGGCTTAAAACCGGTACCAGTACAGGCAAAAGAATAAAGGAACGTAGTTATGCAATAACGTTCCAATCCACAAAACAAAGTATGAATCTTCTGTCTTTGAAAACAAAGTCCATAATCCAAAAAAAAATGCATGTGAATTGCATAACTACGTTCAAAGGATAACGTCTCTCCCCGAAACACAAACAAATGCCTATTGTGCACAGAGACCTAACTACTTTTCTTCCGTACCTCTTAAGCTGTACCTGTATCTTGTCAACATCTATATTTCAAGCAATATATTTTCAAAAGAAACTTACAAGAAGTTTTCACTTTCTCAGACTGAAAATAAAATGGCGTGAAATAGTAATTGAATATTTTAACAATCCTCTTTCAAGCGTTATTCCCATTATTAGGAGTTGGTTCTCTTAATAATGGGAGCACATACACATTATGAACATAACCCAAGCAAATACTATATCAAAACATTGCAAACTTCCAGTACTTCTAGTAACCGCACACTGTGGCAAGTGACCACTTCTACTGGGTATAAAATTTTACCGTCAATAAAATGGCCGACCGGTAATGTCATGCGATATTGGCTATCGTAATTTATTTACAGATCCTGGAATACGTCTAGACTTCCAGTGACGTCATAGGCTATTTTAGTACTCGCTAAGAATTTATTAAGAGTTGTAGCTATAGTTATAGTATAGAGTGGTATAGTCGTCCATTCAACTTGCCATTTTACTGTTGGCTTATAACTAACTACTAGCGAATCCCCGTAATCAGGAACCATAAGGTATAGTAAGAATTATCTAAGGTGTCCCAATGTTTGTTCATTCTCTTTACAAACATTCGGACATCTTAGATAATTCTTACTATAATCTGTCGCGTTAGCACAACCGCCTACGACTTCACTTTTCACCTCTGTGAACTTAGCCTACAACCTTGATTTTTTTTTATCGTCTATTTTTTTTCGGATACTATTTCGTTTGTAGTTAATTGTAGTAAAACAATTTTTGTTTGTAGTTGCCTGAAAAAAAAATTAAAAAACCTGAAAAAAAGTCAGCCTGCACATTGGTCAAATCTAACTTTTAAAGGTTGATTCCGGTTCAGAATCGTTTGTAGTTGATTGTAGTACCTTTATTTTCGTTTGTAGTTAAGAAATAACGACCAAAAAAAAACAAAACAAAAATTCAAGTACTACTCGTCCCACCCAGCGCGCGTTTATGTCTTTTCGCTCTACAAGTATCTTAGCCTTAGTAGTACCAAACATGGCTTAATTATCACATGTATTCCATATTGATTGTAAAAACCTGCTTGGGAGTTTTGAAACTCATCCTGAAAGATGACTTTATGTTAATTTTCGCATGTCATAACGGAATAAGAAAAAAAAACGCAACAATAAAATAAAGCTAAACATTTAGTTCACAAGCGCGTTGAAGTCTTTCAGTAAAAACCAACGGTATAATAGAGAACTGGCACCTAAATTGCATATGGTAGCTCTATTTCGTCTATAGTTGTACAAAAACACTCTACTAACAACTGAGCTACTCGTACCTGGGGTTTTGTAATAAAATGAAATCCCACCTACTCGACGCCGATAGCCCCCCAATCGTTTGTAGTAGATCCTTCTCGTTTGTAGTTGCTGAAAAACGTTCGACAAACATCTAGGCTACACCAGGCTTGTTTGTAGTTGCTCGTTTACGTTTAACGTTAAGTAAAATCTGACCTGCTTGACACATAAGGCCTCCAAGTCGTTTGTAGTTGTAAAAAAAAACCATTTGAAACACCCGCTACCTCGGGCTCGTTTGTAGTTGCTGTGCTTCATTTGAAGTTCAACGAAATTCCACTTATACGCCGCAGATAGATCCCAAATCGTTTGTAGTTGATCCTTTTCGTTTGTAGTTGAGCGAAATCTCACCTACATGCCGTAAATAGCTTCCGATTCGTTTGTATTTGATCCTTTTCGTTTGTAGTTGCTAAACATCGCTTGACAAACATCTAGGTTGCCTCAGGATTGTTTGTAGTTGCTCCTTTTCGTTTGTAGTTGATCTTTTTCGTTTGTAACTCAGCGAAATCCTACCTACTTACCGTAAATAGCTTCCGATTCGTTTGTAGTTGCTCCTTTTCGTTTGTAGTTGCTCCTTTTCGTTTGTAGTTGCTCCTTTTCGTTTGTAGTTAAGCGAAATCTCACCTACTTGCCGTAAATAGCTTCCGATTCGTTAGTAGTTGATCCTTTTCGTTTGTAGTAGATTCTTTTCATTTGTAGTTGATGAAAATCGCTTGACAAACATCTAGGCTGGCTCAGGATCGTTTGTAGTTGCTCCTTTTCGTTCGTAGTTGATCCTTTTCGTTTGTAGTTGATCGAAATCTCACCTACTTGCCGTAAATAGCTTCCGATTCGTTTGTAGTTGATCCTTTTCGTTTGTAGTTGCTAAAAATCGCTTGACAAACATCTAAGTTTTTTTTTATGTTATAAGTGGCAAACGAGCAGACGAGCTGCCTGATGGAAAGCAGTCAACGTCGCCCATAGATATCTGCAACACCAGAGGTGTAGGCTGCCTCAAGATCGTTTGTAGTTGCTCCGTTTGTAATTCAGCGAAAGCCCACCTACTTGTCGTAAATAGCTTCCGATTCGTTTGTAGTTGATTCTTTTCGTTTTTAGTTAAGGGAAATCCCACTTACTTGCCGTAAATAGCTTCTGATTCGTTTATAGTTGATCCTTCACGTTTGTAGTTGATAAAAATCCCTTGACAAACATCTGGACTGCCTCAGGATCATTTGTAGTTGCTCCTTTTCGTTTGTAGTAGATTTTTTTCGTTTGTAGTTGATGAATATCGCTTGACAAACATCTAGGCTTCCTCAGGATCGTTTGTAGTTGCTCCTTTTCGTTTGTAGTTGATTCTTTTCGTTTGTAGTTTAGGGAAATCCCACCTACTTACCGTAAATAGCTTCCGATTCGTTTGTAGTTGATTCTTTTCGTTTGTAGTTAAGCGAAATCTCACCTACTTGCCGTAAATAGCTTCCGATTCGTTAGTAGTTGATCCTTTTCGTTTGTAGTAGATTCTTTTCGTTTGTAGTTGATGAAAATCGCTTGACAAACATCTAGGCTGCCTCAGGATCGTTTGTAGTTGCTCCTTTTCGTTTGTAGTTGATCCTTTTCGTTTGTAGTTGAGCGAAATCTCACCTACTTGCCGTAAATAACTTCCGATTCGTTTGTAGTTGATCCTTTTCGTTTGTAGTTGCTAAAAATCGCTTGACAAACATCTAAGCTTTTTTTATGTTATAAGTGGCAAACGAGCCTGATGCCTGATGGAAAGCAGTCAACGTCGCCCATAGATATCTGCAACACCAGAGGTGTAGGCTGCCTCAAGATCGTTTATAGTTGCTCCGTTTCATTTGTAGTAGATTCTTTTCGTTTGTAGTTGATGAAAATCGCTTGACAAACATCTAGGCTACCTCAGGATCGTTTGTAGTTGCTTCTTTTCGTTTGTAGTTGCTCCTTTTCGTTTGTAGTTGCTCCTTTTCGTTTATAGTTGATCCTTTTCGTTTGTAATTCAGCGAAAGCCCACCTACTTGTCGTAAATAGCTTCCGATTCGTTTGTAGTTGATTCTTTTCGTTTTTAGTTAAGGGAAATCCCACTTACTTGCCGTAAATAGCTTCTGATTCGTTTGTAGTTGATCCTTTAAGTTTGTAGTTGATAAAAATCCCTTGACAAACATCTGGACTGCCTCAGGATCATTTGTAGTTGTTCCTTTTCGTTTGTAGTACATTTTTTTCGTTTGTAGTTGATGAAAATCGCTTGACAAACATCTAGGCTTCCTCAGGATCGTTTGTAGTTGCTCCTTTTCGTTTGAAGTTGATTAAAATCCCTTGACAAACATCTGGACTGCCTCAGAATAATTTGTAGTTGTTCCTTTTCGTTTGCAGTTGATCTTTTTCGTTTGTAGTAGATTCTTTTCGTTTGTAGTTGATTAAAATCGCTTGACAAACATCTAGGCTGCCTCAAGATCGCTTGTAGTTGCTCCTTTTCGATTGTAGTAGATTTTTTTTGTTAATAGTTTATAAAAATCGCTTGACAAACATCTAGGCATCCTCAGGATCGTTTGTAGTTGCTCCTTTTCGTTTGTAGTTGATTCTTTTCGTTTGTAGTTTAGGGAAATCCCACCTACTTACCGTAAATAGCTTCCGATTCGTTTGTAGTTGATTCTTTTCGTTTTTAGTTAAGGGAAATCCCACTGACTTGCCGTAAATAGCTTCTGATTCGTTTGTAGTTGATCCTTTTCGTTTGGAGTCGATAAAAATCCCTTGTCAAACATCTGGACTGCCTCAGGATCATTTGTAGTTGTTCCTTTTCGTTTGTAGTTGATCTTTTTCGTTTGTCGTTGATGAAAATCGCTTGACAAACATCTAGGCTGCCTCAAGATCGTTTGTAGTTGCTCCTTTTCGTTTGTAATAGATTCTTTTCGTTTGTAGTTGATTAAAATCTGTTGACAAACATCTAGGCTGCCTCAAGATCGTTTGTAGTTGCTCCTTTTCGATTGTTGTAGATTTTTTTCGTTAATAGTTGATGAAAATCGCTTGACAAACATCTAGTTTGCCTCAGGATCATTTGTAGTTGCTCCTTTTCGTTTGTAGTTGATTCTTTTCGTTTGTAGTTAAGGGAAATCCCACCTACTTACCGTAAAGAGCTTCCGATTCGTTTGTAGTTGATACTTTTCGTTTGTAGTTGCTAAAAATCGCTTGACAAACATCAAGGCTGCCTTAAAATCGTTTGTAGTTGCTCCGTTTCGTTTGTAGTAGATTCTTTTCATTTGTAGTTGATGAAAATCGCTTGACAAACATCTACGCTGCCTCAGAATCGTTTGTAGTTGCTCCTTTTCATTTGTAGTTTATCTTTTTCGTTTGAAGTAGAATGCGCCTGTCAAGCGATTTTTAGCAACTACAAACGAAAAGGATCAACTACAAACGAATCGGAAGCTATTTACGGCAAGTACGTGAGATTTCGCTCAACTACAAACGAAAAGGATCAACTACAAACGAAAAGGAGCAACTACAAACGAAAAGGAGCAACTACAAACCAATCGGAAGCTATTTACGGCAAGCAGGTAGGATTTCGCTGAACTACAAACGAAAAAGATCAACTACAAACGAAAAGGAGCAACTACAAACGATCCTGAGGCAGCCTAGATGTTTGTCAAGCGATTTTCATCAACTACAAACGAAAAAGATCAACTACAAACGAACAGGAGCAACTAGAAACGATCCTGAGGCAGCCTAGATGTTTGTCAAGCGATTTTCATCAACTACAAACGAAAAAAATCTACTACAAACGAAAAGGAGCAACTACAAATGATCCTGAGGCAGTCCAGATGTTTGTCAAGCGATTTTCATCAACAATTAATGAAAAAAATCTACTACAATCGAAAAGGAGCAACTACAAATTATCCTGAGGCAGTCCAGATGTTTGTCAAGGGATTTTAATCAACTACAAACGAAAAGGAGCAACTACAAACGATCCTGAGGAAGCCTAGATGTTTGTCAAGCGATTTTCATCAACTACAAACGAAAAAAATCTACTACAAACGAAAAGGAACAACTACAAATGATCCTGAGGCAGTCCAGATGTTTGTCAAGGGATTTTTATCAACTACAAACTTAAAGGATCAACTACAAACGAATCAGAAGCTATTTACGGCAAGTAAGTGGGATTTCCCTTAACTAAAAACGGAAAGAATCAACTACAAACGAATCGGAAGCTATTTACGACAAGTAGGTGGGCTTTCGCTGAATTACAAACGAAAAGGATCAACTATAAACGAAAAGGAGCAACTACAAACGAAAAGGAGCAACTACAAACGAAAAGAAGCAACTACAAACGATCCTGAGGTAGCCTAGATGTTTGTCAAGCGATTTTCATCAACTACAAACGAAAAGAATCTACTACAAATGAAACGGAGCAACTATAAACGATCTTGAGGCAGCCTACACCTCTGGTGTTGCAGATATCTATGGGCGACGTTGACTGCTTTCCATCAGGCATCAGGCTCGTTTGCCACTTATAACATAAAAAAAAAGCTTAGATGTTTGTCAAGCGATTTTTAGCAACTACAAACGAAAAGGATCAACTACAAACGAATCGGAAGTTATTTACGGCAAGTAGGTGAGATTTCGCTCAACTACAAACGAAAAGGATCAACTACAAACGAAAAGGAGCAACTACAAACGATCCTGAGGCAGCCTAGATGTTTGTCAAGCGATTTTCATCAACTACAAACGAAAAGAATCTACTACAAACGAAAAGGATCAACTACTAACGAATCGGAAGCTATTTACGGCAAGTAGGTGAGATTTCGCTTAACTACAAACGAAAAGAATCAACTACAAACGAATCGGAAGCTATTTACGGTAAGTAGGTGGGATTTCCCTAAACTACAAACGAAAAGAATCAACTACAAACGAAAAGGAGCAACTACAAACGATCCTGAGGCAGCCTAGATGTTTGTCAAGCGATTTTAATCAACTACAAACGAAAAGAATCTACTACAAACGAGAAGGAGCAACTACTTACGATTTTGAGGCAGCCTAGATGTTTGTCAAGCGATTTTCATCAACTACAAACGAAAAGATTCTACTACAAACGAAAAAGATCAACTGCAAACGAAAAGGAACAACTACAAATTATCCTGAGGCAGTCCAGATGCTTGTCAAGAGATTTTAATCAACTACAAACGAAAAGGAGCAACTACAAACGATCCTGAGGCAGCCTAGATGTTTGTCAAGCGATTTTCATCAACTACAAACGAAAAGAATCTACTACAAACGAAAAGGATCAACTACTAACGAATCGGAAGCTATTTACGGCAAGTAGGTGAGATTTCGCTTAACTACAAACGAAAAGAATCAACTACAAACGAATCGGAAGCTATTTACGGTAAGTAGGTGGGATTTCCCTAAACTACAAACGAAAAGAATCAACTACAAACGAAAAGGAGCAACTACAAACGATCCTGAGGCAGCCTAGATGTTTGTCAAGCGATTTTAATCAACTACAAACGAAAAGAATCTACTACAAACGAGAAGGAGCAACTACTTACGATTTTGAGGCAGCCTAGATGTTTGTCAAGCGATTTTCATCAACTACAAACGAAAAGATTCTACTACAAACGAAAAAGATCAACTGCAAACGAAAAGGAACAACTACAAATTATCCTGAGGCAGTCCAGATGCTTGTCAAGGGATTTTAATCAACTACAAACGAAAAGGAGCAACTACAAACGATCCTGAGGAAGCCTAGATGTTTGTCAAGCGATTTTCATCAACTACAAACGAAAAAATCTACTACAAACGAAAAGGAGCAACTACAAATGATCCTGAGGCAGTCCAGATGTTTGTCGAGCGATTTTCATCAACATTTAATGAAAAAAATCTACTACAATCGAAAAAGAGCAACTACAAACGATCTTGAGGCAGCCTAGATGTTTGTCAAGAGATTTTAATCAACTACAAACGAAAAGAATCTACTACAAACGAAAAGGAGCAACTACTTACGATTTTGAGGCAGCCTAGATGTTTGTCAAGCGATTTTCATCAACTACAAACGAAAAGATTCTACTACCAACGAAAAAGATCAACTGCAAACGAAAAGCAACAACTACAAATTATCCTGAGGCAGTCCAGATGTTTGTCAAGGGATTTTAATCAACTACAAACGAAAAGGAGCAACTACAAACGATCCTGAGGAAGCCTAGATGTTTGTCAAGCGATATTCATCAACTACAAACGAAAAAAATCTACTACAAACGAAAAGGAGCAACTACAAATGATCCTGAGGCAGTCCAGATGTTTGTCAAGGGATTTTTATCAACTACAAACGTGAAGGATCAACTATAAACGAATCAGAAGCTATTTACGGCAAGTAAGTGGGATTTCCCTTAACTAAAAACGAAAAGAATCAACTACAAACGAATCGGAAGCTATTTACGACAAGTAGGTGGGCTTTCGCTGAATTACAAACGAAAAGGATCAACTATAAACGAAAAGGAGCAACTACAAACGAAAAGGAGAAACTATAAACGATCCTGAGGTAGCCTAGATGTTTGTCAAGCGATTTTCATCAACTATAAACGAAAAGAATCTACTACAAACGAAACGGAGCAACTACAAACGATCTTGAGGCAGCCTACACCTCTGGTGTTGCAGATATCTATGGGCGACGTTGACTGCTTTCCATCAGGCAGCTCGTCTGCTCGTTTGCCACTTATAACATAAAAAAAAACTTAGATGTTTGTCAAGCGATTTTTAGCAACTACAAACGAAAAGGATCAACTACAAACGAATCGGAAGCTATTTACGGCAAGTAGGTGAGATTTCGATCAACTACAAACGAAAAGGATCAACTACAAACGAAAAGGAGCAACTACAAACGATCCTGAGCCAGCCTAGATGTTTGTCAAGCGATTTTCATCAACTACAAATGAAAAGAATCTACTACAAACGAAAAGGAACAACTACTAACGAAGGGGGCGTCGAGTAGGTGGGATTTCATTTTATTACAAAACCCCAGGTACGAGTAGCTCAGTTGTTAGTAGAGTGTTTTTGTACAACTATAGACGAAATAGAGCTACCATATGCAATTTAGGTGCCAGTTCTCTATTATACCGTTGGTTTTTACTGAAAGACTTCAACGCGCTAGTGAACTAAATGTTTAGCTTTATTTTATTGTTGCGTTTTTTTTTCTTATTCCGTTATGACATGCGAAAATTAACATAAAGTCATCTTTCAGGATGAGTTTTGAGCAGGTTTTTACAATCAATATGGAATACATGTGATAATTAAGCCATGTTTGGTGGTACTACTAAGGCTAAGATACTTGTAGAGCGAAAAGACATAAACGCGCGCTGGGTGGGACGAGTAGTACTTGAATTTTTGTTTTGTTTTTTTTTGGTCGTTATTTCTTAACTACAAACGAAAATAAAGGTACTACAATCAACTACAAACGATTCTGAACCGGAATCAACCTTTAAAAGTTAGATTTGACCAATGTGCAGGCTGACTTTTTTTCAGGTTTTTTAATTTTTTTTTCAGGCAACTACAAACAAAAATTGTTTTACTACAATTAACTACAAACGAAATAGTATCCGAAAAAAAATAGACGATAAAAAAAAATCAAGGTTGTAGGCTAAGTTCACAGAGGTTCACTTTTCGCGTGAAAGAGCGTGAGATAAGTTCTATTCGCGCGCCTAAAAATCGCGCGACTCGGTTGTGGTTTTAAACGTACCTTCTGCTTAAGGTGGGTACACAAAGAATTTGGTAGAGTGGGGTTAGAATGTGTTAGAATTCGTTTGGTCTAAACCCACCTTTAGGAGTTAATCGCTGTTTTATAACTATATGCATGTTTATGTATAAAATAACTAAGAGAAGACTGAAGTGAGTCTGAGTGTTCGACGAGCTACTGTCCCGAATACTCCTGACTAAGAGTGCCGGATGCACTCGGAACACATCTAGAAATTATCGACTGTTTACAATGTGATTGATCTGTTTTAAATTCAATATGATTGACTCTCACGGTAGTAATCTAAATAAAATAGGTAACTCAAGATTAAACAAACACGTCACTTCATACCGGGCGGATTAAACGATTAAGGATTAAGATATCCATTTAAATTTACATACAATCGTACGTAAATTACGTACAGGTAGGAAACAAAGCAAAAAGGAACTAAACCTAATTTATTACGGAAATATGCTAATCAAGCCACGGAATCTCAAAACACGAATTTGTGAGAAGGTTCTGACAAATCCGGGTCTAGATTTATCCGCCGCCGCCGAGAATATTCGGAAAATGTTTGCTCTTTGGGATATTAGCACGGTCACGGACTTTAATTGTTAAGCCATTTAGGGTTCAGTCTAATTTTGACGTGTAATACACAATCTATGACACGAATATTGTAAGGGGAACCCTAAATGCTTCCAAAAACAAAACAAAAAATTTAATTATCACTTATTTATCGCGTGACAAAGCCTACCATCATATGCCTACAGATTTGAGTTTCGAAGGGAACGAAGGCCCGATACATCGAGGATTCGAGGGTGTCAGATTTTGAGCCGCGTACCGTAATTACGCTCCGTTTTACGCTCAAATATTTACCCAGGTCCGCGTAGTAACCGGACAACACGCCACATTTCTCCCAGCATTTCACACACTGTTGCGATCCACTCCCGCGCATGGGAAACAATTAAGACGCACTTCTCATTTACACCTAGACCACGATAACCATTCCAAATTAAATCATACGCCAACTGCATAAAGTCTAAAATCAGAGTGGCAAGTTATTTGATATTATACCTTTTGTTTTAAACCATCGATTTGTCAATTCGGAACCGGCCACCGATCTACAACGAAGCTTTCGAATCATCGTATCTCACTCAACTACTTAAGAGTGAAAGAGACAAGGTTAATGAGGTTTCGATTGTTTTTCGAGGTTCGATGCTCGCTCTCGAATTTTTCACGTTGCATCTGTCAATTATAGGGTATGTACCGTTGTGATTGTCGTTTTTATTACGAATTTCCTTTTTGAGATGTATTTTGAGACGAATGGTCATGTTGAATGAAATAAGTAATTTAAGTTTACCTACTTATAACGTGTTTTGTGAACATTTTAATAAGGGATTATCTATCTTCTACTATCTGACTGAGCCTGTTATTGTAAACCGGTGAAGATGATAACATGAAATTTTAAACTCTATGAAACACATATTTCAATCTATATCTCCTACAGGACAGGGGATGAAATTTTATATGAAAAAGTCGTTTAAAGCCACGGGGTTGAATATGAATATGACTACATTTTCATCGCCGAATCACCGCCAGCAATGCAGCTCGTATGCTCAATCATTATCTTTTATAAGTAGACATGTGTAGCATTGAGAGATATGTTTAAGTTTAGATAACCAACATCCCTCACCGAATTCGTCTTCCCCTACCCACAAATGAGATCAAAGTCAACTTGCCTATTACCTATACATGAAAAAGTTATACATATATGTTGCTGAAATCTAAATAAAATCTTGTCTCCTTGAATAAAACGTAGTATCAAATAAAACAAAAACTCCGCATGCAATTAAGAAAGTGATTTTGCCTTCTGGGTAGCCCGAAATCAGAATAAGCAATTATCTTCAATACCAGCATCAAATAACCGAGTCACAACCAATTTAAACCCTACTCCGTCGTAATAAGATTGAAATTATATAATGATTTCATTATCGACATAATGCTCTTTGGCCTTAATACTGTCTTTAATCAGAACACGATAAAGAGATAACCTTGTCGGGACAGGTTTAATTTGTCTTTACATTTCGATTTGAGGAAGTGCGTTCCACAAAATCTGAAACGTTTCTCTTGTTACGCCATTATTACAATTTTTTACTTGAGACAGTAAACATTTCGGAGAATAGAAAATAATACAGCCATATATATTTTACGTTTATATTAATAAGTTTCTGTCAAAATGTTAGTTTTGAGACACGCCTTTATTGCCGTCTGTACCTTTTTGTGTTTAATAATCATATAATAATAAATAAATATTAAGGGACACTAAGGCGGTGTTACACCCATTAAGCAAAACCTATACATAATCGCAAAATTCGCAAACTGCATATCAAAACTAATCAAATGCACCGAAACACGATAAATTTCCCTTATACAGTTTAGGTGATCCTATGGCGAACTCCGGCTCCATCATATCAGTTCCATGTCATGATAATATGTGACATTAAATACATAGCTAACGAAATTGACGCGGGCCGCACTTTGTTAATAATTTGTGATTTTACCGTTACCTACAGAATAGGCAGGTAGGCTCGCGGGCAGCAAGTGAGCGGTTCACGGGCCGCATGCGGCCCGCGGGCCGTAGGTTGCCGACCGCTGCTATAGGACATCAAGATAGAAGGACGAGTTAGAGACGCGAGTGACAATATCCATAAAGTACCTTTAGCCGCGTTACGTCACATATTGCATTGTATGTATGTATGTATGTATGTAAACACTTTATTGCACATAAAATCATACAGAAACAGTAAAAAGAACAATGGCTATGTACAAAGGTGAACTTATCTCTGTAAGGGATCTCTTCCAGCTAACCTTTGTCATCTGGACCACAGAATAAGTAATAATACTACGTACATAAGTCGCTGTCTGTAACAAAACTGGCGTTCGGGTCCGACCATCGGACGGAACGCACCGGACCTGACCGTCTATTGCATAACGCATGCTCTTATTGGTCGCGGGCCAAAATTTGGTACCTAGAGTCAGTGCGGAAAGAGAATAGGCGTGGCGAAAAACGGAACTAACCTAACCAGTATGGTCACAGAACAGAAAATACGGCACATACGGTAGAAAAGCGTTACAACGCCCCCCAATCTAAATCCTATTCTCTTTCCGCACATACTCTACCAGTAGTCGTGCGGCGAAATCGCGGAGTGAGTCACTCATGTCTGAACTACATAATTATATCTACAAAGTTTCGTTTCGGTACGACAGTTAAAAGGTTAAAATTGGACGTAGTTTAGCAAAAAGGATCCAATCCACAACACAGTTTTGTATGCAATTCCATATAAATCTGTCTTGTGGATTGGATCCTTTTCGCTAAACTAAGTCCAATTGACTTCCTAGATTTGATAACATTTTTATTAGTTTGTTACAAGTGAAGCTAACAAAAGCGTGTTAAAAAACGTTTGTTATTTAATAAACCAATTAAACCTAATGGAGAAATAAAACTTCCGATAATCGCTGCAAATTCCAGCTGTTGTTGTTCGAGTTGCATAATGAGGCTTAATGCGATTAACCGTTCTACACTCAGCTATATAACAGTAACACTACATTCGATTAGCGATGCGTTAATAATGCATCCATTTGAGTTTAGTCCAATAGACTGCAGTCTGCAATTTAAAACAAAGAACGATAAGTTTCTGGCAAAAAAGATTTGAATTTCATCTTTATAGTGTTGAATGTGCCTTTTTGTATAACCGCACACTGCATGGAAAAACTAGAAGACTAGCTAGAGCTCATACAAAATAATATCTTTTGTATGAGCAGCTCTAGTAGTTTAGCAGTTCAAGTCAAGACCAATCCAATGAGCCCAAACACGGTAGCATTTTTTTATTTCTTTAGTGTCCCTTAATTTTTACCGCTAAAGTACTATTGAGTGACATACACAACTTTTGATTAAGTCATGTGTAGGCTCGATACTGTCTATCGTTTACAATTAAAGTAAACTGTGATCACCAGCGGTTCCTGCTATATTTGCTGGAACACGAATGAAAAATACCGCCGCGGTCGACACGGTTTGAAATCCACCCGTTGTTGGTGTCCTAAGATGCCTCCTACCTCACTCCGTCACTCCATGCAAAGATTCTCACTGATTAAACTTGTGTGTTAACTAATCACTTCATTACATATGCATGCGTTATGTATGTTCATTAGATCAGCATAATGCTCGTATACAATACAAATGAATGTTTTAACATAACGTACGACCTTGTTTGTTTTTCTTCTAACTTATACAATTCCATTGATGTTGACATTGACTCTCATTCGCAATTTGCATTTTGTTTTCTTATTTAAAAATAACGGCGAAATAGTTACCGTATGGAACCAGCTCTTTTGTATACCTACTCCAGCCGTTATTTAATATTAATACTTACAGTATTTGGCCATGACATAAAGAAATGCTGTTCTTTGTTTTCTCATAACTATGATCGACGTATCATCCTTATTTCTTTGCAAACTGAACCTTCTCCTTGATAAAAATGACGTTATGTAATTCTCCACAGATATGTAAACCCTGCTGCTTATTTATACTTTGACCCGAAACTGATTCAGACTAAAATTTTGGCCTATGAATTTGGCGAATGCGAGAACGAACATTCAACAAAAACATGCAAATAATGCAAAAATTCGTTTATATGGTTTTGGTTGATGAGTGTAATATTATATTACCTACTCATAAAACACACACAATGCAATATAATATACGGCTAAATTAAGAACGATTACAAACGGCTCAAGAACCACTTTGACCTGTACTAAGAAACAACACCCTGTGCGAAACTCAGAGTTGTTTAAACTGTCGTTAATTGTTTGTGAAAAAGCGCAAAATATATCTCATTTTCACTTTAATTCTAATACAACTTTCTCTCTGCTTTTTATCTTTCTCGACTTACAGCAACATACAATTCTTTGTATCTTACGAATAAGGGTAAGATAAGAATTTGTGTAGTCAGGGTAGCATAAATAGTGTTTGTACTGGACCTTATATAGAATTAAAATGCAGAACGCGCGTGTGTCGGGTGACAAGTGTAAAACAAATAGTGCATAAATATGCAGCCATCCGCGGCGACGTTGCCACTTGCCAATCACGGCATGTCAATGCAAAAAGTTGACTCATAAGGTAATCGCTGAATAAACAACTATATGTACCTTACCTACTCTTTACAACACTAATAGGACTAGTTTGACGAAGGACCGAAGAGCTGGCAGCTTCCTCGCTCAACGCCTTACAATTCAGCGAGGAAATGCTGCCAGCATCTACGGCACCATGCCGCAGGGGCCATTTTTAGATCTGTTTTAGTTTTAGCTTTAACCTCGTTTCTATTTTAATGTTCTTTTCAATAAAAGCTTGTATTTCAATAAAAAAAAGTGTCATGACATGAATCTGTGGGACATATACCTAACTAACTAGCGAAGTTCTTTTGTCAAAACTCGACATGACAGGGATTCAATTTGCGCGTAGCTGAATGAGAAGTGATTTTACCTCAGAGCATAGAATACTAGAGAGAGGACAAGCCGCCGGCGACCGTGTCGCAGCTGTAAGCTCATTGTGCATACTCTGCCGCCAGTACACCGTCCGTTGTTAGCGAGTGTGCCCGCGTGCTGATCACAGTGAAAGTTTTGTTTTCTGCCAAAATGCCGAGATGTGCAATAATTACTTGCAAACATCGCAGTGATTTAATTAATTTCCACACCAATGGGATCACTTTTCACAGGTAAATACTATTTATTTCTAATAAAACCATGAATTTAACTAATAATCTGACTTGTATCCATATAAGCTTATACATGTTTGTCATTTAATATATTGTATTACATTGCTGCTGTACAAGTTACATTATTGCGAAGCACAGTGTTTACGCCGCAATGAACGGGGTACAAAACGATACATTCAATGACAAAGTTTCTCATAGTGCAGCAGCGATGTCCGCCATATTGTGCGCTGCGGATAGTGCTGCGCGGCACCTATACCACGTATCGATAAAACCAGCCCAGGATTAGTGGATGCTAAAAATAATTTAAAAATGAAAGGATGGATACTGTCTTTAATATAATATTAGGTATGAAGTATAAATGTTGTTTAGCTAATGATTTGTACGTATGCAATGCGTTGATAAAAAAACTCTATGAGTGAATTTCGACATTTTAAAATATTTTTTTGTGCAAAATAAGCAATTCCTTTTCTTTAGCTACATACTTATTTTATAATACTAGTAATACCTTTAGATATTTTAACTGGCGATTAAACGTATAGAAAATACAATACAATTGTGGAGTTATTATATTTTTTTAGTATTTTATGTGGTAAAAATCAAATATTATATACCTAAGTTTACAAAGGGTTTGAATTGTATGGCATACTAGATTTTGCCCCCCGCGTTGCCCGCGTAGAAATCGTATTTCGCATATCCCTCAGGAACCGTATTTTTTCCGGAATAAAAAGTATCCTATGTGTTCCCATTTAAAACTTGAACATCAGATCGATAAGGTTAAGTTGGTTAGTCAATAGTCTACTCGGTCCACGATATCGAGTTAGTATAGCGTTCTCCCTGTATAGTGTCAAATTAACCGCTTGCCTTTACCTGCACAGTAAAAATGCAAAATGAGATAAGAGAGTAGTAAATAATAAAGGCAATAAATGCATTCTTTGGGTTCGACCAGGTGTAAAATATAACATGCAACAATAAAGTCCATTGTTGTTGGCGCACGTGTAATTAAAAAAAAACTGTACAAGGACTTTAGTTAGTGTCCTTATCATATTTTGAGTTCTTTGTATTACCGACTACAACAAAGCCTATTTTACTGACTTAACAAATTACTAGCGTACCAGAGACAGATGTTGACTGAACTTTTAACGCTATGTAAATCCATCCTTTGTGCGTTCGTTACCCTTATCGCTGACCATATATATACATAGCATGCTATCTCAGATTTCTAGTACTCACTCGACGTGTATCGAGTGTAATTTAAACTAATAATAGAGTTTTTATAGATTTCCAAGTGATCCCGAAATTAAAGAAAAATGGATAGCAGCAACATGCAGAGGACCTGTTTGGTGGCCATTAAAAAGAAGCACAATATGCTCTATACACTTCACAGAAAATCAATTACGACCGTTACCAAAAAGTCGCCGGCTTTTTGAATGGGCAGTGCCGAGTGGATTGAATTGAAATTTGTATGAAATTTTCAATCCAATGCAATCGCTAGGAGAGGATTGAAAGTTTCATACAAATTTTAATTCAATCCGCGTCGCGTCGCGTCGCGCCCTGCAGGTGGAAAACCACCTTTAGTCAATGAAATATTAATAAAAAAATATCCCAAATATGTATTACTGAAAACGTAGCATATAGTCTGTTCTTTTAGGCATTAAAGAAAAGGTAAAGAAACCACGTGACTCGGATGATTCAGCCAATAAAGGTTACTTTATGTATCTGCAGCACAATGCCACTGATTGAAGGACCCGAGTTACGTGGTTTCTTTGTTTTTAGGGTTCCGTAGCCAAAATGGCAAAAACGGGACCCTTATAGTTTCGTCATGTCCGTCCGTCTGTCTGTCTGTCTGTCTGTCCGTATGTCACAGGCATTTTACTCAAAAACTACATGATGGATATTGATGAAATTTGGAATATAGGTGTCTTTTATGAGCCGCTACTTAGTTTGGTATATAAATAATTAAAATGAATATTTTTAGGGGGGGCACTCCATACATGTTAAAGACAGTAAAAAATTTTTTTTCAGCAAATAACAACGTGTGGTACATAGTTCGACAGCTCTTTAAAAAACACTATAAGGTTCCTGAGTAATGTTTTTGATTAAGTGAATGTATTTGGAAATAATCGCTCCGAAAGTTGTGTAAATTGTGTCCCCCCCCCTCTATTTTCTAAACCGTGCGCCCGAAAAATATGAAAAAAATCACGAAGGTAACGCTTAATTAATACTTTCAACGAAAATTATTTTCAACAAGATCGAATGTACCGTTTTTGAGTTATTGCCGATAAACTGCGCTTCTCAACAAAAGGACGTAATTGCTATGAAGATACGCTCTTTTGTTGTTGTACTTTTTTTACATCGTATTTTTTACCTTATTGTTACGGCTATGGAACCCTACACTGAGCATGGTCCGACATGCTCTTGGCCAGTTATTTTTTTTAATTGCCTAATAGAACACACTAGTTATTTTAGAGAAGTGTAAATCAGAATTGAGAAGAAATTATTTAAGGCATTTGTCAACAAAATATGAATCATAATAATTAGTAAGTAAACATTTGAAAACCCAAGGTGATAAATATTACGAATTATTAGTCATTAACTAAATTAAATATTACGAATTATTAGACATCTACTTAATAAATCAAATGTCTTTAACATTTTGATTGCCATAAATAATTATTATAAGCAATGATTCCGAATATTTCAATAGGTACATTAAATTATCGACAGATACTCTTTTTTCGACAATTGTTCAATATCGATATCACGGTATCGCTGGCCTAGTACCCGCAATTATCGTTGTGTGCGTGCGTACTGACACGAATCGCTGCTCATCCGCATGTACACAGCCATGGAAACGATGCGCGTGTATTCTGCAATAGGAGCGCCGATATACAAGTGTGTGTGATTTAGGTGTGTGCGTGCTTTGTCTTTACAATTACTGGTTCTTTGTGTTGGTTAAAGAACTTGCGACAGGCGGATTCAATACTAAATCGACCGCATGTCCGATCTCCTTATATTCTTACATCTGTGGATTTTACCATCTCTAAATAAATACCTATTCTATGATGACAAATAGTCATAGCTCAATTTTTCTTAAAAATCAGACCTTCGTCTAAATCTATGTAAATATACGAGTAGCAGTGGTCTGATAGTTGCTATATTCAAATCTGTTACAAAACCATTTGACATGAGTGTAATATTACATTACAAATTGCCTTATTATAATATTGAACTTTAAACCGAAATCCATTATTGAATAACAAACTTGAAACATTTCACTTAAACAAAACACAATCTGAAACAGATTTAAAAGATCTTAGGATTACTTTAGAGTTGGCCTCGGACATAATCCTGGATAAGACCTGAGCTCCAGGATAGCAAAGCGAAGTTCCTATTAAGAGGACGTAGAAAATTGAAATGTCGAAATTATGACAAAAATATTAATAATCAGGGACCGCAACTTTGGTGCCGATGACTGACGTATGACGTTTAGTCCGATATAGGATGTTCTTTTAATAACATTGCAATACCTCAATTCTTTATAATGAAATATTAAGAATTATTTGCATAAAAAATAATGTTCACATTAAAAAACGATGCAAGTATTATTTTTATTCGTTTTTTTACAGTAATGTAATTGTAACAAAAAATATTATTCTTCGTGTAAATAAAACAACATATTAACGGAAGGATTTTTTTTTATACATTTCACACGTACATTCAGGGCAAAATAGTTCTTGAACCTCTCGCCAATTACCAAAATTAGCGTCGCACTGGTCATAATTCCTATAACCGCACCTGGAGCAAATATTGTTGACGATCAACCATTCTTCATCTAAATTAATTTCTTTTGATGGAAATGACGCCAATGACTTTAAAAATAGCTCTTTCCGCAAAACTTCTGGCAATCCAAGATTCCGAACCCATCCTCGAAAATTTAACATCTAAAACAATAAGTGTCAAGAAATAAAGTTAACAATATCGGTATAATAAGTATTATAATATGGGGCCCGTGCTTTTCATTCTGATGACACCAATTTGACATCACGCTGCAACTATATCATCTCAAATTTGGTAACAAATGATAGGCGGTGAAAAACTTACTTTATCATCAAAATCGTATTCATTATTTTCATCTAAGTAAGAATTAAGATTTCTACTTAATATTCTAGCAATGCACTCCATTGTAAGTTCTCGTAATGACTTGGGAATCGAATTACTTCCACCCATATTTTACGTCCTTAACGACAATATCTACCAAAACTTCAGAAAAGTGACAATTAATATGGTATGTATTTTTTTTGTATAGATTAAAGATTGTTCTCTTAACTGCCAGTTAGGAGAAAAATCACCATATAGTCCACATATAACCCTAATACCACAGCGTAGCGGGAAGCTTCATACAAAATACGCGACCAACCCGGTAGGGTCAGGGTTGTCAAAAAAAATATCGTCCGTGGTAAACAAGTACACGCCCAGTCTGATGATAAATGGTCACCGTAGCCTATGGACGCTTGCACATACAGCGTTTATATGAGTTTAATAAGCACAACGTACCAGTCTGATATCCTTTAGTTATTATACTTCGATTCAAAATTTATAATCAAAATCTGTTCCAAACTACTAGGAGTCATGTTACATCGCGTGCTAGTAAAAATCCACTTCAATATTGAGAAAGATCTTTCTACCTCTACGGACGTAATAGGAGCATATTTGAATAAACGCCACAAGTTCATTTTTTCTGAGGGTTCATAGAGACTAATTTCCCTGTGGTTGTTCAGATCAGCCATATTTTCCATAATCTGTAATCCACTATTTTTTTTTAATAGTGTTCTATGTTTTCTATATATGTTTTTTCCCTTTTCATGTAGCATAATCTTAGATAATTTTGCGGTAACAGTTTTAACCACACGCAACGACTCGCTCAATGCCAAAGATGAATTTTGTATATGTCTAGTAGAATCAACCAAGATGCTGCAATGTTCTGTTATGAAAAATATGTTCTCTTTTACGTTAGGTTTACGAATTGCTAACTTTGCTCTTCTCACTTGGGCTGCATTTTGTTCATTTAAAGCATTAATAACATTAGTGATTTCATCAAAATACTTCCTGTAGTACATGCACGCCTCAATCCACGTATTCCAGCGTGTTATAACGGGCCGTGGTGGCTGAGGTATGTCAGGGTAAAGTTGTCTCAATACTGACATTCTTGAGGGCGATTTTAAAAATGCTAATTTTACACTTGCTATTAATTCATTAACATCATCGTATAATTCTCTAATTTTCTCTGCAACACGGTTTAGCCCGTGGGCTACACATGTTACGTGTGTTAAATTTGGGAAAATGTCGTTTAGTGAGCGGCCTGCTTTTAACATATACGGAGCTCCATCAGTGAGAAACAATGCCACTCTTTCATGATAAGTATCACTTTCAAACAGTTTGTTTAACGAGTTAATCACTAATTCTTTAATAGTAACATTATTGGTTTTGGCCAGAACTTGACAAGCGATAAGGTGTGGTTTGCTCGCGTTGGTTTCCTTAAGAGCTCCGACAATCACATTTGCAATTTTTTGCTGAAGTCTGTCTTGTGTCTCATCCACACTTACGTAAATATATGAATTACCTATATCTTGCCGTATAGAAGCGTAAGTCTTTTGAAATGTTTTTGGTAAAAAATTACACCTTAAGTTCGATTCTGACGGTATACTCACATTATTTGCATATTTTCCGCTAATGCATTTTTCAATAAAATTGGAAAAGTTCTTATTTTTTAATTGATTCCAGGGTATATTCGAAGCTATCATAAATTTTGTTAAATCCATATTGAAATCATGCTGTGTCATTTTTCCTCCTTCTCGTTCTATATGCTTTTTTGTTTTCAAATGTTTCTCTATATTACTTGCTTTTCCTGTTAAATATTGGTCACAGCAGGAGCAGTACATTTTTTCATTTTGTAAAATAAGAAAAAGAAATTTCTGCAAATACGATTCCATAGCGAAGCAATAATATTTCGGTTATATTTTACCAATGAAAAATAATTAAACAGAAATTGGTTGTCATTTCCCACAATCTTGGTTTTAACATGACAAAGACAATTATGTTTTTATACGTGGCCAGTACGTGGAAAACTCTTAACTCAAGTTTTAATATCAGTAAACTAAAGAGGCTAATAAGTTGTTATTTGATTAAGTGTATATAATCTAGATAACCACACTCTGTATTTAGCTTGACGTCGTACGTCTGTCATCGGCACCAAAGTTGCGGTCCCTGTTAATAATATTAGTTGACTGATTGAAGTGTATGATAATTTTATACGAGTTACAGATAGGTACTGATGAAGTTAATATTTGATTTTATTGCATGTAGTCGATATAAGTGGAATAATGCGACTTGTGCTTGAATCATGGCAATTAGAGTGATGACATTTCACACAAAGTCTACGCAAAAATTAATAAAACTGACTGCTCGCCGATGGACAGTAAAAAAACTATCAAAATTTCAATTTAATCATAGATAGAGATATCGTAAATCGATGATCATTTCAAAGGTCTCAAACCTCTTAAGGAGATCTCTCAATATTAATCAGTTTTATGGTCACCTGAACGACGCCGTGTCGTGTCCCTAGTCTCGACAAAGGCATTCGATTCTAGATAAAGATCTGCAGAATCGTTACTTTAATCGACTTTTTCTGTTAACTATTGTTCAAAGGATTGCAATTGAAACAGATGGAATCCGCGATAGGGCTGTTCCCATTTAGATTTCTGAGAATATAACGATTAATCTCAAGATGCTGCGATAGTGTGACGATTATTGCGAAGGGATTGAAAAGTAAAATGGTCATGAAATGCATGTCTAGAAATCTTGGAGTACTTCACATTTATCGTACATTACTTCTTGTAAAGTAACATCGTATCATTTCCAAGAAATAAGCATCTCGAGATGGCACAGAGTTGTTATACTCATTGCGTTTGAGCAGTGTGTTAAATGTTAATGTACCTACCATATTTGCGGCTGATACTTCGACTTGCAACATGTCTAATTGTCTATGCCTTCGTTTATATGCATTTTTTCTTGTCAGCGTGAAAACCTCGTTTCGTAATGTTAAGTACCTATATTCCTGTATACGGTAAACGTGACGGAATATTTTTAAATAGTACATTATACAACTAGGGTGGTAAAACAAAGGCCGAGATCGCAGATTTTGGCGGCCCGAGGTGCAAGCTGCAAGCGAGGAACGTAAATATGCGATCAAGGGCTATTTTTATTACCTCCCGTGTTGTGTACATAATTTTATGTCTACACTTGGCCAGAAAGCGGCTTTTTCCGTACGCTTAGCGTGCGGTAAAAGCCACTTTATGGCCAGGATTGGCATAAAAATGTTTAATCCAATACCTTCCTGTACGATACGCTTTACCCGTTACAGTCCATTCGATTTTTGTAGAAATAGATTACTGTAAAAACTATTTGCCCAACGCGCGACGCAAACAATTGTGACTCGACGTTCAGTGTTGTTGTTGAGTGCAATGTTTGTTCTTTTTTTTTAATTTAACCAATTTTTCTAGAATCTTTATTTGGAGACCGTGAGCGATGTGCCGTCAGGGAATATGCCAAGTTAAATGGAGAATTTTAAGGAATATACCCGGAAACAGTAAATGTCTAATTGAGACGAACCTGTAATGCCATAGATAGTGTGTATTGCGTGCAGTCTTTCAAGCGTTAAGTTTAGATATTGGTGCATACAATGGAATCAAACTAGCACAGTGCTCCATTATGCGTACAGTCGACGTCAGAAATATCTTTACACTTTTTGACCTTATTTTCTTTGGACTAAGGTCGGAAAGTATAAGTGTGTGTGTTGACTGTACCAGTTGGTATATGAAATGTATACCCTAAGTCAACATCAAAATATACCACTACTGCTACTTAGTACTATTACATAACAATAAGTCTTCGAACACTAATGGCAATGGCCTCATTAAAAACACACATTAAATCGGCTTCAATTTTCCTTTGTTCCGATTTTCCGATAGGAAATATCGCACTCTCAAAGCGATCCATTTTACTTAGTAGCACACCCGCACCTGATATCCATTTATAAGGTGTTCCATCCTTTACTTCGAACTGATCAAGAGTTATTTTCGAAATTACTCACAAAGTACCTTTTTAAGGAACATTCCGGCGAATCACAAAATTTTTATATTTGAAATTGACTGTAGTAAGCATTGAGAATATTGTTTGAGAATCACTTACGAGTAGGGATGTAACGATACCGATACCGGTATATCGGCCGATATATCGGTATCGCCGATATTATACAACCGATATTTGAAGAGCGCGAAAAGAACTTGCTGTATGAAAAAAAATCTGCAAAAAGTAATTTCAATTTCTGACTTAATTTATGTATTTGTCTATTACTTCGTGCAATGATAATTACTATGTTAATTAAATCTTTGGTTCTTAATAAAAAAAAAATGAATTTTGTGTTGACAATTTATTTATTTTTACTTTACACTTTCAAGGTTGACTCTCTGGTAAATATAGCCAGTAGTCATTGCCATTAGTTATAATAAGGACATACAAATATCTGAAGTTCATACTTCATTATTCAGCTAAGAAATCGGTATTGGTATCGGTATCGCTGATACTTTTATATATCGGTATCGGTATCGTATCGGCAAAATTGTGTATCGTTTGTATCCCTACTTACGAGTAGTTTTACAAAGACGCAAAAATGTTGAAGAATCTCAGGAATAACTCTAGCTAATCAAAGAGCATTTTATGTAGTCTGATCGAATGTAGCGGCAGATACAAATTACTAAAGGTTGCCCTTTACTGAGTCACGATAACGTTACTAAAACTATTTATTCTGAATCACGTTTACTATCGAATACTATACATTATACAATACTTACTGAAGGAAATTCCCCCATATCTTTACCGAAGTACCTACACTCATTGGTCAAAGTTTAATGTCTGCCAAATTCGATTAATATCGATTTCAGATATCAAAATGTACTTTCTTTATTAGAAAACACGCATTGAAATTTTGAATTAATCGAAACATGTAAACTTTGAACCCCAAAAAATCCATGTTTAAGTGAATATAAAAGTTTGAAACTACTATTAAATGATAGATCATAATATCGTCGACCGTAGGCTGAATTACGGTAAGGGACAGGCGAAACAATGTCCCTTACGCCAATTCAGCCTACGGTCGACGATATGCTCAAGTTTACATGGAAACTAGCTTTATAGTGATATTTTTGCTAGTTAAGGAGGTACGACTTTTTGAAAATCGTAATATTTGCAAATACTTAGTAAAATTCTCCCATATCTTTACCGGAGTACTTACCTACACTCATTCAAAGTTTAATGTCTGCCAAATTCCGCATTGCATTGCTCGTGCCACTTTGGCAGAACAGACCCAACACCAACACAACTGGTATTGAAATTGGGAAAATCATATTTCACACCATAATCCAGTATTTGTCAACAACGCGATAGTATTTACAACTATCAATTTACATTAAATTTCTACGTCCACGGACATTCCTTAACAAATTGTGAACATAGAGTTTAATTTGACAGCTCTATCATTCTTCGACCAGAACTAGACCAGAGATTTGCATGAAACCGAAAAGGCTTACGAGTACTGAAGCAATGATTATCTTAGGTCGTTTAAGTTTGATTGTCCGGGTGGGTTGAATAGCTACCGTTGCCCATATAAGTCTCACATCCACATATGATTGATTTATCTGTTAAATTGGATCTATGTCATTATAGTAACCAAAACATGCTCGTACTTCCTGCATGACTATATAAGGGGGGTCGGGTCGTTATCCATATTTAAATTCGCACCCATTAAGGGGTAGCTAAAACCAAGGATAGTTAATGAACTGGTTTTATGGCCATGTTGCTAAACAGCTTTGGATATTCTTTGCTCGTTCGCTGGGGATTTTCAATACAATGTGGCAAGACATGAAGAATATATTAATAGAAAGGATACATTGTACCGAAGTATGAATGTGACGATGGGACATTGACGCGCAAACTTTTTGTGCAGAAAATACTTATAGCGAATTAGAAAAGCTGCGTTTCGTGATTTTTCGTCTATTCCACCGAGCTTTGTACTAAATGTGAGGAAACAGAACAGTCTTCAATTTCTACTATCGTTTCAATCCCTTACAGTTTCCTAGTTTCATTCTTTTTTAATAATTTTTAATAATTTTTTTTTAATAATTATTATTAACAACTAGCATTTACCCGCAGCTTCGCCTACGTTGTTCCCATTATTATCCAGAGGGAAATCTTAAGCGAGACATAAAGAACCTATCCTGTGTTTCAATCCTGGATTTAGCCTACTTGCATACCAAATTTCAGCTCAATCCATTGAGTTATTACTGTGTTATTTAGTAACAAACCTCTATACCTCTAAACATCGAAACGTCTTCATAAACTTTCACATTTATAATATTAAGGTAATATGATGTGATGATTCTTGATAAATCTACACTTCACAACTATGAAACTGAAAGCGTTTGAAACCTATTTTAAGATTTTTAATTGACATGTCTTTTTTTGAGAAATATTTATGTCGTTAGCTCGCTCAAGGGCATCAGTCATTATAACTGCCCTAAGTGCGAATGCAAAGAAATACAATATTGAGATGTCTCGTCGATGTTGTTTTAGAGAATCCCTGATCACGTTGTAAATCCAACGGTGCCTCTGCGACCTTTTACTGTAAACATAACCCTTTGTCGTGCATTCGATTAAAAACATCGAGACATCAATCAAATTTATACTCACTCATCAATAGCAGAACGTTCAATTTAATTTGAAACGAATGGTTTTAGGCATTGGAGGCGTTCGGGTGCTGTCACGTACGCTTTTTTGCGGCGTCTGGTCACTGAGTTAAGGTGATTGGCCTGGCTTCGTGATTACTAATAACAGTCCTTACACACTCTGCAATGTGTCTTTCCAACGTAGATCACATTTCACACTTCATCAGCCTGTAAGCCCACTGCTGGGCTCAAGCCTACTCTTGTAATGAAAGTGAATACGTCCCCACACTGGCCCAGTGCTTATTGGGAACTTTAAGGTAAAATTCATAAATTAATTTGATCATACTGATGATCGTAGTCATCGACCTATATGTGTCCCACTGCTGGGCCTCCTCTCATAGATGAGAGTGAATTTAATCTTCATCTGTGATCAATCTAAAGACCTCTACTGTTGACATACGTTTCTCTCAAAGAACGTTATTATAACGTTGCATTACTTTGCCTAGACAGACAGCTTGATAATTCGTCAGGAACATTTTCGGTGTTTTAATCTATTAATGGTTTCCTGAAGACGCGCTGAAGACTTAATTATAAAAAATCGTCATTTGTTAGTGATTCTGGGTTGTTTTTTTTCGAGCGATTTCGACGCATTCAAAATACGCAGTGTGTCGTGACTCTAAAACATGTATAATAATAGGCTTTGGAGTTTGTGTACAGTCTATTAGAATCAGGATAACGGGACTACGCGTTTAATCGATAACATTAACTCCCTGTTCTTGATTGACGTATATTCTGTTTGAACACTAGTGAAGACAAGAAATCAAATATACTACCTACACCTAAATAATATTCTTTAGAACCTGTACAATTTGATTTTGGTTACTATTAATACAAAATATGAAGTCACAAGAAATATGGTCGATGTTAAGAAAACTACCTAGGTCCTAATTTATTAGGGTACTTTGTCGGCATTTATAAACTATCAAGTTAATGCGTTTCTCGTAGGTGTGGAACGGTGTTTAGCCGTGATATATCTAGTGTCATTAGCTTTGTAGTTCCGAGGGGGTTATAACCATACTATTAAAGACAGCACTATATTTGCTATCTTTAATTGAACTGTAGATTATAGGAGACTGAGTAAAAAAATACTTGTTGAAGTTTAAACTGGGAATAGAAGTCAGATGCTATGAGGTATCGTAGGCTTGTTGCTTTGGTGGAAGCGGAGGTCGAACTGGATTCCAATTGGAATCGACCCTCTTTTATATCGGACGAAAGGGGTCACGTGACTTGTTATTATTATTATTGACTTATCTCATGGCATCGGATTTCTGTTTTCCTTCATTTATTTAATAAAGCACAAGTAAAATAGCACATAAATGATACAGAAATATGAATCAGATCTTGAAAAGAACCTTTTTTTGTGGTTCGAGGAAAAATAAATATACCTTAGTGAAAAATCATATTTATTCAATGAAATTCTTAATTTAGGTCTTAAATCTAGGTCTTATGAGTAAACCTACCTAAAGATCTGATTCGGGTGATGATTATCTTTGTTTTGTGTCGATTTTAATATTAAAGGATAATTTCCTATAAGAATGTTTGTTATTGTTGCTGTCTCTCTCTAACGTGTCATTTTTCTCGTAAGTGAGACAAGGACGGATGACATGTTAGTTAGTTACCGCCTATTTTAGCTACTTTAGCGTAAATCGACAATACGCTGGATGCAATAGGAAGGTGATTTATTCCTGAGCCATGAATCTTTGTAGCGATAATCATCATTTTGATACATTTTCTTAAAACTACCTAACACATTATGATTCATTATGGCATTTCGATATAATATTAAATAAAAGTCATCTGTAACCTAACTGATTAACTTATTACTATTTATAAAAGACAAAAACACATATAGCTATTTACAACAATTCCCCCCCACGTGTGCAAACACCCTTATTTAGGATCAATTACTATTAGGCGGGAGGCTGGGCGACGAATTAATCCAGCATTTGTTCTTATCTCGGTTACACGGACTTTTCCATCAGGACCCGGGAAGACTTTCTCTACTTTCCCTCTAGGCCAGGTTCCTCGAGGCATCGTGCCGTCCATGATGATTACTACGTCGCCTGCTTGTATGTTGCGAATAGGTATATTGCTGCCGACTCGTGGCTTTAATGATTGCCGGTATTCTGTGATCCATCTTTTCCAAAATAAATCTGCGAGGGCTTGAGACGCTTTCCACGACTTATCTGTTAGCGTGATATCGCTAAACGACCCGAATGGTGACATGGCGTTTGACCGACCGAGTAAGAAATGGTTCGGGGTCAGTGCCTCTTGTATACTGCACGGCATTACGGGCGTAAGCGGTCTGGAGTTTACTATGTGTTCAGCCTCCAATAATAGCGTATGTAGGACCTCTTCAGGAGGGCATTTCTCTTTGAGGGTGACTCGTAGGGCTGCTTTTACTGCACCCACCATACGCTCCCAAGCGCCTCCGGCAGATGGATTTCCGGGCGGAATCTTTTTCCATAGTATCTGTTTGTTGGTGACGTATGCACTTACGTCGTTTTCTATCGTTTTCATGGCTTCTGCTATCTCTCTTTCGCTTCCCACGAAGTTCGTGGCATTGTCACTGTAAAAAGTGGCTGGTGTTCCGCGACGTGCCATGAAACGGCGTAAGGCGAGAATCATTGAAGATGCCGACAGGGATGCTGCGATTTCTATATGTATCGCTCTCGTAGTTAAACATGTGAATAAAACTCCCCATCTTTTCTCGTGTCGTCTGCCAACTGTTACTAGTACTGGGCCAAAATAGTCGCAAGCTGTTGCGGTAAAGGGTGGCTGGTTGACTTTTAGCCTTTCTGGTGGTAGGTCGCCGAGAGGTATTTTTTGAGGTAACCCCCGGTAAGTGCGACACCACTGGCATTTGTTACTTATGTATCTGAGAGCGCCGCGCAATCCTACCACGTAGAAGGATTGCTGTATCTCATTCATGACAGTTGAGTGATTGCCATGATTAAAAATAGCGTGATAGTGTGCTATTATTAATTTAGTCAACTCTTCTTTAGCGTGCAGTACGGGTGTGCTGGTTTGTCTGTCGATACGGCCGTCTAGCAGTAAAAGTCCGTGCTGGTTAATTTTTACTGCTGTCTTGTGCAGTTTGGAACTCCGTGGGAGTGGCCGCCCAGCCTCTAGATGCTTGATGTCCTCTGCGAACGATACATGCTGACTCCTCTTCACTAGGAGTAATTCGGCGAGTTTTAAGTGATCGTTTTTTACGTCTTTTGTTACAATTTGTTTGCTTATAAATGACTTAAAAACCTCCGCCGCGAGCAAGAGCCTAGCAGTGACACGCAACAAACGTATGTACCTAGAGAACCTGCCTATATTCGGTAGGTATGCAAAACGTTCCGAGACGTTTTTTGACACTAATACTTTTTTGATTACACGTTCTTCACCGGTGGGCGTCTCGGACGTAGAAGCGTTTTTCTCTACTGGCCAATGTTCCGGATCTAACGTTATGAATTCCGGACCGTGAAACCACCTGTGTGATATATCAAAATTCGCGGGAATGCCTCTTGTAGCGTCATCGCTAACATTTAACGCGGTCGGCACCCATCTCCACTGGCTAGGCGAAGTGGTGTCTTCTATCTCGGCTAAGCGATGCGCTACGAAGCTTTTAAATGAACGCGGGTCAGACTTGATCCAGGCTAAAACGGTCTTCGAATCTGTCCAATAAAATGACCTCAATATTTTGTAACTAGATTCGCGCCTAATCGAGTCCGCCAGTCTAGAACCTAGTGCCGCCGCTTGTAGTTCGAGCCTAGGTATACTAATGCTTTTTAGAGGTGCCACACGCGCCTTTCCTGAGACTAAAGTTGCACACCTTTTGCCTTGCGAGTCAGTACCCACGAAATACACCGCGGCCGCATATATTTTTTCGCTCGCGTCGACAAAAGTATGCATCTCCACCTCCCTAGTAGGTGCGGGCACATAGCGGTTCAATTCCAGATTATGTAACTGGTTCATGCTTTGAATAAATGACCGCCACATTAGATTATTTTCTTTTGATATGAGCTCGTCCCATTGAACCCCGCTTCGCCATATTTCTTGTATTACGACTTTACCCGTTACGGTTACGGGTGCGATCAAACCTATGGGGTCGAAAAGACTCATAACGCCGCTAGTTACCTGACGTTTGGTAGGTATTTTGTCTCCGTTAAGAACGTCCGTCGGAGTGTTACGAAAGTTTACGTTAAAACTGAGCGTATCGCGCTTGCTATTCCATAATAAACCTAGGGTACGTTCACAGTTTCCCTTACCTAGCACTTTCGACTCGCTTTTCGTAACCTTTTCTACGCCGCTCAGGACTGACGAGTCGTTGGAGGCCCAGTCGTGCATCTCAAATGATGCCTGTTTGAAAACATCTGTCATATCTTTAGCCATACGCCCGGCCTCCAATGGATCGTCAAAACTGGCCAACAAATCGTCCATGTAAAAGTTCCTAACGGTAGTCTCATACACATGCGGATATTTTTGAGCGTGATCCTGAGCATTTCTATTTTTAACGTATATCGCTGTGGTAGGAGATGATGCCGCTCCGAATATCAATGACGTCATGCGATATTCTTGAACGGGCCCCTGCCTGTCATCCCCCCTCCATAGAAATCGTAAGGAATCGCGGTCTTGCTCAATTATTTTTACTTGTAAGAACATTTCAGAAATGTCCGCTATAAGGCCTATGCGTCCCTCCCTAAATCTCAAAATTACGCCGTAAAGCGATGCTAATAGGTCGGGCCCCGTGAGCAAGTTATCGTTTAGACTTGTTCCGTGATACTTAACCGCCGCGTCGTACACCAAACGAGGCTTCTTTTTCTGCGGATGTACCACAGCAAAATGTGGTAGGTAAGAAAGTCGTTTAGACGCCGATTGAGTATCAACTTTCTCTGCATAGCCTTTGTCTAACAAATTTTGAACTTGTCGCGAGTACTCGATTTTGAGCGCCTCGTCCTTGTCCAATTTTCGTTCTAAACTGAAAAGTCTCTTAAGAGCCTGCTCTCTATTGTTGGGCAACATTACGTTATCATTTTTCCACAATAAACCTACCTGGTACCTATTTTCGCCCTCTATTTTAGCACACGTTCTATCTAAAATATCTAGGGCGCGCTTATCGGGGTCGGACTTTTGCGTTCGCGGCTCGACGCCCAATGATTCCAGGCTGAAATGTTGCTTTATCAAGTTATATGTTTCTTGCTCATCGTTATGAGCTACACGGTTTACCCTACCCACTAAATGATATGGCCTCGCCATTTGCCCATGAAGTGTCCATCCTAAGGACAGTAATGACCCTACGGGGTGCGATCTATGACCGCTTAATACCTGCCTGGATACTATTAGGTGCCAATTATCCTGTCCTATTAACATACGGGGCGTGGCCTCGTCATAACACAACTGGTCGCGTATTTTTTCCAGATGTGGGCAAGCGTCTACCATGTCCCTGCTTATAGTCTGCGGGCTCAAGTTAAGCTGGCTGATGGTGCATGTACTGACCTTTTCTATATTCCTACTATGGACGCCGCGGATCGATAAATCTACCCTATACGAATTGTTATCCGTTATTATGTTACCACCGACGCCCTCGATGGTTAGTACCTCCGTTTTGCCTCTAGGGGCTATTTTGTCAGCCAACTCCTGCTCGAGCATGGTTAGCGTACTACCTTCGTCGCACATTGCAAATACTTCTACGGTACCTAAAGGTCCTATTAGTTCGACAGGGATGACCTTTAGATAGGTATCTGCGCGCCTCGTTAGGTTGACCGAAGCTATGTTACCGCGTGTCTGATTAGACCTGGTTAGGCCATGCAATAATTTGTGATGTGCTGACTCGCAGTCATTTATTTTACACGGAACGTACGGGCACTTAACTGGTCGTCTATGTGACGCGTTCAGACAACGAAAACATAACTTATACTCTTTAGCCTTGGCCCAACGATCGTCTATAGAGAGCTTAATGAAATCGGCACACTTTTCAACTGAGTGTTCGCCGCTGCAAATTATGCATTTACTATTCGAATGTGAAAATTGCTCTTTTTTAGGCGGTCGTTGCGTTTTGGGTTTTCGAGTGTTATTGTTCTGCGCGGGTTTGCTAATTTGCGCTACTGTATGCTTTGGTACGCTTTTCTTAGTTGAAATTGCTGCATGTTCCGCACGCATTTGTGAATTACTAACCGTAGTGTAAGAATCCCTACTACGCGATCTCGAAGTGGAGGGGGAAGCCACGCCCCTCCGGTTCACAGCGTGTGTTCCATGCTTCGTACGTGTCAGCGGCCGACGAGACAAACCTGATGCCTTACTAGTCTCGTTTAGGAAGTTTGAGATTGCTACTAAGCTAGGTTGAGACATGTTGCTCATTCGGTACTTGTTCCACTCATACTTGAGTATGGGATTAAGTTTGTCTACGAGCCTGCTGACTAATTCGGGAGCTAAGAGGTACTGCTCCTGTTGCAACGCCTTTATGGTGGCCACAACGTTGGCCACCTGGCCTGCGAACATTGTTATATTGCTACTGTCATCTGCTAGCTTTGGTAACCGCTTTACCTCGTCTATCTCGGCCATAACGATAGCCTCCGGGTTGCCAAATTGCATTTCTAGCAAACTTATGATTTCGTTCGGATCCGCGACTGTGTAGGGTGCGTTGTCCAACAGTGAACCACCTTTTTTTTGAAGTCGCAGAACTTGCTAGAAAATTAAGCTAGAAATTTGGTTTTGATGTCATTGTTTAGGTAATTTCATAAGGTATCTTATGTATGGGTTACAAAATGCTTTTTGGACTAACTAACATCCATTAAGTAGGTTTTAAAAAAAAATGATATTTGGTTCACTGTATACTATGGGTCGTTTACATTAAACCACCCTTATTTCAACAGAGAACCATAATGCCATTATCAGTAAAAAATGCTGAAATGTGAAAGAAAACTAACACAATATTTGGTAATCATCTGTATTTTTAATATACATGAATATAAAGAAATAAAACGTATTCTTCTAGTTTTAAAAAAAGGAAAGATATTTGGTTCACTGTACACAATGGGTAGTTTACATTGAACCACCCTTATTTCAACAGTGAACCATAATGCCATTACAAGTAAAAAAAAGCTGAAATATGAAAGAAAACTAACACAATACTTGGTAATCATCTGTATTTTTAATATACATGAATTTAAAGAAATAAAAAACGTATTCTTCGTACAAAAACTAAAAGTTATTATATATTATATATCGTGCGGTACACAGTGAGCCGGCTCAGTGAGTACTATGTGAACCAGGTTCACTGTTCAACAACCACACCATTCAACTTAAAATACGAAAAAAGATAGGTTATAAACGGAATTGTCACAACGCAATGTACTCATAAAATGACTAAGACTACATCAAATTTAACACCATACAGCATTTGGTCATATGTTAAATAACAAAATATACAAAAATCCAGACACTTACTTGTGAAAAGTATCTTTTTTCGACGAAATTTAAACAAAGTGCTATCACACGTCCGGCCTAAGCCGCTGCCGCTGGCTCACTACGGGAGGGGGGAAGGGTTCTTAGACGGCATGTTTTAGCACGATCGGTCAAACTGGCAACGTCGCAGTTTCTTCAATATGGCGGTGGTTCAGTGTATCTTGATGGTTCACTGTTGGACAACCGACCCTATAGTATGGACTTTACCGCGTGCCTAGCGTCCCCTCTTAAGCTTCGCCTAATACGGCCCACGTTCATAACGTCTGTGAACATGGCCTCTGTGTCCATAAACTCGGCCTTGTATGCAAGCCACTCGGTTATTGCGCCGGAAAATGGCGTCAATTCCGGTACGTGTCTCTGCATTAAGGGCGGGTTTCTAGATTTGGACACAACCGCTTCTAACTTGTTCGACAACAACTCCATATCTGGGTTCACGAAACGAGCGGGTTGACCTAATGTCGGCTGCCCTATGACCTGACCTTTACTACGCATACACAACTCAGTATTTTGTACGTTAAGCTGTTGGTTTAACCAACCTTCTACTCGTGATTCAGGCTCGCCCTGCACCGACGCGTTGCTAGTAGACTGACGCGCTTCTAATCTCGCGATCTCCAATTTACTATGCGCTTCCGCGGATGCCGCCTTAGCCTGCCTCAACTCTGCCTGACGTACTTCCAATTCAGCCATAAGGACTGACAATTGGGACTCGGTATGTGTATTAACGTTTACGTTCACTACTGTGGCCGGTCCACTTTTATTCCGAGACGTTTCACCCTGTGTCGCGACATTTACCGGTTCTTTGTTTGGCGGGTCACTGCTAGGCTCTTTACTCCATGTGTTTGTGCTAGTGGAGGATGTTTCACCCGACGTGGGTGTTGACTCTGACTGCGCTTCACCCGTTGGCGCGCGCTTTCCGGAGCGCAACAACATTTGAGACGTTTCACTCATTTTGCACACGCGGGGGTCCCTAAACTAACACAATAACAACCTAATAACTAGAGTAAAGATTTTCACAATTAAAAAACACTGATTTTAATTTTAACCGCGGACTTCTAAACAGTCAAACAAAAAATATACTTTACACACAAATAATTCGCGAATCTCAAATCAAAGGACATTAATTTACACAATAATTTTCAAACAAACAAAAAATAATTCACTTAACACGCTTGATTAAAACAAAAAATAACCGTTTCCCTACTAAATCACCTTCCTATTGCCCTAGTCGGAGCTAACCCCCTGATAGGTTAGCGCCGGACGTACCTACTAGCCCTAGGGCCTGACTGGCGTACTACCGCGGTGATGCCAGCCAGGATTTTAGGAAAGGGTGGGAACCGTCTATCGACTACGTGTGTATCTTGATCGGGGGCTCCGGGGTTCTGGAATGTAACCCGTTTTGCCGTGAAAATTCAACGAAACTTGCAAAAGGACAGTTCTTAGTAACAGAATTGCCTATTACAAGCTTACGTCTTCAATTCCCCGGATACACAGCAAGTACGACAGCAAGCGGTTGGGCTGTACGTTCTAACAGCCTTAGAACGGTGAACTCGCCCTACGTTCACGATGACCGTTGCGCACCGTAGACGAGCTCTTTGACACCGTTAGGTGAGCTTCGCCTGATGCGTTGAGTTCGACACGCTCCACCAGAGCCTACTTGGCTTAGATTTTGCGATAGAACCAGGTGAAGGTGAGTACTTATCCTCAAACCAGCACCGATAACCGATATACGGTCCACGCCAAGTCTTTCGCCTTTGCCTAAGCTCGGGCTACACGTCTTAAAGCGTATATGTACACACACAAAAAATACACACAATAAAAATGCAAAAAATAGAAAAAAGAGTAAAAAGTAAAATAAAAACTCGACGATACCTCGGTGCGGTAGCACCTTTACCAAACACTGATTCTATAGATCCCGGTGATGAAGGACCATTATTAAAGACAGCACTATATTTGCTATCTTTAATTGAACTGTAGATTATAGGAGACTGAGTAAAAAAATACTTGTTGAAGTTTAAACTGGGAATAGAAGTCAGATGCTATGAGGTATCGTAGGCTTGTTGCTTTGGTGGAAGCGGAGGTCGAACTGGATTCCAATTGGAATCGACCCTCTTTTATATCGGACGAAAGGGGTCACGTGACTTGTTATTATTATTATTGACTTATCTCATGGCATCGGATTTCTGTTTTCCTTCATTTATTTAATAAAGCACAAGTAAAATAGCACATAAATGATACAGAAATATGAATCAGATCTTGAAAAGAACCTTTTTTTGTGGTTCGAGGAAAAATAAATATACCTTAGTGAAAAATCATATTTATTCAATGAAATTCTTAATTTAGGTCTTAAATCTAGGTCTTATGAGTAAACCTACCTAAAGATCTGATTCGGGTGATGATTATCTTTGTTTTGTGTCGATTTTAATATTAAAGGATAATTTCCTATAAGAATGTTTGTTATTGTTGCTGTCTCTCTCTAACGTGTCATTTTTCTCGTAAGTGAGACAAGGACGGATGACATGTTAGTTAGTTACCGCCTATTTTAGCTACTTTAGCGTAAATCGACAATACGCTGGATGCAATAGGAAGGTGATTTATTCCTGAGCCATGAATCTTTGTAGCGATAATCATCATTTTGATACATTTTCTTAAAACTACCTAACACATTATGATTCATTATGGCATTTCGATATAATATTAAATAAAAGTCATCTGTAACCTAACTGATTAACTTATTACTATTTATAAAAGACAAAAACACATATAGCTATTTACAACACATACTGTACGACTCGACTCACAAAGCTGTATTGTAGTACCGTGCCGATTTATTTGTCATTACAGAGACGTAGTATGGCAAAATATGTGTACTTTTTTTGCTACCGGTGTGGAAATGCATTACGCGTACCAGGCATTATCAGGCCCTTAAAAGGACCCTTCGGGGGGTTATGTGGGACTCATCCCTCAGAAGGAGGAGGCAGGAGGCATACCCACTAAAACACAACAAAATTGAGTTAATTGTTAAAGAGCTATAAATTCATCAGTCATCTGTTGACTTATGATGCTAGGCTTTATCGATCAATAAATAAACAATATAACATCCGTCTCTCTCACACTTACATACTTGTCAGAACGTGACAAATGCTTTATCATTTATTGCGCGACTAAGCGTAGCATCATAAATCATAATTCATAAGCATACTGGTTTCATCAAGGACCTTCAAATAAATAGCCGGACAGAGCATCACTAACAAAGAACTGAAGCACGTCTAATCTGTGTGTGCTGCTCGCAATAGAAAAAAACTAGTTGATGTGTGCGTGCGGCTCGTACGTACAAGCAGCCGGCGCATTCGAAATGGCTTCAGTTCTCTGTTGGCGAGCCTCCGTCTGGCTATTTATTTTAAGGTCCTTGGGTCTCATACTCTACGTAGCAGTGGCGTGGCGTAGAAGATATCCTTGGGCAAGCCGATGCAGATTTAGTGTTCCTTTTTCTTAAGAGCTGTAGAATAAGGTGCTCAAATGCCTGAAGGCAAGCCGGTAGGAATCAAGTTGTTTGGACGCCACGCCACTGCTGCGTAGTAGCGTAGCGTCCATAAAACCCAATTCCCTAAGGTAATAAGCACTTAATGTATGCCAAATTTACATCTGCATGGCTTGAAAGTTTGACGCCTCTCACACTCTACTCATCATAAATCCGAGGTCCTCGTTCCATTCCAGATTATTTTTCCCAAAATATCTGCAATACAGACATTACATTTCAAATATACTTAGACTAGCTTTAGTATCACGTACTACCACTGCTTACCTAACAGAAATGTTACCATTAACCAGCTAAGTAAGCATTATCTAGGCGCCTATCTGTTCTACTGTTTTGTAATTAAGAGAGCGAAGGGCGAGCATTACCATACCGGGCCCGGTCCGCCTACTGCCGAGTGGGACGTATTTAGCCAAGCGGTCCTACCAGAACCACAGTTTAAAAACTACAGTTGGGTAACGCCCGTACCATCGGGTGCCACAGACAATAAAGCTATTACGGTCGTATGCCCTGACGTGCTAAGCACAATGACGTATGCAATCGCTCGACCTGCATCGCACCCCGCACGATTAGGCTGCGTTTCCACCGGAGCCTGTGCGAGGCAGCTAAGTGGTGTGCGAGGAAAAAATCTACCAATCAACGTGCCTAGCCTCGCTCAGCGCGGCCCGGCATTGGAGGATTTTTTCCTCGCACACCAATTAGCTACCTCGCTTAGCTCCGGTGGAAACGCAGCCTTACTGTCTCCGCCGGCACAAAATAAGTAATAGTACTACGTACAGAAGTTTCTCTTTCTAACAAAACTGACGTTCCACCGGACAGGATGCACTGGTCCGACCGTCTCTCTATCGCATAACGCGTGGTCTTTCTGGTCGCTGGCTATGCCCCTCTGGAGAGGCATAATTTCTACTCCTGGCGCCGGCCGGCTGTATGCTCCTTAAACTATGGCAGAACCGCTAGCTTAATGGTGAATAGGCACCATTCATGGGTAATACATAGGCCAAAGTGGGACGATGTTGTGGGGAAATGTCTTGTACATCACTCGTAAATTAGTGCCTACCGCAATTAAAGAATCGATTGTTTTCTTCTAAAAGCTTTTCTACATGTACCAGGCAAATACTTAAACTGTTTATTAAACCTAAGAGAGTAAGAGATAAAAGGGCAGAGTTTAATCGCGTACAAGTAAATAGAATGTGCGGAAATAGAGAAATTTAAAAAAGCCACAATGGGAAGGAACTTTTTTAATAATTACGATAGCTAAAGATAATCTAACTGTATGAAGATACAATGCTTGTTTTGTTTCAATACCCCCTCATCGCATACTTACTACTTTACAGACACACAATTTAGGTTATTTTGTGCTTGTCAAATAGTATTATGCAAAATGCCCTAACCAAAAAATACCCTAAATGCAAAATGTCCTAAACAATAAATACACTCGTGGACAATGAATTTGGGTCATTTTCTATGAACAATTATATAGTAAATCACCCGAATTCATTGTCCGTGAGTGTATTAATCCGACCACACATCTCGCCTGGGCGTTTGTTTGTCGACTAATCTCGACATTTGCGCAATCCATAATTTTTGGAGAGCATTGCATCATTTTTTTTAAATTCACAGAAGGCAGCATTGTTCGGTTATATAAACTTACGTATGGGAAGCGGAAATGCGGGAAAAGCGTAAACGTTGATAAACACAGTGGGCGTCGCTAACAGAGATTGTGTTAATAGAGTAAATGATAATATCAAACAATAGCAGTCTTAATAAAAAAGAAACTGACATTATACGAAACTGAATTTATACAGTGTGTAAATAAAAAGATGTGATAACCGCTTAAAAAAAATTGTTAGTGAAAATAAAAATATTTCTTGATGGGAGATTACTTGAAAAATGGGACTATGCGAACAACAGGGATAAACGTAGCTATGAGGACAAAACAAAAATATGTGTGTACATTTGATGCATCGACAAAAACATAAGATATTTTCTATATTGTTTGAACTAAAACTGACACCAAATGAGAACCTTGTACGCGAAATAAATCAACACTAGCCTTAAAATGGGTAATAAAAATATTTTCTTAAGAAACGGCCAATTTTCTGAGTTTTCCTTGACAGAGACGAGAAGGCAATAAAAGATAACAAAGTAGAAACATGCATAATGAAGCATAAAACGTTGTCCAACTTGACTATGACAGCCTCTAACTTTGGACCTTGAGGAAGCGTAATTTCGTCAAATTACAAAAGATGGAGTTTTTCATGATGAGGCAGTTGACTTTTGTCAATGTTCATACATTTATATTGTAGTTCAGTCTATCTTGCAAGATACAAAGCAAATAATAGAGGTTAAATACTAACATTCAAAGGCTACCATACCCAGGTATTACATTTTATCAAATAAAATAGTTTAAAACGGGTTCAAATTTGTATTTTAAGATGAGGTTGATTCTTTCTAAGAAATAATCTCATATCTCTTATAGTTCCGGACTTCCCCAAACTGGCCCATTTGAATTAGTCACTCTGTATATGAAATGATGTGTGATGTGCCCCGATCTAAGATCTAATTTACAACTTTAAAGTTATATTCACAAACATTACTTTTATATTTTTTGTCTATAAACGTACAATTTTTAAATTCCCAATTTCCCACAGTCACGCATTAATTTCGCAATATTTATAAATTTCATAAACTATTTCGATATTCAAATCATCTCCCATCAATTTAATTACGTAAGGCGATCTCGCAAGGTCCACTAGGTAAGTATTTATATTGTCGATTAGTAGTAGGTATGCTCGGTCATTGCCCCCGTCACGATCGGATCTTCGATCTCTGTCTCTGCTACTCACGGTAATTACTAAATTTACCTTAGGAGCTTTCAGAGTAGTATTGAGGATTTTAGGACATTCATATATTTAGTTTTGAAATATTTGTGGCCGGTGATCTTATTTCATTCTTAAATTTAGTACACATGAGGATTATGGCCTTGGTCACAGAATAAGGCTGCGTTTCCACCGGAGCTGTGCGAAGTAGCGGAGCGGTGTGCGAGGAAAAAATCCACCAATGCCGGGCCGCGCTGGGCGAGGGTAGGCACGTTGATTGGTGGATTTTTTCCTCGCACACCGCTCCGCTACCTCGCACAGCTCCGGTGGAAACGCAGCCTTATTCTGTGACCAGGACCAATATCTCTTTTTTGCTTCAGCAAAATAGAGATATTAGCTTATTCGAGCTCCATGAACGAAGTTGCGAGTAGGGAATGCAACCGAATAGTGAAAAAACCGAGTATGTGCGCCGAGTTACGGACATGCTTCTATGGGAAAAGTTCACATCCGGATACCAGCACCAAATTTTAGTATGTTGTTAGGCATGGTCTCTGGACCCCAAAACTGCCGGGAGACAGTCTCTGAAAGGTCAAGGTCACCGAATATGACGTCATTCATCTAGCCGCTCCCGCGTTCTTAAGAATGTTTAATTGTGACAAAACTACACATCTCACATCCATATAAGTGATATCAAATGAAAGGTAATTAAATATGCTATGAATGACCTTTACATTTGAATTTAATAAATGTTATACTTTAGGAATTATTCACACAATAATTTTAATATCGTAAAAAGCAATACGGAAATTCAAGTTTTACAGCAAAACTAAAAACATTTAAGCTATGTACATTTAATTACTTTTAATTTGATATCACTTATGTGGATGTGAGATGTGTAGTTTTGTCACAATTAAACATTCTTAAGAACGCGGGAGCGGCTAGATGAATGACTTCATATTCGGTGACCTTGACCTTTCAGAGACTGTCTCCCGGCAGTTTTGGGGTCCAGAGACCATGCCTAATAACATACTAAAATTTGGTGCTGGTATCCGGAAGTATTTTTTTTTCCATAACTCGGGGCACTACGGGAGTATTTCGCGCGCTCAAGGTTTTTGAGCTATAGCTTCCATATTTATTGACAGATTTTCAAGATTTAAACTATGTTATGAAGCCTAGTAAATTGTTTATATTTTTGTAGTACATTTGCATAACTTAATGTTTTTAGTTTTGCAGTAAAACCTGAATTTCCGTATTTTTCTTTTGACATTGAAATGATTGTGTGAATAATTCCTAAAGTATAACATTTAATAAAATCAAATGTAAATGTCATTTATAGTACATCTAATTTCCTTTCATTTGATATCTCTTAAGTGAATGTGAGATGTGTAGTTTTGTCACAATTAAACACGGGAGCGGCTAGATGAATGACGTCATATTCGGTGACCTTGACCTTTCAGAGACTGTCTCCCGGCAGTTTTGGGGTCCAGAGACCATGCCTAATAACATACTAAAATTTGGTGCTGGTATCCGGAAGTAATTTTTTTTTCCATAACTCGGCGCACTACGGGAGATTTTTCGCGCGCTCAAGGTTTTTGAGCTATAGCTTCTATATTTATTGACAGATTTTCAAGATTTAAACTGGGTTATGAAGCTTAATAAATTGCTTTTGTTTTTGTAGTACATTTGCATAGCTTAAATGTTTTTAGTTTTGCTGTAAAACTTGAATTTCCGTATTGCTTTTTACGATATTAAAATTATTGTGTGAGTAATTCCTAAAGTATAACATTTATTAAATTCAAATGTAAAGGTCATTTATAGCATATTTAATTACCTTTCATTTGATATCACTTATGTGGATGTGAGATGTGTAGTTTTGTCACAATTAAACATTCTTAAGAACGCGGGAGCGGCTAGATGAATGACGTCATATTCGGTGACCTTGACCTTTCAGAGACTGTCTCCCGGCAGTTTTGGGGTCCAGAGACCATGCCTAACAACATACTAAAATTTGGTGCTGGTATCCGGATGTGAACTTTTTTTCCGTAACTCGGGGCACTAGTCCGGTTTTAACCGATTTGAAACTCGAATATTACTCGGTTAATAACCGAGTATTTTTTACAGTAAGCAAAGTATTGAATAATGATAGGTTAACGTGGTTTTTATGATTTTTCATCACACTTGCTCGAAAATGGTGAAATGACCTATGGCGCCCTAGGGCGTAATGGTCTTTTTCTTTAAATTTGAAACGCTGGTTCTGTTTTACTCTTATTTGTCATGTTCAAAGGAAACGCCAACTGACTTTTTTAACTTTTATCACTGAAATATTTATTTTAAGATAGCTGTTATTGCAAATACATGTAAACACATATTTCGGTAATATTAATTAAATGTTTAAATAGTGTATTTCAGTATTTTGCAAATATAAAATCGTTTTAGGTCTTTACCGCTATGGTTTCCGAACGTGACTTGACATTCGCATTGTCTATGGACTTATGTCACTAATGTCAATTTCTCTTTTAATATTTTCTGGTCATACTGGGTCGATTAGTAAGGTTGTTTAATTAAGATTTCCTCACAAGTGTGATGTAATAGTACATTGTGTATCTAGGGCGGTAAGTAAGGAATTACAAACGAGTGTTTGTTATAAGCCCGAGGTGAAACCGAGTGCTTTAATAACACGAGTTTGTAATTCCCTTACCGCCCGTGGCACACACAATGTTTTTCATCACACTTGTGAGGAAATCTGATTAATATAACCTTACTAATCGTCCCAGTATGACAAGAAAATATTAAAATAGAAAGTGACATTAGTGATATATGTCCATAGACAATGCGAAATGTCAAGTCTCGTTCGGAAACCATAGCAGTAAAGACCTAAAACGGCCATTTTAGTTGATTTTATATTTGCAAAATACTGAAATACACTATTTAAACATTTAATTAATGTTACCGAAATATGTGTTTACATGTATTTGCAATAACAGCTATCTTAAAATAAATATTTCAGTGATAAAAGTTAAAAAAGTACGTTGGCGTTTCCTTTGAACATGACAAATAAGAGTAAAACAAAACCAGCGTTTCAAATTTAAAAAAAAAAACCATTACGCCCTAGGGCGCCATAGGTCATTTATGGCCCGCAGAACCTACGTGTAATGACACCATTTTCGAGCAAGTGTGATGAAAAACATTGTGTGTGCCACGGGCGGTAAAGGAATTAAAAATTCGTGTTATTAAAGCCTTCGGCTTCACCTCGGGCTTATAACAAACACTCGTTTGTAATTCCGTACTTAACGCCCTAGAAACACAATGTACTATTAATGTTAATACTAAATAAGTAATTTAATGAGTATGTCCTTATCTAGAAAAGGTCACAAAACCAAAAGAGACCGCGAGATAACTCTTATCTTGCCAATACAGCTCATCCCTTTACCTACCCTAATCCAGGTACGTCAGGTACTCAGGTAACTCGATGTTATTTTTCATCGCACTTGCTCGAAAATGGTGTTATTACACGCAAGCTCTGCGGGCCGTAAATGACCTATTACGCCCGAGGGTGTAATTTTTTTTAATTTCAATACGCTGGTTCTGTTTTACTCTTATTTGTCATGTTCAAAGGAAACGCCAACTTACTTTTTTAACTTTAATCTCTGTAATGTTTATTTAAAGAGAACTGTTAATGCAAATAAGTCCATGTAAACACATATTTCTGTAACATTAAATAAATGTTTAAATAGTGTATTTGAGTGTCATTTTCAAAATACTGAAACTTATTCAAATTAAAAAAAAAACATTACGCCCTAGGGCGTAATAGGTAATATACGGCCAGCAAAACCTACGTGTAACAACACCATTTTCGAGCAAGTGTGATGAAAAATCATAAAAACCACGTTAACCTATCATTATTCAATACTTTGCTTACTGTAAAAAATACTCGGTTATTATTCGAGTATTCGATTCGAATTCGAGTTTAACCGTGGAAAAACCGATACTCGGTTTTCGGTTATGGCTGCATTCCCTAGTTGCGAGAGCATTCTCTAATCCATAATATAATTTGACCCGAATAGATCGCTATGTTCGTAATCAGGGGTCAAATGTGGCCGTCCGCTAGTCACTTCGACTTTGTCGGACCACTGTGACGTGACCTGACCACGGGTCAAATTATATTAGGGACCAGATTGACGGTGAAGTTGTGAATCAGCCTACCGATACCGTTGAAAAAAAGATCCTATTTAACACCCGCGAGGCTATTTGAAAAAATAACTTAAACTAATAAAAACATTAGTTATTTACCACTAACAAACTTCACATTCGCCCCGTTTTACGGTATCACCTTTTCTTCACTTCTTGTATGCTTGTAATTCCAAAATCACGCTCATTTTTGGCACCAACTGGCAAGATGTGGAATGAGCTCCGGGAACACCTCAGGACGGATCCTGAGGTGTTCCCGGAGCACTTTGACATGGATTACTTAAGATAGAAGGTACTTCAAACTTTTCGCGTGACTGAGCCATCGAAATCCTATTCATTGTATCTAGCGCAGCATTAGTTTCAATATAATCCAAACAACAGAATCGGTATACATTCATTCGTGTAGCATTTTCCAAATACGTTCATAGGTTGGTATGAGACCTGTAATATTATAGGTAAATCATGAAACTTGATCCGCCATCAATATACTGAGCAGTGGCGTGGCGTCAAACTTCTTCGAAGGCAAGCCACAGTCCTTTAACATACTGTTTCTTTAAGAGCGAGAAGAATATAGTACTAATTTATTTGAAAATAGGCAAGTCTATAGGAATCGAGTTCTATGGACGCCACGCCACTGATACTGAGCTAATAACTTGACCAATCAATCGATGTACATCTTCGCATGCGGCTTTGCCATAATCCAGTAAACAAAAAATGACCACGTAATAGTACCAATGATGCAGAAACCTAGTTATTTAACATGAAATTAGCCGTTCCAGTAAAAACACTTCCGCGTTCGCAACGCGCCATTTGCTGGTAATTATAATAATAGGGTACTTGCCTGTAGTCAATATAAATTACTTCACGCTAGCCTTGAAATCTGCTTACGAAAATTTGCAAAAATCAACTAAAATTCACCTATTTAACGTTTTAAACGATTTTTAAAAGACCAAAAGCTATAAATGAGGAGATGATTTGATGTTTGAGCACAATGACGTCATTATGCTTTTTCTCATAGAAACTTCATACTATCCGAGCGTTTTGACAATTCATAAAAAGTAACTGATTTGATCTGTCAGGAAAGTACCCTATTACCCACGTTGCTCCACACTGGGGAATCTCGCCGTTCGTCTAGTTTTTACCCGTATCCTCGTGTCAGCACTGCCCTCGTAAGCCAGTTGGACGATCCTCAGGCAACAGAAATTCGGATGCTTTTATATCTAAAGTCGGCAACATTTCGGAAAAAGTTAAGCAAATATGGATCAGCTTCGTAAAAATTTGATTTTAATAATGCAAGTTCCCGGATTCCGCGATTTTAAAAAACGTCATAGTAGTGTAGTATCTCGCGAATATGTTTAGCTTATGGCTATTTTTAACCGACTTCAAAAAACGAGTACATGAAAAATAACTGCAAACAGTTCATTTAAATACGTAAATAGGTAGTACGTGTTTATGTTAGCATGATAAGTTAATTTAGAAATCCAGGGAAATTTAATAATAAAATTAAATTGTGTCCGCCGCCATACAACTCAACATTACGCTGTCGGCAAAGTTTAGGTATATTAGCATCCGAATTTCCGATGGTCATCATCATCATAAACCTATAGACGTCTCACTACTTGGCATTACGCTGGCCCAGATTGGGGACTTATGATACCCTTGAATTTCTTCGCGGGCTTACGAGCGAGGTTTCCTCACGACGTTTTTCCTTCACCTCTTTTGGTAAATATCTAATCATATTTCGTATTAAATTCCGAAATACTCATTATTATACCAGCCAGTAGAAGGCTTACGATGCTAGATTTTGTCGATCGATGAATAAATTATAAAGCATCTGTCACGTTCTGTGTGAGACATAATACATATTTTATATAATGTCGTCGCCCGATCGTAGAATTCACCAGTCATGAAATTCCTAGATAAATCATGAAATGCCGCCATTTCATGATATGTCTAACATTTGGCCAGGTATATCACGATGCACCTAATAATAAATACGGCAGATCGATGAGAGCAACGTATTCGTCGATTTTCCTAGCTACATACCGGGCAGATCGTAAAGTAGTAGCATGAATTGGCGGTATTTCATGATATGCCTAGGAATATCATGATATGGCGACATTTCATGATATGCCTAGGCTGGGAATATCATGATATGGCAAATTATACGGTCGGGCAACGATCTGCGGCGCAGGGTGCTGCGTCACTGAATCACGCAGGCGAAACCATAGATTCTGGTCGTATTTTAGAGGTTAGTATTTTGTTGATACACAAGGTATACACAAGTTACTAATTAATCTAATTATCGCGGTAACATCTATATGGATTGAGATAAAATTTGGCATGCAAGTGGACTAAGTTTTGGGTTGAAAAATATACTTAGGATACTTTTTATACCTATCAGTAAAGCGTTCCCTTAGGACAGTAAATATAACGATTAAGTCTTAGAACAATTATTCGTCGCCCGCCCATGTTCAGTCGTTCGTCCCGAGTCGTTTAAACGTTTTGTTTGCCAACAGTAAATTACTTTTCAACTCGAAATTATTTGGTAACTGCTCCCAACACTTCCAAGTCACTAACTTCTTCGCTTAATGGGAATTTCACTAAACTCGTGCTCAATTAAACGGCCAAAATAAGGGCATGAACTCTGTTATGAAAAGTAACAAGACTTGCAATTACTACTTAACTGTACTAGTTAGTGCCTACTGTACATGTACAAATAGTTTTAAACTAACCGATAAATGTTGTTTTCGAAAATTAGAAAAATCTAAGCTTTACTTGTTTTTCTCGCTTGTAAGAAATGACCATAAACTCGAATAAGGACATGATTTGGTCACTATAAATACTGACATCATTTCTAAAACATCTGTTTAGTGCTGCACGAGCATACCTGTAAATAATAAAATAATTTGATATTAATAAAAATGTGCACAGAAAATTATTACAAAATGTTTATCAAACAAAATTTTATTTTCAATCAAATATGAATTTGTCACGGCCAAACTGACAACTGTATCATATTTAAGAGATAGAGGTAATGCTTGATAGAACAGGTAACAGAACCATGGCTTCCAAAGAACTTGAATCCTACCGGCTTGCCTAATATCAGGTAACTATTTGAGCACCTTATTCTACAGCTCTTAAGGAAAATGAACGCCAAATCTGCACCGGCTTGCCCAAGGATATCTTTTACGCCGCGCCACTGATAGGTAAGGTACCTAGAATAAATATAATGATGAAAATAGTATTTCTCAATCTTGTTATTTAGTTCTACGAGCAAAAAACAAAGCAGCATCCATAACTTGCGCAACAACAAATAGAGTGGTGATTAAAAGTGCTTTTCAACAAATAATTACAAGTGTAACAGCTCCTTTCCATTGAGCGGTGCAAGGTTGAGACCTTTTCTCACGTTTTGAATGGCTCCACGTGTACCTGATTCGCCCTTGAGTGTATTAAATATTTCGCTATTGTTTTGTATACAATGATAAAAATTTAACGTTGTAAAAGTATTTGCTGTTTTCTAAGAAAGGATCAGGTGTTTGTTGAATTTAAATAATATTTTGGCTAAGTTTTTCTGAGGAGTAGTGAGAATTTGTATCTTGAAAAATTGGAATAAACGTCAAAATGCTTACCGAATTTAGACGTAGGCGATATTTTGACACAAGTGACATGTCGATGAATGAATGAATGAATGAATATTTATTTACATTAATCGTGGTACAATGGTCTTAATCTACCTACATTAGTTACATAAATATGTTACGTTTCACACGATTAACCAGCTAGTGGCGTGCAAAATTTTCCTTATCGACACTGGGTCGATGTCAAAACTTTTTTGGTTTTTATTCGACTTTTCTTTTATGTGTTGTGAGAGGCCTCCCACCTTTTTTACCAGCTTATTGCATGGTCTTATCACTTTACTTGAAATATTACCTTGTCTTTTCGGTTTCCCTCTGCTCCAGTAGCCAGTGATTAATGTTACTTAATGCAAATTAAACTGTTTAACATCGATAGCAGCATGTACCTATTGTAATGTAAATGTAACACGCGGTCTAAAGGTGCGTTTCCACGCGAAGCTGGGCATAGCGAAGAAGAGCGGAGCGTGATTTCACCAATCACAATATGTATTCTTTTATTTATTTATACATGTATATAATATGTATTTATACCTTAGCTAGCAGTGCTTGGCAAAATACGGCTCGCGGGCCATATCCGGCCTGCGGGAGAGTTTTAAATAAATAAAAAATATAAATTATTTATTTCAGATCAGGTTAGATCCATATAAATGTTGTTTGTGTATGTTTTATCCGGCCTGCCAATGGTCCTTCGAAATAAGTAGTATATGGGCTGCGATATTTTCAGAGTTCAGCAATATAGATAATTTAAAATAAAATATTTTATTATTATAATGTTGGTCCTCCGTGCAGAAAGTTTGTCCACCACTGATTTATAGTATCTATTTAGATATTTATATCTATAAATACCTCTATAATGTCTCTTACAAGTCGTACATGATTCTCAGTTTGTCTGTCAGCTTGTCTCATCACTCAAAGGTTAACTGAGAGAGATCCCTAAAAGGGATAGACTGTGCAATAAAGTGTTTACATCCATACACAATATTTCCCGTGACGTATGGAGATTTCGAGCCCTGTGATCAGTCAACTCACGGCCCATTCCGCCACAACCGCGGCAGTGGAAACTCACTCTAAGAATGAACTTACTAACACAGTACAGACTTGACTCCTACGCAGAAGTTCAAGTGAAAGTGGGTCCTATGTTCATGAGGCATGGCTACACGAATTTCTTCATTAACATGTCGATGTCGACCTCTGTAACTTCCTATTCATTGTATCATTTTGTTACGTTGTAGGTTCACGTCATGGGTAGCTCTGGCTACCCATGGTCTTAAGGTAATACGAGTCGGTCGATTTCCATACAAACAAAAAGAGGGTCATTGTTTGCTTCCACGACATCAATTATGTTTCAAATGTGTTTTATTCTACAACTTGAAACATTTTATTTACGCGAAATGTGAACTCGCAAAAAACAATAAACGATTAGATTCAAATGATGCTAACAGATGGCGATTTCCTTAATGGCCCTATTGCACGTTAATTCTGGTTTTTACCCGACTGCGGCGAAGCCCAAAAGGAGGGTTATGTGTTTAACCTGTATGTACGTATGTATGTCCGTTCCTATGTCCGCTTATAACTACTCAACGATACACCCGATTTTGATAAATTATACATCATTAGATCCGTCTTTATAACGCGAGTGTCACTGGGTACATAAAATAATTTGTAAAAAAAAAAACAAAATGGCGGATTTATGCACTTTCCACGGCAGTTGGGTTTTTTTTAGTAAAAATGTGGTTATTTAAGACTTTTCATGTCATTTCGCGGAGATACAATGTATAGAGCTATAAAATAAAAAACTTTAAACAGAACTCATGTCGTGAAAATAAACAATGACCCTCTTTATGATTGGAGGGAAGACCGACCGACTCGAATTACCTTAAGTCTTTATCACAAGATGCCGCCTCGTGACTAAGGGGATGCAACCCGGGTACCGGAAAACCCGGGTACCCGGGTACCCGGGTAACCGACTTTATTTAGGACCGGGTAAAATCCAGGTATTTTGACTCAGAACCCGATTTAAAAACCTAGTATTTTATAAAAATTATGCATTGTATCGTTTTATTTTAAAGGTAATAAATAAAATCTAACGTTGGCCGCCTTAAACCAAACGCAAAAAAAACCTCACGTGCTTGCTTATCTTACTTACACGGCTGACAATACCGACAAGTTCATTGTAGGTAATGCAACCCGGGTACCCGAAACCCGAAAACCCGGGTTATTGACTTTGTTTAGATTCGGGTAATACCCGGGTTTCATTATTACAGTCCCTACTCGCAGCGCCGGATTTCCGCCTAGGCCTACAAGGCCAGGACCTAGGGGCCCATCCAGCCTAGAGGGGCCCCAGCGGTGGACTCTTCATACAAGCCAAAAGCAGGGCTTGCCTTCTCAATACCAAGTGCCTAGGGGCCCTGGATCTCTAAATACGGCCCTGCCTACTCGTGACTTCGTCTGCATGAATTTCTAACAAACTTTTTTTATACAAATTTTCATCCCTCGTTTTATAGGGATTGAGTTTTGAAAATCTATTCGTACAGCTCTTATTCAGTTATTCGCGCTAAATAACATCAGTAACATCATAATTAATTTATTGAAACCATAAAATATATAAATGTAACACATTTTGTACAACTTACTATGTTAAATTGTTGCAAATATTACACATAAATAAAAAATAAATGATTGCTCAATCGTTCATTTACTTAATTCCCATGAGTCTTAAAACGAGTTTTTGCTTCTTTTTCCATTACATTATAAATGTGTATTGACAGCCAGACGTTGCCTATAGCTATTAAAATAATTATTAAACATAAAAGATTTGATTATTTTTTGTTAGATAGCAGTTCCCTTGAGAATATAACGGAAGTTTTTAAGAAACCTTCGGATCCCGGCATCTCATCGTTACGGTGCATTTTCTGTGTATTGGTATAAAATAATGTAATGAGTTAGTTTTTTGTATGGTTAATATCGGTATATTAAGAAGCATATGATTGCAGGTAATACTTGTCAACGTTGATACAAGGATAGGGACGAAAAAGAGAAGTTTAATTTGCAGATATAAAAATGATAGTCATATAAATAAAACTCATTAACTTAGCCGGCAACTTTGATTCTATTTTGGGCACAGCCTGTATGAATTTATTTTACAACATCAATATATAAGTGACGCACACGTATTTTGCTCATCCTTCGAATACCTGTCTTTTTCCAGTGCTTTTTACTCGCTTGCCAAAAAATGCGTTGGCCTGGTCTTGCGTCAAAGGACTAACTATAGATTAATATTAACCAAATAAACTGGTATTAGCACAAACCTTATTAAACTGCCTGACCTCATAAGCTTCGCTAAGACTTATATGCGATACCCTGTATGCATTTTGTAATATAACCCGATTACATCACATTATCTAAGGTAAAACTAAAATCTCCAGTTGCATCATACGGTATGCACTTACACCGTAGGTACTGCAATACAAAAGCCTAACTTAATTTAAAACCACGTCACTTACGTCCTTCTGATCGTGGTTGATAGCTGCGCCTGCGCCGATAACCCGCTTGCATGGAGTTTGTCCGTCCACTCAAATATTTACTTTAGCGCAGATGAACCATTATGGCTTATGATAATCCAGTCGAATGAGTTAGATAATTTTAATCTAACAACTCCGCTTGCGTTACTAGGGTGGATTTTCGGCATACAAATTTGTATGCCGTACATTTAGTTTGGCATACAAATGTCGCGGACGAAAATCTACCCATTACCGTTATCATCCCAAAGGACCTTTTTACCGGGATATTAAATCCTATGTTCCCCAGGCCTTGGTCGATTTGCATGCCAAATATCGAAATCCATTTATCGAATCGAAGGCCATGAAGCGGCTTTTTCCGTACGCGCAGTGTGCGGAAAAAGTCACTTTATGGCCAGGTGTGGCATAAAATAAATAATTTTCATTAGCTTATTATTTAATTTATTACTTATGTTTTACAAATTTCATCACTTGGTTATGTAGGTAGGTAGCAGTGGCGTGCTGGCCTGGCTTCCAAAGAACTCTATTCCTGCCGGCTTCCCTAATATCAGGCATTTGTTTGACCACCTTATTCTACAGCTCTTAACGAAAATGTACGCCAAATCTGCACCGGCTTGCCCATGGATATCTTTTACGCCACGCCACTGCTATATATAACAGTTCCTAATCAGGGGTCAAATGTGTCGGTCCGCTAGTCACTTTCCTTTCAAATTTCATAAGTACTTGCCTATCGTTGACAAGACTATAAAATCAGCTGATTCTATCAGCCATATCGCAAATATGCTGTTAATTGACTGGCATAATCTTAATAACCATTACATAACTAAATTAAATTAAACCGAATTAGGTATAACAAACTTAGTGCAGACCAAACTGCCTTGAAGATATAATTACTCACATATGTCGAAGCTGACCGATAAACTATGTCTTCTGAATGTTGTTAAGGAACTACATATTTATTACTGTTGCTAAACTGACTGGACCGTTTAAATATGGCATCCTGTATTTAGTTTACGCAATATTATGTTTTTTGTTGACGACGATTACGATCTTTCCTCACGTAGTGACATAGAGTAGTGTAGTGACTTATGTCGATATACGACAAAAAAAGTCCAAGCTAATTAGAGTGCGACTAAAATAACTTTGCAGAGCGGAAAATGGCAACACCTTTGTTTAGTTCTTCTAATTAAAGATTCTGAGACAAAAGATACCAATTAAATCAGTATGTACAAGTGAATATCAAAATCATGTCTAATCATTTATTTCTTAATTGCACACCGTTATTCATATAATAAGTTCGCGCGGCCCACGAAGACAAATTACTCCACCAATTAAATCCATTAAGAAAAAACAGTGTTAACACTTATAAATAAATAGCGTGGAAAATACAAAATTAGCATCATCTTACACGTGCAAGGAATAACTTAATCAGTTAGAAGTAATTATAGCCATTAGTCGCTTACAACTGTTTACTAAGACTGAATAGTTTAACTTCACTCCGGCCTTGCTCGGGCCCAGCTAAGTTTCTTGCCGGAGTCTTCTTAGCTGGGCTAGGTCTAGCGAACCGGCAACTAAAACTCCCATTAGTTCGATACACACGTTCACATAAGGACAGGTTGATCCGCTTCATCCTTCCCGCTGGTCCGCTGCTCACTCTGAGCAATCAGCGAAAAGTCAAAGGTGGCCCTGGCCATCGTCCTGGTTCGACCCCAGGCGAACAGGTCCCCACCTAGTCCGACACCTATCGTGGTAGGCCGGGACAGGTGACCTGGTTCGACTCCAGGCACCCCCCGGCACTTACCCAGCCCGATGTGCGTGCCGACTGTGTGTACGGCACACGCCCTTGGGTGGTCTGGCCAGCGACCTGGTTCGACCCCAGGCGCCGCAACGGCCAACCACCCGGCCCGACAATCACTATGCCCGGTTATGGGCTGTGAGTTTGTCAGGTTTAAAAAAAAAAAAAAAAAAAGAAAAAAAAAAAAAAAAAAAAAAAACCAGTTGAGCTAGCATAACTTACCGCGACTTCGCTTGTCGCGCGACACAACATGACCTGTCACTGTCACACTATATTGAATGGAAAGGGATAGGTAGTGCTGGTAGCACGACGAGTTGTGCTAGAGGCATAGAAGAAGAATTGCCTTATCCTTCAGACATGTGGATTTATTTAATTAACCAACTCCACCGATAATTTATTTAGCAACTCGGAACTTGCTTGGATAAATATTGATGTAGCGTAAATGTTATTACATAAGTTGGAATTTGTTAGATGAAACCATCAATCCACTAAAGACCAGTAAGTTTCTATTCGTAGTTGAACAACATATTTTGGTAATTTCACGAAAAGTGTTTTTAAAATAAGAACATATGACGCCCGCATGAGTAAAAAATACGTTTTTACCATATTTTTATCAGTTTCCCAACGCTTTTACAAGGCAAGTTTTTGAATGTGCCACCTTACATGTTAGGATTTACATGTACTGTAATGTCCTGACCCATCAAGATTAAAATTGACATAATGCGATAGTATCGCAATAAATTCAAAGTATATTTAAGCAAAGTCTAATCAGGATCACATATAAGACTTATTGTGACAAAAATATGTTTAAATATGCGAATATCAGTAGACTTATGATGCTACGCTTTGTTACGCGATAAATAAATGATAAAGCATCCGTCACTCTCTCACATTATTTACCAGAACGTGACCGAGCCGCCGCAGCCGACAATCGTGGAGATCCTTGGGGAAGGCCTATGTCCAGCAGTGGACGTCTTTTGGCTGAAATGATGATGATGATGAAAGCGTAGCATCATAAGCTTACAGATAACAATTATTTTTGACTTTGCATTAAGACCTACGCAAACAGATTTTGGAGGAATATAGATTAATCTGTTTACTCCGACGCCTACTTAAAATTTACGTCAACTAACGTCCTTTTAATCCAAGATTATCTTCATTCTTGGATTAATGTCAATTACTTTAAATTACGCTTTTCTGTTTAATAATGGAAGGACTAATCCTAGACTCTGATTGGTCGGACGTCCAACATGGCGTCACGTCGTGTGCGTTAATTGTTAGATAACGTTATCTGTTACCTTAGTTTTTAACGAGGTTATTGTCACTATCTTGCTTACACCATGAATGTTTGAGAAAGATACCGTAATTGTCTCGTCCAGTATTAAGTTAGGTTACAATGAGCCGAGCGTAGGCTCGCTAGCAAATAACTGAAGTAGTGGTGGTGGTATGTTCTTCGCAAAATCAGATATGCTGATGTCACGTTAATGTTGCCATACCTTAAAAAACTTCCATAATTTAAAAAAAATAACACCCATAATCAATTATAAAATAAATTACTGGCCCGCGAATTATTTCTTTTTACATTTTATTTGTTTATTCTACTTTTCACAAAATGGCAACATATCAAGCTTGTGACGTCAGCATGTCTAAGGTGAATTGAGGTCATCATTGTCAGTCTCGGGAAGAACTACCTGGTTTTCTTGTACCATGAAACCCACCAGTTGGCAGCAGTGTGTGGCGATATCTCATTGACAACAGTAGGCGTATGATTCTACGCTTTCTCGCGCGATAAATAAATGATAAAGCATCCGTCACGTTCTGACGAATAGTGTGTGAGAGTGACGGATGCTTTATCATTTATTTATCACGCGACAAAGCGTAGCTCCATACGCGTACAGGTATCAAAAAGACCTCTCGTCTTGCCACACTGCTGTCAAATGATGGAATTCTGGTTTCTAAACACCCTAATTGCATTAGAAGTTGTTTAATGAACCTAGTTAGCCTAACATTTCCCAATGTTGAAAAGAGCTGAGCTACCGAAAAATCTGTTTGTCTAAAACGTTTGCCGACCCCAGCTTTATTTTACCCGACTGCATCGAAGCCCAAACAGTGACGCTCGTGGAATAGAACGTTAATAAAGTATGTTTTTTTTATTATAACTGTAACATAATGTAAACAACTATTTAACCTCAAAATGTAGGTATCTTTTCTTGCTAAAAACGACCAAAAAACAACTAAAAACAACAGCGCATTGACGTATACAAAGGACAGGGCTAAGCGAGTGCGCAGACGGTTCCAACGCTTTGGCGGTAAAAATACCAAATCAGTACCAGCCGGCAGTGCGACACGCGGCGCGTGCACTGCGCAGCTGGTGTTTATAACTGCATTTTTTGTTACGGGAAAAATAGTTCCGAACTGTTTGGATGGGCCTAAACTTAGGGGCAGTGCAAGTGCTCAGCCTGTGGACACTTTCCAGATTTTGAACTAATTTTGGTAATTATTAAAAAACTGTTGAGGTTATCATCAAACTCTTTATTTTTTTCTTAGACCGAATTCACAAAAAATAAGCTTAAAGTAAGGGTAAAAACTTACTTTTTGGCACAAAAACTTGTCACCGCCGCAAGAGGCATAATCCCGGTCATTTATAAAAATGGCGACTAGCTAGTGTTGCCATACGAGAAAAATACTTTTCGCTTAAATGCACCATATTAGTCTATGGTTAGTTGTTTTTTGAATACTGGCAGTGTCCAAAGGTACAATCGTCCACAGGTACAGCACTTGCCCCTACTCTTGAAATGAAATCATTGCAACAGCGTAAACATCGCTCTTCCAATTTTTGATCTAAGGTTAAATTAATTACTACAAAACACCAGTTTTAAAAAAGAGCCAAATAAAAAGTTGTTCACGACTTTAAATAAGGAGAATTGTATAGGTGCTAGTTCTTATCAAGGGCATTATAGAATCACAACAAAGTATAATGAACACTAATCTATCAAATCAACATTATACGTAAGCCTGCACGCGAGTCGATCGCGTCCGGTTGCAGTTCTTTGAAGTTCCAATTTCAAATTCAGTGGCGCCAACCGTTTATCGCCTTCTAGGAAACACATCAAACATGGCGGACACCTCGGGCTTGATAAAACGTGCATCATTATAGAGGAATTCTACCTTCTCTGTTACGCGGATGTAGTTGTTTTTGGTGTTGTGAGGACAAAACAAGGGGATATCTAAAATAATAAACTGGGAACTCTTTTATAGCAAACCTTTACAAAAGTCGGGATTTTTTTTATTTGTTTGTGTCCCCTTTGGTCAAAAATTGGCCACTTTGGGCAATCGAGAGTTGCACAGTAATTAAAGTCGGGAGTGAACATACTATCTAGGTAAGTTTGTGCCATCATCCCTTTCATTGCTTACAAACAAGTAAGTTAAAAGTTAGTCTTGTCTATTCTCCATAAAAAATGTCTAATCAATATATTGATTTTGGATATTTTGTTCCAATGACTTCTCAGTGTAAACAAAAATGCTTAGAGTGCGACTACGATAACTTTGCAGAGCGGAACATGGCAACACCTCCGTTTAAAAGTCAAATTTCTATGAAAATGTGACTTTTAAATGGAATTGTTGCCATGTTCCGCTCTGCAATTATCGTAGTCGCACTCTAGTTAACAATAGTTATATACCGTACAAAGATAAGTTCGCCTTTGTACCATTGATTCTGTATGATTTTATATGCAATAAAGTGTACACCACTAGCGTGGCGTCTAAAGAAACCGATTCCTACCGGCTGGCCTAATATCAGGCATTCGATCACCATATTCTACAGCTCTTAAGGAAAATGTACGCCAATTCTGCACCGGCTTGCCTAAGGACATCTTTTACGCCACGCCACTGGTGTTTACATACATAGTAATACATACATACATTAACGAAAAGCTCAAAAAAAATACTCGCGGTCATATGTATAACTATTCAAGGCAAGAAGGAATAGGATTTAACTGAAGCAGCGGGCTACATCCTTGGCCAACTAGTCGCTTACCATCAGGTCAATCAGATTGTTCAACAGTTAATGGATACAAAAATTTCGTCAAGTCAACAAGAACTTATGTATATCATTTCAAGCCTTACTCCCACACACATACATCTGAGGGTATTTTCTATTCAAGCGTTGTGCAAAGTTATAAAAAGACTGACAGTGCCAAATCGACCATAATGCATTGACCATTGGTCAATCGCTCGCTTTGGTCAATCGCTTAGCATAAAGCCATTGCACACCGATTCTTTCATGCGCTATGGCTGTCACCGTTCATCATTTGCTATTGCATATTAAACTGTTACATGCTGACCTACTGATGGTAATAGATTCACTCAAGTAGTATAATAAGAAAACTATTCATATAAAAGTACGGAGCTTATAGCTTTTTAATAAAAATTGCATAAGTAAGTATGTATACTTATAAGCCCGGTCTCCATTATTAATTACAGCATTTCGAGATGTTTTTCGTCTGCCCAATACCCATTTCTAGCTTTACCCAATCAGCTTTTAATCATCTTAACCTCCTTTGCTACTAAAATCCTGTTGCACTATTCATTTAAATAAACTTTTGTGCAACGAGAGATGAAACTTGAAGCGGTGGAGCTATCTCCATTGCGTTCAGTCATATAATCTATCGTGATGTAGCCTGCACTATATCCCCAGTTTTTAATTTAAGGGGAATTTTCAGAGATGGCACATAAACGGCACATCTTTTGGTACAAAAAGGCGCGAGGAGAATCTTTCGGTAGAAATCTTGTAGGTGCGAGATCGGCAGTTCAATCATTATCAAATCCTGGAGTCCGTTGAGTTTGATTTTTAGTGGCTTTGGTTTGTAGTGATTTTTAGTGGGGGGAAGAAACAACATATAAACCTACTTTTCCTCTCCTTGTTCGCAAGTTTTCTCTACTAGAAAAAAACATCTTATAGAAATGAAATTTGTTACAAACAAGCGATAAACCATTAAGTCTATCTTTTCCTCATTCAACTACGCAGACGATCATGTTTACCTTCACACAACACAATTAGCCGCCATACCTAACCTCAACTAATCTGCATATAAATGTTAAGCGATTTTCCGCCGCAGCCTCCTTTGAGCCGACAATGACGCTCAATGACAATAAGTTCATTGTGGGAGCACATTTGAAATTCTAAGCAGGTGCCCGATTTTTCGGCTTTCATGAGGTATTTTAATATTAACGCAGTATTCTTGAGACGCAGATAGAAATTTTGAATTGTATTAGTCTGATAACTCGTCCTAACATAATTAAGAGAAAAGATTACTCGTCAGTATGAAATAAAATCGGACAAGACAAGTATGAGTTAGACTCGTCCACCGAGGGCTCCGTACAAATTTGTAGGTACATATTATTATATTAAACTACCCTATAAATGATTCCTTAGTAAAGTCTATTTTCTTTTATAATTTATTAAATAAGTTTCAGATTTACTTGAAGTATAAGACGGTATTACTTGCCAAATTTCATAGTTCTAGGTCAACGGAAAGCACCCTTTGAATTTTGGTTTCTTGAGAGTGTCTGCTGTCTGCCCTCGTGCCTCTGCTGTCTGTCCGTCTGTCACATATCATGGCTCTATCTTTTGGACCATACTAGGTAGAGACGTGAAATTTTCACAAAATGTGTATTTCTATTGCCGCTATAACAACAACAATAAAAACAAAATAAAACGGAAAAAAATGGGGATCCTCATACAAGAAACGTGTTTGAATTGGCGTTTACTTGATTTTAGTAATGGTAATAGATAGATGCTTGATATGTTCACAGAATGTGTATTTCTATTTCCGCTATTACGACAAATAATAAAAACAAAATAAAGTTGAAAATAAAAGGGGGTCCCCATACAAGAAACGTGTTTACTTGGCGCCTTTTGGCTCGTCTCTGGTACGGAATTCTTTGTGTGCGAATCTGACTCGCACTTGGCTGGTTTTTTAGTACGTGTGTGACCTAGACCATCGATGTGTGGAAGAAGATTGATAAACGAGAAGCTAACGTATTTTGTGATTGTTGCAGATGTCGTAGCACGATGGAAGGCGAGTGCTCCGAGGGCGCGGAGGGCTGGCTGCTGGTGCGCGTGCACGTGCCCGAGCTGAACGTGCAGAAGAGCCTGCAGTTCCCGCGCGACCAGCTCGTCTGGGACGTCAAGCAGCAGTGCCTCGCCGCGCTGCCCAAGGTTACTATACTTTGTTACTACTACGACGCAACGCAAAAGTTCCACCAGAATGTTAACTTTGTCGGGGACGTGACGGCTATGGCAGTTTCCTTAAAAACATGTAGAAAGTTTTAGAATACACCATCAATTCAAAAGTCAATTTATAACACTAACGTACCCAAAAAAGACTTCCTAACTCTGTTAGAATTATGAAAAGAATGACGTCACGTACCCGACCATCTAGTGGATTGCCCGATTCATGCTGATTGCTCTTGTATAGCAGTCCTAACCAAGTGGAGGCTTACAATCACTTCATAGAGACAGACAAAGAGACACTGCTGAAGTGCTGATCCTAGTTTGTACCGTAGAAAGAAGTTGGGTAGGAGCAGTGACGTGGCGTTGAAGAAATCCTTGGGCAAGTCGGAGCAGCTTTGGCTTCAATTTTCTTTAAGAACACTAGAATTAAGTGCTGAACTGCCTCATATTAGGCAAGCCGATAGCAGTCGAGTTCTATGGACGCCACGCCACTGGTAGGTAGTATCTTGAGATATTGCTACCCTACCAATTTCTATCCTCCTACCTTAAGTAGAGAAGAAATTAGAGGGTGGGCAGTACTCAATACTCAATCATTTATTGCAATTCCACAAAAGTAAGCGTACTGATCAGCGGGATTGGTTGAGTCCGATCCACTCAAGGTGGTCCGGCCAGCGGAAATTTCTGCTCTTTCAGGCTAAAAAGAAAAGCTCGCATGTCGAGCGCGCGGGGCATCTCCCGACCAAAGTCTCAAAATCCCGACATATTGTTTCCTGCTCCCGATAATACGGTAATTCCATCTGGCAACCCTAGTTGACGGTCAACTCTTCTTTAGTGTCTGTGTGTGTGATCGAGCTAGTGGGAGTTTAAGTCGCCGATTCACTAATCCTAACCCAGCTAAGACCCAAAGTGTATCTTGCCTCCAATACGATGTACACCACTGGCCTGGTCTTTGGCGGTTTACGCCAGTCGTCAGCCCAGTGTATTTGTTTTGTCAACTGTGTGCACACGCCCGGGTTATCAAATAGATTGTTATTTGCAGAAATAGAACTTTCCATATTCTCATCCCTTCCACTTCACTGTGCCTTCGATATTGTCTTCGGATACCTGAGCCCTCGGCCTTATCCTTAACAATAATCAAGGACTCCCCGCAAGGGAGTACTATATGGTCGGTAGGTTAGAAGACCCGTGCAGGCGGATCCAATGTCACCTCGATTACATGATCAGTCCTACTCCGACTTTAACAGATAAGATAACAATAGTCCGTATTTTCGTATATGAGTTTCTTTAATTTTTAAGATGCTCCAAGAAGCCGGCAACTTAATTAAAGGCCTATATCATTTAGGCCCCAAACACCAGATGCAAAATTATGTTAATATCGGAATAAGTACCTCCGAAACTTCTAAAACCGGTATTATCACGAACTTTCGCTTATTCGGATTAAGTTGATTCATCGATTATTCAATGTTACGCTAAAATATTTCTCTCACCTTCCCATTTTAAATGTAAATCTCGAATTTACATAATACTTACCGAGTGTTATGCGGAACGGCGCAATGTCCACGCTTTTAAAAGCAAAATGGCCGGTTGGCGCTCTAGATTTGTCTATGCTTGTTTTGTCGCTGGCCGGTTACAGTGTAACGTGTGAAATGCAACAAAGAGGTTGAATTCAATTTAATGCTTGTTCCACACAATCGGGAAGAAATGCCGCGTTTTCACGGTCTTCGTGCCGATAATGTTTTTGTTCAGTGTGAGAATGAGGGTGTTAAGAAATCATAATGTCGCTGGTAGCACGGAGATCTTTTGGGAGCCGGTGTCAATTTTTTTTCTATGATTGGTAGATGTTTACATGATTATTTCTGGAAACCTCATTATATTACTTCGGTAAAAAAACTCGTGTCTAAGCAACATTAGGATCCTTTCGCCGACATTTCTCATCAATTTATTCAAGCCCACCCTTTCACAGAAATGAACAAATAATATTCCCGTACTGATTACGATAAATTTTCAATTTGTGTTCAACATCTTGAATAACGAATAAGGCACAGCACAGACTCATTTTATGTAAATAATGAAAGTGTGTTCGATTAATCGAAAGCAAATCGTGTAACTAAATTCGTTTCGAAGTCGTTTAATCGATAGGCGGGTTTATTTCCATTCGATCGTCGCTATCGAATGCAAATCTCGAATGAAGTGCCCTTAAGAATGTTTGTCTAAAGAATGGAATTCGAATCTGAAACGATTTTCAGCTTCTCTGAAGAAAATTTTAATTTGATTTTAGAACGTTCTATACTTTTTAAATATATTTGTTTTCTTTGTGAATTTTAGAAGAAGAGTGTATTTCATGAGTTGTCCCTTTTAACCCTTTTAATCTTTTATAATTACGATAGGTACTGTACTTGTAAAACTAAGGTCTTAAATTCGTTTAAGATAAGGAATGAATTAAGAGTATTTTAGACATTTGAAAAGGTAACTTGATCAATTACTTAGGACAGTTTCCAAGTTTCTTGACTAACTGAGATTTATCTGTTGAAGATTTTGAAAGTATTAAGTTTCAGCACTTCATTCCAATTGCTCAAACGTTAATTATGTTTCTTTTTGATATTACCACTATAGTGGATTGTAGTTAAGTAGTTATATTTGCCACATGGTAATAAGTCGAAATTTACAATATAAACAACTTAAGTGGATCTAACTCAAAGCTTAGAGAAAGAAGCTAACTCAAAGAAAAGGTTTTGTTACTACCAGAATATGTATAAGCAAACTATAACTCAAGTTTTAATCCATTCTTAATGTTTACTTTTATTTTCTGACAACTATAACAATTTATTAGACAAACTCTACATACAATTAAATCTAAAACTACAGTAAACACAACCTAAAATAAAACTATGCAACAACTTAAATACGTTTTAACCAAATCGTAAACTTTCCAAGGAAATATTTTTTATCTACACGCGTGGTTTATCTCTTACCTCAAAATGCAGCGTGTTGCAATGTTTATGTAAAACACTCCAACCGGTTCTAGTCCATTCAGAACTGTGCCAGTGTTGAGGAAAACTAATGCTAATATATCACAAACTGGCTGCCCCGAGACTCGGCCGAAGGTTTTCGATTCCTGTCCTATATATTTGAAACCTGTGTTCGTTTATTTACTTATTCATTGTCGAAAAAAAAAGGTGCAGTTATTTACGACATTTGTATGGAACTTCGCTTCTAACTCGCCCGCAGCTCAGCAGTGTTATAAGGCTCTAATAAATGGTTCACCGTTCAGCCATTTATACCGGCTGCTTGTTTTCTTGTGTGTCGATTCTGCACTAAGATACACTATAACACTACACACTATAAGGAGCATAAAATCTGACGAACATATATTTGTATTTATCATTACTTTCCAGAGTTAAATTCACGAGCTGTGTCGTTATTAGGCAACGTTGAAATAAGCTACTGCCTAAAAAGACGCAATCCAAACGAGTTAGTTAAACACTATATCCGAATTAGAATTCTGCGAATCTTTATTTTATTTAGTTATACACTTTGCCACTAACTAAATCTAAGTTAGAACTAGAAATGTATGTTGCAATCGATTTTCATTACTAATTAGTTTATAATAGTCATACCTATTTATTCATAATTGTTTAAAAACCAATGCCATAATGTAGACAAAACACATTCATTCATTACGGCTTCAGTAAATATAAAATAAGCCTTATGCTTTTGAAACGATCATCAATTTAGACAATTTTCTTTATGATTCAAAACGGGTCAGATTTTTAGACGCTACCGTTGAGTTCAGGTTATGGTTTAATACCACGCAGTTGAAATGTATTTTGTTTATTTTTTTATTAGGGGTGTACTTACTATTATCATAGTCTCGGTGCGAAACATTCGAATTTTCTAACGTCTCTTAAAAGCAGAATGTACGTATTATAAATCTTGATTAAAGTAACGGGATTAAGCTAATATTCCCAATTTTACGCTTATTACAACATTAGATCAACAACGCAACGTCATGCAATGCATGCAATTTTTTTTTACTTCATCTCACTCTACTCTAAGTTGATAAAGTCCAACCAAATAATGTTAGGTTATGTTGTCTCTCACTCGCTAGTGGTCGCATAGTCTCTATAAGTAAACAAAAATCCAGTATCCGAAGAGATGGCCCATCGAGCTCATCGTAAACTCTACTAGATCTCGGAAAAATCGCCGGCCGACGTCGCGAGCACTCGACAATGCAAACCTGTTCCCACCTACCGTTACATGGAAGTAATCTCTTAAACGGCGGTTACGCTAAACGAATCGAAACATACAACCTTAACTTAACAACCTCCGATCTTACCTCATCACTCAATTGTATACACGGCCTTGCTCCTTGACATTAAAGTTTAAATTACGAATTAAGAACGTCGGGCTGAGGAGTTGTTGACGGTTGAACGTCGGTTCTTAGTCGACGGTTATTTGCATACCAACATCAGATGCCTAGAAATTAATAAGCGGAATACGGACGCGGCCGTTCCAAATTCAAAATAGGGTTGCGCTATTCGTTTTTCTTTTTATCTATTTTTAAAATGTTCTAATTTTATGTTTTTTGTTTTTTTTTTTTTTTAGGATTGCATGCAGGAGTTCTACTTTTAAGGTTTTAATATTTATAAGTAGAGGCATATTATATTAAACTAATATTATATAAAACATACTGGTAATTGATTTGTATATTAATAATTTTAATTAAACTTTCTAATGTCTTACATTTTGCTCGGTTTATTCTCAAAATAATCTTTTCCATGCCCGATATATTTTCATAAAATGTATTCTAGTATTAGTACGCCTAATTTACATATAATATAATATGTATGTATATTGTTTTCGGTGGTGACTCGGGACCGCAGGTGGCTACTTGGTACAGGGTACGTGATATTTTAATGCAACCCCCTATATAGCCTGGGTTTGTACAAATGTCCTGTGTTACAGAGTTCACAAACCATAAAAACGCCATTATTAAACTGTCATATTCTGTCAACTGTTTAAATGTACCTGTGACGTCAGAACCTATCAGAAAAAAAACAACGATTTTCTAGCTGTTTGTAATATTATCCGATTTTTTGTGTTAATTTAGATGAATATAACATTACAGGGTTTATTAAACTTGATATACAGTGCCTAAACCAGTTGTCTCAATTGGTACAATTATTTTTATCAAAGGAGTAAAATGTTTATGTGATATATTTTTCCGGCAGTTTTCGAGGACTATCTATACACTATAGTTATAAAATTAAGATTCAGTTGACAGAATGTTCCAGTGATTTTTGGCATTTTTGGTTCGTATTCTCTTCCTGCATGAATCACCCGTGATTCAACGTCATGATCCGAAAATGACAAGCATGATAATGTTATTAATGTATCATAGCATGCGCACCACCCTTATATGACTGGTTGGCGTTATAAAACAATCATTTAGCATCCCTATAGACCCGCGTAGCAGTTTTGAATTCCCAACAATTACAGTGGCCCGTTTGACGCAGTGAATATTACAAGTCTAAACATTGGTCAAAAATAACACCCAATTGTGTTGGACCAATGTTGCTAATTTAGACTTATAACTTATATCTTCGAGAATAGGCCACAGATAGCGACTAGGTCTGTATTATCCATTAAACCATTGTGAATTATTAGGTTAAAAGCAAATTTCAAACAAGCACGTGTGTTTGATTTTACAGATGATAAGAAATATCACTCATTTTTTTTTATATTATACCAAAGAGACAACAATTAAAAGATAAACAAAGGTCAGGTATGTCAATTCATATACCTATAACAATTGGCAGCTCTTACTACGTTAATTAAATTAATGAGTGTTGTCAAGCTTCTGGGCGTATCGTATACATGCTTCCATAATTAATAAGACGTCATATAAACTAAAATGATGTTAATATGCAATGTTCATAATGAGTGTCCAAAAATGTTTATCATCATTACTATCAAATTAGCAACTTAAAGAGCGCTTCCATTTTCAAAATTGCACGTTCAAAAATGGAACGTTTTCTTTTTAATTCTCGAAGCACGGGCTCTCGCTTGATCAGCCGCATCTAGCGATGCATGCATGCCCTACTTTAGAACACCAGTGCCAATGAAAATGGACGTAAGTCGACTAGGCTGCGGACACACTTGTGACTTTTTACAATGACACGGTAGAATAGTGCAACTGGACACCCGGCTTTCTTATCTGTTCGCGTTTGGACATTGTTGCTAGCCCAATTTTTGCGGAACACTGGATACCAAAGAGCGCTCTGGTTTACAGAATGTGGAAATATTTTATGCAAGTTTCTAGGTGACTTCTAGTGGAAAGATAGCTCCATTAACAGTTTAGCTAAAACTTTGGAAAATACCATTTTACCTGTTGATCTACCACATAGTTTAAAATCAAAACAAAAATGCGCTTAGACTTAATCCATCTATTGGCTGCATGACTACCGGCCAATTCAGCCAAAGACACGTCGACCAGTAGGCTTATGATGCTACGCTTTGTCGCGTGATAAATAAATTATAAAGCATCCGTCACTCTCACACACATATTGTCAGAACGTGACGGATGCTTTATCATTTATTTATCGCGTGACAAAGCGTAGCATCATAAGCCTACAGATCAGTTTGACCAAATGTAAGGCCCACATTACCTAGGTATAAATATTTTTCTGAAGAAAATATACATTGATTTGTCCTAAAATAACATACATATCTGCAAATTACCGACGTCAGAAGGGTGTATTTTCAAAAACGTCATTTCGCTGTCATGACATATTGGTGAATAATGAGAAGATTCAGCCTTACTAGAATTGGCACTTTTGGTTACAATGTAGAATCTGTCAAGTTCTACCACGTAACTAACGAATGCCAGTCTAGTGAGGAGGAATCTTTTAAATATTTGTGGCCAGAGAAATTATGTCTTTGAAAATACACCCAGAAATAGTCTTCAAATACCTAGCTTCCAATTCAGTAACGTATCTGCATTTTGCTTTTAACGCTAATGACACGAGATTTTTCATTGTCTCCTGGCTTTCTATCATATTATAGAAAAGGACAGTGAATTCGTGCAGCGCCTAATCAGTTTTAAGGTAAGTGGGAAGATAGGTACCTCAGCATTAAATTAAACTATAGTAATTCCAATGTGCCAACAACAGACCTACTTTTGCCGAAAGTGACTTTGACTTTGTTTAATTGCATGTTAAGAAGGTTAAGCTCTGTTTGCACCTGACGAGTGCTTGGCCGAGTTCACTATTGTCAAGTACTCGCTAGTTGTTAAGTCATTTAATGACGCGTTTCAAAGAAAATTCACGTCATTCTTCAAACTTCGACGCATAGTTGACCGACTGGTAGGTATCGCTTCGTTTTATGAAGTGAGAATAGCCCACTAGGTAAATATCAAGAGAGTAATTACAATACTACAAAGTATATTCTACTGTTTTTCCAATTGATTTATTATGAAAAGCAATAGTTGCCAACGCAAAGAAGCATCACAATTTCAGTTGGCTTATGAATTAGAAAGTTAATCTACCATTGACGAACACTACGTAGTCCTTATTTCTGAAAAATACGGGAAGAAAACAATAGATACTTGAAGGTAACACATACTCTTCAAGCTCTAAAGATGTCATAACTAGTACGCACGTTCGTAGCAAATATTTTTTACTAACTTTTTATGATACGTATACAACCAAACTACTGTACAAAGTTGAAACGACATAACTCCAAAGGAGTCACAACGACAAACGTCTATTTTTCTACAGAGACAGCACTATGCCAGCCATTACCTTACCTACCTACTCGTATATTTGTCACGGCCGCCCAGCCGCTTCGAAAACCACTTTTTTTGTCTCTGGTATTTATATGAAATCGTTTCACCAACGCGTTACTTAAAGCGGAGTCGATTGAACGAAAATTACGATACAATTATCGTAATCGACTTTCATTGCGATCGATTAATCGTAAAGGCTAAGTGCGATACTTTCCGTTCGCATTTATACTTGTATAGTGTAATAAGTACGACGACAGACCAGACGAGATAATATATTATAGCTTTTAAGGGTTCTTAAAGTACCTTTCATCGATAATTGTATATTTCAGTCGATATAGTAGGCACTAAATCGACTCTTTACTGTCTTAACGATACATTTTTCTTTTGCGTCGCATTTAAGATTGAACTCTACTATGTATAAGTCAAAGTAAGTTTTGCGATTCCGTTAGTCAATCACCATATACAGGGTGTTAATTTGGTTTGGAACTTGTTTTATCTTTCATCACAAATCATCTTATCCATCGTGTGCGGGGAACTTGAACAATATTTCTTGGTGATTTAATTATAAGTTCCTCGGGGAAAAATGTTGAGTATCAATCGGAGGTATACACACTGCTGTCTTAAGTTACTGGCCAAATTTACACCCTTTACGGACTACATTGATAAAACCGAAAACTGGGAGCTTTACAAGTTGCTTTATATGGAAATGGTGAATGATGTAACTTGCGCGGTTATTTATAAATGTCCCAGACTGCAGAATGTCATGACCTCTGATCATTTTCGCCGACTTACCAGTTAGCTACTCGACTTGCCTGAGGACAACTTAATTACAACAAACGAATCCTGTGGGAGATGGATTGGAAGTTTCCAGAAATCCATGTCTGTTTGATCCTCCGCTGGAAAATTAAATTCGGAATCTTGCGATTGTTGAGGGCTCTCTAAATATTAAATTCTAAAGCTATTTTTTCTAGAGTTTTCTCTACGAACTAGTTGAAACAGATGTCTATTCATTTATGAGCAAAATTTGTATTGTTAACAGAATCGCACATGTGTTCTAAATAATTGAATGTGGGACAAAATCGAAATGCAAGATTGAATTATTGTTTAATAGCGTAAGAATTTGATTTCCTTAAAAAACAATAGAGATTAATAACGTACTTGACATAATACCATGCATTCATCATCATCATAAATTTAAGAGACTTGCTCTTGTCGGTGGAGTAATCCCCATTCCGTTCTCTTTTCTGCTACCATCTTGAGTTCCTGATACGACGTCACATTGATTTTCTCTTTAGCTTGATCCACAAACGCACGCCTCGTTCTTCCTCTGCCTCTTTTTCCTTCTATTTTGCCTTCAATTATAGTTTTTATATAGTTGTCATGTCGTATCAGGTGCCCCAACATATTTCCTCTTCTATTCTCAATATTCTTCAGTAACATTCTCTTTTCGCCTATTAGTTGCAGCACATAATCATTCGTTTGCTTTTCCGTCCAGCTAATACCTTCCATCCTTCGCCAGCATTATTGCAATTAAAAAAATAACAAACATTTTGCCAATAAAATAATAAAACATAGAAATAATATGTGAAGAACCTACACACCCATTGACATTTTCTTCCAGCGAAATTGAGTCGCATTGCAAGAAACTCTATTAAGCATCAAGTTCTGAAAAAGGAATAACCACATACAATTTCTACGCCACTTATGTTTTCATTGGCAATGCAAAACGCGCCACGTATGCAGACTACATGCTATTTCAACTCAACCGGTAATATCTTATAGATTTTAGCCGTGTTTACTCTCATATGAAACGGGTTTAATGAAGTCGCATTCTACGTAACCTCATTACTGTTGCAGTACGATAAAACCACTAGAAAAAAGTAACTGGATCAATCAATAATAGACTTTAAATTCCGTGAAATAAGAGCTATGTAAAGGATGTCGATATCTCGGTGCTTCGTTATGCTCATCGATGATTTACGGTATTATACATTCTGAGCCATGCCCATTGATGGCTTGCGCTAGTCGCCTATGAATATTAAACCGCGTAACGAGCAATGTATAGTTTTGAATAAATTTCAACGTGGTCGCTTGTTTTTTGCAATTAGTCAGTATTAAGTCGCCAAGCTTGACGTGGGCCGAGTAACAAGACTGCGACTCTTCTAACCTAATAGGGCTTATGTTCACTTGTAAGCAGAATTTGCTTATGTCATTATGTATACTAACATTACTAACCCATTATGCTGCGTTTTAAAGAGACAAACATACAAACGTACCTCTTATATCAGAAAATTTCCCGTTTTTTGCCTCTTACTAGATCTTAGATAAGAACGCTATAGAAAATATTGTCGTAAGTGCATTACCAGATCGTTTTCTCTTACTGGTTTCCATGGTTACCATTTATTATATTTATAGGTAACTATCACCAATAAAAAGTAAATTTTTAAAACAAAAAATAAAAACCGACTTCCAAAAACTTAAACTAAAAACCAAAAAAATAATATCTTAAGTTGGTGCCTGCCACGTAAAGCTGGCTGTGTTGAGTTCCTTAGCTGGCACCGACTTCAAAAATAACAGGTTAAAAAGTATAAATATCTGTATATGTATATATGAATCGTTGATTATCCATTTCTTTGGGGTAATTAACATATTATTTTTTTGGTTTTTAGTTTAAGTTTTTGGAAGTCGGTTTTTATTTTTTGTTTTAAAAATTTACTTTATTTTTAAATTTTTAGTGGCGCTGGAAAAATATTATTTTAACCAAATAGACTAAGTCTATTTAGTTAAAAGAAAAAAAATCCAAATCTGTCTAGACGTTTTCAAGTAACCGAGGAACAAGCCTACATGAAAATTGCTCTTTGTTTTGAAGTCGGTTAAGACTGGGAACTTATTGCTAATAAGAAATGCACGAGAAACTAAGAAAAATACCAAAATCGCATATGTGTGCCTATGATATTTGAAGAGTTCCCTCGATTTCTCCAAGAACCCATCATCAGATCCTGATTTGGTTGCAATGGGTCCACCTCGGAGATATACCCTTTTTAAACAAAAAAAGGATTTTCCAAATCGGTTCAGCCGTCTTCAAGTAATCGGTGAACAAACAAACAAAAAAAAATTAAAAAAAAAACATACAGACGAATCGAGAACCGTCCTTCTTTTGGAAGTCGGTTAAAAATAAAACGATTAAGTATGCAAACGAGATTAAACAGTGACTTCATCGGGCTAGACACCCGATGAAGTCAGGTAGATCATATTATATTAATAGGTAGCAGTGGCCTGGCGTCAAATATATTCTTAGTAAAGCCGGAGCAGATTTGGATTAATTTTTCTTCAGGAGTAGTACATACTCCGGTCATATGCTTTAAAATAGGCAAGCCGGTGGAAATCGGGTTCTATGGACACCACGCCACTGATAGCTAGGTATAGATGTAGTCTGATAATTAAGAAAATACATAGTATTCAAATGAATCGAGTCGTCGAGCTCTCTATACAAATGAAAACATAAATGAAGAGGCCACTTTTACGACATCAAATTTGGTTGAAATGTGTCTAAATCGTTAAGGTCGATTCTTAACCCTCTTTTCGTTTGAATGGAGAGCCGAGACACACACGCAAGCTACAAAGTTTAAATTAATTAGTTTTTAGTCTATAAAGACATGCAAAACCTAAAAATATGAATAAAAAAATATTAAACCGAAAAAGGAATTTAAATACATAACTAAGTTTGTAATCTTATACAAATACATGCGATTACAAAGTTACTTTTGTAGTTCAATTGGAAATATAATGGATTGGAATGTAATAAATAAAAATAAAGGAAGACCACTTACAAACAGAAATGAGATCCCATCAAAAACGTTACATGTAAAAAGATGCAAGTCTCGCAATTCTTCTACAACAAAAAAGTTTTGAGATGTAATCCAAGTCAGTACCTGGGGGGAGGGTCCACAAAACTCGATTTCCACCGACTTGCCTATTATTAATCGTGGAGGAACACATTTTATACTGCTCAAATAAAGAATCCTCCACGGGTAAATAATAGGCAAGTCGGTGGAAATCGAGTTCTGTGGACACCCCCCGGTACTGACTTGATTTAACATTACATCTCAAAACTTTTTTGTTCTGAAAGAACTGCGTTGCGAGACTTGCATCTTTTTACATGTAATGTTTTTGTTGGGATCCCCTTAACTTAGCAAAAAACTACATGACTTATTTTGTACATATTCCGAATGGCATAAAAGTCATACAACACGCCCAATCTATTCACTGTTTTGTCTATGTTATTCGCAAAACCTGTTTTATTTTCGTTAGTTATCATTATAGACATAATAAATCGGGCAGTCTATTTATTGCTTACGTTTCGATTTATTTCTCTAGTATATAGACATAAATCCTCCTACACGGGTAAATGGCTTGCCTAATGAAAAACCTGCCCACATATTTGTAGGTATAACCTAACCTAAGTAATGAAAGACGAAAGACAATATTCAGTAGGGTAATTGAAAATATCACCGCCAAGCTCATTTCTAATACAATTTGACCTTTTTTTTTAAGCCTGACTACCCAACCCTACCCACCCAACCCTACCACACCAACCCTAGTGCAACCCTAGTGGGCGTAGCAATTATATGACCGGGTGGTCGGCCGTGGCGTTCCCTGGGGTCGAACTAGGTCGCTAGCCGGACCATTCCGAGTGAATCGGACTGGGTGGGAGCCGGGGGCGCCTGGAGTCGGGCCAGGTCGTTTGGCCAAGGCCACCTTGACATTTCGCTGATTGCTCAAAGTGAGCAACGGACCAGCGGGAAGGATGAAGAATCAACCTGTCCGTGAACGTGTGTATCGAACTAACTAGATAATTTGACTTGACAACACAGTTTGTAAGTGGGAGTCAAAATATGTCGGTCCGCTCCTCGCTTCAACTTTGACGGACCATGACGTCTAATTACGAGCTGATATTGCTTGTTCACGAGTAATTTATATCAGGTACGTGCTTGACGGTAAAGTTGTAAATTACTCTACAGATATCATTATAGACATTTGCCTCTGAAAAGAATTTGTATTCGAGAGTAAATACTTTAATGTTATTCATAGACACTTGATTTATAAATTTATAAATTATAATACATTTCAGTTCGCAGGAGTTTATTATGCAGGATATTTTTTTGCGATTATACAAAAAAGTTAGTCTGTAATAAAAAGCTAGTTTAAAAATATATTTTGTTTAGCAGAACTTATTCGTTTTAAATGATATTTTCCTAGACAATCTCTATTGTGATATTTTCACACAACTTTACGGCAGCGATACAAAATATTCGTCATTTTAATAACTGGTCGTAAACCTCCAGATTACTGTTTCATTACGCTGTTATCTCGCTGTACTGTTGTCTGTTGACCATAAATTACATTTAACTACATTGTTATGGAAAAACATGGCCGTGTTTAGATTCATGAGCGATTTTGTCTATGACGGAACGGCTGTGAATTCCTTATCAATTTAGCTTTTTTGGTCATAATGACAAGATTACCTGCTATGTTATGTATGTTGCGATGAGGACTAAAGACACAGTATAATAGCAGTCATTTTCATCATCATCATCATCATCAGCCTGCGGCAGTCCACTGCTGGACGTAGGCCTCTCCCAAGACGCGCCACTTTACTCGATCATCAGCTATACTCATCCAGTTGCTGCCAGCAGTAATTTTACTTCCTACAAAAGGCACATCGCGCGCTTGAATGTGTGCGCGCCGGGAACGAACGCACTACAAGCAAAGTTTTAAGAATGCGTAAGAATGCCCCAGTACAGTACTGATCGCACTGTCTGCGCCTCGATCTTGAATACGTATCGCGTGCTCCTAAATGGCCGAAGTTTGGCTACTTGTCTGCCTCTATACTTTGCTAAAGATACCCACACAGTCTCTAAATGCACATTCTTACTATGCCTCCCTTGTTTAACCGTCTGTTATGACAGATTCCTATGGGAATCCCATCTTTTGAAATGTGTCTAACATTTGTAGTTAGAACCATTTCAAATTTTTGCAGCACTTGTAGCAACAAATAATATTAACTGCCCTCCGGCCGGAAAGCATCGCCTTGCCGGCCGCTGCGCTAAACCAGCTAAACGAAGATGCCGCTTTTTGGCTCTGTTGGACAGAAAAATAGTATGAACAAACCTTGGCCAGTAAATAAGAAAGCCTCAGATCACATGTTATTGTCGACAAACATGTGATCTGAGACATTTCTTACTTTACTGGCCTCTGTATTTCATGTACCTATGTCTATGTATCAGTAGCGTGGCGTCCAAAGAACTCGATTCCTACGGGCTGCCCAATATCAGGCATCTGCTCAGATGCCTGATATTGGCTGATATATTATTCTACAGCTTTTAAGGAAAATGTTACCGATACCAACACCAGGGAGGAGGAAATCCAAATACGCATCCAGAATTCCTTACGGTGTAGTGCATCCCTCCACAAGGTCTTAGTGTCCAAGCTCCTCAGCAGGAACACGAAGCTGAGAATATATAAAACAGTCATAAAGCCTATCCTCATGTATGGGTGTGAAGATTGGACACTAACGCTCAAGGAGGAAAGTCAACTCCTGGTGGCGGAACGGAAAGTTCTTCGGAAAATCTTGGGACCAACCAAAAGAGAGAATGGCATGTTTAAGGTCCGAGGCAATGCGGAGATTGAGGAGTTGATGGCCGAGCCCAATATTATCGGAGTAACAAGGTCCCATAGGCTTCGCTGGCTCGGTCATCTGCATAGAATGGAAGAGGATCGTGCACCGAAAAGGGCATACCTAAGGCGACCAACCGGCCGTCGACCGGTGGGTCGCCCTAGGTATCGCTGGGGAGACGTGGTTAAGGCGGATCTGCGTAAGCTTCAAGCCGAGGATTGGCAAGAAACCGCGCAGGATCGGGTTAAGTGGCGTGTTCTCGTTTCGGAAGCCAAGATCCTTTTTGGGTCACTGAGCTACAGAGTTAGTTAGTTAGTTAAGGAAAATGTAGACTAATTCAGCATCGGCTTGTCCAAGGATATATTTTACGCCACGCCACTGCTATGTATGTAATGTTACTTGATACTCATAATTGTACGGTGGTATGTTTTGAGTGCGACTTCAACTCGTACTTTATTTTAAGGAAACCTTAGGTGACAATCGTCATAATGTTGTGCACAATTCGATAGAAGAGGTACCAGACGAACAGGGAAGGAAACCTTAGATTAACTTCAGTTAAACAGCTTTGTCCGACTTACAGTCAAATAAACATCATTATATATCAGATCTGATCATCTGATACTATTTCGTCTCAGTTAACCTTCGATATATCATCTCCGCAATTTCGCAGTTTGCCATGTAAGCAGAGAACCTGCCAAATATGGCGTCTGTGAAATGTGATAACGCGCGAAGAACATCAATAAATTAAGTAACTTACGCCTATAAATGTTCAGTTTCGGTTTATTTCTCTCAGCAGCAAAGATTGATTTAAGTTCGAAATATCCTTGAGTGAAGTGACGTAAGTCAAAAACAGGACCCATGTTTTTATGTACCTACAGATAAACCTGTCTTGAGTCATGAATGTCAGGTCAGCACAAGTCCAGTCATGTCAATTACATATAAAAAGATTCTATAGTGCGACTACGCTAAGTTTGCAGAGATCGGAAAAAGGTTTTAAATAAAATACATATGACAACATCACATGCATGCTTGATACTTAGCAAATATCTTTCCGTTTAATAAGTATAATTATAATGTGTCTACATACCTACTGAAATAAATATTCTTGCACAAATCGATCTAGTCCCATCCCAGCCGAACTAAGCAATGCTTATGTATAAATATAATAAGTAGGTACATAAATTCATAGAACTTATCCAAGACCCTGGAACAAATCCTTTATTTTGGTTGGATTGGAAGTAGATCGATTTGTGCAAGACTGACCCGGATATTTATTTCAGTAGGTAATAGGTATGTATGTAGACAGTTATTATAATAAACGGAAGAATTATTCCCAAATATCAAGATTAAATAATCCTCTTGTTGTGGTTTCCCCATGTTGCCATAGGTATTATATTTTTTAATAAAACCTTTATTGACCTCTACTCTCTTAGCGTAGACTCTATGTGGATGATGATGATCGACAATCATGTTTATTATCAGACTTAAGACGTTATTATTATGCTAAATAATTATTATGTATCTTTATAGGTCATATACCATTGTACTTACTTATAAGTTAATGTATTGTACCAGTGTTTTTAAGCTTCAATAAAATATATTATTATTTATATTATTATATCATATGTAATACATAACATAAATAGTCGTTTTCGGAACTGTGCAAGTTGCTTTCCGTTCTTATATCAGAATATATAAAAAATCCAAAACCAAAAATACAGAAGCATAATTATGACCAAAAGAAACACTGCTCATTTATATTTTGTGTCAACGACTCAAAGACGAAGGAACGATAAGGTAATGACTTAACAAAAGTCGTTCCCTTCTCAAAACCGCATTGCACTCAAAACATCGTAAAATCGCCATTATATTGGCCATATGTAGGCGGACATCATAAAAGAAAAATATAAAGTATGGCGGTTCCGCAGTTTTGATTCCACTTTATGAGCCCAGCTATACAGTCCTGACGTTTCAATTACGATCCTTAGGAAATTACTTTTTATACAGCGTCGTCAAAGAGAATAAGGAGTGCTAAAGTTACGACTACATCACTAATATACTAACCTATGGTCGTACGATGAAGGAAAACATCGTGAAAAAACCTTGGTACTCATCTGTATATGTGTATCTAATAGGGAGTGCAACCTGGGTACCCGGGTAACCGACTTTATTTGGGGTCGGGTAAAAGCCGGGTATTTTGACTTAAAACCCGGATTAAAAAAAACTGATAATTAATAAAAAATATGATGAATAATTTTATTTTAAAGGTGATAAATAAAATCTAACGTCGGCCGCCTTAAACAAAAAACATCACATGCTTGCTTAAATATTACTTAAGAGGAAATAGTAAGGCCGAGAGAATTGAAAATTAGGTATTTGTAAAATGTGTCGCTGTCCCGCACTGCCCGCCTCTCCCGCGCAGAGCGCAATAGAGACAACTGCAGCTTGGACCGAAAATACCTTTTAAAATTTCATGAAAACAACGTTTCGTAGTCCCCTGATTTCTTCCCCAAAACTTAACCTATTTAACTAATTTTTTCATTAAACATTAAAAAATGGCTTTGGCCGTGTTCCTATGTTTTCTTTTTTTTTAATAATCTAGTCAAATTTGTTTTCTGGATGTGTGAACACAGCGGAAAATCTGGCATTTTTTTTAGGTTTTTGAAGGTTAATATCTCTTTTGAGAATCAATTTATCGTAAAAAGAACACATAGAAACATATCAATAGTAGCCATAGATTTTTGGACAAAAAATTATTGCTCTACTGGCATTAACCAAGGAGGAAACAGGGGACTACGTTTGTATGGAAAAACTACCCTCCTGTTTCCTCTTAATACGGCCGGCAATACCGTCAAGTTCATTGTAGGTAACGCAACCCGGGTACCCAAATCCCGAAAACCACTGACTTAATTTAGCGTCGGGTAATACCCGGGTTTCATATTTGACCGGGTATTGCATTCCCTAGTACCTAACCATGATTGTGTCGGTCTGTGTGCCTACCATGAGTTGAGTGTACGATCGGCGCTAGCGAGTTTCTCGTATCGAGAGTCAGTGCACCTCTCTCGCACGCGCCAATAGTACGAAAGAGATAAACTGTCATCGAGCGCTCGATACTCGCTAGCGCCGATCGAAAAGTCAAGTCATGGTAGGCACACTGGTGTCTCTGTCACAAGAGTTTCTTAAGTTAGATGGTGGTCGCTCCAACGTAATAAACTGACCTGCGAAATCTGGAATCATGGACAAACGCGTACCCTGAAACAAACGGGTAAAATGGTGACGGCATGATCAGTGCGCTCCTTATTAGCCACGAGTAAGAGATGCCAAAGGTATAACTTTACAAATTAACCCAATACTACTGGGTGAAATCTGGGTCGTGATTCAAAATAATTAAACCTCAATCTATCCATGATTTTGAACAACTTTTACTATGGGGTCAACTTTGTAAATGCAAAAAAAAATTTACTGTTTCATAGAAAAGGGCATGAATACGTAGAGCAAAATTTATGAGAGAGTTGTATTTTTTTTTCTGTTTACAAAGTTGACCCCATAGTAAAAGTTGTTCAAAATCATGGATAGATTGAGGTTTAATTATTTTGAATCACGACCCAGATTTCATCCGTATAAGGAAGAAAATGAGGACAATATGCGTTAACTAAATTCGGACAACAGACACAGAATAGGGAAATGGCACAGAGAAATACACAGGTTAAGCAATAATTATGACATAATAACATTGAAAAACTTTCAACAGTTCTCAAACAATTCCTAAAACATAAAATGAACCGTCCGACAGTATAATCTATTCAAAAGCAATATTAAAAGTTACCTTAAGTGCTCATTACAACTGAGTAACCTTAACAATCCGAACGCAACCTAACCTAACAAATTAGCTCATCAAAACCAATGTTATCTCTGATTACCTCGACTCAAACAACGGGAACCCGACAAAACGTGAAACAAAACCCGCGTCAAAAACGAGTTGCCCGACCCGACCGCACCGTCACGACGCCTGGACAGATACCATCTCAACTATCACCATCTCCCTGCCCTCCTATCTCCATAAACCACCCACTCTAAAAACAACCTTATCTGGAACACTCAAGCTTCACATTTCAAAGTAATGGAGTACTTGGATGAGAGTTTTTGTAAGTTATTTGTGGATCTGATTGGAGTAATCATAGTCCCGTTACTGTGAGTCAGGTGAATGGCGATCAATTGAGGAAATAGGTAAAAATGGTACGATATTCTGCTTGAAGTTCGGCCCTTATTTATTTTTTCGGTCATATTAGACATTGAGTTGTAGGTAACTTAGACAAGAATTGTACGAAATTCTAAATTAACTTATTCATTTTTTCCTATCTCGATCTTAAACAGAACTCTTAGTATTATCAAAACATTTGACCAAATTACACCAGGTTGAAATACTTAGTCACTTCTACTAAAATATAACATGGCTTGAAACCGCATGGTCACAAATTCACAATCACAATCGGCTGTAGCTAATTTAGAAGTGCAGGGTAATCAGATATTTTATTATCTTTGGATATCCGTACTAAGAAGTAGTATATCTGATTTCATGTTGAGTAATCAGACCCGTTAGAGAGAGCAAGGTCGATGACGGTGGTATTGGTCAAGTCAAGAAGCAAAAAGTAAATATCTCCTTGCTTCAATCTGAACGTATTTTTGTATAGTGAAATGCTGTGCATCCTAAGAAATAATAAGTAAAAAAACCGTGCATTATTGTGTAGAGAACCCTATTTATTATGTAGGGAACCCTATTAACCCTAACAACTTTAGGGTTCTACTAAAAATGGCAGGATTCCACTGAAGAGGCATTTATACCTGTATTCAGGGTTTAAGTACTGAGAAAAAAAATTCATTTTCTAGCAGGCGTTTCCCTTAAACTAAAGTAAGTTTCATGCCAGAGCCAGCTTTATATGCACCAGAGCTTAGACGGTAGCTTCTGTTAAGTGCGTTATTCATATTGGCACAAGTTAGCCAGTAGGAATCGAGTTATACGGACTGCATCCTTATTGTAACAGGAATTCATGAGCCCACGTCTATCGCTGCGCTTAAATCATAGTTTTGCATCGCATATATTCATACGACGTCGCGGCGCGCCGCGTACTATGCGATGTAAATTGCGTGCGTGGGAGCATCGGAATTCATTTAAAGCCGGAGCCTTATTCGACGGACATTTGCAATTAATACGGCAAAAGGGCAGCTTGATCTCTGTAAATAACACATTTGTGACGCCAATGGCCAAAAGTTGGGTACTGAAGAAAAAACGCTGGTCATACTTATACTCGTATAGAATGAGTAGGAGTAGGTAGAGAATGAGTAGGAGGAGAAGAGTTTTTTTTAAAGAGTTCAGATGTTCCTGCATTTTCAGAAGGCTCAAGTTTTGTGTTATGCTTTTTAAATGTTAATTCTGTACTAAATGCCGTACAATACAATTTTTTTTATTGTGCACCAAAACAAAAGATCACAAAAGCTTAAATCTAATACAGTATAAATGGCCGCACGTACAATATTATTACATAAAAATCTCCAAATTTTTCATATCAAATTAGAATATCCCATGAACGGCTGAACCAATTTTGATGAAACTGTCTAAGAATCATCGCTAGAAAATCTGCTTTCAAATAAGAAACCCTATCCATATCGGTTCGCCCATTTAAGAGCTACGATGCCACTGACAGACACACATACATAGCGGCCAAACTTATAACACCCCGGGGGTTAAAAATGTATTTTGTGACGACTGTATTTACAATTAAGTATTTGTTGTAACTTGTAACTTAATCTTTAATAGTTACTTTAAATTCATTATTAAGGCAATACTTTTAAAAGGAAATATCATTAAGCAAGATTTACGAATATGAACTCGATTTTATGCCATATCACGAACGAAAAAGGAAATTTTATAGTTCAACATTGCCGATCGATGTGTGAACAAAATTCATTGACACCAACTTCACAAAAAGTCCCCGTAATGTGCACTTACTGTGTTTAATTTCCTCAAGTGTTACATTATTTACTTATTCCAGCTAATCTTGTAATGCGATCAAATTAGAACTCTATCCCCTTGAAATAGGATCTATGATTGTGAGGAGACTGTTACCGCAAAGGTAAAAAAGTGCTTTGCTATCACGTATTCACACTGACTTAGCTGGGCCATTGGATTTCATTAGCCAAACAAATGATGACTCTATTGTGTCGTATTAAGACTCATAATTGCAGTTACAGTGGTGTAAGGCTGCAAAATAAAGTTGGTGGCGATAGGTGCGCGTCTGTTTGATTTGAGCGTGGTGTTGCGATCCGTTAGGGTAAACAAGTGGTTGAACCTGCGGAATGTAGGCTTTTGTTTGCTCGGTGTAGCAGTGTTTTTACAAGTGTCAGCCGTTGCGAGTGCGTTGAGATAACAATTGCATTGCTGCAATAGCTTTGAAAGAAAATGTTTCTTTTACTTTATTTTTTCAACACTTTGGGAACGGTATACATAACAGTCATTTTTCTTCCTGCAAAAGGAACATTGCGCGTAGTGTGTGCGCGCCGTGTACGAACGCAGTGCAAGCAAAGCTTTAAGAATGCGTAAGAATGCTCCAGTATGGATCACACACACACAGACGTGCTATTGCGCGTCTGTGTGAATACGTGTCGCGCGCTCCTAATCGGCCGAAGTTGGACCACTTGTTCGTCTTTATACTTTGCCCCAATTGTGCTAATGACTTGAGATTGATGACAACTACTGGTAATAGTGAGTAACGACCAATTATTAGATATTTTTTAGGGATGTAACGATACACAGTTTTGCCGATACGATACCGATACCGATATATAGTAGTTAATATCGGCGATACCGATACCGATACCGATATCTTAGCTAAATAATGAAGTATGAATTTCAGATATTTTTATGTCCTTATTATAACTAATGGCAATGACTACTGGTTATATTTACCAGAGAGTCAACCTTGAAAGTGTAAAGTAAAAATAATAAATTGTCAACTCAACATTCTTTTTTTTTATTAAGAACCAAAGATTTAATTAACATAGTAATTATCATTGCACAAGGTAATAGAATAGACCAATGCATAAATTAAGTCAGAAATTGAAAATCGGTCGATATATCGGTATCGGTATCGGTATCGTGACATCCCTAATATTTTTGTTAAACTTCATAACAATTTTTCAGTCATTAAGTACTCATATTTTTACAATCAACGTATAAGCTACTACCTATGTGATATTATTAAAACGCAGTACCTTCCTAATTGCATAATTACGTTAGCAATGAAAATATTACACAAAAGTAATTACGCTTCAATTTGAAAATGACGGTACAATCAACAAATTATACAGCGACTTAGTAATGGGAGTAATGACTGTGTGGGAATACAACACGTTGAATAATAAAATGACATAACAAAACCAAATACACTCGGCACCAATAAAATCGCACATCTACGAAAATCTGCTACAAACAAAAAAACTCTTAACTAATTTATTATAGTATCGATTGAAAGCTTGTTTATCGCTCTTTCAATTAACAATCATTTGATTTCATAAAAACTTGTGGTTTGTTTCGCTTGTACATTCACCACACGGGAATGTTACGACACTTGTCACTGTTCTTAATTTTACCGTGTAATCATTCGTTAGCAGTCGTGCATTACACGGCTAAATTAACAACAGTGGCAAGTGGCGTAACATTCAAGTGTGGTGGCTGTACCTACCTGATTTGCTTAGATGGACGATTTTTTTTACGTCGAGTATACTAGTAGTACCTACCAATATAGATATAATATAACTGATTGTACCGCCGTCAGGTCGCCCCGAACAGTGCGAGATTTGGAAGGAGAGTAGTTATAAAACCAACAGAATTCTTAGATTCGAACATGAGCTAAGAAGAAAGTTCAGTACCTAATGGAGTCATTGTCGAACAAATATACAAACATAGAACACGTTAAATGTCGTGTCGTGTTCGTTGACAGTCAATGCGAAGAATGCAATTAAGATTACATAAACCAAGCCCTTTCTGTAACAGATAAACATAATATTTAATTAATAAACGAAAGATGACTTATCACGGAGATATCACAAGAGCATTAAGCACTTAATCATGTGAAGCAATTCCGATTATTACTTGATACACTATCGCCCTACTATCACAATCGGCCGTAATTCGGTATGTGCATAAGTAGCTTAGATAATTAATGATAAGGTGAAATAATGTTTGACCCTTTTTATAACCCTGATGTAATAGGAAGAGATCGTCTACTACCAAATTGGTCACTAAATTAATATAAATCTGTCTTATACTACAAGAAGTATAGGGGAAAATGTGAAACTATACTTTTGTAATTAATTCATAAACATGTAGTTTTTATTTAAAGTATTTGTACTTTGTGAGCGATTCCAACTCGCACTTGTCGGAGTTTTTATTCTTATTTGAATCCGTGTGGGTTAATCGTAAAAGCAGAAGCACCTACCCATATCTACTTTCTGAATCCTCTGCAGGGCAATCTAATATAAATGTTGTTATGATTTCTCAGCGGGACCAGCTTTCAACATTGACAAAGCGATTGTTTGCGAAACGTCCAATTGATAGATGAGCATTTCTTTAAATTTAAGCTCTTTAACTTGATGGATTGTAATAGTTATTAATAATATTCACTTCAGAAAGCGACGCGTCTTAAACATAAAAAGGCAACTGGCAGACAGGTAGAGTTAATTCAACGTTAAGGCTGCGTTTGTGCGAGGTTGCGAAGCGGTGTGCGAGGAAAAAATCCACCAATCAGCGTGCCTATTTTTTGCTCGCTTTTTTTGAAGCTGACATACTTGCAAGTCTTCCTTGCAAAAATCGGACCAGATGGGGGCCGTGGCGTTCCCTGGGAACGAACCAGGTCGCTTGGCCCGGACCACCTCGAGAGGGTCGGACTAGTTGGGGGCCGAAGCGCCTGGGATCGAACCAGGTCGCTTGGCCCGGACCACCTCGAGAGGGTCGGACTAGTTGGGGGCCGAAGCGCCTGGGATCGAACCAGGTCGCTTGGCCCGGACCACCTCGAGAGGGTCGGACTAGTTGGGGGCCGAAGCGCCTGGGATCGAACCAGGTCGCTTGGCCCGGACCACCTCGAGAGGGTCGGACTAGTTGGGGGCCGAAGCGCCTGGGATCGAACCAGGTCGCTTGGCCCGGACCACCTCGAGAGGGTCGGACTAGTTGGGGGCCGAAGCGCCTGGGATCAAACCAGGTCGCTTGGCCCGGACCACCTCGAGAGGGTCGGACTAGTTGGGGGCCGAAGCGCCTGGGATCAAACCAGGTCGCTTGGCCCGGACCACCTCGAGAGGATCGGACTAGTTGGGGGCCGAAGCGCCTGGGATCAAACCAGGTCGCTTGGCCCGGGCCACCTCGAGAGGGTCGGACTAGTTGGGGGCCGAAGCGCCTGGGATCAAACCAGGTCGCTTGGCCCGGACCACCTCGAGAGGGTCGGACTAGTTGGGGGCCGAAGCGCCTGGGATCGAACCAGGTCGCTTGGCGAGCCACCTTGAAGTTACGCTGCTTGCTCAAAGTGAGCAGCGGACCAGCGGGAAATTTGTTCCTCGCACAGCTCTGGTGGAAACACAGCCTAATAATAAGGAATATGCATGATATTTTTTATTTACTTTAATAAAAGCTCGTTCATATAAAAAACAGTAGGAAAAAAATATTCTTCGAATAACTATGAAAATAACCAAGATATAACACAACAAAGATTCATCTCTATCTCTTTCTCGCAAAACAGAATGTAGTATACAGATTGTATGGCGGCCGTGTACTATGACGTCATAGTCCATATCGGATCTCTCTCTCTAATCGCTGTCTGATTAGTGCTTTAAAATGTTTATATCTTCCGTATTTCTCGGTCGATTTCAATTTTATTTTGACTGAATGTCATCTTTTTAACGGTATTTTCGTATTTTGTTAAGAAATCTCTTAAAAAAAATTCATGCATATTCCCTATTGTAGTTTGTATATAGGTAACATAGGTAACTAAGGATTCTTTTTGGAAATTAGTTTCTAATTTGACAAAATGGCGATGAAACTCGTAGTTGTGAAATAAAATTATTGTAAAGATACGTTTACCGTCTGCTGATAATTTGCAAATCTGAAAATGATGTCATGATACCGACTGGAATCATTAATGTCGTTAGTTCGACTGACAATTTGATTAATGAACTGATTTAATTGCATCATACCGTCGGCCTTGATTTTATTGCTCCAATTTGCGTTGGTTTGGTTTTTAATCACGCCAAGTCTTAACTATCGTTATTATGTACATATTTATGAGCTCGCGAGTATCTGTGATATAATACTCTAATTCTAAGAGCTTAATTCAGCATGTCATTGCTACATATTTAGACTGTTTCTGTGATCTCTTCGGCGAATGTATTGGGAAAGTGTTCTCAATAAACACAAGTAATACAAAACAGTGTTTAATCCTTGGTATGTCTAAGCTCTGATCAGTATACCCCCGTCTGCTGAATGCTTAAATAAATTTAATACTTAATTAAAGGTTATAAATTTCCTAGCAAAATTTTTACACCGCACACGAGAGGTTAATTCATTCATATCACAGTTTCATTCCAGAAATTTACAATACGCTAAGGTTTTTTTCATTTATTTTCGGTGAAATCACCAACAGCCTTTATCGTTCTGAAAACTCAAAATAGCAGCAACGTCTAACTCGCCTACGAATACCTAACGCATACTTCTTCGCATATTTCTTCTCGTTTATCGTCTTCCAAAAACTAGAGTAACAGGTTCTTGAAAAGATAGAATTTTTCAAATAATTGGCAATCAAATCAAAGATATCTCGCAACTGAGTTGTCTCACGCAATTATTTATCTAACTTATTGAATTATCATGTTATTAATAGGTACAGTATTTTATTTTCCAGTCCTCTAAATGAAAACAAAATCTCCAAGTTTTTAAATTTGCGTTGCAAATCTCTAAGCCTAATTTAAACTTGGTAATGTAAATCCAATCCTTCTCAAAGTCGGATCGGTCCTTAAGATAAAACGTCGACCTGAAAGACTAAAACATTTTACCGTCAACATTTAACGGGGCAATAAAATTACGTTTACTGTTTATGAATGGACGTTTTTAATGGTTCCAAGTTCACGTTTTACTGCCTTAGGGCGAAAAGCTTTGCATTCATTCGCGTTCAACAAATAAAAAAATGTTCTACGTTTAAAATGTATACCACTGTATTTGGAACGTTAACCTTGCTCCCTAGTGTTAAGCTGCGATTAGACCGCTGCTCAAAAACGTTGACGCAACGTAAACGCAGAGACATGGCTCATGCGTCACGTTTTTGTCGCGGACTTTTCAAACCGGTGCTTAGAACACGTAGTGTCACTGTTCTATTCATGCGTATTTTGAGTTTGCGCACCGGTTTTGACGGCACGCGTCAAAGATGTGACGTGACGTCAATGCATTTACGGTACATCAACGTCTTTTGAGCAGCAGTGTGCACATGCGTTAAAAACGTGACGCCTGAGCCACGTCACTGCTAGAGGCGTATTTTGAAATTTAGCGCCCGGGCCAATTCGCCGCCCCAGAAGAAGTAAAAGTTGATTGAATGGCGCCTAAACCAAAGCAATCTGCCAGGGGTGGCGCAGCAGCATTGGTAGCAGGATTGGCGCCCCGGACCACGGCCCGGTTGGCCCTAGGGTAAATACGCCCCTGGTCACTGCGTTTACGGTGCGTCTTCGTCTTTTGTGCAACGGTTTGGTCGCAGCTTTATTCAATCCGTATGACTAGCTCAAGGCGTCCACGGCATATCTTGCGCGTGACACAGTAGATGTAACAGCCAATGAAAATGAGCATGCATTGTGCTGCGTCACAGGTGCGGGTTCCCATTGGCTGTTAAATGCTGTGTCGCACGCGAGATATGTTGCAACTGACTTGTCCTAGCCATGCTTGTTTGATAATGTTAGCATTTATTTGTATGGAAAAGAGGCCTTTTCTTAGTCTTTAATGGTATATTTTATAGCTCCTAACATAGAAAACCACTCGCATAAATATTTATTAGATAGACACGTTAATGTTCCATAGTCTAGACTGTTATGCTTATCTAGGTTTAGGTAAAAAATTACGTAGTCCTTGAGTTGTCCTTTCTGACATTGAGCGGATAGTATAGTTAGAGCACGGAGTTACAATCCTTACAATAAAGAACATTGGATTTGTACCAACGAAATTGACAGATCGACAGATTTATTTACTGAGCTACTTGACATGTTGTCAAGACCGGGGCGTAGTTAAGCTTAAATGAAATGTCACGAAAATGTCAGGCCCTTGCTTGATGTAAATAAAATTCAATGGTGGTTCACAATATTTTGCTATGTTAGTCGTCACAGCCCCTGCCTTTCGCCTTCTTTTGCGTTATTAGTTACACCCTTCCTCTTAGAGACTACACTCTTCACTCTTTTCAGAGAGGTTGGCTCTTTCAATACTCTTCACATCCAGTATTTAGTTAGTGTGTAGTTTAGATCTCAGCTTTGAGTATACGTATACTGCAATACCTAGTTAGGTTGATTTATAAATAAATCATTTGCGAAAATAACTTCTCTGCTAGCTATCAATAGTACATTGTGTATCAAGGGCGGTAGGTAAGGAATTACAAACGAGTGTTTGTTACAAGGCCGAGGCGAAGCCGAGGGCTTTAATAACACGAGTTTGTAATTCCTTTACCGCCCGTGGCACACACAATGTTTTTCATCACACTTGTGAGGAAATCTAATTAAAATTAACCTTACTTAACCTAAATAAAATTGTAAAACTGACAGTGACATTAGTGACATATCCATAGACAATGCGCAACGTTCGGAAACCATAGCGGTACAGACCTAAAACGGTTGATTTTATAATTGCAAAATACTGAAATACACTATTGAAACATTTAATTAATGTTACAGAAATATGTGTTTACATGTATTTGCAATACCAGTTCTCTTTAAATAAATATTTCAGTGATAAAAGTTAAAAAAGTAAGTTGGCGTTTCCTTTGAACATGACAAATAAGAGTAAAACAGAACCAGCGTTTCAAATTTAAAAAGAAAACCATTACGCCCTAGGGCGTAATAGCTCATTTACGGCCCGCAAAACCTACGTGTAATGCACCATTTTCGAGCAAGTGTGATGAAAAAAATATTACGCAAAACACTGAATGTCGAAAATATACAGACTAAAACCGTTAAGATCCTTGAAGCATCATCAAGAGGGAGGTAACTTCGATATCGTTCATTCCGAGTCCAATTATGCTACCGTAGAATCGATTTATTCCTCATTCGGAATACGTACCACGTGTATGTATTTCCACTTTGTTTGCATACCTTTTATAATCGGTAATTCGATTATACGGGGCTTATTTTGGTTTCCTTTGATGACGGTCTGACCACGGATTTCGACAACGCGTGTCTAATTTCTATACGTAAATGCAGTTTGTAAGTAGATATATCACCCAATTAACATTCAATTGACGCTGAGTAATTTTTTATATGAAAGAAACATTTTGTCTCTTCATTGGTTGTTTAATGCGGGTAAATTACACCACATTTTATGTTACATATATAGATACAAGAAATCAAAGTACATAGAAAAATTAAATGGCACTCACCTGTGTCCAGACCGGGAATCGAACCCGGTACCTCTGGATTTCCGGCCCAGCGACTCAACCACTCGTCCACCGGAGCACCCAGTAAGCGCCCTCAACTTTGCCATCTACTTTGACTTCCGTATAATTCTGTTTTAATAGGACTTAACCTAAACGCCATCTATGAGAACTTGTATTACACAGGTATCTCACCCCAATGCGCACCTTTACAGCTACGACGACCGAGCGAGAGATGGCGTTAATATTAATACTTTATATGAAAGAAAGATTTTGTCTCTTCATTGGTTTTTTAATGCGCTGAGTAATTTGTTATCACACGTACATTTGTAATCATTCAGCATACAAGCAAAGTGTAAATACGACATAGTCAAAGTAGTCCAACTTCGGCCGTTTGTGTGCGATCCCTACTGGAGCATTCTTACGCATTCTTAAAACTTTGCTTGTAGTGCGTTCGTACACGGCGCGCACACATTCAAGCGCGCGGTGTACCTTTTGTACGAAGAATAACTAAATATTTTTACTAAAAAAAAACCGCCCGCGGTGCACTTTAAAAGTGCATAAAATCCGCCATTTTGTTTATTTTAACGAACTTCATACCCAGTGACACTCGCGCCATCAAGACGAATCCAATGATGTATCATTTATCAAAAGCGGTTGTGCCGTTGAGTAGTTACGAGCGGACACAGGACCGGACATACATACATACATACAGGTCAAACATATACATACAGGTAATGACCCTCCTTTGGGCTTCGCCGCAGTCGGGTAAAAATTACTGCTATTATACTGGATACAAGTAAAAACGTCCCAATACAGGGCAGAGGTCTCTTCTTATTAACGACAGGGAGAAATGGGAAACGAATACTTAATCAAGTGATAAGGATTCCCTAATTTGAAACTCTTCTTAATAATTACTTTGTTTTGACGCACACATTCAAACGAGCAACCTTGTTTTGGCATAATTTTATTTGAACGAATGTATTCGCCGAATACTCTTTTTGAATACTTAGTTAAAATAAGTAACTAAATACCTACTTAATATCTGAGAAAGCTAGAGCAACCTAACCTATTCTAAGTAACTACGTACATGCCTCATTCAGAAGTAGTGAAGTAGGTATGGACGTACCACGGAAATATGTATATCGAGGTAGAAGAAAAAGTGTATGTACCTGGCGTGCTAAAAAGAAGGAGTGGCGACCTGCATGCCGTTAACTTCAGTTGCCATAAATATTATTATCAAATTTAAAAATCTGATAATAATGGGTAGTTCAAATACCATCAAATGAAATGGAAAATGTATGTTTTCCACCACTAAATTACACTTTAAGCGTCAAACGCCAAGCGAAAACCGTTACACGCTTGGTTGCCATACAAATCGACGAACTATTTCCTTCTATCTCCGATATAATATAGTTCTGTTGCGCGTACAATATGTTGCACATATGATATTACAGTGTGATTGTTTCATCCTTCGACCTCACTATCCCTTTCCCTGTATCTCCCATCGCGATCCCACGATACTGTCAGGTTGAGATGCATTGTTACACTTCGCAACAAACTTGCGCAATACCAATATAGATCTTATTGCCAGGTCATAAGGACGTGTGGCTTACTGTACACCGTTGTGCTTTGCTAATCTGGCAGATGGGTTCCACAATGCCCCAAAGCGTTTTACTTTTACGCTGTCGATATTCCATTAATTCGTCTGTATTTTCTGAGAAATATAGCTTAGATCTCTTCATAGTAAAGTGAATATAGGCAGTTACTGAACCAGCGATTCTTGATGTTGTAACCGCTAACTATCAATCGATACTGAGGTCAATCACCGGACACAAATTGAATGAAAAAAAACTGCTGTCGCTGTTGCTGTATCATTGAAAGCGATCAAATATATCATTTGAATTTTCATGCGATAGCATTGGTCACGCTAAATGCAAAGATACAAAGCTTCTGTCAAACGTGAAATACATTATTGTTGTTTGTTTTTAAGCCTGGTGTTATTGTAATCCAAGGGCAAATGTTGACACACTTCTAGTTATCCGATTAGCTTTAAAATGTGTCATGAACGTGTGGTTCCGGTACAACACTGTGTTGGAATTTTGCCTGATAAATATAGCTTGCTTGGTGATTACACAAGTTAACAAATACTTGTTTTTTAAATAAGATTTGGTGATAAACACTCCCGGACAATGAATTCAGGTCATTTTCTATGACCATTTATATAGAAACTGACCCGAATTAATTGTCCGTGGGTGTATTTTTGATATATGTATATGTATATCTTCCCACTTCTGGTCCTTCTAATTGAAACAAAAACGTTGATTGAGAATAAATATAATTAATTTAGTTACGTATCGACATAAGTAATTTTTTTAATTTCTTTCGAACCCTACATATACGTCCACTGTGTGATCTTTTATATGTATACTCAAATGTGAAAAAAAAGCTATTCATTCATTTCTTCACTGGTCGTATGTGGAATATACCGCCGAGTGAACAATGGCCGTCGTCCTCAGTAGGTGTCGATTTGTGTAACGACTTCCGTCTATTATGCTTTTCAGGTTAATTAGTACCGTATGTACGTTAAATACCTACTTCAGCTGGTAGAAACGGGTGTCAAAATAACACTTAGATATTCCTGATGCAACGCTTGACTAAAAATATATGAGATTCGTCAAGAGGGGAGGGCGCTCTTTTAAATATTAATACGGCAACATGAATGTTACCAATCCGAGATTTAATTTGGGGCCAAAATTGTGCAAAATATAACATTAACAAATTTTTTTTGGAAAAAAACAATTTTGACTTTCCCAAACTCGCATCTCACACAGTAAATTTTTTGCAAACACGACCTTGCCCGTTTTACGTAAAGTTCAAAAGCAGCACAAATCAATACGAACAATCGTTTGAAAAATAAAACAAATATTCCACAAAACAGTAACAAACATTCCTCAAAACCAAAAAGCATAAAGAAAGCTATCCCATTTTCAATAATATGTACCACTGACTCAATAAAAGCTTTGATAATAAATAATTGTCGTTGCGTTTTGTCAAATACGAGCGAAATTATTTTCCAAAAATCTAACTGAAGTAAGCAGTTTGAGGTTATATTCCAAATTCAACCTTAATTGTACAGTTAATAAAATTGACAATCGAATGTGAGCTTGGCTGTTTGTAAGCCTCTTTGTGTGAGTGGAAAGAATGAGTGTTGTTCCGCGGCGTTGGCAATTTGCTGAAGATGCGATTATCCGTCTCGTTGGACACGGTTCCTGATACTGCGTGGTTGTGCCTGAGAAAGCGATGCTAGTCATATTGTAGTGTAGATTGAATGAAGAGTATTGTACTGTACTTATTAACTCGCCAATGCTCAAGTATTTTCATTTATAATCAGAATTTTAACGATTTTTTCCCCACGTTAACCTTAGGATATCAGAGGGTGTAATTTTGTACTAAGTTCGAATATTAGAGTACCTTCACTCTAAAAAATCTGAGCCAACTAAGAGAGATTTTCTGTTTGTCAGCGTTAACTTAAATAACACAAACAAGATATTAAACATATCAACGAAAGCTGATTAATTAAAACAGCAAGTTCATTAGTGATTAAAACAACAATCTAGAAACTTGATAATTTTAACAAATATATTCCTTGTTTCTATCATTATTTTCTTCTTTGTATGATCCGATCATGTTTAATTAGTTACCTTATACATCAATGTTTGTTGAATCAAATCAGAACATGGTTAATTGAACTATGATAAACAATCAATATCATCTTAGTTGAAAGAAGAAGAAAGAAAGAAAATACATTTATTCATGACAGCATAACAAACATAGAAAATATATATATATATGTCGTATCGTGATAAAATAACAACGTTACATTAGCCAAAAATATCTGATTATTGGCTTGGATAAAGTCGCAGAGAGGGCGCTAGTTATGACTGACCATTTAGTATTAGATCCTTTTTGAGTAATGCAGGCAGTTTAGATTAAAAGGAGGAAATATGACGTTGATGGATGAATTGTCAGTCATCTTTAGAGAATGTACGGAATTACGTGGCTCTTTGGGAATTTATCTTGTAACTTCGTTTATTATCACTGCGACATTTAGATTGTGTAAAGAAAGACATGAAGAGCAATACACCAGTACTCAAACTGGTGCGGATACTGGATTATTGGATGATTATTGGACCATACCACTAGGGTGGCCAAAGGTGATCCGGAACCCAAAGGTATGGTTGTAGGCCTTCCTCGTCATCAGAAGTGGGATACGGAGCTACTTGCCCCACATAAATTTGAAGATTTGGTATGTCATAATTTTCATGTAATCTTAAATGCGACGGTCTAGGAAAAGACACTACGTGTCATAGTTTACGAGCACGGAGAACACAGTTTACGAGCACGGAGAACGCAGGCAAGGGTAGCATGTCAAACTAACCCAGCAACGTAGCAAATGTAGAGTAAACATACCTATGGGAGTCATGTTGTAATTCAACGAGTAATGTCCGTTTCTTTGTGTATCGGAAACGTATGCAGTTTGTACTTAAATAACAAAAAAACATAGACACGCGTTTGGAGCACCTTAGTGCCATATTCCTCTCTCCAGAGGATGACAGTTGGAGCACTTCGGTGCCATATCCCTCTATTTCAGAGGACGACGATTGGAGCACCTCGGTGCCATATCCCTCTATTTCGGAGGATGACGGTTGGAGCACTTCGGTGCCATATCCCTCTATTTCAGAGGACGACGATTGGAGCACCTCGGTGCCATATCCCTCTATTTCAGAGGACGACGGTTGGAGCACCTCGGTGCCATATCCCTCTATTTCAGAGGACGACGATTGGAGCACCTCGGTGCCATATCCCTCTATTTCGGAGGATGACAGTTGGAGCACCTCAGTGCCATATCCCTCTATTTTAGAGGACGACAGTTGGAGCACCTCGGTGCCATATCCCTCTATTCCAGAGGATGACAATTGGAGCACTTCGGTGCCACAACCCTCTGCTTATTCCAGAGGACGACATTCATATCACACTCAGTAGACACAACACATGCCAAACCGTATCCGTATCCGCTTTCTCTTATTATAATGACAGTAGTCATTGTTGCTGAAGTTTAATTAAGTAGTGAAGTACGAATTGTGGTCAGGAAACGGCCGAGTCGGTAAATAGAAGTTCTGTCCTTTCGCTGTCTCATGTTACAGAAGAGTCACACTGTCACACGAGGACGTGTGACTGGTCAGGACGGCCGTGTCGTATCGTGATAAAATAACAACGTTACATTAGCCAAAAATATCTGATTATTGGCTTGGATAAAGTCGCAGAGAGGGCGCTAGTTATGACTGACCATTTAGTATTAGATCCTTTTTGAGTAATGCAGGCAGTTTAGATTAAAAGGAGGAAATATGACGTTGATGGATGAATTGTCAGTCATCTTTAGAGAATGTACGGAATTACGTGGCTCTTTGGGAATTTATCTTGTAACTTCGTTTATTATCACTGCGACATTTAGATTGTGTAAAGAAAGACATGAAGAGCAATACACCAGTACTCAAACTGGTGCGGATACTGGATTATGGATGATAGGGAATTTCACTTCCAACATACAGATCCCTATGAAATAATAAAAACGTTTAAATCCCTGAAGCTGAAAAACACCGAGGACCTTTGGGGTATTTCTGTCAGAGTCATGCAATCTGTCATCGATATTGTGGCGCCATCTCTAGCCATTGTGTTTAATGCTTGTGTAGATAAGTGTATTTTCCCCGATCTGATGAAATATAGTAAAGTCATTCCTTTGTTCAAATCGGGCAGCAGGGATGATCTTGGGAATTTTAGACCGATTTCTATATTACCAGTTCTTAGTAAAGTCTTTGAAAAAGTCATACTAAACCAATTGCTTCGTCATTTTAACAAGTATGAACTACTGCACGACCAGCAATTTGGTTTTACAAAAGGCCGCTCGACGACGGATGCCGCGACGGTGCTTATTAAACACATCTATGATGCGTGGGAAGTGTCACAAGATGCGATAGGAATCTTTTGCGATCTTTCCAAGGCGTTCGACTGTGTAGAACATGAGACACTGGTTCACAAACTAAAGCATTACGGCCTGTCGACCGAGGCCTTAAACCTTGTCATGTCTTACCTTAGCCAAAGAATTCAGAAAGTGGTTGTTAACCGAATTGAGTCTAGTGGTTCGACTGTAAAGCTCGGAGTACCGCAGGGCTCGATCTTAGGTCCGTTTCTCTTTCTTGTGTATATAAATGACCTTCCTTACCACATAGAACAAAATTGTAAAATAGTTTTATTTGCTGATGACACCTCATTGATTTTCAAAGTTGATAGACAACTAGATGACTATAGTCACATCAATGAGACCTTAAAATTAGTGCTACAGTGGTTCACAGCAAATAACCTGGTTCTGAATGCAAAGAAGACAAAGTGCGTGAAATTCTCTTTGCCAAATGTAAGAGAGGTTGACACATCTATATCTTTAAACGGTGAGAAACTTGATCTTGTTAACAATACACTCTTTCTTGGGCTTACCCTGGATCACAACTTGCAATGGGCGCCTCATATATCTACTTTGGCTAACCGGCTGAGCTCTGCCGCTTTTGCTATAAGACGAATAAGGCAATTCACTAACGTGGAAACCGCTCGCCTTGTTTATTTCAGTTACTTCCATAGTATTATGTCTTATGGCATACTGATCTGGGGTAAAGCAGCAGACATAGATACCATCTTTGTTCTACAAAAAAGAGCGATTCGATCCATATATAACTTAGGATCTAGAGATTCGCTAAAAGAACGTTTTAAGGAAATAGAAATCCTCACAGTGGCTTCACAGTACATATAAGACGTGATAATGTATACGCACAAGAATATCAGCTCCTTCAAAAAGCAGTCTGATGTCCACAGTTTAAATACGCGGAACAAACATAAGCTGTTTGTCCCAAAAATCCGTCTACAGAAAGTAAGAAAATCTTTCGTGGGCAACTGTGTTAGATTCTACAATAAGGTACCCCTAGATGCATGGGAACTGCCTTATAGTTCGTTTAAAAATTACATTAAATCTGCGCTTTTGAAGAGAGCTTATTATAAAGTCCAAGATTACTTGGATGACAAAGAACCATGGCCAAAGCATCAGTCGCAGCAGTCGTCGAAATAGGGCAGTGTCCCGGAGAGGTTTAGGTACATGATGCCTACAGATGGCGTCGCTGCTACGGGCTGTATCGTTCCATTGTTACATTTATTTTTATTTTTATTGTAATTTTATTTCATTATTTGCATTTTGACATACTGAATACATACCTGTTATGTATACTGTAGCTAGTTGTAATGACTGTTAGCTTAATAGTCTATTTCTCGACGTGAAACATACGTTTCCCATTTTGTATTTCGACGTTTGGAGTTCCTTTACACCTCCAAAACATAATGTTTTGACAACGGAGACTCCTTACATCTCCATAAATTTTAGTCTATGTTTGCCTATTTTCTATATTTTTTATCGTGTTTTGACGCCTAGAGACCCTTTACATCTCTAAAAATGTAGTTTTAAGTTTTGTAATGTAATGGATCCGGAGATTATAGGTATACGTCTCTCGGTAAAATGTAAAAAAAACTGTGCCCAGTTATTTGCTTGTTGCATTTTATAAATATTGTCATCTTATGTAATAATGTCACAATTGTTGTAATGTTGTTTTTAAAAGAGAAACTGGTGAGTTTCTTCAGGCGCTTCTTCTCACCAGAAGGTCATCTACCGAAGCGCCAAAAGAAAAGAATCAGACATGTAAAAGAGCCCTTGAGGCCTACTTACAGAAATAAATGAGTTTGAGTTTTGAGTTTTTATTATTGGATGATTATTGGACCATACCACTAGGGTGGCCAAAGGTGATCCGGAACCCAAAGGTATGGTTGTAGGCCTTCCTCGTCATATATATATTTTAAAGTAAAGAATTGCCAGAAAACGCTGCCACAAAACGGTCCCACCTCAGCATAATGCCGACCTAAAAGACCAGCGCTGGTCTTAGTTGGTGCATCTAACGTCTTGTTAGGCTCCTATGAAATCAAGATGCTTGATTATAACTATCACAATCTTGTTAGGAGCAATTAATTTTTTTTAGAGTGTTATTTTAACTCATATTTACCAGTTCCAAAATGCTTTTCACTAAAAATTACGAGCCTTGAAGACCTGATGCCATAAATAAACAAACCAAGGCGTCAGACTTACCGCCTGGCCACGACTTTGCGCGACCAGCGGCAGCGGCAGCGGCGGCCATAGGTGGGAGCGGGAGGTCGGAGCGCGGTCTCTCGCTCCCACCTATGGCCGCCACTGTCGCTGCCGCTGGTCGCGCAATGTCATGGCCAGGCGGTTGAAGCACGCCATTTTTTGCGTAAGAGCCTTATCACACTTGCGATTTGCGAGCGAGCTGCGGGCGAGTTAAGTTCCATACAAATGTCGCTCGCGGCGACTGATTTTGTATGGAAACTGGAAACAAACCAGATCCGTTTTTTTTCCTTTGGAGGTCAAACATTTTCCTCGGGAAGAACAAATCTATCCTAAAATGATGAAATCATTTTCACCGTTATCCGGTTAATGAATTTAGTTGAACCTAAAGCGTCTGCCCCGTTTTTTCAGCGGTATCGGTTATCTGCAGATTCTGCACGAGCGCGCGTCACGAAGCGACCCGTCTGATCCTGCGCAGACGATCTAACCCACCCGGCATTGTTGGGTTCATCGATTGTTTGGACCAGGGGTTGGCAAACTTCGAGCCAACGACCCAGCCATAGTCCCACATTTTGGATTTAATGATAAATGCGGAAACCGAACACCCTGTAATTCATAAGCTGTATAATAAACTCTGAAAACAGACTATAATGCATAGGTTCATATTAAAAAAAATTGACCAGTAATAATTATACTCATCTGTCGCTAACACCAATTTTTGTATAAAAATCCGACTAGGGAAACTACATAATGCAGCATTTTCCAAACCATGGGTCGCGATTCACTTGTGAGTGGATCGCGACCCATAGTATGGACACGAGCTAATGGGTCATTCTCACTTTTGTGCACATAGTCGCTACCGTGGATGTCACTACCGCAGGCGTTATTGGGCTATTCTTCAGAAATATGTCTGCGACTCATTCCTCTGTCTCCATACATTTAGTATGAAAAAGGGCCAGACGAATGAGGTGACCGCAGACATATTTCTGAAGAATAGCCCTAATTACTTTTTCTAATTAATAAAAAAAATAATACTATCATGATTTCACTCACCCGTATGATAAAAAGAATTCATGATATTATGACGGTTAGGTCGAACGTTTAGAAAGAGCAATTAAAGCCACGGTACCAGTAGTGACTATGTGGACAAAAATGAGATTGACCCTAATATTCAGTGGGCCCTGAGACATACATTGCCTGACAGGACCAACGGCCTGGCGGCGAATAAACCACTGGTACAAATAAGACTACCTATCAGTGGCGTGGCGTCCATAGAACCCGATTCCCACCGGCTTGCCTATTTTAAAGCATTACGGCCGAAGTATCTACTACTCTTGAAGAAGAAGTAATCCAGATCTGCTCCGGCTTTACTAAGAATATATTTGACGCCACGCCACTGCTACCTATCTATTCGCCGCTAATCAAAGCATAACCAATGTTGACTGCCAAGAGGCAAGTCCCTAAAAAGGAAACTTTTGTTAAATGAGTCGCGGTCCAGTCAACTTTGAACCACTTTGGAACCACATAGGTAGTGTGTTAGATAAAAACGTGAGTCGCGCATTCACTCTCCGGAATAGCGTTACTAACGCGGAACTAACGCTATTGGCGTTAATTGCCAAACAACTTATTTGCTCGGCCGCGTTTCCGTCCACAAGCAATTGTTCAATTAGAACTGATAGTTTTATTGAACTTGAATATTCATTGACGATGATTTGTGGGACCGAAAATAAATAGATTTACCGCTATTACCACTATTGAGACACCGTTTTTGGGTTATTCTTCAGAAATATGTCTGCGACTTATTCCTCTGTCTCCATACATTTAGTATGAAAAAGGGCCAGAGGAATAAGTTGACCGCAGACATATTTCTGAAGAATAACCCTTTTGTCACAAGCATATACAGTCGGCTGACAAAGGCGCTTAGGGCCTCATCACACTGGCGATTTGCGAGCGAGTTGCGAGCGTGTTTTCATACAAATTTCTATGGCGAGCTCGCTGCGACAAGTTTTGTACCTATAAAAACACGCTCGCAACTCGCTCGCAAATCGCCAGTGTGGTCGCCCTTTGTCTGAAAGTTCATGTAGTGGGGTATAAATAAAAAAGAGACGGATTATTTTTATTTATGCTACTGTCATCATAACAGTTATTCATCAATTTTTTATCCAACTTGGTTATTAACCTCATAATATATATTATCAAAAGACAAGCTTTTTAATGAAAAGTTAACTGATAATAAAGCATACTAGCCCAAATTGAGCTATGCTAACAATTTCTATCAGGGAATTTCAGTCCCTACAACCCAGCTCTATCATCAGATTAGCTCGACAGTGCCGTAATATTGGATTGTCACTAAATATCGTATGCCCATAGGCATATATAGGGGGGGCCTGATGGGCCGTACCCATCCCCGTATGGTCTAGTGCCCACCCCAGGATGTAGGGTTACCAATCGGAATCGGAATTCCACGATGGACACCTAAATAATGGCATCTCAGGAGCCGGGCCCCACTGAAAAATAACCCTAGATGCGTATCTAGGGTTATTTTTCAGTGGGGTACGCATTGGCGTCAATGCGTAATTGCATATGCCATATGTAAAGTATGCCTTTCAGGTGAATCGGATACTAGCAAGTAGTTGACAAATGGCTTGCAAATATTGAATCGAACAACTTGGATACGAACATTGCAAGTTAAATAAAAACACGTGTAAAAATAATAAGAGAAGAATAAAATAATCCCAAAATTATTTTCACATATCACCTGCAGAACATTCTAAATAAAATAGATACAAAATATCCGATTGTTTTGGACGGGATACGAATGATTAAGTTTAACAAAATTCAATTATTTCAACTCGTGGGAGAGGAAAATTGGCGGAACCGTGTCATTTCACGCTAGGTTTAATTATTTAGTTTATTTAATATAAACGGTACTTTTTCGTTCTATGCCTCATTTTATAAGCTTTTATTTCGTTTTAGCCGCCTTTTCTGGTACATTTTAGCCAATTGTCACTTATTTTCAACAACATTTATTAGTACATTGTGTATCAAGGGCGGTAAGTAAGGAATTACAAACGAGTGTTTGTTACAAGCCCGAGGCGAAGCCAAGGGCTTTAACAACACGAGTTTGTAATTCCTTTACCGCCCGTGGCACACACAATGTTTTTCATCACACTTGTGAGGAAATCTGATTAAAATAACCTTACTTAACCTAAATAAAATTGTAAAACTGACAGTGACATTAGTGACATTATCCATAGACAATGCGACTTCACGTCACGTTCGGAAACCATAGCGGTAAAGACTTAAAATGGTTGATTTTATTTTTGCAAAATACTGAAATGCACAATTTAAACATTTAATTAATGTTACAGAAATATGTCTTTACATGTATTTGCAATAACAGTTCTCTTTATATAAATATTTCAGTAATAAAAGTTAAAAAAGTATGGTGGCGTTTCCTTTGAACATGACAAATAAGAGTAAAACAGAACCAGCGTTTCAAATTTAAAAAGAAAACCATTACGCCCTAGGGCGTAATAGGTCATTTACGGCCCGCAAAACCTACGTGTAATGACACCATTTTCGAGCAAGTGTGATGAAAACAATTTTATTAAAACCCAATTTTATAATATCAATACGTTTACATTGTATGCTTCATTTTCAAAAGCGACATTAATCATATCAAAGCGATAAACGAAATTGAATAAAAACTACATCTTTTTAATTAACTTTTCTCAACATCTAAAGGTCTTAATTACGAAACCTATCATCGCATGATAATTGCTTCTATTAAGCAAGGCTAGTGGTCCGAAAGACGTGAACCCCATTCGATATTCCATGAATAGTAATTGGAGTTATAACCGCGATGCTATAAGCGATTATTGGTTTTATGGCTCTGGATTACGCAGTGTTGTGAAGTCGGTGCAGTTGCATAAAAGTTGCAGTAGGCAAGGGAGGCTGTGCTATCTACGAATATATCTACAGCGTGGGAGGGACTATACCGACAAACTTTAACTATAGATTCTAACAACTATTAGGAGTAAAAAATGTTATGTGATGTATAGTCGAAAAACGCTTACTTTCCGAGATATTTACTTTTCTTTTTCTTTTTACAGGTAAGCATGACATTACAATTTCAACATAAGTCATCAGCATTTTGGTAAGAAAAAGCAGATTTAAGTTGTATTTACTAAACAATTTTAGACTAAAAATAGATAAAATAACTACAGAGTATAAATAAAATAAAATAAAATAATTTATTTCTGTAAGTAGGCCCTCAAGGGCTCTTTTACATGTCTTACATTCTTTGTCTTCAGTAATAATCTAAAGGCTAATTCCTTAGCAGAGCGTAATATCAGGTATAAAATTTTCGCATATTTTTTTGTTTTTGAACCACAAATTACAGAAAAATATTGCCCGTTTAGAAGCACCTTAACACAAGCAGTTTTCTCAGGACAGCGATGGTAAAGTTCGCCGCGAACAATAGAGCATAAGCATATTGTACAGTCGGCCACGTGACATTGCGCAAGAGTTGAGTCACGGCCACCTGGCGGTAGTCTTACAACTCTACTTTTGGTATAAGTAGGTGTATTGTAAAGAAAGCTGATACGTCTGTTTTTGGTAGCGTTGTAAGTTGCCGACACTGGGTACAATCGCAGCAGATACAAGTATCTACATGAACAAAGAGTTAAAAGTCTTCATACTACTCAACCGCTACCAGATTTTTTTGCCACTTAGGAAACGCCACTGGACTTTGCTTTTATAAATACTTATTTAAAATAAAAAAAACCTAGTTCGAGTCGGACTCGCCCACCGAGAGTTCAATATAAATTTGTAGGTATATATTAAAGTCTACTACTACTCTATTAATGATTTATACTTGTACTACATTAGTACATTGTGTATCAAGGGCGGTAAGTAAAGAATTACAAACGAGTGTTTGTTACAAGGCCGAGGCGAAGCCGAGGGCTTTAATAACACGAGTTTGTAATTCCTTTACCGCCCGTGGCACACACAATGTTTTTCATCACACTTGTGAGGAAATCTGATTAAAATAACCTTACTTAACCTAAATAAAATTGTAAAACTGACAGTGACATTAGTGACATATTCCATAGACAATGCGAACGTCAAGTCACGTTCGGAAACCATAGCGGTAAAGACTAAAAATGGTTTGTTTTATATTTCCAAATACTGAAATACTATATTTAAACATTTAATTAATGTTACAGAAATATGTGTTTACATGTATTTGCAATAACAGTTCTCTTTAAATAAATATTTCAGTAATAAAAGTTAAAAAAGTAAGTTGGCGTTTCCTTTGAAAATGACAAATAAGAGTAAAACAGAACCAGCGTTTCAAATTTAAAAAGAAAACCATTACGCCCTAGGGCGTAATAGGTCATTTACGGCCCGCAAAACCTACGTGTAATGACACCATTTTCGAGCAAGTGTGATGAAAAGTATAATACAGTATTTTTTCTCCCTACAAAAGATAAATCGCGCGCTTGAATGTGTGCGGGCCGTATACGAACGCACTACAAGCAAAATTTTAAGAATGCGTAAGAATGCTCCAGTGTCATATCGCGCATCTGTGTGAATACGTGTCGCGCTCTCCTAAACGGCCGGAGTTGGACTACTTGTTCATCTTTATACTTTGGCGCGAGGGTCGCCTGTTGCCGCCCTCAGGCGCTTGCTGAGCGCCCTGTCATAGTATAAAGACAATAGTGGCGTGGCGTAAAAGATGTCCTAGGGCAAGCCGGTGCGGATTTGGCGTACATTTTCCTTAAGAGCTCTAGAATAAGGTGGTCATAAGACTGATATTAGGCAAGCCGGTAGGAATCGAGTTGTTTGGACGCCACGCCACTGTAAGACAAAAAAGTAGTCACTCTTCGGCCGTTTGGGAACACGCGGTATCTATTCAAGGTCGAGGCGCAGGTGGTGCAATTCGTACTGGAGCATTCTTACGCATTTGTAAAACTTTGCTCGTAGTGTGCATGCCACACTCTTTTTTAAACAAAATATTGAAAAAAATACAATGTGTTGTTGTAATAGGTACTTATAATTGGTAAAATTGAATGAACAAACTTAAATTACCTAACTGTCATAAACTTTTATCTCCAGCAACAATAATTTGTTTAAGATCATTAAACAGTAATTTCAAACATTAAACTTTCTAGAATTTCTTCATCTATGCATAATACGTTTCTTATATAATAATTCAATAATCATCTTTTGACGAACTGACTATTAAAACATCGTTAGAGATACAATAAACAATACCGCTTTGTATTTTAATATTTGGTTTCTCTTATTTTTTATAGCATTTCTACCTCATTTTTGCGCATGCTCAGTAGGCTTATGATGCTACGATTTGTCACGCGATAATTAATGATAAAGCATCCGTCACGTTCTGGCAAATAGTGTGTGAGAGTGACGGATGCTTTATCATTTATTTATCGCATGACAAAGCGTAGCATCATAAGCCTACAGAATCCCTTGGACCGCACACCGAACCAACGCTTCGATCCTGAAAGAACTCAACATTAAAGAGAGGTCATCAGTGCAAATACCTCAAATACTTCTGGCAGGTGACCCGTAACGAGGACTCCATGGAACGATTGGTGGTGCAAGGGGAAGTCGAGGGAAAAGATTTCGTGGGCGCTCTCCAAGACGGTGGACAGACCTCGTCAAATCTGTGACACATTCCAGCATAAATGTTAACTCTCACTCCGCCAAACAGAGATACGTACATGGCGTCGCATCACAAGAGAAGCGGTGGCGCACGAGCGACCGACCGAGACATGAACACGGCCACTCTGCCAAGAGTGCACGACTAACAAGAATCTCCTTTTTGTTAACTTTAAGAATAATATATTTAGCTGTTTTAAGTTTGAATATAAGTCGATGCGCCTCCAAGGTGTGCGGCTGTTCGTTGTTGAAGTCTTTAGAGACCTGTGATCAGGACGTATCAAGGCTGAAATGATGATGACGGTGATAAGTAGATACCAATTTATTTAAGACAATACTAGAATCTTTCCTGAACAAGTAGAGGCTCTAGTCACAGCAATATCAGTATTTTTTCTTGCTACAAAAGGTACATCGCGCACTCAATTGTGTGCGTGCCGCGTACGAATGCACTACAAGCAAAGATTTAAGAATACTCCAGTATGGATCGCACTCACACAGACGTGCGATCGTGCGTCTGTATGAAGACGTGTCGCGCGCACGGCCGAAACTAGATTACTAGACTACTTGTTTGTCTTTATGCTTTGCCCTAGTCCTGATTAAAGTATCATCTTAAACACCGACAACAGCTCTTGAATGAAGGAAGTTATGAACGAGTTAAATTGAAGGCGCAATAAGAATCGATATAATATGTCTCACCCCACTGACCCACATTGCCGTGCCCGCGCGCCGGCTGCTCGCTCTCACGGGACAGATGGCGGTATTTGTTTTATCGAGCGATCCATTAGCGATTTAATCGAGGTGTCTGATTAGTCATCCAGGCTGTCTAGCTGGGCTTCTGGCATAACTGGCCGCGACTTCGTTTCCCGCGCGACAGAGCATCACCTGTCACTGTCACACTATATTGAGTGGAAAGTGTGTGCTAGAGGTACTGTACTGATTTAAGCTGAATGATTAACTCACTGTATGTACCAGACGAAGCTCAAAACTGAGATCAATGGAAGAAGAGAGCGGGCTTTGCTCGGCAGTGCAACACAATAGGCTCATTAAAAATGTGTATTGGGCCTGGAAGCAGTCACTTAGACCAGATTTCTTTATTTATTCGTTAAATATGCATAAATTCATTAGGTTTACAATAATTTATCACCAAAATGTAAATCAAATAAGAGCTATTGATTAATACTATTTTACGTACTTACCTAAGGACTTTCTCGAGCAAAAAATGTCATAATTTCAGAACTTTACTTCTGTCAGGACTGACTCACTCCCCGATTTAGCCACGCGGCCTTGAGGCCCCCAAGGTGGGCCTTTGTCAGCGACCAGAAAGAGAACGCGTTTGCGATAGAGAGAGACGGTCGGATCCGGTGCGTTCCGTCCGGTGGTCGGACCCGAACGTCAGTTTTGTTAGAGAGAGAGACTTCTGTACGTAGAACTATTACTTATACTGTGCTTTATTAAAGTAAAACTTTAAGATTGAAGCAAGATACTCTTCACACACACATCAAAATAAGATCAAAAGTAGTTAATAGACAAATCAGTCCTTTAATCATGTAGCAATATCCTTTCACACTCCTCTCACGGCATGTCATCACAATACATATCGGGTTATGTCATCGCCATACCATACCTGTCACGGCGCAACAATACATGATGTAATCATTATTAAGACATTATAGATGCCTGCGGTTATATTACGTTTGCTTATTTAACTGCAATGAAACATATTAGAGGCAAGTCACACTGATGCCGCGTAGCTATATGTATAAGTAAGGCTATACTACGCCAGATTCATACGTTTTATTCGCAAGCAAAACTACATCATTATCAACACTTCAACCTGGAAGCGTCCTCTGCTGAACATAGGTCACCCCCAAAGACTTCCACAACTCCTCCGTCTCTCGCCCAGCCCAGTCCAAGCCCAGTTGCACAACCCCCCCCCCCCTGAAAGTTTTTTTATCGTTCCTAAGTGGGTGGCCACCAGGTCGGCGGGTAGGTACCAGGCCACTAGGAAGATCGAGGAAGAAGAATGAGATGGACAGACCAGGTTAAAGCTGTAGTAGATGTTCCTTTGCACCATTGCACCCGGAAAGTGGCACTTAGAGAGGAGTGGCGACGCATCGTGAAGCGTGCCACCAACACCTGAAATGACGACCACAACCACTCTGTCAAGGGTGATACCGACGAAGAAGAAGTGGGCGGCAAGTCAAAAAACCTATGCTCTAGCAGTCTAGGGTCAATGCCCTATAACCATGCTCTAGACTGACCCTATAGGTAAGACGCAAAACCTATTCGTGTTCCAATCCAACAACCTCAGACCCTTAATAACATCTCAATTACACTGGTGACTCAGCGGAAGCATAAACTTAGGCACTAACTGTTAATTAAGTATGATTACTAGTAACGGTACAAATCCGCGTCGATTCCAGTTTGTAATACCGGTATCAATGAAATATGTGATTCCATTAAACGGTTCTACTGTCTATTTAACCACTCATGACCACAGTCCGGGTCTCGACACCATCAGGATATAATATCTCGGATATAGGAGCATTCCATGAAAACTTCTACTTTTTGTCGCTTACGTAACGCTATGGTAGCTACCCTAATAAAACTTATTAGCTGCTAAGAAATACTGCCATGCCAAAGCCATGTTATGATATTACCATACCGATATTCAGCTTACGGCCATTCTCCTGAAATAGACCGCGTCTAATTCACGCGTCTCCATACATTTAGTATAAAAACAGCGACGCGGTAATTAGGTGACCGCAGACATATTTCTGGAGAATGAATGGAGTATTATGACGTGTACATTTTATTTATCAATAAATTATTGAATTGAATTGAATGGCCGCTTACTAATTTTACATGTCAAAAGTATTTAAAAGGTAGTGTCGCTAACGTAACGTTTCCGTGGAATCCTCCTATATGTTTTAGTTCTTTTAGGGCCTTATCATACTTGCGATTTGCGGGCGAGCTGCGGGCGAGTTTCCATACAAAATCAGTCGCGACATTTGTATGGAACTTCGCTTCTAATTCGCTCGCAAAGTGCAAGTGTGATAATAGTATATTACACAACTAGGGTGGTAATACAAAGAAAGGCCGAGATCGCAGATATTTGCGGCCCGAGCCGCAGGCGAGGGACGTAAATATGCGATCAAGGGCTTTCTTTATTACCTCCCGTGTTGTGTACAGCATTTTATGTCTACACTTGGCCAGAAAACCCCTTTATGGCCGGGTGTGGCATAAAGCTCTTAAAGTGACCGTATCGGGGCGATTCTCCGAGCGTTCTGACTGCGCGATTCGAAAATCATTGTAGTCCGACGATTTTTTACTGCAACGGAAGGACAAATCGTGACAATTTAGATAAAACTAGACTTAGCCTCGGGTCTGTTTTTCGGTTTCATAAAAAATTAACTCTAGGCATCATTCTTTGAACAATATTTACTGAGGCGACAATGACGAAAAGCAGCAAAAATAAGCAGTTTTTCTTCCGACAAAAGGTACATCGGGAGCGCGCATGTGTGCGCGCCGTGTACGGACGCACCACATGCAAGCATTTGCCCATGCGCGCCCATGCCACAGTACAAAGTGGACTCACACAGACGCGCGATCGTGCGTCTGTGTAAATACGTGTCGCGCGCTCCTAAACGCCGAAGACGAACTACTTGGTTGTCTTTATACTTTGACATCGCGGTGTGAGCCACCCCTGCCTTTGTATTTCTATAGAGAGCGGAGTCGCTTTGGTAACAAAAAATTATACGAGATTCCGTAGATCTGCATTCATCCCGTACAAATGTACGTTAGATTAGATATCGGTCTCGGGAATCGCCACCACAGACCACAAGCCAATAGGTGGTATTGAAATTCATCTCGATTAGGTACCGTTTGCCATAGAATCTCAGGGTAATACTGATGTCATGTCGTAGGCGCAAGCCGCCAGGACATCAGACCAGGTGGCACCACTAAATCCACAAAAGAGAAACTTGTCAGGCCTACAAAAAAACTGGTTATAAATGTCAATATCAAGTCGTGGCTACACTAACGTTAATCGATAAGTACCGGCGTTTCCTTTAATGTGGCCCCAGCATGATAGAGTACAAGATTCAGAATGGCAGCACCTTCGTTGTGCACGGTCCATAAAGTTACAAGATCATCTGCGTTTCTGGTCGTTTAAGTGGGCATTTACCATTTATCGGCTGCCGACAGAACCACGCCTATCGGAGAGAGAATCACACCGTAAAACCTTAGTTATTACCCTACGATAACGTAAAGTATATTGACATTATATGTATCCAAAAATCGTAGCAGGATTTTATTTGAACTTTAAAGAGTTTTCCAAAAAAGTAACTTAAAATTATACTTTTATCCGACTACGGTGAAACAATACAATACAATATTACTTTACTGCACATTAATAGTATTTTATGCAACAGTTGTATAAGAAGGTTCAAAAAATGCGAATTGCGTGAGTTGCGATACGAGCCGCGAATGCGGCGAGTATCGCAAATAGAGACGCAATGAGCGTTTTTTGACTTAATTATACAACGTTGCATACAATACTTTTTCTACGACAGGTTTTAAAATTATAAAATACAAACAAGGCATAACCTGCAAAGAAGGCAAATATGACGTATGACTGTCAGTATGTGTCTATGGTAAACTTTTTATTTTTTAAATGAAGTTGACACGCAGTGAATATATTAAAAATACTTTTGTTTTTATGTTGGCATCAATGAATTTAGTTCAGAAAGTTTTGTTTTTCTTAAAAGCCGTAGGATTTTAATTGTTTGTTAAGTTGGTAGTTGTGCATTTTTACCGTAAAGTTAAAATTGAGCGCTTAATCCTTGACCTCAGTTTAACCTAGATTTAGAAGTCTGTGGTTGTTAGCAATAACGTAAAGTGGCTATAACGACACTAGTGCTGTTATGGGGAATAGAGTATAGACTTCTCTGAACTCATATTATATATGTTCTTATATTAGTGTTCGTGACCAAGTAAAAGACAGATAACAGTACAGGAGTAGAAAAAAGAATATTACAAATAAATGAAACTTATATAAAGCCAAGGGCTGGTAAATAATAGGCGATCTTATAGAAACAAAAATACATTTAACTTTCCTCAAAGTCATCATCCATCCTCATCAATCATCGGGCATACTCAAGTCCATACTAAAAATTTTGATTTTAGAAGCCCTAGTTGACATGTTTTATCTAAAAGTCATACATAAACAACACGACGTAAGTCATAATATATGTATAATACATAAACTTCTTCTGGTATACGCCCTGTTTTGCATGAAGGGCTGCGCTAGCGGTCCAATGGACCTAATCGGCGCAGGTTGACCCAATTCGATATCTTAATTAGAAAGCTTTGTACTTCATCAAGTATTCAAATGAGTTGCGACATCAGGTATGGCTCCCGTTGCACCGCCCTAAACTGATACATATGTATTCTGTAACGGCGATACCAATTCAGTACCACCTGGAGAGTTAGACAGTTCCACCCGTAAGATCCGCAGTGGAGCCATTCCCAGCTCCTAAAAACACACACACAACAAAGAAAACCCATGAGAATATTATTCTGTTTATTAGTGTCAACAAGTTAAGGACACTGTGTTGCAGTGGCGTGGCGTCAAATATATTCTTAGTAAAGCCGGAGCAGATTTGGATAACTATTTCTTTAATAGAAGATACTCTGGTCACATGCTTTAAAAAAAAAGGCAAGCCGGTGGGAATCGGGTTCTATGGACGCCACGTCACTGCTATGTTGTAGTAGCCCTCAGCTAAAGATAAAGTCGATTTCAGGCGCTTTTTCAGCGTTTTTTAAAATATTTCATTGGTGTTATTGTAATAAAAGTTAACTGTGATTTCCACTGCTTGCTGCTACTCGTATATTTACTGGAATACGAATGAAAAAAACCGCCGCGGTAAAACTCTCTGAAATCGATAGAGGTATGGTATGCATCCTGTTATGCACATTGTACGGCTATTAGCTACAAATAATATTAAAATTTACCTTTACTCAACCGTAACTAAACCGTGAATTAAAAATAGTGCTCAGTTTTTTCGCAATACAATTAGAATTATGTAAGTACAGTATTAGATTTAATAACGCTAAATCATTAAATATAGTACATTACATAACTAGGGTGGTAATACAAAGAAAGGCCGAGATCGCAGAAGTTTGCGGCCCGAGCTGCAAGCGACGGACGTAAATATGCGATCGAGGGCTTTCTTTATTACCCCCCCGTGTTGTTGTTTACATCATTTTATGTCTACACTTGGCCAGAAGGCAGCTTTTTCCGTACGCGTAGCGTGCGGAAAATCCACTTTATGGCCAGGTGTAGCATAAACCAATAAACATCGTGCTTGATGTTTACTAAAATCTGAACTTTGTTTTTACCCATTACCAACTTATAACAAGGTCAAGGATGTTTAGATAACTCTGAATCCGTTTAAAAATTAGGTCAAAATACTATTTTAAACGACTTCAATTTACTAGTAAATACATAAGGTAATCTTCCTATTGGTAGCGTTGTTTACTTCTAATAGTAATAGTGTTATCGATAAACTTTATTATTAGGGTTTTCTAAAGGTCGATAAAAAGATAACTAATTAATATTCCTAGTAATTCTTATATCTTAATCGAAGATACCATTTATATCTTAAAACGCAGAAGGTTACACTTCATTGCTACCTTTTACGTTCTAAATACTTTTAGTGAACATTTACAAAATAAACAGCCTTTGCGATCATATTAGATCTATTGAAATAAAAGTTCCACGTACTTACATGTCTTAAAACATATCCAACAAAATTTAAATCTTACGAAAATATGAAGAAATGGCAGCAAAGTCGACTTTTCTTTTGCTCCGTTGAGTTTCAGTAAGGTAATTCAAAATATCGCCGTCATATTCGTATCTAATAACTATAATATCACCTGTGAACTAATAACAGTTCGGCGTCGACGCCCTTGGCCAGATATGTTTTTCAAAGACATATCTGAAAGGCTGGTCGACTGCACTGGTGACCGAAGGGCTGCCAGCTTCCTCGCACAGCGAATAAGAATCGCTATACAGCAGGGAAACGCTACCAGTATATTCGCCACCATGCCAAGGGCCCCATTTTTTAGATATTATTTTTTCATTGTAGTATTAGCTGGTAAGGTTAAATTTTTTGTTTGAATTTATAGGTACTTAACTTTATCTTAATAAGTAGCTTTAGATTGTCACTTTGTAATTCCCCGAATCTGTTAATATTGCTTATTTGTTTATTACAATTACAATTATGGGCTGAAAATATGCCGGTACCTTCATCACTTCGATTTCTACGAACCTTGTGGTGCCGTCAACATGACCTCCGTTACTACTAGTTCACGGCAAGAATGATATTACGGACGAGATTGACTAAGAAGTTCTGAATTACACTACAGAACAAAATAATTTCAATACTTAATTTCTACTAGTTAATTTAGCAAGCCTATCTAACGAGGAAACGCCTCCGGCACTAAGAAATACCAAATTACAGTATTACAATCGTTATTCGGCATCTCAATATAAAATCCCAAGTAGAATCAAGAATGACCACGCTATTACGCCAACTTGATCGCAATAAGCCGCCGGTGAGACTGTCTCACACGGTGTCCAATTATTCCGATTATAATTAAACAGTCTTAGATTCGATCGATCAGCTTTGTCACCGTTTCGAAAGCTGACGAAACTAGGCCGGAGTCTCAAATGAGCTTAATAACTAAACACGTATTACTTGTCTATACTTACTAAGAAGTGTTGGTACACTTGGATTGGAAATAATACACAGAGTCTGCATCTGCACTAAATCGCTCCGATCACCTCATATGATATGAGTGATCGCAGTGGTTTAGTGCATCGTATTGTATACCTTGTTGTGTACTATTTCATATATTTTAATGTTCCTGTACCTCAGCACAACTATGGTGTGATATACGATAGCAATATAAAAAACCTGACAAGTGCGAGTTGGACTCGCCCACCGAGGGTTCCGTACAAATTTGTAGGTACATCAGTGGCGTGGCGTAAAAGATATCCTTGGGCAAACCGGTGCAGATTTGGCGTACATTTTCCTTGAAGAGCTGTAGAATAAGGTGCTCAAATGTCTGATATTAAGCAAGCCGGTAGGAATCGAGTTCTTTGGACGCTACGCCACTGAGGTACGTATGTACCGTACTTATAATAAAGTACCCTATAATTTTTGATTCCCGTAGTAAAGTCAATTTTTGTATGATTTAAATAAAAATGTATAGTTTTCAGATTTTTCCGTATACATACTTGTAATATAAGACGGTATTACTTGCCAAATGTCATAGTTCTAAGCTAGGTTAACGGAAAGTACTTTTATGCCACACCTGGCCATAAAGTGGCTTTTTCTGCACGCTGCGCGTATGGAAAAAGCCGCTTTCTGGCCAAGTGTAGCCATAAAATGCTGTACACAACACGGCGGGAGGTAATAAAGAAAGCCCTCGATCGCATATTTACGTCCCTCGCTTGCAGCTTGGGCCGCAAACTTCTGCGATCTCGGCCTTTCTTTGTATTACCACCCTAGTTGTGTACTATTTAAATATTGGTTTTCTTGAGAGTGTCGAAATTAACTTTTTGTGCGGTATAAACGGCCGTATCTTTTTTTCACGTTAACTTAGAAGCTTGATTTTTTCACAGCTTCAAGGAACTATAGACCTGAGTATATAGTTTTAATTTCAACTCGATACTGCTATGCGTTCTCGAGATAAATGGTCTTCACAGACGGATAGACAGACAGACGGACAACAAAGTGTTCCGTTTTTTGGTACGGAACCCTAAAAATTACCCAAATCACAGGTGTTTGTGGCGGGAGCTGTAAGTGAGAACCTCAAGCCTAAGCGAGCTATCAACTCACCTACAAATAACAATATGGCTTATTACACACAAGTTGGAAATAAGCTAGTAATCAAAGTAAGGTGCCTTGCACATGCAGGTGATAACAGCGGTAAACATCCGCCAGGCGGTGACGGCGAACACTCATTCCTAGTTCGAGGGAACTTGGAAATCCGTGTTAAGATAACAACCAGTTTATTACACTGTAATTAGGAACTAAGTTGAATCATCACATACCCTTTTCAACCGAATGCATCGGTAGACGCTCCTTCTAATACTTGTATGAATAAAGAAAAAATGCTCACAGGAGGTGACATAGGGGACATTTGTATATAATTTTAAGTCCCAATTATATCATTTATTTCATAAATAACAAAAGGTCAGCACGAAAACACTTAACTTAAGACTACACCCTAGGTGCCAATAGGTTAAGTTAAGTTTATTTAGTCAGTAATGTGTTTTTCCGTACCAACGCAAATTAATACTTACCTACGTGATTTAATGAATACTTGATAGAAGAAAATACATGACCATGTTCAAACCAAATAAGACCGAGAAATAAATGTGAATCCACTGTCTAACAAATAGTGTTATGTGCGGTGTACGTTCATCTACAGGTACCAGAGGAGTGACCGAACTGTCCGTACAACCTTGGGAAACGGCAGCTGTCAAGCGTTCGCAATTTCTTTTTCCGGTCTCAGTGTCTGCCAATCGAAACCAAACTCTAATCTACATACAAATTAGTCTCAATACATTTAGTTACCAACTTTTTTTGATTTATGAAGTATATTGAATGACGTTATATCTATTCAGTACTCGTTTTTGCGTTCACAATCGAACCAAAATGATTATAATCTTGATATTTATCTAATGAATAGTGTGTTACTGCGACGCTTCTATTTTTGGTATGGGAAAAATGCCACGTTTTTGCTGAACAGGTAGTACTTGAGTTTAATTGTTAATTGAATAGGTTATTGTACTTTTTGCTAAATCCTGTATGGTCGCGTAAAAAGTAAGAAGACCACTCCACTACGTGGGTACGTTTAGGACTTTAGGTTTTCAATTTTCCGTCTCCGGTCGAAGATAGCAGGTTCAGACCCAAACAAGGTGGAAAGATGTAGTAAAAAAACCGGCCAAGTGAGAGTCGGACACGTCCACCGAGGGTTCCGTACATATTCTTTAAATAAAGACTATATTTTTTATGATTTAATTACAAATGTTCTTCGACATGTTCTTAAACGTTCTTCAGCATTTGGTAGTGAAAATGTAATTTCAATCCCACAACATCTAAATTGCGCGGAAGATATCAACCTTTCTTTTTTGGATATACCAGGTAACGGGCACATTGATTTAAATACTTATAGTTATTTCATAAAAAATAAATATGGAGAAAATACATTTGATATATCTGAGTGTTCTGTAGACCAGATTTTAAAAATAATTTCCAGTGTAAAAACAAATGCCTGTGGGCACGATTTAATTACTATAGAAATGATCCGCATGACGTTACCGGAAACGTTATCAGTAATTACGGCAATTATTAATACTTCAATTTCTACCAAGGTTTTTCCCGAAGCATGGAAACTGGCCAGAGTAAAATGTTTACCCAAAGGTGGTTCTGTAGAAGGCTATAAAGACCTACGCCCAATAAGTATTTTACCAGTCATGTCAAAGTTTATTGAACGAGCGATTTGCATCCAGCTAACGAAATTCCTCGAGGAAAGTAGTATACTACCGACGGTACAATCTGGGTTTCGGAGCGGGCACAGTACGGCCACCGCTCTGGCTCATGTAACCGATGATATTATATCAGCGACCGACGAGGGTAAATGTAGTATACTTGTACTGCTGGATTTTTCGCGGGCTTTTGATTGCATCAGTAAAGAATTGTTAGTTGCTAAGATGGCGTTCTACGGTCTGTCGGTATCAACTCGGAAGTGGTTTATGTCGTACCTATCAAATCGTAAACAATATGTCCTCACAGAGGATGAGCAAGGACGCGAGATGCGCTCATCTGTTCAAACTGTTAAAAGAGGTACACCACAAGGTTCGATTCTCAGTCCGTTACTTTTTATCTTATTTACAGCCGACCTTAGCAAACTACTCAAACACTGTAGTATTCATCTATATGCCGACGACACACAGGTATACTTCTCGTTTGACCCACAAGAAACAACACGCGCTGTAGAGTTAATTAATGAAGATCTTGACGTCATATTTAAATGGGCATATAATAATAATCTAGTACTAAATCCCTTAAAGTCCAAGTATCTTGTACTGGGGACAAAACTACAACGCAGTCGCGCAATTAGCTATAGACCTGTGTTAGTGATAGATGGCAAAAATGTTGAGAGAGTAGAAACAGCCAAAAATCTGGGATTACTAATGGACGGTGATTTGCGCTATATTGACCACATAAATACAAAGATAAGAAACGCTTATTATAGACTAAAAGTACTATATGGAATTCGCGATTACCTTTCGGAAGAAGTCCGACTGTTGTTGGTCGAGTCGTTAGTGCTATCACACTTCAATTACTGTGATACTGTATACGGGCCCCGACTGTATGCTAAAACTTCCAAAGCAATACAAAGAGTTCAGAATGCTTGTACTAGGTTCTGCTTCTCTGTGCCAAAACGATCCCGAATCACACCAATCCTCAATGAAAAAAACATTTTAAAAATGGAGGCTCGTAGGACGCTTCACATGGCTAGTCTAGTCCACAACGTTGTCGCAAATCAGAAACCGGAGTATCTTTTTACAAAGATACGATGGTGTAAAGATTTGCATGACAGAAATACACGCAGTAAGCTGCAAAATAAAATGAGTATTCCACAGCACAAAAAAGCAGGCTTTAGAGGAGGTTTTAAATATTCTGCTTCCAAGATTTGGAACGACTTACCCCCACCATTGCGAACTAACGTATCCCTTCAATTTTTTAAGCACAAATTACGTTTATTATTATTATTCAAACAATTAGAAACCTGAAGTTTTAATTATTCAAATATAATGTACGATGCAAATTAGTAATTTATTATTGGTAATTTTCAGTGCTAAATGCAATTGTAAATTTCAAAATTTATGTATTTTTTGTTTCTCTCTAATGTGTAGTTTTTCATTTTCAAACATTTATAAAATACTGCACATGTCTATGTATAAGTAGAAATGAGTTTAAGTTTAATTAAGAGTAACCTATTTTGATGCTACCCACAGCCCAAAAAAAAATGTAGTCCTGAATGAGAAAAGGGACGGACTGAAAACCAGCGCTGCGCAGTCGCAAGGCTGTCGCAGCACACGCTGAGTCCGTTCCTTTTGTCACACGGAATTACACATGGCCATAAAGTGGCTTTTACCGCACGCTACGAAAGGGCCGCTTTCTGGCCCAGTGTAGACATAGAATGGTGTGCACAGCACGGGAGGTAGTAAATGAAGCCCTCGATCGCATGTTTGCGTCCCTCGCTTGCAGCTCGGGCCGAAAACATCTGCGATCTCGGCCTTTCTTTGTTTTGCCACCCGGGTTGTGTAATGTACTATTATTGTAAAATTGTATTTGTTTCTCTTTGTTTATTTGTACTGTGTAAGTTCTGTAACGTTCTGTGTTCAGTGTGACAATAAATGTTTCTTATTCTTATTCTTATTCTTAAATGTAGGTATAGTGTTTAGATTTTTCCCTATACTTATAGTATAAGACGGTATTACTAGCCAAATTGCATAGCCCTAGGTCAACGGAAAGTACCCTATAAATGTTGGTTTCCTTGAGAGTGTCGAAATATATATTATCCCACACCTGACTATAAAGTAGCGTTTACCGCACGTTACGCGTACGGAAAAAGCCGCTTTTTAGCCAAGTGTAGACATAAAATGATGTAAGTACACAACACGGGAGGTAATAAAAAAAGCCCTCGATCGCATATTTACGTCCCTCGCTTGCAGCTCGGGCCGCAAACATCTGCGATCTCGACCTTTCTTTGTGTTACCACCCTAGGTGTGTAATGTACTATTTATACGTTATGTTTTGGCGTTTGCGAGGCAATGCTGCGACATATCCATAAGCAGCGATGCCCACTTTCCACCTGGTGGCTGATCAGGTCGTTTGCCAATTGAATAAAAAAATGTCGTTGAAAGATATTATTCAGATATATAAACTTACAAAGCAAGATTATATAATAGCATACCCTCGTAAGAAGACTAAAGTCATTTGTAATGACGCGAAAGATCTAGATAGTATGCATGAATGACATCATTCCTTTATGATTGAGCAACACGTATTGTACTGAACCTGTAACCGTTTAATATTAACAATAGTGTACAATAAAACATTCTCAATGGTATTCTTCCTACTGTATTTATAGATTATGATCAGAATTGCTAAACAAAGTGACATCAAAGAGGTTTTTTGTATGCACTTAATCTATACGTTCTTCAGTATTAGACGAGTTAGGAAATTACGGTACTGATACTGACCATAATCTGAAAACTGAGATTTGTGGGAAAAGAGGGCAATAGAGATATCTCTCTTGAGGTGTTATGCCTAGATACAGGATCTCAATGAGTGTTCAATCGATTTCGACAGCGAACCTAACGATAACGCGATGCAGAAATTTTGACAGATGAAACAACGACATCTAACGTCGAACTGAGTAAACTATTTCAATTCTTTCTGCAGTATGAACTTCCAGATTTCAGTTAAATATAGATTGAAGTGTAACGATCCAGAATAAAGCAATGATATTTTATAAGTAGATAGGTTACAAGCACTCCAAAAGTGAAGCACTGAAACCACGATAAATGTATTGGTGCCCTTTTTGTAGTGGGTAGTCACTCGCGGGTCGGTCAACGAAACGCACGACGATGTCAAGGGTGAATATTTACAAGATTCACAAAAAAAATGCCGTCGTGTGTGATCAGAAAGTGCACCAATCATAGCAAAAAGTGCAACAAAGCGCAAGGGATCACATATCACCTGTAAGTACGCTGAAATAATTTAATTTTATCATTTTTATTATTTTATTTTTCAAATACGACGCCATCTTACTACCATAGAGGTCATTTGAATGAAAGAGACAAACTTACGTCTTTGACAATGAGAGTGACAAGGATAACCAACCTTCTGCGTGCTTAATCTGCGAGCGCCGAGCAGGCTCCGAGTCAATCCGAATCTAGCCGATGGGTTGACTCGGTTACGTTTAAAAATTAATCGCGCAAGTAAGAAAAAGCTAGCTGTCTCTTTTTAGGGTTCCGTACCAAAATGGTAAAAAAGGAACCCTTATTTGCATTATTGTAACTATGCCATCTCTTTTATGCAATCTGTTAATATGTGTGAGTATGTACACCGTACAGTGAGGTGCCAATGTGTGCTGCTGCTTTCTTGGAAGCATATTTCTCAGCTGGCGAGTATGCGTATAACGTATCTTCTTATAAAATATCATTGGAATAAAGGCGGTAGAACAGTAAACGTTTAACTGCCCCGTAATAAGATAATAACAATAAAGTATAACGCGCGCAATCGCGTGCTTGCGCTAATTAAATTGCTGTAATAACGTTTATTTTATAAAGCTTTGAGCACACTAAATGTGGTTCCCGTGCGGAGCGGAACAATCAACGGCCAGTCTCGCGACGTGCTGTCTTGACTACGCAAAAAATATAGGAATATCTCTTGAAAGTTTTAGTGAGACTCTTGAGATGATCGCCACACCATCACTGTGCTTGATGAATTACTGAAGTTTACTCACTTGCATAAAGTCGTAGCTATACGCTTTATTTTATGGTCCCCGGCTTTGGCTGTGTTTCTGCCGAGAGCTGCAATACCTAACGAATTTCGTGGCGTGAATGAATCTGCAATCAGTAAAGTCAGAACCACCTCTTTTGAATCACTGATGCACTGTGTTGGTTGAAGCGGTCTAACCTAGCCTTGAGTACTGACCGCGTAGCGTAGCAACCGCGTTTGGTATGTCGGGATCTTAATGAGTAATAGCAGGGCTTTACGATGACTATAGGGTATACTACTCAGCTACTGGCACTTTAGGATCTGCTCCCATTGTTGTTATTAGAGCAGTTTGTTAAAACTCAATCCGTGCACAGGTAAATAAATGTAGGCGTTTATTGCTTTACAACAGCTAACTCGTAATAATTTCGGTTTATTATAAAACGATTTATACGGCTTAAACGACGTGTTATTTTTATAAGATTTTCCTTTGTTAAAATTACAGTTTTTTCTGCGACCACGAACGCTGAAAAGGATTACGAAACGTTAGGATCTAAAATGAAAAAATCCTACGTAAAAATAAAGCGTGTGTCAGGAATTTTTCGCAGATGATTAATTTACAGATATTTATAAAATCTCTGAAACGTGTCCCAAATTTTGTATTTAAAGGCAAATTTGGCCACCTCAAGAATCAAGTAAATGAAACAATTTTCGAAAATCATTTTGGTTTGTTTACTCGTCGAATAAGGCTTCAAATCGACAGCGATCGAAATGAGCGGATAACGTGGATAAACAGATGCGACCTGTTTGTCTTTGTGTCGCTGCGCTGAGGAGGGTTTATTAATGACAATAATCAATCAGGAAGTTAAATCACGTGATGCTGGCACTTTCTGTTTAAGTTTAAGTTGCTTCGTTTTGGTTGATAAAACCGAAGATATCCGGAATTATCTGAAGTAGGACTTATACCTAAGGTTGGCAAAATTTCGGAAACAGTTAAACGAATATGGAATCCACTTCTTAACATTTCGATTTTAATAATGTAGATTCTGGGATTCCGCGATTGTACAAAATGTCACAATAATGTACCTCGCAAATATGTTTAGATTTGGGCTACTTTTACCCAACTTCAAAAAACGAGTACATGGAAAATAACTGCAAATATGTAGTTCATTTAAATACTCAAATAGGTAGTATGCGTTCATTACAGTTTAACAACTTAATTTAGAAATTCCGGGTAATAATAAAACTAAATTGAGTCCGCCTCCATACTACTGAACACGGACAATCGACATCGACGATTTCTGGTCCGATTTTTGCAACAGCCAGTAAGGCTTGCAAGTTTGTCAGGCTTCAAAAAAAACGACATCGACGCCAAAGTTTAGGTACCTATGACCGCATGTAAGCAGGCATCGGAAATTCGAATGCTTATAAGCTTCCATTTAAACGTTTTTTAAGGAAAAGATCTCATTAAGTTAAGTTTAATTAGAATATAGCTTTAGTTTCCTACTTTCTTTAAATATTGACAATACCTATTCAATAATAGGTACATTTTTTCTACTCCTGTACTGTTATCTGTCTTTTACTTGGTCACGAACACTAATATAAGAACATACATAATATGAGTTCAGAGAAGTCTATACTCTATTCCCCATAACAGCACTAGTGTCGTTATAGTCACTTTACGTTATTGCTAGCATCCACAGACTTCTAAATCTAGGTTAAACTTAGGTCAAGGATTAAGCACTCAATTCTAACTTCACGATAAAAATTCACAACTACCAACTTAACAAGCAATTAAATTCCTACGATTCATAAGAAAAACAAAACTTTCCGAATTAAATTAATTGATGCCAACATAAAAAAAAAGTATTTTAACTATCGTCACATCGTGTCACCAGCCATATCAAAAAAAAGTTTACCATAGACACAACTGTCATGCCGGCTGTACACACTCGGAGAGACCGGACGAGACACGCGTGACGTCCATGTATTTTATATTTTAACCTAGTCGTAGAAAAAGTATTGTATGCAACGTTGTATAATTAAGTCAAAAAACGCTCATTGCGTCTCTATTTGCGATACTCGCCGCATTCGCGGCTCGTATCGCAACTCACGCAATTGGCATTTTTTGAACCTTCTTATACAACTGTTGCATAAAATACTATTAATTACCACCTAAGAAGAGCGGTGCCTCTTAACACAGGTATCTTGATACTTAAAAAGAGGCGCCAACACTTTCTGTAAAAATAACCCATCAAAAACATTACATGTAAAAAAGATGCGAGTCTCGCAACACAGTTCTGCCACAGCAAAAAAGTTTTGAGATGTAAAGTTAAACCAAGTCAGTACCGGGGGGGTATCAACAGAACTCGATTTCCACCGACTTGCCTATTATTAGATCTATAAAATGTGTTCCTCCACGGTTAAATAATAGGCAAGTCGGTGGAAATCGAGTTCTGTTGATACATCTCATTTCTTTTTGTAAGTGGTCATCCTTTAATTATTAGGTACATTCCAATACAGTCTTTTCAATTTGAACTGCAAAACTAACTTTGTAATCGCATGTATTTTTATAGGATTACAAACTTATGTGTGCAGTTGTGACTGAAATTACAACATATTTAGGTTTTTTAGGACTTTATAGGCTAAAAACTAACTATGTTTAAAATTTGGAGCTTGTAGGTCTGCTAGAAGTACCTTAGAATTATGATGATCAGTGAATCAGTGAGTCACTTTCACTTTGACATGCAGTTCTTAAACTACACGTTCAAATTGAGTGATATTGAGAATATATATAAGTCTTATTGAGCCCTATATAGCCCTATATATTTCAGGGTTCTAGCTTTAGCCAGTACAAAATTACGGGAGGCTGAAAATCGCCTGAATGGCTTCGAGAAAAGGATGGTACTGCCGTGCCTTTGTTTTGCTCGACTTGGCGGGGGCACTACCGTGCCCCCAGATTTGTGTTACTGAATAAATACATTTTCATTTTATTTTTTATTATTATCTGAATTTCCGATGTCTGCTCATTTACACGCGATCATTCCTTTCCACACACGTTAAAAACACGCAATGTTGAAACTCTAAATTATTTAACACGCCTTTTAAGCATAGGTACATTTCACAGACCGTGGTTCGCACGTAATTACGAGTGCGGTGCATAATTTTGAATTAATTAGGTCGAATATGAAAACGCGAAAAACGTGGCTTATTAGGCCGACATGAAACGTCCCGGTTGCCTTGTGAAACGGTTTCCGTGTCGGGAACTTGCCACTCGGCATATTCACTAAAACTTCACGGAAACGCGCTCACGTGACGTGCAAATGGGTTAATTATGTCTTGCGTCCCAAATGTTGCACCTGACAAAAACCAAAAGTTCTAAACACTTTTAGTGTAAAACACCGACCGATTAAGAAAGGAAAATGTAACCATTATTTTCGTCAATTAACTTAGTCGTTTAAAAAGTAAGCCATAAGTACAGACATCTGTTTTTGAAAACGAAACCCTAAAAAATTGTTGAACTATGTGGTTCTTTCCCACTAAAGGCCCCTAAGCCTATTCCGTTTTTGTTAATTATGAATATCAAGAATCGGAATAATCATGCAAATCATTCCCAAGGCAAAAACACTAATTTGGAATGATTGACGTTGTAGTCGAACATGTCGCGGCTTGTAAGATGTATTACAGGTAGTTTAGTCGGCAAAACCAAAACCTATTACCTGTCACAATGGATATAAAAACGCCTCGGTCTTTGACCGATTGGTTTTTGATGAGTGACGATCGTCGGTCCGACAAAACACGGAACTTAAGTAGTAGGGCTGCCATCTCAAAAATTGGACACCTAGGACAAAAAGCGGATATCCCCGGATTTTGGAGCTTAAAACCCGGACACGTCAACAGCAACGCAGTTTTTTTTTTTGCATGCATTAAGCTCTCGCGGGCCGGAGTGGCAAATCCGGACTACAAATGAAACCCCGCCCGGACGTTCCCCGGACGCTCTCTAAACTAGGACAAATCCGGGGAAACCCGGACGGATGGCAGCCCTAAGCTTAAGCAGTACTAGATACGAAGATAGACGCGGCACGTGTATGTATTTTGCTTTTCTTTACGAAGACAAATGACATGTGATATACACACGGGAAACAAACGAAGAGGAATTAGGGATTTTATTATCCCTAATAATAATAGAAACATGAAAACATGTTAAAAATCATTATTTGTGTCTTCAATAGCCATCATTTGCTTGTGTTTTGTTGCTGGCTGTGCTCTAATGGTGCGTTACACAACTAGGGTGGTAAAACAAAGAAAGGCCGATATCGCAGATGTTTGCGCCCCGAGCTGTGTAAATATGCGATCGAGGGCTTTCTTTATTACCTACCGTGTTGTGTACATCATTTTATGTTTAAACTTGGCCAGAAAGCAGCGTAGCGTGCGGTAAAAGCTACTTTATGCCCAGGTGTGGCATAAATAATTATATGTTTCGTTTTTAGATATGTATGTATTTTATGTATTATATATGAAGGTTTATGTACTTATTTACATTTGTATGTGTATTCACTTCCCTATATTTCACAATTTGTATGCATTCTTTGTCTTTTGCATCGTTAATGCTTACCACCTACTCATTTACTTTTGTTAACTTTGCATAGACTCCGCTACCCAAAGGTTGTCTGAAAGAGATCGCTCTTTAACGATAAGACCGCGTATTGTTTACCACTGTTTTTATATAAGTTTTCAATTTAATTTTCTTTTGGTATGCAATAAAGTATGATTATATTGTATTGTATTGTATTGTATTGTATAGAAAGACCCTGAATATTATAAAATACCTAGACATGAAAATAATATTCGCCAAGTGTAAGAAATAAATCGCTATCCAAATTCAAGAAAAAGTAAACATCAGGAGGTCGACTTGTGATATGATTGAAAGATTGACAAACAAGAATTAACTCATAAACCGATGACAATTCTGTCCAATGTCCATGCATTTTTATTTTGCATGTGCTGCTGTTTATAATTACATTGACAATTAGGACGTGGTCTATAGTTTAGTCACCGCTAACACTTTCGACCTCCAAAATTTTACATTTACAATAACCATTAGTGGGAAGTGGGATAATTAGTAGCACTCACACTTTCCGAGCTTTCGGCTGTACCCACGCGCTACTAAATATTAAGAATCACAATATAAATTAATCAAAATTAAATACACTTTCTTAGCAAATTATATGTTTAGAGAAGTCTTTATGTTCATGTTTATCACTATTCTAAATGTTTAAAGAAAGTCGTTAATGGTCCTGTTAAAATACTTTATTTTTATTAAGAGTACGAATTAGTCCATTGCTTAGTTAAAAAGAGGTTTAATTATTTGAATTTAAAAGATTACTACCAATATAGCGGTTTAAAAGTTAATTTATCCTACTTATTCTCTATAGGTAAAATGCATTGTTAAAGCGTAGGTACCTAAAGGTATAGCTTAAACGTAACAATAAGAATCTTTTCCGAGACAATGTGATTGAAGAGCATTTTCATAAACCAAAATTCATTATGTTTCTGTACCACAGAAATATATCGAGGTAGAAGTCAAAATTGTTTGTACCTCGCGTGCTAAAAAGAAGTGGCGGCCACCCATTTTGAATACCGTTAAGTTCAGTTTCCATCAATATTATTAGCAGATTTGAAGATCTGATAATAATGGTATAATTGTTCAAATACCACCAAATGAAATGGAAAATATATGTTTTCCATCACTATATTTTTATATTATATAGATTTTATTTTACTTTATTATTTTACTGTATTGTATTTTAATTTTTGTTTGATAATGTTTGATAATGTACTACTATAACTATGGGTGTCTACCTGAAATAAAAATATATTATATTCTTATTATGTATGTCTTTCCCGTACACGAGACAATAGTGTCCCGGCCCTTTGGGAGGCGTGCGCGGAGCCGAAACCAACGCGTAGAGGCCCTTTCGACAATTTAATGAAAGGCAACGTGTACACCCAGCGGATTCTGTCCCTGCCCGTGTCACGAGACGCACGCAGAGACAGCCCCCGCCAGATGCAAGGACTATTGTTGATTGATGGAATCTAACTTTACTGGGTTATGGTGGTGGAATTATGGACTAGCTACTGGGCTATGTATTGAGACATGACGGCGCCTGTCAGGAAAAGTGTCTCATGGCTTTCGCGGCACTGACAGACCGTGACTTGCCCTCCGCTGATGGGCCCCTGTTAAATAGCGACATTATGAGCAATGGCCCAGGGGCAACACCGCTGCCGCGCTTATTATTATTATTATGTATGTCTTTCCCGTACACGAGACAATAGTGTCCCGGCCCTTTGGGAGGCGTGCGCGGAGCCGAAGCCAACGCGTAGAGGCCCTTTCGACAATTTAATGAAAGGCAACGTGTACACCCAGCGGATGCTGTCCCTGCCCGTGTCACGGGACGCACGCAGAGACAGCCCCCGCCAGATGCAAGGACTATTGTTGATTGATGGAGTCTAAATTTACTGGGTTATGGTGGTGGAATTATGGACTAGATACTGGGCTATGGATTGAGACATGACGGCGCCTGTCAGGAAAAGTGTCTCATGGCTTTCGCGGCACTGACAGACCGTGACTTGCCCTCCGCTGATGGGCCCCTGTTAAATAGCGACATTATGAGCAATGGCCCAGGGGCAACACCGCTGCCGAGGGCTGCAGGGTGTCGAGAGGTGTGCTGCGCTTTCTCCGAGGGTACTCGCGGCGTTATGCCTTTTATCACTTCCACGCCTGGAGCATATAGCTCTCGCGACTCCACTCTGGACGGCCGGTCAAGGCAAGCCAGAGGCTGAGGTCCTTTCACTAAATCCCATAACCCTCCCTAAGGACCCCCCGGAGCACTCGGGTACGTGGGGTCGCTACTCCCCAACTTACTATTATTATTATTATATTGCACTTTCGGCGTCAAACGCCAAGCGAAAAACGTTACACGCTTCTTTGCCATACAAATCGCCGAACTATATCCTTGTATCTGGATATACCTATTTCTGTGTTCTGTACCTAATCTGGACGTCAACATTGCACAGTGCAGGTATAAGTGGAAGCGTCAGAACAAGGAGATCCTACCTTAGATAATGGGACAAGGCTAAGAAAAAGAACACTTCCTCATGTTTCGCCAAAAGCATTGTACAAACCGCTCAAAACCAAATTCGACTTTCCCGCCGTCCAATTTCCCATTCGTCAAGTACTCGATAATGAGGAATATTTCATCGCGCCTAAAGCCCACTTCCCCGTGAAATGTGAAAGTCGCGATGACACAACCTGCGTAATAGGTCGAGATTACGCCCTCGGCGGAATTACAAAACGGAGAGGCACAGAAGGTCTGCATCGTCCCAGTAACACGCGAGCTGTATAGTTAGCTTTATACAACCCTTATATTATAGATCTTAAACTATAGGTATAATGGCTGTATAAGCCTTTAGGTACAGCTTGTGTTTCTTGCGCGTACGACGCAAACCAGCCGGAACCCAGTAGTTTCAGGACCGGTAAAGATTTTTAGAGCCATCTTAATTTATTTCCTATCTATAGGAAACCAGAGCTAAGAAGGCAAATATTTGTGTACGAGTTCCTGAGTCATGGATGTTTCCTATCAATTAGATTAGATTAGATTAGATTTCTTTATTTCACAATATAAAATACATTATAAATTACATATGTCAATTGCTTAGTTTGGGACGGGTTTGTGTAATATGTCCCGTGATATTTATTTACTTACTTTAATGTTTAACCCTTACGGTTAATCTTAACATGCCGGTGCGCAGCCAAAAATGCTTGGCGGTGTGGCGTATTGTTTACGTATTTTCGACCCTAAAGGTTCTATACACGTAGGCACAGCTGACCTGAGAGCCGGGATATTCGAGAGTACCGGCAGTAAAGTACGATAAAGCGCGACGAGTCACCGTTACCTCGCGCATACCTCGGCGCAAACTTGGGTTGTGCCATGCAGGCCCGGATCTAGGGGGAGCAAACCGGGGCACTGCCCCCCTCCCCCTCATCACACACCCGTGCCCCCCTTCAGGGGAATCGGGTCCCTGGTTTAGATCCCTCTAGCTCCTAGGACCCTATCTAGGGACGGGTCGTTCTTACAATGACATGAGAGTACATGGTCGAATCTCTCAGACCAAGCTCGGATTATCAAAATCGGCAATTTCAGAGGGCACCTAATTTATATACTTTTGTGAACATAACAAATATCACATTATAAACAATTTCCAATAATTTTAAATACCAAACTATGATATTATAAGTTTTATTTAATAGTAAAATGGGCAAAACAGTACAGATAAAAAGACTTAAAACTATATAATACTAGCATTTTCCCGCGGCTTCACCCGCGTTGTTCCCGTTATTGTCCCAAAGGAACTCTTTACCGGGAAATTATGTATGCTATGTTTCAATCCAGGACTTGGTCTACTTGCATGCCAAATTTCAGCTTGACCCATCGAGTTGTTACCCCGTTATAAGGTAACAAACATCCAAACATTTCACAAACTTTCGCATTTATAATATTAGTGGGATAGTGGGATTAATAAAAGGATAGAAAATAAACTTTTGTGAGATTTTTGCAATAATTTATCTCAGCGCCGGAGAAGAGGGGGCGGCAAATGAAATGTCTGCTCCGGCTCATAAAAGTCGCAGACCCGAGGCTGGTACCATGTTGAACGCGTATTTGTAATAAATAAAATATGTTTGTTACAAAGAAATAAAGATAATATACAGTTCATAATAAAATAAAGAATAATAACATTTATTTCAGACATAAACTCAATTTTTTGGTTAGCAACAGAAAAACTTACAAAACTAGTTTTGTTAGTAATTTACAGTATTAGGTAAATTCCGTACCTGAGAAGCATCAAGCATAACACTGTAAGTCCTATTGTTTTCCTTACTTACTTACAGTGTTATGCTTCTCAGGTACGTAATTAAAAGGATTTATTACAGTACTAGCATTTTCCCGCGACTTCGCCCGCGTTGTTCCCGTTATTGTCCCAAAGGAACTCTTTACCGGGATATAAAGTATCCTATGTTTCAATCCAGGACTTGGTCTACTTGCATGCCAAATTTCAGCTTGATCCATCCAGTTGCTACCCCGTTATAAGGTAACAAACATCTTTACAAACTTTCGCATTTATAATACTAGTGGGATTACATAAATGGAAACTAATTAAAAGCGAAAGGAAGGATGCCAAACTTACAGCTTATGTCCTGAGTGATATACCAGGACCAGTGCGTGTAGATGGAGCCAATGAATGATTGTTGGACTAAATCCTATCCTACATCCTACCTCTCTGCCACAACTCACAATGGATATTAGAAAAGGTTTGAGTGGATCATCTGTGCCTGGTGCCCTGCATCGGAGCGCCTGCGCGCAAGCTTGCATCGTTCTATAAAGATGCCTAGATTAGCTCAGTTTATGCTGCGCTGGCGCGAGTATATCCATTGATTTCGAGATATTGCCAGACAGGTTGCAGCGCATTGTAGTCAAAATACATAAATTTCGATCTGAGATAGTTTTTTTGCAACATGATTCAACTTTCATATACTTAAATAAATTAATATTGTAGGGACAATCTTACACAAATCGACCTAGTCCTAAACTATGCTTGTATTATGGGGTCATTCATTTATTACGTAAGACGATTTAGGGGGGAGGGGGGTCAACCATGTCTTATTTTTTCTTACAGAGGGAGGGAGGGAGTTTTGATCGTTCTTACGTAAGATCATAAAAATGTGCAAAATAATCTTAACTTTCGGAAAAGCGCGCAAATCCGCGCTAGAGCGTAGGCGCGTGCTCGGTTGGGTATAAAAAATTTACAAAAAAATTAAAAACTATTAGTATCTGCAAATAAAAGTCCCTACAAAAATGATTCTTTGAAAAATAAAAATTAAAACAGCCCAAACGTAAAATCATTTTTCCTTTAGATTCTTACGTAATAAATATTTAATAGGGGGGGAGGCTGTCAGCTGATTCTTATTTTTTCTTACATAAGGGGGGGAGGGGGTCAAAAACTGGCAAAAATCGTCTTACGTAATAAATGAATGGCCCCTATGGGTGCTAGACGACGATATACATAATTATATAGATAAATGTATACTTAAATAGATATAAATCATCCAAGACTCAGGAACAAATACAGTACTTTTAACTACAGATTTCTATTTAAGTTCGCATAAACTACGACATGTTTAACCTAGTGAGAGCGATTTCGCCTACGAAGCTGGAGGTCCCGGGTTCTATTCCTGGTAGGGGCTAATATTTGTGTGATGAGTATGGGTACTTGTTCCTCAGACTTAGATGTTTCCTATCTAATCTATTCAGGTATTTATTTACTTATACTATGAGTATCAACCCATAAGAAAAGCATTGCTTAATACTTTTTGTTGTAGCAGAACTGTGTTGCGAGACTTGCATCTTTTTACATGTAATGTTTTTGATGGGATTGCTTTTTTGGGACTAGGTGGATATGTGTAAGATTGTCCTCACAATATTTATTATATTATAATTTATTTATTTGGTTAGTAAACGATAAATGAGAAAATTCGCCTTAAGTCAGTCATTTTCATTATCTGGATGGAAAATAATAATCATTCAAGTGTGTCAAAATAACAAATCTATATTATACCATTATCAGTATTTACTTACTCAGATTCGTACTTAAAGTAAATAAGCGTGTACATAATTTTACATTGCACAACTGTTCTGCTTTTCCATACTAATCGCACCCGGGGAGTGCAGACATAACTTTTACAACTGATAAACACAATCAATAACTCTCCAATTTACCACTACCAAACAATAGAAACTTTAAACTGGAACAATCCAAACCCGAATTAGTTCAAAAGAAAACAGAGTCCATTTTACTTTGACACGTTTTCGGTGCTTTTGTGCAGTCGTGTTAATGTCGCAACTGAAACTACTACTTGTATACAAAAAATACATCTACTAATAGCCCATTTACAAATACATTTAGTCTACGTGGTACAAAATCGATACGTTGTCAAGGTTGCCTTGCCAAGATACACTTTCAAAGTTTTAACTTAATCAAACAATAAAAGTATTTTGCTTAGCGTGGCTGCTTGGGAGTAATTTATTTTGCCCTGCTTGGGGACAACAAGGCTTTTGTCGTGTAAAATTAATGTCGTTTACGTCCTTTTTCATTAGGTAATGTTTGCATATGAGTTGCCCTTTTACTTTCACGATCCCTTTCTCTAGCATACAATGGTACGCCACGGCGCTCAATTCCTACTTCCTATGCTCTTTGAAAATCGGGCCTTATATCGACAAAATAAAGTTCATTTTTACAAAATTCAATAAAGAGGTAGGATGTTTCTAAAATGGATATGCTAATGCAGCTTATCGGAAGATAAGAGATCTGGTGCAGTGCATAAGATATGCGTATAAGGACCGGCTACGGTGCTAGACCACCGCACAAGTCGCAATGGAATAACTAATTTCTCTATTACCTTCATAAAATTTACATCATATTTTGCTTTGTGCCCGTGTACATACCAGAGATGCCCATTATACTCCAACTCCTAAATACACACCCAATTATTATAACTTTTTGACCGCTTTCTCCAAACATCATCATTATCAGCCCGTTGCAGTCCACTGCTGGACATAGGCCTCTCCCAAGGTACGCCGCAGAGCCCGGTCTACTGCGTTATGCAGGTCGTCCCGCCATCTGGCCAGAGGGCGTCCCACGTTACGTTTGACGCGGTCTCCACTCCAGAGCACGCTTACTCCGGCGGTTATCGGTTCTGCGACATATGTGACCAACCCATTGCCACTTCAACCTACTAACTTTCAGAGCTATTTCGGTCACCTTGGTTCTCTGACGAATCACTTCGTTACGAATTTTGTCCTTCGGAGAGACTTGGATAGCTCTTTCCATAACACGTTGAGCAACTTTAAGCCTGTGAATTAACCCCACAGCTAGTGTCAATGTCTCGGCTCGGTACGGTACGTCATTACACGTGTAGCTTGACTGTAATGTGTTAATTTATGGAAATAAAATAAATAAAATAAAAAAAATAAAAAAAATAAAAAATTACAATAAAGACGCACTGGTTGAAAACTTCCGTCTTCAGGTTCTTGAAACATAACAGTTGCAAATCAGACGCCATGTCATAACACTGTCAAAACTGAAACTGAAGTTTACGCTGGTGGATGTAGTTTTATATCGCTCTGTGCTCTGTGACACCTTTTCGTGCTGTTGTCGTGGTAGTCACGACAGCACATGACATCTTTAGGTGTTCTTGGCGTTGAAAGGGTTAAGAACCATGTTTATATTTAAAAAAACAGTACTGTCTTATTTTCCTCGTCTTTCTCACTCTTGACAGAGCGGTCGTGATCGTCATTTCAGGTGTCGGTGGCATTCTTTACGACATGTTAAATATCTCTTTTTAGCATCGGCTTGGGTGCATAAAAATTATTTTACATATTAACCGGGATCATAATCTACATGTATGCCAAATTTCATCGAGATCGACTTAGTAGTTTTTGCACACGCATACAGACAAAAATTTCGATAACAATTACTATTTATTTACGTTCTGTTACTTATTTTTATCACTCCCTAGTTATTTTTTTAGCAAAATCGTTCATGTACAAATCCAGTCTTTCTACGATTATATGTATTATATATATATATATATAGTTTACTTGTTCAGTTTATCAATACCTAAGCTAGCTGCATTCGCTTACGAGATGTTACAGTTTATCTTAGTGACCCGGAATATTTGCAACGCCGCACATAGTCTACTAACTGTTAGACCTCACTCGCTCAGGCAATTAAGTATTACCTGCTTTTACTTACTATGATGACACAAACGTCGATAACATCAGTATGTATAACAAGACCAATGTCCACTTGTCTAGTTACTCAAGCGACCTGGACTCATAATGAGATTGTATTGACGATTATGTAAGTAAAATTATGTGTTTCAGACTTGCGAGCGGCCATTGTTGGCCACCAATGTTTGGTCACACGATCTGATAAGCAACGGACTTGGACAAATGTTGGTTTTATCGGGCACATAAATAAAATAAATCTCATATAATTTCATGCATTTAAAACTGATACATAATCACATTTCATTAAATCTAGTTACCGATTATATGCGATACGAGCAAACGAATTAACGAAATGTTATTTAAAGTACACATTAAGTAGGATACACTCGTAGCAATAATATTTATTAATCTGTGATTTTCAATCTGTAATAAATCATATCATATTTTATTTATTTACTTACCTACCTAAACCTTTGTCGATTCCCTAATCTCTCCCATACAATTACATATCTCATTTTAAGGTAATTTCTAACTTTTTCTAAAAATTATATTTGTTCTAATCATGTGTCCATTCAGTTTTAAATCTTCTTCTCTAATGTGATCAGACCTATTCTCTGGCAATGTTAGCAAACGTTTTCTATCACTTATTGCATTTTCTAACGTAAGTATGTTTAAACTCAATCGACTGTGATAAAAGTGCGTAACGCAAATTTACTTTATTGAGAAAACAAATACCCACTCAAACTCTCCATGTTGACATTTTGTTCGTAAAATGAGATTTTCTCGCGATTCAGCGTCTATCAAAAATCTTCCAAGATTCAGTAAATTCTCTTGCCAATATTGGTTCAAGGAATTGGCTCCCTGAGCAAACGGATCACTCTCTATAGATCCAGTCGATAGATCCACGGTAGATCCAGTGAGACATTTTTTTCTCATTGGATCTATTTTTTATATTGGCAGTTAGAAATGGATCTAGAGGGAACGATTTATCTCATTAGATCTATCGTGTATTTGATTGTGTTAAAAGTAGATCTACTGGGAATTTATTATTCTATTAGATCGATCTTGTCAAACATAAATATTTTATGGATCTACGGAGAACCTTATTTTAATAAATTCTTATATTTTCGCGACTAGGTAAGAGTGACATGTCCAATAGATAATTGTCAAAATATTCATGATATGACATATTAATTTTGTCTCCAGTGGTAAATTGTGAATTCAGACTCTAGAATGGATAATTTTAATTGGGATAATGCTTTTGATATTAATACAGGTAAATATATGGAAATAACTATCTTATTTTTGAACACATTATTTCTCTTGATTGTTAATTCATATTTTACTATAATATATAACTATAACCGTGTTATCACCCCTTCGGCCGCCGACGAAACCATGCTACGTAACCGGTTACGTAGCATGGTTTCGTCGGCGGCCGAAGGGGTTATCACACTGCAGGTTTGCGAACCATTCAAGCGAGTATGTATTTTCCAGTATTTGAGTCAAAGTCGGAAGCAGAGGTCCCAACCGAGGCTGACGAATGTAAAGCTTTAGTGGCAGACGGATTTTGTGATGGCGAAGCATATGAAGAAAGTATGTGCAAGGAATGGGACGTAGAAGCCAGTAGCACTTCGGGAGAAGACACTATTAATTATTGGTCAGATGGCAATGATGCTGAACTTTCTGACGATGATTCCGAAGCAACCGTCATTTACGATTATGTAGATAATGTTGCTCCGGATCCGCTAAACCAAACTGAAGAAATATTTTGCACACAGTGTAATACAAAACCGGATCTGCCACCGATGGCACAAAGCGGAAAATAGTACATTATGATACGAGTGGGCGAAGTTGGTCATTACAGTCGAGGCTGTGTTGCATAGCCCGAGCCCTCAGGCGAGGGCTGCATAGCCGAGACTGTAATGACCAATGCCCACGAGTGTTATACGACGTTTTTCAACACACTTGCGAATAAAAAATAATACTTATCATTTAGAATTTCTGTGTTGTAGGTATTTATTTAGTGGTTTAATGTAACAGAAATATAATAAAAATTATGTATGACTGAGGTATGGAACCCTAATGAAGCATAAAATAAATGTGCCCATTGTCGTAAATAAACTCTCATAAATTCGTTCAATTATTTATTAAATTTATAATACTCATGTTACCGGCGACACCCGGTATATACTTCTTTATTTTAATCTAATGCAGATGTAACAGTCAGTTGAATGCACTGCAAAACGCCTTTGAAGATTTCCACAATGTCTTTCGTATGCTCCATTTCAAAGTTGTCAGCGGTCGTAATTCCTTCGGTAATAAGATTAGTCCAGTCTTCAGAGTCCAAGTGATGCGAACACAGTCGCGTGTTTCGTTGTAAATATAGATCATGTTTAGTCAGCAACATTGCCCTGTGGAAATCGGAAGGGCAGAAAAGTCTCAATTCGGAGCACCCGTTAATAAGGCATTGATCTTCATCTGCCGCAACCGCTCGTCTTAATTGATTTGTCGTAGAAACTTCCATTTTTCTTCAAAGCCCACACCAAGCCCGCACGATATTGACTGTATGAATGTCACGCTACCTGTCAGACAAATAATTCTTCACGAAAACAAAACTAAAATCCATAGATACATTATAACCGACACTATTATTTTCAGAGGTGGACAGTTTATGCTTTAAGTCAATTTGACCATTACATGTTAGGTCCATTGCACATTTTGGCATTGTAGTGTTATTTTAATTTCCGTTAACTTGCTTAGGTAGGCTAAAATTTAGATAATCTCAATTTCTCTAAAAAGTGACCGACGCTTATTTCACCATTTGTAAGTTGTGTTTGTGCAAATAAAATTCGTTGGTCGTTTGCAATAGTCATTTTGCGGCGTTTTGGTGCTGTTTTTTTTTCAAATCTTTCCGAGCGATCACATTTCAGCGAAGCGAGAGCCGCCTCTTGGTGAAGAATATGCAAAATCTGCATCAATTGTACTTCATTTTTGTTGATGTTCGTATTTATATTGTGATTCCAACCTTCAACAATGTTATTGGTGCGATGACGCAACCCATATACACACCAAATTTTATAATAGTCCCCTTTCATCCAATTATTTTCAAAATATTTTATAAATTTACCCAAGCCATCCTCGGGTAAAACTTCATTTTTGATATATTTCCAGCCTTCGGTAATTTCAGCTTCGGGAAGTAAAGCTAGTTTACAACAGAGAGAAATTACTCGTCTGTTGTTGGGGCTTTTTTTTATACCCAGAGCCTTCGCTTTACGGCATAGGGAATTGCAAAAATGATAGTAACAGCCATGAATTTCTACATTCATTTTTGACAATGCGTGCATTACTGCTCTCTCAAAATCTATGATAACTCTCTTGGGCTGCCACTCTGGTACTTGAGCTCGTATTAAATTGAATAAGATCATATATGCGTCTTTTGTTTGGTGAGTCATGAGGGCAAACACCAAGGGGACTGTGTCAGTACTAGTGGTGCCACTGTTCATATCTGCATGAATGACATAGATTTGGCGAAACGGTGCTGGACAAGCTTGGAACGTCCCATCCATGAAGTAGTCGGTAAATCTCGCTAGATGAGCTCGAGCGTCTAACGAACTAAATACTATAATTCGTATTCCATCATGGAAGTAGTCTGCCAGAAGGAAATCTTTATATTGAACAGGGACCTCTACCATTTCTGGTATAGTTGTCTTAGTGGTTTGTACACCCGCCATTATTTTTTTTTGTCTATAGATCCCTGATTTTTTTTCCTCAAAAGTGGGAACTGGCTTCTTAGTAGCTAAATGCCAGCCTTGGCTTTGTATGAAAGCAAGTCCCTTTTTATACACACGAGGAGCAGGTTCTTTTCCTTGTATTGCTTCATCACAATGTTTACTTATCGTTTCCTCGATAAGATTATGAGCAAAATCGGGACAACAAGTATCACAGTGGGGCTTCCGTTTGAAAATTTTTCCATCCTAAAATAAACATTGTAGTTATAAAATAAAGTAAAACACACTGAACTCTACTATGCGTTTCATGCGATAGATGTACAAAAGCACTCACCAAAGATACACTAACAGATCCAGTACATTTCAATTTGTTACTCTTATATTGGTCGCAACGCCAAAGACTTGTGCCATTCAGATTAAGTACATGCCTGTGGTAACGATGACCCTCGGCTAATAGCACCTTTCCTCCCTTGCTGGTTATATATGTCAGCGAAACTTGCTCTTCGCCTTGCATTTTCACAAGATACAATAATATTAAAATTGTCGTAATTGCGTAAATTCCGATGTCAATATGACATTTTATTACTCATACTGAATTAATCATACCCGTAGAGGTCAGATGAAAAGAGATTAGCATCATCTAGATTAGGATACCTACCTACTATAAGCTGTGGCATCAATGTCATGTCATCTGGATAATTTTGTTCTCGATACGAAATTGGATCTGAAGAAAATTATTTTTATTGTAATTAGATCAAGTAAGAAAAAATATTCCTGATGGATACATCACTCCAAAAATGTATCTTGTAAGACTTGGTTTTTCTTACTAGATCCATTTATTATTCTAATGGATCTACTGGTAAAAAAAGGTATCATTAGATACATCGCCCCGAAATTGGATCTAAAGAGAAAAAAATGTCTCACTAGATCTACCGTGGATCTATCGACTGGATCTATCATTGGCGTAATTGGTCAGCGGTCTGTGATTATTGTCTGCAACATATGATTGACGAGTACGCAGCCTTTCAACCAACCTACTCGGCTGCTTACGAGAAGAAAGCATTATGTGTGTAGGAAGTGTACGGGAAATTTATAGATTATAGAAGTACGTACTGCCTTTCTTGTTAAAACGATAGTACGGAGAATTAAGAGGCGAACCAACAAGGTAAATTATCGATTGCATTGTCCGTTTGTTCATCTGTCATTACTGATTTCGTTTGGATAAGTAATTGGCATGGTGCGCACTGACATTTAGATTATACCAACTGTTTGTTAAAGGTTGCATATAATTTAGTTTGAATTGTAGCGTATTCTTTGGGGCCTTTTGTATGTTAATCCAGTTTAAATGAATTTCGTTTGCGGAGCAACTACATAGTTCAGTGTTACGGCTCGTTGAATAGTCAAAGCGAACCGGCTTGTAGGTGCCAAGTACCTGGGCGAATCAACTTTTAGACCCACACTTTTGACGTCTCCGTTTGCGTTACCGAAAATATCTCTGGAGTTACCAAGACCAAGGGCTTCTGATATAATATTTTTCTGTTTATTAGGTTCATGAGACGGAACGTTCAACGTTTTAACATACACCATTAATTTAAATATAGACTAACCCTTTTTTAAGGGCGTTATATTTCAACGAAGATGAACGAACGAAGTTGCGGACAGCTTTGTGTGGGTTAAAAAGTTGATTCACCCACCTACCTATTCATAAGAATCTTATTAATCTAAGTTTCATTTTTTTTCAGGTAAGCATGGCAATTAAGTTAAAGAAGACATACGCTGTCATCGGTAAGATTTACCCTCGGTTTGGTTACTAACTTTCTAAGGTAAAGAAAATGTCAACGTCCAAAAATAATACTCGTAATTAAGTTGAATATAGGACAGATAAAAATAACCAATTAGAACTAGGTAGATATCAAGTTCGTTCGCTAGAATAAGAATATAAAAATAGTTCAGATGCATACTTAGGCCACATTCGTTCCATATACATCCTTTGAAATTTACGAAGAATACGGCGAAACTACTTGAAAAATCTGTGCTTACTCTCACCAAACAAGACACTGTATTGCCTTCCGAAAAGTAGTTATACAGCTACATAAACCTTTGCAGTTGTAGAATTACTTTATCAGTTATCCTGGCACGGGTTTTCAATTACGTCCTCCACCTAAAATATTGTTTTTACAATAAACTAAAACAAAGGCTTTGGCGCGCGTCCAACCGCTCGAGCGAACGATTATTTTACCAAAAAAGACTGAAAATTGTTTTAGAGCAACTATTTTTAGATTTATTAGTTTTTGTTGGGCTTTGAAGTGTTTCATTAAACACGTTATACCTACTAGAGTCTGTGCGGAAAGAGAATAGGATTAATTTTGGGGGGCGCTGTAATGCTTTTCTATTTCTACCGTATGTGCCGCCGTATTTTCTGTTCTGTGGCCATATTGGTTAGGTTAGTTCCGTTTTTCGCCACGCCTATTCTCTTTCCGCACAGACTCTACGTACACTCCTAACGCAGTAAAGTGAACAACATAAGCCGAAGGCGAGGAGGATTGAAGCATATTTTTAATTTTTAACACAGACTAAATGTCAATTTTTTTTTACAAATGCTGTCCAATAGCAACTTAGATATCGTCGTTACTTTAAAAAAACACGTATCTAAATACTGACTCCAGGCAAAAACGCAGTAAGTGTATATGACGTTCGTGGGTCTACCTTATTTCGTATAAAATTAAATGGTATAAACTCAAAACGTATAAAATCACTTCGTATAATCATTCATTTCGCTTAAAATTCATTTTGTATAACATTTAAAAGCTCTAAATAAGAAATGTCTATTTTTCAATATGTCTAATATTCAAAATGTATAAAATCATTATGCATAACATTTAAGATGTATAAAATTATTACGTATAATATTCATTTTGTATAACAATTACTTGATCGCATATTTAAAACGTAGAACATTCAAAATGTCTAATCATCACAATGTATACAAAACAGTCAAACGCGTTAAATACGGTGGTTGAAATATAAAAGTACCATTCTTACTGCGGTCCATAGTACATGGTACATCAGTAATATTGTAATTCCATCGTTCAACATATAAAATTCGTTAATTCCAAACACTACACTGTCAATAATATTGTCATTACTTATTGTATTTCATTATGTAAAAAAAGTCCTAAATTCCTTCAAACTTTAAAACCTGGGCCTCATATTTCAATAATATTAAGGGTTTACAAAAATTAGAGCTTTTAACAGTTATACCCCGTGAATGTTATACCTTATAATACTTATAACAAATAACGTTTCGAGCAAATGAATGTTATACCTTATAATACTTATAACAAATAACGTTTCGATCAAATGAATGTTATATCATACGAAATTATACAAGATGACTTTAGAGCATTTGAATTTTATACGCAATGTAATTATACACTTTAATTTTTATGCCATCTGAATTTATACGAAATGAATCATTATCCGAAATGAATTTCGACGAAGTGATTTTATACGGATTGATTTTATACCAAATAAGGGGATACCGACGTTCGTATGTAACTTTTGACGTTTTTCTCCAAGACGTTTTTAGATACGAGTTTTTTTAAGTAGTGACGATATTCACATAATATAATTTTTTCTACTCCTGTACTGTTATCTGTCTTTTACTTGGTCACGAACACTAATATAAGAACATACATAATATGAGTTCAGAGAAGTCTATACTCTATTCCCCATAACAGCACTAGTGTCGTTATAGTCACTTTACGTTATTGCTAGCATCCACAGACTTCTAAATCTAGGATAAACTTAGGTCAAGGATTAAGCGCTCAATTCTAACTTCACGATAAAAATTCACAACTACCAACTTAACAAACAATTAAATTCCTACGATTCATAAGAAAAAGAAAACTTTCCGAATTAAATTAATTGATGCCAACATAAAAAAAAAGTATTTTAATTATCGTTACATCGTGTCACCAGCCATATCAAAAAAAAGTTTACCATAGACACAACTGTCATGCCGGCTGTACACACTCGGAGAGACCGGACGAGACACGCGTGACGTCCATGTATTTTATATTTTAACCTAGTCGTAGAAAAAGTATTGTATGCAACGTTGTATAATTAAGTCAAAAAACGCTCATTGCGTCTCTATTTGCGATACTCGCCGCATTCGCGGCTCGTATCGCAACTCACGCAATTCGCATTTTTTGAACCTTCTTATACAACTGTTGCATAAAATACTATTAATCCGAAGGCAAAGTAGGCGTATATTTTAGATTTCTTTGGGAATTATTACAAATCAGAGTATAAGTAACTTTATTAGTAACTGTTATATCATATTCCTACGTAATTAGGTGACTAAGTCTACATCTTATGGCACCTTAACGAAATATTATTTCTATTTTCGAGCGGGCAAAAGTAATCTAATAAAAACACCGATGTAGAGATACACAGGTACCCAAACGAGAAGAATTTAACAGTTATTTTCTGGTTGAAACTGACACGAGGATTATTAAATTCCATTTCGTTTCAACTTTTAAATATTAATTGGAAAATGAACGGCGAAATTCTCTTTGCAAATGAAACAAACAATTTGTGAGACAATATAACTCTTTTAGGCGTAAAATTAAAGAAATTGAATTTGAAAATTATTTTTTTAATTTTTAATTTGAATACACTGTTTTCACGAGCGTGAAAACGGATTAAATATACACGATATAAATAATCCATTTTATTCTTTTAATTTGTATAATTCTGTTTTCAGTATAACTTCACCAGAATTGTTAAATTTATAAAAGAATTGTTAAATATCTTTTTATTTTAGTTAATAGTAATATGAATTCATAAATTTAGTCACGATAACCGCCTTTATTTGGTACCTACTTGAGTACTGACTTGACTTGAGACTGTTGGTATAGGGAACGTGCACTAAACGACAAAAGAGACACGGGCGGACAATAAAGGAAACTATAACCCCTGTCAAATCAAGCTGTCAATGTCAATGACAAAATCTAAGTGTCACTGTCAAATATAGTAAGTCGTAGCTACACTGACGTTAATCGTCCTTCATCGCGATAAATTAACGGCGTTTTCATCAATGCCGCCCCAGCATGGGAGGGTACATGATTTAGTTTGGCGGCACCAGTTGGCAGCACCGTCGTCGTGCTCAAATACTCGTACATTCAAACATGATTTAAAAAAAATGTACCAACGTAATCATAACGCGATATCGAATCGTGACGTCACGAGTTCATACGAACCCTAGGGAAAGAGGAGCCGCAAATTCATTGCATCCTTCCGTTAGGGGCTAGCTAGTAGCTCCCACGGGAACAATCCACCCTAATATACCCCTTGTCGCATGGGCATAGAGGCGACTTTCGTCTGGCGAACATTAATAATTTGTCACCAGTGTACTCAACCTAATATGACCCTTGTGAGTAGGGAAGAAAGGTCAGGATCGTTTGGCAGAGCAGAGGTTGATAATTTGTCACCGGTAAAGAGGAAGGTGTTTTGTAGTCAATTTCTTTCGGAAGTGTTAACGAATATATTTGTGGGTAGGTTGGTATTTGGTATTGGTATTTGAAAAATGAAGTTTGTGTGAAAATTATAACGAAAATATTTGGTATTCAACGATAAACGTGTATCCTGAGCTATCTTACTATACAGATTGCTTGCCTGCTTGTTCGAAAGGAGTCCGTTCACCCGTAAAGTTCGATCAAATTTTAATTGCTTACTTGTTTCTTTATTTAATTTATTAATTTATTTATAATTTTATTTATTTAGGATTACCAAGGACGAAACTTCTATTAGATTGTAAAATCTTTTCTATCCGCCAAAATATAAAGAAACAAAAATCCTTTGAATGTTATACGACACAATTTCACTGTAAAATGCAGATGTAGGTCTGTCCTGAAAATAAAACAGTTTAATTTCCTCGCACCCAGTGTGAAACAAAGGAACTTTTCTCATTTCACCGGATCGATAGACCCACCTTTGTACATTGGTGTTCAATTTGAAAAAGCCTTATGTTAATAGCATTTAAGCGCTTTTACAGATCCGACCGTGCGGCTTCTCTTCCCTGCATTATATCTTTCGAATAACTCGAATTAGAGTCTAAACGGGTTGATTCGAATAGAGTTCATTCGCAACTCGAATCAACTCGCATACCTAACTCTAGATAGCATTGATACGGACCGGAAAAGCGAGCGGATAATGAGTGCACGCGAGTCAACGATTCGCCAACCCGAAACTCGACTCGACGAAAATTCATTTTTATTTTATTCGTGTTCCGTCACCGGTCGCGCCGCGTATCCCATCCGGTTGATTCGAGTCAACTCGAGTTTCGATTCGAGTTAGCGGCCGAGTCAACTCGAGCTCTCCGAGTTGGGATAAAACGTCTACGGGTTGAAATGATGAAATAAAAAAGATCAGTTTAATCGGGTTGTAAAAGCTTCAGTAGCACTTACGATCTTTTAAGTCCAAATAGCAATACGAGTAGGTACTGACCGACTTAAGTATTGTCGGTAAAAACGCTGCAAACGTAATTGAAAGTTGACGGGTTCCGTGAAACGAGACGTTTTATTTCACTGCTCAAGTTGGGGGTACGTTTTATTCATTTGTGTTGGGTGTAAATATAATTAAGGGACGGTTTTTGACGAGGACACAGACGCAATGTAACTTAATTATTTGATTAGGTACTCGATTATAATCTATTTACTATAGTATAAATGGTTCGCCTTGTTTTGGCATTTCCAAATTATTGCCCGAATGTATTGTCCTAGCGGGAAAACGCTAAGATGAGAGAGAAAGAAAGTATTGTTAGCTCCTAGGTCAGTAGTTACGAACCCGGGGGTAATTACCCCTTTAGGGGTAAAATTAAGTTTTCTCAGGGGTAATACGCATATTAAGTCGTTTTTCTTTGAGTACTTTCATATACTTGTCTGTATTACCTATTTTTTGGAGGGGTAGGTAATGATACAAATCTAGAGGGAGCCTGTGGGTGATGTGGCAATAAAGGTTAGGAACCACTGTCCTAGGTGGTCCCGTTGGCACCAGACTAGTAGGTACCTAATGATGGGATCTTAGTAAAATAGAGGGAACTCTTCAAATATTATATATGTACACCTATAGCGCTTTGGGTATTTCTTACAGTAACTCGTGCATTTGTTATTCGTTTGAAGTCGGTTATTTTCTTAATTAAGTTATATAAGCAGCCGTTTCCAGTAATCGCAACTCGTCGCAAGATTAATCAATATTTCACTAACCACAAACTCATAGAGCAACATTCTCTAATCTACAGCCGACCACTCCCAACCGCAACCACTTGCCGATCCCAAAATTGAAGAAAACTAATTACAAGTAGTTTACTAAGCCTGCCTAGCAATTGTAATTGCTATTTAACTTCTCCTACTTGAGCAACTTTAGGGGGATAACAAGCCATTTGAATGTACGACGACATATTTTCCGAAAATATCACTGCGGTGAAATAGTTTTTATTTTTCCGAATATAATATTATCCTAACCCGTTGTTATCCCAAGAGGTTTCTTTACCGGGATATAAAGTATCTTATGTTTCAATCCAGAACTTGGTCTCCTTGCGTACCAAATTTCATCACAACGTTACACAAAGTTACTGCTCGAAACATCTTCACAAATTTTGACATTTATAATAGGATTGCTATCACTTGGCGGAATAAAAAGCAAAACATTCGAGATTCAATTATAATGCTAGAGTTAGCAGTGACATCGACAATCGACACTCGGCAGTGTTCAAATCGGGACAATCCTTTTGTATTCCTAGGTGTTGATTGGCCATTTACCGTTTACTGCGTCCAATTATAAATGATTTACACTTCGCTTTACCATCGCGTGCTATACAGTGCTGAATTGAGCCATAAATCCTCGGACTCGTAGGGATACCTATCGATTTTTCCTTTGTGTTTGAGTGTTCAATTAACACGTATTCACTGTGACCTTCACCTTGGTTCCCTTTTAGTGTGCTATTCAGTTAAGAAACTGTGTACCTTTGTATACCTACCTCCTTTCAGGCTTTCATGTTCTCACTAATGACGTGGTTGTGTTCGGTCCTTAACTTAGCTCTTGTAAGAGCTAGGTCTGGAATAGCTACTGTTAGGTTAACTTGAGAAACAAATTTATCTTTATAAAGTGTGTTTTCCTCCTCGATTAGCACAGGCATCGGAAATTCGGTTGCTTTTATACCTAAAGTTGGCAAGTCCGGAACAAGTTAAGCAAATACGGAATTACCTTTTTAAAACTTTGATGTAAGTTCCCGGATTCCGCGATTATAGAAAACGTCATAGTAATGTAGAACCTCGCGAATATGTTTAGCTTATGGCTATTTTTAACCGACTTCAAAAAACCAGTACATGAAAAGTAACTGCAAATCTATATAACATAAAAGAAGAAGTCCTGACTGACTGACTGGCTCATCAACGCACAGTCGAAACTACTGTAGCTAGTAGTTCATATAAATACTTAAATAGGTAGTATGTGTTTATGTTAGCATAATAAGTAAATTAAGAAATCTAGGAAAATTTAATAATATAATTAAATTGTGTCCGCCTCTATACAACTCAACATCGACGCTGACGGCAATGTTTAGGTATATAAGCATCCGAATTTCCGATGCCTGTTGGTGACAGATCAAATCAGCTTCTTTTTATGAAGTGTCAAAACGCTCAGAAATGCAGTTTAGTATGAAATACTGGCTTGTGACGTCATGCACAACATGATGCCTTATTTTTAGTTTGCGTCATTTTAAAATCATTAGCGGCACGATAATAAGTGTAATTGATTTTATTCCAGCAGTTTTGGAGACATAATTCGATGATTATAGCGTTTATCAATTTATTGTCACTGATTCGTCGTGACTTCGCCTGTCTCGCGTCATTGTCCGTTCACGCTATATTCAATGACAAGAAATAGGCGCTATTTGTCGCACGACAAATTAGGACGGCAGAAATAGTCGCACGTCACAGTAGTGCTAGATGTAATAGGCAAAAGTCATTTTCTTGATTTACCGGGGCGTTCTGAGCCAATCGTTTAGAACAGCGGTCGGCAATCTTTTAGCAGCCAAGGGCCACATAGTAGCTAATGAAATTGACGCGGGCCGCACTTTGTTAATAATTGGTAATTTTACACCATTCTGAATATAATATCGACCTTTACATACAAAATTGCCAGGGAGGCTCGCGGGCCGCTGCTTGCCGACCACTGGTTTAGAACCACCAGCAAAAGCTCCTGAGGCCTGAAAGATAAATATTTCCATTTATATTCAACTTGATTTGAGACTAAGATGCTGAGTAGAGAAATACATTTGTATTTTTCATAATTCTCGCTACAGGGTTTACGGGTCGAGGGTTGACAATCGGCCCGCGGATCTGCCTCGCAAATCCGGATAGCGCCGTTTGGCGCCCGCCCAATTCCTGGCCGACTAAGGGTGCTCGAGCGCGGAGGCCAAACTTATAAGATCTCATATTTACATGCCAAATTTACGAGATTTCATATTTACATGCCAAATTCGAGATTCCAAATATTCAGGCGGATGCAACGTGTATTTTATGAGAAAGGTGACAAAAATCCAAGGCGCAGAGTAACTACTATTAATGACGGGATATTTACCATGTATGTTTTGTTTTTATGAGTTCCCGATATTCATGCATGGTACATACATGGTAAATATCCCGTCGTTAATAGTAGTTATTATGTGAATAATCATGTTAGCTTAAAATCGAAAGAGCAGGTTAGGAAAGTTTTTTTTAATCACTTTTATTCAGAAGTCTACTCAATTTGAGAACTAATATTGCCGGTCACTAACATATAATGTAAATTTATTATAATAGGAATATCTCGGAAGCCAGGATTATTTTAAAAGTTACTTAGTCAGTGTCGTAATCAACGGGTTAAGCATACAATGTTTTAAATTTAATTTTATATATAACTTATAGATAAGTACGTTAAAAATGGCAGAGAATAGTGGTAGTTTCCGATTCCTCTAGGTACATCTGTTTCCTCATACAGAAAATGTACGATTTTGTAACATAAAAAGTATGGTGGGCAACCGCCCTTAATCTGCCAATGTCATATTTAGTATGCTTCCATTTCATATCGAGTCTGTACATAGTACTTACGTATACTTTGGTATAGATCTGTATAAATAGTAGTATATATGCAGTACGGACACTGCGGCAAAATACGCCAGCAACAATAGAGAAAGTTTCGGTATTGATAAACGTGATTATTGGAGGGTGATAACGATAACTGAGACGTGTTCGCGTATATACATAGCTATAATGTAGAAGTAAGTACCTATGTGTGACATGCTTACGTCAAATGGAAGCTTTACGGAAACTTTAGTGCATCTTTCAATAAATACAACGACAGGAGTTGATCATGGAACAGCTGATAGTTTAAAATAAAACCGTTTAATTTTGTCCGGAGTTTAAAATGCTTTTATTCTCTTCGACTGTATTTGTATTTTGACTAGAATCTAATCTAATAGTCGGATCGAACCCGGTTGTCAAAGTAAATATAATTCATGATCATCATCGTCAGCCTATATACGTACCACTGCTGGGTACGGACCTACTATGAGATAATCATGTAGTTATTTTTATTAAATTACTTTTAAACGCATTAAAAGCGCTTTTTCTAATAACCCCATTTTTTTACTTAAAAAAAAACCCGACCGCGGTGCACTTTGAAACTGCATAAAATCCGCCATTTTGTTTATTTTAATGAACTTCATACCCAGTGACACTCGCACTATCAAGACGAATCTAATTGATGTATCATTTATTAGAATCGGATGTGCCGTTGAGTAGTTACGAGCGGACACAGGAACGGACATACATACATACAGGTCAAACACATAACCCTCCTTTGGGCTTCGCCGCAGTCGGGTAAAAAAAGAGCAACGCGTTCCCTTCGGACGTCAGCCGCTAATAGCCCGTAATTGTATAATTGAGGGTATCCGCACTGCGCCGGATCAATTTATGAGGCCAATGATACCGAAAAAGTTTACACAACATTTGCTCCATGACGTCACAGCGACAGAAGTACCTAGTGCTTCCAATACCGATATTTTTATGACCTATACCGGGATGCCGGTATACAAATACAGGTCCCTTTAAAAATCACGTATCCAATTCCAATTTTTATCTAATACCTATTACCGATCCGGACTTCTAATCCCGGTATTCTTGGATTGGTCAATATCGGGATACCGGTATTTCTAAATACCGTAATTAGAAGCTTTAGTACCGACGTGAAAAACGACAAAATTCACTTTTCCTATTATTTCCCAAAAATTACGGATCCTTAAAAAGGTCACTGTGTAAAAAGTTTTAGGATAATTATCTCCCAGGGCGCTATTTTTAGAATCATGTCGGAGTTGGTAATTGTTCTTACTTAGAACTTTCCAGTTGAAGATAAGTTAATTAAGAAGGTAACTAACACGGCGTTACGTTACGTTACGACTTCGAAATCTGACGGCGCTATTTTTAAAGCTAATCGAGTTATTAATTTTTAAAAAAGGGGTGAATCTACGACAATTTTAATGGTTTTACAGAGACGGCAGCTGAAGTAAGTAGTGGAGAATAGCTACTAGTATCGCCATAGACAACACTTTTTACATACACAGTCACCAAAAAACACAAAACATCACTCACAAAATCCGAATCGCACTGCCTTACAGTAGCGTGGCGTCCAAAGAACTCGATTCCTATCGGCTTGCCTAATATCAGGCATCTGAGCACCTTATTCTACAGCTCTTAAGGAAAATGTACGCCAAATCTGCACCGGCTTGCCCAAGGATATCTTTTACGCCACGCCACTGTGTCTTACATAAATGCTGTATTATAAAATAAAAAGGGATTTGTTGGGATCGGTTCTCTCTAATGTCTACTTACTCTGGATATACCTGCCTACTAATCTTGTAAAGTGTAGATTCCATCAAAATCATAAATGTGAAAGAATGCCAAGTTCGTAAACGGTTTGGCTAATAATAGAAATGAGGTCTAACAGGTAACCAAATTCTATAAAACGTCCTTAGTTCACAGCTGCTGTCATGCATAAACGTTCTTAAATCTGCTGATTTTTCTTAATACTTTTTTTCTCCATATAAGATTAGATTAGATTTATTTATTTCACAATATAAAATACATTATAAATTACACATGTCAATTTACATGATTTTATATAATGATCGTCAAAACATTAATAATAATAATTTAACAAAGTTCCATAAAAATTAAAACATAAAACAGATCGTCAAAATCATTAATTAATTAATTATCACCGATAGCGGTTCGTCATCTTACATCCTAACGTAAAATATCACATGTCACCTATACTTTAATATAGGATTATGTGCCCAATTTTAATATGAAATAATCATTATATACAATGTCAATTTCAAAAGAAAAAAGAATAAACAGAAACGTATCTTCCGTAAGTATATTGAATACCTACTTACCTACAATTCCGCGGTTTTGCGAAGTTGGCTCACACACTGCCGAGAGTCTAGATTTTTCTAGAAACTTCTTTTCCACGTATAGCGTATCTTCCGTAGGTATATTTGAATACAATTACGCGGTGGCTATCCATTGTGCCGGTCCGGGGGCGTCCTCGCAAATCACCCCAATCTCGTGTCGTATCACGACCGCTGGCACCTACTATATACACGCCGTCCACTCGTTCGAGGCGAGTTTGTGGTAAGATTCTCGCTCGCTGCCGGTTGGTGAGTTTGTTGTGAATTCTGTATGAGATAATCTTACATCTGTATGAGATATTATTTGGGATACCGGTATTATCAATACTAAATATACCGGTATGGCAGCTCTAGTGGAGAGGGAGGGTGGGCCTTTTTTATTTAAATACTGCTGGAGAATTGTACGCAAACAAACACAGGTATAATATTAATATTAAAATGACTTGTTATCATTACTAACCGAGTCTATTTTTAGCGGAATCGCTAAGTAACATTTAACCATTAACTTAATATAGATTCTCGAAATGTAACGCCTCATTGAATGAATAAGGTACTTAAAAATCTCAAAACGTTTGGCGTTCAATAAAAAATACCCAAATCCATCCCGTTGATATTAAAAATACCACAGGTAAAAACACAAAGAATAGGCAAACTCATTCTCATTAATCATACAAACAAATATTTTTGTGGAGGACTCGTGTATAAAATAAGTAGCTAGATTACTAAGAGTTGATAGAGTACGACGTTACTTTGACATATCACACGCATTGTTTTGTGTCAGTCATGGTGATGGTGAACTGAAATTTGGAACGTCAAGGCACTACCAAAAAAGGAAGACAACCGCGTAATCGAAATTCGAAGAACGTCCATCTTTCTCGCTCTTGCAATATTCGAATGAAAGGAACGCAGATAACGAAATTTAGATTATCGACGTTTGCGGTAGACTTTCCGGAGTCTGGATTCGGAATTATTTTAAAATTTTCTCGATTGACACTGACACCTACTGACACGTATTCGTAATTAGATGAGAAAATGACTTCGCAAAGAGGTTATCTGTAATGTGCAGTGACAAATAATACGTAATGACATTTTAATACTATAACTGAAATAGAAATTTCGACCTTAATGCATCGTGAATGCTTAACAACATTTCAATGAAATGGGTAGGAAATTAAATTCCTTGACTGTACATGAAACAGAGTAAATGCCAAAGCATGCAAAGTTAATGCCATGCAGTGTAAAGGATTATCTGTCCGTATCATCTTTATGCATGAATAAACACAGAACTATTAATGCTAGACTACCGAGAAAAGGCTCCCGTCCTGATTAAGCTCGTTTATGCCAGCTTCCGCGAATAGCCATCACGAGTATCACGTCAGTTTTATTACTGTTATTTACTTAAGTATCAGGTGACAAATCTAACGTGCCTTCTAATTGTAACTCCTATCCTATCCTGCAATAGTAATACCAAGGACCATTAAAACAAGAGGACTGTCATTCTCCATACTTTGGATTGTAACCCGACCGCTAGGGGATTTCCGGGCAAAAACTAGATGGCGCTAAAAAACTAAACATTTAACGATGTTACAATTGAACAAAGAAACATAGTATAGTAACAATTAGTTCGTAAACAGCTAATAATAAATAAATTCTAACATTTAAATACTGTGTCACGTTTGCAAAGTTGAATAATTGTAAATAATATAATTCTTTTACCAAGCTTATACATAGATGGCGTTGTAAATTCGGGGAACAGCTTTTTGTATGGAGAATGACAGTCCTCTTGTTTTAATGGTCCTTGGTAATACTTACTAACGGCCTTTGTATCTTCCTTCTATAAATCCTAGAACACAACGGTCGTAATTTTTAACCAAGCTCGACAGATCACTATAAAAAACTGTGTAATAAATTAATAGCAATATTAAGGAATAGTGAGATACGGTAGTAGCACCGAGGCTGACCGCGGGTAGCAGTCGTATTGTCCTGCGCCCGCGGCGCGCGCTCGGTGCTCCTCAGGGCTACCACGTATTTTAAGCAAATCCGGGCGATCGCAGCTCACACGATCAGACTATTCTAGACCTGAAATACTCCGATCTGCCTCAAGCGGGGCTTGTCAATTTAGTGCCTATCACTTTTACCAAGTCATTTAAAACACGAGATGCGCGCGCGCAATGGGTCACTGGCAAACTTGATATATTTTTCAAATACCTACTGCATTTTTTCATTTCATGTATCACGTTTCAGTACCAGCTTAATCACTTGATTCTAGGTAGCCATTGTAATTCATGGTTGTGCATTTTTTGAGTTTTGAAGCATTTACAACCCTCTGTTGTCATAGCTTCGTAGAAAAACACTAGAAATTAAAGAATGTGTCTTAATAAAATCAAAACCACAACATCTAATTCTACAAAAGTGGCCTTTTGTAGAATTAGATGTTGTGGGGCCATCTAATTCTACAAAAGGCCACAATTTTACAATCTTAAATCTACCAGTGTTTCAGAAAATATGACAAATTATACCTACATTCTATTAGTGTAAGATTTAATTTTCGATGTGTTGGTTCTACAGATATTATACTATTATAATTCTCGCAATAAAAACTTTGACTTTACAATAAAGTGTCAGCCCTTGCGCCGGCGCCGGGCGGTAGCTCTTGCGGAATTGTCCTCTCGCCAGACTATTTCCTGGTTCAGATTTGTAGGATGTCTGCTAACCCTCTTCTTTGTTTTTTGATTTGCGCGAGGGAGATTCCTGATAGCGGACCTAGTATGCGCTCCAGTTAAAATGGTCCTTTTAATGGTTTTATCCACTCAAGATGTTCTAACGACCTGGTTAAGGTCTCCGCCGACAGCCGCTGGTGGCAAAAAGACTTATGTACAATAGTGGATGTGCCCGGATTTAAATTATGATGATGATGGTAACTTAGTTATCTACTATAAAATAAGGATATTTTCTAATGTAGTTGTAGCGTCTCAACCGCTTTCAGTTTCCTAGTTTCATTATTAACCTGTGGGTTCGGATTACAATGTTCAGTTGTTCAGACAATAATTGAAAATCGAAACGTAAAGGGATGGTTTATAAATTATAATCCTTAATGATGTGTTCGGAAACCGTAAGAATGACCTCCATTGCACCGCCATGGTCGACTAGATTTCAATTCATGACCGATTAGATTTTCATAATAGCATCGATTTCGATGTTATTATGATTTTTCATACATTATAATAACACTGGCACAGTTAACACCATCGATTTCGATGTTATTATGATTTTTCATACATTATAATAATACTGGCACAGTTAACACGGATTACTATTATGTTGCATAATCTTTTTTGGTCGAATCATCATTTGGCATAATGCATTTTATTCTGAAACTTTAAACTTTTCGGGATTGTTATAAAACAAACCTAACCTAACCTAACCTATTTAACAGGATAATGCCTTAAAGAGTCCTGAAAATTCTACAGTTTCAGAATAAAATGCATTATGCCAAATGATGAATTCTGCCAAATGATGATTCTACCAAAAAAGATTCTGCAACATGAGGTGCACCCGGATTTATGATATGGGTGTAAATAAAAGTAACATTATTGAATAAAACTACCTCACACCGATGATGATGTTTAAATTTCTACCTAATAGGCAGAAATATACTGTTAACCGTTTCCCCGCAACAAACTTCAAGATGCCCATAACCATTACCTCGTGCAAATGTCGGTCTGACCCCAATCGCCCCGTTTTACCTAACACGGGCTTCATTTGCACTCAGGAGTGGCTGTAAATGGATGAGTTGATAAGATGTGTAATGTTTAGTTTGTCGCAAAGGGTCAATTAGTGTTACTACATACACGATGGTCACTAGAAACTAACTCCAGTAGCTTTCTAGGTGGAAAATTAAAGAAGCTATATACACGGTGGGAAATGTGGGAATGAGTAACCCGACAAACTTTAACAATAGACTGTTATAACTATTGGGACTAAAAAAAGTTGTAATGATGAATAGTCGAAAAACTAACTTACTTTCTAAGATATTCATCATTTTTAAAATGAATACTTCGAAGTGTTAAGCCCTAATTAGCGTGACTAAGATCCTTTTACTACATTTCTTTATTCCGCTAGCTAAACAGCAATTAAACCTTGCATAGCATTTGATGGTAAGGAAATATGAGGCCAAAACAATTTCCTTTTGTTTCCATTTCAACTTTTTTTTTCTTTATGATATATTTTCAGCAATGATATGTTTACAAAGAGGGGCTGAATTTACTTATTTATTTTGTCCAAAAAAATTTGTAATATAAAAAAACAGAATTCGACCTATGTTGATATAACATTTTTTACTTGTAATGATATTAGGAATACGTGGTTAAAGTGTGTCGGGTTAATTGTTTCCCACCGTGTATCAAAGCACAAAAGCGTGTGTAGTCAGAACGTAGGGCATATTTTGTCTTACATCTTCCGTCATTATACCTACTTGTAATATAAATTACGCCAAATCTGCACCGGCTTGCCCAAGAATGTCTTTTACGCCACGAGGCCACTGCTACCTTGTCAGTATGGTTGTCAGTATAGTTATCGTCAGGGTAAGGATTATAATCATAAATGATAATTTTACCCCGAAAAAAATTATCTTATCGAGGCAAAATTATCATTGACACTTTTACTGGTCAAAAGAAGTAATTATATTTACCCAGTGTCGCACATTTTTAAAGTCTAACTTCGTTATTGTAATTTTCCTTTAATTTAATTAATTTTGTATTTTGATTCAGTAATTTATTTAATAATTTACTAGCAATTTCATTTAATTTAACATGTAATAATTTAATTCTTATATCGGTTTTTTACCTGAAATAAATCTTTTTTTACTCTTATGATATTACCTCGTGTATTGAGAATTAAATGAATAACGGCTGGGTTACTATGTATTTAAGTATAAGTTTTGCTCGGTCGTCAGAGACGCGATGAACAGGCACCGATGGAGTCAGATCATAAAAACTAGGTGTAGACCAATCACATCCCCCGATGACCACGATCCTCAGTCATGAGGGACCGACCAGAGAGAGAGAGAACTATGTATTTATGCTGCATAGTAAGCTTGCTAGCAATAGACTTGAATTCCCAGCCCCGTCTATCGAGCACAACTGACATACTAACAAAGTAACTGACCTCACTTTCATCTTCCAAATGAGCAATTGTATTATGCATTTCTATAAGCACACAATTATAATAAATTCCCCGCTAACAATATTCCCATAGCCGTCAACCACTCACATTGTTTATTCCAAAGCTGTTTCGCATAATATTCTATGGAGGTATACACCCCGCATGCATTATTCTCGGCGCGACCCTAAAGGAAATCCCTAGAAAAATACTTGCATAAATAAAATTCCATTTCATTCTTGCTGAATAGGTTAGTAACCTTCCCTTGTCGAGGTTTGTTTTTCTGGGTTTTGTAAATGTTTTAGACACTTACGGTAATTTTAACATTTGGTTTAGGAATCTATATCAACAGATATGGTGGGCTAGGGACGCGCAAAATTTCCAGTGTCGCCTTGCCAGCCTTCCTATCATCCGTTCACGGCACGTCCGTCCTCGTAGGAAAAATCCTCAGGGCATGTCCCTTAAACTACGAGACGGCGGGTCTGGACGATGCTAGGAGGGCGTGGCAAATTGCCTGTCCGAGCCTAAACCTTCCCGAAAATTTAAAAATACAACGGAGCTGGGACGACCCTTTAGCAAAATTAAGTTACAAAAATGCCCTAAACTGTAGCTCCGGACATACGCGGGCGCGGCTACTAGCAACTGCAGAATGGGAAGCCGGCCAGTGGCTGCACGCCTATCCGTCCACCGCCACAGGTACATTCCTGGATGCAGACACCCTCAGGCTTGCCGTAAGTACACGCCTAGGCGTCAAGGTCTGCAGTCCACACAAATGCCCTTGTGGCACATCTGTCGACGAGCTGGGACACCACGGGTTATCATGCCAACTGAGCGCCGGTCGCTTCTCCAGACACGCCACCCTGAACGACATCATCCGCCGGGCCCTCGCCACCGCTAACGTGCCCGCAATCCTGGAACCTAATGGGATCTCCAGAGATGATGGCAAGAGGCCCGACGGGATGTCCCTGGTTCCGTGGACGATGGGTCGAGTGCTGGTGTGGGACGCGACATGCGCCGATACACTAGCGCCTTCACATCTACCACGGACCTCTTTCAGGGTAGGGGCGGCGGCAGAGGCGGCCGAATCACGCAAAAAACTCAAATACCAGGGTCTCGGCTCCCAATACCACTTCGTGCCTTTCGGCGTCGAGACCCTGGGCCCGTGGGGTCCTTGCGCTAAGCTCCTATTTAAGGACATTTCAAAACGGCTCAGCGCATTAGTATTGCCATACAGCGAGGAAATGCTGCCAGCATCTTTGGCACCATGCCACGGGGGCCCTTTTTGGATATAATTTAATAGGTAGTTTAGTTTTAGGTTTAGTATAATTATTTTAGCTTAGGATAATTTATTGTTTTTGTTATTTATTGTTTGTTAAATAAAGTTTTTGAACTTTGTCATAACCTCATTTGTCATAAAGTCATATTGTATTAAACTGCTTGTCTATTTCGTTCATATTTGCACAATAACAAAGGACGTGATAGTAATTATTACTTATATGTACTCGTATTTTTATTTAGTGACAATAATCTGACAACATTTTCATAGAGTGCTACCACGATAACTCTGCAGTGGAGTGCAGACAAAATTCTACGAAAATGTGACTTTTGAATGGACGTGTTGCCTTGTACCCCACTACAGATCTATCGTAGTCGCACACTAGAACCGAACATACGAGTATATTTAATGTGACTACTCGTACTGTGTTATGCTTTAAGTACTTTTTACACTTTGATCAACAAGTTACGTACCTAATATTGATTTAAACTTTCACGATTTTCACTCATTATTATAACAAAACGGGACTTAATCGCGAGGTAATATCATGTTTTTACGCGATTAAGTCCCGTTTTGTTATAATAATAAGTGGAAAGTAAATTTTTGGTCAGCCGTTATTAAAATTGATCCGCAAAAAAAAATAAGCAGTTAAATCATTTGGGCAGCATACAAAGATTTGGCTGGCAATAAATAAAATCGGGCGGCAACTCTTGTTCAGCAAACAGTTTAAAAACGGTTAACATTTTAACCAATATTAATCTGCTTTTTTAATCATTTCGCTGCCTAATAAACAGTCGAGCTGCAAAATAATTACTTGGGTAGCAAGATTTTACAATTGGTCAGCAGAGAGTTTAATTGAGATATACAGGGTGTCACTGTGATATATACTGGGTGTCACTGTGTTATATACAGGGTGTCACTGTGATAGATACAGGATGTCACTGTGATATATACAGGGTGTCACTGTGTTATATACAGGGTGTCACTGTAATGTATACAGGGTGTCACTGTGATAGATACAGGTTGTCACTGTGTTATATACAGGGTGTCACTGTGTTATATACAGGGTGTCACTGTAATGTATACAGGATGTTACTGTGATATATACAGAATGTCATTGTGATATATACAGGGTGCCATTGTGTTATATACAGGGTGTCACTGTGATAGATACAGGATGTCACTGTCAGCAGAGAAAACATGTCTGTAAGCAGTTTAATTGAGATATACAGGGTGTCACTGTGATATATACAGGGTGTCACTGTGTTATATACAGGGTGTCACTGTGATAGATACAGGATGTCACTGTGATATATACAGGGTGTCACTGTGTTATATACAGGGTGTCACTGTAATGTATACAGGGTGTCACTCTAAAAACGAAACAGCTCCCAAAAGTAGGTAGGTTAGGGTAATTTTTTTTTTGATGACCCTAAAACGAAACGGCTCCCAAAAATAGGTAGGTTAGGGTTATTTTTTTTGATGACCCTAAAAACGAAACGGCTCCCAAAATAGGTAGGTTAGGGTTATTTTTTTTTATGACCCTAAAAACGAAACGGCTCCCAAAAATAGGTAGGTTAGGGTTATTTTTTTTGCTGACCCTAAAAACGAAACGATACACGTTGTGAATAAATAATATAACTTGTAAACATTATGAGATGTATTAAAAATCGAAATACCAATTTTATATGAGCCCATCACAGTGACACCCTGTATACATTACAGTGACACCCTGTATGTAACACAGTGACACTATGTATATATCACAGTGACACCCTGTATATATCACAGTGACATCTTGTATCTATCACAGTGACACCCTGTATATATCACAGTATCACTCTGTATCTATCACAGTGACACCCTGTATATATCACAGTTACATCCTGTATCTATCACAGTTACACCCTGTATATAACACAGTGACACCCTGTATATATCACAGTGACACCCTGTATATATCACAGTGACACCTGCTACTTGACAGCTGACAATTACCGAATGACAAAATGCGCACACGATTGGCGGCAGAATAGTTGCGCCCAGTTAGGTTTTATTGCCCCCTTTTTTTTGATGAACAAAATGAAATATTTTGCTTACCTACTGATTGCTTACCAAAATTTGATTAACCGTAGATCGCTTAATGCAGCTCAAATATTTAATTTGCTGACCAAAATAATTTAGAGCAGATCAGTATATCATTAATTGCAGCCTGATTTATAAATGTTTGCTTACCATAAGTTGCTTACCAACTAGCTATTTTGGCTGACCAAATACATATTTCTGCTGACCAAAATATGAATATTTTGCTGATCGATTAAATGATACCCATAATAAGTTACGTACCTTAATTTTAGTAGTTCGACATATTCTCTCACACTTACTAAATAACAAAATAGTTACTACGCCAACCGTCAATACGCTGCCAGATACGAGTACTCGTACTATATCTAATTAAAAAGAAAGTTCATGTTCAGTGGTCGGCACTATCGGTGCAAAACTTCAACAAAACTTGCCAAGTGGACATAATAGAGTGCTTACAGCCATAAAATATAATATCTTTATACTAGAGATGGGCTGACTAGTCGGGAACGCCGACTATTCGGCATCACTTGTAGTCGGCCGATTAGACGGCGACTAGTCGGCAAAAAAATGCCGAATATTCGGCACTATTGCCTAGCGGAGAATATAGGAGACAGAAGAAATTAAACCATATTTTTCTTGATTATTCTATACTTTTACGTACTTTACTCAAATACAAAAAAAATAATCAACTTAATTAAGTTTTTTAAAGGTGCAACAATTAAGTAAAATGTAATATTTTAATTTTAATATTTAAACTTTTGTGGCACATCACACTTGGTAAATAGAGTTACAGTTTCCGATTGTACCCGTACATAGCTAATAACTATGATCGGCCATGCCGACTAGTCGGCCGATTAATCGGCAAATTGAGAACTAATTAGTCGGCTGACTAGCTAGTCGGCAAAATCCGTAGTCGGCCCAGCGCTACTTTATGCTTAAGTATTGGAAATCCGAGATTTCGGTATAGAGTTAAATTTAACACTGATCTGCCAATAATATTCTTATTTGGATGATTGTAAGTTATCCTTTATGTCAGCTTTACAAAGTTTTGTTAAAGTTTTGCACCGATAGTGCCGGTCACTGGTCATGTTAGACGCTTAGAAATATAAACAATGGCATTACGTATTGATTAATTTAATATTCGCTTGCTTTCAACAACAATACAACACGTCGAGAGTATTCTCAACTGTGTGTAAACATTTATTGGTAGTAGAGCATAAAAGTCAATTAAACAATTGAAAAACTGTCCTCATATCGGGACCCTGTACGCAATTACGTAAAGTAATTAATTGGAGGTCCAGTGGCCCTTATTGCTTCACAGGCGTTATTACTTTAGATCATAATGTTATTTCGTAAATGCTGAAGTTAGTAGTAAAAATTGTGTAAAATTGTCACCGAAGTACCAGATGTGACATATTGTGACGTCCCATTTTATACTCTTGTCTTTTGTGGTTTATATCCATTAATTAGAAGTTATTTACACGTGAATTTATCGTTAAGTGTTCTAATGCGAAAATATGCTCACTATACACCTATATGCACCGACTAGCGAAGTCGATGACGCTATATTCACGAGTATTTTTTTTTTGCCTTTTCACAGTAGGTATCAATAATATGATAGTTTTACCCCAGATACCTTGAAATGTTCACCCCAAATGAGGAGTGTTTTTTCAAAAGGGCTTATTTTTGTATGGTTTTCATAGAGAAATAAGCCCTTTTGAAAAGATACCCTCAAATGATACCTAGTTATGAACTGTCAACATCATAAATACGGATGAAGTGACAAAAAATTCTAAAATGACAATGTCAGGGGCGTAAGAGTGCACAGATATTTTGTCACCTTGGTAACGTATTTATGATGTTGACTGTAGATACTCCATTTTGAGGTGTACAATACTACTTGTAGTAATGAAAGGCATCTAGTATAGACAGGATCAAAGTCCTCACAGCAGAAGTAATTCGTCGTACTTGATGTTCTTTTGTTTGACGTAGGAACGCCAGGCCGTGGCGTGTAAATAGCTAATCATATGGACGCCGCGGGCTCGGAGATGGAATGTCCAGAGCGCGTGACATCGCATTGTCAAAGATTATGACACGCTGGAAGGTCCTCGCGAAGTAGCGCGAATTCATCGATACCTCCTGACGTGCGGCGTGGCGGGAAGTTTAATATTTTTTCCGTTTTGGGCCAAAGTTACCCCTAGGGCTAGTTACGGTATGTAAAAAAAAGTAAAAAGTATTTATTAGCTCCACCACAAAGTTTACAGTAGGCATCAGCCTACTGAGCATCAGCTCAGTGCCGTAAATAGGGCGGTGCCACCGGTGCCCAGGCACAGGGAGTAGACTCTGGGGGGCGTAAGAATGGCCAGACTAGGCAGGACCCTAGGGTCCCTATAATATCTAAAAAAACAAGGGCGTAGTTATAGAAGCTCGCACAGGGCGCAGAAAAGGTTATTTATGGCACTGATGATGCTATGCTTTGTCACGCGATAAATAAATGATAAAGCATCCGTCACTCTCACACACTATTTGTCAAAACGTGACGGATGCTTTATCATTTATTTATCGCGCGACAAAACGTAGCATCATACGCCTATGTACAGTTTTTGCGATAGAAGTGATAGAATATAATGACATTAAGACTAGGTACAGAACTTGTGCGGTGGAGGCTGGTGCCTGAACTAGGGGGAACCTGTATGTCAGGTCACCAGGTCTCCAATACTCAGATATCTATAGCAACATTTTAGGAAGCAAAAACACTGTTTCAAACATTAACTAACTACGAGTATATGATCAGTTCCAGTTTACACTAGATCTTTGCGGGTCAGTCACATGCGCTCGATGGCTCCCCGCGGCTGTATCGGTTATTACCTGAACCTAAACCTCCACAATTACCATTCCCTTGAGGAAAATAGCTTCCTTGGGCATTTTTGTGGCATCAGTCTGCATCGCAATAATAACAGGAAAAATGTAGGTATACACGTACAAGTTAATTGAGAGTACGAGGATGCCTGAGGTGCAGGAAGGCAATGGTTTTTTTCTCAAATATGCAATGAAATATTGGCATGACGTTGCCTTTTAATAGGCCGTAAAGTGCCTCGTTTCCGGTGCGGCTAGACGAGAGAACTTTAATGGAATTTCATTGCCGGCAATTGAATTTCTATTCGACATTTCTTTCTGACACAGCATGACGGTGGCGTTCACCTATTAAAAAAACAATAAAACGATGTATGCTATTATTTTTAACCGACTTCCAAAAGAAGGACGGTTCTCAATTCGTCTGTATGTTTTTTTTTATTTTTTTTTTTGTGTGTTTGTTCACCGATTATGTAGTTATATTTATATAAAATGGACATGAACATAACAAACAAGTAACACCACATTATAAACAATTTCCAATAATTTCAAATTGCAAATTTAAGTACACAATGAAATATTTTACATGTGTATCTAAATATTCGCGGTAAAAAATTGCACAGAAACAGTTTTTGGAACGGAAATTGAAAATTTTCATTCTGTAATTCTATTTTTGTCTACTTTACTTTTAGTGTGTGTAGAAAAGAAAGTTTGATTTATTTGAGCGTTTTTAATTTACTTCATTGCATATTTGAGAAAAGCACTAGACATACCTAGGCGTGAAAAGGGGTTGCCAGCCTCGTAACTATTTATATGTATACGTACTCGGCCGGCAACCTCTTACTTCCCGGCCTCTGCAGTAATGTATTATTTTTAGAACCTGACTTGATCTTTGAGTATTACTCTTTAATAGGAATCCTGACGAAGTGGGCTTACAAACCTGTAAGCAGGTTTGCTGGCCGCGACCACCGTGACTTTTCGCTGATCGCTCAAAGTGAGCGACGAACCAGCGCGGTTGGTTGAAACGATTCAAACTTCCCTTTTGTAGAGTATGTGATCGAGCTAATGGGAGTTTTAGTTGTCGGTTAGAGCTAAGTTATATCATCCACACCCTATTTTATGTAGTAATTTTTGTAAATACAACTTAAAAGTTCAAAGAGAAATGGAATGAGCGATCATTCCTGAGTTCATTAAGTTACTTTTAACACATTTTTAACCTCTCCAGCGATATGTCTATGTTTCGCGAAAGTATGAATACTAATGCATATTCACTACAAACAAATTTCGTGTGCGAAATACGATACTTACATGTCGTTTCACATATCATGTGAATGTGAGATGAGAAAAATCGAAACATAGGTTTTGTCGAATAACTTTCTTAATTTTCCCCTTGTAAGAGGCGGGTATGTAAGGGCTATAAAAGTATTTCCGACCGCTATTATTCCTGTCACGTTCATACGACAAAAGAGTCATTGTGTTGAAATTCCATCATCCAACAATGAAGCTCGAAATAGATAGGTTAGGGTCTCCCTACATCTATCGACGCGGCATTGATCCAAGTCCAAGCCGGTCAGAAAAAGTAGGTAGTTCGGTTCGGCACGCGCGGCCGATTGGTACCAGCGGTGATGACGTCTTTTTCCCTGTTATTACGTGAACACTGAACATTAGTGTTGGGCACAAAGTAATTGAATAATTGTAATTATCAATTACAGGGAAAAGTAATTTAAATACACAATAATAACAATTTTATTTTATTACAATATTTATTACAATTACGTTTAATAAAGCATAGGTTCATAATAAAAAAAAATTGTGTTGACAATTTATTTATTTTTATTTTACGCCTTCAAGGTTGACTCTCTGTTAAATATAGCCAAGTTTAGGTATAATAATAGGGCATACCAATAATAAATCTGAAGTTCATACTTCATTAGTTAGCTAAGATATCGGTATCGGTATCGCCGATAATTTACTACAAATATCGGTATCGGTATCGTATCGGCAAAATTGTATATCGTTACATCCCTACAATTAATGTAATTGAAATTACACTTAATTCAATTAATTGTGTTTGAATTAATTGTAATTTAATTTGTAATTGAATTAATTGTAATTTAATTTGTAATTATATTCCAAAAACTAATTAATTACGCCCAACACTGGTTAATATACAGTTTCTTTAACCGACTTAAACAGATTCCACGTCGATAATGTGTGAACACCTTTATAGACGCCTTCTCGGTAAATCGAATGAATGACGTCAAAATCTGCTTTAGTGCGTCAATCTCGCAGGTAATCTAGAATTAGAACAATTTACGACATTTGGATTTAGGGCAAATACATACACTTAACGTCAATGCTTATTATTTTGGCTTAATTGGCTCGACTCAATGTGAAATCCCCATCGCCGTTTTATTTTGATTCTGTAGACTTTCCACGACGTCTTGTTTTAATAAATGTTCATTAGGTCAGGTAAGGATTGTTATACGAGATTTGTATTATTACCCCTTAAAAAGGTATTATAAGCTTATAAGAAACTGCTCAAAGTAAAACGGCTTAACATTCATGCGTACTACCCCTAAGAAAACTTCGTTTTACCCCTGGGTAATTACCCTCAGGTTCGGAACCACTGTTTTATAACAATGTCGCAAAGTTATGGATTCTCTTCATAAAAATCTTTATAAAAACAAAAATTATAGTTACATTACACATAATTCTCTTCCTTTAGGGAGCGTTCAATATTGTGATTCATGGATTTGATATCTTCTTCAGGTAAATAAGACTTGATACGAAGCAACAATGATTTTATTTTACATCAGTAAACTGAAGCCAAAATCCTCATGTTCGTAACAGCGTAGAGAAAATTCCTCTTCAATGAATGTAACCAATCAGCGAACAATACGGCTCCGGGGAACCACGTTCTCCGCACGTACTCCGGTCTATTGGAGTATAAACGCAATTCCGACAAATTCTTACGTAATTACACATGCTCGGGTGAAATGGGAATAAGGACGAACTGGTTAAAATTTTGACGTTTCTTATTTTAATGAACCCTTTTATTACATCCTCATATTTTCACGTCTTTCTACGTACGACATTTTCCAATGACGGTGTCACAGACGACACGCTGCGACAGTTGACGCCGGCGCGTCGACGACAGACGGTGACAATCAACAACACGCGTCGTTCGCTCAACGACGCGTCAACGGCAGCCTGTCGCTGTCGTGACGTTGATGGGTCGTTGACTGCCAACGCGTGTCGTTTTTTTTTACTACCATCCACTCCCTAATTGTAATTGTTCAGCTTGTTGTTGACTGTTGACAACAAGTTACGAAACTTATAATTTTACATCAGTACGTCTAGCATAACTGTCGACGACATCGTTTCTCGCGCGACAGAGCATGACCTGTCACTGTCACACTATATTCAGTGGAAAGAGATAGGTAGCATATGTCGCGCGACAAAGAGTCACGTGTCACAGTTATGCTAGAGATACTGTTCCTGTTTCGAAATACATTTGCGAAAGAAAGAAAGAAAAGTGGTTTGTGGTTGGATTTCAAAGCGTGTAGCTGTATAGTATAATGAATATCTTGTTTAGCGTTAAATTTAAACTTTACTTTCGATACAGTAAAGTTGTTTTAGCAATTATGTAATGGAAAAGTTAAGACCTGTAAATAGAGGTATTATTAGAATTTTCCGATATTTCTCTGTGGAACTTTCAGTATGGTTATTAATGCTTATTAATTTCGGTTGATTGCATATAATGATCAGTATATTTTGACACAATGGGACGGTGAATACGTATTTATTTGAAGCAAATGTAGCATGTCTCTTTCCTTATATGTAAATTTTCTTTAACATAATGTGCATAAAAGACTGTTTTTTTCCTTGATTTTCTTTAAACACGCACGTTTTAATCATCAACAAGTTTATATAAACTCATATGAGTCCACGTGACCTTTATCTGATTAACAAACGCAATGGTAACTCTGCTGTATATACTTGTACATATAGTATACCCTAAACTACAAAACTAAGATATGTGGAGGTGCCGTATAGTCTCAGATGTGCAAGTTCCCTACTTACTAACTGGGATACTTTGTCTCCCATAAAGTTATAAGTCATACTGTATTGTGAGTCATAATTATCATACAGTATTTGTTTTTCTAAAACGGTAATACTTATTTTCAATGTTAAAATTTATCAAAAAATAAATCAAAAACGCGGCACCGATTATTCGGTGATCAGCGCTTTTTTAATTATATCTATTGTACGAAGTAAAAGTACGTTAAGGCGAAATACGGGTGTGTTGTAATTAGGCACTTCGCAATAAGCGGTGTCAGTTCTTTCAACAGGACAGGGCTCAGTAGGGTCATTTACAACTGCACCGTCAATATTGTCTATAATATAAATGTATACTAAGTGTTCAATCACACTGATAAAAACAATCCTTACAAGATCAGCAGTCTGAGAGCTTCGACTCAAAAAAACAAAATTTACGTGCAATTGGGCCTAGGTCAGCGCCATCTATTAGCGTCATTTAAAACTATTTTTTTGCCTTTTTGAGAGTTTCATGTCATTTCGCGCAAACAAAACGTATTAAGCCAAACAAACAGTAACCCTCTTTTAGTTTCTATGGACCGACCGACTCGGATCACCTTAAATTATATTAGCCACGGCATTGACGGGAGGTTGTGAATTGCCCCGCAGGTCCGGACATTCGATCAATCTCAGTTACGCAAGCCGGACCACACACGTACATGTTAACATGATGATGTTGCTACTTGACGCCGTTAAAGTTGCCCTTCTCTGCCACTCACTGATGTATGTCGTAGTCGCCCGACTACTACAATCGGTATTTTGCAAAAACCCCGAAATAGCCAAATATTTTGAATTTGTTTTATGTTTTTTATGTAGGGCACAGTAATGTATTTAAGTAGTGTCTTCGTATTATTAGATTGTCCGATTAAAAAATGAAATAATAAACCATAGAACGGAAAGAATTCCGATATTTTTGTATGGAGAAAATACCGGTATCCGAACCCTGGTTGCAGTGGCCATGATTACCGCGTTTATAGCTGCATAATATCGGTTACTTTCGTACTCGGGTGCCAGTTTGTCGGAAATACACTCACGGACAATGAATTCGGGTCATTTAATATATAATTGTTCATAGAAAATGGCCCGAATTCATTGTCCGTGAATGTAGTATCCGCTGATGAACGTAGGTACTGGCAGTTATTAAAAGATGCTCCACGGAATGGGTTTGCATCTTAGCCCCCATGATGAGAATGCCATCTTCTACTTTTGAGGTTGGGTTATATGGTTTCCGCTTAGGTACCATTAGGTGGCCTGCATGCTTGTTGGTCATTCAGTGGTAAAAATCCAAATATTTCAAACAAACTAACAAATATGTAAGCAGTAGTAGATAGTGAAAGTGCAACATCGTTTTCATTTCACCTTAATTAAATGACTAATCTGGTTCAAGCTCATTAAAACACTTTTACTATTTTATGTATAAGAGAAACATTCCTAAGTTCTTCAAACATTCATAGGCACACATATGTAGTTCAATCAAATATTTCCATAACAAATGCTTATTTAAGTAAAAACAACTAACCAAATACAAACCAGATATCCACAACGCAGGTTTCGTCAAAATTCATGGGCATGGTGGCAAATATTCGCAACAAGCTTTGTCAAAATAAAAAAGAAATCCGCAACAGGCTTCGTCAAATAATAGAAAAAGAAACCACAAAACATACAAAAATAATTAAATCCCGGCTCGATACTCACCTGGTCCAAAAGAACCAGACCGGGGATCACAGCCCCTATCCCTCAAACGACCCCCTATGTCCTTTATTCAATTCTCCTTTATTTAATTCCTAAGTTATAATTAAACGTAAAAACTAGATTAAACTCATAGTCATTGTCTTTTTATACGACTTAAAATTAAATGCCTCGCCTTCAATGCCCCGGGACGAGTTATCACGGCTAGCCCAAATCAGAACCTAGCAACTCAACAACTCAACTCAACTCAACAACTCAACTTTATTGCAAACAAGTCTCTTAACTGTTTAATACCCATTGAGTAATTTCTCACCCAATGACCGTTAAATGTCTAAAAATCTGTCATACGCTAGGTTTTGATAGGGTACCTACAGCCGATTACGTAAAATACTGTTTATTGATTGACTCAAAACAGTGCAACAGCACTAATGGTGACATGCCATAAATATATTGTAATACAAGTGCAATGTATTTACCTTGAAAAGGAGAAACCGTAAAAACTTACCATGAAAAACTCCGCATTGTTACATGAACGATAAAAAATATTGACCAACGCAGAAAGTATTTAAAATCTACACCAATTATTTCATTTGTAACCTAATCGTAGCCACAGAAAGTTAATAATAGAAATAATCTTTAAGTAAATCTTTGCTGCCAATCCTTTTATAAGATTTTAGTTTTTAAAAGTACAATGAACGAATTACGTGACAATAGGCTGCTTGTAAAACAGGCCAGAAAACACGCGAAGACAATAACTCAGTTAATTTCCATTATGGATTCTGAAAACTGGAGGCAACGAGCGTGAAAATAAACCGGTCTTCAATCGGGGAATTAGCTATTGAACGAACAATGGACTCCAGTCATCAAGTAAGTTTTCACCTTCTGTGACCAATTGTCACTTGTCAGTATAATGATGTCGACAAAAATCGTGAAAATTCGAAGCTTAATATTAATAAATGACGAAAATAGGTATATGTGGTTGTGAAAGTTTGAGAACTATCTTGCACATTACCCAATATTTGGATATATAGGTAATATAGATAATGGATCAATATCTATCTAATTGCTTACTAGGTACTTCAAGATGTATATTAAAAAAACACATTTTTATTTAAAAAAGAACTTGACTGCGGTGCAAAAAATACCGTTCATTAAAGTTCATAAATCGGCCATTTTGATTTTTACGTACCCAGTGGCACTCGCACCATCGAGACGAATCTAATGATGTATCATTTATCGAAATCGGGTGCGCCGGTCATTGAGTAGTTAGGAGCGGACATGGGAATGGACATACATAAATTGTTGTTGTGTAAAATTTTATTTTATTAATAAATGAACTGAACTGAACTGAACATAGCGGGACCGCGATCTACTGGCAGTTCCCAAAGCGCGTACTGTGTCATACAGGCATTCACCTCTTGTTCGCGCATTACAATATGTGAACGCGCTTCTCGCATCAGCACCCGAATGCGATATTTTTGCAAGTAGCTGGAGGACGGTATGTGATGAATGTATGAAGTTATGTGAGGCGATGGATGATCGCCCATCTTCTGTTAATTGTTAATAATTGTGATTTTTATTACTTGTTGTGCTACATGTTATAGTTAGTCCTTTTTATATGTGTTGTCTGAATTCCACAGTGCCTTGGTGTATACTGTTATACTGTGTAATTATGTAAATAAAATAAATAAATAAAAATAAATAAATAAATAGTACATACATACATACGTACACGTCAAACACATAACCCTCCTTTTGGGCTTCGCCACAGTCGGGTAACAAGGGGTATTTTCCGCCGAAGCAATGCTACACGAAAAAGGTGTCAATATTTCCAAATTTTAAACCACAGCCGATAACTAAACCTTGAAGCGATTTTGAATCCCCTTAGGCCCAGAACTCGTATAATCGTATCGGCTCGCTTTAGACTCAGCTTCAATCGGCGCAAAGCCTCAAACGTGAATAGAACAACTACAGACACAAAAAGCAGTAAGTACGTATGGAAGCCATACGTTGTTCGAGCCTTCCTTTGGGAGGAGGTAGGACATTTGTCGATGGTATACAGTGTAAAGTTTCCGGCCCGCGGGACGATGGGTTAATTAGCCGCGACTCTAGTCTATGGTAGAGGAGGCGAGCGGTTTTAGTCGAAACTCGGTTCTCATTAATCAGACATACAATCGAACACACTGTTAACTGTACATTTATAAAACGAATGTAAACTCTATTGCAACGTATTAAAGTCTATGCGTGGTCAGTCAACAGTGGCGTCGGACTCGCCCACCGCAGGTTCCGTACAAATACTTTCAATATCATCAAGACTATATTTTTCATGATTTAATTACAAATATATAGTTTTCAGATTTTTCCCTTTACTTGTTGTAGAATAGGACGGTATTATTTGCATTTCATAGTTATAGGTCAACGAAAAGTACACTATAAATTTTAGTTTCCTTGAGAGAGTCGAAATGTACGTTTTTTGCGGCATAAACGGCCATAACTTTTTTTACGTTAGATATTTTCACATCTTCAAGGGATCGTAGACTTCAGCATATGGATTAATTTTCAACTTGATACCTCTACGCGTTCCTGAGACTAAGGGTCTTGACAGACAGACAGACGGACGGACACCAAAAGGGTTCCGTTTTTCCTTTTGAGGTCGAGAACCCTAAAAACACAAAAAAGGAGGCCAAGCCGTCCTCTTTCATGCTGGAAGGTACACAAGGAACTGGTCAGAAACAAAACTGTACATTACGTAATAAATACCCGAAACATACTACTAGTAAAGCAACTAAAGCACTTAAGAGTTAAGACTAGCATGTCGAGAAAGAACGCTTATTAATCTAATCCAGTTACAATTAAAGATTTCTACGTCTTAGTTTCTGTAGTTAGTATTTCCATACTATCACTATTATCAGTTAGATTTCATAGGGAGGGATTGCACAACACTAGGGAGGGGTTGCGCAAAACTAAATTGACATTGACAAATTATTGTTTATTACTCTATCAATGCCACTTACCCAATTAGTTCCACTAACTCCAACATAAATTAGGAACAAGAACATAATATTGGACCACGCCGAGCGACGCACAGCCGACCCATTCTGGCGTACAACCAGATCCAACACGACCGTCCTGTCTTGCCAAATAAGGGTATACAGAATTATACAACTTTCTTACCCAATTATATATATTGTTACCATAATGTACGTTTAGGATGGTGACAATCAAGGTGAAATAAGTCGTATAAAAAGTATCCTATGTGTTAATGTTAACCTTCGGAGGGAGGCACAACTCTCGATTGTCTAAAGTGACCAAATTTTGACCAAACGGGACACAGACAAATTAAAAAAACCGACATAGTCTAGCTGTATACGAAATTTCATGTAGATCGGTCTGGTAACTTTTATTTTATTGTATGTCTCGATTCTAATGGAATCTAATCTATTACGCAATGGTACCAAAAAGTGGTTACCACAATAAACAGTTAATGAAAATTTAATGTAAATAAAAAAAACCGGAGTAAATACACCGCATATCGATATGTTGAAATATTCATACTAAGGCATGAAATAATTTTATTTTTAACAAACACAAACACAACGATATTTAAATAATACATTAACCATTTCGGAACGTACCTACCCAAATAATGTCTCCTCAAACTTAAGCGAATAATGCTGGCTGGTAAGAAAATCGGCGTTTAAAAAAACTAGCCACAGGCATTTATTTCAAAAAAAGAACGCTATCCATTTTCAACCGTTCGATAAAGCAATTTCATTTCCAATATTGGCTGCAGCAATAATTGGCAGTGTTGCTATTCGATGAATAAGTTTGCTGGTATTGAGGGCGATTCTAAAACCGCACGATACACCGTTACAGTTATTATTTGCTCGAGAAATGCCACAGCTTTGTGTCCAGATATGGTAAGCGCCTGTTCCATTAGACCTTAATACTTACTCCCGTTCGCGGGATATTTGACCGCTGTAGTCGCTGCAGGCGATGTATTTGCAGTTTGCACAGCGTTCCATTCTTGAAACTTTGAAACACGTTTGTTTTGTAATGTATGTCGCTCGATTTCTAGAAATAAATACGATGAAGAAAATAATGTGATATGTTTACAGAATTTTTTATTAATCAACTTAAACATCTTTAATCATTATTTTAATTTTTTGAAGTCGATCGTAAAGTTTTCTTAAAAATTATGTATATTTCATACATTATTATAGATTAAACGAATGGGATATTGCTGAGATAAGTCATTATACATATAGAAAATTATTCCAATTTACCATTTTTATTTCGCCTTTGTTACATATTTCCACGCCAGTAAAATCAATATCATAGACACGCTGTATGCTCCTCAAGTTCTGTACAGTCAATAAAAATCTAAGTGACATGTGATGTTATTCATGTCAGATGGCTTTAATTTTGTATGAACACCAATAAAAAAATTAAATGTTAGAACATGTTGTGGTGTTGTGTTGTTGTGTTTCCGTAGACGGAATATTCTTTTTTTAGGAGAAATCCGCATAGGCTTTTACATAATTTTTCACACCTCCTATTCAGAAAAAAGTATTTTGCTCCCTCATAAGAGGGATCAAAATGGTACTTTTCTGTTCAAGGACAACAGGGTATTTTTAGTTTGAACCCACTTAGATTAATGCGATACCATAGACAGTTTTATTAATATATTACACACAGAGGGCGGCATAATAAGAAAAGATCACAGGTGTTTGCGGTCCAAGCCGCAGGCGAGGGCCATAAATATAATATGGAAGTGGTATTTTCCTGATTTTCGTCCCGTCCGTAAAAAATAATAATCGTGTTATAAAATAATAATAGACAAATTTAACATTTAATTTTTAATAATTAATAATAATATGTGATGCTCTTTGATTACCTACACTCACGGATAATGAATTCGGGTCACTTTCTATGAATGCTTACCTATATAGAAAACGACCCGAATGTCCTTAAGTGTATATATTTCGTTATTTTGGTAGGTAGCGTTTGTATTTGAATTTTCCTCATAGTCGGTGTGAAAAGCAGTATGTGTCACAAGGTAGCAAAATTATTTCCACCACGGGCGTTAACACTTGAATCCCTCACTACGCTCCGGATTATACTTTAGAATCCCTCGCTACGCTCGGGATTCTATTGATTGATTCAATATACGCCCTCGCCGTAAATACATCATTTTGCTCCCTTGTGACACAATCTACTATATACGCCCGACTCTACTAGTTTTCTGCTACCGAAAGGTAGTCTGGAAAAACCGCTCTTTAAGACCGCCTGTTATCTATCCCTGCCTGTCCACATCTCCTTTAAAATGTTTTATATTTTATATTCAGAAGTGTGCAATAACAAGTACTTACTCGTTATGTATTATACGAGTAGGTAGTTCTCGAGTTGCTCTTTCAAAGCCTGATCTGACATCTCGCTAGCTATATTTTATAAAGCTACTTACTGATCATTAAAGCCAGTACTGACCGGCTGACCCGCCGCGAATTATCTTTACTGTTAATGCCGGTAATTATCGGAAAGGTGTCAGTACGTCCAGGCAGGAACGCTGTGACAAAACACATCTATCGCTGACCGCTGATCCACTAAGCGGAGCCGCGTTTGGTATGCGACGGCACTTACGGCTAGTTGTTAAGTTGCTAAACTCTGATTTTTACCTGTTACGTGATATCGTCGGGGATAGTGCAATACCGCGTAAGTAGCACATGTAGATAAGGATTCAATTTCTAACAAATTTGCTTGAAACTGAACCTTAACTACATATACTACTTACACGGTATTGCACTATCCCCAACGATATGACGTTTCAGACACATAAAGTAGGTACTTACATAGCAATATTACAAATTGAATGTCTCGTATTAATATATTGATATAAATATTCAAGCTGATTCTTTATCTAATGACACGTATTTACTGTACTCTAGATGCTAAACAATAGTTATTTACTTAGCGTAACGTAATACTGAATTATGTAAAAGAGATATAATGAAACTTAAGTATCTATAGTATACACGCTAAAATAAAGATGAATATTGCACATTATGTTGTATTTTATTGCTAACATAACTAAGTTACGTAACTAATTTCAAGTGATAATTGAGTATGCTTTGACGTTTACGACCTGCAGTAAAAGCATAAGGCAAGTCTACAAACGGTACATCGAGATTGTGCGATTTATATCACGCAGCAAGCTTGAGGCAAGTCGGCAAGCCAGACAAGATGTGAAACATGGCCAGTAGCTGCACCAGGCAAGTGGAACGCGAAGTAACCGCAGCACGGTCCGGTCCGCCGTCGACTCGAGCCACACATCAATTGCCGACCGCTATAAATTGATCGTGCTCTAATGGGCCAGTTTGCGTTTGTTTTGTATACAAATTGTTTAGCCACGGCACGATGGATGGGCCTATACAATTTGATGGTTCATTGCCGTAGATGGAGAGAGGGTCTCTTGACGAGACCTTGGCAGGATTCTTAGTCTCCTGCGATGTTACATTTCCTGAAGTCGAATCTTCGAAATCTAAGTGTAATACTTATGTTAACATTCACTCAAAACTTTGAATGAATGAATGAACGTTTATTTCGAATACAAATACAGAGATACATTATAACAAAAAGAAGGTAAACATCGAATTTATTCTGCGAAAAAAGAGTCCACTGAGCATGGTGTCAAGTCACATAAGGTGGCTCAACGCTGCTTGCGTTATTCCCGATACTATCACAAGGTAACCGGTATATGAAGTATCCTATATTCAATATTTTAAACCAGGACTTGGTCAACTTGTATAACAAATTTCATCTCATCCAAACATCCGAACTTCTGCACAGGTACACTACGGCTATAGATCAAATTTGCCAATATACCTTGATATTCTAAGGAACTAACATTACCTGTATACGTATAGTGTGATTGTATACCTATCTAATACTTATATAAGATACCTACACGTATAACTCTGAAGCATTAGTGCAGTTGCGAATGCACAGACCTCGATGCAGGATTGGATATGCTCTTAAAAATAACATTGAAGATTGGTAAGATGCAAGCATTCACAATTCAATGGTGATGTCAGTCATTACATTTATCCAAAAGCCTGACTAATCAATGTGTTAAGCCAGAACTTAAGTCATTGAAAATTTAACCTAGGTGGTACAATTTATATTTGGTAGAATTTAGAAAGTCCTGTATTTTTAATTATTGCTTTTTATAGGTATTTTTTTATACATTAAAATCCTATCCAACTAACTATACACCGTAAAATTTTAGTGGTTGTTTTCCGTTAAAGGGCATGTTCAGTATCGTGTTTTGATTAGGAAAAAGAAGAAAAAAAAATTTTTTGACTTAAAAAAAAATTGTCTTTTGTATGGAGGGTCGGCTAAATTGAACGACCTGCTCCATAGAAAATATTTTTTTTTTCGCGTTATAATAAAATTTCTTTCACTTTTTCCTAATCAAAACACGACACTGAACATGCCCTTTAACGGAAAACAACCACTAAAATTTCACGGTGTATATAATATTATAAATGCGAAAGTTTGTGAAGGTGTTTAGATGTTTGGATGACTGCAGTAAAGCGACACCTAGTTGCTGAACACAAAACCCAACTTATTGATGAAACAATAGACCTGTCATCCATTGTATAAAGCGCTGAAGACTTGTTGCGTCGCACGCGGCATAAATCTTGATCACGTTGTAACAGCTACTTACTAAGCTACATGCATCGTGCTAGTACATCTCAATGCCGCGGCTGCGTGTCAAATTAAAATTATATTACTGAGGATTTATATCGCAATACTATATTTAATGTCTTACTTTAAGGTGGAGTATTAGTTCGTGTAAAACCGGGACATTTTATTATGGCAATACCGGGAATTCCCGGTTCTCTCATACTAAAATTTCCCCGTTCTGCACTGTATTAGGGAAAAATACATTTCAAATAGAGCACTTCCCTGACAGAACAAATCCGTTCCTTTACACTTTACACGACTGCCCTAAAATAGGAGTGCTCTTATGAAGTATGAACAAAACGCACCGTTAGTAATAAACCGGCCTAATTCAAAATGATTCTACAATTGAGTTGAAACCATTTGAATTCATTTTAAGATTGAAAATAAACTGTAATTTTTTTTGAGTTAGGCCAGTTTATTACTAAGGGTGCGAAAAGTGCGGCACCAATGTTCATAGTGGTCAAATCGTTTCCTTTTTTTTAAACGGTTTTATTTAGCTTACCGTGTTTGTGTCAGGTTTGTTTGGGTCAAATCTTGCGACAGCTTTTTCAACTACTTGTGCTCAACCGATTCTCATGAAACTTTGCACACACATTCAGTTTCCGTGACAATACAATATTATGATAAATTCAAGATGGTCTGACGATGGAGTCAGGAGCTGGAGAGTGGAACTCTTCAACTGCTGCTAGTAACCCCTTAGAGTTTGGTCTCATTTGGTTCGTATTGACGAGCCCAATACGTTAAACTTGGTGACGATGGTCTGATGATGGAGTCAGGAGGTAGAGAGTGGAATTCTCCAACTGTTACTTGTATCTTCTTCGAGTGTGGGCTCATTCGCTTGGTATTGACAAACCCAACACACTATTATACTTGGTGACGACTGTCTGATGATGAAGTCAGGAGCTGGAGAGTGTAACTCTTCAACCGCTGCTAGTAACCCCTTAGAGTTTGGTCTCATTTGGTTCGTATTGACGAGCCCAATACGTTAAACTTGGTGACGATGGTCTGATGATGGAGTCAGGAGGTAGAGAGTGGAATTCTCCAACTGTTACTTGTATCTTCTTCGAGTGTGGGCTCATTCGCTTGGTATTGACAAACCCAACACACTATACTTGGTGACGACGGTCTGATGATGGAGTCAGGAGCTGGAGAGTGGAACTCTTCAACCGCTGCTAGTAACCCCTTAGAGTTTGGTCTCATTTGGTTCGTATTGACGAGCCCAATACGTTAAACTTGGTGACGATGGTCTGATGATGGAGTCAGGAGGTAGAGAGTGGAATTCTCCAACTGTTACTTGTATCTTCTTCGAGTGTGGGCTCATTCGCTTGGTATTGACAAACCCAACACACTATACTTGGGGACGACGGTCTGATGATGGAGTCAGGAGCTGGAGAGTGGAACTCTTCAACCGCTGCTAGTAACCCCTTAGAGTTTGGTCTCATTTGGTTCGTATTGACGAGCCCAATACGTTAAACTTGGTGACGATGGTCTGATGATGGAGTCAGGAGGTAGAGAGTGGAATTCTCCAACTGTTACTTGTATCTTCTTCGAGTGTGGGCTCATTCGCTTGGTATTGACAAACCTAACACACTATACTTGGTGACTGATGATGGAGTCAGGAGGTAGAGAGTGGAACTCTTCAACCGTTACTACTAACTCCATCGAGCGTGGGCTCATTCGCTTGATATTGACGAGCCCAGAAAGTTATACTTGGTGAGAGTGTCTGATGATGGAGTCAGGAGCTGTAGAATGGAACTCTTCAACTGCTGCTAGTAATCCCTTGGAGGTTTGTCTAATTTAGTTGGTAATGTACGAGCCCTATACTAAACTTAATGGCGAAAGTCTGATGATGGAGTCAGGAGGTACAGAGTGTAAATCTTCAATCGTTACCAGTAACCTCATCGACTTTGGTCTCATTTCATTAGTATTGGCGAGCCCGATTCGTTAAACCTGCTGACGAGGGTCTGACGATGGAATCAGGATGTACAGAGTGGAACTCTTTAACCGTTACCAGTAACCCCTTCGACTTTGGTCTCATTTGGTTGGTATTAACGAGCGCGTTACTTAAAATGCTGACCTTAGAGCCAGCGCTATTATATATTGATGAGTCCGAATTACGCTTGCTAACGAAGGCAATGATAATGAATGAGTCACGAGGTGGACAGTCGAAACCCTCAACCGTCACTATTAACTCTTTCGAGTTTAAGTTTATTGGTTGATATTGACAGTCGGCTGATGGAATCAGGATGTGAAATGTGGAAATCTTCAACTGTTACTAACAACGCATTCGAGTTTGAGCTCTTTATTTGGTGCTGACGAGCCCAGCACGTTATGCTTGCTAACAAGGGCTCGATGATTGTGGCTCTTTCCTAGATATAGGGAGCCAGATAGGGTGTAGCAATGTTCATAATGTATTGGCAATCATTACCTGCTCCCTCGAGTTTGGGCTCATTTGGTTGGTATTGATGAATCCTTTTCATTGAACGGCGAGGCGGCGGCTTGGCGATAAAAGTTTGATGAGAGAGTTTGGAGGTAGAAAATGGAAGTATTTTGACGTTACTTAATCCCAATGAATTTGTGTAATTTGGTTTGTATTGACAAGTCTGGTATGTTATACTTAGTGCACCAAGGGCCTGATGACGGTGTGAGAAAACGGAAAGTAAAAATATTGAACTGTTACTAGTAACCCCAAACCGTGGGCGCACATCGTCACAGTATGGCAAGGTATTTACAAACACCCAAATGCCTTTAACTCGGTCCTTATGCTTGCGTAGGTGCGAGCCACATTAGGATAATATGCGTAGTTGGTGATACGCAGAAAGTTACGCTTCAGCTCCGCAGTATTTAGGTAACGTGCAATCATCGGTTTTGTACCCTGAAACTCGCCATTGGTACTCGCAAAAATGAGATGAGACTTTACCTTTAAAATCGATTAGTGGCTTTCGCTTTCTATTCAATCATCAGTTCCTCGATCCCATGTATAAAGTATTGGACTCATCAATGCCAACCAAATGAGTCCAACCAAACCAGAGAGGGTTACTAGTAATGTTTGAAACATTCTACTGTTCAGCTCCTGACTTTCTTCGGGCTCACAAAAATGAAATGAGGATAGTTCTAAATAAGGAATAGTTTGCGCAATGATTTTTAGTCAAAAGTTAAATATTAAACTAAAAACTAGAAAATAAAAATAGGTAAAAAAACTTTTTAAGTTAAACGGTTTTATCTAATGTTATGAAATGTACCAAAAACTAGAAAATAAATTTAGGACACAAAACTGGATCTTTTCGAGATTTTGACATCTGTTAGGTGGAAAATCGTCCAATAAGCGGAATAACTAATAATCTGGGACTTAACATACTAAATAAAAACGTGGGGCGCATTGTATTTGCATCTATCTATATCTCTACATATTATGAAACAATATATCCGCCCGCATCTGTTTGTCTGTCCGTATAAACATGAAAACTGCTGGACTACGTTGATGCGGTTTGCACTAACTGCTTGATACTTTGAGATGGTTTAAGAACATAGGTACTTACTTTGCTTAATGTGTCTATTACCTGTGTGTTATACTCCAGGCAAGGTATGATACGGGTGTTATTAATTATGTAAGTAGGAAAACTCATATATTTGAAAGCCCGTCCAAAGGAATATTGTTTAAAAATTGCGCCCCACGTTTTTAGTTAGTATGTTAAGTCCCAGATTATTAGTTATTCCGCTTATTGGACGATTTTCCACCTAACAGATGTCAAAATCTCGAAAAGATCCAGTTTTGTGTCCTAAATTTATTTTCTAGTTTTTGGTACATTTCATAACATTAGATAAAACCGTTTAACTTAAAAAGTTTTTTTACCTATTTTTATTTACAGTTTATGATCATTTAAACATCGGAAGTACTCGATACATTTAGTTTGAATTTAGACCACATACTACAGTATTTTCGACCGACAAATCAAGACATGTAAATATAAAGGAAAAGCTAGAATTTTAATGGTAGGTAAGTAGCCTGTTTTAAGTGCTAAGCTAAGGGTAAGTCAGGTGCTTATTGTAATTTTTTATTATTGCGCAATTAACTTTAAGTAAACAAATAAGGGCATCTGTAAAGTTGAAAATAACAGAAGAATATTTTAAGTTGTTACTCGAATGCCTGGTCCAAACCACCGGTTTTAAACCATTAGGTATCGAGCTTATTCGTTCAAGTAACGAATTCTTGCGGTTTCCATGTAATCGCAATGTAACTGTTAGTTCGTTCGTAGGCAAGCAGGAATAAAAACATCTATCCTTTTCTCACTATGAAAGACTGAGAACAATACCGTGGCGATAATGAAACTTTCACAGTTACGCTAATCATTCGTAGTAAACGCAAAAAGTTAGTGGGGCAACAGGTAATGAGTGAGAATGGGAACCGCGCGGCCCAATAACGACACATCTGCGCCCATTGTATGCATATCGCGTTAATTGTTCCACAACCGGAACACCTACGAACTACGTTTAGAGTTAAGCTACACGTACATGATTTAATCTGTTCGTTTATTACTTAAAAAACGGTAAACAAAAAACTAGTCGACCGGCCGGTAGTATTGTGTCACAGATACCAAAGATTAGTACTTAGATTGACTGAGCGACGCGAGACACGTGTTTTTTGTTTATCTTGTTTTAAATAGGTACCTAAAAGAACAGGCTATAGGACGTAGCGATTTTTTGCTATATTTATGTCCTTAGTTATTTGGGACACCAATTAGCTTGGTTGGAAATCTGTCATTCATACATATTCACAATCTTTTACTAGGCTGTTAAACATAGAATTTATTCAGTTGTAAAACAGTTGAAACATTTTCTTAAAAAGCTTAATTATCATTAGTCTAAACACTAACCCTCTTTCAACGTAGGTAGTTAGCCTGATTAATGTTGGGGAAATACCTTAATGAGGACTGGAACAAATCATTTACTGAATTTACGAAATTTTGTGCTAATAAAAACATCAGTGAAAAAGTTCTCTACGGCATTTGCGAATCAATTAGCATCCATTATTTCTCTTATGCCAAAGAGGTTAAAATTAATTCAGACATTTTATCTAATCGCGTCTTAATTGACAACCAGTGATATATTTATGTTACTTGTTTGAAAATGTCACATTTAATACCATCCATAATAGTCGGTGTGTACTAAGCCTAATACCGGGATTCCGGTAAGCTAATGCACTTAAACAAAATGGCGGATTTTGAGCACTTTAAAAGTGCATAAAATCCGCCATTTTGTTTATTTTAACGAACTTCATACTTAATGACATTTGCGCCATCAAGACGAATCTAATGATTTTGATGATTATCAAAATCGGTTGTGCCAGTAGTTACGAGCGGACATAGGAATGGACATACATACATACATACATACAGGTCAAACACATAACCCTCCTTTAGGCTTCGCCGCAGTCGGGTAAAATATACCAGAATTGGTAGCCGTAGTGTGTACACCGCCTAACTACTCAGTAATATTTACAGCCGTCCTACACCAGCAAACTGGCACCGGCGACTCCCACTGACTGTGACAATAAATCCATTCATACTCTCTTTATTGCTAAACATAATCATCATAAATTAAATAACTGACTCAGTTTGGAAACGGTTTGCAAATAACATAATTTTACCCACACCCGAATGTCCAACGAATCACATCACACTGATATTATAAATGTGTAAGTTTGTCAAGATGTTTGGATATTTGGATGTTTGTTACTTAAAAACAGGGTAACAACTGGATGGATTGAGCTGAAATTTGGCATGCAAGTAGACGAAGTCCTGGATTGAAACATAGAACAGAATTTATATCCCGGTAAAGAGTTCCTTTGGGACAATAACGAGAACAACGCGGGTGAAGCTGCGGGTAAATCCTAGTAAATAAATAAATATTGCGGGACTATAGTCCCAAACGAAGCAATACTTGTATTGTGGGTGCCAGACGACGATATACATACTTAAATACAAGTAGATAAATACATACCTACATGCATACTTAAATAGATAGAAAACATCTCTCTGACTCTGGAAAAAATACTCGTGCTCATCATATGCCCTTACCAAGATTTGATCCCGGGACCTCTAGCTTCGTAGGCGATGTCACTCCCATGAATTAAATGAATATTCCTTGAACATCACAATCACAGTTAGAATGCCAAATCATTTATAGTATCTGACATATTTAAAAGTAAATATAAAACCTACATAGATCTAAAAATAAAAAATACTGCTGAGAAAAAATTAAAAGAAACTACATTCACCTAAAAGTAAAAAATTATACCAAGCGTTGTTAGATATGAATCATTAAATAAGTATTCATTTAGTTTAAGAATTAACTCCAGAACCTACAGAACTCAGCGTTTACGATATCATTCCATATTTATTACTTTGTTTATCGACCTTTTTTGTTCATGTTATATCGACCTAGTTAAACAAAATAAAATAAAACTTGGCATTTATACATAAAAACGTATTGTAATGTGAAAGAAAACATAATTTACAAAAATCTCGCAATATTCACTCCCGCGCTCATTAGATCCACAATATCTCAAAACTCATTTCAGCTCCTCCGAATACAAGAAATAGGTAATCCCGGTGGATTTTTAAAAGCCCAATATGCTGGCAGGAGGCCCCCGGGATCCCAGTAATCTGAGTCCGGATCCGACGGCACATTTCCATATTTCACCAACCTAATACTGCAAGGTGTCGCCAATATCAGATTTCCTCTGCAATATGTGCGATGAAAAATGAATACTATAGATAAGAGTATGGATTTCTTATAAAGAATTGACTTCTCTTGATATACGCCTATGTACTCGTTTGTTTATCTTTATATGCACTCTTTAGAGGTATCAAAACTTCAGTATTTTGGTCATATTGTTCGCGATGCCAAGCAGAAGTACCTACTTACGTAAAACACGTGGTTTTGCGGATGACTTTATATGGGAGATATGCAGGAAAATAAATAAGTATTGGTGGAAAAAGAAAATCATCGTTAAACAATTTCTTAAGCAAAATAGGACTACAAATTGTCAATAAAAAGTTTGATCTATTTATTTTGCGTTAATAATTACATCTCAGAATATTCGAGCTGTTCACGTTCGTTTTAAGTTACCTCCGTGATAACTGGTCAAAATCCTTGGCAGACATTTTAGCAGTACCTTTCTCGTGGTTCGTACTTCGTAGTATCCTTTATACCCCTTCGCTAGTTTCCCACTCTTAAAGCAGCCAATCACGAACCTATAGAGTGCGACTACGATAACTTTGCAGAGCGGAACATGGCGCTTTTTAGGAATGCGGTATTTTGGGAATGAGCGAACATGGCAACATCTCCATTTAAATGTCACATTTTCATAGAGATTTGACTCTTAAACGGAGGTGTTGCCATGTTCTGCTCTGCAAAGTTATCGTAGTCTTATAATATTATAGTTTGTTCTTTTAGGTAAACAAAAAAATTCGGTTCGAGCCAGTGGTATTGTGCCACAGATACAAAACATTATTTTCACTGGCTGAACGACCCTACTCGCGTGTTTTTTTTACCTTTTTTTAAATACCTAAAAGAACAGAGTTTTTTTATAGATAACATCCAATTGCATAAACCGCTTACGTTTTCGGGGTTCCAGTATATTGCATTGTGCATTCCAATCAGTCTATTGGTCGCCAGTGACTGGATTAAGCTGACTGACGGCCCTGCAGTCGGACCAATATCGGATGTAATAGACCGAATAGGCGAAGCCATTTAGTTTGCACCGTATCATTTGGATTAATACTTTGGACTCTACAGCTTCCGTTGTGTAGGTAATTTTATCTGTTTTTTTCGTAATGGAAAAATGTGCCGTGGTGACTCCGTCGTCACAACACGTCACAGCGCATTTTTCCGATACAAAATATTTTCGTCGAAAAAATATGCTATGACCATTTTTGCGAAGGATTTGCGCAACGTACTCGTACACTTACTTACACACGAAACAATACTTAGTTACCTACATAAAATAATCTTCTGCCACATAACCATACGTGTGCTAACTCGGGGCACGTTGTAGGGATTTGATATCGATCAATAAAATATCGATATATTAGTTAATGTAGTATTATTAACCATAAAGTCCTTGGTAACATCGATAGAATTTTTTGTCGATAAAATATTTTGCTACATCACTTTAGTATGCATGCCCCGAGTTTGCTAGCACACGTATCGTATGCACACAACGAATCAAATAACAATTTCATGAATACAAAGATACCTACATTCTGTTTGCCGTCAAAGACCAGCTGGTCTTGTAACAAGTCAGACGTAGACTTATTGAATTTACTATTTCTTATACCTTTTGTCCTGCATTCTGTCTCCATCTCTATCTATTCCTCTCTCTGAATCTAAATACTCCCAAACTGCAAACGGCCTAGTTAAAAGTGCTTTCCAAAACAAAACCATTATGTTAAAACCCGCACAGCTGTTAGTCTATAAACTTCGCCTAATAAATTACTGAAAGCTAAAAACACAAGTTAGACTTCATCAGAACCGTAAACTATTTAAATTATCCATGCTCCAAGAGCTTTTCATTAGACAGAAACAGCAGAAGTTGTTTATAATCTCTCAAACAAAGTTCTAACGATAATTGATGGGCAAAGAATAGATGTTGGACGTCGGACATAGAAGAATGACGTCCTAATACCGGACCATTGCCGCTTCATCAATAAGGCGGCCTGGGTCGTTTATAAGCTGCACCAGCCCGCTAGGGTTGCTACACAGAAATATATCGAGATAAAAGGGAATACATATGCTTTGATCACACGTACTGAGCAAAACGGCCGAGACAGTGCTCGGCCCAGTACGTTTCTTCCCGTACTGGGCCGAGCACACCGTTCACACGAACCGAGTACTCGGCCGAGGGCACTGTTTCCTCGGTACGTGTGATCAAGGCATTAGTGTGGGGCGCCCTCAGACAAGGTGGAGTGATGATCTTCGCAAGGTGGCTGGCAGAGGCTGGATGCGAGTGGCCGCGGATCGTGCTCGATGGCGTAACATGGGAGAGGCCTATGTCCAGCAGTGGACTAATACGGGCTGATGATAAGAAGGAAATAGTTCGTCGATTTATATAGGAACCAAGCGTGTAACGTTTTTCGCTTGGCGTTTGACGCCAAAAGTATAATTTAATGATGGGAAACATAAATTTTCCATTTCATTTGGTGGTTTTTGAAAAATTAATTATACAATACAATTAATATTGAAGGCAACTGAAGTTAACGGCGTCACTCTGAATGTGGACAACAAAGTTTAATAGCACTATTCTAGAGAATAGATATATTTTCATTCTAGTGCACCATAAAAAAGAGAATTAGCTAAATTCGAACCTTGAATTTCACATACTTAGCTAACGCTAAACTCATCAATTTACTGGAAAATTAAGTAAAACTGATCATAATTTCTTCATTGCCTCCTTCATATCTTCATTTTCACCTCACGTTGTAACCCTAGATGACATAGCAGATGTAACTGCCTTTTCAACTCGCAGCCCAAGTTTTCGCATCGATCGATCGTTGCAACATCGGCAATCATCTGCACTGCACCTTATCGGAGACCTTATGCCCTTTCAATGCAGTGCAGACTAATTGCTCTTTTGTCACCAATACCCATTTATTAAATCTGATACGGCACGTTATCGGTAAATTCCTTTAACCTATTTATGTCTTGACCTGAATCTGTCAAAGCAAATTAAATTTCCAACGAGTATGACTCAGAAAATGTCAACCGTCGTGGCTTCAAAGTGGACACAATTAATTAGATACCTCTGATTTTTTTTCGTGTAGATCTTAGTAAATAAGAGTAGGTAGGAACTCATTTGAGAGCCAGGAAATTATAAGTTTAAATTAATTATTTCTGTTCTCTTGCCGAAATAAAAAGTTGACTAAGGAAGATTCGTGCTAAATAACGTGTTCGCAACTGGAGGATAGGCGGCAGTCTTAAATCGCATTGCATCGTTTTTAAACTCGTTAAATCAGAATGCGTGTCAATTGTTCTACTTAAATATCAGCACTGAGGCACTGCGTAACGTTTATATGGCTATGTTCATATATACAGGTCGATTCAGTCTTGCTGGCGCGGATTTTGTATGCAGCCAGTCATGATTTCATCTTAAATTCGTAGTTTATTCCTTTATATCAGCGTTCCTATAACCACCACCTGTGTCAAGTCCATTGAGCCCCAATGTGGCGCCACTATCATGACCCGCGATGACAGGACCTGTGGGTGACGGCACCTCGATAACCCTCATCTCAGGCCCCCACCTAGTCCGACCCTATCGAGGTGGACCGGGATAAGCGACCTGGTTCGACCCCAGGCACCCCCGGCACCCACCCAGTCCGATCCACTCAGGGTGGTCCGGCTAGCGACCTGGTTCGACCCCAGGGAACGCCACAGCCGACCACCGGGTCATATGATCGCTATGCCCAATAAGGGTTGCGAGTTAGTCAGTTTACAAAAAAAGAAATCAAATTGTTATGGACCGCGCAATTTTTAGAACGCCCAATGTGGCCTGACCTGATAAAGCCCTAACGAACACTTGCGCTAGACAAGCAACAGCCCGGGCAAACTGGCGTCAATTGGCTACTTGACAACTTTTTTCTGTGATATGTTCTAGAAAACTACTTCAGTATCATAAAAACTCACCGACTGACATTTCTAGACTTTTTAAAAACGTGTCAAAAACGCTTTATACTGCAGCCTCTTATAACGTGACGTCACGATGCAAATTTTGTTTGGGGAAATCATCAACTTTGTTCTGCAACTATGTTACAACCAGGTTACAACTTACGTTTATCGTAACGGTTTCATAACAAAAGTAGGTAAACATAAATTATATGGGTTATTCAATATTAACAGTTTTTAATATTTTCATACTTTTAAAATGGACTTTCCCTCCCAGCTTTGCAGGCTCATAAAAAAAGTTACACGTTAGGTATCAAACTCTAAATCTTAACATTTTTCCTTATTTTGCTTATTTTAACAGGATCTTATGTAACATATAAAATATAGTCCGCTCACCTATGGTCCAGACCAGCACCACAGTTGAGCACCATTTTATTTTTCTATGTACTTTGATTTCTTGTATCTACAGGGTGATTTGAAATTCGACGTATTCCTTGAAAGGGGTTATTCTATAGCTTATTTGCAATGAACCAGAACTTTTTTTTTAAAGCCGCCTTTCGATCTAAAACTGCTTATTGTGATTTTGTTTATTATTTATTATGAAACAGTTTAAGTTTTGTAATTTGTACGCGAAGTGTCATAATGTTTTTTAAGTAATGACTCGAAGATTACAAAATTTTGAACAAAATCTAAAAACTTTTGACTTCAAATCTTTTTTTTCGTAAAATTTTTAAAAAGGTTTTGGTTGTCTTTTGAATTTTACTTAATCAGCCGTTTATTAACTATTAGATGTTGGATTTTTTCATTCCTAATTTAAGTAGTTTTTTCACAATTAACAGGTTTAGATCTTTAAAAAAAAGTTAAAACTCAAATAACTTGATAACCATTGAGTTTTGACCCCTGGTTGATTGGACTTAAATCATTGCAAATAAGCTATAGAATAACCCCTTTCAAGGAATACGTCGAATTTCAAATCACCCTGTATAAAATGTAAAATAAAATGTGGTGTAATTTACCCGCATTATAAAACTAAAGAAATATCATGTTTCTTTCATAAATTTCGGTTACAGTCAAGTACCCAATTCTGCAACATTGACTTGCTTGCTACATTACCAGCCAGACTCTAACAGAGAAGAGTAGAATGCTGCCGTTGACCCAAAAAGTTTGGAAGCCCCTGCTCTAAATATTAAAGTAATAAGTTTTTGCTACTAGCACTTCAGCTAGCGTGTTTTCGCAGTACGACCGTAAACCCCCGGAGTGCAGCGCATTAGCAACGCAATTAAACCGGACGCAGATTAACGACGCAGATTTTTCTCGTTTATTCATTAAGTTTTTAGCGTTCCGTGCATGCAAGTAATATGGGAATATTTTTGTTTACTGTGGCCCAATCTCGGTTTAATCGAGATACTTCCATATACCAAGGGTTTATAAAATAGTAACCCTTTTAGGGCCAAAATCTTAAGAAGACATCTGTTTTTAGCTCAAGATTCCGTTTGAAGGCAAGCGACACATACAAAAAGTTACGGAAGATCCCTATATCAATGCAAAGCCGATCGAATCAAGGGCTGTGATGATATATTGAATTGAACTATCTGTATTTTGGATAGCTAGACGAATACCCAATGAGTGAATTATAGGATATTATTATAACAAAACGGGACTTAATCGCGTAAAAACATGATATTACCTCGACGTTTCGGACGTGCCGTGACGTCCATGGTCGCGAAGGTAAGAAGAAGGGAAGGTAGTGAAAATCGTGAAAGTTTAAATCAATAATTATAGGATAGTTTCCATCGGGAAACCACTTTATCAGTTCTAATTTAATGTTCAAACTGACTAGGAACAAAGTATGTTAACAGGCAATATCTACATTAACAAACACGGAACCTTTGCATACACGAGCAGAATACTTAACATATGAGTATTCCTTCAAAATAGTGATTTACTAGTCCACTCTGCACCTAATTGGTCATCGATTACAGCCATGATTTATAACCCTTAATACAGCGTCAGCAGTAATTACTATGTTGAAAGCTAACAATAAATTGATGCATTTACTTTTAATGCAATTTACGTGATAAATCATCTCAAAGTTACGAAACGTGTGTTGCATGTCTGAGTACTCTTATAATAACATTGCGTTTATGTAATTATTGTATGCAATGAATCAACTGTTTATGTGGGAACATTATTTTCTGATTTGATTTATTTAAATGTGTTTTTATTTATTTATACGGAAGACACGGTTTTTTGCGTGTCATTGGTATTACTTATCTCAAATATCTGTCCGACTGTACCTCCTTGTTATCAGAACGTTACTGTACCTACAACAAGAAATTATTCTATTTATTTATGTATTTAACCTTTGTTCTCATTATTGCAGGAACTAAAGGAGAGCTTCAACTATGGCCTGTTCTGCCCGCCGGTCAACGGGAAAGCCGGCAAGTTCCTGGATGAGGAGCGGCGTCTCGGCGACTACCCCTTCAACGGGCCTGTAGGCTACCTCGAGGTACGTTACACTATCAAATGAGAAGTGTGAAGCCGCTAGATTCGCTAGAATCTAGCGCATAGACGAAACTTGGACGTTGGTGACATTGGCTTTGCCAGGCCCCTTTTTTGCTAGCCTATCGTAGTATCCCACTGCTGGGCAAAGGCCTTCCCCTATAATTTCCAATCGTCCCGACTCCGAGCAAATTCTGGCCAGCCGTTAAGAAATACATCCAGGTCGTCCCGCCATCTTTGCTGCGGCCTACCACGTCGTCGTCACCCGTCTTGCGGCACCCACTCCGTGGCTAGTTTCGCCCACCTCTGTGGATGCATGCGGCAGACGTGGCCGGCTCAGTCCCGCCTCAACCTGGCTGTCTTAGCCCCAGGCCCTTTTAATTTTCCATGTTTTATTTTTTTTTTAACTTGAAAAGCTTTTTGCGAGGCCCCTAAATATAGGCGCTAGGCCATTGGCAGTCCCCGCCTCTGAGAGACACTATACCATGTATGCAGTTGTTTTTACATCCACGGAAACGAATGCGGATATTTAGACGTTCACATCCACGAAAGCGGACGTCAGTGAAAATTCGTAATTAAAGACAAAATTTAGGGAAAATACATAAAAAATAAAGAAGAAGAAAGAGAAAGAAAATACATAAGAAATATTGTGCCTACTGTAAATAAATAAATAGCTAGTTAATAGTCATTAAATAGCTACATGGCTTGCCAAGTATATTAAAGCAAACTTTCAGCTTATCGATTTTAATTTATCAAAGAGATCGAAAATGTTTGGTTCATGAAAATTAATTCTCCAGTATATTTTCCTCCATAAGTAAAATGCTACGTTAACATATTCATGGGCGTAGCCTAGAAACAAACTTGCATAATAACGACCGAACATGTACGTCGGTAGTACTGAAGTTTATGAGTTTTTAGCCCGTTTCCGACGGTATAAAGTGTTATACCTCATAACATGGCCATCGCGTCTTCCGTTAAACGAGGTCTTTATGATGCCTAACATTTACCTTGTTTTTTAATCATAAGTAAATATAAAATGGTGGAACCTTGGTATTTTAGTATAAATAGGTACTAAAGTATTTCTATGTTTGTATATTGGTTTTAAACTAAAGGCGCTTTCAGTGTTACTGGCAACTTAACACATTAGGCCACTAGAGACCTCAGCCCGGCCACTGGTGGCCGCCACAAGCAGCGGGCGAGGTTTTTCATACATTTTCCATGGCACCGGCGCACACCGGGCGTTCGAGTGGCAACGTTCGGGCCGCAAGCTGCGGGAGTGACGCACGATCGCTACTTGTAGCCGCGTTTAGTGGCCCAATGTGTGGCTACTCTGAGCCATGTGTGGTTGCGCTAAGTGGCCCAATAAGTGGCCGCCCTTAATTGCCAAAATTCAAGCTGAAATCGCGTTTTTTGTCGTTTTCGTGATTCCTCATAAGGACGCAACTTTCCTATGATCCCCACCTGCGCCTGTCCTTTTCATCATGTAGCGCATCGTGAAGTTAGCGTTCAGCGATGAACGAACTCGACCTGACTATCTGGTTGGACTACAATTTTGTATTCTGCCGTGATTACGATAATATCAGCAGTAACTCCTTTCTAGGAGTCTAGGAAATGTCGACCTTAATTCATTACAATAGGATAACATTTCTTAGACCCCTAGGAAAGGAGTTACTACCGAATTATTCCATTATTTCTATTATTATTTTCAGTTGAAATACAAGCGGCGGGTGTACAAGATGCTGAAACTGGACGAGAAGACGCTGAAGGCGCTGCACTCGCGCGCGAACCTGCGGCGCTTCCTCGAGCACGTCGCGCACGCGCAGCTTGACAAGCTCACCAAGGCCTGTGCCAAGGGACTCGACCCCAACTTCCACTGCCACGAGACAGGCGGTGAGTACTCTATACAACGAAGTCACTAACCGCGGCTGGCAAACCTGCCAACAGAATTGTAAGGGCGGTTTGATTAGGAATGCTATTAAAGAGCTCACCAAACTAGGTCTAGTTAGTACCAAAACTGTAAACAGCACGCTGCAACTGCACGAGACGCTGCAGTTTGAGCTCGTGCGTACGCGCAGCTTAAAAAGCTCACCAAAGCCTGCGTCAAGGGACTCAACCCCTACAGACAAAGACAGATAAAAGTACAGCAGTAGAAAAAGTATAGTAATCACATCGAATATATGGTCTTACTGGTAAAAGCTGTATAAATTGTCGCCAATAAAAAAATCAACCTCAGGTAACCTTTTGCAAAATGCAACTCCATCCTAACACTCCGTCCTTTCTAAGAAAACTCCCGCAATCCGTTTTACAAAAGATATTCAGTCGATAGCGGCAATAAATCCCGCCGGCTGCTATAAATCTTCGGCAATTCACTGATATACAAGTTTATCGTGTGTATATTTTACATCGAGGTATTCGGAGTATTTGCGCAGCTACTTTCATATTAAACTCGAACCAGTTGCATAAAATATTATTGAGCCAATATAAATCTTGGTGCAAAAATTATGATTCCTCGTCAGGTCGGTTGGTTGTTAGGTAGGTACCTATACCTATTTACTTAGGTACCTACTAATAATAGTATTCTACAAGAAACTACCAAATATGTAATTAATTATAATTAAAAACCCGAAGGTCTCGTTATTACAAAGGTCTCTGCCTACTCCAATATATCATACCATGACCGTACCTACTATGAACGTATCAGACACGGTCGCCAACAAATGCGGGTCGGTGACGGAACGTGCTAGTGGGCATAGTCTCTTACTTTTCAATACAAAGAATATTTATTTTGCCTGAAACGCGGTATGATACCGTGTATTGGGCAGAGACCTTTAGACTTAATCGCGTAAAACGCTATAATACTTTGACGCGTTAAAGTCCCTTGGTATAATAACGAGTGAGAAGCATTAAAGTTTAAATACCTTACTGTACAAGAGGACGTAACGGACCAACATTTATTTCAAGAAGGGCCACTAATATTGTATGGTTTGTAAGTAAATATAGTGTCTAAGTAAATAGCTAAAATTAGATTAAAATACATGTGAGGCACTACAGTAAACATAACGGCCCACGCTCCTAAATCCTAATCAACAGTTGCGGAGGCACAGTGTGCCGATTTACATAGCCATTTCTTATCTATTGTTCCGCGTGTTTAACACCAGAGTATTCGTAGGGTTGGCAACTGTAGGTTTTAGAGGACTTAATCATTTGGTCTTATATTATTTATCCGCTCTTTTATATAGGTTTATATAAAACGATTTATGACAATAACATAAGAGAAGCATCATTAGTTGTGTTTATATCTCAGTTCAAGGTTGTTCAATAAATACATAAAATTTCAACTACATATGTTCAATCGCGATCTACAAGTAGTCTGAAAATGGAAGTCAATATTTTTTAGGGTTCCGTACCAATATGGTAAAAAAGGAACCCTTATGGTGAAACTCTGGCTGTCTGTCCGTCTGTCCGTCTGTCACAGCAAGATATTTCAGGATCTACTGATGCTATCGACTTGAAATTTGGAATAGTGTTAAGAACCGCTAACCCGAGCTTATGGGATGTAAAAAAAATCTTGTAACTTTTTTACTTTTTTTCTAAAGGGGTCTGTAATGAGACTTTGAAAATTGAAAGTAGGGCTATTATATCGAGAGGGGTATATTTATTATGGGCTATTTTTGTATTTTTCTTTAAATAAGTAGTTTTTGATTTATGGTGAAAAACGTTAAAAAAAATACCATTCCCCATTATTATCCATTATTATCCATTTCCATTATTATCTTCGAAGTTACTGAACAGAAAAATCTGTAATAATTACCAATTATTAATGTCGTCTTATATATTACAGGAAAAATATAACGGTTCTCCCAACTTGCATCGTTTTTGAGAAACTTGCAAAAATCTTAACACATACTTATTTGCTCCTACTAAACTAATCGCCATACAGTTTTTCTTTAACTATGAATATATCTACTTATGAGTTTGTACGGAACCCTCGGTGCGACCGGTCAAGTGCGAGTCCGACTCGCACTTGACCGGTTTTTTGATATTTTCCTCTGACTTAATATTATTGACAACTAGCTTTATCCGTTGTTCCGTCTGCGATATTCCCGTTAATTATTATCCCAATGAAACTCTTTACAAGGATATATAGTGACCTATATTTCAATCCATAGTTTGATCTATTTTTATGCCAAATTACATCTCAATGCATTCAATTGTTACCGCGTTATTTAGCAACAAGCATCCAGACATCTTCACAAACTTTTACATTTATAATATTAGTAGGAAGTAAGATTGGTGCAACTTTAACTCGTTTGCTTAGAAAAATCAGCTTTTTTTATTTGCATGTTTCCCGTTTGCAAAGTGGCTATTAGGAACAACCGAAGATCCATGCCAATCATTTGGACTTGGATCTTATATTAAAACTTTAAAACCATATATTTACTAGACATTTTTCACATCACCAGTGGCCCGTTTCATAAAGTTACGTCAATTTTAGTCTAGCAACAGTGGCTTGATTGACCAATATCGCTAGTTTAAACTTATAAACCCGTAACTTGTAGCTTCATGAAACTGCATGGCTACCAGTGGCGTGGCGTCCAAACAACTCGATTCCTACCGGCTTGCCTAATATCAGGCTTTTGACCACCTTATTCTTAAGCTCATAAGGAAAATGTACGCCAAATCTGCACTGGCTTGCCCTAGGATATCTTTTACGCCCCGCCACTGATGGCTACAGACGCATGTGTTTCACAAACGATTAAGTCCATGTGTCAACCCTATTCCGCCAGAAGGCGTATCAACGCAGGCGTGTATAATCCGCAATAGATGGCGCCCCAGCCTTGACGCCGGCTGCTGATGAATATTTACACCGCACCTCGTGACGTCACGCGTCAACTACCTACTTAGTTATATTAAACGACGTTTATTATTCTCTTTTAACAGCAAAGACGCTATACTACTCGGATGTTGATTGTCATAAAACCGGTTATTATACCGATATACACTTTTTATAGTCAAACGTACCCCGACAACCACTGGAAAAAACACTAGGATAACAGGGAGATATCTCTCTCTTGTTCTAGCGTTTACCCGTTTCTTTTCTTCATTTATTTATTGATACAGAACGATTTGATTCAGGTACTAATTTGCGGAATCCCATAAATTATTAGTTTAAAAAAATTAATTTACTCTTCCCCTACTTTCCAAACCCAAGAACTTTCCACCTAAAAACGCATCCAATAAGATGTAAACAATTTTTTGAAGACACTTTTTTGCCAAATATTCTATTTTTAGGGTTCCGTACCTCAAAAGAAAAAAACTGGCCAAGAGCATGTCGGACCATGCTCAGTGTAGGGTTCCATAGCCGTACCTATAAGTAAAAAAAGTAAAACAACAAAAGAGCGTATCTTCATAGCAATTACGTCCTTTTGTTGAGAAGCGCAGTTTATCGGCAATAACTCAAAAACGGTTAATTCCATCTTGTTGAAAATAATTTTCTTTGAAAGTATTAATTAAGCGTGACCTTCGTGATTTTTTTCATATTTTTTGGACTGACGGTTTAGAAGATAGAGGGGGGGGGACACAATTTACACAACTTTTGGAGCGATTATTTCCAAATATATTCACCTAATCAAAAACATTATTTTGAAACCTTATAGTGGTTTTTAAAGAGCTGTCGAACTATGTACCACACGTTGATATTTGCAGAAAAATTTTTTTTTTACTGTCTTTAACATGTATGGAGTGCCCCCCCTAAAAATATTTATTTTAATTATTTATATACCAAACTAAGTAGCGGCTCATAAAACACACCTATATTCCAAATTTCATCAATATCCATCATGTAGTTTCTGAGTAAAATGCCTGTGACATACGGACAGACAGACGGACGGACATGACGAAACTATAAGGGTTCCGTTTTTGCCATTTTGGCTACGGAACCCTAAAAACGGAACCCTTATAGGATCACTCGTGTGTCTGTCTGTCTGTCTGCCACAGCCAATTTGCTCCGAAAGTACTGGTCCGATTGAGTTGAAATTTGGTACATATATTAAGGTTAATATCGCAAAAATTGTATGAATTTTAATCATAGGGCCCACTTTGGGGAGGTCAACTAGAAAATTAAAAAAAAAAAGTTAGCGAACTATGTCGTGTGACATATTAAATAAAAGGGCTCACTGTGAGAATCTCAAATATAATATAACCCCCCCCCCCCCCCCTTATCTCCGAAGCTATTGGACGTAGTATTTTGAAAAAAATATGGATAATAAGTAATCCTACACCTATACTTAGATTACAGGAAAACCTATAAGAAGTCTGTGCAATAAAGTATAATTGTGTGTCGTGTAAAGTATAGTTGTATTGTTTTGAACGTACGGAACCCTCCCCACGCGAGTCTAACTCGCACTTGTCCGGTTTTTTTGCTATACGGTAATATTCAACAGAAAATCCGGGGGTTTGCGCGGCATTAGCCCGCCTGGCCCATTGCCAAGCTCCATGAATAGAGATATTGACAATGCAGCCAACTTGGCTCTTACGCAACGCAACTTAGCCAATATCAAACTTGTACTCAGTAAATGAGACCGTATTACAAGGGATATTACCGAGCTTCGTGAACTTTGATAACCCTGACGATTTCTACGAGTTTCGAGGTTCTAAATTTAACTTTAATCAATTTTACGCATACTGCAACTTTTGGAACTAATGTATGAGAATTAGTCTGAAGTCTAGATCAGCTTCTAAATAAAATTAAACTGTATGTTACCTATATTTAAATCATGTTTCAGGCTCATAAATGTAGGTATGTACTGCCTAATTTCATAGAAAGTTGTACGACTTTTCATATTGGTCGGGGTAGAAACGACTGTTCGAACTAAAACGTGGAGATTATTTCGCACCTAGACGAGTCACAAAAAATTTTGTTGTAGTCCATAGGTTGGCGGGGCCACTGGGGCGGTAGGCGGTAGGGAGCACTTTGGGAATGCTCTAGTCTCTAGTGAACAGCAGGTATCCGCGCCCACAAATGTCCCCAAAACATCAAAATTGGTACCTTCCTACTCCTACAGCCCAAACGCCACCCATTTATTTTTTATTTATTTATAAATACATGTTAACATGACAATACAGTAAAAAAACCAATGCGTCATGAAACGTAAGAATAATATATCTATTTTGGCGACGAAACGGCGTGGCCCCGTTGCATCGTCGTCTCCGGTGTAGGATTCGGCAGGTTGCCCCGGAACCGTCGATACACGACACCCTTCGGCCAGAAGTCAGCACATGCGATGGTCTCTTGCAGCGGCCGCGGCACGCGCACCACAAACGAGCTGAAGTGCACATAGTGGCGCGAACGCAGCTGGAACACCCTCAGCGAGAAGCCGGTCTTCTGACGAACGTACTCCGCCACCTCATCAGCCGTGGCGGTGTAATGTAGGCGCGATACATATAGCGCCTTGCTCGGTGTGGCGACCCGCAGACCAGAACCAACCGATTCTGCAGTACCACACTGACTCTTGCGCGGCTTGCGCTTCCTCGACACCATTGTGAAGCCCTCCTTATCCACATCGGTGCGTGGGGGCTTCTCCTTTGGAGGACCCATAGCGGTCCCTTTTCACCTGTTAACCTTATGTCACCTGATTTAGTTAAAGAGCTTTGACGTCTTTACCAGTGGCGCAAGAAGCAGACCTACTTTACTGGCGTAAACCGCCACTGGTTTTTTTTATGACTGGAATTGCGGATTACAGTCCCCGCGAAGGATACGGGCAGCTGAACCCGCAAATATGCACGACTTTATATCGGTAATGGACTGTAATGGGGTGATTCTATGTATGAATGAAAGAAGGTTTGAGATGAATGAGCTAGTAAAAAGTCGGTTGAATTATATTCTGTTGAAGTTTTTCAGGGTATTGACAATGATAGTGGCCAATTTGCAGAGTGAGTTGGTTGTTGATTTACATACATCACTAAATCATAGCCGTTTGCTTATTTCCAGATACCCCTCTAACGATCGCCGCTGGCTTGAAATCTCCAGGAAAAGTCCTAATAGCGCTCGTCAACGGCGGCGCCCTGCTAGACTACAGGACCAAAGACGGGTCCACGGCTATGCATAGAGCAGTCGAAAAGAACTCTCTAGAAGCCGTCAAGACCTTGCTGGAGCTTGGGGCCTCTCCCAACTACAAGGATGGCAAGGGATTGACCCCGCTGTACCTGTCTGTGACGAACAAGACGGACCCGCTGTTGTGCGAGACTCTGCTGCATGATCATGCGACGATTGGTGCTACAGATTTGCAGGGTTGGCAGGAGGTCCATCAGGTAATGATTGTATTCGTGAACCGCGTTAGAAACTTATCAGTGCAATTTTTATTTTTCAATCTGAGCTAATTGAGAACAAACTTAGTCTTTTCCTGCTCCACATTTTTAGCTCAGATACGTAATTTACAATCGGGCTATGATCTTAGACATGCCTTTTCGTATTTCTTGCCGCTGACTATATCTTAAAATTATTTTCGCCACACTACACACCACACAAACGCCACAAAAATGTTAGGTCACATTTAAATTCCTTAACCATTTTACTTTAAGCTTACCTTTTGCAAAATATTGAGCGTTTTTTTTATCGCACTGGCTGCCTGTAGCCCTTTGTCAAGGGGTTCCAACAGGTTGTCCCTTATGGGTTGAGCGTCATTTGATTGATCTGTTGTTATGTGCAATAACGTATTTACACTCTAAAAAATCTGAGCCGATTAATCAAAGCAGCAAGTTCTTTAGTGAAAATAGTGATTAAAACAACAATCTAGAATCTTGGTAATTTTAAGAAATATATTCCTTGTTATTATCATTATTTTCTTCTTTGTATGATTCGATCATGTTTAGTTACCTTATACATCAATGTTTGTTGAACTGTGAGATAAACAATCAATATCATCTTAGTTGGAGCATCTAACGTCTTGTTAGGCTCATATGGAATCAAGATGCTTGATTATAACTATTATAATAATCTTATTAGGAGCAACTAATTTTTTTTTAGAGTGTACAGACATAAATTATAACAATGCTCAAATCTAGACCCTCATTCCAGGCATGCCGCAACGGCCTAGTACAGCACCTCGACCACCTACTGTTCTACGGCGCCGACATGAACGGGCGCAACGCGTCCGGCAACACGCCGCTCCACGTGTGCGCCGTCAACGCGCAGGACTCGTGCGCAAGGCAGCTGCTGTTCCGCGGCTGCGACAAGGAGGCGCTCAACTACGCCAACCAGACGCCCTACCAGGTACTTCTTCTTCTTCTTAGTCGGCGTCTTCATTGCTGAAGGTCGTGTCTTACTTGAAATTTGATGCACCAAGCTTTTCCAAGTGTCTCTGTCCTCGGCAGTCTTCATGGCTTTAGGTATTGGCAGGCCAGTGAGCTTCTTGATTAGGTCTGACCAACGGGTACGGCTTTTCCCGTCTGCCTGCCCGATTACCATCAGTCTCTCTAAGTTGTCCGGGTTCCTGCGAGCACATGTCCGAAGTAGTTTAGTATCCGCTGGGGGCAGATAGTTGATAGACTTGTTGTTATTCCGAGCTCCTTGAGAATGGACACGTTGGTGCGGCGTGCGGTCCAAGGAATTCGCAGCATACGCCGCCAACACCACATTTCAAAGGCGTCAATCTTAACCCTAGTACCAGGTACTAGCCTTGTGTATTAACACAGTGTCGTGGGGACAGGAACTTGTGAACGAAAAGGTGCCAACCAGACGCAAGCCACCCCAGCCAACCCTACCAGGTAGAAGCCTGCAGTGCCGTAGGGACAATAGGTGCAATGCATCGGGCAGCAAGCCACGGTACCTACTTGTAGTCGTAAAGAGGCGCTCAACTCGCCATCCACACGCCGCAGTGCCGTAGGAACAAGAACTGACGCAACATGTCGAGCAATATGACGCGGTACCAGCTCGTTTATAATGCTAGGTTTTGACGTGCGATAAATAAATGATAAAACACCCGTATTTGATTCCTTTATGATTATTTATTTGTCCTTCTTTAAAAATCTCTCATAATTATTTGTGTTGTATGTTTTATTTTCCGACTAATCAAATTGTAATTTTTTTTTCCTTCATTTACGTTGATTTTGTTTATAAATCAGCTAAACGATATTTTAAAGTAGGTTTTATTAACTCACTAAAGGTACTAAGTTGATAAAAAACAATGAAACCGGTTTTTAGCCGGCTAACCGATATTTTTGGTATCACTTCGGTTATTAACCGGTTTTTAAATTTTACCGGTTATTGCATTCCCTAGGCGGAATCTTCTGAGTATTAGTGGCCAAACGAAATATGTCTTCAAAGAATAACCCTAAAGTCAATTTATTTTATTTAAAGCTGTCTTAATGTTCCCATCATTCATACATGATGTGTCTTTTAGTTTACATTTTTCATGGCCCTTGTTGAATATTGCAGGTAGCGGTGATAGCTGGTAACTTGGAGCTGGCAGAAGTGATCAAGAAGTACAAGTCGGAAGAAGTCGGTGAGTAGATACTTTCAGTTCGTACGCATGGCTTTTGCTGGCGCTTTTTATACTCTAACTACTTAAATAGAGTAAACAACTAAATTTTTGACAGCCCTTGCATCGTTGGCACTTTCACTCTATAGTGACAAAATCGATTACGATTAAATTAGGTATAAATGGAATCTAGGGTTGCCACTTATTATGTTGTTTATTTGTACATAATTATTTGAAATTTACTAAAATGATTGGTGTGAATAGTTTATAAATTAGATCTAGGTGTTACAAAATAAAGTCGATCTTATCTATCAATAGCTTAATCTTTCAGGATTTAGACAGTTTTACTTACAAGCTGCTAATATTTATTTATCTATATTCATTATATTTTTTGGGTAGTACCGGTAAATGGTGAACATATAGTTTCAGATTATTAAACTTAACGCTTTGGCTGACGCTTTTTGGCGAAAGTTATTAACAACGTATTTACTATATCTAAATTAATTGCATGCAATCATCCTCTATATATCTTCTTTATTTATAGTTTCATCGGTATCATAATGGTGATGGTTGTAACTGTAACTAAATATACGTATTATTATATGAGTAAATATTATTGTATCAAAAACACAGAATTAACATGTTTACACAAAATTGTATTTATCGTAGGTAAGTATATAATATGGGTGCTAATAATGTATTACTATTATTTATATTTAGAATTAATTTGGTAGTTGGTATTTAATTTAAGGCACGATTTTTTACCAAAATTACCCCTCGTTTATTTGTATTTAATTCAACATTTATTTTACCCAAAAGCTCTTATCGCACACCCGATACTTAGGGCTGAGACGTTTACAATATTAATTTTATTTACAAATCGCTCATATTACGAGCCAGTCTGCCATAAGGAATTAGATACACTAATTTCCCTGCAGACTCACTCAGAGACCTCAGGCCGTTATTATAATTTCCGTACTCAAAACCCCTTTTTGTTGGAGCACGTTTTTATTATGTTGTCCGGGATGCCGCGGTCGATTTCAGTGCCGTTCCGCGGCCCCCCGCGGTATAACCCGCGGCGGCGCTCGGCGGCGTGGGGCGGCTGGTGGGTCGCGGGCGACCGCTCGTCGCTCGCGTCGTCGACGCGCATCCCCGCGGAGCTGGACGCCATGTTGCGGCGGGCGCCCGGGAGCGCGGCGTCGCCCTGCAGCCTGGAGCGCCCCTTCTCCTCGGCCTCGTCCAGCATCAGCGACGCCTCGCACCCGAGCCACGAGGACGACGCGAGCATCCTCACAGGTACCGGTATACGCAACCATCACCATGCACAGATCATCATCTGCATGTTCTATGTGCCTTTAATGTTCCGTAGTCACGGCTTTCGGCTTTTCTTCCGGATTCCCTCTTAGCCCTCGTACTTGGAGGCTGTGCTCGAGACGGATGCGACACTCGAAAACCTAGACTGAAAATTTTGTTTGAGTGCGCGTCTCACTCGAGTGTAGCCTATCAAGTATGAGTTTTAGTTTAGGTGTTTTTCCCGATAGCGAATCCTTAATGATTTAATGACTTATTAAAACTTGTTTTATTACCCGTATCGTATCCGAGTTAATATTGACACAAGTGTTTTTATTGTAAAATTTAATTCAAAACACATGACTCAGACTCAGTCGAGTTTAAGACTCTCGAGCGAGAGATCCACTCCCTCGCATCTGAGCACTCCCGAGCACCGAGACACTAGTTAGAAAAGTGAACCGAGCGGTACGAGAGTACATGCGGGGGGAAAGCTTCGGTCCGTAAAACGGAAGTTTCCCACCTCTAAAACACTTGCATCGGCACATTCCCGTGCGAGCACAGATCGGCTAGTCGATGCGACTCGGGAGCTGTAGCGATAAGGATGTCGACAGATAAGAGCGCGGGGGACGTTAGCGACATCATATCGGACTCGAGCGGGGTGGGCACGAGCAACTCGGACACGACGTGCTCGCTGCAGAGCGCCGGCGCCACGGCCGTGTGTCTGCAGCCTTACGAGCCGCAGCAGCCCGGGCACCTGCGCCTCAACCAGGGGGACATCGTTGAAGGTACGTCAATTTGCCTTTAGTCCACTTTCGTAATTGCGGTTTCGTAATTGGCTACCAAGGCTATTAAGCCAATTACGAAACCACAATTATGAAAACGGACTAAAGGTGAATTTTGTCCGTGAAAGATCCGTCTCCATCTTGGTTTTTTCACTAGTGGCGTTATTTAGTTACTATAAGAACGGCCTTTCGTATGCCGAAGCGGCTCACACTCATTTACCCGTCGAATGCCTTGTCTCCCATATCCGTTCGTAGTATTCCGGAGAGACTCGCAAACTTGTCGCCTGAAGGGATCTCTCGACAGGTGTAAGTACGGAAGTGGGACACGACATACGAAAAAAGGGAACTCTGCAAACGATAACAAATTGCGGAGTCAATTGACAACATTTCAAATTATATGAAGTGGGCTAAATCAAAAACCATTTCGGCAAATATGCTTCCCGTATGTAACGTGGCAGTTATTTTATTTTTTTACCCGTTAATTTCCAAGATAATCGCGAAAAACTGTAAACCGGAAATGTGACGTAGATAGTACGTACATAGACAATAGACCAAAGACAAAACTAAATCTATCATTTTTTTCATGTATCCGGTTGTCACACTCTGTCAAAAGTTTTCAAATGACATTGTCAGTTCTTACATTTCGGTGTTAACGACTATTCTCATTTTACGATATTACTCTCGCTCCACTTGAAATACTTGATGACTTGGCTTTTATAACGGACACTGCTGCTTCTTTTCACGCTTACATCGCAATAAAAACGGATATCGCTGCTTCTTTAAACGAAAATTTGGCACTTGTATTTGGACTTATTGAACCTCATAAAAATGAAGACCTCAGATGGATTTGTGCAAGCATTTAGTACCAACTTGCCATGGGTTGATACTGCCATGATGTTAGAGTTCATACAAACGGACGATAAATATAATTTGGCTGGGATAAGAGGTGCAAAAGCTGCCTTATCGTCTCGAACTTCGTATAGTGCCGCTTCGTTCGTACCGTATAGATAGTTTCTACCCCATATTGTGTGCCCTACATTGAGCCCTGTTTTTGCTTTACATATACCTGTACCTGTATATGAAACTAATAACATTATCCTAAGAAATAAAACTGTAAGGCTTGGTGCGAGTATATTTATTTTCCAAATATATAAGTTTGTGGTTCCAAATTACAATGTGTTGTTTTGTCTTTTGTCGCTACCTTAACTAGTATGTCTTGGGTTGTCATAATAGGGCAGCACATTACACCTCAGGATGCAGAAGATGGTGTAGGTTCATCATGAGAGGTTGACGGTGCTGCCTGGTTTGCTTCTTTTAACGGTCTTCTTGTGAGTGATGCTGGAAGACGAGGTTTCAGTTTTGCATTGACATTCATGACTTTCCAATATCTATAGTTTCCCATGTCTTTCTCCAACTGTGAAATGACAAATAGGTATAATAAGCATAAGCCTGAACACCGTGAGGGTGATTTCAATGCACACTGCAAGAATTTGTAAGTGCAAGTGCCAATAACTATTTACGAAAGTCCTATATAAAAAAGGTTATATTAGCTAGTTAAGTTAAATATCACAACACATGAGTACGTACAGTAAACTTTATCAGTAAATAGTCCACTACCAATCTAATACAAAGGTGGGCTAGGTTAAGTATATTATTCGGTTGTACTTACATCGAGATGATCTTCACAGATGAATATCCTTTTAGGAACACGATCTAGCCCCGCCGCTCGACACCATGCCTCATTTTGCCCAGCAGGGACACAAAAAAAACTTTTTTTGTGGTGTCAGTCTTGTGTTATTACTACACGTTCTTATAAAACAGTTTTTAGTTTCTTTTGATGCCATGTTTTCGTTTTTACTTGTAATTTTATTGAAGAAAATTTGTGTTGACAATTATATGACAATGACGTAAACCTCAAATCAATCAACCGTCACGACCCATTTTTTTTTTTAAAGCAAGGGGCAAAGGAAAATGCGTACTCGTGACGTCATATGTCGTTTACGACCTTTCAAACATTCGCTATTTTTTCACTTGATATTTTTGAATGAAAAATTGCTTTTCTGGGAAAATAAAAAAACACGTATACCTTAGAATTTGATTGTTTTTCAATACATAACATAAAATAGCCCACTTGAAAAAATGAAATGTTGTCAATTGTCTAAATGGGTTATTCTTCAGAAATATGTCTGCGGTCACCTTATTCCTCTGATCCCTTTTCATACTAAATGTATGGAGACAGAGGAATAAGTCGCAGACATATTTCTGAAGAATAACGCAAATATATTATGGTATTAAATAAAACCAGCCGCTCCAGTGGTTATGGGAAGAAATTACTTCTTTCGTCAGTTAAAAGAACCAAGATGCAGATGATAGTAACTTTATAACCGGATTTTCAGAATAATTATTTGAATTCGTTATTTTAATCAAAGGAAATAATTACAATTAAGAGTGATTATTGTAAATTTAACGATAATATTTTAGCAACATCTGAGATAGTTTTAAGGTTTTCTAGGATATCTTATTAATCAATAGGGTACAGTCACCGGTCAATATATGATGAAACGGTACATTCAAATACTTACCCTTATTATTCCTATAGAAATTATATTTATGCGTGTCCTGTTTCATTATATATGTTGCCTGCGACTATTCTAATGTGTTTGTTCTCTTTGGGCTACCGAAACTAACTCATACCATGTTAACAGACCAATTCAGACACATTGCGAACCATACATTCATATCAAGTAATGGGCATTCTTCGTCAATTTCATTACTAATCTGATTGTGTGTGTTTTCAAATCAGTAACTAAGAAATTAACATATTATACAGTAATAGGTACGTCATATTCAGGCCAGCTATGTATAAGCAACTCCTTCAGTGTTACATACAAGGTGTCCCTAAAACTAATATTTATACCAAAACAAAAGGACTGATGGACCAACTCATAGGACACCAGATTTAGTATTTTTTCTTGAGTTTTTGTCATAATTGATGGCACGAAAATTAGTTTAGCTGGATTTTACCAAACAGTTTCGTAAACATAATTTGATGGTTAGCGTTGGTTAATTTATTTTGATTATTGGAAAATTGAATATATTATGATAATGTGTGATGATGATGTTGGGGAGCAGTGACTGGCGCAACGGACGACGGGCTGCTGGAAGGCACGGTGCGCGGCTCAGGGGCCACCGGCCTGTTCCCCGCGCAGTGCGTGCAAGAGGTGCGCCTGCGCCAGAACAACAACTTACACCAGGTAACTTGTACTTCCTAACTTACTTCCAATTGTACGTAGTTATGCAATAACGTTCCAACCCACAAAACAAAATGTCAACCTTCTGTCTTTAAATACAAAGTCCATAATCCAAAAAAAATTGCATGTGGAATGGAACGTTATTGCATAACTAGTATAACTACGTTCAATTGCGGTTATAGGAAGGTAGGAGTTAGGATGGGGCTTGACATTCAGTGGTCCATTTTTGTACACCAAACTTGTATGATTTATCGTACTTCGTAAAGCCTTATCCTCCAATAGGTCAAGCTCATCCTCTGCCTTAATATTTAGCACTTTGTTTGGGGGAGATTAACAATCTAGGTTTAATTTTGGTTGTTTTGGAGGTTTGACCTTGCTGAGTGTAGATTCAATCAGGCAAATAAGACAGATTTGATTTTCTGTTGCTTAGACCTTTTCCCTCTTTGGATCAGCAACAGTTTCCCTCTCGTCTTGCAGACCCTTTTGTTCCTTTAGAGCAGTAGGTACAAGAGGCAAAAGAAACGCAGGAGGAAGGTAGGGCGATGATATACGCAGAATAGCTCGCGGCAGGGTGGCTGAGGATCGCACTCAATAGCGTACACTTGAAGACACCTATACCTATGTCCAACAAGTTGATAATGAGAGCAGTACAGTTATTCGTACAATAGAAAATAGAAAAAGCCACGAAATTTAAATATAACAACCTTAGCCTTGACTAACCATAGAACAACCTATAAAGAAGCCACCAGTGGGGTTCTAGCAACATGAAGATTAATTTGCTCAATTATGATTCCAGGTACTATCATCAGGCCCCATCCACCACTCGCGAGTGAACGGGCGGCGGGAGATGGCGCTCAGCAAGACCTACAGCGCTACTGCGCCTAGAATAAAGAAAACGTAAGTGTTCCAAACACAGCCGTGACCAAAACTTTGTAAATGTGATGTAGAACTGCTGCAAAAGTGGTGCGTCATCTATTAAAAAAATTGTTTAAATATTTGAGATTATGCGTGTGGTGCGTTGAATTAGGTATAATAAAGCTCGATTAAGTAGTCTCTTTTGCTTTCTGGCCTTACCTCAGCCTGGTTCAGGTACCTACTTACTCCGAATGTCTTCATTGTCCTTTCTTTCCCTCTTATATTACAATAGTACATTACATCACTAGGGTAGTAATACAAAGAAAGGTCGAGATCGCAGAAGTTTGCGGCCCGAGCTGCAAACGAGGGACGTAAATATGCAATCGAGGGCTTTCTTTATTACCTCCCGTGTTGTGTATATCATTTTATGTCTACATTTGGCCAGAAAGCGGCTTTTTCCGTACGTGTGGCCAGGTGTGGCATAAAATATTTGAGGGAACGGGTCGGTAGGCAACGACCTTCGACCGAATATATTCTAAGTGTAGGCCCTGGGCACCTGGATTCGCTGTTATTTAATCCTACGAGCACATTATTTGGGATTTGGCGGAGTCTCTTTCTCTGACGTACAAAAATAACGAGACGTCAACACGAATCACGGAAGAAAAAACAAGAGGAAATGGCGTGTTAGCCAACTAGTATGAAAACCGGTGTCGCCAAACTCACACAACCATAACGTAATCGGTACATGACACACTTATACAAAACGCTTTTAATTGGTGTAACTTTACAATATCGTTACAGATTAACAGACGTTACTTTTACAAATCAAAATCAGTTCTAAAGTACTCAAGTTACAGTGCAAAATGCAACGTGCAATAGCCGTAAGAAACGCTTATTTGCAAATCGCGCTTATACTTAACTAGATGTCGTAATAGTTCGGCTACTCCCCGACAGATGGATTACAAAATTTTACTACAGTGCCATCTGTTATTGAGAAGAAGTATTATGATAGGGGTGCGATTAAGTACGAATAGAATGATTTATCGATATCGATATAAATTAAGCTGTATAAAGATGAAATACACGGTTTTTCAGCGAGTTTAGAAACATCTTCACTTGAAGTGCGAACAATTTGGGAGTAGATATTTTTGAGCGATTTTAATAAATTTTTTTCACCTGACGCAATCCAAATTTACTTTTCAAATAGGTATGTGGCTACAATGAAAAGACATTTTTGATTAGAAAAGTTACTTTATATTTTTGCATTTTGTTAAAATTACAATACTGTACAATACCCGGGCGAGAATTATGTCCGCCAATTTAGTAAATACAAAAACACATACTAACAAAATTACAGTCGTTTCTCACACACCAATTACATATACATATTTACAAGATTTATATAATTTACGGTACACATCGCGATAACGCGAATGTTCCTGGTTAGGTATGTCTTATTATTTTTGTACGTCAGAGAAAGACACCCTAACACGAATCTTCTCATTATAGCTATGTGTGTGAGCCGTACCATTAAAAGTAAATTGCGTCAAACAAAACTGAACTACCAACTTGACAAATAAATTAATAACTCTTGTAGTTACTTACGTAAAATTCCTATGTTCAAGATTTCTTAAAACATAACTTTAAAATCAAAATCTCAAATTAAAGTTCTGCATTGTTTATTACTAACTAATGTGAAAATACTACATTACACAACTAGGGTGGTAAAACAAAGAAAGGCCGAGATCGCAGATGTTTATGGCCCGAGCTGTAAGCGAGAGACGTATAACATCAGGCATATCGCACTTAGTCAGCTCCTTCTGTAATGTACATAGAATACAATAATTTCATCATTTTAAATGGTTACTATAGAAATTATCTTTTTTCGCCTTGCTAAACTAAGTCCTTACGTAACTATGAATACCTACTTACATTTGTAACGATTTTCTGTGTGGGAATGGCAGTGTCTTTTAAAAATCGCTTTCCGCGTTGAGTTAGGCGGATATCAGTTTCTAAAAAATGCTCTGAGCATATGGTGCTCAGGGGCTGCGGGAACCAATTATCGCGCCCAGTAACATTCATCCACTCTTCTTTGAGGAGTGGATCTTTTGGAAATCTGCAAGGATTAATTTTTCATTTAAAGTGCAAAATAAGTTACCAATTAATTGTACCTAAGCAATATCGATAAAAATATCGACCTCACCTTAGCTACCTCTCTAGTTGAGTAGCAATAAACTGACATCTCGAATAGCGATTTTCGAGACGCTTTCATAAAGAAAGAACAAAAGATTATGAACTTTATGTATAGTGACAGAGAGTTCATTTTTATTCAATAAATGGGAGGCAACTTGGAAATGTAAAATTATTTCGATATTAATAAAATAAAACTTACCGGTGATAAGATACACCTCCACGAGACACATTTACCGATTTGCTCGAATTGCGGCAGCATAATACTGCGCAATACGGCATTGCAGCGATTAAATATATATTTTTTACTCAAACACAAACGTCAGGTTGCCTTGGTCACGGAATACAAGACTGAGGTTTAGCTTGCGCCTCGGCGCAAGCCCGTTGCTACGCGGGAACGCCCACTTGCCACTTCCATAGTCTCTTTCTTCCGTGACACGAATATTCGTCGAATCCCGGTAATGTGATTAAAGCATAATAAAGCCGTTTGGCAATCTAATAATTTACCTAACCATTTATTTCAGATACGGCAACGTAGAGACCCGCACGGTGGTGCTTCACCGGGCACGACGAGGATTCGGCTTCGTGTTGCGTGGGGCCAAGGCGTCGTCTCCCCTCATGGAGCTGCGGCCGTCCGAGCGCTGCCCCGGCCTGCAGTACCTCGACGACGTGGACGCCGGGGGCGTGGCCGACCGCGCCGGCCTCAGGAAGGGGGACTTCCTCGTGGCGGTGAGTAGTGACGTCACCGCTCGGCAGCTGCGGCGTCCGAGCGCTGCCCCGGCCTGCAGTACCTCGACGACGTGGACGCCGGGGGCGTGGCCGACCGCGCCGGCCTCAGGAAGGGGGACTTCCTCGTGGCGGTGAGTAGTGACGTCACCGCTCGGCAGCTGCGGCGTCCGAGCGCTGCCCCGGCCTGCAGTACCTCGACGACGTGGACGCCGGGGGCGTGGCCGACCGCGCCGGCCTCAGGAAGGGGGACTTCCTCGTGGCGGTGAGTAGTGACGTCACCGCTCGGCAGCTGCGGCGTCCGAGCGCTGCCCCGGCCTGCAGTACCTCGACGACGTGGACGCCGGGGGCGTGGCCGACCGCGCCGGCCTCAGGAAGGGGGACTTCCTCGTGGCGGTGAGTAGTGACGTCACCGCTCGGCAGCTGCGGCGTCCGAGCGCTGCCCCGGCCTGCAGTACCTCGACGACGTGGACGCCGGGGGCGTGGCCGACCGCGCCGGCCTCAGGAAGGGGGACTTCCTCGTGGCGGTGAGTAGTGACGTCACCGCTCGGCAGCTGCGGCGTCCGAGCGCTGCCCCGGCCTGCAGTACCTCGACGACGTGGACGCCGGGGGCGTGGCCGACCGCGCCGGCCTCAGGAAGGGGGACTTCCTCGTGGCGGTGAGTAGTGACGTCACCGCTCGGCAGCTGCGGCGTCCGAGCGCTGCCCCGGCCTGCAGTACCTCGACGACGTGGACGCCGGGGGCGTGGCCGACCGCGCCGGCCTCAGGAAGGGGGACTTCCTCGTGGCGGTGAGTAGTGACGTCACCGCTCGGCAGCTGCGGCGTCCGAGCGCTGCCCCGGCCTGCAGTACCTCGACGACGTGGACGCCGGGGGCGTGGCCGACCGCGCCGGCCTCAGGAAGGGGGACTTCCTCGTGGCGGTGAGTAGTGACGTCACCGCTCGGCAGCTGCGGCGTCCGAGCGCTGCCCCGGCCTGCAGTACCTCGACGACGTGGACGCCGGGGGCGTGGCCGACCGCGCCGGCCTCAGGAAGGGGGACTTCCTCGTGGCGGTGAGTAGTGACGTCACCGCTCGGCAGCTGCGGCGTCCGAGCGCTGCCCCGGCCTGCAGTACCTCGACGACGTGGACGCCGGGGGCGTGGCCGACCGCGCCGGCCTCAGGAAGGGGGACTTCCTCGTGGCGGTGAGTAGTGACGTCACCGCTCGGCAGCTGCGGCGTCCGAGCGCTGCCCCGGCCTGCAGTACCTCGACGACGTGGACGCCGGGGGCGTGGCCGACCGCGCCGGCCTCAGGAAGGGGGACTTCCTCGTGGCGGTGAGTACTGGCCTTCTAGCATAACTTGCCGCGACTTCGTATCTCAGCATGACCTGTCGCTGTGACATTATATTAAATGGAAAGAGATAGGTAGTATTTGTCGGGTGACAAAGAGTCGCGTGTCACATTTGTACTAGAGTTACTGACGTCCAGTTGACTGTTCTGTCAGACATAGTTGGTCTGACACTGATGGTTGGCCTTACATCGGGGAAGGGCAACAGGTAGGCATCATCAGGTACTGTCTCTATTCTAAGATATTATAATGGACCCCATGTACATATCAGTCACAGTTTGTATATGTACAGTCAACTACGAAGAGATCGATACGGCCAAAGTTACAAAAACGTTTATACGACTGTACATGGAGATTGGAATTTACCTTAAAGGGAATCAAGTACCTCGAAACGAAAGGAGACATTAAAAACATCCCACGACCTCTTTTCGTTTGGAAAGCGAATTGAATCACTTTAAAACTTCTGGTAAATAAGTAACCTTAGCTCCAAAAATGTCTTAAGGTTGTGTTAATGAGAAGGTAGAGAAAAAGGTGTAACCTTGAGCGTAAAAGCTTGTTTGCTACTTTGGACTACTAAGAAGAATCGAAATGCACTTTCCTATCTAATTCGATTGGGTAAATATCGGTTAAACTTGCGAACTTTGCTCGTTTTGGTGGTTTATGGGAAGTGTAAGTTACGGGTAAAAATCGGCAACGTACCCATAAGTAACACTTCTGGTGTTACAGATATTCATGGGCGGCGATGACTGCTTTACATCAGTCAGCTCGTCTGCTCGTTTGCCACTTATTACATTTGTTTTATAATGAATGTGTGGTTGCGCAGATCAACGGCGAGGACGTGTCGGCGGCGTCGCACGAGCACGTGGTGGAGCTCATTCGGGGCTCCGGCGCGCTCGTGTCCATGACCGTCGCCTCGTTGCACTCCTCGCATGGTCAGTACTTAACTCAAATCGCCCAATTTTCGCTGCAAGTAGACCTAATCCTGGGTTGAAACAGGATACTTTATGCCCCGGTAAAGAGTTCCCTTGGGATAATAATGGGAATAACGCAGGCGAAGCCACGGGTAAATGCTAATCCTGTATACCTGACAAACTATTGATTTCACTTAAAAACTTTAACTTCTCTTTTCACTCACTTAAAATTTCAGGGATAAAAACTATCCTATGTCCTTTCCGGAGTCTAGAACTAACTCTAAATCAAATTGTATCTAAATCGATTCAGCAAGTTTAACCCCAAAAAGGTAACAGACAGACAGAGTTACTTTCGCATTTACAATATTAGTTTGGAGAAGACCTTTTGTAGTAATTTGCACGTGTTGGTGTTACAGGCAACGAACACAACACATGCACGGTGCCCACGAGCAAGTCTCAGAACCAGCTGTCCAGCACTGGCCGCCCCTACGCCGCCACACTGCCTAGAAAAGGAGCCGGAGGTATGTAAACTAGGGAATGCAATACCCGGTCAAATATGAATCTTGGGTATTACCCGACTCTAAATAAAGTCAGCTACCCGGGTTTTCAGGTACATTACCTACAATAAACTTGCCGGCAGTTATAAATAAAATAAGCAAACATGTGATGTTTTTTCGTCTTTGCTGTAAGGCGGCCGACGTTAGATTGTATTTATTATCTTTAAAAAATAACGATACATGCTAATTTTTTTTACCTAATTACTAGGTTTTATAACACGGGTTTTGGGGTAAAAATACCTGGATTTTACTCGATTCTAAATAAAGTCGGTTACCCGGGTACCCGGGTTGTCTTCCCTAATGAATACTATGTATGTAGAGGATACCCGAAACTTTGGTCGCGGAGGCAAAGTATGTTAAATCTCCTCCTTTTATACGCCGCAGTCGGGTGAGAAGTACCGTATATTTTAACCAGGTTCATAATATTTACTTTTAGGTTAGTTATATCCTTGCTTATATTGTTTTGAATAATGACAACCAGGGATCATGTACCATGCAATTTGGTCGGTTGGGGAACAGAAAAAAATCCTATCCGTTAATATAACAGATTTTGAATCTACATAATTTTGATTATTGGAAAATACCCTATAGTATAATTATGTTTTGTGATGTCAGGTCGGAGCCCGGCGCCGGCGCCGCCGCGGCGCGACCCGCGCACGACGCTCAGCGTGGGCCGCGCGCGCGCTAAATCCATGGTCGCCGGATTAGGTGAATATGTTTACGATATATATATTTTTTAATTTATGTAAGAAACAAACAGTCTTAAGTAACATTACAAAACATCTTAGCTTACAAAGCAACAATTAGTAAAATAGTAGACCTATAGCTTCCTATATGTAATTTTATTGTTGAAAAATTAACAACTTCTGTGACCATAATCATGTGCATTGAAAACACCCATAAACACCCATTAAACTTCCATTTTCAAAAAGTTATTAAATACTTTAGCCAGATATTTATATTTTCGTCTAATAATCGCCAAATATCTCAGAATATGCATCTTTAAAGAAATAATTGAATAATAAAGGTTGGAATAATTGTATAACTAACAGAAAACGGCGGCGAGAAAGAAGAGAGCTGCGAGCCGCTGAGCGTGGCCGGCAAGTCGTCGTCGGCCGAGTCCGTGCAGCTGCACGCCGGGAGCAACAGTGAGTGCTGCCTCACCGGGACGCCACAGCGACGTCGCCAACTATCGTACCCAGCAGTGGCGTGGCGTAAAAGTCCTAGGGCAAGCCGGTGCAGATTTGGCGTACATTATTCTTAAGAGTTCTAGAATAAGGCGGTCAAAAGCCTGATATTAGGCAAGTCGGTAGGAATCGAGTTGTTGGGACGCCACGCCACTGGTACCCAGATAACTCGTATTGAAATGTATGAAATATAGTGAACTCACTTGGCGACGTTTGGCTATGGCTACCATCTCTTTGTTAAGATTTTTCTTGGAATGATAACCCTGATTTATAGAAAGTTGTTATATTTTAAGTCACTGGCTGTTGATGTATACGATTAGAATTAAAGATGCAGGTACTATATCGTCGGGTACAACCAAAACTCACTAACTAACGACATTGAAATTATTGAAATATAACCCGTGCTTAATATTGTCTTCGATTTCCGCGATTACCTATCACTCATAGAGTAATAAAACATACATATAGTAATAAAACAACTTAAACGGATTAAATCGCGTATATTACTACATTTTAAGTCCCGACGTTTCGTAACCCTTTTCAGCGTTCGTGGTCGCGGGTAGACGAACGCTGAAAAGGGTTACGAAACGTCGGGACTTAAAATGTAGTAATATACGCGATTTAATCCGATTATAGTATTTTATGCAACAGTTGTATAAGAAGGTTCAAAAAATGCGAATTGCGTGAGTTGCGATACGAGCCGCGAATGCGGCGAGTATCGCAAATAGAGACGCAATGAGCGTTTTTTGACTTAATTATACAACGTTGCATACAATACTTTTTCTACGACTAGGTTAAAATATAAAAATACATGGACGTCACGCGTGTCTCGTCCGGTCTCTCCGAGTGTGTACAGCCGGCATGACAGTTGTGTCTATGGTAAACTTTTTTTTGATATGGCTGGTGACACGATGTGACGATAATTAAAATACTTTTTTTTTATGTTGGCATCAATTAATTTAATTCGGAAAGTTTTGTTTTTCTTATGAATCGTAGGAATTTAATTGTTTGTTAAGTTGGTAGTTGTGAATTTTTATCGTGAAGTTAGAATTGAGCGCTTAATCCTTGAACTAAGTTTAACCTAGATTTAGAAGTCTGTGGATGCTAGAAATAACGTAAAGTGACTATAACGACACTAGTGCTGTTATGGGGAATAGAGTATAGATTTCTCTGAACTCATATTATGTACGTTCTTATATTAGTGTTCGTGACCAAGTAAAAGACAGATAACAGTACAGGAGTAGAAAAAGTTGTTTTATTACTATAACCCGTGCTGTTATTCCAATAAAGTTGATTGTTACTTTAATTTATTGAACGTAATTAGTGAGCTTTGGTTGTTACCCGACGATATGTGTATTTTGGATGCATCGAGTTTACCTCGACGTGTTGCCGCAGGTGGCACGCCGCAGTCGGGCACGCCGGTGGCGCCGCGCACGGCGTCCATCAGACAGCGGCCCGCCTCCGGCCGCATCACCGCCGCCGAGCTCGAGGAGCTGTTCCAGCGGCAAGCCGACGCCGACGCCATGTAAGCAAAGTATAAGACCACAGAAATATAGAAGGTAGAAGGAAAAAGTGTATGTACCTCGCGTGCTAAAAAGAAGTGGCGGCCACCTACTTTGAATACCGTTAACTTCAGTTTCCGTCAATATTATTAGCAGATTTGAAGACTTGATAATATATACTTATTCTAAAAGGGCGTAACTACAGTTCTACGGTAGAATAAACCGTTACTTTAGTCTTATCGCGATCGAAAAAAAGTAGGCCATCTGACAGTATGCATTGACAATGTCAAATTCAAAATTATGACAGCTTATTTTTTCTGTGGCAAAAGGCACTGGCATTTCATCTATTGTGCCGTAGAACTGGTAAAATGAGAACATATTTTTTATTCATTTGTATTTTTTATATTAAGCGATATAAAAAAAATATAAAAATAGTGTAGTGTTCAGGAGAAAAAATGCTTTCGAATCGTATATACATTTTAAAGTGTTCTTAAAATGAAATGTTGTCAATAGGGATGATGAATGGGTTAAAAATATGTAATTCTATTTAGTCCGTCAGTTAGATTATGGAAAAATATGGGACACGTATTTTTTGGTTTATCAAAATATTAAAAATCGACAAAGTTATAGATCATCAAACTTCTGGAGTGGGGGCTTGTGACGTCACTCTTGAGTACAATTTGTATTCAAGAGTGACGTCACTCGAAACTTCTAAGCACTCTATCCTCGTCAGTTTTTGTTTGTCAAACAAAACAAAAAATACGTGTACAATATTTTTTCATAATGTAACAGACGGACAAAACAGTTTTTTTTAGTCATCTAGCCTATTGTTCAAATACCACCAAATGAAATGGAAAATGTATGTTTTCCATCACTAAATTGCACTTTTGGCGTCAAACGCCAAGCGAAAAACGTTACACGCTTCTTTGCCATACAAATCAACGAACTATATCCTTCTATCTCGATATATTTCTGTGATAAAAACAGACAAGCTGTCAAATTTCGGCCGTTTAGGAACGCGCGATACGCGTTAAAGTCGAGGCGCAGACAGCGCAATCCGTATTGGGGTTGGGGCATTCATACACATTCGTAAAACTTTGCTTGCAGTGCGTTCGTTCACGGCGCACACACAAATACAAGCCGCGCGATGCACCTTTTGTAGTGTGATGAAAATTACTGTTATGTATCTCGAACCTTTGGAACCTTGGTTACCATGATCGATAACCGCGGTACGCGACATGGTCACACGCTCCCCTGGAAGACGGAATGACGGAGTGGTCACAAACAGTCAAAGGAGAAAAGAACTAGTATTTGGCTGTTCTACACATTAACAAAAACTGCCATTCTAACGAGACGGGATATTCTGAGTATTCGTCAATATGTGCGGACAGAAAACTAATATTTTTGAAGAATGCCCCTGCCTATCCACCCATATTTGCGCGATAGTTCTCTACTTCTCATCTCTCTCTACCCGCCACGCTTCCACTTCGCTCTTTGAGTCGGGCGATTATTTTTCATTTGACCCTGCTTTGATAAGCAAACACAATATTCTTTATGCGACACCTGGCCGTAAAGTGGCTTTTTCCGCACGCTGCGCATACAGAAAAAGCCGCTTTCTGGCCAAGTGTAGACATAAAATGATGTACACAACACGGGAGGTAATAAAGGAAACCCTCGATCGCATAGGTATTAACGTCCCTCACTTGCAGCTCGGGCCGCAAACATGTGCGATCTCGGCTTTTCTTTGTATTACCTTTGTATGTTCTTCGGACTATAAACGTTACAATACGTCCGTCACCTTAAATCTCGGTTTATTGTTCTAACGATAGCAATATTGTATGTTTTACAGCGGTGGCAACAGCGCCATGATGACGCGGTCGGCGTTCCAGGGCGGGTCGGCGTCGCCGCCGTACTCGCCGGCGCGCGCGCCCAACCGCGTCTACGCCTCCGTCGCCGAGATGAAGCGCTCCAGGGGCAAGGTCAGTGTGGTTCAGTAGCGTGGCATCCAAAGAACTCGATTCCTACCGGCTTGCCTAATATCAGGCATTTGAGCACCTTGTTATACAGCTCTTAAGGAAAATATACGCAAAATCTGCACCAGCTTTCCCAAGGATATCTTTTATGCCACGCCACTGGTGTGGTTCAATAATCAGCCCGGATGTGCACTTGTGGAACACAGGTCTCGGTTTACCCAGAGAGTTTTAAAAAGGTTTTTTTACATTGGATGTGTTGCGTTTAACATATAAAATTATCGGACGATTGGATTATGAGGGTATCTTGCCAACACCCAATACCCGTACAGTTTGTTAAAGTTACTTCTTAAACCTCTTTTCATTTGTATGGAAAACCGAATGACTCGAATTATCTTCATACCAGTAGAATAAGGCTGCAGGAGCATTCCATGAAAACTTCTACTTTTTACCCGACTGCGGCGAAGCCCAAAGGAGGGTTATTACCCGACTGCGGCGAAGCCCAAAGGAGGGTTATGTATTTGACCTGTATGATTGTATGTCCATTCCTATGTCCGCTCGTAACTACTCAACGGTACAACCGATTTTGATAAATGATACATCATTAGCTTCGTATTGATGGCGTGAGTGTCACTGGGTATGAAGTTTGTAAAAATAAACAAAATTGCGGATTTTATGCACTTTTAATTGTCACTTACGAATCGCTATGGTAGCTACCCTAATAAAACTTATTAGCTGCTAAGAAACACTACTCATCTTAAAGCCAAGTTATAATATTACTATAGGTACCAACAATCAGCTTCCTAATTTTACATGTCAAAAGTATTAAAAAGGTAGTGTCCCTTACGAAACGTTTTCGTAGAATGCTCCTGCAGGCATTTGAATATTCGACAAGCAGGCAAGCTACAGGAATTCGAGTTATATGAATGCCACGCCATAGCTTGTTATGTTTTTATCGTGATGTAACACGGTGTTATCGTCGTTCCAGCTGTGGAGCAAGTCAGTGGGCTCGCTGCGGCGCGAGTTCCACTCGACGCCGGACCTGGCGGCCGAGCACACCGCGCAGCCGCTGCGCACGCGCTCCAGCGAAGACGTGCACGGTCAGTACTTACATCTCACTTCACATTCCTACACTACACCGGCATTATAGTCTCCGCACATTAAAATGTAGAGACCTGGCCGTCTCTACAGAAGAATTATAAACATAATTCAAATATCTGTCAAAGGTGATGTTTTTATATAAAATATTGATTCAGTAAATAAATATTGACTGAGTTCAGTTAAACTAACATTTTGTATTCCTTTCGACAATAAAACTAACATACCTACTCCTCTGAGTAGACCCCCTACAGCAGCGGTCGGCAACCGTTACGCAGCCAAGGGCCACATAGTAGCTGATGAAATTGACGCGGGCCGCACTTTGTTAATAATTTGTGATTTTATACAATTCGTTATATAGCAACCTTTACATACAAAATAGCCAGTGAGGCTCGCGGGCCGCAAGTGAGTAAGTAGTTCACGGGCCGCAGGTTGCCGACCGCTGCCCTAAAGTATGGTGGATGCGCGTTTTGGCTCATGGCAGCCCCCGTACGAGCCCGTGCCGACGCTCGCAGCCAGTCAGTAAACGAGTAAATGCAAACGGTTGTCTGGAAGAGATCGCTTCTACCAATATTTACTTATACCATTGTTTTGATTTAAGGGTATTTTGTGTTATTGGTGTGTAATAAAGAGTACCTATTGTATCGTGTAGGGCCCGGGCGAGTGCCGCCGCCGGCGCACCCGCCGCCGCCGCCGCCGGGCGCCGTGGCGTCGTCGTTCCGGCCCAGCGACCACGCCAAGCTGTACGCCTCCCCGCGCGACCTGGACCCCGTCGCCTACCGCGCCGCGCCGCCGCAGCCGCACCAGGTAACTATACGTGTAGGTCCGGGGCGGGCGCCGCCGCCGGGCGTCGTCGTTCCGGCCCAGCGACCACGCCAAGCTGTACGCCTCCCCGCGCGACCTGGACCCCGTCGCCTACCGCGCCGCGCCGCCGCAGCCGCACCAGGTAACTATACGTGTAGGTCCGGGGCGGGCGCCGCCGCCGGGCGTCGTCGTTCCGGCCCAGCGACCACGCCAAGCTGTACGCCTCCCCGCGCGACCTGGACCCCGTCGCCTACCGCGCCGCGCCGCCGCAGCCGCACCAGGTAACTATACGTGTAGGTCCGGGGCGGGCGCCGCCGCCGGGCGTCGTCGTTCCGGCCCAGCGACCACGCCAAGCTGTACGCCTCCCCGCGCGACCTCGACCCCGTCGCCTACCGCGCCGCGCCGCCGCAGCCGCACCAGGTAACTATACGTGTAGGTCCGGGGCGGGCGCCGCCGCCGGGCGTCGTCGTTCCGGCCCAGCGACCACGCCAAGCTGTACGCCTCCCCGCGCGACCTGGACCCCGTCGCCTACCGCGCCGCGCCGCCGCAGCCGCACCAGGTAACTATACGTGTAGGTCCGGGGCGGGCGCCGCCGCCGGGCGTCGTCGTTCCGGCCCAGCGACCACGCCAAGCTGTACGCCTCCCCGCGCGACCTGGACCCCGTCGCCTACCGCGCCGCGCCGCCGCAGCCGCACCAGGTAACTATACGTGTAGGTCCGGGGCGGGCGCCGCCGCCGGGCGTCGTCGTTCCGGCCCAGCGACCACGCCAAGCTGTACGCCTCCCCGCGCGACCTCGACCCCGTCGCCTACCGCGCCGCGCCGCCGCAGCCGCACCAGGTAACTATACGTGTAGGTCCGGGGCGGGCGCCGCCGCCGGGCGTCGTCGTTCCGGCCCAGCGACCACGCCAAGCTGTACGCCTCCCCGCGCGACCTGGACCCCGTCGCCTACCGCGCCGCGCCGCCGCAGCCGCACCAGGTAACTATACGTGTAGGTCCGGGGCGGGCGCCGCCGCCGGGCGTCGTCGTTCCGGCCCAGCGACCACGCCAAGCTGTACGCCTCCCCGCGCGACCTGGACCCCGTCGCCTACCGCGCCGCGCCGCCGCAGCCGCACCAGGTAACTATACGTGTAGGTCCGGGGCGGGCGCCGCCGCCGGGCGTCGTCGTTCCGGCCCAGCGACCACGCCAAGCTGTACGCCTCCCCGCGCGACCTCGACCCCGTCGCCTACCGCGCCGCGCCGCCGCAGCCGCACCAGGTAACTATACGTGTAGGTCCGGGGCGGGCGCCGCCGCCGGGCGTCGTCGTTCCGGCCCAGCGACCACGCCAAGCTGTACGCCTCCCCGCGCGACCTGGACCCCGTCGCCTACCGCGCCGCGCCGCCGCAGCCGCACCAGGTAACTATACGTGTAGGTCCGGGGCGGGCGCCGCCGCCGGGCGTCGTCGTTCCGGCCCAGCGACCACGCCAAGCTGTACGCCTCCCCGCGCGACCTCGACCCCGTCGCCTACCGCGCCGCGCCGCCGCAGCCGCACCAGGTAACTATACGTGTAGGTCCGGGGCGGGCGCCGCCGCCGGGCGTCGTCGTTCCGGCCCAGCGACCACGCCAAGCTGTACGCCTCCCCGCGCGACCTGGACCCCGTCGCCTACCGCGCCGCGCCGCCGCAGCCGCACCAGGTAACTATACGTGTAGGTCCGGGGCGGGCGCCGCCGCCGGGCGTCGTCGTTCCGGCCCAGCGACCACGCCAAGCTGTACGCCTCCCCGCGCGACCTCGACCCCGTCGCCTACCGCGCCGCGCCGCCGCAGCCGCACCAGGTAACTATACGTGTAGGTCCGGGGCGGGCGCCGCCGCCGGGCGTCGTCGTTCCGGCCCAGCGACCACGCCAAGCTGTACGCCTCCCCGCGCGACCTCGACCCCGTCGCCTACCGCGCCGCGCCGCCGCAGCCGCACCAGGTAATGACACAACTACTTAGGCCTTAGCTCGTAAGCGGTCTATGTAGCCTGTGGGCAGTGCCGTAACTACACCTAACTAAGCTTCTGGCAAAGTTACTAGCCCTCCTTTGCGTACTGTAGGAAAAACTCTACAGATCAGAAGAGACCCACCCGAGAGGCCCATAAGCATAGGAGTGCTTATGGGCCTCTCGGGTGGGCCTCTTCTGATCAGGGGCGCGCAGCACGCTGCCCTCCGTGTCACCTATCGTTACGCCACTGCCTGTGAGGTCTAGTGACAGCTTCAGCGTTATACAGTACCGCAATGTTCTGTGTCTATTTTCGGCTTGGCCACGACATCGGCGACAAGCGGCAGCGACGAGCGACGGCCATAGGAGGAAGCGGGAGAGCGCGCTCCGATCTTCCACTCCCGCTTATGACCAGCGTTCGCCGTTGACGCTCACCGCCTAGTTCCTTTTACTGGTGGGCGCGGGACCTGTAGCATTTGCTACATCTGCTACATAGTTAATCCGGAACTGGCCACTGGGCCAAGAACTGGTTACTGGGCAACCTCGCTGACGTGTGTGTGTGTGGGCAGGTGCGCAAGTCGGCGTCGCTGCGGTCGTGGGCGGGGCCGGCGCGCGCGCACTCGGCGGAGGAGGCGGCGCACTACGCGCAGCCCTTCAACGCGCACAAGGGTGTCGTCAGACAGGTGCAGCATCAGCCTTATTTTTAGGGTTTCGTATATATACCTACTCAAAGGGTGCCAACACAACCCTGTTACTGAGCCTCCGCCGTTCTTCCGTCCGTCTGTCACATGCTCTTTCTTTTGAATAGAGACTTGAAATTTTCATAGAATAATTTTGAATTTTTGTCATATGTATTTTTGGATTACATAATTTTGCAGGAATATGTTTACCTACGCATAATCACATTTCGTATTAGCCCATAATAAAAGTATGATTGATAACTATGCCAAGTATTCTACGAAATTCGAACATAAAAAATTTCGACTAAAAGTGTTTCTGAGTAATTTTATGCGAAATTAATTTCGGAAAATCAATATCGTGCCAATTAAGAATTATCCATCTATATTCTAAACGTTTTTTACGTCACACCTGGCCATAAAGTGGCAATAACCGCCCGCTACGCGTGCGAAAAATCCCACTTCATGGCCTGGGGGAGACGTAAAATGTTGTACTTAACACGGGCGGTAATAAAGTCTCAGATCGCATATTTATCGCCCTTGCCTCGGCTCTGGCGTCAAATACCTGCGATCTGAGACACTATTTGTTTTACCGCCCTAGGTAAGTAATGTACTATTATGCCACACCTGGCCATAAAGTGGCTTTTTCCGCACGCTGTGCGTACGGAAAAAGCCGCTTTCTGGCCAAGTGTAGACATAAAATGATGTACACAACACGGGAGGTAATAAAGAAAGCCCTCGATCGCATATTTACGTCCCTCGCTTGCAGCTCGGGCCGCAAACTTCTGCGATCTCGGCCTTTCTTTGTATTACCACCCTAGTTGTGTAATGTACTATTAACTGAATCCGTGTTTATCCGTGTGGCGCAGAACTCGACGCCGGCGCCGCCGATCCCGGAGCCCGACTACAGCATGTCGGAGTCCGACGACGAAGCGCCCAAGCCCAAGGACCCGCCCGCCGAGACCAGCGCCAACAGCAACGCCAGGTAACAACCCTGATCTCTTGTTATTTTATTACAAGAGAATAGTATATTACACAACTAGGGTGGTAATACAAAGAAAGGCCGAGATCGCAGATGTTTGCGGCCCAAGCCGCAAGCGAGGGACGTAAATATGCGATCGAGGGTTTTCTTTATTACCTCCCGTGTTGTGTACAAAATTTTATGTCTACACTTGGCCAGAAAGCGGCTTTTCCGTACGCGCAGCGTGCGGAAAGTCACTTTATGGCCAGGTGTGGCATAAAAATTAAAAATTATATGTCTCGGGCAGGATTCGAACCTGCATCTACGGCTATCCAAACGTCTACGGCTAATATTTGGGTGTGGCACTCTGTGGATTCTCAATACGAGTTGGGACGACAGTGCCATGCATATGGATTGTAAGGACTCAATGGTAGATGTTGCTACATACGTCACCCAGGATGACGTCACAAAGGAAGAGACTGGTTGAATAATTCGATGACTTGTGTTTGCGAGAAGAATTTGTCTGAGATGTAGCGAATATTATGTACAATCAAACAGAATTTTGACAAATGTTTTTCCCGTCGGACCCACCTTCACACTTCATTTTCGCACCAGTCTTACCGTTGGAACGTATGAAAAAACAAAATGACTACCATTTCTTTCGATAGTGATTATTTTTTCATGATTATATAGACACTTTACTTATAGTAAATAAGAACCACAAGGAAACAGAATATTAGCTGGCAATGCCATATTGTAATTATTTCAATAGATGTGAAATCTGAAGAGTTCTGTTGGAGATTTGATAACAAGGTGCACGGTGGAAATTAAAAAAAAAATCCATGGAACACCCAGGTGGACAAAGGTGAACGGCAGTAAAAGAACTTTCAACGGAACACCCAGGTGGTCTCGGGAGGTGGACGGTGGGAAGGGGTCTCAAGCCTAGTTAGATTAAGTCATGAAAAAATAATTTAAAATTAGTTGGATTATTTTAGTTACAACACTTGCACTTGAAAGGAATGTAAGGAAACGCCCAAATATTCTTCCTTATATTTCTTAAATACAATAGCAATGTTTTATCATTTACAATTCCAGGACACACGCTACAATATACGAACTCGAAGGCGAACAATCGTTTCTGTAATATTCGAATAGAAATAACAAAAATCCTCCAAGGTATATTTTAGACCATTATTTTTTGTGTCGCTGGGAAACTGCTTTTGTGTTCCTTCGTCGTAATTAAAATGTCATCATCTGTGAGTTCAAGTTATACCTATTTCGGGACCAGTTTTTAATAGATCTGAAAGGTTTTTAAAAAGAGCACACGGGGTCTTATTTTCATTTTTACTATTTGAAAATTCTAGGGACTCATTACATTACTCATTCAACCATTCACTTCTACAAACCCATTGTCTCAGCTCGCAAAATATACACATACATAAACTCTACACACACATATTGATTGTAAAAGTTTGTCTCACTCGGGTTTGTCCCGGCGTCGTATGACTCTTCATACCACGCAACGGCTTATTTGAGTTAAACAACGAAACTACAGTTTTTCCTGTGTTGTCGATCAACTGTCTATTTTTATTCCATTTGTGGCCTTCAATTTATCGACTGTGGGTTTATTCCGGGGGCTTAGAGCCACCCCACACTAGCGTCTTTCGAGTGTCGTCGTCTTGTCAGCCCTCGCAGCGCAGCTCGTGACGTATTTGATGCTAATGTGTGGTGGCTCTTCTATCTAAAGACATGAAATCAAAGTCAAAACAAGAATTATGTTTGCAACATTGATTTTATGCAAACAGAATCCATGTTTCTGGGCACTATTGATTTTATGCAAATAGAATCCATGTTTCTGGGCACCATTGTGAAAAAAAATAAATAAAAAAGCTTGAGGAGTGCCGTAGGCTTATGATGCTACGCTTTGTCTCGCGATAAATAAATGATAAAGCATTCGTCACTCTCACACACATTTTGTCAGAACGTGACGGATGCTTTATCATTTATTTATCGCGCGACAAAGCGTAGCATCATACGCGTCCTGGTGTGCGTTGTACTGACGCGGAGAGAGATGTACCGTGACTTAACCAATCACACTGTTTCCAGAACACAGAACAGACAATTCGAACGCTGTGATCGGTCAACTCACTCTTAAAGTTATCCATTAGACGTTTCTAACGAAGGCGTGCTTCATCAATTCCAGCGGAAGCAGTTCAGGCTCGAGCTCCATGCAACATTCCTTCTCCGTGGACGAGATCCAGAAGATCCGGACGCGGCTCAAGTCGTCCAAGTCCTGCGGCGACGAGCTCGGCACCGTCGAGCGCGACGACGGAGACAACTCCTCCTCCGGCGTCTCCTCCGACCAGGAGGCCCAGGCCAAGCCCCCGCCCCGCCGCGACAAGGTCTCCTTCTGCAGCTCCGTACAAGTCAAATCCTCCAACGACGTCATCAGCACGGAACCGGTGCACAGTTCATCAGAAAGCCTCGCGACCCCACCCCCACCTATGCAGCGACACAATTCCCTCACACGCAAACGCGCAACAGCGGCGTTACTGCGGGGCACTATAGGCGCAGCTAGAGGTAAGTCCGCGGCGGAGCGATTGGGGGTGGACATAGACAAGGCGCCGGGGCGGCGGGGGCGGGCCGCGGTGTCGCTGGTGGAGCTGCCCCCGCCCCCCGAGGAGCCGGCCACGCCCCCCGGGCCCGCGGACCCGTCGGCGCCGGTGCTGGCCCCGCCCCCGCAGTTCAGCGACCGCGTGCGCGTCGTCGCCGCGCTGCCGAAGCAGCTCGCGCATTTGCAGTAGACGTTAGTCCACTGGCGCTATAATGCTGTTATTCATAAAACTTAGCATACTTAAATAGGTACCTAAAATCTGAAACACTGGTTAAAGATTAAAACATGGAGGTTTCAGGAATCTTGGCTTTCCAGCTGTATTTACAGTACGTTCACCAGTATCTCTAGATACTATGGTCAAGGCACTAAAAGTCTAAAATACCAATTTAGGTAAAATTCGTTTTCGTCTCTTTCTCAGAAGTAAACTCTTTCTGAAAAATAATTAAGAGCATTTTTTGTAACAATTTTTTATTATAGTATTTATGAATAACAGCATAAGTATATTCGATGACGGATGTGCTTGCAATAGCGAAAGATCTGTCATTGGAGTCGTGTTCGATGGAGCAGCTATCCGCCATAGACTACGGCACAGGAATTACGTAGGCCCCGCCTACTTAGCAACATCGGGCCACACCGCACTAGCAACAGTTAGGATAACTCCTCTTATGTCATGTTTTAGAAAGACTATGAGTATCTAATTAGTATTTATATTGTGGCCGATGCGGTGTGGCGCGTCCGGCAAATCTTATGAATAGGTGTCCGAGAGCCGCTAAACTTACCTTTATTATTGTATTAGGGGCTCTACTGCGAACTTCGCTCGAAGTTCATCTCTGGCCGTCTCTTTCGCCGTTCTTATAATACATGTGAGTGAGCGAGACGGGAGTGTAGAACTTCGAACGAAGCGTTTTCGAGTATCAGCCCAGCTCTCGGCATACAGGTGTAGCGGTGTAGGATAGTGCCGCTCGATATATCGATAGGTACCTTCAATCGAGCTCACATTGAGTCTTTAGTGCCAAATGCAAGGTTTCTCGTCTTTGTATCTGTACCTAATCGTATTCCCTTATAGTGAGCGCGCGACGCTCAGATTTTATCCATAAAATTCTTTTGCAAATGAAATGTTAATGTAAGCAGAACTTTTTGTAAGCAAACGACTAAAATGAAACCAAAGAATTATAGTATTTATTGTTGAGGAGTTACATTGATACCTATAGTTGAAACTAATTTTTATACATTCCCTTATTGACTAGTAGATGTAAAGTTTCAATTTTATTTTTAATCGGTTTTATTTTATTGTTACCTTTGCTCTTATGTCTCAGACGTGTCAAATTACAATGTGTGATGCTCTGTGTATTTCTTCTATCTGTATTGATTTTCTACCCTTTATAACGCAACCAAGTGCCATCGTGTCTATGATTTTTAAAGTATTTTTATATATATTACTGTAAATATTTAATGAGAGCTAATCCGTGGGTTTAAAAGAGTGGACTGGGGAGATTATTTATACAAAAGTATCCGGCCAGCTGAGAATATAAATATTTATGAAATAAACACGATATTTATTAACATATTCGATATTTTATAAGTAAACGCACTGTGTTATTGTGGAACGAAATTATTCTTAAATTTTTATTGTATGATTCGTCCAGCCAGGGTCGTGAGGGTAGACAGAGAGTCTGTATACCTTGATATGTATCCCTGTGTCCAACATATATGCTATATAATGATATAATACAACATATGATATATTCGGTGAAGCTAGTCCACTCTTTTGACGGTATATTAGAGTACGTGAGCCCTCGACTAGCGCTTGCCTCTGACGCAGTAGTTTCATCCGTTCCATTATTGTACATTTTATACTAAAACCGCATCATTTAAATATCTGTAGATATAGCCGTGCGGATCTAAAAGGGCTTATGTGTTGAACCACGCATAATCCCTTTTGGATAAACGGCGAAACGAGGTGTAACACCAATATTAGTGTTTCGTGATAAATTCGTTTGTCTTCTATGTTTACATTTTTATTAAATCGCCTCGTCCATGGCGAATATTGCTCTTTACAAATATAAAACAGATAATTATTTTAAATTTTTTAACATGAAAAAAGATTATTGTGCAATTTCTTCGCCTAATTTTCAACCTTTCGTTATTACTTTTAGAGCAATTATATTCATAATATTACTATACAAATGGCCAGTCTGTTTATATTTGTAAAAAGATGTAACCCCAAGTGAATATTTAATAGACTAAATACTGCCTAATAATTTAGGTAAGCAATATGCTGAATCGACTTTATGTGAAGCGAGCAAAGTTTATATTGCGTTGGCAAGTTTCGTTTAGCGTTCACCTGTCGACTCGGTAGCGTAGAATTAATTCATTCTAGTTCTTTGTCGTTGTTATAAATATCACAATTATTTGGAAATTATAGCCCTTATGGACCAGAGCATAAGAACTTTTAATTTCCATACATATTGTAACCGCTCGATATAAGGACTTTAATGAAACGAATCGGCAAAGTATGTAACTAAATAGTGGATGACATGAACGTGAGTCTACATCATTTTCTATAGTCAAACTGTCATTATTGAATGAACTGCGTGTTACGGTATTAATTTCTTATCTCTTGTTCTGTTTTAACGAAAATCACAGTACTTTATTAACCCAGTTTCAGTAACAACCGTTTGAGAAAATGCAACCACACACCCATTAAAACTTGGCAATTTTCATTACATTTCTAGTACATCTTGGTACAGACTATTAATATTTGTTACAAAAATATCTGTACAATTCTAGGTACATATATTTTAGAATTCTTTAGTTTCCTTTACTAAAGAATTTAGAGACTTGGTGTATTCATGAATAATTTTAAAAGGTGCCCACTACTATAATGTATGGAGCTCACCACTATGGTTACACTCTTTGCTGTATTATAATAGTCTAGTTAATTCTAGCTGACGTAGCGTCGCACGGGTTGACTTAGCCTCCTTTGTATTATTAGCACAATTAATTGTTTATTATTTCGTTATAATCGTCTTGTCATTATTTTAAGTTGTATAAATGTATTTTCTACTTAAGGTATAGCTAGGTAGTGGTAATTATACTAGGGCAATACTTGATCGATTGTAGGGTAATGGTGAGGATAGGTGCGGTACCAATGGAGCCGAACTCGCTCCGTTCTCGCCCTGGGTGTCAGTGAAACGGTTCCGAGCGAGAACCGGGCGACGTTGACCGTGGTACCGCCGAAAGTAATTTTGTATAATACCATCGTGTTTTGTGTTTCATTTGAATCTCAGTATCGGACGTGTAACTACAATTTGGTATACTTTCAAATGAAAAATTAAATGTTTCATCACTAATTATTGCATTTTATTTATCCACAAACTACACAGCATGCTACATATACGGATCTGCATGGAGTCCAGTAACAGGTCGACACTTTCCCAAATTGGCCACTATAGTTAATTTGGTACTTTCCCTAATTCGACACTTTAATTCATTCGCTACTTTCCCTAACTCGACACTTTCTTGAATTGGGCACGTGTCTTATTGGACACCTGCCTATTTTGGCATTTAGTAAACATGTACAGTTCCGCTCTAAATCTTTCGCGGAGTCTCATAGAGTTCTGATTTTTTGTAAACTAAAAGAATATTTATTTTGCCTGACTGTAGCGTACGGCAAAAGCCACTTTATGGCCAGGTGTGGCATAAAGTACTATTGTAGTTATTAAGGTAAGAATATAATTTTAGTCCCAGTCCACTTCTGACTTGGTACCCCGTATATTTCAGTATGATTTTAAAGAAGTTTCAAGTTTTAAATCATTAGTTTATTTTTTCATTCCTATGAAAAAACGACTAAATATTAGGTGAGTTAGTGCAGTACTCGTCATTTTCCCTGATTCGCCATTTTCGTTAATTCGTCAGTTTCCCTAATTCGTCAATGCCATCAAAATCTTTATTTCGTCAATTTCTAATTCGCCATTTTATTCATTAAGTCACTTTCACTAACTGGTCAAGTACAGTCGCAGTAGATATTTAGATCATTTTTTAACCTGATATTTTTAAGCGAATGATATTATGATATTATCGAGTCTTTGGGGCCAATATCAATGAATGAAATATTTTTAACGTATTATTAACATTAGTGTTAGAACATAATAGTCTGAATAATGTACTAAAAAAAAAACAGGAGGAAAACGTAAGGGCGCAGCCCCATGTCGACGGCACGGCGCCGTCCGCCGTGGAACGGCACGGCGCCGTCACCGTGCGACGGTACGGCATCGTGCCGTCGGACGGCGCCTTGGACGGCGCCGTGAACGGTGCCGTGGACGGTGTGACGGCGCCGTGAACGGTGTGACGGCGCCGTCCAAATAATAAATGATACCGACAATGACACATGACGAGTCGAAGAAAATGACCAATTAGGAAAATTGACGAATTAAAGATTTTGATGGCATTGACGAATTAGGGAAACTGACGAATTAAGAAATTAGGTAGCGTTTTCCATTTAATTGGATTCCTTTTCTCCAATATTCAATACTACTTATAGAATACTATAAACGCAAAACGAACAGTGTTTAAAGCTTACAATTAAATACAAAAATAACACGCGCCAGACAATATTAAATATTATCAGGCTATTTCTGCAATGTAGGTACATATAACGAAAAAACGCGTTTCTTATCAAAATGTTTAATTTATATCGTCAATTCTTATCTAATCATATAGTATACACGTGTCTACAATCTATATCACCGAAACATTGCAACGGGTATGTCTCGTGCGTTATTATAATATATCGCACGAGATCTAAATGGACGGATTTCATTGCATGTAATTACTTATCATATAGTAAATTTATAAACATATGTTTATACAAACTCGACCTTATTCGGTGGGAATAACGTCTATATTCTAATGACCTTGTGTACATGTATCGCCGTCCTTGCATTCAAGGCCGGTAGGTCTAATGTAATTTTGTATATTTATATTCGACGCCTTGCGTAATAACAAGCTAACTTTATTAGTGAAAGGCTATGTAAAATCACAGATAATATTATTATGTGCCGCAATGGGCAATGGACGATTATATTATAACACGTAGAAAAAGACAACTCTGTGTTAAACGCTTCTAAAATTTTCACTCATCACTAATATGACTGACAATAAAAACCAAAAATATACACTATGTCATTGCAGTAAAGTATAATTCATTGGACGGATTATAATCACATCATAGTGGAAACTAATTAAACTATTTCTAATTCAATATTGTGCTAAAACCAACCTTAAAGCTATAGAATCAAAAATTATTTCAACGAAACACAAAGAGAAATACAAAACCTTTTGAAAACTAGCACATAAAATAATTGTGAGTGCATTTCCTTCTGATATTCTCAAGGATTATAAAAATTGGATATAAACGCCAACAGCAACCGAAAAACCACCGATGCAGGTCATAGGCCTCCTCCAAAAAACGCCACCATGCCCGAGCCTGCACCGTATCCAGTAGACTCCAGCGACCTTCGCCAGCTAATCAATCCACTTGTTGACCTACCCATGTGGTTACACGTAGCCTTTCTGTGGTTGTAACTGTCATGACTGAAGAGCGTGGCTGTTTGGAGGTTTAATTTTATTCAAAGGACTTGCTTCCATTTCATTTTACGTGGTTCTAGTATACAATGTAATAATACTGAATTTGAGCCATGGCTATCGACGGTAAGCTAAGCGAAAACGAACCTTACTCAGTGGTGTTAAGGTCCAGATAAGGAGTCACGTCGTCTATCTTCACAAGCCTGCGATAGTCCACGTTTTCGCCGCACATCGGACACTTGCCTTCCTCTTGGAGCAGCCTGAAGAAATAAATTAGTACCATTAGTAATATTTTCCACAAGAATTTCAACAAATACTGAAACAATTTATGTAACCGATTTTAAGGTCGCCTGACTCTACATAAATCATTTGTTTTGTTTACATTCGGCCAACGTGGCTATCTGAGGTATGCACCCATCACAGCAGCAGCAGATATCAGATATCAAGACATGACAGCAGAGATCAAGTGCGGTGGATTTTGATACCTGCTGTCAAAAAGATTAATCGCGATGGTGTTGCCAGCTAAATTTAAGATTTAGCCAAAGTCTTAGGTTAGGTTAGGTATGTTTACTTACTCTGTAAATTCAGAGTAAATAGCAGGAAAATCGCACTCAGGACACGCCGTCAAATCTTCTTTTACAATGTGAAGACCCTGCAAAAAAGACACAATCAATCAGTAGTGAAACTGCACTCATGTTTGTTTACCCTGACTTGAACTATAAGGTGTGCTAATTTAGGAGAGGGGGAGAGCCGAGAGGGGGATGATTACATTATGATGATCCTGGAAGCAGGATTGCCATCATGACTTGTGACTTTATACGCTGCTGACTCGTGTGACCATACCACAGAATAAGTAATAGTACTAGTAGTACAGTACGTACGTTTCAGTTCGTACTCCGTACGTCTCTTTCAGACAAAAGTGACATTGAGGTCCGACCACCGGACGGAACGCACCGCATCCGACCGTCTCTCTATCGCATAACGCGTGCTCATTCTGGTCGCTGGCGAAGCCTCTCCGGCAAAATTTAGTAGGTACTAGTAGCCGCGCGGCGAAAGTGCGCAGTGAGCCACTCCTGTACCTACATATACCACAACTGTGACGAGCGACGAAGAGTCGAACAAATACTACCCATCCCTTTCCATTCGATATAGTGTGACAGTGACAACAGATCATGTATACTCACGGTGGCCACACACATCGGCAGCGGCGCCTCGCAGCGCGCGCAGCGCAGCTCGGCGACGGGCGCGGGGCGTGACGCACTGCTGACTCGTGTCACTATACTCACGGTGGCCACACACATCGGCAGCGGCGCCTCGCAGCGCGCGCAGCGCAGCTCGGCGACGGGCGCGGGGCGTGACGCACTGCTGACTCGTGTCACTATACTCACGGTGGCCACACACATCGGCAGCGGCGCCTCGCAGCGCGCGCAGCGCAGCTCGGCGACGGGCGCGGGGCGTGACGCACTGCTGACTCGTGTCACTATACTCACGGTGGCCACACACATCGGCAGCGGCGCCTCGCAGCGCGCGCAGCGCAGCTCGGCGACGGGCGCGGGGCGTGACGCACTGCTGACTCGTGTCACTATACTCACGGTGGCCACACACATCGGCAGCGGCGCCTCGCAGCGCGCGCAGCGCAGCTCGGCGACGGCCGCGGGGCGTGACGCACTGCTGACTCGTGTCACTATACTCACGGTGGCCACACACATCGGCAGCGGCGCCTCGCAGCGCGCGCAGCGCAGCTCGGCGACGGGCGCGGGGCGTGACGCACTGCTGACTCGTGTCACTATACTCACGGTGGCCACACACATCGGCAGCGGCGCCTCGCAGCGCGCGCAGCGCAGCTCGGCGACGGCCGCGGGGCGTGACGCACTGCTGACTCGTGTCACTATACTCACGGTGGCCACACACATCGGCAGCGGCGCCTCGCAGCGCGCGCAGCGCAGCTCGGCGACGGCCGCGGGGCGTGACGCACTGCTGACTCGTGTCACTATACTCACGGTGGCCACACACATCGGCAGCGGCGCCTCGCAGCGCGCGCAGCGCAGCTCGGCGACGGCCGCGGGGCGTGACGCACTGCTGACTCGTGTCACTATACTCACGGTGGCCACACACATCGGCAGCGGCGCCTCGCAGCGCGCGCAGCGCAGCTCGGCGACGGCCGCGGGGCGTGACGCACTGCTGACTCGTGTCACTATACTCACGGTGGCCACACACATCGGCAGCGGCGCCTCGCAGCGCGCGCAGCGCAGCTCGGCGACGGGCGCGGGGCGTGACGCACTGCTGACTCGTGTCACTATACTCACGGTGGCCACACACATCGGCAGCGGCGCCTCGCAGCGCGCGCAGCGCAGCTCGGCGACGGCCGCGGGGCGTGACGCACTGCTGACTCGTGTCACTATACTCACGGTGGCCACACACATCGGCAGCGGCGCCTCGCAGCGCGCGCAGCGCAGCTCGGCGACGGCCGCGGGGCGTGACGCACTGCTGACTCGTGTCACTATACTCACGGTGGCCACACACATCGGCAGCGGCGCCTCGCAGCGCGCGCAGCGCAGCTCGGCGACGGCCGCGGGGCGTGACGCACTGCTGACTCGTGTCACTATACTCACGGTGGCCACACACATCGGCAGCGGCGCCTCGCAGCGCGCGCAGCGCAGCTCGGCGACGGGCGCGGGGCGTGACGCACTGCTGACTCGTGTCACTATACTCACGGTGGCCACACACATCGGCAGCGGCGCCTCGCAGCGCGCGCAGCGCAGCTCGGCGACGGCCGCGGGGCGTGACGCACTGCTGACTCGTGTCACTATACTCACGGTGGCCACACACATCGGCAGCGGCGCCTCGCAGCGCGCGCAGCGCAGCTCGGCGACGGCCGCGGGGCGTGACGCACTGCTGACTCGTGTCACTATACTCACGGTGGCCACACACATCGGCAGCGGCGCCTCGCAGCGCGCGCAGCGCAGCTCGGCGACGGCCGCGGGGCGTGACGCACTGCTGACTCGTGTCACTATACTCACGGTGGCCACACACATCGGCAGCGGCGCCTCGCAGCGCGCGCAGCGCAGCTCGGCGACGGGCGCGGGGCGTGACGCACTGCTGACTCGTGTCACTATACTCACGGTGGCCACACACATCGGCAGCGGCGCCTCGCAGCGCGCGCAGCGCAGCTCGGCGACGGCCGCGGGGCGTGACGCACTGCTGACTCGTGTCACTATACTCACGGTGGCCACACACATCGGCAGCGGCGCCTCGCAGCGCGCGCAGCGCAGCTCGGCGACGGGCGCGGGGCGTGACGCACTGCTGACTCGTGTCACTATACTCACGGTGGCCACACACATCGGCAGCGGCGCCTCGCAGCGCGCGCAGCGCAGCTCGGCGACGGGCGCGGGGCGTGACGCACTGCTGACTCGTGTCACTATACTCACGGTGGCCACACACATCGGCAGCGGCGCCTCGCAGCGCGCGCAGCGCAGCTCGGCGACGGCCGCGGGGCGTGACGCACTGCTGACTCGTGTCACTATACTCACGGTGGCCACACACATCGGCAGCGGCGCCTCGCAGCGCGCGCAGCGCAGCTCGGCGACGGGCGCGGGGCGTGACGCACTGCTGACTCGTGTCACTATACTCACGGTGGCCACACACATCGGCAGCGGCGCCTCGCAGCGCGCGCAGCGCAGCTCGGCGACGGGCGCGGGGCGTGACGCACTGCTGACTCGTGTCACTATACTCACGGTGGCCACACACATCGGCAGCGGCGCCTCGCAGCGCGCGCAGCGCAGCTCGGCGACGGGCGCGGGGCGTGACGCACTGCTGACTCGTGTCACTATACTCACGGTGGCCACACACATCGGCAGCGGCGCCTCGCAGCGCGCGCAGCGCAGCTCGGCGACGGGCGCGGGGCGTGACGCACTGCTGACTCGTGTCACTATACTCACGGTGGCCACACACATCGGCAGCGGCGCCTCGCAGCGCGCGCAGCGCAGCTCGGCGACGGCCGCGGGGCGTGACGCACTGCTGACTCGTGTCACTATACTCACGGTGGCCACACACATCGGCAGCGGCGCCTCGCAGCGCGCGCAGCGCAGCTCGGCGACGGCCGCGGGGCGTGACGCACTGCTGACTCGTGTCACTATACTCACGGTGGCCACACACATCGGCAGCGGCGCCTCGCAGCGCGCGCAGCGCAGCTCGGCGACGGGCGCGGGGCATGACGCACTGCTGACTCGTGTCACTATACTCACGGTGGCCACACACATCGGCAGCGGCGCCTCGCAGCGCGCGCAGCGCAGCTCGGCGACGGCCGCGGGGCGTGACGCACTGCTGACTCGTGTCACTATACTCACGGTGGCCACACACATCGGCAGCGGCGCCTCGCAGCGCGCGCAGCGCAGCTCGGCGACGGCCGCGGGGCGTGACGCACTGCTGACTCGTGTCACTATACTCACGGTGGCCACACACATCGGCAGCGGCGCCTCGCAGCGCGCGCAGCGCAGCTCGGCGACGGGCGCGGGGCGTGACGCACTGCTGACTCGTGTCACTATACTCACGGTGGCCACACACATCGGCAGCGGCGCCTCGCAGCGCGCGCAGCGCAGCTCGGCGACGGCCGCGGGGCGTGACGCACTGCTGACTCGTGTCACTATACTCACGGTGGCCACACACATCGGCAGCGGCGCCTCGCAGCGCGCGCAGCGCAGCTCGGCGACGGGCGCGGGGCGTGACGCACTGCTGACTCGTGTCACTATACTCACGGTGGCCACACACATCGGCAGCGGCGCCTCGCAGCGCGCGCAGCGCAGCTCGGCGACGGGCGCGGGGCGTGACGCACTGCTGACTCGTGTCACTATACTCACGGTGGCCACACACATCGGCAGCGGCGCCTCGCAGCGCGCGCAGCGCAGCTCGGCGACGGGCGCGGGGCGTGACGCACTGCTGACTCGTGTCACTATACTCACGGTGGCCACACACATCGGCAGCGGCGCCTCGCAGCGCGCGCAGCGCAGCTCGGCGACGGGCGCGGGGCGTGACGCACTGCTGACTCGTGTCACTATACTCACGGTGGCCACACACATCGGCAGCGGCGCCTCGCAGCGCGCGCAGCGCAGCTCGGCGACGGCCGCGGGGCGTGACGCACTGCTGACTCGTGTCACTATACTCACGGTGGCCACACACATCGGCAGCGGCGCCTCGCAGCGCGCGCAGCGCAGCTCGGCGACGGGCGCGGGGCGTGACGCACTGCTGACTCGTGTCACTATACTCACGGTGGCCACACACATCGGCAGCGGCGCCTCGCAGCGCGCGCAGCGCAGCTCGGCGACGGGCGCGGGGCGTGACGCACTGCTGACTCGTGTCACTATACTCACGGTGGCCACACACATCGGCAGCGGCGCCTCGCAGCGCGCGCAGCGCAGCTCGGCGACGGGCGCGGGGCGTGACGCACTGCTGACTCGTGTCACTATACTCACGGTGGCCACACACATCGGCAGCGGCGCCTCGCAGCGCGCGCAGCGCAGCTCGGCGACGGGCGCGGGGCGTGACGCACTGCTGACTCGTGTCACTATACTCACGGTGGCCACACACATCGGCAGCGGCGCCTCGCAGCGCGCGCAGCGCAGCTCGGCGACGGGCGCGGGGCGTGACGCACTGCTGACTCGTGTCACTATACTCACGGTGGCCACACACATCGGCAGCGGCGCCTCGCAGCGCGCGCAGCGCAGCTCGGCGACGGGCGCGGGGCGTGACGCACTGCTGACTCGTGTCACTATACTCACGGTGGCCACACACATCGGCAGCGGCGCCTCGCAGCGCGCGCAGCGCAGCTCGGCGACGGGCGCGGGGCGTGACGCACTGCTGACTCGTGTCACTATACTCACGGTGGCCACACACATCGGCAGCGGCGCCTCGCAGCGCGCGCAGCGCAGCTCGGCGACGGCCGCGGGGCGTGACGCACTGCTGACTCGTGTCACTATACTCACGGTGGCCACACACATCGGCAGCGGCGCCTCGCAGCGCGCGCAGCGCAGCTCGGCGACGGCCGCGGGGCGTGACGCACTGCTGACTCGTGTCACTATACTCACGGTGGCCACACACATCGGCAGCGGCGCCTCGCAGCGCGCGCAGCGCAGCTCGGCGACGGCCGCGGGGCGTGACGCACTGCTGACTCGTGTCACTATACTCACGGTGGCCACACACATCGGCAGCGGCGCCTCGCAGCGCGCGCAGCGCAGCTCGGCGACGGGCGCGGGCGCGCCGCACACGGGGCACGCCGAGCACGGCTCCGCCGGAGGGGGCTCCCGCGGGGCGTGACGCACTGCTGACTCGATTTTCTTCGCGTATTTTGGGTCAATCTGGAAAAACATCATTTTTTACGGCACTGCTCCGAAGATGGTCGAAATTCGTGCAAAACGACGAGTCCTGGTACTATGAATGAAACGAGACAACAATGTAATCAAACATGGCAACAATGTAATCAAACAGGCCAACAATAATATTATATGATTGTTTACAACAACAATTTGACCAACAAGGTAATCTCGGCAACGTTGATAAATTAGATAATGTACAAACGAACACACTGTTAACTGTACATTTGTAACCGGATGTCAACTTTATTGCAACGTGTTAAAGTCACTTTTTTTTACGTATTAGGTTCGAAAGTACCTACTAACGATTCTGAGCCAGAAAAACCTCAAAAGTCCATATTTTGAGAAAGTAGCTACCCCGGTATTTTTTTTGAAAACGCTCATACACATGTGTATGTTTGTAAGTCTGTACTGACCTGCGGGCGGTACTCGGGCTGCATGAGCACTCGCGCCCAATGGTGTGCCTGGTGCTTCAGCCCGGCGCGCAGGCACTCGATCACCGTCGACGTCAGGATCGACACTTGGTCTGATCAAACAGGCATTTTGAAAGATGATAATAGTACATTACTTACCTAGGGCGGTAAAACAAAGAATGTCTCAGATCGCAGATATTTGACTCCCGAGCCGAAGGCAAGGGTGATAAAAATGCGCTCTGAGGCTTTCTTTATTACCTCCCGTGGTAAGTACGAAATTTTACGTCTTCCCGGGCGTTTTCGCGCGATGTCCCTCAAACCAACTTCAATACGAAAAGGGAGATCAACTCAAAAATACCGAGTCAGTATCATATAGCATGAGTTCTGCGAAAACGTCGGTTTCTGGAAAACTAAGATTTTTTTTAGTGAAATTTACTGAATCTTGTGTCTTATGTATTGTAGTTGGTTTTAAGGACACCCACTACTACTCAAAAACGGAGTTACTTGGATAAATAAAACATTTTTTATGGATATATTTTCTCATTTGAGTAGAAAACGCGAGAAATTCAGTTTCCTACACACATCCTGAAAGGGAAAAACGTACAGGATCACTTATATGCCTGTGGCTCTATCATCGAGTTAATGTAGACAACGTCACATTACGGTATTACGAATGCATTTGAAAAGTAAATAAATGTCGGTATAAGCTACATACGCTGCGGCGTGGGGAAGAAGCTGACGTCCTTAGCCGTGCGGCACAGCAGCCGCGCCGCCAGCTCGTGCCGCGCGCGCCGCACGTGGCTGCGCACCTGCCACAACGTGCCACATGTCAATATTGTGGGGAAAAGGAGACCCACAAAACTTTCAACGAAATTCCAACCAGTACTTTTACATTGAATGTGCTATTGTACAACCAATATCATATTTACTCAAGATTATTTTGCCGCGCGGTAGTTGCCGCTGCGGCACTCCGCTCCCGCTATGTCACCTGACACATGTTACAAGTCGGTACCAGTATGTAGCCGTGCAGCGTGGCGGCGGCGTGCCGCATGTCGCGCGGCACGCCCAGGCGGAGCGCGTGCAGCGACACACACATGGAGCGCAGCACGTCGCGCGCCGCGCGGTAGTTGCCGCTGCGGCACTCCGCTCCCGCTATGTCACCTGACACATGTTACAAGTCGGTACCAGTATGTAGCCGTGCAGCGTGGCGGCGGCGTGCCGCATGTCGCGCGGCACGCCCAGGCGGAGCGCGTGCAGCGACACACACATGGAGCGCAGCACGTCGCGCGCCGCGCGGTAGTTGCCGCTGCGGCACTCCGCTCCCGCTATGTCACCTGACACATGTTACAAGTCGGTACCAGTATGTAGCCGTGCAGCGTGGCGGCGGCGTGCCGCATGTCGCGCGGCACGCCCAGGCGGAGCGCGTGCAGCGACACACACATGGAGCGCAGCACGTCGCGCGCCGCGCGGTAGTTGCCGCTGCGGCACTCCGCTCCCGCTATGTCACCTGACACATGTTACAAGTCGGTACCAGTATGTAGCCGTGCAGCGTGGCGGCGGCGTGCCGCATGTCGCGCGGCACGCCCAGGCGGAGCGCGTGCAGCGACACACACATGGAGCGCAGCACGTCGCGCGCCGCGCGGTAGTTGCCGCTGCGGCACTCCGCTCCCGCTATGTCACCTGACACATGTTACAAGTCGGTACCAGTATGTAGCCGTGCAGCGTGGCGGCGGCGTGCCGCATGTCGCGCGGCACGCCCAGGCGGAGCGCGTGCAGCGACACACACATGGAGCGCAGCACGTCGCGCGCCGCGCGGTAGTTGCCGCTGCGGCACTCCGCTCCCGCTATGTCACCTGACACATGTTACAAGTCGGTACCAGTATGTAGCCGTGCAGCGTGGCGGCGGCGTGCCGCATGTCGCGCGGCACGCCCAGGCGGAGCGCGTGCAGCGACACACACATGGAGCGCAGCACGTCGCGCGCCGCGCGGTAGTTGCCGCTGCGGCACTCCGCTCCCGCTATGTCACCTGACACATGTTACAAGTCGGTACCAGTATGTAGCCGTGCAGCGTGGCGGCGGCGTGCCGCATGTCGCGCGGCACGCCCAGGCGGAGCGCGTGCAGCGACACACACATGGAGCGCAGCACGTCGCGCGCCGCGCGGTAGTTGCCGCTGCGGCACTCCGCTCCCGCTATGTCACCTGACACATGTTACAAGTCGGTACCAGTATGTAGCCGTGCAGCGTGGCGGCGGCGTGCCGCATGTCGCGCGGCACGCCCAGGCGGAGCGCGTGCAGCGACACACACATGGAGCGCAGCACGTCGCGCGCCGCGCGGTAGTTGCCGCTGCGGCACTCCGCTCCCGCTATGTCACCTGACACATGTTACAAGTCGGTACCAGTATGTAGCCGTGCAGCGTGGCGGCGGCGTGCCGCATGTCGCGCGGCACGCCCAGGCGGAGCGCGTGCAGCGACACACACATGGAGCGCAGCACGTCGCGCGCCGCGCGGTAGTTGCCGCTGCGGCACTCCGCTCCCGCTATGTCACCTGACACATGTTACAAGTCGGTACCAGTATGTAGCCGTGCAGCGTGGCGGCGGCGTGCCGCATGTCGCGCGGCACGCCCAGGCGGAGCGCGTGCAGCGACACACACATGGAGCGCAGCACGTCGCGCGCCGCGCGGTAGTTGCCGCTGCGGCACTCCGCTCCCGCTATGTCACCTGACACATGTTACAAGTCGGTACCAGTATGTAGCCGTGCAGCGTGGCGGCGGCGTGCCGCATGTCGCGCGGCACGCCCAGGCGGAGCGCGTGCAGCGACACACACATGGAGCGCAGCACGTCGCGCGCCGCGCGGTAGTTGCCGCTGCGGCACTCCGCTCCCGCTATGTCACCTGACACATGTTACAAGTCGGTACCAGTATGTAGCCGTGCAGCGTGGCGGCGGCGTGCCGCATGTCGCGCGGCACGCCCAGGCGGAGCGCGTGCAGCGACACACACATGGAGCGCAGCACGTCGCGCGCCGCGCGGTAGTTGCCGCTGCGGCACTCCGCTCCCGCTATGTCACCTGACACATGTTACAAGTCGGTACCAGTATGTAGCCGTGCAGCGTGGCGGCGGCGTGCCGCATGTCGCGCGGCACGCCCAGGCGGAGCGCGTGCAGCGACACACACATGGAGCGCAGCACGTCGCGCGCCGCGCGGTAGTTGCCGCTGCGGCACTCCGCTCCCGCTATGTCACCTGACACATGTTACAAGTCGGTACCAGTATGTAGCCGTGCAGCGTGGCGGCGGCGTGCCGCATGTCGCGCGGCACGCCCAGGCGGAGCGCGTGCAGCGACACACACATGGAGCGCAGCACGTCGCGCGCCGCGCGGTAGTTGCCGCTGCGGCACTCCGCTCCCGCTATGTCACCTGACACATGTTACAAGTCGGTACCAGTATGTAGCCGTGCAGCGTGGCGGCGGCGTGCCGCATGTCGCGCGGCACGCCCAGGCGGAGCGCGTGCAGCGACACACACATGGAGCGCAGCACGTCGCGCGCCGCGCGGTAGTTGCCGCTGCGGCACTCCGCTCCCGCTATGTCACCTGACACATGTTACAAGTCGGTACCAGTATGTAGCCGTGCAGCGTGGCGGCGGCGTGCCGCATGTCGCGCGGCACGCCCAGGCGGAGCGCGTGCAGCGACACACACATGGAGCGCAGCACGTCGCGCGCCGCGCGGTAGTTGCCGCTGCGGCACTCCGCTCCCGCTATGTCACCTGACACATGTTACAAGTCGGTACCAGTATGTAGCCGTGCAGCGTGGCGGCGGCGTGCCGCATGTCGCGCGGCACGCCCAGGCGGAGCGCGTGCAGCGACACACACATGGAGCGCAGCACGTCGCGCGCCGCGCGGTAGTTGCCGCTGCGGCACTCCGCTCCCGCTATGTCACCTGACACATGTTACAAGTCGGTACCAGTATGTAGCCGTGCAGCGTGGCGGCGGCGTGCCGCATGTCGCGCGGCACGCCCAGGCGGAGCGCGTGCAGCGACACACACATGGAGCGCAGCACGTCGCGCGCCGCGCGGTAGTTGCCGCTGCGGCACTCCGCTCCCGCTATGTCACCTGACACATGTTACAAGTCGGTACCAGTATGTAGCCGTGCAGCGTGGCGGCGGCGTGCCGCATGTCGCGCGGCACGCCCAGGCGGAGCGCGTGCAGCGACACACACATGGAGCGCAGCACGTCGCGCGCCGCGCGGTAGTTGCCGCTGCGGCACTCCGCTCCCGCTATGTCACCTGACACATGTTACAAGTCGGTACCAGTATGTAGCCGTGCAGCGTGGCGGCGGCGTGCCGCATGTCGCGCGGCACGCCCAGGCGGAGCGCGTGCAGCGACACACACATGGAGCGCAGCACGTCGCGCGCCGCGCGGTAGTTGCCGCTGCGGCACTCCGCTCCCGCTATGATCACCTGACACAAATTACTAGATTGTAATAAAACGACTAAACGGATTAAATCGCGTATGTTACTTAATTTTGGCCTACCTCTGACCAAAAACGCTATAAAGGGTAACAAAACGTCGGGATGTAAAATTAAATAATATACGCGATTGAATCCGAGTGATAGTCGCGGAAACCAAATTTTCATGACACATTGTGAGGAACAGTTCAAAAGCACCAAAAAAAAGTTAGGTAGGTATAACAACGAAAAATATATCAAAAAACTGGTGAAACTCACTGCAGTCTTAGCCGCCTCAGCAAACTGCCGCTTGGCCATGTACAGGCGGAACAAATGTTTGGGGTCGCGCGGAGTGCCGTCCACCTCGCCCAGCAGGAACTCTATCAACCTGGGTAACAAACATCATCAGCCAACAGACATCCACTGCTGGACCCGCTAGAATCTACATCAGGGGTCACCAAATGGCGGACCGCGGTCCGCATCCGGACCGCCGACCTATTTTGTGCGGACCTACTAAGAAACGGACCGCGATGGCCATTTTATTTTAAAAACCGGACCCCTGAAGAAACTTATCGGTGATCCCTGGTCTACATCAATGATCGTCATCGACATCATCATCATTTCCACCTAGAGACGTTTACTGCTAAACATAGATCGATTCGATATCGACTTTCGGCGACCAGGTCGACCCACGTTGCGTCTTCCAGTACGTTGTCTCTATTCAAAACATTTACGGCCAATTGGTCATGGGTTCTTCGAGATATATGCCTAACCCATTGCCACTTGGCAGCTATACCGGTCACCATATTTCTTCTACAGATTTCCTCCTACAAAACTAGTAAACTATATGCGAAAACACCATATACAAGTGAACTATCATCACTAGCAGCTGCAGTCGTCTTCCTCCGAACCACCCTTCAGCAGATGAGACATGGCTTTGCCGTACTCGCCCGCGTGGAAGAAGAACTTGCCCGCTAGTAGCTGGTTCTTCTCTCCCTCGAAATGCAAGGTTATAAGCAACTACAGAGGTACATAGAACTAACCTCCTGGTGAGCCGCTCATCATCACTAGCAGCTGCAGCATCTATGGCAATGCTGATGCTCTGACTCTCGTCTTCCTCCGAACCACCCTTCAGTAGATGCGACATAGCCTTGCCGTACTCGCCCGCGTGGAAAAAGAACTTTCCCGCTAGTAAATGATTCTTCTCTCCCTCGAAATGCAAGGCGAGAGACCTGAAATTATAACCAAACTACACTAAGGTCCTTGAGACCCGGAAAATACGTGCGCGGGAGTGAAATACGAAAAATCTGTGTTGCCATAATCGACATAACACGGCCCTGAATTATCTTTTACGCAGTCTGTGTTTGATGTTCAAAAAAATTGGATTACAGCTTTATCAAGACGAATAAAACAACTCTTCATCGTAGTCACCTATATAGTATTATAACTTAACTTGCAAAATTGTCTAGAATCAAACACCCTGATTTTTTCCCATATCCTCATGTAAAGAATATTCGGCACTTTTCAATCTTATGATCAAATTCAAAAGTGACGACCCTTTTCATTCCTCGACTGATCAGCAGTTGGACCCAAGTCTAAATTAATTCTAATGACAAGACAGATTTTTTATCTTGCTATATTAGTAGTTTGTCGTTAATTTGACTACCTGAAATCCTCCGGCCTCGCTTGCGAAGTCTGTATCAATATCTCCCCGTACAAATGCAGCTTCCCATTCTTCCTGGCCAACTGGAACGCTTCGTCATAACACAGCGACATCACCAGGAACTTGATGGCTGACGACGGATCGTCGCTGTTCTGGAAATAATTGGCCACCATCTTCGCCCCCTGTACCGACTTGGTTTCTTGCACCAAATTCACGGCTTCGTCTATATCGTCTAATTTTTCTAAGTTTAGTCGGATGGCGGCTTCGTAGTCGCCAGCTTTGAGGTAGGATTTTAACGCCTCATGGTATCTGTAAATTTATATCCGTTGATTCATAAGGGGCGCGGATTTTGTATGCAAAGAGTGCTTATTTCATACTAAATCCGCGCCAGCTCTTGTGAATCGACCTGTACGTTTATGGACTACAGCTTCACTAGAACTTCGGAAAGTTTTGTATTAAACGCCATGGATGCTTTTATAGACGGTTCGGATTATGAAATTTTGAAAGAAACGCTTTAGCTAATAGTTCACTACATAGTATAAAACAAAGTCGCTTCCCGCTGTCTGTCTGTCACTATGTATGCTTAGATCTTTAAAATAGGGTTGTAACGATACCGACACCGATATATCGGCCGATATATCGGTATCGCCGATAATATACAACCGATATTTGAAGAACGCGAAAAGAATTTGCTGTATGAAAAAAAATCTGCAAAAAGTAATTTCAATTACTGACTTATTTTATGTATTGGTCTATTACCTTGTGCAATGACAATTACTATGTTAATTAAATCTTTGGTTCTTTTTAAAAATAAATTTGAATGTTGAGTTGACAATCTATATTTTTCTAATATTTTTACTTTACACTTTCAAGGTTGACTCTCTGTTAAAGATAGCCAAGTTTTAGGTATAATAAGGACATACCAATATCTGAAGTTCATACTTCATTATTTAGCTAAGATATCGGTATCGGTGTGGTGTAGTCGCAGCTGATACATACAGCTGAAGAATGGAATGCGTTACAATGTATCACAATGTAATAATTAATTTCATATTAGAGGCAGCGCTCCTTATATGTAGCGTAGCCTTGGCATTAATGTAAATCCTTTGTTCTTCCTATTTAATATTGTGTAATAAACCATATGTAAATCAGTATATAAACGCATGTAAGATTCTAATAAATGATCATTATTCCTACGCATCTCGTGTTGTCAATATACCTACCAACACCAAACACTTCATGGCGACCCTGCCAGTCGGGCTGCTCGAGGCAGCCTAGCTCTCCACTGCATCAAGACCCTGCCAGTCGGGCTGCCCAAGGCAGCCTAGCTCTCCGCGACAACAGGACCCTGCCGACCAGGCTGATCCAGCCTGCCCACATCGTAGACTTCATGTAGCCGAAAGGAAATTCAGCATAAACCAAGACGCCGACCAGCCAACCGACCAGCCAACCGACCAGTCAACCATCCGCCAGCTCACCGCAAAAGACGACAAAAAGAAGGAAGACATCGTCACGCAAACAGCTGACAGCAGCACGCACCACGCACGGCAGCAGAAAAATCACGGCATACGTGACAACAGCGGTACTCTTTTCGTCGGCATCACGCAACGTGGAAGAAGATTGAGCGGCAAGCGACAGCAGCAACAATGCGCAACAGACCGGAGCAGAGCGTCTAACAGCAAGTCTACCCAGCGTCAACCAGTCATCGGACACTCCATGGCACCATCGGCACCTCAGCACGTCACCACAATTTAGAGGTACAAAAATTTAATTCCGTTAAGTCATTATTATTATTGTTCGTAACCAAGTTTATTAATTTGCAATGCCTGTGTAAAAAATAGTGTAAATATTTTTTTTTTATAAATTAATAGATACATTTTAGACATTTACGAACAATATAGTAAAGAGTCTGTCACAATGGCGTCAAACTTTGATTTAAAAACGGCGGTATCTTTATTACCGACCATGGACGGTTCAGAAGCCGTCACCAAGCAACTTATAGATGCCATAGAGTTATACTCGTCTATGCTCAAGGACGCGGACTCTAAATTATTAATAAAATTTGTGACTAAGACTAGATTAACGCAAAGCGCCAAACTTAGGATATCCGATAAGCATACCAATGTAAGCGATTTAGTTGATGAAATGCGGCTCCATCTATTACCAATTAAATCAGCAACCGCGATACAAGCTAAGTTAATGACGGCAAGGCAAGGGAATATGTCCATCGAACGATTTGGACAAGAATTAGAGGATTTATTTGTAAACCTCACAATCACTCAGGCTAATGGAAAAGCCGAGGCATACCGGATTTTACAGCCATTAAATGAAAAAACGGCAATTACTAAATTTGCAGAAGGTTTACGAAGCAGCAAACTAGGAACCATAGTTGCATCTCGAAATTACACTTCGTTAAAAGATGCCATACAAGGTGCAAAGGACCAGGAGGTGTCCGTAACACCTACAGCTGGTCCGGAACAAGCTTTCTACTACCGGAAAAAAGGGTACAGTGTCCGTAGACCCTACCGGGGAGATTTTAGTACAGTTATGGGTAGCAACCCGCAACGTACGTTCCCAGGCACCAGTGCCAAAAGTAAACCTACAAAGCTGCATGTACGACCAGGTAATACGCGACCGGTACGCACCGCGAGTACCTATCGCACAAATACTTTTCACGGTCACCGCCAAAAACCATCCTATAGGCAACACCAAATAAATACGGTGGTAGAAAATGCGACACAAAATAATCGCGACGCGCCCTCGGAATTAAAATTTTTTCGTCCCTAAAAGCTATATTTTGACATATAGTCATATGAATTCAGTGCAGTTTGCAATAAATGACGCAACGCACATATGGCTAATAGACACTGGGGCAAGTTTAAGCGCGATAACACATGACGCGGCGATATCATCCCGTGGTCATATGATACCTAAGACGACTCATATTAACGGACTAGGAGGAAAAATTACGTCCTACAATACAATTACTTTAGATTTACAGAGTACAAACCAGTCATTTGAGCATAAATTTCACGTTTTCCCAAAATTACCATTACAAATTGATGGAATTATTGGTCAAGACTTTTTGACAAAATATAAATGTGTCATAAATTATGAGAAAGGAACTATCACTTTAAATAATAACGGCAAATTAATCACAATACCATTAACATTACAAAATAGTAATAACGGAATAAATAGTTCGAAACAAATAACGTTACCGGCTCGGAGCAAAGCCATTATAAAATTGCCAACCAACTACAAGGGTGATTGCGTCATATTATCAAGCGAAATTGGTGAAGGAATTTTTGTAGCAAATACAATAACAAGTAGCACAAAGGGATCAATATCAGTAAAAATATTAAACACGCGAGATGAAAAAATAATATTAAACAACTTTACACCGGAAATAAAACCATTGCGGGACTATAACTGTTTCTCTTTTGAAAAATGTAAAAATAATGCAGATAGAGTCAAATTACTGTTCTCACTGTTGAAATTAGATAACCTTAATGAAGAAGAAAACGAATCCATTTCCAATATTGTCGCGAAGTACGCTGACATTTTTCAATTACCGGGTGACTCATTAAATACGACAAACCTATATGAACAAAAAATACGGTTAAAACCCAACGTGTCACCAGTATATAGTAAACCATATCGTTTACCTCAATCACAAAAAGCCGAAATAAATAAACAGATTAAACAGATGTTAGATAATGACGTAATAGAAGAGTCAAGGTCGGAATGGGCGAGCCCGTTGCTCCTCGTTCCCAAGAAATCAGACGCGAATGGAGAAAAGAAATGGAGATTGGTAATAGATTATAGAAAAGTTAATGAAGTAATTGAAAACGATAAGTTTCCCTTACCCAACATCACAGAGATCCTAGATTCTTTAACAGGTGCTATGTATTTTACGACCTTGGACTTAAACCAAGGATATTACCAAATAAAACTTGATCCTGAAAGTAGAAAATATACCGCGTTTATAGCAGATAAACATTACCAAATGAAACGATTACCAATGGGATTAAAAACTAGCCCAAATGCGTTCAGCAGAGCAATGACCATAGCTATGTCAGGACTAAATTACATCCAGTGCATAGTTTATTTAGATGACATCATTGTCATGGGTCGAAATTTACAACAACATAACAAAAATTTAATTGATATTTTTACAAGACTAAGAAAAGTGAACTTTAAATTAAACCCTCAAAAATGTAACTTTTTACAAAAGGAAATTTTATATCTGGGACATGTAGTAACTCCCGAAGGGATAAAACCCGATCCGCAGAAAATTTCAGTGGTTCAAAATTACCCAGTACCAAAAAACGCTGACGAGGTCAGACGTTTCGTCGCTTTTGTAAATTATTATAGAAAATTTATTCGGAATTTCTCCGAAATAACCCAACCATTAACGATTTTGTTAAAGAAAAATGTAGAATTTATTTGGACTAAACAATGCGAAGACGCATTTAAAAAGTTAAGAATAGCGATCAGCACATCGCCATTATTGCAATATCCGGACTTTTCAGATGACAATACGTTCACGATACACACAGACGCGTCAGGCACAGCTGTTGGATGTGTATTATCAAATCAAAATGGATTACCTGTAGCATACGCAAGTAGACCTTTAAACAAAGCTGAAAAAAATTATCCTGCGACACATAAGGAATTAGTAGCTATCGTATGGGCAGTGAAATATTTTAGACCTTACCTATATGGACGAAAATTTAGGATAATTACGGATTGTAAAGCGTTAATTTATTTATTTGGGATGAATAATCCATCCAGTCGACTCACAAAGTTTCGTTTATGCCTAGAAGAATACGATTTCACCGTAGAGTATTTGAAAGGTAAAGATAATGCAGCTGCAGACGCATTATCTAGGATAGAAATTTCTAGTGATGAGTTAAAAAATATGACAAAGCCAGTGATATCAGTAATGACTAGGGCACAAACGAAACGGATGAGAGAACAAGAACAACGCAATGACTCAGAAAATAAGACTTTCCACCATGACGGGTCTGATCAACCAAGAATGGTAGAACTTCTTAAAAAACCAGAGGATGTACCCGAATTAAGTTTTGATAAACGGGACTATTATAAAATACTAAAACAAAAAGATGGCGTTGAAAGTAAAAATAATGAAATCGTGTACTCGCCATCCTTGGCGACACTGTGTGTCACACCTAGCACTCTATCGCGTACGAAACGAGCTTTCTTCGCGAGAGAATTAGGTACATTTTGCAAGGCACAACAGATAAATGAAGTATGCATACTATATCACAAGGACACCGCAACTATTATTGCAGAGCTAGCTCAATGTATAAATAAATACGATACAGGGTCCGGACCCCGATTATGTATCATTAAAGGTGTTAAAAAGATAACAGATAAAGATGACAGACGTGTCATTCTGAACGATTTTCATTTATTGCCATCTAGCGGGCATGCAGGCATTCGAAGAATGACCAATAACGTGAAGCGTTACTACTACTGGCCCGGAATGGATAAAGACATTATGGAATTTGTAAAAAGATGTGACAAATGTCAAAAGCAAAAATACCATAAAAACGTAAAACAGCCACTATGTATTACTAGTACGGCAACGGGTTCCTTCGATAAGGTTTTCCTAGATTTATGCGGACCCCTAAATAGAGATGCGAATGGGTATTGTTATATACTTACGTTACAGTGCGAGCTCACAAAATACGTAGAGGCATACCCACTTCCTAATAAGGAAACGGACACAGTCGCAAGAGCATTAGTTGATAATTTTATTTTACGATATGGAATCCCCAGGGAAATTGGGACAGATAGGGGATGCGAGTTCATTTCATCAACTATGCGCGAAATTTGTAATATTTTAGGTGTTAAACAATTGCACTCAACCGCTTACCACCATGAAAGCCTAGGTTCTTTAGAAAACTCACATAAAGCTTTAGGAGCATTTTTAAGGATCCAAACAGATAACCAGGCTCACCAGTGGTCAGATTGGTTGCAATATTGGTGTTTTTCGTACAATACGACAGTGCACTCAGCAACTAAGTATACACCATATGAATTAGTATTTGGTAAATTATGTCATATACCTAGTAATATTGTTGAGCAAGTAGATCCAATGTATAACTTTGATTCATATCCTATAGAGCTTAAGTATAGATTACAAAAATCCCAAGAGGATGCTAGAAATAATTTAATTAAGACAAAAATTAATAGAAAATTAAGTTATGATTTAAAAACCAACCCTATTAGCTATAAGATAGGAGATTTATTATTAGTAAAAAAGGCACAAATACTTTTCACGGTCACCGCCAAAAACCATCCTATAGGCAACACCAAATAAATACGGTGGTAGAAAATGCGACACAAAATAATCGCGACGCGCCCTCGGAATTAAAATTTTTTCGTCCCTAAAAGCTATATTTTGACATATAGTCATATGAATTCAGTGCAGTTTGCAATAAATGACGCAACGCACATATGGCTAATAGACACTGGGGCAAGTTTAAGCGCGATAACACATGACGCGGCGATATCATCCCGTGGTCATATGATACCTAAGACGACTCATATTAACGGACTAGGAGGAAAAATTACGTCCTACAATACAATTACTTTAGATTTACAGAGTACAAACCAGTCATTTGAGCATAAATTTCACGTTTTCCCAAAATTACCATTACAAATTGATGGAATTATTGGTCAAGACTTTTTGACAAAATATAAATGTGTCATAAATTATGAGAAAGGAACTATCACTTTAAATAATAACGGCAAATTAATCACAATACCATTAACATTACAAAATAGTAATAACGGAATAAATAGTTCGAAACAAATAACGTTACCGGCTCGGAGCGAAGCCATTATAAAATTGCCAACCAACTACAAGGGTGATTGCGTCATATTATCAAGCGAAATTGGTGAAGGAATTTTTGTAGCAAATACAATAACAAGTAGCACAAAGGGATCAATATCAGTAAAAATATTAAACACGCGAGATGAAAAAATAATATTAAACAACTTTACACCGGAAATAAAACCATTGCGGGACTATAACTGTTTCTCTTTTGAAAAATGTAAAAATAATGCAGATAGAGTCAAATTACTGTTCTCACTGTTGAAATTAGATAACCTTAATGAAGAAGAAAACGAATCCATTTCCAATATTGTCGCGAAGTACGCTGACATTTTTCAATTACCGGGTGACTCATTAAATACGACAAACCTATATGAACAAAAAATACGGTTAAAACCCAACGTGTCACCAGTATATAGTAAACTATATCGTTTACCTCAATCACAAAAAGCCGAAATAAATAAACAGATTAAACAGATGTTAGATAATGACGTAATAGAAGAGTCAAGGTCGGAATGGGCGAGCCCGTTGCTCCTCGTTCCCAAGAAATCAGACGCGAATGGAGAAAAGAAATGGAGATTGGTAATAGATTATAGAAAAGTTAATGAAGTAATTGAAAACGATAAGTTTCCCTTACCCAACATCACAGAGATCCTAGATTCTTTAACAGGTGCTATGTATTTTACGACCTTGGACTTAAACCAAGGATATTACCAAATAAAACTTGATCCTGAAAGTAGAAAATATACCGCGTTTATAGCAGATAAACATTACCAAATGAAACGATTACCAATGGGATTAAAAACTAGCCCAAATGCGTTCAGCAGAGCAATGACCATAGCTATGTCAGGACTAAATTACATCCAGTGCATAGTTTATTTAGATGACATCATTGTCATGGGTCGAAATTTACAACAACATAACAAAAATTTAATTGATATTTTTACAAGACTAAGAAAAGTGAACTTTAAATTAAACCCTCAAAAATGTAACTTTTTACAAAAGGAAATTTTATATCTGGGACATGTAGTAACTCCCGAAGGGATAAAACCCGATCCGCAGAAAATTTCAGTGGTTCAAAATTACCCAGTACCAAAAAACGCTGACGAGGTCAGACGTTTCGTCGCTTTTGTAAATTATTATAGAAAATTTATTCGGAATTTCTCCGAAATAACCCAACCATTAACGATTTTGTTAAAGAAAAATGTAGAATTTATTTGGACTAAACAATGCGATTTTCATTTATTGCCATCTAGCGGGCATGCAGGCATTCGAAGAATGACCAATAACGTGAAGCGTTACTACTACTGGCCCGGAATGGATAAAGACATTATGGAATTTGTAAAAAGATGTGACAAATGTCAAAAGCAAAAATACCATAAAAACGTAAAACAGCCACTATGTATTACTAGTACGGCAACGGGTTCCTTCGATAAGGTTTTCCTAGATTTATGCGGACCCCTAAATAGAGATGCGAATGGGTATTGTTATATACTTACGTTACAGTGCGAGCTCACAAAATACGTAGAGGCATACCCACTTCCTAATAAGGAAACGGACACAGTCGCAAGAGCATTAGTTGATAATTTTATTTTACGATATGGAATCCCCAGGGAAATTGGGACAGATAGGGGATGCGAGTTCATTTCATCAACTATGCGCGAAATTTGTAATATTTTAGGTGTTAAACAATTGCACTCAACCGCTTACCACCATGAAAGCCTAGGTTCTTTAGAAAACTCACATAAAGCTTTAGGAGCATTTTTAAGGATCCAAACAGATAACCAGGCTCACCAGTGGTCAGATTGGTTGCAATATTGGTGTTTTTCGTACAATACGACAGTGCACTCAGCAACTAAGTATACACCATATGAATTAGTATTTGGTAAATTATGTCATATACCTAGTAATATTGTTGAGCAAGTAGATCCAATGTATAACTTTGATTCATATCCTATAGAGCTTAAGTATAGATTACAAAAATCCCAAGAGGATGCTAGAAATAATTTAATTAAGACAAAAATTAATAGAAAATTAAGTTATGATTTAAAAACCAACCCTATTAGCTATAAGATAGGAGATTTATTATTAGTAAAAAAGGAGGATAGAGATAAAATGGACCCAGTATATAAAGGGCCATATACTGTACTTGAAGATCAAGGTACGAATGTAAAAATTTTAGTTTTAGGAAAGGAACACATTGTACATAAAAATAGGACAAAATCTTATTATACATAAATAAAACTAAAAACACACTATTTTTAAACATAATAATATACACTAAGTAATAAATGTTTAACATTACACTCAAATTCATTCATTCATTAATTCAAATCACAACAAATACCATCACCCAAAAAAGGGCATCACTATACCATAACAAGAAAGAGAGTGTAGAATAACTCATAACAAATAAACATCATGTTAATCACTCGAATCACATGTCAACACAGCAATTTCTTATTTATTTCCTGCAACCTATATAAGGAACATGTTATGTAAACATTAGCAGTAAGATAGTATAAGAACCTGTATGTAAACTTTGTAAACCTAGATATAAGATTATTAAGAATATATAAGATAAAAATAGTTCTTTAAGCCACTATTTTTATCTCAAAAAGTGGAGGAGAGATGTGGTGTAGTCGCAGCTGATACATACAGCTGAAGAATGGAATGCGTTACAATGTATCACAATGTAATAATTAATTTCATATTAGAGGCAGCGCTCCTTATATGTAGCGTAGCCTTGGCATTAATGTAAATCCTTTGTTCTTCCTATTTAATATTGTGTAATAAACCATATGTAAATCAGTATATAAACGCATGTAAGATTCTAATAAATGATCATTATTCCTACGCATCTCGTGTTGTCAATATACCTACCAACACCAAACACTTCATCGGTATCGGTATCGCCGATATTTACTACAATATATCGGTATCGGTATCGTATCGGCAAAACTATGTATCGTTACATCCCTACTTTAAAACTACGCAACGGATTTTGATGCAGGGATTTTTTTTAATACATAGAGTGATTCAAGCGGTCGCTATTATTTTTATAAAACATTAACAAGAGCACAACTCAGGAGTTCTCAAACTGTACGCCGTGACGCTCCTGGGAGCCGGGACAGTCCCAGGGGGGCACGAAACGGTACATTCAGGCCACCGTAAGTAAAATCTACACGCTTTTTTTATAACATCGCAAAAAATACAGCCTCTAAAATCTGACAGCATAAAAAAAGTTTGGCAACCCCTGTAATATATTTGGGAAGAATAAGCCCATAATTGAACAAAAATACGATTTATTATAGAGGTATATAGCCCTTGTAAGCTTAAACTTACCTGCCCTCCGCTTCCTTAGCTTTCGCGTACTGTATGTGAATACTGGGCGAGTTTATTTTGGGTAACAACGCTTCAACCTTCAACCAGGACTTGAGTTTGATATACAACGACGCAGCCTTCTCGGTATTACCAGCATGGTCATACAAAGCCGCCGCGTGGCTGTACTGTTTCTCTTCCTCAAGTAATTGAGCGCATTCTTTGAGTAAAGGAATGTCGTGTGCGTGTTTCATGGCGGTGGTGACGCCGCGCATGACGTCACCGCAGCGGACGGACATGCGGGCAATTCCGGACTCGCATTTCTCGTTGTGTTCCTTCACTTTGGCGGTGTCTGCGTCCTCGGTTATGATGCTTTGCTCGTAGAAGGATAGGGCTTCGTGGTAGTCCGCTCTGTTGGGAGATATTATAATAATTGGAAACATAGTTTTGCTTTTGCATATTGATCTAGAGCAGTGGTCGGCAACCTGCGGCCCTATATTCCGGTCTGTATTGCGGTCGCCATATTCCGGATTGTGTAAAGTCACAGATTATTAACAAACGTGCGGCCCTTGTCAATTTCCTTAGCTACATAATGCCCTTGGCTGCTAACTGTTTGCCGACCGCTGATCTAAAGTAATCGTTAAGCAAGATAGAGGTCCTCTTACTTGCTTAACGATTACTCGTTTTACGTTTGGTCTCACTTAAAATGTGATTAAAATTTGCACCAGTTTCGACGTTAACGCGACATACGGCTGGAAGATGCGCACACTGACGCCGCATGTTTGTATTGGTGTACCTACATCGGTGCGGTTGTGTATTTTCTTGTGTTTTACTTATATGGTCAATAGGGGCGGACACCGGACAGCATGCTACACACTCACAGCAGCTCCAGGTGCCGGGCGCGGTGGAGCGTGATGCCGGGCGCGGCGGAGCGGCACGCCTGCAGCGCGACGCCGTGCGCCTTGTCCCAGGCGACAGCATGCTACACACTCACAGCAGCTCCAGGTGCCGGGCGCGGTGGAGCGTGATGCCGGGCGCGGCGGAGCGGCACGCCTGCAGCGCGACGCCGTGCGCCTTGTCCCAGGCGACAGCATGCTACACACTCACAGCAGCTCCAGGTGCCGGGCGCGGTGGAGCGTGATGCCGGGCGCGGCGGAGCGGCACGCCTGCAGCGCGACGCCGTGCGCCTTGTCCCAGGCGACAGCATGCTACACACTCACAGCAGCTCCAGGTGCCGGGCGCGGTGGAGCGTGATGCCGGGCGCGGCGGAGCGGCACGCCTGCAGCGCGACGCCGTGCGCCTTGTCCCAGGCGACAGCATGCTACACACTCACAGCAGCTCCAGGTGCCGGGCGCGGTGGAGCGTGATGCCGGGCGCGGCGGAGCGGCACGCCTGCAGCGCGACGCCGTGCGCCTTGTCCCAGGCGACAGCATGCTACACACTCACAGCAGCTCCAGGTGCCGGGCGCGGTGGAGCGTGATGCCGGGCGCGGCGGAGCGGCACGCCTGCAGCGCGACGCCGTGCGCCTTGTCCCAGGCGACAGCATGCTACACACTCACAGCAGCTCCAGGTGCCGGGCGCGGTGGAGCGTGATGCCGGGCGCGGCGGAGCGGCACGCCTGCAGCGCGACGCCGTGCGCCTTGTCCCAGGCGACAGCATGCTACACACTCACAGCAGCTCCAGGTGCCGGGCGCGGTGGAGCGTGATGCCGGGCGCGGCGGAGCGGCACGCCTGCAGCGCGACGCCGTGCGCCTTGTCCCAGGCGACAGCATGCTACACACTCACAGCAGCTCCAGGTGCCGGGCGCGGTGGAGCGTGATGCCGGGCGCGGCGGAGCGGCACGCCTGCAGCGCGACGCCGTGCGCCTTGTCCCAGGCGACAGCATGCTACACACTCACAGCAGCTCCAGGTGCCGGGCGCGGTGGAGCGTGATGCCGGGCGCGGCGGAGCGGCACGCCTGCAGCGCGACGCCGTGCGCCTTGTCCCAGGCGACAGCATGCTACACACTCACAGCAGCTCCAGGTGCCGGGCGCGGTGGAGCGTGATGCCGGGCGCGGCGGAGCGGCACGCCTGCAGCGCGACGCCGTGCGCCTTGTCCCAGGCGACAGCATGCTACACACTCACAGCAGCTCCAGGTGCCGGGCGCGGTGGAGCGTGATGCCGGGCGCGGCGGAGCGGCACGCCTGCAGCGCGACGCCGTGCGCCTTGTCCCAGGCGACAGCATGCTACACACTCACAGCAGCTCCAGGTGCCGGGCGCGGTGGAGCGTGATGCCGGGCGCGGCGGAGCGGCACGCCTGCAGCGCGACGCCGTGCGCCTTGTCCCAGGCGACAGCATGCTACACACTCACAGCAGCTCCAGGTGCCGGGCGCGGTGGAGCGTGATGCCGGGCGCGGCGGAGCGGCACGCCTGCAGCGCGACGCCGTGCGCCTTGTCCCAGGCGACAGCATGCTACACACTCACAGCAGCTCCAGGTGCCGGGCGCGGTGGAGCGTGATGCCGGGCGCGGCGGAGCGGCACGCCTGCAGCGCGACGCCGTGCGCCTTGTCCCAGGCGACAGCATGCTACACACTCACAGCAGCTCCAGGTGCCGGGCGCGGTGGAGCGTGATGCCGGGCGCGGCGGAGCGGCACGCCTGCAGCGCGACGCCGTGCGCCTTGTCCCAGGCGACAGCATGCTACACACTCACAGCAGCTCCAGGTGCCGGGCGCGGTGGAGCGTGATGCCGGGCGCGGCGGAGCGGCACGCCTGCAGCGCGACGCCGTGCGCCTTGTCCCAGGCGACAGCATGCTACACACTCACAGCAGCTCCAGGTGCCGGGCGCGGTGGAGCGTGATGCCGGGCGCGGCGGAGCGGCACGCCTGCAGCGCGACGCCGTGCGCCTTGTCCCAGGCGACAGCATGCTACACACTCACAGCAGCTCCAGGTGCCGGGCGCGGTGGAGCGTGATGCCGGGCGCGGCGGAGCGGCACGCCTGCAGCGCGACGCCGTGCGCCTTGTCCCAGGCGACAGCATGCTACACACTCACAGCAGCTCCAGGTGCCGGGCGCGGTGGAGCGTGATGCCGGGCGCGGCGGAGCGGCACGCCTGCAGCGCGACGCCGTGCGCCTTGTCCCAGGCGACAGCATGCTACACACTCACAGCAGCTCCAGGTGCCGGGCGCGGTGGAGCGTGATGCCGGGCGCGGCGGAGCGGCACGCCTGCAGCGCGACGCCGTGCGCCTTGTCCCAGGCGACAGCATGCTACACACTCACAGCAGCTCCAGGTGCCGGGCGCGGTGGAGCGTGATGCCGGGCGCGGCGGAGCGGCACGCCTGCAGCGCGACGCCGTGCGCCTTGTCCCAGGCGACAGCATGCTACACACTCACAGCAGCTCCAGGTGCCGGGCGCGGTGGAGCGTGATGCCGGGCGCGGCGGAGCGGCACGCCTGCAGCGCGACGCCGTGCGCCTTGTCCCAGGCGACAGCATGCTACACACTCACAGCAGCTCCAGGTGCCGGGCGCGGTGGAGCGTGATGCCGGGCGCGGCGGAGCGGCACGCCTGCAGCGCGACGCCGTGCGCCTTGTCCCAGGCGACAGCATGCTACACACTCACAGCAGCTCCAGGTGCCGGGCGCGGTGGAGCGTGATGCCGGGCGCGGCGGAGCGGCACGCCTGCAGCGCGACGCCGTGCGCCTTGTCCCAGGCGACAGCATGCTACACACTCACAGCAGCTCCAGGTGCCGGGCGCGGTGGAGCGTGATGCCGGGCGCGGCGGAGCGGCACGCCTGCAGCGCGACGCCGTGCGCCTTGTCCCAGGCGACAGCATGCTACACACTCACAGCAGCTCCAGGTGCCGGGCGCGGTGGAGCGTGATGCCGGGCGCGGCGGAGCGGCACGCCTGCAGCGCGACGCCGTGCGCCTTGTCCCAGGCGACAGCATGCTACACACTCACAGCAGCTCCAGGTGCCGGGCGCGGTGGAGCGTGATGCCGGGCGCGGCGGAGCGGCACGCCTGCAGCGCGACGCCGTGCGCCTTGTCCCAGGCGACAGCATGCTACACACTCACAGCAGCTCCAGGTGCCGGGCGCGGTGGAGCGTGATGCCGGGCGCGGCGGAGCGGCACGCCTGCAGCGCGACGCCGTGCGCCTTGTCCCAGGCGACAGCATGCTACACACTCACAGCAGCTCCAGGTGCCGGGCGCGGTGGAGCGTGATGCCGGGCGCGGCGGAGCGGCACGCCTGCAGCGCGACGCCGTGCGCCTTGTCCCAGGCGACAGCATGCTACACACTCACAGCAGCTCCAGGTGCCGGGCGCGGTGGAGCGTGATGCCGGGCGCGGCGGAGCGGCACGCCTGCAGCGCGACGCCGTGCGCCTTGTCCCAGGCGACAGCATGCTACACACTCACAGCAGCTCCAGGTGCCGGGCGCGGTGGAGCGTGATGCCGGGCGCGGCGGAGCGGCACGCCTGCAGCGCGACGCCGTGCGCCTTGTCCCAGGCGACAGCATGCTACACACTCACAGCAGCTCCAGGTGCCGGGCGCGGTGGAGCGTGATGCCGGGCGCGGCGGAGCGGCACGCCTGCAGCGCGACGCCGTGCGCCTTGTCCCAGGCGACAGCATGCTACACACTCACAGCAGCTCCAGGTGCCGGGCGCGGTGGAGCGTGATGCCGGGCGCGGCGGAGCGGCACGCCTGCAGCGCGACGCCGTGCGCCTTGTCCCAGGCGACAGCATGCTACACACTCACAGCAGCTCCAGGTGCCGGGCGCGGTGGAGCGTGATGCCGGGCGCGGCGGAGCGGCACGCCTGCAGCGCGACGCCGTGCGCCTTGTCCCAGGCGACAGCATGCTACACACTCACAGCAGCTCCAGGTGCCGGGCGCGGTGGAGCGTGATGCCGGGCGCGGCGGAGCGGCACGCCTGCAGCGCGACGCCGTGCGCCTTGTCCCAGGCGACAGCATGCTACACACTCACAGCAGCTCCAGGTGCCGGGCGCGGTGGAGCGTGATGCCGGGCGCGGCGGAGCGGCACGCCTGCAGCGCGACGCCGTGCGCCTTGTCCCAGGCGACAGCATGCTACACACTCACAGCAGCTCCAGGTGCCGGGCGCGGTGGAGCGTGATGCCGGGCGCGGCGGAGCGGCACGCCTGCAGCGCGACGCCGTGCGCCTTGTCCCAGGCGACAGCATGCTACACACTCACAGCAGCTCCAGGTGCCGGGCGCGGTGGAGCGTGATGCCGGGCGCGGCGGAGCGGCACGCCTGCAGCGCGACGCCGTGCGCCTTGTCCCAGGCGCCGCGCGCCGCGTGCAGCTCCAACAAGTGCAGCGCGCCACCCGCCGCGCTCTCCAGCCAGCGGGCTGCGGCGTCCCCTTGGTCCAGGCAGGCGGACAGCATGCCACTACACACACAATTCACTACTTTGACACTCGTTGAAGTAAAGTAACTTGAGTGCGATATCAAAAGTATCTTTTCACGCCACTGCTCGGAAATCGGCATCTATTGTCAAATAGATGGACGGTATCGGGACCGCAAAACTGCGCGTTGTTAAACAGCGCACCACCGAGTCAACAATGTAATCAGACACGACAGAATAGTACATTACACAACTAAGGTGGTAATACAAAGAAAGGCCGAGATCGCAGGTGTTAGCGGCCCGAGCTGCAAGCCAGGGACGTAAATATGCGATCGAGGGCTTTCTTTATTACCTCCCGTGTTGTGTACAGCATTTTATGTCTACACTTGGCCAGAAAGCGGCTTTTTCAGTACGCGTAGCGTGTAGAAAAAGCCACTTTATGGCCAGGTGTGGCATAAATAACATTGTTGTGGGCTGTAGGTTTACATTAGCAACTGACCATTCAGATTACGCCGCGCCGAGATAAAATTATCGGCGGTGCGCGCCACCGTCGGCGACAGCGCGCTGGCTGCTCGGCGCCGCGCATCCGACTCACACACATCAACTTCTTTAGACAATTTGAGAGGTGTTTTTAAACATTTTATTTTTATTTTTCCTCGCAGTAGACCTGATATATTTAGTCTCGGCCGAAAGTACAATAGATGGACTCGTATTCTTCGAGGGCCTCCCCTGCGGGTCAGCTCGACCCCACTCGTCCATCTATTGCCTACTTTACAACCTCAACAACAATGTACTATACCACAAAATGGAGAGGTCTTCTATGTGCGATGCGTCCTCCAGTGCCCAGACCATGGCGACGTCGCTCAACCGCGTGTACACGCGGATCGCTGGAAGCGCCAACAAAGATGATTTAAAACGATCTGTTGCTACAATTCTCTTGGTTCTTGTCTACTCATATCAGCGCTGTATATAGGTGAATTGGGGACAGAAAATGAAGGGTACACGGAAAGAACATGTCTAGTCACCTAAGTAACTTTCTCAGTTACAGCGATTTGAATGTTAGTCATGGTGAACAATTACTATGGTAACCATTTCTTTAAAAGTTAATTATATATATATTATTTTTAGATATCTATCTGTAATGAAGTGGTCAGTTATAGTTCTTTGCGAGCTCTACATTTTGAGATTAAAATCTCATTTAAAAAAAAAAGTGACTAGACATGTACTTTCCGTGTACCTACCCTTCTAATACTAGATAGTATTAGAAGGGTACACGGAAAGTACATCTTAAGTCTAATTACAAGAGGTAGTTTTCTCAACAACCAGAATCTTAAATACACTTTCATTAGAGAGCTCTATTTTTTTCACGCAATTTTCGAAGATTTCCGCCTCCACAATAATGCACCTTAAATGCATCTGCATAAGGTATTAGCGGTGGTGGCCTCCACCAAACTGGCTCCTCATCCGCTGATCCACTGCAATAGTAGCAGCTTGTCGATGTGTTTTCCCCGCTTGACCAGGCGTTTCTCTCTTCGAACCTCCTCTATTCTTATATAATAGCTCACTTACACACGTCAGACAATCCTCAAAGATCCCGCTTCTACAATAGTGCACCTAAAATACATCTATATAAGGTACATATTATATTGTCTCACCAAACTCCACATTAAGCTCAGCGATGGCGGCCTCCCCCAGCCTCCTCCACACCGGCTCCTCGTCCACAGCATCACAGAACAGCCACGCCTCACTGAACCGCCGCAGCAGCAGCAACTTATCAATGTGCTTCCTCTGGTTGGCCAACCGCTTCTCCACGTCGGCATCGGCAAGGCCGCTCGTGTTGTGGGAGTCCAGGGGGATTTTTATGACGCTGCAAATTGAACCTTATTTTTATTGGTGTAAAGCAGTAAATGATGAAGCTGACTATTGGAGTGATATGGTTAAAGGCCGGCTTCAATGCCAACCAGATTAAAGACAGAAAAAAGTGTACTCTAGTGGCAGTTGCCAATAAGGGGAAATTGGAGTCGGTATTGCGTTCGTTAGATTCCATTGTATTATATTCGCTAAATGCAGTCTCATGTTAACTGAGCTTGCAAATTATAAAAATGCAGAGAGCCGGGGCCGGTCGCTATCAGACGCAGTATATTGATGTGCCACCGGGCCGGGCGCTACTAGACGCAGTATACTGACGTGCCGCCGGGACCGTACCAGTACACGTCGCCGGAGAACAGTATGAGCGGCGCGGTGTGGGGCAGCACGGCGGTGGCGTGCACGAGGTCCACGTGGGAGCCGCCGGGGCCATGCGCTACTAGACGCAGTATACTGACGTGCCGCCGGGACCGTAGCAGTACACGTCGCCGGAGAACAGTATGAGCGGCGCGGTGTGGGGCAGCACGGCGGTGGCGTGCACGAGGTCCACGTGGGAGCCGCCGGGGCCGGGCGCTACTAGACGCAGTATACTGACGTGCCGCCGGGACCGTAGCAGTACACGTCGCCGGAGAACAGTATGAGCGGCGCGGTGTGGGGCAGCACGGCGGTGGCGTGCACGAGGTCCACGTGGGAGCCGCCGGGGCCGGGCGCTACTAGACGCAGTATACTGACGTGCCGCCGGGACCGTAGCAGTACACGTCGCCGGAGAACAGTATGAGCGGCGCGGTGTGGGGCAGCACGGCGGTGGCGTGCACGAGGTCCACGTGGGAGCCGCCGGGGCCGGGCGCTACTAGACGCAGTATACTGACGTGCCGCCGGGACCGTAGCAGTACACGTCGCCGGAGAACAGTATGAGCGGCGCGGTGTGGGGCAGCACGGCGGTGGCGTGCACGAGGTCCACGTGGGAGCCGCCGGGGCCGGGCGCTACTAGACGCAGTATACTGACGTGCCGCCGGGACCGTAGCAGTACACGTCGCCGGAGAACAGTATGAGCGGCGCGGTGTGGGGCAGCACGGCGGTGGCGTGCACGAGGTCCACGTGGGAGCCGCCGGGGCCGGGCGCTACTAGACGCAGTATACTGACGTGCCGCCGGGACCGTAGCAGTACACGTCGCCGGAGAACAGTATGAGCGGCGCGGTGTGGGGCAGCACGGCGGTGGCGTGCACGAGGTCCACGTGGGAGCCGCCGGGGCCGGGCGCTACTAGACGCAGTATACTGACGTGCCGCCGGGACCGTAGCAGTACACGTCGCCGGAGAACAGTATGAGCGGCGCGGTGTGGGGCAGCACGGCGGTGGCGTGCACGAGGTCCACGTGGGAGCCGCCGGGGCCGGGCGCTACTAGACGCAGTATACTGACGTGCCGCCGGGACCGTAGCAGTACACGTCGCCGGAGAACAGTATGAGCGGCGCGGTGTGGGGCAGCACGGCGGTGGCGTGCACGAGGTCCACGTGGGAGCCGCCGGGGCCGGGCGCTACTAGACGCAGTATACTGACGTGCCGCCGGGACCGTAGCAGTACACGTCGCCGGAGAACAGTATGAGCGGCGCGGTGTGGGGCAGCACGGCGGTGGCGTGCACGAGGTCCACGTGGGAGCCGCCGGGGCCGGGCGCTACTAGACGCAGTATACTGACGTGCCGCCGGGACCGTAGCAGTACACGTCGCCGGAGAACAGTATGAGCGGCGCGGTGTGGGGCAGCACGGCGGTGGCGTGCACGAGGTCCACGTGGGAGCCGCCGGGGCCGGGCGCTACTAGACGCAGTATACTGACGTGCCGCCGGGACCGTAGCAGTACACGTCGCCGGAGAACAGTATGAGCGGCGCGGTGTGGGGCAGCACGGCGGTGGCGTGCACGAGGTCCACGTGGGAGCCGCCGGGGCCGGGCGCTACTAGACGCAGTATACTGACGTGCCGCCGGGACCGTAGCAGTACACGTCGCCGGAGAACAGTATGAGCGGCGCGGTGTGGGGCAGCACGGCGGTGGCGTGCACGAGGTCCACGTGGGAGCCGCGGGTGCCGGTCGCGCAGAAGTAATACGTGTGTATGGCGTCGTCCGTGTGGATGATGAACACGTTGCGGTCGGACAGGCATATGTCCCATATGACACCCCTGCGGAATACAGAAGTGTGATTCAAGGTAGGAACAAATCGTAAGTAACCAGCTCGGCTGGTACTTGCAAGTGTGCGTTACGGGTGTGTCCGTGTGTGTGTTTATACTGACTGGCTAAACTGAGATAGGTACTTTTGTTTTGCAATATCTTCAAATAACTTAAATTATAGTTAATTCATCTTCAAAGTTCAATTCTGAAAGCAGTGAAATCTCACTTTTCGTATGTCCCAGTGGCGTGGCGTAACATATATCCCAAGTCAGTGCAGATTTGGCGTACACTTTCCTTAAGAGCTGTAGAATAAGGTGGTCAAATGCCTGATTTTAGGCAAGCCGGTAGGAATCGAGCTCTTTGGACGCAACGTCACTGGTATGTTCGTATGAAAAAAAAATAGAGATTGGCGTGATTTTAAAAAGTTGCAAAACGAAAGCTCAGTTTAAGGAGTAGAAACGACCCTTTCATTTAAGCCTCATTGTTAGAGGCACCCTGTATACCTGACGGGAGCAGTGGCGTGCGGCACGGCGCACATCTCGCCGGCTGCCGGGCAGTACACGAGCACGCGGCGCCGCTCGTCCGCCACGCAGGCGCGGGCGCCGCCTACAATAATACACAGTATATCTCGCGGCAACTAAGTCTATACCCCGTTTTTAGGGTTCCGTACCAAAATAGTAAAAAAGGAACCCTTTTGGTGCGACTCTGTCTGTCCGTCTGTCACAGCCAGATATCTCAGGAACTACTGCTACTATCGATATGGAATTTGGAATAGTTTTAGAAGTCGCAAACCCGATCCTATTTGATATAAAAAAATTGTACCTTTTTTATTTATTTTTTTAAAGGGGGCCGTAATGGGGGTTCGAAAATTTAATATTGTGCTATTGTATCAGATTCAGATTCAGATTTTTATTCATAAAATAGGTAGGTACAATATTTTACTTATTATTAGTTAAACACAATTTATATTTATTAAATATTTAAATTAGGTCAACGATCCCTACCTATTTATAAATTCTTCAACACTATAGCACGCTAGGTTGGTTAGGAAAGGTTTCAGTTTGTTTGCAAACAATTTGTCATTTGATAGTTCGACTATTTCCGACGGTAGAAGGTTATATAATTTAGGGCCAGTGACATCAAGTGACTTACGAGCCTTTGCTAGTCGACGTTGTGGACGAGTAGGAGAGGCTATCAAGTGGGGTATCAAATGAAAGAGCTTAATTTGTAGATTCCAAAGACATTTTTTTTGTTAATCATGTAAATAAATAAATAATATAAAAATAAAATCTATAGTGCTATCGCGCGTCTGCGTGAATACGTGTCGCGCGCTCCTAAACGGCGTAAGTTGGACTACTTGTTCGTCTTTATACTTTGACTTAAGTGTGGCCCGGTTCAGACCTACCTATGTCGCAGTACACGCCTCGGATGCCACAGGTATGCTTGTAGCGGACAGACGTGCGCCATTCCTCGATGCCGAAGTACTCTATGTGGCCTTGCTACAAACAAAATATTTAATAATAATAAATTCAATCCTGAACACGTCACGCATTATCAGGAGGTTCCTCTCTGCAGCCCTAACCACCGGTAGCTTGGGGCCCGCCCCGCTGCCGGCAGCACCCTAGGTTAGGCTTTTTATAATGTGTTTATATTTTGTCACGCTTCATTCTATCGTACCCGCAATAGCTACTTCGTAGTGTCCACTTACATCAGTGTCACGCTTCATTCTATCGTACCTACAATAGTTGATACTTCGTAGTGTCTACTTATTACAGTGTCACGCTTCATTCTATTGTACCCGCAATAGTTGCTACTTCATAGTGCCTACTTACATCAGTGTCACGCTGCATTCTATCGTACCCGCAATACCTACTTCGTAGTGTCCACTTACATCAGTGTCACGCTTCATTCTATCGTACCTACAATAGTTGATACTTCGTAGTGTCTACTTACTACAGTGTCACGGTTCATTCTATTGTACCCGCAATAGTTGCTACTTCATAGTGCCTACTTACATCAGTGTCACGCTGCATTCTATCGTACCCGCAATACCTACTTCGTAGTGTCCACTTACATCAGTGTCACGCTTCATTCTATCGTACCTACAATAGTTGATACTTCGTAGTGTCTACTTACTACAGTGTCACGCTTCATTCTATTGTACCCGCAATAGTTGCTACTTCATAGTGCCTACTTACATCAGTGTCACGCTGCATTCTATCGTACCCGCAATAGCTACTTCGTAGTGTCCACTTACATCAGTGTCACGCTTCATTCTATCGTACCTACAATAGTTGATACTTCGTAGTGTCTACTTACTACAGTGTCACGCTTCATTCTATTGTACCCGCAATAGTTGCTACTTCATAGTGCCTACTTACATCAGTGTCACGGTGCATTATACCGTACCCGCAATAGCTACTTCGTAGTGTCCACTTACATCAGTGTCACGCTTCATTCTATCGTACCTACAATAGTTGATACTTCGTAGTGTCTACTTACTACAGTGTCACGGTTCATTCTATTGTACCCGCAATAGTTGCTACTTCATAGTGCCTACTTACATCAGTGTCACGCTGCATTCTACCGTACCCGCAATAGCTACTTCGTAGTGTCCACTTACATCAGTGTCACGCTTCATTCTATTGTACCCGCAATAGTTGCTACTTCATAGTGCCTACTTACATCAGTGTCACGCTGCATTCTATCGTACCCGCAATAGCTACTTCGTAGTGTCCACTTACATCAGTGTCACGCTTCATTCTATCGTACCCGCAATACCTTCTTGGTAGTATCAACTTACATCAGTGACGAATATGAGGAAATCGCTTGTCAAGTGTATATCAGTGATGACCGCGCCCTGCATGTGGGGCTCGGGGAACGTTATGGAGTCCCGTTCCGCGTTGGCGGGGTCTGGCTGCTCGATCTGTACACAATTTTCATACACTTACATGATAAACAAAACGAAAATGACACCCGTGAAGTTATAAAGAATTCCTATAATAGTAAACACAACACAACACATACACAAACACAACATACATTATGCTGGCACTAATATTAATATTTGGCAAATACGGCGAAGTGTAGTGCCAGCATCACACAACTAGGGTGGTAAAATAAAGAAAGGCCGATATCGCAGATGTTTGCGGCCCGAGCTGCAAGCTAGGATCGAGGGCTTTCTTTATTAACTCCCGTGTTGTGTAAATCATTATATGTCTACATTTGGCCAGAAAACGGCTTTTTCCGTACGCGTAGCGTGCGATAAAAGCCACTTTTTGGCCAGGTGTGGCATAATAGTACATTACACAACTAGGGTGGAACAAAGAAAAGCCGAGATCGCAGACGTTAATATGCGATCGAGGGCTTTCTTTATTACCTCCAGTGTTGTGTACATCATTTTATGACTACCCTTGGCCAGAAAGCGGCTTTTTACCCGACTGCGGCGAAGCCCAAAGGAGGGTTATGTGTTTGACCTGTATCTATGTATGTATGTAAGTATGTATGTATGTCCGTTCCTATGTCCGCTCGTAACTACTCAACGGCACATCCGATTTTGATAAATGATACATTATTAGATTCGTCTTGATGGTGTGAGTGTCACTGGGTATGAAGTTCGTTAAAATAAACAAAATGGCGGATTTTATGCAGTTTTAAAGTGCACCGCGGTCGGGTTTCGTTTTAAATAAAAATGTGGTTATTCCGAACGCGTATCGTGCGGAAAAAGCAACTTTATGGCCCGGTGTGGCATGGCAGAGGTTACACACTTGGTGCAGCACACAGCGGCCGGCGCACAGCGCGGCGCAGTAGTCGCCGGCGCAGCGCAGCACGTCTACTGTCCCCGGGTACTGGCGCCGCGCGCCGGCGCCGCCCGCCAGCGCGTACAGCCACGAGTGCTGGCCGCGCGCGCAGCACATGTGCGCCGCGCCTAACGCCAGGAGCGTGGGCTCCGCGGGGAGCGTGTACGTCGCCAGCGCTGTTGGTTCCGCTGAAACCAACGGAACACAACGATGATCGAATTCGCGAGCGTGATAATCCCAGTTTTTTAATAGTTACATTTCGCTATCGCAATACACTGGTGAACTGAAGCTCAAGTCAAACTCCACGACGTGACGACCCTAATTCTTTAGGCGTAGAAAATTGCTAGGGTTGTTACACATTTACACTTATCAGGGGCCATTCATTTATTACGTAAGACGATTTAGGGGGGGGGAGGGGGGTCAACCATGTCTTATTTTTTCTTACAGGGGGGTGGGAAGGGGGTTTGATCGTTCTTACGTAAGATCATAAAAATGCGCAAAATAATCTTAACTTTTGAAAAAGCGCGCAAATCCGCGCGAGAGCGTAGGCGCGTGCTCGGTTGCGTATAGGTATTTTACTAAAAAATTAAAAACTATTAGTATCTGCAAATAAACGTCCCTACAAAAATGATTCTTTGAAAAATAAAGGTTAAAACAGCCCAAACGTAAAATCATTTTTCCTTTAGATTCTTACGTAATAAATATTAAATAGGGGGGGAGGGGGTCAGCCGATTCTTATTTTTTCTTACATAAGGGGGGGTCAAAAACTGGCAAAAATCGTCTTACGTAATAAATGAATGGCCCCTCACTACTATAGGTCCAGTCAAATTCGTCAGCGTGATGACCCGTTTCTTTGATTTCCTCCTACGCTGACGTCGGTCGAGCGTACGAATAACCACAAAATCAATGGGCCTGGGCACAGCAACGCTGACGTCAGCGGCAGATTATTGCTACGCGCCGCTGACGGCGCGTGTCGGTTTCGCTCGTCAGCGCCGCACGTCGGTGCGCTGTAGCGTTATAGACCACTATCGCGCGCAGTGCTGCAAACTACCGATTTATCAGGAGATTTTCTGATTTTTATCACTGTCTCCTGATCTATTGCTTTATTTGTAGAATTGAGTAAAATCTCCTGATTTGGACAAGTAGCCAAGCACTACATTACTGCATACTCCATCCTTGTTAGGTTGGCATCAGTTATTTTCATTGACATTTCTATATAATTGAACGAAAATAATCGAACGGAACGTTTTAATTTCATTGAATCGACTCGAATTACGATTATTTCTTATCTGTGCTGTGCTAACTGTACTATGCTGTGGCATGTCAAATGCCACGAATGCTGTTGCTCTGCTCGCGCGCTCAGTTAGAAGCTGACCGCTGAGCTGTACGCACGTGTACGCGGCACAGGCGAGTAGAAAAGCGCCGACACAGATTTTTCTTTGTCATAGCCACGTCTCCACCGGACCGCATGCTCGGGCGAGGCAGCCTCGTGAGCAAAATGCTCGGTCGGTGTGGACGTGCCTCGGGGATGTGCGGGCGCACGGTGCCTCGGCCGAGCATGCCTCGGAGCCGAGCCATGCGGCGTCGGTAAAGCGCGCGTGCTCAAAGGCGCCTCAGTGTGCGCCGTGCGTTCGGTGGGGACGGTGGTGCGTTTGGCTCGCGAGCACGAAGCTTTTGTTGATATTATTATGGACTCTCAAGAAACCTCCCAAAATAGATGTCTTTTAGAAATTGGTTGCTTCCGTAATCTTTGCGACGCTCATAAAGTCTTTTGATCCAAATGCGTCTTGGCTTTCTTTTTTTTGTTTTTGATGCCTGTTTCCTTTTAATTAAACAGTACGCCGATAAGAAGATAGCTGCTGCAGCAATAACACGACTATCCATTTTAAATTGCTCGGTGGAACTGATGGCTCGGCTTGCCTCGCGAGCCCCGCCTCAATGTTTCCGGTAAACTACGAGGCTGCCTCGCGAGCCAGCCTCGGCCGAACCGCTCGCCCGAATGTGGCTCGCGAGCCCATGCGACCGACGTCAGCGTAGGAGGAAATCAAGCCTCAGGTGATATGTAGGGTTGTCAAGCAATATTTATTGGCAAGCTCCGGTTCATCCCAATCGCAATACATTGCAGCTTCAATATCAGTAATCTAGTTCAATGGGCGATATGATTGTCACACACTTACATTTATTAACAGGCTCCGGTTCATCCCCGATCGCAATACACTGATACACGGTCGCCTCGGTCAAACTCGTCAGTGTGATGACCCTGGTCCCGTAGGCGGCGTAGAGCGGTGGCAGGGTTGTCACGTACACGTTGAGGTACGCGCGGCCCGCGGTGGCAAGCAAGCGGCCGTCCGAGTTCCACGCGCAGCGCTCCGCGCCGCCGGGCGGCAGCACTGAGCCGGATACCTCGCCGTTGTTCCATACTGAGATCAGCTTTAAACTGAAATTTAATAAAAAGCTGTAAAAAACGTTCGTCGACGAATATGTTCTAGAAGATCAAACGCCAGGGAAGTCTTATAGGTATACTCGCAATCCTTAATACTTTCGTATTAAGATACGTATATAATGCATTTCGCAAAACGGCTAACAACTTGATGTGAGTCGATATGGTGATGCAGCAACAGAACCCTGTGTGGGAAAGAGACAGACTCACTGGCTATCGCCGCACGAGGCTGCCTGCCCGTTGAAAATGGCCACATCTGTTAAGCTTTCCTTGTGGTTCTTCACTTGGAACAACTCCTCGCCCACCTCCTTGATGTGTGTCGATATGGCAATGATGAAACCCGCACTGAACCCTGAAAGATAAAAGAACACGTACAATAATATCTTAGAAAATATGTAAATCAGTCAAATTCTAAAATAATTTGGAGGAAACCCTACATCCAAGACCTAAACCAAGTAGATACTTGGGCTGCTTCTTGCGTCTTTGGATCTTCCAAAGACGATGCAGGACAGAATAGCCTGGCAAAGATTTATTAGGAAAGCCGACCCTAACTGAAATGGGTTACGGCGAAGATAATGAACAGTCAAAGTCTAAATTTTAGAGTTTCTGGTCATTTTAGAGCCTAAAATGACCTGTGACCAGGGAAAGTGGGATGAATGTAGAGCAGCACACTAAGCAGTAGATGAAACCACCGTGATCTGTTATTCTCGCCCCATCTTCACCTCAGACCTAGTAACTATACGTAGCAGTGGCGTGGCGTCTAAACAACTCGATTCCTACCGGCTTGCCTAATCTCAGGCTTTTGACCACCTTATTCTAGAGTTCTTAAAGAAAATGTATGCCAAATCTGCACCGGCTTGCCCTAGGATATCTTTTACGCCACGCCACTGATACGTAGTATATACATATACTCTCACGGACAGAAAATTGGGTCATTATCTATATAATTGTTCATAGAAAAAAACACAATGTGGGACGCCCCCCGGCTAGATGGAGCGACGATCTGCGCAGGGCGGCTAGCAGCAATTGGATGAGTATAGCTGATGATCGAGCAAAGTGGCGCGTCTTGGGAGAGGCCTACGTCCAGCAGTGGACTGCCGCAGGCTGATGATGATGATGATAATGTTCATAGAAAATGACCCGAATTCATTGTCCGTGAGTGTATTTGCAAGCACAAAAGTATTTTTCAAATCGGCCCAGCCGTCTCCAAGTAATCGGGAAACATAAATAAAAAAAAAACGCCGAATATTTTAATATAAAAAGCGTCATCTCGCGTTGTCTGGATCGTTCACTAGTTTTAAAATCTTGTTCATATTTTTATGCCACACTTGGCCATAAAGTGCCTTATAGCGTGCGAAAAAAGCCGCTTTCTGGCCAAATGTAGACATAAAATGCTGTACACAACAAGGGAGGTAATAAAGAAAGCCTTCGATCGTATATTTACTACTTACTACGTACTATTTTGGTGTGCAATAAAGAGTATTGTATTGTATACCTATGAGGATGTAGCCGTCCCCGTACCACTTATAGGCGACTATGGACCCGTACCGCTGCTGGAACGCCAGCTCTATCGGGTTCTCCGGGTTCAGCAGGTTGTACAGATACAGAGTCCGCTTCCCTACCACCAGACTGATCTGAAAGGTAATGGTGGTTCTTTTGAGAGAGAGAGAGAGATCATTTATTTGTCAAACATAGTTATATGGTCTTAAAATAATAAAAGGCATTGCTGATCACTATGTTTTCCCATGGGTATGGCGTACAAATGTTTATATCCTTAACACTATCATGCAACAATATTTAATTCTAAGGCCACATAATGGCATTATTGATTCATAAAAGTAAGCAAAATTTATATTGAAATGTCATCTAAAAAATCATTAATTGTATATTGCATTTTTCCATAAGTAGGAAAGTTAGCATTTTCTTAAAATTATTAAGTATAGCGTAGTTATGCATGTACAGGTCGATTCACAAGAGCTGGCACGAATGAATTGAACGAGTGAATGATAATGTTTATGTCGTCACAAAATTATTAAATACAGGTTGATTCAATAAGCGATAATCGTGTTTTTAGACTATCTCGTATCATAACTTCGTAACCCAGTCTGCATTGTGTATTTTATGAACAACGAAAAAATTCCTACCTACACAATCGCTAGAATTAAATAAAAACTCAATGATAGTAAAATATTTGTAGCGAACAGTCAAATTTTCGTTTCTCTTATATCTTTTACCGGCTTAGTCTTAATAATGTGCAGGCTATAGCCCCGCCTGCCCTCCCCTAAATATGGCCCTGTATGTACTTGTTTACAAAATATTTGGATCCTCCCGTCAACAGTGACAAGTGACATTACTTTCGTTCAATCAATTCGTGCCAGCTCTTGTGAATCGACCTGTACGTAGTAATTATAAATATAATCATGTATATGTAACCACAGTGTCTAGCCACGAATAAACGCAGTTCGTTCTCGGATCTCGATGTATGAATACACCGGAACTCCCGACCTCTCCACATGGCGACCTTGCCAGGATTCGAACCCGGAATCTTCTTAATGTTATTAAGACACGAGATAGTACGTCTGCAGCCACATTATCTAAAAATACAAGTATAGACTGTTCCACTAGAACCATCATCATGTGATGATACAAAGAAAAAATTGTGGTGCTTTAAAGAGTCTTGACGGTTCACGTCTAAGGGAAATCTTCGAAATCGACCTCTGGGTGAATCGACAAACAATGAAATATTGAATTTTTTGATTCGAAAAAAAATTATGTTATAGTTAGATAACGCTTCTGTTTAATTTTAAGGTTTAAAACACTAATGCTTACAACGTCGCTCGATCATAACATCACGAAAACTTTAATAGCTTTTCTGGTTTTGCTTACCATATATCACATTTATATCAGCTAACAACATGTCAAAAAATAGGTACTGGCGTTTTAAAGCATTTTCTATGGATAGTTTTCCTTTAGACAACTTCCTTTTTCTTAGAAAGTAGCCTGCACGCTTGGTTTCAGTAACCCACCGGGCTCATTCGCCCGGTTTTCAAGTTATCGTATGTATACAGCTACGCCAGCCCAACATAATAAAAAATAACTTACAGTATTTTCTCCAGCTACCCTCTCATCAGTCTTCATCTCAGAGAATTGCAGATCATTGGGGGTGTCCCGCAAGGAGATGATTCTGAGCGTGTCCCCGTCAGCATTATTGATAGAAAGACTCTTGTCCTCAGAGGCCAGCACGAGGATACTGTCCTTATTCCATGCAGCACTGGTGATCTTCTTCGTGTGCTTGCCTATGATTGGTATTCGCCTGAAAAACAAATATAATAAAATAATTAAAAAATAAATATCTCTGGCCATGAAGTGGAATTATTGCCACTTTTTGGCCAGGTGTGACGTAAAGAAAATAACTTACTTAGTAGTATGATGATTATACAATGCAAGATTTCCTTTCTGCGTTCCCACAGCTAACAGTGGCTCGCCATACGCCCAGGCCAGGCAGGACGGTGTCTCCCGGAGCCCAGTCTCCACATTCAGGCGCTTGTTGGAGTGACACTCCCAGAGGAGTACCGTATTGCTGTTCGGAGTTATTACTGCTAGGTAGTCACCATCATTGTCCCATTCCATACCCGCACAGAGGCTGATAAAGAAATATAATATTTTATTTAACTAATTTTTTACACAAGCAAGCAAGGCTTGGTTGGAATACAGTATAACAGCAGTCATTTTTTTCCTACAAAAGGTATTTCGCGCGCTTGTATGTGCGCACCGTGAACGAACGCACTACAAGCAAAGTTTTAACCTTCGTCTTCGTCTGCGTGATTGGTCAAAAATCGCGGATTCAACCCTCATTTGCGCCATATTGAGCAAAAAATCTATCTGTAAAAAAAATGCAAAAAGACTGCCTAAAGATGTGATCAAGATCCTTATCAAACACAGACTAAAGGTTAAGAATACGTAAGAATGCTCCAGTACGGATTGCACTCACACACACCTAAACGGCCGAGTATTCGAAGTTGGACTACCTATCTACTGTTCATATGGGCAAGGTAGCCAGGCCGCCCCTGTCAGCTGGTACAGTTGAGTTCATCATTATCTGAGCAAAGAACAGATCAAAAATATCTGCTCTAGTTCTTATGCTTCTGACAATAGGGTCTTGTTCAGAATATTTTTGATCCAATTCTACTACCCTTTCAAACTATGCATGCACATCTGCACCTATTGCACTGCCTATGCAGAAACCATGAACCCCAACAACCAAGTCGTAACTATGGTAACTTATAGGTAGAGGGATTTTGTACACCACAAACATTTGTTGCAGATAAAATCCTCGGAAAAGGTTGTTATTTTAAACTATTTGCAAATTTCTAGTCTAGTTGTATAATGAATTAAGTGTATGGGTATGTGGCAGGTGCAGAGAAAGGACAATGGTGTCTGACATGACAGTCATAATAGTCTTCTGCAAAATTTGAGTGAAAACAGACAATATTTAGAGGTCACTCAAAACTATTTTTTTTTTCATAAAAAATATATAGTTCTATACCTACGTGAATAATTATGACGAATGTGACATAAAGCAAGAGGCTGATAATATGGATTTTGACATTGTAAGCAGGTATTGTAATTACCCAAATTAATTCCATCCAATAATTTGAGTGACCCGTAAATATTGGTCATTTTCCTGCTAAAATTTTCACAAACAAATCAACCTTGTGAAGAAAGTAAAACTAAAAAAAGGTTTTTTTTTTGTACCACCCTACTCACCCATGCACTGCAAACATCCTGGCTCACAACAAAGTTATTCTCTACTTTAGAAGTTGTTTATGAGACAATTTTTAATTTAATATGTTAAGAGATAATACCCTTGTAACTTCATGCGCTCCATGAGCTGTCCACTCCGGTCATGTATGGCAACCGTGGCATCTGTTCCGGTTGTGGCCAACAGCGACCGAGCCTCGCCCTTCTGCCATGTGAAGTACAGCTCGCCCAAGCCATGAGGCTGTTCTATTGTATACAAGAGCTGGAAATATGTTCAACTAATTAGTTTCAGTTTTACTGTCTAACCTGAAGTAAAATGCAGTATCATGTTTTATGATTGAAATAATCTTAAATGTATCAAAGAGCTGTAGTTAGAATAAGTTATTATAATATATTATATAAAGGAAGTAATTACATTCATATTCTGGAATTTTTACTCCAGTGTCGAAGCAAGGTCTAAACTATGTAGAAGTTCAATAAAAAAACTTACTTTTGGAGCAGTCATATTATTCCTCTTTCTAGATAATATTTATTAAAGCGCAATCTAATTCATGATGAGAACAAATGCATAACTTTTATCTCAGAAACTTGAATGTTTGCAGAAAACTATTAATAAACTTAACAACTGTCAAACGGTCATTGTTGTAGCTTTCTTGCGCTGCTAGGCAACGGGAACCCGAATGGAGTTCAGCTGAGGTCAAAAACTCATAAGTACTTATTGAAAATGTGAATATGGTTCTTTTTAGTCATCTTAATTTTCATTTTTGCGTAATAAAACAAAAACAATATATGGAATTGATTAATTTTATCTACTTATACCCAGTTAATTTTTTGTAAGAATAACTACAATTAGTAGTGTTTTAAAATATAGCTCAAACCGTATGTATAATGTCACGATGACAATTGATAGACACGTTTAAATAGATAAGAGTTACGCTAATGTCACTACTTCCTGTCTTTAAAGTACAAGAAGGAAAGACTTTACAATGAACATCTTACAGATTAAAATCAAATAGCAATTGAGATAGATCAAAGCAAATGAAAGATTTATGTAAAATAGCATTTAGTTATTGTTTTTTTCAAAAAATATTTCTTTTACAGTAAACGTGGAGTAAAATCTAAATTTAACTGTAAATAATTATTCACATGCAAAATGACTTCCAAATTAAGGTGTCTTTTATTGGAGAAGGTTGGTTTTACTATTAATATGACTTAACCTTATTTTTTTAGAGTAAAAGTTAAAAATATTCTCTAATTTTTTCGTTTAATATTATTTATCTTTTCCAATAGCTCGAAAGATTTAAATAGCATATTTCTATATCTTAAAATTCCTTATGTAAGTCGGAAAACACTTGCATTATACTCAACCTTAAAAATATTTTTAGTTTGCAGATAGGCTCAACAAAAACTTAATGACAAGAAATGTTAAAAATATGCAAGTTACATACAGACACAACGAAAATAATTTCCTAGTGAAACTGCCAATCCAGGAAGCAGGACCTGCTGCACTATCTGATGATAAATATGCATTTAACAAATCTGAATATATCCAGTTATATGTCAGAAAAAATGATTTTATTCAATCCACATTAGAAGGATTATTATCAAAAGACGTACAACAAGAGACAAAGCCAAAGAAAGTAGTTTTAGATTTCAGTTCGCCAAACATTGCAAAACCATTCCATGTTGGACATCTCCGCTCTACCATCATCGGCAATTTCATTGCCAACATTAATAAATACTTCAACAATGATGTCACTAGAATAAACTACCTAGGTGATTGGGGCACACAATTTGGGTTGCTCCAGTATGGTCTCAAAGCAAAACAGTTCAATTTGGATGATTTTCAAAATAATCCTATAGAAAAACTTTATGAAGCTTATGTATACGCAAATCAGGTAGCATCCACAGATGAACATGTTCAACAAGAGGCTAGGAGCTACTTTGCTGACATTGAACAAGGGCGGGAAGACTTAGAAAACTGGAAGAAAATAAGGAAAGTTACTATTCAGGAACTAGAAAGAGTATATCAAAGATTAGGCATACAGTTTGATGACTATCATTGGGAATCCGATTATAACGGCAAGGCCATAAAAGGCTTAATGGAAACTTTGGAGAAACAGAATATTATTCAAACTGATGATGAAGGCAAAAAGGTTGCCAAAGTAAATAATAAAAGTGTAGCAGTACTGAAGAGTGATAATTCAACTCTTTACATGTCGAGAGACATAGCGGCTCTGCTGGATAGATATAACAGATACAAATTCAATGAAATGTTATATGTGGTAGATATTGCACAGACTGATCATTTCGCAACACTTTTCCAAATTGTTAAACAGTTTAATTGTGAGTTAGTTAACGGTTGCAAACACATTAAGTTTGGCAGAATAAAAGGAATGAGTACTAGATCTGGGAATGTAGTATTTTTGAACAACATCCTAGATGAAGCCAAGAGTAAAATGTATGATCAGCAAATGGAATCTAAAAGTAATTTTCTGTTTTTTTGTTACTTAATGGCTTTTAATAAAAACCTAATGCCTAGCTAGTTATATTAAATCATAAGTTAATATTTCTCAGAAGTCTTAGTAATATGAATTTGTTTACAGATACAAGAAGTGGAGCGTTAAATGACGAAACATGTGACATCTTAGGCACTACAGCAGTAGTTATCAATGACTTGAAACAAAAAAGGCTGAAAGACTACACTTTCGACTGGGATAAAGCTCTACAGAGTGAAGGAGACAGTGGCATCAAACTCCAGTACTTGCACTGTAGACTCTGGAGCTTGGAGCAAAACTGCGGTGTCAAAATACCAGAGACATGCGAGCCTCGCCACATAACTGAGCAAATAATAGGCGACGTTGTTGCAGAACTGGCGAAATTTGAAACCATTCTTAATAGGTCGTATACGGAATATGAGGCGTGTGTTATAGTGAACTATTTATTTCGTTTAGCTCGGCATGTAAATAGGATGTTTAATGAACTGAAAGTCAAGAATGTAGAAGCTGATATGGCGGCTCAGCGGCTACTCGTCTTCCATGCTGCGCGGTTGGTTGTCAAAACTGGATTGGAGATTTTGGGGGTTAAGCCATTATACGAAATGTAATTCTGACTAGTTATAGTTATGTATACATTTAATAAGTAAAACTTATAAAGTGTCTCAATTTTATTTTATTAAATATTAAACACCAAAGTTCATCCAATGTGTGTTCTGAGAAAATCCTAAAGTGAAAAAATAGGTTTGTATTTTATTTATCATATCATTATTGTTTTATACAACTTATATTATTTCCCGCGCAAGCGCAGCGCGCTAAATCGAACCGGATGGAATACATCGGAAATAAATGTAGTCCAACCATAGACAATAATAGGAGATATAAAAACTTTAATAAAACATGAATATAAATAACAATGAAGAGAAAGTAAAACGCAATAAGGTTAGCATACATATTTTTTAACTTAGTCCTGAACGATTTTTATTTTTCTTTGTATCTATGATATTATACTTGCTAAACTTTTACTTATTTTGAAATAGATTGTACCTACATGAATAGTTTTTTTATAAGTTTGGAAATAACAACATGACCCATATTATATAACTCCAATTATGTAGGTAGGTAGAAAGAAATAATAAAAAAATTAAAGTTATTACTTAACAAAAAGTAAACTTTACATGGTATATACTATGTAATAAAATTATATCAAAGAACACTATTAACACAGAAAAGTTCATTCAATTTTTTTTGACAATGTTTCTAAATATTTTACCAATTTTAACTTTGATCTCACTAATTTTCGAAAATGATTTATCTCTACATTTACAACATTTGTATATGCAGAATTTTTGGCTACAATTTTTAACCGAAAGGAAAGGTATTGTTTGATGACAATTTTTTTTTGTTTTTTAATCATTGGTTATTTTGTTATACGATATGGATAAAATATCTATACAAGAAAGCATACTAATTACAAGATTTATTTATTGGCTGTTAGGCATATCTATTTGTGGTTCGTAAGCCATTAGAAACATATATTTTGTCCATGGTGATCTAGAGACACGTCGTATTGATGATGACCACTCCCAATGTGGCGGCAAGTTTTAAATGACGCCACCTCGCTCTTCAAATAACTACTTTTACATAACTTACAGATAAACTATGGAATAGTTGAGTTACTTTAAGGTTAAATATGAATTATTAAGTCAAGAAATATGAGATTTCCCTCTTTTACACTCTAATATACTTAATTTATAAGTTTTATGTCTTCGTATTTCTTCGGAAAACTTCGGTTTTGGACGCGGTGACGTCAGAATAATCGGACCGATCCTGCGTCAAATCTTCACTTCCGGTAGTCACGTGGTAGGCATGGACCAATCACAGCACGGATTCGCTTTGTAGGCCGACATTTTCTGACAAGCGTATAAAAAGTTTTCATCAACAGCCGCCATTTTGCGCTGGAGAGACTGAGAAGAATTTAGGAATTTGTCGTGTAAATTTTCTGTTTTTTCTTACATCATTTTATCATAAACTATACCATTCCGTGTATTTTAAAGTGTTAAGTGAAATCGTGTAGTTCGATCGTTAAAATAAGTTCCATAAAGTAGCAAAAATCTGGTGATATTGTTTTCATTCATTGTGCTAGTTCCGACGGAAGATGGTGAGAGGGTCTGTGTAGCTCTTCGATTCGGAGCTTTGTAATGGCGAATACTTAAGTGAGAAATTGTAATATGTGCCTTCAATGGTGCGAAGGACATCGAACGATCGGGATGTGGGTGAATTACATTATAATGGATGACAAATCGCTTTAAAATGTTATTTCTTGAAAATATAAGACATAAAAGTGTTCTTTGAATCGGCGGGCCGAATATTGACGACGGCTTACGTTTAGTAAACAGAGCCATGGCCGATCATCATGTGGATGAACCGCCGAACAAGCGGGCTAAAATGATCCGGGACCCTTTCCAGGGTCCCTCGGACGCCGCAGGTGAGTACTTTAATGTTTTTAAATAGTTTACCGAGTGTTGGAATACACTTCTGTCATGAAAATCTTGCTATGAATTTTGACATTTTGTCTTCACTCCTGTTAGCGCCTTGCAGCGCAAGTTGCGTCGTATTTATCGTTCTACAGTTCGTAAAGCGTAGAATTGCGTTGCTTTTGTATTTAAAATTATGCTTTATTTTATAAAAATAGGGCTCTTGTGTTATTTTCGACTTTGATGTATACAAATGTTTGGACTCTTGACTGTGGGGAAAAGTAGACTTTGATACATTTCTGAACTGTTTCTGGCTATTTCCTTGAAAATATATGATAAATGATGATATTCTCCATATTATTTAACCACTTGGACATTAAGCAAGCTACTCTGATGTGTTTTTATTTATATTTTAAGGTTCATGTCATGTTTTTCCAATTCACAGTTTTCAACAAGACAGAAGGAAACAAATATGTTTTTATATGAAAAATTTGCTATAATTTACCCATTAATCGTTTGCATTTTATTATGAAACAATAATTTATGTATTTTTATTTAACAACTTCTAGTTTTTTTGGTTGACCTACATAATTTAGAATATGTTATTTATATGATATTCATGTATAATTTGCCATTAACTTCAGTATTTTATTACGTATGATATGAACATAAAAGAGTTCTAGATCATAGTTCAGCACATAACCTCCATTATACATGCTGTCAACATGAACATTATATGTTCTAAAAGAAACTAGTTTTTATTTTTTATGCAAACCTAAATTTAAATTATAGTTACAATGCCAGAAAATAACTGCATACTTTTGCATGGAACATTTAAAAAACTACAAATAAATAAATGACCATAAATGAAATTAAATTATCACATAAGTTTTCAAATTCAGCAAATATTAACTCATTAATTGCCAAGAACCTGACTATCATATTCATTTTGTATGAAAATTTGGGGCATTGAGTGTGTTAAAACAAATGTATTTTTATCCAAAAGTATATAAGTGTGTGTTATGTTTACATTTTTTATAACATCTAAGTTTTTGTCTCAAGTTTATTGCTGTCAAAATAAACAATATTTCAATAGTTTTGGTAACCTGTCTTCATTTGTCATTATCAAGTTGAAGTGTACAGTGTTGCAGTATTTACAAAATGTATGCACAATAGTGTAACCACAATTTGGCTTCATCAACTTATCATGCAACAACAGCACTATAGTATTTTTAATCATATGAAAACTTGAGTAACATGCAAAGTTTTTTGACTGGTTAGCCTGGCCTTTTGTTTCAAATAAATGTGATTGAAGAAATTCTTAAATGTAAAATTTTATAGATAAGAGAAGTGGTTCACTCTCTTTCTTGAACCTAAGGTTCTAGTTCTAAATTTTTGACAAAAAATTACAGAATTTGGCTTAACTATGACATGTTTTCTGCATTTGAGTCAGTAAATTATGTGATTTTTACCAGAATATCTTTTTGCAAATAAGTGTTTTTATTAAGTGTTGACATACATTTATATGTATAAATTTGGATCAGCGCAGTGGTACCTTTGATATTAATATTGAATGATTTTTATTTATATTTAGATTGAATTAATATTTTGACAACAATCAAAATAAATTCATTAACTCTAACCAGCAAATTACGCTTCCAAAACAGCCCGGATAAAATCATTCAAACTTATTTTCGTGCCATCAACGATTTTACAATGACAAAAATTAAAAATAAGGCACCATGTTGAGCATGACGTCACAAGATAGTATTTCATACTAAACTGCATACTTTCGGAGAGGTTTGACACTTCTTAAAAAGAAGCTGATTTGAACTGTCATCAAATAGCCTATTGATCAATGAAAACTCGGTTTAATTTATGCAGTGTGATAACTAATTCTATTTATTATTTTTTAATGTCCAAACCATTCGGGTAACTTCAAGGTATTTTGTATAAAAACAATATTTCAATAAATATAGGACGAAACGGATATTTTATCATATTTATAATTCTTGAGGATATAATTAAGTTCGTCAAATATAGGATCTTGTTTTTTCAAATTGTATAACAATATACTGGGTGGAAAAAATCTACTAGCCCTGGAGGGGAACTACCTTAGCTTCCTTTAGTTGGCTCATTTTACTGAAAGGAAACATTCCTTTATTTTTAAAAAGAAAAAAAACTGCATTAAAGGTTTTCTATAATTTGCGTGTCGCGTCCGGGAATTGAACCAGTTAAAAATGAAAGAAATAAGTACTCGCCTTTTTATGCTACTAATTGATAGGATAATATCTCTAATAACCATTTGGTTATTGGCAAGTAAAACATAGCATGAAATCTATTCATTAATTTTATTTTACCATCAATTGCAATACAAAGACCATTAGAATTTAAAAGTCTTTGAATGCAGTATTGTTTCTTTTTAAAAATAAAATAATGTTTCCTTTAAGAAGAATGAGTTAACTAAAGGATTTAAGGTAGTTCCCCTCATTTTTTTTCCACCCTGTATAATAGAAATTCATTTATAATAATAATAATAAAGCCATTTATTTACCCAAATATAAAACATGCATACAATTAATTTGGAAGTCTTGATGATTGTGATTTTGGACGGCACTAAATAATATCTGATTTACTTAAAAACTATCAAGCAAACAATATTCAATAATAATTCAACAATAATAAATAATAATTAAACATTTCAAAATTAATACATTTCAGCCCATCCATATGTCAACAGTTCATTATTTTTAACATTAAATTATACAGGCATAAAATTGATTAAATCGCATAATGAACATGTTGCAGCATAAGTTGGAGTTAAAATAATAAATTAATACCCACTTGAAAAAGCTATTATTAATCAATTCAATATGTCAAATATAATAAATTAAAACAAATAAATTAACCAAAATTACAATCACAAATTAAAATTAAACTAAACTAGGTATTTCAAATCACAAATTAAATTATTATCACATTTTTAAAAGTTCTTTGGGTCTGTCCATTTTTTGACAAAGGCCTCCTATATCTTGTTCCACATCTCTCTATCGGCAGCCAGTCGTGTCCACGCGACGCCGGCCTGCTGGGTGACGAGAAATTCATTTAGTTTTTTTTATTTGGTGTAAATGTGTAGGTGTATCTGTCAATAAAATTCAAAATGGACCAAAACCACAATTTTTTATTTGATTTAGCTAGCTTAATGCCCATTTAAAATATGTTACTTTTATTTCATTATTTTTATCTAAAACTGAGTAGAAATTATATTTCAAATAAATTTTTAGTAATTACTATACAGGGTGGGAGGGACTATACCGACAAACTTTAACTATAGATTCTAACAACTATTAGGAGTAAAAAAGTTATGTATAGTCGAAAAACGCGTACTTTCAGAGATATTCATTATTTTTTAAATGAAAACTTCCAAGTGTGTAACAAGCCCTAATAAATGTGACTAAGATAGTTTTACTATTTTTTTTAAATCCTTTAACTAAACAGCAATTAACCTTCGCAGTATTTGATGGTAAGCGACTACGAGGCCAAAAAATTGACCTTTCGTTTCCATTTTAGCTTTTTTTTTTCTTTTTGATAACTTTTCCTCCAGTAAGGACATGTTTATAACGAGGGGCTGAATTTACTGATTTATTTTGTTCCATAAGACTATTAATGTAAAATGACAATATTCGACCCATGTTGATACAACATTATTTACTCGTCACACCACCAGGAATTCATGGCTAAAGTATGTCGGTATAGTCCCTCCCACCCTGTAGACACAATAATAATATCTTATGTTTGGTTGGCTACAAGGTATACATCTTAATTGTTTTATTTTATTTATTTCTTACTGCTTTTATTTTATTAATATTTTGTGATGCTGTCATAAATAAATGCATTTTCTTTCTTTCTTTCTTTAAAAAAAAAGTTTAAAATTTTAACTACATGTTTTCTCAATATTTTGCTCAACACAGAAATTCCAAAGTAATTTCAGGCGGTAACATGAGTCTAGGTGTAAATTGTCATACAAGATGGCCTTATGGAGCTAATTCCTCACATACACAATGCCATGAACATGTCAGGTATATATATTGTATTCTGCTGTGGGGCAGTGCTAGCGCTTCAGAGCTTAATACTATATTTGTTCTGCAGAAGAGGGCTATTCGAGCGATATATAAGATGAACTATCGAGACTCACTTAGAGATAAGTTTAAGGACATTAATGTAATGACATTGCATTGTCAATACATCTATGAGAATATTATGTATGTACATAAGAATATCATGAATTTTAAGAAGAATTGTGACATACATAATATTAATACTAGAAATAAACTTAAGCTCGCAGTGCCCACCACTCGGCTCCATAAAATAAAAACATCATTCATGGGTAATTGTGTAAGGTTTTATAATAAACTGCCAAGAAACATAACTGAATTATCTGTTAGCAAATTCAAGAATTGTGTAAAGCGTAAACTCATGTCCAAAGCTTATTACAGCACACAAGACTACATGAATGATGAAGCACCTTGGGATTAACTGCAACTGGAAATAACTACATTTTAATATAATGTCTCTTTCGTTGATTTTTTTCTGTTTTTGAACTTGTCAACTGTTTTGACACTTAGAGACCATATACATCTCTAAGAAAAAACTGTATTCATTTTATTTTAATTTAGTTTTTAAGTTATACCGTGTGAGTTGCAGAATAGTTTCATTTCTGTAATATATCTAGTATAAACATTCCTATTTTATATTTTGACGTTTGGAGGTCCTTTACACCTCCAAAACTTAATATTTTGACAACGGAGACTCTTTACATCTCCATGAATTTTTATTATCAATTTATTTCTATTATTTTAATTGTCTTGTTTTGACGCCTAGAGACCTTTTACATCTCTGAAAATGTAGTTATAAGTTTATTGTAACGTATTAATGAAATAGAATGTAATAATGTCATACCTGTTTTTAAAAAAGAGAAACTGGTGAGTTTCTTCCGGCGCTTCTTCTCACCAGAAGGTCACTACCCGAAGCGCCAAAACAAAAGAAAAGAAATGAAATAATACATACATATTTAGACTCAGACTTGTAAAAGAGCCCTTGAGGGCCTACTTGCAAAAATAAACTATTTTATTTTATTTTATTTTTTTATTTTAGGTTTCACATAAACTACAGCCGTTTTACTTTACTTATGATTTTTGTTAGGATTACAGAGTTCCACCAAATTAGCATACAATATGTACAGTCAGCTCAAATAGTCAATAACATGCAAAGCGCCATATATTTTTCGCAACACATCTTTATCACTTGGTACAATGTGTGACAATTTATCTGCTGCTTTAACTTTTACAGACTAATTGAAGTTGACTGTATGTACCGCATAGTTGTATAAATCAATTTGTTTGCCCTTTTGCTTATATGCGTAAACTAGCTCTAATCTAATCAATCAGCATTATGAAATGAATAATACATGACCTCGTTTCAGATGGGTTTTCTAACCTTGACATGTTCGACCTTGAAAAGGACCTCCCAGACGAGTTGATGGGGGGTTCCTGGGGCGAACAGACCGGCGTGCCGGGCCCCAAGCCCCCAGCTCAGGGGCCGGGGCCCGGGGGTCAAATGGCCCCGCAGCAGCAGCTCAATGGAGATGATCCGACGGCTGCCATGCAGCGACAGATCAACAATCACCTTATACAACAAGTGAGTATTTGGAGCTGATGGCATGTGTACTGCCACCATAAGGTGAAGGGGCAATTTTTTTCGATGTTGAGTTTTATATATATTCGGGATCAGTGAAATTTATTGCTTCGGAATATAAGATAGATAGATGTGCCCTTTTGCGGTATGGCGGCAATCTAGTACCTACAGTAATTTAGGTTGGTTAGGCATATTCAAATTAAAAATTTGGAAAGTAAAGTTGCCAAGCACAACAATCTTACATTTAATATATTTATTAGATCTATAAATATATGAACTATTTACAGTCAGAACAGACATGACCGAAGATATAAACAGACCAATTTGCCAACCAACCAACCAACAACCACAACCAACCAACCAACTGCCTGCCTGATTGAATAATATAAGAATAATAATTTACCATTATTATAATTATATAATACTTTTTATATATTACTTTTTATATACTACACCATTATTATATAATACTTTCTAAAATCAACTGATTGTCAGTAATATCATGACTTGATAACATGTCTTTTAAAAAATTACAAATTATGTATAAGTATAACAATTGCCTGTTTACTTATTTGGCCATCACTGTTGCTCTTGATTTAAAGTAAATAATTAAATTCATACAATCAACACAAATTTTAATAAAATGTCACTTTGTGTTCTAGCGAAAGCCATCACCGTAATTGATATTTTGTTTGACTTTCATCAAGTTAATGATATTATATTGACATAGTCATGTTAACAGTTAAATTTATATGCTTCTTATTTGATTGAATGTATGAGTCTATTTATACATATAGGATATGAATAAGTCTTTCTAATGCCGCGTTTAGACTGGTGTAACGCAACATGTAATGCAACGTTATGCCTTTCATTGCATGTTCGCTGCAAGCATGGACGTACCCCGCGCACGAACCGCGTTTCCACCAGAATGCCGCGTCATATATGGGTTATTCTTCAGGAATATGTCTGCGACTTATTCCTCTTGTCTCCATACATTTAGTATGAAAAAGGGAAAAGAATAAGGTAACCGCAGACATATTTCTGAAGAATAACCCATGTCCGCCCACGCTTGTGACTCGCGCACACAGCGCGCCCCTTTGTGTTCGTCCGATAAACCGACATATCACGGATCGCTCCGCGCGCGACTTGTAATGCTCGTAGCGTGCGGGTCGAATGCGCGGTTCGTGCGCGGAAGGCGTTCAGACTATGGGAATTTGTTGCAAAGTGTGTTTACATTATTGATGTAACGAATATTATAGTATTTTTGATGCTAAATCCTAAAATTAATGAGTCATTTTCAAAAAAATTGTACATAGTTAAGGGCCTAATAAAAACAAAATCACGATCGCTTCCTCTGTGTTACGAAAGTTATGCATACAAACTATATGGGTAACTTTCGTAACACAAAGGAATAAATTAAGTTTTGTTTTAATGAAATCCCTTAATTGTGTACAATTTTTTTGAAGATGACTCTAATAGAAAGAAAAAAATATGGCCAAGTTGGAGTCGGATTTCGAAACTATCAATGAGTAATTAAAAACTCTGTTAGGTACCGATAAAATGAAAATAAGGTATTTATTTTTAAGCACTGGTTCCAATTTTTCTACCGCATGCGTAATCATTATCTTTAGCTAACGAATTTTTCCATTACATGTTGCGTTGTACCAATCTGGACGCGCCATAATGTCTTTGTCAAATAAATGTATTAATCGTATTTTCTCGTGTGCTGGTCTTTTCACAGGGCAAGGGTGGCTTAGTGGGCCACAACAATCCCTTGGGATTGGGTAGTTTAGGAAGCAAAAGTCCAAATTTACAGTCTCCCCCTAACGTTTCTGTATCTAAGGACTTGATGGGTGGCATGCACCCACAACTAATGCCAAATACAAGTCATCCAAATCAGCTACATTCGGCCATGCCAATGAATTCCATTCAAGGTATGTATACACACTTTTTTCTGACTATTTGATTATTCTCAGTATGACTACTTAATGGAAGAGTCCATGAAATTCAGTAAAAAAATCGATATCAAACTCATGATCTTGTAAGTACCAATAAAACTAGTATTAACCGGATTGCATCACGTAAAAGCTAATATTAGGTTTGAGGCTAATTTCACAGACACAAACTTACGTTGTGCGAATCTATTTGCTATCTGTAATATTATTTTTGAATGCCTCCCTTAACGAGTTAAGCATGAGACATTTACCTTGTGTTATTCTGTAGCATAGATTTATAAACTGTGATCTATAAAACAAAGAACTAAAATCATTAAACAGTACACTGGTCATGTATGTGTGTGTGTATATATGTGTCTCATTGTAATTTGAAAAGAAAAGCCTATTTTGATGGTTGTATTTTTTTATAGGTGGAATGGTTGCAAATGTAGGAGGCAGTATGATAGTGACTAATAGTAATATGACCGGTGCTGGTATGCTCGGGAGCGGCATCATCAACAACGTGAACAAACAGCTCCCGCTCATGGGCAACAACCACCACGGCGCGCCGCAACATCATCCCCACGCGCAGGTATGTTGGGCTCTACACAGCAGTGGCGTGGCGTCCAAAGAACTCGATTCCTACCGGCTTGCCTAATATCAGGCATTTGACCAACTTATTCTACAGCTCTTAAGGAAAATGTACGCCAAATCTGCACCGGCTTGCCCAAGGATATCTTTTACGCCACGCCACTGCTACACAGTGACAATAGTAATATGACCCGTGCTGGTAATTGAGCGTTTTTTAAAAAAATACCGGGGTAGCTACTTTTTCAAAATATGGACTTTTGAGGTTTTTCTGGCTCAGAATCGTTAGTACATTCGAACCTTATACGTAAAAAAAGTGTCCCAAAATTTGTATGGGATTTTTGTCTTTCCAGTACGTCACGTTCATACAAACACTATGCAAAATGGTCACGTAATGGAAAAAAAAATTGGGACTTTTTTTTACGTATAAGGTTCGAAAGTACTAATGATTCTGAGCCAAAAAAAACCTCACAAGTCCATATTTTGAGAAAGTAGCTACCCCGGTATTTTTTTGGAAAACGCTCAATTATCATTGCAGAAGGTAATATACCAATACATAAATTAAGTCAGTAATTGAAATAAATTTGCAGTTTTTCATACAGTAAATTCATTTCGCGCTCTTCAAATATCGTTTTTACTTACAAGCAATCGATTCTCGAAATAGATGTCGAACTATCCGTTCTGCCACCAGGCGATGGGCAACGGGCCGCTGTCCACGCGAGTGGCGTCCCTGGCGCCCACGATGCGGTCGGCGCTGCCGCACCACCAGCGCATGGTGACGCCGGGCGGCGGCGGCCACCCCATCGCGCCGTACCACCCGGCCTACGGCCAGTCGCCGGGCGGCGCCGCGGGCCCGCAGCCCCGCCCGGCCGGCATGCGCTTCGGCGCGCCGGACCAGGGCGGCGGCGGCGCCGCGCAGGCCGTGCCGCCCGCGCCCTCGCCGCAGACCCCCGGCGCGCCCGCCGGCGGACAGAGCCAGCCACAGGTAAACACTATACTACATTACACAACTAGGGTGGTAATACAAAGAAAGGCCGAGATCGCGGAAGTTTGCGGCCCGAACTGCAAGCGAGGGACGTAAATATGCGATCGAGGGCTTTCTTTATTACCTCCCGTGTTGTGTACAGCATTTTATGTCTACATTTGGCCAGAAAGCGGCTTTTTCCGTACGCGTAGCGGAAAAAGGCACTTTATGGCCAAATGTGGCATAAAACTTATAAGGACCACTGTTTGCTAGGGAAATACCTTCACAGACATTCCATAACCAATATTGAATATTACTCAATTTTATTCCTCTCCAATCCCTAATATTATAAATTATTACCTTCGTGATACTTAAATATGTGCTGTAGAATTTGATGTGTAAATAAATGAAAAAATCGAGTAGAGGCTTCTGCCTCTACTCGCACCACGCGGCGCGACGCGGCAGCGATGAAACTTCACTCGGCATTATATTCTTTAGCATATATAACGCAATATTACTAGGAAAACTTGTATCGCGCAGCGTAATGCATTCCTACCATTAGCGCTGGGCCATCGAATCACAATACATTTCGTCGCAACTACGAGCGGAGCGAGGTGTAACCTAAGTTAACTTGGTTACAGCCGCTGAGTTCGCAGCCATTTGCAACTATTTTTTATCCAATAAACAGGTGCTTTTAAAATTTTTAAGAGCTACGAAATGAAAATGCACTTTTCGAATTATTGACTAAAAATATGACAATCTATGTGTGTACAATTTATATGTGTATCACAAGATGATTGGATAGAAATGGATCGGAATTTAATCCCGTTATTCGTATTTGTTTTGAGTGATCCTTCATATTGTCAATGATAATGTCCCGGTAAGGGTATTTATTTGTGTGATGAGCACGAATATTTGTTCCTGAGTCATGGATGTTTTCGATGTATTTAAGTATTCGTATCTATTAAATATATCGTCGTCTAGTATCCATAACACAAGCCTTATTGAGCTTACTGTGGGGCTAGTTCGATTTGTGTAAGATTGTCCCCTAATATTTATTTATAAACAGGCGGCGACTCAAGGCGCCGCGCCGCCCGGCCCCGGGGGCCCGCAGCCCCCCGCCACGGGCTCCATCGCGGACCCCGAGAAGCGGAAACTCATCCAACAGCAGCTAGTGTTGTTGCTGCACGCGCACAAGTGCCAGCGGCGCGAGTCGCAGTCCAACGGCGAGGTGTGGCAGTGCACGCTGCCACACTGCAAGACCATGAAGGGTGTCCTCAACCATATGATGTCGTGTCAAGTGAGTATCTATAGTCACGTTTGGTTACAGGTTTAAGCGCGAAGGTTTCCTGAAACTTCACTATCACATACTGTGATGGATTGAAGATATTATTCTAATGTTGCCGACTCATTTCTACCGGAAAGGTGTTGTGCTCGGTACATATACCCTCATGAATTTGAGAATTAGGTGAGCGGCTGTCTCATCGGCCTCCATGCAGACGGAGATGACGGTGTGGTTCTCTTTCAGAGACCAGAGAAATATCTGATCATAAGATATCCTATGCCCTTCGGCCGTGTACTAAACCGGTGGTGGGTAACCAGTTACGAACGAAGACTTTTTAGTTCTTGTACGAAACCAGTGGCGATCGGAGAATCTTTATTCTTTATGAAACCTATTGCAACCATTTTTTTCGTAACCTAGCGGTTTCGGCGGAGCCCCGCTGTGTGGGGCTCCTATTTCTTGGCGGTTTGCCCTTCCGGCATCTGAAGTTATCTAACAAACCTAAGCTACCTAATTTTTTGCGATCGTAAGGGGTTTTCTATAAGGAAGAAAAAACCTTGGTCGCAACTGGCTTCGTACAGCGACTAAAAAGTTTTCGATGATAACTGGTTACGAACCGCCGGGTTTGTACACGGCCGAATGGATCCTATGGACCTAATCTGTTATTTTACGTCTGCTGGTGTCAATCCTTTACCGCGCGAACACTATTGAGTGGTATTTATTAAACTTCTAAAGTGGTAGTACAAAGGCGTTTGTCCAATGCGTATGCTTTCTAGGGATCGCTGCTCGTGTGGCAAATAAAACTACTGATGCACTTATTGCTAACAGCATGATAGTGTGTGTATTGGTAGTTTAACCAGGCGTATATCACTCGCCGACACCCGCGCGTATAATACCTACCGCTAAGTAGCTCTCTGGGGAACCAAATAAAACAGTGTCATTGATACTTGTTTTGTAGGAAACTAACTAGTCTAACCTGTTATTTATTTGGATTGTTAATAATTCATATAATAGCATCAGAGTTCCACCAGCAGTGCCTAGCTTTTTTCGTCAGCATAGTTTATACTCCAAGATAATGTCATCGAAATGAAACTTAATAAAAAAATTCGTTCGCAGGCCGGCAAGAACTGCGCCGTACCTCATTGTTCATCGTCGAGACAAATCATAAATCACTGGAAACATTGCAACAAAAATGACTGTCCCGTCTGCTTACCGCTCAAACAGGCGGACCGGACTAGAACCAATAACCTGAACGGTAAGTCGATACGCTTCTTAATTTATTTTATTTTCGCTCGCTCAGAATACATTCCGAAAATATCAAATTTTACATTTAAATTTCCAATGTATGAATAGGCGTCGTAATCCTCTAAAGACGGCAGATTTTTGAATTACTATTGGATGCAAATGGGTCGATCAACTTTTTTTTGTACCGGGTTGCCATGGTTACGTCGCCTGGACAACTCTTAAAAAACATGATTTTCTATAAGTTTTCTACTGTTAAAATTCATTAAACGTACATTTTTGTCATAGTTATAAGATAAGCCTATTATTTTATGGACCATTTCCTATGCACATTAGTACAAATGTTCAGTTCTTTTAAGAAACTGAGACACTAATGTCCCTTGGACAACGGGACACAATAACAAACATTAAAAAGTTGATTGACCCTAACACGACTGCGGACGAAATTAAAAGGTTCACAATATTTTGAAAACCGTTCATATGAAAAATTTGCTATTTTCGTTAAGTCTCGAGCGTTCGCTTTTTATTTGCCGTCGCGATTCAGCCCATTAATACGTGTATACTGTCGCTACGATAGGCAATCACCAAAATGCTACTTATTTAGCGGGCGCGGCGCACACGACGACGGCGCCCGCCGCGGCGGCGCCCGGGGCACCAGGGGCGCCGGGGGCACCGGGGGCCGGGGCACCCCCCGCGCCCAGTGCTGCCCCCGACATGAAGCGCGCGTACGAGGCGCTCGGCATCGCGTGCCCCACGTCGGTAGGGATGTTCCCGCGCGCGAGGCTGCCCGGGCCGCGCCCGCCCGGACTGACGGACGTGGCGCAGCAGCAGCCCAACCCTATGCAGCAGCTGTTCGCGCATCAGAACGCCATGCCCGATCTGCAGCATCAACAGCTGGTGAGTATATCTATAACCTCTAACTTGCTTTTGGTAGCTGTAGCTACCGGTCAACACTAGGGAATGCAACCCGGGGTTAAAACCCGGGTTATTCCCACCTGTTACCACCAAATTGATTTAGTGGTGATAGCTGGGATTTTTATTTTCATCTGTTACCACTAAAACCATACATTTAGTGGTAACAAGTTGGAAAAAAATCCCTCATCTCCTGATACATTTTAGGTTTTACTCGAGTTTAAATCAATTTCAAGTTCAATTCAAATAACAAGTGGGAAAAAAAAATCCCAGCTGTTTCTACTAAATCAATTTGGTGGTAACAGGTGGGAATAACCCGAAAACCAGGGTACCCGGGTTTTGACTCAGAACCCGGGTTTTCGTAATATAAAAAAAATCTAGTAATCGATAAAAAATATGCATGTATCATTTTATTTTAAAGTATTTCAAAGATAATAAATAAAATCTAAAGGTGGTTTAAAGCAAACACGAAAAAACACCACTTGCTTGCTTATCTTAATTAACACGGCCGGCAATGCCGGCACGTTCATTGTAGGTAATGCGACCCGGGTTCCGAAAACCCGGGTAACCGACTTGATTTAGGGTCGGGTAATACCCGGGTTTCAAATTTGACCGGGTATTGCATTGCATTTCCTAGTCAACACCCTTATGTTTAAAACTTAAAAGCGATAGAGTTGAACGAAAAATATCAAGCGATTGGCCTTCCCGATTAGTTTATTAGTGTGGTGTGTGAACTTTCTTATCTCCTTGAAATCTGAACAGAATATTTACTCATGTGAAACGCATGCGATCCTATCCTGTGTGTCATTTATGTCTTAATAGTGCTAATAAGCTTATTTTACATACTAAATTTTTGACCAAGTATGTAATTACAGTCTGTTTCGTATAGGAATAGACAGAAGAAAAATAAAGTAAATTTTTAAAACAAAAAATAAAAACCGACTTCCAAAAACTTAAACTAAAAACCAAAAAATAATATGTTAATCACCCCAAAGAAATGGATAATCAACGATTCATATATACATATACAGATATTTATAGTTTTTAACCTGTTATTTTTGAAGTCGGTGCCTGCCACTGCCACGCAAAGCTGGCTATGCTGAGCTGCTTAGCTGGCACCGACTTCAAAAATAACAGGTTAAAAACTATAAATATCTGTATATGTATATATGAATCGTTGATTATCCATTTCTTTGGGGTGATTAACATATTATTTTTTGGTTTTTAGTTTAAGGTTTTGGAAGTCGGTTTTTATTTTTTGTTTTAAAAATTTACTTTATTTTTTAATTTTTAGTGGTAATTAATATTGTTTTGACCAAATAGACCTAAGTCTTAGTTAAAAGAAAAATTTTTCAAATCGGTCTAGCCGTTTTCAAGTAATCGGGGAACAAACATACATAAAAATAGCTCTTTGTTTTGAAGTCGGTTAACACTAAAAACTTGTTACTAATAAGAAATGGACGAGAAACTAAGAAAAATACCAAAATCGCTATATGTGTGCCTATGATATTTGAAGAGTTCCCTCGATTTCTCCAAGATCCCATAATTAGATCCTGATTTGGTTGCAATGGGACCACCTCGGAGGTATACCCTTAAAAACAAAAAAAGAATTTTCTAAATAGGTTCAGCCATCTTCAAGTAATCGGGGAAGAAACCTAGATACAAATTAACCCTTTGTTTTGAAGTCGGTTAACACTAGAAACTCGTTGCTAATAAGAGATGGACGAGAAATTACGAAAAATACCAAAATCGCTATATGTGTGCCTATAATATTTGAAGAGTTCCCTCGATTTCTCCAAGATTCCATCATCAGATCCTGATTTGGTTACAATGGGACCACCTCGAAAGTCTACCCTTTCAAACAAAAAAAGAATTTTCCAAATCGGTCCAGCCGTCTTCAAGTAATCGGTGAACAAACACACAAAAAAAAAAATAAAAAAAAAAAAAAAAAACATACAGACGAATTGAGAACCGTCCTTCTTTTGGAAGTCGGTTAAAAAAAAGGTTATTTATAGTGCCGGTTTTAGGTTGAAATCCAATAGATGACATTTCTAAAGTAGATGCTCATAAATAAAATATTGTTTATGTCCATACTTTTTGGTTGGCTGAAAATAAAAAAAGTGTCCTTATAAAATACCCAAAGAGCCAGAGATAAGCAACACTCAATATATGCGACAGCTCAGAGCTGTCATTATTGTATTGTACTATCAAATAGTTATATCGAATTTGTATGTTGTTTTAATAGTATACTGTTTCTGTTATAGTTTGTTATTCCTAAGTAATTGGTGAATAGTTATTTGTAACGTTCAATATGAGTGATTCTGTGGGGCAGTGGAAGAGGCGTTTGCTCTAGCGTGCGTTGTCACGACCATCGCGAAGAAGAAGAAGTGAAAGTTTATTCTATGGTTTGACAAACTGTCTTACAATTTTACATCAAATAAATATTGTTACAACTTTACAGAAAATGTTTGGAATCTCTGCTTCTGTGTCCCTCTAGAGTCTATTTTTATCCGGTACGAACTATAAATAATCATATTATAAACGATACGTATGAAAATTAAATAAGGAAAATACGATACGAGTCATAACAATTGACGTAATAAAATAGCCGCGTACAATTTTGGAATAAGTATCAAAAATTTAATTACGTAAATATATCAACTTCAGATAACACATTTTTAATAAAGCTCATTTTATGCGATTACAGATGTATAAATACAATCTCATCGCCACAAATTTGAAAATGAAAAGTTTATTCGGTTAACCTTTCGTCTGTGTTTGATAAGGATCCTGACCACATATTTAGGCAGTCTTTTTGCATTTTTTTTACAGATAAAATTTTTGCTCAATACGACGCAAATGAGGCTAGATTCCGCGATTTTTACCAACCACGCAAACGAAAGGTTAAACAACACAGGTTTACAGAATACGAGATTGAGATCTCCTAGTTAGTAAAATGTATCAGGAGACCGAGTGACAGTTTTGGCTTAATTTATCTAACCTAATGTACTCGCAGCTTTTTTTTATTTAATGTAGAAGTAAAAAACCGACAATGTAACGTGTATAATTTCAGATGGGCGCCGGAACGATCCAACTTCCCGGGGGGCCTGTCACCGCCAACCCCGTCTCTGGCACGAAGGAGTGGCACCAGTCTATAACAGCCGATCTCAGAAACCATCTTGTTCATAAACTGTGAGTCCCCTGTAAAGTCGTAAATAATGTACATGTGTTTATTATTATATCCAGCTTTTGCTATAGTTTACGTCAACCTAGGCCGTAAGTGGCATTCTCCACTAGGCTTGTGCGCGCTCATTCACTGAACGGATCGCTCCGAACTAGTACAATCGTGCTAATGTACTAGTTCGGTCTTTTAGTTCATTTAGTACACTACTGTTTCTTCTGTACTGTTCCGCTCTGTCCGGTTTCATATCGGATGTCGGTTGATCGGTTAATGTACTAAACGTACTAAAGAGCGGAAACGAAAATAGATCGTTCTAGTACAGTGAGCGGAATTTATTCGTTTTAGTACTTAGTATATCGATACCTTTGGACTCAAAAGACGTAAACGCCGTAGGTTCTAATGGCGCTTACGCCTTTTGAGTCTAAGGGTATCGATATGTACTACACAAGCCTACTCTCCACCCTGTGCGCGGGAAGAAAATACCACTTCCTGGCTAGGAAAAGACTGTATAAACCATGGACGGTAAAAAAGAAAGACTACAAGCAGTTTACTAATCTACTATTGCCTATTGTTGTAAACTTTTGGCCACAATAAAAGTTATTTTTAAACATTGTGACGACACAGCTTTTAGTGAGGTTAATAATATCATGAAATTTTAATTCTGAAATCTAACAAAAGTTTTATCCTATCCATCTTTGAGTGGATTTTATAGCATTCTAATACTTTACTGATTTACCTGACAGGGTGCAAGCTATCTTCCCAACCCCAGACCCCACGGCGATGTTGGATAAAAGAATGCACAACCTAGTAGCGTACGCGAGGAAAGTCGAAGGCGACATGTATGAGATGGCCAGTACTCGCTCCGAATACTATCACCTATTAGCCGAGAAAATATACAAAATACAGAAGGAGCTAGAGGAGAAACGGCAGAAGAGAAAGGAGCAGCAGCTAGCGCAACAGCAACAGTTGCAACAGCCCGTAGTGATGTCCGGGGGGAAGGTTATGGCGGGGGTCAGGGCGCCTGTGCCGAACACAGTCGGCCTGACGCGCCCGACGATGCCCGCGCAACCATCCCTGGCAGGCATGCGAATTCCTTCCCCTGGCATGAACGCCCTTATGTCCGGGAGCCGGATGTCCTTCCCCGCGCAACCTCCTGGGCCTAGTCCGGGGCAGCTGCCGCCCACGCCCAACGGTGGGTCGGTGGGCGTGGGCAGCGTGGGCGCGCCGGGCATGTCCCCGTTCCAGCCGATGACGTCGCCCGCGCCTGCGCCCCAGTACGTCCCCATGCAGTCCAACGGGCCTGCTATGGCCTCGCCTAGCCACCAGCCGGATCCCGCTAAGGTTACTATTACTTTTCTCTCGTCTATACTCTGTACTTTTAGGTATTTAAAAAAAAGGTAAACAAAAAACCACGTGACTCGGGTCGTGCAGCCAATCAAAGTAACGTTTTGTATCTATGGCACAATACCACTTTACCTTTTTTTAAATACCTAAAAGTACAGCTCTAGCATAATGGTTTCGACCTCGAATTATTAAAATACAAATACCTTTTATGCTATGTCAGCTACATAAATATTTAAGTTATAACTTTGTACAATTGAATAGTACATTACACAACTAGGGTGGTAAATACAAAGAAAGGCCAAGATCGCTGATGTTTGCGGCCCGAGCCGCAGACGAGGGACGTAAATATGCGAACGAGGGCTTTCTTTATTACCTCCCGTGTTGTGTACAGCATTTTATGTCTACATTTGGCCAGAAAGCAGCTTTTCCGTGCACGTAGCGTGCGAAAAAGGCACTTTATGGCCAAGTGTGGCATAATATTTATAACTATGCATGCTGCCGTACTGGGTCCTTTCAGATAGGGTATCCTAGCTCAGGACCCAAAGCAATGTATCCTCTTTGTATGTAATTAGTTCAATAAATCATTTCATTTATTTTGTCACGCAATATATCATGACTCCTTTCTCTCGCGTGCTATATGAAAAGTCGCAATATCCCCCAAATAAAAAGGTTCTAACCTTTACACCAATCAGCCACTTACCAGTCACGTTGAAAATCATTTACTTCAGCTTTTTAGCAAACAAGATTTCTATTTTCCAAAATATTATAAGTTTATATTTTACTTCGTATTCTTCAAATCAATTGTTCAATGAATTCGTACACCGCTCAGAATCAAAATGACATTTTTCTTTAATAATCGCTTGATGTTTTTGATCATTTTCAAGTAAATTTGTCGTACAGATGCGTCTATCCGGCGGTCCGGTGGCCAGCCCCTTCATGAACCACTCTGGCGCGTTCGGTCGCGCGGAGCCCTCCCCCGGGCCCGGGCTGGGCTCCGCGCCCCTCCCCGGCACCCCCTGCACCCCCGCCCACCAGAGCCCGGCGCCCGTCTCACAGACCGCGTTAGCGCCAGTGTCCAACAGCCCGCCCGAGCCGCCCGAGGAGGAGGTCCGGGTCAAGGAGGAGCCCGAGGAGGAGTGCGGCGGCAAGGGCATGAGGGACGAGGTGCCATCCAAGGAGCCGATGGAACAGACTGAGCCTTTTGTGCCTGTAAAGCAGGAGATCAAGACGGAAATCAAAGAGGTATGTAAAGCCAAAGTATAAAGTACAAGTAGTCAGACTTCCGCCGTTTAGGAGCGCGCGACACATATTTACACAGACGCACGGTCACGCGTCTGTGTGAGTGCACTCCATACTGGAGCATTGGTGCGCATTGGCAAATGTTTGCTTGTGGTGCGTCCGTACACGGCGCGCACACATGCGCGCGCCTGATGTACCTTTTGTCGAAAGAATAATAACCACATTAAAAAAAAAACCGACCGCGGTGCACTTAGAAACAGCATAAAATCCGCCATTTTGTTTATTTTAACAAACTTCATACCCAGTGACACTCGCACCATCAAGACGAATCTAATGATGTATCATTTATCAAAATCGGATGTGCCGTTGAGTAGTTACGAGCGGACATAGGAACGGACATACATACATACATACATACATACAGGTCAAACACATAACCCTCCTTTGGGCTTCGCCGCAGTCGGGTAAAAATGACTGCTAAGTGTTATAGGTTTACCAGTTTTCCGCAACTCTACGTCTAATATGCGTCCGTTTGTGATGAGTAGCGAATCAAAAAGAGCTGGAACTTAATATACTAAACATAAAGAAAATTTGCAAAAAAGAAAAAACATTTTAATTCTTTATATAGATAAAATAAAGTCGAATCTGACCCACTAACACCTAAAATTCACGCAAAATAGACGCATATAAGACGTCGAGTTGCAGGAAGTTAGACCGCATAAACTTACAATGTAACACCTATTTTTCTTCTTTATTTCTTCAAATATCACTGATTATTGGATTTTGAATGGATTTGATAGATACTTGTTTTAAAATACACCTGCAAAGTTATCTAACACGTATCTTATTGTAATTTGCTAGTTAATTCGCAAGACACCTGATGAAAAATCGTTTTTACTATCCCTACACTGCATTCAGCTATAACTATAAATTGAACTACCAATTCAAACAATTGTACATACCTATACGGGTTGAAACAATATTACTCCGTTCAATAAATTTACGTCAGGCGATGCATACGTCAAAACACACGTTTTGACAACACGTTTAACCTAGTGGGGTGGGAGTGACACCGCCTACGAAACTAGAGGTCCCAGGTTCAAATCCTGGTAAGGGCAAATATTTCTGTGATGAGCTCGAGTATTTGTTCCTGAGTCTTGGATGTCTTCAATCTATTTAAGTATATATCTATCTATCTATATAAGTATGTATATCGTCGTATCCATAATACAAGCATTGGTTAGTTTGGGATTAGGTCGATTTGTGTAAGATTGTCCCCACAATATTTATTTATATGTCGGCATCAGGGTATAGGAGTCGTCAGGATGTCCATCAAATTGCCAATAATCCGCAGTCGAGTGTAGGTTTCCATCGGTTGGAGCTCGATAGTATCACTAACTAATCATAATAAACGAAGAAATGCAGTAAGGTTGGTTGCGGGATGTGTCCCTTCGCTCAAAAGGCTCAGGTCAGCCATCACTGACTGATTCCTTGTCCAGCACAATTCACCAATTTTCTGACATGCAAAAGATTAGCAACCATGACAGAACTCCGTCAATTTTGAATAAACGTCATTGTACCGCAACCAAAGACACTCAAGCATAAACAGACTTGACATTCCTTCGTAGGGAGAACTCCGACACTGCGACATATATATTTATGATTAACATTCTTATCCAGGAGCCCGTGGAGTCTACAAGCAGCGGCGACCAAGCAACCGGCCCTAAGCGTATATTCGTGTTCAAACCCGATGACCTGCGTCAAGCGTTGCTACCGACGCTAGAGAAACTATTCCGTCTAGACGAATCCGCGCCCTTCCGCCAGCCAGTTGACGCGCAAGCCCTGGGCATCCCGGACTACTTCGATATCGTCACCAAGCCCATAGACCTGTCCACCATCAAGATGAAGCTGGACCGTGGCGAGTACAAGGACCCATGGGAGTACGTGGACGATGTCTGGCTCATGTTTGACAACGCGTGGCTTTACAATCGCAAGAATTCGAGGGTCTACAGATATTGTACAAAGGTGAGTATTACATTTTTATAGTACATTACACAACTAGGGTGGTAAAACAAGGAAAGGCCGAGATCGCAGATGTTTGCGGCCCGAGCTGCAAGCGAAGGACGTAAATATGCGATCGAGGGCTTTCTTTATTAGGTACCTCTCGTGTTGTGGACATCATTTTATGTCTACACTTGGCCAGAAAGCGGCTTTTTCCGTACGTGTAGCGTGCGGTAAAAGCCACTTTATGGCCAGGTGTGGCATAAAATATGTAAAAGTGAGATATTTTTCTGAATTTAACTGCTTGGAACGGTATTCAAAGCTGTAGGTGTTATTAGTGGAATTTAACTCTATAGTAATCACCCTTCTAATCCGACCAATACGAGCGATCTGAGAGTGGTGGAGTATCCCCTTGATTTGTTTGTCAACCTTTCAAGCACTAATCAAGTATATTTAGTTTGATACATTGATAAAGTTATCAGAATTTATTTTACCATACATTGCTATTGCCAAATTCCAGCCATATTTGAAGCTAACAATATACTATATGTCCGTAGCTCTCGGAGGTATTCGAGCAGGAGATCGACCCGGTGATGCAGAGCCTGGGCTACTGCTGCGGGCGAAAATACACGTTCAACCCGCAGGTGCTGTGCTGCTACGGCAAGCAGCTATGCACCATCCCACGAGACGCCAAGTACTTCAGTTACCAGAATAGGTGAGTCTCTCTTTATGCTCATAAGTGTAGGGACACGCATCACCACGGCTCGCAAGATGGCCGCGATTTAACAGCCAATGAAAACGCGTGTAGGAACCGGTTAGGCCACTACATGTAAAATGTTGAGCTCGTAGAAAGATTGCAGCGATGAATCAATTTAACAACTAATGACTATTCAAAACGTTAAATACTAAATTTACAAAGACTTAAATCAAACGGAAAGAATACAAAACAAGTGTGTGGGTAGTATCGCGGGCAGGTAGATTCGCAATGCCCTATATGCCGTGGCAGCGGGCGAGTCCATGTCACGGGCGCGCGCGGGCGAGTCCATATCGCAGGCGTCCGCGGGCATTATTCGAGCGCGCGGGGAGATATTCGGGTCATACACGTTAAGGAAAACGGGTGTCTTTTCTGTGGACAATACAAAAGTTAACGACTTGGGTACATTTACTATCATACAGGTTTTAATAAAAAGACGGTTTGTATAGGTCTATGAGGATCCAGTAAGACAATTAGGCTTTAAAGCCTAACAATTTTATAATGTCCACAGGAAAGACGTATAACCTTAACTCATACTAAAAATATTTTTTGACACATATTGGTGTATGGCCCAAGCGCAGTAAGCGAAGCGGGTTGAGTACTGGGCGAAACCGCTACACCCGTATTAGCAACGTAGCGCAATGTATGCGCCTTCTCATTGGCTGTTACATGTCGTGCTGTGCGCGAGAACATATCGCGGCCGACTTGTGCTAGCAGTATAGGGTGGCCGCTAGAGTCCGACCGAACTTTCTGTTTCAGTTTCGACTTAAAAAATGGGTTTCAGCTTGGTTTTGGTTTCGGCTGCCATCCAGCCGAAACTACGCCCGTAACCGAATCTGAATTCGAGCGGTTTCTCGCTGCGATCGGACAGTCTTTATTTAAAAAAGCACAAATTCTTTGAAATAAGTGACTTAATGTTATATGCATTAATATATTTTTTCTACTCCTGTACTGTTATCTGTCTTTTACTTGGTCACGAACACTAATATAAGAACATATATAATATGAGTTCAGAGAAGTCTATACTCTATTCCCCATAACAGCACTAGTGTCGTTATAGCCACTTTACGTTATTGCTAGCAACCACAGACTTCTAAATCTAGGTTAAACTGAGGTCAAGGATTAAGCGCTCAATTTTAACTTTACGGTAAAAATGCACAACTACCAACTTAACAAACAATTAAAATCCTACGGCTTTTAAGAAAAACAAAACTTTCTGAACTAAATTCATTGATGCCAACATAAAAACAAAAGTATTTTTAATATATTCACTGCGTGTCAACTTCATTTAAAAAATAAAAAGTTTACCATAGACACATACTGACAGTCATACGTCATATTTGCCTTCTTTGCAGGTTATGCCTTGTTTGTATTTTATAATTTTAAAACCTGTCGTAGAAAAAGTATTGTATGCAACGTTGTATAATTAAGTCAAAAAACGCTCATTGCGTCTCTATTTGCGATACTCGCCGCATTCGCGGCTCGTATCGCAACTCACGCAATTCGCATTTTTTGAACCTTCTTATACAACTGTTGCATAAAATACTATTATTACTTCAAATATCAGAGATTTAATAATTAATATGTTCTTTAAAAATAAAGACTGTTATGATTTTGTTTATTCCCACGAAAACATGACCTTACATAGAAGTTTCGGTTTCGGCTGAAACTAAGACCGAAGCCGAAATTCGATTTCGGCCGTAAAAACTAGGGTGTCCCAGAAAGCAAACCTCCATACAAACTTTGAAGCCAAGTCGGCACGGGTTCCCATCATCACAGAGAACTGAAATTGTATATACCATAATATTTTAAAAATTTTTAGGGAGTATGCGTTACCAAAGAAAAATAAAAAAAAATCTTTCCCATACAACAAAAAAATTTTTTTATATTACTTTGTAATCCATAACCCTCAAATATTTTTTAACTACTCAAATATACTGATATATAAAATTTCAGCTCTCTGTGATAATGGGAACGCGTGCCGACTTGGCTTCAAAGTTTGTATGGAGATTTACTTTATGGGACACCCTAGTAAAAACTAGTTTCGGTCGGACACTAGTGGCCGCACATTGGTTTACAGTAGAAACACTTGTGGCTGCCAAAAGTTGCGGACGAGTTACTGCATCAAATATCGATACCATAGAGATCAATCCGCCCTAATCCAAGAAAATCTTTTTTTTTTTCTGAATTCTGCTCGGTCAGCAAAATGTCGATATCGGGCGATCGGACGCAATCCCTTGCTCCGAATGAGAAAGGCACAAAGAGGAAAATGATGTCATAATTAGAACTTTAGTGCACAAGTTATAAAATTAGAATTTCACTGGCAATATTAATGCGATTGTGCCCTAGGGTGTCGATATTCTGTGGCCCTAGCACAGTACCGTTAATCACCAAATGTAATGCCTATCTTTCTAGCAAGTAGAGTACAAGTGAGACGAATGCATTACGTAGCCGATAGACGGTATCGTTCTAGGGCGGTCGATGTATGTATACAGGGTGAATTTTAAATCGTGAATCGTAACCACGTTTACCGGTAAAGCTACTTAAAACGAATACAGAGCAGTAGTGTTAATTACAATTAAAGACCCGCTTAATTAATTATGAACAAAACGGTGGAGGCGATTATACCATTAATCGTAATAAAACTGAATTATTTTATGAGTAAATACGATTTAAATACTTATGTTGACAATGTCGACGATGTTGACATTATTGACAATACGTGCCAAAATTCTACCCAGCCAACTTCAATATTAGGAGGTTGGATATCTAATGTTGAAATTTTCATGACAAGTACGAATTAATAAAAATCAAATTAAAAGTGGACAAAATAAAAACCTACTTAATTTAGGTTTAAAAGCATTGTATAGACTTCAAAAAGAATATTACGATTCACGATTTAAAATTCACCCTGTATTGGCAGTTTTAAAAAAAAAATTTACAAAGTTTTTTTACATTTATTGGATGTGATGTATATAAATGGTGCAAACGCATATTCAGACAAGAATTGTAGTGAAGTCAATCGAAATATAATAAGTATGGAAGCGTAACTGACGCTAAAAATCGGCCCCACGGAATACGTACTAACAGGGCGGAGCCAGTACAGAAAGAAACTAACGTCAAATGAATTTATCACATCAGTAGCTTTGTATCACAGATTTTTATCTTAAACGACTTGCAACCTTTTCGAAACTGCAATCTTCTCAAACTTAAGACTAATATTTGTCATAAATGACTTTAGACTCGCACATAGTAAACATTAAGTTGGTTATCAATACTGCCGTCATAATGCAAAAGGGCACATCTAAAATTTTTTTCGACACTGAGTTTTCTATACATATTAGGAATCAGTAAATTTCAATGATTCCGAATATGTATACAACTCAGTGTCGAAAACAAAATGTTCGTTGTGCCCTTTTGCGTTATGGCAGCAGAATATCACCTTATAAATAAGACGTATTGATTTAAAAAAATGGGGCAAATTTTAACGTCAGCTTTGTTAGATGCTATCGTTCCATACATTATATTTCGATAAGTGAAGTATGTTCACTGCAATAAAGGGGATATTCATTGTATCACATGTCCGTATTTTTAAGAAATAAGCGTTTGCGCATGTTATGGTATAGTCATGTTTCTAGCCTAATTACACTATGTGAGATTCATATTAGCAAAGTTATATTTCTATCTATTTTTAATAAAATACCTACCCGAAATCCTAGACACCTTTGTTAATTGTTATGTAAATGCTGTACAAACATTTCTGAATAAAATGTTGTGCTTTTAAGGATCTCATGTAGTGTTCATCATTTTAGTGTTCTTCATTTGCACAACATCAATGTAAACATTTCACTTGTGGTTCAGCGTCTTCCTTTTGTGTCGTCATCGTGGCAAAGTTTAATTTCACCAATTTTCATTTCATATGGCCGCCGTGCCATGACAAATCACTATCTGGTATAGGAAATCCATAGATACAGTGTTTTGCCATGGCACGGCAGATAGGTCAATTGCCATTACCATTTTGCACACCGTTTATTCATTTCACACCAATATAAAAGGAAACTAGGATAATAGACGATTCGTCACTAAACAAAAACACACAAACAACAACCTTATTGGACTTGGATTTTCCTTTAATTTTTTTCTTATTATATTTATCTGACGAAAACATCCTTAAGCCCCAAATTATTTTGAAGGTAAATTTTATATTGTTTAATGAGACCAAGCTCAAATAGCTGCCGTACCGAAGAGAGCATTGAAATATCTCTTCCATCCAAGCAAAGCAATACTTTATGATATTATGATCAACAAGAATTGAATACTTACTGACTCGGTAACACGAGCCATCGTTTGTAGCGTTTGCAACGAACGCGTCGTAATAATTTGTGGCTGTCCATCAAAAAAGGGACCTTACGTTAACGCCATAAGGACCCTTTTCTGATGGATGCCCAATTTAGACAGCTCATTTGAACAACAATTACTCTTATGTACTTGGCATAAGGTGAGTTCTGGCAAGTAGTGCGCCCATGTAATAGCCATAGCCACTACGCTATTCAATGACTTACAAGCCAATAAGCTGTTCAATATGCGCATCCAAACATGCGTTAAATGTTCATGTCACAGTAAGATCAATAAAATCAAGCAGCAGTAAAACTAAATATAAACCGAAACGTCTATACGTACTTTGTAGATATTTTTATTTACGAAAATAGGGTATTTAGACGTCCTTGAATGCAAATGTTTTTATGGATTTTTGTCGCTACATCACGTCAGAACAGTTGAAAATTGAATCTAAGATTAGTTGTTTATATATATACAGGGTGATTTGAAATTAGACGTATTCCTTTAAAGGGGTTATTCTATAGCTTATTTGCAATGATTTAAGTCTAATCAACCAGGAGTCAAAACTCAATCGTTATTTAAAAGCCGCCTTCCGATCTAAAACTGCTAATTGTAATTTTTTTTATTATTTATTATGAAACAGTTTGTTAAGTTCTGTAATTTGTACGCGAAGTGTCATAATGTTTTCAAGTAATGACTCGAAGAATTACAAAATTTTGAACAAAATAAAAACATTTGACTTCAAATCCTTTTATTGGTAAAATTTTTAAAGGTTTTGTTTGGCATGTGTTTTGGATTTTGCTTCGTCAGCCGTTTATTGACTATTAGATGATGACTTTTTTCATTCCTAATTTGAGTAGTTTTTTCACAATTAGCAGTTTTAGATCGAAAGGCGGGTTTAAAAAAAAAGTTAAAACTCAAATAACTTCATAAACATTGAGTTTTGACCCCCGGTTGATTGGACTTAAATCATTGCAAATGAGCTATAGAATAACCCCCTATAAGGAATACGTTGAATTTCAAATCACCCTATAGAATACTTTTTATCTAACTGTAAAATTAGTGTTACGACGTCACAGACGAATTAGCGGATAACTTCTAGTTTGTAAATAAAATAGCCATTCAGAGAAATAAATGTTGGTGAAAATAAACTTTTTCCTGTTACATTTCTATGTCATACATATACAATAGTTCAGTGTGCTTTATATCCATAAACCTTATTTTCTTTATCATAGAGCACATTTTCTGTTGACCCCTACTGCTTTATGTTTTTCAAAACTTTATAACACCAAAATGGTTTTACATGATTTTCCAATTTTAGCTGTTCATGTATTTCCGAATTTTCCGATGACTGTTACAAGGGAAAATTAAAATTACTAAATCGCTGTTTGTTGTAATTGGTGCTTATTATTTAAAAAAAAAATAAGGAAGCATTTACATATCGTCAATAAATGAACAGTCTAAAATCTTGTACGTTTTACTGACGCAATTTTTTCACTTGATAACTATTTAAACCCTAATTTTAACTGTCCAGTAGAACGTAACAAGTCCAAACCAATCTGAGCAGGTGTATGATACTGAAACATTTATTCGCATTATGCGGCTTGTAAGCCATTTTTTATGACTATGCGTGTAAAAAAACCGCTTGTTGACTGGTAGGAAAATACTTAAATAATGCATCTTACGCCTGCTCAAAGTGACACAAACGTATTCGCCGATGTCTACATATCATGTGTGCCGCTATAAGGTACATATTAAATTGTATTCGTTCCTATCAAATAAAAAATACACAAACTTAATCAAGATCAGTCTAATCTTGTGTAAGCATTCTCTGACACAAATCGCAATAGCTAGTTGTTTAAATTACCCGAACACGTTTGTGTTTTGCCGGGGCCGTCATGGTGATAATGATAGTACTAAGATTCCTGTTGCCTCTCATTCTCTATATCAAAGAATGAGATGCGGACATGAATCATTGTTATAATTATAGCCATGATTAGCCTAGTTCTTCTAGCATAACTGTGCTGCGCGACAAATCAGGGCCTCTAGTAAGATAGGGAATAAGTCAAATATAAACGAGGTACAAAACGACGCAAGTCTCATAGTAGGACTTACCTCTGCTTTTGGCTCATATCCGACTTATTACCTTTCTTACTAGATATACTGAAATATCCTATCTCTTTCCGTTCAATATAGCGGTAAAGTAACAGGACGTACGCTATAACCGAAGACGCACCCAGTGGTGCTAGCTTGTTAGGCATTTCTAAACCCACTCCAATACTGTGTACCTAACTCCGCCTTCTGTGTAACAACTAACCCGTTTTACGTTCTCATCGCTTACTAATTTTTTGTTTCGCCCCCTTCACGCACGTCCCACCCGCACCGCTTCATCACACTGCCACGGATGATGGATGTTTGTTAACGTTGTCGAATAAAGTCTAAAAGCGTATGGGGTTGTGTCCGATAGATACACCTTCTGCCAGAAATGCTTCAATGACATCCAGGGGGACACCGTCACGCTCGGCGACGACCCGATGCAGACTCAAACGTGAGTATTTTTACTTATTTACCTTTAGATCTTGTAGTAGCGTGGCAAACTTTTTCGAAGGTAAGCTGCAGCTGCTTTTGTTTACCTGTACAAATTTGTTTCACTATACTAAAAATATACTATAGAATATCTTGAGATGGACGCCACTTTTCTTAAAAAAACCTTCGAAATGAACCAAAGGATTCCGCTTTGTCGCTTATAAACAAGGACAATTTTTCAAGGTGGCCCGCCAAGCGACCTGGTTCGATCCCAGGCGCTTCGGCCCCCATATAGTCCGACCCTCTCAAGGTGGTCCGGGCCAAGCGACCTGGTTCGATCCCGGGGAACGCCACGGCCCCCATCTGGTCTGATTTTGGCAACAGTCAGCAAGACTTGCAAGTATGTCGGCTTCAAAAAAAAAACAATTGAGGATTTTACTGACAATAGATAGATCTAGTAATGAAGATTAGTTGCCCGTATTTATGTATCTTCTGGTGTATGAATGTAGTTGGAAGTTTTGGCCTCGTTCAAAATATAACACGCGACACGTATCGATAAAAATAGCCTTGAAAGTTTACGGGTCAAGACCATGTGTATGTGTAATTTTTATAGTTTTTTTCCAATTCAAGGGCGATAAATAAATATTACTGTTATTGTAAACGAAGTGGAAATAATGGTGTTATAAAAACACCTACAAATTCGAAAGGTTAGCAAAGTTAGGAATATCTTGTCTTCTTCTACTACAATTAAGATCTACATACTAGTTTTTTGTTTTTCGGATCGTTGGAAGCATCGTAAGTTGACATACTAGGGAATATTCATATTCATTTATACCTTGCAAGTACAGTTTTCCTTAATTCTACTTAAGAGTAAAATTTAAAGTAAAAAGTACGGCCCTGTAAGGGCATAGCAATTTGGAAGGTACAATTATCAATTGCAACTCGGAATAGATGATTCTAACCTCACGAAACATTTCAGCGCCATCAAAAAGGACCAGTTCAAAGAGATGAAGAACGACCACTTGGAACAAGAGCCTTTCGTAGTATGCATGGACTGCGGACGCAAGCAGCACCAAATTTGCGTCCTCCACCATGACTCCATCTGGCCCCAGGGCTTCTGCTGTGATAACTGCCTTAAGAAGAAGGGTGCCAAACGGAAAGATAACAAGTTCTGTGCTAAACGGCTCCCGTCGTCAAAGCTGGGGCAGTACATTGAGACGAGAGTCAATAATTTCCTTAAGAAAAAAGAGGCTGGGTCGGGCGAAGTTCATATCAGGGTGGTTGCTTCGTCGGACAAGGTGAGTTCGCTAGTGAAATTATACTCGCTGTATAGGTAGTAGGGCTTCCAATCCCGGGATTTTTTGTATGAGTAATACCGGGATCCCGGTATTTACCATACAAAAAATCCCGGGATTGGAAGCCCTAATAGGTAGTTCCAGGAGAGTTGAGGTGAATGACACAGCTACATGAAGTACTCATTGCAAAAAATGTGAATGAAGGAAATGAGTGATTCACTGTTGAGCTTGCTATCGGTACGAAAAAAGAACAGTAATTTCAAAATCCCACCGTCATTACATGACATGTTGTTGTGTGCGTGACCTCGACTGCTGGAACTATCTTTACTATAAGTGCTGCGACACTACTGGTTTTTATGTACATATTTCTATGAAATACCATATTTAGCTCACGTCGTCAACATAGGAATACATAGAAACCAGTACTTTCGCAGCGATACCTCGTTTGCTGCTGTTCTCTGTCAGCTATGAACGTGTATATTTACTCGATAAAATAGCTTCTACCTAATAGTTCAAAACTTTTGGGTTGCCACCAGTGGCGTGGCGTCCATAGAACCCGATTCCCATCGGCTTGCCTATTTTTAAAGCATATGACCGGAGTATCTACTACTCCTGAAGAAAAAGTAAACCAAATTTGCTTCGGCTTTACTAAGAATATATTTGATGCCACGCCACTGGTTGCCACACAACTATCAGTTAACACTTTTGCAACTAAACATGTAGCGTTACGGTCTTAAGCCGATAACTTAGGTAAACCCATATGAAGGTCGTAGCTGCTACGAGCCTTGCGCCCGCGGAGCGGGTTCTCGGTGTTGAAAGTGTTAAAAGGTTGACCAGCCCTTTCAACCGGGGTTTCTCACAACAATTTAGTCCCTTTATCCCGCCCTGAGAGACGAAATATAAAAAGCCTTTATTTCAATTCTTCCGTGTGAAGTAAATAACCACAATTAGTACGAAGCTTTCACGCGTATGCATGAAAACTTATGAAAAATATGAATTACAATTATAGGGTACCTCAGCTTTTTTCATGAAGCGTCAAAACGCTCAGAAAGGATGCTGTTTAGTATGAAATACTGACTTGTGACAACATGGTGCCTTATTTTTAGTTTTTGTCATTTTAAATTCGTTAGTGAGACGAGAATTAGTGTAATTGATTTTATTCGAGCAGTTTTCGAAACCTAATCTGATGGTTAAAGTTAATTAATTTGATCTGAAAGTGGCTTTTACACTTTCTGGCCAAGTGTAGACATAAAATGATGTACACAACACGGAAGGTAATAAAGAAAGCCCTCGATCGCATATTTACGTCCCTCGCTTGCAGCTCGGGCCGCAAACATCAGCGATCTCGGCTTTTGTTTTACCACCCTAGTTGTGTAATGTACTATTAGATTGTTGTCAAATAAGCTAGTGTTGTGACACAGATGGTGGAGGTGAAGCCGGGCATGCGGTCGCGGTTCGTGGAGTCCGGCGAGCTGTGCGCGGAGTTCCCGTACCGGGCCAAGGCGTTGTTCGCATTCGAGGAGGTCGACGGCATCGACGTCTGTTTCTTTGGCATGCACGTGCAGGTGAGTTTACCTACCTACCCCTAAGATGGTTAGGTGGTTAGCCACAGATTAGAGAATACACCGTGGGCCCGAATAACCCGACCAACTTTAACTATAGATTCTAACAACTATTAGAAGTAAAAAAAGTTATGTGACGTATAGTCGATTAACGCTTACTTACAGAGATATTCATTATTTTTTCAATGAAAACTCCCAAGTGTAACAAGCCCTCTTTAACTAAACGTAAGCGATTACGAGGCCAAAAAATTGACCTTTCGTTTCCATTTTAGCTTTTTTTCCTTTGATAACTTTTTGTCCAGTATGTATATAAGTCCATGTTTATAACGAGGGGCTGAATTTACCGATTTATTTTGTTCCATAAGACTATTAATGTAAAATGACGAAATTCGACCTATGTTGATATAACGTTATTTACTTATAATACCATCAGGAATATGTGGTTAAAATTGGTCGGGTTATTCGGGCCCACGGTGTATGAACCGATATTTCATTGTCGCGCGTTTCCATACAAAAATCAAGAATTCCCACAGCCAAAGCACGAAACTTCGCACAGCACAATACAGTTCACGCATAGTTTTCGGTGGCGGCGTTGGGCCGGCATCAACGGCGTTTGCGTACTGTCACGATAATTAATTATATTGTGCCATTGTGAGGTTTCGGTTGCTGGCAACCGCATCGGCTACGCCCACCGCGCGGGAGGCCAAAATCGCGTGAAGTGCACCTGCCCTAACTGATAAGTGATAACATGACGTGGATGACAACCAAAACTCATTAATTACTAAAAAAATCTCAATGGAAAATCAACCATATTGGAAAAGTAATAAGGTTGACTGTCGCAGTGATTTGTTAAGGGTATTTAGTGAGTTTTGGTTTTCACCTGACGATTAATTATTAATTAAAAAACGAACTGTTTATTCGGAACTTCAGTACGTAAAGCCACCGATAATAACGGTATAGACAACTAGAAGACATGACAAAAGTACTATGGAGTAAACAAACTCATTGGAAGGCAGGAATTTACATCTGAGCAATGAGTTTTGTTTGTGTCTCGACGTTTTATTCCTGTGTGACGAACACGAAGATTATGCTACTAAACAATGTCATAGTAAGACTGTTATTCTAGCAACCTTGCTGATACTCACTCTTATATTATCCGAATGTAGACAATAAAAAGCGTTACAGGTTATTTATGTGAAACTTTATTGTTTTCAGGAATACGGGAGCGAAAGTCCATCGCCGAACACGAGGCGCGTTTACATAGCATATCTAGACTCCGTACACTTCTTCAATCCGCAACAGTACCGAACGGCAGTGTACCACGAGATTCTATTAGGTTACTTAGACTACGCCAAGCAACTCGGCTACACAATGGCCCACATATGGGCCTGTCCTCCCTCCGAGGGCGACGACTACATTTTCCACTGCCATCCCCCCGAACAGAAGATCCCCAAGCCTAAAAGGTTGCAGGAATGGTACAAGAAGATGTTAGACAAGGGTATTATAGAGAGGATAATTTTAGACTACAAGGATATTCTTAAGCAAGCGATGGAGGATAACATCTCGTCGGCCGCGGAGTTGCCGTACTTCGAGGGGGACTTCTGGCCGAATGTGCTGGAGGAGTCCATCAAGGAGTTGGATCAGGAGGAGGAGGAGAAGAGGAAACAGGCTGAAGCCGCCGAGGCAGTGGTAAGTGCGCTTTCTTGACGTCTTATGTTACCTGAGAATATCAGTTCTATGGGAGATCTCAAGACTCGCATTTTGGAATTCTGAAACTTCTAACTAATATCTCATATTTACAGAGCTTCTTTTTCTAAAATAACGAACATAGAACGTTTTTATTCTAAGGTGACAATCTAGAGTATATATCATATCATATATATATAGGTAGTTTCACGAGAGTTGAGGTGAATGATTACACACACAGCTACATGAAGTACTCATTACAAAAAAAGTGAATGAAAGTCTATCTTGCAATTCACTGTTGAACCTGCTATCGGTACGAAAAAAGAACAGTAATAGGGTATTTGACAACAATCAAAATAAATTCATTAACTCTAACCAGCAAATTACGCTTCCAAAACAGCCCGGATAAAATCATTCAAACTTATTTTCGTGCCATCAACGATTTTACAATGACGAAAACTAAAAATAAGGCACCATGTTGAGCATGACGTCACAAGCACGTCACAAGATAGTATTTCATACTAAACTGCATACTTTCGGAGCGTTTTGACACTTCATAAAAAGAACCTGATTTGAACTGTCATCAAGTAGCCTATTTCAAAATCCCGCTGTCATTACATGACATTGTTGTTGTGTGCGTGGCGTCAGCTCTCGTGAAACTACCTATATCATCATTTATTCATAAGGAAAAGTTACACGTCAGTTTGCTTAAAACTACTATAATTATTCTATATCTAACACATTCACTTAAATTTAATTCTAATGTAGTACATTTTAGGCACATTACTATTTTTGATAGCAAACAAGAAAACCAAAATGACTATTCCTATGATGAAAAAAACTTTGTTACTTGCTTACAAATCTATAATCGCAAATATCTTATTTTTTGCTTATGATTCTAGACTGTTTGCCTCTAGTTTTTTGGAGCATTGGTAATGGACTACATGCACATTACCGTGTTTTAGTTAATTCAGGGATAACTCTTCAACATCACATTAACCTAAAGGCACTCATCTAAAATTTCATTCTAACTTAGATATCACCAACTAACCGCACCACCTAACATTGCTATGTAAATAGCATCGCACCCTTGACAATATAAAACAATTTCTAGATATTCCAGTCATCGGAGGACAACGAGCAAGGTCCCGACGGCAAGAAGAAGGGGCAGAAGAAAGCGAAGAAGTCCAATAAATCAAAAGCGGCCCAGCGGAAGAACAGCAAGAAGCAGAGCGACCAACAGCAAGGGAGCGACCTCAGTGCGAAGATATTCGCAACTATGGAGAAACATAAGGAGGTGTTTTTCGTCATCAGGCTACATTCCGCGCAGTCAGCCGCCAGCTTAGCGGTAAGTATCACAGTATCTCATATCGTTGCGCTGAAAATTACTGATATCAGACAATACAGCCAAAGGAAATGAGTACAACATATGAAATTTCTATTCACTTTCATCGCCCCCGATGTGGGATTAGGAATGGTAAACTGCTATTTAGAAATCTTCGTAAACTTGTATGAAAACATTTTGGATTTTGTGTGAAGCGATCTGTTTCAACGTATAACGGCGAACGTGTTGTTCTTAACCACAGTTACAATTGCACTTGACTCTTTGATGACAAGACGAAAAAATTAACAATATCCTAGAAACCGACAGAGCCCGCTAGGTGAGTTTGGAGGCCATGTGCGCTGCAAAACCGGCCGGCATCTGAGCAAAAGTTGCGAGCGCCTACTGGGCGGGTCGTGAAAGTGTTAATTTTGCATTTAACTTAATTTTGCAATTACTTAATCTACTTAGGGTCCGTACCAAAATGGTAAAAAAAAGGAACCTTTATGGTGCGACACTGTCGGTCTGTCTGTCACAGCCAGATATTTCAGGAACGACTGCTGCTATCTATTTGAAATAGTTTTAAAAATCGCCAATCCTACTGGTTTTATTCTCGATTTACTAACGCATTCGTATTATTCCAGCCGATCGGCGACCCGGACCCTTTAGTGAATTGCGATCTCATGGACGGGCGCGACGCTTTCCTCACGATGGCGCGCGACCGCCACTACGAGTTCTCCTCCACGCGGCGCGCGCGCTTCTCCACACTATGCATGCTCTACGAATTGCACAACCAGGGCCAGGACAAGTTCGTCTACACCTGCAACTCCTGCAAGAGCCACGTCGAGACCCGCTACCACTGCACCGTGTGCGACGACTTCGACCTCTGCGTGCCCTGCCACGAGAAGGAGGGCCACCCCCACAGGATGGAGAAGCTCGGCCTGGATATCGACGTCGGCTCCTCCCCTGGCGACATGAAGCAGGCGAACCCTCAGGAAGCCCGGAAACTCTCGATCCAACGCTGCATACAGTCCCTGGTCCACGCGTGCCAATGCCGCGACGCCAACTGCCGCCTCCCGTCCTGCCAGAAGATGAAGCGAGTAGTAGCGCACACGAAGATCTGCAAGCGGAAAACGAAGGGCGATTGCCCTATCTGCAAGCAGCTCATCGCGCTCTGCTGCTACCACGCGAAGCACTGCCAAGAGACCAAGTGTTCCGTTCCATTCTGCTCGAGTATCAAGCAGAAGCTGAAGCAGCAGCAGGTGCAGCAGCGAGTGCAGCAGCAGCAGTTGTTAAGGAGACGTATGGCGGCGATGAACACGCGGGGGATGCCCACGGCGGGCCCCAGCCCACCGCCGCAGGCTGCGCTTGCGTCGCCGCCGCCCTCCAAGCCGGCGCCGCACGCGCTGCCGCATAACGTACAGAAGGCGTTGCAACAGGTACGTCAGATATAATACTACAATTACACAACTAGCGTGGTAAAACAATGTCTCAGATCGCTGGTATTTGACGCCCGAGCCGAAGGTAAGGGCGATAAATATGCGATCTGAGACTTTCTTTTTTACCGCCCGTGGTAAGTACAACATTTTACGTCTCGCCCGGCCACGAAGTGGGATTTACCGCTCGCGTAGCGGGCGGTTATTGCCACTTTATGGCCACGTGTGACGTAAAATAAATAAATATCGGGAGACAATCTTACACAAATCGAGCTAGTCCCAAACTAAGCAATGCTTGTACTATGGGTACTAGACGACGATATACATACTTATATAGATAAATACATACTAAAATAGATAGAAAACATCCATGACTCAGAAACAAATACTCGTGCTCATCACCCAAATATTTGCCCTTACCAGGATTTGAACCCGCGACCTCTAGCTTCTTATATATCCTTACTTTCGTTGTTTACTCTGAATCAACAACTTTATTTCTTTGACTGTAGTGGACTTATGGTTTTCTCATTGTCATTTCTGTCTCCCTCACATCACACATGAATATAATTAATTACACGATTCTGATTAGTCTACGCCCAGAAAATATTAGTATTCATTATGGTCAGTGCAAGATGAACATTTAAATTTTAATTTCAGTTTCGTAAAAAGTTTAGAACTCTAATATCGGGAAATAGCCAAGAATTTGAAACCTTAGATTGCATTAATTATATTGCTGCTTTTGCCCGCGTCTTTGCTCAAGGGATGTTAACTATTAGATTCCCTTAGGCATAGTATTAATTTTATCGCGTTTTCATAGAAACTTTCACCCCCCATTTCACATTTTTCCGGAAAACTACCCAAAACCGCTGGATCCAGTGGTTTAAGCGTGAAAACAGAGTTAATTTCGCATTTATAATATTACTGTGGAAGTACTGTGTCAGCATCAAAACGGCCGTAACATCCAAAGCGCAATATATATCGACACACACCTTTGTTACTATAGGCACAAGGGTGTGTGACGATATATAAGGCGCTGACTGTACAAGGGTCTTTTAGTTCTGGAATAGTTTGCGTAAATCGACGTCTCACTCACACTCGTGGTGGCCCCCCGGCAGGTGCAGGAGGAAGCGGCGCGGCAGCAAGCACCCTCCTACGGCAAGCAAGCCGCCCTCACGCCCGGGCGCGGCGCCACCGACTGGGCGGCGCGGTACCGCGCGCCCCCGCCCCTCCACCACCCGCTGCACGCGCGCGCGCACCCGCACGCGCAGCACGCGCACGCGCACGCGCCGCACGCGGCCGCGCCGCTGCACCACGCGCAGCTGCACCAGCAGCACCCGGCCGCGCTGGCGCACCAGCCGCAACAGTCGCCTCTGCAGATACCGGTATGTTTAACGGGGACGGTACCGGCGTCACGCCGGGTATTTAGAAGACTGGTCGCCCCTTTTTTTTTTGAAGTTGACAAACTCGCAACCCTTATGGGCATAGCGATTGTCGGACCGGGTGGTCGGCCGTGGCGTTCCCTGGTGTCGAATCAGGTCGCTAGCCGGACCACCCCGAGGGGTAACTGGTCGCCCGTATTTGGCAGTAACATAGGGAACGTGCACGACGAAGGTGCTGCCGACTGGTGCCGCCAATCTAAATCAAGTACCCGCTCATGCTGGGGCCACATTGACGGACACGCCGTAATTTATTGCAATGAAGGACGATTAACGTCAGTGTAGCTACGAATATATTTGACATTGACAGCTTGATTTGACAGGGGTGATAGTTTCCTTTATTGTTCATCCGTGTCTCTTTTGTCGTTTAGTGCTGCCACCTATAGTTCGTGCACGTTCCCTATAGGTGGCAGCACTAAACGACAAAAGAGACTATGCGGACAGTAAAGAAACCTTGTTAGGCCTGAAAAAATACTGGTTTTAAATGTTAATCGTCCATCATCGTGATATTCCCGGCGTTTCCCGTTAACCCTTTCACCGCCAGTGTCGGCCATGGCCGACATCAAAAAGTTGTGCCCGACGTAAAATTGGAGAGCAAAATTACATGTTAATACAAAAATTATGTACTTTTATTATTGGTTTAATGTGACCCCAGCATGATAAGAGTACGAGATACAGATTGGCAGCACTTTCGCTATGCACGTTCCCTATAGCGTAACTCTGGTAACCCTCAACATTCACAGTCCAATCGACGACATCAATCAAAGTGACAATGTGCTTAAAATTGTTAGCCCACATAAATAAATAATAAATAAATAAATATTAGGGGACAATCTTACACAAATCGAACTAGCCCCATAGTAAGCTCAATAAGGCTTGTGTTATGGATACTAGACGACGATATATTTAATAGATACAAATACTTAAATACATAGAAAACATCCATGACTCAGGAACAAATATTCGTGCTCATCACACAAATAAATGCCCTTACCGGGATTCGAACCCAGGACCTCGTGCTTCGTAGGCAGGGTCACTACCAACTAAGCTAAAACGGTCGTAGAAATTAAACTTAAGTACAGATGTCAAATGAAGACACTATTGAGGGTTTCTAACCTCCCTCTATATCAGAACTAAATCGTTCGGTTTGCATCTCTATTTATAAATACCGATTCAATTTCATATCGGGTATCTGTGTATGAATCTCGTAAAATAATTCGTACTACTATCAATATAAGTCAATAAACCGCATATTTGTTTACAGCAACAGCAGCAACAACAACAGCAGCAGCAGCAGCAACAACAGCAGCAGCAGCAACAACAACAGCAGCAGCAGCAACAACAGCAGCAGCAGCAGCAGCAACAACAGCAACAGCAGCGGGCGGGCGCGGTGGGGGCGGCCGGCGGCGCAGCGCCGCAGATGCACCAGAAGGCTCTGCAGCAGTTGATGGCCACGCTGCGCTCGCCCACCAGCCACAACCAGCAGCAGGAGATACTGCAGATCCTCAAGTCCAACCCGCCTCTGATGGCCGCCTTCATCAAACAGCGACAGGTGCCTTCACTTTTTTTTTTAATCCAACCTAACCTTACTCGAGGGGACAACTCGTTACGCGGAATTTCCACCTACTCACTAAAAAGTTAGTGTGGGCTCAATGTAACCACATCAAGTCGACCGACGAAGGCGTTTAGATTGAGCGTAGGCGGCCCGAGTTCATCAAGCATAAATCCTTTCATAAAACTTGAAACACAAGTCACATATAGATGAATAACCGCTAACTTTAAAGTGACCGTTAACTTAATCTTAACGTAAGACTGTAAAAAAGGTACGAATTACGACATAACAACTAGATGATGTGGTAGCTTAATTTCTTAACCTTTTCGCGGCTACGAAAAACATAAAAGTCGCAAATCAGACGCCATAACATAACAGAGTTAAAACCGAAATTTAACTTTATGCTGGTGCATGAAGGTTTATATCGCTCTGCGGTCTGTAACCAATATATGCGTCGTTGGCGTCCAACTAGCCGTGCCAATATAACGTATGCGGAATGAAATTTGGACAAAGTTTGTAACACTTTTAAAGAAAAGTTTGTGGTATACACAATAAATTTATATATTTATTTAAACAATTAACTATTAAAATTTAATGTAGAAAGAAATTTGGACCCATGCGAGCTGCTTTGCGACAGTTGGCTGGTACTTTATCCATGGCTGCGGTGTAAGTCGATGTTGGCATTTTCTTCAACTCTAATTTTATTTTTCGAGTTAATGCTTGTATAGTTTTGGGCCGGAAATTATTTGCATATACTCGCCTCTTTAGATTGGCCCAGAAATCTTCGATCGGGCGAAGTTGTGGTACATTAGGTGGATTTGAATCCTTCGGTACATATGGGATTCCTAACTCCTCCATTTTGGCCAACGTTTTTTTTCGAGTAATGGCTGGATGCTAAATCTGGCCAAAATACAACATTCTGTCCTCTATGATGTGTTCTCATAAAATCACGCACAACTGGCAAACAACCATCCATATATCGGTCAGCATTGACTGCTAAACCTGACTCAAAAAATACCGGCTTCGACATACCACGAGGGCTAATTGCAAGCCATAGTAAAATTTTGTGTGCTCCACATATTTAACTGATTCTTCAGTTTGAATATTGGCGTTTTCAAAATAAAAGTTACCCTGCCACTCATTACCGTCTAGGGTGAAATATGATTCATCATCCATAATACACTCTACTTCGTTTTTTGCGTAGAAAATGCTTTTTACCAAAGTTGCAAGTCTCTTCTTCTGGGTAAGTTTTTGGTTTTCGGACACGGTGGGTTTAACTTTTCTTGTTCGTTTCGTAATCCCCATGCCTTGAAGATGCTTTTTTACCGTTTTGCCGTCACATTTGAATATTTTTCCGAGTTGCCTGTACGATTTAGCTACACGACCCGCCGTAATTTTCTTTAATTGGCTTTTCTTCGATGATTGACTTAAAGTACTTACTTTGCCGGAACCGAGTTTTCTAGTAGTACTATTTCGTAAGGAATAGGACGACAAAATATTATAAATAGTACTCCGGCTCTCCCCCATGTGAGTGAAATGCTTCACGATACTTGACTTCGTCCAGTCCGGGTGAGAGTCCCGAAAAATACACACGCTTTCTCGACGCCTCTCTTCGCTATTTGCCATAATAATTATTACACAAAAGCTAGTATCCCGAAATTTGTGCAATATTTTGACAGATAACAGAGCAAACAATTCATATTTTTAAATTTCAAATTTCGAATGCTTTACTTTTAAAACACCGAATGCAAACTTTGTCCAAATTTCATTCCGCATACGTTATACGTCGTTGGCGTAGAAAAGGTTCGCCCCGGCATAGTACGAGATGTCGGTTCAATTCTGGCCCAGGTCGAAAATGTTAACTGTTTAATCATTTTAACAATAATTTTAGGAAGTCCATATTATGTCCACAAACATCTACTAACTTGTACAAATTACAATTCCAGAACGCCCAAAACCAGCAACAGGCTGCCGGCGGCGTGGGCAGCGTCGGCGGCGTGAGCGGCGTCGGCGGCGTCGGCGTCGGCGTGGGCGCCGGCGGCGTCGGGCTCGGCGTCGGCTCCGTGCAGCAGCCGCTGCAGCACATGATGCAGCCGCGCATGCAGCAGATGCACCAGATGCTGCCCCAGCAGGGACAGGTACAAAGTTACTGCTTAACCCTCAATTCCAAAACTCCCAGAACCAGCAACAGGCTGCCGGCGGCGTGGGCAGCGTCGGTGTGGGCGTCGGCGCCGTACAGCAGCCGCTGCAGCACATGATGCAATCGATGCACCAGATGCTGCCCCAGCAGGGACAGGTACATAGTTACTTCTTAACCCTCAATTCCAAAACCCCCCAGAACCAGCAACAAGCTGCCGGCGGCGTGGGTAACGTCGGCGCCGTGCAGCAGCCGCTGCAGCACATGATGCAGCCGATGCACCTGATGCTGCCCCAGCAGGGACAGGTATGAACTTACCTCTTTAACAAGTTTTCACTATCATCCAAAAGAGGTCAATAAAGAGATCTCTCCCTCGGCGGGTTTTGTGCTTGACCGAACATGAGAGTTGATCGGAAATTGTATGGATGCAACTGACTTAGACCTATGAGACCTATGTTCAGCAGTGGACGTACGGTTGAAATGATGATGAACCGTCTTAGATGACGGGGTGTAGAGCTTGTCAGATGACAGGAGTGCCGTCAGTTCAATGCTAGACATGGACCTAAAGAACGCCGTTGTAACCGGTCCTGTGCTCAGCGCAATCCAGCAAATTTAAAAACTACTGAATACTACTACATTTTTGTTGCCGCTAGGGCGGCGCCACTGGGCTCAAGACGGTCTTTAGATACATTACCGATTTTGACATATTTTGGAAAGTAAATTTGGCAGACGATTTAGAAGTTCAGTCTCTGATAATATAAAAGTTTTTGGTTTTCAATGAGTCTCTACAAAGAAACACGTTCCAATTCGGATTTTGATGAAAATGGGACCGATTATATCCCAAAAAATCACGGTATTGGATGGGAAAGATGGGTATTTATTACAAATATTGTGGTTAGGTAAAGGAATACGCGGTTCGCCTGTGCGATACTGACATACAGGGCAGTAGCGAGGCGTTGAAAAAATCCTTGGGCAAGCCGGAGCAGCTAGCTTTGGCTTCAATTTTCTTTAAGAGCACTAGAATTGAACTGCCAAATATTAGGCAAGCCGATGGGAATCGAGTTCTATGGACGCCACGCCACTGTTATAGAGTTAAAATGTTGCAAGAAAGCGAGAGTCTTTCACTGAGCCGTGTTCAATCTTATTTATATGAATGATGGTGTCGTTGCAGGTCGGAGGTCCCCCCGGCGGCGTGGGGCCGGGCGGAGTGGGCGGCGTCGGCGGCGTGGGCGGCGTGGGCATGGCCGGCGTGGGCATGGGCGCGCACGCGGCCGGCGGCTGGCTGCGCGCCTCCGCCCCCGGCGGCGTGGCGCAGGGCGTGGGCATGATGGGCATGCGCGCGCCCTACGGCACCGTGCGGCACGGCACGCGCTACTTCGGCGCGGCCGGCGCGCTGCCCCGCTCGCCCCCCGCCACGCCCTCCCCGCGCCCCCCCACCCCCGGCGAGCTGCTGCTGCTGCGGCACTCGCCGGCGCCCCCCGCGCCGCACGCGCCCGACGACCAGCTGCCGCCGATGACGCCGCAAGACCAGCTGACGAAGTTCGTTGAACAGTTGTAGTGTACATAGTGGGCCGCGCCGCTCGCGCCCTGTACATATAGGTTAAGGCGCGGCGAGCGCTCTAGGGACCCCGCGCACCTATTTATTTACGATGAAATTATTGTTAGCGACGCGAACTAAATTAAGTATTATGAACGAATCGAGCGCTCAATGTACAAATTGTAAATATGAGAAGAGTACACCTGTCCGCTTCTAATTAATGTAAGTTGTTCGTAGTGTAGGTACATTATGATACTTATTCTGTTTATTGTAATTAAATCATTTTATAATATAATTATGTGATCATTATAAATCGTTGTTTCTCTTTTCGAAAATCACTGACCTCTCGGATCGTTGTGTGCGACTACGAACCATCCGTTTTGACTACTTCGGCCTCTGATTCATGAAGGGTCGAGGTAAGGAGCTATCTTATATGAGGGATCACCTAAAAGCACTAGAGTAATAGTTAGAAATCCCCCAAGAATGGTGCTAGCGTTGCAGAAGAGTTGAATTTAGCAGTTGTATCTGAGTGAAGTGTGCTGATGAAATATGGAAGGTAGATGAGATGCGAGGTTTAATATTTTTGGGGATGGCGTGGTGACTAAAGTAGATATTTAATAAAACGGCAGATACCAAATCTTATCCATCTGCAATTAAGGTCCAACCGCGACTAGATTAAATGGAATTCTCGGCCGAGACCGAGAATTTATAAATATAGTGAAAACGCGGATTTCGTACCAAAAAAGGTTTTATTCGTTAAGATTTGACACAGACAGATTTTAATAATTAAAATTTGACACACACAGGTTTATTAATTAAAATTTGACAAAAAAAGAGCTCCAGTACTACTGAATCAGTAGTTAAAATCACCAATAGCGTCACAATAGCCGACGCTGAACCGACCAACGGGCCGCAAATGTAATTTCACGAAAGTTGAGGCCACGCACACAACAACACTGACATGACAGTGTTGTTGTGTGCGGGATTTTGAAATTACGTTCTTTTTTCGTACCGATAGCAGGTTCAACAGTGAATTGCAACATATACCAAAAAGTTTGTTTAAACTATAGCCTTGTGTTTATTACTCACTCACTCATTTCATTCATTCACTTTTTTTGCAATGAGTACTTCATGTAGCTGTGTGTGTAATCATTCACCTCAACTCTCGTGAAATTACCTATACTTGGTAATTAATTTGTATATTGGCCTTAAGTGGATTCCAGATTAGGCAACACTGTCACCGATTCTGTCACGTAATGACAGTAACATAGTTCTGAGAAAGAAAGAGATACAAAATGTACAATCCATTTTGTTAGAGTGAGAGAGTTGTGCCCGCTCGTTCTTTGAAAAGAGCGCTCCGATCTCGGTCAATCGGTCAAAGGAACTAGTTCGGTCTTTTAGTTCCTTTAGTTCAGGAGCAAATTCGAGATCTGAAGGAAAGAAAGGAGCTAGCTATTGAATATTTGATTTTGACTCATTCGATCATTCGCTCCCAACCGATTTGTACCGACGTATCGACTACTGAACTAAAGGACCGAAGACCGATTTAGAGCGCTTAAGAAGAACTAGTTCTTATCGGTCCGAGGTGGGATTTCATTCCTTTTAGTTCTTCGGTCCTGACCGACACAAGCCTAAGTGAGACTGACCAAAGACTGACTGCGTGATAAGAGCTATGTTTATTTCGGACTTCTTTAATTTCATTTACTGGTGAAAAATCAACGTACTATACTAAAGAGTACCTGAACCTCAAAAACAAAGTGTAACAAAATTAAAACTTGATGTAGTGTACGTTTATAGTACGGTTTATTTCGAGGGTGTTTCTTTCACCGGGCGGTGATCCTCACCCATTACAAGAGAAAATAATAAAGCCGTAACAATGGAAATAATTCCTGAGGTAAGCTTTTATATATTAACTACTCATAACTCGAGTTCTTGTTCTCATAATCTTGATAAGATGTAGTTGCTTTTGCTAATTCTGTTCTTGTGTTATCTTTTCTGATCCCTGTTTATCTCTGCACCCGACCCGTTATACGAAGTGTCCACTATTATTATTATAATGCAATCTTCATTTATTAACTTATCTCATTCAAAGTTTGCAAAGCAAATAATGGTGTGCAACCACTTGTTACTATAAATAATGTCAGAAACCTAGAATGAACCGGAGAAAAACTGTCATGTTCCCTAGAAAGATATCTCCGAATTAACGGGTTTGATACTACTAACAGACATTGCGAGGCTCCGGGGATAGCTCAGAAGAGCCCTTTGTTAGTACCTATTGCTTTTTACTCAGATTATGGCACAAGAGTGTGAGGCCCCCGTCAGAGTGAGGCCCGGGTCATGTTAACAAATGATTCTGGGCTGCATAACAGTGGTCTTGTAGGCACCACAACATTTTTAACATTCTTGCTAAAGAAAATCCTAACATGGTTTCAGATTCAACAGAGTTCAAGTTATAGTAAATCACATAACTGCTAATTATAGATGCAAAAATTAAAATAAAGGATTTTATGCAAATATCAACTTTTCTGCCTATAGAATAAGATTGACATTGAAATGGCAATGCATTCGACATGTTACTTTCTGAAATTGAAAGTGGAAACAAAATACTTGACTCTCGAATTCAATTCCAAAAAGTGCTATCCCGCATTCATTACCATTACAATTTAATCCTTAAACCTTTTAGCGGTAAAGTTGCTATTTATATAGAATCCTTTATAATTAAGGCGTTTTCAAAAATCGTTGTTAATTTAACTTTGTTTTTATATTTCAAAAGTTTTAACAGTTTTTGAATCAGAATCATGAGCACTAGGGATGTAACGATACATAGTTTTGCCAGTATGATACCGATACCGATATATTGTAGTAAATATCGGCGATACCGATATCTTAGCTAAATAATGAAGTATGTACTTCAGATATTTGTATGTCCTTATTATACCTAACTAAAACTTGGCTATATTTAACAGAGTCAACCTTGAAAGTGTAAAGTAAAAATATTAGAAAAATATAGATTGTCAACTCAAAATTCAAATTTATTTTTTAAAAAGAACCAAAGATTTAATTAACAGTAATTGTCATTGCACAAGGTAATAGACCAATACATAAAATAAATCAGTAATTGAAATTACTTTTTGCAGATTTTTTTTCATACAGCAAATTCTTTTCGCGTTCTTCAAACATCGGTTGTATATTATTATCGGTATCGTTACATCCCTAATGAGCACTATCGACCCTGATAGAAGAAAAAAAGTTGCGTCTGACACCATAAAAAAAAATTGTGTTACCATGCAGAGGGCAGCCCTTATGGCCTTTGACGGCGCTATGCGGTCGGACCACGGAGGGACATTACAGTTGGCCACGATCCTCGGTAATGAGGAAACGAAAAGAAAGATGAAGTGGTTCGCGAGCCGCGGTTTGCCGAACCCTGGGCTAGCAGATCTGGCCACAATTTCACTCACTGTCACTCAGACTTTATTGAATGGAAGGAATGGAGGTCGTTTTTGTCGCGCGACAAAGAGTCATGCGTCAGTCATACCAGACTGCCAGAGGTACTGTGAACTACAACACTTTGTTTTGTAACCAGGATGCTATAGCCCAGGCCGCTCGGGACTCCGAAATGCGCAGGCTCGTGCAGGAGCGGGTGGCTCTGTGGCGGCACGCTCGCAAATGCCAGCGACGCCAGCTCATAATGCAGTTCCGTGGCGTACCGTGTACACATCGGAACTGCAGTGACATGGATTCACTCCTGGAGCACATCCGGTTCTGTCAAGTGAGTGTCTTTACTGTCTCTGGATATACTATCTGTTAATTATACATTTGTAAACGAATGTAAACTTTATTGCAATGTGTTAAAGTCTATGGGCGGTCAGTTAAGCGCCTATGCACATGGCGTCTTTTAAACGCGCCGTCGACGCGCGTTTCGTAGCGCTGTCCCTTTTACACCCTACAAATAAACACAGACAGCGCTACGAAACGCGCCGTCGACGCGCGTTTCATAGCGCTGTCCCTTTTACACCCTACAAATAAACACAGACAGCGCTACGAAACGCGCCGTCGACGCGCGTTTCATAGCGCTGTCCCTTTTACACCCTACAAATAAACACAGACAGCGCTACGAAACGCGCCGTCGACGCGCGTTTCATAGCGCTGTCCCTTTTACACCCTACAAATAAACACAGACAGCGCTACGAAACGCGCCGTCGACGCGCGTTTCATAGCGCTGTCCCTTTTACACCCTACAAATAAACACAGACAGCGCTACGAAACGCGCGTCGACGGCGCGTTTAAAAGACGCCGTGTGCACATGCGCTAACAGTGGCTTCGTTTTTACCCGCACAAACTCTGTGTCCTCGGCTTTCATTAATGTGCTCCTATGAGGTTGAACACTGCCATTTGTTGCCAGGGTTCGAAGCACTATTTGTTGCCATTTGTAAATAAATGGTACCAGGGCTACTGCCCCAGGCCTCCACAACACTTCCCTAATAGTCCCCCCCCACTAGTCCGTTAGGGGCCTCCGCTCCTTCGTTGCCCCAGGGCCTTCACGCCTCCAAATCCGGCCCTGAAAGGTACTGTTATGTTGCCAATTTGTGCAATAGGGAATAAGCATGATATTTTTTATTTACTTAATAAAAGCTCACTTATATAAGAAAACAGTAGGAAAAAACGGGTTAGGGTCATACTATATGTTGTAGAATGAACATGTCTGCAAAACGTCGTAGTTGTATAATACCTCAGTAAACACAATGTCTTTTATGTCACACCTGGCCATAAAGTGCCTTTTTCCGCTCGCTGCGCGTACGGAAAAAGCCGCTTTTTGGTCAAGTGTCGACATAAAATGATGTACACAACACGGAAGGTAATAAAGAAAGCCCTCGATCGCATATTTACGTCCCTCGCTTGCAGCTCGGGCCGCAAACATCTGCGATCTCGGTCTTTCTTTACATTACCACCCTAGTTGTGTAATGTACTATTATGCCACACCTGGCCATAAAGTGGCTTTTTCCGCACGCTGCGCGTACGGAAAAAGCCGCTTTCTGGCCAAGTGTAGACATAAAATGATGTACACAACACGGGAGGTAATAAAGAAAGCCCTCAATCGTATATTTACGTCCCTTGCTTGCAGCTCGGGCCACAAAGATCTGCGATCTCGGCCTTTTTATTTATAAATGGCAACAATTACGAGCTTCAACATCATCATCAGTAGTGCCATCGGCAATCTGCTTCGCGTTTTTCACCTCATTTTGAGTTGACCCGTTCTATGGAAGTTTTATAACGAGATCAGCGGCGTGGCGTCAAATATTTTCTTAGTAAAGCCGGAGCAGATTTGGATTACTTTTTCTTCAGCAGTAGCAGGTCATATGCTTTAAAATAGACAAGCCGGTGGGAATCGGGTTCTATGAACGCCACGCCACTGAACGAGATTAACCGTCATGTAAAAGAAATCCAATCATGTGTATTTTCCTTACAGGACCGTCAAGTCCGTCGACATTGCCCGGAACCTCACTGTTTGTCGACGAGAAATATAATCAGGCATTGGTTAGATTGTGGCGACTACGGCTGTCCTTTTTGCGGACCATGTCTAATAGCTGAGACGAAACCTATACCATCTTTTGATCCTGAAAGGCACTTGAAGGATTGGCACCAGTCTGTGCCAGTAGATCATAGACGCCATCTTGTTGAGTTACTGTAAGTAAGGCACGGACGAAAAACAATAAACACCTATAAACACAAATAACGCTCTCAAGGCGCCGCGGATCCGCCGCGCCCCGGGCGCCGCGTACAAAACGCGATTTATGGTTAGTGCCTAAATCGTTTTCATTTGTAAATTGCTGTTTTTATATCAAACTAGCTTTTGCCACTTTGTCTGCATAGACTTTTTAATCCTTCTTAAGAGACGTTTGCTATTAGATTCGTTGGAATATTAATATTTCTGCAATAGTAACGTCCTGCCCCGTTTCACACTATGACGGGATAATAAGTGAGCAATCTATCTGCATATCAAATTTCATCACAATCAATATAGGTATGTACTGACATATTTGCTCAAAAATAAGCATGCTCTGCAGCTATTCATATTTGCCAGTATTAATTAAGCATGTTAATTTTGAGCATGTTTATAAATAAGCATGCTCAAAGCAAACGATTTGACACACTTGCTAATGCACATACTTTCGACCAAAATGGCCGTTTCGAAAATAAAAAGAAATGAAAACAGTGGTTCTCTTCGGTATTACAGTATCAGTCCTATTTGTAAAGAACTCTAAATAGTACATTACGCAACTAGTTTGCGGCCCGAGCTGTAAGCGAGGGACGTAAATATGCGATCGAGGGCTTTCTTTATTACCTCCCGTGTTGTGTACATCATTTTATGTCTACCCTTGGCCAGAAAGCGGCTTTTTCCGTACGCGCAACGTGCGGAAAAAGCAACTTTATGGCCAGGTGTGGCATAAAGATAATAATATACTACTGAAATATTAACATAGACGAAATTGAAAAAGTTTGTTTCAAATCCCCGCCAAAGAATTCATGACGCTATAAAAAAGGAAGCCTGTTCAGACGAGCTTGAAGCTCACCTTATAAATCAAACTGCGGTTGATTTTTTAGGCATGCTCGAATTAAGCATGGTAATTAATAGCAATGACTAGACAGACACACATGCCATTAAGTAGCACATGCTCATTAGTGGCATGCTTTCGTACTACTAATAAGCAGATGTGTCAGAACCTTATGTATAGACAGACTGGATATGGATCATTCTACTAATGTTGTGTCTCCAGACGAGCCGATTTCGTCGGCCAACTGATAGGGTCCTTTTATTTATTGCCAAATTTCACACTTAAGTTTTTTTACAGGCGGAAAGCCATGTATCGGCAGCCCTTACAGGTGCATGACGTAGAGCACGAAGCATACTACCAAAAGGCTAACACGGTGTCTGAATACTACCACCTGATAGCAGAGCACATGTGGAAGATGGAGAGACATAACGAGGAGATTCAGCGCCGCGTGCAATTATATGTAAGCCGATGTTTCTAGCAGCTGTTGCGTCTAGTGCCCTAATTCGGTTTAGAGGGATATCTAGAGTGCGAGTAAAACTTAGCAGACTGTAAATACAAATATGTTAATAAAACGATAAATATCTATTATGCCACACCTGGCCATAAAGTGGCTTTTTCCGCTCGCTACGCGTTCGGAAAAAGCCGCTTTCTGGCCAAGTGGCCAAGTGTAGACATAAAATTATGTACACAACACGGGAGATAATAAAGAAAGCCCATCGCATATTCACGTCCCTCGCTTGCATCTCGAGCCAAAAACATCGGCGATCTCGGCCTTTCTTCGTTTTACCACCCTAGTTGTGTAATGTACTACAATGGTCGCGAATCGCGGCGCGTACTTACAAAATATGTGCGAGCGCAGCAGCGCATGGCGCGAGGCGGAATGGTTGGTCGCTGTCGTCACTCCGACCTTGCTCGGGCTCAACTAATTAATGGGGATGTTGACTATACTCTGTACTTTTCGGTATTTAAAAGAAGGTAAACAAAAAAACCACGTGACACGGGTCGTTCAGTCAGTGGTATTGTGCCACAGATACAAAACGTTACTTTGATTGGCTGAATGACCCGAGCCACGTGGTTTTATTGTTTACCTTTTTTTAAATACCTAAGAGTATAATGTTGAATTTTACAACATAATATAGTTATATAGATTGGAAAATTCTAAATTATCATAACACAGAAGAAATAAACAAAAAATGTATAAAAAAATATAAAGTTATGAGACCACAAAGTTTAAAAAAAAAAACGATATTTTGGAATGCTTAAATAACGTACCTTTTCGTGCTCAAAATATAGCATATTGCCATTTTGAGCACGAAAAAGTGCAGTTTTTTCATACAGACATAGTACAGCGAGGACAAGAGATGACGTCACAGGGTGCGTCCGTATGGGCCGTTTTCAACGCTCGGTGCGGTCGGCTGCTTTTGATTACAATTTGTGGTTCTTATAGTAATCCAAGTGTAGTAGTTATAGGTATATATTTGTTCCTCATAAATAGTAGAATCCATTTACATCAGAAACGAAATTTAGGACACAAGCCTATTGTAATGTAAGTTTCTTGCCGGAATCTTCTTAGCTGGGCTAGGTTTAGCGAACCGGCATCGGCAACTAAAACTTTAATTAGTTCGATTTACACACTACATAAGGACAGGTTGATCCGCTTCAACCTTCCCGCTGGTCCGCTGCTCACTTTGAGCAATCATGGTAACTTCAAGGAGGCCTTGGCTTAGCGTCCTGGTTCGATCCCAGGCGCCCCGGCCCCCACCTAGTCCGATCCTATCAAGGTGGTCCGGGCCAAGTGACCTGGTTCGATCCCAGGGAACGCCACGGCCCCCACCTGGCCCGATTTTTGCAACAGTTAGTAAAGCTTGCAAGTTTGTCAGGCTTAAAAAAGAAACGACGATGTATTTAATAAATCCAAATACTTAAATACATAGCAAACATCCAAGACTCGGAAACAAATATCATCATCATCACACAAATAATGTTTGCTCTTACCGGGATTCGAACCCAGGACCGTCGGCTTCGTAAGCAGAGTCACTAACCACTAGGCTAAACCGGTCATCACACAAATATTTGCCCTTACCGGGATTTGAACCCGGGACCTCTAGCTTCGTAGGCGGTGTCACTTCCACTAAGCTGAACGTGTCGTCAAAGTATATGAGTTTATAGTAATTTTAAAATCGTTAATGTCTCCAATTAATCTGTTCCTGAAGTCTTGAAATTAAGTTATGTACCTTTGTTTACAGCGACCGGAGCAGTGAGCGCGTGCAGTAGTAACTTACCCGTCACTGTCGGTGTACAACTTAGTTGACAGCCGAGGTACGACAAAGCTCGACCAGTCACCGTTGCTTTGTCCCGGCCAGGTGGGGACCTCACAGCTACCCTGGCCATATAAAGACAGACAAGTCGTTTCTCTTGGGCCTGAGTTCGATACACACGTTCACATAATACATTAAGACGACAGATACGACGAATAGGACAGGTTGATCCGCTTCATCCTTCCCGCTGGTCCTTTGCTCACTCTGAGCAATCAGCGAAACGTCAAAGTGGACCGGAACAAGGCGACCTGGTTCGACCCCAGGCACCTCCGGCACCCACCCAGTCCGATTCACTCACTCGGGGTGGTCCGGCTAGCGACCTGGTTCGACCCCAGGGAAACGCCACGGCCGACCACCCGGTCATATAATTGCTACGCCCACTAGGGTTGCAAGTTAGTCAGGCTTTAATCTCTTGGGCCGTTTAAGACAGCGTGATACCTATTCAAGGTCCAGGCGCATACCGTGTGATAGGTTCTGCAGCATTCTTACGCATTCTTAAAATTTTGCTTGTAGTGCTTTCTTTACGGCACATACAAGCCGCGCGATGATGTTGTCGTGAGGTAGCTGATTGAAACAGCGGTTGCTTGAAAGTGTACGGTAATCTTTTAATTTATATATTCTATTTATACAATATAAGATAAAAATTAAAGAATAATAATTATGTGTTATGTTATAAATGTGAGATTATTATAACACCTAGATTGCCCAAATTGTTGTTTCTCTTACCTGAATCTCACGAACCCTACCTCACGAATTAAAAAAAAAACATTCCATATAAATAGCAGTGTCATTAAAATGTCTTCATTGCATAATTTTCTTTGGTACAAAGTATTTACTGACACTGATTTATAATGATTACACTTAGAATAGTAAATACCTGCATTATTTTAAATATATAAGTCTATATATTTACATCTGAAATCTGTGCTTTTGCCTTCACTGCTGCATTTTACACACTTAATTAGTGTCAACATTAAGACTGATTTTTGCCTAAACCTATCTACAGAAGTTTTTAATTCTTTTTTTATGTTCACAGTTTATGTCAATGAAAAAATAGTTTAGTTTTTAAGTCCTTGTTAATTTTTTTTCATAAATAAGTAAAGATAAATGTAAAAAACGCTAAAAATTTGATCACATTAAAGTTTATTTAATATTTCATATTTGTTTTACTTAAAACCTTTTCTTTATACGTTATTAGATAAATTATGTATTTAATAATTATTTTAACACAATATAATTTATCATTTACATAATAATTAAAAATGTTATGCCCCAGTAAAAATGACGTCTGGCAGACTCCACATCAGTAGGATGCAGTAGCGTGGCGTTGAAGGAATCCTTGGGCAAGCCGGAACAGCTTTGGTTTCAATTTTCTTTAAGAGCACTAGAATTAAGTGCTGAACTGTCTTATATTAGGCAAGCCGATGGGAATCGAGTTTTATGGACCCCACGCCACTGGTAGGATGTTACCAATAGTCCCCTCAGTCGCAGAGGGTTAATCCTTCACTTAGTATATGATGTACCCGCTCTTTTGAAATACCAGTAGTGTCAGCTATTTCAGATAGCTTCAATCGTCTATCGGCCAATACCAAATCTAGTGCTTTGGTGATCATTTCCGGAGTCGTGATGCTTTTCGGACGTCCGGGACGGGGTTCATCTTGGACACTTGTACGGCCACAAATTCAGCCGCCCAGGTTTTTACTATGGTATAAGAAAGAGCACATACACCCAAAACATTATTTAACTCTTCATGAATATCTGTCCCCTTCATACCCTTCATATAAAGAAACTTTATCACCGCTCTTTGTTTAATTTTATCCATTTTAACAACAATCATAAAAACATAAAAATATTCGTGATAACAAATTCAAATTTAGAACAAGGATAGCCAGAGACACTATTTTAAAAATAGAATAGTTTGTTTTTATTCAAACTTTTTAAGTAGTTAAGGCCAGTTACTTATCATCCCACCCTCGTAGAACCATAATTGCCTTTTATAAAATGCTACATTCGTCGGTATGCGGGGTAAAGGTAATGTCTTTTCTAAATCAAACGTTAAGCATTCGACAGATGGTGAATTTTTGGCGTGCTCAAAATCCAGCTTCATTTGGTTTCTTAAATTAGCTGTCTGTTTCTTCAGTGTTTTTGGCATTGCGAATTGTTACTTCTAACTTATCACAGTGTCTTTCTTTAATGTATTACACTTCAAGTTAAACTTCGAATAGAAAATCTTTTTCACATACTCGAAAGAAGTGCATTTGCGCTCGTCGCCATACTTTTGGTTAAACTCCTGTTTATATATGTCATAAATTTTGGCTAACGTCATTCCCGGTTGTAAATACAATACATCACTATTTTTTTCCCGTCTATAATGAGATTCATATTTTGGAAGTTTTGCAATAATGTCAACGATGAAATCAGTAGCCTCTTCCGATATTTTGTTCCTGCCTCCTGATTTGGTTCCCCTGCCGTCTTTTATCGGCTCACCACCCCTTAGTTTTTTTAGTGCTACAGTAACCTTTTGAGTCGTGATCTGAAATGTGTTTAAAAACATATCGCGACATACTCTTACACCACTTATTGAATATAAACGATGGAATTGTTTCTGTCTTTTCTTATGAGCAGGAACATTAGTCATGGTATAACTTCTTTTCTTTTTTGCTTCTTTGACACAGGTGCCAATGAATACTATTTGTGCAGTGTAGGTACCAAGGTGAACAAATTTATCAAATTCTTCTTTCCTTTTCTCTGTTGAAATCAAACTAGCACAATTTTTTGAACATTTACATTTTTTATAATCAATATAAGTCTTTGGTGTCATTGTTTTTCCAGAATTAAGTGCGGTATATTCTTTGTTGTTGTATTTCTTTTCTTTTATCTCAGATCTATGCTGTGAATGTTTACGTTTACGTCCTCTTTTTGGTCTACCACTTGTATTAGCCGCAGATTCAGTTTCAGGTTGTGCGTTTGAATATGGAGTATCTGGTTTAGAGTTCCCTGAAAGAAAAATTAATGGATTAGTTTTATTATATGAACTGCAATTCATGGTTGAATCTTAAACATTATTAAATTGTTTAGTAATCTGAGATACCGCCATTGAAGAAATAGACGGCTGCTCTTTTAAATTTTGTGGTATGAGATTGCCTGAAATTTTATAATATAAATGAGTATTACAATAATTACTTTAACTTGTAGGAGTTGTAAACATTGATATAATTTTATTATATCATATGGCTGGTAAAGCGTGCCAGTTCACTCACAAAGATTTTGTTCTTTTTATAGGGCAATTCTAATAGCGTTTCAACCGCTCTCACTTTCCTGGTAGAATTTTTGACTATTTTCCTGTAGGCTCAGATTAGCATTTTCTGTTATTTTCTACAGGTACTGGTATTCTACAAAATAGCCTAAAATAGTAATCCGAGTCTACGGGGAAATGCTTCATAATTCTACCAGGAAAGTGAGAACTATTAGAACTACCATATAATGTTTTGAAGTTGAAAATAGTCATGTAAGAATATGAAAAAATAAAATAGAATAGGGTAATGAGAGAAGAATTTTTATTTTAAAATCACTTAATATATAGATGGTAAAAAGTTCGCCAAAAACCAGAAAAAAGATTGGTTTGGATGCAAAATACAGTGCACTTTAATAAGTAATAGTTGGACATAGTTATGCAATAACGTTCCATTCCACATGCAAATTTTTTTGGATCATGGACTTTGTTTTTAGGGCCGATACAGACGGACTGCAACCCAACTGCAATTCCCTATGATTTGTATGGGGACTGCATCACAACTGCGCAGTCGGTGTGCAGTTGTGATGCAGTTTCCATACAAATCGTAGGGAGTTGCAGTTGGGTTGCAGTCCGTCTGTATCGGCCCTTAGAGACAGAAGGTTGATACTTTGTTTTGTGCATTGGAACGTTATTGCATAACTACGTTCCTTATTAGGTGCCTAATTTTACGATAGTTATAATGTTATAAACATACCTGCGGCTTCTTTAGTCACTTCTTTTTTGCCTTGAGAGGTTATTTTGTTCTTTAATTCCATCAATTTTCCCCGTTTAGCCAGTAACTTTTCTAAGAGGGTACGCTGTATAAACAAACAATGTAAAATAATGCTTAGGCATGTAAATAAATTACTTAACAAGCCAACAAGTGCTTAGAGGTACTTGTAGTACTTATAACAAAGTATGTAGTTTAATGATAAAAACTTACATTTTCCCCTGCTTCCATGATTAGTCTTGTAGTTTATATTCGCAATAATTTAATTGTTATCCACTGATAACTTTTGTATATACTGATAATATTTTTATAAAAAGCGACGAAACATATTTGCTCATCGACACCTGTTTGCCTGTTTCGGAAACAGTGTTACAGTGTTTCCTTTCCTTAATTTCCTTTCCAAAGAAAAGAAAGACGGGAGACGATAATGCACAGCCAAAATACAGTCCGACCCGATAATGCACAGCCCCGATAACGCACGGCCGCACGGCCGCGGCTTATCGGGCCGAGCTTTATCGCCCTGTACAGATAATGCTTGGCCTGATATTTCGAAGCCACGTTTAGCGCAGGGCGATAATGCACAGCTCGATAATTGGTGACTCAATGCAATTGGCAATTCGAACCCAATGGCTTCGAATTATCGGGCCGAGCATTATCTGTGCATAACCCTCCTTTGGGCTTCGCCGCAGTCGGGTAAAAATACTGATATTTTACTTTATTTATAACAAACATTGTTTATGACCCCCTAAGTGGTTTACCCTTGAATTGTCGACAAACGTTTCATCGACATATCATTTCATCGAAATATCATTTCATCGAAAGTTAATTTTCACTGAAACCATATTTTTCTAAAAATGAATATAAACCTAACCTACAGGATGACTCTTTAAAAAATCCTGAAAAGTTAACGGTTTCGGAGAAAAAAGTTGTCGATGAAATGAAAATTCGATGAAATGAAACATTCGATGAAATGAAACATTCGATGAAATTAAACATTCGATGAAATGAAACATTCGATGAAATGAAACATTCGATGACATGAAACATTCGATGAAATGAAACATTCGATGTAACATTTGTCAGCGAAACAAGGGTACACCCCCCCTAAGTATATACTCAGATAACACCTAAAAAATCCAAATGGATGTTTCATTATTATCAACTAGCATTTCCCGCAGCTTTGCCCGCATTCCACATGTTCCTGTCCCAAGGCAAAGTGATAAAGCTCGACCCGGTAATGCCCGGCCCGATAATTGGAAGTCTCCTTTTTTTTAGGTTAGGTTTGTCAGTGAGCTTGTGTCCTTTAGAGCAGAAATAGAAGCCTCGCGCAGCGAGGCTTCGTCGACCTGCTGGAAAAGTGGACACCAATTATCGGGCTGTACATTATCGGGCTGTGCATTATCGGTACAGGGTGATAATTGGAGTCCCAGAATCAGAAGCGATGTACACCAATTATTTGGTTGCGCATTATCGGGCTGGGCAATATTTGGCCGCACTTTAACAGGCTGAACAAGTTTGGTTCGGAGCGATAATTGGAAGCCACGTTTTGCACAGGGTGATAAAGCCCGGCTCGATAATCCGCAACCATTTTTGGGGTCGCGAATTATCGGGCTGTACAATACGGGGCCGGGCATTAACCGGACTCAACTTTGACTTTGACAAGAGCTATGTTCTGTGGTCATAATCTTGCATCTGTTAATCCGTCATTTGTGATACGTTCGAATATTTTAATTTAATCCACTATCCAGGGATATCTGTCTTAATATTTAATTACGAAACATTAAACATTTTAGTCTCACCCAATATATAGCCGAACTAAGTAAAAATGCCACGAATAAATTCTTCTTGGATTTCGAAATGAGCAAGCTAAACGTTTTTTCACACTTACCTTACCCAGTTCTCAGCGGGGCACAATCTAAACGCTCCTGGATTTGCAACTATCGCAGAATGTAGTATAGTGGTCATATGTGGCTTTCCATGGCTAAAGGGACCTTATAGCAGGTATTGAGTTAAGCACAGATCCTAAATCTGCGTTAAATAAGCTATCTAATACAAAAAAAACCATGACCCTAAGTCCCATACTTTTTTTTTTAAAAAACATCAAACCCGCACATGCTAAAATTGCACTTTTGAGAAATCATCAAAAGAAGTTTGAAACTAATTTTAAGTATGTTCCCGGTGGAAGTTATGGAGATGATGATTGATTATGTATCTCAAGGTGTTTTTCTTTGGAAATCAGTAATGGTTTTTTTAATGTGACTTCCAGGTCGTGAAAAATCAGCCTTTGATTAGAGCAAGTCGCTTATGAGAAAAAATTAAAAAAAAAAAAATCGGACTGTTTTTTTAATTTATTGTAATCTAAACCATTGTATATAGTTAGAGATATTTGACTGTACATTTTGGGATAGAAATAAAATCACATTGTCAACGAAATATTTTTATTTTGATTAAAATGTCATTTTTATTATATTTTTCATCATTCCTATAATATTTACAATTTTCGTATAATGAGTTCTAAATTATATTTAATCAGTCTACACAAGTATCTCAAAAGTGTCATTATTATTCTACAAGGCGTATTTTTTGATTTATAAACGATTGAAGTTACGTAAAAATCACAAATTTATTCCCATACATTTGAGAAAAGGGACCTTATGACCAGCCATAAGCAAAAATTATTGATATTTACAGTATGGCACGATATTTACATTATTTATTGACTAATCTTGTATTAAAACAGAAAACTGAAGAAAAAAGGTTATTAGACATTTACTTCAAATCTTGATCAATTATCAAATAATGTTGCGTTGAATTTAAGTGTTTAGTCATAAGGTCCCTTTTCCCAAATGTATGGGATATTATGGCCTTATGACCAATGACAGGCAAAACTTGTTGATAATTACAGTATGGCACGATATTAAGGTTATTTATTTTCTAAACTTGTATTAAAACAGAATACCGAAGAAAAAAGTTTTTAGAAATTTACTTCAAATCTTGATCAATTAAGAGTTATTCTCATAATTATAACGTTAATGGTGAATAATTCACTCCATGGTGTTTCCGAGTTTTATAAAAAAAAATCATAATGGTAGGATAGGATTCGCCAAAAAAAACTTTTTTGTTTTTGTCGATCTTTTGAAAAAAAATTAAAAAGACTTATTCTTAAGTGGTCAAAAATTATAGAGACCGCCAAAAAATGTCTTTTTTCGTAAGTTTTTCAAAAAAAAATTAAAAAAACTTTTTCTAAAATGGTCAAAAATTATAGGCATTCGCCAAAACGTGTTTTTTTTATTCTTGAAAAAAAAACAAGGTTTTTCTAAAATGCTCAAAAAGTTTTGCGATTCGCCTAAAACACGTTTTCATGTTTTAAAAAAAAGGTTTAAAGAGAAACATGACAAAATGGTAAAAAATTCTGGGGTCTGATGGTGGAGCCGGAAGATGGCAATGGGAACTCCGTAATAAAACGTCGGAACCCCATCGTGTTTGGGCTCATTTGTATTGTCTTGACAAGTACTCTGAACCGAAATGATATCCAGGGTCTGATGATGGAGCCGGAAGGTGGCCATGGGAACTCCGTAATAAAACGTCGGAACCCCATCGTGTTTGGGCTCATTTGTTTCGTCTTGACGAGTACTTTGAACCGAAATGATATCCAAGGTCTGATGGTGTAGCCGGAAGGTGGCAATGGGAACTCCGTAATAAAACGTCGGAACCCCATCGTGTTTGGGCTCATTTGTTTTGTCTTGACAAGTACTCTGAACCGAAATGATATCCAGGGTCTGATGATGGAGCCGGAAGGTGGCCATGGGAACTCCGTAATAAAACGTCGGAACCCCATCGTGTTTGGGCTCATTTGTTTTGTCTTGACAAGTACTCTGAACCGAAATGATATCCAGGGTCTGATGATGGAGCCGGAAGGTGGCCATGGGAACTCCGTAATAAAACGTCGGAACCCCATCGTATTTGGGCTCATTTGTTTTGTCTTGAAGAGTACTCTGAACCGAAATGATATCCAGGGTCTGATGATGGAGCCGGAGGGTGTCTATGGGAACTCCGTAATAAAACGTCGGTACCCCATCGTGTTTGGGCTTATTTGTTTTGTCTTGCCGAGTACTCTGAGACTAAACACGATATGGTTCCGACATTTTATTACGAAGTTCCTATGGCCACCTTCTGGCTTCATCATCAGACTGGATATCATCTCGGTTCAGAGTACTCGTCAAGTCGAAACAAATGAGCCCAAACACGATGGGGTTCCGACGTTTTATTATGAAGTTCCTATGGCCACCTACCAGCTCCATCATCAGACCCTAGATATAATCTCGGTTCAGAGTACTCGTCAAGGCGAAACAAATGAGCCCAAACACGATGGGGTTGCGTCGTTTTTTTACGTAGTTCCCATAGATACATTTTGACTCCATCATCAGACCCTGGACATCATTTCCACTCAGAGTACTCGTCAAGACGAAACAACTGAGCCCAAACACGATGGCGTTCCGACGTTTTATTACGAAGTTCCTATGGCCACCTTGCGGCTTCATCATCAGACCCTGGATATCATCTCAGTTCAGAGTACTCGTCAAGACGAAACAACTGAGTCCAAACACAATCGCATTCCGAGGTTTTATTACGAAGTTCGCATTGCCACCTGCTGGCTCCATCATCAGACCCTGGATATCATCTCGGTTCGAGTACTCGTCAAGTCGAAACAAATGAGCCCAAACACGATGGGGTTGCGTCGTTTTTTTACGTAGTTCCCATAGATACCTTTCGGCTTCATCATCAGACCCTGGATATCATCTCGGTTCAGAGTACTCGTCAAGGTGAAACAAATGAGCCCAAACACGATGGGGTTGCGTCGTTTTTTTACGTAGTTCCCATAGATACCTTTTGACTCCATCATCAGACCCTGGACATCATTTCCGCTCAGAGTACTTGTCAAGACGAAACAACTGAGCCCAAACACGATGGCGTTCCGACGTTTTATTACGAAGTTCCTATGGCCACCTTCCGGCTTCATCATCAGACCCTGGATATCATCTCAGTTCAGAGTACTCGTCAAGACGAAACAACTGAGCCCAAACACAATCACGTTCCGACGTTTTATTACGAAGTTCACATGGCCACCTGCTGGCTCCATCATCAGACCATGGATATCATCTCAGTTCAAAGTACTCGACGAGACGAAACAAATGAGCCCAACCACCACCGTCGTGTCGTGGTATAAAAAAGAAATAAGTTTTATCAACAGATTTATTATTTTTGTATGTGATCTGCCATAAGGTCCCTTTTCTACTAAACTTTGAACCCAATTTTAATATAGAAAAAAATAACGTACAGCAGTGAAACCAAGCTACAAATACACGTCTATTCCTATATTTTACAATTTTGCATAAAAGAAAAAAAATGATTATTTTGAAGGATTTCACTAAAACGTCCATATCTCCGTAACTAGAAACCGTCATAAGGTCCCTTTTCTTATGGAAAGCCACATATATTCGGATTTGCAACTATAGTGCAAGTATAGTGGTCATATATTCTTTGGAATGCAGTTTTAGAAAAGTGCAACAAAGTTAACTTATTTGCACTGTGTAGTATTTGTTTCTTATTAGAGATCCGTTTGTATTTTTTTTCTCGTCGCCGAATACAAGTAACGAGCCATGAATATGGATATAGCTGTCGTAAGTTTAAAACTTTTTATTATAATTGTTTTTTTTTGTCGCGGGGGCGCTGAAAGCTTTTATGAAGCGTTTCGAATCAGACACACACAAGGAGAGTGCTTAAAATGCTTGCCTTGATACATTTTTATTTGCGCGAAATGACAACTTTCAAAAAGCTATATATATATATAATTTTATTTTAGCAAAAACATTAAATTTGAGATGATCTTAATACATGGCGCTGACTTTTAAGGACCAATTGCACGTTAATTCTGGTTTTTTGAGGTTTTTCATGTCATTTCGCGTACACAAAATGTATCAAGCTATAACACATTTTAAACATTATTGATGCCGTGGAAGCAAACAATGACCCTCTTGTTTATATGGAAAACCTTAATATGAACAGGTTTAAAAAGGATGTTCTATAAAGGATAATAGGTACATATCATCTGCCGCTCAACATAATAATTGCTTATATTGATCATCAATTAAAATAAAACAAATAACAATGGAAATAGTGTGATCTGCTAGCTCCTTGATGATATATGAACGGAAAATACTTTGTTTTAGGAGCAAGGCGCCGCACCACACGGAGACCCCGGTAATATTGAAAACCCTGGAGATTATAGGAGGCCGGAAAACCTTGGAAATCCCATTATACCTGAAAACCCAGTGAACCCCGAAAGGCCTGAAAACCATGGGTATTTTGGAAGACCTGAAAACCCTGAGAACCCAAGAGGCCCCGAGATGCCTGAAAACCTAGGAGATGAGGAGAAACGCAAACTCGTCCAGCATCAGCTACTGTTGCTGCTGCATGCGATAGACTGCCAGCGCCGCGAGACACACACCAAGGGCGCTGCCGCACCCTGTAAGATGAACCATTGCAGTATGTTGAAGCAAGTCATCAGCCACATGCAGCACTGCCGGGTAAGTAGCTACTTAGGGTACGCAGTACCGGTACCGTTTTGGAGAACCGGGATTTTCGGTACCGGCAGATAATAGAACCGGGACGTCCCGGTACTTTTGGGATGGGTTTTCAAAGACTGTCAATACTTCTATAGAGGTTAAGGCTTCTGTACTTTTTGACTTCGAGTTACAGAGGTAAAATAAATAAAAATTCGAGTTATAGAGGTAAAATTTCAAATAGACTAGATACGTGCCATACTCTTTCTTCGAGGTACAGAGGTATATATTCACAAACTTCGAGATACAGAGGTTATAAAACAAAAAAAAGGTTCCTTCGAGGTATAGAGGTAAAAAATGTACTAAGAGTCCGTGTCCGTCAAGCTAGCGTATACCGTAAAGATATTTAGAATCTAATGCAGCCAATAAATAGTACCCAAATAGTACAGACGAAATACCTAGGTGAAAAAAATAGTACCCTTAAACTTTTCGAAATGTAAGGCCTGTTCACGGTGTACGCTACCGGGCGTCAAGCTGGCGTACACCGTTTGTATCTCTGGAACGGCTTCGTTTTTGAAAATGATTTATATCTCAAAAAGTAGTACCAAAATAGGCTCTAAAATTTCATTTCTCTAGCTATCGTAGAAGCTGAGATATTCCATGACTTAACACTGTACAAAATTTTACACCGTCAAGCTGGCGTACCCGGGAATTTCACATAGAAAGAGCTCACTATATCTCGGCTTCTACGATAGCTAGAGGAATGAAATTGGATAAAGTGATACATAACTCTTGGGAAAACCTAATGAAAAAAGTCTTGATGACTTGATGGTTTTCCTGTTTGCCACTGTTATCTAACCACCCATAGACTTTAACACGTTGTTATAAAGTTGACATTCGTTTACAAACGTACAGTTAACAGTGTGTTCGATTCAGGGTTCATATTTAGGGTCATCCGGGCCCGGGGCGCCATCTGGCCGACTGCATTTTGTTTTGGTTTTGGCTTTAACTACGCACTTGTTCGGTTCGAATTATACGTTTTTTTTCGCCATTTTTCTCACTGTTTGAATTACGATAGACAGAACTCAATATACAGTAGAGTAGTACACAAGAAAACAAATTAAATTAAAAATGCTGCTTAAATATCTCCCGAAAGTACCGGGATTTTTATTTTCACGTCTCGGTTCTTTGCTCGCATAGATGTATGATATACCTAGATACACAATCAGCCGGAAAAAATGGCCCCACAAAAGTGCTAGCCGATCGGCTTGGCTAGCTCATTTTGACTTAGTCTGGTTTCAACCATAGACGGCGACAGTTGTCAACAATGACGAAATGTTGCGTAAAAAAATGCGTTAATAGCAGCAAAAAAACAAGAAAGAAAGATGGGATATACTTCTTTAATTAAGGGCCAATTAATAGTGAGCAGAATTACAAGAGATCTCATCGTGATTTCATAGTTTTTTAATATTAATTTTGTTAGTACAAATGTATGGATGACAGAGAACAAAAATCTAAGGAGTCAGCATTCGATTATTTTCTTTTTTTTATAGAATTACTAATTTTTAGAAGTAATTTTTAAATTGTTTCAATTTAAGATTCCCACAAAATCCGTAGCGACGAGCACAATGGGCCGCTATTATAGCACAAGATAGGCGTGATGAACGCGCGCGTTTCGGGCGCGGCTAGACGAGAAGTCTTTAATTTTTAAAGAGAAACATGCATTCAAAGATTTTTTGAAATTCTCTTCGCCTTTGTATGGAATTGATGGTAAAATAAAATTAATGATAGATTTCACGATTTTTTTTACTTGTAAGATCAAATGTTTATTATAGAGATTTTATCCTGAACAATAGTCCTATCAGTTAGTGGAATAAAATAGTGAGTGCTTATTTTTTTATTTTTAGGCGGTTCAATTCCCAGGTGAGATGGGAATTTTAGGAAATCTTTTAATGCAGTTTTATTCCTTTTTAGAAATACAGGAATGTTTATGTTTATATGGATTCAATATGTTTGAGTCTCAATTTGTGAAAACCCAGATGATTTTTGCAAAATAATTGAGTAGCTAACTTTACTATGTGAGCCAAATTAAGGATAGAAACGGGCGCTGAAATTATGTAAGAAAATATAATTTTGGTCTTTCTGTATAACAAAAAAAATATTAAAATCTTTTAACAAAAAGCGACTCCATTTATTTGCTGCTCACTTTTGACGTAAACAACGTAGTCACTTTTTGATAGGTGCCAATAAACTAAAGTTTTCAAATGTTCGTTTGCAAATTTGACACCTAGGTGTCATGGAACTAAGTTATCTTTTGAATGACAGTTTCATATAGATACAACTTATAAATTAACGTTATTAGCGTATATTTGAGTGTAACTACAAATGTCATTTTGCGCCAGATTCATAGACATTTTTCTTTGAGACTGTGTGTCTATGTTATTATACGTCAATGTTTGCTCGGCTCAAAATACCGGGAAATCCCAGTACTTTCGGTTCCGGTATTTCCCGGGAGCAAACCTTAGTAGGTATCCGTTTACAATATGCAGCGGATTTACCCTATACTCTGTACTTTTAGGTATTTAAAAAAAGGTAAACAAAAAAACCACGTGACTAGTGACTAGGGTCGTTAAGCCAATCGAAGTAACGTTTTGTATCTGTGGCACAATACCACTGGCTGAACGACCCGTGTCACGTGGTTTTTAGGGTTCCGTACCAAAATGGTAAAAAAGGAACCCTTATGGTGCGACTCTGTCTGTCTGTCCGTCTGTCACAGCCAGATATCTCAGGAACTACTGCTGCTATCGGTTTGAAATTTGGAATAGTGTTAAAAGTAGGTAACCCGAGCTTATTGGACATAAAAAAAGTCTTGTACCTTTTTTACTTTTTTTTAAAGGGCTCCGTAATGAGATTTTGAAAATTGAAAGTAGGGCTAATATATCGAGTGGGGTATCAAATGAAAGAGCTTAATTTGTAGATTAAAATACCCTTTTTACTTTTTTTCTTAAATAAATAGTTTTTGATTTATGGCGAAAAAAGTTTAAAAAAATACCATTCCCCCTATTATCTCCGAAGTTACTGATCAGAAAAATGTGTAATAATTACCAATTATTAATGTCGTCCTAAATATTGCAGGAAAAATATAACGGTTTTCCTTACTTGCACCGTTTTTGAGAAATTTGCAAAAATCATAACACATACTTATTTGCTCCTACTAAACTAATCGCCATACAGTTTTTCTTGAACTATTCATGTATCTACTTATTAGGATTATTATTTGTATGTCTTTCCCGTACACGAGACAATGGTGTCTCGGCCCTTTGGGAGGCCTGCGCGGAGCCGAAGCCAACGCGTAGAGGCCCTATCGACAATTTAATGAGAGGCAAAGTGTACACCCAGCGGATGCTGTCCCTGCCCGTGTCATGGGACGCACGCAGAGACAGCCCCCGCCAAATGCAAGGACTATTGTTGATTGATGGAATCTAACTCTACTGGGCTATGGCGGTGGAAATATGGACTAAATTACTGGGTTATGGATTGAGACATGACGGCGCCTGTCAGGAAAAGTGTCTCATGGCTTTCGTGGCACTGACAGACTGTGACTTGCCCTCCGCTGATGGGCCCCTGTTAAATAAATAGCGACATTATGAGCAATGGCCTAGCTAGGGGCAACACCAGTGCCGAGGGCTACAGGGTGTCGAGAGGTGTGCTGCGCTTTCTCCGAGGGTACTCGCGGCGTTATGCCTTTTATCACTTCCACGCCTGGAGCATATAGCTCTCGCGACTCCACTCTGGACGGCCGGTTAAGGCAAGCCAGAGGCGGAGGTCCTTACACTCTTACCCATGAACCCTCCCTAAGGATTATTATTAGGAAGACCGTTATATTTTCTCTTCCTAACTTGAATATTTTTTTAAAAATTTACAAAAATCTTAGAATAATAAATTACTTCTACCCTCCCTACGAGAGCCATCTAGCGGAGAGTAGCAAAACTAAGCGATGGTTTATTTCAGATTACATAAAAAAATTCTAATAAATACAATGATCACTCATCAGGAATCGGGAAAAAAACATAAAGTAACAATAATTATTAAAATCTCTATAATAGAAGTATGTTAGGAAATTTGACACTAGTAAATACCATAAAAATAAATACCACTAGCGCCATCTAGGGACAAATCTAAAATAAGGTAGCTTGTGGCAGCAATATTAATTTAATACACAAAAGTGTGCTTCAAAACATGATTCCTTCATGAAAAATGATACATGAGAACTAACTTAGTTGACAAACAATTATTTCAATCAGCCAATAACAAACAGTAACGTTTAAATTTAAATTACAAGTAAAATTTACGCGCTATTTAGTATAAATAGATGTCGCTGTAGCATACGCTGCATCGCGCTGTTAAGATTTTTCCTGGTTTAATAGGGCTAAGGTGGGTTTAAGGCATGGTTGCTGTTAGTCGTAAGGTTGGTCTACTTATGAGTTTATACGGAACCCTCGGTGCGCGAGTCCGACTCGCACTTGACCGGTTTTTTTGTTTACCTTTTTTTCAATACCTAAAAGTATAGTATAGATATGAGCACCGACGGCCAATTTCACGTCGGCGGCGTGGCCATGGATATTTACAAAAGGGCTTATTTTTACATGGTTTTCTTTGAATAAAAAACGCTGCTCAACTGCTGTCATTTACAGGCTGGAAAAAACTGCGCGGTACCTCACTGCTCCTCATCAAGACTAATACTGCACCATTGGGAAGTGTGCAGCCGAAATACTTGCCTCGTCTGCTTGCCGGCTAGGCCGGACTGGCATCAGTCCATGCCGTGCGAGCAAAGAAACCATCTGGTTGAACTGCTGTGAGTACACTTCAAACAGTAATAAGCATTTTCACAAATTCATACTACCCGATAACACCGATCGATCCCTAGCTTCTGGACAAAACCTGAAAGGTACATGTTGATTGGAGTATTTCTAACTAATATACAAAGTACATATCATAAGTATCCCTATTAGTCCGTCAGTTAGATTATGGAAAAATATGGGACACGTATTTTTTGGTTTATCAAAATATTAAAAATCGACAAAGTTATAGGTCATCAAACTTCTGGAGTGGGGGCTTGTGACGTCACTCCTAGGTGAAAATTGTACCTAGGAGTGACGTTACTCGAAACTTCTAAGTACTCTATCCTCGTCATTTTTTGTTTGTCAAACAAAAGAAAAAATACGTGTACAATATTTTTTAATAATCTAGCCCAATTTTCAACAATCTTATACCCCAAATTGCACCCAAGATCCCATCACAGACTATGTTATGACAGTTGCTTTATTTTTTTAACAGGTTTGACACCATCAGCTCTCACCAAGGCACCATTATCCTCGGTCAACGGATCCACGACAAGGAACAGCACGCGGCGGTGTTGGAAAGAGAGATGTATAACAGGTCGCTAACGCGGAGGGACTACTTCCATTTGATGGGCGAGAGGTTATGGCAGATAGAGATGGACATAGAGGATAAAAAGCGATGGGAACAACAGCAGCTTCTAGATGCTTACAGGATTCTCCTAGACGCCGTGCATGCTGAATTGGATATATAAGGTGCTAACAAATTAGTTACCGATATTTTAAGAGAAGATACTTTACGTTATAATAATTAACATTAACTAGAAATTATGAAAACTTTTCATATATTTTTTTTGGATTTCATATACCGAACAAAATAAATAAATAAAAATTCTATCCAAACTTAATCATACTGTTAATTTAACTGACAAGAACATTTTCTGTCAAGTGTAGCGATGGGCAATTTCTGAAACATTTCATATATTTCCTTAACGGTGAAATATTTCAACTGTTGAAAGTTACAGAAGTACTGACAATACTTAAATTTTCATGTAACATTTCAGTAAGATTTATCGGAAAATTCGACAACGATTGTCAATAGTCGAGTGGCCAAGGGGTTATGGTAACCGATTGTTACATAACGTACGGGATTTCAAATCCACGTGACGCAAAGCATGTCTTTTCCTTTTTTTATTTATTTATTTTTGTTTTTTTTACTTGATATGTGTATAAGTCATCAAATTTTATTTTGCTGTCTCAAGGTTTTATTTAAAAAAAAAAACATTGCTATAATATTTTTATTGAGTATACTAAACTGATGTATGTGTGCCAAATGTTGATATAATATACCTTGCAAGCAAATTGTTTCTGTTATGACAGACAAACGGACATACTATAAGGATTCCTTTTTTTTGTAAAAATAATAAAATACTAGTGTCGTAGATACACGAAATAAAACAGTTTTAGTCAAGTGCGAGTCGGACTTGCGCACCGAGGGTTCCGTACAAACTCATAAGTAGATATATGAATAGTTCAAGAAAAACTGAATGGCGATTAGTTTAGTAGAAGCAAATAAGTATGTGTTACGGTTTTTGCAAATTTCTCAAAAATGGTGTAAGTTAGGAAAACCGTTATTTTTTCCTGTAATATGGAAGCCCTCCGGGCGACGGGCTCATCCGGTCTCGGCCCCGGCCACGCGGCCTCCACCAGTACGCCCTTGCGGCAGTGCGTTTTGTGTGGAAAGGTGTCGGCGTCGCGTAACCAGCGGCGCCACTTTAACCTAGTTCACGCCAGGAGGCTAAGTGTACCCGACGCTAATAGAACCTATGAGCTGCGGGGTATGTTCCGGATCACCACCCGGATCCGAAGCTGCCCAAGGTCACTCCGTCCACCCTCGCCAGTGCTGAAGCAGTTGGACGGGGTGAACTATTCCTGGTTGGGGTAGGGGTTCGGGTGGTGGGCCAGGGTGCCTCACAGCTCCCAGTGCGCCTATTTGTGTGGATTATTTTTGTTGTATTAGGAAAGTTCCTATTTTGTTTCAGTTTTGTTTTATTTTGCTTAAGCATAGCTGTATTTTTATTTACTTTCTTCTTGTTACCTATGATTAAATTCCCTTTATATCGTTTGCCTGTTTTTAATTTTGCCCAAAAGCCACTATTTCCTTGGGAAGTCCGCCGTGAGACTCAGGTGAGCATGTCCATTCGGTGAGCTGTCCATGAGCTCGTGGTGAGTACTTTATGAGGTTGACGCGTACGAGCCATCCGTGAGACTCGGTATGCTGCCCATGAGCTCGTGGTGAGTACTTTATGAGGTTGACGCGTACGAGCCATCCTTGAGACTCGGTATGCTGCTGCCCATGAGCTCGTGGCGAGTACTTTATGAGGTTGACGCGTACGAGCCATCCTTGAGACACGGTATGCTGCTGCCCATGAGCTCGTGGTGAGTACTTTATGAGGTTGACGCGTACGAGCCATCCTTGAGACTCGGTATGCTGCTGCCCATGAGCTCGTGGTGAGTACTTTATGAGGTTGACGCGTACGAGCCATCCTTGAGACTCGGTATGCTGCTGCTCATGAGCTCGTGGTGAGTACTTTATGAGGTTGACGCGTACGAGCCATCCTTGAGACTCGGTATGCTGCTGCCCATGAGCTCGTGGTGAGTACTTTATGAGGTTGACGCGTACGAGCCATCCTTGAGACTCGGTATGCTGCCCATGAGCTCGTGGTGAGTACTTTGAGGTTGACGCGTACGTGCCATCCGTGAGACTCGGTATGCTGCCCATGAGCTCGTGGTGAGTACTTTGAGGTTAATGTGTTCGAGCTAGGGAATGCAAACCGGTTAACCGAAAAACCGCCTGTATTTGGCAACGGTTAAAAACCGGTTATCGAGTCCAGAAACCGGTTTTTAACCGAAATGAAAAAAAAAAACTAGTAAATTTACTAAAATATGTACGTGCAACGTTACACATTTTTGGACGCTTATGTTACATTCGATTTTAACACGTTCACTGACCCCATACAAAACTATCGGACAATGTCACAAGTACCAACTGTGCAATCAGTATAGCCCAATATACAGGGTGGGAGGGACTATACCGACATACTTTAGTCATGAATTCCTGGTGGTGTGACGAGTAAATAATATTATATCAACATGGGTCGAATATTGTCATTTTACATTAATAGTCTTATGGAACAAAATAAATCAGTAAATACAGCCCCTCGTTATAAACATGTCCTTAGTGGAGGAAAAGTTATCAAAAAGAAAAAAAAAGCTAAAATGGAAATGAAAGGTCAATTTTTTGGCCTCGTAGTCGCTTACCATCAAATACTAATTCATGGCTAAAGTATGTCGGTATAGTCCCTCCCACCCTGTAGTAAACCTTCATGACCGCACATTGGGGGCACCGCGACAGGGAACGTGTCAACCATGTTTCCTTACTGTTATAATGTTGGCTTTCGTGAATAAATTTCGCAAAATACTTGGTAGTTTTTGTTTCCCGAGTATTTGCAGTAACGAGTGCAAAAGCAATAACGTCACATCTCTCATTTACCTCAATCTGACGGGATAGTAAGTGACAATTATGATTTGGGTGGGAATAGTTACGTCAATAGGGTACTTGCCTGTAGTCGATATAAATTACTTCACGCTAGCCTTGAAATCTGCTTTCGAAAATTTGCAAAAATCAACTAAAATTCACCTATTTAACGTTTTAAACGATTTTTAAAAGACCAAAAGCTATAAATGAGGAGATGATTTGATGTTTGAGCACAATGACGTCATTATGCTTTTTCTCGTAGAAACTCCATAGTTACTATCCGAGCGTTTTGACAATTCATAAAAAGTAACTGATTTGATCTGTCAGGAAAGTACCCTATTTATTGACCGTTTGAGAAAGTTAAAAAAAACGTATCACCCAGCAGTCAAGTTACCTTTTACTTTTAATATTAAAAATGTTTAAATAACAAATCAGAAAGTTATATAAAAACACTTTAATTAAATTCATGTGACATGTTACAATAAATATTTATGTATCTTTGTTTAAGCGGCGTCTATACTTGTCTGAAAAACGAGCGATAGATAGGGAGCTTGAGTGAGAGGGATGGCACGATTTCTGTTTTGGACGTAGTCTGAATTAACTCAGGACCGATTCCAAATGTCCTCGTTCGATGTTCGTATCGCGTCGCGTGACATCCCTCTCGCTCACTTCTTATAGAATATTTGAGTAAAAGGAACGGCAGCATATAACTCAGACAAGTAGAGACGGAGCTAGCACTGAGGTGCATCGCAGAGGCTATTTATTCAAAGAACACTCACAGACATTTAATTTTAAGGACATCAAAGGCGGCTTTATAATAAATTTCGTTTAACAATAGTAACGCCCAATTTACTACAATTCACAGTACCGATACAAAATTATAAAAAGAAGTTGAGGATATATTTTCTGAGGTTTCACATAAATTGTAGAAAACACGTTTTTGGATTAAACCTAAATTATATACTTTCAGGTGATTCAGTGTTTCTATTTAAATTGTTTTCATTGTGATTTTCGCAGTGTTAAGACTCGATTAATAATTTAAGCATGCTCGAGTGTAAGTAGCAGACGTTTAAACTAAAGTAAAAATGCAATAACATAACTTACAATACTACCTACCTCAAAAGGGTTCAAATAACAACTAATGTTATCCCAAAACATACATACACCAAATTCCTTAAAAATAACACTCGTAACAATAAACAAACATGATTACAACAAAACAATACAGTAAAAATATCGCGTGACTTAGATACTTTAGGCCAACACTAGTGATGTTTATCGTTATCTGCTGAGTTGCACAAATGTTCACAAAGCGTAATGTTACTCGAATAGTGCAGTTTATTGCTTACCACAAATAAGTATTTATAATGTTCATTTGTACCAATTTCGGACACGCTCTGGTGCCTAAAATATCTTTCACATTAGGGCTAGACCTACAGATGAAACGAGCAGTGCCCTTTCTTGACAAAGATTAGTGAAGCCAAGGACCTTAAAAAGAAATGGACGTAGCGTCGCGAACAGATAAGTGATGCACTCATGATGAGCCGGCAATGAGCCGGCGCTTTGTACGCACGCACGCACACATCAACCAGCATAATGGGCCGGTCGGCTGCCATTGGGCCGTCAACGCACACATGCTCACTTCGGCGGCCATTGCTTGGCTTCACCCGCGACCGCGCGGTATCCTTCTATTTTATACATCCATGAGTGAAGCTTAGATCTTGCTACAACTTGTATGTGTGTATGTTCAATTGATTCGCCAACTAGGAATAAAAATTGCCCAATACCCCGGACCTAGATATTATGTAGTTAGGTTTGACTATGACTACATATTAGTAAAACAAAGAGCACAGAAATAGAAGCTCCGCGTAAACGGGCTCCGTCGAATTCATAATTGCGCAATGACAAGGCAAAACTTCATCGCCAGCTGTATCATGGATAATTTTTGTTCCCTTTTATTCAATTAATTTGACAAAATTGTATAAGTTGAGTTGTTGTGGTCTGTAGAGCGAAAGCGTTTCATCTGTATATCGTACCCTTACGATAGGGACAAACAGGAGGTGCTAGCGTGTTCGCATTTGTCGAGGGATGTAACACATATTGTCCCTCCCCAATTAAATAGGTGGATGTAAACTTCATGGGCAGATTTCCTCGTGCGAATATGCGACTTTCTTCGACGATAATATCTGGAAGGCGCATCCTTTCGTGCCAAATGCATCTTTGTTATTAGATGGTTTTGACCGTCACACTTATTCCCAAGTTTAAAGGTCTCTGCCCACCGTATCATACCATGACCGAACTATGAACGTGTCAGGCAAAATAAATATTCTTTGTTGTTTTTGAAATTGAATAGTATGAGACTGCCCACTATAGCACGATCCGTCACCGACCGGCATTTGTCATACCGTGTCTGATACGTTCATAGTACGGTCATGGTATGTTACGGTGTAGTGGGCAGAAATCTTAGGAGTTACAAACCTTTACCAATTCCTCTGTGATATAGGTTGTACTACTTTCCCTCTACGCTTTCATGCTAGCACCAAAGAATACACCAAATGTTATTCTATGACTATCGCTCAACATACAGTATATTTAGATCCACATCCATAATTCCATTAGAAATATGTCATTACTCAAAAAAACTCGTATCTTATACTGACTCCAGATAAAAATGAAGTAAGTGTTTATGAAGGTCGTATGTAACTTTTGATGTTTTTATCTACGACCTTTTTAGATACGAGGTTTTTTCAAAATAGTGACGATGTGTATTATGCACTTTCTTTTTTTAAATATTTTCTTTCCTCTTTTTAATCAACACCAAGACAAATACGTCTATATTTAAGTACCGCTAATAGTGTTAGAAGTTGACAAAGAAAGGGGATGATTCACCCCAAGGCGAAAGAATAAGAAATACATAGGTACATTAAATGCAACAATATTTTAATATTTTCAGGGTGCTCATTTTTTTACAGTCAATTATAGTAGTACGGAAAAAACATAAATTCTCGACAGTTCTAGACGACAGGGTTACTACATACGAGCAATGGTAGTTACCATTTCGGCACATTATCCAAATTAACTAGTGTAATTTTGTAGTGTGATAAAAAAGCCATATCGTTAAAATGCAAAACAATTGGGTCATTCAATAAAAAGTTGTCTAAGGTACCGTCCGCCAGCGAGTAGAGTAAAATTGGGCGAGTAGCATTACATTGCGGATCTGGAAAGGTCGATAGATGACACTGTTGTATGTACCCCGTCAGCCCGCAATTGTTACTCGCCTAATTTTACTCTCTTACTCGTCATAACACAACACAAGTGCCTAAACAATAGTTGCGTCCGTAAAAATTCGCAGGGTGAAGCAGAGTGCACATCAAATATTTCGGTACCTACTTGGCAGTAGCGTGACGTCAATTCTTAGTAAACCCGGAGCAGATTTGGATTACATTTTCCTCAGGAGTATTAGATATTCCGGTCATATGCTTTAAAATAGGCGAGCCGGTGGAAATCGGGTTCTATGGACGCCACGCCACTGCTACTTGGTATAACATCACCATCAAAATATAATGTATGGAACGATAACGCGGAACAAAAATTTCGTTCAGATTTGCCCCATAACGCCCACTTTTTGAAATGAATACGCCTTGTGTATCAGTGGGGCTGATAACCAACTTAATGTTTACTAAGAGTGTAAAGTCATGTATGACAAATATTAATATTAAGTTTGAGAAGACGCAATTTCAAAAAGGTTGCATATCGTTTAAAAGACAAAAATTGTGATTGGTTACGGACGTGAGAAATTGGATGCAATAGTTTTTTCTTCAGTACTATTATACTCCTGTTAGGTATTTAAATAAAGGTAAACAAAAAAACCACGTGACTCGGCTCGTTCAGCCAATCAAAGAAACGTTTTGTTCTTTTGAGGTGTGTTAATAATTATTTGTACTCGTATTGTAATATGACGAACTGCAAAATATTACGGACGTAAGAAAAATCTAGGGATTCTATATAATTACCACCATAGTTTCCTTCAGTAGAAATAGTTCTCAATCAACATAATATGCCAACATTCAGTCTTTCAATTCATGGATAATATAGATCGAAAAATTCAGCACAAGAAACAGTTATAAGACGATAGAATATATCCATATAATATACAATATTATAGTAACAACACACTCGAGTATCGAGTGCATACAACGCAAGGGCCCCTACACACTGGGTACTACGTCGTATCTAGAAAACGAGTCCTAAACGCACTGAAAACGCGCGTTTTGCGTATCGCGTTAAGAGGAAACAGGAGGGCAGTTTTTCCATACAAACGTAGTCCCCTGTTTCCTCCCTGGATAATGCCAGTAGAGCAATAATTTTTTGTCCAAAAATCTATGGCTACTATTGATATGTTCCTATGTTTTCTTTTTTACGATAAATTGATTCTCAAAAGAGATATTAACCTTCAAATACCTAAAAAAAATGCCAGATTTTTCGCTGTGTTCACACATCCAGAAAACAAATTTGACTAGATTATTAAAAAAAAGGAAAACATAGGAACACGGCCAAAGCCTTTCTTTAATGTTTAATGAAAAAATTAGTTAAATAGGTTAAGTTTTGGGGAAGAAATCAGGGGACTACGAAACATTGTTTTCATGAAATTTTAAAAGGTATTTTCGGTCCAAGCTGCAGTTGTCTCTATCGCGCTCTGCGCGGGAGAGGCGGGCAGTGCGGGACAGCGACACATTTTACAAATACCTAATTTTCAATACTCTTCACCTTACTGTTTCCTCTTAACCGCGTTCATTTATTTCGTTTGATGCTCAGACTTAGACTTTTAAAAAACGCAGTGTGTAGAAGCATGTTGTCGGTGGATTTTGTTCCTGACTATCTTTTAGGCTGCGCAGCCCAATGGAAGGGGACATACCACGGAGAATATCCCTCGACAGTTTGAAATAAAGTATTTTTCCGGTTATTTTTTAACCGATTTTTTCGACCATTTCGTTTCTTAAGTTTTAACTTTTATCGTAACTTTAAATTAATTTAAATACACAGTTTTCACAACATCAATTTGATAATCCATTTCATCGTGAATAGATTAAATGAGTTAGTAATGGCTAGGCTATGTTAGGCGCGATATTGACCCGGGTCAGCTCTGTCTTAACACAAATATTTGTAAGGCAATATTAATAATTCCAATAGTCCCATTTTGAAAGGTACTGATGAATCTCTTAACTCGCAGACTTGCCATATAGCAATAACGGCAAGTCCCTGTATTCTAATGAAAGTATTTAAACAAACTTTAAATCAGGGAATTAGTCTGTCAATTTGAGAAATGCAACAAAAAAGAAGCAACACATAGTACATTAAGTTGTATGAACAATAGGTATTCTATAATTGGGCGATTTTATATCCATAATTTGGGGATAGAGAGTATGCGTAATTCCAATATCGAATCATGACCTTTTGATTCTAAGGAAAATAAACATCCCACATTCTCATTACAATGCTTTGACTTTTTCAAACACTCATGTATGAACGCTAAAATAAAAAAACATAACTGTAATTTTACCATTTGTCAATAGAATATTCATGATCCTGTGTTTTAATAATGTAAGTAAAAATTGAAGGTTAATGGAATGAGAAACGTTCAATTGATCTTAGAGTCCTTACACACTGTCTATTTTTAGAGCGCATTTCATAAACGAATATTTAAAAGCTTCAGTAGTTTATAAACCCGGTTGGAATGTTAGCTAAGGTTTACTATAATGCAATCTTGACTAAAATCGCTTCGTTCTTCAAGCCGCTTGGGCTATTAAAATGGCGTTAGCCGCGTTTTCCCATTGAGCGTTGGGTAACGGTGTGACATAGATTGGTCATGACAAAAACAGAATCAAATCGCGGTGGCGATTATATAGTAATGATAATACCTCTCTGTACGTGAATAGCGTTTATCGTCATTATTTGTACCATGCTTAGCAGTATTAAGGCATGTTACTAAACAAAGCGATTAGGACTTTTAAGAGCCCCGGTGGCAGTTTATTTTTATGATACCAGTGTGTCGATAACCCCACGCTGCATGCAACAGGGTCTTTCCCAGTAATCAAATTAATAAACGCTAATTATCAAAGTATGTTTCCAAACTTGCTGGAAAAAAACCCAGCTTTGCTTGTTGAGCGGTGAGATTTTTTCTTGGAAACTGCCGGAGTTACCTCCCATTGAAGAAGGTGAAACATTTCGAATGTATCAGTTTTTGCCACCAGTGTAGAATACAATAAATTCAGTGGGATGATTCGAGATGTCAGTTTTTTGAGTAGTTATTGTTTCACTTGACTATTATATTATAAAATTAAGATTTCAAACATGACACCTGAGTTGGCCGTTCAAGTCAAGTAGACTTTGCAACACGCCTACAACAAAAACAGCGACTTTGCAAATAAAAATAATCACATATCTGATTGTATTGATAACGGGATTTAACTTCAAAAGGGATTATGTACTTTGAAGGACCATAGGACATTCAGGTATCTAACTTCGTAAGTACCTCCGTATTTGTACAAGTATAAATTAACGATAGTAGTTCAGACCTGACATTTTAACTAAATAACACGCATAACTGCCTAATGTACTTTATTAAGTACTTAATTATTCATCCCTCATGTCCCCTCCCGAAAAAAATACAAATGAAAGATATCAGGTCAAAAGTAAAAACGAAAAACTTTCCGCGACGGTCTGAAGCACTATTTTTAATTGTACTTGCTTTAGTACATTAGGTAGTTTGGACTACCGATATCAATAGGGAATATGCATGATATTTTTTATTTACTTTAATACAAGCTCATCCACATAAGAAACAGTAGGAAAAAAATATTTTTCGAATAACTATAAAAATAACCAAGGTATCAACCAAGCCAACCAAGTAACCAAGGTAGGACAAGAAAGATTTATCTCTATCTCTTTCTAGCAAAACAGAATATAGTATGGAGATTGTATGGGGCCCGTGTACTATGACGTCATAGTCCATATCGGATCTCTCTGTCTAATCGATGTCTCATTAGTGCTTTAAAATGTTTATATCTTCTGTATTTCTCGGCCGATTTTAATTTTATTTTGAATTTATGTCATCCTTTTTACGGTATTTTCATATTTTGTTAAGAAATGTGCTTAAAAAAATTCATGCATATTCCCTATTAAACACAGGACTTACGAGGCTAGAGTAGTTATATCGCTATCGCCACTCGCTCATACGTCTAAGGATCACGCCACGTTGATGACGACCGGTGAATCACGGACGCTAATAGCCCTAATCGGATATAGTACCGAAAACGACACAAGTCTATGCCGAACCTTTAACAACTTCGGGTGTTTTTGAAATATTCTTTTAAGTTTCGGTTAATTGACTTCAGACGGTAAACACCATTCAAATGTAACATTTTGTAAGAGAATTTTTGCACATTCGTTTCTATATTTATTTCCTTTTATCATAAGAAATTTCCTTGTACTTGTATCACTGTTCATTGCGTCTTACAAATAGATTTATATGGAATACAAAACCAAAACGATTTGCTATTTAGAACAAGAAATCAGTGTGTAATTGTTGGCGATGAGTGAGGTGTTCGCGTTACAAAAACTGCCAGGCTAGAACAACTGTTCGCGACTTTGCTCGTTGCTCGACCAATTAAGGGCATTTCTCCAGAAATATGTCTGCGACTCATTCATCTGTGTCCATACATTTAGTATGAAAAAGGGCCAGATGATTGAGGTGACCGCAGACATATTTCTGGAGAAATGCCCTTAAAACCTATATTGTTTGGGTGCTCTTCGTCCACATTCTTGATTCGTCCCCATTTCCAGCCCCATTCATCTAGATTCCCTATTCATCAACATTACCAATTCGCTTGCATGCACAACTCGTCCATGTTTCCGATTCGTCCACATTTTCAAATTTCACTTAGTGCTCCAAGCAGAACTGCCTCCGCCGCATAAAATCCCTCGAGATTTTTCTAACCCTACGTTTCGAAATGTAGACGAATCGAGAATGCAGACGAACTGGGAGTGTGGAATAGGGCACAAAATGGGAATGGTATGTGCTGACGAAATAAGAATATGGAACAAGTGAACCCATACGACCCGACTTTCTCTAATTGTACAGTCAGCGTCAAAATGGCGCTTTCGATGCTACAGACAGACCACAGAAATATATCGAGATAGAAGGAAATAGTTCGTCCACCACCACCCACCACCACGTTCCACCGTTGTGGTCTGCCTAGCGACCTGGTTCGACCCCAGGGAACGCCACGGCCAACCACCCGGTCCGACTATCGCTACGCCCAGGAGGGGTTGCGAGTTAGTCAGTGTCAAAAAAAACGTTCCACCACGTTCGTTTAGTATGGGCAGCAAACGTGTAACGTTTTTCGCTTGGCGCTCGACGCCAAGTGTAATTTAGAGAGATGGAATGTATGTTTTTCCATTTCGTTTGGTGGTATTTGAACAATGAATGATACCGTTATTATCAGATTTTCAAATCTGATAATAATATTGACGGCATCTGAAGTTAACGGCGTGCAAAGTAGGTCGCCGCCACTTCTTTTTAGCACGCAAGGTACATACACTTTTTCCTTATACCTCTATATATTTCTGTGCTACAGACAGACTATGCGACGCTGACTGTACTCAATGGAAAGGGACAGTCAATGTATGTCGCACGACAAAGAACCGAAGAAAGAAGTACTAGAAGTATTGCCCATTGAATTGACAACCTTTCATTTTTTTGAGCCTTTAATTTTATTGGTTCTCTGTATTTGGTTTGAAAAGACGAATACGCTGATAGTTTATTTGTTTCACCAGGATTTGTAATTAATTTATAATTAATATATTAATATTTACTTATTCTAAAAGGGCGTAACTACAGTTCTACGGTAGAATAAACCATTACTTTAGTCTTATCGCGATCGAAAAAAAGTAAGTGATCTGACAGTATGCATTGACAATGTCAAATTCAAAATTATGACAGCTTATTTTTTTTGTGGCAAAAGGCACTGGCATTTCATCTATTGTGCCGTAGAACTGGTAAAATGTGAACATATACTTTATTCATTTGTGTTTTTTTATATTAAGCGATATAAAAAAAATATAAAAATAGTGTAGTGTTCAGGAGACAAAATGCTTTCGAATAGTATATACATTTTAAAGTGCTCTTAAAATGAAATGTTGTCAATTGTGAGTGCCTTACTTCAATATTGATGCTCAAATTGCTAGTGCCCCTAGTTGCCGATGGATGAAAGAGCAGGAAAGCATGACTAGTTTTCCTTTTTGTCGACGGAGTTGGTGGTGGAGGGGTCGGTGTCGTCTGCCTCCTCGTCGGAGTAGTTCATCGGTTCTTCTCCTGGCTTCAGAAGGCGGCCTACCAGGTCGTACTTCTCTGGAAAATAAAAGAGTAATATTTAATAAGTTGATTACTGCATTTTTTAGTTTAAAAACGATGGTGTTACTTTAATTTTTGGGGAGACAGCGAATCTGCAACTCTTCCGTTTGTTTTCAATATTGATTGCCACTAATCAAAACAATTAAACAAACTAAAATGTACCGTATTTTTTTTAGGTGGTGAATGTTAATTTTTTTTCTTAATGCTTTTTTGAAGGCCTTTAAATTGATATTTTTTTGTATATGTATGTGTCTATACACCGTGTTTTTATTGATTTCCGTTAACTTCGAGGGCACATTCTCCAGTAGTAATGTACTATTTGATGTCCGTCTAGTACCTTACCTTTTTACGCTTACACCGCTGAACAGATTTAGATGAAATATGGTGGAAAAATGGTTGTATGTGGTGGAATAGAGATAGTTTGAGGCAGTAGAAAGAACATAGGATAATTTTATAACCATCTCTTAAGGGGGTGAAAAGGGGGGTGGAAGTTTGTACGGGGAATCAATTACTTCTCAAGAAAGGGATATAAATCACAAAAGAAGTGGCAGGCAAAAGATATTTCTCAACAAAAGCCAATATACCTATGTATTATGTACATTGTTGAGTGTGAAGCAATCCCTGACACCATTTAACCTCTGTAACGATTAATTTATGTCTGGTGCGTTTTATCTAAAGCCAAATAGTACGTTACGATCTTATCAGTCGTATCGTTTATCATATATTTACAAAACATGATGTTATGCACACAATGCCGATAGGCAGTAGATACCGACTCGCCAAATTTCAATAAGAACCAGGTGTGATATATCTGACCAAGTGATACGTTTATAAGTTTATGTCAAAAAAAAAATTTTTAGACAAGCTTTTCATTGCAGACTGTAAAAATCCCAAAAGACCGATTCGCCTACAGACTACAAAGTTTTAACCTGTTTTATGGGAACTGCATCACAACTGCACGCCGACTGCGCAGTTGTGATGCAGTTCCCATACAAATCGTAGGGAGTTGCAGTTGGGTTGCAGTCCGTCTGTATCGGCCCTTAGTTTTTACAATTGTTTAACTTCTTTTAACGTTCACACTAGGGATGTAACGATACCGATACCGATATATCGGTATCGCCGATATTATACAACCGATATTTGAAAAGCGCGAAAAGAATTTGCTGTAGGAAAAAAATTCTGCAAAAAGAAATTTCAATTTCTGACTTAATTTATGTATTGGTCTATTACCTTGTGCAATGATCTATGTTAAATTAATCTTTGGTTCTTAATAAAAAAAAAATTGAATTTTGAGTTGACAATTTATTTATTTTTACTTTACACTTTCAAGGTTGACTCTCTGGTAAATATAGCCAGTAGTCATTGCCATTAGTTATAATAAGGATATACAAATATTTGAAGTTCATACTTCATTACTTAGCTAAGATATCGGTATCGGTATCGCCGATATGAACTACTATATATCGGTATCGTATCGGCAAAACTGTGTATCGTTACATCCCTAGTTCACACCATAAAAATATCCTGACGAATATCCTCAACGCCTTAAAAGTCAGGACATTTTCTATATCAAAGATTTGGCGTAGCTTGAACGATGCACTGACGCGCCGCGGCGTGCTGTATGGTGGGTTCTACCCTTCCTTTTCCCTTCGCCCGACCCCACAACTTACCTTCCCGCGCCCATGCATTAAAGCAAAATCCTGACATGTCAGGACAAATACAGACGTATAGCAACACTAAGCGCGACAGAACGAAATTGCGCGGTACAGTTGTGTTAGTTTAGTATTGTAAAGGCAGCAAGAGAATGGTCACATATCTTAACGAATCACCTCAAGAATTTCCGACTAATATGTTTTTACTATCTACCTCGGGCGTTTTACCATTACGCTAATTATGGTGGCCAATGTTATGCTACACGAAATATAAGAAAAGAGAAAGTCAAATGACACTAACGGCGTTGCTATTGTAGAACGAAAAATGTTATTACGTTCATAGTTCTTTTTACTATCTGGAGCAGGGCTCGAAACCGGTATTTTGCAAAAACCCCGAAATAGCCCAATATTTTGAATTATTTTATGTAGAGCTCAGTAATGTATTTAAGTCATGATTTCGTAATATTTGATTGTCTGGTTAAAAAACGAAATAATAAACCAAAGAACGATATGAACGGAAAAAATACCGGTATTTTTGTATGGAGCAAATACCGGTTTCCGAGCCCTGATCTCGAGTACTAAACGGGACGGAGTGGCTCACTCTGCGGTTTCGCCGCGCGGCTTCTAGTGCCAAATTTTGTCCCTCCGGAGGGATTAGCCAGCGACCAGAAAGAGCACGCGTTATGCGATAGAGAGAGACGGTCGGATCCGGTGCGTTCCGTCTGGTGGTCGGATCCGAACGTCAGTTTTGTTAAAAAGAGAAACTTCTGTACATAGTAACATAGTAAAACGGGAAAACTGCTAGGCATATATGACCTTGACTGTAGGCGTCATGTGGGCCTTGTGTCCTTTTTGACTTGAGTCACAGATTGCAGTTCTCAGTGCACATTCTGTCTAGATAAGTCATCAGACATCACCTGACTTGATAAGTAATTCCGGCTGATATCATTCCTACCTGTTTATCATTTATGTAGGGTTACCATGTCTCAAGATTTGTTTTGAGATTTGACGATTTTTAGGTCATGGCAGGATTGCAGCCATATTTTTTTTTATTTTTTTATTAAAGCCTGCTTAACTCGAGACCTTGCGGCGATATTGGGCGTTGCGATATTCGGACCCGGTGGTCAGCCGTGGCGTTGCCTGGGGTCGAACCAGGTCGCTAGCCGGACCACCTTGAGTGGATCGGACTGGGTGGGGGCCGGGGGCGCCTGGGGTCGAACCAGGTCGCTTGTCCCGGTCCACCTCAAAGGGTCGGACTAGGTGTGGCCTGAACGCCGGGGGTCGAACCAGGACGTTTGGCCAGGGCCACCTTGACTTTTCGCTGATTGCTCAGAACAGCGGACCACCGGGAAGGATGAAGCGGATCAACCTGTCCTTATGTGAGTGTGAATCGAACGAACGCGATTTCACCACGTGGCTATTAGAACCAAGTTTCACCCCTCCGGCGGGGTTTAGCCAGCGACCAGAATGAGCACGCATTATGCAATAGAGGCGGTCGGATGCGGTACGTTCCGTCAGGTGGTCGGACCCAAACGTCATTTTTGTTAGAAATTTTCTTTCTGTACGTACTTATTCTGTGGCCGGACTTTGAAATCTCGATCTTCACAATAGGATACTGTATATTTATAGATTCTTTTAAAGTCGCATCCACGTTCAAAAGACTAGTCCTTAGATATATTACAATTACAACACAAAGTAATTAACATAATATTTTACCCCCTTTACTTTCTAGAATCAACTTTTGATTGGTTTTAGTAAAGTAATAAGTTTTGTTATTCGTGACAAGATCTCAGAAGATTTTTTATGAAATCGGTTTTTTTTTCCAAAATTTTCAACTTCATCTGGTAACCCTACATTCCTGACATTCTTTCTATTGTTGTTTACACAATTACACAAGTTATTATCTAATTTGCGTTGTCTGGCTAGGTGCGGGGTAATCTTATCGAAATTAACTCGCAGTGTGTGATTTTCCCCAGTACAACCGCTATTAAGACGCCTATTTGTGTCATTCTCAGACAAAAGACGCCACTTAACTAGTTTTTAAGAATGTTCTAACAACCGTCCTAATCGTCCTAACGACCTTCTACTATGAAAATGTAAATAAAATGCTTCTGAGGAAAAGTAGTAATTTGTGGCTGAAAATGTAACTTTCATGTAGTTTAACAATAGTACATTACACAACTAGGGTGGTAATACAAAGAAAGGCCGAGATCGCAGATGTTTGCGGCCCGAGCTGCAAGCGAGCGACGTAAATATGCGATCGAGGGCTTTCTTTATTACCTCCCGTGTTGTGTACATCAGTTTACACATGGCCAGAAAGCTGCTTTTTCCGTACGTGCAAGCGTGAGGAAAAAGCCACTTTATGGCCAGGTGTGGTATAAATGTAATTAAAATGCTTCTTATGAGGAAAAGTAGTAATTCTTGGTTGAAAATGTATCTTTTATGTAGTTTAAGAAAAGTATTAAATGGACATCGTAACCGTTAATAATGTTATTATTTATATCTATAGCTGTCAACTCAAGGAAGTAGTCAATACCTAAGCAGTGGCGGACTAAGCCCGTCAGAGGCCCGGGGCGACAAAGCTAAATGAGGCCCCCCAGCTTTAAAAAAAAATGTAGTTTTACAAGCTTTTTATTCAGTTCACATTTGTATGTATTAATAAGTGTTTATGTTTATTTCGTTAAAATCTGGCAAGTGAAACTTAAATTCGACTTAAATTATTTAGGCTAAATAGACATACATACCTACAATATGGAATGGATATGAGTGAGGAAAATAAAATACGAATCGATCGAAAAAGAAATGCTAAAATAAATCAAAGATAGTTTTTTTTTATTTTTTCTAGCGTGTTATATGTGTTTTCGTGCCTTCAATTTACTGAACTCCTCAATAAGACAATAAGTAGGTAACTTCTGTGAAATCGATTTCTTTTGAAATTTTTCTTTCTATTGAAAGCACGGCTAGATTAACCAGTTTTTTTAGCTTCCTTTTCTGAGAGCCAGATGGTTGACTCATTTCCACTAAAAATAATGAGATAAATAAGAAACTTTTATAAAGGATAGCTAAATTAAATGTAAAAAAAATGTTATTTGCATAAAAAAATAATATTTTATGTATTGGTTGAAAGAACATATTTTTAAATTCCTTAATTTTTTTTACAATCGTTACAACCGCCAAATGCAGCTCTTGCATTTTACAAATGCGCCTTATCTTATTATTAGTGCAGTAAATTAACAATGTCATGAGCAAGCGATCGGAATAGGTACCTAGAGTATTTAGCTAAATTTCTAGAAACAGACATAAATTGGCTCATGACATACCTACTCAATTATTAACTACATCAATGATCTCTCATGTTGAGTCTAACGATGAGAACAAGTACCTACTTACATACCTACGTCCCTAATAAACGTGCACTACAAATAAAATAAGGAACACTCGCGAAATAAAATGCAAAAACTGAAGCAATGTACCTACTCGTAGGTGGGCCAATATTCAGCGTTTTTACGGCGTTTTATTTTCGTCATTATTGTCTCAGTAAATATTGTTCAAAAAAACGATGTCTAGAGTTAACTTTTTATGAAACCGAATAACAGTCCCGAGTTGAAGTCTAGTTTTATCAAAATTGTCACGATTTGTCCTTTCGTTAAAGTAAATAATCGGCGGACAATAATGATTGTCAAACCGCGCGGTCAAACCGCTCGGAGAAACGCCCAGGTGCATATTGACTAGAAACTACGGATTATAATTTCGTGGCTAAATTATACGAAGAATTACTTACTTTTTCCAAATACTCGAAAATGCACTAACTCAACTCGGAACTCATTTACTTTTATACCGCAACAAAAATCAAAAACACTATTACTTACACTTTTTAATGAAATTACACTTGGCCAGAAAGCGGCTTTTTCCGTACGCGCAGCGTGCGGAAAAAGCCACTTTATGGCCAGGTGTAGCATAATAGTACATTACACAACTAGGGTGGTAATACAAAGAAAGGCCGATATCGCAGAAGTTTGCGGCCCGAGCTGCAAGTGAGGGACGTAAATATGCGATCGAGGGCTTTCTTTATTACCTCCCGTGTTGTGTACATCATTTTATGTCTACACTTGGCCAGAAAGCGGCTTTTTTCGTACGCGCAGCGTGCGGGAAAAGCCACTTTATGGCTAGGTGTGGCATAAAAGGTTTATCCGTTCGCGAAAATATCAGAACACACTAATAAACTATTAAATATCAATGTAGAAAAAACAGGTTTAGTCTAGTAATAAAACAACTTAAACGGATTAAATCGCGTATATTACTACATTTTAAGTCCCGACGTTTCGTAACCCTTCTCAACGTTCGTGGTCGCGGGTAGACTGAGAAAAATCATAAATTTCATAAATTTGTCAGAATTACTGTTGTGCAAACCTACCCACTTTAAAAAAATACAAATTCAGTGTTCGCAGTGTTGCCAGATGGGCCTAATGTGTAAAGATGTCCACACGCATGCCAGAAGGGCTTAAAAACCTAACTTAAGAAAAAAAAAACTAGCGGCTCTTCCAAAAGAGCATACTTGATAAGAAAGAAGGCCAAGGAAACTTATCAGCCACGCCTTATGCAAAAAAGAAAATAATTTAAGCAAAACACTCTAGGTAGGTATGCTATTTTTGGTAAAACAAATGAGAAAAAAGTTGTTTTATTACTGTGAGTGATAATCGCGGAAACCGAAGACAATATTAGGTTTAGACTAGTTAAGTTTGTGGACAAGCGCAGGGCGTGCGCTGCGCTTATCCGTACACAGAGATGGGAATTCCCTCAGCGTATTGGACGCGTTCAGCAAAGTTAAAAGAACATTAGTACCGCGTAAAAATTCTAGATGGCTGTAGTGTTTTGATCTTGGTGAAATTATGTAGGTACTAACTACTAAGCCCATTTTAAAACCCTTGTTTAGGATTTGATCAGAAGAACGCGGAGGCATTTGGGGCCCCCCAAAGACCGGGGGCCCGGGGCGGCCCGCCCCTTCCGCCCCCCTGTTAGTCCGCCACTGTACCTAAGGCACGGTATATGAGTCATTTTCAAAAAAATTGTACACAATTAAGGGATTTAATTAAAACAAAACTTAATTTATTCCTTTGCGTTACGAAAGTCACCCATATAGTTTGTATGCCTAACTTTCGTAACACAGAGGAAGCGATCGTGATTTTTTTTTTATTAGGCCCTTAACTATGTAATTTTTTTTGAAAATGACTCATATATCTGTAAATAAGGCAAGTAATTTTTCTTCCTACAAAAAGTACATCGCGCGGAACTAACGCACTACAAGCAAAGTTTTACGAATGCATAAGAATGCTCCACTACGGATCGCACTGTCTGCGCCTCGACGTTGAATACGTATCGCGCGCTCCTATACGCCCGAGGTTTGACTATTTGTCTGTTTTTATACTTGAACTAATGTATTAACAGACAACGTATAGATACTGCAGATAACAGGGTGAAATTAGAAACATGTTTTTTAGGAGACGCAGAGGTGCACTAAGACGAGGTTTTTCCAAATTCAACCCTAAAGGTTGAGAAATGGGATGAGAGTTTGTATGAAAAAGTTCTAAATTTACATGTAAGAAGTCGTAGGCATCTAGTCTATCTAAACAAATTCCTTCTATCTGCCGCTCCCTTGCCTACTCACATTCTTAATGGACGACATAATCAAGTTCAATTAGAGTAACCTGATATTACGATACACGTTACACGTATGTAAATGCATTAAAACACATTATGCATGATAATGAATAGGTAATTTGTTTACTTACAAAATTAGTGATCTACAAAGGAAGTCACACTTAACGGACCATTAGTATTAAACAGACTACTTAGTCACACTTCGGCGGTTTAGGTGCGCGCAATACCTATTCAAGGTCGAGGCGCAGACGGTGCGATCCGTACTGGAGCATTCTTTCGCATTCGTAAACGTTCGTTCACGACGCGCACACATACAGGCCGCGCGATGTGCCTTTTGTAGGAAGAAAAATTACTGTTATTATTAGGGATGTAACGATACCGATATATCGGTATCGCCGATAATATACAACCGATATTTGAAGAACGCGAAAAGAATTTGCTGTACGAAAAAAAATCTGCAAATAGTAATTTCAATTACTGACTTATTTTATGTATTGGTCTATTACTTTGTGCAATGACAATTACTATGCTAATTAAATCATTGGTTCTTTTTAATAAATAAATTTGAATTTTGAGTTGACAATCTATATTTTTCTAATATTTTTACTTTACACTTTCAAGGTTGACTCTCTGTTAAATATAGCCAAGTTTTAGGTATAATAAGGACATACAAATATATGAAGTTCATACTTCATTATTTAGCTAAGATATCGGTATCGGTATCGTTATCGCCGATATTTACTACAATATATCGGTATCGTATCGGCAAAACTATGTATCGTTACATCCCTAGTTATTATACTGTGCGAATGGTCGCAAGTTAAATCATACAGGTAAGTATACAAAATGAATATTTATTTCTGTTAGTGCATCAGTCATGAATACTGTTGGAATATGTTATTGGCTACCTAGCATAGCTCGAAAGGGAAGTATCTTGTTAGAGCATTGGTATCAGTTAGGTCCTACTGCTTGTAGGTGCAATTAGCAGCAACACCATACTGGCATTAATACTGTGTAAATTAACATCTGTTTGTGTTCATGCATGCTGCCGCCCTAGCACAATTGACTGTGAGGGCTTGCATTCCGGAATTCCGGAATTCGGAAATTCCGGAATTCCGGCCAATATTTCCGATGTTACAGTTCCGGAATTCATGTACTTTAAATTCCGGAATTGAAACCACTGTAATAGAGACAATTAAGACAGTTATTTTACAAAATTACGACGTTATAAAATAGACGAACGCTAATTATCTTCTTGCCCAGTCTTCGTATCATGTGCGTTATGCCACCGACACAATAAAAGTATTTTTTTAAGTATTGAATATGCCTTAATATTTATGAAAATCCTTGGCACTCCCAATAACATTTCCAGCAACGCCGGCCTGATAAAACCTTAAGACGTTTTTTTCCAAACTTTCCTTACAACTCTCTAAAACTTAAACAAAAATAGGAATGTTTTATGATTTTAGTAGTACAAAATGAAAGGATGTCCTACAACCGGATAAGTGCGAGTCGGACTCGCCCATCGAGGGTTCTGTACAAAACTTTAAATAAAACGATTATATTTTTTTATGATTTAATTAAAAGTGTCGTTTTCAGATTTTTCCCTATAAGTACTTGTAGTATGAGACGATAATACTTAAATAACCCATAAATTTTAATTCCCTTGAGTGTCGTTTGTGGCATGAACGGCCTTATCTTTTTTTTGCATTAACTTAGAAGTTTGTATTTTTCACAGATTTAAGGGACTGTAGAACTGATTATATGGTTTTATTTTCAACTCGACACCTTCACGCGTTCCCGTGATAAAGGGTCTTGACACACAGACGGGCAACAAAGTGATCCTATAAGAGTTCCGTTTTTCCTTTTGAGTTACGTAACCCAAAACGACGAAATAAGGGCTACTCTAATATTACTTGATGTCGAATTACAGGATTTGTGATAGTTAATAATACGGTGATAAATTAATTGCTACTTTCTTGATTTTTTTGAGATTTTTTTTAATAATTATGTCTCAAGTGTTGTACTTGGAATACTATATACGTATTTGTTGATTGTATTCTGAGCGCTGATTCTTATTTAAATGTATTTTAATCCAGTGTCTCATATTGGAAAACTAAACTAATAAATTCCGGAACCAGTTCCGGAATTCCGGAATTGAAGGTAAAAATCGAACCCAATTCCGGAATTGGAAAATCGACCGATTTTGCAAGCCCTAACTGTGATGTCACTTGTCATTCAACAACATTCGTATTTTATTGAGAGGAAAAGGATAAGGTACTGAGATCTGACGCTTATAGAGCATACTTATAAATGTATAATTTGATCAATTTTAAGAAACAACATCTGCGTTACACTCTCACAAATTGATGTGCTTACCATGATGATAGGATATCCAACTTAACACTTCAGAACCAGATAAAAGATTTAACAATACCTACACCAGAAATCAACAGCCCGCTAGGTGGGTTTGTGAGGCTAATAAAGTGTAACGCTTTGTAAGATTAATTAATGTGCAAGACTTTGTGAGACCAATAATGTGCAAGACTTTGTGAGGCCAATAATGTGCAAGACTTTGTGATGCCAATAATGTGCAAGACTTTTTTTTTATACAACTAGGGTGGCAAACAAGCGTACGGCCTGCCTGCCTGATGGTAAGCACTTTGTGAGGCCAATAATGTCCAAGACTTTGTGAGGCCAATAATGCGCAATTTTGATTTGATTCGCAAAATCTGCCTGCATCTGAGCCCTTTCGGACCGTTCTGACCGATTCCCAAAACATCCGGTCCCGTCACAACCTTTTTCTAAATAATCCATTTCCCGATATAAGTGTTTCCCAAAATGTACTTCTCCCAAAACATACGTTTGGCTTGATATCCGTTTCCCAAAAAGACCTAGTCCCGAAATGACCGTTCCCGTCACACTTTTTTCCTAGATAATCCGTTTCCCAAGATGTGCTTCACCCAAAATATATGTTTGTCGTGACATCCTTTTCCCAAAACACCCGTTCCCATCACTACCTTTTCCTAAATAGTCCGTTTCCCGATATATTTTACCCAAATGCCGTCTATACTTATTGATAAAATGAACTTGAATAAAATTCTAAGGTCGAAAGTTGTTATAACGTAGGTATGTGTAGTAATGAGGAACAGATCTTTTGACATATGGATGCAATGAGAAACGGGTCTTTTGGTATACGGACTTTATGAGAAACGGGTCTTTTGGGCATACGGGTATAATGAGAAACAGATTGTTTGGCATATGGATGCAACGAAAAATGGGGCGCTATGATAAACGGGTCTTTTGGCATACGGCCGATTTGGAAAATGTTATCATGGAACGGGTGTATTGGGAAACAGACAGAACAGTCCGTAAGGATCTGAGCATAAGTTATGAGCGCCTACTAAGCGGATTGTTGGTCGTGAATGTGTTAAGAATAGTTCAAAAATGCTATATAAATGTGTGAATAAATGTCAACATTTTCTACTACTATTACTTCTTCTCAATTCTGTTGTGCATTCTCGTCAGACTGGACAGCTGGACATAGCTGTTTGGATGGTATACACAACTGGTCTTCACCTTTTATTTTGTCCCTTTTAAGGTCTCTGTCCACTACACCATATCATACCATGACCGTACTATGAATGTATCAGAGAAGGAATGACAAATGCCGGTCGGTAAAGTAACATGCTAGTAGGCATGCAGCATGGACATAGTACATTTGATTCTTTGATAATACACTTACCTCTGAACTGTGCTTCCCATTCTTTAACGGACTCCATTTCCATGGAATTGAGATCGCTTAGATCATCATACTCCTTGTCTGACGACGTCACTGAGAATGTGGCCAGCCCTCGTGATGCATCTTTCCCTCCAAATGTAGCATACGGGCCACCTGGAAGAAAAATCTTTGTTTTACAATGGAAATAAGGAATTTCCTGTAATTTAATAAAGGATTTGTAACATTGTCTGACTGGATTATCAGTTAATTATAAGTGTAATAGTCATCACTTTATGTGGATTCTTTAATAGAGACAACCTCTTTACTGATAGTGATCATGTTCTAAATTCATAGACATAACTGAACTAATTGTTATTAAACAAACCACAGAAGGTCACTATAACAAGGTCTCCTGATAAAGGCGCCATTAAATAAATGCAGCGGCGAGTGCGTCGCGCGCCGAATGCAAATCCACGATCAATCGCCTCATTCGATGCGTTCTATTAATAAAACAATGCGCCCTAAGGTGCCTAATACCGGTAATGTTTGAATATCCAAAACCAAAAACCGTGCATCGTTAATACTAAAAATACCGATATTGGAAGTAGTAGGACTCACCGGGCCCGTAGAACCGGCGTCCCCGCGTCACGTCGAAGATCCACCCGTTCACAGCCACCAGCACCCGACCGTCCGGCTGCGTCCCATCGAACTGCCGAAGCTCGGCCACCGTCATATCCTTACGAATTTTAGGCAACTCGGGCGTCGCAGCCTCAACTGACACTTTAGAAAATCTACTCCTTAATAACTTATATATCATAACAACAATAAATACACAGTTCACAGTCAATAGCAAATTAACGGGGCTGTAAATTATATCGGTCAAAATACTGGATCCCGCTTCTTGAATTTCCGCCTCCGCGGGCTTCGACTCTGATGCTGATGCCATTTTTATTCAGTTAAAAAGCCTGCCAATAACTTATAACGCACTGGGTTTTTATATTATTTTTGTAAATTTTATAAAACCGACCGCCAAACGGTAAGAAATAAATTCAGAAAATCATCAAGACACTGACGTCAGCGTGTTACTTCAGCGCAGCACCTGAAAGTTGCAAGGTAACAAAACTTTGAAAAGTTAGATAAGAAATAAAATTAATATTAAAGGCCGAAAATGTATACAGTTTATCAACCACTTATTTTATTCGGAGACAGAATAATTGTGCGATTATTTATTTTGTACGAAATGTGACATCTGATTGGCTTTCAAGGAAAAAATTAAAACGTTTATAACTAAGCCTCAAATACAGTTAGTTAAAAAAATTACATTGACACTGACAGTGACAGTAACCAAACAAATAACAAATCCCTTATTGCTTATTGTCATTCATTTTACCATGTCGAATTGTGTTGTGTTAGTCTATTTTCTTTCTCGTTTACACGCAGCGCAGAGATTTGTGTTAGAATGAAATAAAAAATAGGTTTTGTCATACTTTACCGTAGCGAATCGTTCACCGGTTGACCATTATTCTGTGTTGTTTCAGTTTGATTGGATTGGTGTTCTTATCACTGTATTTCAATAGTTGACAATCTAATTTAACCGCAGCATTTGAAATTCTAACAGTCTCACACAGTACAATGTGCTGATACGGCACCTCTTTTTTTGTGTCCATGAAAAGAACAAAACTAAAGATGAAAGAAGATCGGTCGGATCTATGTTCACGCTACATAAGAATATTCATAGTGGTTTCTTGCTACTGGTAAGTTTCTAAAAGGGGACACTGTACTGTATCCAAATACTATGGTTGAGTCACCTTTTGGATTCCTTTATATTCTTATGTTTCCTATAACATTCAAATGCAAATCCTTAACAACATTACAGTAATCTTTTAAAAAACAAATGTCATATCAGGGGTATTGAAAAAGCCATAGATCCCTATAAAACTAGCTTTTCTTGAGAATAGCAAGAGCACCCATAAAAAAAATAAAGATTCAGTTGTATTTTTCCAGGGTAGTCTCAATAGTGACAGTATTTGTGAACAAAGCCCTTCTAAGTGGTCAGGCGGTGCCGCTAGAAGCTCCGCTGTTCATCACATGGTTCCAGTGCATCATATCGTTCACAATATGCTCCAGTTTGAGTGCAACAGGTGGCATTTCAGGAGTATTTACATTCCCTAACGGATCACCATGGAATTTGGATGTAGTCAGAAAGGTATTAGTATTAAGATCGGGATTTTAACAATAATATTACCTTGATAAATGTGATTTCCATGAAATTTGGTATACAGGTTAATTATGACCCTAGTTAAAATTTAGGATAATATCTACCTGACTATGGTGAAGCAAAAAAGAGACATTTGACTTATAGTAATTATCCTCTAGTTTAAAAATACTACACCTCTCTTATAATGTGCTTGGATATATTTCACTTTGTCTCAGGGCTCAGGACTGGTATTTTGCAATAACCCCGAAGTAGCCGAATATTTAGAATAATTTTATGCTTTTTATGTAGGGATCCATAAGAGGAAATAGGAGGGCAGTTTTTCAATACAAACATAGTCCCCTGTTTCCTCCCTGGATAATGCCAGTAGAGCAATCATTTTTTGTCCAAAAATCTATGGCTACTATTGATACGTTCCTATGTTTTTCTTTTTACGATAAGTTGATTCTCAAAAGAGATATTAACCTTCAAAAACCTAAAAAAACGAACAGATTTTCCGCTGTGTTCACACATCCAGAAAACAAATTTGACTAGGTTATTAAAAAAAAGGAAAACATAGGAACACGGCCAAAGCCTTTCTTTAATGTTTAATGAAAAAATTAGTTAAATAGGTTAAGTTTTGGGGAAGAAATCAGGGGACTACGAAACGTTGTTGTCATGAAATTTTAAAAGGTATTTTCGGTCCAAGCTGCAGTTGTCTCTATCGCGCTCTGCGGGTGAGAGGCGGGCAGTGCGGGATAGCGACACATTTTACAAATACCTAATTTTCAATTCTCTCGACCTTACTGTTTCCTCATAATGTATTTAAGTAATGACTGTGTATTACTAGATTGTCTGATTAAAAAAATAAATAATAAAGCAAAGAATGAAAAGACCGAAAAAAATACAGGTATTTTTATATGGAGAAAATACTGTTTCCAACCCCTGCTTTGTCTCTACCAGTTTTTACTCTTAAATTGCAAATCCTTTAACAGAATACTTAACATCAATTATTATATTTAAAGTATCAGTAAGTACATATTTTTAGGTAAATTGGAACCTTATTCCGCAGAATATTATTGTATGATTGAATGTTTACACAAATGGCTAATAAATTGCGGTTGTCAAAGAGCTCATTAATGTGAGTAATATCGGTTAAATTCGGTTGATACCATCATTTACCGCAGTTCCTGATAAGAAACCAAGGCCAACCACTTGTTCAGTAACAACACATTAACAATACATTTCAAGCACTAGTGCTATTCACTGGTGCTTGAAATGTATAGTTATTGGTAAAAGACTTATTAACTAAAGCATTTGTTTCATGTAGTAGTGTATGGAATCTATATGGACTTATGTGCTCTTTCAAAAATGGAACATCAAAATGTGTAACGGACAGGTTACTGCTACTCGTACATGCAACACATGCTTTAGTTAAGTTTTTCATCTATACTACTTACCACTATAGTTTCTCACCTTTATTTGAATAATTACTAAAAATAATCTAAAAATTCAGGGTCAATAGAAAAGACACATCTACATTCCATGTCACATCTTAAGTACTCATTAATAGCAGACTTGATCTTTCATTACAACAAATAACAATTTATTTTATTATTTTCAACTACCGGTTAACCTTATTTATTTATCTACTTAATCTGCTTACAGGAGCATAATCCTACTTTATTATTATCTTCCATCATATGCTTCATAATGTTCACCATCAGGCACGACCAAAGACAGACAAGTAGTCAAACTTTGGACGTTTAGGAGCGCGTGATACATATTTAAGGTTGAGGCGCAGACAGTGCGGTTCGTAGTGGGGCATTCTTACGCATTCGTAAAGCTTTGCTCGTAGTATAGGTACCTTACCCAGTTTGAAGCGAGCTCTTCTACTTGAGACTACAATACCATTGAGTGGTTAACCACAAATTATGATAATGAGCTTGTAGTAAAAGAAGATAATAAACGCCTTGGAAGGTTAATATAATTTTTCTACTTTATTTTTTTGGACAATAAACTACAAAATACACTAACAGAATAATGGCGATCATAACATTTGTTGCATTTCATTTCCATTTCAAACCTACTCGACAAGAAATAAAGTTGAAAATTCGATATACATACAGTGTACTTCTAACCTTTTTTTTTGTAAGTATTTGGTTGGCGGTTCGAGAACAAAAGTAGATAATAGCATTGTATAGATACAATGCTATTGTAAGTAGGTACAAGTAAGTGGATGAGCTCTCTTCAAACTGGGTAAGGTATACGTTCGGTCACGGCGCGCGCACATACAAGCTGCGTGATGTAGGAAGAAAAAATACTGCTCTTATACTGTGTCAGAAGGAAGCTAAACGTAAGAAAAGGCAATTCCACGAGAGAGCAACACAAGTTACCAATTTTTCGCGTGTTTTTGTATTGATGGTGCAAATTCAGGTGTCAATATACCAGTGGCGTGGCGTAAAAGAAATCCTAGGGCAAGCCGTGCAGATTTGGCGTACACTTTCCTTAAGAGCTGTAGAATTAAGTGGTCAAATGCCTGATATTAGGCAAGCTGGTAGGAATCGAGTTCTTTGGACTCCACGCTACTGCAATATACCAATTTAGGGATTAAAGTAATACTTATGTTTACGCCATAAATAAATAAACACGCGATGAAATAGTAACTTGTGCTACATTTACTGTACTGTATGAGTACTGTATTGAGGAGCGGTGTCTCTTAACACAAGCATATTTATTGCTTAAAAAAAGAGGCATCAACTTAGATTTTATGTAATGTTTTAAGAAAAAGGATAAATAATTTTAATTTAATTTTCATGGAATTACTCTAAAGAATATTTTGTCCTGATTTCCAGGTAATCCCGCTATCAATAATGTTCACGCTCATGATAGCGACCAACAACCTCTGCCTGAAGTACGTGGAGGTGTCATTCTACTATATCGGGCGGTCGCTGACGACGGTGTTCAACGTGGTGCTCACGTGGGCGCTGCTCGGGCAGGCCACGTCGGCGCGCTGCGTCATGTGCTGCGGCTTCATCATCCTCGGGTTCTACCTGGGGGTTGATCAGGAGAACCTGTTAGGTAGGTTCGGTAGATTTACAAAATAAAGTCGTGACAGTAATTTTACAGGTCTTAGAGTATGCAGATTGGAGTTTTAGACGGTGAACATATCTGTCTAAAATCTTCTACCATCATGGATGTAATTTTCTAGGTTTTAGAGTGTGCAGATTTTGGCTACAGCATCCATATTGGAATGTTAGATGGCGAACATCCCGTCTTAATTTTCCATCGTCATTTCGTTTTCTAAGCTTTGATGCGGATTTAGTTTGCGTCGTTTTCCTTTATCAACCTTGATTCGTCTACTGCTGAACATAGGTCAGTTTACCGCACGCTGCGCGTACGGAAAATGCCGCTTTCTGGCCAAGTGTAGATAAAAAATTATGTACACAATATGGCTCGCTTGCAGCTCGGGCTGCAAACATCTGCGATCTCGGCCTTTCTTTGTAATACCACCCTAGTTGTGTAATGTACTAAAATAGACCATCTTGTCATGGTTTCCTTTCCTCATACCGATGGCGATTTTTCTCGCCATCGGTATGAGGAAAGAAATCCATCTATAGAATGAAATTATATCCTTCCAGGGTCATTTTCCCTAACGGGCACGATATACGGGGTCGTCGGCTCGCTGATGCTGTCTCTATACTCAATATACACCAAGAAGGTCCTCCCACACGTTAACCAGGAAGTATGGCTGCTCTCGTACTACAACAACGCCTACTCTATAATTCTGTTCCTGCCTCTGATGGTCCTGAATGGGGAGGTGGACGCGTTGTGGAACTATACCAACTTTGGCAGCACTTATTTTTGGGTGCAGATGGTCATTGGTGGCGTGTGCGGTTTCGCTATCGGATATGTGACGTCTCTACAAATAAAGGTAGGATTTTGAATCATAGTATTTTTGTAATAAAGTAAATATAACACACAAATATTGTTTATAATCCTCGACTTTATAGTCATAAACATTTTACTGTTAGGTATATATTATAGTATAAACACGTATGGTTGAGAGCACTTTTTTTGTTACTGACTGTACATAGGTTCTGTATATGTATTGGAAAATGATTTTAGGTTGACTTTTTACATAAATTCAATCAGAACTGAACCGTAAATCAAGTCGATAAGGTTGAATTTTCAATTCGACATAATTATATGTCGAAAAACTCCTCTGACCGGTGACCGTCAAGATGGCGTACACCGTAAAGATATCCAGAATCTGATTATCTCTGATCGCATAACACACCAGGAGTTCTCAAATCCTAAAATACTCGCCGCGACCCCCCAAATGCCGTGACAAATAAGGAGCTTCTGCTTCATCCTCACTCTTGTGACACTCCGTTTTTTTGAAAATGCAATTTTTTTTCTTGGAGCTTTGAATGCATTTTGATCACGTTGCCAGATTTGACCGGTCAGTTTACCTTGGAGCAAGAGCAGTATTTTTGAGGAATAAAATAGCTCCCGTTTCTGTGTCCGTGTGCCGTGGACTGCAAATTTTTGAGAACCCCCTGGGCTAAAGCCGAATCAGTTGTTTCTATAAATCAGTAAACAAATGTAAAACACTTAAAAAAATATGGTTTTCAATAATTCCAGGTGACATCACCCCTAACACACAACATATCAGGCACGGCCAAGGCGTGCGCGCAAACTGTCATGGCGACGCAATGGTACAACGAAACAAAGAACACTCTCTGGTGGTCTTCCAACATCATAGTCCTCGCCAGCAGCGCCCTCTACGCCCGCTTCAAGCAACTAGAGATGGAGGAACATTCCAAAAAACTGACGCCCGTGGAAGAAAAAAAGAGTCTAGTGTGATCGAAAAGACTGACGTATGACATGTTCAAAATAATTTTATTGCATAATCAGTATAATACAACAAAGTCTCATTAAATTTAATGGTGCCTTATGATCACTGATCGGCGACTCGTAGCATTTTATGTCACTTTAATGTCTTAAAACTTAATGTAATGACTAATACGGATAAGTCTGTGTTGTTAGAAATAAAACTGCATAGATTTTTGTAGTAAATTACACAACTAGGGTGGTAATACAAATAAAGGCCGAGATCGCAGATGTTTGTTTGGATGGATAAGTCTGTGTTGTTGGAAATAAAACTACATAGATTTTTATAGTACATAAATAATAATAATTTTATGTCTACACTAGGCCAGAAAGCGGCAAAAGCCACTTTATGGCCAGGTGTGGCATAAAATTTAATCATATCCATGTTAAACTTTCGTCGAAAAATTGCTACCGGTCGCCGATCACTAATTATGATACGAGATATGTTGGTCATTGCAGTGGAGGCTGTGTTTTTGTGTGTGAGACTGTAATGACCAATGCCCACGAGTGTCATACAACGTTTTTCAACACACTTGCGAAAAAAAAAATAATACCTACTTATAATTTAAAACTTATATTTTTGTATTTATTTTGTGGGCTTAACAACACCTCTAGGCATGGTGTAGTGTGGGGCTCGCGCCATGTACGCGACCTCGGCGCTGAGCACCACGGGAATAACATCCACCGGCTGAGCCCCACGGAATGCTCTCATTGATCAATTTGCGGTAATTAGAACACTAGTGCGGTAATGTAAAGTAGAAAGCACTCGTGTGTAATAAGCTGCGTCTCGCGCGTAAGAACCATGAAATAAGAGCCACTTTATGAGCAAGTGTGTTGAAAAATACCTGACACCACTTTATACTGCAGTAATAAGGTCGTGTCAGATATTTATGCGTACCCCGTCATATTTTTAGCCAGTGACTGTAAAATGAGTTTACTAATGGCATATTAGCGCTAATGAACGTTTGTGTAACTGGGTGATACATCCAGTTGTGGTAATATATAAGTGCAATTTGATTTAGATAAATTATTATTTTTTAATACAATATAATATAGAATGTACCATATGAGGTATTCTATTTTTAATAGTGTTGTTATGTTGTTTTGACATGTGGGCCAATATTCAGCGTTTTTACGGCGTTTTATTTTCGTCATTCTTGTCTCAGTAAATATTGTTCAAATAAACGATGCCTAGAGTTAACTTTTTATGAAACCGAAAAACAATCCCGAGTTTAAGTCTAGTTTTATCAAAATTGTCACGATTTGTCCTTTCGTTATAGTAAATAATCGTCGGACAATAATGATTGTCAAACCGCGCGGTCAAAACGCTTGGAGAATCGCCCATGTATCCTTTTTATACAACTGCCCAAAAAAGATGTGTAATGGTCGACTATGAATATCTGTTGTCTGCGTTAAGGAGAGAGCGAGAGAGACAGCACGATCCGAACATTTTCACGAGAGTTGCGGCCACGCACACAACAACACTGTCATGTAATGACAGCGAGGTTTTGAAATTACTGTTCTTTTTTCGTATCGATACCAAGTTCAACAGTGAATTGCAAGATAGACCAAAAAGTTTCGTTAAACTATAGCCTTGTGTTTATTTACTCACGCGTTCATTTCATTCATTCACTTTTTTTGCAATGAGTACTTCATGTCGCTGTGTGTGTAATCTTTCACCTCAACTCTCGTGAAATTACCTTATACTGAAGTGAGCAATTGGTAGTTATTTATTAACCTTATTGTGTATCCACAGATTGTCGAAGTAATTTCGAAAAATACTTCCTAATACGTCTATATTTCCGTTTAAAAACGACATTATGTGCTTCAGACGGGTCTGTGGTGTGATCATATAGTTCCAAACCGTAGATTTTGTTCCAGTCTTTTGTAAAAACAGTGTTATTAAACGATACCCATTCAGTGTATCTATATTCATTTGTTCTTATACTGTAACCCATTATTTTAATGTCCTTCAATCTCGGTTTATCAGAGTTTTTTGTTGGATATACGCCTGGTCTGGGATATTGACTTATGGCAAAATTTTCTTCAGTAACATCATTTTCTGAACCGTCCATTAAGTTGACTAAACTTTTTCCTTCGAAGCATAGTGTTTGTCGATCATTTTTTTCACATGTAGGGATGTCGCCTAATCCAGTGATCTCGGCTAGGGTTGGGAAAATATCGACAAGTTCCACTGGTGCCGTTATAGTCTTCGGATTCGTTCCTGGTATTTGGAAAATTAAGGGTACTTTCAATGCCATGTCGAAATTGCTGTATTTTGCCCATAGCCCGTTTTCGCCTAGCGACCAGCCTGAAAATAATATAGCAAATTCAAACACCTTTTCATCCAATATAGTACTGAAGTGATAGGTTATAATGCTCTGTCGCGCTACAAGAGGGTGTACTAGGCCGACACAAGCCTATAGAAAAATGTCAAGTTACTACCAAGGACCATTAAAACATGAGGACTGTCATTCGCCATACAAAAAGCCGTTGCCGAATTCCCGATATTTACAACGCCATCTATGTATAAGCTCGGTATAAGAATTATATTATTTACAATTATTCAACTTTGCAAACGTGACACAGTATTTAAATGTTAGAATTTATTTATTATTAGCTGTTTACGAACTAATTGTTACTTTGTTCAATTATAACATCGTTAAATGTTTAGTTTTTTAGCGCCATCTAGTTTTTGCCTGGATATCCCCTTGCGGTCGGGATATGATCCAAAGTATGGAGAATGACAGTCCTCTTGTTTTAATGGTCCTTGTTACTACTAACTGAAAACGAAATCAACCTGTTTGTTCCAAAGCCATTGATAAAATATGACGTTTTCAAGCACTTAACGTAACAAACTTTTCCGGCGTTTAATTCGATATTTTCATAGCCGAAGCTATTGTTAAGACCTTATGGACAACTTAGTACAACAAAGGTATAGATGTACCAACCATGATCACTAGTTACAACCACTACAGTATTCTTTATATCAACATGTTTCATCAGCAACCCAACCAAGTCGTCCACATACACTGCAGCAGCTATGTAACTCTGTATTATCTTCATAGTCCACGCGTGCGGCATGGTGCCGAAAGGGAAGGATATATTGAGGCGGGATATGTCGTCTCTTTCTCGGACGTCCGTCCATGGATGCCAGGCGACGGACGGCAGGTGTGTTGGTATGTCTGGGTGTTTGGGCGGGCGTAGTTTGTGAAGCGGTACGCGATCTGAAAAGTCTTCGCATTAGCACAGAATAAGCAGTACACTCACAGACTTTAATTCTGTGGCTCTAGTGAAAAGGGGTTCAAGTCGCATTTAACCTAGGAGCAAAAGGGCGTAAGTCACACAAAACAATTGTGACCTTTTGGTCCTGGTACAAATGTGACTTGTACCCCTTTTCACTAGACCCACGGAATTGTTGAGCCATTTAGGGTTCACCTTACAATAGTCATGTCATAGATTGTGTATTGCACGACAAAATTAGACTGAAACCTAAATGGCTTAACAATTAAAGTTCCTGACCGTACGTACGTAGAAGTCTCTCTAAAGGTGGATTTAGACCAAACGAATTCTAACACATTCTAACCCCACTCTACCAAATTCTTTGTGTCCACACAAAGAATTTGGTAGAGTGGGGTTAGAATGTGTTAGAATTCGTTTGGTCTAAATCCACCTTAACAAAAATGACGTTCGGGTCTGACCGTCGGACGGAACGCACCGGACCCAACCGTCTCTTTCTGTCGTATGACGCGTGCTCTTTCTGGTCGTTGACTAAGCCCCTCCGCGGGGGCATAATCGCGTACTAGTGGCAGCGCAGCGAAATATCGGAGTGAGCCACTCCTCAACTCCTGGCATTACTCGCGTTTTATCATAGGGTCGCGTTTATCGACTCTCGCAGTTATGTTAGAAAGAGGGCTTTATCCGTGATGGTATAAAGTTATAAGTGGTTATAAACAACCATTATAGGCCATTAGACAAGTACTTATCTGAACAGGGCTTGCATTAATGCAAGTGCTAAAAGCACAACAGCGCGAGTAAACGCAAAAGAAATAGAAAGCAATTTGAATTTTTTCGCGGATGTATATAGGTTTCCTCACGATGTTTTCCTTCACCGAAAAGCTAATGATAAATATCAAATATAAATATGAATAATATAATACTTACTTAAATATTCCTCAGGAAATTTTAAGGGTATATGCGGTTTATGAAACCCAACAGCCAGAAAGAACGGGCGACTTTTATTTTTTCTCTCCTGAATAATATTAATGGCATGATTCAGAGACTGCAAGTCAGGCAGCGAATGATCAGGTTGGCTTTTAACATCAACTGGACAAATGAGATTTTTATGAAGCTGCTTAGTGGTTTCATCTATGCATACTGCAGCGTCTTTATATTTTTCAGTTGGTGGATGATAAGGTAGCTCCGACCAGCTAAAGGGAAAGTCATCTGTGAAGTTAGAACTCTTTCCCGGATGGAATATTTTGCCCACGGAGTACGTATCGTAGCCATTTTGTTTGAATAGTTGAGGAAGCGTCGTAAAATTGCCGACAGTGTCACGCCAGTATGAGTAAAAATCGTAGAGATGCAGGGAATCGGGTCGACGACCTGTTAATATGGAGTTTCTACTCGGAGCGCAGAGAGCTTGCTGTAATGTAATTTAAAGCTGATTTGATAAGTATATAACTGTACTATTCAAAAAAGGAAGTAGGTCATGCTCACCTGCGCAAAAGCATTTTCAAAGTTTACACCGTTTACCGCTATTTTTTGAATATTAGGCAATTTGACTGTTTTGCCCGGCAGAGGTCGCAAATCGTCTACTATAATAATCAACACATTGTCTTTTAATTTGTTTCTGCTTGAATCATCTTGAGGTTCAGCGAGTATGTTAGTTAAATTTATCAATAACACATTTATAACAATAAATATTAAGGACATAGCTTATGGCTTTGTAAATTCACAGGCAAAAAATCTAAATAACAACACAAAATCTGACACTAAACATCAAAACTGTTTACAGCTAAATTAAATAAGTTGATTTATTCAACAGAAAACTTTATCTCGTTACCAATAAAGTTTAAATTGAAGTACATTCATTTTCAAGGTAAAGGATGGAAATAGCAATTACTGATTTATAGTCTAATGTTTCGCTAGCAAAACATTATGTAAAACAAGTGGTGAAAATAGTACTTGGATATTCAATTAACTGATAAACTAATATAAAAGCTATTTATTCTTTTTAGAACAATGATATTTTATAAGAAGATACGTTATACGCATACTCGCCAGCTGAGAAATATGCTTCCAAGAAAGCAGCAGCACACATTGGTACCTCACTGTACGGTGTACATACTCACACATATTAACAGATTGCATAAAAGAGATGGCATAGTTACAATAATGCAAAAAAAAGAGACAGCTAGCTTTTTGTTACTTGCGCGATTAATTTTTAAACGTAACCGAGTGAACCCATCGGCTAGATTCGGATTTACTCGGAGCCTGCTCGGCTATCCTTGTCACTCTCATTGTCAAAGACGTAAGTTTGTCTCTTTCATTCAAATGACCTCTATGGTAGTAAGATGGCGTCGTATTTGAAAAATAAAATAATAAAAATGATAAAATTAAATTATTTCAGCGTACTTACAGGTGATATGTGATCCCTTGCGCTTTGTTGCACTTTTTGCTATGATTGGTGCACTTTCTGATCACACACGACGGCATTTTTTTTGTGAATCTTGTAAATATTCACCCTTGACATCGTCGTGCGTTTCGTTGACCGACCCGCGAGTGACTACCCACTACAAAAAGGGCACCAATACAATTATCGTGGTTTCAGTGCTTCACTTTTGGAGTGCTTGTAACCTATCTACTTATAAAATATCATTGTTTTAGAATTCATCATTTACGTCCTTTATTTACAATCTGTGTTTAAGTTTTTAAACATATTTTACTTACGGCAACATTTTTAAACTGACAACAGGATGGCATAATATATTTTAGCGTTGCTAGAAAGAGACTAACTATGCTGCGCCTCTGGCGAATCGAAACGAGAACTCACACTTTCCCAATTCTTCTGTTCCATTCTCACTATTCTCAGTCAGCTAGTCAATCACGCACACTACGAAACGAATCAAGCTCGGGGTATTGTCATTCACATCTGTTTTCATAAATTGTTGTTATAGTTTGTGTATAAACGTAATTTATTCTCAATTTATTTATTGATGACTGTTAGAATTAATTTAAAACTGTTGTTTGAGTGACTGTGTAATCAAGTTATGTTTGTTTGGGTCTTTATTTATTTTTTTAACGTGTGACGTCATTGTTTTCAACTGCCAGTATAAACGACGCAATAACTTATTATTTCGAAAATGGATTTAAAATGAGGATTGTTTTCGTAAAGAAGGTGAGTTTTAGATAAGGCGTAGGTGTATTTGTGTCAGCTATCGCTGGGTGGGGTTTGAGTGAGGCGTAGGGTCACAAAAGGGTGGTGCAATCGCATTGATTTCCTTTGTCCTCGACGGACGGTATCAGTGCTATGCTATATAGTACTGTACTAGTTATATTTGTAACTGGCAGCTGATCGGAGCAACAGACTTATTCCTTGCTTTGGATGAAATAAATATTCAATTGTTTTGTGTTTATAAAATTATGTAATCTGCACAGAATGAATCACGCAAGGTGAACTTTGTTTTCGTGTTCGATTGTTTTGTTGTTCTCCAGTTACTTTTGCGTGTTTTTTTGTTCGTTAAAATGTATTTGTGTCAAACAGTCAGCAACATTAGGTTTTTACAGGCTCTTAAACATTATCAAGGTAACAATGTTTTTTCTTTTTATCTTTTATCATGCTTAAAATTACAAATTGTAATATAACTGCTTAAACTTGGGCTCATGATCTCCCTGAGGCTACTATCTCTCTGTGTGCCCTTCAAAGTGAGCAGGTAATCCCTTATCTACTATAGTTCAAGCACCAAGGCCATTAACCTTTTTTATTTACCTATCTTATCATTCACCTCATATAATACAAACAATGTTATTTCATAAATCCTTGGTAACAAATAATTAAGATCAATATCAATTGATTTTTACTTCATATATCCTTGTCCTTGATTCTTTTTCTTATGCAAGAAGTAATTCTTTAGTATAGACTTCTAGAATGAATAAACCATAAAAAAGCTACAGCTCATCTATTGAACCCACAAAATATGCCCTTTTGGAGAGGCAAAATTTGCTACTAAAAGATGCATGGCAAAATTGCTAAGTGAGCCACTCCTGATCAGGGTGAATGTAGCATTTTTCCACCTGCTGTGTGGGAAGAAAACCCTACTTTCTGGCTAGTGGAATATATAAAATTATATACACAACTACACACCACACCCCAGATCATATTTTTATGGCCCCCATCTACAGTATGGATCCAAACCATACAAACACCTGTAATCTGGGACATACTTTATTTTACCGCCCTTGGATGGTGGATATACTATTGTAATATGAAATAGGGAAGTATTATTGCATAGATCAAGAGGCATTGTCCCTAGCATATTAGGACAGGCATTGTTTGAATCATTAGTCAAATCATTATCCTTGAGGTCCGTGATAATGTCTGATTAGCTATGAAATTGTTAATTGATTATAAGACATTGTTTTATTCTGATATTTGCAATATCTGAGATTATGAATCCATGTTCTGGTAAATTAGTTTTAATTAAAGATAGTCTCTACAACACTTGAAGAAACCCACTTTTCAAGCTTTTCTGAAAAATTGTACAATGCTTCAAAATGGTGTATGTCATAAAAAAAGTGTAACGGTCAGGCGACTTTGCTTTTCCTGTGCCACTTGTCACCTGTGTTACAATTATTCCTAGTATTCCCACCTTAGAAAAAAAATTATCATAGTCTGACTGAAGACTAATAGCAAATCCACCATTGACACAAAAAAATAGATTCTATCATTTTCGTAGACATATATAGCAGAGATAAGAAAAAAAACTAAAAGATTTCTTATAATATTAACTCTGGTCTTGAAGACAAGATTTAATAGGTTTTCTGGAAGAGATCGCTTATTAGCGATAAGACCGCCTGTTGTTTACCATTTAATTTGCTGTTTTAGATTTAAGTTTTTATAATATTTTGTTTTGGTGCACAATAAAAAAGATTGATTTGATTGGGCTAGACGACAAAAAAAAAAACCGCTTAGTCCATCTGCTAGATTATTAAAAAATATTGTACGCGTATTTTTTCTTTGGTTTGATAAACAAAAAATGACGAAGATAGAGGGCTTAGAGGTTTCGAGTGACGTCACTCCTCGGTACAATTTTCACCTAGGAGTGCCGCCACAAGCCCCCACTCCAGAAGTTTGATGATCTATAACTTTGTCGATTTTTAATATTTTGATAAACCAAAAAATACGTGTCCCATATTTTTCCATAATCTAACTGACGGACTAAATAGAATCCCACCAAAAACATTCTGTAAAAAACTAGCCAAGTCTCGATGGAGCTGCTTGTTTATCTCTAAAAAGTAATGAAATCTAGACAAAGTCGTGCCAAGTCTATATATTTTTAACCCAGTCGTCATCCCCATTGTATCAGGCGTCAACTGCACGCAATGTCGGCGGAGTCTCCGCGGCACGCGCGGGCGGGCGGGCCGCTCACGGTGCCCGCGCAGCCCCCCAGCGACCGCGGCCTCATCGACGCAGTCTCGGGGTTCATCAACGACGTCACGCTGTCTTCCTCCTCCACGTTGGACCCTAAGGACGTCATACAGTGGGCACGGTGAGTGGGCGCCCCGTGGGTCGGGCTCGGGTTCATAAACGAGGTCTTGCTATCTTCATCTTCTTCTTAGGGAAGTACGTCGTACAATGGGGGCAGTGAGTCTTAAGTAGTTCATGGGGAAATTAAGGTAACGGCACCAAGTACCCAGTGCCACTGTAGTACTCAGTAATGGACAGCAATGATAAGATAACTGATGCAAAAATTCAATGGCTTATAGCCGACCATTCATGGATTTTACCAGTTATGACCATCAGTTATCTGAACATAGTGTTGATAGTTTAAAAATGTAGTGTCCAATACTTAAAATGTGGTTTTACAGGGAAAAAATGACTATAATTGGTTCTTGTTCATTACTGGTGCTGTCACCTTACTATGACTATTGTATCACTTTGCTCATTCACTTCGTATGCAAATCTATTTCATTTTTATTACAACATTAGTTCTGTACCTAACCTAAACATAACATAAGTAAGGTATAAGTTACTTGCCATGTTGGTTATAGTGGTATGGTATTGTTATATTTCTAGATATACACTGTGAAATTTTAGTGGTTGTTTTCCGTTTAAGGGCACGTTCAGTATCGTGTTCTGTTTAGGAAAAAGAAGAAAAAAATAATTCTGACGTAAAAAAAAATTGTCTTTTGTATGGAGGGTCGGCTAATTTAACCGACCTGCTCCATAGAAAATATTTTTTTTTCGCGTTAAAAAAAAATTTCTTCCACTTTTTCCTAATCAGAACACGATACTGAACATGCCCTTAAACGGAAAACAACCACTAAAATTTCACCTTGTACATGTTTGTGAAATGCACTTCCATACAGATCACGGCATAAGTGCACTTTCAGACCAGGAAGATGTTTTTAAATGTAGGTAAATCTTGAGTATTAGTTGAGTAAACATGAAGCTTTTTTTTAGTTGTTTTGACTTACAATGTTATCTCTGATTCTTTGTCACGTCACTGCATTCCAGTACCTCTAGCACAACTGTGACACGCGACTCTTTGTCGCGCGATAAATGCTACCTATCTCTTTCCACTCAATATCGTGTGACAGTGACAGGTGATGATCTGTCGCGCGAGAAACGAAGTCGCGGCCAGTTATGCTAGACGTACAGATGTTATTGTGAATCACAAGGCATATTTTAAACAAAGATTCATTATCGCATTTATCGCCAAGCTTTTACATTCGCTATATAAATTTATACGAAAAAGAAATATAAAATGTATCTACATAAGTAGGTCGTAGGTAAAAAGCGAGGTTATTATATTGGACCTTGTACATATTTTTGAGACATCATCAAGTGTATAAAATTTGTGTTAATGCAAGAACGAGAGGATCGGAAAGTTTTGTTTAAAATGACTTTTAGAAGAGCAAAAACTGAATATTGTTGAACAAAGATATCGAGGGCTTCATGCTAGGGAACCTATTGGATCGCATAAATTTAAAAGGCATAATGCATCATTTGGCATAATTCATCATTCGGCATAATGCACTTTTTTCTTAAACGGTAGAATTTTCAGGACTCTTTAAGGCCTCATCCTGTAAAATAGGTTAGGTTAGGTTTGTGTTATAATAATCCTGAAAGGTTTACGGGATCAGAAAAAAAAAGCATTATGCCAAATGATGAATTATGCGAAATGATGCATTATGCCTTTTAAATTTATGCGATCCAATAGTAAACCTTCATGCTAAAGGGGCGTATAAGCAAGAACCCTACTTACATACATACGCCCCTTTGGCCTGAAACCCTCGATGTGTTAGGAGAAACTTTTTAGTTGTCACTGAAACGCTGGCACATGGCTCTATGTGCCAAACTTTTAATTCTTGTATTTACACTTCCAAATATAATAACTTATTGCTCGAAATTATATATACAATAGTTAATTATCGCAACGAAAAGCATGATTGCTTTTTTGCCAAAAAAGCCTTCCGAAAAGCCTCAGATCGCATATTTATCGGCCTTGCCTTCGGCTCGGGCGTCAAATACCTGCGATCTGAGACATTCTTGGTTTTGCCCAAGGTAAGTAATATACTATTCATCCTAGGTTCGAAACAGCAGACATAAACGAACCGACCCCCGAAGGCGACAGCGACGCTGACATCTCCCCCCTCCTGCTGATCCTGGGCTACGGCTCCGGCGTCCAGGTCTGGCTGATCCCGCCCAGCGGGGAGGCCCAGGAGGTCTTGTCGTGGCGTCAAGGCACAGGTTAATAATTGATACATTAATATTAGCCGTATCTCTCCAGTGTATTATATTTTTATTACGCGGCGATGTTTGGTGCGGGCTCTGCTACGCGGAGCTTCTACAGTAAAACTCGCTTAAGCCGATTTTTAAGGTACCCAGTCAAAAACGCGTTATAAGCGGGAAATCGTATTAAACGTGATCGTATTTACGCTCGGGCAGCAAACATCTGCAATCTCGGGCATTCTTTGTATTACCACCCTAGTTGTGTAATGTACTATTATTTATTAATCAGCCATATCTCTCCAGTATAATATATTTGTGCAAAGAGCTACCTAAGTAATCCTAGTATCTGCACCGAGGATTTTCCTTCATTATTCTACTAACTCGTAGTAGCTGGTTTTATGAATGAAAGTCGGCATCTTTAATCGGCTTTTGTCCGGTAGTACGATTACTTCTTCATCGTTCCTTACTGGGGATCGCGACCACACATTGTTAATCTCCAAAGGGCGGTCATAGGCCGTATGAACCGCGTTCTGCATGCTGCCAACCAACTTCTTAATGGACTCAGACCATCTTGCTGGTGCCCTTCCCTGAGCGCGCCTCCCATTTAATACGATTACATCGAGTAGTTAAACAGCTGGTCGACAACTATACTAGAGTTTGTGCGGAAAGAGAATAGGATTTAGATTTGGGGGCGCTGTAATGCTTTTCTACCGAAGAAAAAAATATTTGCCGTATTTACTATTTGCCATACTGGTTAGGTTAGTTCCGTTTTTCGCCACGCCTATTCTCTTTCCGCACAGACTCTGATGTGATAAATGGTGACAACTGTTTTTCCACAGTGAGGGTGCTCCGTATACTGCCGACTCCGCAGCACGGCGACTGTTTCACGTCGAAAAGGCCCCTCATAGCACTATGCGACTCCGCCAGCCCCGGACCGACCTTCTGCTCGCTCAGCTTCATCTCCATCAGAGGAGGCGAACAGGTTACAACTTGTTTTTTATATTTTTATACCAGTAGGTATGAGTTTTGATGAATGAATTTGATACGAGCCCCGCGTTGCCTGTTTTGGCACTGATCGCCAAAAGTGGAGAGCCCTAGATGAGAGTCTATGCTAAAAATGCGCTGATGATGATGCACTGTTTTAAAACAACACCTCGATTCAAATCGATAGTCGTCATCAAAAACATAATTACTGAAGGTCACTACAAACAGCATATCTCACGCAACATCATCATCAAACACATTACCGTTAATTTTTTTTTTATTTGTCTGTGTCCCGTTTGGTCAATATTGGCCACTTTGGTAAATCTGAATTTGGGCGCAGGTCATTACCGTTAAGCATACTAAACCCTACTTTATTTCAGCCTATGACGATGAAAGAGGTTCTTATGAATCCTACTTGATTAAATGAGTTCTTATTCAACAGGTGAAGAGCATAAAATTCAAGAACCCCATTCTCGACGTATTGGCAAACAAGCGTTCGGTGGTCGTAGCCTTTTCCGAAAGGTTTGCCGTTTTCGACGCTGGGACTTTAGAGGACAGAATAGCTATAACAACTTGCTACCCCTGCCCCTGTCCCTTGGGGGGTAGTCAGCCTATAAACCCCTTGGCATTGGGAGACCGCTGGCTGGCTTATGCTGATAAAAAATTGCACCCCTCGAAGAGAAGCAGCGGAGGATGTGAGGGTAAGTCTTTAGAAATAATTCTGTTTTTACTTTAAGGTTTTAGGCGCTTAAGTACAGTGTGATTTATCGACCGTTCCAGATCCGCAATGTAATGCTACGGCGGTTGGACAAGTGACTTAGTTTAAAATTTTAGTGTAATGTTTAGTTTTAGATTTATTATCATTTTTATGGGTTGCATTAAAGTTTTTAGCAATATGTAATTTAAGAAGGTTATGTATTTTTCTGTACTGTACAGTTGACTGTCTATGACGTATTTTTGCGTCGTTCGGAATATTCTCGGGAACATTGAACGTAGTTATATGCAATTACGTTTCATTCCACGTGCAATTTTTTTTGGATTATGGACTCTGTTTTTAAAGGCAGAAGGTTGATACTTTGTTTTGTGGATTGGAACGTTATTGCATAACTACGTACATTTGCAAGCTGTATGGGGAATTAGCTTTTTCGCGCGAAGTTTTAATGTGTATGGGGAATCCCCCATACAAACTTTCTCTCCCTCCTTTTCACCCCTTTGTGCGATGATTTCCCGGATAAAAAACTATCCTGTCCTTCCCAGGGTGTTAAAACATCTCCATACCAAATACCATATAAAGTGATTCAGTAGTTTCAGCTTGAAAAAGTAGACAGACAGAGTTTCGTATGTATTGATTTGTATGGATTTCGGAGAAAATTCTAGAAGTGCAATTTTCATCATAGAAATGCGATATATTCTGGGTAATGGCACCACTGTTTTACTGTTTTTTTGAGGTTATTCTATTTACAAGAGACGGAACAAGAAACATTTTTTTTCATTACCTTTCTACAAATAAACTATTTATACAAGTAGTTGCTACATTTAAAGTTTACGTGTATTATCTACTTATTATCTATCAGTTCAAGTTACTAGTAAGAAGTACATAGCTGCACCTTTGTTTAAAAAGAATTGTTGACGCGCGGTGACCTTAGATAAGTGCAGTGTACAACTCAATACAATGCAGCACTAGTTTACTAGTGCTAGTAGTAAAATGACGTATATTCTTCTACACTTCTATAGAATTACGCTCTTGTAGTCCAACTATATACATAATTTGGTAACAAAAAGTATAAAGTAACTGTACAATCCTGTTACTTAGGCCCTTTTATGTGTTGGTCACGCGTGACCGAACAATTGCATTGATTATACTCGTATGCTAATGCATTGTAATTATTCACTATTTATACCGTTCGTTGTTTTTTTCAATAGGTCGGCGGACAGTTGCGTTTACCTAAGTCATCATATCCTATCATTATAACTAGGAGTCGGTCATTTTGATGCAAATTACATGGGTCAGGCTGGATAGAAATTACTCATTGTATATTTTGGATATAATTCCGCTATTTGAATATCAGAACTCATGCAGTTAAAACAAGCAAAGCCATATTATATAGCACCATAATATATTTATGTTTTTGGTTGAATTAGATGTGTAATGTATAATAAATAAATAATAAATATTAGGGGACAATCTTACACAAATCGAACTAGCCCCATAGTAAGCTCAATAAGGCTTGTGTTATGGATACTAGACGACGATATATTTAATAGATACAAATACTTAAATACATAGAAAACATCCATGACTCAGGAACAAATACTCGTGCTCATCACACAAATAAATGCCCTTACCGGGATTCGAACCCAGGACCTCCTGCTTCGTAGGCAGGGTCACTTCCAACTAAGCTAAAGCGGTCGTAAAATAAAATGTATAAATCCCAACTTCTCTGTTGTTCCCTCATTGCTGAACATCACATGACCCTAACGAATGGAAAATAATCGATATTAATTTTACCAACATTTTGTTACGTTTGCGTTTACTAATTTTCCGCGTTTCGACGTCTGATAATTCGCCGTTTGCGTGCTAGAAAGTTAGGTATGATAAATTAAATTTGAAACATTACCTCTTAATAATATAGGGAACATTTTTAATCAGGAGAAGGCGTAACCAGCTACACAGCCACCGTTCTCCACGCGGCCAAGTCTCTCAGTAAGGGGCTCCGAGGGCTGGGTGAGAGCGTGGCCCACAGTCTGGCCGGGGGGCGGAGCACCTCGCAGTCCCCGTCGCCGCCCAATAGTGACGCGCAGCAGGCAGGCGTCGTCACCATCCTCGATATAGAGGTTAGTACCCATCAGTAGCGTGGCATCCAAAGAACTCGGTTCCTACCGGCTTGCTTAATATCTGGCATTGTACGCCAAATCTCCACCGGCTTGCTCAAGGATATCTTTTATGCCACGCCAGTGGTACCCATAGACAAGTACCCATAGACACTGTAGTTGTGAGCGCTAGCTTCTAGCTACACAGCCACCGTCCTCCACACAGTCAAGTCTCTCAGTAAGGGGCTTCGAGGGCTGGGTGTAGGGATTGCAATCCGGCGGACCGGATCCGGTCGGATTTTATACCCTATCGGTCCGCCGGATTGCAATCCCTAGCTGGGTGAAAGCGTGGCCCACAGTCTGGCCGGGGGGCGGAGCACCTCACAGTCCCCGTCGCCGCCCAACAGTGACGCGCAGCAGGCAGGCGTCGTCACCATCCTCGATATAGAGGTTAGTTTTACTCTAGATCTTAGTTACACTGCCCACAAGATATTTTTAATTCTTTATCTACCTTTATCTTATTCATAATAATAATGCCTTATGGCATTGAGTTCGCCTCCTGTACAACAGGTTTCCTTTTGTGCAATAAAGTTTTAATAAATAAATGAGAGACACTGAAGCTGTGAGCATTAGCTCTAAAGTCTAAATACCAGTCGAAAACATATGCCTCATCTTTCAAAATGCACAATGACGTAAATTACATGTCATGATTTTGGTTCTCAGATTTGATTTTTTTGTGTATTTTTCGCGATATCTCAAGTCATTATTGACAATCAATTGTGAAAAAAGTCGTGATTATTTTTTTGTTAGTGGAGTTACGTATTAAAGGTTATATCGAGATGTTTTTAATTGCTCCTCTAAAGAGTTTCCTTCTAAGGGTGTAATTTCGAGTGTGAATATTTTCGTCGTCTGTGAACCGCTTTTACTTTGGTTTGGGTAGGTTGTTTTAAATTATAATTAATTTCTTTACAGGGCAATGAATACGATGATGGCCAAGACAGCGAGGACCCGTACGACCCGATCGTTGCCCACTTCCTGGCGCACTCTGAAGCCATCATAGCCCTGAAGTTCGATGCGAGTGGCATGCTGCTAGTAACTGCGGACCGCCGCGGGCACGACTTCCACGTGTTCCGCATTAACCCACACCCGTGCGGGCCTAGTCTGGCTTCTGTGCATCATTTGTATATACTGCATAGGGGAGACACTACAGCTAAAGTGCAGGTATGTTTTAATAGGTTGTCCCTATGCTAGTAGCTCACTCTCTGTAGTGGTGTAGTTGAAATAGACGCGAGCGGAAGGATGCTAGTTACTGCGGAACGCCTCGGGCACGACTTCCACGTCTTCCGCATTAACCCACACCCGTGGGGGCCTAGTCTGGCTTCTGTGCATCTAGTCTGGCTTCTGTGCATCTAGTCTGGCTTCTGTGTATACTGTTTAGGGGAGACACTACAGCTAAAGTGCAGGTATGTTTTTATAGGTTGACCCTATGCTAGTAGCTCACTCTCTGTAGCGGTATAGTTGAGATCGACGCGAGCGGGAGGATGCTAGTTTCTGCGGAACGCCTCGGGCACGACTTCCACGTAATTTTTAATTACATAAGTGATACTGTTTTTGTAAGGAACGTTATTTTAATGTCGCCGTAAACGAGGTTAATGATTGCTTTAATTAGCAGATATAGATATCGTTGTAATGACACCTTGATCCGGTCATATCTAGTTTGAACTGAACACTGGTGATAGTGCAGCTATCTGATATTTTTGATATAGTGTTTTTGTAGTAATAGATTTAAATAATCTATTAAGTATTCAAACGATTTAATGTGTTTGTATGTATGTAATGTGTGTATGTATGTAACGATGTAATGTTGTATGTAGTCACGGAAAAAAATGTACAGTAAAATGCATTTTTTTTCTATGTCTCACGCGGGCTCGTTTTTCGCAAATCGATATCTGATATGCGTCTATTTTGCGCGATGAATTTTACGTGTAAGATACATAAAATTCACTAAGTTTTTTTTTTTTCAAAAAAGTTGGTCAATTGAGTATAATCCATTATTTTATATTGTAATTTTTAATGATAAGTGTGTGTGAGATATTCGCGTTTGCTTTCGTATTACCAACTGCCTAATAATTCCGCGATTTCGAATAGCGTGTACAACTGAAGATCTGTCTGTACAGCAGATCTGTCAGCGCGAAATAATTAATTTTGATTACCAAAACTGCCTACAACTACCAAGACTAAAAAAAAGCTGTTTAGTCCGTCAGTTAGAATATTAAAAAATATTGTACACGTACTTTTTCTTTTGTTTGACAAACAAAAAATGACGAGGTAGAGTGCTTAGAAGTTTCGAGTGACGTCACTCCTTGGTACAATTTTCACCTCAGAGTGACGTCACAAGCCCCTACTCCAGAAGTTTGATGATCTATAACTTTGTCGATTTTTAATATTTTGATAAACCAAAAAATACGTGTTCCATATTTTTCCATAATCTACGGACTAAATAGAATTATATAGTAACCCAGTCGTCATCCCTATTTCCGCAGGACATCGCGATATCGCCGGACTCACGCTGGACGGCGATCACGACCCTGCGCGGGACCACGCACCTGTTCGCGATCAGCCCGTACGGCGGGCTGTGCGGCGTGCGCACGCACACGCAGCCGCGCGTCGTCAACCGCCTGTCGCGCTTCCACCGCTCCGCCGGCCTGCCCATACACGCGCCGCAGCGCTCCGGCAGCCCGGTGAGTCACCTGTGCGCGACCGGCCCGTACGGCGGGCTGTGCGGCGTGCGCACGCACACGCAGCCGCGCGTCGTCAACCGCCTGTCGCGCTTCCACCGCTCCGCCGGCCTGCCCATACACGCGCCGCAGCGCTCCGGCAGCCCGGTGAGTCACCTGTGCGCGACCGGCCCGTACGGCGGGCTGTGCGGCGTGCGCACGCACACGCAGCCGCGCGTCGTCAACCGCCTGTCGCGCTTCCACCGCTCCGCCGGCCTGCCCATACACGCGCCGCAGCGCTCCGGCAGCCCGGTGAGTCACCTGTGCGCGACCGGCCCGTACGGCGGGCTGTGCGGCGTGCGCACGCACACGCAGCCGCGCGTCGTCAACCGCCTGTCGCGCTTCCACCGCTCCGCCGGCCTGCCCATACACGCGCCGCAGCGCTCCGGCAGCCCGGTGAGTCACCTGTGCGCGACCGGCCCGTACGGCGGGCTGTGCGGCGTGCGCACGCACACGCAGCCGCGCGTCGTCAACCGCCTGTCGCGCTTCCACCGCTCCGCCGGCCTGCCCATACACGCGCCGCAGCGCTCCGGCAGCCCGGTGAGTCACCTGTGCGCGACCGGCCCGTACGGCGGGCTGTGCGGCGTGCGCACGCACACGCAGCCGCGCGTCGTCAACCGCCTGTCGCGCTTCCACCGCTCCGCCGGCCTGCCCATACACGCGCCGCAGCGCTCCGGCAGCCCGGTGAGTCACCTGTGCGCGACCGGCCCGTACGGCGGGCTGTGCGGCGTGCGCACGCACACGCAGCCGCGCGTCGTCAACCGCCTGTCGCGCTTCCACCGCTCCGCCGGCCTGCCCATACACGCGCCGCAGCGCTCCGGCAGCCCGGTGAGTCACCTGTGCGCGACCGGCCCGTACGGCGGGCTGTGCGGCGTGCGCACGCACACGCAGCCGCGCGTCGTCAACCGCCTGTCGCGCTTCCACCGCTCCGCCGGCCTGCCCATACACGCGCCGCAGCGCTCCGGCAGCCCGGTGAGTCACCTGTGCGCGACCGGCCCGTACGGCGGGCTGTGCGGCGTGCGCACGCACACGCAGCCGCGCGTCGTCAACCGCCTGTCGCGCTTCCACCGCTCCGCCGGCCTGCCCATACACGCGCCGCAGCGCTCCGGCAGCCCGGTGAGTCACCTGTGCGCGACCGGCCCGTACGGCGGGCTGTGCGGCGTGCGCACGCACACGCAGCCGCGCGTCGTCAACCGCCTGTCGCGCTTCCACCGCTCCGCCGGCCTGCCCATACACGCGCCGCAGCGCTCCGGCAGCCCGGTGAGTCACCTGTGCGCGACCGGCCCGTACGGCGGGCTGTGCGGCGTGCGCACGCACACGCAGCCGCGCGTCGTCAACCGCCTGTCGCGCTTCCACCGCTCCGCCGGCCTGCCCATACACGCGCCGCAGCGCTCCGGCAGCCCGGTGAGTCACCTGTGCGCGACCGGCCCGTACGGCGGGCTGTGCGGCGTGCGCACGCACACGCAGCCGCGCGTCGTCAACCGCCTGTCGCGCTTCCACCGCTCCGCCGGCCTGCCCATACACGCGCCGCAGCGCTCCGGCAGCCCGGTGAGTCACCTGTGCGCGACCGGCCCGTACGGCGGGCTGTGCGGCGTGCGCACGCACACGCAGCCGCGCGTCGTCAACCGCCTGTCGCGCTTCCACCGCTCCGCCGGCCTGCCCATACACGCGCCGCAGCGCTCCGGCAGCCCGGTGAGTCACCTGTGCGCGACCGGCCCGTACGGCGGGCTGTGCGGCGTGCGCACGCACACGCAGCCGCGCGTCGTCAACCGCCTGTCGCGCTTCCACCGCTCCGCCGGCCTGCCCATACACGCGCCGCAGCGCTCCGGCAGCCCGGTGAGTCACCTGTGCGCGACCGGCCCGTACGGCGGGCTGTGCGGCGTGCGCACGCACACGCAGCCGCGCGTCGTCAACCGCCTGTCGCGCTTCCACCGCTCCGCCGGCCTGCCCATACACGCGCCGCAGCGCTCCGGCAGCCCGGTGAGTCACCTGTGCGCGACCGGCCCGTACGGCGGGCTGTGCGGCGTGCGCACGCACACGCAGCCGCGCGTCGTCAACCGCCTGTCGCGCTTCCACCGCTCCGCCGGCCTGCCCATACACGCGCCGCAGCGCTCCGGCAGCCCGGTGAGTCACCTGTGCGCGACCGGCCCGTACGGCGGGCTGTGCGGCGTGCGCACGCACACGCAGCCGCGCGTCGTCAACCGCCTGTCGCGCTTCCACCGCTCCGCCGGCCTGCCCATACACGCGCCGCAGCGCTCCGGCAGCCCGGTGAGTCACCTGTGCGCGACCGGCCCGTACGGCGGGCTGTGCGGCGTGCGCACGCACACGCAGCCGCGCGTCGTCAACCGCCTGTCGCGCTTCCACCGCTCCGCCGGCCTGCCCATACACGCGCCGCAGCGCTCCGGCAGCCCGGTGAGTCACCTGTGCGCGACCGGCCCGTACGGCGGGCTGTGCGGCGTGCGCACGCACACGCAGCCGCGCGTCGTCAACCGCCTGTCGCGCTTCCACCGCTCCGCCGGCCTGCCCATACACGCGCCGCAGCGCTCCGGCAGCCCGGTGAGTCACCTGTGCGCGACCGGCCGTGCGTGAGTCACTTACGTTCAAAATACATAAAAAATACTTGAGATGCTGGTTACTTCGCCGGCCTGCCCAAGCCCATGCACCTTCAGTTTAGCGTATCTTCGATGACTGGATGGTGTGACTTCTGGGAATTTAATTAGGTTTACTGATTTATTTGATTGTTTACAGGTGAGCGAGTGCCTCGGGCAAGGCGCGTGGTTCCCCAACCCGCGGCTGCCGCCGTACCCGCTGCCGAGCGTGGCCGCGCCGCTCGCGCAGCTGCGGCCCACCGCCAACCTGCCCACGCACACCATCACACGCACCAGCTCCGGTGAGTACAGAGCGAGTGCTGAGGGGGGGGGGGCGTGGCTCAAACCGCGGCTGCCGCCGCACCCACTGCCGAGCGTAGCCGCGCCGTCGCGCAGCTGCGGCCCACCGCCAACCTGCCCACGCACACCATCACACGCACCAGCTCCGGTGAGTACAGAGCGAGTGCTGAGGGGGGGGGGGGGGGGGCGTGGCTCAAACTACAAGCAAAGAAATAAAAATGCGTAAGAATGCTGCAGTATGGATCGCGCTCACGCAAACGTGTTATCGTGTCTGTGTAAATATGTGTCGCGCGTTCTTAAACGGCCGAAGTTGGACTACTTGTTCGTCATTATACTTTGGCGTCGTGGAATTTATTGCGAATTCGGATTTAAATTACTTCATTTGCCCTCTTTCAGGTCGCCAGCGCCTATCCTCCCTATCGGAGGACTGCAACAGCGCGCCGCTGCCGGCGCGGGCGCGTTTCGGGCTGTCAGTGTGCGGGGCGGCCTCGCCGCGCGCGCCCGCGCACCCCGCGCTCTACCTCGCCACGCACACCGGCGGCCTGCTGCACCTGGTGCTGCACGCCCGGCCCGCGAGGAGTGAGTGCATGTCTCTCTATCCCTGTAGTGCAACAGCCCCGCTGCCGGCGCGGGCTGGCGGGGGGCGGGGCGGCGCCCGCGCACCCCGCGCTCTACCTCGCCACGCACACCGGCGGCCTGCTGCACCTGGTGCTGCACGCCCGGCCCGCGAGGAGTGAGTGCATGTCTCTCTATCCCTGTAGTGCAACAGCCCCGCTGCCGGCGCGGGCTGGCGGGGGGCGGGGCGGCGCCCGCGCACCCCGCGCTCTACCTCGCCACGCACACCGGCGGCCTGCTGCACCTGGTGCTGCACGCCCGGCCCGCGAGGAGTGAGTGCATGTCTCTCTATCCCTGTAGTGCAACAGCCCCGCTGCCGGCGCGGGCTGGCGGGGGGCGGGGCGGCCCCGCGGCGCCCGCGCACCCCGCGCTCTACCTCGCCACGCACACCGGCGGCCTGCTGCACCTGGTGCTGCACGCCCGGCCCGCGAGGAGTGAGTGCATGTCTCTCTATCCCTGTAGTGCAACAGCCCCGCTGCCGGCGCGGGCTGGCGGGGGGCGGGGCGGCCCCGCGGCGCCCGCGCACCCCGCGCTCTACCTCGCCACGCACACCGGCGGCCTGCTGCACCTGGTGCTGCACGCCCGGCCCGCGAGGAGTGAGTGCATGTCTCTCTATCCCTGTAGTGCAACAGCCCCGCTGCCGGCGCGGGCTGGCGGGGGGCGGGGCGGCGCCCGCGCACCCCGCGCTCTACCTCGCCACGCACACCGGCGGCCTGCTGCACCTGGTGCTGCACGCCCGGCCCGCCAGGAGTGAGTGCATGTCTCTCTATCCCTGTAGTGCAACAGCCCCGATGCCGGCGCGGGCTGGCGGGGGGCGGGGCGGCGCCCGCGCACCCCGCGCTCTACCTCGCCACGCACACCGGCGGCCTGCTGCACCTGGTGCTGCACGCCCGGCCCGCCAGGAGTGAGTGCATGTCTCTCTATCCCTGTAGTGCAACAGCCCCGCTGCCGGCGCGGGCTGGCGGGGGGCGGGGCGGCGCCCGCGCACCCCGCGCTCTACCTCGCCACGCACACCGGCGGCCTGCTGCACCTGGTGCTGCACGCCCGGCCCGCCAGGAGTGAGTGCATGTCTCTCTATCCCTGTAGTGCAACAGCCCCGCTGCCGGCGCGGGCTGGCGGGGGGCGGGGCGGCGCCCGCGCACCCCGCGCTCTACCTCGCCACGCACACCGGCGGCCTGCTGCACCTGGTGCTGCACGCCCGGCCCGCGAGGAGTGAGTGCATGTTCCTCTATCCCTGTAGTGCAACAGCCCCGATGCCGGCGCGGGCTGGCGGGGGGCGGGGCGGCCCCGCGGCGCCCGCGCACCCCGCGCTCTACCTCGCCACGCACACCGGCGGCCTGCTGCACCTGGTGCTGCACGCCCGGCCCGCCAGGAGTGAGTGCATGTCCCTATCCCTGTAGTGCAACAGCCCCGCTGCCGGCGCGGGCTGGCGGGGGGCGGGGCGGCCCCGCGGCGCCCGCGCACCCCGCGCTCTACCTCGCCACGCACACCGGCGGCCTGCTGCACCTGGTGCTGCACGCCCGGCCCGCCAGGAGTGAGTGCATGTCTCTCTATCCCTGTAGTGCAACAGCCCCGCTGCCGGCGCGGGCTGGCGGGGGGCGGGGCGGCGCCCGCGCACCCCGCGCTCTACCTCGCCACGCACACCGGCGGCCTGCTGCACCTGGTGCTGCACGCCCGGCCCGCGAGGAGTGAGTGCATGTCCCTATCCCTGTAGTGCAACAGCCCCGATGCCGGCGCGGGCTGGCGGGGGGCGGGGCGGCCCCGCGGCGCCCGCGCACCCCGCGCTCTACCTCGCCACGCACACCGGCGGCCTGCTGCACCTGGTGCTGCACGCCCGGCCCGCCAGGAGTGAGTGCATGTCCCTATCCCTGTAGTGCAACAGCCCCGCTGCCGGCGCGGGCTGGCGGGGGGCGGGGCGGCGCCCGCGCACCCCGCGCTCTACCTCGCCACGCACACCGGCGGCCTGCTGCACCTGGTGCTGCACGCCCGGCCCGCGAGGAGTGAGTGCATGTCCCTATCCCTGTAGTGCAACAGCCCCGCTGCCGGCGCGGGCTGGCGGGGGGCGGGGCGGCGCCCGCGCACCCCGCGCTCTACCTCGCCACGCACACCGGCGGCCTGCTGCACCTGGTGCTGCACGCCCGGCCCGCGAGGAGTGAGTGCATGTCTCTCTATCCCTGTAGTGCAACAGCCCCGCTGCCGGCGCGGGCTGGCGGGGGGCGGGGCGGCGCCCGCGCACCCCGCGCTCTACCTCGCCACGCACACCGGCGGCCTGCTGCACCTGGTGCTGCACGCCCGGCCCGCCAGGAGTGAGTGCATGTCTCTCTATCCCTGTAGTGCAACAGCCCCGATGCCGGCGCGGGCTGGCGGGGGGCGGGGCGGCGCCCGCGCACCCCGCGCTCTACCTCGCCACGCACACCGGCGGCCTGCTGCACCTGGTGCTGCACGCCCGGCCCGCGAGGAGTGAGTGCATGTCTCTCTATCCCTGTAGTGCAACAGCCCCGCTGCCGGCGCGGGCTGGCGGGGGGCGGGGCGGCGCCCGCGCACCCCGCGCTCTACCTCGCCACGCACACCGGCGGCCTGCTGCACCTGGTGCTGCACGCCCGGCCCGCCAGGAGTGAGTGCATGTCTCTCTATCCCTGTAGTGCAACAGCCCCGATGCCGGCGCGGGCTGGCGGGGGGCGGGGCGGCGCCCGCGCACCCCGCGCTCTACCTCGCCACGCACACCGGCGGCCTGCTGCACCTGGTGCTGCACGCCCGGCCCGCGAGGAGTGAGTGCATGTTCCTCTATCCCTGTAGTGCAACAGCCCCGATGCCGGCGCGGGCTGGCGGGGGGCGGGGCGGCCCCGCGGCGCCCGCGCACCCCGCGCTCTACCTCGCCACGCACACCGGCGGCCTGCTGCACCTGGTGCTGCACGCCCGGCCCGCGAGGAGTGAGTGCATGTCCCTATCCCTGTAGTGCAACAGCCCCGCTGCCGGCGCGGGCTGGCGGGGGGCGGGGCGGCCCCGCGGCGCCCGCGCACCCCGCGCTCTACCTCGCCACGCACACCGGCGGCCTGCTGCACCTGGTGCTGCACGCCCGGCCCGCCAGGAGTGAGTGCATGTCTCTCTATCCCTGTAGTGCAACAGCCCCGCTGCCGGCGCGGGCTGGCGGGGGGCGGGGCGGCGCCCGCGCACCCCGCGCTCTACCTCGCCACGCACACCGGCGGCCTGCTGCACCTGGTGCTGCACGCCCGGCCCGCGAGGAGTGAGTGCATGTCTCTCTATCCCTGTAGTGCAACAGCCCCGATGCCGGCGCGGGCTGGCGGGGGGCGGGGCGGCCCCGCGGCGCCCGCGCACCCCGCGCTCTACCTCGCCACGCACACCGGCGGCCTGCTGCACCTGGTGCTGCACGCCCGGCCCGCCAGGAGTGAGTGCATGTCCCTATCCCTGTAGTGCAACAGCCCCGATGCCGGCGCGGGCTGGCGGGGGGCGGGGCGGCCCCGCGGCGCCCGCGCACCCCGCGCTCTACCTCGCCACGCACACCGGCGGCCTGCTGCACCTGGTGCTGCACGCCCGGCCCGCGAGGAGTGAGTGCATGTCTCTCTATCCCTGTAGTGCAACAGCCCCGATGCCGGCGCGGGCTGGCGGGGGGCGGGGCGGCCCCGCGGCGCCCGCGCACCCCGCGCTCTACCTCGCCACGCACACCGGCGGCCTGCTGCACCTGGTGCTGCACGCCCGGCCCGCCAGGAGTGAGTGCATGTCCCTATCCCTGTAGTGCAACAGCCCCGATGCCGGCGCGGGCTGGCGGGGGGCGGGGCGGCCCCGCGGCGCCCGCGCACCCCGCGCTCTACCTCGCCACGCACACCGGCGGCCTGCTGCACCTGGTGCTGCACGCCCGGCCCGCCAGGAGTGAGTGCATGTCCCTATCCCTGTAGTGCAACAGCCCCGATGCCGGCGCGGGCTGGCGGGGGGCGGGGCGGCCCCGCGGCGCCCGCGCACCCCGCGCTCTACCTCGCCACGCACACCGGCGGCCTGCTGCACCTGGTGCTGCACGCCCGGCCCGCCAGGAGTGAGTGCATGTCCCTATCCCTGTAGTGCAACAGCCCCGCTGCCGGCGCGGGCTGGCGGGGGGCGGGGCGGCCCCGCGGCGCCCGCGCACCCCGCGCTCTACCTCGCCACGCACACCGGCGGCCTGCTGCACCTGGTGCTGCACGCCCGGCCCGCCAGGAGTGAGTGCATGTCCCTATCCCTGTAGTGCAACAGCCCCGATGCCGGCGCGGGCTGGCGGGGGGCGGGGCGGCCCCGCGGCGCCCGCGCACCCCGCGCTCTACCTCGCCACGCACACCGGCGGCCTGCTGCACCTGGTGCTGCACGCCCGGCCCGCGAGGAGTGAGTGCATGTCTCTCTATCCCTGTAGTGCAACAGCCCCGATGCCGGCGCGGGCTGGCGGGGGGCGGGGCGGCCCCGCGGCGCCCGCGCACCCCGCGCTCTACCTCGCCACGCACACCGGCGGCCTGCTGCACCTGGTGCTGCACGCCCGGCCCGCCAGGAGTGAGTGCATGTCCCTATCCCTGTAGTGCAACAGCCCCGATGCCGGCGCGGGCTGGCGGGGGGCGGGGCGGCCCCGCGGCGCCCGCGCACCCCGCGCTCTACCTCGCCACGCACACCGGCGGCCTGCTGCACCTGGTGCTGCACGCCCGGCCCGCCAGGAGTGAGTGCATGTCCCTATCCCTGTAGTGCAACAGCCCCGATGCCGGCGCGGGCTGGCGGGGGGCGGGGCGGCCCCGCGGCGCCCGCGCACCCCGCGCTCTACCTCGCCACGCACACCGGCGGCCTGCTGCACCTGGTGCTGCACGCCCGGCCCGCCAGGAGTGAGTGCATGTCCCTATCCCTGTAGTGCAACAGCCCCGCTGCCGGCGCGGGCTGGCGGGGGGCGGGGCGGCCCCGCGGCGCCCGCGCACCCCGCGCTCTACCTCGCCACGCACACCGGCGGCCTGCTGCACCTGGTGCTGCACGCCCGGCCCGCCAGGAGTGAGTGCATGTCCCTATCCCTGTAGTGCAACAGCCCCGCTGCCGGCGCGGGCTGGCGGGGGGCGGGGCGGCGCCCGCGCACCCCGCGCTCTACCTCGCCACGCACACCGGCGGCCTGCTGCACCTGGTGCTGCACGCCCGGCCCGCGAGGAGTGAGTGCATGTCCCTATCCCTGTAGTGCAACAGCCCCGCTGCCGGCGCGGGCTGGCGGGGGGCGGGGCGGCGCCCGCGCACCCCGCGCTCTACCTCGCCACGCACACCGGCGGCCTGCTGCACCTGGTGCTGCACGCCCGGCCCGCCAGGAGTGAGTGCATGTCTCTCTATCCCTGTAGTGCAACAGCCCCGCTGCCGGCGCGGGCTGGCGGGGGGCGGGGCGGCGCCCGCGCACCCCGCGCTCTACCTCGCCACGCACACCGGCGGCCTGCTGCACCTGGTGCTGCACGCCCGGCCCGCCAGGAGTGAGTGCATGTCTCTCTATCCCTGTAGTGCAACAGCCCCGCTGCCGGCGCGGGCTGGCGGGGGGCGGGGCGGCGCCCGCGCACCCCGCGCTCTACCTCGCCACGCACACCGGCGGCCTGCTGCACCTGGTGCTGCACGCCCGGCCCGCCAGGAGTGAGTGCATGTCTCTCTATCCCTGTAGTGCAACAGCCCCGCTGCCGGCGCGGGCTGGCGGGGGGCGGGGCGGCGCCCGCGCACCCCGCGCTCTACCTCGCCACGCACACCGGCGGCCTGCTGCACCTGGTGCTGCACGCCCGGCCCGCGAGGAGTGAGTGCATGTCCCTATCCCTGTAGTGCAACAGCCCCGCTGCCGGCGCGGGCTGGCGGGGGGCGGGGCGGCGCCCGCGCACCCCGCGCTCTACCTCGCCACGCACACCGGCGGCCTGCTGCACCTGGTGCTGCACGCCCGGCCCGCCAGGAGTGAGTGCATGTCTCTCTATCCCTGTAGTGCAACAGCCCCGCTGCCGGCGCGGGCTGGCGGGGGGCGGGGCGGCGCCCGCGCACCCCGCGCTCTACCTCGCCACGCACACCGGCGGCCTGCTGCACCTGGTGCTGCACGCCCGGCCCGCGAGGAGTGAGTGCATGTCTCTCTATCCCTGTAGTGCAACAGCCCCGATGCCGGCGCGGGCTGGCGGGGGGCGGGGCGGCCCCGCGGCGCCCGCGCACCCCGCGCTCTACCTCGCCACGCACACCGGCGGCCTGCTGCACCTGGTGCTGCACGCCCGGCCCGCGAGGAGTGAGTGCATGTCCCTATCCCTGTAGTGCAACAGCCCCGGCCCCGCTGCCGGCGCGCTTCGGGCTGTCTGTGTGCGGGGCGGCCTCACGAGATCAAAATCTGGTAATTTTTCGATCGAATAGATTCATAATTACCAGACCTAGGAATGTAAGGGGCAAACGCCTGGGTACTAGAGGTAGACGAAAATGTTTATCGACATTTATGGATATCGATATTTTTGTTTTCGACTTTTCTTACCATATGACGTTCTTGACAAATAATACTAAAGAAGTCCTTTAAGACGAGGACTATTAAGTTAATAATTTCCATATACTTAAATAAAGCACAAAGCTGGGTATGATTACTAGTTTAGGCGGAAAGCATCGAAGAGAGATCGCGCATCGCGGAGAGTATCGATACGCGAACTTTCTACTTGCCTTTCCATTCTGCAAGAAAAACTTAAATATGTTAATGCCAAAAATATGGTTTACCCTTGAATTGTCGACAAACGTTTCATCGACATATCATTTCATCGAAAGTAAATTTTCTCTGAAACCATATTTTTCTAGAAATTAATATAAAACAAAACTAAACTAACCTAACCTACAGGATGACTCTTTAAAAAATCCTGAAAAGTTGTCGACGAAATGAAAATTCGATGAAATGAAACATTCGATGAAACGTTTGTCGGCGAAACAAGGGGACACCCAAAAATATCGATATTCATAAATTTCGATAAAAAATTTGGTCTACCTCTAGTACCTGTCAGGCGTTTGCCCCTTACATTCCTAGGTCTGATAATTACGATTTATGTCGCAGTGTCCCGACACGGTTGAAACGTCGCGGTAATTCGCGTAGCTAACTTTGGATGCAAGAGTGTGGAGACGGATTCTTTGAATTAGCCGCGCAGGGATTAATTAAGTTTTGCTTTTTCTTTTAATGGGTAATGAGTTTGCGTTTGTTTTTGGCCTCACATGATGGAATGTGGTGACAAAGTGAGGGCTTTCTAATAAACCTACAATAAGGCGTTTAAAAAATGCACAATCTATTTCTTCTATTAACAACTGTTGTATATTCGCAGGTGTTCCAAAAGAGAAAGTGTGCGACGAGTCCCCAATAGAAGTGGAGGTGGAGCCGGTAGCGCAGTGGGCGTTGGCTCGGCCCCCGCCCCCCGCGCCAGACCTGCTGGCCCCGCTACCGCCCTCGAGTCCGCTGCTGCAGCCACGGAGTGGCAAGGTGCGTTTTTATATCTTCCAGGATGTCAAACTTTTCCTTCAGAAAGTAGTACCGCTTCCACTTTACGTGTAAAATTTAATAGGGATGACGACTGGGTTATAAATATATCATTCTATTTAGTCCGTCAGTTAGATTATGGAAAAATATGGGACACGTATTTTTTGGTTTATGAGAATATTAAAAATCGACAAAGTTATAGATCATCAAACTTCTGGAGTGGGGGGGTTGTGAGTCACAACTTCCGAGCCACTTGTATGGGGAATATTCCCCATACAAACGGGGAATATTCCCGGGAATGGCACATCTCTAGTTGTGACGTCACTCCTAGGTGAAAATTGTACCTAGGAGTGACGTCACTCGAAACTTCTAAGCACTCTATCTTCGTCATTTTTTGTTTGTCAAACAAAAGAAAAAATACGTCTACAATATTTTTTAATAATTTAACTGACGGACTAAACAGTTTTTTTTTTGTCGTCTAGCCTATTGAGAGAATAAAATGTGCTAGTAGGCGTGAGGCGGTAGAGAACTTTGCCGTACTTCATGCCCGCAAGAATTCCCCGGCTCTCAATGAGTTTTTATGCCTATAGTAAGAGTCCCAACTGTAACAGACCTTCTTTTTCGTTGCGCTTTTGGCAGAGCAGTCGTGGTCTCGATGGCTTGGGGGCTGTTGTTTGTTGGCCTCTTTACAAAGTCTCGCCACGTCGTCTGATTCGTACCCTGTTTCCAGAGTAAATATTCCGGTATTATCAGACTAACCTACACATTATCTGCCTCAAAAGTTGATATCTAAATCTTATATTTTATTACAGTTAAATTGCGCGGACATGTGTATGAGCGAAGAGGAGCGGTGGCTGTCGCAAGTGGAGATAGTGACCCACGCCGGGCCCCACCGGAGGCTCTGGATGGGGCCCCAGTTCGTCTTCAAGACATACAACAGCACCGGGTATGTTGCTCATTTATTGTGCAAATCATTATATTTGTAGTACAAATTAGTAAATTTGCTGTATAAATCTGTTATGACGATAGATGGCGCTCACACTACTGTTCATGCAAATCGCACCAATTCCCACTATGGGCTACATCGCACTCATGAAGTTTTCTAACTCTTTTCAGCATTTATGTATACAATATCCAATTAACTATTTTGTAATCCAGTCCTTACGCACAACAACTGCCTAGAGAGAGATTCCTCTAGTCTCCTCTCTCCCACTAATCTGTACTGCCGTCATAAACCAAGAATCCTATGAGACTCGTATTGTGATAGGCCTTTTTAGCTTAGCGCAGTGTAAATAAAATTTGTTGACCAATTTTTTAATTTTGTTGTTCAGGTCGAACTCTTCGCTCTCCGAGGCGGAGGCGGTGGAGGTTGACACTAGCGCGGCCGGCGGCGTGGCGCGCTCCAACCCCGTCAACATGCCCGGCGTGCGCCCCGTCGTGCCCGTGCTCATCGACTCGGGCTCCGCCAGTGAGTACCCACCACTACCAGTAACTGTTCGCTCCGAGGCGGGGGCGGTGGGGGTGGACACTAGCGCGGCCGGCGGCGTGGCGCGCTCCAACCCCGTCAACATGCCCGGCGTGCGCCCCGTCGTGCCCGTGCTCATCGACTCGGGCTCCGCCAGTGAGTACCCACCACTACCAGTAACTGTTCGCTCCGAGGCGGGGGCGGTGGGGGTGGACACTAGCGCGGCCGGCGGCGTGGCGCGCTCCAACCCCGTCAACATGCCCGGCGTGCGCCCCGTCGTGCCCGTGCTCATCGACTCGGGCTCCGCCAGTGAGTACCCACCACTACCAGTAACTGTTCGCTCCGAGGCGGGGGCGGTGGGGGTGGACACTAGCGCGGCCGGCGGCGTGGCGCGCTCCAACCCCGTCAACATGCCCGGCGTGCGCCCCGTCGTGCCCGTGCTCATCGACTCGGGCTCCGCCAGTGAGTACCCACCACTACCAGTAACTGTTCGCTCCGAGGCGGGGGCGGTGGGGGTGGACACTAGCGCGGCCGGCGGCGTGGCGCGCTCCAACCCCGTCAACATGCCCGGCGTGCGCCCCGTCGTGCCCGTGCTCATCGACTCGGGCTCCGCCAGTGAGTACCCACCACTACCAGTAACTGTTCGCTCCGAGGCGGGGGCGGTGGGGGTGGACACTAGCGCGGCCGGCGGCGTGGCGCGCTCCAACCCCGTCAACATGCCCGGCGTGCGCCCCGTCGTGCCCGTGCTCATCGACTCGGGCTCCGCCAGTGAGTACCCACCACTACCAGTAACTGTTCGCTCCGAGGCGGGGGCGGTGGGGGTGGACACTAGCGCGGCCGGCGGCGTGGCGCGCTCCAACCCCGTCAACATGCCCGGCGTGCGCCCCGTCGTGCCCGTGCTCATCGACTCGGGCTCCGCCAGTGAGTACCCACCACTACCAGTAACTGTTCGCTCCGAGGCGGGGGCGGTGGGGGTGGACACTAGCGCGGCCGGCGGCGTGGCGCGCTCCAACCCCGTCAACATGCCCGGCGTGCGCCCCGTCGTGCCCGTGCTCATCGACTCGGGCTCCGCCAGTGAGTACCCACCACTACCAGTAACTGTTCGCTCCGAGGCGGGGGCGGTGGGGGTGGACACTAGCGCGGCCGGCGGCGTGGCGCGCTCCAACCCCGTCAACATGCCCGGCGTGCGCCCCGTCGTGCCCGTGCTCATCGACTCGGGCTCCGCCAGTGAGTACCCACCACTACCAGTAACTGTTCGCTCCGAGGCGGGGGCGGTGGGGGTGGACACTAGCGCGGCCGGCGGCGTGGCGCGCTCCAACCCCGTCAACATGCCCGGCGTGCGCCCCGTCGTGCCCGTGCTCATCGACTCGGGCTCCGCCAGTGAGTACCCACCACTACCAGTAACTGTTCGCTCCGAGGCGGGGGCGGTGGGGGTGGACACTAGCGCGGCCGGCGGCGTGGCGCGCTCCAACCCCGTCAACATGCCCGGCGTGCGCCCCGTCGTGCCCGTGCTCATCGACTCGGGCTCCGCCAGTGAGTACCCACCACTACCAGTAACTGTTCGCTCCGAGGCGGGGGCGGTGGGGGTGGACACTAGCGCGGCCGGCGGCGTGGCGCGCTCCAACCCCGTCAACATGCCCGGCGTGCGCCCCGTCGTGCCCGTGCTCATCGACTCGGGCTCCGCCAGTGAGTACCCACCACTACCAGTAACTGTTCGCTCCGAGGCGGGGGCGGTGGGGGTGGACACTAGCGCGGCCGGCGGCGTGGCGCGCTCCAACCCCGTCAACATGCCCGGCGTGCGCCCCGTCGTGCCCGTGCTCATCGACTCGGGCTCCGCCAGTGAGTACCCACCACTACCAGTAACTGTTCGCTCCGAGGCGGGGGCGGTGGGGGTGGACACTAGCGCGGCCGGCGGCGTGGCGCGCTCCAACCCCGTCAACATGCCCGGCGTGCGCCCCGTCGTGCCCGTGCTCATCGACTCGGGCTCCGCCAGTGAGTACCCACCACTACCAGTAACTGTTCGCTCCGAGGCGGGGGCGGTGGGGGTGGACACTAGCGCGGCCGGCGGCGTGGCGCGCTCCAACCCCGTCAACATGCCCGGCGTGCGCCCCGTCGTGCCCGTGCTCATCGACTCGGGCTCCGCCAGTGAGTACCCACCACTACCAGTAACTGTTCGCTCCGAGGCGGGGGCGGTGGGGGTGGACACTAGCGCGGCCGGCGGCGTGGCGCGCTCCAACCCCGTCAACATGCCCGGCGTGCGCCCCGTCGTGCCCGTGCTCATCGACTCGGGCTCCGCCAGTGAGTACCCACCACTACCAGTAACTGTTCGCTCCGAGGCGGGGGCGGTGGGGGTGGACACTAGCGCGGCCGGCGGCGTGGCGCGCTCCAACCCCGTCAACATGCCCGGCGTGCGCCCCGTCGTGCCCGTGCTCATCGACTCGGGCTCCGCCAGTGAGTACCCACCACTACCAGTAACTGTTCGCTCCGAGGCGGGGGCGGTGGGGGTGGACACTAGCGCGGCCGGCGGCGTGGCGCGCTCCAACCCCGTCAACATGCCCGGCGTGCGCCCCGTCGTGCCCGTGCTCATCGACTCGGGCTCCGCCAGTGAGTACCCACCACTACCAGTAACTGTTCGCTCCGAGGCGGGGGCGGTGGGGGTGGACACTAGCGCGGCCGGCGGCGTGGCGCGCTCCAACCCCGTCAACATGCCCGGCGTGCGCCCCGTCGTGCCCGTGCTCATCGACTCGGGCTCCGCCAGTGAGTACCCACCACTACCAGTAACTGTTCGCTCCGAGGCGGGGGCGGTGGGGGTGGACACTAGCGCGGCCGGCGGCGTGGCGCGCTCCAACCCCGTCAACATGCCCGGCGTGCGCCCCGTCGTGCCCGTGCTCATCGACTCGGGCTCCGCCAGTGAGTACCCACCACTACCAGTAACTGTTCGCTCCGAGGCGGGGGCGGTGGGGGTGGACACTAGCGCGGCCGGCGGCGTGGCGCGCTCCAACCCCGTCAACATGCCCGGCGTGCGCCCCGTCGTGCCCGTGCTCATCGACTCGGGCTCCGCCAGTGAGTACCCACCACTACCAGTAACTGTTCGCTCCGAGGCGGGGGCGGTGGGGGTGGACACTAGCGCGGCCGGCGGCGTGGCGCGCTCCAACCCCGTCAACATGCCCGGCGTGCGCCCCGTCGTGCCCGTGCTCATCGACTCGGGCTCCGCCAGTGAGTACCCACCACTACCAGTAACTGTTCGCTCCGAGGCGGGGGCGGTGGGGGTGGACACTAGCGCGGCCGGCGGCGTGGCGCGCTCCAACCCCGTCAACATGCCCGGCGTGCGCCCCGTCGTGCCCGTGCTCATCGACTCGGGCTCCGCCAGTGAGTACCCACCACTACCAGTAACTGTTCGCTCCGAGGCGGGGGCGGTGGGGGTGGACACTAGCGCGGCCGGCGGCGTGGCGCGCTCCAACCCCGTCAACATGCCCGGCGTGCGCCCCGTCGTGCCCGTGCTCATCGACTCGGGCTCCGCCAGTGAGTACCCACCACTACCAGTAACTGTTCGCTCCGAGGCGGGGGCGGTGGGGGTGGACACTAGCGCGGCCGGCGGCGTGGCGCGCTCCAACCCCGTCAACATGCCCGGCGTGCGCCCCGTCGTGCCCGTGCTCATCGACTCGGGCTCCGCCAGTGAGTACCCACCACTACCAGTAACTGTTCGCTCCGAGGCGGGGGCGGTGGGGGTGGACACTAGCGCGGCCGGCGGCGTGGCGCGCTCCAACCCCGTCAACATGCCCGGCGTGCGCCCCGTCGTGCCCGTGCTCATCGACTCGGGCTCCGCCAGTGAGTACCCACCACTACCAGTAACTGTTCGCTCCGAGGCGGGGGCGGTGGGGGTGGACACTAGCGCGGCCGGCGGCGTGGCGCGCTCCAACCCCGTCAACATGCCCGGCGTGCGCCCCGTCGTGCCCGTGCTCATCGACTCGGGCTCCGCCAGTGAGTACCCACCACTACCAGTAACTGTTCGCTCCGAGGCGGGGGCGGTGGGGGTGGACACTAGCGCGGCCGGCGGCGTGGCGCGCTCCAACCCCGTCAACATGCCCGGCGTGCGCCCCGTCGTGCCCGTGCTCATCGACTCGGGCTCCGCCAGTGAGTACCCACCACTACCAGTAACTGTTCGCTCCGAGGCGGGGGCGGTGGGGGTGGACACTAGCGCGGCCGGCGGCGTGGCGCGCTCCAACCCCGTCAACATGCCCGGCGTGCGCCCCGTCGTGCCCGTGCTCATCGACTCGGGCTCCGCCAGTGAGTACCCACCACTACCAGTAACTGTTCGCTCCGAGGCGGGGGCGGTGGGGGTGGACACTAGCGCGGCCGGCGGCGTGGCGCGCTCCAACCCCGTCAACATGCCCGGCGTGCGCCCCGTCGTGCCCGTGCTCATCGACTCGGGCTCCGCCAGTGAGTACCCACCACTACCAGTAACTGTTCGCTCCGAGGCGGGGGCGGTGGGGGTGGACACTAGCGCGGCCGGCGGCGTGGCGCGCTCCAACCCCGTCAACATGCCCGGCGTGCGCCCCGTCGTGCCCGTGCTCATCGACTCGGGCTCCGCCAGTGAGTACCCACCACTACCAGTAACTGTTCGCTCCGAGGCGGGGGCGGTGGGGGTGGACACTAGCGCGGCCGGCGGCGTGGCGCGCTCCAACCCCGTCAACATGCCCGGCGTGCGCCCCGTCGTGCCCGTGCTCATCGACTCGGGCTCCGCCAGTGAGTACCCACCACTACCAGTAACTGTTCGCTCCGAGGCGGGGGCGGTGGGGGTGGACACTAGCGCGGCCGGCGGCGTGGCGCGCTCCAACCCCGTCAACATGCCCGGCGTGCGCCCCGTCGTGCCCGTGCTCATCGACTCGGGCTCCGCCAGTGAGTACCCACCACTACCAGTAACTGTTCGCTCCGAGGCGGGGGCGGTGGGGGTGGACACTAGCGCGGCCGGCGGCGTGGCGCGCTCCAACCCCGTCAACATGCCCGGCGTGCGCCCCGTCGTGCCCGTGCTCATCGACTCGGGCTCCGCCAGTGAGTACCCACCACTACCAGTAACTGTTCGCTCCGAGGCGGGGGCGGTGGGGGTGGACACTAGCGCGGCCGGCGGCGTGGCGCGCTCCAACCCCGTCAACATGCCCGGCGTGCGCCCCGTCGTGCCCGTGCTCATCGACTCGGGCTCCGCCAGTGAGTACCCACCACTACCAGTAACTGTTCGCTCCGAGGCGGGGGCGGTGGGGGTGGACACTAGCGCGGCCGGCGGCGTGGCGCGCTCCAACCCCGTCAACATGCCCGGCGTGCGCCCCGTCGTGCCCGTGCTCATCGACTCGGGCTCCGCCAGTGAGTACCCACCACTACCAGTAACTGTTCGCTCCGAGGCGGGGGCGGTGGGGGTGGACACTAGCGCGGCCGGCGGCGTGGCGCGCTCCAACCCCGTCAACATGCCCGGCGTGCGCCCCGTCGTGCCCGTGCTCATCGACTCGGGCTCCGCCAGTGAGTACCCACCACTACCAGTAACTGTTCGCTCCGAGGCGGGGGCGGTGGGGGTGGACACTAGCGCGGCCGGCGGCGTGGCGCGCTCCAACCCCGTCAACATGCCCGGCGTGCGCCCCGTCGTGCCCGTGCTCATCGACTCGGGCTCCGCCAGTGAGTACCCACCACTACCAGTAACTGTTCGCTCCGAGGCGGGGGCGGTGGGGGTGGACACTAGCGCGGCCGGCGGCGTGGCGCGCTCCAACCCCGTCAACATGCCCGGCGTGCGCCCCGTCGTGCCCGTGCTCATCGACTCGGGCTCCGCCAGTGAGTACCCACCACTACCAGTAACTGTTCGCTCCGAGGCGGGGGCGGTGGGGGTGGACACTAGCGCGGCCGGCGGCGTGGCGCGCTCCAACCCCGTCAACATGCCCGGCGTGCGCCCCGTCGTGCCCGTGCTCATCGACTCGGGCTCCGCCAGTGAGTACCCACCACTACCAGTAACTGTTCGCTCCGAGGCGGGGGCGGTGGGGGTGGACACTAGCGCGGCCGGCGGCGTGGCGCGAGTTAAGGATGGTCCAACCCCTAATATTCGCTTTATCAGCAAGAACGTAATGCCACCTCAACACTAACAGATTGAGGGCATTACGTCAATGCCGAATTGCATTATTTTATTATAAATACTTGTAATTAATTAGTTTAAGTTAGAATTATCTTGATTGTAAGCTAGGCTGTTACTCTGTTCGTTTATAAATAAAGTTTTTTTTAAACTAAAGTCCGTGTCGTAATCTTAATTGGCGCTGAGGACAGGATTCCCGTCGTTATCCTGACACGTTCAGACCGTTATAATCACGCGATCGCACCGTGTCGGACAACGTACGTTTCTACGTTTCAACGGGAAGCCGAACAAATAAATTTATTAAGAAGACGCAAGAGGACCTGCAACAGAGCCGACCTAGCCGATCCAGAAAGCTGTCAAACTCCAGCCGACCGGAAACAATCCAAGAGATTCCAGCCAGTCGTGAGGTGTCGTGAAAGCTGCCGGGAGGAATGTGAGTCAATCTTTTTCATCATCCTTACCGCTCCTTTTATACGTATCTTCACTTGTTATAAATATATGTGTGTTATTAGGGATTAGAAAACGCCGTAATAACATTTTCATCGTCATTGAAGGTGTCAAATTCCGCTTTTAATTGACCTAGTTACTGCATAAGCATACTTTATTAGTCGCGTGTAAATTATTATATTATATTTACAATGGAAGGAATTAAAGACATTCCACAGTCGGTTATTAACCTTATTCCGCTTTTCGACGGCAGCACAAGGCAGTTGCCAGTTTACATAAAGAAATGTGAATATGTTATAAGTAGATTTAGTGGTGGTTCCGAACAGAACAAATTCCTGTACGAGGTACTCACCAGTAGGTTGACTGGCAAAGCTGCAATTTTAGTTGCAGAACAGGAGGATATAGAAACGTGGGATGAGCTTAAGGGGCAGTTAAGTAAGCATTTCGGGGACCATAGGAACGAAAACGGCCTCAAATTGGCTTTAGAAGGACTTGTAATAAAAAAGGACGAAAGTTATTTGGAATTTTGCCAACGCATTCAGCACCACAGGGGCATTTTGCTGGCAAAAGTAACTGAGACCGTGATCAATCCCGAAACACGAAGATCAAAAAATGAGCTTTACCATCAATTAGCTTTTGATGTTTTTACGTACAATTTGCCGCAAAAGTTAGTAGAACTAATTGACATTAAGGGGGTCACTAATTTAGAGGATGCTTTGCGAGTGGTGATGGAACGTCAGAACTTGCATAGCGTCTACAATATAAAATGTCCTTTCAGGAATTTCGGGAATAATAGGCAAAACCCGAACCAGAGTAACTTTGAGCCCCACGGTAGGCAGGATAGTATCCCGAGTAATCATTTCAACCCCGCTAGGCAGAGCCCTAATCATAGGGCACCTAACAATTTTAACGTACCAAGTGGTTCGTTCCAAAATAGGAACAACAGGCCACATAATAACTTTTCTTCTTTTAACTTTCGCAATCAACGGCAACAAGTTGCCGGGTCAGCGCAAGTGCATAATCAGCAATCCGCCGGTTATTCACCGTTTAACACGCCGCAAAACCAGCACGTGCCGCCTCGTCACAATGGGGCGTCGGGTTCTAATACTGACGTCACCATGAGGACCGCTAGTGCGAGACGCGTAAACTATACAGAAAATTACGACGCGGACCCAGCATACTTCGAGCCAAGCCCGGAACCAACCCCGGGACCATCTCATAATTATTCCGAGGTGGAAAATTTTTTCATAATGGCCTCAACACTAGAAAACGAATAGAATTAAATTATAATGGAATGTTAAGATTGCCGCACATTCTAGTACCGGAGTTACAGGCAGTTTTTATGATTGATACGGGTAGTACAAGGTCATTTATTAGCCCTCAAAAGGTAGAAACATATTTTAGTAACTATAAACAACGAGAAAACTTCGAAGTAGTAAGCACCCACGCATGTAGCAAGCACGACACGGTTGTTTACATTCCATTACCTAAGATTTTTAAAAGTTCGGAACGTCATAAGTTTTACGTATACAGTGTCGATAGTAAATATGACGGGTTGATAGGTAGTGATTTGCTAAAACAATTAGGTGCTAACATTGACATGAAGAGCCAGATGTTGTATACAAATACAACACGTATACCTATTGTTTACACGCCGCCTATGAGAGAGACATTCGAGCTGCCTTCTCGTAGCGAGCTTAGAGTCAAGTTACCGGTAAATATATTGAATGGCGATGCGATATTAGACTTTAAACAATTTAAAGAAGGTTTAAGAATGCCGGCCGCGTTAGTTAAGTGTATTAATGGTTACGCAACCACTGTGATTCAGAATTATAACTTAGAGCCGATGACTTTAGTCGTGACGTCACCTTTTAAGGTAGAGCCGTATTCGGGTGAAAAAATAGACGTGAATTTTTCCCAGGACGCAACCTCAACAGATAGGTTACTTTCAGAAAATCTCTCCAAATTGAGATTAGACGAGTTGAACGATGAGGAAAAAAGCGTCATTAGTAAATTGTGTGAAGAATACAAGGACATATTTTATTGCGAAAATATTCCCTTATCCTTCACTAACCAAGTGAAACATAAAATTCGTACAGTCAACGAAGACCCAATTTTTATAAGGGCACATAGGATGCCCCCAGTTCAAACGCAGGAAATTAAGAATCAAGTAGAAAAAATGTTAAAGGACAATGTTATTCAGGAATCACATTCTCCTTGGAGTGCCCCGGTCCATTTAGTCCCGAAAAAGATGGATATGTCAGGACAACAAAAGTGGCGTATGGTGATTGACTACAGGCGTCTTAATGACATCACAGTCGATGACAAGTACCCGCTACCAAACATAAATGATCTGTTTGATATGCTGGGAAAAAGCACATATTTCACCACGTTGGACCTGGCTAGTGGGTACCATCAAATAGAAGTAGATAGGCAAGATAAGTCCAAAACGGGATTTAGTACACCTTTTGGACATTACGAGTTTAATAGAATGCCCTTCGGACTCAAGACGGCTCCCGCGACATTTCAGAGAGCTATGGACAACGTCCTGAGAGGTCTGCAAGGAATACATTGCCTTGTATACCTTGACGACGTCATAATCTTCTCTAAAAGTCTACAGGATCACGTACAAAAACTGAGGGCCGTATTCGATAGATTTAGAGAAACGAATTTGAAAGTACAATTAGATAAGTCCCATTTCCTCAGAAAGGAAGTCCTCTATCTCGGACATACCATAACGAGCGAAGGATTGAAGCCAAACGACGATAAAATTAATGCGGTACTTAACTATCCCATTCCAAAAACTACAACGGAGATTAAAAGCTTCCTAGGACTTATAGGGTATTATAGAAAGTTTATAAAGGATTTTGCAAAAATAACTAGACCAATGACAGTGTGTCTGAAGAAAGGAAGAAAGATAATACTAGATGATGAATACAAAGAAAGCTTTGAACTTTGCAAGAAGATTTTAACTAACGCACCGTTACTGCAGTTCCCAGACTTTAAAAAACCATTTATCCTAACTACAGATGCGTCAAATTACGCAATAGGCGCGGTATTGTCACAAGGACCAATAGGGTCGGATAAGCCGATAGCATATTTTAGTAAAACATTAAGCGATACGCAAGGTAAATACAGCACCATAGAAAAGGAGCTTTATGCAGTCTTAGAAGGAGTAAAGCATTTCAGGCCTTACCTATACGGAAATAAGTTTATTATTTACACAGATCATCGTCCACTGGCCTGGTTGTACTCCCTAAAGGAGCCCAATAGCAAGCTTACACGATGGCGTTTAAGATTACAGGAGTATGATTTTGAAATTTATTACAAAAAAGGTAATCAGAACACAAACGCCGATGCTATGTCCCGTATAAAACTTAATATAACAAACGAGGACAATGAATCAATGGCAGTTAACGTAGATGAAAAAGAGGCAAAATTGCAAAAGTATGTAGAATCTCTTACTGAACAAATAGCTAAGTTAAGTAGACAGGAATCTGAATCTGAAATGGAAATCATAGAGATTTCAGATTCTGATGATGGAGCAACTGCTCACTCCATCTCTAACAGAGAGCATGAAGGCATTCCAATTTTGAATGAAGCTGTAGATACAAAATCGAAACAGATATTGATTTACACATGGTTCAAAAATGACATTAGCGTCAAGGATATTTCTAACAAGAAACAGAAAATCCTCGAAGTCCACATGCCAGTAGGTAATGAAGAATTAGTAAATAAATTCTTAAAAGAATATGTAGACTTGAAAAATAGGTACTATATTTATTTTGAGACTCCAGAATTTAGAAAAACTTTTAGCAACGTAGTAACGAAGCTTTATAAAAAAGGGACCCAAAATTTAGTTGAATGCACTGAACGAATCGTGTGTATTGATGATGAATATGATATAAAAGAGTTAGTTAAAAAATATCATGAAGGAAAGACATGCCACAGAGGCATTAACGAGACCCTAGCCAAACTTAAAAGAGATTATTGGTGGAATAATATGAAAGAGACTATTTCAGCAATAATAAATGCGTGTGAACAATGTCGTAAGATGAAGTATGAAAGAAAGCCTATAAAACCCTTTATTCAACTCACCCAGAGTCAAGAATCACCGTTCCAGGAAATATTCATAGATCTTCTATTCATAGAAGGCAAATATTATCTGACGGCAGTAGATGCATTTAGCAAGTTAGGACAGGCAATAGGCATACCAAATCGAAGCACTCCGGAAGTAGTAAGAGCTTTGATTAAGTACTTCAGTATTTACGGAATCCCCAGAAAAATCAGCTGTGATTCTGGAGCAGAATTCAATAACGAACTTATGAAAGAACTTTTGAGCTTATATAAAATAGAGTTGCATATAGGAACTCCGAATAACCCTAATTCAATGGCAATCGTAGAACGATTCCATTCTACCATTATAGAAATTTATCGTCTGGCTAAGTACGATAAAAGCGAGCAGGATGCGGCATCAGTAATGACGTATGCTATAATGGCCTATAACAACTCGATTCATAGCGCAACAACTTTCACCCCATTTGAGATTGTTTTTGGTCATACAGACACCGGAAACATGTTTGACATTGATAGGGAACGAAATCTTATGCAGAAATTACTTATAGACCATAGGAAACGACTTAAGGTGCTTTACGAATATGTTAGCGAAAAATTAGTCAACGACAAAATTAAGGTCCGGGATAAGAAAGGTGGTGAAGTCCCGCGGGAAATTAAAGAAGGGGACACAATCTTTATGAAGGACACTAGAATTCGTAAAGCAAAAGAACTACCCAGGTATGAAAAAGCCAAGGTAATAGGAAAACCAGACAGGAATATAATACCTGTACAAGTTAAAAAACGAAATACCCGAGTAGCACTTAAAAATATCAAACGACCTCCACAGGTGGCGTGTGATATTTCTGATGGCCCTGGCACATCAGGGATGCAGCCTCAACATCCAAAACCTCGAGCGGAGTCCGGGGATAGCTCCAGTCAGGATGGGTACAGCTCTGATGAGGACTAGCTCCTGGAGTATAATTAAGATTATAGATTTAGAATCAATTAGTTCATTATTAGAAATTAACTTAGACCAATATAGTAAATTAAAGCAAATAATTGATAGCAACATATATACAAGAAGAGAACTAATGGGTTTAGAAGCTCAAGTAAATTCCTTTACAGAACTTTCTAGAGATAAACTTTCGCAGATTCTACCAACAGTAAGAACAAAAAGAGGTATTCTCAACCCATTAGGATCTATAGTTAAGATAATAACGGGCAATTTAGATAATAATGATGCAATTAGATTTAATAATGTAATTGAAAAGATGAAGCATAAGGAGATTTCAGTAGAAAATAAGGTAATTTTACTTCAAAAAGCTCTCGACAAATTAACTAATATTTCAAGTGACATTAACTTTAACGTTAAACACCTAGGTTATAAGACTAAACAATTAGAGTCTATTCAAAACGAAGAGCTTAAACTTTTCAATTTAGTTTCCATGATGAACAGCGTTTACCAGATTCTAAATAACTTTCGGACCATTTATAGTATTATACAAGAAATAGAAACAGCTATTGCTTTCAGTAAATTATCTACACTACATCAATCCGTAATAAATTCAACCGAGCTTATTAATGTCCTTTTTGAAATAGAAAAGCACGCTAGTTTAGTATATCCTGTATCAAAGGAAAATTTAGTTAAGATAGAACGTAGTATAGAATTAAAATCATTTATTAGTAATAATCGTTTAACATTCGTATTAGATATCCCGCTAATAGAGAAAAACACATATATTTATTACAAAATTATTCCTATACCAATTTATAACCCTCATACAGATACAACCTTCACAAATTTTCCCAAATACCCCTACCTTATGATGAATAGATTGCAATTGAAACCCGTGGCTAGATACTGCGAGGAGATAGAAGAAGAAAAACACATCTGCACCGACGACGACGTAGTACAGCATCCAACAGCGACTTGCATAGAACAGCTGATGTTACTGAAAGGCAACCTCACGAGATGTAAACAGCAAAGCATCAAAACAGAAGAGACAGTAATCCAAAAAATCACAACTGACCATTGGCTTCTTTACACCAAGAAAACAGCGATTATAACGGAGACCTGCGGAAATGAAGTCACCAAACGCAACCTACAAGGAACATACATACTCACCCCTATGAAATACTGCGAGACCCAGGTAGATGACATCACCATTAAGGCAACCAGCAACACTACAGTAACCAGGTTTACTTTACCTCCCGTTATACTACCAGAACCACAAGTCCAGATCAAGAGGAACGAGAACGAGATAGACCTCCGAGGCGTGGACTTCGGCGACGTGAAGGACATCCTCAATAGTGCAAAATATAATAGTGAAAGTGATTGTGAAAATTACGTCATTAGTTATAAAGTTAGCGTCTGGACCATTGCATTATATGTCGTCACACTCACCACATTAGTAACATATGTATCATATAAAGTGTATTATGTATTTTTCAGACGAAATTATCTGAAGCCGACAGTGTCGCCTTCGGATAATTCCTCTCTAAAGGAGGGAGGAGTTAAGGATGGTCCAACCCCTAATATTCGCTTTATCAGCAAGAACGTAATGCCACCTCAACACTAACAGATTGAGGGCATTACGTCAATGCCGAATTGCATTATTTTATTATAAATACTTGTAATTAATTAGTTTAAGTTAGAATTATCTTGATTGTAAGCTAGGCTGTTACTCTGTTCGTTTATAAATAAAGTTTTTTTTAAACTAAAGTCCGTGTCGTAATCTTAATTCGCGCTCCAACCCCGTCAACATGCCCGGCGTGCGCCCCGTCGTGCCCGTGCTCATCGACTCGGGCTCCGCCAGTGAGTACCCACCACTACCAGTAACTGTTCGCTCCGAGGCGGGGGCGGTGGGGGTGGACACTAGCGCGGCCGGCGGCGTGGCGCGCTCCAACCCCGTCAACATGCCCGGCGTGCGCCCCGTCGTGCCCGTGCTCATCGACTCGGGCTCCGCCAGTGAGTACCCACCACTACCAGTAACTGTTCGCTCCGAGGCGGGGGCGGTGGGGGTGGACACTAGCGCGGCCGGCGGCGTGGCGCGCTCCAACCCCGTCAACATGCCCGGCGTGCGCCCCGTCGTGCCCGTGCTCATCGACTCGGGCTCCGCCAGTGAGTACCCACCACTACCAGTAACTGTTCGCTCCGAGGCGGGGGCGGTGGGGGTGGACACTAGCGCGGCCGGCGGCGTGGCGCGCTCCAACCCCGTCAACATGCCCGGCGTGCGCCCCGTCGTGCCCGTGCTCATCGACTCGGGCTCCGCCAGTGAGTACCCACCACTACCAGTAACTGTTCGCTCCGAGGCGGGGGCGGTGGGGGTGGACACTAGCGCGGCCGGCGGCGTGGCGCGCTCCAACCCCGTCAACATGCCCGGCGTGCGCCCCGTCGTGCCCGTGCTCATCGACTCGGGCTCCGCCAGTGAGTACCCACCACTACCAGTAACTGTTCGCTCCGAGGCGGGGGCGGTGGGGGTGGACACTAGCGCGGCCGGCGGCGTGGCGCGCTCCAACCCCGTCAACATGCCCGGCGTGCGCCCCGTCGTGCCCGTGCTCATCGACTCGGGCTCCGCCAGTGAGTACCCACCACTACCAGTAACTGTTCGCTCCGAGGCGGGGGCGGTGGGGGTGGACACTAGCGCGGCCGGCGGCGTGGCGCGCTCCAACCCCGTCAACATGCCCGGCGTGCGCCCCGTCGTGCCCGTGCTCATCGACTCGGGCTCCGCCAGTGAGTACCCACCACTACCAGTAACTGTTCGCTCCGAGGCGGGGGCGGTGGGGGTGGACACTAGCGCGGCCGGCGGCGTGGCGCGCTCCAACCCCGTCAACATGCCCGGCGTGCGCCCCGTCGTGCCCGTGCTCATCGACTCGGGCTCCGCCAGTGAGTACCCACCACTACCAGTAACTGTTCGCTCCGAGGCGGGGGCGGTGGGGGTGGACACTAGCGCGGCCGGCGGCGTGGCGCGCTCCAACCCCGTCAACATGCCCGGCGTGCGCCCCGTCGTGCCCGTGCTCATCGACTCGGGCTCCGCCAGTGAGTACCCACCACTACCAGTAACTGTTCGCTCCGAGGCGGTGGAGGTGGACTTTTTCTTTTCGCTGGCTATTACCCATCGGTGGCGAAATTTAATAATAATAGCCGCGCAACAAGTTCTTGAAAGTCTCGGCCACTATAACAATAGGACACAGCGACCCTTCTCCTACTGGGGCCTGGCAATAACACGTTACAGATATAGTAAATAATCTTTTGCCATAGCGAAAACTCGGACCCCAATCGGAATACGACTGGACCCGAAGTGCTAATCAATTACCGTATTGACGATTGACATTTTTATATACTTATATTCATATGAAACTTATTAGTTAGTATCTAACATCGAAACGAAATCTAACTGTACGAACTGTGTTCTGTAAATACTTATCCGACGAAATATGACGGCAAAACGTTCACTAAATCTGTACTCGGCGCCACATAGAACAAAACTTGCTAGTCTAGCCTCCAAACTCTCATGTCTCGTGTGACTGGACCGAGGTTATAACCCACCCACTATCCCGCAGGTTCCCTGGAGCACTCTCCATCGGACAGCTTCCGTCGCAAGTCGCTGCTGGCGGACAGCGGGCGCGCCGCCTCGGTGTGTGACGTGCAGCTGCGGGAGGACCTCGCCGAAGCCATGAAGGAGGACCACGGTATGTACCCTTCCATATTACTGGACAATAAACATGTTACATATCGATACCTTTAGACTCAAAGGGCGTAAACGCCGTAGGTTCTAATGGCGTTTACGCCCTTTGAGTCTAAAGGTATCGATATATAAATACAAGAAATCAAAGTACATAGAAAAATTAAATGGTACTCACCTGTGGTCCAGACCGGGAATCGAAACCGGTACCTCTGGATTTCCGGCCCAGCGTCTTAACCACTTGGCGCTGGTGCTTGGTGTAATTATTCTATATTATGTCATGAGCTGAAACTCTCTTAATTAAAAAAAATACTATGAATATAAAACCTAAAGCGGCGCTATTTTTGCTTATACCATTCCTTGTTAAAATAGTCAAAAGATATATTAGTTAAAATTGCATGTGAAACTACATAAAGTGAATATTGTCTGTGTTAATAATTGAACGCCTTTGTCGCCATTGAGTTCATAATGCTTAGCTGTCTGGTACAACTCGCGCGATAAAGTTATACAAGGGGGTTCCCCTTGTTTTTTTGGCATAATTTTATTTGTCCGAATGTTTGTTTGTCCTAATACTCTTTCCGCATAATAGTTTACAAATACCATTGATATTTCAGAATAATGATTAAAGAAACTTAACCTATTGTATGTTACTCAGGTAAAAGGTTTTCCGAAATGATTTTTGTTTAAGCTAATTAAAAATTGAGACAAACAATATATTCCTACAAATAAAATACTCATATTTCAATAATTTTACAGGTCTAGCGCGATTATAATTAGCTTTTATTATATGACGTTTCAACACAGTTGTATGTGTCGGATTAAATTATTTAAATATGTGTTCAAACCGCGGTAGCTTAAAGTGTCAGTAAAGTTGTGCCAAATAGAGATAACCCGTCCAAGAGATACTGAACTAAAGGTTCAAATTAGAATGTTTGAAACGGAACCCTTACCGTCTAAGTGTGCGTCGGAGGAGAGAAGAAAGCATTGCGTCGTACGCCACAACTGTACAGCCAAAGGCATCCATCTTTCCCCTTGTTGGCTTCTCGACCTGGACCGGGCTTCTATCGCAACGATTTATCTGTTCCAACTTTAAATATATCTGTTCCAAGTTTAAATATATTTCTTCCAAATTTGAATTTATCCGTTCATATTTACCTGTTCGATTTTTGAATTTATTTGTCTGATTAACCGTTCAGAGACGTTATAACTTGGTTTAAGTTGACCTTCTGGCGTGTTCTGTTTTACTAGTGGTGTGCTATGAGACTTCTTTTAAGTTTATAAGACATACATATTGTCTTCATAGCTCACTGTTAGATTTGTTGAAGCAGAGTGCGCTTGGGACAATAATGCAATACGGGCATAACTTTGGGGCTGTACGCCCCAAAATGTCTGAGAACTTTGAAAATATCTGATAGGCGATAACGCTCTAGCGGGAGTTCCCATGTTTGTGAATCGTTTTGCAACATTTATTTCGATATTTTCAATAGTTTTACTCATTTTTTATCTCTAAAATCGGGCTATCTAAGCGTAGACGAGCTACGCCCGTCGATAGCAGTAAAACGTACATGAGAATACCACAACGGACAACGAATGACAAATAAAAACAAAATCGACTCGACAGACTGCCAAAAGTAATATTTTTTAATGGAAAAAACGATTTCGTATCGAACAGATAAGTCGGCCGACAGCGCCCGCCCCCAGCTAATGCTTTTTTCTAAATCTCCTCAACGTGGAATAACGTGGTTGCCTTTGGTTCGTATAGGGTGGCCGCGCGCGGAGGCGCGCCCCGGGCGCCGCGCGGGCGTCGTGCGCGCCGTCGACCCGCAGGGCACCGTCGTGCCCCGCGACCCCGAGCCGCGCCCGACCCGGATACCCGACCCGGACCTGTATACCCGCGCCAACACGGACGAGGGCACCTTCCGGCCCGTCGTGCGTGCCCCCAACGCGCTCTGCCTGCCGGCTGATATGATCGTGCGCCCGCTGCCGCGCGACACCACCATCCCCGTGCAAAACGTGGAGCCCCGCCCCAATCTGTCCCCTGACGAGGAACCCCTCCCCCTTAAGACCGATGTCGTAATTCCCGCCGCGTTAACGACCGGCGACTGGTCCGAGTCCGGCTTTGTGCCGGTCGACCGCGCCCGCCGGCGGTCCACCGACACGCGCGTCGATGTAATTGTTAATGTGAATAGAGATCTCGAGCGAGAGAGTGATGTGTGCGAGCGGGCTGGGGTTTCGGCCCCGGCCGAGCGTGCGAGCGAGACCGAATCACTGCCAAAATCGAGGCCCTCGGATGATATTCAGCCGATCGCCGCTAGATTTAAGAAATCTCCCACCCCGAAGTCGGTTAGTGATAGAGATAGTGATAGGATTAAGGAGAGACCCGAGGAGGTCAGGAGGGAGAACGAAATCGAAGGTGCTAAAGAGAATGAGGAGCTTAAGGAACCGAGAGCTCCCCGGAGGCGGGCCGAGGAGCCCGAAGTTGTTGTTGTAGATGATAGAAAAATAGATAAGGCTACGAAAGTTGTGGAGGAGGATGCGCGACCGCCGAGCGCTTTTGCGGTGAGCGCGAAAGAGGAGATTCGTGATAAATCTAAGAAAGATGAGAAAGTTAAGGCGGTAACGGAGGCGAAACCTAAAAAGATAGAAAAAGTCGAAATGGTGAAGACTTTCACCGAAGAAAGACGTGAAAAGTCAAAGAAATTAGAAATTGTAAAAACTGGAACAGAGGAGCCTCGTGAAAAGCCTAAGAAAACTGAGAAAATAGACATTGTAAAGCCGGCTTTGGACGAAATTCGTGAAAAAACAAAGAAAACCGAAAGTGAGAAATCAGCTATAGAGGTTACTCATGAAAAGAATATGAAAGTTGAACAAGCCGACATTGTAAAAGCTGAAGAACAAGCGTGGGATTTGCTTTTCAATGAATCTATGAAACCTGCGGTTTTAAATGTTACACAGCAAACTATTGTAACTGACAAACTTGATGATAAACCTAAATCCAAGAAAAACCGTAAGGGTAAAAAAGGCCAAGAAGATTTGCAAGCTAAAGAAGACGAAGACAGTTTTATAGAAATTCACGCGATCGAAGAAGCGAAAACACCATCTTGTGGTGAATTAGTGTCCATTTCTACTCCATTCGAGGACATTGATGCGACCACTTCTTATTTGGCTAAAGCTAGGAAACAACGTTCATTCAAGAGTTTCACTCCTGAGAAGGATGATGAGATTGAGGTTAAACCTATTGAATTCTTCCCTGACGATGATTATGAATTGACTTCAGTTAGGCCGAAGAGCCGAAAGAATTCCTCCGTGTCGGCTTTCATAGAGGGTTGGCCTGAACCAACCCCCGTTAGAAAATCTGCACCCATACCTATAGAAAAACCTGCTTCAAGCAATCTTAAAGTCAAACACGACACCATAAGTACTAGTGGCGTCACATCTAGTGCACTTAAAGAAGTCCCGAAGACGAAGAAGAGCAAATCGCTGTCTCCATATTCCGAGGCCAGTTGGAAACATGCTGACAAATCATTCGAGTCCGAGCAAAAAGACGTATACGTTATTGATTCGACGAAAGATGAATTTCCAGAGATACAAATTACTAGAGGAAGCAAGACTCGCAAGAAGTCTCCTCAACCGCTCGAAAGGAAGAGCTTAGAAAGAGATATTGTTCCAGAGAAACCAATTAAATCCTGGAGCTCCATAGCGGCTTCGAAGAGTGAGAAAAGAGATGAACCGTCTAGTGCTTTGAAGAAGTTTGAAAAAATTGACGCTTGGGAAGAGCCTAACGTTACCGCTTGTTTAGAATATCCGAAGTCTTCCAAAAACGACCGAGTGTCATTGCAGGATAAACTGATCGAACTCTGCAAAAGAACTGACATAATGGTTGCAGAGTGCGACGCCCCAACTGAGCTTAACTTCGTCGAAGAACACCACACAGATCTACACGATCTCCCGCCCTTAGAACCCCTAGATTTCGGTTTAGATGACTACAAACTAGAAGTCATGAGAGACAGCCTCTTGGAAGTAAACGATGCGAAAATAAGCAGCCCGATATGCAAGATAAATATAGATGATATACTATCGTCTATCAAAGAAACCACGAGCAAAGTTATAGAGTCCAGCACTTTCAATTTAGTCGATTTGGAAAAGGTGCCAGCCAGGAAGGAGAAAGGTTTCAGTGTTATTGAGAGTCATAAGATTACAACACAAGAAGTGAAAATAGATGATGAGAGTAAAGAAGGGGAGAGCTCAGTGATGGAAAAATCATCGGATGATGATAATGTGTCGCCAATGGTGTCGACCGACAGTGATAAAGACGAAAAGAGGTCTGCCGGTGCTTCAAGCTTGCTCCTCCCCTCCTCCAAGCAATCGGCTAAGTGCAAGAAATCGCGCAGAAAGAAGAAGTAACGCAAAGTGTAATATGTGTTCAAAATCATAATAGCTTCAATTTATATATTAGTATCGCGATGTAACTCGTAAATTTCAATTATCTGCTGCTAATATCGTAGTTAAGAAGTAATGTTAATGTGATCCAGAAAACGTCATAAATAATTTTAACAGTTATGATTTTCAAGCCTAATTATTTTTAACATTAAATTTTGCAAATATTTTCATTGAGTATCTTATGCCATAATAATGAAAAAAATAATAAAAAATAAAAATGAATAAAAAACCAAGGAAAACAACAAAAATAACGTTAACATTTTCTTTATGAAGATAGTTGAGTGTTACTTAGATTCCGTTCAGTTTTAATATGAATGTTCTATGTTCACTAGCTATTTCATTAGACTGTCTTCATAAAAAATATAGTTAAATACAACAGTGCTGCTTTAGTACTTATTTTTATAGATCATTTAGTTACATTATACGTAGTAGTAATTGTAGTAAACTTCAAAGACGGACACAATTTTAGATAATTTCTTTGCTTTGATTACCACACAACCTTCTTGGCTCCGCCGTAGTCGGTACATCTGTCTGGCCAGTACAACAAGTTTACCTCATTATTTACCAGTTTAAAAGCACTATTCGTTAATTGTTTGCAGTTAGAATCTCGGAAGTGTGCTCACTTGTATCCACTATTTTGAAAAATTCTCATATACCTCAACGTTGGTTACCTCGGAGGCGCTAGCTTACTAGATTTCGGGTCTGTCAGTATCTGTCCCATTTGCACTGGCTTGGTTAGACAGAGTGAGATGCTTTCAGACCCGTCAAAACCTAACTATAAACCGCGTGTGAGCTCCATCTATTCGGAAACTGGGGAAGCGGGCTTTATATTTTGAGGGGTAACTTCGAGGCTTCTGATTCGAATTTTCTGAACTAATCGGTAAGTGGTGGCGACTCTGAGGGGCTACTTCAAAGTTTGAAATTCGAACTTCGTATCGTGCACTTCTTCTTGCTCTGAAACATTTGGAAAAAAGGGATGGCACGAAGTTCTAACTTCTATAGGTATACCTGCACTACCTTAGTGACGCGACTGTGACCAAGTCACTCGGTATTAAATACCTTCTCTGTAACACGGCTGTCTTTATGTACAAATACTTTAACTATACAGCAAGTATTAATGTGGAAGTTTTGTTTTTATATTAAGTTTTATGTTGAATCATGACAAATATTTATTTTTTTCTATCTTAGCTTTTATTTCGTGTAGGTGTTTAATTTATGATATTTAGTGAATATTTTTTATTGTCTGATAAATAATTAGCGCATACTATTTATAATCATGATCACTTGCTGAAATGAAATTATTTGCTGTTTGCTCATTTCTTTGGAATTAGGTTAAGTGACGGAATAAAAAAGGCATAATAATAAAAAGAAAAAATATACACGGTGCATCTACTAATAATAAACGACTTGAGGCTCGCCATCAGCCTTCAGTGAGAAGCAATTTATGAAGTTGTGCTTAATTATAAACACTTTCGTATGTCAAAGTGCCCTAATTTAATAGGAAATGTGGCTGGTTGTGGAAGGAAGCTGAGTGCTTAGCAATATGTGTGAACCATTGAACTGAGATCTTGATAAGGCCACTTATTGTATTTGTAGACTTTTATCTACATGTATGGATGGTCAATGTTTTTAAATCCAACAACTAACTCATCCACAGCCTCGGTGTGTTGTGAAGTGGATGGTAGCTTTAAGAATCTAAAGTATCTACAATCAGTATGATATAAAGTTATTAGACATACAATCATGTTGTGAAGGCTACAAACTTACCTGATTTGAAACCGCTTTTTTGTAAGAAGTACGCTGTATAGTGTTTTTGATCATGATAAGATAATTGACAACGTCTGTTGTCTTACAAGTGTATGGCTGCAATATATATAAATATATAAACATCTTTATTTATACCCGTGATTGTCATCTATTTGTGACAGTTACACTGCACAAGCACAAGACCTTTAGAATTATACTGCCGCCATAACGCAAAAGGGAACATCTAACATTTTTTTTCGACACTGAGTTTAAAAATGAAGAAAAATGTTCGATGTTCCCCTTTTCCTTATGGCGGCAGTATAGTGACCTAATGTCAAATTAAAAAACTGTTTTTTTTGAAGACTGACTAACTCGCAACCCTTATTGGGCATAGCGATTGTATGACCCGGTGGTCGGCCGTGGCGTTCCCTGGGATCGAACCAGGTCGCTAGCCGGCCCACCCTGAGTGGATCGGACTGGCTGGGGGCCGGGGGCGCCTGGGGTCGGACCAGGTCGCTTGTCCCGGTCCACCTCGATTTGGTCGGACTGGGTGGGGACTTAACGCTATGAGACACTATACTTATTTCTAAGGGTGCGAATTATGTGACAGTCGATGAGAACGCCCGCACATTGCACTGCGCTACAGATGCACCTTCCCAAAAAGCAGTTACTATGTCCATTTCTATGGGCCAGCTCTGCTGTATAAAAATAAAAAAATAAAGACGTGCACCTTTTTAAAATATTTAAAAGCGTGCATTTTATAAAATAAAGACACGACAAAAGCTTGAGAAGAGAAGTTAGATCTATTGTTAGCCTCAGGTAAATTTGTAGCATTATATGAAAGAACTATCAGGCAACGTCCAACCTCCAATCAATAAGTACAAGTCAATATATGTTTAATTCAATAAGATAGAGATTGTGTTACAATTTCAGTTACTGCTTTATTGTTTAGCGAATAGCTAGTGTCCTAACTAATAAACATTACGATCCAATCGCTCAGTACCTATTAAAAATTGCATAAGTTTGTGTTTAGTAAGAAATACTTTGGAAATTTTGTTCATCTTTTAGGTAAAATTTGCCAAGAGACTTTATAGTTCGCAAATATATAACGTTGCTAAATTAAATAACGTTATTTTGATTAAGTTCTATCAAGTGTTAAACATAGGTCTCGAAAATAATATTACTTTGTTGATAAATCTAGTTAGACTTACTTTCACTTTTGGTTGATATAAGAACTCCGATTAAGTTAATTACTACGTAACAATCTTGTTTATTTGTAATGTTTATTTAGTAGGACCTTGCCGGTCTACAACCGTTATGCAGTGAAACCATCCTTTGAGAGTACATACATTTCTTCATTAGTCACTAGAAAGTTAAATCGGTTGGGCGTTTTTTGTTCACCCACGTCCATTCACGTTTATGTCCCGATGTGAATGATAAACCACCACTCAAAACTAACATCCATCGTTTGCCAACAGATATTGACCCATAACGTAATGAAATTAGGTTAATTTTAAGGCAGCACTTTTTGGACTATTTTTGATATTGTATATTTTATTGGATTCATTTAAAAGTTGAGTTCATTGCTACAGCAATGGTTTTGATATTTTATAGTGTTTTTTTGCTATCTCGATCGATCTACAACAGCGGTCGGCAACCAGCGGCCCGCCGGCCGCATGCGGCCCGTGAACCACTCACTTGCGGCCCGCGAGCCTTCCTGGCTATTTTGTATGTATAGGTCGATATATTCAGATATGTATAAAATCACCAATTATTAACATGGTGCGGCCCGCGTCAATTTCGTTAGCTACTATGTGGCCCTTGTCTGCTAAAAGGTTGCCGACCGCTGATCTACAATATTAAAGTTATCATTAGGTATATATTTGAAAATTAAGATCATTTGATTCGAATTACTTTTTATATTTGTTTAAAATTAGCTCACATTAAATCCAAAACAAGGAACGACCACTAAAGATACAAGAAATAGTTCTATTTAACATGTTCACTTCTTTGTGCAAGTACAAGATAGATTTATGTACATAAGATAACAGTTATATTTGTAGTAGTTTGACCAACGCCTTGCCATGCAAGTTCCGTTTTATTTGTGGTTTAGGACATTTTAAAATTCGCAATATCGTCACTGCTTAAAAAAAACTCGTATCTAAAATCTTCGGAAAGAAAAACGTCAAAGTTACATACGAACATCATTTACATTTACTGTTTTTTTACCTGGTGTCAGTGTCCGATACGTGCTTTCTTTAAAGTAGTGACAATATTTATCATACAAAACATAAATATTTTGACTGCTGTCTTCAACTATTTAGTGACAGCACAGTGAAAAATTCAAATTTACTTTAATTCGGCATTCAAAAGATAATTGTAACAGGTATTTCCCATTTTTGAATGTAACCGTGGTTTCATGGATGTGTTTATTTTTTTTTTTCATTTTAAAGTCTTATAGTAAAAGTTTCGACAGAGACGTTCTAGCACTTTTATAGAATAGAACGAAATCCATTTGATGCTGTAAGTTCTATAGATGGAACTGTTGATTCAACATGCGTGTCGTCACGGTTCCACACAAATGGGGATACACTTTGACTACCTGAAATTATTGTAAACAAATACGATTTTTTAATTCAGAACATAAATAAGTTTATAACAAATTAATATGAACTAACATCTATCAGAAATGTATTATTTCTGCTCATCTATACGCCTCGTTGAGGTGCCTGGGCCGTTTTATTAGTATGTGACAGATGTTAAAGCAGTTCATGTTAGTCATGAACACATTCAGTGCCAAGAACCCGACTGTTGGGTTCATTTGAAAATTTGGGGTCTTGGCACTGATATGTTAAGTTCTACCTAGAAAACAGAGTTATTTATATGAACAGTTATCTCGAATAAATCTTGCTAAGGGCCATCAGTTTCTGTAATTTAATGCAATTATGTAAATTGGAATCACATGCACATCATACTTTCCGTGGCCCAATATATCTCAACTCAGTAGCTGTATCTCAAAAATGAGCATTTAAAAAAGTTTGTACAAAATTTTGTATGGACGCGTTAACTGTCACAGAAGTCATTGACTTTCCTATTTTGTTACCATTATACAATATTCTTCTTGATTATTTTTCATAATATCACGAATTATTTAAATTAATCAACAAAACATCAACCAATAAAAAGTAATCATCAGACATAGAAGTTTTTGTGGCACGATTAAAATTGCCCTAGGGACTTCCCTTCCGAACGATATTAATTTATCGATTAATTGTACTTTCTTATGACAGCCATGACTATGAGATAACATATAATATGAATATGCAACTCGCATACCTATTTTAAGGTATAAAGTCCGTTTTAGTTGCTGAAATTGATGTTTATTTGAATTTTAAAATCCCTAAATAGTATGCCTATGAATGACTTAAATTATATATTATCATTATATAACATCGATAAGTAGTGAATAGTGATCACCATTTTAGTTAGGTAATTTATATTTTATCCGGTGAACTTAATATCTACTATGAAATGTCACTTTGATTTGAAATAAGTATTTGAAACAGTTATCGATAAATTTAATATCGGAAGGTAATGGACGTTTTTGCTACAATCATCAATACAAATCATCAATATTGCTAACAAAATAGGAATCAATTAAGGATTCGTTAATTAATGTACAAACTTTTTTAAGAAATGCTCAAAAATTCGCTTTTATTGTATATAGTAATATTTGTAAACACATAAAATCTATAGTTGTACTTGAAATCGAATTTGCTGTAGTCAGTGTTTTCGCGTGTTATCAAATTGATATTTGTAAATTCGGCTGCCTTGTATCAGTATGATTTTGTTGATAATGTTATGGAGTGTTTAAAAAAATCAAATAGTGATAAATAAAAATGAGAATTCAAAAACCACAAAACTGTGTGTCATTTACGTTGTCTACAATTTTCAAACCAAATTTTTGACTGAAAAATCTCGGTAGGTACAATTTATACAAGTTATATAGATGGACTGCATGCTAACTGCGATTTGTATCGGAACTGTATCCCGGCTGCACGCCGACTGCACAGTTTTTATACAAGTTGCTGCCGGGTTACCGTCCGTTTGTCGGCTTTTAAATGCAATATAAAATTACTTTTGTAATCCCTGGCAAAATGTTATACTAGTTATTTATGTGACGACATTAATACACGAGTGACCATAATGAGAGGCTTTAATACACGAGTGTAGATTTATGAAACGAGCTGAAGGCGAGTTTCATAATAAGATCACAATCACAGGTACGGGTTTCTTTATATAGGCCATTTGCTTATTGTTTCTGAACATATTGTAGGGAAAATATGATATGGATGTAGATAAATATGTTTATATAATTAAAATGTTATTATACAGGGTGGGAGGGACTATACCGACATACTTTAGCCATGAATTCCTGGTGGTGTGACGAGTAAAAAAAGTTATGTGATGTATGGTCGAAAAACGCTTACTTTCAGAGATATTCATTATTTTTTAAATTAATACTCCCAAGTGTGTAACAAGCCCTAATAAATGTGACTAAGATAGTTTTACTATTTTTTTTAAATCCTTTAACTAAACAGCAATTAACCTTCGCAGTATTTGATGGTAAGCGACTGACTACGAGGCCAAAAAATTTACCTTTCGTTTCCATTTTAGCTTTTTTCTCTTTTTGAAAACTTTTCCTCCAGTAAGGACATGTTTATAACGAAGGGTTGAATTTACTGATTTATTTTGTTCCATAAGACAATATTCGACCCATGTTGATATGATATGACCCTGTATAACTATCTGTCCCTTTCAACTTCGTTCCGTCTTAGAATTTTTAATTTTTTGGTTCTTCTGTTATTCGGGGCAGCGACAAACACACAAAATCAAATATAATAATAACTGGCCAAGAGCATGTCGGACCATGCTCAGTGTAGGGTTCCATAGCCGTAACTATAAGGTAAAAAATACGATGTAAAAAAGTACAACAACAAAAGAGCGTATCTTCATAGCAATTACGTCCTTTTGTTGAGAAGCGCAGTTTATCGGCAATAACTCAAAAACGGTTAATTCGATCTTGTTGAAAATAATTTTCGTTGAAAGTATTAATTAAGCGTTACCTTCGTGATTTTTTTCATATTTTTCGGACACACGGTTTAGAAAATAGAGGGGGGGGGGGACACAATTTACACAACTTTCGGAGCGATTATTTCCAAATAAATTCACTTAATCAAAAACATTACTTAGGAACCTTATAGTGTTTTTTAAAGAGCTGTCGAACTATGTACCACACGTTGATATTTGCTGAAAAAAATTTTTTTACTGTCTTTAACATGTATGGAGTGCCCCCCCTAAAAATATTTATTTTAATTATTTATATACCAAACTAAGTAGCGGCTCATAAAAAACACCTATATTCCAAATTTCATCAATATCCATCATGTAGTTTCTGAGTAAAATGCCTGTGACATACGGACAGACAGACAGACAGACAGACAGACAGACGGACGGACATGACGAAACTATAAGGGTTCCGTTTTTGCCATTTTGGCTACGGAACCCTAAAAATCGGTCCACCCGTTCTTAAGGTAAAAGTAGTATAACTAACCCGACTTTGTTTTATGTATATAAATAAGATGTATAGGTAATTTCACGAAAGTTGAGGCCACGTACACAACAACACTGTCATGTAATGACAGCGGGATTTTGAAATTACTGTTCTTTTTTCGTACCGATAAGCAGGTTCAACAGTGAATTGCAAGATAAGTAGACCAAAAAGTTTGTTTAAACTATAGCCTTGTGTTTATTACTCACTCATTCATTTCATTCATTCACTTTTTTTGCAATGAGTACTTCATGTAGCTGTGTGTGTAATCATTCACCTCAACTCTCGTGAAATTACCTATATATAAGATTAACAAATTGAACTTACATTATTGACTTCCGATTCCGGACAGATGTCAAGGGTCAAATTATCTCAGATACGAGTACGTTGCTAAGTTAATGAATATTGAATTGACCACGTAGTTTTAGCAAATTCAGACCTGTATCTAGACCAAACCAGGTGCACTTCACTCAATGCACTTCACCTCCCGCGCGGTGGGCGTAGCCGATCCGGTCGCCGGCCACCAAAACGTCACATTTCACAATAGAATTATCGTGACAGTACGCAAACGCCGTTGATGCCGGGCGAACGCCGCTAGCGAAAACGATGCGAGAACGTATTGTACTGTGCGAAGTTCCGTGCTGTGGCTGTGGCGGTGGGAATTCCCACGCTCGCGTCAAAACAATAGGCTTCGACACGAGCGTGGGAATTCTTGTTATTTTGTATGGAAACGCGCGACACTGAAATATCTGTTTATATTCTCTAATCTGTGACCAAACTGAAACAGGGAAGGGCATTTATTAAAGGGCACGCCTTTTTGCAAAAGCACCCTTCCGTGTTTCGGTCATCGATTAGTCGGCGTTAGAGGATATCTAAGGGCCTTAGAATTTGCTACGGAGAGTTTGCGCTATCTTAATCCGGCACTATCTGGTGGCACTGATGAGCATCAGTTTTTTTTTTTAGAAACTGACAAACTCGCGACCCTTATAGGGGCATAGCGATTATGTGACCGGGTGGCCGGCCGTGGCGTTCCCTGGGGTCGAACCAGGTCGCTTGGCGGACCACCCTGATTGGATGAGTATCAGTGTATCGCCATTGCCACTTGCATTATCTGATTCCAGCTATAACCTCGACTCGCTACGAAGCCGAGCCCGAAGAGCTGAGCAGCAGTAGCTTCAGCTCCGCGTCCCGCGCGTCCCTCGACCCGCCCTCGTCCCCCACGCCCTCGTGCAGCGGCGACAACCTGCTGCACTTCCCGGGGGACTCTAGCAGCTCCGTGTAGTCTCCAGGTGCCTATACTCACCTATACTGGCCCATTTCGAACTGTCAGTATGGGAAAGTATTTTTCCTTAGGAACCATGTCATCGATTTTAAGGACAAGAAAAACTGCATACATAGATTTGAAAAAAAAAAAAATACTTCAACCGGGAATCGAACCCGGTCGTTTTGGAAAATAAAACTTAATTGAATTATTTTTTCTTGTCCCTAAAATCGATGACATGGTTCTTAAGAACAGATCTTCGTATCTCTTATAGTTTCAGACTTTCCCATACTGACCGATCGAAATGGGCCACCCTGTATATTCAGGTGCCTATACATATATAACCACTACGTTTGGCGTAGCTGCAGCTCTGCATCCCGCGATTTCGCCCGCGTTATCCCGCGTCCCAAGAGAACTCTTTAACGGAATATAATGATCCTATGCTTTAATGCATGAGTTGTTATTCTTGAATGCCAAATTTTATCTCAATCCATCTACTTATTATCCCGTTAATTAGTAACAAACATCCAAACTTCTTCACAAACTTCACTTCACTTCACTTATTTTAATTATGTAAGTGAAATTAAATAATTATTTTAACTTTTTACAGGAATGAGCTGCTTTGAACTCGCTTCAGACGTAAAAGCTGGATCTAAAGCCGTAAGGTTGGGAGAAAAATCTTTGGCATAGATATAAATTTTATGTAGATCATATATTATTAAGAGGCTGAGTACTTCTGAGTAAATCTTCAATTTGGTCTAAAAGGACACAATTTGTTTACTTATGTATAATTTTAGTATGATGGGGAAATCGATCTTATATCAGGTCTTAAGATACCTGGGTCTATATTCTGAATGTCTTCGTTCGAAGTTCGTATAATGACGTCTTTCTCACTCTCTTGTCATACAATATTTGAGTGAAATAGACGACAGTATACTTACTTCGAACGAAAATATGATACACACCATGGGAGTACCTAAGTATCAGTCGCGTAGCGTCCAAAGAACTCGATTCCTACCGGCTTGCCTAATATCAGGCATTTGAGCACCTTAAGGAAAATGTACGCAACATCTACACCGGCTTTCCAAAGGATATCTTTTACGCCACGCCACTGCTAAGTATATACTAGAAAATAAGCCTTAAGACTTATGGAATATGGTCGATTACTCTTTACACTTCAATTCTAAGTTCCCTGACAAAATACCGGGTGAAAAATTAAAACGTGGATTCTACTCCTCAAACAACACTTTTATTCAAAAACTTCTTAAAATTATGCAATCTTTAGAGTTTCTCTTATAAATTAAATAGTATTTTGAATGTACGTAAACATCAGTCTAATGAGGGCAGGGAACGCTAAAGTAGCGTGAGGTCTCCGAAATGTTAAATGTCACTGTTTTTGGGAGGCTGCACGGGTTTATTTGTTATTAGAATAATGCTATCAATATTTTGCAATATCTGAGATTATTTATGGCAAATATGAGTTACGGGTCAACGAATGTCAGGGGTTTGAGACAGTTTCATCATTCGGAAACTTATGTTTTTCCGAACTAACCGCGTTACTACGGCATGCTCGATGTTTTTATGGTACGGTTTTAAGGCATTAAATGCGATTGAAATGTAAACTTCGTTTTCACATCCGTAATAACAAACTGCCAGCTATACTTCTGTGCAACGCAGCCTCGACTGTAATGACCAACATAGCCCACTCGTATCATAATGTACTATTTAAATGTCACGGAACTAATGTTGTTCAGTTTGAGGAGTACAATCTACATTTTAATTATTCGCTCCTATTACAAGGTGTATATGTCGAACTATTTGAACATAAAATAGCAAATTAATTATAGAAATTCTTTCATCAAAAACGTGTTGAATTTAAATTAAGTAAGGTGTGAAACGTAGATGGCCTGACATACAGGTTGAAACTTAGTCCATTGCAAGAAACCAGAGCTCAAAACAACTAAGCATAACTTGCTTACCTAACTTTTGTAGGATTGCGTTAATGTTTATGTAAATTACACTTGTAAATCTAGCTTTATATAGTAGTATTTTTATATAAATGAAGATCTTCAATATGTTATGAATAGTCCTTTAATGTAGACGAATAATCAACGCATATATTTGCTTCATCAAATAAAATAAAAGTATTTTAAAGTATAAATTTTAAAATGGGTGACTCAAAACGAGATTTCGCTCCTTTACTCTCTCAAGCACCTGTGTTATCAGTAGAAAAGTGCGATTTTCCTATGAAACTATTCGAGTAGATACGAGGTTGAGAAAGTAAAGGATCGATTTGGCCTTTATACGGATTTTAAATCAAATTTGTCATCATAAAGTTAAGAAAAGAGCTCAGTTCTAAGGAAGCATACAAAATTAGGATAAATTAAGGGAATTTGTATTTTGGTAAATGCTTCCTACTTTGTATTGTTTCTAAAAGTATGTCACTCTTTATTATTTCAAACCCTTTAAAATATATTTGAAACAACTGGTTAATACCTACATCGAAATTTATTTTAACTCTTAATCAAATTAGTTTTGAATTTCAAGTAATTTTAGTTTATTCATAATTGTTTCTACAGAATACAATTTGGATACTTTTAGGAACATTACTTTAATACGTTTTCATCACAATTTTAAATTGTATGCATTTGGTTTTACCGTAACTGTGATATGTAGTAAAAATAGAGCTTGCGTAGGTTAGGGCGTGGCTAATGAAATTAATTCAAACGAAATCATCTCATCACAGCACCATTTTATATGTATACACATTCCAAACTTAACAGGTTATCGATAGTACGTGTACAATCTTTGGCATACAGGGTGATTTGAAATTCGACGTATTCCTTGAAAGGGGTTATTTGCAATGATTTAAGTCCAATCAACCAGGGGTCAAAACTCAATGGTTATCAAGTTATTTAAGTTTTAACTTTTTTTTTAAAGCCGCCTTTCGATCTAAAACTGCTAATTGTGATTTTGTTTATTATTTTTTATGAAACAGTTTAAGTTTTGTAATTTGTATGCGAAGTGTCATAATGTTTTTTAAGTAATGACTCGAAGAATTACAAAATTTTGAACAAAATCTAAAAACTTTTGACTTCAAATCCTTTTATTCGTAAAATTTTTAAGAAGGTTTTGGTTGTCTTTTGGATTTTACTTAATCAGCCGTTTATTGACTATTAGATGTTGGATTTTTTCATTCCTAATTTAAGTAGTTTTTTCACAATTAACAGGTTTAGATCTTTAAAAAAAAAGTTAAAACTCAAATAACTTGATAACCATTGAGTATTGACCCCTGGTTGATTGAACTTAAATCATTGCAAATAAGCTATAGAATAACCCCTTTCAAGGAATACGTCGAATTTCAAATCACTCTGTATATAACGTCATTATGTTGTTCTTTATACTTAAGTATTTAGCCTGTTGATCATCACTTTCATCGATATGTCACAGCTCAAGTGTAACACTTCACTATAGTTTAAAATTGAGATCCTCTAAAAAGGAGAAATAATAAATCGCCCAGCAAAAAAATACTGACTTGCACATCAAAAAATCCATATGTACATCAAAGCTATGTTTTGGTGTTTGTTTTGGTATTTCAGTTGGGTTATGGTTATTTTTTTTGATGTGGCTTTAAATACTACCCTTTAAAAAGAGGCGGTCAGTGGGCTAAAACATCGCACATCATAAAATCATATTATGCCACACCTGGCCAAAAAGTGGCTTTTTCCGCACGCTGCGCGTACGGAAAAAGCCGCTTTCTGGCCATGTGTAGACATAAAATGATGTACACAACACGGGAGTTAAGAAAGAAAGCCCTCGATCGCATATTTACGTCCCTCGCTTGTAGCTCGGGCCGCAAACTTCTGCGATCTCGGCCTTTCTTTGTATTACCACCCTAGTTGTGTAATGTACTATTTTCGTTTAAATATTTCATAATTATTTTTTGTTTTCTGCAATCACCCTCGATCACGAACACTAGTTATAGAAAATTGACATAGAATATGGCATTCGCATATTAAGTAGATAAAATACATGTCAAAGTGCAAATCAAATCTTCCGGCAAGAGTCTTCCTTATTTATGATTCCTTTCGCAAATGAAACTTTCCAATTGGATCAGAAAACGATATATGTGTAATTTATTTGGCGTGTTTCCGGAATCGATGCTTTATTTCTGGAACTCATATTTCTCTAAGGCAACATTTTCATTCACACTTTGGGTCGTTCCGCTATATTTTAACCTATTGAGATAGCGACGGGTCTACTACGAAGTTCGAAACTAGAATTTCGTAACGGGCTTTTCTAGTAGATCCTCCGAAATTCGAAGTTCGTTTGGTGCCACACGTTCACTCAAATGTTGTTCCACGGGAGGGTTTGAGGGAGACAACACGATACAATCTTAAAATTTCAAACTGTTGCTGTTGTTCTGTTGTAAAAGAATATTTATGCCACACCTGGCCATAAAGTGGCTGCGCGTACGGAAAAAGCCGCTTTCTGGCCAAGTGTAGACATAGAATAATGAACACAACACGGGAGGTAATAAAGAAAGCCCTAGATCGCATATTTACGTCCCTCGCTTGCAACTCGGGCCGCAAACTTCTGCGATCTCGGCCTTTCTTTGTATTACCACCCTAGTTGTGTAATGTACTATTTACTGAGCGAGATAGGATGATACGAAGTTTGAATATCGTATTTCGGAGTACTAGACCTGTGCATCAGAAATGTAGCCTTAACTCTACTTTGTCTACTAATGCTATATTTATTTTTAGCATTGTTGTATCTTGGTAAAATATGAGATTTAGAAAGTAGGCATACAAGTAGAAGTATGATAGTTGAATTAAGTGCGTTAATTGTGATATTTAATTGATGTTTAAGAAAAATAATCGGTTATTTGTGTTTGTCAAATTATCTGAAAATAAATTATCAAATTGAAATGTTTTCGTTAAAGGTTATTGACATCCCGTGTATATTTCTTTCTGAGCAATGAACATGAAAGTGACATTAATTTCATGGAAATGTCGGCCTGGTGTTTCTGAAAAGTAACACTGTAGGAGCTATTGTGAGGCGTTGGAAACCGGTGGGATTAATAACCATTACCGAAAATCTACGAAAATAACTATAATATATGTTTTATCTAAAATTATAAGAAATTATGTAGATTTTGTAACTTTGGATTATGCTAAATTGTAGTTAAGGCTTGAAATTAATACTTAATCAAATAAAGTAAAAGTGTATGGATGAAGCTCCCAAATATCTTAATTGACTGACAAAAGTATAATAAGGCATTTTTAACAAAACCACCGATCGGGCATAATTTTTTGAAGCCAAAGTTTCCATTATTTTTAATAAAAAGAATACAAAGGTATTTATTTGTGCGCTTCTACCAATCACTTGTATTGGTAAGTTCATTTATCTCTTTTGACCGACTTTGTCTTTTATACGTGAATGTGACGACACATCATACCTAAAATGTATCTACATTCATACTTAAGCTATTTTAATTTTGGTTTGGCGAAAGTGCAATATATGATCACGTCCTTATTTCAGAATTCTAGTGGCAAAAGAGAATAGAGATGCAAAAACTTGACTTTGAAACCTCCTTGCCAAATCTCTGTATGTAAAAATTGCAAGTGTCAAAATTACTTAAGAACTAGATTATTTACTTTTGTGCACCTCATTTGTTTTACATCTACTCGCACTTTGACCGTTCGGATATACTCTTTAACTAAATTATCAGTTACCATCATAATAATAGTTACTAGCGCCATAAAAATAGGCTCCACTTTTAGATAAATATGATCAATGTACAGAGCGACGAAATCTGAATCGGTGAACTTCATTCAAAATAAAAGCAACTAGCTAAATATGCATTCTGTCTTGTACATTAGCTTTTTGTCATTATGATCTCGGGATCCGAAAAGGTGTCCGGAATTGGAGATCAAAATACTGGTCTGTTAATACTTTGGCAATGGTCTACACACCGCATGTCTTAGTTCGAATTTCGTATCGTGTCATCCATTTCTCTTGTTATAGAATATTTGAGTTAGCACATGTTGGGTAACATCCCGTTACTATACGAATTTCGAACGCAGACATTAGTATCGATCAGGTTCTAGTCTCCGAAATACTAACTTCGTTTGGTGTCATTACGCTTACTCATATATTGTTTTATAGGAGTGAGAGAGGGATGGTACTACACGAATATCGAACTTCGGAGTAGCCCTACAGTTTTTTGACCTCCGTTACGAACGCTGTTTTTCAAACGGAAGTTTGACTCCGTTAATTTCGATGTAATCGTTCTGTACATACGATCCCTATAATCGTCCCTTTACTTTCTCAACCACGTATTTACTCGAATAGTTTGTTAGAAAAAGCACCCGTGTTACGAGTAGATAAGTGCGATTTTCCTATGAAACTATTCGAGTAGATACGTGGTTGAGAAAGTAAAGGGACGTATTTTGACTATACCAGTCTTGTTATAGGGATACATAATCTACAATTACATTCATTAGTTAATTGCAGTTAAACTATTTAGTCTAATACCATTAATTATCTTTGGGCTGTGTACCAAGTAAACTTGAAGACCTTGCAGTCAGTGCGTGAGTTACGTTTCACAAACATTCATTACATTTGCAGCTACTTATGTCTTCTGCTAGCTAAGTAGTTGTCATAATGCGACATTAACTAATGGAAGTTTGTGCAACTGAGATATCGGGATCTGACAATATAGTAGGTAAGTGTGAAACTTCATTTTGACACCTTTCATCCTAATATCTTTAACGCGACTGCAGTGAAGTAAAAATGATATGAGGTTTGTAAAAATAGTCTCGCATAGTATTATTCCGGTTAACTACTTATGCGAGATTTGAGTCAGATATGAGGCACGATTATTAACTTCGGTTTTGAATAAATGCACGGTATTTTAGATGGCCTTATTTAATTCTTAAAATCTTTCCTGTCCAACTTTTCGTGTCACGTGTGTGTGGGTAAACTTAAGTTTTCTCAGGAGTAATACTCATATTAAGTCGCCTACCACCTATTTTTGGAGGGGTAACGATACAAATCTAGAGGGGGCCTGTGGGTGATGTGGTAAGAACCCCTGAAATAAGTGCTTTGACAGGTAACAACTGTAACCGAAAGCAAGCGAAACGAAACCGAGTGTGTAAAGTTGTAACTTCGTAAAATGGATCTCAGCTATCACTGGAAGAACACACCGTTTGGTTGTACCATGGGTTCAATTCTTACCTACGCAATAAAAATACTTACATACTTTACAATAAATTGCAAAACGTCCTTTTTACTCACTTGGGAGCGTTAAAGAACTCACGTGCGAGGCAAGTCTTTTAGTCATACGTTGTTTCTTGTTTAACACAGGGTAGTTTTTATTTATTCTTTAAGCACATTTTTTAATTATCCAAGTATCCGTAATTGTAATAGTTAAGTTTTCATTCACTTAATTGATCGTTGATCTCGAAAATATATGGCGAGTAAGAATCGATTTGCCTTTACGTTACAAGAAAATGCCAATGTTCAGGTAGATACAGTCAAGGGCAAAGATATAAAGCCACACGGAGTTTCAAAATATGTACACATCTACTCTACTGTCATAGTAATAAGGTATAAAAACATATTTAAGAGATTTTGTGGTGTTTACTTATTTTTGCTCTTGACTGTACAAAATTTTGCGTTAAGGACCGACCCGGTTATTCTCCAGAAATATGTCTGCCGGTTATTCTCCAGAAATATGCCTGCGGTCACCTAATTAAGGCGTCGCTGTTTTCATACTTAAATGTATGAAGACGCGTGAATTAGACGCAGACATATTTCTGGAGAATGACCGGACCACGCTGAAACTTTTAACTAATTAAGCTTCTAGCTATGACAGGGCAATTAAAAATCATCCTTTCGCAGTTTTCCGTAGAAAATGTCACAAATACGATGACTCGGTGCGTTAACGCGGGTAGAAAAGCGGAAAGACTCGGTGCGTTAACGCGGTAAATGTACGTATAGTCGGGGATAGTGCAATACCGCGTAAGTAGCATATGTAGATAAGGTTCAATTTCAAGCAAATTTGTTAGAAATTGAAACCTTCTCTACATGTGCTACTTACGCGGTATTGCACTATCCCCGACGCTATGTAGAAGACGCGACGCAAAGAACGCGGCGTTGCGTAAACGCACCGCCAGGGTATTTTAAGATTCGATGTGGTCAGTACCCTAAGAGGATTAAATCTGCCTATAACATATAAATACTTATTTACTTTTAATTTTGATATTTAGGCGGGCTGCGCTTTGGATGTTTTATGTCTGATTATTTCTGGTTATGACAATGCTCGCTTTAGTTCTAATAGTTCAAAGAGGGCTACCAGATTTTTTAAGCCACAAAAGCAAAGCTCCTGAAAATGGGACTGCCACTTCAAAATTTATAAGTATTAACACTTTGATAGATTATTGTGAGAGTTAACTTCATACACAAAATAGAGTGATGTTCAGTCCCTTCAGCTAATGCGTCATCAGCACGGCTAGCGCAAAAATGCCGCGATCTATTTCGGTCGCGATACAGCATGTAACAGCCAATTTTATTTTAGGACTTGACTTGTCCTTAATAGGGTACTTTCCTGACAGATCAAATCAGTTACTTTTTATGAATTGTCAAAACGTTCGGATAGTATGAAGTTTCTATGAGAAAAAGCATAATGACGTCATTGTGCTCAAACATCAAATCATCTCCTCATTTATAGCTTTTGGTCTTTTAAAAATCGTTTAAAACGTTAAGTAGGTGAATTTTAGTTGATTTTTGCAAATTTTCGAAAGCAGATTTCAAGGCTAGCGTGAAGTAATTTATATTGACTACAGGCAAGTACCCTATTGATTGTTTTTAATCATGTTATGTAACTTTGTAATGTGTTTTTTGCTGTGCAATAATATTACATTACACAACTAGGGTGGTAAAATAAAGAAAGGCCGAGATATCAGATGTTTGCGGCCCAAGCCGCAAGCGTTGTGTTTATTTTACGATTAAGTCATCTTCACAAAATGGTAAATTTACATACCTAATGGACTTTTCGCTTCGTCGGCAATTCGCGTCTTCACCTTTTGCTACATAGACGATTCGGCTAACCCGTGTGATCGAGCTAATGGGAGGCGAACTCGCCGAGTGCAAGTTTTGTATGAAAACACGCTCGCAAGTCGCCAGTGTAATAAGGCCCTTAGGTGTCGGTTGGCTAGCCCAGCTAAGACTCCGACACGTAACACCCAATCAGAACGTGCAAGTGTAACGCAGCGCAATGTACGCGTGTTCTCATTGGCTGTTATATGCTGTGTTGCGAGATATGTCACAACCATCATGTGGTAGCCGTGTGCTTGTGAGTAAATTGTTAGCCCTCTTACCCGCATCGCGGATGTTTACGCCAATGTGTACGTCATTATTTATTGTTATAACGATTTAGTGCATTTTCGGGATGTCTCAAGCCATAAAGAGGTAGTCATTGTTACGGATTGTAATTATGTGATGGTTGGATATAAGGTGATTAGAATACAATATAAGAGTAGGCTTTATGTGTTATTTTTATTAACACGATCACTGTCCCCGTTCAAAACTATCGAACAATGTCTCAAGTGCAATCAGTATGGGGAAGTGACCCCGTAGTGGAAGCACGGACTCCTGAAAAAAACTTTCATGAGCCTGTGGGGGCACCGGAGCAGGGAACGTGTTAATGGATATTCTGTAATTTGTTAAAATATACTGCTTTTGTCATGACGTCGATGACATTTAGGTACATAAACCTTTGACAATCAGTGATATTATATAGGTTACAAGCACTCCAAAAGTGAAGCACAATATGGACGCTGATTAGCGTAGCCCCGCCTAGTCGGTTTCGGGTAAGTCAACAAGACGCACGAGAATGTCGGCTGTAGACATCTGTAGATTTCGCAAAAAAAAAATGCCGTCGTGTGTAATGAGAAAGTGCACAAATTACACAGTAAAATGCAACAAAGCAAAAGGATCCCTTATCACACGCACTAGAGTCGTGTGCGGAAAGAGAATAGGCGTGGCGAAAAACGGAACTAACCTAACCAGTATGACATTTTTTTTTGCAAATACGGCAGAAAAGCATTACAGCGCCCCCAAGTCAAAATCCCATTTTCTTTCCGCAGACTCAAATACTGAAATCATTTGATTTTTTAATTTTTATTATTTAATTTTTAAAATATGACGCCATTTTGCACAATGCCCATAGATGACACTGTGTGAATGAAACAGACAAACTTATGCAATTAACAACGAGTGAGTGAAAGATAAAAAAAATCATCATTTATTTGGTTATCTGGGTGACGTTTCAAAATTAATGCAAGTAACAAAAGCTAGCTGTCTTTTTTGCACACAGGTTGCTCTTAGGTCTATGGAAGCGTGTACAATATTGAGGTGTGCCAAAAAAAAAGACAGCTAGCTTTTGTTACTTGCGTTAATTTTGAAACGTCACCCACATAATCAATTATAAGGCCACTCAGCATGAGTCGGGGCACAGGGTGCCGACGACGCTGATTTTCAGTGGATCCATCGACAAAAGTACAAAACATAAATAACTTAACCTAAGAGAAGTGAGGCGGATGGCAGCGTGAAAGGCTGTACGTTGTAGTCGACTAGGGGGTACATATCAAACAAAATCTTGTCCAATAACTAAGGTACAGGCTCTTGCTAATAGTAGTAATGTTTTGTAATGTAAAGTACATTATTTGTAGGATTTAACACGTTCCCTGCATGTCCCGTTGCCCCCAATGTGAAGGGTTTCTTGAGTTCGTGCTTCCACTATGGGGTGCTTCCCCATACTGATTGCACAGTTGGGACTTGTGACATTGTCCGATAATTTTGTATGGGGGACGGTGAACGTGTTAAGAGTGAGATGCTAGATTCATAACGATGTTGTAATCTATAACACGTCTCGGATAGTGGGCCAGGGGCTCGTTCGTCGTCGTCATGTCTTCCGTGACTTAGACGAGAAAACAGTATATTTTAAAAAATACAGGTGAAATATCTTACCTTTGGTGTAGTAAATTATATTTTGGAAAAGTTTGCGTGTAACCAAAACATAATTTATATAAAACTAGAAATAAATAACAATAATGCTGTAGACGTATTTTTGTACACGTTAAGCTGTATTCTATTAAGAAATAGCAGTAAGGCAAACTTTGTTATTTTGTAAGACATTCATACCATCATACCAATAAAACTATTAAAATATTTATAATTGTTTTATTTCGTTTCATGATACAGTAAAATACTTATAACCAATAAACTTTTAACCCTTTGGCCGCCTCTGTCTACTATGCGTGGCAATTGCAGTTTATTCAACCTACGCTTTATTTGCGTACGATAGTTCTACTGAAGTGCGTCTTATTTTATACCTCGTTTTTTAGATTGGAATTTTTCATTTTCGCCTAAATTTCTTCGTTTTTCTACGATATGAGAGGATAATATTCTACTAATTTTAATCTATAATAATATTGTACTAATTAACGACGCATATTTTAGCACGATTTTTCTAACCTGAAAAATAACTATGTATAGACAAGTGTGGCGGTCAAACGGTTAAGTACAGTCACGTCTAAAAATTTATACTTTTAGGAACTTGCCTGTAGAAAAAAATTCAACATCGTATCCACATTTTTAGACTTGACCGTACATTTAGATAAACATGTAAAAACTAATAACACAATAAATTGTATTTACGTAAATATAAAAATAACAAAAACTAAATAATATTTCTTAATCAAAAACTTGGACATCTTCATTAATACCAACATCAGGTTTGATCGCTACATTATAAATTACATTTACAGCTCTATAAAACCGTAATGGATTTCAATTTTTACTAAAAATATGTAGGCACTTATTTGTAAAAAAAGTACATAGATGGAATGTTAGTTACATTTTTAAATGCACATTATAAAAGTACATTGTCATTTTAGTCTAGTTACACTAGTTAGTAAGAGTTTGTCCATACACCAGTGGAATGCACTGAAATACATAGTTCACTATACATGAGTGAGTGCAATTATGTATGTATAGTACAGCATATATACATCTAGAAAACAACAAAAAATCGATAAAGAAATAAGCACCATATAATAATTTGCAGTGCGAAAACCCGCAGCTTACTTACGCAGAATTCATTTTGGGAGCTTGGTAATTCTTAGGAGGCAATAAGCAATAAGGTACATTAAATAGAATCGTCTTTACAGGCCACAAAGTGGTAATTGCCTTAGAAATGTCACATTTATGACATCTGCCATGCCAGTGTCGGATTAAGCCCGCGCGGGGCCTGTAGCATTTCTTCAAAGAGGCCCTTGGTTCGTCTCGTCTTAGATATGCTTAAATACCGACTGACCGGTAATTTTATACTTGACGAAATGACATAACAAGGGGGGGGGGGTCCCCTTTTGCGAGTGGGCGCGGGGCCCCCCAATGCGCGGGGCCCGTAGCATTTGCTACTCTTGCTATATGGCTAATCCGCCACTGCTCATTGCTTGTACTTGTACTTGTACTTGCCACAAGTAACGTACGTGGAATATTATTTGCCATTCCATCATTGAAATGGCAACGAATTTTGTAAGAAAATAAATTAAGTATAGCTACTTAAAAAACAAAGAGATTCTAAAGCTTTCTATGTATACAAAATCAATATATTTAATTTAATAGACTCATACTTTAAGTACAATACTTGGACGGACATTGAAGGACGGTGTAATACTGAATATTAGATTCAACAAGTAATACTTTTAATAGATAAAGACAGATCCATGAACTTTCAAAAATTAACACTTAGTATTCAATAACATTCATACAGAAATTGTAATAAATTAAATACTTACAATGTCTATATATAATAAGTACGTATAAGTATGAGATAACCGTTCTATTACATAGGTATAATTGATATGTTTCAAAGTAAAAATAAATGTTAACCGGTAGAACACTTTCATATCCGTTTGGTCTTTTAATAATAGGGATGACGACTGGGTTAAAACTATATAATTCTATTTAGTCCGTCAGTTAGATTATGGAAAAATATGGGACACGTATTTTTTGGTTAATCAAAATATTAAAAATCAACAAAGTTATTTATAGATCATCAAACTTCTGGAGAACTAAACTATCTGGCGGCCTGTGACGTCATTCCTAGGTGAAAATTGTACCTAGGAGTGACGTCACTCAAAACTTCTAAGCTCTCTATCCTCGTCATTTTTTATTTGTCAAACAAAAGAAAAAATACGTGTACAGTAATTTTTAATAATCTAACTGACGGACTAAACAGTTTTTTTTAGTCGTCTAGCCCATTCTAATACATTCCAAAAACCCCCAAACAAAAAAGCTGTCGAATGACCATACGAAACGCGAATGAGAACGCAAACGCGGCCGATGTTAGCGATGACGAGATAACTTGGACTCTTTTCAAAAGGACTAGCCAGAAGAAGCTTTGGCCAGAAGAATTTTGTTTTACAGGGCTTAATAGTACATTACACAACTAGGGTGGTAATACAAAGAAAGGCCGAGATCGCAGATGTTTGCGGCCCGAGCTGCAAGCGAGAGACGTAAATGTGCGATCGAGGTCTTTCTTTATTATCTCCCGTGTTGTGTACGTCACTTTATGTCTACACTTGGCCAGAAAGCGGCTTTTTCCGTACGCGCAGCGTGCGGAAAAAGCCACTTGGTTTTCATATAAATCGACGTACCATTTCCTTCTATCGCATATATTTCTGTGGTATACGAGGTTTTTGTTACGTTAAATATCCCTGAAATATCGAAAAAGTACATATTTGAACTGATCACGAAAAATAGATCTTTTCGATTTCGAGAGTAAATTTCAAATTAAACAAACAATAAAAAATTCAGTCCTCGTGTCATACACATTTAATATGCACCCTGAACACGAGAGAGTCGTCCTTCACGAACCCATTCCTAACTACATCACTGACCAGTGCGTATTCCGTGTAACCGAACCCTCGCAGGCAGATCTCTGCCGCCGGCCTCCTGAAGGCGATCAGGTTAGAGTTGGACATCATAGTATCCCGTTGGGTGAGGTCTGGTTCGTACTGGTTTATCATGGAGAAGGAGATGCGGCCGTTGAAAGGCCATTCGAGGCACTCGTCGTATTCCGTTTGCATAAGGTGCACGTGGAGCGCGAAGCAGAGGGGGTTTTGGGGGGAGATGTTTAGGCGCACGCAGAATCTGTTGGGAACATTTCAATGCCTCTAGTAAATAATGAAACTATAGGGTTATTCCCACCAAATTGATTTAGTGTATAGATTTTATCCCCTGAAGTGGGCTAATGCTGTTAAAGAATACAATACCATTGAGAGGTTAACCGCAAATTAGGATAACGAGAATATAGTTTCAGAAAAGTATAACGGCCTTGATGAACTTTCAACGGATTATCGGTTCTATGACCGTAATGATAAGGCAGTAAATGCTTTAAAACAATATAATAATAATGCGTTTTGCTTTTACAGACTTAACAGGTAGCCGGGTAGGCCGGGCCGGGTCGTACTCGTGTTGTGTGCGTGCAGTAAAAGCAAAACGCATTATTTTTTTTATTTTAAAGCATTTACCACCTTATCATTACGGACATAGAACCGATAATCCGTTGAAAGTTCATAGTATCCCCAAGTCTTTTCTCTACGGAATACGCACCTGCGAGTGTCGGGTGAATGTGAAATGCTAAACAAGATCGCCGTTATCTATAAGTGCATTTACACTTTACTGTCTAGTAAATAGAATCTATAATCTAATAATCTCTCAAGGCAGTTATACTTTTCTGAAACTATATTCTCGTTATCCTAATCTGCGGTTAACCTCTCAATGGTATTGTATTCTTTAACAGCATTAGCTCACTTCAGGGGATAAAATCTTTAACAGCTGGGAAAATTTTTCTCATCTGTTACCACTAAACTAAAACCATATATTTTGTGGTAACAAGTGGGAAAAAAATTGCCAGCTGTTACCACTAAATCAATTTGGTGGTAACAGGTGGGAATTACCCAAACTATAGCTTGGCAACTTCGTTGGTGACACTCCCATGTGTGCTTTTTGTTATGTGCAGCCGTAACTACTTACACAAGTTACCGCCAACACGAACGGCGACCGTCGGAGGCAGCCTTCATAATAAAAAGCACACATGGGAATGTCACCAGCGAAGTTGCCAAGCTATAGTCATATATGAATTAAGTGGCTCTATATTGTCTCCCATAATTTTGAAGTCATACTGTATTGTTAGATTTGTTAGTCATAATTATCGAAAGTTTTCAGAACTGTCATAAAACACACCTAACCTATTGTTTTCTATAGGCTAACGTTTTAAAATATTCTAAAAATATTATCGTTTTAGAAAAACAAATACATTATGACTTTCGATATTTAAGACTAACAATACAGTATGACTTATAACTTATTGGGAAACAATGAGATCCCGAATTAAGTGCTAAGAGGCGTAAGTATTATTATTAGACTTGAATAAATAAATGACTTTATTTGGTATATTGTTATTAGGGCCCCAATTACAGATGGATAAACATCTTGTAACGTAATTCGTGGACAAGCTTTTACCGTGGTAATATTTGTTTCGAGCACATCTTTGAGTTACATTCAAATTTTGCGTAATAATGAAGAAAAATTCTTTCTCCAGCTCATTCATAATTTATCTGCATTGACACTACGACACTAGAATGTATATATATCGTTAATTTATCTACAACAATATAATAATTAATTATTTATTTACAAAACAATTATTTATTTACAATAATTTATTTACAAAACTTACCTATAACCGTTGGGCGTCGTGTAAAACCCCGGGCTATACAGCATCTTCGAATGATCCTTCAACATGGCATCTAGTCTCGCTTTAAAGTTATCAATCCTCCATATGTAGTTGCCCATACAGTACCGGAGCAGCATTTCATTATTCTGTTTTCTTTTAGCCACGGTCAAAGCGGATAGTTGCTTGGAAATGTTCGCTATCACGATGTCCTGTTCGCGATTACGTTGTTCTAGTACCACTACACGTTCGTATAGCGCTCTGAAATTAATTGAAATGCTATTAGAAAGTATACTGATTTCGACTTCATGAAATGATGATATTTTTTAGAACAAAATGCATAGCCAATTTTTAGATGCGGTTGCTCATATAGTAAAAATAAAATATAAAATATCCGAATTCACTTCAGAGTTTAAGTTCCAATGAATGCGCGGTAAAATTGCTATTTATATAGAATCCTTTATATGCGTTTCATTTGGCACTGATAGTTAGCGTGTGATGTGGCGTTTAGCCACTGTCGCATATTCCTCAGCCTAGCTCAGACTTGGAGGATTTTCCTAGTTAGCTCAATCGGGATATCGAAGATAAGGAGATGAAATATAAACGCAACGGTTACAAAAATAACAAACTGAAAGTTTTATTTAAGCTAAAAACGTATTACACTTAATCTGTCGGCCAGAGGGGCCCAAAACATATATGACGCCGTAAGGGCGTTTTTAAGTTTCGCTTAGCTGAAGGCTTACGACTGAAAAGTTATGCGTGATAGAGTTCGTCGGCTGAAAGCTTATGGCTGTAAAACTACGCGGGATATCATTCGTTAGCTGAAGGCTTATGATTCGAGACGGTATGCGGTATACGGAATTTCAGGTGAGTCCTGAAATGCACTTTACGGGAGCAGAGCGGTAGCGGTTTAAAAAGTCCTGTAGGACGTTCAGTTACGGTCGCGAAGCGGTATCGGTTAGTGTCCTGAGGGGACGTTACGGATACGGGAGGAAGAGGCACGTGATGGATACGGGAAGTGGATGGGAATCGTCGCGAGCGCGTGGTAAACACGCCGCGCCCAGGATACGGGAAGTGGATGGGAATCGTCGCAAGCGCGTGGTAAACACGCTGCGCCCAGGATACGGGAAGTAGGTGGGAAGCGTCGCAAGCGCGTGGTAAACACGCTGCGCCTGGGAAGGTAGGGACTGCACTTGTCCGCTAGACGTCCGTTCGCCGGCGCGTCGAGTGAGCAAATGCTAATGCTCTATGTGCACGGTCCGCTTTTATAGATACGGTGGCTACCGCTCGCCCGCGCAAACCCTCCCCCGCGGCTGACGTCACGCGCGCCCCGTTCTCGGCCGTTGGCTGGCGGTGACTTGTGCGCCGCGATGCTGCCGCCCGGCGCGCCGCGACGCCGGTTGATGCTCGCACCGCACAGGCGCAGGTCGGCGCTCTGTAGGCGCTCATTATACGCCCTCCTCACGCACGGAGATTTTTACCTGTAAAAATCACCTATTAATCCGGGCAAATCCTGCTGAGGTGAGGGGAGGCAGGGACCTAAGTTGTGGCTTGGTTGTTATAATGAGCGTCTGGATTTGTTATGTCATGTTTAGGATCGATTTTCTTATAATGTTGCTTAACGCGTTCTATTTCGGGGTAGGTACCTATGTCCAATTGGGTTCAACTGCTTTCTAATCAGTACTGGCAAACTGTCCGATACGTTCTGTAATCGGTCCGGTATCTATTTGGCACATGGGTAGGTATTAGTGAACCCGGTGTAGTGACCTGATTCATGATACCAAAACAAAAAAAAATAATTATGCGTAATCGTCCCAAACTAATTATCCATGCTCAAGAAAAAATAACCCAACAGTAACACTAGTAGACTTGTTTATTTCGTGTTGCTGTTGTATGTTCTATGCTTTCTGAAAGCATGACAAATAATAAAAAAAATATCTATGTTATTGCAACAAGAAATTGAAATCCAAGCCACAAAGGGGAAGGGAAATATTTACTTCGTTATTTTGTACTGCCGGGGTACTGACTTCGTTGCGTTTTCTCTTATTAATTTCTCCGTGTAATTAATGATCTGGTTACGCCATATAGTTTTTTGTTCGCGCCATCTGGTTTGAAACTATGGAACTGCTTATTACTTATGTTATCGCGGAGTTTACCGTGTCTAGTTTGTTCTCAACTAATTGGCGGCCCGGTCGGAAGATGGCGCTGTTATTTTATAACGTATTTTATTAATTGTTGGTATATATTTACTAGTTATTACTGATTTCTTTATATTTTTGCCCTTACACTATCATATTATACTATCCTTATTGCTATTATTCATGTTATCGGTAGTTATGTAATTTTCGTTATTTCTCCACTATCTTACTCACTAATTGCGTAGCCTGAGTGGGTCCCGATTCCCACCGGCTCGCCTGTCCTAACGCGTACAACGTACTTTTCGCGTGGTATATTTGCTTTAATTCCGCTCCGCTCCTTTATAATTAATTTCTGTTTTTAACAGTACTTAATTACTTATGTATTTACTTACTTACGTTAGACTATTTATTTTTCTGATTACTCACTGTTTCGGTTGTTCATGACTAATGACTGTAGGTAAACTCTGGTATCTAGTTAATTACGTAATTTGTCTTTTTAACGTTGTTGTTTATACGGTGGTTTTTTTTTCATATATAGGGTTAATGAATAGGGTTTTTCTACTATATTGTGGTTTTAAGTTTATGGTTTTTTAACTGTTATGCCGTTCTACCTATTCTTTCAGTTACGGTGCGATGTTACTGATACACGGTTTTAAAATATTAATGTTAGTTAGGTATATAGTAACGATTCCGGTTTTCTACTTACCAAGTAGTTTGATGTATACTGAGTCTGACTTTTTTAATCCTTGATTTTGACTACAGTTTAGCCCACAGATAGATATGCTTGCCACTTACCGATAGTTTCCAATTTAGGATAGGTATTCTACAAATAAACACTAAGTTCTGTCCGGGTTTTTTAATTTTTATTTTTGGGTCCGGGGAACGGTCTCGGTATATATTCGCTTGTCCCGCATTTTAGCGCTTATTGTCAGGTTACATTCTCGCCGCCTTTGCAGGTTTCTTCAAGTTTAATTCGGTTTTTACTCTCCAGGGGTCGTCAAACCGCGGGTCGCGGTCCATACATATATTGCCGACTGGTTGTGTCTAGGTTTTCTACGTACACTGTAGCCTGTCTTTTTAACTGTTTAATCCTGTTCTTTTCTTGTTGATTTTGGGCATTGTCTGTACATCGGTATGTATGTTTATACTTCTTTGCGTTAAATCATATAAGGTAGAACGTTACGGGATAAGGGACTGTGTGCTTAGGTATGCCCCTGCTTTCCAGGAATCTCTTCCAGCCACCTTTTGAGCAATCCGTTGCCGTGCGCTTTCCTTCTTTTTTCCCGTGTTTTTCCTTTAGCGGGCCGGGTTCCGTTGGTGCCGGTTGGTAGTCCCTGCTATGGAATGATGTTATCGTATGGTGTCCGGTTCGTTTTTTCTCGGTGAATGTATTTCTGTCTTGATTAATAACACAAAATGTGATGTATTATCGCTGTGCCGGATACCTTTTGCCTCGCCGTTTTGTATGGGGGAATAGGTACACTTTTTATCCATGATAGTGTATACTGTCTGACGCGGTGTTTTATATCCGGGAAAGTGGTTGTTTACTAATGTCATGTGTTTTATGTTCATGGAGTTCGACGCTTCGACACGACGTCCGTTCTAGGTTGATGCTTGTTTCTTGACGCGGCGATTTTGTTTAAGGTATTGGACACTTTGGACGCGATGTCTTCTGTTCGTAGATCTTGGCACTTTTAGACGCGATGTCTTTTCCGGTATATACGATTGTTTATCGACGCGGCGTCTTTCTGGTATATACGATTGTTGATCGCCGCGGTGTTTTGTCTTCGGGATATCATTAACTTTTTGATGTGATTTCATACAGAACACTTTTCCCGGCGGTATTTTATGTATTAAATGTTAGGTACCTATTTACGTGGCTCTGTGCTGGCTGGTCGGAACTATGACGAACTATGTCGGTTTTTTTTTCGTTACTCGTGCGCCCGCTGCTATCCATAGATATGTGTGATGTCTTGATGGTACATGCGTGCGCGCTGCTGGTCGTAGGCCTCCCCTACTGTCGTGTAGTTTTTCTGAGGTTCTCTGCGGCGTTTTATTTGATCGGCGGCTTGGTGGTTTTCATACGGAACACTTTTTTTATCAGTGTTTATATATTATACGGGATACTTATGATGTTCTGACGCGACCTTTTATTCTCGGGATACAAGGTATGTTTTGACGTGACATTTTCTTCTCAGGCTGCAAGGTATGTTTCGATGTGACGTTTTCTTTTCGGGATCCAAGGTATGTTTTGACGTGACATTTTATGACTCAGGATACGAGGTATGTTTTGACGTGACATTTTATGACTCAAGATACGAGGTATGTTTTGACGCGACGTTTTATTATCGGGATACAGGGTGTGCTTTTGACGCGACGTTTCCTTCTCGGGATGCACGGTACCTTTTGACGCTGCTATGCGCTAGCTGGACGGAACTACGTTGTAGTATTATTTTGATACGGTTTTGGTCGCGAGCGTTCGCTGCTGGTCGTAGGTCTCCCCTGCTGTTTTCGGTGCGGTTGTCTGCGTCCTGTTAGGTAGGCGGGTTGGTGGTTTCTGTTAGCATGTACGGTATTGGGTATGTTTGTACGTTATCTCCGGTCGTTTGCGGCGTTGTGTTCGGTCGGCGGGTTGGTGATTTTTTTGTTGTTAGTGAGTACGGTTCTGGGTACGTTGGTAGGTTTTATGTCCAGCCTTTCCCTTAGTCGCCTCGTACGACACCCAATGGGAGGTCATGGGGTAGTGTTATTCTTAAGCCGACTACTACACGGCTAAGTGTCTTGATGTACCGGTGCCTGTCGATAAGGTTGAATTTCGGGTGTCTGTTGTTAACTTTCCTGTTCGTTCTGTTGTTCCAAGCGCTCGTCTTTTTGTTATTGGGTGTACGGTTTCATATCTTTTACGTGTACGGTTGACGTTTGTTTCCGGTTGTCGGGGTCTTGTAGGATGTAAATTACCGGTGATTTCCTTGCTGTTACGATGAAAGGGCCTTTGTATTTTGGTGCCAATTTCGCGCAGAAATTTTTGCTGGCGTCGGATAGTACTTGGTTTTTCTTTAATACCAGGTCTCCTACTTTGGGTTCCCACTGTCTTCTCTGTCTGTCATAATATGTTTTCTGTGTTTCGGATGCTTTTTGCTGGTGGTTTCGTACTATGTTGTATATTTCCTGGAGTTTTCTTATTTCTTTTAGTTGCGGTGTGGGGAAAGAGTTTTTGTCGTCTGGTTGGCGTAGCTCCTTGCCGTATAGCAGGAATGCTGGTGAGAACTTTGTTGATTCATTAACGGATGTGTTTAGTGCGAAATTAAATTCTGGTAGTTTCTTTTGTTGTGACGGTTTATGTGTCTTACACGCGTTGCACTTCTTTTTGTATTCGGCTACTGTTCGGTACATTCCTGGCCAATAGTATTTTTGGGCTATTTTATGGAGTGTTTTGGCTGTGCCCAAATGTCCTTCGGTTGGGGAATCGTGGTTCTTTTTCATGATTTCGTCCCTTTTTTCCTTTGGTATACATAGTTTCCATTCTGTTGTTGGGTTGATTTGTACCCTATAACTTGGGTTCGTGATCTTTTTATATAGCTTGCCCTTCTTCACGCAATATTCATCTTGCTGGTGCGTACCTCTTCTTACTTCGTCCATCTTTGTCTCGTACCAACTCTGGTCTTGGCTTGTGCAGACTGGATGTCTGGAGAGCTCATCCGCCCCTTGGTTCCGCTTCCGGCTGCGGTAGACTTTTCCGTGTTGGTCGTTAATTTGTTGTTGTTTCGGGTTACGTGGGTAATACTTTTGTTTGACGGGCTCGTGGTGCTTCGGTTTTATTTTATGTTGTATCGACGTGTTTCCTTTTGTGCTTCTTTCGCATAACTGGAACTCTTGTTGTATCGTTTGCTCTAGTAGTTTCTGTTGTGGTCCGGAGAGCGTCTGTTTTTCCGGATCTGTCTTTTGTTCTTCTTGCCCCTGGGTTTCCCGTTCGGTTTCTTTCGGTGTGTCTCTTTCTGCTTTCCATCCTATTTGCATCCCGGCTCTTCGGAGGACGTCCATCCCGATGATTGTGCATGTTGCCGCTGGCAGAACTCGTACCCAATGACGTATCCCGACGCCTTTTAACTCGATATCTATCAACACCTGTTTGTCTATTTTTGTTCTTGCTCCATCGGCTAGGACTATTGTTCTCGGCTTGCTTGTTTTTCTGGCGGCTTTTGCTGCGCACTTCTTGTATATTTCTTCGTTGATGTATGTGTTAGTGGATCCGGTATCTACCAGAGCTTCGTATACCTCACCCATGATGCGTATGTTGGTATAAATCCGGTTGTCTTCTCTCGGTTGTTCGCTCGCTGCTCCTAGCCATTCTCTTTTCCCTTTTGCCTCTTTCTTGCAACAATTTACGCTTAAAACTCCCCGCTTCCCGCACTTGCTACAGAAAAGTTGTTTCCTACCTCTGCACGCCCTTGTGTCATGTCCTGGTTTCCCGCAGGACCAGCAGCATGTCGCGGGGTCGTATCTTGGGTGTATCTTGGTCGTTTCTCCTACCTTGGTCTGTTCCCTGTTCGCGAAATGTGTTACCGGTTTCCGCCTATTGTCGCTCGTGCTCGGTTCTGGATAATTGGTACTCCGGTATGTGTGGGTGAACCTGTCTGGTTTATTTGTCGCGTCTTGTGCTTTATATGTCGCCTGGTTGCTGTATTGCGTCGCTGCGATGTTTTCATAGTCGGCGGCTAGTTTTATTAGTCCCGGTAAGTCGTTATAGTCTTGTTTTTGTATGTAAAGTTTATACGCTCGCTGCATATTTTCGTGTATCCGGTGTAGCTGTTCTGCTTCGGACAGTTTTGTGTATCGCCTCATGAGCGTTTGTAAATCGGTGACGTACTCGGTGAATTTTTCCTGGAATCTCTGTTTTCTCGCCACGATCCGTACGATAAGGTCGTCTTCGTAGTTCCCGGGGAAGTAGTACAGCTTAAATGTCTCCAAAAATTCGTCCCAGGTTTTCCAGGACCCGGCGTTGTTCCTGTACCACATCAGGGCTCTTCCCTGTAGGATTCTTGGTAGCGCCCGTAGTATTTCTTCGTGATCTACGTCGCATGCTTCGATAAGTTCTTGCAGTCTTTCTAGAAACTCCACGGCGTTGTCTGTACCTCTAAACGATAGGTTCCATTCCCTTATTAGTTTTGAGATGGTACTCGCCTTTTTATCTTGTTCGTTGTCGGTCATTCTTGGTGGATTTCCCTTGCGTGGCGTCTGGAAGTCCTCGGTTTCGTCTGTCTCCTGGGTGACAGGCTGTCTTATTTGGTCAACGGTGTCGGACGGTGAAGCTTTTGTCTCGGTTTCGCCAGACGACTCGGTTTTCTTTATGTCTTCGGCGACTAGCTTCCTTATTTGTTCTACTGTTAAATTTTCGGTTGGTAAACCCCTTGTTTCCGCTTCACTCATTAATTCGTTTCTCTTTAATCGGTAAATCCAGGAGGTGGGCATTCGCAATTACCTGAGGGCCTCGTTCTAGCCTAAACCACTATTTAAGGAATTTGTTATTTAAGAAAAAAAACTATATCGGTAGCACGGAATCGTTACGCTGAAAAAAACGTTAAACGGAATTGTTAATCTGTAAAAAAGAAATGGTTATAGAGGCACGTTAAACTGAAAGAAAAGGTTATTAGAAAAATCGTTAAGCTGAAATAAAGTGATTATTTATGGCACAAAACAAAGTTATTCGGTTATATTCTTTCTAAGAGGTTTTATATTTTATTTCTCTCTTTATCTCTGATTTTATCGAGCTGTATGACTCGTATGTGAGTCTTTTAGTTGGGCGCCAAATGTGATGTGGCGTTTAGCCACTGTCGCATATTCCTCAGCCTAGCTCAGACTTGGAGGATTTTCCTAGTTAGCTCAATCGGGATATCGAAGATAAGGAGATGAAATATAAACGCAACGGTTACAAAAATAACAAACTGAAAGTTTTATTTAAGCTAAAAACGTATTACACTTAATCTGTCGGCCAGAGGGGCCCAAAACATATATGACGCCGTAAGGGCGTTTTTAAGTTTCGCTTAGCTGAAGGCTTACGACTGAAAAGTTATGCGTGATAGAGTTCGTCGGCTGAAAGCTTATGGCTGTAAAACTACGCGGGATATCATTCGTTAGCTGAAGGCTTATGATTCGAGACGGTATGCGGTATACGGAATTTCAGGTGAGTCCTGAAATGCACTTTACGGGAGCAGAGCGGTAGCGGTTTAAAAAGTCCTGTAGGACGTTCAGTTACGGTCGCGAAGCGGTATCGGTTAGTGTCCTGAGGGGACGTTACGGATACGGGAGGAAGAGGCACGTGATGGATACGGGAAGTGGATGGGAATCGTCGCGAGCGCGTGGTAAACACGCCGCGCCCAGGATACGGGAAGTGGATGGGAATCGTCGCAAGCGCGTGGTAAACACGCTGCGCCCAGGATACGGGAAGTAGGTGGGAAGCGTCGCAAGCGCGTGGTAAACACGCTGCGCCTGGGAAGGTAGGGACTGCACTTGTCCGCTAGACGTCCGTTCGCCGGCGCGTCGAGTGAGCAAATGCTAATGCTCTATGTGCACGGTCCGCTTTTATAGATACGGTGGCTACCGCTCGCCCGCGCAAACCCTCCCCCGCGGCTGACGTCACGCGCGCCCCGTTCTCGGCCGTTGGCTGGCGGTGACTTGTGCGCCGCGATGCTGCCGCCCGGCGCGCCGCGACGCCGGTTGATGCTCGCACCGCACAGGCGCAGGTCGGCGCTCTGTAGGCGCTCATTATAAGCGGTTGGGCTTTACAATACCTACATAACAATGCCATCTATTGGAACTTAGGCTCGTCGTTAGTATTTTAACATATCGTGACAGTTACCACTGATCCTGGCCTCCTGTTTTGTGACAATGTTGTTAGATGTCATCATATCGTGACAGTTATCGTATAAGCACGCTGGTGAGCGGGGGCGGGGGCTTGTCGCCGCTACCACTGGTCCTGACCTCCTGTTTTGTGACAATGTTGTTAGATGTCATCATATCGTGACAGTTACCGTATAAGCGCGCTGGTGATGGTCAACAGAGGCGAGGGTTTGTCGCCGCTATCACTGGTCCTGGCCTCCTGCCTTGTGACAATATTGTTAGCTGTCATGATATCGTGACAGTTACCGTATAAGCGCGCTGGTGATGGTGAGCGGGGGCGAGGGTTTGTCGCCGCTACCACTGGTCCTGGCCTCCTGCCTTGTGACAATGATGTTAGATGTCATGATATCGTGACAGTTACCGTATAAGATATTGACGCCTCTATCATTGATCCTGAGTTCCTGTTTTGTGACAATGTTGTTAGATGTCATCATATCGTGACAGTTACCGTATAAGCGCGCTGGTGATGGTGAACAGGGGCGAGGGTTTGTCGACGCTACCACTGGTCCTGGCCTCCTGCCTTGTGACAATGATGTTAGATGTCATGATATCGTGACAGTTACCGTATAAACGCGCTGGTGATGGTCAACAGAGGCGAGGGTTTGTCGCCGCTATCACTGGTCCTGGCCTCCTGCCTTGTGACAATATTGTTAGCTGTCATGATATCGTGACAGTTACCGTATAAGCGCGCTGGTGATGGTGAGCGGGGGCGGGATATTGACGCCTCTATCACTGGTCCTGACCTCCTGTTTTGTGACAATGTTGTTAGATGCCATCATATCGTGACAGTTACCGTATAAGCGCGCTGGTGATGGTGAACAGGGGCGAGGGCTTGTCGCCGCTATCACTGGTCCTGGCCTCCTGCTTTGTGACAATGTTGTTAGTATGTCATAATATCGTGACAGTTACCATATAAGCGCGCTAGTGATGGTGAGCGGGGCCGGGGGCTTGTTGCCGCTACCACTGGTTCTGGCCTGCTTTGTGACAATGTTGTTAGATGTCATCATATCGTGACTGTTACCGTATAAGCGCGCTGGTGTTAGTGAGCGGGGGCGGTGGTTTGTCGCCGCCATCTTTGTCGGGGGCCTCCCACAACGTCATCGCTTCTTGCTCCTTGGGGTCGATGTTCGCGTTGGACATATCGTTGGTTATCTTTATCTCTGAATACGCGTTCATTAGGTACTGGAAATATATTACAAAGTTTGATAGAATAGGTTGTAGTGACACCTAAAGATGAAATATGGATTAAAATTTTGAGAACATTATGTACCAGTGGGCTTTGAGGGAAATTTACAGAAATCGAAACACTAATACTGACTCTTAAAGATAGGGGACAAGAGGTCCATGTAATATAAGACTGGGATCCATTCGAGACTAAATCTTAGTCATCAGTATTCTCATCACCCGTATGAGTAATGTCAGCAAGGGATGAAATCTATATCAGAATCCCTCCTGGATATTTATACCATCAGGATAGTACCAAGGGATAGTAGAGGCACTAGCCTCACTTCCATGTCATCTGATATTTAACAAATCAGCTTACAGTGTTCTGATTGATTGCTGACATGCTCAAAATAAATTGTCACCAGCCTAATCAGGCACTCACGCTCATATGGGTCATGGTATCCTTCTCAAGGTGGGTCTGCATCTCCTCTTGGCTGGCGAACAGCTCTTTGCAGCCGACAGCCCGGAAGGAGCAGGGGACAGCATCCGGCTGGGTGGAGGCTTGCGGTTGATTGTGAGTACACACAGCAATGTGAGCGTCCAAGTCTAGCGGGGTCACTTTTACTGTGCACCCTGTATGTGAAAATAATGTTATAGTACATTACGTCACACCTGGCCATAAACTGGCAATAACCGCCCGCTACGCGTGCAGAAAATCCCACTTCATGGCCTGGGGGGACGTAAAATTTTGTACTAACCACGGGCGGTAATAAAGAAAGCCTCAGATCGCATATTTACCGCCCTTGCCTTCGGCTCCGGCGTCAAATACCTGCGATCTGAGCAATACTTTGTTTTACCGACCTTGGTAAGTTATGTACTATTTCTGCCCTCGAACCGGAAAGCGTCACCTTGCCGGCCGCTGCGCTAAACGAAGACGCCGCTTTCTGGCTCCGTCGAACAGAAAAATAGTATACACACCTTGCCAGTAAATAAGAAAGCCTCAGATCACATATTTGTCGTCCTCGGTTTCGCCTCGGCCAAAAATTCCATGTGATCCGAGACATTTCTTACTTTACTGGCCTCGGTGTGTATTGTACTAATAATGGGGTTTTCAGCTTATAACCAAAATGAATTACTTCGTGTTTGCTATCAAAATTCATTTTGTGTATTCCACTTTTTTTGTGACTTCTATGATTTCAAAATGACAAAACACTTAAAGATGAGGTCAAAGATTTGAGCAAATTCACTTTTTTTTCCATTGCGCAAACACCCCGAGAGTGTGTCAATGCCGACGTTTGGCATCACATACGCAAGGAGAATGTGTAAAGTAGACTGTAACACCACTCAACTTAACTATGTCAAACTTTGTAACAAATCTTAAAGCTAGGTGCTCATTCTGGTTGAGGTAACAATACCTCATTTTATTTATATCTAACTCATTAACCTAGTAAGACACTTTGTGCTAATTACCTTTAGCAGCAAAAGGGCAGGACATCCTCTGTTCTTGTATCTCCCGTTTCGTGTAGTTGTCAGGGAATATGTCCACTTTCATGCTCAGGTTAATGTTGTCAATGGGGCAGTGTCCGCTATTTCTGAAAAAGTATATAGTGACATTAACGTGAATGATGTTAACAACACATTCATAATTTGAATTAAAACTGATAATAATGCAGCAAAATAGCACAGAAATACCATAACTAAGCAGGAAAAACTTATTCACAGTGCATCAACCAATGTTATAAATATGCTTACATTTGAGGTCAAATGATGTAAAAATTAACAAGTAACATGGAATAAACCGATTTTTAGGGCCAGCATGCTGGTACCTGTAGTCTTGCCTGTTGCCCAGGTCCTTATTATTTAAGACAATCACCACAGAATAAGTGATAGTACTATGTATAGAAGTTTCTCTTTCTAAAAAAACTGACGTTCTGTGTCAACCACCCAATGGAATGCACTGCATCTGATTGTCTCTCCATTGTATAATGCATGCTCTCTTACCGCTGGCGAAGCCCTTCCGGAGGGGTAAAATTTGGTACTAGGAGCCGCGCGGCAAAATCACAGAGTGAGCCACTCTTGGTATCACACCTTATTTCACTGCTATAGAATATTACTTACTGTAACCAAGACGTAATGCAACTTTTGCAAAACTTGTGTCCGCAGGTGGTTATGACTGGATCTCGCAGCCAGTTGAGGCACACCGGACATTCATACCGGGACTCGGGTTCCGCCACAGCCTCGTTTAGAGAGGATATACCCATGGGCTGTGAAAACGTTTACAATTTCATCTTTCTATGAGGGAGAGCTAAGTATGCACCTACAGTTTATGACGTTGCATACAAATTAGGTGCAAACAAGGTGCAAACATAAATCGTAGTACCAGTTCATGTATTTCACGTTATAGTGGTATCCTTTAGACACATTCCAATTTCAAATTTTGGATATTTCCGATTTTCCACTTACCAACTACAAACAATGTTTTATGTACACGTCTTCCGAAATAAGTGAACTGGTTTTATGTAACTTCGCTTGTATAATTCTGGCCACTCCTAAGTTTAGGATCACTAAAAAAGTTTCCAAATTTAACTTGTCATCAAAATGTTTACTTACCGCGATGCCTTCTGAAGCGTTTTTTGTCCTAGGCGTATCCATTATAATAGAAAACTCAGGCTTAAAATATACTTAGCGTAGCCGTTACATCAGTTATTAAATTGGTTTCGAAATTAGACACTGCAAAACAAGTTAATTTATGCAACTTTTTGAGTCACATTACAATCATTATAAGTAAAATGAAATTGTACTTAAGTGTTTTACTTTAGAATAAAAATGAGTTAAAGCAAACTAGACTTAAAATGTTTCATATAAGATCTTATTTAGATTCAAATACAATATAAAAATTGTGTCAATCAAATATGCGTCACGAAATACAGCCGTTTATGACAATGACACTGACGTTTTAAGTTTCAATATACGCTGTAAGCGTTCTATTTATGTATGATTTTCAGTTTCCTATTAATAAAACTAAAAAATAATAAAAATGAGGAGTAAAAAAAAACTGCTCACAGATAGATCTCAGAAAAACAAAAAAATAACCCCTTTCATTTGATACCTCACTTGATATACCAACTTTAAATTTGCGACCTTCCATTTCGGCCCTCTTTAAAAAAAAATTAATAAAAAAGATGTAAGATTTTTAGGATTCCGTAGCCAAAATGGCAAAAACGGAACCCTTATAGTTTCGTCATGTCCGTCCGTCTGTCTGTCTGTCCGTATGTCACAGGCATTTTACTCAAAAACTACAAGATGGATATTGAAGAAATTTGGAATATAGGTGTCTTCTATGAGCCGCTACTTAGTTTGGTATATAAATATTTAAAATAAATATTTTTAGGGGGGGCACTCCATACATGTTAAAGACAGTAATTTTTTTTTTTCAACAAATATCAACGTGTGGTACATAGTTCGACAGCTCTTTAAAAAACACTATAAGGTTCATAAGTAATGTTTTTGATTAAGTGAATGTATTTGGAAATAATCGCTCCGAAAGTTGTGTAAATTGTGTCCCCCCCCCCCCTCTATTTTCTAAACCGTGCGACCGAAAAATATGAAAAAAATCACGAAGGTAACGCTTAATTAATACTTTCAACGAAAATTATTTTCAACAAGATCGAATGTACCGTTTTTGAGTTATTGCCGATAAACTGCGCTTCTCAAGAAAAGGACGTAATTGCTATGAAGATACGCTCTTTTGTTGTTGTACTTTTTTACATCGTATTTTTTACCTTATAGTTACGGCTATGGAACCCTACACTGAGCATGGTCCGACATGCTCTTGGCCAGTTATTTTTATATTCAGTAGACGCGGGTGAGCGATTTTTAAAAGTATTCCAAATTTCAAATTGATAGCAGCAGTAGTTCCTGAGATATTTGGCTGTGACAGACCGACAGACTGACAGACAGACAGATCACAGAGTCGCACCATAAGGGTTCCTTTTTTACCATTTTGGTACGGAACCCTAAAAACTACATCGTGAGCGCTATTTACGAATACATTTTAAAGCAAAAAAAAAACAATCAATTGCGATCCAGCGTATTTAAAATTCGAAAAAAGGAGGGACATTTTTGTTTCATCATTTGTTTAATACCGTAGATCACCGTAGAGACCGTCGTAGATCAGAAGAGTAATTTTCGAAGATTGAATATACATAGGTACATAGTTTTATTTTCTGTCCGGATTCACTCTGGTCCGGGTATCAAGCGGGTATCCCACTAATATTAGACTCGTAGATGTGAAAGTTTGTGAGGATGTTTGGATGTCTGTTACCTAATAACGGGGTAACAACTGGATGGATCAAGCTGAAATTTGGCATGTAAGTAGACCAAGTCCTGGACTGAAACATAGGATACTTTATATTCCGGTAAAGAGTTCCTTTAGGACAATAACGGGGACAACGCGGGCGAAGCTGCGGGAATGAGCTAGTTTCTTATAAAACCTTTTGTTTAGTAGAAACACGTAGAAAAACACTCGTCAAGGTCAGAAGTATTGGAAATGGAAATCCCATCACGAACTTAGTAGATATTATGTCAGAACTCAGAACCGTTACTCGGCGAGGCGTTAAAGACAACGACTTCATTGTATGGTAATGGGTGATCGTCTGATATCCCGGCCCTTGGCACGGAGCTAACTAATTCTAGAATTATAAGGTGTAATGTACGTTACGGGATTGGTATGGGCTTTTAAAGAAATTACTTATGTAAGGCGTTAGTTAGTTTGATCGCTTTATTAATTTTCTTGGGAAGTGCATTTCAATAATGTGCTCACCGGTTTCGGCAGCAGTGCAGTGCATTCCGTCGTCCTATAATCTAAGTGTCTATGAGTTTGTATCTAAGAAAAAACCTAGTGACGGATAAAGACGATAAAGTTTGTATGCAAAACTTAAAATAGTAAGATAAATATTTTTTACGTCACACCGGGCCAGAAAGTGGCAATAACCGCCCAATACCGCAAATACGCGTGCGGAAAATCCCACTCATGGCCTGGGGGAGACGTAAAATGTTGTAGCTACTTACCGCGAGCGGTAATACCTAAAGAAAGCTTCAGATCGCATATTTATCAGCCTTGCCAGCGTGCTTGTTTGCTTGAGCTTGCTTGGTTTGTCAGCTCGGGCGTCAAATACCTGCGATCTGAGACATTCTTTGTATTACCGCCCTAGGTAAGTAATGTACTATTGTAGCTTTTTGGGTCTTCTCGTGTTGTTTTGCGTAGACAAAATGTATCAAGCTATGAAACAAAACACATTTCAACCAAAACTGATGTCTTTAGAGTAAATTATTAACCCTTTTCTCGTTCGTGTAGAGAGCCTGGTGACTCATCATCATTTCAAGATACACTGCTGAACATAGGTCTCCCCCAAAGACTTGCACAACAAACGGTCGCACGCCTCCTGCCTCCATCGACTTCCTGCCCTTAACCAGGTCGTCAGATCATTTTGCGGGGGGCCGACCTACGCTGCGTCTTCCGGTTCGTGGTCTCCATTCGAGAACATTGGCGTGGCGTCCAAACAACTCGATTCCTACCGGCTTGCCTAATATCAGGCTTTTGACCACCTTATTCTGGAGCTCTTAAGGAAAATGTACGCCAAATCTGCACCGGCTTGCCCTAGGATATCTTTTACGCCACGCCACTGGTATCTAGGGTTATTTATCAGGAGGGGGGCTGGCTCCCGAGATGCCATTATTTAGGTACCTATCCATCGTGGCCAAAGACCATACGGGGCACGGCCAACCAGCCCCCTCCCCCCCCTCTATATCCCCTCAACTGTGGCAAATAAATATGGCAGTACCCCCTCATCTGTGGAAGCCCGTGGGGCCTGCTCCACAGGCAGGCCTTCAAAGTGCACATCCAGGTGGAAAATTACGTTTTACTCAGCTTTTTACGGAGTTACAGTTTATAATTTGAAATAAATCTGCTCTCTATTAAATTACCTTACTGCCAGTGTAAAATACCATATCAACATTGAGGTGTGATATCTGAACAGATGAGTTAATTATAGGGGTACCTAAATTTCTACCATATTTTTTGATTTTATATACCTAAATAAAAACAGATTTCTGGCTACGTTGGTGCTTTCATTATGTAATTCAATATAAAATACACATAATACAGTCATAAAATGGCAGGCTTTAGACTAAAAATTTGCAATAAACACCATTTCAAAACTTCACCAAAATGCTGTCAACCCTAGAAATGGTGTTGTAAGGGGGTTTTGAATTACAAACATTGTGGCGGGGTACTACCACCTAGTTATTAAATTCATGTTTTAACAAGGAATTAAAGTCATGAACTAGCCGTCACCAATGCAATACTATTGTAGGTGCAGTAGATATCAAGTAAAAAACGATTTAAAAAAGGCCTTTTTTTTCATGCAAAATGACTGCTCCCGAAATATTGAAAAATCACAGCAACCAGCAAGTTTAACCCAGAGAAATTTAATTTCCCGGCATATTCATTAACTAAGCTTTAATATAAAACAATAATAAGTTCTCTCATTGAACAAAAAACATGTAAAAACTTAATCTAAAACAGTACAAATATAATCGAAGTAACAAATATACGGTTAGACTAATATGGACATACCCAGACCATGGCTGAGTTAAAGGGAGATATTCCCGAGATTCGAACCAGCGCACAGTAAGCAGGGTTACAACCACTGAGCTAAACGTGTCATCAAACTTGAAAACACGATTTAAAAAAATATTTGGCAATATAAAGGTTAGTCCATTCGGCAGTAGTTAGTCGATGGTGTATCCATGTTATGCAAACGTGCGTTAATGCGCTATCTGTGGGACGGCCCGGCGGGCCGTCGCCAAGAGTCTGTGACGAAGCCCGAGGGGCCTTGTACCGACCGTTAATTTGTTTTGTGAGCTATTTATCACTTTTAAGAGATTTAATCTTATTTAAATGCATTTAATAAAACACATGATAACTAAGACGTATGTTAATGGCTTTGCAAAATAGTAAAACATTAGAAAAGACTAAGAAATCGTACATAAAAGTTTAGGCTATTAGTTGGCATGTTGTTTTTTTTCACAATTTTAACACAGATTATAGTTAAAAACCACACCCAAGCTTTTTAAAAACAAAATATGACTTACATGGCATCAGATTTCCGCTTCTTTTTTCATAAAATTGTCTCACTTTAATCGTAATTAACGTACAACACCACAACACACCCGCGTCAGCTTCGGTTTTTGACTGCCAATATTTACGACTTTTTTCAACCGTTGCACATTCAAATGTTAGCTTGCTAGCCGTCTTGCTTCGTTCACATGACGATTTAACGAGTTAAAGAGAGACAAATATGGGTTTCTCTGAAATATAGCAATAAATATAAACACATACGGAGAAAGCCCGTCGGGCCATGCCACAGATGCGCCGAAGTTTTTGCCAAGGCCCGAGGGGCCTTCCCACAGCGGAGGGGATATACACCCTACGTTCGAAAACCTTTACGCCCCATCGGCTATCGGTGAACCGGGTGACTCGAATCACTTTAAAACTCCTTTTTCTTGGAAGTTTGGGAGCACGTTAAAAGGAGGGTAATGTTTGTAATTAGGAGTGAAGAGAAATAAGCCGTTACCTTCGTGATATACTTTATGATGTGTTAATTACGAAACGTACTTATTAGCAGACCGGTGTGTTATATGAAATGTAATTTGGTTGATTGTTTACAATAACTGCGACTGAGGACTAAATACAAGGCGGAGACAGCCATAACACTGAACAGTCTGTGGGCCACGTTTTCGAGCCAGGGCAGACATTTAAACATTTTAAAGTGATGCCCCCTCTTTTCCGGTACTGAGATATATTATTGAAAAATCTCACAAAAGATATGAATTATCAGGAGCAATCAGATCCTGATGACTGATGATGATGACTGGAGGAGGAAAGCTGAAGATCGAGCTCAGTGGCGTGCCATGGGCGAGCCCTATGTCCAGCAGTGGACTGATACAGGCTGATAATGATGATGATGAATCAGATCCCAGCCTGCCCAGCGAGCGTAAAAGATATAGGTACCTGCTGAGAAATGTGATTGATAACAAAGATCGCTTCTTTCAAAAGTTCTGACCATACCAATAGATACAGTGACTGCAACCCGTTGATCGCTTACACAACCTAAGTACGATTATCCCACCATCTAATGTCCAGAGTAAATAATCTAACAACAGATAGCCATCTAAAAAGCAACGTGAATACTGTTGCTCAATGGTACAGTAAGTGACAATTGGTAATAAGTAGGCGCAGCTTTGGTAAAGATCATTTCGCACTTGCTTTAAAAGAAATGATGCAAGCACTTTTATGAAATTGTACCTATTTCGCATTTTGGGACCCTTACACGTATTAAATCCATATGATATCGTCGACGGTAGGCTCAATTGGGGTAAGGGACAGGCAAAACAATGTCCCTTACGCCAATTGAGCCTACGGTCGACGATATTATTACTTTCAAAGAAGCGAAAACTGGATGTAGGTATCGTCAATGCAGAAACGGTTCAATGAGATTTCTAGCATAAATTTAATTCGACAGTGGTGACTAACTATAGGCCTTTGATATCGGAAGATTAGTAAATAAAGCCTACACCAATATTAACCTCTAAAACGTACCTACAGTTAACTTCTTGTAGGTACCTACTCATGTTAAGGTGACTCATAAAGCTTGCTTCGGCGGCATGAATTACGTTTGGATTAGTATGTATTATTTTATAGCTTGAAGCTTGATACATTTTATTAATGACACGAGAAGCCTCAAAAAACCAGAATTAACGGCGAGGCTTTAATATCAGCGCCATCTATTTTTTTTACACACACATTTCATACATATTAATGCCGTGGAAGCAAATAATGACACATATTATATTTTTTTGGATAACCGACCGACTCGAATCACCAGTAGCAGTTATACCTTGTTTGGGAGCCGGAGTATGCGTAAGGTATATACGAATTAAACACACAACCCTCCTTTTGGGCTCCCGGACCCGTCGTTATACCCTCTCCCGTCTTCTATTTATTAGTCGTACCACTTGATGCTGGATCAGTAGGTAGGTGGGTAATCCTTCATTTTATTACGGGCAAGCGCTGTTGCGCCAGTGTATGTGTGTGTGTGTTGTACCCTGTCAAATATGACACAAGACTAAGTCAATGTGGCTGTCTAACTACCTGGAAAAGCAGCGCTGTCAAACGCAAAGATTGATCGTCCCCAGTTGGGAACTGTTTAGTTACCATGCATGTTTTAAATAATAGAGTGCGACTACGATAACTTTGCAGAGCGGAACATGACAACACGTTTTCATAGAAATTTGACTTTTGAACGGAGGTTTTTTTTTTTTTTTTAGAAACTGACAAACTCGCGGGCGGGCGTAGCGATTGTCGGACCGGGTGGTTGGCCGTGGCGTTCCCCGGGGTCGAACCGGGTCGCTAGCCAGACCACCCTGAGTTGGTCGGACTGGGAAGAACGGAGGTGTTACCATGTTCGGCTCTGCAAAGTTATCGTAGTCGCACTCTAGTAAGTAGTTTGAAACTTTTCTGCCCAGTACATGCATCAGACCATTCACCCACACCCAGTCATACATTGTTGGTAACAGGACCAGGGTAATTTAAAGATTATATGACACATATTGTAAGCTTTGCAACTTCTCAGCCAACATGTTGTTTCGTGTGGAGAACACAACACATACATTTCAATCCGTTGGCTTGCGACCAATCGTACGACATGTTAGAGGTAAAATTGCGGTGTACAGAAGCCAATAGAGTAAAATTGCAACTGGCACATAGTTCTAACCATAATCAATATTCCGCGGTTAAAGCTGGCACATTCAGTCATTTCGCGTAATTTCTTACTAGGCCAAGTGCTGCCACTGTCATCGATGCATTACAAGTAAGTCACGATTCAAATTCCGTTAAGCAACTCTTCATAGATCAGTTATGTAAGCCCATAATATTACCGTGATTTTATAATTCCAACCAACGCCAAAACGTACACTTGTAAAAGAACGACGCAACTATGAAAACGGTTCTAGAATTTTATCGTTTAAAGTTAGGAAGCGTAAGTTTAAATTTGGAACGTCCGTTGCTGGCAGTCGCGCCGGCCATCTTGGAATAAAAACATGTCGGTGTTGCCAGTAAATTGTGTCATTGCAGAGTTGATATATTCGCGATATCTCTGCGAAGAATGGCAATGGATGATGCGTAATAAATTTAAATTTTTCACAATGACCATTTATCATCTTTGTTATGAAAATTACAATTTATTAAACAGTAGGTAGCAACAGTAGGCAGTGGAGTATGCGTCAGATACAAATTGAACTGTACCTCTAGCACAGTGCTGCGCGATCCTTGTTGCACGACGAATAATACCTACACGCTCTGTCGTGCAACATACAAGCAAAGTCATGGCTAGCACGCTTGGCACAAGATGTCCGCGACATGTCTCGCGACGCGACAGTATAACAGCCAATGACAACGTGTGTAGATACGTACTCTGCATTACAGATGCGTGTTCCTATTGGCCGTTTCATAAAATGCGTCGCGCGCTAGACATCGCGGCAGTCTAGCTCGTGTTAGCACAGTGTAACAGCAGTAATCTTCTTCTTACAAAAGGTACATCGCGCCGTGATCACACGCTTGTATGTGTGTGAACCGTGAACGAACGCAACGCAATACAAGCAAAGTCTTACGAATGGGTAAGAATGCTCCAGTACGGATTGCACTGGCTGCGTCTTCACCTTGAGTACGTATCGCGCTCTTTAACGGCCGAAGTTTGACTACCTGTCTTTATTTAGTGTTAGTGTGCAGATGTGCTAGATTGGCAGTAAAATAGACATGTCATCTAGCTTTTGCTAGCTTCCTTGCGTAAGTAGTTCGACAATCCACTACGTCCGAGGCGTATTCATCTATAAATATAAATATCATACACAGCTGTTTCCTGAATACGTGTCGTGCAGCAAATCGGTTTAAGTGAAACTATTATAAGCCTAAGGGTTTGCTCATTTAGTAGCAAAACTAGGAAACTATGCTTCAGGAGTCAAACGATAATAGGCATTCTACCCATGTCATAAGGACTCAGTCGCCGATTTAAGTTTCATAGTGTAAACACTATGAAACTTAAATCGGCGCTAAGCATAAATGCTTGAGACAGTTTATACTGTCACACTTGGACCCCATTCGTTTAAAGATAAGTGCTTTGTTTAAGGATATCTAATGACAAGTTAAAGTTATAACTAGTTTCCTTTGCCTGAATGCTACAAAGCGGTAAAATGCAAGTAAGCGTGACTTCGAGAATGAATAGTTCGATCAGTATGGGAGCGTTTGTTTTTGTCGAGGGTCGATCAACCTCCTCTAACGGTATCCATGGTCTGAGCAGCCAAGCCCATGACGCCGAGCGGAGCCGCGTCAGTAAACTAATCTGAACCGTTGGGCCACGCTTCTTTTCTCCGCTCCTGCGTGACGAACGGATTGAAGCCGATTTTGACCTAGTTTTACCTATTTGCATCGGATGACAATGCAATTGTAAGGCAACAGTATAATAGCAGTAATTTTTCTTCCTGCAAAAGGTACATCGCGCGGGTTGCATGTGTGCGCGCCGTGAACGAACGTACTACAAGCAAAGTTTTACGAATGCGTAAGAATGCCCCAGTATGGATCGCACCGTCTGCGCCTCAACCGTGAAATACGTATCGCACGCTCCTTAACGGCCGAAGTTTGACTAGTAGGTACTTGTCCTGTCCGTATTTATACTATGTCCGAATGCTTGACATTGTCCCAGTAGTTGTAATAGAGGGAGGGAGGATATATTATTTGTAATATAGATGAGCTCAAAATGCGTAGAATATATCCAAATTTAGTTATCTTAGGTTTTTGACCCGGAACCATCATTACTTATGTGGTAATGAAAAATTACATTTACCGTAAACATGTCTAATAGTAAAAGCCGTTATTTTGGTTTAGGTTAGATCTTTGGAGACTGTGCCTTTAGTTTGTGTGTGTCTTTAGCCGGGTACACTGACATTAGTTATGTGATAAATTTATAAGTTTATTGAATTTTCGTGTTAATAAAATTACTTCGTAGCCGAGAAGAGAATAAGTAGAATTAGAAAAACAAATAATTAAGCACCGTAAAGTTGTTAATGAATTCAATCAATAGTAGCCATTTGATCACTTAGATACGAATATTAGATAAAACACGTAAGACTTGAAGTAAACTAGCGTAATGCGGCTTCTATAATATTAGCTAGTCGTTAGTAAAACATTTCCACGATGACGATAAAGGTCTTAAGTACAAGAAAGTTTTCGTACGTTAAAGAGGTCTTAGAAAACTTTAATGTTTTCAATTCAGATTATTAGAAAAAGCACATTATAGTTTCTTTTGAATTAAAGGGATATTGGGATGTGCGTTTAGTGGCATAGTTCAAGGACTATATCGACGGCCATTTGAATCATAACGAAAATTGCTGTGGGCATTGATGAGGTTTTCAGCCGTCTTAGGCCTCTTAAAGATCTGCTAGGTTGATCAGAATTATATGAGGTAGGTACGGTTATATTTCAGAATTTCAACACAGTCCTGCCGTTTAGCAAATCATCTTTAAATGTCTATAAAAAATTGTATTCTTTTTCTTGCACTATTTTGCTTTTAAATCAAGTCTAGAATGGGCAATATTGATTGATGTAGAGGTAGTTAATAGTTATATTATGAAAGCAGCGCTCTCATGATGATCCTGTTAGATTTTAGATTTATTTACATAGGGGTATTATAGTTATTTATAGGCCACTAGCTGTTAAAAAAGAAGCTTAACACAATAATACTAGTGAATAATACTTTGGCCCCAGCCTAATTAACAATAGCAAACCCTTGTGCCAATCTTCTTGTAAGGGCACCATGCAAATAGATTTCAGTGCTCGTGATAAGTTATTCTGTTCTCGTATCCATCCGTTGGATAAGCCAAGTTGACCTTCTCCAGCCAACCAAAGCTCGAAATCCAGCCTCAGTAGCCGCTCAGACGCGCTGCCGGCGAGGCGCACGGGTCCGAACGCACGTGGCGCGAGTTTTTGTATTGTTTATGGTTCGCAGTTTTTTTAATAAAAAATAAAAATCCAAAAAAATTATATGGTGACACTTTAGTTCAAATATTGTCTATGTTTATCTTGGAAAATTATCTATCACATTATTTTTTTATAATAAAATTTCTATAGTGACAGTCCCATTTTCAAAAATATCATTCTGGTGACAAAAGAGTTGGTAGTCCTCATTTGGCAAGATTCGAAAATGTACAGTACCGTACTTCAAGCGTTAGTGAATTCAGACAGGGCCATACATTTTTGGTTATCGGTACCTACCTACCTGTAATAAATACAAAAAGATAATTATAAACAATTTTCGAGGGAGTTCCAAAAAGGTTAGAAGCGCAAATAAAATTAGGCTAATTAGTTTATAGTTTTTTTTTTATTTCTATTACAAAATACGAAAGTAGATTAGAATTTTTGATGTAAATATTTAAATTACGATAGTATTAGCATGTTACAAGAAGTTGGTATTTTTTTAAACTGAAAAGAAATTAAATGTTGCAATACATAATAAATTCTGCCACCATCATATTTCTTAGTAATTTCTTAACAATAATCCTTGATTGATCTGGCAACATAAATAAATAAAATAAAAATTACGTGAATCAATGGCCAGTGCCAAGAATTTAAAATGACAAATATTTATGTACAAAACAAGTATCAAAACAGGATCCACAGGACAGGACTTGCATGTCCTTGCCCTCGTTTGGCCAAATTCCAGTGTCACGTCATGTAGCTCGCTAAACTTTATGAGCGGACGTTTCGCGCCATTGCAAGATGCGTCCGATTTTATCTCTTGTCTGGAAATTCTGAAATACCGTAAAAAGTATTTTTATTTTACAGTTGGTTACTGACACCCACAGTAAATATTATATGTGTATTACATTAGTAGATAGCATCCCGCGACTTCATCCCCATGACTCAACACTATACGGGTCGAATTTTTTCTTAGTGCACCCCTTCGTTGTTTAAAGAGCATGTACCAACTTCCCATCTCGCTATCTAGAGTGTTTTAGGCTGTAGGTTGTCCGTCAGTACCTCAGGGATGTGTGAGATGAAACTGTTTTATAAGTACAGATAGATGAATTGATTGAAATTATGTAGTCGAAGTTATTATATGGGGACGTATTTACTTAAAATTATGCCCCTTGTTGACATACCCCAAACGGGATCCCCTTGTTTCCCATAAAGTTATTGTTACTTGTTAGTCATAATTATCGAAAGTCATACAGTATGTTGTGTTTTTCTAAAACGGTAATATTTTTAGGATATTTTAAAACGCTAGCATATAGAAAACAATAGGTTAGGTTAGGTTTGTTTCATAACAATTCTGAAAACTTAACGGTTTCGTAGAAAATCGGTTGTATGACTTTCGATAATAACTTATGAGTTATGACTAACAACAGTATGAAATTTAAAAATTATGGGAGTCAAAATAGACCCAATTCAAACATTTATCATTTACTTACCATACTTTCATATACCTTTCTTTGAAACTTAGACAAAACTCGTATAACATATTAGCGTAAGTTACATTTTGTATTTATTATACCATCAATTTCAAAAAATATGGTTTCCAAAAAGACACTTAGACCAAATTATACAAATACAATCTACATGGTATATTATGGCAATATGAAATTAGGGAAAACAATTGAATCTCGCAATAAAAATAAGAGGGTTAAAAATAATATTTGATCCTTTTGGCTTTATTGCGTAAAATAAAGTATTTTTAATTCTTTTGACCACACTTATATTTTCGAGCTCGATTGTACTCTTATGTAAGCAGAGACTGATATCGATGATATTGAAAAAGGACCTTTGTATACGATAAATAAAATAAAAACTTAAGGAAAAAATACTGTATTTCTAAACCGTGTTTTGTTTAGTAATTTTTAAGGCAATCAGTATTTTTTTGGGACATTTAAAAGGTAGGTAATAGATAATTTTCCCATTGAAGATGCAGGGAACATAACAGACATACAGAAAACTGTCAAATAAGAAGCGGCTCTTTTTGAAGGTAGGTAAGTTCCTGACAATACTGATAGGCAATTTCCTGAGATTTTATTTAATATGTCATTTGTCCCTTGATTAATGCGTCTTTTGTAGTTTTTATATGATAAGCAAACAATAGGTACTTACACGAACGTTTAAAAATCTTATCACCGAGTCATTACGCCAAACTTAGAAGATAAATAAACAAAAGGCACTCGTTACCTTAACATTTTTGCTTTGTTTAAGCCTAACTCTTAATTTTCTTTGTGGATGTTAATTTCGTAACGGCCGATTTCTTAACCTTTTTAAGAATGTAGGAGGTTGCAAACTTTTTTATGTTTTAAAAATTATCCAAGTTTGAGTTCTACCTGGTAATGTAGTCTTATTATTTTAAGCAAATTATTGTACAGGTGTATATTATCGTGACTTATCTATTACTGTAAAAAAATGTACAAATAAACTAATCTTGGGTTTAGGTAATTACATACGGGAATTACTGTATCAATTTGGATGATATTATGTATTAAGGTAAGGGTCGTGTTGAAGCCATACATACCTAAGGGCTCGTCCAGAAATCATGTGATCGTCTATGGGGTGGGGGTCAAAAATAGGTCAAATTTGATCACATGATTTCTGGACGAGCCCTAGGGGTATATTTACCTGACTTGCCCAGGCCACCGGGCACATTAGGCAAATAGGCCCTTAGGTATGGCTATGATATGACTGACGACTATTTTTAATAATAAAATACGGGGCCACGGTCGTAATACTGCATGGGCACTTGTTATGATTACCCAATGGAAAATGGGGCTCTGTTTAGGCAGGCTTTTACTTTTCATGTGCAATTATCTGGATCGAATGTCCCTGAAAATAGCATAATCATCTCTCCTCTCCGAGCAAAGTTTGGTCACCCAGACCTCTTTCATTATTTTTCTTTTTGCTGAATCTAAATCTAAGTGGACAGTTATTCAATACATTTTGCAACAACTGCAACTATGACCGCCTTGCCTAATCCGTTTTTTGTTCTACCTAGCGGAAATGAAATAACCAATAATAAGCATGCAGAAGGGGTCCGAAATGATTAACATTGTGCTGATTATGGGTGAAAGGTATACTTAACATTGTCAAGGTATGTTATTAAATATTTACTTTATTTCCTAGTTGAGTTCAAGAGCCCGATGTTTACATGTTATAGAATATCGTCGCCATCCGTAACTTTGTCTGGGGTGCCTATCTGCCTAGCTGATTTTCCTAAATATCCTTAGCTGAAAAATAATGAAAGCAAATCAACTAATTAGGAATAGGAAAATCGACTAGGTAAAGATAGGCAATCCAGGCAAAGTTACAAATGGCGACGGTATGCGAACCAATAGACAGTTTTGAAAATTGAGAATACTAAAATGGCCGAAGTATCTTATTACTGGACACTGAAAATAGAATTTCGGTATCTATCTATCGGCCTGTGATCGCGTACAGTCGCCATCAGATATATCTGAGCTGTCAGTGTACTCATAAATATCTGAACACGGCGCTAGTTTCATAGCATTAGAGCCGTGTTCAGATATTTATGAGTACACTGACAGCTCAGATATATCTGTAGGCTTATGATACAACGTTTTGTCACGTGATAAATAAATGATAAAGCATCCGTCACGTTCTGACAAATAGTGTGTAAGGGTGACGGATGCTTTATCATTTATTTATCGCGTGACAAAACGTTGCATCATAACCCTACTGATGCCGACTGTACCTATATCGCGCATTAAATAATAAAGCGTCCAGTCGGACGCTTAGAAAGAGCAAGAAGACTAGTCAGTCTTCTTGCTCTTTCTGCTGGCTCCTTACGCATACTCTGCTTCTCAATTATATTGTATATTGTACTCTAGAGTGCGACTACGATAGCTTTGCAGAGCGGAACATGGCAACACCCCCATTTTAAAGTCACATTTTTATAGAAATTTAACTTTTAAACGGAGGTGTTGCCATGTTCCGCTCTGCAAAGTTATTGTAGTCGCACTCTATACATATTTACAAGCATTCGTAGGCATAGGGTTTGGACTAAATGTTGTGATACCTCGGTGACATCTTTGGCGTTGAAAAGATTAACTTATACGCCGTGGAATACTAAATAGGATTGAGGACTCGTTGCCAACTTTTCCTTTTCGATACATCAGTAGGGTAATTCACAACGTCACAGTCAATCTAGTCCGTAATATGGCCCGTGAAATAGTACGTAATCAGGGGTCAAAACTTTTATTACTAGTCCAATACTCAAATCATATTAGGAACGAGATTATTATAAAATTAATTTTAGTACCATTATATTAGCATTGCCTTCTTTCTTCGTTCCTTTTTAGGGTTCCGTAGCCAAAATGGCAAAAACGGAACCCTTATAGTTTCGTCATGTCCGTCCGTCTGTCTGTCTGTCTGTCCGTATGTCACAGGCATTTTACTCAAAAACTACATGATGGATATTGATGAAATTTGGAATATAGGTGTCTTTTATGAGCCGCTACTTAGTTTGGTATATAAATAATTAAAATAAATATTTTTAGGGGGGCACTCCATACATGTTAAAGACAGTAAAAAAATTTTTTTTCAGCAAATATCAACGTGTGGTACATAGTTCGATAGCTCTTTAAAAAACACTATAAGGTTTCTAAGTAATGTTTTTGATTCAGTGAATGTATTTGGAAATAATCGCTCCGAAAGTTGTGTAAAGTGTGTCCCCCCCCCTCTATTTTCTAAACCGTGCGTCCGAAAAATATGAAAAAAATCACGAAGGTAACGCTTAATTAATACTTTCAACGAAAATTATTTTCAACAAGATCGGATTAACCGTTTTTGAGTTATTGCCGATAAACTGCGATTCTCAACAAAAGGACGTAATTGCTATGAAGATACGCTCTTTTGTTGTAGTACTTTTTTTACATCGTATTTTTTACCTTATAGTTACGGCTATGGAACCCTACACTGAGCATGGTCCGACATGCTCTTGGCCAGTTTTTTTTTCTTCTTTTTCTGCCTTTATGCATAGACATTGATCTTTGTTTTGTTTCGTATGATTTTTGTGCAGTAAGGTGTTTAAATAAACTAAAGCTAATGCTAGACTAGAAGTTAAATGATGTGCCCCATCGGGCCCTTGCAGTAGTATGAAAAACTGAAGTGTCCTGACAAAAATCCTGACGCCACCCTAAAAGTCTTGATATTTCCTCTTCGTTCTTTCAGAAAGAGCGATTCCGTTAATTAAAGATGGCAGAGAGCTTAGTGAGGCGCTGTGTACAATTTGTGACAGTTATTTTAATATAAAATTCAAAGGTGCTGCTGCTTATATTGGAAAGCACTTTCAAAAGAAAAATCACATCACAGTATACTAATATTATAAGCTAGCATTTACCCGTGGCTTCGCCTCCGTTATCCCACTAATATTATAAATGTGAAAGTTTGTGAAGATGTTTGGATGTTTGTTAACTAATAACGGGGTAACAACTGGATGGATCAAGCTGAAATTTGGCATGTAAGTAGACCAAGTCCTGGATTGAAACATAGGATACTTTATATCCCGGTAAAGAGTTCCTTTGGGACAACAACGGGAACAACGCGGGCGAAGCCGCGGGAAAATGCTAGTCCCCCATATTCTCAAGGCAGACCTTAACCAGGATGTTTGTTACTAAATAACGTAGTAACAACTGAATAAATTGAGCTGAAATTCGATATGCAAAAAGACCAAGTCCAGGATTGAAACAGGATCCTTTTACCTGAAGTAAAGAGTTCCCTTAGGATAATAACGGGACCAACGCAGGCGAAACTGCGGGCAAATGCTAGTTTGTAATAAATAAATTAATAGTAAAACGTATACTCGTTTGTTTTAAAAAAACATAGGTTTTTGAAAAATCCAGTGCTTTCCAAGTCCGGCCGCCAACCTTACAAAGGGTCAAAAATCCTGACATGTCAGGACAAATCCTGATGTATGGCAACCCCACCTGCGGCAGGGTTGCCATTAGGCTGGATGCGTTTCGCTTCTTGACGATATTTACGTTGAACTTGTGAATTGCCGTACAGTATACACTATTTAAAGCTTGCGATAATCATGCAAATGACGCCGATCAGTGACTCTCTTAGCGATTTCGCGAGTCTTGAGTTGAATGTACGGTTATTTTTGTACCTTGTCGCTCTTACTAATTTGGCACAATGCAAGGAGCAGTGGTAGTGTTGGGTGAGTGTGAGAAAGGGCTAAAATGATTGGTTACCGAGTTTGAGGGTGCTAATGGGAAAGTGTGTCAAAAGAGTTCGCAAGGCTATGACAACAAGGGCGTTATAATCTACTAAGTTTCCATACGTTGGATTAAATTATTATGCGTAATATTTAGTCATAAATTACATTTATAATTGGAATTGAAGGGATTTCAAAAAAATCTAGGGCCTCTTAATTATTGTTCAAAACTGAACTTTAATTTTAGTGCATTTATGCATAATTAATGCATTACCTATTTAATACCATTGGATGCAAATCGAGATAAACGAGTGATTTACACTTTAAAATTGTCTTTTTATGACTGGATACATATTTTTGGAACTTTGTGGTGCCCTTGACTGTACAATTTAAAGTCTTCCAGGTGTTTAACTGACAAAAGTCTTAAATTACCTTCTTTTATTATTTTCGTAATACATTTTTTTTCATTCCGATTTAGTAAAGGCAACAATTAACAGTATCCTAGAAAGGTACATAGAATACTTTAGTATTGCAACCGTTCTCTTTTAGTGAATTAACATCGTATTTAATAATAGCCATAAGTTCTTAGTACTCATACATGGCAATAAGTACTAATGAATTTACGGTATCTAACGTTGCAATAAACTTCTTATAGTGTTACTTTGCATCGAACAAACTGCGTTTAGACGCGCCGCAAGTCATAAGTGGTAGCGATTTAGTGTGAATCGCAACCACTCATTTAAGCATTTTTCCGAGATGAACTCCGTTAGGTGATACTTAAGTTGTGTTTAAATGCTGTCTAAACTTTCCACTTTGTAACCAAACCTTTGCTGTTGACATTAATTGTCAGTTTTGTCGCCGCCGCTAACCGCTAGTTAACTGAAATTCTTCTCGGAAAAATGGTCATTTACTATGGGCTTTTTTATTTAAAGTGCGTCCTTAACTGACAGTTAGCAGGTCCTTACAGAACTGACGATTAGTGTCAAACTCCATACATTTCGTCGCGGACTGAGAGGTTAGACGGTATTTGAACATAGCTTAAGTTTCGCCTAACCGAAGGTTTTAAAATAAAAATGCCCCTATACAATTAACGTTGTAAATAGCTGACAGCGGTCAATGTATAAAAAATCATGTTAATGATGCGAAAAGCTTATAATGTGCGTAATACTACTATAGCAAGCCAGAAGAAACACTATTCAGATACCATTACTCAAATACTCAGAATCAATTTCTGCGGATTATCCGCAGAAATTGATAATAGCTAGAATTATGAACTGACAATTTGCTTAAAATATTGCTTTACCTCGTTTACAGTTTCCTATAATATAAGATAATTTTTAGTCATACATATAGTAGGTAATTATTTGCAAATGTTGTTTTCTAATTCATGGTGTTGTAAGGAAAGTTCATCATTATTCAAGTTACTCATGTAGTTAATTAAATTTTTACGTCTCATTGTTTTAAATCACAGTCGAACAATCGAAGACACCATCTCCTGTCACTTGCACCACAAACAAATCGCTTACACGTAATCTCAGTAAGAAGTAAGTGGGTTAATAATAATTGTGGAGTGTTTCAACATTCGGCTGCGCGCTTCAAACGGTAAGTTAACCGTTACCTGCGCAGGCGCTGACCGTTATTCGGGAGCGGTGATGAGAGCGGAAATTAGAGCGGGTAATGGAAACGTGGACGACGGACCACCGACTCAAGGTTGCATAACTACTATGGAACGCTCAATGCTTGGATGCTCTCTGCGGGATAGAGTATGAAACGATGAGATTTGCCGTAGGTCTTTTTTTGACGCTGACTAGACCTAAGAGCTCAGCATCCCTGCTCAAGTGGAGGGCTTACAAGCTGCGGTAGTGCCTTTTTGCTGACCCCTCCAAGTAAGAGTACGAATGAAGACGCGGGGCGGCGTTTGGTTACAGTATGAAATACTTCATGTATTAGACTGTTACGTGGATAGAATACAGCCAAAGTAATAGGGTTACATTGGCATCTTTTGGGTACTAAACTTTAAAAAGATCTTAGATTAGGCTAGAGCAGCAGTCGGCAACCTTTTAGCAGCCAAGGGCCACATAGTAACTAACGAAGTTGACGCGAGCCGCACTTTGTTAATAATTTGTGATTTTATGCAATTCTGAATATAGCGACCTTTACTCGTACATACAAAATAGCCATGGAGGTTCGCGGGCCGCAAGCGAGCGGTTCACGGGTCGCATGCGGCCCGCAGGCCGCAGGTTGCCGACCACTGGGTTAGAGTGACTTCCCGAATTGGCCAACTAGAAAAGTTTTTATAGAAAATTGGTATAATTCGACAAAATTGACCAATTACATTGTTCTCCCTGAGAACAGCTGTAACGAGTGTAGGCGTCATTAATACCCGCTTATTATGCTAATTTGGACCATACAATGAAAACTTTAAAGTTAATTTAATTAGAGGTGTCATATGATTTCCATTGCAATTAACTACAGAAATATATCGATAGAAAGAAATAGTTCGTCGATTTGTATGGGAACCAAGCGCGTAACGGGTTCCGCTTGGCGTTTGACGCCAAATTTTTTTCGTTTCATTGGTGGTCATCATTTGTACCATTAATTGTAAGTACCATTATGATCAGATTTTCAAATCTGATAATAATATTAAATTATTGACGGTAACTGAAGTTAATGGCGTGCAAAGAAGGTCGTCGCCACTTCTTTTTAGTACGCGAGGTACTTACACTTTTTCCTTATACCTCGATACCTAGTGTACTTTTTGCCTAATGAAGATGCTATATCAAATATTTAATTAATTCATGCTCTCTATACGGATCGGGTACGGTACATTTATTTAGGTACATGTCGCACAAGAAGGCTATGATAATACGAAGTTCGAGATGAAGATTAATTACTTTGACATTTGTAAGCAAAAGTACGTTATCAATTATCAGATCTAAACGCTATTATGCAATCGGCCATCATATTTTATTATAGAGCTTCAATTTGCATAACGAGAATAAAAGTGTTCCTAGTTTAGAACATGACAGAACAGCCTCATAGTGCCAATCATAACTTAGCGAAATTAATAATTACACGCTTTTAAAAGTGCAACTGAATCAGTGTCAATCAAAAAGAAAAAAACTGTTCGAAATTTGAATGTTTGAAATAGTGCAGTGCCAGTGAAGATGTGGACGGTGTTTTGAAAAGGGAACTTCGAGGTTTAAAATGGCAGCGTGGGTGTGGTTGGCAGCATTGTTCTGTGGGTCGCAGGCGGCAGTGCTGCCGCCTCCGTGGGCGGATGTCAGGAGGAATCCTTGCGCGTCACATCCAAGAGGCTGGCTGATGCTGTATTGGCCGACGGACGGGAAATGCTACACGATTTATAAGGTTGGTATCATGTATTTTAATGATGGTTGAAATATGTACCTATGTATTGCATACAAGCGGGAGGTAAAAACACCAACGGTTCTAGGAATAGAGTAGTGTCACATTTTGGAATAGAGTAGTGTCACATTTTTTTGAGCACGTTGCACCTAAAAGTGCAAGTTCGTAGCCGAGTGCAGACAGCAGCGGCAACCGACGTGTACTAGCGATAAGTCGGAAATACATAGACTCTGGAGTCAGTGTCGCAGCGACTCGTCGTCTACTGCTTCTGTATGCTGTCTTGTCACGATCTTGTACTTTAAATCTTACGTTCTTGCCTTAATTTCTATAGAAATCACCAGAATAGGTACGTATTTACATTTTGCATTTGCGACATTGTGACAATGACAATCTTCATCGTATTGCAAGCGATTGTACAAGCAAAAAGCACTGAACAAAGTGAATATTGCGTGTCGATTTCAATATCAACGTAACCAGTTGTGCACGTTGTGCATTTCGGAGGTGCGAACGCACGAGAGACCGTGACCGATCGATCTACCTACTGACCCACTATTATTATCTCGAAATGACACAATGTAATGAACATTACCATTACACGTCTTGTAAACTTGTTCTTACTTTTGTATTGACTGTGTTTGCCAATTATCTGCTTTGTATCTTGTGTTTTTATTTTTTTAATCATTGCATTATCACATGGATACGTTAGGAAATGTTAAGTCTAATCGACCAAACACTGAACAGGGCCCAACGGCCGACGAACTAAAAAAATCTTCTTCAGGGGCCCGTTTCACGAAGCTACAAGTTACAAATTACAAGCGGAAGTCTCTTTCTATCAAAAGGTATTGAAAAGAGACTTCCGCTTGTAATTTGTAACTTGTAGTTTCGTGAAACGGGCCCCAGGTGGCAATAATTTTACTTGTGAAAAAATCTCTTAGGTGATTGTCACACGACTCGCTGATCAGACTCTACATTTTTCGTCAGTTAAAACTCAGTTAAAGTAGAAAACCTTTGAGAAAAACTTGATGACACCAGAAACAACACCTCATGATCATCATCGTGTGTTTAAAATCGCAGCTTTTCCTCTCGTCTATATCTTCGGCCTTCTTTTTGGCCTCATAATAATATGTATAACACGATACGTTTGTGAAGATGTTTGGATGCTTGTTACTATTTAAATAACGGGTTAGGTTAGGACAATTGGATGGATTGAGCTGAAATTTGACATGCAAGTGGACTAAGTTCTGCATTGAAATATAGGATACTTTATATCCCGTTAAAAAGTTCCCTTGGGACATTAACGGGAATAACGCAGGTGAAGCCGCGGGTAAATGTACTTAATACACTTAAAAACCTCTAAACTTCTTGCAATTTTAGCTCGGCAGTCAGTCAGTCGGCATTATGACCTAGTAATAGTATGTTAATCAGTACCTATACTTTTTGCCGGCTGCCTTTGCACAACTCATAACTCCTATACAGCAATCACACCTGTACGCAATCCGAGTTTCTTAACCATAATCCAGTGCCTTTCATCAATTACGCTTTTTTAATCTGTGGGAACAAATAACAATGGATATTTCTTAATTATTAAAATATAACTAATGTGTTTGTGGGCCGATTGATATCGCTGTTTGGATGGAGATGAGTTGTTAAGACATGTCACTTAGTAGGGCGGTTTATATAACGTCACTGAGGGGTTTTAGAAATCATAATTCCACCAGTTTGCAGCAGTGTGGCGGCAGGTCAAGATAGGACTTTTTTTTATCTACATACATAAAACGAAGTCGGGTTAGTAACACCATTTACAACTCGACAACGGGTGGACCGATTTTAATGATCTTTGATTTTTTGGGTTTTTCACTGTCCCGAATAGAGATGTGCCATTCCCGGGAATATTCCGCGTTTGTATGGGGAATATTCCCACCGCGTGAATATTCCCCATACAAGTGGGGAATATTCTCGGGAACGGCACATCCCTAGTCCCGAATAACAGAACAACTACTTAAACATCAAAAAAATAAAAAATCGGAGGAGGAACGAAGTTCGCCGGGACAGCTAGTTAAAAATAAATATCCATACGAAATTGTACGTTTTTTCAAGCTTTTAACTTGCCGTGTTACTAGTAGTATGTGTGGATCTAATCTTGGAAGTTAAATTGCAACCACCTCTCTAACGTTCGATTGGGTTAAATATTTGCACCTCTCCCGACTATGCGTTTCTTCAGTTACAATGCAATAATATGGTAAAGAGTCTGACGATTCAGTCGGAAGGTGGGCATAGAATTATCTAAATGACATAATATAAATCCACCGTGTTTGGGCTCATCTGATTGGATTTGACATGAAGTTTGCGGTTAAAAAAGGTACAGTCGACTGTCAAAAGCTTGTCTCACAAATATATTTTTTGACAGAAACTTATTGTGACTGTATTACGCCACTTGTACCAACTAACGTAGCAATCCAGCCTTTATGTACAGGCGTAACAAAATGGACATTTCTCACCCATGTTTACACCGTATATGGTCAAACGAGTCCCACAGAACTGGATGCGCTTGCGCAACCGATGTCACTCACCTCGGGATCTATACCGGTGCCCTATTAAGGGGACACGGAAATCGATCGAAGTCCGTCAAATTATAATAAGAATCAGATCGGCCTCTTATTTTATTTTATTTCATACTTTTTTTAGTAAAGTTGTGGTTATTTTCTATTTGGAGAGTTCTTCTAGCGCATTTATTCGAGAATTTTACCCGTGATATGTAGTCTTTTGAATTCTAAATCATAGTGCAAAAAAAATCAATACATCAGTACGTACATGCCTACTGAAACTATAACACTGCATTACACAGTAACACGTCTTCATCAAATTTGGCTTTCACCGCTGATTTCGTCAGCTGTCAGTTGACTAAGACACCTATTAACCATTGTGTTCAAATGTCACGCCAATGAAGAAAGATGCACGAAGTTAGGTCACTAATCTTAAGCCGTGTCCTCATTTTAGCGGTCTCTTTTTGTAAGTATACCTGCCAGTGGCGTGGCGTCCAAAGAACTCGATTCCTACCGGCTTGCCTAATATCAGGCGATTTATCCGAGTCGGCCGGCTTTTCCATACAGACATAAATAGGGCCATTGTTTGCTTCCACTGCGTCAATTAGGGCGTTCCACCAGAATCTCGGGCAGATGAAGCCATTTTTTTCATACTTCTAACAAAGTTGGGAAGTATATTTTTGAAACAACTTAAACGGATTAAATCGCGTATATTAATACATTTTAAGTTCCGACGTTTCGTAACCCTTTTCAGCGTTCGTGGTCGCGGGTAGAATGTAGAGCGTGAATGGTTTAAAATGTAGTAATAGTAATATACGCGATTTAATCCGTTTAAGTTGTTTTATTACTATGAGTGATAATCGCGGAAACCGAAGACAATATTAAGTATATTTTTGGTATGTCAATATTTTATAACATGGTTTCTGATTTTTTTTTTTAGATAATTTTAGATTAATTTATTCATGAAACGAAAATACAATATAATAAACACAAAAGAAATTCAGTCAAATAAACCCACGCTCCTAGTCGTTTCTGGCGCAAAGGTGCCCATAATTTAGATACCGGGGCGTTGCTCAAAAGCATGAACGGACAGTTCCAGCAACTCTCACAAGACATGTCTGAGTTAAGAAACAGTTTTAACACCAAACTGGATGCACTAGCCATGGCAATACAAGCATGGTCTAACAAGTTCCAAGAATTAGAAAATAATGTTGCTGTAATGCAGACTCAAGTTACTGAAGTAAAGGAGGAAAACGCGGTTCTCCGCGCCGAACTAGATCTCCTTCACAAAAACTTCGATGACCAGGAGCAAAAAGCGCGCCAATGCAACGTAGAAATACAAAACTTGCCTGAAAAGTCCTCAGAGAACCTTATTCACATTGCACTGACCATGGGAAAAGTACTAGGTGTTCACCTAACTATGGACAACATTAAAGCGGTGCATAGAGTACCCCACCGCGGGCAAACTGACAGAGCAAAAAACATCATCTTAGAGCTAAGTTCTCGACGGCTCAGAGACGACGTGATCGCTGCGGCCCGCGTTCGACGAGGACTGACTGCCGGCCAGCTATTGGCGGCTACGGAGGGCACCACCCGTGCCGTCAGCACCGCCAGTACACACGACAACGCCGGTACCCTCGACACGGCTGATTCCGCCGCCGCCGAGGGCTCACGGGAACCGGACGATAAGAATGCCCCGGAGAATAGGGTTGCTTCGCAGTCTATTTTTATCAATGAACATCTCACATTAAAAAATAAAATCTTATACTCAAACACCCGAAAAGTGGCTAAAGAGAAACATTACAAATGGGTCTGGATTAAACATGCCGCGATTCTAGTAAGGAAAGCGGACAACTCGAAAGTGAAACGCATCCGATGCGATGCAGACCTGGACAACTTATGAGGGTTTTGTATATATTCTAGCGGTTCACTTATAAATAAGCCTATTAATAGTAAAAATAATTACCTTGTGCTTTTTACTGTCGATATCCCAGCTGATTGTGTAACATTACAAGTATGTTGTTTGTCTTGCGTCTCTGAGAAATTCTCAAACGTAGTACGCGACATGAATTGCAGCTATAATAAAACTATTACCTCACCTAAAGTGTATTACCTACGTTTATTCATACCAATAATATTATCTACTCTTTTTAACAAGACCACTGTTTATCTACGCAATTTAACGAAGTACTTAAATATGACTAAAATTATTTTATATGCCTCCAGTGCCTCCACCTATGGGAAAACTAAGATTATATATTTTACCCCCCACCACAAACATTATGTTTTCAATTTATTTAATTTCTGGTTTAACTATACATTATGTCACCCGTTTCTCCTGTGATAACAACTAAGTTAAAATTATATTATCAGAACTGTGGTGGTATAAAATCTAAAATTCAAAATGTACGCCTAAATGTACTTCAGTGCGATTATGATGTCATAATTTTGACGGAAACGTGGCTACGTGATACATGACGCAGAAATCTTCTGTGATACTAATTACAATGTGTTCCGGCGTGATAGAGATCTGGTGGGAACTGCGAAAAAGGATGGTGGTGGAGTCCTCATAGCGATAAAATCATCATTAAGGGCCTCGCGTATGACGACTTGGGAGTCAAAAAATATTGAAGATGTTTTTATCGCACTTACTTTTCAGACGCGTAAAATACTTATCAACGGCATCTACATCCCTCCAAAATCGCCCTTTCAATCCTATAAAGAGTACTGTGACAAAATTACAAAAATCAGTGACAGTTTTGAAGACTTTGATGTTTGTATTGTTGGAGACTTCAACATACCGGTCATTGATTGGGTGAAAAATCAATCCACCCGTGAGGTAGCGCCCTCGGATGGTATTTTATGCCCGATTGGGAGGCTTGTTTTGGATTCTACCAATATGGTAGGTCTAAAGCAATATAACAAATTCCTGAACACTAACAATAGAATCCTTGATCTACTGTTTATCAGCCAAGAGTGTGAGGTATTGGAGCCAGAGATCGTACTTTCCAACGCGGATAGACATCACCCGCCACTAGTATTTACCATTGACCTCGATTCACCTCAGTCTATTCCCGTCAACAGTATACCAAAATATAATTTTCAGAAAGCAGACTATTCGGTTGTTGAGGATAGGTTGAACAAGTTGAACTGGGATTTAGAACTGGGCAACCTGCGGCCAAATCAGGCGGTCGATCGCTTTTACTGCTTATTATTTAGTATTATTGATGATGTAACTCCTCTTAAACGTCAAAAAAATCCGAAGTACCCAAAATGGTTTTCTCCGGCGCTAATTAGCACTCTAAATAGAAAATCTAAGGTGTGGCGTAAGTGGAAGACGTATGAGTCTCTGGCTGATTACCGCGAATTTTCCTTGCTTCGCACTCGCTGCAAAGTTTTAATATTGGATTGTTTTCATAACTATACAGACAAAATTGAAAGTTCGGTAAAGCACAACATCAAGGCGTTTTGGTCGTACGTGTCTACTCTTAAAAAATCTTCATCCGGTTATCCTGCCACTATGTCTTTTGAAAGTAACACAGCATCTAAACCAGAACAAATTGTCGATATGTTTTTTCTATCAGTATTTGAACCAAAGCGTGACATATGTGATGATGATCTCAAAGACCTCCCTTTATGGAAGCGTGCGCCAAATCTATCCAATATCTACATAGAGAAATCTGATCTCCTCAAGAAACTCATAAATATAGATATAAATAAGGGAACCGGACCAGATAAAATCAGCCCAATATTTATTAAAAACTCTGCCAAAGCTCTTGTCGGGCCATTGCTAATTATATTTAATAAATGTTTAAGAGCGGGAATTTTCCCCGATCGGTGGAAAGCAGGGATTGTAAAACCGGTTAAATTGAATACCTGTATATAAAATGTCAAACGATTACCGCTAAAAAAATAATACCTATATTCGAATTAGAGGTATTATTGTCATTTCGGTTTTATCTTTTTCACTATGTATGCACTATTTACAGTATTAATTACCTCTATTTAATACCGGTATTCGTTGCTCTTGATAGATAAGATGTCAAGTACACATTATGATTGAAGTACAACAAATAGGTTTAACGTTACTCAATAGCATTGTTGGCTAGCACTGGCTGAAATGTCTGCTAGTTGGTACAGTCAGCAACGAAAATTGCCGAACAAAATAACGTTACAATAGTAACTAAGCGCACATATTTACATAAGTTGTTGAACAGTTACATACAAAATTACATTTACATCATAAATTTCTAAAAGTAGCTAAACACCACATTTTCAAAAGTGGCTGAACATTATAATTCCAAAAGTTGCTGGACAGCATACGTCAAAAAGTAGCCGGACATCTGGGGGCACGGCAGTGCCCCCGCCAAGTCGAGCAAAACAAAGGCACGGCCGTACTATCCTTTTCTCGAAGCCATTCAGGCCATTTTCAGCCTCCCGTAATTTTGTACTGGCTAAAGCTAGAACCCTGAAATTTCAGAGATATATAGGGCACAATAAGACATATATATTCTCAATATCATTCAATTTGAACGTGTAGTTCAAGAACTATTGCATGTCAAAGTTCCTTAGTTTTGTCACTTACTCACTGATTCACTGACTGACTGATGATCATCATAATTCTAAGGTACTTCTAGCAGACCTACAAGCTCCAAATTTTAAACATAGTTAGTTTTTAGCCTATCAAGTCCTTAAAAACCTAAATATGTTGTAATTTCAGTCTCAACTGCACACATAAGTTTGTAATCCTATACAAAGACATGCGATTACAAAGTTAGTTTTACAGTTCAAATTGAAAAGAATGGATTGGAATGTAATAATTAAAGGAAGACCACTTACAAAAAGAAATGAGATCCCATCAAAAACATTACATGTAAAAAGACGCAAGTCTCGCAACGCAGTTCTCCTACAACAAAAAAGTTTTAAGATGTAAAGTTAAACCAAGTCAGTACCGGGGGGGTATCAACAGAACTCGATTTCTACCGACTTGCCTATTATTTAACCGTGGAGGAACACATTTTATAGATCTAATAATAGCCGATAGTATCGTCCCTAGAACACTGATTTTAAAAAATCTTAAATATCTCTTAAAATATCAAGTAAAGTGATTGGTTTTAGATACAACAAAGTAGATGTTATACTCATAGTATAGAATAAAAACGTTACTGATTATTATCAAAAATACCCTTTCAAAATTCGGCTCAAAGTATACCAAATTTCAGAGAATTACCCATTTACGAAATTGTACGCTAATGAACAAAAAATGTACTTCACGTAGGTACTTACGAGAAATCAATGATCAATCTGTCCCCGCTGAAGCATACTCGCACAGAGTACATTCACTTTCTAAACGTCAATGACGCACGATCAAAAAGAAAAGGACAAAAATCATCTGACAGAATGGTACACTTTTCGATGATTGTCATAATGACTCATAATTCAAAATTAGGAAACTTGCTTGTTTTGACACTGACAGGTATACCGGTAATGGTTTTATGGGTAAAATATCAAATAGAGGTAATGTTGTCACTTAGCGAAACCGCTATTACATTTCAATACCGGTTTTGATTATACCGCTTATTAGAGCTTTAGTGATATAAATACCGAAATGCAATTATAACCGGTAATACCTTATTTAAAACCGGTAGTAAGAATACCGGTTACGATCCCTGGTGGAAAGTATCATATGTCACCCCCATACACAAATCCGGTTCGCGCTCTGAAATTACTAATTACAGACCTATATCCGTACAATCTTGCATTCCAAAACTTTTTGAAAGCCTGGTTCACGACCTGTTGTTCCCATTGCTTCGCAATATCATAATCCCAGAACAACACGGATTTGTGAAACAAAAATCTACTGTTACTAACCTTTTACTATACGCAAATACTTTATTTAAATCTATGGACAAACGAGAACAGGTAGATGTGATATTTACGGATTTTAGAAAAGCGTTCGATAAGGTTGACCATCTGCTTCTTCTAAAAAAACTAGCCTATAATGGAATACGTGGAAACCTTTTGCGTTGGTTTGAATCGTACCTCTCCAATAGAACTCAAGTCGTGGTTGTTAATGGTTTTAGATCGGCTTATACCAGTGTATCATCAGGTGTAATTCAAGGATCGATTCTGGGCCCTTTATTATATATCATCTTCATAAATGATATAAAATTATGTTTTAGAAACTGTAATTTTCTCATGTTTGCGGATGACTTAAAAATCTTTAAAACTGTTAAATCAAGTAATGACGTTACATTAATTCAAAATGACATTGACAGGTTTCTTGATTATTGCAACAAAAATAAACTCCAATTGGCCGGCGACAAATGTTTACATATGTCCTTCACCAAAAATAAAATAAACCTTATTAAATCTGAATATAAGATTGGTAATAGGCCTGTCAAAAAAGTATCTGAGGTGCGTGATTTAGGTATTTTATTCGATGACAAGCTGGATTTTAGTTCTCACGTGGAACGCATCATAACTAAAGCATACCAGATGCTGGGCTTTATACTTAGAACTGCAAAAGTATTTAAAAAGTCTTCCACGTACCTGCTGCTATATAAATCTCTTGTAAGGCCCCACCTGGAATATTTGTCGGTTATTTGGAATCCCCTATACACTAAGTATTCAAAAGCCATAGAAATGATCCAAAAAAAGTTTTTGCGAGCGTTACATAGACGCTTAACAGGGAAATATATGTCGTACGTTAACTTGTTACGACACTATAAGCTGTCATCGCTAGACGCTAGACGAAAGTGTTCCGATGCCATGATACTCTACAACATATGTACAGCTCACTATGATAGCGTTGAGCTCCTAGAGCAAATCTGCTATAGGGTGCCATCACGTCCCACGTCACGCTCATCAGCCTTGTTCGCCGTTTCCACCTGCTCGACCAACGCCGGAAAAAGAGCTCCTTTACGCCGCATATGTGACTTATACAATAAGTTATTCACTGCCACCGACATTTTTAATACAAGTCAGCCATGTTTCCAGAAAAACATTGTAGAAATTTTAAATGAATTAGATTCAAAACTTTAGGATATTATTAGCTTGTAAAATGTTGTCACGCCTTCATGTCTTCAGTAGAGACAAATGTATTTTATTTATTTTTAAGCATGTTGTGTGTAGTTCCTCCTGTATCATAATCGTTAAATAACATGGATTGATCCTACACAGTAAATTTAGTTAAGCTTAGTGTAGTATAACATGTTCCACATTATGTATGTCTCAGTGAGAGCGTTTTAGGAAGTAAGTGCATGCCTAAATTGTTATCTGCTCGACTAATTATGTCTGTTATACATTTACTTCTGTTGTTTCTCCAATAAATAAAATAAATAAATAAATAACACTTGCGGCATTTCCGCGCTGGATCGCCAAGGAAAGCCTTTGCCTCAGAAACGATTCGGAGCGGGGATCTTCACCCCTCTGCCTAAGTCGACGGCCTATGTCCTGCACAAGCCTGAATTGATAATGTCCTTCCTTTAGGACTTTTTATTTGTTTTTAAGGTAGCTGCCATAGCCGTCACGTGCCCGACAAAGTAGACGTTTTCGTGGAATGCCCCAATAATGTTTGAAATATGTTTTATTTTACCCTTTTTTTAGTTTTTATGGAAAACCGATCGACTCGAACCAACTTAAAAAGAAATACAACTGATTAGAGAACCCCTTATTTTTTTCAGTTAAAAATAGTAAGAAAGGCCGAGATCGCAGAAGTTTAAGATATGCGATCGAGGGCTTTCCTTATTACCTCCCGTGTTGTGTACATAATTTTATGTTTACAATTGGCCAGAAAGCGGCTTTTTCCATACGCGCAGCGTGCGGAAAAAGTCACTTTATGGCCAGGTGAGGCATAAATTATATTATTGCTGTCGCGGTGCAATAGAGCTTATCTAAAAAACGGATTACTTCAAACATTACATATACGACACTACAAAATAAAAGAGACAAAGATAAAACTGAAATTCTTATACATGCCTTTATTTGACCTTGGCCAGGTGTGGCATAAAGATCTCTTGCTCTCTCTTGATCTCTCGCTTGCAGCTCAGGCCGCAAACGCGATCTCGGGCCTTTCTTTGTATTACCACCCTAGTTATGTAATGTAGTATTATATACCATCATCATAATAATCACAATTTGAGAGCTACGCTCTTGTCGGTGGAGTAGACGCCATTTTGTGCGGTCCTCAGCGATGCATTTTAGATCCTGGTACCTTTTCTTTGAGCTCCTCGCATCGCCGCAAGCCCTCGATCGCATATTTATGTTCCAGTTAAAAATGAGGACTATCAGATATTTTTTGACGCTAGAGCGACTCTTGTGAAAAAAAAACTCTTCACAGATAGTTATGAGAAAAATAAAAAGAAACACTTTTATGCCACACCTGCCCATAAGTGGCTTTTACCGCACGCTACGTGTACGGAAAACGCCGCTTTCTGGCCAAATGTAGACATGTGCATAACACGGAAGGTAATAAAGAAATCCCTCGATCGCATATTCATGTTCTAGTTAAAAATGAGGACTATCAGATATTTTTTTGACGCTTGGGCGACTCTTTAAAAAAAAAAAACTCTTCACAGATAGTTATCAGAAAAATAAAAAAAAAACGCTTTTATGCCACACCTGCCCATAAAGTGGCTTTTCTACCATTTGACCCAGTGCGTTAATTACCAAATAAAAACATACTCGTAACATAACGTATACATAACTCGCGTAGTTTTGTTTATTAGAATACTAGAACATCTGAATTAAGATTTTGAGCTTTCGTAACTCGTTTGTAAGTCACGACCGAGACGTTATGGCATGTAAAATGAGTATAGTATATTAAGATGATATCAATGCATTTTGAACCTAATGACTGCAGATCAAAGTCTAGATTAGATTGGATTTGATTTGTGATTTATTGCGTTTCAGTTTTGACGATGATTTTTATGATACAAAAGATCGATTAAAGATGAGAACTCGGATTAATAAGTTGGCTAAATCATATCAATAAGATTATTGGATTGAAAGTTGCATTGGGTTATCAGTTTCTATTTATTTCGTGTTCGTTTGGTAAAGGAAAATCGTCTGGAAGGAAAACTGCACAATCTCAAGGGTAAGGCAAGATATTTAATTATTTTATTGATTCAGTCTAGCCGCCACCAATTATTTAATTTGGTAAAATTTGTTATTTTTATATTAACTAAAAACTTTTAACTAGCTCTAATATCATAGGTACTCATTTGTCATAAAATACACTACGAGATAGTATGATATTCGTAATTGTTAAAAATGAGGCCAAGTTCTTTCTGCATTTAAATGTTGAACCGACAAGAAACCTGAAATTCTGGACCGGTGTCACGTTTTAAATCCTTTTCTGGTAATGTTTACCAATTCTTATAAGAATTTCATCGTCATTCTAAATCAAGGTTTCGATTATACTTCAATATGAGGTTATTTATGGACTCTCAAAATCTATTTAATATGCGTTACGGAAAGTAATAAAAACAAAGTTAATGAAAACATAATTAGGGTAATTCCACGACAGAGAGTAACGTAGGTTACCAATTTCTCACGCATTTCCTCATTGCTGGTGCAAATTCAAATATATCTAGGGATTAAAGTTATTCTTATCTAGTTTAAAATTAATACTTAAATTTACGCCACAAATAAATAAACCCGCGATGAAATGGTAACTTCCGTTAAATTTTCTTGGAATTGTCCATTACTTTCCTTTATATTATAATTTATCATTTTACAGTCTCTTTTCTTAAGTCTAAATTCCTACACACGACACATAAAACATCATTTTGTGGTAAAGGTGAGTAAGACGATGTAATGCGAATTTTGTCACTAAACAGAAACTCTTTTAAAACCGACTTTTCACAATAAAAAATACTCGTACAAATTGTACGGTAATAACCGTTTACGGAATCTTTTCGACCTTCCCACGTGGTTAGCGTACACTTTACCTAGTTCAGGAGAAAGTGAGTATTATGGTATGATACTTGGTTTAATTACGATGTTTATCTGTACTTAGTTGTGTAATTCAATGTTTGTCGCGGATAGTATTTAAAGGTGTGAGCCGTGAATATAAATGGCTTGAAATGGTTTGTGCCAGCCAACATGTCCACTACCGGTGTGACGCTTTTTTGCTTCGCAAACTTGGCTGACAAACTGCCGTGTGTCTAGATTTTATACATTCCGAGCTTGGCGTGTTAGTTGCCCGTGTGCTCTGGATCGAAAGGAAAACAACGTTCTAGAACTCAGGATCATGGCATGAGTCCAAGAAACATCTTAACAGCGCGAAGTATAGTATGGGAGGCAAGGGTGAAATTTCCAACTTATTTCCTCATGAAAATGCTCTGTTTCTCCCTTATTTCGGTCCACTTCCAGTCACAAATCTCAAAGTCTGGCACCTCGGAGCGGTTGCGTTTGCCCAGGGGAGACCCGTAAACTTGCAAAAAAATCTGGAAAAATATCTTATCGCCTCAAGGATAGTTTTGGGTTTAATCTATAGTTTTTTATGCTGGTAATCTCGAGGTAACATTGCCAGACCAGTAGGGCGTTGCTAAATACCTGCCAGACTGTCCTGAAGTTGCAAGATTGGGGTCAAAATTTATCTTATAGCCTCAAGGCTGATTCTTGCATATGTTGTTGTATACTCCCAAAAACATACCCTATCCAAAATGACAGACCATTAGGACGTTGCGTTCAGCCCCCAGACGAGGTCAAAGTTGTAGGTCTCAGGTACTAAACATATGAAAAATGGTAGATTTATACGTGTTATCTGTAAGTACTCTATTTCTCCATTCTTTACGTGTACTCCGAGACACAAATATCAACGTCTGGCACCCCGGACTGGTTGCGTTCACCCAGGGGAGGATGATAAACTTGCAAAGATGCACGGAAAAATATCTGATCGCCACAAGGGTAGTTTTTGGTTTAATCTATAGTTTTTTATGCTGGTAATCTCGCGGTAACATTGCCAGACCAATAGGGCGTTGCTAAATACCAGCCAGACTGTCCTGAAGTTGCAAGATTAGGGCCAAAATTTATCTTATAGCCTCAAGGCTGATTCTTGCATATGATGTTGCATACTCCCAAAAACATACCCTATCCAAAATGACAGACCATTAGGACGTTGCGTTCAGCCCCCAGACGAGGTCAAAGTTGTAGGTCTCAGGTACTAAACATATGAAAAATGGTAGATTTATACGTGTTATCTGTAAGTACTCTATTTCTCCATTCTTTACGTGTACTCCGAGACACAAATATCAACGTCTGGCACCCCGGACTGGTTGCGTTCACCCAGGGGAGGATGATAAACTTGCAAAGATGCACGGAAAAATATCTGATCGCCACAAGGGTAGTTTTTGGTTTAATCTATAGTTTTTTATGCTGGTAATCTCGAGGTAACATTGCCAGACCAATAGGGCGTTGCTAAATACCTGCCAGACTGTCCTGAAGTTGCAAGATTAGGGCCAAAATTTATCTTATAGCCTCAAGGCTGATTCTTGCATATGTTGTTGCATACTCCCAAAAACATACCCTATCCAAAATGACAGACCATTAGGACGTTACGTTCAGCCCCCAGACGAGGTCAAAGTTGTAGGATCCAGTTACTAAGCGTGTAGGAAAGTAGATAGGATTAGTGCGTTCTGGCTCAAACCTGGGTGTGAGCTGGAGCACATTTTTCAGAAAATTTGGCTGCCGACCCCTTTTTTTACAAAGCGACGCCCTCATTAGCGAAAACGACGCCTTCATTAATTAGGCGCCCCCTTAATTAGGCACAAACCCCTCCCACACCCGCTTCATGGGCTATTATTGGTCAAGTCAGGATCAAGATGGTGGCTTATTTACCTAAGCCCCGCCCTAATTAAGTACATATGTAGCTTGGTACATACACTAATTAAACCGTCTAAGAATTCTCTATACATAGGAAAGTTACATATGAAATAATTTCACTTGTTTCATGTTTAGAATACTAGTTTTGAAGGCAAGTTTTGTAATATTTCGAATTTTGTAATGCTATAAATGTTCTTTTAAAGTGTCAGAGATTTTTCTAGTAAATCATGTAGTTTATCCAGTTGCTACTAGTTGGTAATATTTGTAATTGTGTAATGGTTTTTTAATGTAAGTATACGTGGTTTGCTTTTGATCTACGGATCAGCGACGTTGCCATTAAGACCGACGCTCTTTATAACGGCACCTATTTTTACCTATGCTTGCAATGGGCTTTGCTATCTGCTTTGTACCAATTTTTTCACTGCTTGGAAATTCTGTCACCACGTGAGCGCAGTCATATTTTTTATGGTCTTTTAATTTTTGTTCAGTCGCAAAATACAAAAGACAACCATCACAAATGTAAATTGTATCATGTCGTCCAGTTATTTGTTTGTTTACTAGACGCGATAAGTTTTTAATAAAACAGTAATGCCCCGTATAACAGTTGTTTAAGTACAAAAGGTTAATATGCTGTTCTTTTCGTGATTTGGTAAAGTATAAAGGACCTATTACACTATTAGTTTTAGTAGTGTTATTATAATCTAATCCAAAAACGTTAATGTTGTTCAAGGATACCACTTTTTTAATATCATTGATTTTTACGGGAAAGCTAATATTACAGAACTTTTAACTTATTTTGATGTTGTAAATACGCTGCTGGCCTGTTGACGTTTGTAGTTGTCGGATACAAAGCAGATAGCAAAGCCCATTTCAGGTATAGGTAAAAATAGGTAAATAAGCCACCATCTTGATCCTGACTTGACCAATGACAGCCCATAAAGGGGGTGTGGGAGGGGTTTGTGCCTAATTAGGGGGGGGGCGTGACCTCTTAATAAAGGCGTCGCTTTGTAAAAAAAGGGGTTGGCAGCCAAATTTTCTGAAAAATGCGCTCCAGCTCACCCCCAGGTTTGAGCCAGAACGCACTAACCCTATCTACTTTCTTACACGCTTAGTAACTGAAACCTACAATTTTCACCTCGTCTGGCGGCATGAACGCAACGTCCAAATGATCTGTCATTTTGCATAGAGTATATTTAGAGACTGCATAACATTTGTAATTTGGGCCCAATTTTGGAGCTTCACGTCCGTCTGGCAGATACTTAACGACGCCCTACTGGTCTGGCAATGTTACCTCGAGATTACCAACATAAAAACTATAGATTAAACCAAAAACTACCCTTGTGGCGATCAGATATTTTTCAGTGCATCTTTGCAAGTTTATCATCCTCCCCTGGGTGAACGCAACCAGTCCGGGGTGCCAGACGTTGATATTTGTGTCTCGGAGTACACGTAAAGAATGGAGAAATAGAGTACTTACAGATAACACGTATAAATCTACCATTTTTCATTTGTTTAGTACCTGAGACCTACAACTTTGACCTCGTCTGGGGGCTGAACGCAACGTCCTAATGGTCTGTCATTTTGGATAGGGTATGTTTTTGGGAGTATACAACAACATATGCAAGAATCAGCCTTGAGGCTATAAGATAAATTTTGACCCCAATCTTGCAACTTCAGGACAGTCTGGCAGGTATTTAGCAACGCCCTACTGGTCTGGCAATGTTACCTCGAGATTACCAGCATAAAAAACTATAGATTAAACCCAAAACTATCCTTGAGGCGATAAGATATTTTTCCAGATTTTTTTGCAAGTTTACGGGTCTCCCCTGGGCAAACGCAACCGCTCCGAGGTGCCAGACTTTGAGATTTGTGACTGGAAGTAGACCGAAATAAGGGAGAAACAGAGCATTTTCATGAGGAAATAAGTTGGAAATTTCACCCTTGCCTCCTAGACCAGTACGATTCGTTAGGCAAGTCAACAACGCTATTCTTTGGACAATTCGCAGACGATGATGATGATGCGTCCTTTTATCCCTCATCAGGGACATATGACTCTCAGGAGGGATTTCCTCTTGTCAAGATCCTGCGCGACCTCCTTCAGCTCCTTCCATCCAAGGCCAGTTGTTGCAGCCTCCTACTGACCCCCCTCTCCCCCATCGTGATCATTCGTGATATTTTTCTGACCCCCATAGACGATCACATGATTTCTGGACTAACCCTAAGGTAAATGTCCAAGTGCTCGACACTGTCCCAGTAGCCGACATCTTGAACGTTAATTCATTAGCAATAGAGGTGACAGCAGGGTGTCAACTATTGGCCATTAGCGTGTCGAGCACTAGAACGTTTTTCCTTATGAAAAGAATGGAAAATAATGCATCTACGTATAGTTTGAAGAATAAGATTGATAACTTATTTAATTGTTATCCTTAACTGATAAAAGTTAAAATCGAACACTCGGTACACTTGCTGACTCATATTGCATTACACTTTCATAACACTGTTTGATATCCAATCTGCGGTTTGCACTTTGAATTCACTGCACTGGAAGTAGTGATCAATTTGCTTAAAACTTCTTCAAAAACCTACCTTGCGACGTCTGAATGAAAGCTCAAAGTCGTATGATAAGATGTAACAACTAGAGGCCAAGTTGACAGCGACTAAGACTAGATACGTTAGATTAGATAATGCACGAATAAACTTCCTATAAAGCAACTATAAAGGCTGCTGTCCACGAGCCAACATTATCTCCAATCTGACATCATGACAGTTCGTTAATAAAGTGATTCATGCTTCATGGTGCTCAATCAATTGATATTTGTGGAACGCATTGTGGTTAAATTCGATTTTAACTTTAACGGTGGGCTGGAAATTATTACACAATTTAAATAATCATTGCGGAGTTTTATAAATGGAAATATATTTAGATTAGTAAAAAAGTGTATAACAAACAATACAAGACTTTACTTTTTGATAATATTGTTAAAAATGTCCTGTTTATTACGTATTTTATAAGGGGGGCCGTCTGGTTGCATAACAACTATTGTCATATTATTAATTGTCATAACAGTTTAAGCATAAAGTTGATGCTCATATATTTTTTTTGGCATAAATTGTCCTATGGCATAATTGTTCCGTGTCATAATTATACGGAGTCATAATTGGTTTAACCATAATGTAAATTGTCATACATTTATTTAGTCATAATATTGATGATTATAAGTCGTTTTTGCAATAATTGTAAATTTCATACATTTATTAAGCCATAACATTGATGATTATAAGTGGTTTTAGTAATAATTGTAAATTACATGCATTTATCAAGCCATAATATTGATGATTATAACAATCGTATTGCATAAATTTTGATAATGGACTTGCGATGGTTCTTCAAAAAAGAAACTATTTATATTATTGAAGTATTTTTAATTTCTACTCATTACACAATATTAGTGACCTCACACAGAACCAAATCGCTGCCAGAAAAGTAGGTTAGGTTAGGTTAGAACTGTTATCTCACACATAACCGAATCGCTGCCAGAAAAGTAGGTTAGGTTAGAACTGTGACCTCACACAAAACCAAATCGCTGCCAGAAAAGTAGGTTAGGTTAGGTTAGAACTGTGACCTCACTCAAAACCAAATCGCTGCCAGAAAAGTAGGTTAGGTTAGGTTAGAACTGTGACCTCACACAGAACCAAATCGCTGCCAGAAAAGTAGGTTAGGTTAGGTTAGAGCTGTGACTTCACAAAGAACCAAATCGCTGCCAGAAAAGTAGGTTAGGTTAGGTTAGAGAGAACTGTTATCTCACACATAACCGCATCGCTGCCAGAAAAGTATATTAGGTTAGAACTGTGACGCAACATAAAAGAGAACTTTTAAAAAAACTTTTAAAATTAGGTTTATGCGTTTAGCAATTTATGCTTTTACTTAGTATGGTTAAAGTGTTGTATGAACAACCTATTTATGCGTTTACTATTTTATGCATTTACTTAGTATGGTTAAAGTGTTGTATGAACAACCTATTTATGCGTTTACTATTTTATGCATTTACTTAGTATGGTTAAAGTGTTGTATGAGCAATCCATGTATGCCCATTATAAAGTATGCTTGAATAAATGTATGCATATCAACTATATGCCCATTACATTACACAGTATGTCCATAAACATTATGATTAAAATCGTTATGCGCATAAATGTATGACTATTTACAGTTATGCGTAATGATGAGTATGACGAATCCTCGTATGCGTATCAAAAATATGACCTTAAACTTTATGCAACCCGACCCCTACCCATTTTATAAATCTTATGCATGGAAAAAGTGCGTAACAATATCTTATTTGGGTACAAGGAAAAATAGAAATGTCCAAGAGGTGCACCAAAAATGAATTGGTTTATAATTTTTCAAATAATGTGTCTGCGTACAGATTTTCATCAAATATAGTAGGTAAACAATTAGAATAAATTTAAGCATTGTAACTTTGTTGTTGAATTACACAAACATTCCAAGAATAGGTACTTCACTCGTTGCATAGACCTTTCGACGGCATTACACAACAGATTTACATTTACACCGTTCAACACATGTTGAACATGGCCTGTGGAGGCTGTGGACAAGCACCCTAAGTTGCGACACGTAACCTCTGATCCCGAGTCGGAAGAAAAAGACGACATTTGCAAATTGCGGTGACGTTAACGTGGTTTAAGGAAAATAGAATAGGGATATCTGACCTAAATAAAATTTTAAATAACGAAATCACACGAAATAATTCAGTAACAATAACAAAAGTACGATTTACTTTAAAAATACCCAAATCGCTATAGGTATGCCTGTAACATTTGAAAAGATCCCTTTATCTCTCCAAGATCTGATCATCAAGAAGATACCAATAATCAAATCATGATTGAGAGTGCTCACATTTAAGTTTACCAATAGGCTACCTACTAGACTTAGAGTACTTAGAGTATTTATTTAAGAAATCAATATTTTTCGATTACGGTTTATTAAAAGTGTTTGATGGCTACATATTTTTAATTGAAAAATTTCGAACTATGAAACGGTGTCGACCGTGATGTGACGTAATAGGACCGTAATCTAACTTCATGTCGAACCTTATACGAGTGAAACTCGCCATGTAGCTTTGCTTTGCTGTGACATTGACATAAGTGACTAGGTGGTTTTTTGAGGTTGTGATCGTAATCGTTTCGTTTTGATTGATTGATTACTATTAGCATTCCCCATAAACGCTGGATAAATGTCAAATGCTGGTTTTCGGCTTGAATGACGTCACACCACAGATAATCTAAAGATTAACATAGCTAGCATTGTTTTCGCGCAGTTACGAAAGTTTAAATTTTAAATTATAATTTTGCGGTTTTCTAGGTCGTAAAAAAATAGGGTAATATTTTTTTCCGTTAATCAGATAATAATTAATAATATAAGACAAACTTCAAAAAGGGGTCAAGTAGCCTATTAACTATGATAACACTTAAAGGGAGGCATTTAAAGTATACTTTTCATTTTTGTCATACTTACAGATTTATATCTCTTTTTTTTCCAATTACACATTTGACAACCTGTTCGATCAATCAATACGTAAGTATTGTCCCTAATGGAGTCCAAAAACTTGTTGACAATCCATACAACTTTGTCGAAATACTATACTACAAACATAATGCACACTTCATTATAAACTCTCCGTTTGTGTCCGGAATATTTAACTATGATAACATTTTAAACCGGACGTGACATCCCGTATCTTGGTATACACGTGTCAGAAGTTTTATAGTAATGGACTTGGGGCGGTTTTATAGGCAGCGTGAGTAAAATTTTGTGTTATGAAAGTGTACCCAATTTGTAGTTTCTATAACGTACTACCGTTTTCCGAGAAAACAGGTTGCGTTAGACGAACACGCACGCACGCAGCACGAATAAGGGAGATAACACTGCATTGTAGCGATGCAGTTGTGATTCAGTCGCGATATAGTCGCAATGCTGTCGCTGGTCTTATACCCTCACACACGTAAACACGATTCTACACCGCTACTATCGCGATACAGCATCGCTAAAGTCGCGATACTGCCGCGATTCAGCATCGATGCAGTCACGATATAGTCGCGTCGCGATGCAGCATCAATGCAGTCGTGGGCGGGTAGAATGTCTGTGGGCGATAGGAACGTAGCACACGGCGGCTTTTTTTAGCGATGCAGTCGCGCGTTTCGTGAACGCGCTACTGTATCGCGACAATCGCCTCCTTCTTGTATTTTCAATGCGCGACAGAAGCGATGCAGTAGCGACTGTACATCGAAGCAAAAAATTAAGGTTATGATTATACAAACGAAGACACAGTTAAGTGAGCATCAGTAGACCTTAATACATTGTAATAAGGGTGACAAGTGGTCAGTTAGCAGTGTCTTCGATTGTACCTAGAGATTTTCCTTGCACAAGGGTCGATTTCAGGTGTTTTTTTCTAGCGTTTTTTTTATTTCATTAGTGTCCCTCGTTTTTTATCGCCAAGGATCGAGTAGTATCGAGTTTCTTACGTATTTGCTACTCTGGATTTTACTTAGGCACTAGTCCCACCGCCCGCGAGTAAGCGAGTAATGTTGTTCGTGTAGTATTATTACATTGAGGATATGGAAAGGTCGATTGATCACACTATGCCTGGTCAGCCCCCAATGAACTGTTACACGCTCAACTTTACTCGCTTACTCGTCGGCGGTGGGACCAGTGCCTTAAGAATGCATCATTTTGTTCTGTATTCAATATGGCGCCCTCAACTAGTATTCGATTTAACTATCATACAAGCAGTATTCCCGCGCTGGATCGCCATGGCGCCATGGCCTAAAATATTTAAAATTAGATGCCTTTGGGAGGGTTTGAGGGTCCTCATGAATCGACTACAGCCCTCAGCGCTTGCACTTACTCTTCTTCTTCTTCCAGAAAGGCCACCCCTGTCCAGAAACGCAAGAGCTGAGCCCTGGCCGGTGGGGAGGGAGGACCGTCGCCGAATGCAAATGCCCCCCTGGCACTGCCCAGCTCCCCCACACGACCACCTGCCACCGCCTCTTCGAGAGGGGGCCTTGTCGGCCAGGGGAGTACTTTGCGCCAGTGGAGGAGTCCTTCAATAAGAGAGGGTAGGTAAGCATGCGTGTGTTATTATATGAACAAACTAAAGGATCCTTCAATATATCTCTTTCCTAGATTGGCATTTTTGGTAACTTTGTAAAACTTGTCAAGTTCTGCACGGTTACCAAAAGTGCCATTCTAATGAGGCGAGATTTTCAGAGTACCTATTCGTGAATATGTGTGGACCGGGAATTACATTTTTTAAGAATAAACTCTTAGGCATCGGGAATTGTACAATTAAGTAATGTGTACTTATTACTATTTAGATCGTTTGACATGTATTATTATTATGAGTGATAATCGCGTAAACAGAATAGTAAATTGTGTATCTAGGGCGGTAAGTGTTATTAAAGCCCTCGGCTTCGCCTCGGGCTTCTAACAAACACTCGTTTGTAATTCCTTTACCGCCCGTGGCACACACTAGTTCATTACACAACTAGCACACTACGCGTATGGAAAAAGCCGCATTCTGGCCAAGTGTAGACATAAAATGATGTACACAACACGGGGGGTAATAAAAAAAGCCCTCGGTCGCATATTTACGTCCCTCGCTTGCAGCTTGGGCCGCAAATATTTGCGATCTCGGCCTTTCTTTGTTTTACCACCCTAGTTGTGTAATGTACTAAACTAGTGGTCAAAAACGTCACATTTTATTTACACATGTGTAGAGTTAGGGTATACAAAAGATTACCCATTTAGTGAACGTTAGTCTCGTAGTCGTATTGTCAAACTTCCGAAAAGTTTGACTAATCTAAGTAACGGAAAGAAATACCGGTCCCCGGTCACCTTCATCTTGAATTTAAAGTGATTCCGAGTATGTTGCGACAGCGTTACGTCGGTGGAAAATTATGACAAATGTTGGTTGATTACCGGGGCCAGGAGAGTCTTGAGTGTCGCCTTGGCATTCATAAATCTGCCGTGCTAGCGATATATGCAGTATTTGCAGTTTAGAAGTATAGGAAATGTCAACCTTATTTCATCGGAGTAAGTTTGACATTTCCTATATACTTCCGGACTGTAATTACTGCATATATCGCTAGCATGGCAGAAATACGGCATCGTGTATGTGGATTATGCGATCGATTACACAAACGCGATTCTACTGCGTACAATTTGGGTTCAACACAACTGCAGTTTACTACATTCGTGATTCTACACAGCCGCCATTTTAACGCTATCGGGATTCAACCTATTCGTGATTCTACACAATATGGGTTTTAAGCAACTGCAGTTTACTACATTCGTGATTCCACACAGCCCATATTGTGTTGAACCACGAATAGGTTGAATCCTTATTGCGTTAAAATAGCGGCTGTGTGGAATCACGAATATAGTAGGTAACCTGCAGTTGCGTAGAACCCATATTTGACGTGACGGATGCTTTATCATTTATTTATCGCGCGCAATGATTTCAAATGTAAGGATAGGCCCATCCGAACAGTTCGGAACAATTTTTCCGTAACAAAAATGCAGCTATAAAGACCAGCTGCGCAGTGCACGCGCTGCGTGTCGCACTGCCGGCTGGTACTGATTTGATGGTAGGTATTTTACGGCCAAAGCGTTGGCACAGTCTGCGCGCTCGCTTAGCCCTGTCCTTTGTATACGTTAATGTTCGCGCGACAAAGCGTAGCATCATACGCTTACAGAGCAGCTGGAGATGGTGCAGTCCGGCTTCCGTTGTTGGGGTGGATGGTCTTTATTAACAATCGGTGATTGTTATCCTTAGTCAGGAAACGACACAAATATTCGTACTGTTAATTTCGATTGTAAAACCTTTGATTTGATTGCTAAATATTTATTAAATTGATGCTTTAAAATAATAATTTGTATAATTAAATGCGACCTTGCAATCATGAACGTGTGAATATGTTTAGGAAAGAGTTGTTTGTTTTCCAATTAATTAACAAGGTCACCAGTGTTAGAACATATCTTACGTCAAAACATCTGCTTTTTATACAATCTAAAAAAATTTGAGCCAACTAACAGAGATTTTCTTTTTCTCTTTGTTGGCGTTAACTTAAATAAAACAAACAAGATATTAAACATATCAACGAGAGCTGATTAATTAAAACAGCAAGTTCATTAGTGATTGAAACAACAATCTAGAATCTTGATAATTTCAACGAATATATTCCTTGTTTCTATCATTATTTTCTTCTTTGTATGATTCGCATTGATTGGTATTGGCAATAGACAATCATGTAGGCCTATGTTTGTAAAATTAAATATTCTGCCATTGCCTTGTATATATATAGCAGAAATATGTATGTTTGTAAAAAAGCACAGCCACTACTTCTCTACAATCGCTCAAACAAACCCAGGTGCCAGGAGCAACCGCTTGAATAAGCTACAGGTCCCTAAATGCCATCTGACCCTATATCGCAATAACGCCTATGGAATGGCGATTAAAATATATAACAAGCTCCCTCAAACCCTCCTAGAGACGCCCTTAAATAAATTCAAAAGAGAGCTCCTAAGATTTCTAGCCAAACACAATTTCTATAGCCTAAAAGAATACCTTAGTGCTGACTATCGGAAATTGTATTAAGACACTCAAACTCGACATTATTATTATTATTATACACTGTGATAAAAAAAAAATCTATTTTAATGTGATGTATTAAATAAATTATATTTTTAGATATAGCTTAAAATTTTGCATGCCTACTTTTATAAGGTAATTGACATTATTGGATGACCATACTGAGCTTACCACCGCTCAATTGAACATAATGTTATGCAAATAAATCATTTCATTTCATTTCATTTCATTTCGATCATAAGGGGTTTAATTAGTTACCTTATACATCAATGTTTGTTGAATCAAATCAGAACATGGTTAATTGAACTATGATAAACAATCAATATCATCTTAGTTGGTGCATCTAATGTCTTGTTAGGCTCGTATGGAATCAAGATGCATGATTATAACTATCACAATCTTGTTAGGAGCAACCAATTTTTTTTAGAGTGTACTTTGATTATTGACCTATTTTTCGGGTGACTATGAAGTAGAGTACAGTTAGGGCCTTATCACACTGGCGATTTGCGAGCGAGTTGCGAGCGTGTTTTCATACAAAACTTGACGTGGCGAGTTCGCCGCGATCGAAATCTGTATGAACACTCTTGCAACTCGCTTGCAAGTTGCCAGTGTGATAAGGCCCTTACCGGCTATATTTAATATATGAGCAAATGAGGGACGCATAAATATCTGACACGGCCTTATTACTATAGGAGTAGTGCGGTGACAGATATTTATGCATGCCCCAATTCATCATATTGCCGGTAACTGTACCTAATAGCAAGCAAATTATGAACAACTAGCATTTTCCCGCGGCTTCGCCCGCGTTGTTCCCGTTAGTGTCCCAAAAGAAATCTACCGGGATATAAAGTATCCTTTGTTTCAGTCCAGGAATTGGTTTACTTGCATACCAAATTTCAGCATGATCCATCCAGTGTTATCCCGTTATTTAGTAACATAAATCCAAATATCCAAACAAACTTTCACATTTATAATGTTAGTGTGAAGTGATAATTAGTGCAGCAATTTATGAACAATGTATGGACGATACAGGTGTCGTTTTTTAGAGGTCTCTCAAGTGCAACTGTACTTGAATTTATTTTTGTCATCATCGCTAATTTAAGTACATTTGATAAATATCCCTTTTTATGACAATTCGACCGTCCTCAGAATACCGGTCAGTTGAATCATAAAGACCTATTTGTCTACGCCCGACATTTCACGTTATGCGTTTCCTCAAATCTCCATAACTTACGCAATATTTCACTGTAATATCACCATTTATATTCCTCGCTACGCAGAATCCAACGGTGCTATAGTTGTTGGAACTCCATTTCTTATTGGTCTAGTGATCAAAGGACGTGTGAAATTTGCACGCTTAAGGCCAAATGAGTAACACTCGGTAATCCCAGAAGGCCTTATAACTATTTAGTATTGATCAAGTGCCGTGGCCTCGTGAGGACGCGTCACGACTGACTGGTGAGAAAATAATTCGGGCTTGATGATAGTCAATATTTGCCACAAGAGGTTGCGAAGTCTGATGGTTATTTTTCGATTTCTATCGGGATAATTATTTAGATTAATGATTTATTCAAAACATAAAATTTACAATCCCGCCGATATGCTTTTGTTACATTTCTGAAATCTTCAGCTGGTCCATAAGAGACACAAATACCAAGCAGAGTCCATAGAATAGCTATTTAAATTCTGTACTATCTTAGAATAGACTTGCATCAAGATGCAAACAAGATTCGGTGATAAGTTAATATTATTTTTCAAAAATGCAATTCCAATGTCCACACGTAATAGGCGAATGTACTCAGATCCCGGCTGCTTAGAACCTGCCAAGTTCAACAAAGTATCCAAAAACGACTTTTTTCGTATAGTAAAATAAAAATAGAATATTTCGTATAGAAAAAAATAATAATTTGTAATTTTGTCTGTTTATCTGTTTGTTCACGCATCATGTAAAAACTAGCGGGCCGATGTTTATGAAATTTGGTATACAGGTAGATAACAACCCCAGGTAACACAATAGGATTTTATCAGCCAACCAAAGTAGAAGAGAGACGTTTAAATTATTTCACGCGAGCGGCTCCACTAGTCTAAAATAAAACGAGGTATAAGGTCTCGTAAGAATAAAATAATATCAATGATGCCTTTAATCTTCCAGCGAGCGGCAAGGCATGTGCATGCGGCCACAACTCTGCGCAGATGAGACCCTCCTCCACTGGCCCACCGACGGCCGCTGCTACTACCGGCTCAGCCAGGGGCCGTGCTACCCTGGCTCTATACTCGACGTGGGAAGCGACGGCGTCGCCAACTGCACGGTGAGACCCCTCAACACTGTGTAGACATGTTGCCCCACTGACCTGCTGATGGCCGCTGCTATAACCGGCTCAGCTAGGAGCCGTGCTACCCTGGCTCTATACTCGATGTGTGCAGCAATGGCGTCGCCAACTGCACGGTGAGACCATCTCAACATTATGTAGAAATTTGCTCCACTGGCTAAGCAATGGGCACTGTTACTACCGACTGACAAAGATCCTGTGCTACCCTGGCTCTATACCTGACGAGGCCAGCGATAGCGTCGCCAACTGTACCATAAGACCCCCTAGAGACCACCTCCTAATAGGTCCTCAACACTGTAGAAATGTTGCTCCACTGGCCAGCCGAAGGACGCTGTTACAACCGGCTCAGCCAGGGCCCTTGCTGCCCTGACTCCATACTCGACGTGGGCAGGGATGGTGTAGCCAACGGCAATGAGAGCTTTTTTTTTCTTAGACCTAAATTTTTATCAGAGTAGACATTGACGCAATAATTAAAGAAATTGATTTGGCCAGTATTTCGCTTCTAATACCAGCTAAACCTGCCATGGGAATGGTCCCATTAAATTTCAATTCCGGTCCTTGTTGACAAGCAACGACGTGCAGCGCCATATTTTGGTAGTTTCAAAGCATGCAAAATACGAGTACAACTAAAATATTCCTCGTAAAATGATGCGAAAACTATAGGAATAAGGAAGTAACTATAAAAGTAAATGAACTTAACTAATTATAAATGAACCGCTGTATTTGTATAAACCATTCCACTTTCTGAGTTAACGTCTAGTGTGAACAATTTCAGTGCGCGTCCGACGGCCCCCACTTCTGGCCCCCCGACGGGGGCTGCTACGCGCACTACTCGCGAGGCCCCTGCGAGCGGGGCCAGCTCTTCCTGCCCGGGGGCCGCTGCGGCTGCGACGATCATCTCCCTCACTACCACAACGGGACTGGCATGTGCTATGAATTAGGTAAGGCCAAGGACCTTAAATAACTGAAGCTCCTCTAGTTGTCGCTTAACGCTGGTTAGTGTGTGCGTGCTCTTCTCAGTAGGCTAGTTCGTTGGTTGATGTGTGCTACTCGTAAGTATAATGGCGACCGGCTTACTACGGATGCTGTTAGCGAGGCTACGACCGGTTATGGTCATTCGATCTAGCAACCCTAAATACAGCACGCAAGGGCCTTATCACACTTGCGATTTGCGGGCGAGCTGCGGGCGAGTTTCCATACAAAAGCAGCAGCGAAATTTGTATGGAACTTCGCTTCTAATTCGCCCACAGCTCGCTCGCAAATCGCAAGTGTGATGAGGCTCTACAGCAGTGGTTCCTAACCTTTATTGCCACATCACCCACAGGCCCTCTCTAGATTTGTATCATTACCCCTCCAAAGAATAGGTAATACAGACAAGTATATGAAAGTACTCAAAGAAAAACGACTTAATATGAGTATTACCCCTGAGAAAACTTAATTTTACCCCTAAAGGGGTAATTACCCCCAGGTTCGGAACCACTGCTCTACAGTCAATATTGAAATCTGTATGAAGTTTTCAATCCTCTCCTCGCGCATCGCCGGTCGCACATCGCGCAACTTGATACAAATCTCAATTGCTGCCGGTGGAAAACCACCTTAAAAGCAGTAATTTTTCTTCCTACAAAAGGTATATTGCGCGCTTGAATGTGTGCGCGACGTGTACGAACGCACTACAAGCAAAGAAATAAGAATGCATAAGAATGCTCCTGAATGGATCGAACACACACAGATGAGCTATCGCGCGTCTGTGTGAATACGTGGCCGAAATTGGACTACTGGTTCGTCTTTATACTTTGCATACGATTCTAGGTTTTGTCGATCGAAACTTACAGTAAGAAGTCGCGTTTTAGACTAGCATAGCAGTACAAGTGTCTGTGTGCAGTCTTCAAACCAGAATTTTAGTGTACTCGCGACCATAGCTTCAGGTCGCGATACTAAATGAATCGATTTGTGCTTTCTACGCTAGAAGTCGACGGTCTCAATGGTTATCTTATCGGTGCTACGACTAATGTCCAACTGACTACCATTTAACTTGCTAATTGACATAACTAAGTCGGTAGCTTTAGATAACATTGCTCAGTATTATCTCAGAAATAATAAAAGATGCCGAGTGTTACTTATTCGATTCTTTATTTAATTTATAACAAACGCATCACTATGATTCACAAATACTGTTTAGAGTTAAATTCAGTGGTATAATTAGGTAGACCAAAACCCCGAGCAGGAGTGGCTGACTCCGCGATTACACCGCGCGGCTACTAATATAAAATTTTGCCCTTCCTGAGGGGCTTAGCCAGCAATCAGAAACAGCACGCGTTAAACGATAGAGAGAGACGGTCGGATGCAGTGCGTTCCGTCCGGTAGTTACCCGAACGTCAGTTTTGTTAGATAGAGAAACTTCTGTACGTAGTACTATTACTTATACTGAGCCAAAAAAATATTGGGGCTCTATCAAAACGGGTTTGGGTTAACGCTGCGAGAAATTTTTGGAAGTTCGGTTTTAGTTACGGTGGCCAAGCCAAGTTTAAGGTCCTCTTCTGAGTTTGAGTTCCCCGATGGGGATCGCCTAGATCTCCAGAAGTTACGTCACTGTTCTTCGGCGTCACACTCTTGGCAGAGTGGCCGTGGCCGTCGTCACGTCGTGGTTAGTGGCCTGTTTCACAATGCGACGCCACCCTTCGCGGATTGCTTGCTCTCCTTGTCCATTCATGTAACGGGCCGTTGACAGCTTTTTAATCTGGTATGTCCACCTAATCGGTGATCTGCCCCGTGGTCTAGTACCTTCGACTTTGATCTGCCCTAATAGGCGTTCTATAAATTCACTTCCGTGTCGCGATTCATGTCCAAGGAAGTAAGGATGCGAGCTACGCTACTCACTAGTCAGATTGATGCTTACAGACTCCATCGGACCTTGTCCCAAAGGCCACATCTTCTCCATCTCTGAGGTGTCACCTCAAGGTTCCAAGGCCGAATGTCAATGCAAAGCCTTCCACGCTCGAGCCGAAGACGGAGCGTGCTACCGGCTGTATACTAGAGGACCTTGCGCCAATGATGAGATGATCGCGAGGGGAGGACGGTGTACTAAGGTGAGTAATTTTGATTGAGGAATATATCTGACATCGGTGGAATTTTTTATGCAAATGTTGTATTTTTTTGATTGAATTTATTTTGAGATTGTCCTTGCTTAGCTTCACTGATCAGCAGAGGCGAGAAATTAGACATGATATATTAATATGATTCCTAATCGCAATTACCTGTGAGTTTTGAAATATCGTCATGAACAACATGAAGTCCCAAAAAGCAAAAAAAAATTAAATAAAGTATAGAGAATCAAGTGACTCGAATCAGTCAGAAAAATATACAATTTAGCTAGTTTTATTCAATTGATGTTAACAGGGGCCCGTTTCACGAAGATTGTGACATATCAGATATGTACTTACTTATATCTGCAATGTCTCTGCTATGTAAACATAATAATTATTTTAATTCCTTTTAATTTCATCGAGTGTAATATTTCTCGCTGCCTAAGAAAAAAATGTAAACAAACGACGGAGTAATAAATTAAACATGTACAAAATTATTTAAACCTAATAAAGTCTAAAGTAAATCATTCATCTCAACTAATATTGGTCCGTATTATTAGCAAGTTAAGGTTTAAGAAAGTTAACAAACGAATGGATGTAAGGCAATCCTAAACCAACAAAATACGAACACTTCAAATTTGAACACAAGTGTGTTGTTAATTTATTGCTATGAGAAGTTAAATTTTCTAAAAGGAACATACAAATCTGAACTTTATTATTGACAGTATTAGTTCTAGTTTAGTGTGTGGTCAGTCAAATGAAGACAAAATTGCCAAGATGTCGAAAGTTTGTATTGGGCCTAACAAGTCCGAGATGCGTATTTCAACTTTGGACGCTGACAGGTCGAATGACTAGTTAAAATAGTGACTTGAAAGGTAGTTTGTCCTGAAAACTGTAACCAAATTTATACTTTATTATTGATAGAATTAGTTCCAGTTTAGTTTACGGTTGGACAAATGAAGACAACTTGGAAGAGGTTACGGAAGGCGTTAATAAGTCGGACTGGCACGTTGGGTGCAAGATTTCACACGAGGCACAGGATGCATAGGATTTTAAGATGCTGGATAATGTTGAGGTGTCGGAGGAGGTTTTTGATGACTTCTTTAGGCATAAAAGCGGGAGCGTTTGTTTTTTTTGGACAGTAGTAGTTATAGTATTTAATTCAGTTTAGTGAGGGGTTTTCTTAAATTATAGTGAGCGTTTTATAGTGTTTGTAAAAGTGTAATTCTCTTAATTTTGTGATTAAAATAGTAGTGTAGTTTACTTTATTTATTGAGTGTATTCTTTGCTGGTGTGGATTGTGCTGGTGTTTTATAATACTAGTATGATTTATATCGGTAGATAATATATTTTAATAAATAATGTGGGGTTAGCAGTTTTTAGATTAATTTTAAATTACAGTTGTGGGTTTGAGATTTTTGTTTAGTGTTCAATTGGGGTAGTGTAGTTTACTTTAGTTGTGAAGTGTTTTGTTCTCCGACATGGTTAGTGCTATTATTTGTGAAGTAATGGTATTGACTGTGATGGTGAATGGTGCATTTTAATAGCTAGAGTGGGGTTCCGTAATCATTTATTAGTGGGGTTTTGTAGTTTTAATATTTCTTTTAGTTGTTTAATTTATATTAGTGGGGTTTTGCAGTTTTAATATTTTTTTTTTAGTTGTTTAATTTATATTAGTGGGGTTTAGTTTTCTTTGAGGACCTAATCCAAGTTTCAGCCAGAGTCGGGTTGGATTTCTAGAACTCAAGGCAGGTCACCTCGCGGTGTTAACTGACAGACTTTTGTTTCTAGAAAGCGTATTTAGTTCGGCGGTCGGCGTTTTTCTGTCTGTTTGGAGTGACGGCAGGGTTTGTTTATATTCAAGCACAAACCTTTAGCTCCCTGGACATTTGTCGGTTTGGGTAGCTACACCAGGCTATTCAAAGTGACCATTGTCTTGACCTAGTGCATCTATATATTTATATATTCACTTCTATTTTGGCTATGTCCTCGCTGTCCCAATCCCTATTGCGAGACATAGCTACGCACACAAGGAATAGGTGTTAGGTCTAAGGGATTCCTTACCCGACTTATGTAGCTTTAGCTTAGGAGTTTTCCATTGCACAATCGGAAAACATCGCGAGTAATTTAAATGTGAGACCCGGGTCTCTAGTTTGCATTATCGATTAGAGTAGTTGGTTAGTATAGCTGATAGGACTAGGTTACTTTGGTTAGTGAGGTTGAGTGGTATAGTAAGTGTACTGCTTTACTTCAAGGTAGTTAGTTTGATTTGTTTCATATTTAGGTAGGTAATAGTTACTGAAGATGAGTGGTATGAGTAAGTGTACTGCTTTTCTTCAAAGCGTTTTAGTCAGATTTGTTTTATATTTTGATAGGTAATGATTAGTGAAGAGTAGTATGAGTAAGTGTACTGCTTTTCTTGTTAGTTATTGGTACTGAAGTAGGATAGAGTATTGATTTTATAGTAGGTGAAGTAGGTTAGGTAGGATTACTGACTGAATGACTTTCTAGACATTTATACTGACTGAATGACTTTCTAGTCATTAATACTGACTGAATGACTTACTAGACATTAATACTGACTGAATGACTTACTAGACAAGATTACTGACTAAATGACTTACTAGACATACTTACATATTAAAGTAACTTGCCGACCCTCGGTGGATACTTGGCGTTTCTTTCCATCATATTATCCGGGTCGAATATCCGAAACGTTGGTAGATTCAGACAATTGTGAACTAGACTAAAAATAGCTATTCACAATGAATGAAATGAAAATATTTGCATTAGCTTTCTCTTTTTGTGAGCTTTATACAATAGTATTCTGTTGTCTTGGTTCAAAAGAATCCACTTCAATTATCGGTTGACAGTGACCTTATTGGACAGGCTTGATCAAAGCAAAGCACGATCTTTGGTATATTTGGTATAGCAAGGCGAATCCAAAATGCCTATCACCTAAGTCTGGACGATATTGTTTCATTGTTATTCCGTATAATTTGACTAGAAGACCCTAGCGTGGAATAAAAGGAACTGAGAGAACTGGAATGTTATTTTATACAGCTATCAGTATTTTGATATTTGTGAGGTATTCATATACCTGATATTAAATGTAAAGATATCCCTTTGCAAACATGTCCTCTCATGATTCCAGCAATAGCGTTGCAAGGCTATATTAAGACTGATGACCAAAAGAATAAAAAAAAAGAAGAAAGTTCCTTCTGAACTATGGGGAGGGAGATGCCCAGTCAGGAGACGAGATCTACTGTGCCACGCGGGGCGGAGCGTGCACTTTAACCCCAAAAACAAAAACTTTTGGTATATAAACATAATATTTCACTTTCACCTTTTATGAAGTCGGCTAGTAAGATTCCAATTAGAAAACTTTAAACTTAGCAGTAGGTAATCTTGTCTGTATTAGTTACTTATATTAAAGACGTAGTTATATATTTCAGATGTTAGATTATTTTATTTTAGTATAAGTTTAGAAAGACAAATAATTCCATCTTATTATGTGAAAAGAACTTAAGGTTACTAGCTCCGGACATAACGTGGGTTTCTTTGAGATCACTAGACGATTACTTGGCCAAATCAACGATCCAAACAAAGCAGAATTTACGTTAAGTTACCAATAGTCTTATTAGAATTTTATCTAGGTCTTTGTTAGGTCATAGTTAGGTTTAGGTGTGCTAAAGTTAGGTAGGCATTAGATATTTGATTATGATGAGTATTTGTAGATTAGTAGAGTATCAGGTCAGGTCAGAGGAGTAGGTAGGATGAGTAGTTTAAGAGCTAGGTATGTTAGGGTTTAGTATTAGCATTTTTAGATCAGCTTTAGGTTAGCTTAAGTTAGGTAGGTAGGATACAGTACATTTTGGTGCCGTGACCAGGATATTATCATCATCATCATGACCAGGATATCATCATCATCATCATCTTTCGAACATAGGCCTCCTTTTAATTTTGCCATCTGACCTTCTTTTGACCTTAGAATACTACTAGACTTTTGCTTGTTTCTTACTCGGCACTTCTAGGATTGTTGGTTTTGGTTACGTTATTATCTTATTTGATTCATCATCATCATTTTATCACTTTTATTGATCGATTTTAATTTATAGGTAGTCTATATTTAATAAAATAGTTTCAAACGTTTAGTTAAGTTAGATTGTCATAAATACTGGTTGATTATTTTGCCTTGTTTGGATCTCACGTGTTGTGGTAATTCGTTATAGCCACACATTTTGTTGCCGTGTAGCGATAGCATATAGGATGTTGGAATTATTTGTTGATTAAGATAGTTAAGTACTGAGAATATTTTTAAGTCTAGATTTATAGAATAAGTAGTCTTAATTCTTAGTGAAATAACTCGTGTTTCATTAGATTTTCATTATAAAAGCTGTATCTATTGGGGGTAGTGTTTAACAATAATCGATTTAGATTCAGTAAACGTTAGTAGTCAGTAGTTTTGTTTTAAAACAAGAAATGAAAAATTTCATCGAAAATGGAAAGTAATTTTTAACAAGTGTTTATAAGTATTACAATCTGGGGGTAGCAAGTATTATTTACACGAATAAGGTTCATAGTAATTAATTTTACTGTTAAGTGAATAGCCATCTTCTGAGTGTACTAACTTCAGAATATCAGTATCGTGTATATGAACACAGTGTAGCATTGACAACCTTTTGTTTAGCTGCAGTTTCTATTTTCCATCAGGTGGGCTACTTGTTTGTTAGTGTTTTATTTATACAAAAGTATTACAAGTTGTTTATTTTCTTTATAAGAACAGCTTACTTCGCAACACGTTATATAGGTAGGAAATAAGAAAACTAATTACTTGATAATTAGGTAGACGTGTGTAGAGAATGAATAAGACGCGTAGCTTTAGTTATGAATATTGTTTGAAACGTCGAACGAAATAATATTTTTAAGAGACGGGATAAGTAAACAAATATGAACGTAACGCTGCGACCACTAGTTCTTGCGTCATTTTTTATAAAATAGTTGAGTCAAATTTATTTCCATTAGTTCGCCGAACTTGAGATGAAGTTTAGTCATAAGTGTTAACTAAAGATAGTTTATAAGTAGAGCGCGTTCTCAGGCACTTATATTTTTAATAATTATGGAGTCAGAATGTTTAAGTGTTGTTCTCATGTTCACGCACAGATACTTGATAGTTTTTGTTGGTGTTAAGAGTGTAGAGATTTATCGCCAAATGTTCGAGTGTCGAGTTTGTTGTTAGGAAAAAAAAAATAGTTGACGCTCACGTATTTGCGTTTTTCTGTAGGGCAATATGAAATTAACTTTAGGTCGGTTTTATTTTATTTAAATGTGAATATAGAAGCTCTATTACTTTAAAAAGTATTATAAAGTAAATGATAGGAAACCGATGTTTAAATAGTATTGTAAAGTATGTATGTATGTGAAAACATTTGTGTAATAATGATTTTAATGGTTATATAAAACGTATAATATATTTTGGATAAGCCTAAGTTATGCGGCAAAGTAGGAAATCTTAATTTGGTACTTAAATTTCGAACGTAACGATAAATGGTTTAGCAAATGCATTACGTGTGTAATATAGCAATTCTAGATTACCTTAAGTATTTCAGTAGTCTATAGTGTGCAAGGTCTAGGACATAGATGTTTTAGCATTAAAAGGGTCTAGTTGTTTTTGTCAGATGTAGAGACTTTAAAGAAATTCATGTTTGTATGGACGGGGGGTAGACAGTTTAATTGAAGATTGTATATGAATGATTACTTTAGTCATTTAGGTAAATGCTGAATCTAGAATTGCAGTAGTAGACTTTTGAGTTTAATTGAAATGTTGCACATTAGTGAACACTGGTTAGACTTGACATTTGGTTCTGTAGCATAGTTTTGACTTCGTATACCTATTGTAGTAATAGTGAGATAGCTATTTCATCTGATTCCCACCGGCTTACTTATCTTAAGACTTAAATTATTTTGTACTGAGTCCTAGAATTATGATGATATTTAGGTATTGTATAATAGGTAGTTTAATTCATACCTTTTAATAGTATTGTTTTATATAATCAGTAACTTTTGTTTTCCCTCTTGTCCTAAAAAAAATGTGTACAGCTGTAAGGGTGCTATACAACTTCGATGTTGTTTTTATTTGAATGTTAGTGGACAAGCGAGCGAAACAGGTAGCGAAAGCGTTTTTACAAGTTTCTTTTGTTCTTGGGTCAATGGTAGAGATACAAAAGAAGTTTTACGAAATTATCATGTTTGTATTGACTCGATTTTTTACAAGCTGCCATTTAAGATCTTTATTACGTTAAACATTTAAATTGAGTAGATCTATTTTGACAAAGTCGCATATTTGGTTTTGTTTAGAGTATTCATGTATTTTTTTTTGTACAGACAGAATTACCACGAGATTTAGGAGTTTTCATTAAAACAATAGTAAATAGTTCGATTTTCAAAAAAAAAGAAAAAGTTTGATCTGTAGGCGTATTACGCGTACGTTTGCTTTAACGTAGTGTTAAATAAAGGAACTGATAACGGATTAATTCTTTTCTTTATTAACGTATTTCTTACTTGTGTTTTGAAACGTGCGTAGTTAGAGTTTGTGGTGTAATTGCATTCAAAATTTAGTTTGCATTAGTGGTTGCGTGTTGCTGCTTTTATAAGGTGAGCTGTATGTTTGTTTGTAGATTACCTGCATGCTTGTATAAAATAGTCATGGTTTAATGTAGTGTACTTTCGGGATTTTTATAATTCGATAAGATAAGATCAATAATAGATAAGATTATTTTAAGGTACAGTTAGTGGAACAAATTATTGTCATTATACAAGATAGTTATGTTATGAGTTTGGTAGAATAAGAACTTCATTGTTGTATCAAACGTTAACGTAGTGTTGTGTAGTAATGAGGTAGGTTAAGAGTAAACTAAGTATCTATCTAACATTGTAATAATTTAGCTATGTATGTCTACAAATGATTTATTTGTTGTTTTTTTAGACATATTTTAGTTTTGTAGTTTAAAAAAAAAAGGTAATTATGTATTGGAATATTTTTATAAGTAGTTGAAACGAAAAAGAATTAGTAATATGTACTTGTAAGTTTTCTAAGTTTATTTAAGGTAACTTTAGGAAATTAAAAGCTTTATCAGTGGGGGGTAGACTTATTTATGAAAATTACAATTATAGTTATCTCTAATTTGGTTTCCAACTACTCTCCATGAAGTCTAGATTATTCATTTTTAATATTGCAATCATACATATTATATCTTGTTGTTGTAGATTTTGCTCTAGCTTTATATTTTGTTGTAGTGTAAATTACTTGTAGTACACCGCGTATTCTTCAAAACAGTTTGATTCATCTAGCTTACATTATTTTTGCGTATGCTATAAAGAATGTACGTAAGCAAACTTACAGATGATTTAACGGCAAATAGGTATATAAAAAATGTTTGTTTTGTAATTTAAACTGTAAGTCCAAATAGTTCATTTAGATTAACTTGTATTATATTTTAGTAAAACTTTAGGAGTCATAATAGGGACGGATAATCAGGTTCGATTCCTGATACATTAAAAGTGATAGATAAGTGAGATATACTATGAATCTATTTTCGGTTATTTTAGCATTGGAAACGTTCAAAATTTAAGAAATTAAAATTATGTTGCCTTTATGAGAAATTGAGTCAAAATAGTCAGGTTGTAGGTAGCATCATTGCAGATTGGGTAAACCAATTCGCGACAAGACATTTTAGAACTTGTAACATTAAATTGTAAGTGTCTTTTGTAGATTAGTTTGTTTGTTCAACCCAGAAATAATTATAGAATGCTTTATTGATTGATACAAATTAAAATTTAGCTTTGTTGACTTATCTGTTCACTAGTACTAATTAGAATTCGTTAAGACAATTATAACTTAAATAAGCTTAGATTTTCAAATAGATTATGCTTATTATAATAAAGTAATGTAAGAGACTATTGTATAAAGATAGAAAAATATCTGTTTTACACGTTAAGAAAAAAAATGTGTTTACGTTACACATCATGTAAAGTTTTACTGCATTATAATTCGATTTAATTAGTAAAATATGTAACTAGGCTATTATAATATTGTTGTTAGAAATGTTTATATTTTAGTATCAATATTTAATTAATCTCATTCTGAAATGTTCCAGCTATGTCCATCGTTGTCGAGAATTCGGAATTTTTTTTGTTTGTTTATGGATCTGTAAATCGTATTATCCGAGCTTTGTTTAAATGAGACGATGTATGCTTGTGTACAGTTTATAGGTAGATAAAGCATCTGCGCTGCAGTTATCACTTTGATACTGCTTGGTTAGTTAATTATTGGAAGTGGTGATATGTTTTCGAACTTATTATAGAAATTTTGTGATTATCATGCAAAACTCATGATTAAAGTAAAATTGGGTAGGTAAAATGTTAGATATTTTTGCATTTGGACATAGATCTAAAACATACTTTATAAATTTGCATCACGAAGTTCTGTTCCATAATTGGGTAGCGTGATAGAAATGGAAGTTGAGAAGTAAGAATTTTAGTGTTAAAAGGATTGAGGGTAGGGGAATTTATTGGGATATGCAAGGAGTGAAAGGAGAGAATTGTAAAGGGGATTGTATATAAGAAATAGTTATTTAGTAATAAAAGTACCCTTTGATGGAACATGACTTAGATTAAAGCAAAACATTGTTACTAGCATTTTGACTTCTACACTACACTATACAAATGAAACACTAGGATGTAGAAGGTTAGGTTTTAAGCCAGAATATTAGTAATGAAAAAAAAAAAGTTACTAATTGGGCATATGCAGTTTCATCTGCCTTCCTGGTGTTTCCACACTGCACAAGAAGCTAACAAACAGACTGATTATACACAACTGACAGTAATGAGACGTAATAGTGCTTTCTTAAAAAGGAAAAGCATAACTGCATAAAGTAAGGCTTTTATTTTGTTGATTTCTGAAAATAAATTGAATTTAAGTAAAGAAGCGATATAATTTTATTGATAAATAACATTCATCTATAATTTCTAAAAAGAAATTACATAAATATTTTAGATTTATTTCTCGCTAAAAAAAATATATATATGTTGTACTTTTCCTAAGTCAGTACTATTAATATTTTTAGTTTATTGACTTGTGAATTAAAACAAGATCATTAGTTAGTCAAAGCTTTTGTTTTGGAAAACAAAAGTAGGTTAAACTAGACAGAGTCAGGTTTACCTATGATATAACGTCTTATCATTGTTGGTCATTCGCCAAGGTGGGAGTGACGTGTTTGAGGGAAAAAGATTCAGATAACAGTGTTAGTATTGACTAGTTAGTGACCGTAGCTATTAAAGAAGATTGGTTTTAAGAGGGGATACAACAGTTATCGTTCACTGTCGACAAGCAAAGCAAGACTGCTGCGCGAGCGCTGTTTGTATGTACCACTAGGGTCGGAAAGGAACTAGCACAACCTTTTTCTCTTCATTGAATCCAGTCTGTCCTTGTGAGGTACTTGATTATCCATGTCTAACACATTGATTTTGGAAACTTGGTCCTCAAATGTTTCATTCTTTTCTTTGGTTTAAACACACACTACACACATGCTGAATCCAAAGGCAAAGCACGGAAGGATTAATGTTATTAGTAACTTGTTTTGTTTTCTAATTATTTCTTTTGATAAATTTTATATTGGAAATTCTACTTCAATTATACATATGTCCATTTGCGTAGAATTTGGGGGTAGATTGTGACATATCAGATATGTACTTACTTATATCTGCAATGTCTCTGCTATGTAAACATAATAATTATTTTAATTCCTTTTAATTTCATCGAGTGTAATATTTCTCGCTGCCTAAGAAAAAAATGTAAACAAACGACGGAGTAATAAATTAAACATGTACAAAATTATTTAAACCTAATAAAGTCTAAAGTAAATCATTCATCTCAACTAATATTGGTCCGTATTATTAGCAAGTTAAGGTTTAAGAAAGTTAACAAACGAATGGATGTAAGGCAATCCTAAACCAACAAAATACGAACACTTCAAATTTGAACACAAGTGTGTTGTTAATTTATTGCTATGAGAAGTTAAATTTTCTAAAAGGAACATACAAATCTGAACTTTATTATTGACAGTATTAGTTCTAGTTTAGTGTGTGGTCAGTCAAATGAAGACAAAATTGCCAAGATGTCGAAAGTTTGTATTGGGCCTAACAAGTCCGAGATGCGTATTTCAACTTTGGACGCTGACAGGTCGAATGACTAGTTAAAATAGTGACTTGAAAGGTAGTTTGTCCTGAAAACTGTAACCAAATTTATACTTTATTATTGATAGAATTAGTTCCAGTTTAGTTTACGGTTGGACAAATGAAGACAACTTGGAAGAGGTTACGGAAGGCGTTAATAAGTCGGACTGGCACGTTGGGTGCAAGATTTCACACGAGGCACAGGATGCATAGGATTTTAAGATGCTGGATAATGTTGAGGTGTCGGAGGAGGTTTTTGATGACTTCTTTAGGCATAAAAGCGGGAGCGTTTGTTTTTTTTGGACATTCATTTTGTTACGGATTTGGAGGAAGGTTCTCTGGTTAGGCGTTACGCTGTGACGTATTGTTTGCTAGCTTAGGTTCTGCTAGAGGTCTAGACCGCTAGTATGACCTGAGTTGGGAAATTATGCATTACATCTAGTTTTGGGCTTTATAGTATTTAATTCAGTTTAGTGAGGGGTTTTCTTAAATTATAGTGAGCGTTTTATAGTGTTTGTAAAAGTGTAATTCTCTTAATTTTGTGATTAAAATAGTAGTGTAGTTTACTTTATTTATTGAGTGTATTCTTTGCTGGTGTGGATTGTGCTGGTGTTTTATAATACTAGTATGATTTATATCGGTAGATAATATATTTTAATAAATAATGTGGGGTTAGCAGTTTTTAGATTAATTTTAAATTACAGTTGTGGGTTTGAGATTTTTGTTTAGTGTTCAATTGGGGTAGTGTAGTTTACTTTAGTTGTGAAGTGTTTTGTTCTCCGACATGGTTAGTGCTATTATTTGTGAAGTAATGGTATTGACTGTGATGGTGAATGGTGCATTTTAATAGCTAGAGTGGGGTTCCGTAATCATTTATTAGTGGGGTTTTGTAGTTTTAATATTTCTTTTAGTTGTTTAATTTATATTAGTGGGGTTTTGCAGTTTTAATATTTTTTTTTTAGTTGTTTAATTTATATTAGTGGGGTTTAGTTTTCTTTGAGGACCTAATCCAAGTTTCAGCCAGAGTCGGGTTGGATTTCTAGAACTCAAGGCAGGTCACCTCGCGGTGTTAACTGACAGACTTTTGTTTCTAGAAAGCGTATTTAGTTCGGCGGTCGGCGTTTTTCTGTCTGTTTGGAGTGACGGCAGGGTTTGTTTATATTCAAGCACAAACCTTTAGCTCCCTGGACATTTGTCGGTTTGGGTAGCTACACCAGGCTATTCAAAGTGACCATTGTCTTGACCTAGTGCATCTATATATTTATATATTCACTTCTATTTTGGCTATGTCCTCGCTGTCCCAATCCCTATTGCGAGACATAGCTACGCACACAAGGAATAGGTGTTAGGTCTAAGGGATTCCTTACCCGACTTATGTAGCTTTAGCTTAGGAGTTTTCCATTGCACAATCGGAAAACATCGCGAGTAATTTAAATGTGAGACCCGGGTCTCTAGTTTGCATTATCGATTAGAGTAGTTGGTTAGTATAGCTGATAGGACTAGGTTACTTTGGTTAGTGAGGTTGAGTGGTATAGTAAGTGTACTGCTTTACTTCAAGGTAGTTAGTTTGATTTGTTTCATATTTAGGTAGGTAATAGTTACTGAAGATGAGTGGTATGAGTAAGTGTACTGCTTTTCTTCAAAGCGTTTTAGTCAGATTTGTTTTATATTTTGATAGGTAATGATTAGTGAAGAGTAGTATGAGTAAGTGTACTGCTTTTCTTGTTAGTTATTGGTACTGAAGTAGGATAGAGTATTGATTTTATAGTAGGTGAAGTAGGTTAGGTAGGATTACTGACTGAATGACTTTCTAGACATTTATACTGACTGAATGACTTTCTAGTCATTAATACTGACTGAATGACTTACTAGACATTAATACTGACTGAATGACTTACTAGACAAGATTACTGACTAAATGACTTACTAGACATACTTACATATTAAAGTAACTTGCCGACCCTCGGTGGATACTTGGCGTTTCTTTCCATCATATTATCCGGGTCGAATATCCGAAACGTTGGTAGATTCAGACAATTGTGAACTAGACTAAAAATAGCTATTCACAATGAATGAAATGAAAATATTTGCATTAGCTTTCTCTTTTTGTGAGCTTTATACAATAGTATTCTGTTGTCTTGGTTCAAAAGAATCCACTTCAATTATCGGTTGACAGTGACCTTATTGGACAGGCTTGATCAAAGCAAAGCACGATCTTTGGTATATTTGGTATAGCAAGGCGAATCCAAAATGCCTATCACCTAAGTCTGGACGATATTGTTTCATTGTTATTCCGTATAATTTGACTAGAAGACCCTAGCGTGGAATAAAAGGAACTGAGAGAACTGGAATGTTATTTTATACAGCTATCAGTATTTTGATATTTGTGAGGTATTCATATACCTGATATTAAATGTAAAGATATCCCTTTGCAAACATGTCCTCTCATGATTCCAGCAATAGCGTTGCAAGGCTATATTAAGACTGATGACCAAAAGAATAAAAAAAAAGAAGAAAGTTCCTTCTGAACTATGGGGAGGGAGATGCCCAGTCAGGAGACGAGATCTACTGTGCCACGCGGGGCGGAGCGTGCACTTTAACCCCAAAAACAAAAACTTTTGGTATATAAACATAATATTTCACTTTCACCTTTTATGAAGTCGGCTAGTAAGATTCCAATTAGAAAACTTTAAACTTAGCAGTAGGTAATCTTGTCTGTATTAGTTACTTATATTAAAGACGTAGTTATATATTTCAGATGTTAGATTATTTTATTTTAGTATAAGTTTAGAAAGACAAATAATTCCATCTTATTATGTGAAAAGAACTTAAGGTTACTAGCTCCGGACATAACGTGGGTTTCTTTGAGATCACTAGACGATTACTTGGCCAAATCAACGATCCAAACAAAGCAGAATTTACGTTAAGTTACCAATAGTCTTATTAGAATTTTATCTAGGTCTTTGTTAGGTCATAGTTAGGTTTAGGTGTGCTAAAGTTAGGTAGGCATTAGATATTTGATTATGATGAGTATTTGTAGATTAGTAGAGTATCAGGTCAGGTCAGAGGAGTAGGTAGGATGAGTAGTTTAAGAGCTAGGTATGTTAGGGTTTAGTATTAGCATTTTTAGATCAGCTTTAGGTTAGCTTAAGTTAGGTAGGTAGGATACAGTACAAGCTACAAGTTACAAATTACAAGCGGAAGTCTCTTTTCAATACCTTTTGATAGAAAGAGACTTCCGCTTGTAATTTGTAACTTGTAGCTTCGTGAAACGGGCCCCAGGTGGTACTGACTTTCAAGGCTCAATTGCACGTTAATTCTGGTTTTGTGAGACAGAAGTCTCACAATATCATTTCGCGCAGACAAAATGTATCAAGCTATAAAATAAAATAAAACATTTTAAACATAATTGATGTCGTGGAAGCAAACAAACCTTCTTATGTTTGTATGGTAGAGCGGCCGACTCGAATCACCTTAAGAAACGTGTGCGATGCGCGACTAACGCATGTTGTCACTCGACAGAGATGAGTCGTGACAGCCCTCTGCTACTGTTAACCGGTTAGCAATAACTCGCAGGTGCCCTGCGCCCGCGGGCGGCTGTACGTGCCGGAGCGGCGGCGCTGCTACCGGCCCGGCACGCCGGAGCCGTGTCCGGCGGGCGAGGTCGTCGCCTTCGACTTCGACGCGCGCCCGGCGCTCGACGGCCTCAGCCACAACGGCGTCTGCGCGTGCGGCGGCGGCGCCTGCGCTAGGCGGGAGGTGAGTTACAGCTTTAACCTGTCACTGGATTTAACCGATATAGTTTGAAGGCAAAACTTAAGTGGCAACGGGGACTTTAGTTTAAAACGTACGGTTAGGCAAAACTTGAGCTATGTTTAGATACCGTCTAACCTGTCAGTTGGTGACGAAATATCTGCAGTTTGACACTAATCGTCAGTTTTGTGAGGACCTGTTAACATTTAATAAAAATGCCCAATGGATACATTGCTTGTACCGATAGCTACCAGTGCAGGCGAGTTCTTGGGTGGTGACGATGCACGGGAAGACATAGCGTGGGTAGGAACTCCACAAAGTGGGCTAATGTAGCTGGAGTCAGCTTGGGTATCGTAGTGTCTTTTTCGGGGCCGCCGATATCCAGAAGTGGATGCCTTTCTGTTGATGATGAACCAGACGTCAAACAATTGCTACTGGTGGTCTTCGGCGGCTGGATCAGACGAGTTCTTGGGTGGCGACCATGCACCGGAATGCATGCAAAGTGGGAGGATGAAGGTAGCTGAAGTTCGCTTGAGCATTGTAGTGTTCTTTGGGGATATCGATGTCGAGAAGTGGAATTCTATGCTTTCGGAGATGGATTTGAGCCTCTAACCACACCGATGTGGCAAAATCAGGATTTTGTAGTAGCTTTTATTAAGTCAAGGTACGTTACGGACGGATTCTGATGAGTGCTTGAGCTTCTTAGGAATTTGCCACTGCCTATGGATTCGCTACTGATTAATCACCCTCGCTATTGTGTAAAACACATTCTATTTCAGGTGACCGCCTGCCAGAGCCGCAAGGGCGCGGCCCCGTACGGCGGCGCGTGCCACATGCTGCACACGCAGGGCCCGTGTCCGCACAACTCGTGGCTGGTGCGCGACGCGCGCGTCGAGTGCCGCTGCCGCCCCGGACACCTGCCGCCGGACTGCCGCCCGGACACCAGGCTCGCCGTCAACAGTTGACGAACATTTATAGTTTTAGTACCTACACTGAGGTTAGAGGAAAGCGATCATTTAAACAGTGTTATCGCCTTATACTAGAAGATAGTAGGCAGAACTAGAACGACCGTGAAGACTTGAAGACTAGAAGGCGCAGCCTTGTACGGCGGCGCCTGCCACATCCTGCACACGCAGGGCCCGTGTCCGGAACTTGTGGCTGGTGCGTGATGCGCTGCCGCCCCGGACACCTGCCGCCGGACTGCAGGCCAGACACCAGGCTCGCCGTGAAGAGTTGACAAACATTTATAGTTGTAGTGCACTGAGGTCAGAGGGAAGACCCGCTTTTAAACAGTGTGTGTTCGTCCTATACAGGGTGGCCCATTTCGATCGGTCAGTATGGGAAAGTCTGAAACTGTAAGACATACGAAAATCTGTTCTTAGGAACCATGTCATCGATTTTAGGGACAAGCTGCATACATAGATTTGAATAAAATACTTGTACTTTAACCGGGAATCGAACCCGGTCGTTATGGAAAATAAAACTTAATTGAATTAAAGATATTAACTACAATGGATTTTATTCGTTTTAGATATCGTGCTTCTTAGTAACATTTACTGCTTTTGACCTACACAATCAATATCCAAATAGAAATAATGTAAGTTTTATTTTTCAACACGACCGGGTTCGATTCCCGGTTAAAATACAGGTTTTTTCAAATCTATGTATGCAGATTTTCTTGTCCCTCAAATCGATGACATGGTTCCTAAGAACAGATCTTCGTATGTCTTATAGTTTCAGACTTTCCCATACTAACCGATCGAAATGGGCCACACTGTATAGAATATAGTAGTATGGCGGAACTAAAATGACTTTGAAGACTTGAAGACTAGCTTTAGTAGTGAATTGCCAGAAAATTATCGCATTAAAATGTTATATTCAAAAGCTCCAAGTTGGGTACTTACCCTGGTTGGTGCTGGTACTGATATTCGTCGAGATGAGAGCATTATCTTTTGTGAAGATTAGGATATTATTGTAGGCGCGACACTAAAGTTGACGACGATTAGTACAATGACTGATTTGTTAGTTGCTGACCAGTTGATGCCATGTGTTGCGTTGTGTAGGTAAAGAACGTGCTCGTGTGCGCTGGACTGGGTTGTTAGTTGTTAAGGTAAAACTTGTCCTCAACACTTGCGCCAGAGAAGTAATGGCCAGGGACAGCGAGTGTAGAATTCTGTCAAGAGTATCCAATAAAGAAGTAGTTAATGTTACTATAGAGTACAATTACGCTTGACAGACGCGCAGGAGGACGCATTGATCATCCGCAAAGGTCACGCCGTTTTCATTTGCAGGGCAAAAACTCAAGCCGTCATTGATAATCTCCGAAACAAACTTATCTTTAGTATTTAGACTGAAGTATTTGCTAGGATCTGGATAAGACTAGAGCGAGCTTCAACAGTCAAAACAAACGTGATCACATTATCACGTTTATGTTAATTTACTATCAGTATTTGTTCAGGCGCTAAATGTATGATATCGGGCATCGGAATAATCATGTCTTCCGCGAAAGATGTGTATACGAATAGATGGAGTTTTAGTTTAAAAGAATAAAGTTATTTATAAAGGATCTCAATATAGACCAGATAAGTACAGAGACATGGATAAATCGTCGTAAGTCGGATTGTGCCGTCCCTCTTACTCAAATCTGGCCTAACATAGGAGTGAAAAGTATATTAAGATGTGAGTGTTGGCAGTTATAAATTTGCTTTGTTTGTCTCGCTCTATATTGAGGTCCGTGTTAAGTAATGATCCAATTTTTGCTCAAGACTGATGTTTAGAAATGAGCTTATGTTTAGTAAAAGTAATAATTTATCAAAGTATAAGTATTTGTGTAGAAGTAGTATTTACCTATCAATTTAATAACATACATCTTGAATATATGGCGTGTTTATTGCACAATAAATCTTATGCAATGGGTGAAATTATTTGTGGATAATAAAACAGTGTTGGGTTAAAAAGGCATCTATATTGAGATGTTCTTGTAGTACAATCTTTCTTAGGAGTGGTTGAAATGTAGTACCACGTCACCACGTCAGTTTTATTAATATATACAACTAGCATTTTCCCGCGGCTTCGCCCGCGTTGTTCCCGTTATTGTCCCAAAGGAACTCTTTACCGGGATATAAAATCCCTCCTATGTTTCAATCCAGGACTTGGTCTACTTGCATGCCAAATTTCAGCTTGATCCATCCAGTTGTTACCCCGTTATAAGGTAACAAACATCCAAACATCTTCACAAACTTTCGCATTTATTATATTTGTGGGATTTAAACTCACAGAAAGTCTGGGAATGATACGGTGACATGGTTCTAAAGTAACAGCCAATAACAACTCGCGTAAATTGCGCTGCGCTATGCTACGGCTGCCTTTGACGAATTTGCGTGTTGACATATCTTTCTTTTTGTATGTCAAAAAAAGAAATGTCAACACGGATCTTCGATACGAGTACTTACTGTGTCGCGTGCAAAATATGTTGTGGCCAAGGTTCGGAACCGGAATTTTGCTAAAACCTCGAAATAGCCCAATATTTTGAATTATTTTATGCTTTTTACGTAGGGCTCAATAACGTACTTGATCAGATTGTCCGATTGAAAAATGAAATAATAAATCAAAGAACGGAAAAAAACCGGTATTTTTGTATAGAGAAAATAACGGTATCCAGCCCTGGTTGCGGCAGTCTTTTGTTAGCCGCGCAGAAGTTTATGTTGTCAAGTTCGTCACAAGGTAACATAATTGTAATTTTTGGACTATTTCTGACTTGTCATCGGTTTGTTTCTGAATTGTCACCTGTCACCGCTCATTGTCACGTTTATGACACAGCCTCAGAATTCTGTAGGCGTATGATGCTACGTTTTGTCGCGCGATAAATAAATGATAAAGCATCCGTCACGTTTTGACGAATAGTGTGTGAGAGTGACGGATGCTTTATCATTTATTTATCACGCGACAAAGCGCAGCGTCATAATCATAAGCCTACTGGTTTTGTGTAGTTGCGTAGTAAATTAAAAGTTCACTATTAGGTTATTAGTAAATATCGCCATCGCTGGTACGATTAGTCATAGATTATAGTAGTTTAGTTTGATTAACTATTAGGAAACATGTAATTAAAATTAGATTAAAATCAGATTGTGACGTCACAGTTACGACAGGTGGGTCACGTAGTTAATTTCCTTAAAATCTATTGGCACATATAAATGGTGCATCATCGTTATCAGCCTATATTCCTCCCACTGCTGGGCACAGAGCTACTCTCATAGATGACACAAATAGTGTATACCACAGTTTAAAAACTTACGACAAACAGTTTCTTTTGGTGCCTTAATTATTTTTACTTTTTGGCGCCCTTGAGAATACACACAATCAGAAATCAATGGGTCAGACTAGCTATTTTATTGCGGGGAAACTGAAACTAAACCTTACCTTTCTAAATACTGAAGTGGTGGGTTAATCTTGGAGAATTATCAACAGGCCCGATAGTGTCATTACATTACGCAATTATTTTAGAAACATTCATGCCTTGCAAACCGGGTAAGCAAACTGAAGTGGGAATGGGCAGGGTGCATAGCTCGAAGAACCGATGGCCGTTGCGGCAGAAACGTTCTCGATAGGAGACCAGGTACTGGCAAGCGCAGCGTAGGACGGCTCCCGCAAGGTGGTCGGATGACCTGGTTAGGGTTGCGGGGACTCGCTTCTATGCAGCCCATGTAGAAATCTATTGAGGAGGCCTGTGTCCAGTGCTATGGCTGAAATTATGATGATGATGATGATGATGATTCATGCCACGGGCACGAGTGCTCCGTCTCTGAACGTCTCCGGTGGCCCACCAGATGTTCTTTAGACTGCGATGTTGCTCTTGATATGGACAAGCAAAAATCTGACTCTTGAACTTCCTTGGTGAATGCTCGAGCGTTTTCCAAAATAAATCCCGGGGTAGCTACTTTCTCAAAATATGGATTTTAAGGTTTTTCTGGCTCATAATCGTTAGTACTTTCGAACCTTATACGTAAAAAAAAGTGTCCCAAAATTTGTATGGAATTTTTTCTTCCACTACGTCACGTTCATACAAACATAATGCAAAATGGTGACGTAATGGGAAAAATAAATTAGGGACATTTTTTTTACGTATAGGGTTCGAAAGTACTAACGATTTTGAGCCAGAAAACAAAAGTCCATGTTTTGAGAAAGTAGCTACCCCGGTATTTATTTTGAAAAACGCCCTCTAATAAAATTGTCTTTTGTAATTAGTGCCTGTTTGTGTTCACGCATAGTAGGCCGCATATCATACGTTGAGTTGCGGGAAACTAATCCGCGTAAAGGACATAGGACTTATTTTTTTGCGGAACTGTGCTTCTCAATGCAAACATATTTTTTATGCCAAGGTTTTTAGTGAAACACCGATTCGGTAAAAATAAGTCCTTTGATATATCAGTTATGTGAATTGAACTTTTAAAAATGTGTTTTTGACCGAATTTTGTAAGTTTCAAAAGGAAAATAAATCATTTTGTAAATAAAAATTTGTTTAATAACTTATTTTATACAGTCATTCCATTCGTTATAAAATATTAACATAACTTAAAACTAAGTGATGTCTAAATACAGCTATAATACAGATTATGTCCTTATCAACTAATAGTAATTAAATCACTTGTCCTTTAATTTGCTTGTCTGTGGTTTACCTGTAAAAACATAGTTTAAAATTAAAAAAGTAATAACCGACATCCAACTAGTCTATTAAAAAATAGTCACTGTAAAAATAAAATCACTATAACCTTTGCCTATAATATTTGACCATTCTTTGCGCTATAATGGAGAACCGAGTTTGATGAATGTTGAATTATGCACTTTCCCTCTGTATTTTAAGACGAATTAAACCGTTTAAATCGCATACACGACTGGGCCAATATTCAGCGTTTTTACGGCGTTTTATTTTCGTCATTATTGTTTCAGTAAATATTGGTCAAAAAAACGATGCCTAGAGCTAACTTTTTATGAAACCGAAAAACAGTCCCGAGTTTAAGTCTAGTTTTATCAAAATTGTCACGATTTGTCCTTTCGTTATAGTAAATAATCGTCGGAAAACAATGATTGATTGATGAATGAACCGCGCGGTCAAAACGCTCGGAGAATCGCCCGACTATCATATAGGTACTTGGATGAGTTGGTTTATATCATCTCTACCTTTGTCATAGTCTTGATGAAAACATTAAAACAAATTAAGGCCCCTCAACTTGTGCGGTGCATTACCTTAAGGACGGATTTACACCTGTAAGTTTTACTTACGTAAGTAAGGACGCAGCTATACGTTAGACTGAGAAAGTCAGTCTAACGTATAGCTGCATCCTTACTTGCGTAAACAAAACTTACGGGTGTGAATCCGTCCTAAGGGTAGTGTTAAAGAGAGGTTAGTTTCGCTTACCGAAATATATCCTATAAACTTGGTTGAAGGGCATCTCGATGGCCACCGTGGCGACGATGGACACCGCCAGCACGGCCAGCATCTCTGGGACGTGGAACTGTAACAGAGGCGACCTCGTTATTACTACTCCTTACTACTCCTTACTACTCGTTACTACTTTTCATCCCTTAGGAAGTGTATAACCCTAATAAAACTTATTAGCTGCTAAGGAACACTACCCATCTTGAAGCCAAGTTATAATATTACTATACTGTAATTCAGGTTACTAATTTTACATGTGAAAGGTATGAAAAAGGTAGTGTCCCTTACGAAACGTTTTCGTGGAATGCTCCTGCAATGAAGAGCAATGGCTGACATGGGACTGTCCAATCTAACTTGTCTAAGGGCTTTTTTAGCCGATTTTGATTAGCAGATGTGGGTCTTATTGGACTTATTGTCATTTCAAAAATCAAAAGTATACATGGTCCTGGGTCAAATGATATATTCTATGAAAACCACAGTGAGACTAAAACATACTGAAATAAAAATGGATCACTGAGGGTCGTGATTCCTCCTTTGCAGTGTAGTTACGTTACGTGTCTAACAGTAGTGCGCCACTTAGCCCCATTTGGCGTCGTGGAGGGCATGATGCAACTTGGTGTCCAGTGATGAGCGGATCTGGTCGGACCATCTCAGCGGACTACGACTTCTCGGACGTCTGCCATCAACCTTGCCAGTGACCATGGGTTGATCTGTGTAGTTTAGTTACCAGTAATAAAGGCGTGTAGTGCTCGGAGTGGCGCTGCACGCCCACGTTGTAGAAGAATATGGGGAACTGCGTGAGGTACACGCCGTACGCGATCTTGTTGAAGAACTTGAACACTCGCCACTCGACGAATGCGGTTCCTATGCCTGCGGGGAAGGTACCATTATTACTAGGGTTTGCAGTACCGGGAAATTTTAGTATTGCAGTACCGGGAACTCCCGGTTCTCTCATACAAAATTTCCCGGTACTGCAAACCCTAATTATTACCTTTAGAGTAAATAATATTACGAATATTATAATTAGAGTTGTGCAGATTCAGAGCCAGAGAGGAAAGATGACTTGACATCTGATACGACATGACGCTTTCTTTGTGAACATTCTGGAGGGAAAAAGAAGCAGAGGTAGAGCAAGACTATCATTATTTCAATCAAGTAAAGTTTTATTTTATTTTTTCTTTATTTTATTCCTATTTTGTCACCATGGGAAAACTCCTGGAAATATTCCCGAACGGCACATCACTAATTATTACGGTAAGAAGGCTACAAGTGATACGAGCATAGATAGTTGGCAATTCTCATTTTTGTGCACACAGTCACTTCCGTGGATGACACTTAACCTTAAAAACCATAAAAATATCATGAATTTACTTATACCAACGATAAAGATAATTCATAATAACTTTGAAATGTTTTTCAAACGATTAGAAGGAGTATTTAACTCCTCGGTAGTGACATCCACAGAAGTGACTGTGTGCAGAAAAAATAGAATGGTTATCCATCTCATAAGCTGAACCGGCGTAAATCGGTTTCGATGCATAAGCGATAGGGCTTCTAATACCGGTATTATTTGTATGGGCAATACCGGGATTCAGATACGATAAATTGATCATTTCGGGTCAAAATAATCTGCCGTCCTATGACTAAACCCCGGCTAACCTACCGGAGTCGTATAGAAGTTAGGTTTTAGATATAGGACGGAAGTGTTGGTGGTTAAACGTCTTGTAGTCATTTTGATGTAGCCGAGCGGCAGTTTACAATCATATCGTCTTCTCCCATCTACTAACCTGCATAGTCATTGCAAATCGCCCAATGCATGATGCACATGAACAGGCCCCACACGATCGGCGAGAACGCAGCAAAGATGGCCGCCGGCGCATGCTCGTACTGGTACCCTTCCAGACCCATGCGGTACGGGCTGATGATGGTCACCGCGGCCAGCGCGAAGCACGACCCCCAGAGTAGACGGACTTGCGTCTGATAACAGAAACGCTATTAAATTAAGTACAGTATGGTTCAACTGAAACAGCCCTATTAAACAATCACGGCCCTTGTTTTGGCATAATAGGGTATTTGACAACAATCAAAATAAATTCATTAACTCTAACCAGCAAATTACGCTTCCAAAACAGCCCGGATAAAATCATTCAAACTTATTTTCGTGCCATCAACGATTTTACAATGACGAAAACTAAAAATAAGGCACCATGTTGAGCATGACGTCACAAGCACGTCACAAGATAGTATTTCATACTAAACTGCATACTTTCGGAGCGTTTTGACACTTCATAAAAAGAAGCTGATTTGAACTGTCATCAAGTAGCCTATTGTATTTGTCAGAATATATTCGAGTAATTTTAATTTAGCTTAAACGAAAAAGATCGACGAAGAGTAACGATCATAATATGATTTTCGTTTAAAATTCGGACAATAAATATATTCGGACTATTTCGGACGAATAAACTTAAACCAAATAGAAAGAACCCAACAATCAAAATTGCTACTCTCTGTATGCATTCACATACATTTATGAACAGTGTCCCAAAAATTTTAATTATCAAAAAACAGAAGGTAAAATAGGCAATCCCATATGCCATACAAATGTTGTCGTGTATTATTTTACCTACTCATGATGAAAATTGTAATTTAAGGTAACAACACTTAATTTAAGGAGTATTATTTTTGTTTTTGGGACTCACCTGATTAAGCAATCGAATCCCTCAAGCTTATAGAAACCAGAAAGTAGTTGAAAACTTTGTCTCTCTGCTCCTAAATAAAACTAGGGGTTTTACAACTGTGCCTAATCAATCAGTAGCCAGAGCACTTTCAGAAAATCCATCTCTCACCGCTAAATAAATAATGCTTGTAAAACAGACGCAGAAAGCCAGTTCGCAACATTAGTAAGGATTTGTTTCGCTGGCTTCTCGTCTCGCTTGCGTATCTAATTATTTATTAAAAGGGTTTGCCTTCAGGGTTTAGTGAACTTTGTCCTTCACGAGCAAGGCTGTGGGCATTGTTAAACTATGTTTTCACTCCTGTACCTACATTTAGGTATACATTTAAAGGCAGCCTCTGGATACCCCTATTCTTCTATTTCTTCTATCTTTGGATAGAAAGAGTGTATGTATGTACTTTGGGGTACTTCAAATATTTAGAAGAGGCTTGGTGTTTAGAGGATGCTTGTTACCAAATGACGCGATAACAGTTAAATGGATTGATACGGAATTTGGCATACAAATAGACCAAGTGGACTTTGTATCCCGGTAACTCTTTACCTTCCCTTGGGAATAAAGCAGGCGTAGCTGCGGTTGAACGCTAATCCTACTAATATCCTACAAATACTCTCACGGACAATGAACTCGGGTAATTTTCTATGAACAATTATATGTAAAATGACCCGAATGCATTGTCCGTGAGTGTATTATAAAGGCGAAAGTATGTGAAGATGTTTGGATATTTGGATGTTTGTTACTAAATAACGGGGTAACGACACGGGGATTGGGCTGAAATTTGGCAAGCAAGAAACAAGTAAACCAAGTCCTAGATTGAAACATAGGATACTTTATATCCCGGTAAATAGTTCCCTTGGGACAGTAACGGGAACAACCAGGGCGAAGCCGCGGGTAAATGCTAGTTACAAATATTTTCCAAATACATACATTTGAGAGTGTGAAGTTGAACTTTTTGGTTCTCAAAAAGTAAGCCATGCACACCCCGATGAGGTAGATAGTAGCCCGGTGCGTGGGAAGTATGTACGAGAGGCGCGCAGCGTCTAACAACTTCTGTACTCTGAAATAAACACAATTCAAATTCAAAACTTTCAAATTCAGAACTTTCAAATTCAAAACTACAGCCTATTTGCACGGGCTCTTTACGAAGTCGGGATTCTTGGAATGATACCTATTCGTGAGGAATCCGCTCAAACTTATCAAGCGCGAGGGTATTTAAACCGTTTTCAAACAGGAAAGACGTTCAAAGGGCGTTTTTTATTTGTGTAACATCAATTAACATAAACACATGTAGGATTTTAACGGGCAAAGCAAAAAACGTCTCTTTGAACGCGTGGCATGAAGCGTGTCAACCACATGAAGATGAAGCTAAACCGCAGCTATTTTAAAAGACCAAATAAGTAATGTAACAACAATAGGGAATATGCATGAATTTTTTTTAACAGATTTCTTAACAAAATTTGAAAATACTGTAAAATAGATGACATACAGTTAAAATAAAATTGAAATCGACCGAGAAATACGGAAGATATAAACATTTTAAAGCACTAATCAGACAGCGATTACAGAGAGAGATCCGATATGGACTATGACGTCATAGTACACGGCCACCATACAATCTCCATACTATATTCTGTTTTGCGAGAAAGAGATAGAGATAAATCTTTGTTGCGTTATATCTTGGTTATTTTTATAGTTATTCGAAAAATATTTTTTTCCTACTGTTTTTTATATGAATGAGGTTTTATTAAAGTAAAAAAAAAATATCATGCATATTCCCTATTAGGTAAGTCATTTTTAGAGAATAGGTACCTCGTAATAACTCCGAAACGGTGGCTATAGAGTGCTTGACGTATGTCATAGAAGTTTTGGAGAGGAACAGATTGGCATTTGTTTTTTTCAAGAAGGCGACTTCAAAATGGCGGCTGATTTTCAAATTAGCAGTGAAATTAAAAATAGCATATAGAAAAAACTACCCTTACCAAAAGGAATAGGGCCAGATATAGGTAGAAGTGGAAGAATAACGGGGAGGTCTATGTCCAGCTGAGCAGAGGGATAGTAAATAGGCTAATCATAAATCATTTTTATTGACAAGCTGTAAAGTGATACCTTTTGCCAAAAACGTCATAAATCCTGTTGGTTTATATGAAGAACGCGGCAGGTATGTAAAGGGTACTCGGAAAGAACATTTCTAGTCATCTAAGTAACTTTTCGAGTAATAGCGGTCTGAAAGTTAGTTATCGTGAACAATTACTATGGTAACCATTTCTATAAATGTGGAATATATGTATATTAATTTAAGATATCCATCTGTAATCAAGTGGTAAGTTATAGTTCATTTTGAGCTGTACATTTTGAGAATAAATTGTAATTTTCAAAAAAAGGTGATATGTTCTTTCCGTATACCTATCAATTTTTCATGTGGTTACGTCCTTTTGTTCGAGTAAGTCAGTATTGTGTACTATAGTTACTTTTGACGCTTCACTGAAACCACCTTTGCCCTTAGCGAACCTCGCTATAAGTATAATTTTATTTGCTCGAACTTTGTAACCACTTGCAGTAGTATTTAATGGAGCCAGATTACCTCTTACACTGTTTAAGTTTGCCAAGAAAATGAAATGTAAATTTGTATTCATGCCCTGAGGCTTGGGTAAATAAAATTTTGTTTTATCACTGGCAACAGACGGCTAAGTTTTGGCTTAGATGACGTGATCGCTGATTTTGCGCGCCAGGGTTGCCAACTCCTCTTCTACCCCTAACCCAGGGGTTCCCAAACTGTGCGCCGTGGCACATGACATTTTCAAAGGTGCTGTGCGGCCCTTTGGGAAAAAAGTTTGGAGACCCCTGCCTATCATTATCTAAAACCACAAATATTCGCGGGTACCTATAAAGCAACAATACCTACTCGTATTTTGAGCGAACTAGGTTAGGGCGCCGTGACGAAGTACTAAACTTGTAAGTGCGCCACGGGCTGAAAAAGATTGGATTGAACCCCTGCCTAACTCTTTCCGGACGGGAAATTTGTTATCATGAAAACTTCCCACTGTTGTGACAGATAGTACCCGTTCAAGCAAAAAAAAACTTGTACTATTCAAGCGCGCCGCTAGTGTCTGCACGATAGATCGATATCTTCCCGATCACGAAAAAAGGACTTGCGCGTACAAAAAATGTTCCAAAGTAATTTGCACGATTGTAAAGGAACCGTCCGGAAAGGGCTGACTCAAATGTCTAGGTGAGCCACCCCCAAAAATAAATTATGCTTTTAATACCTTTATGAAATGAAAAAAACTTACCTACATCATACTTTGGCTCTTTGGATATCGTCTATGTATATAATACATGTATAGGTTTCGTTGTAGGTTCTAGGGGTAAAAAGAAAAAAAAACCGATCAAGTGCGAGTCGAACTCGGGCACCGAGGGTTCCGTACAAACTCATAAGTAGATACATGAATAGTTCAAGAAAAACTATATGGAGATTAGTTGAGTAGGAGCAAATAAGTATGTGTTAAGTTTTTTTCAAATTTCTCAAAAACGCTGCAAGTTAGGAAAACCGTTATATTTCCCCTGTAATATTTAGGACAACATTAATAATTGGTAATTATTAGAGATTTTTCTGTTCAGTAACTTCGAAGATAATGGTATTTTTTTTTAACGTTTTTCGTCATAAATAAAAAACTGCTTATTAAAAAAAAAAAGTGTTTTAATTTACAAATCAAGCCCTTTCATTTGATACCTCACTCGATATAATAGCTCTACTTTCAATTTTCAAAGTCCCATTACGGACCCCTTTAAAAAATAGTAAAAAACGTACAAGATTTTTTTTACATACAATAAGCTCGGTACCTTTGCAGTTCTTAACACTATTCCAAATTTCAAGTCGATAGCATCAGTAGATCCTGAGATATCTTGCTGTGACAGACGGACAGACAGAGTCGCACCATAAGGGTTCCTTTTTTACCATTTTGGTACGGAACCCTAAAAATGTTCAAATGTTGCTAATATGACCTCAAAGGCCCAATCGCACCTTAATTCTGTTTTTTTACAACTTCTCGTGTCATTTCGCGCAAACAAAATGTATCAAGATATAAAATAGTTAAAACACATTTTAAACATAATCAATATCGTGGCAGCAAACAATGACCCTCTTTCTGTTTTTATGGAAAACCGACGGACTCGAATCACTTTAATTTATTTTATTTTCTTAATTTTAATGTAGAACTCGGCGCTGTTTTCCATTATGTTTTTGGAGAAATATTTCCTACAGCGACCCTTCTAAGAATTGACACAAGAATTTTCAGAAAGCCTGCGCGGGTTAGGCAAGCTGTTGAATAATTCAGGAAATGCTTTACGCACTTATTGTTTCATGTAATATAAATACTGAAACATGTTTAACTGTAGCTCAGTGATGAAATGGAAACGAAAATTCGGGTTACTCGCATCTGGCATAATAGTACATTATGATACAAGTGTGCGAAGTTGGTCATTACAGTCGAGGCGGTATTGCACAGCCCGAGCCGCAAGGCGAGGGCTGTAATAGAGCCATTTTTAATTACTAAAGCTATTATTGAAAGTACAATTACTAAAATGATACGCAACAGTTTTTGTTGGATGTTGCACAGTATGTGTTACCTATAGTATTATTAAAAATTTCACTGTGGTGTTCTTGAGTAACTGTAAATGTTGGAGATAGTGATACATCCCCATAGGAGGTGGATGGGCGTTCTAATTCTCCTTAGCCAGAGTAGGCGGCACACAAAAATCACTGGCGTATGAGGTAGAAGGTTGCGGTTCGGGACAAAACTTCTTAGAAGGTTCCTCCAAATTGATTGCTTGTTGTTGGGTGCAAATCTAACTGTACTTCGTCACTTGTACTCGACATTTTCAGTCACAAATCAGCAAATTATAAACGAACAAATGTTTGCACAAAATGGCGCGGAGGTTTATTTTTTCGCGCGCCGTATCTTTGGTTGAATAACTATGCGCGCGCAGGTTAAGTTCAGAGGCATTGAACACCGCCATTCAGCCACAATATATAAAACTAAATAATTATGTATTTCTAATAAGAATTTACGGTAGTTAATATTGTATTTTTTAAATGCTTAAATAGATAATTAGATGAAGTATAATCTTATCTTATCGGATTTTGACTACAACAAGTTTATTTATTTACAAAATAATAAATCTTTTGGTAGGTAACAACCTCTTTACGGATATTAAAAAAAAAGAATAAGAAAAACACTAGTGCGGCAATGAAAAGTAAAACGCACTAGTGTGTAATAAACCGCATTCCGGGCGTAAGACCAAAGAAAAAATAGCAACTTTACGAGCAAGTGTGTTGAAAATTTTATTTTCCGAAATACACTCGGCATAAAATGTTTCGTAGAAACCAAGGACCTTAAAATAAATAGCCGGACGTGACCCAGCAAATAACTGAAGCACCTCTAGTCCGCCGGTCGCTTAACGCTGGTTGGTTAGGTCAATGTGTGCGTGCTGCTCGTAGTAGGAAAAAACTTGTTGATGTGTGCGCGCGGCTCGTAAGTACAAAGCGACCGGCACACTAGAAGTGCTTTGGTTATCTGTAGGCGAGGCTACGTCCGGCTATTTATCCTAAGGTCCTTGGTGGAAACATATCTAGCCGAATGATCATTACACAGAAATGGGGGCATAACTATGAGACAGATAGTTTCATAGCATGTTTTTTTTCTGGCAGTAGAAAGGTAGGTTAGAAGAGCTTAGGTTAGAACTGCAACCCCCAACAAAAACGAATCTGTGCCAGAGAAGTGTATGCCGGAAGAAAATATGCGAAATGTAATTCTGCCAAATAATATACTATTAAACTTTTATGCGAAACATTAGTAAACCTGAAAATTCTTGCTTGTGAAAGTGGTTCGTGGTCTCTAAAATATACTTTGGGTCAGTTTCTGAAGTAGGTCTTTGTTTCTGTCTTAGATAAGTTTAGATAAAGGTCTAGTCGGGCACTTTGTAGGTTAAGGGTAATTATATACCGCACTTGTAACTGTGGCACTTGATTAGAACAAACAAGTGTCACAGTCTTTACCAGACTTGAAGCTCTGAAAACTTAGGTCTGCAATGCTATTTGGAATAGAGAGAAAAGGGATAAAATTTGTAAGTTTCGTCACTGTTCAATATCAAAATTGTTCAAGTCTAAGTTCAAGAACCTTGTGACTTTTGGAAAAAAATTATAAACATCAAATTGACATACCAAATTACACAAGTTACTTAAGTATAATATATCAAGTAAAGTATAGATACAAGAAATCAAAGTACATTAAAAAAAAACCGGTCACGTGCGAGTCGGACACGCGCACCGAGGGTTCCGTACAAACTCATAAGTAGATACGCGAATAGTTCAAGAAAAACTGTATGTCGATTAGTTTAGTAGGAGCAAATAAGTATATGTTATGATTTTTGCAAATTTCTAAAAACAGTGCAAGTTAGGAAAACAGTTATATTTTTCCTGTAATATTTAGAACCTGACGAGTAATGATTCTATTTAATAGCAAGGACCATTAAATCAAGAGGACTGTCATTCTCCATACAAAAAGCTGTTCCCCGAATTTACAACGCCATCTATGTTTAAGCTTGGTAAAAGAATGATAATAATGATTTACAATTATTCAACTTTGTATATTTATGAAGGAAACATTTTTGTCTCTTCATTGGTTTTAATGTGGGCAATTTACACCACACTTTTTATGTTACATATATAAATACAGGAAATCAAAGTACACAGAAAAACTAAATGGCACTCACCTGTGTACAGACCGAGAATCGAACCCGGTACCTCTGGATTTCCGGCCCAGCGACTCAACCACTCGTAGACACCAGGATTTTAACCTAAACGCCAACGAAACAACTAACGGCGCTTGCTGGGTGCTTCGGAGGACGAGTGGTTGAGTCGCTGGGCCGGAAATCCTGAGATACCGGGTTCGATTCCCAGTCTGGACACAGGTGAGTGCCATTTAATTTTTCTATGTACTTTGATTTCTCGTATCTATATATGTAACATAAAATGTGGTGTAATTTACCCGCATTAAAAAAACAATGAAGAGACAAAATGTTTCTTTCATATAAAGTATAGACTGTTAATAACCGTACTTACATGGGATCTAAATCTAACGACGTTTGCTGAAACGAAATTCAGCCATGAGCGTATATAGGTGTACAACTTTGTTGAAAGCCGTCCCGTGTGGTGCACGGATAGGTACGACAAAGAATGAATGAACGTTTACTTATGTATGCAAAACATATAACAAGAAAAATAAACATCTAATTCGAATCCTTTGCCCCGTTCCCGTACTTTACGCATACCCCTACACTCAATTGACCATGAGACCAGAGGCAAGCTTCGTATACTCGGATTATAGACTTTACGCAGTTAAGCAGAAAGTATTTAATCCAAGTCTAAGTATACGAAACTTGCTTCTGGTCGCTTTCTGCATAACTATGGTCAATTAAGCCAATAGTGGGGATTTCTCACTTAAAGAGGGTAGAATAAAAAGTACTCACGAGATCCCGAAATACACGAACATGCTGATGTCGTACCAGTAGATGGCTAGCCAGCGAAGCGCGGTAGAAGCCACAGCGATGGCCACGATCAGGGACCAGCCCAGTCTTCGGAACCGCCACAGCAGCAGCATCAGGGGTAATGTCGCTACGTATAACTGCATGTCCATGCCGATTTGATGCGTGTGGGTGAGGCACTGGAGAAATTAAAAGGGCTTAGACCGAAGTGTTTAGAATTTTTAATGTGGAAATACCACAATCTTTATTACGATTATAGATACAAAGACCAAATACATACAAATTAAACGTAACCTACTGTATCCAACTGGCAAGCTACAAGCTATAGTAGGTTAAGTTTAATATTTCTATGTAGTTCTAAAACTTTTGATATGCATGGACCAGTTTCAGAATTCTAAAATGACCATGGACCCCTGTTGAGAAATTGTAGGAAAATAAAACGATGCAAATAACATTTTTAAGAATGGATTGGTCGTCTTTATAGTCTTTATAGTTCTTGACATTCTTGTTAGACAACATCATCATTTCAACCTTCAGATGTTCATGACGTCTCCACCAGACGCCCACAAAGAACTCTTTCTGCTACCATCGACTTCCAGTGAACCTAATTAGGTAGTCCGGCCATCTCGGTCTCCATTCGAGAGCCTTTACCCCCCATCGCCCACCGGTTCTTCGAGCCATATACCTATTGCTGTTTTTATGTTCAATTTCAAACTATGCACTAAAGAGATACCTTGCGACCCTCCACACTCTTGTTCATTTCATTACCGATCTCGATATAGGTGACACAGTAAACATCTTTACGTAATGCCGTGGGAATTGGAGTGCTCTCTCATTGTCCTATTACCCATCTTGTTAGTTGCGAAAAGGCGTATATGCCGTACACGCCTATGTGAATAACCCCTTTTGAAACAGCACTTGGAGGCACTAGACATTCGTCAATGATCGGATTATACTCTAACTAAAAATGGTTCAAGAGGAATTTCAATCTTACTGCAAATCAATAAAATTCAATATTAATTGCACCTTTATATTCTCAGATCATATTGCCAAAAGACATAAAAGCATATCTGGCCTTGAGTAGTTGTTTAAAATTGAACCTTATACCCTCAAGGATAGTAGTCTAAATGCAGTAGACTTGAGGTGAAAATTGTTGGTTTTGCAAGAAAAATAACTAGACACAGATTAGATAATAGTTAGTGCATAGGGAAGTAAAGTAGTATGTACTAAGTTATGGGGCAATGTTGCTTAGGTTACTGTGCCAAAGCATTAGACTTCTTAAGAATTTTAGGTGAACCCACATTGTACCTAAGGGGTAATTTGCGTTACACGGTATAACTTGTTCAACATATTTGTCCTTGACTATTTACAGTCAAGTTTACAGTTTATTTGTAAAGGAATCCTAAGATCAATAGTTTTGTCATTCAAGTCATTTGGTAAACCTGGTAAAGGATGACACAAGACAAGACTGGTTATGGTAACGTTCGTTTGACGACACGTTTAGCTTAGTGGGAGTGACACTGCCTACGAAGCTTGAGACCCGGGTTCAAATCCTGGTAAGGGCAAATATTTGTGTGATGAGCACGAGTATTTGTTCCTGAGGGTGTTTACCCTTGAATTGTCGACAAACGTTTCATCGAAATATCATTTCGAAAGTTAATTTTCTCTGAAACTATGTTTTTCTAGAAATTAATATAAAACAAACCTAACCTAATGGTGTTTACAGGATGACTCTTTAAAAAATTCTGAAAAGTTAACGGTTTCGGAGAAAAAAGTTGTCGACGAAATGAAAATTCGATGAAATGAAACATTCGATGAAATGAAACATTCGACGAAATGAAAATTCGATGAAATGAAACATTCGATGAAACGTCCGTCGACGAAACAAAGGGACACCAAATAGGTTTGATATCAGAAAACTTTAAACTGATATCGTAAGTACGTTACCCAATGAGTAAAATCACATTAATAACTTTTCTTAAATAATAGTAGTAATATTAAATTTAAACGCTCCCATACATTTAGTACGACGTTCCTTGAGGTTGTAATTTCCCTACCGTAATTGGGATATTGCTGGTTTTATTAAAATAAAGTTTTTACTCATTGGGTAACGTACTTTCGATATCAGTTTAACGTTTCCTGATATATGTTACATTTACGTAATAATCGCTGGCTACACTTAACGAATACACCCTGTATAAGTATGTTCGTCGTCTAGTACGTACCCGTAGTACAAACATTGCTTAGTTTGAGACTAGGTTCATTATTTGTATAAGATTGTCCCTTAACATTTATTTATTTTAGAGGAGGCCTATGTCCAGCAGTGAATGGCTAACGACAAATGTCATCATCATCACCCGTAAAGTTCAGAGTTATTCGCGGCATCTGCTTTAATTTTTAAACAGCTAAAGAGTCCGTATTTAATGAAGTATCTCAAAAATTAATTTAAATTTATAATAAAACATTAAATTATGTCACAATTTGCATTTTTTGAATTACGTGGCGTTTGATGAAATGTCTACAGTTTTTAATTTAAATTTGATGAATTGCAAAACAGTTGCTGTTCTTCTATTTACGTTTCAATTAGGTAGGTATGTTTATACAGAATTTATAGCGTATTTTTGGTCAAGGGTCTTGACGATAGTCATTGGGTTTAATCCTCAAAGGGGAAATAATCAACAGAAGAAATAATGATAAACATTGAAGAATAGGTACCTAAACGTCCCTATGCGCTATGTTGTAAAATGAAATAATTAACTATTTTTGTCCGGAAAAATCTGTTTCTAACAACGCCGGATGCAAGGTCGGATAACCGAGACAATTGTACAGACAAATTTTCAAAGATAGATGATTTTGCGAGGGATGAAAAAGGTTTATTCCCGTATCGCCGTATATAATCATAAATCCGTAAATAGTACATTACACAACTAGGGTGGTAATACAAAGAAAGGCCGAGATCGCAGGAGTTTGCGGCCAAAGCTGCAAGCGAGGGACGTAAATATGCGATCGAGGGCTTTCTTTATTGGTTCACCCTGTTGTGGCATAATTTTGTAAGTACTAATTCTTTGTGGCATAATGTATATAGCCATATTAGGCTTTGTGCATAAACTGTTATCGCAGAATCTATATTCGCATAATTTTATTACGCAGAATTACGTTAGTCCGAATATTATTTGGTCCTACTTTTCATGTTCCGAATCATATTTACACATAAATTAAATGATTATAAAATTATAACACCGAATACTATCGTGGCAGAAAGATGTTTTGTCATAATATAACTTTTAACTGTATTGTCGACGACAATAAATGGTTTTGTAACCTAACCTACTTTTTCTTCCCGCAGTTCGTTTTTGTTTGGTGATGCAGTTCAAACCTAACCTATACCTAACTTAACCTAACCTACTTTTTCTGCCAGCAGTTTGTTTTTGTTGGGGGACGCAGTTCAAACCTAACCTAACCTACTTTTTCTGTCTTATCTTTTTTTTCTTGCGGGGGGCTTCGCCCCCCGAGCCCCCCTTGTGGAGAGCTTCGTCCCCCGTCCCCCCTTTTTTGGCCTTTCCATAGCTATGAACTCGTGCAAAACTAACTTAACCTAACCTACTTTTTCTGCCAGCAGTTCGTTTTTGTTAGGGGATGCAGTTCAAACCTAACCTATACCTAACTTAACCTAACCTACTTTTTCTGTCTTATCTTTTTTTTCTTGCGGGGGGCTTCGTCCCCCGAGCCCCCCTTGAGGGGGGCTTCGCCTCCCGACCCCCTTTTTTGGCCTTTCCATAGCTATGAACTCGTGCAAAACTAACTTAACCTAACCTACTTTTTCTGCCAGCAGTTCGTTTTTGTTAGGGGATACAGTTCAAACCTAACCTATACCTAACTTAACCTAACCTACTTTTTCTGCCAGCAGTTCGTTTTTGTTGGGGGACGCAGTTCGAACCTAACCTAACCTACTTTTTCTGTCTAATCTTTTTTTTCTTGCAGGGGGCTTCGCCCCCCGTCCCCCTTTTTTTTGCCTTTCCATAGCTATGAACTCGTGCAAAATTCTAGTTGCTTGAATGTTTTAACCTAATCTAAGCCCCTTTTCTATCAATTGTTTATTTTGTAAGGACACAGTTCTAAATCTAACCTAACGTTTTTAGCAACAGTTCTTTATTATGAGATTTGTGAGGGATCAAAGTTCTAGCCTAACCTACTAAGTTAGGTTAGAATTGCTAGATGTTAAATGTTATTAGTTCATCGTTATACTGAATGAACAAGATGTCCAATGGAATTATATCACTTGATTATTATAATAACTTACCTCTCCTAAACCTAACCTATCAATCTCGGACAATCGATAATATGCCGAATAAAATTCTGCACAATAGAATTATGCTTAAAAATAATCGGTCATAATAATAGTATGCGAACTTAATTTCAGACAACTACATATTCGGGATGTAACTAATTATGCTTAATAAGGTTTCTGCCACATTACCATTCGACGAAAACCGATTATGCCACATCTGTTATGCTAAAACAGTTTCGGACAATAAATGTTATGCCACATAGAGGGAACCCTTCTTTATTACCTCCCGTGTTGTGTACATCATTTTATGTCTACACTTGGCCAGAAAGCGGCTTTTTCCGTACGCGCGGCGTGCGGAAAAAGCCACTTTATGGCCAGGTGTGGCATAAAGAATATTGCCATATAGGGAACGTGCATGAATTATAGGTGGCAGCACTAAACGACAAAAGAGACACGGGCGGATAATAAAGGAAACTATCATGCCTGTCAAATTAAGCTGTCAATTCAAATCATCTCTTCAAGTGTCAATGTCAAATATAGTAAGTCGTAGCTACACTGACGTTAATCGTCCTTCATCGCGATAAATTAACGGGGTTTCCGTCAATGTGGCCCCAGCATGAGAGGGTACAAGACTTAGATTGGCAGCACCTTCGTCGTGCACGTTCCCTATCCTCGAAGACAAAGTAGTTGTGTATGAAGAGGAAGCTTCCTTTTTGCAGGGCTGGTGAAGGCGGTAATGAAGGAAACCCTTCTTTTCAAGTTAAATGAATAATGGATACGAATAGCTATGGTGGCTGAGTGGTTCGGAATGTGCCTTTCAAGTAGAGAATTCTGGCTTGTACCAATGAGTTTTTCGGAACTTCTGTACGAAATACTATTAGATATTTACCATTCCCTTTTCAGTGAAGAAACAACAACATCCACGAAGAAATTCAATGGTGTATATGAAGTCCCCAATCCGCAGTGGGCTACCGTGGGGACTACAGCCCAATCTCATCTTAGAGTAGGCCTGTGCCCAGCAGTGGGACGTATATAGGCTGATGATGATGATGACGACGAATAGCGTGATGCCGGAAAATTAAGGTAATCAATAGGAGATGAGCATTACCATTTCTTCAAAGCCGAAGTAGTTGTGTATGAAGAGGAAGCTCTTCCACATGTTCTTTTCGCAGACGCGGCTGTGCTCCTCTACCACGAGGTTCCACTGCGGGCCGCTGTTCACGTCGGGGAGCACGTACGTGCAGAACAGCATCAGCGACAGGAACAAGGGGAACAGTCTGGAACAGACGTCGGGCATGAACAGAAGAAAAAAAGAGAGATATCAGACGTGAACATCAAAACAGAAGAAAAGAGAGAGTTTTGAGATTTTACATTCAAAATGTGTAAGGTGGTTCCATAGCAACCAAATTAGTATCTGATGATGGGATCTTAGAGAAATCGAGGGAACTCTTCAAATATTATAGGCACACATAGCGATTTTGGTATTTTTAGGGTTCCGTAGCCAAAATGGCTAAAAAGGAACCCTTATAGTTTCGTCATGTCCGTCCGTCCGTCCGTCCGTCCGTCCGTCCGTCCGTCCGTCCGTCCGTATGTCACAGGCATTTTACTCAAAAACTACAAGACCTATACTGATGAAATTTTGAATATAGATGTCTTGTAGATGCCGCAACTAAGTTTGGTAGTTAAATAATAAAAATAAAAAAATCTAGGGGAGCACTCCATACATGTAACAGAAGCTAAAAAAAATTTTTTTCACAAAATGTCAACGTGTGGTACATAGTTCGACAGCTCTTTTGAAAACATTTGAAGGTTCTTAAGTAATGTTTTTGATTAAGTGAATACCTTTGGAAATAATCGCTCCGAAAGTTGTGAAAATTGTGTCCCCCCCCCTCTATCTTCTAAACCGTGTGTCCGAAAAATATAAAAAAAATTTCAAAGATAACGCTCAATTAAAACTTTCAACGAAAATTATTTTCAACAAGATCGGATTAACCGTTTTTGAGTTATTGCCGATAAACTGCGCTTCTCAACAAAAGGACGTAATTGCTATGAAGATACGCTCTTTTGTTGTTGTACTTTTTTACATCGTATTTTTTACCTTATAGTTACGGCTATGGAACCCTACACTGAGCATGGTCCGACATGCTCTTGGCCAGTTATTTATAGTTTCTCGTGCATTTCTTATCAGAAATAAGTTTCCAGTTTGAACCGCCTTCAAAACAAAGAGCAATTTTTATGGTTTGTTCCCCGATTACTTGAAGACGGCTAGAGCGATTTGGAAAATTCTTTTTTTAACCAAATAGATTTAGGCGCCACTAAAAATTTAAAACTTTTTAGGTTAAGTTTTTGGCAGTCTGTTTTTATTTTTTGCTTTAAAAATTAACTTTTTCGATGCCGAGTACTTGACACTTATATCGAATGTTGAGCCCGTTGCAATAGGGGTTGCAGTAGGTTGTTAACTGTTAGGTATTAGCGTGTCAACGTGTCAAACACTAGGCCGTTTACCTTACATTCGTTTTTACTCCCTAAATTAACTCAAGCGTTACTTTGCTGAAATCTGGGGTGCCTTGCCTGTCGTTGACAAACATTTAATCAAATTATCATTTCGTTAGTAATTTATTTCTCTTCAACTATAACAGCATTTTTGAAAAGTTCACCCTCTGGAACCCATTAGGTTAGGTTAGGTTTGTTTTATATCAATCCTAAGAAAAAATAACAGTTTTAGAGAAAATTGCAAATATTTTGTCGATGAAATAACCCATTCGTTGAAAGGACAATTCAAGGAAAATCAAAGTTATCCTGGTAATCCGTTTAAAATACCTCAATTTATAGTAACTTATGTGTATTTAAATTTATTATTCAGACGTAGTATTTGTACTTTCATGAAGTATTTCGATTTAAATGACCCTACGTTATAAGTATGGAGGGTATTAGCTGGATGGAAAAGAAAATGAATGATGATGTGTTGCATCTAATAGGCGAAAAGATTATGTTACTGAAGAATATTGAGAATAGAAGAGGAAATATGTTGGCACCTGATACGACATGACAACTATATAATATAACTATAATTGAAGGCAAAATAGAATCGTGCGTTTACGGATCAAGCTAAAGAGAAAATCAATGTGACGTCGAATCAGGAGCTCAAGATAGCAGCAGAAAAGAGAACGGAATGGCGATTACTCCACCGACAAGAGCAAGTTTCTTAAATTTATAATGATGATGAAATTATAATCAAATAAAAACAAAAAACCGTGACCACTATAGAAGTTTTCTCCAGTGATTGGTGGAAATGTTTTCTCCATTGGCAGTGGTTTGTGGTGTTTACTTGTCTAAATATATTCTGTGGAGAGGGAGGGTAGCCTTATTTAATTTACTTGCAGGTAAATAAACAACTTGTTATCATTACTCAATGAGACTTTTTTAGCAGACTAATATTATTCTAATATTTAACTAAGTAGGTAGTAACTTGCAGTTGTCTCCATTCCTACTAAATATTTCTACAAAAACTTTGTCGGAACATTAGATACTTTCAAGGTTCTTTAATTATTATCATGATATAGGGTTGCGCGAAAATTTAATTTTCTAAGAAAATCAGATGTCATACATAAGACACATCCCGGAGGGATTTAAGCAAATTGAATGAGCCAGAACAGGAAAAACTAACGCAAAAGTTTCGGGGATGGGATTTTACCACCAACATGTCGTAGCATCGGTCTGGAGCCACAGCTTGCCCGGTGGGTATGTAGTTATATTGTGGTTGTCTTCTCCATACAAATAACCGTGATGCTGACCGATCGTGACAACATGTTGGCTGATAAATTGCAAGGTGTGTAGCTTACAATTGTCATAGTATATCGTGATGAACGGAACCAAAAAACGTAAACAACATGGTAATGACAGTAAGAATTTACAAATAATAGTCTCTTAATAGGCAGGCAGTCATGCGGACCTAAACCAAAGATAATGATCATTAAGTACATACACGTGTGCTAGAAACGGAGGCTAACCATCAATAATAGCTTTTAAATCGATACATCCGATTTGTGGTTTTGTTGTTGTCGCCAGATCGATTGTGCGTTTTAGGAATTCTTCGGCATTCACGAAGATAAGGTGTTACGTAAAAAAATGTATGAGGCGATTTGAATCATGATGTGTAGGAGTTGTTAAGAGGGGACGCTAGCAAAGACACATTTTAACAAACTTTTAACAAAAACTTTTTGTAGCTTTTATTGCAGACTGTAATTTTTTTTCTGTAACCTTAATTAACAAGTCATGTTACCGTACACATAAAAAAACTAACCTTGACACCTTTGACACACTGGCACTAATAAATAAATAAATAAATATTTGGGGACAGTCTTACACAAATCGAACTAGCTCCATAGTAAGCTCAATAAGGCTTGTGTTATGGATACTAGACGACGATATATTTAATAGATACAAATACTTAAATACATAGAAAACATCCATGACTCAGGAACAAATATTCGTGCTTATCACACAAATAAATGCCCTTACCGGGATTCGAACTAGGGTATGCAGTACCGGTACTGTTTTGGAGAACCGGGATTTTCGGTACTGGCCGAGAGTAGAACCGGGATTTCCCGGGATTTTCGGTACTTTCGGGATCAGTCTACAAAAACTCTGTCGATGCTCCATTCCGGTCAGATTTCGTTGGAATCTGTTAGTTTTTTAATGAAAACACTGCAGTAAAACCGCTTCCATTAATTTTATTAAATAGGTAATCACAAAATTACAAACGAGCGGGGCAGGCGGGGGTGAGTCACCGCACCAGCGCACCACACAAGTCAAAAGTAACGATTTAGGGGGACAAAATTATATAACTAATGATATTGATTTTTTACAAACTTTTTACATGATTTTACTTTGTTTCATTTGTCCCGGCTCCCGGTGTCTGTCTGTCTGTCTGTAGGTAATCAAAATGTCTTGCAAATTAAATTGATTAAATTTAACGGTCGGAAACCGGGAAATCCCGGTTTCCGACTGAGCTGAAATTTTGCATTGATATAATATTTAAATCGGATGACAATGTAATATTACTATCAATGACATGGAGCTGATGTGATGATGGAGCTGTAAGGTGGCCATAGCATCATCCAAATTACTTGATACATCCCGGTGATCCACCTTCCCGTAACTTCTAAAGTATAGCTAAATAAAAAGATAGCTAAGTGTTTGAACGGACTTCCTGTAAAACTCGAACAACAATATAATTTATGAAAAGTAAATATGGGTACTATGAGGTACTTTTTAGGGTTCCGTACCAAAATGGTAAAAAAGGAACCCATATGGTGCGGCTCTGTCTGTCTGTCCGTCTGTCTGTCACAGCCAGATATCTCAGGAACTACTGCTGCTATCGATATGAAATTTGGCATAGTTTTAAAAGTCCCCCGACCCTATTTGATATAAAAAAAATCTTGTACCTTTTTTACTTTTTTTTAAAAGAGGCCGTGGGAGAACTAACATTTAAAGTTGTGCTATTGTATCAAGTAATGAGAGGATCTTCTAATTCTTTGGGCATATAATGCGTTCTAATCAGCACTGCCTTGAGAGATGCATTGTTCTAGGCCAAGTTGAGGGCCGACGCGCCAGAGGACGAATCCCGACAAGATGGTCTGACACCATAAAAAATACTTGTGGTACCATGCAGAAGGCAGCCCATATGGTCCTTGACCGCGCTATGTGGAGGGACATTACAGTTGGTCACGATCCTCAGTAATGAGGGAACGACAAGAAAGAAGATTGTATCAAGTAGGGTATCAAATAAAAAGGCTTGCAATTTGTAGATTCCAAAACCATTTTTATTTTTTTTCTTAATCATGTACTTTTTGATTTATGACCAAAAACGTTAAAAAAGTACCAATCCCCCTATTATCTTCGAAGTTACTGAATAGAAAAATCTGTAATAATTACCAATTATTAATATCATCCAAAATATAACGGTTTTCCTAACTTGCACCGTTTTTGAGAAATTTGCAAAAATCGTAACACATACTTATGTGCTCCTACTAAGCTAACCGCCATACAGTTTTTCTTGAACTACTCCCGTCTCTACTTGCGAGTTTGTACGGCACCCTTGGTGCGCGAGTCCGGCTCGCACTTGACCGGTTATTACTATCATCTACGCAATCACCGTTTTCGAGTTAATAGAATTTTTTTTTATTAATTAAAGTTAGACCGGCAGAGTTATTTTATCTTTAGGGTTTATTTAGGGTATACTTTATTACTTAAATTTTGGATGTTATAAGTAAATAAATCAAACAAACAAAAAGTTATAATTATATTGTTACGCGTACAATAGTAAAAAAAAATCAAAATTTACTTGTTTAACATGATAATATATAGCGCTAAAGTGCCTGTCTAACTGAGGTGCGAACGCAGCCAATTGGTCATTTGGACTGATTGGTCAAAATTTTAACTACGCGATTGTTCGTTTAGAATATCTATTATACGTCTTTTGTTTGATTATGATACTCAGAACTCAACATAATATACCAGAAAACATAAATTTATGCTGCTTGAATATATTTCCCGAAAATCCCGAAAGTACCGGGATTTTTATTTAGACGTCCCGGTTCTTTGCTCGGCTCAAAATACCGGGAAATCCCGGTACTTTCGGTTCCGGTATTTCCCGGGTGCAAACCCTAATTCGAACCCAGGACCTCGTGCTTCGTAGGCAGGGTCACTACCAACTCAGCTAAAGCGGTCGTCAAAAACTAAATAATAATGTTAAAAACGGTCAAAATTCATGAAAAACTTTAATTCGACAATGACTCTAAAACCGTGCCACTTTTACTGGGGTTATGTTAAGTTGGTTTGGTACCTCTTGACCTGGTCTACCTTCAGTGTCACTGTGACGTGTCAGTTATGGGACACCATGTATAAAATCTAAATATAATGGCATGACTGCATATCACAAACACATCTATATGAGCCTGTTCAATGTTCATGGTGCCTTTCAAGTACTCATAGGCAGGGGCGTATTTACCCTAGGGCCATCCGGGCCATGGCCCGGGGCGCCAATCGGCCAGGGGCGGCATAGCCGCCCCGGCCCATTGCCTTTTGTTCTGGTTTTGGCGCCATTCAACTGACTTTTACTTGTCATCTTTTTTATTTTATCGAAAATACGGTCGTAAGTTAATGTTCGTCAATACCTACGGAGCGCGTCTGTTATCAAAAACATACGGCGTGTTAAGTACAATAAGTACATGCTCTGAATAAGGGCGCGGCGGGGCGCAGAGTGAAGAGGGGACGGTTTCTAAATATTGAAACCTATGTTACAAAACAACGAATAATCCAGTAACCTTGTCACCTGAAAGGCGTCCGTCAAGATAGCGTACACCGTAAAGATATTCAGAATCTGATGCAGCCAATAAATAGTACCCAAATAGTACCGACGAAATATCTAGGTGAAAAAAATAGTACCCTTAAACTTTCTGAAATATAAGGCCTGTTCACGGTGTACGCTACAGGGCGTCAAGCTGGCGTACATCGTTTTGTATCTCTGGAACGGCTTTGTTTTTGGAAACGCTTTATATCTCAAAAAATAGTACCCTAGGGCCCTACAATTTCATTTTTCTAGCTATCGTAGAAGCCGAGATATAGTGAGCTCTTTCTATAAGAAATTCCCGGGTACGCCAGCTTGACGGTGTGAAATTTTTGTACACCGTTAAGTTATGGAATATCTCGGCTTCGAAGATAGCTAGAGTAATGAAATTTTAGGGCCCTGGGGTGTCCCAAGCTCTGATGTATAAAGTTACTGGATTATAAGTTATGAAATCATTATTAATGACTTTGTAAATAAATTATTACACCGCAAAAAAAATCAAGTAGAAGTTATTAAAAATTTTGTATTTTTTATTTCAATATTTTTTTCCTTGACTCTTGGGGCGGCGAAATATTATTGGCCCGGGGCGCCAAATTTCAAAATACGCCCCTGCTCATAGGCATATTCATATAGATTTGACATGATTGTTATGTTATGTACTTTGCTGCAGTTTGTCAATTGACATCTGTTATTGATAGTTTTGGAAATGAAAGTGACAGCTTTTACATTGCAATACAAAGACGAATCATCTAAATATTTTTTTATTTCCTAAATAGTAACAAGTGACATTCCTTTCCATTTTAAAAAGTACGTGGTTACGGCTTTGTTGTTTTCTTTGCTCAATAGTTGGTAAGAAGAGAATTCTCACTGGCATAACGTGCGCCTTTTGCACAATAAGAGTTTTTTAAGAAATAAAAATTAAAACTAAATTAATACCTGAACCATCTCGAGATGAGCCTGTTCTTGACGTCTATGGTGCCTTTCCGCTCTAGTTCGGAGAGTAGGTTGTTGGCGTTCAGAAAGCCGCTGATGTAGAGGAAGCTATCGGTGTAGACAATCGCAGAACGGCCTATCACAGCCCAAGGCATGCCGAATACCTGGAAAAATACTTTGTGTTTAACACCGGCAAAGTACAAAGAGAGACAAGCAGTTTCTCTTCAGATGTTTAGGAGCGCGCGTTACCTATTCAAGGCTGAGGCGCATACGGTGCGATCCGTACTGCAGCATACTTTTTTTTTATAAAACTAGGATGGCAAACAATCGTACGGCCTGCCTGATGGTAAGCAGTCACCGCAGCCTATGGACGCTTGCAACACCAGGGGCATTACGTGCGCGTTGCCGACCCTTGAAGAACCTATTCACTCCCCTCTTGAAGAACTCCATACTGTAGCCTTCCGGGAAAACCGCGGCATTCCACATTCGGACATACTTACGCATTCTTAAAACTTTGCTAGTAGTGCGTTCGTTTACGGCTCGCATATATACAAACTGCGCGATGTACCTTTTGTAGTTAGCAAGAAAAATTACTGCTTTTATACAGTGACACCGGGAACCCGCCCCGCGGGCGCTAGGCGCGTAGCGCTACGTAGTTGCGAAAGTGTTAATCAATCATCATCATTAGCCGAAAGATCGCCATTGCTGGATATAGGCATCCAAAATGACCGCCAGACTCCAGCAAACTTCATCAGGTCATTAGTCCACCTTGTGGGAGGCCTATCCAAGTATCCACGCTGCGTTTTTAGGTTCGTGGTCACCACTCAAGAACTCGTCGGCCCAGCATCTATCATTTCAAGCTACCTTATGGTGCATTCTAAAATTTGAACGTTGCACTTGCGGGCACTGGAGGCGGTAACAGAAAGTAAGGTTGTTTTTTTTAATGTTATATGTTATACGTGCAGTGCTGAGGAGTTGCCAATATGTTTTTAACGTTTGAAAGTCCTATTTATTCACTTTTTGAAGAATCCCATAGCTCCCTCCCGAGGTACGCTACGCTAGGACATAGAGGTTCTTCAAAAAGCGAGTATACAAGCCAGTGACCTATAAAGGGAAATATCACCAACCTATAGGTAGCACCTCCGGTGTTGCATATAATTACCCATGGGTTTTGACCACTTTCCATCAGGTGGGTTTCCTCTCGTTTACCACTTATAACATAAACCTAATGTAGGCACTTAAATGTGCGAAAACTTCGCTAACCAAAAAGATATTCTTAGATCTCTTTGATCAGTAAACATGTCATTTACCACATTCATCAGTCGATAGTGATTATACGATCGTAAGTTAATGAACCAGTAGCCAAGGTCTTTCTGCCCTAGATAGTAGAGTAACCAAGGAAAAGTAATAAAATTCATGAATCCATTGTTAACTGATCTGCTTCTACGAATGATGACTACAATTTTAATATAGTATTTCTATAACAGATATATACCTACATAGATTTCTATCTTAATTGCTATGTGCGTTACAAAACTGTTATAAAACAAAATTGCCTTTTCAATTTATATTTATAAAACGATATTGAATATTGGATATACAAGTCAATTTAGGCTATATTACAAAACTGCGTAGCAGAACTTCAATTACTTATAAAGTCAATGTCCTTTAAAAAACTGCAGCTATTGAAATATTGAAACAAGCTATATATCCGTTTTTCACTAACAATTTATTCTGTTACTTTTTGCGTAGCAAACTAAAGCTTTACTAGAAAAAAGACGATTTGATGAAGCATTCACAGTCTATTACGATGTTTTTGAATTGAGTAAGCACTTCGGGTAGTGCGCTCGAGCGTATATCACGCAAAATACGATATAACTCACCGCAGAGAAATGCGTCTTGTTGACGTAGGGGTTGTGAGCCATGGCCATGGATTTATGGGCTATAAGCAACGCTAACGCATTGACGCCTCTGAACGCGTCGACGCCTTTCACACGCGTCTCATCCGACACTTCGAACAGCTTCCTCAGGTTGCGACTCAGTGAAAACGCGTTGAGAAGTTTCTCGAAGTTCGTGGCTCCCTCGGTGGCGTCGTCGAGGATCGTACCAAGGCTGAGCAGAAGCAAAATCGCCAGGAAGAACGTGCTGCAACAATAAAGTTGGCTTACATATTGCTCCTATCGAAATATAAAAAAATATCTTTAAAATGTATGTTAATGAGTAATTTCGACGACGCGTTTAGCCTAGTGGGAGTGACACCCCTACGAAGCTACAGGTCCAGGGTTCAAATCCTGGTAAGGGCAAATATTTGTGTGATGAGCACGAGTATTTGTTCCTGAGTCTTGGATATTTTCTATCTATTTAAGTATATATTTATCTATATGCCGTATCGTAATAAAATAATAACGTTACATTAGCCAAAATTATCTGATTATTGGCTTGGATAAAGTCGCAGAGAGGTTAGTTAGTTAGTCGCAGTCATTACTAAACGTGTATATATCCTTTTTGGGTAATGCAGGCAGTTTTAGATTAAAAAGATGAAATATGACGTTGACGGATGAATTTTTATGAAGTCAGTCTTCTTTGGAAAATGTAAGCAATTGTGCCGGTCCCTGTGAATTTATCGTGATTCGTGTAACTCTTAGTTTATTATCACCGCGACATTTAGATTGTGTACAGAAAGACATGAAGAGCAATACACCAGCACTCAAACTGGTGCGGATACTGGATTATACTATAACACTAAGGTGACCAAAGGTGATCCGGAACTCAAAGGTAATGGTTGTAGGCCTTCCTCGTCATATATAAGTATCTATATCGTCGTCTAGTACTCATAATACAAGCACTGCTTAGTTTGGGACTAGGTCGATTTGTGTAAGATTGTCCCCACAATATTTATATAGGTATTTAATTAGTAAAAATTAACCACATGAGTACGAAGTCCAGTTTTTTTTGGATATTTCTTAACAATGCTATTGTCTTAGATTCAGTATATTTGAAAAGATGGGCCCAGGATGTTTCCTTGGTCGCGGATATTTTTGCACGTACACTTACGTAATGCTCCAAATGTCCCGGACGCATTGTTTATGCGCATGTTTTAGCAGTTCTTTTTAAGGGAACCGTAATGTTTTTTATGGAGGTCCTATTGTTTTCCAGCAACAAAATACTTTGACGAGACTGATAGTCGCTCTAAATTAGTTAGACAATAGGTTCAGAAAATACCAGACTGTATTTCTACTTGGCAAGCTTCAGGAGCGGACTTAAATTTCAATTATAGTTTAGAATTTTGATTAAATTGTTACATTACTGCTATAGAATTCTATGAATGGAGATAACTCAATTATTTTAAAACGCTGAATGGATATTCTGCGTAAAGGCGGTATCCCAGATAAATTCGTATTTCCACAAAATTCCAGATATTATATTACAGTAACGCGAGCTATTTACCTACCTGAATACAGTTTTTCTCTTTTATGTACGTAGTAAGATTCAGTACGATGATGATAAATACAGCTGGCGTGCTGGGGCGTTTTTAAGGTAACCCAAATAAATAGACGGATTACGGCCAACGCTTTTGATTGTTAAATTTTCAAAATATGTTGATTTTTGAATGAGACAGAGCACAATAATCGGTAAAATATACGTACCACAGATAATCAATAGATTACATCCATGAACAACGCAATTACACTCAACAACTCAGGACATTACATCGTATTGCGCGTAGCACAGGGCGCCCTTAGACATTGCGAGGCTCCGGGGGTTAGCTCTTTGCAAGGCCTGTTTGTACCTAATGTTTTTCTACTCAGGTTGTAGCAAAAGTGCGCCAGGCCCAACGCAAAAGCGAAGACCCGTGCGATCGCCTCATTTGCCATTGGCAAAACCGCCACTGCTCTTCGGGGATTGCTATTCTACTTTTTTAGACACAGGTAAAATAAACAGTCTAGTTTTTATTCAAATTAACTGCATTATGTCAATTTGCACAGAACTTGATTTTTTGTATAAGTAGAATATTCACAGCCCTGTAGATTAAGTGTCAATGTCTATGTGTCTCAATTAGGGTTTCCCAAATTCCTCCAGTTCACGGTGTTTAACTACTTCCAGTTTTTGTCGCGCACATGATCAGATTTCAAAGTTTGTTTCAAACATGCCACCTTATCGCATACTTTGTAAGGCTCTGATCTACTAAATGTATCATGTACTTACATTGAGAGTGTCTTCGCAAACGAGTAGGGCCGCTTGAAGTCCTTAACGGTACACATAGTGTTCTGTACTCTGACGGAGATGCCGAGTCCCGAGAGCCGGTGGGACAGCTCCTCTTCAAGGTCGAAGCTGCTGCAGGAACTGGGCATGCAGACGCCCCAGAGAATGCTGGAGTAGCGAGGCACACGGTGACCCATCTGGAATAGAAGTTCTATTAGATATAGTGACAGAATGGATATATTGTTTAAAAAGCTAAGAATACTCCCACTACCGACAATCTATATATTTGAACTGTGCATTTTTGTAAAAACTAATTTAAATAAGTTTAAATTCATGACATCCAACCCAAGGTCAACATCGAGGCTTCATGGACTTAACCTCTGCTCACTTCAAGAAAAGCATATTGTACATGTCAGTTAAAGTTTTAAATCATTTACCGACAGACTTAAAGTCTCTTGACTTCCCAGAATTTAAAAATAAATTATTCAATTGGTGCTTGAATAAATTGTACTACAATATTAATGAACATTTTGCGAATAACAATGACCTGTGATAAATAATTTAGCCTAATTTTTGAATAATCTTTTATTTTTTATTTTGTAATATTGTACATTGACATCTTCTCACTATTTTCCCTGCATGACATTGATAATTATTTACTTTTCACTTTTTCATTACTTATTATATTTTTCTATCATTTTACTTTAATTAGTTCCAATATAACAATACTTTCTTCAATGACATGCAATTAAAATAGGAAATATTGTACGCCATATTCTGGCTGATAGTGACGAACTAAAATACTATTGTTAACATCTATTTATAACTCACTTTCTTATAATAAATGATTCTATTCTATTCTATATATATTGCATGGAGTATAAGAATTGAAATTGCAATATCTTTAGATTTTGTATGACTTGATAGGCTAAAAACTAATTATGTTCATAATTTGGAGCTTGTGGATCTGCTAGTACCTAATAATTATTATGATGATAACCAGCCAGTGAGTCAGTGAAAAAACTAAGGAACTTTGACGTGCAATAGTTCTTAAACTACAAGTTCAAATTGAATGTTATTGAGAATATATCTAAATCATATTATGCCCTAAATATCCCTGAAACTTCAGGGTTCTAGCTTTTCCCAGCACAAAATTACAGGAGGTTGAAATGGCCTGAATGGCTTCGTGAAAAGGATGGTACGGCTGTGCCTTTGTTTTGCTACTCTTGGCGGGGGCACTGCCTTGTACCCAGATTCTTTTTATACTTTGTTTATTTGTTTATTCAAGTACTACCACATCGTACTATATATTACATCTTTGAATTAGAATTACATGCTACGGTATTGACGTCTGGTACACACGACAATTACGGTGTACATAACATTTACAATCTTAATTTAATGCAGTGAGATCAAAAAGAATAAGATAAAAAATAAATAATAATAACAAAAATAATAACTTAGATACATACAGTCCATAATTCCACCACCATAACCCAGTAAATTTAGATTCCATCAATCAACAATAGTCTTTGCATCTGGCGGGGGCTGTCTCTGCGTGCGTCCTGTGACACGGGCAGGGACAGCATCCGCTGGGTGTACACGTTGCCTTTCATTAAATTGTCGAAAGGGCCTCTACGTGTTGGCTTCGGCTCCGCGCACGCCTCTCAAAGGGCCGGGACACTATTGTCTCGTCTACGGGAAAGACTTAGATACAAATTAACTAAAAAGGAACTATGACGACAGTAACAAGTAATGATAATTAAGGGCTCAAATAACAGACATAACAAATTATTTTAGGCTTGGCAACACCTTGGTCAGCCGGTCTTGAAAAATGTCGGGGCAGTTATTTTTTTGGAGAAAGCTATTATACCTGCCACAAATTCGTACCAAAGGAGACTGCAATCCAAGATTTGTTCGGGATATGGGCGTGGAGAAGATCTTCGTTATAGGTTGCCTGGGATAATTATGGGGTGTAGATAACGAAATTCGCTGAAGCAGATCGTTACACTTAGTTTGGCCGTTGACTAACTTGTGTAGGAAACAGAAGTCTAACATTTGTCGCCGATCCCGCAAGCTATCCATATTAAATTTCAAGAGGCGGCAGTCGTAAGTGTTTCTGTGTGAGAATCCAGGGGTACTAAATGCTAGATATCTTGTGAAAGCTCTCTGTATACTCTCAACGCGCTGCGAGTGAATATTGTAAAAAGGGCTCCAAATTATTGAGGCAGATTCAAGGTGGCTGGCTGGTATACTTAAATAAGTTAGAGCCGTTTGATCAGTACTGCGCTTGCCTCTATAGAACAATACCAGCAACCTGTAAACCTGTCGCTGGAAAGTTTAATAAAGGTTTTTCAGTCCACCGACTTGACATGCATGAGAGGCATGACAGTAACTGACTTTCCTTTCTACACACAAGAATATTATCATTTAACTAGCCCATGTCCAAAAGGCGATCAGAACTTTTCTGGTCTACAATACTAGCCTTTGGGCAATAGGGTACTTTGCTGTCAGATCAAATCAGTAACTTCTTATGAAGTGTCACAACGCTCAAATAGTGTGAAGTTTCTATAAATCCAAAACAAGTAAAATCACGTCATTTTTCTCAAACATCAAGTCATTTCCTAATTTATAGTATTTGATCTTTTAAAAGTCGATGAAAACACTGTTAATCTTTGCAAATTTTCGTAAGCAGTTTTAAAGTCTAGCGTGATGTAATTTGTGTTATATTTTATTTATTATTTATTAGTATATAACTTCGTTGTCTGGTGTCCCAAGGAATTCGTTTAAATATATCAGTTATCTGAAAAAGAGACCAAAGAATCGTTGGATTCTCTTAACGAATATTTCAATTTATTTGGTCACGGAGAACCAACAGCCTTAAAAACGAAATAACGCACTTAAAACAGACGTCAGTGTTTTTGTAAATTCTAAGCACGTAAATTGCAGAGCCATCTGCAGCTGCATTGGTATTTGCCTGCATGCGGTCAAGGGACACTGTTGCACAAGACAATTGTGATTCAAGATCCGATCGGAGACCAAATCAGTTCACAAAGTCGCTATGGTCGCTGCTCGAATATTAAATTTAGCCTTGGCTTTTCGCGTGTACGTACGTTGTTTGTATTATTGTTTGTTTGATTAAATTCAGTAAGCGTAGACATGACGAAGATAATGATGAACGCAGAAAATAATGTACCGAGCTAATATATTTTTTGTAAATTACTATAGTGAGATTTTCTTTGTCATCCTCTATATTTCTGGAATGCTTCACCGTACATGATAAGAAATGATCAGGCGTGGAAATAGAAGACGGTGAATGTCCGAAGGTGAAGGGCTGATATCTTAAAGATTAAAATGCGGGATAAACGTTTTGATGAAAAAGTTGGATAATTACGCTATAAGTTAATTTCATAAGTAGATCCTTGAAAAAATGTATAAAGAGAAGTTTTCTGTCGTCTAAATAACATTTAACATTAATAATTTCGGTTGCCAAAATATCCCAAAAAGATAACCTCCATCTTCGTACCAATAACGATTTTAAAATGACAAAACTAAAAATAAGGAGGCAGTATGCATTAAGTAATGACATCATTACTCTTTTTTCTTGGTTAAGGATCTGAGCGTTTTGATATTTTATAAAATAATGATGTCTGGAAACTAGCTTTTGTCTTGGAACTGTGGTACTATTATAATTCTTAAAGAGTATCGTCATGCAAATTTGGGGACATCCCAATTAGTTTAATATTATAATGAGTAGAGACCGGATTTCAAGTAGCGATCTCAATATTAATATGGATAGGACTAGTGCAATTTGTTAAATACATGTCATGTTGGTTATATAAGGTCTTAATTTTTAATGTGCATTTTGCAGAAGAAATATTACAGAAGAAGAACTTAAAAAAATAAACATTTCAAAAATTAACAAACAATGTTTTTATTTATTATCACCATAATTTTTGCCCAATATTTACAAAAGCTTCCAAAAAGGTTTTTACTTTTTTGTTCCGATAAGTTACATTATTTTTGTGTGTAGAATAAATAATAAGTTATACTAGTCATATCCATATTAATATTGAGATCGCTACTTCAAATCCGGTCTCTAATAATGAGTAATTCCGTATTTCGAACTCGTATAATACGGTGTTTCTGGTTTCAAAGAATATGCATCGTTATAAAGATATTAATTATATACTTCCGTGGCATAAATATTTTGATATCGGTGTCGTTATTACGCAAATTTAATTGTAAGTTAATTTTCTGATCCAGTTCTTTAACAATATGACTCTAGCAGTTTGTCGGAAGTACGAACTTATATTGCGACAATGTTACACCAATCAACTCCCAATCTAAGTAATGCTTGTACAATGGTACTTATAATAATAATAAATAATAATAATAAATATTAGGGGACAATCTTACACAAATCGAACTAGCCCCATAGTAAGCTCAATAAGGCTTGTGTTATGGATACTAGACGACGATATATTTAATAGATACATACATACAAATACTTATGTACATAGAAAACATCCATGACTCAGGAACAAATATTCGTGCTCATCACACAAATAAATGCCCTTACCGGGATTCGAACCCAGAACCTCTTGCTTCATAGGCAGGGTCACTACCAACTAAGCTAAAGCGGTCGTCAAACTTATGACGATATAATCATATACCTACTATAAATTAGTTCAAACGCGGCGGGTTTATGTTATGGAATTAACACGTTCACCGGCGGTAACGGGTATCACCGTAAAGTGTGAACCACGCTACATGACGGTGCGGCTAACGCAGTATTTATTCGCAATTGCCTGTAAATCAGTACGGTGCTTGCCGATCAAAACCCATTACCATTATTACGGAGCAAATTTTTACTGTCATGTGGGGCACAACAACGATGACACTACCGTCGAAACCGAGTAAGTACCCTGGTCCGATGGAGATCATCTCGCCGGCTCAGGTTCACCACACGCCTACGTTGGCGCCGCCGCCACCGCCGCTGCCACCCCCGCCGCCGCCGCTGCCACCACCGCCGCCGGGCGCCTGGCGCGCCGCGGACGCGCAATCACCAGAGACTCCAGCCGCTGCTCCAGTAGTGAGCGAGGGCTCTCGGCCCGCACGATTGAGGGATTTACCCCGAGTTCATTATAAGTCGTAGTTAAGTAGGATTAAGGATTTATGGTGGAGGGATGTTAGGAGCTAATGTCATAAATACGCATCTGTAAGGGTAGGCGAGTCAGTGCATTACATGAGTACAACGCAAGCGCACGTCTTTCATTTATAACAAATCTCAAACTCGAGTTTGACGCTGACTCACACATCTGTGTAAGTTAACTCAACACACACAAGCAGTGCGGCGCTTGCCGCTGTCGTTCTACGTTGTTAAACGAAAGTTTTATTGTTTGATGCGTAGAATCTACGTTTGAAATATTTGCTCCTGTTACAGGCAACACCCGGTATAAGAAGAGGCGAAATTTCACTGTCATTCTCCCGCTCAAAAAAAAAACGGTATAAAGTCTGTACCTATTGTAATGATACTTACTATATGTAAACACGGCGAGCCTTAAAATTAACTGTAGTTCCGTCTGCAGGTATTTGACAACAATCAAAATAAATAAATTAATTCTAACCGTCAAATTACGTTACCGAAATTGCCTGGATAAAATCATTTGAACTCATTTTCGTGCCACTAAAGATTTTAAAATGATAATAACTAAAAATAAGGATAAGGGATAAGTTCGCCTTTGTACATATACCTTAATTTTGTAACCCTGTACTTTGTCTTATTTTGTGCAATAAAGTGTTTACATACATAAATAAGATACTATGACGTCACAAGTAAGTAATTCATACTAAACTGCATTTCTGAGCGATTTGACATTTCATAAAAAGAACCTGATTTGAAATATCATCAAGTAGCCTATTATGTCTAGAAATAAACGAAATATATGTATGGCCTTGTGATGTCATCGAAGGCTAACTAGTGTTGCATATCAATGACTATCAGTGTCTATAGATATCTAACGTAGTCTTTGGGGAATCCAGACAAGGATAAGCTTAATAATTTCCTGTAGGCTTATGATGTTAAGCATTGTCACGCCATAAATAAATGATAAAGCATCCGTCACGTTCTGACAAATAGTGTGTAAGAGTGACGGATGTTTTATTTTTATCATTTATTTATCGCGCGACAAAGCGTAGCATCATAACCCTACTTGATACATTAAATCATGATCATATTACAGGCAAGGTCGATTTTTTTGTTAACTATCTGGTAGCCTTTTTTACAGTTACCGACAAATAGCCGTCAGTACTTAAAAGCTAAAAATATTAATTACGAAAACGTTCAAAAAGGTGTCAAAATACTGTAGTAAATTAGATGGCGGGGGCACTTCCGTGCCCCCAGATCCTCATATATGAGCATCGCGATTCTGTTTCTCAGTTTCTGTTTTACTCTTATTTGTCATGTTCAACTGCCAACTTACTTTTTTGACTTTTATCACTGAAATATTTATTTAAAGAGAACTGTTATTGCAATTACAAGTAGGTAAGGTACACACATTTTTCGGTAACATTAATTAAATGTTTAAATGGCGTATTTCAGTATTTCGCAAATATAAAATCAACTAAATTGGCCGTTTTAGGTCTTTACCTACCGCTATGGTTTCCGAACGTGACTTGACATTTGCATTGTCTATGGACATATGTCACTAATGTCACTTTCTGTTTTAATATTTTCTTGTCATACTGGGTCGATTAGTAAGGCTATTTTATTTAGATTTCCTCACAAGTGTGATGAAAAACATTATGTGTGCCACGGGCGGGAAAGGAATTACAAACTCGTGTTATTAAGAGGAAACAGGAGGGCAGTTTTTCCATACAAACGTAGTCCCCTGTTTCCTCCCTGGATAATGCCAGTAAAGCAATAATTTTTTGTCCAAAAATCTATGGCTACTATTGATATGTTCCTATGTTTTCCTTTTTACGATAAATTGATTCTCAAAAGAGATATTAACCTTCAAAAACCTAAAAAAATGCCAGATTTTCCGCTGTGTTCACACATCCAGATAACAAATTATACTAGATTATTAAAAAAAAGAGAACATAGGAACACGGCCAAAGTCTTTCTTTAATGTTTAATGAAAAAATTAGTTAAATAGGTTAAGTTTTGGGGAAGAAATCAGGGGACTACGAAACGTTGTTTTCATGAAATTTTAAAAGGTATTTTCGGTCCAATCTGCAGTTGTCTCTATCGCGCTCTGCGGGGGAGAGGCGAGCAGTGCGGGACAGCGACACATTTTACAAATACCTAATTTTCAAATCTCTCGGCCTTACTGTTTCCTCTTAAAGCCCTCGGCTTCATCTCGGGCTTATAACAAACACTCGTTTGTAATTCCTTTCTTACCGCCCTAGATACACAATGTACTATTTCCATTAAATCCTGCCCGAGGCGTATAATTTTCGCTTTCAATAAAACAATTAGTAACATTGCTTCTAAAATGCCTGTGTACCATGTAGTATTGCGTGTACCCTGGCCATACTAGGCTGCCTTGCAGCAAGCCAAGGAAGTATTTGCCTCGATCTACTTCTATTAAAGCCACCGAAATCACCATTATAATTAGTATATTAGGTACTCACATCAGATATGTTGCTCCTAAGATAATGCCCGCTGTGTATCATGTAGTCTAGGTGCGTGTACCCTGGCCGTGCCAGACTGACTTCCAGCGAAGCGAGGCAGTACTTGCCACGCACCGCTCCATCAATAGCCAGGCACTCGTCGAAATCGCCATATTGGTTTGCATTGCCGCTCAGAATGCCAGAGGGCGGCTTGGCAGTTGCGTCGAACACTGAAACAAACCACCTTTTTAAGAAATTAGTACTTATGTAACTAATGCATGAGAATGCCTTAATCGAGAGAGATTTTTTAATTCAACTTTATCTAATTTTACCTTAAAATAATATATTTTCATTAATAATATTAGCTACAATAGGTATATATTAATAATAATTTAATTATTGATACAAAAAGGTTGGCTACATCTGAAATGTTTACTTGACAATAACATAAGTAAGTAATACTGACACATTTGACAGTGACAGATATGTCGTAGGTTTTTTGGTCTTGAATTAGAATTCGGAGTTTATACCAAACCTGTATTATTAAAGGGAACAGACTATATTACAAATAACTGTAAAGTTTGTCACCAAACTCAGTATAGGGGGAATTCCTTAGAATTAGAGGTAATTGGTTATCCATTAACAAAAATTGATTATGTCATTTATGATTCTTATTCATAAGTTAAATCACACGAGTCTTCGTTGTGAAATAATTTAAAAAGATATAAATAAATAAAATGCGGTTTTGTCTGTTTAATTGTCAGTAAATAGTTTCTAATGTTAATTACTTGATTTAAATTCGATTTTGTCACCGCCGACCTCATCCCTCAATTAACTAAAATTGCACATCAAGAGATATTTCATCTCCACATGCATGTTAGGGTTAAAGTTAAAACAAAAGAGTTAGCTTTTACCCACTTGTCGTCATTTACTTGGTTGGTAGAGATTTGAAATGTCTGACTAGAATGTATCTGATTAGAAGGTAGCCAACATCGACCGCGTATTGTCCGTCGATAAATAATGTTCATCGTATTTCGCGCTGTTAAGATTTTTCTGAGAAACATGACCCTGATTTATAGAAAGATGAATTGCTATTGTAGTATACTAAAGATGAATATGGAGTTTTCGACGTACGCGTCGAACACTCCGTTGTCCATTGGGCTTGTAATTAAGGCGAGGTAAGACGAGAATCGGGCGCGGAAGCCTAGTTTCCAAATCATTTTTGGAGCACTTATTTGACTCGTAGGTCACTGTAAAACATATATAATAATATTCAGAACTGTATCTAGGGCTTCCTCTCACTTAGAACACGATAGCGAACACTTCGCTCGATAGAAAAGTAGCGCGAAAACACTATAAAATAAAGTATTTTTTTCATTTTGTTCATTACCAGTTACCTTTTCTGACAAAATTAATACCTGACAATCATGATTTCACAGTCATGCAGGGCATCCTCTCATGTTTGGGTTGATAACGTATACTTTTATGTTAGAAATCGAAGATAATCTGCAATAATCTGCATTCCGCCCGACCCTAGTTGTATGTGAAATGCGAGCCAGGTCCTACCGGGCCTTAAGTATACCTCATCTTGCCGTCAGCATACTAAGCGATATACCGGAGGTCCAGTAGCAGCTGCCATGTACCAAAGTATAAAGACAGACAACACCCGTTACATGTAGTAGTGTACTGAGTTTATATGGAACTTATGTCCTTTTTCTAAAATGGAACGTCAAACTGTCTATACAGACAGGTTACTACTACATTCAACAGGTGCTTCAGTTAAATTTTTAGCAACATGTTATGCACAATGTACTGTTTTATAAATTACCTAAACATTATATCCAAAGTACTCCCAACAAAACTCGGGATAGGATTTTAATTGTTACAATATCCACATTCCAGTCCTGTTATCATCCTTATTAGGGCTCGAGTTTTATCCAAAAAGCTGTGTAATTTGCGAAAAGCCTGGCTTCATTTGATTAAACATTTGCCCCCACGTCAGATTTCACCGAGCAATATATCTTATTAAAGTAGACAAACACAGCCTTTCTCTCGGAGATAATGTGTTTGACCTATTTAACGGTATTCCTCTTTGTTATTCATAATTGACAGGCGCCTTTTTCTGGGGGATGTAATGAAATATTCAGGAGATGAATCAGAAAGTTATGTTAACCGTTAGGTAGACTTTTTCGTATCGTGCTGATGTTTTTTAAACCACATGTCAAGCGGATTTCACTCTTATTTTATTCTTCACGTTCGGTTTTGCTTAATGCCTCTAGTCGACTCATTATTATGAGTCGACTCATGAGTGTTTGAGGGTTATTCTTCAGAAGTATGTCTGCGACTTATTCCTCTGTCTCCAGCCTAGATTCTAGGCCATAAGTGGTACTTATGACCGATTTACATCATTCTAGGCCCTAGAATGATGTAAAATTGGTTAAATATTGCGTTGGTTAAGTTATGAAGTATAATGACTTAATTACTCTGAACTGGACGCATTCTGCACTTATGGATCCGGGTTCGCATTGAAAAAAGTTATATCGATGACTGGACTGAAGAACGATTAAGGGCCTTATCACACTAGCGATTTGCCGGCGAGCCGTGAGCCAGTTTCCATACAAAACCAGTCCATTTGTATGGAAACTCGCCGGCGGTTCGCCCGTAGCTCGCTCGCAAATCGCGTATATTGTGATAAGGCTCTAACGCGTCCAGTGTGAAATGTAGGTACGTAAGTCCCAAAATCCATAGAAGTTTTCTATTCATTTACTTATTTAAAACTAGCATTTTCCCGTGGCTCCGCCCGCGTTGTTCCCGCTACTGTCCCAAGGGAACTCTTCACCGGGATAAAAAGTATCCTCTGTTTCAATCCAGGGCTTGGTCTACTTCCATGCCAAATTTCAGCTCAATCCATCCAGTCGGTACCCCGTTATTAAGTAACAAACATCCAAACATCTAAACATCCAAACATCTTCACAAACTTTCGCATTTATAATATTAGTGGAACTAGCATTTACCCGCGGCTTCGCCCGCGTTATTTCTGTTACCTAATGTCCCAAGGGAACTCTTTACCGGGGTATAATGTATACTATGCTTCAATCCAGGAACAGGTCTACTTGCATGTCAAATTTCATCTCAATCCGGCCAGTTGTTATCCTGTTATTTAGTAACAAACATCCAAACATCAAAAAATCCACACCTCTAAACATTCAAACATCTTCGATGAAACGTCATCATCTTCGTAATGGGCACTTTTGAGGCAGCTTTTTCTTTATCCTTTTTAACGTGAGCTGAAGTGACGAAGCCTATTGCGGATTTAATCTTATGTGGTGGTCTTTTATTTTTTCAATTTACTATGACATGTGTTGAATAAATTAATATCTCCGTATTATTACTTACTTAGGTATTCTCTTTTGTATACATTAAAGTTGAGGAATGCCCTATGGCATTAAGTTCGCCTTTTGTATGACAAGTTTACTTTTGAGTAATGAATCCTTCCAACATTCTATCCTACTAATATTTTAAACTAGCATTTTCCCGCGGCTTCGCCCGCGTTGTTCCCGCTACTGTCCCAAGAGAACTCTTCACCGGGATAAAAAGTATCCTATGTTTCAATCCAGGGCTTGGTCTACTTCCATGCCAAATTTCAGCTCAATCCATCCAGTCGGTACCCCGTTATTAAGTAACAAGCATCCAAACATCTAAACATCCAAACATCTAAACATCCAAACATCTTCACAAACTTTCGCATTTATAATATTAGTGGGATTCGATTGAAAACGTGTGTAAAACCGATTAGTTTTATTGTTTACGAAATCGAAAAATGTGCAGTTGCTGGCAGCACGAGCGGTAATGGCATTAATTACACATAATGGCAATAATTAGCAGACAAGCAGTCTGATTGCTTATTTGCACTAAGCACTTATGAGTGTGACCGCAAATATTAATCGGCAAATACAGCAAATAATGAGAGTTATTTGGTGTTTGTATGCATGTAAACAGTTTATTGTACACCATTATGTACAAAGGCGAACTTGCACCTACCCACTAACACCAGGGCTCATGAAAAATCTCCCGTGGTACTACTAGACAGGGTAGTAGTACTACCAGTGGTACTACTAGTAGTACCACTGGTAAGTAGGTTATGTGTTATGTGTTAAGTGGGTAGTATGGTTTTTTGCTACAATTATATATATTTTTGCCTTTTTGAAAGTTCTTATGTCATTTTGACGCAAATAAAATGTATCAAGTCCGCCAATTGTTCCTTTAATTATTACGTCTACAATAAGTCGGCCTGGATGAGGCATTACGAAATAAATTTCATGATTATACTCAAATATTAGTTTGTAATTACACGTGCCTCTAAGCAGAAACTTGATACTTCCATTGTATGAAATTGTAATTTAAACTTGTCAATAAACATATTACGCGAAATTTAAAAGTTGTGATCGTAGCTTAAATCGACATACCGCAAAATTTGCAAGAATGATTTACTGAGATAACTAAATTACGTACTATCAAGAAATAACTTATGCAACAACAATACCATCTTAGGCAACTTTGCCAGAGTCTCGAGATCACGGGAACAGCTGTACTGATTTCCACACCCACAGAATAAGAATTAGTACCTACTATGTACAGAAGCCTCTCTCCCTGCTGCCGTTTGCGTCGGACGCCCAGATGGAGCTAACCCGCATTCGACCGTCCCTCTCTAACGCATAACGTGCGCTCTTTATTTCCATCCTAAAAACAATATGGGATTTATGCTATTAACGCAGTCGAAATTTTTTACATAAAAATTTGGTTATTTAACCAAGTAATCTTTAGCAAGTTTTTTGAATTTACAGATATCACTGGTTTACTACCCCAACATCGGCAACTGTCAAAATGTCTCAAGGCCCGCGTCACCAACCTCTGAGTCAAGTCAAATGTCAGTCATAAAGTGATAAGGTATAGAATGCCTGCCGCGTGCACACCGTGCTCGGCATAATGACAATGTCTTACGTATACATACAGAAGGGCACGTTTCACTGGAAAAATGTTGGTAGTACGTCCTTTTGTGACTAAAGCTTGGTATCGACCTAATCCTATGGACATATTGTGAATAACAAACTGAAAGGGTTGCAAGTTTCCTAGTAGTGCGACTAGTTGAATTGTTATACTATTTGGTAGAATGAAAGAACAAAAATAGGCCAATTGTGAGTCAAACTCGCACACGAATGGGGTGTCCGTCAAGATAGCGTACACCGTAAAGATATTCAGAATCTGATGCAGCCAATAAATAGTACCCAAATAGTACCGACGAAATATCTAGGTGAAAAAAATAGTACCCTTAAACTTTTCGAAATATAAGGCCTGTTCACGGTGTACACCGCTTGTATCTCGGGAACGGCTTTGGTCTTGGTCTTGGTCTTATTCATTGCTTTATTTTTGGGCTCTAGTTTTTTGAGCCCTTCAAAATAACCTTTGGCCGCGTGGGAGGCCCGAAGGGCCTCCCACGGGTAACTGGAACGGCTTTGTTTTTGGAAACGCTTTATATCTCAAAATATAGTACCCAAATAGTACCCTAGGGACCTAAAATTTCATTTCTCTAGCTATCGTAGAAGCCAGGGTCTGTTACTTTTAATTTTATTTTGTTTTTATTATTTGTTGTTATAGCGGCAATGTACCTGTGTGAAAATTTCAAGTTTCTACATATTACGGTGCAAACGGTAGAGAATTTATTTGCTTGGTACGTGTGATCAAGACATTAGGCGGGTAAAAACTATTCTATTTGTTAACCGGGGCCCTAATCTACATGTAAACCTACCAAATTTTATGGAAATCGGTTCGGTAGTTTTTACATGATGACACACAAACTGGTAAACAGACAAAAATTTCGTAACCTATTTATTTTTACGTCACACCTGGCCATAAAGTGGTTATTATATCCATATACAATGCAAAAGCTGTTTCAGTTCACATTTTTACCGCGAATATTTAGATGAAATATTTTAAATGTGTATTCGTGTAGTTAAAATTGCAATTTAAAATTGTTTATAATGTGTTATTTGTTATGTTCATGTCAATCTGAAATAAATAAAACTGCAAAATATAGCAAACATCGTTTTTTGTTTTTTTAATGGCTGAATGCCGTGATGCTGTGGCCCAAATAAATGTGGAATGGAAATTAAAAAAAAATACATAGGCCGGCAATGTAAGTGTGAAATTCCATTACGTGCCAAGTGTCAAGCCGCACCGGAAACGAGGTACTTTGCGGCCTATTTTTCGGCACGTAATGTCAACATTTCATGCCATGTTTGAGAAACCGTACATTTCGACGCTTTCAAGGAAACCAAAATTTATAGGGTACCTACTTTCCGTTGACCTAGAACTATGAAATTTTTCAAGTAATACCGTCTTATATTACAAGTATAGAAAAAAATACTTTAATAGTTTATATTAGACTATAATATATTAGACTATACTAATGGAATCAAAATTTATAGGGTACTTTAATATATGTACGTACAAATTTGAAGGGAACCCTCGGTGGCCGAGCCCGATTCTTGCTTGGTTTTGTTTTATTTTTAAGAAAAGTCATGTCTTAAAGTAAACGCCATAATTAGGCGAACTAGTTTGACAGTACCACAAGCACAAATGTTGCCAGAGTTAGGGCCGATACAGACGGACTGCAACCCAACTGCAACTCCCTACGATTTGTATGGTAACTGCATCACAACTGCACGTCGACGCGCCGTCGTGGGTTGCAGTACTTGCAGTCCGTCTGTATCGGCCCTTAGACCAGAGATGTTTTGTCGATATAATAAAAATAAAGATTATGACTGTGACTTAATTTATAACCTAATAAATAAAGTAAGGTGACTCATTAAATTCTTGAAAAGATTTAAGGATTACACGTGTCATGAATTTATTTAGTTTTATAAGTAACTTTGCATGCTTCTTTAAGCAAAATTTACGCACTCAAAAAACTATACCAACTGTATAAACCACTACATTTCTGCAAATAAATAATCTTTTTATCTTTTGTTTTTTAGAACTATCCATGCGTGAACTACTGTCGAGAACATTTTATCGATATTTACCTATGACTATTTAATTTTCCATGAGCCTGGCAACATTTTTATCTGTCAAACTAGTTCGCCTAATTATGGCGTTTACTTTAGTGTACCTTCGTAAATGTCCCACAACCTTGAAGTTTAGGCACCATCCGGCTGCCTTGTTGACAAACTTGCTAGTTACGTGACCGTAATGGTTGATAGCCTGTCATATTTAAAACGCATATATGTATGCACCTAGCACACCACCGAGGAACCAAATATGGTGGGATACGTTACGACCATTTGGTATAACTTTATTTATTCGAATTTTTAATTCGCGTAGTTTTTCTCACAAAATACATTTTTTTTTACGGAACTAACTAAGGGACTACTTAGAATAGGTGAATATCAACAACATCATCATGTTGATGGATTGCTCATTCCATCAACGGACGCCGGGCTGTCAACATCTCCAGCTTCTCCTGAGGATGCCTCGCACAGAGGCGAAACACGCGTCGAGTTTTCTATTTTTGGTGGTGGTTTTTTATTCTTTTGCATTATATTTATTTGCATGTTTTTAGGGTTCCGTAGCCAAAATGGTAAAAACGGAACCCTTATAGTTTCGTCATGTCCGTCCGTCTGTCTGTCTGTCTGTCCGTCTGTCACAGGCATTTTACTCAAAAACTACATGATGGATATTGATGAAATTTGGAATGTAGGTCTTTTATGAGCCGCTACTTAGTTTGGTATATAAATAATTAAAATAAATATTTTTAGGGGGGGCACTCCATACATGTTAAAGACAGTAAAAAAAATTTTTTTCAGCAACTATCAACGTGTGGTACATAGTTCGACAGCTCTTTAAAAAACACTATGAGGTTCCTAAGTAATGTTTTTGATTAAGTGAATGTATTTGGAAATAATCGCTCCGAAAGTTGTGTAAATTGTGTCCCCCCCCTCTATTTTCTAAACCGTGCGTCCGAAAAATATGAAAAAAATCACCGAGGTAACGCTTAATTAATACTTTCAACGAAAATTATTTTCAACAAGATCGGATTAACCGTTTTTGACTTATTGCCGATAAACTGCGCTTCTCAACAAAAGGACGTAATTGCTATGAAGATACGCTCTTTAGTTGTTGTACTTTTTTACATCGTATTTTTTACCTTATAGTTACGGCTATGGAACCCTACACTGAGCATGGTCCGACATGCTCTTGGCCAGTTATTTTGTTTTGCATGTGAATGCATGAAAAGATAAGCAAGTCATTATAACGGCCTAACACTTATTGACTAACATGTTATTGTATCGCGGATTAGCAAAGTATAATATTTCTGTTTTATTGAAAATGTAAAAAAAAACTGCGAATGTACCATTTTGTATACTTCAGTACATAAATATTGTCTTGAGACTATAAGCCAAACCTATCGTAATCGTAGTGTACAACATTTCATCACAAGTAATTAATAATAGATTAGCTGTTGGTCTAAAAAAACAATAACTTCTTAATAGTTGCTACCTTTATGGTACCTACTAGTTTTTACCATTATAATAGTTTTACGTTATAAAGTTTGTTTTTAGCTAATAACCTACGTTCGTACGTACGTTTTGTGATATAAAGCGCTACATGGCATCTCATTGTCATCCTGTATGCTATATCTACCGTCACAGTATAATCCAGTAGTCTAACTCCGGGCGTACAAAATGGGAGTGGCACCACGACGTAATCCTGATAATGACCCATTTATCCCCAAAAAGCTGTGCTCTTATTGGCGCGATTTATGTTGCGTGATGTACCTTAAGTAGTGGTAGTAAAGTTAAACTACTGGGCTATACTATACTATCGTGTAAGAGGTAATATAGGGGTGTTACCAAACTAATAGATCGTTTGTCGGTCGACTATTCGAAACTAATTGCTATCGATGATTTTGTATTGTTTACTGACGATCCATCGATTGGTGTGGTAACAACCAAAAAGTAGTTTTTCCGTAAATGCTTATGAGTGATTCAATGTAAAAAACTGGATGCATATTTTGATTTGAAAGGGAAAGTCATTTAGTTGTAATCTAATCTAACCAGTTTGCTAATGCTATTATTTCTACCAGCGTTACACGAGCGATAATTAATCTTAGTATCTTGCAATACTCGAAAACCGACTTTTGATACTTTGACTTTGATAGAAGGGATAGCGCATAGACTGCGCTTTATAATTGATTTAAAAAAAATAGGGGGTTTTCTATTCAGTTTTATTTTTACCCGACTGCGGCGAAGCCCAAAGGAGGATTATGTGTTCGACCTGTATGTATGTGTGTCCGTTCCTATGTCGGCTCGTAACTACTCAACGGCACAACCGATTTTGATAACTGATACCTCATTAGATTCGTCTTGATGGCGCGAGTGTCACTGAGTATGAAGTTCGTTAAAATAAACAAAATGGCGGATTTTATGCTTATATTATATGTATTTTTTAAACGTTTCCTACGCCGGAACTCTGTCATGGTAAAGAATAAGTAATAAGTAATAGTACTTCATACAGAAGTTTCTCTTTCTAACTAAACTGATGTCCGGGTTCGACCGCCGGACGGAACGGACTGGCTTCGACCGTCTCTCTCTATCGCATAAGGCTTGCTCTTTCTGGTCGCTGGGCAAGCAAGCTCGTCCGGAGATGGACTCGTACTTTTATAATATATCAAAGAAAAATGATGTTTAATATTGTCTTCGGTTTCCTAGATTATCACTCATAGTAATAAAACAACTTAAACGGATTAAATCGCGTATATTACTAGGTAGGTAGTAGTGCCCCGAGTTACGGAAAAAAAGTTCACATGCGGATACCAGCACCAAATTTTAGTATGTTGTTAGGCATGGTCTCTGGACCCCAAAACTGCCGGGAGACAGTCTCTGAAAGGTCAAGGTCACCGAATATGACGTCATTCATCTAGCCGCTCCCGCGTTCTTAAGAATGTTTAATTGTGACAAAACTACACATCTCACATCCACATAAGTGATATCAAATGAAAGGTAATTAAATATGCTATAAATAACTTTTACATTTGATTTTAATAAATGTTATACTTTAGGAATTATTCACACAATAATTTTAATATCGTAAAAAGCAATACGGAAATTCAAGTTTTACAGCAAAACTAAAAACATTTAAGTTATGCAAATGTACTACAAAAACAAAAGCAATTTATTAAGCTTCATAACCCAGTTTAAATCTTGAAAATCTGTCAATAAATATAGAAGCTATAGCTCAAAAACCTTGAGCGCGCGAAAAATCTCCCGTAGTGCGCCGAGTTATGGAAAAAAAATTACTTCCGGATACCAGCACCAAATTTTAGTATGTTATTAGGCATGGTTTCTGGACCCCAAAACTGCCGGGAGACAGTCTCTGAAAGGTCAAGGTCACCGAATATGACGTCATTCATCTAGCCGCTCCCGTGTTTAATTGTGACAAAACTACACATCTCACATTCACTTAAGAGATATCAAATGAAAGGAAATTAGATGTACTATAAATGACCTTTACACCTTTACATTTGATTTTATTAAATGTTATACTTTAGGAATTATTCGCACAATCATTTCAATGTCAAAAGAAAAATACGGAAATTCAGGTTTTACTGCAAAACTAAAAACATTAAGTTGTGCAAATGTACTACAAAAATATAAACAATTTACTAGGCTTTATAACATAGTTTAAATCTTGAAAATCTGTCAATAAATATGGAAGCTATAGCTCAAAAACCTTGAGCGCGCGAAATACTCCCGTAGTGCCCCGAGTTATGGAAAAAAAAATACTTCCGGATACCAGCACCAAATTTTAGTATGTTATTAGGCATGGTCTCTGGACCCCAAAACTGCCGGGAGACAGTCTCTGAATGGTCAAGGTCACCGAATATGAAGTCATTCATCTAGCCGCTCCCGCGTTCTTAAGAATGTTTAATTGTGACAAAACTACACATCTCACATCCACATAAGTGATATCAAATTAAAAGTAATTAAATGTGCTATAAATGACTTTCACTTTTAATTTCACTTTCAATTTTAGTTTGTTTAGTTTTTATTGTAGTTGCTTTTAAATTTAATAAATGTTATACTTCAGAAATTATTCACACAATAATTTCAATGTCAAAAAAAATACGGAAATTAAGGTTTTACAGCAAAACTAAAAACACTTAGTTATGAAAATGTACTACACAAAACAAAAGCAATTATAGTACATTTAATTACCTTTCATTTGATATCTCTTATGTGGATGTGAGATGTGTAGTTTTGTCACAGTTAAACATTCTTAAGAACGCGGGAGCGGCTAGATGAATGACTTCATATTCGGTGACCTTGACCTTTCAGAGACTGTCTCCCGGCAGTTTTGGAGTCCAGAGTATATGTCTAATATCATACTAAAATTTGGTGCTGGTATCCGGAAGTAATTTTTTTTCCATAACTCGGGGCACTACGGGAGTATTTCGCGCGCTCAAGGTTTTTGAGCTATAGCTTCTATATTTATTGACAAATTTTCAAGATTTAAACTATGTTATGAAGCCTAGTAAATTGTTTATATTTTTGTAGTACATTTGCATAACTTAATGTTTTTAGTTTTGCAGTAAAACCTGAATTTCCGTATTTTTCTTTTGACATTGAAATGATTGTGTGAATAATTCCTAAAGTATGACATTTATTAAAATCAAATGTAAAGGTCATTTATAGTACATCTAATTACCTTTCATTTGATATCTCTTAAGTGAATGTGAGATGTGTAGTTTTGTCACAATTAAACACGGGAGCGGCTAGATGAATGACGTCATATTCGGTGACCTTGACCTTTCAGAGACTGTCTCCCGGCAGTTTTGGGGTCCAGAGACCATGCCTAATAACATACTAAAATTTGGTGCTGGTATCCGGAAGTAATTTTTTTTCCATAACTCGGCGCACTACGGGAGATTTTTCGCGCGCTCAAGGTTTTTGAGCTATAGCTTCTATATTTATTGACAGATTTTCAAGATTTAAACTGTGTTATGAAGCTTAATAAATTGCTTTTGTTTTTGTAGTACATTTGCATAACTTAAATGTTTTTAGTTTTGCTGTAAAACTTGAATTTCCGTATTGCTTTTTACGATATTAAAATTATTGTGTGAATAATTCCTAAAGTATAACATTTATTAAATTCAAATGTAAAAGTCATTTATAGCATATTTAATTACCTTTCATTTGATATCACTTATGTGGATGTGAGATGTGTAGTTTTGTCACAATTAAACATTCTTAAGAACGCGGGAGCGGCTAGATGAATGACGTCATATTCGGTGACCTTGACCTTTCAGAGACTGTCTCCCGGCAGTTTTGGGGTCCAGAGACCATGCCTAACAACATACTAAAATTTGGTGCTGGTATCCGAATGTGAACTTTTCCCATAGAAGCATGTCCGTAACTCGGCGCACTATAGGTAGGTATGCTATTTTTGGTAAAACAAATCATTTTGGTAAAACAAATTTTTCTGATTTGTTTTACCATACCTAGAGTCTTTTGCTTAAATTATTTTCTTTTTTGCATAAGGCGTGGTGGCTGATAAGTTTCCTTGGCCTTCTTTCTTATCAAGTATGCCTTTTGGACGTTTTTTCTTAGGTTAGGTTTTTAAGCCCTTCTGGCATGTGTGTGAACATCTTTACACATTAGGCCCATCTGGCAACACTAATATTGAATTTGTATTTTTTAAAGTGGGTAGGTTTGCACAACAGTAATTTTGACAGAGGAAATTTATGATTTTCTCAGTCTACCCGCGACCACGAACGCTGAAAAGGGTTACGAAACGTCGGGACTTAAAATGTAGTAATATACGCGATTTAATCCGTTTAAGTTGTTTTATTACTATGAAAAATGATGTTTATTTGTTTTTAATCCCTATGGCTAAATACACAACATTCAAACACCACATTTCTATGTAATGTAGGCATAGAAGTACATAGAAAAATTAAATTGCAGTCACCTTTGTGTACTTTGATTTCTTGTATCTATATATAACTCGTACATTTGCTGGAGTCGTAGTGATTCAATGTTTGAAATTAGTTATTTACTTTAGTAATGTTTCTAAAGCCGGCTAAAAATGCACCGCTCGGCCTCTTTACATAACATTTCAAGAACGTTTCTATTATGGCGTTTACGTAACCGCAACAGAGCGGTCAATGTCATCGACACTGTTTGACCTGTCAAACTTTGCAGGTTGGACATTTTCGCAGTTGACATCTTAAGTGAAGGGATGACAGTTTTATGTGAAATGTCCAGTTGGGGTTACCCTTGCTGCGAGAATGCGAGATGTTGCACTACAATTACCAAGCATGGTATCTATCAGTGGCGTGGCGTCCAAAGTACTCGATTCCTACCGGCTTGCCTAATATCAGGCATTAGAGCACCTTATTCTACAGCTCTTAAGGAAAATGTACGCCCAATCTGCACCGGCTTGCCCAAGGATATCTTTTACGCCACGCCACTGATATCTATACTCGTATAATGTACACGTACACACTTAATCTATGTTACAATAATACAATCGTATAAAAACTGTCTTTGTACATTAAAGATTTTTCCAAAAAAGTAAATGAGGAGTGTTAATAATAGTACATTACGTACCTAGGGCGGTAAAACAAAGAATGTCTCAGATCGCAGGTATTTGCCCATAAATATGCGATCTGAGCCTTTCTTTATTACCGCCCGTGCTAGGTACAAAATTTGACGTCTCCCCCAGGCCATGAAGTGGGATTTTCCGCACGCGTAGCGGTCGGTAATAACCACTTCATGGCCAGGTGTGACGTAAAAATAAATAGGTTACGAAATGTTTGTCTGTTTATCTGTTTGTGTGTCATCATGTAAAAACTACCGAACCGATTTCCATAAAATTTGGTAGGTTTACATGTAGATTAGGGCCCCGGTTAACAAATAGAATAGTTTTTACCCGCCTAATGTTTTGATCACACGTACCAAGCAAATGGGCGAGACAGTGCCCTCGGCCGAGTACTCGGTTCGTGTGAACGGTGTGCTCGGCCCAGTACGGGAAGAAACTTACTGGGTCGAGCACTGTCTCGCCCGTTTTGCTCGGTACGTGTGATCAAGGCTTAAGCCGAAGCAAAAAAAGACATTTCACTTGTTTCACCTCCGCGATCGAAGTCGCGAGCTCGCTCGCTAGTTATATCGTCGGCGTCGGCCACGGCCACATACAGAAACAATCCAGAATTCAGTGGTTATGTACAAAGGTGAAGGTCCCAGTAAGAGATCTCTTCCAGCATGGTCTGTTACTTTCGACGATAGTAGAAAAAAACCGGCCAAGTGCGAGTCGGACTCGCGCACTGAGGGTTCCGTACAAACTCATAAGTAGATACATGAATAGTTCAAGAAAAACTATATGGCGATTAGTTTAGTAGGAGCAAATAAGTATGTGTTAAGATTTTTGCAAATTTCTCAAAAACAGTGCAAGTTAGGAAAACCGTTATATTTTTCCTGTAATATATAGAATGACATTAATAATTGGTAATTATTACAGATTTTTCTGTTCAGTAACTTCGAAGATAATAGGGGGGGGGGGGGGGGAACGGTATTTTTTTTAACGTTTTTCGCCATAAATCATAAACTACTTATTTAAAAAAAATACAAAAATACTGTTTTAATCTACAAATTAAGCCCTTTCATTTGATACCTCACTCGATATAATAGCCCTACTTTCAATTTGCAAAGTCTCATTACGGACCCCTTTAAAAAAAAAGTAAAATAGTTACAAGATTTTTTTACATCCTATAAGCTCGGGTTAGCGGTTTTTAACACTATTCCAAATTTCAAGTCGATAGCATCAGTAGATCCTGAGATATCTTGCTGTGACAGACGGACAGACAGACAGACAGACAGAGTCGCACCATAAGGGTTCCTTTTTTACCATTTTGGTACGGAACCCTAAAAATACCCGGGCATTTTTTTAATCAGAATCACGATTTCTATCGACTCTGATAGTTAGAAGAGAAAAAGTGTTCCAAAATGATCGTTCCGTTGCCGCCTTACAAGTGTACATTATGTTACCTAAGAAAAAGGGTATTGACAGGCGGCCAGACAGACCGACAGACAGACAGATAGACGGACAGACGGACAACAAAGTGATCTTATAAAGCCTGGGTATCCAAACTTTTTTAGCAAAGGGCAACGCTGCACTTAAATGAACTGCAGACTTAAATAATCTGGGGGCACGGCAGTGCCCCCGCCAAGCCGAGCAAAACAAAGGCACGACCGTACCATCCTTTTCTCGAAGCCATTAATCTTTTTTCTCGGCCGCTGTCGTCCTGGGGGACAGAGAGGGTGTATTTACTGGGTAACGAGCTCTCGCGGGCCGGCCCGCGGGCCGTAGTTTGAAGACCCCTGTTATAAGGGTCCGTTTTTTTTCTTTTTGAGTTACGGGACCCTAAAAAACAAATCAGTCCAGCCGTTTTCGAGCTATCGGGGAACATGACATAAAAAAGGTTCCGACAGATCGAGCATCTCCTTCTTTTTTGAAGTCAGTTAAAAAGGGCCAAGGTGGTCACCAATGGGCACTCACGAGATGGTCATCGAACCATGGATGTAAGTATAATTACAACATTATTAGGAACACGCGTTCCAAGTGACTATAGTTATGTCTATTATTTGCGTATGCATTAATTTTGCAATTAGGTAACATAATGTCATTCAACCTTTGCATACATTTACATTATTAGTGTCAGCATAGTAATGCGATACTGCATATTATTTGGCAAAATCAGGAATTGGTCGCTTAGCACTAACCCTTAAGTGCCTTAGAACAGTATTAAATAGCTTGGCAACTTCGTTGGTGACACTCACATGTGTGGGTATGACACATGTGAGTGTCTCCCACGCACGACCGACGGAGGCTGCCTGCGTCGGTCGCCGTTCATGTTGGCGGTAACTTGTGTAAGTAGTTGCGGCTGCACATAACAAAAAGCACACATGTGAGTGTCACCAACGAAGTTGCCAAGCTATAGCAGTAATTATTCTTCCTACAAAATGTACCTACATCGCGCGCTTGTATGTATGCGTACCGTAAACGAAAGTGTTAAGAATGCGTAACAATGCTCCAGTACGGATCGCACTGTCTGCGCCTCGACCTTGAATAGGTATCGCGCGATCGTAAACGGCCGACGAGGAACTACTCTGTCTTTATACTTTGGTACAGTCGAGTTCATCATTATCTGAGCAAAGAACGGATCAAAAATATCTGATCTAGTTCTTATGCTTCTGACAACAGGGTCTTGTTCAGATGTTTATGGTCTAATCTTTGCTCGGATAATGATGAACTCGACTGTATCTAGATTTAAAGTATCAACATATACACGTATATAAAATAAAATCGTAGAACGCATAATAGCTTTAATAACTTACATACTTACTAACAAAATGTGATCAATGTTGGTCGAAAATAAGCGATTTTAATTTTAATTTAATTTTAAATTGTGATTGTAATTTTTTTTCCAAAAAAGTAACTGGGGAGTGTTAACGGGTGGATTTTCGTCCGCGACATTCGTATGGCAAACTAAATGTATGGCATACCAATTTGTTGGCGAAAATCCACCCTAAAAATAAGCAATAAAGCGTATATAAATTAGTATTTTATGCAACAGTTGTATAAGTGGGTTCAAAAAATGCGAATTGCGTGAGTTGCGATACGAGCCGCGAATGCGGCGAGTATCGCAAATAGAGACGCAATGAGCGTTTTTTGACTTAATTATACAACGTTGCATACAATACTTTTTCTACGACAGGTTTTAAAATATAAAATACAAACAAGGCATAACCTGCAAAGAAGGCAAATATGACGTATGACTGTCAGTATGTGTCTATGGTAAACTTTTTATTTTTTAAATGAAGTTGACACGCAGTGAATATATTAAAAATACTTTTGTTTTTATGTTGGCATCAATGAATTTAGTTCGGAAAGTTTTGTTTTTCTTAAAAACCGTAGGAATTTAATTGTTTGTTAAGTTGGTAGTTGTGCATTTTTACCGTAAAGTTAAAATTGGGCGCTTAATCCTTGACCTAAGTTTAACCTAGATTTAGAAGTCTGTGGCTGCTAGCAATAACGTAAAGTGGCTATAACGACACTAGTGCTGTTATGGGGAATAGAGTATAGACTTCTCTGAACTCATTTTATGTATGTTCTTATATTAGTGTTCGTGACCAAGTAAAAGACAGATAACAGTACAGAAGTAGAAAAAGTTTTTAAAATTTGAGTCTGAATTTCTGATTGTCGGTACTGTTTCTGCCGGTTGGTGTCTGTGTGCGCAACACGAAAAAACTAACGCATCAATTGTCATGACATTTGGTACCTACACGTAGATAATGATCCCGGTTAACACATATACGAGTAATACCTTTTATGCCACACCTGGCCATAAGTGGCTTTTTCCGCACGCTGCGCGTACGGAAAAAGCCGCTTTCTGGCCAAGTGTAGACATAAAATGAGGTACACAACACGGGAGGTAATAAAGAAAGCCCTCGATCGCATATTTACGTCCCTCGCTTGCAGCTCGGGCCGCAAACATCTGCGGTCGGCCTTTGTTTATATTACCTCCCTAGTTGTGTAATGTATTATTATCGGACTAAGCTGAAGCAAAAAAAAAATACATTTGACTAGGGATGTAACGATACATAGTTTTGCCGATACGATACCGATACCGGTATATTGTAATAAATAATCGGCGATACCGATATCTTAGCTAAATAATTAAGTATGAACTTCAGATATTTGTATGTCCTTATTATGTATAAACTTGGCTATATTTAACAGAGAGTCAACCTTGTAAGTGTAAAGTAAAATTAAATAAATTGTCAACTCAAAATTCATATTTTTTTTTATTAAAAAGTTAAAAACCATAGATTTAATTAGCATAGTAATTATTATTGCACAAGATAATAGACCAATACATAAATTAAGTCAGTAATTGAAATTACTTACTGCAGATTTTTTCATACAGCAAATTCTTTTCGCGCTCTTGTAATATCGGTTGTATATGTATAATCGGCCGATATATCGGTATCGGTATCAGTATCTTTACATCCCTACATTTAACTTATTTCAACACGCAGATGGGTCTACTAGTATGACATGTAGTTGACGCTGAGTTTTCAAGATATTGATTATTTTATAATAGAAAATGGGTATCATTTAATCGATCAGCAAAATATTCATATTTTGGTCAGCAGAAATATGTATTTGGTCAGCCAAAATAGCTAGTTGGTAAGCAACTTATGGTAAGCAAACATTTATAAATCAGGCTGCAATTAATGATATACTGATCTGCTCTAAATTATTTTGGTCAGCAAATTAAATATTTGAGCTGCATTAAGCGATCTACGGTAAATCAAATTTTGGTAAGCAATCAGTAGGTAAGCAAAATATTTCATTTTGTTCATCAAAAAAAAGGGGGCAATAAAATCTAACTGGGCGCAACTATTCTGCCGCCAATCGTGTGCGCATTTTGTCATTCGGTAATTGTCAGCTGTCAAGTAGCAGGTGTCACTGTGATATATACAGGGTGTCACTGTGATATATACAGGGTGTCACTGTGTTATATACAGGGTGTAACTGTGATAGATACAGGATGTAACTGTGATATATACAGGGTGTCACTGTGATAGATACAGAGTGATACTGTGATATATACAGGGTGTCACTGTGATAGATACAGGACAGGATGTCACTGTGATATATACAGGGTGTCACTGTGATATATACATAGTGTCATTGTGTTACATACAGGGTGTCACTGTAATGTATACAGGGTGTCACTGTGATGGGCTCATATAAAATTGGTATTTCGATTTTTTATACATCCCATAATGTTTAGAAGTTATATTATTTATTCACAACGTGTACTTTTCGTTTTTAGGGTCAGCAAAAAAAATAACCCTAACCTACCTATTTTTGAGAGCCGTTTTGTTTTTAGGGTCATCAAAAAGAAAATAACCCTAACCTACCTATTTTTGGGAGCCGTTTCGTTTTTAGGGTCATCAAAAAAAATAACCCTAACCTACCTATTTTTGGGAGCCGTTTCGTTTTAGGGTCATCAAAAAAAAATAACCCTAACCTACCTATTTTTGGGAGCTGTTTCGTTTTTAGAGTGACACCCTGTATACATTACAGTGACACCCTGTATATAACACAGTGACACCCTGTATATATCACAGTGACATCCTGTATCTATCACAGTGACACCCTGTATATAACATAGTGACACCCTGTATATATCACAGTGACACCCAGTATATATCACAGTGAACCCTGTATATTTCAATTAAACTGCTTACAGACATGTTTTCTCTGCTGACAGTGACATCCTGTATCTATCACAGTGACACCCTGTATATAATACAATGGCACCCTGTATATATCACAATGACATTCTGTATATATCACAGTAACATCCTGTATACATTACAGTGACACCCTGTATACATATAACACAGTGACACCCTGTATATATCACAGTGACATCCTGTATCTATCACAGTGACACCCTGTATACATTACAGTGACACCCTGTATACAACACAGTGACACCCTGTATATATCACAGTGACATCCTGTATCTATCACAGTGACACCCTGTATATAACACAGTGACACCCTGTATATATCACAGTGACACCCAGTATATATCACAGTGACACCCTGTATATCTCAATTAAACTCTCTGCTGACCAATTGTAAAATCTTGCTACCCAAGTAATTATTTTGCAGCTCGACTGTTTATTAGGCAGCCAAATGATAAAAAAAGCAGATTAATATTGGTTAAAATGTTAACCGTTTTTAAACTGTTTGCTGAACAAGAGTTGCTGCCCGATTTGATTTATTGCCAGCCAAATCTTTGTATGCTGCCCAAATGATTTAACTGCTTATTTTTTTTTGCGGATCAATTTTAATAACGGCTGACCAAAAATTTACTTTCCATAGAAAATATGCAAGTGTATAACGGCTCATAGATAAATGTAGGTATTTTAGTTTTAGGTAAGAAGATATTTTTTTAATTTTTAGGGTTCCGTACCAAAATGGTAAAAAAGGAACCCTTATGGTGCGACTCTGTCTGTCTGTCTGTCTGTCTGTCTGTCTGTCTGTCCGTCTGTCACAGCCAGATATCTCAGGAACTACTGCTGCTATCGGTTTGAAATTTGGAATAGTGTTAAAAGTAGCTAACCCGAGCTTATTGGGCATAAAAAAAATCTTGTACCTTTTTTACTTTTTTTTTAAAGGGCTCCGTAATGGGATTTTTAAAATTGAAAGTAGGGCTAATATATCGAATGGGGTATCAAATGAAAAAGCTTAATTTGTAGATTAAAATACCGTTTTTATTTTTTTTCTTAAATAAATAGTTTTTGATTTATGGCGAAAAAAGTTTAAAAAAATACCATTCCCCCCCTATTATCTCCGAAGTTACTGATCAGAAAAATGTGTCATAATTATCAATTATTAATGTCGTCCTAAATATTACAGGAAAAATATAACGGTTTTCCTCACTTGCACCGTTTTTGAGAAATTTGCAAAAATCATAACACATACTTATTTGCTCCTACTAAACTAATCGCCATACAGTTTTTCTTGAACTATTCATGTATCTACTTATTAGGATTATTATTATTATTAGGAAGACCGTTATATTTTCTCTTCCTAACTTGAATATTTTTTTAAAAATTTACAAAAATCTTAACATATTTCTTCTACCCGTAGGTAGTAGGGATACGAGAGCCATCTAGCGGAGAGTAGCAAAACTAAGCGATGGTTTATAATGTTTATATCAGATTACATAAAAAATGTCTATTAAATACAATGATCACTCATCAGGAATCGGGAAAAAAACATAAAGTAACAATAATTATTACAAACTTTATAATAGGAGTATGTTAGGAAATTTGACACTAGTAAATACCATAAAAATGAAATACCACTAGCGCCATCTAGGGACACAAATCTAAAATAAAGTGTGCTTCAAAACATGATTCCTTAATGAAAAATGATACATGAGAACTAACTTAGTTGACAAACAATTATTTAAATCAGCCAAAAACAAAAAGTAACGTTTAAATTTAAATTACAAGTAAAATTTACGCGCTATTTAGTATCAATAGATGTCGCTGTAGCATACGCTGCATCGCGCTGTTAAGATTTTTCGTGGTTTAATAGGGCTAAAGTGCGTTTAAGGCAAGGTTGCTGTTAGTCGTAAGGTTGGTCTACTTACGAGTTTATACGGAACCCTCGGTGCGCGAGTCCGACTCGCACTTGACCGGTTTTTTTATTTAGGCTTTTATTTTAAGCGTATACTGTTTTTACTTTAAAGTTTTAGTTTGACGTTTAGTTTTTTATTTAATTTGTAATTTTCTTTTAGTGTATAACAAGACTTAATAAATGTGATTTAGTCACTTTTACTGTGTTTTTTTTACTCATTAACTGAGCGGTGATGTAATCTGCAGAGGTGCAGCATTTGAAGGTACGCGATTACGAGGTCAAAAGATAGTCAAATTTTCATGAAGACTATTTGTTCATGAAAATCGTTATGATATCTAAAATATGCATGTGATCCATAAAAATAAATATCGATGTGCTAGAAAAAAAATATTTTATTTTGGTTATGTGTCTCGAAATTTTGGCTGCCTCAAAAGGTAGGGACTTTCTTACTAAAATGAGACTATACTTAATTTTAATGATTAATTAGCGTAAATTATTAATAATTTGAAGTTTTGACTTAAAAAAAATATTTAATGTTATTGTAATGTTTAAAGTCTAATTACTGGTTTGCATTACAATTCTATACGAAGTGTAGATACATGGCCATTTTTTATTGGTCCTAAATGCAACAGCATTTACTTCATTACTTAATCGATTAAACAATAATGCAATCCTGCTGTTACAAAAAAGGGAAACAACTAAATTCGTTCGAAGGGTATTATATAGTTACAAAAATTTTGAACCTAATTATGACATGTTGTTAATGTATACCCACACAAAGCGCAAGAAGATATCAATATTGTGGATGAAAATGCCTAAATTAATGAATCTTTAGAGGACTGGTAAACTAGTAGTCGTATAATTCGTTATGTAGTTAAGGAAAGAAATATTCTGAATCATAAATCATTCAACACTGTTTATCAAAGACAAGAATGTGAAATTTTTGATAATTACTATGATTGAAATAGCATTTAATATCGTACCATCTTATGACCATAGTTATGCAGAAAGTGACCAGAGGCAAGCGTCGTACACTTGGATTATATACTTTACGCAGTTAAGCAGAAAGTGTATAGGTAATCCAAGTATACGAAGCTTGCCTCTGGTCACTTTCTCCATAACTATGGTCTTATTTTCCAGTTAATCTCGAACATTCCAATGATTTCATTAAAGTAATTCATTTTAAAATAGTAAATGGTTCAAAACGATTTTTGTTGCCACTTAGAAAACCCCACAATTGTATGTTTCTTTCTCGTACAAATAATTCCTAGTTATAGAAAAGAGATGTATCTTACACACACTTACTTATTAATTACGGGAATAGATTTATTTTTTATTTAATTAATCGAAGAATAAACCGAAACAATTATCTAAAGGTCTAGATAGGTAACAGTAAGGTAAGTGTAACGTAAATAATTTTGACCCGAAAAGGAAACACCACGTACTTTTCAACGCCCATAGCTCCAGGCGGTCCAGGCCTTCCAGGTACAACTGGCTATCCCTCCGACATAGCTCGCTGGTCCCATTGGTCGGCACCACAACCCTGGGGAACCTATCCCACAGCTCCAACACCCCCACACTCTCCCGTTTAACATTGAAAAACGTTCTGTTCAGTATACTGTCATCAAACCCTGGCAGGGTGAGCTCAATACAATCGCGGGCGTAACACAAAGTCAAAGTTATTGTTAAAAGTATAGTCGAAAGCATGCCGCGAGCGGCCATGGCGACAGCGGTGACAACAATGATCGCAGCGGCGGTGCGCGGGAGTTTAAAACTAATGAGCTAGTTGAACTGCCCTACAATGACATATATTGACCTCCGAAGAACGACGTAACTCACTGGATTTTTCGAATACTTTGGACGTTTTTTAAACAGTAAGGTGTTGTGCAATTTTTTTAATTAATGTCATATGTATGTCGGATGTCATGGTTGGGGTGGATATGTTAATCATTATTTTGATTTATGAAAGCGAAGATTTCGAAGTTCATTGTTTACAAAGTCTAGTTTTTCGGTCTTCATAATAAAAATGTTAGGTTATTAAAGTTTTAGATACTACTTTAAATTTCAGTGGTTGAGTTGTTTATTTTAAAATTCGCCTGTTGACTCGATTTTTTTTCTGTCGTAAATCGATTCTACTATTTGTGAGGAACAAATATCTATATGACACCTAATACATTTGTATAAGTATATCAGCCACAAATTGTAATCAAAAGTAGCAGATTGCACTGAGCATTGAAAACGCTCTATACAAAACGGGTCCTCCCTATGACGTCATCGCTTCTATCGCTGTACTAAGTTGTATGAAAAAATAGCATTTTGCCATTTTGAGCACGAAAAAGTGCGTTTAAGTGTGGTTTAAGTACATAGTTCTCATACATTTATTTTTCCAGTGTTATTTAAGCATTCCGAAACTGACTTTAATTTTTCTTTAAGACGATAAAAAAATATCGTTTTTTTTAAATTTGTGGTCTCATAACTTTATATTTTTTATACATTTTTGGTTTATTTCTTTTGTGTTATGATAATTTAGTATTTTCCAATCCATGTGACTATGTTATGTTGTAAAATTCAACATTAGTCAACATCCAAATTGTACGAAAATATTGTAATATGCAATGCGGTAGTTATTGGAATATACTAGCAGACCGTTTAAGCTAAGTCTGCAGAGGTCAAAAAAAGGTATTTTTTAAATATACATACGGCAACATCACAAGTAAGAGGATTATTAGATATATTATAAATTAATTATGTATCATAAATTTGTTCCCATAATGTTTTTAACCATAACAATTAAGAGAGATACATTTTTGGCATCAGTTTACACAAAAACCGACCGATGTCCCAGGTGACTACAAATATAAGCCATCTCTGAAAAGAAAACAGACTTTCAAACTAAAGATTTCATTGAAATAAGCCCCCGGACATCACACAACACAACAAAATTAGGGTCTCGGAGAATCACCTTTGTTCTTATTTTGCGGAAGTCGGCAATAACGGACTTTATATGAATGTATTCGATAATAATTGCGCGAGTAACTATGAAAAATACCCAAATTGCTATACCCACATAGGGGCCTATAATATTTGAAGAGTTCACTTGATTTCTCCAAGATCCTATCATCAATTCATTCGTTTCATTCTGATTTGGTTGCAATGGGATCTCCTCAGTGGCACGTGTCGCGAGGAAAGTTGTATTTTGCCCATTAGTGCCTTTTATTTATTAGCTAGTTTTCGTACACTGAAGAATAAATTTATTTGCAAATAAATCAACTAAAGTACGACCTGTAGTACGATCGCTAAGCAGAAAGAATTTCGTACATTGACCTTTTGGCCTATTGCCAGCGGTCAATAAATGTTTTATGGGTCAATTGCAGAAAAAATGTACCTTTTACTTTTTTTTGTCTGATCATGGTGTGTCTTATACCTTTTTACTCAGAATCACGAGCAGTTTTCATTTATGAAATAAAAAAAGTACCTAGTGCAAAATGTCCCAACTTTTCCGTACAAATTTTGAATTTCTCAGTTTCGTTACGCCCGAACTAAACATAGGGGAAAATCGTAACGAAACTGAGAAAAAATAAAATCTCAGTTTCGTTACGATTTTCCCCTATATTTAGTTTTGGCGTAACGATACTTTTTTCTTCTATTAGGGTCGATAGTGCTCATGATCCTGATTCGAAAACACTTAAAATTGTTGAATTATAAAAAAAAAGTTAACAACGATTTTTGAAAATGCTTAGGTGCCGTTCAATGCTCATCACGTATTCAAATACCTCAATCCGCCAATTGTATTATTTACCATAATTTTCCTGTTGAAATGCACTATTACCTGCTATTACCTCGTTGTTGTAGGAATGTCATGAATCCCATGCAAACGATTCTTCCGACGATAACATATAATTTACGTAATTATTTAATTATTTACGTCACGAAGATTGCACAATTATATACAGCCTATGGGGCTTATCAATCATATTATAACACTATGAACGCACAGTAACAATGACAAACATTTTTATAGTATATTATGAACGATGACTTTTTTTATGTTGACTTGTCTAGCATTCGACTGTAATTTTTTACGATGATATATAATTGCAGATTCAAAGAACATTAACCATTACTTGCTTACTTGTGCTGTTAATGTTAGTAGCATTATCATAGTATATATTATGTTAAAAACAAAACTCATAAGTCATAACGGTGAAAAATACTTTTTCATCACACTTGCTCGAAAATGGTGTCATTACACGTAGGTTTTGCGGGCGGTAAATGAGCTATTACGCCCTAGGGCGTAATGGTTTTCTTTTTAAATTTGAAACGCTGGTTCTGTTTTACTCTTATTTGTCATGTTCACAGGAAACGCCAACTTACTTTTTTTAACTTTTATCACTGAAATATTTATTTAAAGAGAACTGTTATTGCAAATACATGTAAACCCATATTTCTGTAACATTAATTAAATGTTTAAATAGTGTATTTCAGTATTTTGAAAATATAAAATCAACCATTTTAAGTCTTTACCGCTATGGTTTCCGAACGTGACTTGAGATTCGCATTGTCTATGGATATGTCACTGTCAGTTTTACAATTTTATTTAGGTTAAGTAAGGTTATTTTAATCAGATTTCCTCACAAGTGTGATGAAAAACATTGTGTGTGCCACGGGCGGTAAAGGAATTACAAACTCGTGTTATTAAAGCCCTCGGCTTCGCCTCGGCCTTGTAACAAACACTCGTTTGTAATTCCTTATTTACCGCCCTTGATACACAATGTACTAATAACATACGTCAAACTTATAACACCCCTCTTTTTCCGTCGGGCATTAAAAATAAGAGAGAATAAGAACAGTAGAAGTAAAAATATAAATCAAATTAACTCTTCTATGAAACTGCAATGGTAAAAAAAATGTGTATGCATACTGTCAGCTCAGTCCTGACTTAAAATATAGTGAATTAGTCTTCTAAAGTCAATGCTCCTGATACCGACAATTGTTATTGTTATCACAAAATGGTATCAAAACCTACGTGCTTAGCGTTTAAAATATACTTGAAGTTTATGCAAACCAAACTGCCTTATTTACAAGAGATACCTACACAATTTTTTTTTGTGATATTTATAGTAATAAATTAGAAGCATTTATAATGACTTTCGGAATTAAGAGGAAACAGTAAGGTGGAGTGCATTGAAAATTAGGTATTTGTAAAATGTGTCGCTGTCCCGCACTGCCCGCCTCTCCCCCGCAGAGAGCGATAGAGACAACTGCAGCTTGGACCGAAAATACATTTTAAAATTTCATGAAAACAACGTTTCGTAGTCCCCTGATTTCTTCCCCAAAACTTAACCTATTTAACTATTTTTTTCATTAAACATTAAAGAAAGGCTTTGGCCGTGTTCCTATGTTTTCCTTGTTTTTAATAATCTAGTCAAATTTGTTTTCTGGATGTGTGAACACAGCGGAAAATCTGGCATTTTTTTTAGGTTTTTGAAGGTTAATATCTCTTTTGAGAATCAATTTATCGTAAAAAGGAAAACATAGGAACGTATCAATAGTAGCCGTAGATTTTTGGACAAAAAATTATTGCTCTACTGGCATTATCCAGGGAGGAAACAGGGGACTACGTTTGTATGGAAAAACTGCCCTCCTGTTTCCTCTTAATATTTAATAATTTGTGCCTCCCTCGGAATAAGGCACCACTTCCGATTGGTCAAAATTAGAGAGGCAACGGATAGTGGGTTGGCCGGATACCGGATATCTGGCCGTCGAGACCGGCGGATATCCGGTATCCGGCCGCCGAATATCCGGTATCCGGCCGCCGAATATCCGGCCAAAAGTTTTTTACCAAAATAACCTAAATGGAGTCAATTCGACGGCGCGCGCAACCAGTTGTTGTTGAGTCTTTGAAAACACAACCCGATTTAATGGAGATGCTGGATTTGGTACGTGTTGAGAATCGCGCATGCAATTAAAATATTTAAAAAATGTTATTTGTTTTTTACTTTGTGAGATTAAACTGACCTTAATATTGATTACTTTGGTTTTAGATTTTAGTTTATAGTGTAATTCTTTACTTTTGAATATATAGTTATCGTTTAATGTGTATGTTAAAGCCAATATTGTACTGTAATAGATGATTTTCCCCAATTTTATAAAAAATGTTGTGCAATATATATTAAATTACTTTGTGGTTTAATATTTATGCTACTCAAATTTTCTCCTTATTTACTAAATTACTATTTGGTATCCGGCCGGATACTACGCAACTATCCGGTATTCGGCCGGATAGGCCGGATACAGGATAGTGACCGGATATCCGTTGCATCCCTAGTCAAAGTGGTTTTTAAATTTCATGATTTGGCTAGCTAGCATCCGCCATATCGTTCAAAGCTCATCGTTTGATGATTTGCCTAGCAACGTTTAGGCAAAACTATTACTAAGACTATTTCTTCTTGAATTTACATTTTGCATCTACCCGTGGCTTCACCTGCGTTATTCCCGTTACTATTCTAAGGCGGATCTCACACTGCAGCGAACACGCGACTCAGCGATTTTCAACTTTGTATGTAGAATCATCGATCTGTATAGAAAAATCGCGGGGTGGCGCACACTGGCGCGTAAGTCGCGGCGACTTGCAACTACTATGCGCAGCTACACGGAAAAAATCGCGGCGACGGGCGATTTCAGTGTGTTCTTCGCCTAAGGGAACGCTTTACCGACATAAAAAGTATCCTATATGTTTCAACCCAGGACTTCGTCGACTTGTATGTAATCTTTATCTTAATCCTTAGATGTTACCGCGATAATTAGTAACTTGTGTACACCTTGTTTATCAACGACCAGAATCTATGGTTTCGCCTGCGTGATTCAGTGACGCAGCACCCTGTGCCGTAGATAATATATTGTCACCCGATCGTATTATATATCGATATTCGCCATATCATGACATTCCTAGGCATATCATGAAATGCCGCCATTTCATGAGCCACCAGTGCTACTACTTTACGATCTGCCTAGTATATAGCTAGGTAAATCGAGGAATACGTTGCTCTCATCGATTGCTGCGCAGTCTTTTTTAGGCACATCGTGATCGTGATATGCCCGTCCAAATCTTAGACATATCATGAAATGGCGGCATTTCATGAAATGCCTAGGAATTTCATGATTTGGCGAATTCTACGATCGGCCGCCGACATATACACCGGTGCGCGTAAAATAGCTGCTCCGGCTTAGTCGTTAAATATTTTTCATTCTGTAATTCTATTTTTTGTCTACTTTATTTTTAGTGTCTCTAGAAAATAAAGTTTGATTTTTTGGAGTGTTTTTAATTTATTTCATTGCATATTATAAAGTAAGAAAGTAAGTGGAATAAAATTAAATGTATCATTATATTTAATGGGGCTCATAGTCGAACTATATACCGGGTGTCGGTCGCCTGTAACAGGATCAAATAATTAAAACGTAGATTCTACTCATCAAACAATAAAACTTCCGTTTACCAAGTTATAAAAATTATGTAATCTTTAGATTTTATCTTTTTCATACAAATTAAATTGTATTTTCAATGTACGTTAACATCAGTCTAATTGACGTCGCTTGTCACGCTACAAACATAACATCGCAATACATTGCGTCTTCAAATAAACTTTAAAGTGTACTAAAAACCAAAACATAAGTTATTTTTAAATGTCGCTGAACAAATGTTGTTCAGTCTGAGGAGTACAACCTTCATTTTAATTATTTGTTCCTAGTACAGGCAACACGTTGTATTTTTTCTAATTTCATAGTTCTTGGTCCGCTAGTTTTGAAAAAAAAATACTCTGGAATTACGTTTCGTTGCTTATTTCTTACATTTACTTTTTTGAAAAGAAATTTACAATCTCTGTCTCGTTACGATTTAATTAAACTCGTATAAATGGATAAATAAGATAAATTGTGGATAGGTATTTTGACATACAGGCCGGAAAGTTCAAATAAATCTGTAAAGGAAGCTCGTGCAAGGACCAGTCATGCGAAAAAAGAGTCTTGAAGCGAAAAAAACCTTTGAAGAGATTTCTTATGTGTTTAAAACCTGTTTGAGGTTTACAAATAAAAAAAAAATATATATATACAGTTAGAAAAACGTATACCATTTACCAAACTTCTTTTAAAATGCCGTCAATTTAAATGCTTTCAAGAATCAAAAGTTTTTTTCCGACCAATCAGGGTTAGGCAGGTATTTTTTCCATACGTTCAAAATTAAATGACATTAATTTATTCTTCTTAAACATGCAGGAAAACATATCATGGTTTTAGGTTATTTTTAATTTGTTTTTATTAGATTTTTAGCATAGTTTTTAGAGAATTAATGTATTCATTATTATTACTTACCGAATTCAGTAACTTATTGTATTTGTTACCCTATTTTAAGCAGTATGTTGATATAAACCAAATCAGTGCATAATTTAAGTTCTACCTAAAAGCATTAAAGTTCTCTTAACTAAATTAAGCAAAACTATACAAAAAACCCTGAGAGTTATAAAAAAGTTTATACAAACCCAAAAATGGGTTTTATGGTTTTATGTATGTATTCCGGATATAGCCACTTGATTTAGTCACGTTTGTGATCAACTGGAGACGTTTGAATTATTTATCATAACTCGTTTGACAACAATACCTTATGTAATGCTAATGTCACACCTTGCATAGTTTAGGACCATTGACGTATACAAAGGACAGGGCTAAGCGAGCGCGCAGACGGTTCCTACGCTTTGGCGGTAAAAATACCGCCAATTCAGTGCCAGTCGGCAGTGCGACACGAGGCGCGTGCACTGCGCAGCTGGTCTTTATAGTTGCATTTTTTGTTACGGGGAAAATAGTTCGGAACTGTTCAGGTGGGCCTATCCTTACTTTTGAAATCATTGTTTAGGACCATCAAATGATAGGAATCTCTCCCACTGAGAAAATTACCATGAATCTCCAAGACAATAAAAGTATGTTTAATAATGCCATTAGCTACTAGTTGACAACAATGTACTGAAATGTAAGAATAATGTGACATATGTTTCTCATTTATAGAGTAGGTCTCTGTGTGTGTAGCCTATGCCCGGCAGTGGGACGTTATTAATTATTAAATAAACTTAATTGCCTTTATTAATTTGACGACCGGTCTAGCCTAGCTGGTCGGAACAATCGTTTTTTTCTGAACGAATTTTTACGTTTTAGGTAATGATATTACCTATAATATATTGTTTCCTGCACTAACTAGTCTTTGTTTTACCCGATGGTTGACTGGTAGAGAAGGCCTTAAGGCATTAAGTCCGCCGATTGCACTTTTTACTATTGTGCAATAAAGTTTAAATAGATAAATATTAATAACACCGCCGGCCTGCAAATTCTATTACAAAGGTATCTAATAATAGTAAATTACACAACTAGGGTGGTAAAACAACGAAAGGCTGAGATCGCAGATGTTTGCGGCCCGAGCTGCAAGCGAGGGACATAAATAAGCGATCGAGGGCTTTCTTCATTACCTCCCGTGTTGTGCACATCATTTTATGTCTACACTTTGCCAGAAAGCGGCTTTTTCCGTACGTGCAGCGTGCGGAAAAAGCCACTTTATGACCAGGTGTGTACATTAATACCGAGGCCAGTAAAGTAAGATATGCCTCAGATCACAAACATGTGATCTGAGGCTTTCTTATTTACTGGCCAAGGTTTGTATACTATTTTTCTGTTCGACGGAGCCAGAAAGCGGCATCTTTAGCGCCGCGGCCGGCAAGGTGACGCTTTCCGGCCGGAGGGCAGAAAAAACCATTATAGAATAATTCAATCTGTCTTTTTTGTCTTTTTTATAGGACTGCATAAGAAACGAGTGTTATGTTTTCAGGGTATAAGTATGTAGGTATGTGAGTTTCTTTATTATAATTATACGATAAATCAATATCAAATGATCGAAGATGCGAATAAAACGTTTTATAAAAATATAAGTAAACTATGCGCTTTATCGTATTAGTCGTCGTCACATTTACTAAACCGTATTTTAGGTTATTTCACACAAATGCAGTGGAACGCGATGTTGTGCTGTCAAAGGACGTTAGAGTCAAGCGTACGAAAATAGATTACAAAAACATTATTTTTTTACAGTCGAGCAACTGCACTGATTTGTAAATAATAAATTACTGTTAAGCAACAGACAATGTCGTTGCAGTCGATCCATCCATCGGGACCGGACAATCCACTCCGTAACACTATTTTTACGCTAATGTTGGACTGTTGCCACAGCCCGTGCCCTCTCGTCACAACCGCACTAAATCCCGAAGCAAAACGCTTCCATTCCCACTAAATATCACTGCAAATTGGTCAAATAACCCTCCCAAGCCAAATACCGGGGACCGACGATTAGTCTTTGTTTTAAAATGTTCGCGTTTAGTTTAGGTGCGATACAAATAAACTGTAGCGATTCTAGCTGAAACTCTCTCAGTTGGATCGATGATGGCGCCGTGAGCGTCTCACGCGTCGGCCATGGCGCGTAACCGATGGACGCTTGCTCTAATTATAGTCGGCCTACCTATCCTAGCGACAGTGATAACCGCATTCCGTGTACGTGATTTACCAAAAAGTGCCGTTGACAGTGCAGACAAGCTTAAACATAGTGTCAAAGATAGTGCCAAAAGTTACGAGGAACTGAAGAGGGCCGTGAGGGAGAAGCAACAGCTGATTAATCAGAAGAGCGAAGCGAAACCTGGTTCAGTGTTTAAAATATTCAGTGATAGTGATGATGATGACGATGACGACGATTTGGATGTGTTTCAAAGTAAAAGTGATGACAAAACAAAAAAAATTAAAAGTGATGGGTCTAAAAACAAGGATGACAACGTTAAATCAGCAAAATTTCCAGAGAAATCTAAACCATCATCAAGAAAAGAAGATGATGATGATGACGATGATGACGAAGACGATGATGATGATTTAATTGACATAAAGAAAAAATCTAAGGTAATCGATTCTAAGAAAAAGGAACCAATAAAACAGGAAATAAAGGATAAAGTGAAACCACCCAGCACCAAACCAGTAAAACCAGCGGTAAAAGGTGATAGTAGAGACAGCGACGATGACGATGATGACGATGACGATGACGACGATGATTCAAGTCACGTGAAGAAAAAGTCTAAGGTAATTGATTTTAAGAAAAAGGAAACCATAAAACAAGAAATAAAGAAAACAGAAATTAAGGATAAAGTCAAACCAGCCAGCACCAAATCAGTAAAACCAGCGTTAAAAAGTGATAGTAAAGACAGCGACGATGACGATAATGATGATGACGACGACGACGATGATGATGATAAATTAAAAGATTTAAAAAAGAAATTCGTTAAGAAAGATACTACTAAACCGGGCACGAAAAAAGTAGATGCAAAGGATAAACCAAAACAAATTAAATCCATAAAAAGTGACAGTGAAGATGATGATGATGACGATGAAGACGATGACGATGATGATAAAACAAGTTCAAAGAATATCGTAAAGCAGAAAAGTCCTACTAAACCACAAAAATCAGATACTATTGAAAAGGCTGATTCAAAAAAAGACATGAAAGATCATGGTGTAAAAGAAGACGAAAAAAAGCTCAAATTAGAATCTAAGGCAACACCAGTAGTATCTAAGGTAGATGAAAAGAAATCACCTAAAGAAACCAAGCCAAGTGAACCTAAACCGAAACCGGTAGATGTTAAAAAACCAGAACCGCCAAAAGAAAAACCACCTCCAAAGAAAGAAGAAGTGAAACCTAAAATAGAAACTCCGAAAAAAGAAGAACCAAAAAAACACAAGGAACCCGAAAAAGAGTCGGCTAAGCCTAAACCAGCTCCGAAAGTAGAAGAAAGCAAAAAGGTTGAAAGAAAAACCGAACATAAAAAAGATGTCAAATCTGATGCTAAACATACAGACTCCAGGGAGTCCGGTGAAATAGGACATAAAAAAGAAAAAGATGAAAAAAAGAAATCCAAGGAATCAGGCAGCAGTGAAGTTAGGAGTCACAGTCATATAGATCAACTGACAGAGATGTTACATAGACGAAATATGCTTGCAAGTGAATTTGAAGATTTTTACGCGTTTTTACCAACATTTGCTCCTAATTTTTCCCGAATTCATAATCCAGAATGCAGACGGCATGGGCAAATTCTATTACGGCAATTACGTGGGACGAAACTATGGGCTTTGAATAGTAAGTACTTAATTAAATAAACTAACTTTTGCTTGCGGTTGCACCCAAATAAATTGGGTAACGGCCATTTACTTCGACTTTGCTAACATTTATAAACTTATGATGGGTGAATAATGTTTGCCCCAATTTCAAATATTGGGCGTCTACGCGTTAATTTATTATAAAATAAGTTATTAATAACATTATAAAAACGTACAAAATGCGTATGCTTTTGAATTTTAGATACAATTCATTAACGTTTAAATGGAAAGGCGTTTATTTGTTCGAAACAAATACTTGTGTGATGAGTAAGAATATTGTCTTCTGAGTCTTAGTTGTTTTCTATCCATTTAATATTCATTTATCTAGAATTTGGGGGGGGGGGGTTCATGGCTACCGGGCTAAATCAGCTCAGATTGACCCAATATACAACTGTACCAAGGGAATCCTTCCTGTACCAGTTGGCGACCTCGAGGACAATACAAAGTGGGCTATAATAGTCGTTTAGGTTTATCTTCGTAGATTTAGTTAAGGTTTTACTTCATTTTAATTTCGTAAGTAGTTTTATTTTATTTAAATTCCATCGGTTTCCAAATATAGTTTTATTTATTTAAGTGTCGAACATTCGTAAATTCGTACACCCACTTTATACTAGTACACTTCGTACAGTGATTAAAATGTGCCAGTTTTAACATTTCAATCTAGAAGTAAACCCGCAGTTGAATAGAAAAGTAGTCATTATGTAAAATTTTTGTAACTTGTATTTGTCACTAACAAGGAAGGGTACCCAACTGTCCGACTCCGATTTGATTCATTTTGATATATGTTATAAAAAAAAAACACCCTTCAAAGTTTGAGCCCTTTGAGGGTGTTTTTTTTTTATAACATATATCAAAATGAATCAAATCGGAGTCGGACAGTTGGGTACCCTTCCTTGTAAGTTAACGAGTTGTAACTGAGTCACCATATTTTTTTCACCATTCGTAACTTGAATAAACAAACTAGTACGAAAAAATATATCGTCGTGATGAAGCTCTAATGAATACAGGCGAAAAAAAGAACGTGTCATTTAAATCTAACGACCGATTTAATTTAACGTGGTGTACATTAGAACCTATTTATATCAAAAATGCGCTGACAGGTGTAAAGGTGGTTTTCCACCGGCAGGGCAAAACGAGACGCGACGCGGATTGAATTTAAATTTGTATGAAATTTTCAATCCAATCGCTAGGAGAGGATTGAAAATTTCATACAAATTTCAATTCAATCCGCGTCGCGTCTCGTCTCGCCCTGCCGGTGGAAAACCACCTTCAACATTATAATCATGTTGCTTATACCAAGATATAAGAATTATTACCACATACAGCAGCTTCTCTCTCTAACTGTCGTTTGGGTCCGACCACCGGACGGAACGCACCGTATTCAACCGGCTCTCTCTATCGCATAGCGCGTATAGTCCGTACAAACTCTTAAGACCAAATGCTGTCAAACGAACGCAAGTCAAAAACTACCTTATAATAAGAGCATAACGTAGTTTTTGGCTTGCGTTCGTTTGACAACATTGGTCTTAAGAGCATAGGTAGGCGCAGATGGCGAGACATCGTTAGGGAAAAGCTGATTCCACGGGGACTTCACGACCCTCAGCAATGAGGAATACGACGCAAGGAGGAGAGGTCTTAAGAGTTTCTACGGACTATACTAACATGTATACTCTTTCTGATCGCTGGCTAAAGCCCACTACAGGGGCCACAAGGCCACACGGCGATATCGCGATGTGAGTCACTCTTATACCATGAAATTCCGGTGTCATCCATCCTTAGTTGCTTTGTTTAATGAACAGTTTTATGTCCTCAACATATCCTTTTTCTAATACAATATTATAATACGTCTAGCATAACTGGCCGCGACTTCGTTTCTCGCGCGACAGAGCATCACCTGTCACTGTCACACTATATTGTGTGGAAAGAGATAGGTAGCATCTGTCGCGCGACAAAGAGTCGCGTGTCACAGTTGTGCTAGAGGTACAGCTATTCTAACGTTAATATACACATTACATTATATATTTCTTTGTAATAGTTTTGCTTCTGGTGGTTGTATTTCCATGAACTTACGATCATGTTTTAAAGGCAACAGTGAACAAGTATCTTCTGGATCAAATATAGGGAGACTTAGGTCAAATGCAAACTCAAAAATAAAAGCAAGAAAATAGAACGGTTGAAATATCTTTTTGTATATCCTACTAATATGTATTATACACGTGAAAGCTTGTGATTTAGATGTTTGGAGATTTAGATGTTTGGATGTTAGTTATTAAATGACGCAATAACATCTCAACGGATTGAGCTGAAATTAGGCATTAATGTAGACCAAGTCCTGGATTGAACATAGGACAGGATAGGATAAGACTTTATATCCCTGAAAAGTCCCTTGGGATGATAACGGGAATAACGCAGCTTCAGCCGCAAGTATTATTCACGAGAAAATACCGGTTTTAGCATTGAAATATACGATACCTTTAGACTCAAAAGGCGTAAACGCCGTAGGTGCTAAGCCGGTTACGCCCTTTGAGTCTAAAGGTATTGTATAATGTATAGAACGATAACGTCTAACAAAATTGACGTTGAAAGTTGCCCACTTTTAAAATCAATACCTCATATGTCTCAAGTTGTATTGATAACCAACTTAATGCTTACTATGTGTGAGTCTAAAATAATTTATGAGAAACTAGCATTTTCCCGCGGCATCGCCCGCGTTGTTCCCGTTATTGTCCCAAAGGAACTCTTTACCGGAATATAAAGTATCCTATGTTTCAATCCAGGAATTGATCTACTTGCATGCCAAATTTCAGCTTGATTCATCCAGTTGTTATCCCGTTATTAGGTAACAAACATCCAAACATCCAAATATCCAAACATCCAAACATCTTCACAAACTTTCGCATTTATAATATTAGTGGGATATTAGTATTAAGTTTGGAAAACTTAATTTTTGGGTAGGTTGTATAGGGTGTAAGACAAAAATTTGAGATGGTTATAAAGCTACTGACGTGAGAATTTAATTTTGACGACACGTTTAGCCTAGTGGAAGTGCCACCGCCTACGAAGCCAGAGGTCCCGGGTTCAAATCCTGGTAAGGGCATTTATTTGTGTGATGAGCACGAATATTTGTTCCTGAGTCATGGATGTTTTCTATGTATTTAAGTATTTGTATCTATTAAATATATCGTCGTCTAGTATACATAACACAAGCCTTATTGAGCTTACTATGGGGCTAGTTCGATTTGTGTAAGATTGTCCCCTAATATTTATTTATTTATTTATTTATACAGCGTGGGAGGGACTATACCGACATACTTTAGCCATGAATTCCTGGTGGAGTGACGAGTAAATAATGTTATATCAACATGGGTCGAATGTTGTCATTTTACATTAATAGTCTTATGGAATAAAATAAAACAGTAAATTCAGCCCCTCGTTATAAACATGTCCTTACTTGAGGAAAAGTTATCAAAAAGAAAAAAAAGCTAAAATGGAAATGAAAGGTAAATTTTTTGGCCTCGTAGTCGCTTACCATGAAATACTGCGAAGGTTAATTGTTGTTTAGTTAAAGGATGTAAGAAAAATAATAGTAAAACTATCTTAGTCACATTTATCAGGGCTTGTTACACACTTGGGAGTTTTCATTTAAAAAATAATGAATATCTCTGAAAGTAAGTGTTTTTCGACTATAGTACATCACATAACTTTTTTTACTCCTAATAGTTCTTAGAATCTATAGTTAAAGTTTGTCGGTATAGTCCCTCCCACCCTGTATTTATCTATATAAGTATGTATATCGTCGTCTAGTACCCATAATACAAGCATTTCTTAGTTTGGGATTAGCTCGATTTGTTTAAGATTGTCCCCACGATGCTTATTTATTATTTTTATTTTATTTATTTGCCGCTACAGTTTTTTCTCCTGTACTAAGTACTACCTCCGCCCCGTTAGTACGTATTCCGTGGGGCCGATTTTATGCTTCAGTTACGCTTCCAAACTTATTACATATCGATGGGTTTTAGGCGAAAAAGTCGCACTTTGAGGTTAGGTAGATCGTTTCTAAATAAGACAAGTAATATGGACAACCATGATAATTGTACATGATAATAAAATCCCATCCGAAATATAAATGTGAATGGATGCCAAGTTCGTAAGCGGTTTCGTTACTAAAATAAATGAGATCTAACTGGAAACCAAGTTCTTTCACAGCTCCTATCATGTATTTCATTCTTCAATTCGGTTGCCCTAAGCAGAAATCAAGTAACTCAGTTGCGACAAATTTTACAGTAAACCGGAAAAACAAATTTACGAAACTATTCCTCTTTACATGCTCAAAAATTAAACAATTATTGCTTGTTGTTGATGAATGTTATTTGCTACTCAATAGAGCGACATAGCAACATTTTAACACTCTAGTTAAGAGCGATGTTTGACACTAGATTTCTTAATAAAAATACATGTCAACTAGACGCTATTTGACCACAACAACAATCCTGAACTCAATGGATGGTAAAGGCAACTCGATTTAAGAGCAACCGTGGCAGTCTTTTTTATTGGTTTTCCAGTAAATATAGCAGCAAGCGGTGGTGGTCACAGTTAACTTTTTATTTTCGGCATTTTATTAGGCAATATCGACGGCTACACATGATTTTTAAACGGAAGTCTTCGTCACTCAATACTCCTCATACGTCCTTCGCGGTAAAAATCGTGACAAACTAATCGTGAAATCGACCTAAAGTCGAAAGAACATGAAGACTTGTCTTGGATCATTCAAACTAGCCGAAATCTATGAGCGCTTCAAACGTCTCATTGTTTCAAGTTAAAAAAAAGTATTTGTCTATTCATGATTTTGCCCGTTGGCTTTCTCGGCATGCTTGCTGTATATTACAACGGCTATTTATTTATAGTGGCACTGTTTCGACCGTTTCAGCAGATGTTGCGCGGGGAAAAACCGTAAATAACCGTACCGCAGTTAGTTTCAAGGTCCGCCCTAGCTCATAAAGTTTGCCCGCGACCGTAATCCGTGATGAGGCGGTCTGATGTTTACCGATTGTTATCGGTTTTGGCGTGCCTAAGCAAATATTAAATGAAAACGGCCAAAATGCTATTTCTAAAGCGTTTAAGAGCTAACATTTTCGATCATTTTTATTTGTTTTGCGTTAAAAACGAAACAATTAAATACCGGCTAAAAAGCGTGTTTTGCGTTTTTTTTTCCTGGATTTATACTAGAGGTTTTATGTAAACTGATATTATCTTGTCTTGTTTTTAATTGTAAAATATATTTCTATAAATAGAAAGCAAAAGCGCGGGAACGTTGACTGCTGAAGAACGCATTGCATTGTCCTCCAAAAATAAATTCGTTACCGTTAAATAATATATATTTTTATGGCACTTAATAACTGACTTCGTAACGAGAAAGGTAATTTCGGATTATATTAGGTTTACTTATGCCATTATTGTTTCTTCCTATTCGCGATTCTGCACAAAATAAATTCCACACAACTGAATTTAATCACATGCGTAATGGTTCACAGTTGTTATTTATACGCAATCTTGTTTCTTCCTAGTAGCGATTCTGCACAATATGAATTCCACACAACTGAATTTAATCACATGCGTTATACTTCACGATAATATCTAAATAATCATTTGATACCTCATTTATCTATATCATTATTTAGATAGTATCGTGAAGTATAACGCATGTGATTAAATTTCACTTGTGTGGAATTCATATTGTGCAGAATCACTACTAGGAAGAAACAAGATTGCGTAGAAATAATGACTGTGAAGCATTACGCATGTGGTTAAATTCAGTTGTGTGGAATTTATTTTGTGCAGAATCGCGAAAAGGAAGAAACAATAATTGCATAAACCTAATATAATCCGTAATTTTGGCGTAACTTTCTTTACTGCACGTTGTGCAATGTGCACCTACACGAGGAATTTATTACTGCGCACGATGGTAAACAAAACATGACTGTTATAACACCAACACCAGTTGGTGTTATAACAGTCATACAAGCGTCATCGCGCACGCAATGCTTAGTGTATCTTAAATTATTTATTACTAGCATTTACCCGCGACTTTGCTCGCGTTATTCCCGTCGTCCCAAGGGAACTCTTTACCGGGATATAAAGTATCCTATTTGGGGGTGGGGTGGGGGGGTCCGGAAGACATAACGTCTATTTTTTTACATAACGGGAAAGCCCAAGACAATGAAAGTATTTAAGAATAATTTGTAAGCGTTTTTCTGTATGGATCAGTGCGTGACCTACATTGCTTTTTCGGACTGTCAGGCGCATTATGTTCATTATATGCGATATTATTTCACTCTGAGTGTTTTTAGGGTTCCGTACCAAAATGGTAAAAAAGGTACCCTTATGGTGCGACTCTGTCTGTCCGTCTGTCACAGTCAGATATCTTTGAAATTTAGAATAGTTTTAAAAGTCACTAACCCGAGCGTACTAATAAAATAATAATAAAAATAGTATTTTATGCAACAGTTGTATAAGTGGGTTCAAAAAATGCGAGTTGCGTGAGTTGCGATACGAGCCGCGAACGCGGCGAGTATCGCAAATAGAGACGCAATGAGCGTTTTTTGACTTAATTATACAACGTTGCATACAATACTTTTTCTACGACGAGGTTTTAAATTATAAAATACAAAATTAATAATAACCTGGAAACAAGGCAAATATGACGTTTGACTGACATGTGTATGTGTCTATGGTAAACTTTTTTTTAATTTAAAATATACTTAAATTAAAAATACTTTTTTTATGTTGGCATCAATGAATTTAGTTCGGAAAGTTTTGTTTTTCTTAAAAACCGTAGGAATTTAATTGTTTGTTAAGTTGGTAGTTGTGCATTTTTACCGTAAAGTTAAAATTGAGCGCTTAATCCTTGACCTAAGTTTAACCTAGATTTAGAAGTCTGTGGCTGCTAGAAATAACGTAAAGTGACTATAACGACACTAGAGCTGTTATGGGGAATAGAGTATAGACTTCTCTGAACTCATATTATGTATGTTCTTATATTAGTGTTCGTGACCAAGTAAAAGACAGATAACAGTACAGGAGTAGAAAAAATATCTTACGCTTTTTTTACTTTTTTATTAAAGGCGGACGAAATGGGAGGTCGAAAATTTCAAGTTGTGCTATTTTATCAAGTGGGGTATCATACGAATGGGCAATTTGTAGATACCAAAACGTCTTTTTAGGGTTCCGTAGCCAAAATGGCTAAAAAGGAACCCTTATAGTTTCGTCATGTCCGTCCGTCCGTCCGTATGTCACAGGCATTTTAGGCAAAAACTACAAGACGTATACTGATGAAATTTGGAATATAGATGTCTTGTAGATGCCGCTACTAAGTTTGCTACTCCCATTAGTTCGATACACAAGTTCACATAAGGACAGGATGACCCGAGTCATCCTTCCCGCTGGTCCGTTGCTCACTCTGAGCAATCAGCGTAAAGTCAAGGTGGCCCTGGCCAAACGACCTGGTTCGACTCCAGGCGTGAAGCCCCCACCTAGCCCGACTCCTATCGTGGTAAGCCGGGACCGGTGACCTGGTTCGACTCCAGGCACCCCCCGGCACATACCCAGTCCGATGTCGGCCGTGTGTAAGGCACACGGTCGGACACCCTTGGGTGGTCTGGCCAAGCGAACTGGTTCGAGCCCAGTGACCGCAACGGCCAACCACCCGGCCCGACAATCACAATGCCTGAAAGTGGGTTGTGAGTTTGTCAGGTTTTAAAAAAAAAAAAAAAAAAAAAAAAAAAAAAAAAAAAAAAAAGTTTGCTAGTTAAATAATAAAAATATCTAGGGGGGGGGCACTCCATCCATACATGTAACAGAAGCTAAAAAATTTTTTTTTAGCAAACGTCAACGTGAGGTACATAGTTCTCTTAAAAGCATTATAAGGCTTTTATGTACTTTTTTTTTCGATTAAGTGAATACTTTCGGAAATAATCGCTCCGAAAATGACATAAATTGTGTCCCCCCCCCCTTTAACTTTTGAACCGTAAATCCAAAAAATATGAAAAAAATATTGATTTAAACTTTCACGATTTTCACTCATTATTACGTCGAGGTAATAGCATGTTTTTACGCGATTAAGTCCCGTTTTGTTATAATAATATGAAAAAAATCAGGAAGGTAACGCTTAATAAATACATTCAACGAAAATTATTTTGAATAGTAACGAATAAACCGTTTTGAAGTTATTGCCTACTTCGAAGATAATAGGGGGGAATGGTATTTTTACTTTACTTTTTAGGGTTCCGTAGCCAAAATGGCAAAAACGGAACCCTTATAGTTTCGTCATGTCTGTCCGTCTGTCCGTCTGTCCGTATGTCACAGGCATGTTACTCTAAAACTACACAATGGATATTGATGAAATTTAGAATATAGGTGTCTTCTAATGAGCCGCTACTTAGTTTGGTAGTTAAATAATTAAAATAAATATTTTTAGGGGGGGCACTCCATATATGTTACAGAAACTAAAAAAAAATTTTTTCACAAAATATCAACGTGTGGTACATAGTTCGACAGCTCTTTCAAAAACATTTTAAGGTTCTTAATTAATGTTTTTGGTTAAGTGAATACCTTTGGAAGTAATCGCTCCGAAAGTTGTGAAAATTGTGTCCCCCCCCCTCCATCTTCTAAACCGTGTGTCTGACAAATATAAAAAAAATTACAAAGATAACGCTTAATTAATACTTTCAACGAAAATTATTTTCAACAAGATCGGATTAACGGTTTTTGAGTTATTGCCAATAAACTGCACTTCTCAACAAAAGGACGTAATTGTTACGAAGGTACGCTCTTCTGATGTTGTACTTTTTTACATCGTATTTTTTATCTTATAGTTACGGCTATGGAACCCTACACTGAGCATGGTCCGACATGCTCTTGGCCAGTTATTTTAATATGCTATCAACGTGTTGTACTGGACTGTAGCCGTAGCTTGATCATTTGTAAAGTTTGTTGTGTTTCCCGTAAAACTTTAAAATACAAATATCGTTTTTTTATCGAATGCCGATTCAGTTTTCGCTGTACACGTCTCTTTATCACGACAAAAGGTAACCAAAGCATAAATTTATTAAATGCCTTTTTAATCAACATTATCGGACAACGGTCAGCCGGGTTACCTGCAAATAGTTGTCAAATATCTGTCGCTTCTGTCTGAGCCGGGATCACGGCGGTTGGGAATTAGTTGCTTGCGTTCAGGGATAAATCTTGTCAGCCAATTAAATATGGTTTTCATTACATCAAACACTGCACATAAATTTGGAGTTGGGTTATACAGATTTCGAAAAATCGTCTTTCCTGTGGACATAACAATGATAGTTAACGACCCGAATACACATCACTATGTTTTTATCGTATAGGCCTAGAAGTAGAAGAGTTGGGTTATTTGCCTATAGGGGTCCAGTGTGCCTACCATGACATGAGTTGACTTTTCGATCGGCGCTAGTGAGTATCGAGCGCTCGATGACAGTCTATCTCTTTCGTACTATTGGCGCGTGCGAGAGAGTAGCACTGACTCTCGATAGTTTAAACTCGCTAGCGCCGATCGTACACTCAACTCATGGTAGGCACACAGCTAGAAAATTAGGCTTTTAAAGCCCCTAATTTTGTGATGTTTACAGTAAAGACGTGAACACTTATAACTCATACTACAAAATCTGTATAACCCAGTTGAGTGTTTTATTTGAGCCATGGGTTTAACAATTAATGATGTAATAATTCGTAGACATACTTCATTGAAATATATTGGAACGATAACGCCGAACAAAAATGACGTTGTGCCCCATAACGTCCACTTTTTAAAATTAATACGTCTTATGTATCAGTAGGACTAGTAACTAAAGTGTTTACTATGTTTGAGTCTAAAGTCATTTATGACATATAATTATATTAAATTTGAGAAGACGCAATTTCAAAAAGGTTGTTTATGCGTTTTAAAGAGAAAAAAATTAGATTGGAGCGTTTCTCTAGAAATATGTCTGCGGTCACCTCATTCATCTGGCCACTTTTTCATACTAAATGTATGGAGACAGATGAATGAGTCGCAGACATATTTCTGGAGAAATGCTTGGTTACAAACCTACTGCCGTGTGAAATTGTATTGGATGCTATAGTTTTTACCCGACTGCGGCGAAGCCCAAAGGAGGGTTATGTGTTTGACCTGTGTGTATGTATGTCCGTTCCTGTGTCCGCTCGTAACTACTCAACGGCACATCCGATTTTGATAAATGATACATCATTAGATTCGTCTTGATGACGCGAGTGTCACTGGGCATGAAGTTCGTTAAAATAAACAAAATGGCGGATTTTATGCAGTTGCAAAGTGCACCGCGGTCGGGTTTTTTTTAGTAAAAATGTGGTTATTTCTTCAGCACTAAGTACTAGCTCCCTTTGGTACATATTTCGTGGAGCTGATTTTTAGCGTCAGTTACGCTTCCATACTTATTATATTTCTATGGACCTACTTTTAATCAATCTTATCTAGTAAGGTTCATTCAAGTGCTTGAGACACTCCCAATAATTGCCATCTTGCATCATTGCACGAGTAGCTTTTAGTAATATAGGTGTATTAGCAAGGTTTCGACTATTGAGCATATCGTGTCAAATACTAGGACTCTAGGACGTTTACCTTAATAGCTAAATGAGTAATAAAACACGGGCGATATTCGAACTACAATTTGTACGGAAACTGCGTAACGCTGCTCCATTGGCGGTCGACGAGTAGTGTCTGTTTTCATACAAGTTTCAGTACATTGTAGTTGAAAAGCCGCCCATGTGCTTCAGTATGCTAAACGAAGCTGTCAGAACTAGTTCCACGTAATTATCGTATGAAGTCTATACACAATAGTTTTGCGTCACAACCGTTAACAACAGTGATCAACAATTCTAAATGGCCTATGTACACTACAATTACTAGTATCTAATGCCCTTCTTCTTTCATCACTAAATTCTCAAACAAAGCATTTGCGTGCTACCGCTCCCAAAGGACTTACAACTGAACTTTTTAAGGAGCCTTCTCCTTTTAGACATTGACTCTAAAATGAGGTGTTATTTCTTGACTAAGAAGGTTCATTTTCTAAGAAACATCATCCTGAAGATACGACTCCTTAAAAGTGTTGGTTTAACAAGCAATAATAATTCCAGTGCTCGACGCGTCAGCCAAGATCCCCTCGGGAATCCTCCAAGGCAATGGCATTCAGTTGGGTGACTTCGACCAGTGCTTAGGGAGTCGGGCACGGGTCCAGCTGGAGACTGGCAGCGTGGTCAAGGTCCAGGGGAAGTATTGCCTGGCTCGGCTAGACGTGAAGGCTGAAGACCAAGAGCTGGAGGTGCCAGTGCATTTGGCACAGGCCAAGAACCTGATCAGGAGCCGGATTGATGATGTGAGTTTTAGTATAAGGGTTGTTTGTCAATTTAGCAAGAGTGAAGTATCTTCTGGTCTATCGTAAACCTTCTATCCACTTTTCATTAGGCGGAACGAAGGCCTAAGAAAGACGTCATTTGTCTTTTGGTTCTCAAGATGTAACATACCAGTGGCTTGGTGTTTATACAATTCGATACCCATCAGCTTATTTTATTACAAGGCTTGTTGTTACCTTAGCTTACTGGTTTTGAAAAAATATAAGTAAATAAATATTGTTCCTTACTCTCGGACAAAGACAATACGCCATTGTATTATGTATATTCAAAGTTATTGCAGATATTAAGCTGTGCCGTAATTCGTTCAGCCAGGTCACTTCGTGCCGCGTTTCTCAACGTTGAGCTGGGGGGTATGTGTGCCCTCGCCCTGCGACCCTGAGGATGCGGAGGTGGTCATCAAAGACTCGCTCAAGCACTACCAGCACACCAGCGGGCTGCTGGTCAGGGTCAAGATTGATGAGAGGGACTGCCACACGCATGACCCGTCTTGGGATGAGTGGTTCGAGTTGCCAACTGTCTTGACACTGTAAGTGTTCCTTTTTCTTAGTAGTACTAAGATTCATCTTTGTAACGGTTTTTGGATTAAGTACCTAATCCCTGTCCTGAACAATGCTGCTAAGTCCAAGAAGAGACGGACACGTGTAGCTGGAACTGCCCTCTGTATTAAAGTCCCGTTGTATTTTTCATTCCTGGTACCACTTCACTGAGACCTTATCTTATTAAATTTTGTTGGGATTGTCACTCACATGATTTGTCTAGGGAGAAATGGCCGGAGCTAACGACTGCGCTGAACTTATAAAAATTACCAATACTTTGTTCTAAGAACTCCGTATCCATTTTCCGCCAATCCAAAACAACTTTGTTAGCAAGCGATAGCAGTACATTTTGAGGTAGTAGCACATGCGATAGTTGTGAATATTTAATCCACGTTTTTGCAGATCATTCTACGCCGTCATCATGTTGCTGGTTTTTGTGGCCACCATCCAAGACTATTTGTCTAGTGATACGACCGAGGAGCCTCCCAGCGAAGATGCAGACGACAAGGCTGAATGTGACCAAACAGAGGCCGAGGAAGGAGAAAAGGAGAAAGAAAATACCACTAAACCTGCAGGTATGTATTATATGTATTAACAATTTGTAGAGACCGGATTTGAAGTAGCGATCTCAATATTAATATTGATATGACTAGTGCAATTTGTTAAATACCTACATGTCAGGTTGCTTATAATAAGGTCTTAATTTTTACTGTGCATTGTGCAGAAGAACTTAAAAAAATTAACTATTTCAAACATTAACAAACGATGTTTTTTTTTTATTTATTATCACCATAATTTTTGCCCAATATTTACAAAAGCTTCCAAAAAGGTTGCTTTTTTGTTCCGATAAGTTACATTATTTTTGTGTGTAGAAAAAATTATAAATTATACCAGTCATATCCATATTAATATTGAGATCGCTACTTCAAATCCGGTCTCTAACAATTAGCATACGTTTACTAGTAAAGATCGTTGATTGATGCCATGAAAAGAGAGAAACAAAATTTTAAGAGTCAATATCCCTTTAATCTCCGATGAGATATTGACTCTTAAAATTTTGTTTCCATCTATTGAAAAAACATCTGAGAATAAGAAAGTGTCTTAAAAACATGATAATCTATTTATTTTATTTAAGAGCGTAGATCATTACCACTGTTGGGCAGAGGTGTTCCTCTCAATCTGCCAAGTATCCCGGTCTTGGGCAGCCCCTACCATTTCTAACCAAATGCGTCAAGTTGGTCTTGTCGTTTCCTTGAAGGTCTGTCACATCGACAGACTCTATTTTGTGGGGCTCATGGTCGTCGGTGATGTAGTATGGAAATATAGTCAGTCCTATAAGAATGAGAAAGATGATCCATGCGTAGTATTGGTGGTACGTTTACGCCTCTTTGAAATAATCTTTTATAGCTTCAATGATCAAATCAATTCCCGGAGAAACAATAATGAAAAGCAAGGTCAACCTGAAATAATAATGTTGAAATAGTCCAATAGTCCCTAGGTCAAGTTTACACTAAAAAGTATCTATTGATTGAAAACAATAAGGCGACTTGACCCTAGTTGCAACAGCCCAAACAGCGCTCACGCGCATCCGTAATTTATGCTAATACACACATTGTGACACTGTAATTAAGCGTCTTACATATGTGCTAAGGTTAATGATATGTCCCTTTAGTATGCTGGGAGAATTTGATGTTGTTGTTGATTGTCAATCCGCAAAACTTAATTTTCATTTAAATTGAAGGACCAAGGATTTTTACAAGGAACAGTTCTTGTTTGGATATCTTTCGCTATTTGGACTCCTTTTCTGGAGCTTTATTTGTCTATTAGGATTTCGCGCAATGTGTTCAAACCATTAGTTTTTATTGACTGTTAGCGACAAATTAATAATAATCTACTAGTTATTAATAAGCTCAAATTTCGAAAGAAGCATCCCCTTCACCCTCAGTGATCTTTGGGCTAGAATCACATTCACATTTTTTATAGTAATCTTAACTAGCAAAATCTCGTGTACGGCTAAGTAGGCTTAAGCTACCTGAGACGAAGTGTCCAGCTATTTTTGAAGTAAAGCCTATTACCGAAATTTTATATTGTAGGCCCTATATGTTTAATTGGTCACTAGATTCTTTAGAGGCATGTCGGTAAAAAGGATTCTTCTCCGCGGCATGCCACATCAGCTGTGGTTGAGTGACATAAAAGTATGCTCTCTCATTCCTTCCCAGATGGATTCCTCAGTTCCTTCTCACTCTACCGCACGCTGAAGAAGCTCACCGCGCCAGGGCCCGACGACGATATCTCCTGCATCCACGGTATCAGAGGGCTGGCCACCATAGCCTTGCTGATCGCTCACAAGTTCCTGCCCGTTGCTGTTACTCCGTACAACAACCGGTTGAAGATCACTGAGGTGCGTTCCCTAGTATCATTATCTATCTATGCATAAGAAACAGTTCCATAAATAAGGCAGGCACTGTTTACTGAACTGATAGGCCCATTAGTTCGATTTACACACTCTACATAAGGACAGGTTGATCCAATTCAACATCTCCCGCTGGTTCGTTGCTCACGTTGAGCAATCAGTGAAACTTCCGTGGTGGCATTCCGTGGGCTAAGCGACCTACATAAAAAAATGAAGTGACAGACGTCGCACAGCCTAAACCCACTGCCTATCATCATCATCATCATTTCAGCCATAGGACGTCCACTGCTGGACATAGGCCTCCCCCATAGGTTTCCAATTAGTTCGGTTGGAAGCAACCTACATCCATCGTGAGCCAGCAGCCTTACCCGGATCATCTGCCACTGCCCATAGCCGAATGAAATTTGAACCACATGTTCTTTAGGAGACGTAGAGGTGCACTAAAGAATTTTTCGAAATTCTACCGCTAAATTATTGAAACGGGTGATGAAAGTTTGTATAAAAAATTTGAACATATACGTGGATAAAGTCACAGACCAGCATCTAGTTGTTTAAAGAAAGGCCATGGAATGAATTCCATCGGTTGAATTTAAAAATTACCAAAGACAATGAAATCACTATGAGAGAGAAAATCCGCTATGACTAAGGGAGACAGAGAGACTAGTAACCAATACAAGATTTGGTTGTTTCGAATTAACTGATTCAATTATGTTTGATACAGTGCGAGCGATGCAATCTACGTAATTGTTGACTTATGCACTGGTAGCTATTGCTGCAAGTCAGAGGTAACTAAGTTCGTCTCCGTTGCACGAATTTAGCAAACTAGTCAGTAATATTGTCTTGGGTTTCCACGACCCTCGATAATTGCAATAGACCAATTAAACAGAGAGCTCGCGACAACGAACTCCTGTCGGCTTTAATTTAACGATGGGGCTTTAAATGTAAAGTGCGATTCTTTTCGCTAAACTGAGATACTATTGTTTTGCAATATCTTCAAATAACTTCAATTAAGATAGTATTCATCTTCAAAAATCTGAAAGCAGTAAAATCTCAATTTTCGTATGTTTGTCTGAAAACAATAAAATTTGAATTTGACGTGTTTTTAAAAAGTTGCAAAACGAAAGTAGCTCAGGTAGAGGAGTAGAGATGACTCTTTCATTTAACTAACTTAATGGATTCTACGGGGTGAAATTTTCTAAAATTCTGTAAAAACAAGGATTTCAGGAAAGAAAAAAAACAGGTACACCATATAATTATGATTGGGATCATGGGATGGAAACCTTGGGGCGAAAAGCGCCCTCAAGGACGACCGCAAATGGGCTGGAAAGATGACGTGAGGAAAGTACACTCACGGACAATGAATTCAGATAATTTTCTATATAATTGTTCATAGAAAATTACCCGATATCATTGTCACTGAGTGTAGCTGGCTCGAATTGGGAACGAAGCGGACAACGCAGAGAGGAGTGGAGAAAGTTGAAAGAGGCCTACACCATAATGGTTGAAAAAGGCTAAAGAAGAAGAAGAAGATGATAATTATTACATTGTGACTTTCTATTATTCTCGCCTGATATACTTAATCCACACAAATTGTTTCATATAATAGTTTTAATGAAGGCAATTTGGGAAGATCTCGTTATTTTTAAGATTAAAATTTTAACAGCAATTTTCGTACACGTTTATTCGTTTATCTAGGATATATCTAATTTCACTTATTTCAGTATGTTATTACGTGTTAAAAAGCACGACGTAAGATTGTTTCCATTCAAATCACATGACGGATAACGCACGATTTTACCTTACGTACCTAATTTGTAACAGTTACTTACTTACTATGAATACACAGTTCCAAATAAAGTGACATAATAATTATAGGTAACACGTGCACCCCTCAATCTTCAGCATAGGTAATTAAAAACAACGCAAGATATACAGGTCATTACTTCGATCACTCTCACTTGGGCGGCCAAATAAAGAATTAGGCTCATCAAAAATGCCCGATGTCGCACCTAATACGTTTGGCACGCCGCCATGCTTGTTCTAGCGCGTGAGTCATCGGCGGCACATTTTTAATTGCCATGCGATTGTAATTACAGGAATGTATCGCATTGTTCTTTTAGCAGACACTATATTGTGCCTCACATATTAAACGAGGAATCTGACGTTGATGTCATATGATATGATACATAATTCAAAATTGATAAGTTAATTCTACAGACATTGTTGTTTGTTCTACTAACGGTTCCAAATATGTGTCATTTGAGTTAGGTACAATACTCGTAAGTATGCAACTAGTACATGCAACGCCATAGATGGGTCATTTTCATTTTTGTGCACATAGTCACATCCGTGGATGTCACTACCGGTGGCTTTAATTGCTCTTTCTAAACATTCGACCTAACCGTCATAATATTATAATGAATCCTTTTTACTATATGGATGGGTGGATTCATGAAAGTATTAATATTTTTATTAATTAGAAACAGTAATATTCTATTATTGTTCATTTGTCACATGACTTTAAAGTCATTCAGTCATGACAATGTTCAGTCAATCATTGGCGCGGCATGTACAAATGGGGATACTCCAAAGTTTGCACCACAGTTGAGTGCATTAAACAATAGGAATCTGAGTTTACGGTAGATTTTTTGTCCAGATGGTCAGCTCCCCTTTGTGGTCGTGGTGCCGGGCAGGCTGGATGTACACCGACTGCTTCCTGCTGCTGAGCGGTGTGTTGACGGCACATCGCATCTCTGCCGACGGCTCTGGAGCTCCGAGGAGACTGTTCTCGCGATATCTCAGGTACCGAAGTGCGGTGACATTATATCGCGTTTAAAAAAAGTTATACTCTAACGGTCGCCTTAAGCCACGTTTTTCCGTTTACTCAGGATATTAGAGGGCATTTTGTACTATTTTCACTTATTTCAGTATTTATACGTTTTAAAGATAGCATAACGCAAATTACATTTAGATCGAACTTGTAAAAAAACATGAAAAATAATTACGGTAACGGAGTGAGATATCGCAAAAATCACCATATTTGGATAATAATATTTTTATGATGGGTTAGCGGATATTGCTAATACAGCCAAAAAACACCTATTTCTATTATTTAAAATAGGGTGACCCGAATTCATTGACCGCGGTGTCTAAATGACAAAGTATGAAACCAGTGGAAATATGGTAAGTTTTATTAATAAACACTACTTTATTTACATCATAATTCAGTAATCATATGAAGAATGCGCCCGTAAACGTCAGTTTACTTCATCTTATTAAAACTCCGACTTTAGGAATGATTTGTTCTAATCCTTTGTATTTATTTGTATCAATTGTTCTCTTGCGCAACTTTGCTATTTAAAAATACTAGGCGTCGAAAAGCATTTGAATAAAAACAAGCCTTTTTATTTATTTTCCAATACTTGATGTCTCTTAAATTCGCAGTAAGTTTAGCAAAATAGTTTATTTTTATTCACGAGTCGTGTCAGTGTCAGTGTCAGTGGATGAAAAAGGACGGTTTCGACGCCGAAGTGAATTGGTGTTGAATTTTTGACAATGCATTTAGGTTTTATGGGGGTTTTGACTCGGGCGGGTGGTGTGCCGTATAAGAATAGCCTTTGTTCTAGTTTATCTATTTATTCTTTTCATGTAATAAAGTCGTAACAAGTCTGTATTTGTACATTATAGATTTTTTTAAGTTACTAAGTAGGGTCAGTCAAAAATAAATAATAAAACGTGACGATTAACTCCAGTTGAAATATTCTAAGGATACTTTATACCAGACTACGGTAAAGCAAAATAGAGAGTTATTACTTAGTTTACTCCCGTGGATAATTTCTAGTACTTGTCCAACTCCAAACTAAAATTATAAATAAGAAAACCTGTATGTCAACCACACAGATAAATAACCTTTTCACAATGATTTCAAAAGTAAGGATAGGGCGATCCGTACAGTTCGGGTCCTTATTCTCCGTAACAGTAAATGCAGCCTTTTACCAAGCAATTAGGCATTTGTATAACGTCCGGCTGCGCTATGATGCTAAAATTGATTTTTAGGACCAACGCGTTGGAACCGTCGTTAACCCTGTCCTTTATATACGTCAATGCCTTTTCACGTTAAACCTCTGAGCCGATTTAGATGAAATTTGATATGGAGATAGTCTGAGAAGACGCTGTATCGCGCGCGAGATGTGTCGCAGCTATCTTGTGCTAGACGTGCTGTTGCAGGCGAAGTCGCGGGCTAGAGCTAATGGAAAATAAAGCAAAGAGAGTATAGCTTTTCAGTACCTACTTACTTTAGTCTAGTCTAGACTAACAAATTAGGGACTGAGAATTTGCGATTAACGCCGTCATGGCTAATCTTAGACGAGTTTTGACGAAATTGGTAGATTCTAATTTGGCATGTTAGTACAGCGTTTTGTCTTTAGAAGGTCAGACTTAATTATCTTTACATACATATGGACGAATTTTATTACTAATTGTATAACTATTTGGTAACTTTACTATTATTAACTGCATGTATTTTAGTGCCAATTTGCCAACGACCGTTCACAATGTCAAGGGATCTATTGTATAAGTAAATATTCTAATTGGATGGGTTTTATATCTCAAAACGTATCGCGCGCTCCTAAACGGCTGAAGTTTGAATACTTGTCGGTCTTTATACTTTGCTTGCGAGCTACATCTTCGGCCGCGTAGCCGTTTATCATCAGGCGCTCTGAGGTTGAATAAACATCAGTAGCGAGGCGTCCAAAGAATTCGATTCCTACCGGGTTGCCTAATATCAGGCATTTGAGCACCTTATTCTACAGCTCTTAAGGAAAGTGTACGCCAAATCTGCACCGGCTTGCCCAAGGATATCTTTTACGCCACGCCACTGTTATACATACAATATAAAAAAACCGGCCAAGTGCGAGTCAGATTCGCACACGAAGGGTTCCGTGCCGCCGTCGAGCAAAAAACGCCAAAACACGTTTTTTGGATGGGGACCTCCATTTATTTTTATTATTTGTTATAGCGTCAATAGAAATACACATTCTGTTAAAATTTCAAGTCTCCACCTATTACGGTTCTAAGGATACAACCATGTGACAGACCAACCATGCCCCGGTAACTCAATAGAAAAAAAGTGAACCGCTTTGCTTTGATTGCCATCTACCTTACATTACACGTACCACTTGGCCTTCTTTTAACATACGTAATGATGTGAATGTAATTAAATAAACATGATATATACCAAATAATACATATAAAAATCGTGTGAATCTAAAAATATATTTTAATTTGAATTTCAATTGATTAAAATTAACCACTCATGATATTATTTATTGTTTGTTACATGGCAACAATAGTCTGTCAAGGCGGTGCTGGTTGGCCATAACATTCCCAAAAAAAAGGAATCGGTGCTGCTTGACATCAATCAAATAAAAAATGTCGGAAATTTTATCGAGTGCAGTATTCTCCATTATTTATTTCATTTCAACGTCGAGTTGAGCATTAATTCCCCCGTTGTATGTGCTGTTACCCTTTTGCTGTGTTAAGTTTTGTTTTAAACAAAATGTCGGTCAGAATTTTCTGACTACCAGGCCGCAAAGTTCGTGACGGAGAAGGTAATTATAATGTTATGGATTTTTATCAAAGCTGTAAGCTTATGATGCTACGTTTTGTCACGCGATAAATAAGTGATAGTTTATCACTGATAAAACATCCGTCACTCTCGCACACTATTAGTTAGAACGTGACGGATGCTTTATCATTTATTTATCGCGTGACAAAACTTAGCATCATAAGCTTACTGGTCTACTATAATTTAGACACGGTAATCACGGAATTGAAATCGCCTATGAATATCCAACAAAGTGAACCTTTTACCAATTCTATAATAAATGTGTCGTGGTACTAAATAGGTTTGCGTATTTCGGCGTTGATATCATCTTTAATACTTTTTCTTTTTCAGGGATCCAATTGCATAGATTTCGGAATCCTGCTAGCAATCCAGAAAAATTTAAAATATCGAAGCACAGTTGTGGATCTGACTTTTAAGGGAAAGATGATAAGTACATTTTCTTGTCAATTTAAAAACGAATGCGAAGATAAATTCACCTTTGAAATAAGTAGGTATAAGTAAAACTAAAAAACGGAAACTGGTGTTTTTATTTACACTGCTCTTTAGTAATCCTCTTTCAAACTATGCAGTGTGGCACGTTTTAGAAGTTACGTAGAAATAAGTTTTTAGTTGAGGTCACTAAATTTAAATTAATTTGCTTTATTGGGCGCATTTTATTTAAACTTGGTGATTGTAATTAGAAACCTATTTCAACGTAACTTCTAAGATGTGTCATACCATGCCAAACTATAATTACCTATATATACGTAGCTATATATATGTGTGTATGCGTGTATGTATGTGTGTGGGTGTGGGTGTATATGTGTGTGTAGATTTGTTGACGTGTAATGAAGGATAGATGGCAGCACAAGTACGATGATTAGAAATTTGGCCGAGTTGCCTGTCTATAACCTAGTATAATATTGTAGTCTTTGAGACCAACTAGGTGTGGTGTCATGTTATGTATGATTATGAATGTGGGTAGATCTGAGAAATACCCGTCGTTTGGTATTGAATAATAAAAGTTAGTCATTGCTTGATCTTGGTGTCTCATTGATGTGTTCCCTACACCTTTACATGGCGCAGCCGGTCTAGTGACAAATTAAGTGGTTAATTAAGCATACGCAAGATACAAAGGACAGTGAATAATAATAAACCATGGAATCCGTGCTTACACCTCCGTTGCCGTTTAAATACGAGGAAAATATGTCGAGTATGGCGTCCGGCAATTTGTGTGAATGTTGGGAGAAGTGGAAAAAAGGATTTCAAATATACTCCAAGGCCTGTGAGCTGGATAAGAAGACGGAGGAGATACAAATTAATATATTTTTGCATGTTGTTGGAGAGCAGTGCCGCGAGATAGTGGATCAGAGTACAGAAAAATGGAAGTCATTAGCGAGTTTACTGAATCACATAGATGCTCATTTTAAAACAAAGAAAAACGTAACGGTTGAGCGTCACCGGTTTTTTACCCGCGAACAAACCGAATATGAATCTATCGACCAGTATGTATTTGAGTTGAAAAAATTGGCTCAATCTTGTGAGTTTGGCGAGTTGAACGACGGGTTGATAAAAGACAGATTAATATGCGGTGTTACGAGTGCAGCTATAAGGGAGCGGTTGCTACGTGAAGAAAACCTTACATTGTGTAAGGCGCTAGAGATATGTCGTGCGGCTATAGTTTCAAGAATATATTCGGAAAATATAAAACGAGAGTGTGTCAATGAGATTAATGATAGGGAAGACTGTTTAGTGAAGAATAAAGAAATACATGTTTTAAGGCGAAAAGGTGTGTATTCGGGGGCGAGATTGAGCAATCGGCGGGGTGGTGTCGGTGATTTCACCCCTGGACATAACGGACGTGGGCGCGGCTGGGCGCCTAGCGGAGCGCGCGGCGGCGTCGCGATGCGCGCGCGCGCGGCCGGGGGACCCGGCGCCTCGCACCGCGCGCCGACCCGCAGCCGGTGCGGGCAGTGCGGTGGCGTGCACAGGAGGCACGACTGTCCAGCTTACGGCAAGAAGTGCTTGAACTGTTCGAGACCGCATCACTTCGCAAGAATGTGCGGTGTGTATGCAGTTGAGGAGTCGGAGGAGCAGGTAAATAATGTTACAAAACAATGTTGTGATGAGTGGAATACGGAATTAAAAATTAATAATGTACCTATATGTTTCAAGTTAGATACGGGGGCAGACGTAAATGTCTTACCTAAAAGTTATTTAATAAAACTTGGGATTTCAAGTACGCAGTTGTTAAAAACCAATACAAGACTGAGCGGATATTCGGGTGCCAGTATAAATGTTATAGGAAAGATTTTTTTGCGTGTACGCTTTAAAAATAACATGTATGTGTTAGAATTTAAGGTTGCTGATGTGAATTCTGTGCCGATTCTAGGCCGTTGTGCATGCACGGAGTTAAATTTAGTCAGGCGAGTCATGTCTTTGCGTCAGTCTAGTGTTAATGATCCCGACTTTATAAAAGAGTTTAATGATGTTTTCACTGGGATAGGTTGTCTTCCTGGTTCCTATAGAATTCAGTTAAAGGCAGACGCGATGCCGGTTATTCATGCACCTAGAAAATTACCGTTTGCTATTAAAGACGAGGTTAAAAATAAGTTGCTAGAAATGGAGTCACAGCAAATTATTGAAAAAGTTGAAGGTCCTTCGGATTGGGTCAGCAGCATAACGGTAGTAAAAAAATCTAATGGAGATTTGCGTATTTGTTTAGATCCCAAGGAGTTAAATAGTGCCATAAAACGAGAACACTTTCGACTGCCAACGCTCGATGAAATTGTGTCCAATCTGTCCGGTGCACGGTACTTCAGCACACTCGATGCCAGTTCGGGATTTTGGCAGGTATGTCTTGATGATACGAGTAAATATTGTACTTTTAATACACCTTTCGGTAGGTATAAATTTTTAAGGATGCCTTACGGGATTTGTTCAGCGTCAGAAGTATTTCATAAGAAAATTTATGAAAACTTCGACGATATAGAAGGAGTATGCATGTATATAGATGATTTGCTAGTTTATGGACGTACAAAAGAAGAGCATAATGAGCGGTTGAAGAAAGTATTGGAAAGATGTAAGAAAGTTAATTTGAAGTTGAATAAAAAAAAGTGTCGGTTTGGGTTAGAAGAAATAAAATATTTGGGTCATCGTATAACAAAAGATGGTCTCAGCCCCGATGACTCTCACATCACAGCCATAAAAAACATGCCTACACCAGCGAATAGGAAGGATGTTGAAAGATTTTTAGGGCTAATCACATATGTGGGCACGTTCATACCAAACTTGTCAGATAAAACCCAGCCATTAAGGCAACTTTTAAAAAAAGAAATAGAATGGCATTGGGAGGAAACGCAGAATAAATGTTTTAATGACCTAAAAGACTGTCTGATGCAGCGACCAGTGCTTCAGTATTACAGCATGAACAAGGCCATAACGATATCAGTGGATGCGAGTAAAAGTGGACTAGGTTGTTGCTTGATGCAAAATAATTTACCGGTATGCTATGCATCGAAATCTTTAACTAAAACGGAACAAAGATATGCTCAAATTGAAAAGGAGTTATATGCATGTGTGTTTGCTTGTGAACGTTTCTATCCATATATTTATGGTAGGTCAGATATCACGATTGAAAGTGATCACAAGCCACTGATCAGTATAATTAAGAAGCCCATAGTCGACGCACCGTCACGCTTACAAAGAATGTTACTAAGGTTACAGCGATACACATTTACGTTAGTATATAAACCTGGTAAACATTTATATATAGCAGACACTTTGTCACGCGCATATGAGCCGGGCGCGGGAGCGGGCGCAAGCGCGAAGCATGAGTGCCGCGACGCGCTGCACGACGAGGTGTGCGCGGTGGAGCGCGCGCTGGCCGCCACCGTCGAACATCACCTCACCGATCATCAGTTCATTGAGTTGCAGAAACAAACTGATACAGATGACGAACTTACTCACTTGAGGAAATGTATACAAAAAGGATGGCCGGGTGATAAAAAAGATTTGATAGATACACTGAAACCATACTGGACATATAGAGACGAGTTAACTACGGCACAAGGTTTAATTTGGAAGGGTGATAAAATAATTGTCCCTAGATGTTTAAGAAGGGATATGCTGACAAAAATACATATAGGTCATATGGGCAAAGAAAAGTGCAAGCTACGCGCTAGAGAAATTATATTTTGGCCGGGAATCAATAATGATATTGATAACTTAATCAATAATTGTAATATATGCCTTTCACACAGGAGAAATAATCAGAAAGAAGAGCTGATTCCGCATGAAATTCCAAATGAACCATGGGTGAAAGTAGGTGTTGACCTGTTTCAAATTCAAGGTGTTGATTATTTGCTATTAGTCGACTATCATAGTAAGTTCGTTGAGATTACTCGGTTACAGTCGACTATATCTGAATATGTTATATCGTGTCTAAAAGACATATTTTCGAGGCAAGGAATACCTCTCATTGTTGTGTCAGACGGGGGTCCACAGTTTTCGTCATTAAAATTCAAACAATTTGCTGATGAATGGCAGTTTACGCATAAAATGTCATCGCCGCGATATCCACAGTCAAACGGCCAAATAGAACGGACAGTTCAGACTGTGAAAAATATAATTATTAAAACATCTGAGAATCGCACTGATTACAGGTTAGGACTTCTAGAGTATTTGAACACACCAATTTCTAGTAACTTAGCATCGCCCGTCGAAATATTGCAAAGTAGGAAGATGAGAAGTATCATTCCAATATGTCCTAAATTATTAAAACCAAAAGTTCAGATAGATGTAAAAAATAAACTGCTTGATGCACAAAGTCTACAGAAAAAATATTACGATCGTAATGCGCGAAACTTACCGACGTTATCTATAGGAGACAAAGTAAAAGTTTCATTAGATCCAAGTAAAAAAGGCTGGTCACCAGGAACAATATCTCAGATTTTAGGCACAAGAAAATACAAAATTATATTAGTTAATGGTAATCAAATAATAAGAAATCGTAGGCATATAATACTAGACGCGCCGCACAGAAATGACTCGTCTCATAATGATCTATTCTTTGACCTCGAGGATGATGCAACGCCACCGGCCCCGTTTCTTGTAAACAACGCTGTACCAATTACAAATAATAATATTGTAACTCGTTCCGGCAGGATAGTGAAGGCTCCGGATAGATGGGGTAACTGGATCTGAGGTCGAAATTCCATGTCAAGGGAGAGAAGATTCCTCTATTAACTAATTTTTTTTTTAACCGTTAAATACTTACCTATTAAAAAATGTATATATGTAAACACTTTATTGCACATAAAATCATACAGAAACAGTACAAAGAACAATGGCTATGTACAAAGACGAACTTATCTCTGTAAAAATAGTGCCTGATAAAAATCCAAGCGGTATTGTATTACTTATATATAGTAATAATTAAGTAAGAAATATGAAATGTTTTGTTAATGGATTTAGAGTCATAATATTAACTTGTAATTGTTGGTAATTTTTTGCACATGTGGTAAAAATATCAATATAAATATTAATAGGAATGAACATATAATTTTGCATGTCAGAACGCTAAGTTAAATAAATAATAACTAATTAGTAGTTGCATGTAACATAATCTTAATTAGAGGTCTAGGTCTTGTAAAGAGACCGGACACACATTTTTTTTTTGTTTCGTTGAAGAAGGAAGGTGTCATGTTATGTATGATTATGAATGTGGGTAGATCTGAGAAATACCCGTCGTTTGGTATTGAATAATAAAAGTTAGTCATTGCTTGATCTTGGTGTCTCATTGATGTGTTCCCTACACCTTTACATGTGGTACCTACCTTTCGGATGAAACCGACATAGTTTACAGATTCATCAAAATTAATAGTGTTTTTTTGCCATGTTATACCTACCTAAAACATTTTTTTATTTATTAGGTATATCTGCTGTTGTGTATAAACCAGTCCTAATAAAAACAATTAAAATATTTAAAACATGTACTTTGTCGCCATGAGGTTTTGTAAAACTTGTTTTTTTTTTTTTGATATCGGTTCGAGCTTACTGGTTTCGTGTTATTTCTATTAATGTAGGGTTCATTCCTATTTTTTCTTTAATTTGTAACATGATGTGAGAGGATTTAACAGTAAGTAACTCTATGTTTCTGTATAAGTACAACATGTGGGCCAAGCGTTCATTCAGCGTTTTTACGGCGTTTTATTTCCGTCATTGTCACCTCAGTAAATATTGTTAAAAAAAAGAAGCCTAGAGTTAACTTTTTATGAAATCGTCAGACAGTCGAGGCTAAGTCTAGTTTTATCAAAATTGTCACAAGTTGTCCTTCCGTTGTAGTAAATAACCGTCGAACAACAATGATTTTCGAACCGCGCCTGTCTGTTTTAAAAGATGGCTGAAAGTGATGCGAGTGCCTCTTAAAGCATGGACTTCATCTACCCACTACCGACTCGAGGGATAGTGGTGAACGATTGGTCCCGGACAAGTCCGTCATTGGTTTTAGAGCAGCAAAACGCTCGGAGAATCGCCTATGTGACGTACGGAACTGGGTAATATAATTATTATATGTATGTTAAACTAGCATTTACCCGCAGCTTCGCCCGCGTTGTTACCGTTACTGTCCCAAGGGAACTATTTACCGAATAAAGTCCTATGTATCAATCCAGGACTTGGTCTACTGGCATGCCAAATTTCAGCTCAATCCATCCAATCGTTACGTCGTTATTTAGTAACAAACATCAGGATAGATGTATAAATATTTAAAACTCTTGCTGTACCTGTCTTATCGTGAATATAATTCCCCGTATTTACGTTATAAGTGACAAATTAGTATACGAGTCATCCCATCCCATCCCACTAATATTATAAATGCGAAAGTTTGTGAAGATGTTTGGATGTTTGTTACCTTATAACGGGGTAACAACTGGATGGATCAAGCTGAAATTTGGCATGCAAGTAGACAAAGTCCTGGATTGAAACATAGGACACATTATATCCCGGTAAAGAGTTCCTTTGGGACGATAACGGGAACAACGCTGGCAAAGCCGCGATAAAATGCTAGTCTAATTTAAAGTGGTCATCAGGTTATCGGTGGAGCTATACATTGAGGAGCCCTGTATACTCGTTTTTCGAAGAAACCCACGTAATAGCGCAGCCGGAACACCTCCGGAAGGAGTTCGTTCCATAGCCTGCCCGTTCGTGGCAGAATCCAGAAAATCAGAGTGGACTTTGTTTTATTTATGCATTAATGTATGGTTTACCTAAAACCACCACAGATCTCACTTTACAATACAATACTCTTTATGGCACACCAAAAAATTACGGAGATCCTTAAACAAAATATCAAAAACGAATGTTAGACTACAGGTGTTCTTATCGCTAGGAAGCGATCTCTTCCAGACAGCCTTTGGGTAGCGGCGATGACGCAAGAAACTGCAGGAAAGTAGGTGGTACAAAACCTTGACATAACGTACACAAGAATACAATAAGATAAGAACAATAAAAAAAAATCTTGCATTCTAACCTGCTGTTAGCTCTTAATTTACAAATTATGTTATTAAATCCTCTTATCATAGCCCATCTATAATATGCACATTCACTGATATGTTGCTGTCATGTGTATGCTGTCCCGCACAACCGGCTCACTCTAGTTCCATAGAAAACCAGCGCCTTTGGCAGAGCTATGCCTAACCCAGCCAACTGCGGTGCTGAGTGGAGACGATTTCGGCTACACATCTGCCCTTATGTTTTTTTTTTATTCATATATGTAACTGTAAGGTGTTATCCGAAGAAATACTTTTCTATTCTATTCGATATCAATGGTTACTTTCAGATTGACACCAGCTCTGCTAGCCGTGGTCCTGTTTTATGCGTTCGTGTGGGACAACATCTCTACGGGCCCCATGTGGGGCACCCTGGTGACCAGAAACGCGGAGATCTGCCAGGAGGGCTGGTGGTGGAACCTGCTGTACGTGCAAAACTGGTTCGGCTTCGAAGACATGGTGAGTTTTCTTTCGAGTGAATAATTAGTGTTGTGTCGTTAGTAATTAATTTACCGTTAACAGTATTTTCCCATTCGGGAATATTCCCAGTAACTTGCCATTGTTCCCGGTAATATTCCCAAAAACTGTCATGATTAAAGGAATGCCGAATGCTTCCGAAACATCTCGAGTGGATGTCTCGTCTTTTGTACAACGTGAGTGATCCGTTTTAAATTCAAGAGGTTTACTATTTTACGGGTCCACTTCTATTAGGAACAAGACAAGATTGACAGCAAAGTTTTGAATTATTCTCTGTACCTTGCTGTCATTTAGGACTCCTGTAGCCAGGTAAAAATCATGAAATGCTGAGCTTCCGTGCACACTATAGACTTTGTAAGCCCCAAACAGCCATACACAGATATATATACAGACATGGATTGATAATTATGTCCGTCTGGTAACTACGAATATGGAGACAGAGAGGCTAAGATTGCAATCTGCTCCTATGCGTTCCTCATCTATTCACTCCTGTTCATTGTAAGGTACTTCAATAATAGGGGATGTAATGCAGTACACTGCCTTTGAGATTGAGGCATCGAGTAATTTGTGTACCTATCTACACGCTGGTAAATGATGTGACAAGGCGGCTTTCATACTTGTTATTACTTATACCTATTCGCTTCGCATACAATACCGAAGAAAACATATAATAATTTATTTATTTAATCAGATAACCATTGATCCATACATTTGTTAGTAAGTACTTAGAACTATGTTAGTAGTGCATTTAAATTGATGTCATTTCAAAAAATAAAAATAAATAACAAATTCACTTCATTCACCGCTGTGTAAGTCCGTTTAAGTTTAAGTTTATATATGTGGAACTATAATACACAGGATTACAATACCCACATAATATTTCTACTTTTCTCTCCGTTTGATAAAAGTTTATTTGCCTGAATGTATCGTTTGTCCGAATTTAATAAGCACATAAAATTGCCCCTAGCCTACACGAAAACTCTTTAACGTAATTCACATATCTAATATGTTACGTTAGGTAAGGTTTCATTTTAACCGACTTTTGATCGACGTTCAATTATTTTTGTTTGAAAGTGTATACCTCCGAGGTGGTCTTATTGCAACAAAATCAGGATCTGATGAAGAGTACTTGGAGAAATCGAGGAAAGTTTTCAATTATTATAAGCACACATATAGCGATTGGGTATTTCCAATAATGACTTGTGCATTTCACTCGTACGTACATCAAATAAGTTAATTTGAAGTCGGTTATTTATTTTTTTATTTTGCTTTGATTCAATAGTTTGAAAATTCAATCGTATTTGTAAACTAATTATTATGCGAAAAAGGATTCGGACAAACAAAACACTTGGATAAATAAAACTATACTAAAACCTGGAGTGGTTTACTCCGCGATTTCGCCGCGTGGCATCTAGTACCATTTTTTTCCCCTGCGGAGCTTAGCCAGCGACCAGAAAGAGCATGCGTTATGCGATAGAGAGAGACGGTCGGACACGGTGCGTTTCGACCGGTAGTCGGACCCGAACGTCAGTTTAGTTAGAGAGAGAGAGACTTTTGAACGTAGTACTTATTCTGTGTCACAACAAGGGAACCATTTCTACTTATATAACTTCCCATCATCATCATCATTATCATCATCGCTATCATCAGCCTGCGGCAGTCCACTGCTGGACGTAGGCCTCTCCCAAGACGCGCCACTTTGCTCGATCATCAGCTATACTCATCCAGTTGCTGCTAGCCGCTCTGCGCATTGTCGCTCCATCTAGCCGGGGGGCGTCCCACACTGCGTTTACCTATACGCGGTCTCCACTGCAGAACTCTCTTGCTCTAGCGATTGTCAGTTCTGCGGCAGATGTAGCCAGCCCACTGCCACTTCAGCTTGCTTACTCGAGTAACTATGTCGGTGACTTAGGTTCTCTGGCGGATTACTTATATCCAGAGCTCGGATAGGTAGTGCCTATTTACCTAAACTTCGCGAGAGGACGTAACTAAGAGTGGTTAAAACCACCAAAAATAATTAATAATTTTTATTGAACCCGGGATTTCCCTGCTTTAATAATGATACATTATCCATATAAATTCACGCTCAGGGTTAGATTATTAATGAAATACAATTGTCTAATGCAGAAATTTTGTATGAAGTCGATTTTTGAGTTCTCAATATATCTTGTATTTCATTAATAATTTAACCCCCAGTGTGAATTTATGTACATGATGTATTCTTAGTAATAAAACAACTTAAACGGATTACCTTAAACGGGTCGCGGGTCTACGCGCGACCACGAACGCTGAAAAGGGTTACGAAACGTCGGGACTTAAAATGTAGTAATATACGCGATTTAATCCGTTTAAGTTGTGTTATTACTATGAGTGATAATAGCGGAAACCGAAGACAATATTATGATGTATTCTTATGGGTATCATTTAATCGATCAGCAAAATATTCATATTTTGGTCAGCAGAAATATGTATTTGGTCAGCCAAAATAGCTAGTTGGTAAGCAACTTATGGTAAGCAAACATTTATAAATCAGGCTGCAATTAATGATATACTGATCTGCTCTAAATTATTTTGGTCAGCAAATTAAATATTTGAGCTGCATTAAGCGATCTACGGTAAATCAAATTTTGGTAAGCAATCAGTAGGTAAGCAAAATATTTCAATTTGTTCATCAAAAAAAAGGGAGCAATAAAACCTAACTGGGCGCAACTATTCTGCCGCCAATCGTGTGCGCATTTTGCCATTCGGTAATTGTCAGCTGTCAAGTAGCAGGTGTCACTGTGATATATACAGGGTGTCACTGTGATATATACAGGGTGTCACTGTGTTATATACAGGGTGTAACTGTGATAGATACAGGATGTAACTGTGATATATACAGGGTGTCACTGTGATAGATACAGAGTGATACTGTGATATATACAGGGTGTCACTGTGATAGATACAAAGTGATACTGTGATATATACAGGGTGTCACTGTGATAGATACAGAGTGATACTGTGATATATACAGGGTGTCACTGTGATAGATACAGAGTGATACTGTGATATATACAGGGTGTCACTGTGATAGATACAGGACAGGATGTCACTGTGATATATACAGGGTGTCACTGTGATATATACATAGTGTCACTGTGTTATATACAGGGTGTTACTGTAATGTATACAGGGTGTCACTGTGATGGGCTCATATAAAATTGGTATTTCGATTTTTTATACATCTCATAATGTTTAGAAGTTATATTATTTATTCACAACGTGTATCGTTTCGTTTTTTAGGGTCAGAAAAAAAAATAACCCTAACCTACCTATTTTTGAGAGCCGTTTCGTTTTTAGGGTCATCAAAAAGAAAATAACCCTAACCTACTTATTTTTGGGAGCCGTTTCGTTTTTAGGGTCATCAAAAAAATAACCCTAACCTACCTATTTTTGGGAGCCGTTTCGTTTTAGGGTCATCAAAAAAAAAATAACCCTAACCTACCTATTTTTGGGAGCTGTTTCGTTTTTAGAGTGACACCCTGTATATAACACAGTGACACCCTGTATATATCACAGTGACATCCTGTATCTATCACAGTGACACCCTGTATATAACATAGTGACACCCTGTATATATCACAGTGACACCCAGTATATATCACAGTGACACCCTGTATATTTCAATTAAACTGCTTACAGACATGTTTTCTCTGCTGACAGTGACATCCTGTATCTATCACAGAGACACCCTGTATATAACACAATGGCACCCTGTATATATTACAATGACATTCTGTATATATCACAGTAACATCCTGTATACATTACAGTGACACCCTGTATACATATAACACAGTGACATCCTGTATATATCACAGTGACATCCTGTATCTATCACAGTGACACCCTGTATACATTACAGTGACACCCTGTATATAACACAGTGACACCCTGTATATATCACAGTAACATCCTGTATACATTACAGTGACACCCTGTATACATATAACACAGTGACACCCTGTATATATCACAGTGACATCCTGTATCTATCACAGTGAGACCCTGTATACATTACAGTGACACCCTGTATATAACACAGTGACACCCTGTATATATCATAGTGACATCCTGTATCTATCACAGTGACACCCTGTATACATTACAGTGACACCCTGTATATAACACAGTGACACCCTGTATATATCACAGTGACATCCTGTATCTATCACAGCGACACCCTGTATATAACACAGTGACACCCTGTATATATCACAGTGACACCCAGTATATATCACAGTGACACCCTGTATATCTCAATTAAACTCTCTGCTGACCAATTGTAAAATCTTGCTACCCAAGTAATTATTTTGCAGCTCGACTGTTTATTAGGCAGCCAAATGATAAAAAAAGCAGATTAATATTGGTTAAAATGCTAACCGTTTTTAAACTGTTTGCTGAACAAGAGTTGCCGCCCAATTTTATTTATTGCCAGCCAAATCTTTGTATGCTGCCCAAATGATTTAACTGCTTATTTTTTTTTGCGGATCAATTTTAATAACGGCTGACCAAAAATTTACTTTCCTATTCTTATTAATCCCAGGAAATCCCGCGTTCAATAAAAATAAATGATTATTTTTGGTGGTTGTAACCACTCTTAGTTACGTCCTCCCGCGAAGTTTAGGTAAATAGGCACCAGTGGTGTGGCGTCCATAGAACTCGATTTCCATCGGCTTGCCTAATATAAGCAGTTCAACACTTAATTCTAGTGATCTTATAGAAAATTGAAGCCAAGGTTGCTCCGGCTTGCCCAAGAATTTCTTCAACGCCACACCACTGATAGGCAAGGCACTACCTATTCCGAGCTCTGCTTATATCGCTTCCCAGTTAGGTCATAAAGGCATGTAGTACAGGCGATTGACCGAGACATCGGTAAGTATGCATTCTTCGTCCATCATTTACTATACATTTATCATTCCTGCGGTTGAAGTGTTGCAAATGTGGTAACAAAATGGTAGTTCAGAGTGGTCGGTAAATAGTAGTAGTGGATTATGAGTGGATGGTACTTCGTAGTTGTACTAGTATATAGTTACCACTAAATTTAGCATGTGTATTAACGGTATTAACGCAGATTATAAAGTCATGTTATACACTAAATATCATAGAATCGAATTGCAAAGTTTTGCGGATACTATGCAATGCATGCCTATAATTTTTGAATCACGATAAGTTTGGGAATGACGATACAATAAGAATCTACATTATTGCACACCAGAAAATAAATAAAAGTGGTACATAACATAATGACCAAAGGAGATGGCTGAATGTTTTTTACAAGTTTTTATTTAACTTACAATATTTATACGATTTCAAGTTAACATGGGCATCAGATGGGTTAAGTAATGTCCATATCAATGCTTAAAATGGACTGTGCGTTTGCGTTACGTCTTCTACACAGATTTTGCCTCGTTAGCGTACCATCAACATCATTTTAGCTTTTTTACACTTAGTTCTTTTTGAGGTATCATAAAAGATCGACCACACCGATGCTTAAAAAACGCCGATGGTGCGTATACGCGGCAGAATGTATGAAGGTATTATGTAGATGACGTTACGTAGAATAGGCGTATTTTCAACTTATGTGTATATTCCTTACTTAAAGTGTATTTCATTCTTTCATTGAGTTTTTGATCAATCCTGTTTCGTTGCTTGCAAACACGCGAGGTCCAAGTCGAATGCTTGCTAGTTATGCACAAAAAAAACTAGGACTATTTAGAACTTCGACGATATGTTTAGCCTAGTGGGAGTGACACCCCCTACGAAGCTAGAGGTCCCGGGTTAAAATCCTGGTAAGGGCAAATATTTGTGTAATGAGCACGAGTATTTGTTCCTGAGTCATGGATGTTTTCTATCTATTTAAGTATGTATATCGTCGTCTAATACCCATGGTACAAACACACTACCTCTACTAGACGGAGCATGTTGGGCGGCGCGTGCTCACATCAGGATATGGCCAATTGTATAGCATTACGATTACGACATTACGCGACCGGCCGCTCGTTCAGTTGTGATTGTGACCATGTTTCTGACTTGTGTGTGCACCAAACGTGAAATAAATATTTCCGTTCAATCCGACGACAATCTCGAAACATAAAATGATAAAAAAGATGTGAAACACGCGTTGTACTAGTAATATCTACCGATATTTAATCGCCCATATGCGTGGTGAGCTCGTTTCGTATGGCATGTCTAGTGGAGGTGGTCTGTGTACAAGCATTAATTAGTTTGGGACTAGGTCGATTTGTGTAAAATTCTCCCCCGATATTTATTTATTTATTACTAGCTGTCCCGGCAAACTTCGTTCCGCCTCAGATTTTTTTAGTTAATAATATTATTACTTTTCTGAAGTTATAAATGGTGTAACTAACCCGACCTGTTTCATGCATATAAATTAGAACTAAATGTATTTTTTTAAATTCCAGTGTGCCCCTCAAACCCATCAGCTGGCTTTGGACATGCAGCTCACTATCATAGGCGGTATGATAGTCTGGGCCATGCAAGTCAAGCCAGGCATCTCCAAAATCCTCCTGCCGAACATCATTGCCCTGGCTGCGTACTCCAGATATTCGACGGTTAGCGAGCACCGATTGACGCTACTCGCATATCATGGCGTAAGGTAATATTGCAAGATCAAATTAGTATCGGCTTTGAATTATCATTACCTGGGTCCATAGTCGTCTAAGAGTTTCCCACGTCTATTACCGCGGAATCGGCTGTTCAGAAAAAAATCTTCATTTCCACGCAATAGGAGCGAAAAAGAGGTTCAGTTCAGTGTGTTACTGATTGGTTACCGCCTACCCTACTAATTTCTACCCTTTAGTAGGGAAGAAATTATAGGGTAGGCAGCAGTGGCGTGGCGCAAAAGATATCCTTGGGCAAGCCGGTGCAGATTTGGCGTACATTTTCCTTAACAGCTGTAGAATAAGGTGCTCAAATGCCTGATATTAGGCAAGCCGGTAGGAATCGAGTTCTTTGGACGCCACGCAGGTAGGCAGTGTCTTTTCGTCTTTATGGAGTGACCACTGATATGTGTAGTGGCCGTATTTCAGCTGATGATGATTATGTTTACTATACTTACTAGATAAATTCTTGCTGCCATCAACTCTTTCAACAGTTAAGGGGCGTGATGCTACTAACATGGCGTAAGATAAGAAAGAAGATACTCCAAAAATGTACAGATAGTCTGTCGTACCCACAGACTTCTTAGCGTATATGCCTTAGGGCTCTTACACATAAACACGTTACGACGTCGCAACGTGAAACGTTGCCGTGTCGTAGCACGTTGCGACGTCGTGTCGTGGAAATCTATGACGAGCAACGTACAAATTCACGACACGATATCGCAATGTGCTACGACACGATGTCGCGTCGTGCCACGTCAATGCATCGTTTCACGTTGCAACGTCGTGACGTGGAAAATTATATTTCAATTTTTAATCTTTCTACACTGGCATAAAGTTGTTTTTTGAATGAATGTATACGCCGTGCCTACTTGCACAAATAAATTATTTTGAATTTAGAAATGCTTTGCCCAATACGCCCGGCGTATACCTCGTATGTTTATGTTTTTTTATAAGTTTTGAGACGAACAAAATCATGTTTTTCTTGAACACGCTTTAAAGTATTTAAATGAAATTTAGACAGAAGAAAAATCATTACATTACGCATAGATGTATGATATACCTAGATACACAATCAGCTGGAAAAAATGGCCCCACAAAAGTGCTAGCCGATCGGCTTGGCTAGCTCATTTTGACTTAGTCTGGTTTCAACCATAGACGGCGACAGTTGTCAACAATGGCCAAATGTTGCGTAAAAAAATGCGTTAATAGCAGCAAAAAAACAAGAAAGAAAGATGGGATATACTTCTTAGTTAAGGACGAATTAATATTAAGCAGAATTACAAGTGAACTCATCGTGATTTCATAGTTTTTTAATTATCTTCGCGAAACTTTTACCAAAAAGCGACTCCATTTATTTGCTGCTCACTTTTGACGTTTCACTTTTTGATAGGTGCCAATAAACTAAAGTTTTCAAATGTTCGTTTGCAAATTTGACACATAGGTGTCATGGAACTAAGTTATCTTTTGAATGACAGTTTCATATAGATACAGCTTATAAATTAACGTTATTAGCGTATATTTGAGTGGAACTACAAATGTCATTTTGCGCCAGATTCATAGACATTTTTCTTTGAAACTGTGCGTCTATGTTATTATACGTCAATGACATTACGTCTAAAATAAACTATAAATTATTCATAATGGTCGCTATTGTGCTGAACACAGGCCTTCAATCGTGTGGGCCATTCGTCAATAGAGGCACGAACCGCTTTAGTTGATTAAACTTTTCTTCGACGGTGAAGATTTTTTCATGCGAGCATTAATTTTCTTAAAATATCGTTTAAATAGTAGACTTTTCTTCGACTTTAGACCATTTAGATCATACCTAAATATATTACCTTTAGATTATATTTCAGTATCCGGTTCACCGAAAAATAACACCCGGATCATTTTTTTTTCTAATTGACAACGATTAAATTTAAAAAGTTGTTATCAAGCCGCCAGTTCAAGATTTATTATTTTGGGCCTTTCAAAAAATCGTCTCAAAACGTTCTGCCAGGAATTTTGCATGAATTTGCGTTAAAATTAAAACTGCGTAACTCTTATCTTATCTTACAATGTGCCGTCATTTATATATTTTGGCTGGTAGTTTATCCGTATATTATCATCGCGTCTATGTCTACGGCCAAAAACCCGGTTTGGTGATCCTTCCAAACTTCAAGCGAAGTGAAGATTCGCAGGTGGTAATAATTTATTGGTACATTTACGACCAGGCCCATCACAAACTGTCCAAACTGGTTCCACAATTTCAAGGTAGAAAATTGTCAATGTGGAGTTACTAGGTGTTGAAGGCGACCGATTAGGAATGTGATTTTGTAATTATAATGTAAGTTATTAGCATTAAATGATAGTTCAAAAGTATTGTCCTTAATCGAGTTAACGATATTGTGCGAAATATATAACTGAAGAATACACGATAAAATCTGGCCATGCATGATCTGGTATATGATGGCCAGATTTTATCGTGTAAAGTCTTTAAATATGCGTTCCGAAGTCAAGCATAAAAGGATTTACCCAAAGGAGCGTAATGCTTTGAAGTGAACGTACGTATGTTTCCACCTTTATTTATTCCACCGTAACTTCTAAAACCTAACTGTATCACGAACCGGAAGATGTAGCGTGGGTCAGCCTCCTACCAATGGCGTGGCGTCCAAAGAACTCGATTCGTACCGGCTTGCCTAATATCAGGCATTTGACCCCCTTATTCTACAACTCTTACGGAAAATGTACCCCAAATCTGCACCGGCTTGCCCAAGGATATATTTTACGCCACGCCACTGCGTCCCACAAGATGCTTTGACGACCTAGTTGGGGTTGCCGAAAGTTAATGGTGACGAAAAGCGTGCAACCCTTCGTTCTTTGAAGAAGTCTTTCCGTCGAAGACTAAAATAGTCGCTTTATTATTAGTCTTTGAGGGAGACATGTTCAGCATTGGACGTCTCCGGACTGAGATGATGAATGAACTTGTAAAATTTTATACCGATATCGAAGTAGTGTTGGTAAATGGTGTCTATAGTACCTACCTTGCTGTTTTTGAAAGAGTTTGTAACTGATGTAATGTATGTAGATGGCAGTAGCGTGGCGTCCGAAGAACTTGATTCCTACCGGCTTGCCTAATATCAGGCAATGGAGCACCTTACTCTTCTGCTCTTATGAAAAATGTCCGCTAAATCTGCACCGGCTTGCCCAAGGATATCTTTTACGTCACGCCACTGGTAGGTGGTAAGTAGATAAAGGCATTGTCATTCGTACAAAATTGAAAAAGAATCAAGCCCACTATCAGCCACAAACGTCCACTGCTGGATATAGGCCTCCCCTATAGATCGCCAGCGCCACAGAGTGCAGTCCTGTGCAGAGCGCATCCACCGAATCCCCGATACTGTCACGTCCACCGAGCCCACTATGGGGCAGGATGTTCGGTTTTATCACTATCCCTATATTTTACTTTGTAAACTCAACTATTCTCTAATCTCAAACAATCGTACATACAATGATTTTTCTTTATTTTCCAGCGTGAGTCAGCTCTACAGAACAGCTCGGTTGAGCTACACTTCAGTCTACCACCGGTGCACCCCATACCTCATTGGCCTCAGCCTAGGCCTTGTCTTGCAGAAACCGTCTCAGCTCAATAAGGTATACTGAAGTAGTGTTTCTTCATTTGTCGACATGGCTCGACACGGTATGAACTTTATTCAGTAATAGGTAGGTTACTTATTTTAATCGGTAGTAATCTGTAATTATTACTACAGCAATTAGTAATAGGCCTTAATGAGATTCAGTAATTACTTCTGGACGAGTTGTTTCTTTTTTTCTCGTGTGTGTATATTTCCATTTAGTCAGTTTGAATGATAATGAAAAAGCCGAGTACCTTGATCATTTTTTGTAAATTTACTGCTGCTTCTGGGTTTTTGAACTCGAGCCATAATAATATTTAGCATATAACTATTAATAAAACCCATTTCAATAAAAAAAAACCTAAATTTGAGGACTTCGATGTCTATGTCTATGGGAGCCGATTTTCGTTCCACAGTGCGGCCGTCTGTTCTACAAGCAATGTGCCCTGCTCATTGCCACTTAAGTTTTGCGATTTTAAAAAAAAGGTGATAAGATTGCTATAATTTAAAGGTCAACTATGAAAGTATCGGACACGGTAAGACAAATGCTCGTCGGTGACAGAACGTGCTAATGGGAATAGTCTCATAGGTACTTTTCATATTCAAAGTACGGCCATGGTATGATACGGTGTATTGGGCAAAGACCTTTAACGGTGCGATATTTCGGAAAGAGGTTTGAAAGATGAAAGCGCCAATCTATATTTGACTTTCTTTAATCGTATTTAACTATTGTTTATCTAATACTATGTTTACATAGTTTCTAAAATGTACTAAAGGTACATTTTGGCAGAATAATGCGAATTTATGTTCCCCGTCTCATTTTGCTGCCGAATAAATTATAGTATAACGGCACAACATGTTGCCACAACTATAAAAGAAGTTTTGAAGTGCAAAGTTAGTTTAGGCACTTTAGACTAAAATTCGTGTCTAAAAGTTTTGAGAAAAGGATCAAATTCAACTGCAAGTGAGGTTCTAAAAGAAGAAACATATGATGAATAACCTAATCTAGGAAAATTTAAGGAGTACTTACACAAAATATATTATGGAGTCCAAGCGTATCTAAAAGGAATAAGTTCATGAGAAACACGTCCCTCGCTACGCATCCTCGCACATCCCTGGTGGAAACGCAGACTTGAAGTGCGCGCTAAAAACAAATTAAGACCCTCGAGTAGATTACCCTTTATCAAACGAAAATATATATTTTTTTGTAGCATAGTTGCGTTTTTTAGTTCTTGTAATTAATAGCTTGCTAAAAGATGTAATCAGTCATATAGGAACTCATTGTCACATTTTGGCTGTCAATTCCTGAATGAAACCGTTATTTTAAGCAACCTTTTTTTACTAACGTTAATTAACTTAATGCAAGCGTATTTATCACCAAGCAGTGCAGAAAGCTTGTAAAATATTATATTAGTTGGCCGCCCGTAAGCCGGTAACTACCAAGTCGCATTTAAGAAAACTTTTTGTTGGCAGTTTAAAGATTTAACGGTTCCTATTATTTTAAGAGGCCTAAGAAAATTTGCATTGTTTCCGATCGAGTCTATATGTGTAAAATATTGATAAATATCAACCAACAAAACGAATTACAATAATAATAACTAAATATTTTTACTAAAAAAAACCCGACCGCGGTGCACTTTAAACGTGCATAAAATCCGCCATTTTGTTTATTTTAACGAACATCATACCCAGTGACACTCGCGCCATCAAGACGAATCCAATGATGTATCATTTATCAAAATCGGTTGTGCCGTTGAGTAGTTACGAGCGGACACAGGAACGGACATACATACATACAGGTCAAACACATTTTTTTTTTTTTTTTTACATTTCTGTACGTTCGTTTTGTGTAAACCATGTAAATTTAATGATAATTCTATAGTCTATTTCTCGTTTGTATTTTGACGTTTGGAGATCCTTTACACCTCCAAAACATGTTTTGACAACGGAGGCCCCTTACAGCTCCATTAATTTTAGTATATGCCTTTTTATTTTCTATTTTTCTTAGTAATTTATCTTGTTTTGACGCCTAGAGACCCTTTACATCTCTTAAATTGTAGTTTTATGTTTATTGAAATGTATTTAGTTAAGTAGTTGTTTGTGATATGCAATGTAATATTGTCACAATTATTGTAATGTGTTTAAAAGAGAAACTGGTGAGTTTCTTCCGGCGCTTCTTCTCACCAGAATGTCATCTGCCGAAGCGCCAAAAGAATCAGACATGTGAAAGAGCCCTTGAGGCCTACTTGCAGAAATAAATTATTTCATTTCATTTCATTTCATTTCATTTCATATTTCATTTCATTTCATTTCATTTCATTACCCTCCTTTGGGCTTCGCCGCAGTCGGGTAAAAAGGGGTATCCACCTAAATTTAAACTAATTCTATATATAAAACAAATCAGCCAAGTTTCTCCCAGTCGGTAGGGTGTCCAGAAGGCTAGAAGTATTGCCACGTGACACGTCGAACGGAAATCCTCTCTGCTAGGAAGGCGCCAGCCCTCTGGTCACCCGATACTTCGGGATATTTGTTTGTACAGCGCCATCGCACTGGGTCTCCATAGCGTTTCAATCCCAACTGATTAAAATATGAGATAGTTTTGTATGAATTTGAAATGGTGGGTAGAGCGCTAATATTTGTTTTATTGCGTGTATGTAATACAAGAGCGGACAACGCATTTCAGTTTGAATATTGGCAAAGTAGAGTGATGTATACAACATTCCAAATGAAAAAAAAACTGTATACTTTTAAATCACAACAGTTCTGAACTCAACGGCAACGTCGAATATCAGTGCCTTTAGTAAGAAAGGCAATAAGTCAGATTTAAACCAGGTACAAAAGAGCGCAAGTCTCATAGTACTGCCGTGTCATGACAAAGTATCTGGTATATGAAATCCATACATAGTTACAGTGTTTTGCCATGACACGGCAGAGTAGGACTGATGCCTCTTCTTTTGGCTCATATCTGACTTATTCCCTTCCAATTAATTCTGGTTTTGCGAGTTCTCTTGTCATTTCGTGGAAATAAAATATATCGAACTATAAAATATTTCAAACATAATTGCTGCCGTACAAGCAAAAAATTAGCCTTTTAAGTATGTATGGAAGACCGACCCTCGAAACACCTGAATAGGCCTTTTTCTAGTAAAAGACTTAGGTCCCATTAAGAAGAGGATTATGCGATTTTCATTTCATTGCGGCGATTAATCGATCAACTGTACTCATCGTACCTAGGTAGCGCGCAATGTAATCAAACTTGCATGTTCTCGCTCCGTCTAAATGGGGCCTTAAAGAACAATGATATTGTCCTCAGATCCTCTCGGCCCTGGGCTGGCTGTCCAGCATTGCCCTCTGGGCGCTGGTGTGGTGGGCGGGCCTGGACTCTGGCTCCACCCAATACCGCTACAGCGCTGCTTTTGCCGCGAACTACGCCGCATTAGCGCCCATCGCTGCTTCGTTGTCCATAGCCTGGGTTATCTACGCTGTGCACAACGGACATAGTGGTAAGTTCTAGTTTCTCTTCCATCGAAGGTTGGATCATTTTGAAAATTTCACAAAAAAATCTTTATAACTATCGAACCCGTTCACAATATTTAACGAGAATAGTGATACTCTCATATATACTTTTGCTGCCACTCACCTTGGGCGCACCGTGCGGTCACCAGGGGCGGCCGCTGAGCGGCGGCGTTGCTCAAGAGGGTCAAATACTCGGGCTTGTCTGGTTATTTGTTTGTTCCCCTTGCGGTGGAGACGTCCGGCTGCTGGTGGGCGGAGGCAAGGGCCTTTCTTGGGGAGCTGGGTCGCCGCTTACGAGAGAGGGGTCATGACCGCCGCTCCGGTTTCTTCCTGACGCAGAGGCTGTCCATCGCAGTTCAGCGCGGGAACGCCGCGAGTCTGATGGGCACTTTTGCACCGGGAGTAATGCGGGGGGGTCTTTGTGAATAGGTTTTTGTAGTTTGTTTTAATGTTTTTTTGTAATTAAGTTAGTTTTCTTATTTTGTTGTATAAGCTTGACATTGTATTTTATTTTTGTTTAATAATAAGTAGATAGGTTTGATAATTTGATTAGTTGTGATTGTGTATTGTAATTTTGTGTAATTTGTGTATGTATTTGAAATTTGATTTAGACTTAAGACTGAATGATTAATAAAGTTTAACTGATTACAGATATCCGAGAAAAAGAAAATCTTATTCACTTTTATTTTATTATATTGATAATCAAAGCGCAATAAAACAGCGCAGATGCTCCAATCAAGCCGAATCCTTTTATAGCTTCGCCATAAACAGCGAATTGTTGGATGTTTTACATCCGTCTCAGAATTATCGCCACAAAATAGTCGGAAAAATACTGAGCGTCTTAGTTTTCTAGAACCCGTTTATTTTCCACTGGCCGCTTTATTTTGACGTTAATGTCATAATGTAAGGTTTAATTAACTGATTAACGCACACCGCCTAATAGGATGTGGGTTCTTGGCTAATTACATATCCATTAACTGTTTTAATGTGTTTTTGTTAATTTCATATCAGAAAATAGAATAATCGACATACTAGCACCTATATGCACCTTTTAGGCTATTAAGTTGTACTTATTAAAATGTTGAATCTGAGCGTTGAGGAATCATTGCTTTGCGCCGACATTTCTAAATTTGGAACAACACACACACACGCATACTTTTTTACGTTTTGGCCTTCAGGCAAGGTTCATTAACCAACCATATTTGAATAAGTAATACATTTTTTAATGGCATCTGCTGCATAAAGTTTAAATAATAGTTTCTTTGACTATAAAATGTAGTAAATACGATTAAGAGAACTTGTTTTAAACTGGTTAACGTGCCCTAACTTCCTCTGCGTGAATTAACAACTCTTTCATACTAACTTTTATCCCCCTTTTTTACCGTTTAAGAATTGACATTCAAAAAATATTTTTAGTGCACCTCTGGGTCTCCAAGGAACATGTGTTTTAAATTGAATTCTGCTATCAGCAATGATTACCTACACGCACAGCACGTTGTCTGTCAGTCGCAGAATTGTTTTATTTACCAATATAAATTAATACAGTGATTTCTTTGTTTCCAGAGTTCCTGTCTGATTTCCTCTGCTGCCGTCCCTTGGTGCTCATCAGCCGACTCTCTTACGCTCTGTACCTTTGCCAGTTCATTGTGTTTTTCACTGAGGCAGCCACCGTCCGGACCACCAGTGAATTCAGTTTAATGTCTTTGGTAAGCAAATCATTCACCCTGACTTAAAACCGTACTTCATCTACCTTGTACGATTCATCGTTGAAATGCATGGGTATACTTATTTTTTTTCTCTTTGTTACAGATTGATCTACAGGAAATATCCCTTATACTCCTATCATCAACGATATTAACCTTAACATTCGTGATCCCGATGCAATCCCTGCATAAAATCTTCACTTTCTCATCAAGTTCGGAAAAAGAAGAAGAAAAGGAAGAATCGGAAGAAAAACCAGAAGAAAATCATACAGAATCGAACGCTCAACCGACAGAAGACCAAGAAGAGGAAATAGATGTCCCACAAATAAAAACCAGACAACTTCTCGTTGCTCATAGAGAAGTATTAGCAGAAATACCTGAAGCTGAAATTGAGTATGAAGTTCAGAGAGACAAAATTGAAGGCCTAGAAGAGATTTTAGAGGAGGAAGAAGAAGAAGCGGAAGAGGAGGATGGGGTAAGAGAGAATCACTTGAACGAAGAAGATATGGAAGTTATTGAAGAAGAACAAGGAGGCGAAGATGATTTCTGGGGTGATAGAGATGAAGATTACGTTCCTAGAAGAGCCTATCCTGTAGAAGACGACGACGAAGATATCGATGAGTGGGAATGGACAGCAAACGGCAGTCGGAACGGAGCTCAACATTACCGATACACTAGATAACCTTATGCAAATTAAATCTGACGAATTCTATAAATGTGTTTCATTTCAAGGTCGATGAGTATCTATAAGGTAAATTGACATAGTTGGACATGGGTAATGCGAGTATGTGTCATCCACGCGGAACCGATTTCTTAAAATTCGTAATTTGGGAATCGGCATCCGCGTAAAGTTTCATCTTACGCTCCACGATTACGAATCTGGTGCGAAAGTGACGATTTTAAGTAAATAACACCTGTAACTTCTATAGCTAATACTTATGTTTGATTGTATGACTCAGAAGGCTAATCGATTGTAACTTTTGCAAACAAAAATGGCATCATAGTTAAAAACCCATGAAATGACGTTAAAACCGCGAAGCTGCAAATGCACCACGGCTCGAAGTACCTTCCCTTTTTTATTGTCTTTGTATATAAGCGGAACTGTTATATTATCCACGTATGCAACGATTATCACCATAAAAATATATATATCCTGCTCACTGCTCAGCTTTCTTAAAAGACACTGATAATTTGTAATACAGATCAGAGACAACATAAGGTTCGAGTCGCGGCGTCATTTGCAGTGGGATTTTTTAGTTTTTGCTCGTACAAGACGACTACAATCCTCGTAGTTTGAATTTCGACCCTCGTACCGTGTGAAACCTGGGGGCGTGCGCTTTTGGAGTGCCAATCAAACGACTGTTGTATACTTTGCACGTGGCACACCTCGGCTGAAAATGTAACAGAATCCTATGTGTGGAAATATTAAAAAACCTTCCTAACTCAAAACCTCGTTCATTTTTGTACGAGCCTAATTGGCAGAGTGCAAAGCGGGTGAAGGGGGTAGCCTAAACGATCACAGCGCTCGCTACGGCTAAAATTGACATTTTTGTCGCTGACTTTTCTCACTGAAAACTACAATTTTAATATTATTGGCAATAATGTTACTGACTACCATTGTCCAAAATTGTGTAATATAGTAAAATAACACAAGATTTCATTAATATTTTTCACAATATTTACTTACTTCTTGTTTGACAGCGGTGACAATATTGTCCATAATGGCCGCCTATCACGTGGCGCTGTCGTCGCGCTCGGTCCCAATAGTGTCCTAGTACATCTTACAGCAGACCACAAATCTCGTATTTGTACGAGGAACCTCGTACGGTTGGCAACCCTGTCCCATTTTGGCACTAAGGGCACTAAGTAGTGATGATTCCCCGCTTGCGGTAATTTCAGTAGGTTGGTTCTCCATACAAACACAAAAAGGGCAATTTGCTTCCACAACATCAATCGTGGTTGAAATGTGTTTCATTTTATAGCTTGACACATAATAACAATATATTGTCTGCGCGACATGACATAAAAAATCTTAAAAAATCAGGATTAACGTGCAATCTGCCGGTTGAGGTCAGCGAACTAATATCATAATTTGTTTATTGCTAAAATCTTTTTAGGGTTCCGTACCAAAATGGTAAATAACTGGCCAAGAGCATGTCGGACCATGCTCAGTGTAGGGTTCCATAGCCGTAACTATAAGGTAAAAATAAAAAATACGATGTAAAAAAAGTACAACAACAAAAGAGCGTATCTTCATAGCAATTACGTCCTTTTGTTGAGAAGCGCAGTTTATCGGCAATAACTCAAAAATAGTACATTCGATCTTGTTGAAAATAATTTTCGTTGAAAGTATTAATTAAGCGTTACCTTCGTGATTTTTTTCATATTTTTCGGACGCACGGTTTAGAAAATAGAGGGGGGGGGACACAATTTACACAACTTTCGGAGCGAGTATTTCCAAATACATTCACTTAATCAAAAACATTACTTAGGAACCTTATAGTGTTTTTTAAAGAGCTGTCGAACTATGTACCACACGTTGATATTTGCTGAAAAAAAAATAATTACTGTCTTTAACATGTATGGAGTGCCCCCCCTAAAAATATTCATTTTAATTATTTATATACCAAACTAAGTAGCGGCTCATAAAACACACCTATATTCCAAATTTCATCAATATCCATCATGTAGTTTCTGAGTAAAATGCCTGTGACATACGGACAGACAGACAGACAGACAGACAGACAGACAGACAGACGGACGGACATGACGAAACTATAAGGGTTCCGTTTTTGCCATTTTGGCTACGGAACCCTAAAAAGGAACCCTTATGGTGCGACTCTGTCTGTCAGTCTGTTACAGCAAGATATCTCAGAATCTACAGATGCTATCGACTTGAAATTTGGAATAGTGTTAAAAACCGCTAACTCGAGCCTTTTGGACAGAAAAAAATCTTATTACTTTTTTTTAAAGGGGACCGAAATGGGATGTCGTAAATCAAAAGTAGAGTATATCGAGTAGAGTAGAATATATCGAGTGGGATATCAAATCAAAGAGCTTACCTAATGTGTAGATTCCAAAACTGTTTTTGTTTTTTTTTAGATCTGTAGTTTTTGATTTAAGATAAAAAAACATGAAAAAAAAATAATCTGTAATAATTACAGATGGTTAATATCATCGTAAATATTACAGGAAAAATAAAACGGTTTTCCTAACTTGCAGCGTTTTTTAGAAATTCGCAAAAATCGTAAGACAAACTTATTCGCTCCTACTAAACTAACCGTGACATATGTCGATGTATGGGGACAACAGTTTTTCAAGAGCAAAGTTAAGTTTGTCCCTCCATAAAGTTTAAATATTGAATTATTCACGCATTTATTGACGAGTTTGTACGGAACCTTCGGTGCGAGTCGGACGCACTTGACCGGTTTTTTTGTAGTTAGGTTTTAACTTTTTTTTTAATAACGGTTACGGAACCCTACACTGAGCATGGTCCGACATGCTCTTGGCCAGTTATTTTAGCTTTTGCAAGTTCTCATGTCATATTGCGCAGATAAAATGTAACAAGCTATAAAATAAAACACATTTCAGACATAATTGATGTCGTAGAAGCAAAGAATGCCATTTTTCGGTTTGTATAAAAAAAAAAAAAATTTTTAAAATTTAATCTGTTTATTTTCGTAAATGGCATATTTTTACAAAAATAGACTTAAATCTTATACTTAAAAGATTTTAAATAAGTCTACTCATTTAACTATATGACAGTTTGGTATGCTATATTGTTAATACTAATCGGGAAGGGTATCAATTAACATTTTTTTGAATGAACCCACTACATGTTTATCAGTTTTGTTAATAGAGTCATATGGAAGTCTATTCAAGGCACGAGGCAGGAAGTGTGTCCACACTCTCCTGCCATACTCGTTATTGCTGGATGGCAGGGTGAATGTTGGCAGGTATGTTAGATTGCGAAGATTTTTTGGTCTATGTCTTCTACTTAACTGTTGTATTCGATCACTATATTGGGTCACTATTGCTAGTTCCACTTTTTCAAAAACCGGCAATACCCTGCAATATTTGAATAGACTTGCATAGTTATTTCTATACATATATTTTATTTTTAAAGGTACAATTGTTTTTAGCAGTCTTATTTGTAGTTTATATATATTATTTAGATATGTCTTATATGTTCTACCATAACTAGACAAACCATAACTTATGACGGAGTCAGCCAGTGACATGTAAAGCAATCTTAACGTTCTATAAGGCAATTTGGTCTTTAGTATAGATAATTTAGATAAAATAGATCTAAGTTTATTACACACATGGAAAACCATTTTTTTTAAAACTGACTAACTTACGTCTTACGTCTTACTGGCTGTTGTAAAAATCGGACCAGTGGAAAACCGATCGACTCGAATCACCTTAATACATCATTACGTTGTTGCTATGTATTTAGTCAAACTAGTTTAGTAAAAATATTCAGTTATATTTCTGTTTCAGACGATTAAGGATTCTTTAAAAAACGAAGCTAGACATTTTTTTTAATGTATAAAACACGATGACTTATTTACGACCGATTCCTTTAGCATAAATTACATTTATTTTCTAATTATACAATATACGAAAAACGTGAAGGAGCACGTGACAAGCAGGTGGCAAGCAAGTGCCATTATACATTATTTCTCAGGCTGATAGTAAAAGAGATCTCCTATCGACTACCTTACCTCGTCCTTTTTCTTGACGAAAAAGGAATGTATGCAATAAGGGTTAAAAATACACACAATGCGCTAGGTTAGGTTCGGTTAGTTTGGGGGTTGTAACTAATAGCTAGACATGGTCGCGATCCTTATGGACACCTCCCAAAACGGACACGACAGACGCCGCAGTGGTTTTAGTGGGTAGGCTTCTCACTCGGAGGACAGAGCCCCACATAACCCCCCCAACCACCATCTGGCTTCTAAAAACCCGCGTTATGTGTTTCAACTGCGACAAAAAAAAAAGGTTAGGTTAGGTAGGCCTCCGTTTATCCTGGCAGGGATGGGTGAAATCGCACTTCCCCGCACAAAATGTCATTTTTTTTATACAGTTTTTCTTTATTCAATATATATACAGAACTATATTATGCCTGGTGTATGACATAGTTCTGTATTTTTATTTTCCACCTCGCGTCGCCTGTACATTCAAAAACAAAACACAACAGTAGGCGAAATATGTTCTAGGTTTTTTCGGTACTAGTCAATTTGTTTCATAGTAGATTTGAGTGCTCGACCCATTATGTAGTAGTCACTAAAAGCTCTAGGCAAAAATGAAATGTAGTCAAATTGTGTTCTAGACAGTCCAAGACTAATCCCCCAATTCCGCTTATTTTAGTGTCACCAATGAAATTAAAATGAGAAAAAATAAAAATTAGGCACCATGTTGAGCATGACGTCACAACTTCACAAGTCATTATTTCATACAGTAAACTGCATACTTTCTGAGTGTTTTGACACTTCATAATAAGAACCTGATTTGAAGTCATCAAGCATCACATTGTAGATTTCAACCTTGCCGCTGGCAGATTTATCCTACAGCCCACTGGACAGTAGCCATTAAAACCAAAAAGTGAATTGTAGTAGCTCATTTTCAACCTCTTAATTGTATACAAAATTGTTGTCATTAGGAATAACCTCGTTTTTTTTAACTCGGTTAAAAAGGAAAGAAGGGTCGATGATGGGAGGCCGTATCTTAGACTATAACTAAGTATAAACTTTGAGGTCTGTGCTTTTAGACACGATGAATAAATTAACTGTTTCGCGAATTCTGTGATTTTGTACAAAATGGAACGAATCACATACAAACTGGGTATAAGTGCCATAGTCACTTGATTGGTATTTTCCGTTCAACTCTATTGCAATGGATGTAAGGGTGTTGACAGGTAGCTGTAGCTACCAAACGCAAGTAAGACTGACGCACCTTTGTGTTTAGTTTTCTTACGAATTGATAACTTTTTTTAAGTGCCGCACTGAATGATAGACACAAGTATGGTTACCGGATCAATAACGTCGTAAAAGTGTTTGAATTAATGAAGTTTATATGGCCTTTTAAAATAGTACATTGGAATTAGATGCGGTTTTAGTTAGTTACCGTCGTTACCGAGTTCCCTCTAATTATTGAGTGTTTTTGGGATGATGAATCAAGAATCTACGTATATGAATCAATGAAATCTGGAAAAAAGAATCTATGTTTAAGTTTTGCAGTTCGAATAGTTTGATATATAAACTATATACACTTTAAGATAGTTAATAAATGTTAATTTACAGTATTAAACCTATATTTCAAAGATTTGTCTTAGGCACAACTTATAAAATAGGTACATTCTATGTAAGAAATGGGTCATACACTTACCTAACTGACATAAGTATATTTTTAAGCTAATATTAATGTAAATGTCAAAAATTGTTTTTTTTTTATTCATTGGCGGTGTTAGAATAAAATGTAACAAAATCTAACCAAAATATTTTTTAATTTTGACACAGCTTTTCGATTTTAACCATCAAACTAATTAATATGTCTGACAGAACGTTCAATAAGGCTTTTTTAGAAATGACATTTAGAGTGGTCACTCCTTCAGGAATGACAAAGAAATATGCTTTGAAATTTTGTCTTACGTGTTTTGTACAGAAATGCTTAAAAGATGGTGACTCAATTTTCTTTCAGGACATATATACTATTTAACTAACCAAAATAAAAAAAAAATGGTATGATTAATAGTTATAATAGTTTTAGCGAAAAGTCGTATTTCATGAATTCGGATTTAATTTTTTTCCGGCTGAACCACAAAAAAACCAGCAAAAAAAATCATCACGGGCATTTTTTCTTCCCTTATCCTGCTACAGCCTTTCACAGATTTTGTAATTGAAGCGGTAATTTATTTTGATTAAATATTAATTCTAACTACACGATTAATTGTATTTTGTTTATTTTTTAGTCTTGGATTTTCTCTGCAAACGCAACTAGGTATAATGCTGCATAATTTTAAAGCATTTTCGTATATATTTTACAATTTAATTATTAGACCGGCTACAGAAAGGTTGAACTAGGATTTACCAAATCTTAACAAAAATTGGACACAAACAATTGGTCACATTGCAAATTAAAAATAAAATTTTGTACGCGCGTAAGTTGTTTAGACTGTTGTGTGGTTGACTTAAACAAGATGAGCTTAGAAACAAATAAAAACTCCGATAAGAATCTGAGCGAAATGCCATCAGAATTATAATAAGGACGAAGGCTCTACACTTGGCCGGACAAAGGCTGTCAGTAATGTTTGTGCGACCGGCGCGCGCGCCCGTATCCGCTATGTTGCTCGCCTTTCTCGCGATCTCGTGCGTCTGCGCCGCTCCCGACAACTACGCCGACTTCGCCGACAAACTCAACGTCACCGTCGACCAACGGGTCCTCAACCGACTATCGACGTTCTTCGACACAAACAGAACTTTAGACAGGCGGGATTTAGCCCTACTCAACCGAACCGCTCAAACGCTGGGCATAGATAAGGAAGTCGTTGATAAATTGTCTGATCTGATTAAAAACAATGGTACTGTTGAGTCTAAGGTGCTGACTAGACTTTCAGAAGACGCTAAGGAGAATTATAACGCTTATGAGGACGAAGCGGGGAAGAGTAAGCTAGGGCCGATTGAGGAGTCCCCGGATTATGCTTCCTCGGTGGTTCTAGCGAGTGATCTGCTGTCTTTGACCAGTGCTGTGGCCAGTGTCAACGAGAAAGTCTGCAGGGAGCAGGGTTACCGATTTTTGGATGGATTACTGCTGAACAAGAGATGGGCTTTACGAAGTAAGTGATTTTTTAATGTTTATTCATAATAAGAAGGTTACTCAATTAGTACATTACATACAGTACAGACCGAGATCGCAGAAGTTTGCGGCCCAAGCTGCAAGCGAGGGACGTAAATATGCGATCGAGGGCTTTTTTTAATATCTCCCGTGTTGTGTACATCATTTTATGTCTACACTTGGCCAGAAAGCGGCTTTTTCCGTACGCGCAGCGTGCGGAAAAAGTCATTTTATGGCCAGGTGTGGCATAAAATCACTAACGGTTTTATTGCTGTTTCACCATCGATATATAGTTACGTTTTTTTCGCTTAAACAAAACACGATAATATATTAGATGATATAATAATATACCTTACCTAACTTATTATTATGATATAAAAAATGTAAATCTAGTTTTTATAGGCGTTAATATTCAGATAACTATAAATTATTATAGATAACGTATACGACGTTATATATTTTTTCCGTTTTCGCAACAAAAGTTTCCGACTGTATAATAATTTTCTGTCCATATTGCAATGCAATAAAAATGTGTCAAAACGTGACATGCAGTGTAAACAAACCATTCGTATATTATTTGCGTCATGTATTCTCCTGAGTACTAACTAAGAAGGCTTAGTTATCAGCAACGAAGAGCGATTAATTTTCGCCTTTATCAGCTTCAAAATAAGGGTGAATGTTCGTGTCCGTATATATTTCATGTACTTCGATCCCAAACATAACGTATCCTGGTTTGCTACAAGCAAATTGACACTTTTTCAAAGATTATTTGCAGTCGATCCATTTTATACGTTGATTATATTTTGTCCTTATAATAGAAAAAAGGTAATGAATTAAATGAATATAAACTGTTGTATTTATATTCTTAGGCAATATATCTGTTAGAGGTCTTCTTGAAAAAATTGCACTGTTGGTACTATAAATGAAAAAAAAAAAAATTAAAATGTAGTGAAATGGACGTCACGGTCATTTCTGCCGTGAACAGGCAGGATCCGGAACGACCTCCTCTTGAAGTGTTCCCGCTGCGGTATGGAATGGGGTTCTTTAAAAACCGAGTGTACAGGCACCTAGTCCGGCCCTCTCAAGATGGTCCAGCCAGCGACCTGGTTCGATCCCAGGGAACGCCACGGCCCCCACCTGGCCCGAATTTTGCAACAGTCAGTAAGACTTGCAAGTTTGGCTTCGAAAAAGAGCTCTCCAGATCCAGTTGTACCTTTCGTGCAGGGCCTTAGCACCGACTTTTGCAACAGTCAGCAAGTTTGTCAGGCTTCAAAAAAAAGCTCTCCAGATCCAGTTTTACTAATAGTGCAGGGCCTTAGCACAGTATATTAGCAGTAATATATCTTCCTACAAAAGGTACATCGCGCGCTTGAAGGTGTTCGCACCGTGTACGAACGCACTACAAGCAAAGAAATAAGAATGCGTTTGAATGTTTCAGTATGGATCGCACTGACACAGACATGCTATCGCGTGTCTGTGTGAATACGTGTCGCGGGCTCCTAAACGGCCGAAATTGGACTACTTGTTCGTCTTTATACTTTGGTCTTAGGGCGCCGAGAACTGCTCGCGAACACCAGGTGGTTTCAGTGCCAGCGTGGCTAAAGACCCTAAAGGCTCCTTGACGTACTAGATCCTTCTAGTATTGATTGCACTCGGGCGCTACATGGGCTAGAGCAGCGGTCGGCAACCCGCGGCCCGCGGGCCGCATGCGGCCCGCGAACAGCTCACTTGCGGCCCTCGAGCCTCCCTGGCTATTTTGTATGTAAAGGTTGTTGTATTCAGAATCGTATAAAATCACAAATTATTAACAAAGTGCGGCCCGCGTCAATTGCGTTAGCTACTATGTGGCCCATGGCTGCTAAAAGGTTGCCGACCGCTGGGCTAGAGCCACCTATGGGGCTCTCAAACATCGGCTGTGCCAAGACAGGTCTTTTGGTGTTGCATTTTCGTCGAGGGATTCGTCTACTCGTTTGCCACAAAAAACAACATTATTTCTCTAAGGGTCATAAATCACATTTTTGTCGAAATCCCTGCTGATTGTAATGGGATATCAGTCTATTGAGGTATTAGAAGTCTAAAACGCCACAAAAATTTGCAGTAATCTCCACAAAAATGTGCCCACAGAAGTGAGGCGGTTTAAACGCTCGATTTTTGACCCCTAATTCATACAATCCTGAAACCAAAACCGTTAGTCGTCTTATTTCATAAATGGAAGTCGGCCCCTAGCAACAAACACGAATATTATACCACCATCGTTTTAATAAAACTTTAATAATATGCAAACCACTTGTATTTTGAATCATGAATATTTAAAGCCAATTTTAAACGCGTAAGCCTATTTTAGTCAAACTAATCTGAAACGATAAATATTTTTGATCAAAGCGAACTTTAATTAAACCTAGCGCTAGTAAACCTACATTTTATAGGCAAATGTTTTTTATACCTAATTGTTAGGTATATAGACGTATAAGCAATCTTTCTTTTGTCTTAAAATCGAAGAGACGAAGAAAGTTAAGTAAAGTACGAAATCCATCGCATGGGTGACATTCCACGTGGTCCAGTGTAGGGCTCCTAATCCCGGGATTTTTGTATAATTAATACCGGGATCCCGGTAATGGCCATACAAAAAAATTCCTGCTTATTTCGGCTATTCTCACGAAGTATGTCTGCGGTCATCAGTTAGGTTGCTGTTTTCATACTAAATGTATGGAGACGCGGTAATTAGACGCAGTCATACTTCGTGAGAATGGCCGATTTACGTTCAGTAATAAATAATACGAGTAAGTAATATCTTTCCTAAAAAAACGACTTCATACATTGAACTTACAATACTAGCAATTGGGATAGAGGTGGCAAAATACTGGCAAAGAAAAATTTTGATTAATATTTTTGATCCGTTCAAACGAAGAAGACTAGCAAATTTATGAGATACTATAAAAATACTTTATGCCACACCTGGCCATAAAATGATGTACACAATACGGGAGGTAATAAAGAAAGCCCTCGATCGCATGTTTACGTCCCTCGCTTGCAGCTCGGGCCGCAAACATCTGCGATCTCGGTCTTTCTTTGTATTACCACCCTAGTTGTGAAATGTACTATACTGACCTGCTGGACATGTGCTTATAATACCTGAGGAGTTCCCTCATCCTCTCATTGATCCCATAAACAGAGTAGATAGAAGTTAGAAACAAATGCACTAACTAGAGTTACTATTAAAAATACTGAAATAGCTATACATGTGCCTGTACTTGAGGAATTTCCCCAATTTATCACAGATCCCATAGTTACAACTGGATTAAAAAAACCGGTTAAGTGCGAGTCGGACTCGCTCACCGAGGGTTCCGTACAAACTCGTAAGTAGATACGTGAATAGTTCAACAAAAACTGTATGGCCGTTAGCTTAGTAGGAGTAAATAAGTATGTGTACCATTTTTGAAAATTTCTAAAAAACGATGCAATTTAGGAAAACCGTTTTATTTTTCCTGTAATATTTAGGATGATATCAATAATTGGTAATTATTACAGATTTTTCTGTTCAGTAACTTCGAAGATAATAGGGGGGAATGGTATTTTTTTTAACGTTTTTGGTCATAAGTCAAAAAGTACAAAATTAAGAAAAAAACAAAAATGGTTTTGGAATCTACAAATTAAGCCCACTCGATATAATAGCTCTACTTTTGTTTTTACACATCCCATTAAAAAAAAAGTAAAAAAGGTATAAGATTTTTTTTCTATCCAATAGGCTCGAGTCACCGACTTTAAACACTATTCCAAGTTTCAAGTCGATAGCATCAGTAGATCCTGAGATATCTTGCTGTGACAGACGGACAGACAGACAGAGTCGCACCATAAAGGTTCCTTTTTTACCATATTGGTACGGAACCCTAAAAGGGGACCAGTATTGAATTTCAATTAAGGCTGGGATCTTCAAGCGCAGGAGGCATTTAAAGTTCCTCCCCGCTCGTAGGCCACAAGCCGCGTGAACGCTTAAATCGTTGAACTGATGGGTAAAATCGGTTCAAACAAGTAAATTACGGCGTACTGGGGGTAACAAACTTTAAAAAAAACAGCCGAATAGGGAACCTCCTCCGTTTGTGAAGTCGGTTAAAAAGTTCATTCACTAAAAGGTCAACGAGCTACACAATACCTTTTGACGTAGCAGTACCTGATCTATCTATTGAATACAGATACGAGTCGCGAGTTGATAAACGATGAATCATTTTATCGTCGTGTCATTTGCATGTTATTGTTCTCGCAACGCTTAATAAAAGCAAAAACTTGTAGAATAGGGATGATGACATACACGAGATACGATTATAGTCGGAAGAGCTACTTGGCTAGAGTCTGTGCGGAAAGAGAATAGGATTTAGATGGGGGGGGGGGGGGGGGGGGGGGCGCTGTAATGCTTTTCTACCGTATTTGCAAAAAAAAATGCCATACTGGTTGGGTTAGTTCCGTTTTTCGCCACGCCTATTCTCTTTCCGCACAGACTACTAGGGAATGCAATAACCGGTCGAATATGAAATCGGGTATTACCCGACTCTAAATAAAGTCAGTTACCCGGGTTTTCGGGTACCCGGGTTGCATTACCTGCAATGAACTTGCCGGTATTGCCGGCCGTGTTCAGTAAGATAAGCCAGCATGTGATGTTTTTTCGCGTTTACTTTAAGGCGGCCTACGACGTTAGATTTTATTTATTATCTTTTAAATAAAACGATACATGCATGATTTTTATTAATTACTAGGTTTTTTTTAACCCGGGGCTTTAAATAAAGTCCGTTACCCGGGATGCCCGGGTGGATTTCATTCCCTATTGGCTATACTTTTAATATGCGTTGAAGTAGTTTTTGTTGTTTTCTACTTATAAATTAAAAAAAGCTAATTTATAATGTTGAATTTCCGACTAGCAATTTCACGAGATACTATAAAATAAAAACACTGAGATTGCTATACATGTGACATATCGTCATTACTTCAAAAAACACGTATCTGACACTGACTCCAGGTAAAAACGTAGTAAGTGTATATGACGTTCGTATGTAACTTTGACGTTTTTCTCTACGACGTTTTTAGATACGAGTTTTTTTCAATGTATTGACGATATGTATATTTGGATTCCCTCGTTTCATGCTGAATTAGAAACAAATGCACCAGTACTAGTTACTATACAACACCTTATATGAATAGTTAATTAATAAAATAAAAAAAAACCTCACAACACGCGGATACTGTTAATAACTTCAAAGATTGGAATTTGCGTTAGTCATTCATTAATAATAATAATTGTTTTTCTATGAAAATCTCATCAAAGTAGATATTAACTATAAAAACCTCATAAATGTGATAAATTATTCCGAAGATTGTCATTCTGTGAAACCCACAAACAGCATCGTCATCACTTTTCAAAAATAACCACCGAATATGAACTTTAGTCACAAAATCATTATAGGCTTATGCGCATAAAATTACCTGTTTTTTTCTCTTTAATGGGTATCTATTTTGGAATGACGTTTCTAGAAAAATATAGTAATAAATTGCGGTCACTCGTTTGTCACTTTGTGGCCTTAGAGCGACGCGGACTTGCTGGCATGGTACAAGAAAACCGTCTTGAAAAAAGGAGGAAATAAAATATTGTCTTAGGTCGGTGTCAGACTTAATAGGTATTTTGAAGAAATCATTTGGTAGTAATACCTATGCGGTACAGGCCAGCGCCAACCATAAAAAGTATTCGGTTATTTTTTTTAAATTACTATCTTATTTCTTTATTTCCTTAATTTCAGTAGTAAGTTGGATTACGCTGTTAACCCTACAACACGTTTCCCTAGTGGCTGATACACACTTAACTCGCTATCTTAAAAAATACTGGCCAGGTTTTGATGAAACTTGCATCTAGTCCAACTAAAAAATATTTTTTGCCATCCGACTTATAGTTTCTGAGATATGCGCGGACAATACATTTACGAAATTTCGAACATATGTTATGTAGAAGCTGGTAAATATAGACTAACATAGTATATAAAAACTGTGCAATTCTGATAATATTACATACATACGGGTTGATTGATAACCTTCTTTTTTTTAAGTTGTTTGAAAATGTTTTGTATTGGGAAAACACGCTATAGCGACTCCCATGCGTGTTGTTCTGAGTTTTAATGGATTTATTTTGGTAAATCGTTTCTAGAAAAATATAGCAAAAAATTGCGGTTACTGATTGGTCAGTTGTGGTTTTACCTAATGTAATGTTGTGGTAACGAAATGGAAAATGTTAATTTTTGCGAAGTGCGTCATTAGGATATCGTCACATCTCCTTATGGGATTCAAGTGTTTGCTACTCTTATGGATCTAAAGTAAATTCTTAGTTTCTTGTAACATATTTGTGCAGGTCATCTTAAATGAATATTGAATATTAACTGGCTAGCCTTTTTTAAGGCACTGAAGTAGGCACTTTATCTTCATGCATCTTGAAGAAGAAGGTATACCAACATTATGTTTTATTAAAAAAATCTAAAGCCCTTTTGGCCCTGAAGCCTACATATACTTGGTGTGTGCCAACATATTTCGCAATTTTTTTAGCATATGATTTAATTATCTTTCGTTTGATAACTCAAAAATCAAATTCCATACAAAAACATTTTTTTTTAATAGTAAAGTGCACATGCCTAACGACTATACAGTATGAACAGGGCCTAGGGCTTCAACTTTTGCGTCGTACACAGCCTCTAGTTGTCAAATTTTAGTAAATTATTCTTACATTATCAGGCTACCGTTAGAAGGTCACTATACCTTTTTGCTTCCACAGCGAAAATCATGCCCAACCGGTCAACATATTACACGTCCAAGCCTTTTAAATATTGAATAATCACCACGCAAACATTGACATTGATCGCAGATACAAGAAAATGCTGTTCCGAAGTCACTTCGTAATATACAGGAAGGAATTTGCAAGGCGTTTTGACAATGCACTGCTGATGAAATCACTTAAGTTCACGGCGTTAGAGGACAGCAAGTCTATTCTTCAATGCAAATTTGCGATTGGGTCAGTCGTGAATTGGAATTAGTTATTTGTTTTATTGGTGGTTTGGTCGCAGTTTCGGTAAAGCCTTGTGGTTTTTATTAAAGACCTCGTATAACACTGTGTATGTATACAATTTATTGCACAAAATTAAACAAACTGCAGTACAAAGGTAAGTGCACTAGTAATTTTTTTTTAATTCAGAAAATAATTTTGAATTATTCAGTATTTTAATTATATATTTTATGTCAGAGGAGTTTTAATAATTAACGATTATTTAATCACTGAGTAACAAGACAAGTAGGAAGTTTAAGCGGAATACACATCTATTAACATTAAGCACCTAGGACAGTAGAATTAAGAAATAATGTCTGAGATCACAGGTATTCAAGGTTAGTTAGAGGGCTTAAGTATCGTATTATGAAATTATGAGTTTTTTTTCAAAGTAGTGACGATATTATTCGTAAGCGTGACTCGTTATCAAATCTCAGGGCTATTTTGTGGAAGTTGGGCTTTTACTCCGGATTCTTCACCTGATGGCAACCCTTGCTGTAGCCAACATGTCTTCTTCCGCCCCATCCGCATCATTAAAAAATGCCTTAAGCGCGAATTACTTTAGCCATGACTTTTTGCCGCTTATTGTCAAATATGAATCAGAAGAGCATAAAATTAGTTATTTGAAGAATACAATTTTAACGGTACATAATTGTAATAATTTTAATGATTATAAATTTTATCTGTAAGTCATTCAAAGGAAAAGTTATAGTACTTACATTGTGCACCGAGGGTAGTAAGAAGGGGATTACTAACGAGAGTCTATTAGAAGCCCGACGCCGTAGGCGGAGGGCTTTTAATGACTCGAGTTTGTAATCTTCTTACTGCCCGTGATACACACAATGTTTTTCATCACATTTGCGAGGAAAAAAAAATAAAACATAAAAATGAAATAAACTAAACACACCCGCTAACTGTCTTCTTAACTTCAACTGTCAACTTTTTCAATCAATATAGTCTTCCACAGATAATGCAAAGAACTGCGTTTAGTTTTTAAACTTGACAGGCAATGTCGCCAGATTGTACCGATTTTCAAAATAAAATTTTAAACTAAATTAATTTAATTGCATTAAAATAATCGCAAAAACTACGGAAATAATAGTAAAATATACCATATAAGTTTTATTTTACACTAAAATTGGTTTTGTAGCCAAGTTTTGAAGATGTGAAATAGCCTTGGCTGATTCGAAACCTCCTTAGTCTGAAATGACGTACGACTTTTAAAACTAAACTCATAACTCCCGAGGGAGTTATAGATTTTCATACAGTTTTTCCTCCCGTGGGAGTTATAGATATTTGTAACCCACGGGGGGTAAATCGGCTCGAGTTGGTCTATAAGCGCGCGTGTTATAACACCCTTTACGAGCAAGTGTGATGAAAAATTATAGGCGTGGACAGTGTTCCTTGAATTAAAAATGAATCACTTACGTTGTCAATAACAGAAAATTCCTCGATATTGTTTCGAATGCATGCAGCACTAATCATGAGTTTATTCGCGACCGTAATATTACCCCCCCAATTTAACATAGACTTAAAGTATTCAAGAAATGCACAGAATAAGTAATATATCAAAAAACAGACTTGAGAAATGCTTCATGTTTTTGGTCATGACACTAAAATCACCGAGTCAGGGTATCACTTGGCGCGAGTTTTGCAAAAGCGTCAATGTCTCGAAAACTGAGAGACTTATGCTGCGGTCAAATTTACTTATGAGCTGGTCTATCGGCCATTTTCGTGTCAACGCTGGTTTTAGGGACACCCTGTATATCAGACATTATAATTAATTAATAATTTAATCAACTAACCTAGGAACTTAAGTATTTACTAACAATATATCTCTATTGTCTTGATTAAATACTCGTGTCTCTCTCTCTAACAAAAATAACTTTCAGGTCCGACCACGGGACGCTGGCTAAGCCCCTCCGAGGGGGTAAAATTAGGTACTGGTAGCCGCGCGGCGAAATCGCGGAGTGACCCGCTCCTGGTAAAGGACAAGTACAACGTCCCTTAGGCCCATTGAAACTACGGTCCACGACATTTATAAGATTAAAAGTAACAGTTAGTTAATTGGGCAATCCCTTCTACATTGCGCGATATTGCTTCAACGCCTAGGCATTGCTCAAATATCCCCGCCGTCTAGGTATCCGAAACTAGATTCTAGTCGCGTGTTGTGACGTAACCGGAGCAACGCGACCACTTACCTACTAACTATTAACTTCGATATTAGTATACAGATTAAGGGATTAGAATGTCTAATAGGTACACTGTATCCAAACATACAAGGTGGAATCGTTAAGTGTTTACATGCGATTATTCCGTAAATATAACAGATATCAAAAAACCTTAAACTGATATCGAAAGTAGGTAGGTACCTACGTTATTCGATGAGTAAAATTTCATCAATATAATTTTCATCACACTTGCTCGAAAATGGTGTCATTACACGTAGGTTTTGCAGGCCGTAAATGACCTATTACGCCCTAGGGCTGGTTCTGTTTTACTCTTATTTGTCATGTTCAAAGGAAACGCCAACTTACTTTTCTAACATTTATCACTGAAATATTTATTTAAAGATAACTGTTATTGCAAATACATGTAAACACATATTTTGGTAACATTAATTAAATATTTAAATAATGTATTTCAGTATTTTGCAAATATAAAATCAACTAAAATGGCCGTTTTAGGTCTTTACCGCTATGGTTTCCGAACGTGACTTGACATTCGCATTGTCTATGGACATATGTCACTGTCTGTTTTAATATTTTCTTGTCATATTGGGGCGATTAGTAAGGTTATATTATTAAGATTTCCTCACGAGTGTGATGAAAAACATTGTGTGTGCCACCGGCGGTAAAGGAATTACAAACTCGTGTTATTAAAGCCCTCGGTTTCACCTCGGGCTTATAACAAACACTCGTTAGTAATTCCTTACTTACCGCCCTAGATACACAATGTACTATTTTTAAATATAACTATAAGAGCTCTGTCACACTTGCGTTTTGCGCGCGAGCCGCGGGCGAGTTAGAAGCGAAGTTCCACACAAGTGTCGCGGCGGGCTCTAAATATCCAAAATATTGAGTTTAAACGTCCCCATACATTTAGAAATTTAGCACGACATTTTTATCTGATATATTAAGACCATTGTAAATATTCTGACAACTTCGCTAATAAAATAAGCAATAATTAGTTCATGATAATTTACGATCAAAACTGAATCGAATTTATCGTGGAAATGTAAAAAAATGTCGTTGACCTTACGGAAAGTACAAGGCACTACAAGGTGGCGGTGGGCACGCCATGAGATTACTAAGAACAATGCATCTCCCACTCCCATGAACTTTCTCTAAGGCTGGCTGACATTGGATATTAATAATGAGGTACAATTACAAAATTCCAAAATTTGATACTAAATTGCCCATAAGTAATAATGCTATGTACAAGAAAACTGCTATTATATCAGCAATTTCTGTATTTAATAATCTTCCCACTCATATAAAAAGTATAGATGACGGCACTTTTAAAAGAAAACTAAAAGAAACATTATATATAACATTATTATAACATTATATATTATTATTATATCAGGCTTTTTATAATCTAAAAGAATTTTACGAGAGTTAAATGTTATTTAGTTAAGGTTATAGATATAAGTGTGTGTGTAAGTGTACGCATTGTATGCCCGGAAGGGTAACTGTTGATACAAATATTTAAAATATCTACACCACCTACACTTACACAGTATTATACAATAAAGTTTTTCTATTCTATTCTATTCTAATCATATTATGACATCAATCTGTGGGTCATTTTCGGAAAAAAATATGTCCGTATTTAAGAGTTTAATAAAACATTTTATTAAATTAATAATCTGCTTTCAGTATTTGAAAATACTTTTATTAATAATATATTAACGCGTGAAATATAAGCATGCCTCAAGTTTGAGGTACATGCCTACGCGCAGCCTTGATAGCCGACATCCTACTTCCGAAATATGCAAACGTACTATTGTCTCATGTTAAGCGAGCGGGCAATAAACAGAATAAAAATTATGTTAAGTCCTTTACAAGTAAGGTATTTTAATAAAGGAAACATTGACTCAGAATTACGGAAGAGTTGTAGATGTAGTTTTTGTTAGTTAAAAACACGTGTATATTTTCGAATGAAGTTAGCTGTTTTTTGTCATTCATTCACTGTAACAAAGAAACTGTAACAAAGAAACGGAAATAGGTGACATTCAAGCTCAAACTACAATGACGCTACTATCAGTCAAACCTTTGGATGAACTAGAAATGTGACGTTCCACGGGAAAAGGTACCTTATGGTTGGTATTGAGTTAAGCACAGATCCTAAATCTGTGTTAAATAAGCTATCTAATACAAAAAGAATCACGACCCTAAGTCCCATACTTTTTTTTTAAAAAAACATCAAACCTTCACATGCTAAAATTGCACTTTTGAGAAATCGTCAAAAGAAGTCTAAAACTAATTTTAAGTATGTTCCCGTTGGAAGTTATGGAGATGATGATTGATTATGTATCTCAAGGTATTTTTCTTTGGAAATCAGTAATGGTTTTTTTAATGTGACTTCCAGGTCGTGAAAAATCAGCCTTTGATTAGAGCAAGTCGCTTATGAGAACGAAATTAAAAAAAAAAAAAAATTCGGCCTGTTCTTTAACATATTGTAATCTGAACCATTGTATATAGTTAGAGATATTAGACTACACATTTTGGGATAGAAATAAAATCACATTGTTAACGAAATATATTTATTTTAATTAAAATGTCATTTTTATTATACGTTTCATCATTCCTATAATATTCACAATTTTCGTATAATGAGTTCTAAATTATATTTAATCAGTCTACACAAGTATCTCAAAAGTGTCATTATTATTCTACAAGTCGTATTTTTTTATTTATAAACGATTGAAGTTACGTAAAAATCACAAATTATTCCCATACATTTGAGAAAAGGTACCTTATGGCGGGCCATAAGCAAAAATTATTGATAATTACAGTATGGCACGATATTTACATTATTTATTGACAAATCTTGTATTAAGACAGAAAACTGAAGAAAAAAGGTTATTAGAAATTTACTTCAAATCTTGACCAATTAAGAGTAATTCTCAAATGTGACGTCTTACGTGAAAAGGTACCTTATGAGGGTTTCTAGTTACGGAGATATTCAATGTTGTGTAAAAATTGTGTTTTTTTTAGTATGTATTTCCATTTAGTAAATTATATGTTACGACACGTCTTTGCCTATCTTTATTTTTGTTATAGGCGAATTAAAGGCTGAATAATATGCTTCTACAGTTTAGTACAAAAGGTACTTTATGGCGGTGTAATTTAAAAATGTTAGAAATACTTGTCGTAACTTGCTCAGTTTTTGTCCTTCATACCGCCGTGCCGTGGTATTATTTTGGCTACACCGCCAGTACCGCCACGCATCTGTCCTACTCTCACCAACACTTTACGTATCGTTCTCTCTCGGTCTTGCTGGTCGCTCGGAGTCTCAGCCGGCCGGCATGAGCAGTATTTGCTTACCTTTTCGTTCGAATAGTTGTGAGAAGTGTTCGTCGTAGATTTTAGCGTGTTTTAAATTAAATAGATTCTTTTTCTTAAGTTGTCAAAAATTATAGAAACTGACAAAAAATGTCTTTTTTCGTAATTTTTTTCGAAAAAATGAATAAAAACCTTTTTCTAAAATGGTCAAAACGTTCACGATTCGCCAAAAACACGTTTTTATGTTTAAAAAAAAATGTTTTTAAGACTTTTTCTAAAAAGGTTGAAAGGGAAACATGACAAAGTGGTAAAAAATTATAGAAACCGCAAAAAAAGTCTATTTTTGTAAGTTTTTTCGAAAAAAAAAATTAAAAAACTTTTTCTAAAATGGTCAAAAATGATGGGCATTCGCCAGTGTTTTTTTTTATTTTTGTCAATTTTTTTAAAAAAAAACAAGGTCTTTTAAAAATGGTCAAAAAGTTATACGATTTGTCAAAAACACTTTTTTATCTGTTTTAAAAAAATGTTTAATAATTAAAAATTTAAAAAAACGACATACAAATGCATTTATTTTTATTTTTTTTTCAATTCCGAATCTGTGGCACCCAGTGGCCCTTTCCTTCCAAATTTTCAGCTTTCTAGGATCATTTCGAAAATTTTTGCTTACCATTATGCAGGCCGCATGCTTGTTTGCCACCGTCGTGGTATAAAAAAGAAATAAGCAAAAGTTGCTAGTAAATTTTATTAATGAATTTTATCAACAGCTTTATCATTTTTGTATGTGATCCGCCATAAGGTACCTTTTCTACTAAACTTTGAACCCAATTTTTATATAGAAAAAAATAACGTACAGCAGTGAAACCAAGCTACAAATACACGTCTATTCCTATATTTTACAATTTTGCATAAAAGAAAAAAATGATGATTTTGAAGGATTTCACAAAACCGTTCATATCTCCGTAACTAGAAACCCTCATAAGGTACCTTTTCACGTAGGACGTCACATATTGAGACAAATACATAGACAGACTCAAACCAGAAAAAAGTCCCGGATATGACTGCATACCCAATGAAGCTCTCAAACTAGGAAAGTTTCTACTGGCTAGCACTCTTACACATCTATTTAATAATATCTTTCAAGAAAAAAAAGTACCTGTAAAATGGGCGGAGTCGAGAATAATACTCCTTTACAAGAAAGGTGACCCGTCAGATATGAGTAACTATCGGCCTATAAGTTTACTCCCTACTATGTATAAATTATTCATGGCCTGTTTAAACAAGAGAATAGAATCAGATATAGAGACGCACCAACCTATAGAGCAGGCAGGCTTTCGAAAAGGTTTTTGCACAATCGAACATATTCATACTTTAGAACAAGTAATTGAAAAGCACCAGGAACGTCAACAATCCCTATCCCTGCCTTTATCGACTATGAAAAAGCCTTCGACTCTATATCGCACGACAGCATATGGCAAGCGTTAGACAACCAACATATCCCAAAAACCTACATAAGCATCCTGAAAGAAATCTACAGTAAAAGTGTAAGCCGTGTAAAACTCAACAGATTAGGTCCAATAAATTGACTATGTAGAGGCGTGAAATAGGAAGACCCGTTATCACCTACGATTGTTATATCTGTCTACAACACATAACACTGGTCTACAGTGGTTTTGTTGCCCTAGATATGAAAGTGATTTTGGGTCAATTTATGCACACAATTCATGAATGATTTGCTCTGATTTTTTTTTAAATCTTTATTTTCATTTTAATAAGCCGATAATTGTTCAAAATATAAGAAACGCAAAAATCATGAAAATACAAGCACATTGAGAACTTTCATGAATATATTCGTAATCTGGGCACTTGAAAACGTAAAAATTTGCGATGATATCCAGGGCAACAAAAAAAAAGTTTTTTTTTTGTAGAGCTGTGTAATGAAAGACCTACAATAGGAATATAAAGGTGTTAACATACATGGAAAAACCCTAAGTAACCTCAGATTCGCTGACGACATAGTGCTCTTCTCAGGATCGTCAAAACAAATGATATTAGAACTATATTTGACGTAAGCAACAAAATAGGACTAAGAATAAACACAGCAAAAACAAAAGTAATGACTAACGCCCTACAAACGCCTATACTAATAAACAACACACTAAGCTTAGAGTAAGTAAAGAGCTACGTTTACTTGTGGAAATTAATTTCGTTTCAAAAGTCTAGAAACAAAGATGAGATTGATAGGAGGATAAACATGGCATGGGGAAAGTATTGGAGCTTAAAAGAAATCATGAAATCTAAACTACCCTTGAAACTGAAAAAGAAAGTCATGGATGGATGTTTACAACAAATATGCGACGGACAGAATACAAAAACCCAGCGTGCCATGGAAAGGAGCATCCTGAATATTAAGCTGAAGGAAGAAAATAAACTAAGCTGATAGATGCTCTCCACTCCAACATATGAAACGACTAAAGTGGAAATGGGCTGGTCACTTTGCAAGAATTACAGATGAAAGATGGACACAATTAGTTACAAATTGCCCAGGCCCAAGTGGTAAGAGAGCTAGAGGACGTCCTAGAGAACGCTGGGTGGATGAAATAAAAAGAAAGCCTGGAGATGACTGGACACAAACAGCAAAGACGAGGACAACATGGAAACTGTTGGAGGCGGCCTATACCCGCCAGGGGCCTTAACTGTATATAACATTTAGTGTAGGTGTAGTTAATATAACTTTTTTAAACGTGTGTAACTTAGTTGAGGAAATAAAGGGCTTTATTATTATTATGACTGACTGATAACCTTAAACTGATTTCCTTATAGCCTTGACGATGTAGTTAGATGATATCTTTTTAGTTTACATTTAATATGACATGTTGATGTCATAAATAACTAATAATAAGCTTTTATGCGTTTTCAAACTTGTCCTATTCTGTTTTTGTGTGTAAATGAATTAACTTGCTAGTCTTCCATAATGTTAATTATTCTTTCTCATTGGGGTCATTCCACGGTAAGAGGTAATGCGAGTCACGATTTTATTGAGTGTTGAACCATCATAACGCAATTCAAGTGTTAATTTATCTCTAAAGAAGTGTTACTTGTGTGTGCTAGATATATTGGCACTTAAATTTGTATCTTAAATGAAAAAAACAAAGTATTAAATCGTAACTCGCGTAGCTATTACGTGGAATGACCTATTTTCCCATAGATTAACTAGAAAAAATCCCTTAGAAAAACAAATTCGTCTCTGAACATTGCTGCCGTTTATTTGTATTGTATCTGTATGTTTTTGTGCATTAAAGTGTTTTGTGACAGTTCCTTTTGGCCTTGACTTTATGTAACTTATGTTATTAAGTACAAAATTATTTTCAATATATTTAATACTCATATATTTCTTAGCTATTTACATATCATATTTATTATTTTTTTGGAGTTCCTATAATTTATTAAGACCTGTATTAAAATTTACAATTTAATTTACAAAAATACAATTTTATTGATGTGTTTTATTACGTTAGTATTAGAAGGAAGATAATAGAGATTGATATTCTTTATCTTTTCTATTGTGGGTGTACTTGTTACCCGACTGCGGCGAAGCCCAAAGGAGGGTTATGTGTTTGACCTGTATGTATGTATGTCCGTTCCTGTGTCCGCTCGTAACTACTCAACGGCACATCCGATTTTGATAAATGATACATCATTAGATTCGTCTTGATGGTGCGAGTGTCACTGGGTATCAAGTTCGTTAAAATAAACAAAATGGCGGATTTTATGCAGTTTCAAAGCGCACCGCGGTCGGGTTTTTTTTAGTAAAAATGTGGTTATTTGTATTGATGTTTTTGACTTTGTTTATTGAAGTGACATAAAGACATCATTGAGAATATAGTGAAAATGTAAAAGAAATATAAATTCAAATTTTGATTAGCCAGTAATACAACATACTCCCCCTTAATCAAAATAAGATTATAAACATAAGCCTATTCCTTTTACACAACTCTGATGCTTTATGCGAGTTAATGGCTTAGTGAGCACGTCAGCCCACATCTCCAAAGTAGGAGTATAAACGACACTAATAACGTTCTTAGCTAATAAATCACGTATAAAATGAAATCTAGTATCAATATGTTTGGTTCTATTGTGGTGGACTGGATTCAGTACCAACTTCTGGGCAGACTGCGAATCATTATAAATGGGAACAGTAATTGACTCACCAGTAAGTTCAAACATCAACCGCTTGAGAAACACAGCATCCTTTGCCGCACTCGACAAGCACATGTATTCCGCTTCACTAGATGACAGTGCAACGGTAGTTTGCTTCTTACTCTTCCACGAAATTGCTCCACCAGCCATAGAAAAGTAAAATCCAGAATAGGAACGACGATCTACAGGACAGTTAGCCCAATCCGCATCCGCATAGCCAACTAAACATCCACCGCCTTTCCTGTAAGTAATGCCCAAATCGATAGTTCCTTTTAAATATTGTAACAGTCTTTTTGCTGCAATCCAATGCGTCTTATCATATTTAGTATTAAACTGGCTTAAATATGACGTTGCATAAGCAATATCAGGCCTGGAATTAACGGCGAGAAACATCAAGGATCCAATCAATTTCTGATATGGATATAATGAAGACTCATCAACATTACCTTTCTCACACGGCAACAACTTTTTAGTATCCAAAGGAGTGGGCATAGCCTTACAATCCGACATGTTGAACTTTTGCAACAAATCGCGAATATAGCTTTCTTGCGATAATTTGATCTCGTTAGGTTTACAGTGTATATTTAAACCTAAATAATAACTTAATGGGCCTATGACTTTTAGGCTGAAATAAGTCTTTAAGTCAGATATGACATTATTGAGCGTTTTATTTTCTTTATAGAATATGACAATGTCATCAACATGGAAAGCGAGTATTATTAACTCTGAGATGGTGCATTTTCATTTCTGTTTCTGCGGCCAACGCGAACAATAAACGAAGCGAAGAGTTTCGGACGACAGGAGAAAAAGTTTCCGAATAATCAACACCATAGACTTGATTAAATCCTTTCGCGACAAGCCTTGCTTTATGTTTAATAATATCACCATGCGCGTTTTTCTTCAACTTATATACCCATTTGCAAGGAATGACCTTCTTATCTGGTCTGTTAACGAGAACCCACGTATTCTTCTCCAGCAGTGACTCATATTCATCCTGCATAGCTTGAAGCCATTTATCCCTATCTTCTGTATTCATAGCCTGTGAATAGCTTGTAGGTTCATCCATAACCTGAGGGGATGAAGTCTGCATGCATACACAATTGGCAGCAGAATTGGGTTTTCTAGGTCTCAAATTGTACCTTGGTTCTGCGACTTCAGTATCGGAATCAATTTCTTCTGATGGAGGTGCAGTACTGGATTGAACCGACTCATCTTGAGTAACAGCATTGTACCACGGTTCTGCAACATCAGGCTCAAAATCTTCTGATACACGCGCAATATCGGGTTGAAGTTGAATTTGCTCATCTTCGATGACCACGCCAGTCGATTTAGAAGTATTCGACGAATTTTCTTGTGAACTTAGCAAAAGAGGTGCAAATGCTGGTTGAGTTAAATCAACATCAGACTTACGAACACAACCTTTACTTTTCAAATCTTGAAAATCATGTTCAAAGAAAGTAATATCTCTGCTTTTCACAAGCCGTCTGGGATATTTAACGTCCCTAAAATAATAACTTCTTGGATCATCAGAATATCCAACGAAAATGTGTTCAGATGCTTTCATATCCAATTTCTTCCGACTACACTCGGGGACATGGATAAAAGCTCTACATCCAAATACACGCAAATGAGATAGATTTGGTATCTTACCATACCACTTCTCGTACGCTGTCTTGCCTTCGAGAGCTCGGTGAGGAGATCTGTTCTTGAGATACACAGCCATCTCTGCAGCATCTTGCCAGTAGGCCGAAGAAAGAGAACTGTCAGAAAGCATTGACCTTACTTTCTCCATAATAGAACGATTTGTCCTCTCTGCAATTCCATTCTGCTGTGGACAATAGGGAACTGTTGTTTGATGCTGAATTCCTTGACTTTTTAAGTAGCTCGAGAATTCATTGTTGGTTGACATATTCTTTCCCGTTGTCACTCTTCAAGATCTTAACTCTGGCTCCCGTTTCCCGCTCTACTGAGAGCTGGAAATTACAAAACATTTTCTTTACTTCCGCTTTTGAAGGAATAAAAAAGACAAAAGTCATACGAGAAAAATCATCTATAAAAAATAAAATATATTTATTGCCTTGAAATGACGTTTCAGGCAGGGGTCCACAAATATCAGAATGAATGAGTTCCAGAACTTCTGTTCATCTTTTTTGTGAAACTTTCTTAAATGGTTTCCTGTTTTGCTTACCTTCAATACAAGGGATGCATGGCTCCTTGTCAACTTCTGTGTAGTCGACGCCTACCGCGTGTCCTTTCTTGAGCTGATCCATACCGATGCGGCATAAATGACCCAGTCGCCTATGCCAAAGCTTGAAGCTAGAAACATCGGAGTGTGTCTCAAAAGCGGATAGTTGACGCGTTGGGTTGACCGTACAATCTAAAGAATACAGTCCGCCACAAATAGAACCATGTAAAATTACATCACCTTTACAAGAAAAAGCATCAGAATCATAAAAGTTACAACCATTTTTATCAAAAACTACGCTAAAACCTTTATCTACCGCCTTCTTGACTGAAATAAGATTAGATTTCAAGTTCGGTACGTGAACCACATCTGTAATCTTCTTTACATCTGTATTCTGACCGCAACTGTTAATAGAAATATCTCCAACACCTTTGCTAGGCAATACTTCTCCATTTGCAATGGTCACAGTTCCAGAAGATGAATCTCTCACATTCTCCATCCAATCATCTCGTGACGTCATATGGGCAGACGCTCCAGAGTCAATAAACCATTTGTCACGCTCTAATCTGTCATTGGCATTCAGTGCACACAGAGAGTTTTTGTGATTAGTGGGTTTCTTCTTCTTGTCCTTTTTGTGGGGACAATCTGGACGCTTATGTCCTGGCTCCATACAGTCATAACACACTATGGGTTTCTTGGATTTGGATGTAGAAGGTCTGGTTTGGTTCATTCGAGTACGAAGAGCAGTATCTGGGTTATCTAAAGCTGGTTTATTCAATTCATTCAATAATTTGGTCTTTATCAGATCTACCGTAATGTCTATATTGGAATTTTCCAAAGCCATTACTAAGGGTGCATATTGAGGACTTAAACCTCCTAGAAGAATCGCAGCTATTGAAGCATCCTCCATTATTTTGCCAATATCGGCTAAATCTTGCACAGTTGTCATCACAGCATTTATGTATGTCTCAATATTGCAGCCAAAATCTTCAAGACAGTATCTATACAGTTTTCTCTCGAGGCTTATACGTCGCCCTAATCCTTTGTCCTCGTAAGCGGACGAAAGAGCATCCCACGCCTCTTTGGCTGTCTTACATGATCTCACATGGGTGATGGCCATACCGTCTACAGTGAGGCATATTTTCGATAACGCCTTTTGATCGTTACGTACCTTTTTATCTGCAGAAATGTCGTTACCATCAGGGTATCCGACGATGGTCTCCCATAACTCTTCATGCATGAGGTACATACGGATTTTGAATTTCCATACGGAATATCCATCTCTGTTTATAAGTGGTTTTATACCAGAAATAGAATTAGTTGACATATTTACATATACAACAGCTGTTCGATGTCACAACAAAAAAATATTCGAAAATATACGTGAACTGTTAAATATTTTCACGGATTTTCACAAATTTTACACGTACACAAAATACAAACTTGCCTATTCACTTTTAAATGCACAACAAGCAAAATAAACGTATATTTCTAAGTAAAATTAGAATATTCGTGCTGATAACGAATGATGTTTTTGACTTTGTTTATTGAAGTGACATAAAGACATCATTGAGAATATAGTGAAAATGTAAAAGAAATATAAATTCAAATTTTGATTAGCCAGTAATACAACATGTATAAATAAATCGACAACCACACACACGTGTTTACACCTATTTATTGTAATTTTATATAAATAAACAGCCTTTTAGAATAAATTATCTTCATATTATGACGAGGATATCCGGTCAACGGTTAGGATAATGTTTGATTACTTACTTTCTTGACCTCGAGTTTAATTGTATATCCGAGTATCTACTTACATAATTATAACAGCTTAGTTTATATTGTGTGTAAAAATCCTGTTAAATGTGTACTGCACCTATTTATTAAAAACGTATAAAGTATGTTAAACCAGGCAAATATGTTCTAAAATTAATGAAGCAGTACTCAAGATTTGTTTTTTTTTTTTGGTTGGTCTGTGTCCCGTTTGGTCAATATTGACCACTATTGGTAAAACTGGTGAGATGGGCACAAGTACTCAAGATTTGGTTTGACGTGTTTAGTTTTAGGTAACCTACTTTAATGAGTCTACTCACTAATTTAATTGGCATTTTTCTTATAATTCACACACAAATTGATATGAAATCTGATAACCATGATATGCTTATAATTCTAAGAAGTAAATGGTACCTACTGTAATTCCTCGTGCGTCATCATTACACAACTTAATGTCCCATTAATTGGCCTTTGAAGTCATTTATAGCAACAACGGTGATACAGTGACACTATGATTTAAGAATATTATTAGTTTCATCGTATTCATCATAATTTCAACCCGGAGACAGCCAATGCTGAGCTAAGGTCTCCACCAAGGATACACTGGTTATCAGGATGGGTCACTTTTGTATGGGAAAATATAGAAAACTGCTATTGGTATTGGGCACAGCAAAAAACTTAACTCATGACGGCATAAAATAAATACCAAAATTGCATTGTAATTGAAGTTTATCTTTTAAGCTAGTATAGAGAAAAAATACTAATGAGCGCTGTAAAGTTCAAGTTTATTATTTCAAATTTGTCACAGTATTTTAATGTATGTCTGCGACTCATTCATCTGTCTCCATACATTTAGTATGAAAAAGGGCCAGATGAATGAGGTGACCGCAGACATATTTCTGGAGAAATGCCCATTTATGTCGAGTATAGTCAGTAGAATGTCATAAAATGAAATATAATGAAAATAATTATATACCTAACCAAACATTTTTTTTCTAGCGCTCCATACATTTGGACTTTTTGAATTGGATTCCAGAGTAATCCGGAGGCAATAAAACTGAAATAAAAATGTGTATCAATGAATGCCACCGAATGGTACTTTTTTCAACTGTGCTCATTAGAAATTAAAAATGACCCACCCTACTGGTTACGCTCACTCCATCGTAGGCAAAGAATAAAAGTAATCCCATGAAAAACATTACATGTCAAAAGTTGCAATTCTCGCAACGCAGTTCTTCTACAACAAAAAAGTTTTGAGATGTAATGTTAAACCAAGTCAGTACCGGGAGGAGGTCCACAGAACTCGATTTCCACCGACTTGCCTATTATTTACCCGTCGAGGATTCCTTATTTGAGAACTATAAAATGTGTTCCTCCACGGTTTTTTAGGTTTTGTATGACTTGATAGGTTAAAAACAAATTACGTTTAAAATTTGGAGCTTGTCGGTCTGCTAGAAGTACCTTAGAATTATGATAATCAGAGAGTGGGTGAGTGACTCAGTGACAAAACTAAGGAACTTTGACGTGCAATCGTTCTTAAACTACAAGTTCAAATGAAATGTTATTGAGAATGTATCTAAGTTATATTGTGTCCTATGTATACCTAAAAATTCAAGGATCTAGCTTTAGCCAGTACAAAATTACAGGAGGTTGAAAATGGCCTGAATGGCTTCGAGAAAAATATGGTACGGCCGTGCGTGACTTTGTTTTGCTCGACTTGGCAGGCGCACTACCGTGTCCCCAGATAGTACCTACTACGTACAGAAGCTTCATAAAAAAATCGTTAAATCATGACTACAAATATTGATGGCTTGATGGCATTCTAGTAGGTAACTCTGTATAACTCCGATTTATAATTCACGACCAAAAAAACTACGAAATATCCGTCACTGTCATATGTGTCAAAGTTACTTATGTCAGTTTCAAGTGAACATTTCAGATGTTGCTAACCATTTTATATCAATAATTAAATTATTATTCAATATTTCTAATTATGGCTAACATCTCTACTCTAATAAAAAAATATATAATTTTAAGGAACAGTGAGACAAAGTTTAGTTAAAAAACTATTTATGGTAGTCACGTTGACAGTACAAACATAGAATTACGTCATCAAAATTAGATGCTTATTCGGTTTTTTTTTCATTCAAAAGATTACGAGATTATGGAGAATCTGTAATAATAATACCGTTTATTACAGAAAGTTTTGCTTTCTGGTACTTGTCAGATTAATCTTTTGGATCTAAAAACCGACAAAAGAAAGGTGAGGAAGAGTTAAAATGTCTCTAAACGCATATGAAACTTCCGTCTTTTTATTTTAATAAACCGTACCAAATGTTACTAACATCTGATGTGTAACAAACACAATAACAGTTTTTCTCCCAAAAATCACCTGTGTATGTATTAGAGGTGTGCGCCGATGGCTAAATCGTCGGCGGCGGCCGCCGGTCAAAAATTGACCGGCGGCGGCGGCGTAATCGGCGTGATCGGCGTGGTAAACACAATAAGTAATTATGCATATTACAGTACATTTCTACACATATAGTGAAACGGTCGGGCTATATGAGCATCATTCGGTCGTTTCAAATAGTAAGAAAAATTACCAGGGGTCTTTGTTTTAAAAGCAGTAGTTCCATAAAATGGTCAAGTCATACATACTTATTGACCGAGATATAGGGTTTAATAAGTTAGCGCCTTAAGCTTGTCTTTATGAGATCTGGTAACTTTTTCACTGTAAAAATGAAAGTAGCAGTATTTTGGCTAGCTATTTTATATTCTATGTGTTTGGTGGAATTGCAATTTTTTGTAAGGTCAAGATAATAGTCCCATTATATTCCTCGTCTTCCTTCTCGCTTCGTGTTCCTCATTGCTGAGGGTCCTGAAATTCCCGTGACTTCCGCTTCTTTCTGACGGTGTCTCAGCGTCTGTGTCTGTTCTTGGCATCGTGTAGTGCATCTGCGGCCTGTAGGTTGTTTGCCATGAATCTTGCCAATAACAATAAGTTGTTCAAGATTATGGCCTTTTTTCCTGGCTATGTGACCGAAAAACTCTAGTAGTCTGCGTAGATAGATGGTTGATGGTCTGATCTTGATGTTCAATTTGCGTAATATAGATGCATGTGTGCGAAAAGCTGTCCAAGAATTACAAGAAAATTTAAGCATTTTCCTCCAGCACCACATCTCGAAAGCATCAATGCGATCACGGCCAGCCTTTGTCAGAGTCCAAGTCTCAACTCCGTAGCTGAATATGGAGAAGACTAGGGACTAAATTAGTTTTAGTTTAGCGTGAGATGTTGCAATTCTTTCATATATCTTGCAGCAGGGACATTGCACTTTTGGCCATTCCTATGCGCCTCCTAATTTCCACTTCACAAGACCTGGTATTGCTGATGTTCGCGCCCAAACCCAAACACGCTGATGTGACCATACACCGCAGTCCGCAGTTGATGTTTCATTATGAGAGCCTGAATGCCAGGTATTTTGACGCAAAGTAAAACTTTCTTGTTTGGTTCTTGATCTTGACACTTAATGAGCAGAATAGATAACGGAGATCGAAGAAGTCTTCTGTTTTGTAGTAGCACCATGTTTCTGTAGTATATAGAAGAGTTAGGTTTAGGTTAAGATCAACTCATAATCTCAAGTTAACTCTGCCAAATACGCCGTCTAAGTTTTCCACAGGCTGCAACTGATTTGGTTTTGTGGGAAACTATCTTGGATGTCAAAGTCACGTCGAAAGTGACTTCCTAGATACCTAAAATGCGGTACTTCTTCCAGACCTTATAATGGAGGGCTCCAAACTATTCCTGTGCTATAAAAAGCTGAAATCTGTTCTGTAGCTTCACTGGAAGTATTACCAATAGCTTATACCTTTCAATGTAGATGACTTACGATATTATGAGCTATTATGGTATCTCACTGTATAAGTAACACCCCTTTTATGCTTTTATTGTGTTCTAAAGGTAGTTTTTCCTCCAATAACGGAGAAGATAGATAAATTGGGTCATGGCCATCATAGTATTAGTTCACGCCGATTTCACGCCGGTGGAATGATCGGCGGCGGCGGTGTGGTAAAAATGGCCGGCGGCGTACGCCGCGCCGGTCAGCGCACACCTCTAGTATGTATCTTATATTGTAAATAAGTAACTGAGACTTGTTTATTTAAATGGGGATGACGACTGGGTTTAAACTAGGTATATAATTCTATTTAGTCTGTCACACACACGTATTTTTTGTTTTATCAAAATATTAAAAATCGACAAAGTTATAGATCATCAAACTTCTGGAGTGGGGGCTTGTGACGTCACGCCTAGGTGAAAATTGTACCTAGGAGTGACGTCACTCGAAACTTCTAAGCACTGTATCCTCGTCATTTTTTGTTTGTCAAACAAAAGAAAAAATACGTGTATAATATTTTTTTATAATCTAACTGACGGACTAAACAATTTTTTTTAGTCTTCTAGCCCATCGTAAGTTTAAAACTACTTATGAATTAATTATATTACTGTAGTTTTTTCATTATTAGATTATTACCAATGTACAAATGTTTTTGTACTGGCATCCCACAGTGGTTTTGAATTAGAATTCGGAGTTTAGAATATGGTAAGTTAAAAAAATTAACAAACAATGCTTCTTTGTTTTTTGTAGCCAGGTGAATAGAAGCACAAAATATGAAAAAAGAATTCCCTGGCGAAAACTATTGGAATAGTATTAAGTAGCGCGCAAACAAGGCAAATATGACATATTATGACTGACAGTATGTGTCTATTGTTAACATTTTTTTAATTTTACGTATACTCGCTAGTGATACGCAGTGACGATATTAAAAATACTTTTTTATGTACGACGACCCCTTTAGCTTAGTTGGTAGTGACCCTGCCTACGAAGCAGGAGGTCCTGGGTTCGAATCCCGGTAAGGGCATTTATTTGTGCGATGAGCGCGAATATTTGTTCCAGAGTCATGGATGTTTTCTATTTATTTAAGTATTTGTATCTATTAAATATATCGTCGTCTAGTATCCATAACACAAGCCTTATTGAGCTTACTATGGTGCTAGTTCGATTTGTGTAAGATTGTCCCCTAACATTTATTTATTTATTTATTTATGTTGGCATTAATGAATTTAGTTCGGAAAGTTTTGTTTTTCTTAAAAACCGTAGGAATTTAATTGTTTGTTAAGTTGGTAGTTTTGCATTTTTATCGTAAAGTTAAAATTGAGCGCTTAATCCTTGACCTACTTAATTTTAACCTAGATTTAGAAATATGTGACTGCTAGCAGTATCGTTCTGCGACTATAACTACACTAATGCTGTTATGGGGAATAGATTATAGTGATGTAACGAATATTCGTATTCGCATTCGTATTCGCGAATATTCGCAAGATTTTCAATATTCGCATTCGCATTCGTATTCGCAAAAATCGATGCGAATATATTGCGAATATTTTTGGTGCATTTTAGATCCTAAAATTCACGGAAAAGAAAAAAATACGGCCAAGTCTGAGTCGGATTTTGAAACTATCAATGAGTAATTAAAAACTCTGTTAGATAAGTACCGAAATAAAATGAAAATAAGATATTTATTTTTAACCACCGGTTCCAATTTTTCTACCGCATGCATAATCATTATCTTTAGCTAACGAATTATTCCAACTTAAACTTAATTACTGATTTTATTGCAAAACTGAATTAAATTTAAGTTAATCGTAATTGAAAACTAAGTATTGAATTTTCATAGTTATTATATTCGTATTCGCATTCGCGAATGTTCAAAAACCGATATTCGTTACATCCCTAATAGATTATAGACTTCTCTGAACTCTTAGTATGTATGTTCTTATATTAGTGTTCGTGACCAAGTAAAAGACAGATAAAAGTACAGGAGTAGAAAAATATTTTTATTAGCTTGTTTTCACACTTTTGTCGCTTTTAATGCAACGTGCCGAGTTTAGATAAAATATTACAAAACCTTTTATATCTGCTCATATTGTATGTCATGCCAAAATAAAAGTGCACCTACTTCGTAAAAATACTAAGTTATACATCAGTGATTATGTAAACTGATTTACAACACAAAAGTTTTGAGATGTAATGTTAAACGAAGTATTATTTACCGGTGTAGGAGGATTCTTTATTGGAGAAGTAATTTAATACTTCTTTTCTTCTTCATTCCTCCACGGTTAAATAATTGGCAAGTCGGTGGGAATCGAGTTCTGTGGAAACCCTTCGGTACTGATTTCGTTTAACATTACATCTCAAAACTTTAGACTAGCTCATAAGATTAAGTAAATTTGACTTCAATAAAATCTCTTAGTTTTCGAGATAATCGTTTTTGCAAAGTTCGTGCTAAGTGATACCCTGACTCGGTGTTTTGAGTGTCATAACTAAAGCGGTTTACGGTACCTAAATTGAATAATAAAGAACTTTAACTTTAATGGATGTATCCATGAGTTGATACAGAATCGCCTCCTTGAATCGTTACTATCGATCATCAATCAACTTCATTGTATTTTCCAGAAACCGTCGCTTGTGCGTAGAACAAAGACATTCCTGTAAGTCCAGTTCTATGATTCAATGAATAGAATGTAAAATTTTAGCCTCACCTTTCAGGAAAATCGTGTTTAGCACGACAATTACAAGCAGGGTAATTCAGAACTTTGCCGGCAATCTCCATATAATTTGTTCCGTGAACTAAGTAGTAATAATTCGTATTCGGAGGTCAAACTATGCCGTACTACTTCGACTTTGACGGACCATCACCATCCCAGTAGCCAGTAGGTAGCAGTAATTTTTCTGCCTACAAAAGCTACATCGCTCGCTACGCGTACGGAAAAAGCCGCTTTCTAACCAAGTGTGGACATAAAATAAAACGATGTACACAACACGGGAGGTAATAAAGAAAGACCTCGATCGCATATTTACTTCCCTCGCTTGCAGCTCGGGCCGCAAACATCTGCGATCTCGGCCTTTCTTTGTTTTACCATCCTAGTTGTGTAATGTACTATAAACATGTAAGTCTACTTATTCTTACTAATGTTATGCAGTATGCAAGCGCTTCATTAGCCGCTACATACAATGAAAATAGCTATACAAACTATATTTTTCAGAAATAAATTGCAAAATGAAGTAAATTATTTTTAACGTCAAATGCTAATCTTGGATGTATTCAACCCACATAAAATTCTTCAAAGAATTTGTGCATTTTTTCCCCTTTGAATTTTGATTGTCAAGTCGTTAAAATCGTTAAGCAGTTTTGGGTCAGTATCAGTTCAAAAAACAACAGTTGTCCCTCCGGTGGTCAAAAGTTAAGAGCTTGTATGAATCTAAGGTTATGTTGTACATCGGATTATAGAAAAGGGAGAGTTCTTTATTCTCATACGAGCTTTGTCAGAAAATTAGGGCTATGTTATAAAGTAATATTGCACATTATATATTACGTTATTATGTTCATGTGTCTATAAAGTCACATCGATTATACTAATAAAGCCGATTTAACCCCCCAAGCAGGTTTACCGTGAGCTTTACCGGGCAAATGTTTTAATGGAGGATATACACATGGTCTGCTGACAAGCAAAAGTCACTAAGTAACAAATAAATACCTAATTAAAGCAAAGCTCGTATCTCAGTATTGATTTACTAATTAGATACGACTTTTTGAAGAGTAGTGACATAACTTTTAGTGAATTTTGCTTGTCACCAGGCGATATTTAGTTTTTGTTTTTACCTGCAGCTTTGTACGCGTTAGATAAAAATAGGTTTACTTCGCCTTGGGGCTGGCGCAAAGACTCAACAGGACCAAAGTATAAAGTCGAACAAGTAGTCCAACTTTGGCCGTTTTTGAGCGCGCGACACGTATTCACGCAGACGCGCGATAGCACGTCTGTGTGAGTGCGATACATACTGGAGCATTCTTACGCATTCTTATTTCTTTGCTTGTAGTGCGTTCGTACACGGCGCGCACACATTCAAGCATGCGATGTATCTTATGTAGGAAGAAAAATTACTGCTGTTATACTTTGACAGGAATTTGAAAATGACATAATTTCCGTATCAAAATAGTACATTACTGCAGAGGCCGGGAAGTAAGGAATTGCCGGCCGAGTACATATAGATAGTTACGAGGCCGGCAACCCCATTTCCCGCCGAGGTATGTATAGTGTTTTTCTCAAACATGCAATAAAATAAATAAACTTACTATAATAACCTTACTTAATATTTTATAACACAAACAAACTGGCTGTCAGAAAGTGACATTAGTGACATTATATCCATAGACAATGCAAATTCGGCCAAAAACTGTTTCAGTTCACATTTTTACCGCGAATATTTAGATGACATATTTTAAATGTGTATTCTTGTGGTTTAGTTTGCAATTTATAATAATTGGAAATTGCTTATAATGTGTTATTTGTTATGTTCATGTCAATTTTAAATAAATAAAACTGCAAAATATAGCAAAAATCGTTTTTTGTTTTTTTAATGGCTGAATGCCGTGATGCTAGGGCCCAAATAAATGTGGAATGGAAATTAAAAAAAATACATTGTATAATGTAAGTATGAAATTCCATTCCGTGCCAAGTGTCAAGCCGCATAGAAACGAGGTACTTTGTGGCCTATTTTTAGGCACGTAATGTCAACATTTCATGCCATGTTTGAGAAAAGTACTATTATTGACAAGCGGTTATTTATACCTTTGTCATGGGAACATTTGTCCACCATTGTTTCCAATGACGGAGAAATGTGTCCAGCTTGCTTGCTGCTAATGTAGAAATACCGCAAATTCAGCGATTAGAACTGAGAGAACATTCCATGACTACAAACAATCTACGGAAATATTTGCGACTGAACAGAAAACAAACCTTTGAAAATATAAGCAGCGTTTACAATAGTTACTAAACGACTGAATATGTACACCTAACGTCATTGTTTCTTATTTCCGATTTAAACATAAATCGGATTTGAGATGATTCGAGTCGGCCCAGTTCTTCATATAAACAAAAATTTTTAAAACAAAAAATAAAAACCGACTTCCAAAAACTTAAACTAAAAACCAAAAAATAATATGTTAATCACCCCAAAGAAATGGATAATCAACGATTCATATATACATATACAGATATTTATAGTTTTTAACCTGTTATTTTTGAAGTCGGTGCCTGCCACTGCCACGCAAAGCTGGCTATGCTGAGCTCCTTAGCTGGCACCGACTTCAAAAATAACAGGTTAAAAACTATAAATATCTGTATATGTATATATGAATCGTTGATTATCCATTTCTTTGGGGTGATTAACATATTATTTTTTGGTTTTTAGTTTAAGTTTTTGGAAGTCGGTTTTTATTTTTTGTTTTAAAAATTTACTTTATTTTTTAATTTTTAGTGGCGCTGGAAAAATATTGTTTTGAAAAATAGACTTAAGTCTATTTGGTTAAAAGAAAAATTTTCCAAATCGGTCTAGCCGCTTTCAAGTAATCGGGGAACAAACCTACATAAAAATTGCTCTTTGTTTTGAAGTCGGTTAACACTAAAAACTTGTAGCTAATAAGAAATGGACGAGAAACTAAGAAAAATACCAAAATCGCTATATGTGTACCTATGATATTTGAAGAGTTCCCTCGATTTCTCCAAGATCCCATTATCAGATCCTGATTTGGCTGCAATGGGACCACCTCGGAGGTATACCCTTTAAAACAAAAAAAGAATTTTCCAAATAGGTTCAGCCGTCTTCAAGTAATCGGGGAAGAAACCTAGATACAAATTTACCTTTTGTTTTGAAGTCGGTTAACACTAGAAACTCGTTGCTAATAAGAGATGGACGAGAAATTACGAAAAATACTGAAATCGCTATATGTGTGCCTATAATATTTGAAGAGTTCCCTCGATTTCTCCAAGATTCCATCATCAGATCCTGATTTGGTTACAATGGGACCACCTCGGAAGTCTACCCTTTCAAACAAAAAAAGAATTTTCCAAATCGGTCCAGCCGTCTTCAAGTAATCGGTGAACAAACACACAAAAAAAAAATAAAAAAAAAAAAAAAAAAAAACATACAGACGAATTGAGAACCGTCCTTCTTTTGGAAGTCGGTTAAAAAGCGGGTTAATAATTTTCTATAACGACCTTTAATTACCTTTTTGATGTTGGCCAAAAATAAATAAATATATATTTTGAGTGATATTCACGTTATTTATTTCAAACTTTTAATGTTTATTTCGCTCATGCCCAAAATACCAGATTTTTCAAAATACCAGATTCTCGGTTTATCAAATTCCTGTCTTACCACATTTCCGTTACAATACAATCGCTAGATTATAAAATCGTAAGTTACTCAAAGATCTAAATGATTTTGTTGGATGTATTATTTTGGGTATCTGGTATACGGAGAATCTGATATACTTATCGAGAATCTGGTATTTTAATAATCTGGTATTCGGTAATATGTAATTCTGGTAAACTATTACCTACATTCCATAAAACTTTACAATTATAATAAATCTAAAACTAAACATTAACCTAAAACCTTAAAGTAAAAACAATGTACAACTAAAATAGAAAAGAAAATATACCTAGCTAAACTAAAATAGGTATGTTTAAAACATTCAGTCCTTAGCCATGGCTCTGAAGATACAGGCAGCGTTTCCTCGCCGTATCGCTATCACTCTTGAGTAATTAAAGGTTTAGTTTCAATTTATATTAATTTATGGCATTGACGTATCAATGGCCGATTCCATGTTTTTGTATTTTTGCCGACTTAAGTTTCGATCCTCACATTAAACAGACGAGGAAGTTTTTACCATTTTAGTTCTACTTCCACGTAAAATATTGAGCCACCCAATTTTCACTTATTCGTCAATATTAGCACTTTACGGGCTACTAAATTTAACTTTGTAGCACTTTTGTAATGACGTAAATGCTAAACGATGGAGCAAACACTTTAAAATATTTGATTTGAACAAATATACGTAGTTTAACATCTGATACGTATAATATTATGTTAACACAAAAATAGACGAATAACCTATTCGCTTTGTAGATATCGTAGGTTAGGTTCGCTAATATACCTATGGATGTATATTATACATATATAATTACTAGAGACCGGATTTGAAGTAGCGATCTCAATATTAATATGGATATGACTAGTGCAATTTGTTAAATACATGTCATGTTGGTTATATAAGGTCTTAATTTTTACTGTACATTGTGCAGAAGAAATATTAAAGAAGAAGAACTTAAAAAAATAAACTATTTCAAAAATTAACTAACAATGTTTTTATTATCACCATAATTTTTACCCAATATTAAAGCTTCCAAAAAGGTTTTTACTTTATTGTTCCGATAATTTACATTATTTTTGTGTGTAGAAAAAATAATAAATTATACCAGTCCCCTCCTCCTCGCGTCGATTTCCTCATTGCTGAGGGTCGTGATTCCTCCTTTGCAGAGCAATTACGCGTCCAACAGTAGAGCGCCACTTAGTTCTGTCTTTATACCAGTCATATCCATATTAATATTGAGATCGCTACTTCAAATCCGGTCTCTAATAATGACTTAGAACCAATTGGATATTGTACCGCAAAAGCGGTGTTTTCACTGTCTATTTAGAAGTCCCGTTTACTCCACTTTACTGAAATACTACGATGATTGTACGCTTCAGTGTGTAAAGGGCTTATGAATATTACGAGCACCCATAATATTGCTCTCTCTGTTTATAAATAAAAATAAAAGTCTTTTATTTCAGACCAGACACATTCATATAAAATAAAATTTAAAATGTTAGTACTTAACAACTTGAGCTTCACAAAACTATGTTAGTTGTACATTAAAAAGTTTAAAAAAAATGTTAAAAGAAATACTACATTACTTACATCATAGGGCGGCAAAAGAAATAATGTCTCAGATCGCAGGTATTTGACGCCCGAGCCGAAGGCAAGGGCGATATATGCGATCTGAGGCTTTCTTTACCTATTACCGCCCGTGGTAAGTACAAAATTGTAGGTCTCCCCCAGGCCATGAAGTGGGATTTTCCGGGCGGTTATTGCTACTTTATGGCCAGGTGTGACGTAAAACAATGAAATAACTGTTTTTAAGTCGCGTTTTGTTTTAATTCTTTTGCTGGTCAGATAATAGAGGATAGTACCCACTTACTACTGATACTTAGTAACTAGCAACTTAGTACTTAGTAAACCACTGGAGTTTAGACTCATATTATAGTTCGTTTTGACGAACCAATATATTGGCCTTGGTACCGTGGATTACTTTTGATTCACGGGGTAACATTAATCATCGATTTTTAAACCTATGAGGTTGAACGCGTTTATTAAGTATTCTTATTGAGGTAGCCCACCTTAATAATTTGTTTTGAACGCATTCAAAAACCAACATTTTATACTTGAAAAATCGATCATAAATGTTACCCCGTGAATCAAAGTATGTCCACCATGCAGTCCAAGGTATCGAATGTCTCATGATGGAGTCAGGACGTGGATAATGGAAGTGGAAAACGTGTCTCTAAGATCTTTTAAACTACATGTTTTTATGATAACAACGGATAACTCCCAACTTCCATCTTAAATGGCGTTGCTCTAACTGATTCAACGTAATTGTCCGTAGTCATAATACAAGGTAGTGACTTACAGTGACGCCTGCGCACGCGATCAAGTCGCACTGTATGGTAATAGCCAAGTTCGTAAAGAAACACGTCATTGTGACAGCACTGCTGGAGTGTAAAAGGGCCCAACTAAGCTCTGGGCCTGCGCACAACGTTAGGAGAAGACAAAGACAGCACTGCTGTACGTCTAGCATAACTGGGCGCGACTTCGTTTCATAAATCGAAACATAAATCTTCGATTATCAGGCCGTCCATAAGGTTTTTACCCGACTGCGGCGAAGCCCAATGGAGGGTTATGTGTTTGACCTGTATGTATTTATGCATGTCCGTTCTTATGTCCGCTCGTAACTACCCAACGGCACAACCGATTTTGATAAATGATACATCGTTCACTTCAGACTTCGTTTCTCGCGCGACAGAGCATCACCTGTCACTGCCACACGATATTGAGTGAAAAGAGATAGGTAGCATTTGTCGTGCGACAAAGAGTCGCGTGTCACAGTTGTGCTAGACGTACTGGAGTTGTATGTGGCTACTGATGGGCTTAGTAAATACATACAAAACTCTAAGGTTATATGCGACAAAACATAGCTAAAGTCACTAATTATAACAATATGTTGTTGCTGGTCCATCTAGTTTTTTACCCGACTGCGGCGAAACCCAAAAGGAGGGTTATGTGTTTGACCCGTATTTATGTATGTATGTATGACCGCTCGTTCCTATGTCCGCTCGTAACTACTCAACACACCCGATTTTGATAAGCGATAAATCATTAGATTCGTCTTGATTTCGGTATTTTTTGCACCGCAGTAGTTTTTTAAGTAAAATTATGGTTATTTGGTTGTTTTCTTGAAGCATATATTTAACAGGATATTTAAAATTTAACTGGTTACGCGATATTTTTTTAGCAAATGGATAAAATTCTGTATATTTTCATAAGTTAATTTTTTTGGAATCTTATTTTTACAAAGGCGAAACCGTGCCAACTTGAAGTCAGGGCTCGGAAACCGGTATTTGCTCCATACAAAAATACCGGTATTCTTTCCGTTCTTATCGTTCTTTGCTTTATTATTTCGTTTTTTAACCAGACAATCTAATAATACGAAATCATGACTTAAACATATTACTGAGCGAGCTCTACATAAAAAGCATAAAATAATTCAAAATATTGGGCTACTTCGGGGTTTTTGCAAAATACCGGTGTCGAGCCCAGCTTAAAAAAAAAAAAAAAAAAATTTAAAATTTAATCTGTTTATTTCAAATTATTACAATTTTTTATATTACTCTTAACTACTAATCTTAATTTCTAAAGATTTTGCGAGTTAAGGAGCTCTTTATTAATAATACTTGCATTATTTAAATAATTAAACTAATGTGGTGTAATTTATACATTTAAAGTAATTAAAGTAATATTAGGAACTTATTTATGAGGATTTCGACAATTAGGCTTATTCAGATAAGTTTTTTCTATTGTTAAGTAAATATCGCTTAAGTATGTATTTTGTTTGAATACATGTTTTTTTTTCTAATGTACTTATCAGATCACTTGAAAATCTATTTAATATTCGAGGAAGTACACAACTCCAGACCCTCTGACCGTATTCGTTATTACAGGTTGGTGTTATAAAGGTAGGGATATTAGACAGGTTCCGTAGATTGTTTGGTCTTGTTTTTTTCTTTAGGTCAGGGAGGTTGCTGCTGTACTGATTTATGATTGCTAGGTCTACTTTTTCGAATACGGTCAGTACTTTACAATAATTAAATAGATTTTCATAGTTATATCTGTGTTTATATTTGATCTTAATCGGAACTATAGTTTTAAGTCTTTGCTTAAAGTTGTTTGCGTCAACTTGGCCTGTTATTTACACTATAAATATTATAATGGATCGATATTGCGCAATTATAGCTCGGCAAGTTCAATGTTAACCCGCTATGGCGTGAGATTGTTTCGCTGCCACTTAGCTGATTCTTGCGTGATATAGATAATTACAATTATGGAAGATTTTGTTATTTGACCTTCGGCACGTGAATAATGGAACTCTTGGTGCGAAAAATGCCCCGTAGGTACTCTCTAACAGTACTGTGTCTCTAACGGTACTGAGTAGAAATAAGGGTTTAATAGTTCCGTAAAATGGGGCTATTTAAGACCCGCGAGGCTATTTGGCGCTAAGAAAATATAAGTTAAAAGTCCATTTATTCTTTTCCATGGCAATTGTAGAAACATAAATCTTCGATTATCAGGCCGTCCATAAGGTTTTTACCCGACTGCGGCGAAGCCCAATGGAGGGTTATGTGTTTGACCTGTATGTATTTATGCATGTCCGTTCTTATGTCCGCTCGTAACTACCCAACGGCACAACCGATTTTGATAAACGATACATCATTAGATTCGTCTTGATGGCACGAGTGTCACTGGGTATGAAGTTCTTTAAAATTAACAAAATGGCGGATTAAATGCACTTTTAAATTGCACCGGTTTTTTTTTGGTAAAAATATTTAGTTATTATTAGTTTAAGTAATTTTACCAAATAACCTCGCGGATCTTAAATAGGGAATGCAATACCTGGTCAAATATGAAACTCGGATATTACCCGACTCTGAATAAAGTCAGTTACCCGGGTTTTCGGGTACCCGTGCCGTGTTACATTACCTACAATAAACTTGCCGACATTGCCGGCCGTGTTAAGTAAGATGAGCAGGCATGTGATGTTTTTTCGCAATTGTTTTACGGCGGCCAATGTTAGATTTTATTTATTATCTTTAAAATAAAACGATACACGCATAATTTTTATTAATAACAAAGTTTTTTTAACCCGGGTTCTGAGTCAAAATACCCGGGTTTTACCCGACTCTCAAATAAAGTCGGTTACCCGGATACCCGCGTAACGAAGAATATGTAAATCAGATGACAATGCAATATTATACAAAAATAGTACAGTTAGCAATAAAAGCTTGTCTCAAAAAAATATTTTTTGACTGCAACTTATTAACTTTGAGCCTGCATTGGTAGTTTTTAACCTGTCCAATAGAGGCGAGGTGAAAGAATAAAGAATCGGGGTATTCGTTGAGGTCGAGTCAATTTTGGGAACTGCAAACAAGTTTTATAATTATTAGATAAACAAATAAAATAATCGCACAATCATCGCCGTAGGTGTTATGTTATTTGAGACAGCAAACATACTTACACATGACCATATTTAATTAGAAATACAACATGTTAGTTCCATATTTAAATTACCTAGTTAAATAATTAACTTAGGGATTGAAAATCATTCAAATTACACCAACGTAGGTATTCAATGAAATTTAAACCTTCAATGATTTGTTAAAGTTTTTATTGTCATTTTAATTCATTTCCCAATTAAAACATGCACTTATTTTGGTTTCCTAAGATAATTAAGGAGAATTAATCAAATAAAAAAAAACTCGTGTTTGAGCGTTTTCCAAAAAAAATACCGGGGTAGCTACTTTCTCAAAATATGGACTTTTGAGGTTTTTCTGGCTCAGAATCGTTAGTACATTCGAACCTTATACGTAAAAAAAAGTGTCCCAAAATGTGTATGGGATTTTTGTCTTTCCACTACGTCACGTTCATACAAACACTATGCAAAATGGTGACGTAATGAAAAAAAAATTGGGACACTTTTTTACGTATAAGGTTCGAAAGTACTAACGATTCTGAACCAAAAAACCTCACAAGTTCATATTTTGAGAAAGTAGCTACCCCGGTATTTTTTTTGGAAAACGCTTGTATGTCAAATTTTTGGCAGGTTGTTAAATCCGAGATAAAAGTCCATATGCATTTATCAATACCGAAGGAATACAACACGATAATAGTACCTCAGTTATCTTCATGTATGTTTCTATATCTTCCTCAATTTAAAATTTTAGAACCGTATTGATATTAACATAAAATGAAGCAAAAAAATATAATCGATCTTACTACACAATAACCCAAAATATTCGCTAACCGTTTTTTTTATCATTAGTATCATACGTCGTTTTATAACTAGGGTGGAGTACTGAGAACCAGTTTGTAAAGTAAACAACATTGAACGTGAGCGTCTGTCTGGCGTTATGTTCACGTGTATGACGTAAAGCGATCTAGTTTTAGGAACTTGTTTGATAAGAATTGACATTGACTCCTATTTCTGATCGACTTAAAAAAACCTTTATATTTTTGACCTTGAATCTCATTAATAAAACGATTGTACGTATCTGTTCTTGCTCAATGAAACATTTTAAATTGTATCTCCAATTCAATTCAATTCATTTAATTCAGACAATGTCCATATACATATTGTTAGTTACATAAAAACTTACACGCTATATTAGTACATAATTTATTATATTACTTAAAAATATTATAAACGACACCTCTAGAGCCCATGTGGATGGCATTCCAATGCTTCCACATGTCGCAGGCAGGAAAATCCGTCAACAGGTGCAGAAGGCTGTTGGGACTCCCACTCATGCGTTGCATCAGCGAGGCAGTTCTTTTGCGTAAGATCGCACCGAAACCACGGTATACGGTAGTTTTTCTCCGAACAAAAGGTACATCGGGAGCGCGCATGTGTGCGCGCCGTGTACGGACGCACCACAGGCATGCATTTGCGACTGCGCGCGACTGCCACAGTATGGCGTTCACTCACACAGACGCGCGTCGTGCGTCTGTGTAAATACGTGTCGCGCGCTCCTAAACGGCCGAAGTCGTACTACTTGGTTGTCTTTATACTTTGCCGAAACTAGCCGTGTCCGCCTCCGCAAACATAAAGGATGCGCTGCAAAAACGTGGCAGTCCCATCAGCACCCTAAACCGGTTGTTGTACTGGATGCGCAAGGCATTGAACGTCTTTTTTTTGCCGAGAGCATAAATAGCAAAACACCAGCCATGTCCATCTTCTTAGACATGACAAAAGCTTTCGATTTTGACAATCATTCCAAACTCCTGCACAAGCTTGAAATATATGGGGTACGATGGAAAACGAATGAATGGATCGAAAGCTATTTAAAGGATCGAAGGCAGTGCACAGAAATTTGAACTTTTACGGAACATAAAGGAGTAATGATCAAACAGTCGCATAGATCGGAACTTAAACTAATTAACACAGGTGTCTCAAGGCAGCATTCTTGGACCATTGCTTTTTATTTTATTTGTATATTAACGATCTACCTAATGCAATCCCAGGTAAAACTATAATGTTTGCCGATGACACGACACTGATATTAAAATGTAATAATAGGTTAACATATGAACGAGCCATAAATAAATTATTAATCGACATTATAAACTGGATGGAAAATAACAATCTAAATATAAATATCAATAAAACTAAATATATGCAATTTATTTCTTATACCTCTTCTGACATTCCAATAAATTTTAATTTTAATAAGCAGTGTATTGATAAGGTGGATACTTTTAAATTCCTAGGTATCATGCTGGATAAGCATCTAAATTGGAAGGCGCATATCGAGCAAGTTTCCACAAAACTAGATCGCTTTGTTTTTGCGCTTAAGAGGAAACAGGAGGGCAGTTTTTCCATACAAACGTAGTCCCCTGTTTCCTCCCTGGATAATGCCAGTAGAGCAATAATTTTTTGTCCAAAAATCTATGGCTACTATTGATATGTTCCTATGTTTTCCTTTTTACGATAAATTAATTCTCAAAAGAGATATTAACCTTCAAAAACCTAAAAAAAATGCCAGATTTTCCGCTGTGTTCACACATCCAGAAAATAAATTTGACTAGATTATTAAAAAAAGGGAAAACATAGGAACACGGCCAAAGCCTTTCTTTAATGTTTAATGAAAAAATTAGTTAAATAAGTTAAGTTTTGGGGAAGAAATCAGGGGACTACGAAACGTTGTTTTCATGAAATTTTAAAAGGTATTTTCGGTCCAAGCTGCAGTTGTCTCTATCGCGCTCTGCGCGGAAGAGGCGGGCAGTGCGGGACAGCGACACATTTTACAAATACCTAATTTTCAATTCTCTCCACCTTACTCTTTCCTCTTAAACGGTTACGTGCCACTGTTTCAACAGAAGCCGCACTTACCGCCTATCACGGCTATGTATCGTCTGTACTCCTGTATGGACTGATTCTGTGGGGAAATTCTGTGGAAGTAGATAGAGTGTTTAAAATACAGAAAAAATGTATTAGAGCCATTTGCGGTGCGTGGTTTGATGATAGTTGTGTCCCCCTGTTCAAAAAGTTACATATCCTGCCTTTGCCATGTGTATATATTAGAGAAGTGTGCATATTTGTAAACTCCCATTTGCATTACTTTGAAAAGCGTGGAGAAACTACGCAAAGGCAGACAAGATTGAAAGGGAGGCATCTGCTGCAACAGCCGCGCTGCCATCAAATGATGTATAGGACAAATATTTTTAACATGTGCATCGCCATATACAATCGTGTACCGAACAACATTAGGACTTTGGAGGGACATAGTTTTAAGAGAAATTTAAATAGCTGGCTGCTCGACGGATGCTTCTACAGTGTGAAAGATTTTCTCGAGTCATGTAGTATTAGGTAAAGGACATTTTATGATGCTTATATTTTATAATTAATTGTATTTATTTTGTATTCTAGTTTAACTTTATTTTTTAATCATTTGCATGCCTATACCTACTGGCTGAATACAAGAAACTTTTAATTATATTTAACACCATTGCACCTACTGTATTCTTAGTAAATAAATATTTTGAGTTGATTTGATTTGATTTTGGTGTAATTTATCCACAGGCTGCACGTGTAAAAGGTTTGACAAAACGCCTTAAAAAGGGTTAGTTTTGGCATTCCTATCACAGCGTGCAAACCTGCATGCCAACATATTACACCGTACGGCCAATGCCCTGCGCTCCATTTCCATGTCTGCGTCGTTCTGGAAGTAGTCAGTAGTCCAATGTCCGAGGTGCTTGAAATGAGTGACTCTTCTGAGAGGAATCCCACCAAAGAGCACGGCAGGGTCTGAGTCGAGGATCTTGTTACCTGCATTGAAAACAAGCAGCTCGCTATTACTGGTATTGTACCTCAGACCATGGGTCACCGCGTACTCCTCACAATTTTTTAATAATCTCACAAGTGCACTGATTGACGGGCACAGCAGCACCATAATCATCTGTATAACTAATATTATTAATCATAGTTCCGCCGATTGAGCATCCGATGCCTGTGCTGCTGAGCCCTGCAATCAGCTCGTCCATGTACAGGTTGAACAGCCTGGGTGAGCTGAGACCTCCCTGTCTCACCCCACACTCCAACCCATACACATCCGAGTGCGCCGCTGCCCATCTCACCTTGCCACCAATGCATCTTGTGTCATCATCATTAGCCGGAAGACGACTACCGAGGACATTTTTTTTAATATGTATTAAAAAAATTGTCCTGAATGATACAAGTATAAACGGTTTAGAAATAAAAGATATTTTGGATTACGCTAAGTTCGCAGAGAAAAATGTTTTATTCAAAAATATATACATGGCAACATGGATAAACTACAGCAATAGGATTATTTAATCTTGATACTTAATAATAATGCATTTAATTTTTTTTTGTTAGTAGCACCGCCCACAATTAAGTTATCTGCTTTGCCCTAAAGTTAACTGGTAGAGAATGCCTTATGGCATTAAGTTCGCCTTTTGTACGATAAGTTTTCTTTTGAGCAATAAAGTTTAAATAAATAACTACTTAGGAATAATTCTTTCCTTTATTATAAAATGGGTCTACACCTACCTACTGAAATAAATATCTGGGACAGTCTTGCGCACATCGATCTGTTTACAAACAAATTAAGCGATTTGTTCCAGGGTCTTGTAAAATTTGTATGTATTTAATTATATTTAAATATGTACATATATACAAGCATTGCTTAGTTTGGTTAGGACTCGTCCTAACCAAACGATTTGTGCAAAACTGTCCTGAATATTTATTTCAGTAGGTATGTAGACACACTATATACTTATTAAACGGGAGGATATTTGCCAAGTATCAAGACGTATTAATCCACTTTCTTGTGATGTTGCCATATGTTTTTTTTAAATAAAACCTTTTTTTGACCTTTGCAACACCGTAGTCGCACTCTACGACTCCTTTTAATTCCTATTTAAAATGTCTGTCCATTTTATTAAAGGGACCATGCACAATTTTCAATAAAAAAATAAATGTTATCTTCTTTTCGAACCGCAATAATGTGCAAATTTGCGTAAAAAGAAAATTCACGAAACATACAATATAACTTCATTTACTACCACAGACGTCTTTCAACCCTTTTAAACGTTTTTTTGCATGGATTATTTGAATGAGTCTTTAACATACAGAGTTGTATAATACTTGAACAGTACAATAAATACATTATAAACGTCTAAAAATTACGATAGCTAGAGAAATGAAATTTTATGGCCCTAGGGCACTATTTGGCTACTATTTTTTGAGATATAAAGCGTTTCCGAAAACAAAGCCGTTCCAGAGATACAAACGGTGTACGCCAGCTTGACGCCCGGTAGCGTACACCGTGAACCGGCCTTATATTTCAGAAAGTTTAAGGGTACTATTTTTTTCACCTAGGTATTTCGTCCGTACTATTTGGGTACTATTTATTGGCTGCATCAGATTCTGAATATCTTTACGGTGTACGCTATCTTGACGGACACCTTAAAACCTAGTTGAGATACTGCTTTAGCTAATATATTTACTGTATCTAAGGCGTCTTTTAGACCCGCAAAAGCGTTAAAAATCTTTCTAAATAAAACTTTGGCATTTACATAAATTTTCTACAAGAGCGGTTATCTATTCAGCTGTCGTCTTGAAGCACACTGCCATAAAAGACATTTTTTATAGACAATAACCATTCTTACGTCCTTTTAAACAATGAGGGTGGGAGAAGGGGTCGTTGAACTTTGGTAAAATGCGGTAACTTTGTTCAAAGGCAAGGAAGTCCCCGTTTTAATTGATCTGATTTTTCCGAGATTAGACACAATGGTCGCCCTTGGCTGGTTCGGTGACTCGAATATAAAGTTTGGAATAATTCTTCACTTTGTTTTTAATCTGCAGCAAATGACAAAAGTGAGACATTGTTTTAACTGACATCAAGAAAAGGAGGGTTCCGCACCCAAAGGGTGCCACAGGACTCTATTGCTAAGCCTTCATTGTCCGTGCGTCTGTCCGTCCGTTCGGTCCTCCGTCCATCCGTCACATCTTTTGTATCTTGTACCGTAATAGGTAGGTAGAGATTTAAATTTTTCACAGAATGTCTATTTGTTTTGTCACTATAACAAAAAATAATAAAAATATAATAAAATTCAATGTTTAAGAGGGATTTAACAATACTTTGTGCTAGCTACAGATTTTCGAACACAAGAGACAGACCTTTAAATGATAATAAAATTGTAAAAAATATTTCAAATATTCAGTATCAATATGGTGATACTTGTTTTAAGATATCGAATGAAAAAATAAAATTATTTATTCAAATCGACCACAAGTATTTTGACCATCGAGGTCAACAAAACAAATCGAACTTATTAAGAACCGGTATAACAACTCTATAGCTAATAAATTAAGACGTTATATTATAATATCTGATTTCAAAAGAATCCTGGGTGTGTATGGGGTCTATGGCACATTTAGGTACTTTTGGCTTATGATGCTACGTTTTTGTCGCGATAAATAAGTGATAAAGTATCCGTCACTCTCGCACACTATTTGTTAGAACGTGACGGATGCTTTATCATTTATTTATCGACAAACCGATCGATCTACTTAAATTACATGTAAGACCATAAATGATAATATGAACATGATTGCAATGGAATAAATGATTAATGATTTATTTTAGCTACAAGGCTTGACACCGTTAACCTTCATGCATATTAAATGTGGTGCTCGGGAAAAATCCAAATAATTTTACCTGCGTATGCGTTTAGATTCGGTTTAGTTTTAGTTTTTTGATTTTTTTTTTAGATTCGGCTTAGTTTTTTTTTTGTTTTTTTTTTCGTATATCCAGTGCAAAACAGCTTTATGTTTTCTCGATTGCCTGACCTACGCATTATTTTACTAATGTTGACTGGAAAAGTCAAGTCACCAAGTCAGTGCGTCCCTTAGGACGTTTATTTGGTGAAGCAGTAAGATCAACGTTTTATTGGTGAAGCAAAAATAATTTATTTATTACGTACAAACGAAGCCACTATTAATTGACCACCCATATACTTTAAACACATATATTAAAAAAAAAGAGAAACTGGTGAGTTTCTTCCGGCGCTTCTTCTCACCAGAAGGTCACTACCCGAAGCGCCAAAAGAAAGAATAGAATCAGACTGGTAAAAGAGCCCTTGAGGGTCCAAAATAATAGTTTAGAAACGTCATAATGACGTAGTGCTGTTAAAATGATACGTCACCCAAATACATACATAATAACATAAACAAGAGGCGTTTGTATCTAATCTATGAATGGCTTACTGTGACTAATAATACGAGAACTTTGGGAAATCCTACTGCGAAAAAACTTTACACCTCTGTATAAACAGCACAGTTGCAAAAGGACTCAACTGGTTTACGTTTTTTATTAAAATAGGTTCTTTTGTGCTAGGAGACCCGCCAGTCTCACGTCACGGCCCAGAACAATCCAAGTTAAAACAATGACGAGCTCGACGCGTTTAGCATAAGAATAAAACTGCACATTATCGAGCAGTCTATCGGGGACTTTGAAATTTAATTAATTCCGACGAGTTCCAACGAACTTAGAGACACAAAAGAGCATTCAGATCCAAATAATTAAGAAAGGACATAGATTTGCAGCAAAAATCCCCGCATTTTACTGTAGTCTATTCTTTTACGTACTTAAAAAATCGTAAACAAAAAGCTAGTCGATCAGCCAGTCCTATTCTATTGTACCACATATACAAAATATTACTTTGATTGCCTGAACGATCCGAGTCACGTGGTTATAGGAACCCTTATGGTGCGACTGTGTCTGTCACAGTCAGATATCTCAGGAACTACTGCTACTATCGATTTGAAATTTGGAATAGTTTTAAAAGTCGCTAACCCGAGCCTACTAGATGTAAAAAAAAGTCATACCATTTTTCCTCTCTTTTAATGGGCGCCGAAATATTGTATCAAGTGGGGTATCAAACGAAAGGGCTTAATTTGTGAATCTTTTTTAATCATGTACTATTTTTTAGGACAAAAAAGTTAAAAAAAATTCATTTCCCCTATTACCTTCGAAGTAACAGAACAGATAAATATCAACCTAAATATTACAGAAAAAATATAACGGTTTTTCCTAATTTTCACCGTTATTTAGAAATTTGCAAAAATCGTAACACGTATTTGCTCCTACTAAACTAGCCACCATACAGTTTTTCTTGAATTATTCACGTATCTACTGACGAGTTTGTACGGAACCGTCGGTGTGCGAGTCCGACTCGCACTTGGCCGGTTTTATTTAAATACCTGAAATAAAATACTAAAGTGGTAGGTGGTTTTACTATTAGGGCTTAAAGGGCCTTAAATTCTCCCACAAGTATGCAGTTTTGTGTTATTTTTGCACTTAGATAGAAATACCCTCAGCAGAGTCCAATCCTTCTTAAAAAAAAATCCTAATTTAGCACGGCTAGCTCAAGACGCATCTCTAATGCAGCTAGGGTTGCCAGGTCGCCAAACCTAATAGCCGGACAGACCAGCCAGTTTGGCAGGACATTTGGGTAAAAAGGCCGGAGACTCTACATTATTGAGAATTTTGTATCTCAGTATTAATAGGTACGACAAAAAAATTGGCCGGACACCGTTTATTTTAGCCGGACACGCAATCAAAAAGCCTAACTATGTCCTGCTTTATCCGGATGCCTGGCAACGCTAAACGCAGCACTGTGCACCCACGTTCTTATTAGCTGTTACATGCAGTGTCGCACGCGAAATGTGGCGCGGCCATCTTGTGCCAGCCGAAGCTACCGCCTGCATCTTCCTGAAAAAGAAGGATGGTTCACAATGATCGGAATAAAAATAAATGTATGTTAAGGCCATGGCCTACCCGGGTACTAAGCTAAAAACTTCAAATATATTGCCTACACTTGCGTCTTAGACAAAAGAATTGTCTTAGCCATATTACGAGTACTCCTTTGTAAACTAACTCAACTGTGTTTTATCTCATTTGTATGAGCCTACGAAGGTTCCAATTTAAGCCTATTTGTGTGAGGTCATGTGGAACCGCGTTTTCCTTTAAATAGTGATTTGATTAGCGGTTCTCGATACAAACGAAAAGAGGGTTAAGAATAGACTTTAACAACACCAAATTTGATCGTAATTTTGTCTGCCCAAACCCAAAACAACACGAGAAGTGTCAAAAAGCCATTCTAAATTGTTTTTTTGAGTAATTTAAATTTTAGTTACGAATTACACTAATAGATGTCGCTGACCATAAACGGTCGATTATATGTCTTTTTTTATTTTGGGACCACTCATGTTGTTTCGCGCAGAAAATGAGTCAAGCTAATTTTAATACATTTCAACCAAAGTTCTTCTTCACTGTCGTTTCGCTCTTGGCCGAGCGGCCGTGGTCACACACACTGAAGCGTCTACATCGGTGGCGACATCGGTGGTGGCGGTAGGCGGACACAGCTTTCCGCACGAGCTCCTGCCATCTGTCCCTGTTGGCAGACTGTCTGGCACAGTCAGATACGCGGTTTCCTACAGTCACTTGGTCAGTCCAGCGCATAGGTGACCTGCCACGCGATCTGGTTACCTCCACCGTTCCCTGCACGACCATCCGCTCTATTGAGTCGTTATCCCGTCTGGAGACATGCCCAAAATACTGCAGTATGCGCGATTGTACTACGCTACGGCTGACAGACGCTATGTTATGACGTGAGCTGCTGGAGTATGGACATGGACACGTTGGTGCGGAATTCCGTCCAAGATATCCCGAGCATCTTCCTCCAGCACCACATCTCCAGAGCCTCTATCTTCCCCTTTTCCAACTCGCGCACTGTCCACCTTTCTGCTGCATAAAGAAAAATGGGGAAAACCAGTGTTCGCACGACCTTGAATTTGGTGGTTTTGGTAATGTCGCGATTGCTCCTCACTTCCCTTAATTTCTCTATCGCAGTTCTGGTTATAGTCATACGTCGTTTTACTTCATCTACTCAACCGCCACCAAACCAAGGTTGACGTCGTTTAAATACATTGTTAACCCTGTTTATATTTGCATGGAGAACGGAACGACTCGATTCACCTTAACAGTCTTAGGCTCGAGTTTTCCTTCTCTAAACGGGTCATTGACCAAAGGAAGGCTGCTCTTAAACGTATAATATGAATTATATGTATTTATGAAATGTTTCAATTACTGCATGCGTAACATTACACAATTTGGGTCATTACCACGTGACGGGCGGTAGCGAGCGCGATTTGAATTCTCAGTTCGAGCGACGGCCATGTTGGTTCAGCTCCCGAATGTCTGCTTAGACATTCGCAGCGGGCGCCAAGGCCGAGCAAGCGGGGACTACTAATGTGGATACTGGCTAAAGTGCATAAGATACGGCGGAATGGAAGATTTCTGTTAGAAAAAGCATATTAATCGCTTACTATTGCTGCTTTACTATTATTGTTGTACAGATTTGGATGGACGTCGAAATGAATGGATGTTGATTCAATTAGAACAATATTTCAAAAGACCTGACTTATCTATAGGCAACAATAAGCCTCAGTTTTAACTTTTTTAAGGCCTTGTTTAACTTACATTTACGTAATTCTTTATTAACGATTAATATTCAAAATATAATTAAATATTGCCGATGTTTTTTTAAATAAAAACAACTATAAACTATGCTAAACGCTTCTTGTCGAACACAGTAAACAATGAACTCATTTAATTAACTTTATGATGCCAAATCAAACATTTGACTAAAGCTGTGTTAATTTGCAATATTTCACATGTTAGTATAAAACAAAATTCTAAAACAAATGTGCAAAAATCCGGGTGCTAAATTAACACATTTTAACAATTTGATTCGTATCTTTTATGACTTTCTGAAAACAACACTATTTTTTAAAGTTTGATAAGCACATCATATGAATAGGAATGTGACTTAATAGGCATTAGAAGGCTTGTATAAAAACCTCCATGCCCGAATAGACGTAACCGACCATAATTGTCTGCTGTTACTCGTCGTTTTGTGCATGTGTGATATAAATGCCGGTTTTCCGCGTCTGCCTCTAACATGTACTTACCGTCTAGTCAGGCAACTAGAAGTCGTAGGTTAGCACTGTAGTTAGCAGTCACTGGCCGCTCATAATATTAACCATATTTTTGGGCATTCTTCCCTTCTTTTCTAAGCTTCGTTTAAAAAAGTAAGTAAAAGCAGACAGGTACAGATCTCGGAACTGGTATTTTGCAAAAACACCGAAACAACCCAATATTATAAATTATTTTATGCCTTTTTATGTAGGACACAATATTTTATTTATTTAAACTTTATTGCACAAAAGAAAACTTATCGTACAAAGGGCGAACTTAATGCCATAAAAGTAATGACTTCGTATTATTAGATTGTTCGATTAAAAAATGAAATAATAAACCAAAGACCGAAAAATACGGAAAAAATACGGATTAGTTGATATCTATAAAAATGAAAATTTCAAGAATTTGAATGAAGAAGAAAACTACTTACACAAAAATAAACTTTTTGAGGAATTAACTTCTTTAATATTTAATATAAGTTTCATAATATACAATCAACATACGGGCGACAATATCCATTTTAGCCAAATAAATGACTTTTCTAGGTCAACTGTAGTAATTGGAGCAAATTCAAACAATTTATAGTATTGATGAATTTCTGCTAATGATTCAGTTCTACGAGTATAAATGAAAGAGGTTTGCACATAGTTAAACGTGTTCAAACTTAGCCATTAGTTTAGTTATGATAATGACGGTTAAAAATTGCTTTTTATCGATGTCGATAAACTTAGTCGATTTTTAATTAATCACTAGCACTGGTACATTTCTGCCCCCGCGGATCCGATGTATGCTTATAATTACGAGATAAAACGCTTCCTTGTCCGCACATTCTAACAACATAACCCCACGTTTGCATTTTAGACTTTAGCTCAAAGAGATACGGTATAAAATCGGATTTATTGGTATCGTAATGTGATACAAAATGCAAGGTAATGCATGTGTGATTGCAGGCATTTGTTTTGCAACCATCAGCGGTATATGGAACGCTCAAAGCGATAAAGAGGTCATGAACAGAAAATAATTCTCAGAGTCACAGGTAGTATTCTATTATCGATCGAAATATAATAAGTATGGAAGCGTCAATGAAGTTCAAAATCGGCCCCACGTACGTACTAACGGGTCGGATACTTAGTACTGAAAAAAAAAACTGTAGCGGAAAATGAAATTCGGGAGAATTTCATTTGCCGCTACAGTTTTTTCTTTGTAACCAACCATGCAACTAACCTAACCAACCACAGATTTTTGTCTTTTAAACGATATGCAACCTATCCAAATATTAAGTTTTCGAAAACTTAATACTGATATTTGTCATAAATGATTTTAGACTCACACATAGTCACACAGTAAACATTAAACCATGAGTGAGTTCCCGTAATTGGCTCTCTACTACGACTTTAATTGTTGTTTAGTTTTTATGGCCGTTGGTTGTCCTTGAACAAATAAAAAAAGTTAAGTTGGATCAATACCACTTGATACATAAGACGTATTGATTTAAAAAAATGGGTGTTGTGGGGTATATTTCAACGTCGTTAGACATTATCGCTCCATACATTATATTTCAACGTATTTTATGTAAAAGAAAATAGTGACCATGAAAACCGTGGATTTGGGCGATTCGAGTAGATTGGCCCTCAATACTAAATTTGGTTGCAACGTGTTTTATTCTATAGCTTCATACTTTTTATCTGCTCAAAATAACACGAAGAATCTCAAAAAATGCCAAAAACGTGCGCAAAGGAGTATAAAGAGAAATGCCCTATAGGTACTTCCTTTATAACCGGCTTAAAAAGGAGGTTATCAATTCGGCCCGTATGTATTTTACATTTTCAGAATTGCACAGCTTTGGTATATGTTAGTCTGTATGTGTTTCACAATTATTGTAATGCTCAATTTTTATTTTAAAAGAGAAACTGGTGAGTTTCTTCCGGCGCTTCTTCTCACCAGAATGTCATTTGCCGAAGCGCCAAAAGAAAGAATCAGACATGTGAAAGAGCCCTTGAGGCCTACTTACAGAAATAAATTATTTCATTTCATTTCATTATTTAATTTCATTGTATATTTGTTTCGATCACCGGACGGAACGCACCGCATCCAACCGTCTCTCTCTATAGCATAACACGTGCTTTTTATGGTCGCTGGCTAAGCCCCGCCGGAGGGGCAACATTTGGTACTTATAGCTGCGCGGCGAAATCGCGGAGTGAGCCACTCCTGCTTATATCGATACCTTTAGACACAAAGGGCGTAAACGCCATTAGAACCTGTGGCGTTTACGCCATTTGAGTCGAAAGGTATCGATATGTGGAGCGTTTGTCTTTGCTCAAGGCTAACTAATCATTTTGATTATCTCTTAGTATTATGAAAGTAATCATTTTGTCGAGAATACACAGCAATTACTGACATGCTCTATTATAATAAAGTGCTATCCCATCAAAAACATTACATGTAAAAAGATGCAAGTCTCGCAACGCAGTTCTTTTACAACAAAAAAGTTTTGAGATGTAATGTTACACCAAGTCAGTACCGAACTCGATTCCCACCGACTTGCCTATTATTAGATCTATAAAATGTGTTCTTCTACGGTTAATCGCGCGTATATCGCACAATTAATTATGATCATTATGATAAAACATTCGGTAATCTTGCGCTTTCTTGTCCATTGGCACGTGACGGGTTTTTTAGCTTTATTTAGAGCTCGAAATACGCGATCATCGTAGATTCGTAGAGTATTATAAGGGTAGTTCTCTGCGATTTTTTACCGTTTTGCTTGCTTCACTACCATCCCCATCAAAATAAAAGCAATCAGGATCATTATGATAAAAATAGCAGAAGCACGCGACTTCTACAAGATAACCCAAAACGACTCCATAGTTTATAGGGAGCTCATCCATAATGTGGCTATGGTAAGTATATGTGATTGGTGCGACTGTTTAGTCGCAGATAACTACCCATAAATGCGATAATTTTACACCATATCTCACTTACCTTAACTATTACAAGCTAACATATAACACATAAACAGAAATACCCCTGTTATCGCAGGCTTCGAAGTGTGTTGAAAGCACTTCGTTACCCGTCTCTTGATACCCGGCTATTGTATTAGAATCGTTATACATCAATATACCACCTTTCAAATGTTGATCTATATATACACAAACATTCATTAAGGTGCTGAGTGGAAACGTTTCTGATGTGATATATTTTGGGATTTACGTTTTAGGCCGGTGATCCAATGGAGGCAAATATTGTAAAGTTTTGCTCGCTGTCTCGCTAAGAGTGCTGCCTACACTACACCTAGTTAGGTATAACAAAATCAGCAGATTTACTTAATATATTCGCTCAGAGTTTCTTTGTTTCGTCTGTAGAAGCAAGCATGCAGTATCGAGTACATCCTACTTTTTAATAATAGTCGTCAGTTTTTCTTGATTACTTTACGTTTAGACTCATAATAAAAAGAAACTGATTTGATAGCCTGAGAGTGAATGAACTTGTTGATTTATTTTGTACTACACCAGCAGGTGGCCCTGCTGTAACATAACATAAATAACAAATAACACAAATTAAAACGAAAATAATCCCGGTCAGCAGTCGTATTTTGGAAATCTAATAGTATTTTTTGGTTAAAGATATCGCCCACAGAAATATATCGAGAAGCGTGTATGACCCTCGTGTACTAAAAAGAAGGGCCAGGGACCTTTATTCGCCGTCAACATTATTATCACATTTGAAAAATCTGACAATAATGGTAATAAGTAATTGTTCAAATACCACCAAATGAAATGGAGAATTTATGTTTTCCATCACTAAATTACACTCTTAACGTCAAACATCTACAGCAAAATCTCGCAAATTTGGTTCCCATACTAATCGCTATTTCCTTCTATGTCTATTTATATATTTCTATGATATCGCCCTTTTGCGTTGCCCTCAGCACTAAACTCGTGACAATTTAAACCAATATACTTCAAACTCAATATTCCATGGACTAGGACCTTTATTCGAATCCCCAATGATAAATGGCTATCTATGTAGACTGTTCTACTGGAGTGAGAATAGTGGCCCGTGCAGATTTGAAAAATATACGTTTCAGTGGCCCGTATCGCAAAACCGGATTTATTCCATCTATCAGATAAGCCTAGAGTGCTAAATAGGGCGAACATTATTGAAAACGGATGTGAGTCTATTATTTAAGATTGAAGAAACACTTAATCCGGATCAGTAGTAGAGTGGAGGTAATTTCCATCATTAGAATGTATACTCATGTTTTATCGATTTCACTTCATCGAAATATCATTTCATCAAAAGTATTTTTCTTTGAAACCGTGTTTTGTTTGGGATTGATACAAAAGAAACCTAATCTAACGATATAGTTTTTATATGATGACCTTTGCAAAAACATGAAAAATCTTTAAAGGTTTCAGGTTTAGTCCTTCAGAGTTCAAGGAAAAAATTTAAAGACGAAACGAAAATTCGATGGCACGTTGTTGACAAACTCGCGGGCACGGCGTTGGAATACTTGGAGAAAATATTAATCACTAAACATAAGAAGTATATCAAATTTCATAGATACCGAACCGGTAGTTCCTGAGTGATGCGCAAACAAAGAAACTGACAAAATTTTCATAGTTATACTAATTGTCTTGTGTGTCTTTATTTTTTGCATTGCCCAGATACAGTTTTGGATTATTTATGTACATACTCTTGCTTCGATTTTATTAACAGCGTTTAAAAAACTATCATACTACTTGTTAATAACCGGTGTGCGAGTGTGTAATAATAATGACTATGTCCGTTAATTGGGCTTAGGTAGCGACATAATTCGAAGTCTCTAGAAGGACATGAACGTTACAATATTTTTATTCCGTGGCAATGTTTTCCAGTTGTCCTTACTTCGTGAAGTAAAAGTTACGTAATGCAATCATGTTCCATTCACCTTTAAAGCCCTTTTCTGTGCCCTATTTAATGAAACTAGAGAGATTAAGTATTATTGAACATGCAATTTTCTTTTCTTTTAGTTTGTCTCTGTCCCTTTCGGTCCGATATTTTAGGAAGTTAAAAGTCATGGTTTAAACAATCAATTATCGTTTATGTATATTATGTAGTGCTCTACATAAAAAAATAAGAGGGAATTGATATTTGACAATATAAACCCGAAATTAGGTAATTATAAAATTAAGAGAGCCATTGTGAAAATCTAAAACGAACCCGAAATATTGTATGAAAATCCGTTGTCGGCTAATGCGTATAGTGCGCTCAAAACGCAATATTTTGCGGTATTACCATGAAAGTCCCTTCAACAAATAAACAATCACAACATTTTCACTCATTTGAAAGCTAGTTTTATTCCCCGGAAAATATCAATAGTAATCCATTCATTGTAGTAAATGGTTCGCTGTCTAATGGGAATAACACAGATAGGAATTTCTAGATATGTGACCAAGAAACTTTCGCGATCATCCATCAATGCTCTTTGTTTTAAACAAAGGAAATCAAGTCCTTGCGGTCCTCGACGTAATGGTTTCCGTAACATTGAGCTTGTCTTTTTGTCTGAGCGCGATGAAGCTGGGATTAAAGATGTTTGAAGTTAAGTAGAGATAGGACAAGGACACAATATAATTTGAAGTTGGGGTGTAAGGAAAAAGTAAAGTTTAGAGCTTTGTATACAGGGTGACATTGTAAAATCTGAGTGACACCTGCTTTTGGAGCCAAACCAGGGTTACTCCGCGTTTTCGCCGCGCGGCAACTATATAGTACCAAATGTTTGGGCTTGGCCAGCGACTAGAAAGAGCACGCGTTATGCGATAGAGAGAGACGGTTAGATGCGGTGTGCGACGTCGTCGGATGCGTCAGTTTTGTTAGAAAGAGATACTTCTGCCCGTAGTACTAATAGTACTATTACTATTCTGTGGCCAAACTGTTTTCTGTCACGGGTATTGCTTTTGAGAACGACCTTTTAAATTCTCACAGGAAGCTTAGTTTCACTATATATAGGTATGGTCGTTTGCTCATGACTTTAGTTGGATTAAAGTAAAATGCAGCCTTAGTTAACCCTATTTAAGTAAATTCCGCTTCCGCAGTATCGCACATATTTTATTTATACAACAAAATTCTGTTTGATTTTTAAGCTAAGTTCTCCTTGATTTTTTAAGACGTGTCTTAATGTTTTTTTGATTTTACCGTTGAATTCCGGACTGTTACGGTTTAATAGCGTATTTTATTTATTATTCATTAAGAAATGTTGCGTAAAATATGCTGAAATCGTGCTTCTTGCCTTGGATTCTAAAATAAAATCAAATGTAATGAACCATTTAAAACTTAGTCAGAACTATACGAGTAATATCAGTTAGTTGATAATTATTAATACTTTTATCATTGACTCGAATAAAAACAATTAAAAATTTCTAAGGACTCAGGCATGTTCATCGTACACAAAATCCGGGTACAATATTGTTTTTTAATTAAACGTCAAACTTGCATAATGTGGGTCGTCGGCCGACCTCGATCTCGGCTTTCATTGCCAGCAAAGTTCTTGTTTGATTTTTTTTCCGGCGGAAAGTATAAATTTATTTTAATCCTTAAATCAGTATGTTTATTTATGTTTTTTACCCGACTGCGGCGGAGCCCAAAGGAGGGTTCCTGATGGTGCGAGTGTCACTGGATATGAAGTTCGTTAAAATAAACAAAATGGCGGATTTTATGCAGTTTCAAAGTTCACCGCGGTCGGGTTTTTTTTTATAAAAATGTGGTTATTGGTGACAGCTATTATTGCATGCAAGATAAAAATGGTACAAGAAACAATACATAAAACACCCTTGTGACAACAGACTGGATATCGCTGTATCTATTGTACCTGACATATATAATAATAAAACGGGACTTAATCACCGAAAAACATAATTATTTACCCCGACGTTTCGGACGCGTTCTAACGTCCGTGGTCGCAACGGGACTGGATTTAAATAGCTGGGTTGAAATCAATATTATAAAAATGCAGGATGGACTTTTTGTAATCGCATTTTACTTTATTCGTAAGAAACTATCAATTCTACGGAACTGATTGAATTTTAAGAAAACAAAATTCACAAAATAATAGAAATCAGTATGGATAGATAGACTGTATAGTGACGCGTCAATGGGACCAATTGCGTATGTATGTTCCAATCGAGACAAGATCACTTAACCGGTACTTACTACGGAAGTGTTTAATCATTATCAAGACCCGTATTCTAGCTTGCTTTTGCGATGTTAAGCCGTCAACTGCGCCACGAAAATAAGGCGTTCTTAAAATAAGACGATGTGACATTTTATTTTTGCTCTCCTTAATTCTTTACGAGACATCTTGACAGACTCTAGAAATTAGAAAGGTATTTTTATCCAAAAGTCGTTATGTTTTCCATTACTAAATTACACTTTTGGCGTCAAACGCCAAGCGAAAAACGTTACATGCTTGGTTGCCATACAGATCGACGAACTATTTGCTTATCTCGATATATTTCTTTGACTAAAACTCTCCGCTCTACACGGTTTTCTGTCTTCCGGAATGACGTCTGTAGAGTTTTCTGACAGGCTTTCTTCACAGGCAAGGTACAGGTACAATCGAAGACACTGCTAACTGACCACTTGTCACCCTTATTACAAACTGACCACTTGTCACCCTTATTACAATGTATTAAGGTCCATTGATGGTCACTTAACTGTGTCTTCGTCTGTACAGCTAAGGAAAATCGGACTGTACGTTCATTTGTTTCCTCGGTGCGCAGTGTGCATTGATGTTACACAATCACAATCATAAAAAACAAAGACTGATAACGCCCTTTAAATGTTTGTCTCTTTTGTCTGCAGTGTTCGACGCGTCAGCTAAATCTCCACAAGGGTTGCTGTTCGGCTCGTCCTACCACCTCGGCAACTTCGATGAGTGCGTTGCCATCGACGACTCCACCGATGGTGGAATCACTGTTGAAGGCCAGTACTGTTTGGCCACCATCAAGTGGTCAAAGAAGAAGAAGGCGAAAAAGGTACGGAAATCTTATTGGTCGAGCGAACAAAGTGAGCCAGCTTATAAGACAATAAATAAAATAAAATATCTTTATTTTCAGACAACTTTGGTCCATAGGATGTTAGTAAACAAATTGAAAACTTAATAAACTATGTTAGTATCAACACTGACAAATTACATTAAATTACACAACCAGCTGGTTCGCCGAGGTGCACTCGGGGCATGCAGCTCGTTGAACCTACCCAGTACGGCGCTGTCCTGCCGGCCCGCCACGACCTGGTGTTGGTTTATTGCGCATTATTGCAAAAAAAGTCTTCTGTGTTTGCGTCAGCGAACATGCCAGACGCACTGCAATAATGAGGAAGCCCCCATCGCCCGGAATAGGTTATTGGTACGCGCAGGGCATTGTACGTTTTTTTGGGTGTAACTAGTCCATAGACTGCTGGTGTAAAATGTTTGCCACTGTACAATTATGCATCGTTTTATTTTGAACTAGCATTTTCCCGCGGCTTCGCCCGCGTTGTTCCCGTTATCGTCTCAAAGGAACTCTTTACCGGGATATAATGTATCCTATGTTTCAATCCAGGACTTGGTCTACTTGCATGCCAAATTTCAGCTTGATCCATCCAGTTGTTACCCCGTTATAAGGTAACAAACATCCAAACATCCAAACATCTTCACAAACTTTCGCATTTATAATATTAGTGGGACTAGCTTCGTTAATCGCTTTAAGGAATGCTAACTATTAGATTACCTAAGGCGTAGTATTCATTTACTGTACTTCTATAAAAGCTTCCGTATTTTTTTCTATGCACTTTGATATCTTATACATTTATACAGCCTGTAAATCTAATACGGGCGAATATTGAAACGGTGGTCAGCATAGGACCTAAGAAGCATATTTAGATAAATATTGCTTAAAACCACAATGAAAATATTTACCATACAAAATAATTCGGGCTGCAATGTAACGCAACACATTCAAGTTGACAAACACGCTAGTTGACGGTTACTTTAAAAAAGCTCGTATCTCGCAATGTCATAACAAGCATGTATGCGGTACATTGCTGCTCGGTAAATTTTCAAAAATTAATTACGGGGTCACTATTAAGTGTAATTTAAAAAATCATATTAATTAATGATAACACTACTAAACGTTATATCTGGTTTAATTGTTCGCCCGTATTAGAGTTACACGCTGCATAAGTTTTAAATTGTATTAGTCAATCTTTTAGTACTACTTCACTTAAGTTTCCTTGAGTATGCATATTCAGGGGAATAATAGCACTTCTGTGTCTCTGAAGTTATTGAGTACCTCGTACTGTCAAGATCACTTTACTATTCTTCACAGTGGTCATTGCTTCTTTAGAGAAGTAGGTTCTTTATGTCAACTTAATTTGACGTTGAGACTGAGATACGATGTTACATGTCCATTTAGCGCGTAATGGTTTGCAATAAGTATCTTTATTTCTCTAAGTTACGTAATGTGCAGGGACCGTACTTATACATGCTACATACAGCATGATTCACTTTAGGTTTTAGATGGATTTGTCGTTACCGGAAATTACCGGTATTGTAAAATTACGAATCTACGAATTACGAATCTACGAATTAATTTTAACACTACTTTCATTAGTTGGTGTTAATGGTAGAAGCCATTTCATAAATCAAGATGTGTCTGCCTGTGTTATCTTATTTATTGAAACGTGAAACTGGAAAATAAATCAGAAACGCATTTAGATATAGAATGGACCGCATAAATATAATACATTCGGATAGGGATGTAACGATACCGATACCGATACCGATATATCGGCCGATATATCGGTATCGCCGATATATCGGTATCGCCGATATTATACAACCGATATTTGAAGAATTTGCTGTATGAAAAAAAAACTGCAAAAAATAATTTCAATTTCTGACTTAATTTATGTACTGGTCTATTCTATTACCTTGTGCAACGATAATTACTATGTTAATTAAATCTTTGGTTGTTAATAAAAAAAAAAAAGTTGACAATTAATTATTTTTACTTTACACTTTCAAGGTTGACTCTCTGGTAAATATAGCCAGTAGTCATTGCCATTAGTTATAATAAGGACATAAAAATATCTGAAGTTCATACTTCATTATTAAGCTAAGATATCGGTATCGGTATCGGTATCGCCGATATTAACTACTATATATCGGTATCGGTATCGTATCGGCAAAACTGTGTATCGTTACATCCCTACATTCGGATAAGTATAGTGCCAAATCGCATATCCGATTAATATTTCTAACTTTCCGTTAAAATAAAGAAAAAAAACAGACGTATACATTTTTACTTACAAAATGTCATCTACCATTAACACCAATCAATGAAAGTAAAAAAAAAACAATTCATAACTTAAACAATACCGGTAATTTACGGTAAGGGTAAATCAATATAAAACCCAAACTAAATCAGCCTGTGTGTAGGTTGACGTCATTTGCCTGTCATCGGCACGAAAAGTACGGTCCCTGGTAATGTGGTTGCGTGTGGACGAGACTCGTCATTCGACCAAATTACAGGAAAGACCGGATATTTTCTGATGAATGACCAGTTAGTGTAAAACGACTCTTACCCTCCAGCCCCTTCAGGTTCGTACACTCACGAACTTTAAGTTCCTTATTACACTGTTTGCGATTTGCGGGCGAGTTAGAAGCGAAGTTCCATACAAATGTCGCTCGAGTTCGCCGCGACCAAGGACCTTCAAATAAATAGCCGGACAGAGCATCACTAACAAACAAAGAACTGAAGCACGTCTAATCGGCCGGCTACCTATCTGTGTGTGCTGCTTGCCATAGAAAAAAACTAGTTGATGTGTGCGTGCGGCTCGTACGTACAAGCAGCCGGCGCATTCCTAATGGCTTCAGTTCTCTGTTGGCGAGCCTCCGTCTGGCTATTTATTTTAAGGTCCTTGGCCGCGACTGGTTTTGTATGGAAACTAGCCCGCAGCTCGCCCGCACATCGCAAGTGTGATAAGGCCCTAATTGTTAAGCCATTTAGGGTTCACCTTACAAAAGTCGTGTCATAGATTATGTATTACACGACATAATTAAATTGAACCAATTATCAATTTAAGTCCGTGACCGCACAAAGGTTCAACCAAATTAGAAGATTGACCCCGATATTTTTCCGTAGTTTGGCTAGTTTGTGTAAAACAATACGATCTCTAGTATTAGTTAGCATAAGATGACCACGACCCGGGAGCGACGTAGCATAAAGCAGCCACTAGGAACGCGCAATAGGCTACTTACTAGTCGCTAGGTGCAAAGTACTAGGTGGGGGTAACATAATCTATCGCAGCGCGCGTCATGGCCAAAAAAGGAACTTTCAGCAGACCAGCTGTCACTTTTTATTAGCGAAATTTACGTTTTTAGTTGGCAAAGTGCCTTGCAGCAAAAGCCACAAAACACAAAAAAAAGTCCGCGGTATTTGTAACCGCTAGTTGGCGCTGTCATCGCGCACCCAGCGAAGACACATATCAAATTTGGTGCAATAAATGATTATTTTCTGTAGTATTTATTTAAGAAATCAATATTTTTCGATTACGGTTTATTAAAAGTGTTTGATGGCTACATATTTTTAGTTGAAAATTTGTCTTATTTTTTTTTAATTTTGAACAATGAAAACGGTGTCGGCCATGATGTGACATAATAGGACCGTAATCTAACTTAACGTCGAACCTTATACGAGTGAAACTCGCCATGTAGCTTTGCTTTGCTGCGACATTGACATAAGTGACTTGGTGGTTTTTTGAGGTTGTGATCGTAATCGTTTCGTTTTGATTGATTGATTACTATTAGCATGCCCATAAACGCTGGATAAATGTCAAATGCTGGTTTTCGGTTTGAATGACGTCACACCACAGATAATCTAAAGATTAACAATAGCTAGCATCGTTTTCGCGCGGTTACGAAAGTTTAAAGTTTAAATTATAATTTTGCGGTTTTCTAGGTCGTAAAAAAATAGGGTAATATTTTTTCCGTTAATCAGATAATTATTAATAATTAATAATATAAGACAAACTTTAAAAAGGGGTCAAGTAGCCTATTTTTACAAGCCTTCTGACTGACTTTTTAAAACTAGGGTATGCACTGTAGTACCGTTTTGTAGAACCGGGACTTGCAGTGCTGGCTGATAATAGAATCGGGACTTGTCCCGAAAGTACCGAACAAGTCTTCAAAAACTCTGTCGATACTTCAGTCCGATAAGATTTCGTTGGAATTACTTCGTTTTTAATAAAAACGACTGCACTTTGCAGTTAAACCACATTATATAATTACAGATACATTAAGCAAATACATTGGAAAATCAAATACGATTGACTACAGCTAATGCCGGATTTAAACCCGCATCTCTGTCATTCCGGGACAGCGAGTTATCCAATTTCTCCAATTAGCCTCTGTCAGCACCGCACGTAAAGTTTCAATGCATTCGTATCGAGATACTAGCGCCCTCTGTAACATTTTGTTTAAAAGGCTTATATAATTTAATAATCAAAATTGTACGGACCAGCAGGCGGGCGGGGGTGAGTCGCCAGCCGGGTTTGGTTAACATTAGACTACGCCCTCGTTCGTTTCGAATTATACGTCTTCTGTTCACCATTTCTTAAGGCATTAAGTCCGCCGATTGTACTTTTTTATTATTGTGCAATAAAATTTACATACATAGATTTCTCTCACCATTTGAATTATGAATGATAGCCATAACGCAATTCATATAGGTACTATGCCAGAAAAAATAAATTATATGTGAAATGCTGCTTAGATGTGTTTCCCGAATGTACCGGGATTTTCCCGTCCCGTCCCGGTTCTTTACTGGGAAATCCCGGTACTTTCGGTTCCGGTATTTCCTGGGAGCAAACCCTATTACGAGCTGGTGGCGCGCGAAATATATCGCGGCTATGTTGTGCTAGCAGAAAAACAACAAACAAGATTCTGCCATCAAGTTAGAAGATAAACCCCAATCTGGACTAATCTGATCTTTGGAATGAACTCCTTCCCTCCTGAGATGTTGCCGGAGCGTTATCACATGGGGTACTTTTAAAAACGAGTAAACAGGGCCCTCAAAGATCGGCAACGTATAGGTAACACCTATGGTGTTGCAGATATTCATGCATGAGCGACGATGACTGCTCTTCTCTGCTGCTTTGCTGTCTGCTCGTTTGCCACTTATTACGTAGAAAAAATCTCCTGCTGTTTGATTATTATCTTTATGCCACAGCTGGCTATGAAGTGGCTTTTACCGTACGCTACACGTACGGAAAAAGCCGCTTTCTGGCCAAGTGTAGACATAAAATAATGTACACCACACGGGAGGTAATAAAGCAAGCCCTCAATCGCATATTTACGTCCCTCGCTTGCAGCTCGGGCAGTAAACATCTGCGATCTCGGCCTGTCTTTGTTCTTCCACCCTAGTTGTGTAATGTACTATTAAAACAATTCTTTTGCTCTTCAGGTCCGAACTGGTCGCGGCGAGACCCTCCGCTGGGCGGTCTGCGTGCCCAGTGCTTGCAGCGCTGACTCCGTGGCCAGCTTCGTCTCCAGTGTGATCTCCCACACCGTCGGTAATAAGACCAGCGTGGAAGTCACCGAGAGAGACTGCTACTCTAGAAAACCGCTCACCGTCACTTCCTTGGACATCGGGTACCTGTAAGTGTCATTTTTGTGGGTACAGACCCGTGCTCTACCCCGCTGATCCACCTGGGTGGAGCACGGGGTATAACCTGGTCCCGTGTTTCACCCAGGTGGAGCACGGGGTATTCACTAGTCCCTGTGCTCCAACTGATATCATTTTCCTGCAGTCGTGGTCAATCTATGATACTCGTAATCTGTAGTACCTACCTTGTAACATTATCTACCAATTATAGGACTTCTTCAACGCCACGCCACTGCTACCTACTTCAAATAATATTACACCTCCAAAACATAATATTTGACAACAGAGACTCTTTATATCTCCATTAATTTTAGTATAAATTTATTTTTTATTTGTCTTGTATGGACGCATAGAGAGACCCTTTACATCTATATATTAATGAAATCTCATGTATGAAAAGAGAAACAGGTGAGTTTCTTCCGGCGCTTCTTCTCACCAGAAGGTCATTACCCGAAGCGCCAAAAGAAAAGAAAAGGAAAAAAAGAATGTAAGAAAGACATGTAAAAGAGCCCTTGAGGGCCTACTTACAGAAATAAATTATTTTATTTTATTTTATATTATTCATCAGAACGAAAATATATCTGTTGAAAATCTTTATTTAACAAACAATAAATAACAAAAACAATAAATTATCCTAAACTAAAATAATTATACTAAACCTAAAACTAAACTACCTATTAAATTATATCTAAAAAGGGCCCCCGTGGCATGGTGCCAAAGCCTCCGCAGGCAGCCGTTCGTGTTGGCGGTAACTTGTGTAAGTAGTTACGGCTGCACATAACAAAAAGCACACATGTGAGTGTCACCAACGAAGCTGCCATGCTATAGTCTGCTTGTGTCCCTCATTTAGTGAAAATACTAGGCAGTTAACCAAATGCCTAATTAAACCAGTTGGCTGCGACATATATTTGAATATATTCAACGGTCTTATTGCCATTAAGCTCGATATTAAGCAAACAGTAATAAAAAAATAAACTCACGAAAATCCCGTTAATTAATATTGTCTGTAGTAAACAAAAAACAATTTGCGACATAATTAATAATGTAAGTGCCTGTTGGAGGAAAGAGAATATTGGCTGATGGATAAACTTGCAAAGATTGGAACGGGCAGCGAAATCACTGCTAACGTATTATTTATATTCGAGCATTTTTACTTACACGCTTACAAACTGAACATAAAAAAAATTTAGACTATTTCTTTCCTAAAACACATATACATAAAAATATATGTATATATAAAAAATTCATTAAATAAAATAAAAAAATAAAATAATAAAATACTTGTATGCTATGCTACATAATTATAACATTTCAATGTAACATCTGCAAACCTATGTTCACAAATAAATCATTAATTGACTTTAACTTTGAAACTTTTTTAAGAAATACACACTTACCTATTTTGATTTACAATTTGCAATTCGTTAATTTTGCACTCGGTGGCTCTTAGACCAAAGCAGACTTCGTGAAGGAGTAAGTAGATGACTCTAGCTTGGCAACTTCGTTGGTGACACTTACATGTGTGCTTTTTGTTATGTGCAGCCGTAACTACTTACACAAGTTACCGCCAACATGAACGGCTGCCTGCGAAGGTTACCTCCGTCGGTCGCCATTCGTGTTGGCGGTAACTTGTGTAAGTAGTTACAGCTGCACATAACAAAAAGCACACAGGTGAGTGTCACCAATGAAGTTGCCAAGCTATACATTCCACAGAAATATATCGAGATAAAAGGAAATAGTTCATCGATTTGTATGGGAACCAAGCGTGTAAGATTTTGTGGTAGTCGTTTGACGTCAAGACTGTAATTTAGTGATGGAAAACATATTCTCCATTCCATTTGGTTGTATTTGAACAATTAATTATTCCGTCAACATTATTACCAGATTTTTCAAATCTGATAATAATGTTGACGGCAACTGAAGTTGACGGCGAGCAAAGAAGGTCCCTAGCCCTTCTTTTTAGCACACGAGGTACATAATACTCTTTTTCCATCTCGATATAATTATTTTTGTGGTATATTCCCTCTGCCATGCAAGCGCCACACAACAATCAGCTGGTGCTTGTCAACAAACAAAATGTACATTTATGTCACACCTGGCCATACTTCCCATACTTTGGCCATACTTTGACTTTTTCCGCACGCTGCACGTACGGAAAAAACCGCTTTCTGGCCAAGTGTAGACATAAAATGATGTACACAATACGGGAGGTAGTAAAAAAAGCCCTCGATCGCATATTTACGTCCGTCGCTTGCAGCTCGGGCCGCAAACTTCTGCGATCTCGGCCTTTCTTTGTATTACCACCCTAGTTATGTAATGTACTATTAAGTTACATTTTGTGGCCGTGGAATTGGTCGTGTGTTGTTTCATTTCTTATGTGTTTGTATCGTAAGGACGATTTAATATGTACACATGAGCGGCGTGTGTGTAGATTGCCAAACTATGATTATCGGAAAAACATGCTATGACGGCCCTCTTCCGTGTTGCTCTAAGATTCGACTGTAATGAAAAAAAAAAGTGAACCATAATACATAGATATATTATATTCAATTTAATTCATATTTTATCATTGCGTTAGCTGTTCTGTGTGTGTGTAGGCACGTACTAGGTTGCGAGTACACATATATCGTAACTTTTGACGTCCGTTGATCGATCACATTATTATGGGCATATACTATGTTTATTACAGTAAATCGTCTTAAGAAGATAAATATATGTATAGGCATATATGATACCGAAAAATATGATGCTGAGGGGCGTCAGGATATCAAACTAGATACCTGGTAGTTCGCAGTCGAACGTAGGTTTCCAATAAGGGTGTAGGTCTGTGTGATATTCTTTGGGGAAGACCTATGTAGAACCACATGCATTTGTAAGCGTATGATTTTATAACTACACTTTGCCATACAAAAAACTTCGCGTAGTAAGGAAATACATTGTGGTGTCAATCATTCAAAGATAAAAATGCAGCTGACAATGTTCTTATTGTAGTCAGCCAAAACAAAGAGTATTAAAAATGCTACACTAAAATGATTTTATGACTAACTGTTATTGTTTACCTCAAATGGAAAAACGGAACTCTTATAGGACTCACTTTGCTGTCCGTCTGTCTGTCTGTCAAGACCCTTTATCTTGTGAACGCGTAGATATATATATAGTTGAAAATAAAATCATATACCTACTCAGGTCTACAGTCCCTTGAAGCTCTGAAAAAAACAAACTTCTAAGCTAACGGAAAAAAAAGATATGGCCGTTTATACCGCAAAAAACGTATAATTTCGACATCAAGGGAGTCAAAATTTATAGGGTACTTTCCGTTTCTAACTATGAAATTTGGCAAGTAATACCGTCTTATACTACAAGTGTAGGAAAAAATCTGAAAAATATACATTTGTAATAAAATATAGTATTTGTACGGAACCCTCGGTGGACAAGTCCGACTCGCACTTGTACCGGTATTATTGATTTGACCGTAATTTGTTATATGGTTTTGTCTTACTTACACTATTTGTTTAATTTATATCGCCATCTATATTTTTGGAAGCTAACCCTACAATGCCGATTTTGAAGTAAATCACTATTGGAGATTAGGAAAGTATAAGGAAAGAAAGTATCCGGCTCGAAGGACCAATATTTGGGACTTAGGTTCCTTTGTAGTGCAGGTATCCGAGAATAGCCTAGGTGACCCTTCAATGAAGACTGTATTTCTTATATAAATTACAATATTTTATTGCAAAGCAATATGGAATTACAGATCAAATTTTATGAAATAGTTGTTCGTCCCGTAATATTTGGATGACAGTTTTAAGTGGCGGTTATTTCTGATAGCCGCCGATCTTCAAATTTGGGACCGCCAACGGCCGTCGATGACGTGAGTTTGGCTGCGATCTGAGCAGAAGGCATTTTCCGGCTCTTTAGGAGCGCGCGATAACCATCAAAGTCGAGGCGCAGGGCTGCCGTCCGTCGGTTTTCTCGCATCCGAACACACTGCATCATACACGGTTATGATACATTTCGTGAGAGCGAGCGTACGCAGCGACGGTGCAATCCCGACAGAGACATTGCTGGAGCATACCACGAAAATATTTCGTAAGGGACACCACCGTTTTAATACTTCCGAGGAATAAATTCAGGAAGTTAATTGTCAGCATTGTAATATCATAACTCAGCTTTAAGATTGATAGTGTTTCTTAGCAGCTAATACGTTTTAATAGGGTAGTTTCGTAAGGGACAAAAAGTTGATGTTATCATGGAATGCTCCTGCTACACATTGCTAAAACTTTGCTTGTGGTGAGTTCGTTCACGGCGCGCACACACACAGAAGTCAAAATAGATGGCCAAATTGAAAACACTTGCTGGGGGTAAGACGCTGAGCCTGAAATCCAGAGTTGTGGTTCGATTCCTGGTCTGGACCGTAGGAGAGCGCCATTTAATTTTTCTATGCACTTTGATCTCTTGTATCTACGTATAAGTAAATATGTTTTGCTACAATATGTTTACATGATTCCTCAGTCTTCAGACAACATTTAATTAACTTTCAAATTTAATTCCAGAGCCCTGATGCTCTTCTTCGGTGCCATCTTACTGTTCAGCACGATATACGAGACCTACAAGATCAAATGGGGTACCAACAAGGCCTCGGTCCTCCACGACCTGGTCATCTCCTTCTCCATCATCAACAACGTGAAGAAGCTGATCTCCTGCAAGCAGAACCACACCCTGGGCTTGGAGTGCATCACGGGGATCAAGACGTTGGCGATGGTTTTCATCGTCGCTGGGCATGCGTGTCTGTTCATCGCTAGTGGGCCAGTCATGGATGCTGAGGCGTGGGACCGGGTGAGTAAATCATCTTCATCATTATCATACATACGTGCCACTGCCAAAGTATAAAGACGAACAAGTATAGTCCAACTTCGGCCGTTTAGGAGCTCGCGACACGTATTCACACAGACGCGCGATAGCACGTCTGTGTGAGTGCGATCAGTACTTGAGCATTCTTAAAACTTAGCTTGTAGTGCGTTTGTACACGGCGCGCACACATGCAAGCGCGCGATGTAACTTTTGTAGAAAGAAAAATTACTGCTATTGTACTGTGCCACTGCTCGGCACAGACCTACTCTCATATTAATGGATGAGAGTAAATATTTGGAGTTAACTTAAAAACTGGCCAATTGCGAGCCGGATTTGCACACTTAAGAATCTGTACTCCGCTTTAGTTTTAATTTTAGTTAGTTTTTATTATTTGTTGTTTTAACGGCAATATTAATACACTTTCTGTGAAAGTTTCAAGGTTCTACCTATTACGGTTCAAAAGATACAGATTTGTGATAGACGGACAGACAGACAGACGGACAGAGAGATAGTACAGATGAACAGACGGACAGTCTTAGTAATAGGATTCCGTTGGCACCCTTTGGGCACGGAACAGTAAAAGAAGAAACGACGTCAAAATTTGAATCTATGTCAATAGCAAATTCACAACATAACATTGTTGTTGTTGTTGTAGCAAATACTATCAAATACAGTAGGCCTTCTTTTAATTTACGACGTCCCATTTCGGACTCCTTTAAAAAAAAGGTACAAGATTTTTTTTTTTATGTCCAGTAAGTTCGGGTTAGCTATTTTTAACACTATTCCAAATTTAAAATTGATAGCAGCAGTAGTTCCTGAGATATCTGGCTGTGACAGACAGACAGACAGACATACAGAGTCGCACCATAAGGGTTCCTTTTTTACCATTTTGGTACGGAACCCCAAAAACGATAATTGCTACTAATCCAATTCTTATGAAATTTTGCGCACACGTCGAGTTCCCGTGACAGTCAAATATTGAGGTTCTGACTATGCAGTCACAAGCTGACCAATGGAACAGCTAATGAAGAAAGATAAAAATATTTATATTCATTTCCTGTTTTTCACTTGTGTCTAACTAGTTATAAAAATTCTGTTCAAAATAAATACTGCAAAAAAACACCAACCTCCGCCGAAATCTTCAACGTGTTATTAATTTTTTTTTGGCAAAACTCAACTTCGATCATCAAAACAAATTATAGGTTACTAAAAGAAACCGACGTGTACTTATTTTCATTCAACACTTCAAAAGAAAAACTGTACCATTTTTATCACCTCTAATGTGTTTTCACGTAATATAAAATAATAAAAAATAATGTTAGACACGAACGACGTGCTATATTTGCCGACTAGACCGTGAAATTATCAGATTAGGCTCTTACATATAATAACACAAACTAAAGTTAAGTACTTAAGTAACTTATGTACTTATGTGTGTCCTTTACAACGCCCTGTAGTCGAGTCTTTGACCTCCAGTTTTGGCCGGTCAAACTGGTTGGTAAGGGACCAGTCTACATTTCAAATCTTGAACACCTAATATTAAACTGGTTGGAAGTTTAACAAATGGTTCCTTGTTTCACATGTTTTGAACAGTTAAGGGCCATGAGAAAACTGGAAGTTAGTGTCAAAGCAATACATTTGTGTAACACAGCGGTATCTAAACAATATTAAGCACCGTTAAATTTTTTTTTTATAAACATTCAAATATGAGACTTTATATTATAAATAACTAGTGACCCGCCCCGGCTTCGCACGGTGTTTCTCTATTATATTATGCATGTATTATACATATAAACCTTCCTCTTCAATCACTCTATCTATTAAAAAAAACCGCATCAAAATCCGTTGCGTAGTTTTAAAGATTTAAGCATACATAGGGACATAGGGACAGAGAAAGCGACTTTGTTTTATACTATGTAGTGATAGTGATTATAACCGTACAAAGACGTATTTACCATATTTTTATGTCCAGTTTTCATAGAGGCTATTAATTTATCCGCCCTTTATTTAACGTCCAATCCCTCGATATAATAAAATGTAAAAACGGATCATTTAATAACATAAAAGGTGCAATAAAAGTAATCCAGATTAAAATCCAATTCAAACCAATTTCATTAACAACACGGCGACATTACAATTGATTTCGTTTGATGCAAACGAAATCGATTCTGAACTCCCAATTTCGTCTTTACTGCCTCCAATATAAGGTTTAATTTCTTGAAATCACAAAACACAAATGTAATGAGTTAATACTTACTCACGAACAAATAACGAACAGTTACTTGATATATGGTATATACTCGTATATAGCTACTGGACTGCAGGAGAAGTGCTCGCTGTACACAAAATTACTATAATTATATCACGTAACTATTCGTTATTTTATATTTAGTGGTTTTATATGCAAGATTTCCTAGAAATAATTAGTAAAATCAACTACGTACATACTACTACTATACTGCTACTACTACTTGTAGGCAAAGATACGGGCCACTACTGTATGGACTATTTTGAGGATGGGCAAATAAAGATGTATAAACCCATAAGCTAGACGTTTGAGTAGACATGTGCAAAAAAGTGTCACTAAAGTGAAAAGAGAAATGAATCTTTAGCACTCCAAGATATGTATCACGATTTTAGCTCAGGAACTCTTTTAGTTCAGTAGCACGGCGGTGTGCCAACGGCTCACAGCTCTAATAAGCTCAGTAACTCCGTGGTGTGTCAACAGCTTATTAGCTCTTATATCTCAGTAGTTCCAAATATTTCCAAACGAAAGAGCTCTCTCTTTCGTTTCGTTCAGTACTAGGATTTAGATTTATTTATTTCATAATATAAAAATACAGTAGGTATAGTATAGCGATACGGTGACAAGACAGGGACGAAAAGTTCATGTTAATCGTGTTGTTTCTCGCAGCTCACGGCTCAATAGACCTACTTGAGAGCGAGTGAACGAGTGAGTTGAAAGATATACTGAGTTGTTTGAATCGGAACTGAGCTAGTGAGCCGGTGAGCTAGACCAACTGATATATAGCTCTTTTGAATCATTCACTCGCGAGCTACGAGTACACATGTCTCGTCCGTGTGCTCGACACTGTCCCAGTAATCACCATCTTGAATGTTAAGTCATTACTGATTAGCAATAGAGGTTACTGCAGGATGTCGACTATTAGGCCTTAGCGTGTCGAGCACTAGAACATTTACCGCTAAAAATAAAGTAAACCTTTATAATTATTAGCAAGGCCACCTAATTTTCACGGTGTCCTGCCGTTTGACCAAAAGTCATTTGGCAAAATTACACTTGACAAACAACGTTTTGCAAAAAAATGTTTCGCCAATTGATCATTTTACTACTAGTCATTTTACAAATGACTCACTTTTCCAAATGATCAACAGTTAAATTTACATTTTATAAATAATCATTTGACAAAATGAACATTTAGCAACTGAGTTATCAGACAAAATTACTCTTGGTCTAAAAACGTTTGGTACAATGTATTATTTGACAAGTGTTTCGTTTATTAATAAATCTAATAATAGATATGGTATGGGACAAATTAATACACAGTATTTGGAAAAAGAGTAGGTTGTTAGGTTAGGTTAGGGTTTGAACTGCGTCCCCCAACAAAAACGAACTACTGACAGAAAAATTTGGTAGTTAGGTTAGGTTAGGGTTTAAACTGCGTCCCCCAACAAAAACGAACTGCTGCCAGAAAGACTAGGTTGTTAGGTTAGGTTAGGGTTTGAACTGCGTCCCCCAACAAAAACGAACTGATGCATTTAGACTAATCATGGAAAAAACCTAGGTTGTCGGTTAGGTTAGGTTTGTATTATGACCACCAATAGCCATAATGCATGATTGCTTGCCTTCTATATAATCTTGTAACTTATGGCGATAAGAGGGTAGCAGAATAAATTACCCAACAGACTAAATCATAATGTTTGAAAAAAGAAGTACTTTTTATGAAATAACATTTTGTTAAATGACATTTGGACAAATGCTTCATTTGCGAAACATATTATTAGGTGAAATGAAAAAAGGTCAATTGAAATTTTATTGTTTAACACATTTGCCAAGTGTAGTGTGTGCTAATTAATCATTTGCTAAGTGAGTTTTTGTAAGATGATACTTTTGTCAAATGTCTCGTTTGCCAAATTATTATTTGGTGAAACGTTGTTTGTCAAATTACCATTTGTCAATAATTTTTTGGTCAAACATTAGTGAACCTTTACACTTACCTATTCTTGTTTTAGATGCCATTAACCTCAGAGATTTCTTAGGTACAATTTAGTTGTTGATTATAATCAATCCAACCGTCATTGGTTTTTTGCTCTAGTGACGTAAACTCAAATTTTCCATTCATACTTTTTAGCGTATCCGAATAATGGAATGTTCGAGAAAACGGTGTCTGGAGCAATCTAGTGTATATTGAGCTATTTGGCGCTTTATAGCGCTTAGGGTGTCCATTATAGTTCCCTAGAGCTGTTTAGGATGCAATAAAGTTGAGCTAAAATGCATATAAATGAAATCCTACTTTATCGTGGTGTCGTGTTATCTACTTTGTTGTTGGTGTTGTTTAGGAATAAGAAAAAATATTACATTACATACCGAGGTCAGTAAAGTAAGAAATATCTCAGATCATGTGTAATCTGAGGCATTCTTATTTTCTGGCCAAGTTTTGTATACTATTTTTCTGTTCGACGGAGCCAGAAAGCGGCATCTTCGTTTAGCTCAGCTGCCGGCAAGGTGGCGCTTTCCGGCCGGAGAGCAGAAAAATAATATATTCTGAATTTTGTAGATAATGCATTTTTTAGTTCAGTTATTTGTGAAGTATTTTTAGAATACTAGCTACTAGTCAAAGGTTACATACATATATATACCTAAGCATTATTTGCTCGAAATTTATAAACTTTGCGGAACAGGCCTTATTAATCTAATCTTTAAACTTGATTGCAGTTGGTGCGTCACCCAGCAAACGCGTTCATGTTGAACAACTCCCTGTTAGTGGACACTTTCCTGTTCCTGAGCGCGTTCCTGTTCTGCAGACTCCTGCTCATCGAGCTGGACAAGAGGAAAGGACGGCTTAACATCATCCCGATCCTGATTTTCCGATACATTAGGTAAGGTTTAGAATGAGGAGTTTGGTTACATAGATTGCTTAGTCATTTGCGTTGGTACTGGACACTTTCCTGTCTTGAGCGTGTTCCTGTTCATTGGTTCCTGTTTAGCAGGATACAAGGAAGGCTCATACGATCCCGCGGTGTTTTACCTTACGGTTTTTTATAGCATGCATTTGTCTTAACACCTCTCCCTTCTCTTCTCTTCTGAAAATTGCATTGGTTATTCAGAAAAACACAGTCAGCAACAGAGAAAAGGTGGTAACCTATAAATATAACCTATAAAATCTTACACAAATAGAACTAGTCCCATAGTAAGCTCAATAAGGCTTGTGTTATGGATACTAGACGACGATATATTTCATAGAAACAAATACTTAAATACGTAGAAAACATCCAAGACTCTATAAATAATATTTGCTCTTACCGGGACTCGAACCCAGGATCGTCAGCTTCATAGGCAGAGTCACTAACCACTAGGCCTAAAACGGGCGGTCAAATCTATATTTGATAACCTACGTGGCTCTAAATGTGTTTAATAATAGTAAATTACACACCTCTAGGGTATAATAAACAATGAAACACATCGCAGGTGTGTCTGGCTGCACAAGTGAAGTAAACAATTAAAGAGAGTGGGCGGGAGTGTAATTGCTAATTACAAATAATATGATATGTTTTTTGATAAAATACTTTATATTTATATTTGGAATACGTACCAATCACAAATGTGACTATTATCTTTTACTTAATACATACTGGTACCTCAAAGGACGGCTTTAGAGCCGCGTGTACAACGCACAAACGCAACCTCAATACCGAAAACATTTGGTATAGTTCGGTAAACTACATAAACCAGGGGCCTCCAAAATACGGCCCGCGGACCGTTTTCTTCCCCATTATTTTTATTTCCAATCGGGTTTTTCCCCTTTTATTTTATTCCCCATCATATGTGTTCACCGATTATTTTAATTTGTTTGGTATTTTCCATGGAAGACATTTTAAGCAGGTGTGTTTTTCCCCAATCCATATGATTGGGGAAAAACACACCTAACCACGGATTAAAAAAAACAGTAGTTACCTAACAGATGAATTAGTTTTTCTCAAAATATATTTTTTATGTACCTTTATGTGCGTTTACTATAATAAAGAAGCATCTAATAATCAGGTAACGACATTAAACTAAAATTACCCCCTTGCATGGTTTTGATATGGGGCGCCGATATATAGATGGGCGATCACTTCATTACAGTCCATTATATAAAGTCGCACATCCATCGCGGGGCCTGAAACCCACCATTTCAGTCACATAAAAAAAAAAAAAAAAAAACTTCTTATCTCGGTGATAGGGATCTCTTCTTATGGCACTCGATCTACTTACTTACTACTAAACTGATACATTGCTTATGCTTGTACATAAACCACGCGAGATTCCCTATTTTCGAAAAAATTAATGATATGATGACGTTATGAGATGGGTAGGGGGCGTAAGGAGAGGTCGACAGCACGTGTATTTTATTTATCTTTTATGGTTCCCAAGGATTTTTTCTCACGAAAAATATACATATGATATGAACTACGGCTGGGCATACAGGAACAAAAAGGGGAATCAACAAATACTAGAAAATACTTCACGTGATTAATAAATGCTTCCTTGTGTAGTAAACACTTGGGTACATAAAAATAATCTTTTAAAAAGAACCAATTTCATTTGGTAAAGTACATATTTTTGAATCATTTGGATTGGGGAAAAAAACGACTGACTGGAGTGCCCTTGCTTTCGGTAGTTAAAGCTACCAACTTTGTTCACCTAAAAATTGATTTTGGTAGCCAGAGCTACCAGGCGACGTTTGTAGAATATTTTATGTTTAATCTGTAAAAGGTGCTTTAGACAACGTTCAAACTGTTCAAAGCATAGAGAAATAACATGGCAACATAGAAAAAATGGTACATACATGGTACACTGAAAACATTTCTAAAAAGGGTAACTTTACAACGTGTTTGTTGTCAAAGCAAAGTTGAAGTGAGATTTTGTGAAAGTGCGGAGTGTTTAGAAAATGCTATAAATACTCAAATTACTATTTTATTATTAAAGTTTAGTATATATCAAACAATTCAGTGTTTACCCATCTATCAGATTGTAAAAATATTTCAGTGCCATCCTCATAATTATGAATCACATCTTCACTTGAAAATAATTTCACAGATTTTGTTCCAGTAACTTGTGAATTAAATGGCTCATATTTGAACACTTTCGAAATTGAGTATTAAGTTTTACACTTAAACCATAAAATCAATCAGATATGATTTATTTACAGCGAAAGAAACAAGTGACAGTTAATTGTAAGTACGAGTGTGGTAGCTGTAGCCACCTAGAGCCATTTCAGTCATATCGCTTCAAGGTTGTAAGGCATGCGGCACACTAGACGCGCTGAGAGCGCGTTTGAGATATTTGTTTTATGTACTTACTAATATTTGAACAATGTTATCTGTTATTAATTTTCGCTTATTTTAATAGATGTTTTATATGTGTGTTCATTCCGAATCTTCAATGAGTATTTTTTTGGAAAGATAAAGGGGAGAAACTTTTTTTTTAGTTAACTGGTGGCTTTGTGACAAATACATAATTTTGTAATCTCATGATATAGTAATTAGCTTTTAGTTCTCCATTTACTTCAAAATAAATAATGTCTAGAAAGTACAAACAGAAAAGTAAATTTAATCAAAAGTAGACAAAACTTTTGCTAATACAAAGTTTTTTCATCACACTTGCTCGAAAATGGTGTCATTACACGTAGGTTTTGCGGGCCGTAAATGACCTATTACGCCCTAGGGCGTAGTGGTTTTCTTTTTAAATTTGAAACGCTGGTTGTGTTTTACTCTTATTTGTCATGTTCAAAGGAAACGCCAACGTACTTTTTTAACTTTTATTACTGAAATATTTATTTATTGCCAATAATGTAAACACATATTTCTGTAACATTAATTAAATGTTTAAATAGTGCATTTCAGTATTTTGCAAAAATAAAATCAACCATTTTAAGTCTTTACCGCTATGGTTTCCGAAGGTGACTTGAGATTCGCATTGTCTATGGATAATGTCAGTAATGTCACTGTCAGTTTTACCATTTTATTGAGGTTAAGTAAGGTTATTTTAATCAGATTTCCTCACAAGTGTGATGAAAAACATTGTGTGTGCCACGGGCGGTAAAATAATTACAAACTCGTGTTATTAAAGCCCTCGGCTTCGCCTCGGCCTTGTAACAAACACTCGTTTGTAATTCCTTACTTACCACCCTTGATACACAATGTACTATTATGCACCAAACAATTATTTATAGAATTTATTACTGAAAATAACGTATGTCGAATTCTTAAAATACTTACTATGACCTTAATGGCTGCCAATGTGGCAGCCATCGATGTTTTGTTCGTCAGTACGAACGCAAACCGGTCACATGTTGCAAAAATTGTGTACCGGCTTGTTTATTTATCATAAAATCAGTGTAATTATGTGCATTTATGATTTCTATTTGTATAATATTGTTTAGTGGTTCAAAACTGTGATTTATAGTGTCCTAATTTAAAGTGATGACGTGATTTTAAGTTATTTCTATCATGTTTTTGATTGGCCCAACTAAAGTTCGGGAGGTACGTAAATTCTTTTTGTTGTTGTTTTGACTTTATAACCGCAATTAACGTGCTAGTTGCCAAATAAGTAGGTACACTCTGGATTTAAGATTATTAGTTGTTTGTTCTAATTAGGACAATATTTGAGTTATTAGGCTTCTAAATTATCCATAAGTAAATGGTAAACCTCATGAACGGTTTCGTTCCGTATTTTTAATAAATTATGTTTAGGTACTATAGAATTTTATACGAACACATGTACAATATTTGGTGTCAATAAAAAGGTAATTTAATCTACTTTTTAATGTCTTTAAAAACAAAGGGTGTTATTGCTTTAGATTTATTATTAGAAATATTTTTCTCCTTGAAGTCGTCAACTTTATCAGTACGTCAACTTTACGTATTTTTTATAATTATTTTTACTATTTTACTCATACAATGAGTAACAAAATTAAATTCCTTGTTTTTTTGGCTTTTTAGTGTAAAAAAATCTAAAATGGTCCAGTAGAAGCTAAATTATTGACTTTTGAATTACTCGACATCGCACCGGAATTTGTAATAAAAGGCGAAACAATTTAGGCTGCCATTTTTAAAATCCCAAAGCAAGTGAGTAGGTAAAATGTCTTTCAGCGAAAATAACTAACAGGAATTAAAATATTAGGTGATTTATGCGTTTGGTAACACATAGAACGTGGAATAAACTAAATGGGGAAAAACCCGATTGGAAATAAATATAATTGGGTTGAAAAAAATCGGGTAATCAAGCTATACAGCCTCCTACGACCCGGGCGACAGATACAATTAATCTGGATCTACAGAGAACAATGGTTATGTACAAAGGCGAACTTATCCCTGTAAGGGATCTCTTCCAGCTAATCTTTATATGGTAGTATGTGCCCTACGTGTGTAATATAGGCAAGGCAGCCACTAGTGTTGTGTGTAACACAAGTTCGAATACTCGTCTACTTGAGTGTAGTATCAATATTCTATCCTCCCTCTCTTTGGACCCCAGCGAAGTCTTATAAGGTTCTGTGCGGCCCTCGGGCCAAAAGTTTGGAGCCCCCTGACATAAACAATGGGAAGCCTTTGTGAACCCCTCGCGAGCTCGCGGCTTACGGGCCTTTGATGTCGTTCACGTGACCAATTAACAACGAGTACATTATTATGTTCAATGCTCCAATTCTGAATTAAGCGTAATCTGGGTACTAACTGTAAAGAGGAACTCGCTAAGCCATTTCTATGAGTTTACGCTGCAAGAGTTTTGGAAGGCTCAAGCATAGAATAAGAACAGACGTACAGACGTTTCCCTTTCTAACAAAACTGACGTTCGGGTCCAACCACCGGACGGAACGCACCGCATTCGACCACCTCTCTCTATCGTATAACGCGTGCTCTTTCTGCCCGCTAACTAAACCCTCCCCAGAGGGGCAAACTAGTAGCCACGCGGCGAAATCGCGGAGTGAAATACTCCTGCCTCGACCAGTGATGTCGTGACTCCGTTAACTCTAGTAGGGACAGTAATTTTTTCCCTTCGAAATTTTGGTTGGAGGGTAGTAGAAGCCAACAGAAATTCTAAATTCGAACATGAGCAGAATTTTTTCAGAGTTCAGTCCGATCAAATTATGTACTTTATTTGTTACTAGCATTTACCCGGGCTATTGCCGGCAATGTCCCAAGGGAACTCTTTTTCGGGATATAAAGTATTCTAAGTTTCAATCCAGGACCAGGTCTACCTGCATGCCAAATTTCATCTCAATCCATCCAGTTCTTACCCCGTTATTTACAGTCTGTTTCGTATAGGAATAGACAGAAGAAAAAAAAGGTTCTTTATAGTGCCGGTTTTAGGTTGACATTCAATAAATGACATTTCTAAAGTAGACGCTCAAAAATAAAATATTGATGATGTCCACACTTTTTGGTTGGCTGAAAATAAAAAAGTATTCTTATAAAATACTCAAAGAGCCAGAGATAAGCAACACTCAATAATACGAGACAGCTCAGAGCTGTCATTATTATATTGTACTATCAAATAGTTATATCGAATTTGTATGTTTTTTTTATTTAATTGTATAGGTACTGTTTCTGTTATAGTTTGTCATTCCTAAGTATTTGGTGAATAGTTATTTGTAACATTCAATATGAGTGATTCTGCGGGGCAGTGGAAAAGGCGTTTGCTCTAGCGTGTGTTGTCACTCGACCATCGCGAAGAAGAAGAAGTGAAACATTACAGAAAATGTTTCGAATCTCTTCTTCTGTGTCCCTCTAGAGTCTATTGTTATCCGGTACGAACTTATAGTTCTGTATCCAAACCCCAAAACATCTAAACATCCCAAATTCCAAACATCTTAATAAACTTTCATATTTATAATATTACCAATAATACCAAAATTAGTTATTTGTATTTTTTAATAAAATGTTATTTTTCTCTATTTTAGGGTTACTCCAGCGTACCTGGTAGTAATCCTGTTCTACATGACCTGGCTTCCGAAGATCGGAGAAGGACCGCTGTGGGAGGACCGAATGCAGCTGGAACAGGAACGGTGCATGGTCTCCTGGTGGGCGAACATCTTATACGTCAACAACTACGTCAACACCGACCATCTGGTAAGTTTTATAACGCAAACTGACCAGTAATTAGCTGCAGTAACACATTGTTTGCTACTACGGGGCTTAAATCTGTCTCATTGGGTCAATAAATCTTTTATTTTGGCTACAAAAGTCAATTGTGAAAACCGGAGATTATTGTGTTTCGTTGAGTTGTGTACAAGACGTATTAATATTTGAGGAGGTTATTAGAAAATGTGCCCAATTGTTCGAGAGGTGGCGTTGTCAACTAGCCTAAGGAATTGTACTTTGCAATATTAAGATTATTTTTGGAATCATGACTTCGAGTTACTGAAAGTTGGGCTTACAACTTTATAACAATTATAAGTAGATACATTGCTTTATAGCTGTTAAGGCTTAAGCAGATAAAGAATTTAACCTTTGTAATCAATTATATTTTTTTCTTTTCAGTGCATGTTTCAGTCGTGGTACCTCTCCGTAGATACTCAGTTGTTCTTCGTGGCGCCTATTTTCATATTCAGTTTATGGCGCTGGCGCCGCGTTGGGCCCATCTTCCTTACCATCAGCATCATCGTATCCGTCATTGTTCCTGCCGTTATCACATTTAAAGAAAACCTGGACCCCACTTTGTTGTTTTACGCCAAGTAAGTCTTTTAGTTCAAGATAATTCTTGTTCTCTATACAATGTTATTACAGTGGCTACATTATTGGCGATGGCGTTTTTTCTTTTGTGAATATATTTATTTTTTTCAATATTGTGTGCTCCAGGATATCTCTTACGATTGTATTTTTATTTTCAGAGAGTTTACTGATATCGTATCTAACTTCTACTTCAAGCAAGAATATATCAAGACTCACATGAAACTGACAACTTACTTCATGGGGCTGCTGACTGGTTACTTATTACACAAGATACAGGAGCAAGAGTGAGTACACAAATCAAAATGTTTGTGTATAACTTTGAAAAATAGGCCTAGTTAATTTTTTTAGTATGTCAAATAATGTTTGTTATAATCATTATCATTTAAACCTTGAAACGTCCATTGCTAAAACTGCTGCGTCTTCCCCAAAGACTTTGCAACGAACGGTCACATGCTTTTTACCTCTAGCGACTTCCGGCGACAATAACCAGGTCGTCAGACCAGCTTGTGGGGGCCGAACCACGCTGCGTCTTCTGCTTCGTGTTGTCAGTAATCAAATGTCAAATAATGTTTGATGGCTAAAATTAAGAATGTCACTTCTGATATGATCAATGGGTTCACTTTTCATCAATTCAGCTAACTCCTAAATAATTGTTTCATTTTCAGCTATAAATTCTCGCGCATCTTCAAAATCTTTGCATGGACGACGAGCATTATCCTCGGTTCTGTCACCACGTTCGGTGTCTCTGCGTTCTACCAGGACTGGTACGAATACAACAACATCGAGGCTGCGGCTTACATATCCTTGCATAAAGTCGCGTGGGGCATCGCTAATGGCTGGCTCATCACTGCCTGCGCCACTGGAAATGGAGGTGAGTAGTTGAGGGAAGAGAGGAAAATAGTGAGATCTCTCCCCAGGCGGGCCTGGCCTGGGGAAGGAAGTCCAATGCGAGTTAGTCGGAAGTCGTATTTTATGCAACCGACTTAGAAAACTTTAATAGCGTGATGTAGTACGTGTTAGAATTTACAAATGACTAAATAGAACTCTGTACTGTATACTTAGTCACGCGAAAAATTGGATAATGGTAGTTTGAAATGTAACTGCAATTCATAGCGACTATCAACTATTACTACTGAGCATGTATCAATTACTTCTATCTCAATATCTTCTATAAAGAGTCAAGCAACTGTTTCTCCTGTGGTTTTAAATGGTTTGGTTTTCTAGGTGTCCTTGGCAAGTTGCTGTCATGGAAGTTCCTCGTCCCGCTGTCTCGCCTCACGTTCTGCGCCTACCTCGTCAATGGAGTCGTCGAGCTATACTACGTGGGGCAGCTGAGGCATCCTCTTCACATCACGTTCTTCACTGTGGTAAGTAATTTCTTTATCTGAAGAAGACACTTTGACTTCCATAATCAGAGGCCAAAATTTTCGTATCACTTTTAAGCTGTCATAGGGACTTCTTGTTCATCGACTTTCAATTTACATATCGAAATAATTATATTTCTCAAAGAAAATAATAACTTGTAAACTTTTAATGTCTCGTGTTTTTAAATTTTCACGGTCTTGCTTTTAGTATTTTTTTTTGTTATTTATCACTTGCATATTAAGTTATTAATCAACATCTAATGTTTTAGGCCTCCCACTTATGTTCCTTTGTACCCGTTTGAAAGTATATATAAAACCTATACAAACATAAGGCAGTGAGCAATTTAAGGACTGGAAAAGTACATTATACAACTAGGGTGGTAAAACAAAGAAAGGCCGAGATTGCAGGTGTTTGCGGCCCGAGCTGCAAGCGAGGGTTGTAAATATGTGACGAGGGCTTTCTTTATTACTTCCCGTGTTGTGTACATCATTTTATGTCTACATTTGGCTAGAAAGCGGCTTTTTCCGTACGCGCAGCGTGCGGAAAAAGACACTTTATGGCCAGGTGTGGCATAAACCAATTAAACTAGGAACAAGCAATTTAGCACGATCACTCCAAGGAATAACAAAACAAAACAGGAAATGTAAACTCAACACAATTATAATGATTTTCCGATCCAGTACCGATATTGGTTTCTTTCTAGCTAAATGTAAATAAAGTTTCCAGGTGCCTAATAAATCTTCTGAGTCGATAAGGGTGACATTTCATTAGATATATACTTGGCAAAGTTGGATAAGAGTTTAGGCAAGATACGGAAATCATGAAACTTAGGAAATCACCTTTTCTTTATCAATAATTACTTGTGTACATTGAGAGTACTTGAGGTTCTATTCAATATAAAACTACTTAGGCAGATCGTTCGGATGTTGTTCTTTTTTGTTATGAGTAATATTGTTTTTCTGTGAAATTGCTATGTCTATTTTGCTTGGCGCTCGATGTTTCTAGTTCAGCGGATGTAAACAAGTGTCATTTGATCAGCGTTAACGCTAGTAGAATGTAAAGAAATAACGCGTATTTGTTAAAATATTATTGATTATAGAAATAGATACTTGATGTGTATTTTTTGTTGTGAAAGGTATTGTTCTTCTATGAAATCTTTGTGTCTATTTTGCCTGGCGCTCGATTTTTTCAGTTTGCACGTAGATACACTTATCTAACTTAATAAAACTTCATTTGATTAGCGTAAACGCCAATAGAAATAGAAAATACCTAAAACAAGTTGACCTACTTATAAAGAATGTTAAGAATCTTAAGTTCGCCTGTTGTAAGATAAGTTTTTGGACAATAAACTTTAAATAAATAAATTAAATTAATGTATGGTACTTTAAACACGCTTTTAAGGCGTCTACTTATCTAGTCTCAAAAACAGCACCACATAGACCATTTTTCTATCTATGCAATTTAATTTAACGATAACTAGCTATTGAAATAATAACTAGAAATATTTTGAAGTAAAAAAAACCCGACCGCGGTGCACTTTAAAAGTGCATAAAATCCGCCATTTTTGTTTATTTTTACGAACTTCATACCCAGTAACACTCGCGCCATCATCAATACGAATCTAATGATGTATCATTTATCAAAATCGGTTGTACCGTTGAGTAGTTAGTAGTGCCAAATGCACTCAAAACATTTTGTGATATCGATACCTTTAGGCTCAAAGAGCGTAAACGCCGTAGGTTCTAATTGCGTTTACGCCCTTTGAGTCTAAAGGTATCGATATATTGTCGGCTATTTACAATGCGATTAATCCGTTTTTAATTCAATATAGTTGAGCCTCACCTCATAGTTTTCGAAATGTGACTTGTATTGAAATATTGTGTTTTTTTGCAGGTGGCCAATGCCATATCGCACATAATACTGACGTTCTTTTTGGCCGCACTACTATGTCTCAGCTTCGAATCACCGATTCACGGTATTGAGAAGATCCTTCTCAGAATGTTTGGTAAGTATTGATTTGCAATATCATCAATGTTAAGATGAACGCCTAAAGAAACGGGAAAAACACTAGGACAAGATAATTCGTATAATTAAATAAAAAATACACCATAAGCTCTCTCTTAAAACATAAAACGAGTAAAGTGTTGGAAATAAGTACTATAAATAAAAGCAACAATCCTTTTTCTAATAAAGTTGTCATATTTCGTTCGAACTAAGGGCCTTATCACACTGGGCCCGCAGCTCGCTCGCATATCGCTAGTGTGATAAGGCTCTAAAGGTGTTTTTCTACCGGCAGGGCGAGACGAAAACGCGACGCGGATTGAATTGAAATTTGTATGAAATTTTCAATCTAATCGCTAGGAGAGGATTGAAAATTTCATACAAATTCAATTCAATCCGCGTCGCGTCTCGTCTCGCCCTGCCGGTGGAAAACCACCTTAAGGATTCCACAGACGACCCGCTTTTGCCGGTTATTCTCGACTCTTGACTTAACTGGCTCATTTAAAGTCACTCATCTAAGAAGTTCCTTATTTGGGTTGAAACTTCCATACAGTGCATCATTAGGCGAGGCCAAGTACCTAGTATTTTCTGCTTATTTAAAAATGAAAAAAGTTTATTGGCTTAACAGTTTTTTGACAAATTATAAAGGTTTCCTAACCTCCTATTAAGGATTTAGTATATTTACTTATATAGATTTCGTATCTTGTGCCAAAAGACCCTGCACTTCCACAATAATAATGATATGACACAAACTATGTACTGGGCGATTAAGTCTAGTAGGGCTTGATTTTTCTATCGACATGTGAATGTATCAGCCAGTTAACTGTATTGTTGTTTCTGTTTTTACCGTGTAAAACAAAGGAAAATTAGCTCTAAAATAGTATTTATGTGTGGATTGAAAAATCAATTTAAATTAACGGAAAAATACGCATACATTTTTATTAAAGTGTTAATTATGCTGTTTTTTCTTTTCTAGCGCGACCAGTTCTAAGCGACAACGCGAGGAGGGACCAACAGGAGCAAATATCGAGGAACACTAGTCAAAGCAAAATCGAATCATAGCGGTAGCTCATTATTATAATTAGTAAACTTATTATTATTTACTGAATCGAGGCCTGAGCAAGAGACAACACTGTGACAGGAATTTCAAGAATATTGTGTCATAAACATTTACTTGCGGCTACTGGAGACAAGTGTCGTTTAGCTAACGTTAGGGCTTCTAATATCGGTGTGGGCAACAGCGAGATCCTGGTACAGCTTACGGTACGACAGTGTAGCAGTGACCTTGATTGTACACAAGCAGAATATAAAGGGACGTGAGTAGTGCGATCCCCTCCATATTTTATTCACCGCTAGACTGACATACTAAAAAGACTGGTTTTGGTAGCCCTAGTTAGCGTTAACGTTAGTAAAATATAAGTAATAAATGTTTAAGGATTGTGGCCTACACCACAGATTAGAGAATATAAACATATATATCAGTGTCGCGCGTTTCCATACAAAAAACAAGAATTCCCACGCTCGTGTCGAAGCCTATTGTTTTGACGCGAGCGTGGGAATTCCCACCGCCACGGCCGCAGCACAGAAACTTTGCACAGTACAATACGTTCTCGCATAGTTTTCGCTAGCGGCGTTCGGCCGGCATCAACGGCGTTTGCGTACTGTCACGATAATTATATTGTTAAACTGTGACGTTATGGTTGCCGGCGACCGGGTCGACTACGCCCACCGCGCGGGAGGCCAACATCGAGTGAAGTGCAGGTTTTTAGGCATTAGCGTAGAAATGAAAACGCTGCGCTGCCGAGCGCCTTTTCTAGGCCTACTAGACCAAAATAGCCTCAGCATACCATACTTTTTTTTATACGAAAATTGAACGCGATTATCATTCGACGTAGTAGCCAATTTATTAGTTCGACATTCCATAAAAATATTACTACATTCTAATTTGAGAGATACCTAGCCCCCACACAGCCAAGAACGGATCTGTTAAAATCCCTTGAAACCTGACCGGAAATATTAGAAAAATAGGTCAGGTGTTGCCCAGCAAACTGTTCTGCTTTGCTCACAAGCAGTATATTTGTTACACTGGTCAACAGTGGTTTTCTAGCCCTTGATACAGTCAGCATCAAATATAAGTAGTAACATTCCAAGCGACAGATATATCGTCACACATATTTGCGTCTCTAGTAATACAGATGTGTTGCGATATACACAGGGTGTCCCTAGCTGCTGGCCAAACCTGAACCTGTACATGTTGATTACGGTATTTCTAACTAATATACAAATTATAAATTATCATAGCAATTAGAGCAGAACTTACGGAGAAATTAACGAATTACAATTTTTGCTTTCGAGCATTCTGTATGTAGGCACCAGTGGCGTGGCGTCCAAACAACTCGATTCCTACGGGCTTGCCTAATATCAGGCTTTGGACCACTTTATTCTCGAGCTCTTAAGGAAAATTTACGCCAAATCTGCACCGGCTTGCCCTAGGATATCTTTTACGCCACGCCACTGGTAGGCACATGGCAATCGAAACTCCTTCAGCAAATGCAACCTCATAGAATTGCATGATAACTTTTTCTTTTGTATGATTTTTCTTTTAAAATGACTCTTATTTGGTGTAACATTGACATGTGTCCTATGATCTGCGATGAATATTCAGAAAAAAGAATTTGTTTATAGTTTTCAAACTGGAAAACGATTATTTTGCTGAGGATTTTAATTTACGGAGAGGCTCGCCAGAACATCAACCTTGCGTTAAGGACTTACAGAGAGAGAATACGGATAAAACATGAGATAACAGTCCATTTAATGTTGTCATTAACGTTGTCATACGTACGTGCGATACAGTACGTTAAATTTTTGTTGATTTTTTAATTCTTAAAATTTGTTAGAAAATATAAATATTTATCTAAGCTCTTATTTAAAAAAATACGCTTATTAGAGCATTCCTGAGAATTAATTCCACGGGGGATTTCAGGTTATGTCCAAAGGCTAAGGTCACGCTGTATATGGCGGTTTGGATGTTACTATTTGATGCTGACTGTAGGTATGTGCTCATACATCTTGTTTAACATAATGTTGTAATGACAATTACGATACTATTAACAGTTTCTCTATTTATAATTTATTATTCAGCACTAGCGCATTCCTTACGATTGTACCGGTAACTAAATGTAGCTTGACAATGGTGACATTCTTTAAGCATAATTTATCTAAATAATGGAATTAACTTGAAGAAAACATGCTCGGTATGTCAGCAATATTTTTACAAAATGTAATTTTTATAACAGTACCGAAGTAGGTCATAATTATTGTTATTTTTGTATTGTGTTCTAAGAACATTACTTTTATATTACTCAATTTATTTTATTACGCGTTAGGGTACCCAATACCGGTACTCCGGTATATTCTAAACTGACCGGTATTATAAGTTCTATGACGCATACACGCATGAAGACGAGTATAGACATTTTGAACGCTGATTTGTCTGGCTTAAACAAACATAAACAGATTATGGTAATGGGCACCGAAAAGTTTGTAGACGTTGTTATAGACCGATGGGATTATAAAGTATATCTTAACTAACTTGCATTATTAACTTACTACAGTAAGTAGAACCCTAACCTTTACATTTATTTATTTTTGCTTCAGCAAACATCCTATATAAAACATCGGCAAAATTACCAAAATAAATATTTATTTTATGCCACACCTGGCCATAAAGTGACATTTTTACTATACCTACTAAATTGTAAAAAAAAAACAAATTTAAGATTTCAGTGCCAATTTTTTTTGTGTTGTTGTTTTGACGCTTTCTAAAATAAATGGATTTGGATTGTTTTTAGAGCCAACTGACACTAAATTAATGCCACTACTGCCTTATTACGGTTTTTATCTGTACTTAATAAGAGGTTGTAAGAGGAATAGTTACTGGCTTAACAATACCACTCGTAAATCACCCTCTAATTCCCATTACGTTGACAATTTCTTACAGAACCCTCCCCTAGGGTTCGCATGAATATTCATTATATCCTCATACACGACCGCAAAAGTCGATTTAAGGCCATCCGTTGCGTAAAACTGTGTTTTTGCGATGTTATTAGAGGTTCGAATACTATTTCGTGTTTTATTTTTTGCAAAAATAGAGTTTTTTTTTTCAATTTTCACGTTTGTAAAAAATACAATATTCCTTATTGTGCATTAAAACAAAAGATTACAAAAGCTAAAATTTAAAACATTTTATTAAATGGTCTTATCACTAATAAAGAAAATAAGTTTTGCAATATGAATGAAAATATGGCCTCATTATACAAACATGAAAAAAATCTATCTTACCTACATCAACGGGATCTGGAAAGCCAGATACCAGCAAATATGACTATTTCAGCGTAGTTTTTGAACTTAGCTTCGACGTGTATATAGTAGTGTATTTCTATACATAATGTTATAGGTACCTACATTATTTGTTTCTATGTTTCCTTTACCGCTCCAAAGCGGCTATACGCTTTTATTCTTTAGTTGTGTAATGTACTATAATATGTTATTAAAGGTTAATTACACTATGCCAAATTAAACAGGCTCTGTCTCAACAAATGTATGCAATTCCTGCCAGTAACTACATAGGGTATTTGTTGTATGTACTCCTGTAATTGTGTCTGTTCTCAAAATGTTTTTAGTTTACCGAAAAGCTAATTAATGGTAAATATCTAATAATATTTCGTACATAAGCCCGAAAAAGTCATTGGTACGGGCCAGGATTCGATCCCACTACCTCTGCTGGAAAGGCGCATGTTCTGACCTCCAATTGCAGGCCATTTTAATTATTTGCCCCTAGTACAGGCATAACAGGCAACACATTGTATATGTGTTGCCTGTTCTAGGAGCAAATAATTAAAACGAACATTGTACTCCTCAAACTGAACGATATTTGTTCAGCGACATTTAAAAATAACTTGTTTTAATTTTTAGTACACTTTAAAGTTTATTTGAAACCGCAATGTATTGCGATGTTTTTTTTTGTCTGTTGCGTGACAAGCGACATCAATTAGACTTATGTACATTGAAAATACTATTTAATTTGTATGGAAAAGATAAAACCTTGATTAAATAATTTTTAAAGTTGTTGAATAAAAGTTTTATTGTTTGATGAGTAGAATCAACGTTTTAATTATTTGCTCCTGTTACAGGCAACACCTGGTATAATAAAAAAAGGGCATACATGTAAAATAAATATCGTGTGAATAATGAGACAGTTTCATGTCGACTAAATGTGTATTTAATAGTATTATGTTGGTGTTATGTTACTGTAATTGTAATTTAATTTGCTCAAAACATAAATTAGGTAACCTTACGTTATTTTTTTTAAAGTAATATATTGGGGACTAATAGTTTAATACGGATGCATAAACCATCATTGCCTTTTTAAAACGGCATTAAATTGAATGAAAGTTTGTGCAACTATGCAGTATTTTAAAGCGAAGTAAATGAGAGCATAAAAAAGTCCTTAAATTACCTACAGAGGTATAAAAAATCATTATTTAATTTAATTTACTTTCCTCCCGATATCTTTTTTGTAATTGGTTCATAGCAAAATAAACAGTTACCCCAACTGCCTTTATTAGTATTAAGTTTCTATATATTTTTATAGACCAATAAATTGTTATTTTAAACAACTGTTTTTTCTTTTAAAATGTACCCTATGGATGGCTTTGTGTGTGCATATTGTATGAGTGATTAAGGTAAGTAATGATATTAACCATTATTTAAAAATGAAGAAAATCTAGAAATACATGAAAAAGGGCAAAAGGCCAAAAGTCAAAAGGGCCTGTCAAAACATTCGATGTTGCCGTGTCATAATTTCTGGCGGTGATATAGTATCGTACCGAATTAAAAAAAAAAACTTTCGTTCGTTGGCCTTCGCGCATCCGTCCACACCGCGTTGAGTTTGCTCCAGATCCTTTGATGTTGCCGCCACGCCAACGAACGATCGTTGGCGTTTGTTAAACCGTCCACATACGGCCAACGAAGGCCAACGCAAACCCATTCGTTGGCGTTCGTTGGTCTGGTGTGTACGCAGTTGACCGAGCACCAACGAACTTGCGATAGCCAACGCCGACCAACGTTCGTTGGCCTTCGTTGGCTTGGTGTGTACGGACCATTAAAGAAATGCAGTCTGTCTCACTCTAATTTGTAGTAGTTTGTTTAGTTTTAAATTAGGCGTTCAAGTGAGCTGTCGCAATAAAGTAAAATATAAAAAGAAAAAGTTTTATTCCACCTCCAACCAACCCCCACACCCTACAGTACATAAACTAATACAGGGTGGGAGGGACTATACCGACAAACTTTAACTATAGATTCTAACAACTATTAGGAGTAAAAAAAGTTATGTGATGTATAGTCGAAAAACGCTTACTTTCAGAGATATTCATTATTTTTTAAATGAAAACTCCCAAGTGTGTAACAAGCCCTAATAAATGTGACTAAGATAGTTTAATAGTTTTACTATTTTTTTTAAATCCTTTAACTAAACAGCAATTGACCTTCGCAGTATTTGATGGTAAGCGACTACGAAGCCATAAAATTGACCTTTCGTTTCCATTTTAGCTTTTTTTTTCATTTTGATAACTTTTTCTCCAGTAAGGACATGTTTATAACGAGGGGCTGAATTTACTGATTTATTTTGTTCCATAAGACTATTAATGTAAAATGACAATATTCGACCCATGTTGATATAACATTATTTACTCGTCACACCACCAGGAATTCAATGCTAAAGTATGTCGGTATAGTCCCTCCCACCCTGTATAAAACGTAGAGATGTAGTGAGAGTAAGGGCCATACAGTTTCAATAGCGCGTGCCGCGCCGTTTCTCGGCGTACGGCGCCGTGCTGTGGACATGGGTCCGCCCGCGCGCCCTAATGTTTTCCCGTAGTATTTTATCGGATGAGTTTGTATACAAATATCTTGCTCTGTCTGTATTCCTTTTTGGGGTCCGAGGTTTTCCAGTGCCAAGACATTATTCACTACAACTGTAAATGAAACGTATACTAAAGAAACATTCCAGAATCCAGAAACAGACTATGTAGATACTACGGTCGGTACCTAAGCTCGGTAACTAAGTTTGGGTCATTGAAAACTGCTCATGTCAGCTCAGAACTAGTTAGGCGACTCTGAACTTGAGTTAAGCTTAGATGTATAGTGGAACTAAATAGATTATAGACCATTCAGGCACTTTCTGGAAGCTTTTTGAGAAAGTCGAATTAGACTTTTATTTATACCATCTAAAATAAATTACAGTAAACCCTAAAGAGAACACAGTTGCCCCATGTCTATCCCGGCCGCGGTAAGGGCCTAGAAGGCTGGCCGCATTGCCAATTAGAAGTGGTTTTTATGTCTCTCTCTGTACCATCGAAATATAATGTATGGAACGATCGAACATCTAACAAAACTGACGTGAAAATTTGGCTTATAACGCCCATTTTTTAAAATCAATACTTCTTATGTATCAAGTGATATTGATAACCAACTTAATGTTTACTATGTGTGAATCTAAAGTAATTTGTGACAAATATTAGTTTTAAGTTTGAGAGGACTGCAATTTCGAATAGGTTGCATATCGTTTAAAAGACAAAAATCTGTGATTGGTTACCAACTTAAAGCGATGCAGAAAGGACACGGCATAAGGCACACAAATTTCTGTCATATTTGACGAGGGGGGAACGAGGTAACGCACATTTATTTACACACGCGTACATGAAAAACCGTCTATCACTACGAAACTAACACTTAACAAATAGAACAACACATTGGCTAACATGTATTTCATACCCAAAGATATATTTTAGATTGAAATAGTGTAATGACGTGACGCACAACATTGATAAGTTTAGCAGAACACCATAGCAACGCGAGGTTGCTTGTTTGTTAACGAATAAACAAACTTCAAATAATGTCAAATCAGATTTTTGTAATTTTTATGTTTTAAGGGAAGTAAATAATGATAATGTGATTCTAAATACTTTAGATGTGAAAAGAAACACCATCTCTTTGTCCGTTTCACGTGTTAGATGTCCATTTGCAGCGAAATACGGAACATTTCGGCATATTCACGGAGATCTCTTCAGGTGAGTTACTAGATTTAGTCTGACGACTAATCCAATTGCAACTAGTTTTATAGAACGAATATGATCACTGGTCATGAAATTTACTTGGTATTTAATTTATTTGGTAGGAAAATTGCTCGGCAGAGGGGAAATACTAAGCAAATCCACTCCCCGCAAAGTCCGCGCGTTGCTCTAAGGCAGTGGTTCCTAACCTTTATTACCATATCATCCACATTCTCATCGAGATTTGTATTATTACCCCTCTAAAAAATTGGTATTATAGGCTTATAAGAAACTGCTCAAAGTAAAACGTAAAAATATATGCGTATTACCCCTGAGAAAACTTTGTTTTACCCCTGGAGGGGTAATTAACCCCAGATTCGGAACCACTGCTCTAAGGTTACAAAGCTACTGATGTGATAAATTCATTGGAAGATTGCACTAAGTACCTACTGGCTCCGCCCCATCAGTACGTATTCAGTACGCTTACATACTTATTAAGTTATTATAGTAGATATGCGCAAAATGTGTCACTAAAGTGAAAAGAGTGATATGAAGCTCTCAAAAATATGCATCACTCTTTTAGCTCAGTAGCACCGCGGTGTGTTAACGGCTCGCTGGCTCTTATAAGCTCAGTAACTCCGTGATGTGTCAACAGCTCACTAGCTCTTACAGGTCAGTAGCTCCAAATCCAAATATTTCCGAATGAAAGAGACAGCATTAATAGGTATACGGCGACAAGACAGAGACGAAAAATTCATGTTGATCGTGTCTTTTCTCGCAGCTCACGGCTCAATGGAGCGAGTGAACGAGTGAGTTGAAAGATATACTGCGTTGTTTGAATCGGAACTGAGCTAGTGAGCCGGTGAGCTAGACCAATTGATATAGCTCTTTTGAATCACTCACTCGCGAGCTACACTGTGTGCCTAGAGAGTGCTAACGGGGCCCTATTGAGGGTCCACTTACCGTGGGTTTTTCTGTCACAGGACTGTCTTTTAAATATTTTTCCGCGCAAAGTAACACGAGAAGTCCAAAAAACCAGAGAAAGACATGTAAACGTCCGTTTATGATCAGCGCCATCTATTTATTTAAACTTTATTGCACAATAAAAGAAAGTACAAATGGCGGACTTAATGCCGTGAGGCATTTTCTACCAGTCAATCATCAGGGTAAACAGAGACATTGTCGGTGGGGTATTTAAATTCACAACGAAATTGTGTACACAATAATGAACTAGATATATAGAGGTGTAACTAGATATGGGAGGTATGTACATATACCTACGTATAAATACAATTAAATATAATTATAAACATCCTAATAAATATAATATTATATGGTACCTGCTTCTAAACTACTATGAAGAGTTTTTATATTGAAGAGTCTCGAAGAGGTATTAGCATCATTCGTGTCGTTTTGTGGAGACAAAATGTATCCAGCTCTGAAATGAACCACATTTCAATCAAATTCCATGTCGTTAAAAGGTTATTCTTCAGAAATATGTCTGCCACTTATTCCTCTGTCTCCATACATTTAGTATGAAAAAGGGCCAGAGGAATAAGGTGACCGCAGACATATTTTTGAAGAATAACCTAAAGTCACTTATTAGCCTTCCTTTCTGTAGAATCCCGCGACTCAAATCACCTTAAATTGAAGTGATGAAGCGCACGTTTCACCCTTTTAAAGATCCTCCCTGCACCTGGGTTGACTAAATTATGTAAATATTTTTTACGCCGTCCCTTGTGACCTGTTTATATTTACGCCCACTTTTAGGTCGGCCGTAAAGGGGGCTTTTTGGCGTGTCTCGAAACTCGGCTGACTTCGGGTGTTAGAAGTTCCGTAGACCAGTTCAAAACTTCGCGGTCCATCTCGTATATCTATTTATCTATAAAATCGTAGCAAAACAATGTATGTAATTTAAGGTCCCTGGCCACTACAACGTATTATATCATGACCGTACTATGAAAGTATTGGACACGGTATGACAAATACCGGTCGGTGACGGAGCGTGCTAGTGGGCATAGACTCATATTTTTCAATACAAATTATTTTGCCTAAAACGTTCATAGTGCTGTCATGGTATGATGCGGTGTAGTGGGCAGAGACCTTAACCCTTTTTATAGGGGTATAACCATGTACAAAAAAATTAACGATTTTAAACCATATCACGAAGACGTAAAGTTTAAAATGAGGTGGCAAATATACCTTCTTTTGTTTGTCTTCTTTCCGGAAATTTCGGTCTCATTTCAGGGTATTTTAAGATCTTAGATTAATAGATTAAAAACCGCTTTCTGGCCAAGTGTAGACATAAAATGATGTACACAACACGGGAGGTAATAAAGAAAGCCCTCGATCGCATATTTACGTCCCTCGCTTGCAGCTCGGGCCGCAAACATCTGCGATCTCGGCCTTTCTTTATTTTACAACCCTAATCTAAAACATCACATTTAATGGTAAAAAACAAGTGGTCTTATCGCTAATAAGCGATCCCTTCCAGATAACCTTAGAGTGGTAGAGTACTTTATACCATAGTTTTCGATTTAATTCTATATAATGTACTTTGCCTTTGAATACATTATTCGCGGTATGTTTCTATGTCTATACTGCTTACTTTTATCTATATGTCTGGTCGACTAAACATTATTATTTATTCGACCTTAATAATTTTCAATTTTTTTGTACTTGATAAAACATAATAGGGATGACGACTGGGTTAAAAATATACCATTCTATTTAGTCCGTGAGTTAGATAGAGTTAGATCATAGAAAAATATTGCACACGTATTTTTTGTTTATCAAATTACTAAAAATCGACAAAGGTACAGATCATCAAACTTGCGGAGTGGGGGCTTGTGACGTCACTCCTGGGTGAAAATTGTATCAAAGAGTGACGTCACTCGAAACTTCTAACCACTGTATCGTCGTCATTTTTTGTTTGTCAAATAAAAGAAAAAATAAGTGTACAATTTATTTTAATAATCTAACTGACGGACTAAATAGATTTTTTTAATCGTCTAGCCTATTTCCGAATTTCATGTAAGGCGTATCAGATTGGCTCATTTGTTTTTAAACATTGATCACTGACCTTAATAAAATGCAAATTTTTCCAAAAAATTAAACCTATATTGGAAAAAATATATTCTTTTATGTTGTCAATAAAGCTTACTCTTATCACGAGCTGTATAATTTCTGTAGATTAGGTATGTAGTGTAGTAATAGCAAAGAAAACGGATACCCTATGAATATAAATTCCACAGAAATTTTGCCCATTTATTTTGTAGTTAAGTGAATCATTAATAAAAACACATGAATGACGTCATACTTTTAATATTATTATATATGAAGAATAAAATAAAGAGGAAGAACACATATGAAAAGAATACTAATTACTTAGTTTCTTAAGTTGTGGTCACCTATCAGTTACATAACATTTTCCATTTTCCAAAGAACAGGTAGTCGCAGTAGGGGAAGAGAAAGAAAGAGCCAACCCAACTTAACACAATGCCTTTGTACTTACTATAAAGATCATTGTTCGCATTCGAACAATTAGCACTATGACATAGGTATTCATTTCGTTCTAAACTGTCTTGTTTTTAATAAGATATCCGAAATAGGTAGATTGTGTTAATTTAATACCCAATGCCGGAACTTGACTGACACAATGCCATATGCTTAAGTGAACAACGCCATTGTATGTATAATAAAGGCATTGTGTTACGCTAATGGGTTAGGCTCTGTATTTCTTCCATCCAATATGACCATTACTAATTCCAACACATGCATTTGAGTAGGCCGTGTCTAGTGCATTTGCCATGTTTGTAGCCTATTTTCTTGCAATATCTGTTGCATATAGCATGTATGCAAATAAATTCGTCTGTCTGTATCTCCACCATTACCGCTTGTTCGTCTGTTAACAAAAAATAAATAAAAAAACCTAGATGTACGAATCCGTCCTGAAACACTAAAGAAGTCCATAGAACCTCAGAAATATAATAATAAAAGAAAACATTTATTGCCAAAAAAACACAATAGGCAGGCACAAATAAAAAAATCAATGCGACTTTCAAGTTAGGTTCATTTCGTCTAAAAAGCAAATGGTCTATGCAGCAACTGGTCTAAAAAGTATTTCGTCTAAACATGTAATTCTCATTTCGTCTAAGGGTCTAAAATTGTACATCGTCTAAATTGCAAATGGCTTAAAGTCATTATAAAACCTAATAAGTGAGTCCGTACAGTAGCCACTTGGTGATTACAAGCCACCTTAAACACATAATAATACATCGTACCTAGTAGAATACATATTTTTAATGTGAAATTATATTAAACGTTCATATACTAAATGAGACGCACCCAATTTTAAGATCACTATTTACGCTCTAAAAACACCGTTAAATACACACCGTCAATAGTATTCTTCTCGATCACATCAGAAAGCGAGTCTTGCGACATTTCTAATTTGGCCTGCGCCATCGCCACAACAGCCAAAGCGATAAGAATTAAAAATTTCATTTCGAATTTCGAACGAAAAATAATACGATTAGAATTGGAAAAAGACTGACTGATTCAGGAGCAAGTCGGTAATTGATGCTGTAGGCGACGCGTCCTCCCTTTTTATATACGATTTAAAGCGTTCTGCGTTTCATTGTGCTATCAGGGGCCACTTTGGTTAAGAGGCCTTATATATCTAACGCGTACATTTTGAAAAATGTCTCATTTTCTTTCGAAGACTGTGGCGAGAGCTTATGTAATTTTACGGAAATTATAGTAGTTCATTTAATCAACTTAATGGAGGTATTACTAAAAATTGCTGCTTTAATGCATTAATCGGTGAAAAATGCATTCTCTTAGCAGCATTTATTAGAATTTCAGAGGGAAAAATGAATTCTAAGCGGTAAAATTATATGTATTAATTTTACTGCTTAGTATTGGATTTTCCCGGTTATTCAAATTAAATAATACATTAATTTTCTGTACAATTAATTGTTCGAATATTTTGATTTTTTAGAATTTTAATGAGGAAAAATCATAGTTTTTATTACAAAATCAAAATATTTCTAAATGATATACATATTGATTCGAACAGATTGATTAATAAAAGCGCCATAGCTCTTGACCCAGCTGAAATGGAATTCAGAATCTGGGGCGTATGATAACAAACATAAAAAAACACGAACTGTTTTGCCTTTTTTAAAAAAAATAACGATTACATCAAGAACGTCACAGAAGGGAAGATTGAAGGAAAAACGAAATGAGACAATCCACGAAGAACTTAAATGGATCAAGCGAAGGAAAAAGTAGACGTCGACGATGTCAGGAGGTCAAGAAGAAATCCAAAGATAAAAGTTCATGGAAATGGCTTTACCGACAAGAGCACATCTCTTGAATGTATGATGATTATGAAACCGTAGTTTAATTCTTACTTTTGAAAAAGTTTATATGGGCTCTCAGTTCCATTAAGATAACTGGCCCCTCTTAAGTAATTGCAATAAAAGTCCAACGTATCTAAAGCAAAAACAAAATAGTAAAATTTAATTTATTGCTTGAAAAGTTCCATGTTATGTTTTTCAGTAGATACTTTGATTTATTAAAATGTTAAGAATTCTTTGTATCCGTAACCTTGTTTTTGTGGGAATGCTGAAATGGATAGATTCCAAAATCACCTACTATCTTTTTTATGTATGGATTAATATCTTTTTAATAACTTAAAAAAATATGTACAAGCCAAATTATTGCGTTTTATTTACAACGGTTACGGGCCCAAGGTGAAAAAGATAAGGAAATAAGTGGTATGTGCTACAAAAGTTTAGTGCAGAAGTTTTTCTGCAATGGAAATTTCAACTAAAATGTGCGCTGAAACCGAAAGGCCTCAGGCGATACATATACAACTCAATTCCCACATTATTGCAAAAGCGAACACCTCTTCGAACTGCAGCAACAGTAAGATGCCGCCGTCATGTTTATAATCACGTTGTCGTTGACGTACAAATCGTATGACTAAGAAGTATTATTCAGAAACTGCTACTCTTCTAGTCGTTTTCGACCGCAGCAGTTACTAGTTAGTGTTGGTGGCCCTTGTGCGCTCTTGTGTGGGTTACATACCTTATCTTGTTACCGAAAAATCTTGTGCAGATCGAGCACTTAGGAACGCCATGGACGTAGTTGTAGCTGGTCGTCGCAGGTTGGGCTTTCAAGTCATCCCGTTTCACGTCCAGTTCTACCTTTCGTCTTTTATTGATCACCATTTTGGGTGGTTGGCTGCCAGTTTCTCCCACCGGTCGGGGTCGATGGCAATGATTTTCATGTGGAGCTTAAGCATATCTTTGTACCTAAGTTCAGACCAAAAGCAGACCTCCACCAACCTTGAAACGTGGCCGCTCCAATGAAGTTGTCACCGCATAAGGTAAACTTTGATTCCACCCCCGTTGCCTCGTTGTGCTTCTGACGCGATCGAACCAACTGATCTTTAATATTATAGACATTTTAGGTGGAATCGATCTAGAGTGCGAATATCGCGACGGCACACGGTTCACATGCAACCGCCATATATTTTTTTCTAGTGTTATAAGTGGCAAACGAGCAGATGAGCTGCCTGATGAAAAGCAGTCAACGTCGCCCATGGATATCTGCAACATCAGGGGTGTTACCTATACGTTGCCGATCTTTGAGCGCCCTGTTTACTCGTTTCTTGAAGTACCCCATGTCATAGCGCGCTGGGAACAAAATAAAAAAAAAAAAAATCTTTGCGGCCGGTTTCAAGTCATGGGAACGGATAACCTTGGCATCCACCTTACCGAACGCGGTAGCGGCAGCTACGATTCTGCTATCAATCTCAGCATCATTCAAGGTAGTTACCGTGCTCTCCAAATAACAGAACCTGCCGACATGATTTAACTCGGTTTCGCCAAGTTTAATAGTCTTTGTCTCACGACCATGGATGTCTATGTCTTGGAATTAAATAAATTACAGTGGAATAATATGTGAATAAATAAATTACTATCCCTATGTAAGTCCCTATGACATTGCAAACATTTCTCACCAGACAGTTTTCAATTGACAGCTATTCAAAAAGCATGGTCTGTTGCAGCCAATGTTATATTCCATTCCAACATCATGTCCAAGGTCAAAACCTCTGTCTTTGTAACACTGCCTTTTAGACCAATATTAATGGGCACCCTCCTCTTAAGTAACTGCAATAAAATATCAAGTATGTGGAGCAAAAACAAAATATTAAAATTTATTTTAATGTTTTTAAAATCCTAACAAATGTATTTTAGTACTTCATTCAGACGTTGAATTCTTCATAAACGTAACCTTGTATCTATTGGAAATATATGGGATTCCAGAATTAGCTACTAACCTTTTTATATTCGTTTAAATATTTTTTTATTATTAATTATGGTTATAACGATAAACGTCTAGGTCAGGACAAATTAATGTACATATTGATGGCATAAAGCGGAAACGTAGCAACCGCCATTGTATCCTTTGGTGGATACTACGATTTCGCTTTTTTTCCATCGATATGTACAAACAAAGTTTAATGAATCCGGAGATAAAGTACATGACACGGCTGTAATCACCAAAATTATTAGGACTAATCCGGCAAAATATAAAAATGTAGCACTAGCGTGGCTATTGAAGGATGTAGTAAAGCAAACGATAGGTAGTAATTTTACTATAAGGCTATTGGATGAAGAGGTGAGTGACGTCAAAGAAAAGATGAAAAATGCATATGTTGAAATCGTATTTCCTCCTAATGCCAAAATGGGGCATACTGCCAGAGATTGTGACAATCGCAAGGGAACTCTATATAATATATATTAGGAGCACACACATAGCAATTTTGGGTATTTTTCATAGCCTCTTGCATTTCTTGTCGAATAGCTTTATTTGATTTCCGTTATTAACCGCTTTCCACAAAAGAAGGACGGTTTTCAATATATGCGTTTGTTACGCGATTAATCGAAGATGGTTTCACCGATTTGGAAAATTGTATTTTGCTGTGTGCCGCGTGGACGAACGCGGAACATAACAAGAGACAATTAAGGAAAAGGACCTTGTAGGAGTGGGCGAATTAGGAAGTGGTCAATTTTGTAAATGGACGAAATAGAAAGTGGTCAGAGTCGTCACAATGTCATCAATTCCATAGTAAAGAAAACGGATATAAATGTCACAGAAAACGTATGTGGGTCAATTGCAGAAAAAATTTACCTTTTACTTTTTTTGTCTGATCATGCCCAAGTAACACAAAACATCTGTATAATAGAATATATCAACGTTAAAAGCTGAATAATTTTGCAGAATAAGAGCTGAAACAGCGCTGTTTCAGCCATTATACATCTAATTTGGGCACAAATTATTCAGCCTTAAGTTCACAAGGCTGTTTAATAGCTGAATAGTAGCTGTATAACGGCTGTATTAAGGTTCACAGAGTTATAAGGGCTGAATATCGGCTGTTTAAAAGGGCACGAGTGACTGCTTATTCAGACTAAGTTTCACATGTGAACCCTTATTACTATCTTAAACCTCCACAGGTTCACTCTTTAGCTGTATAAGCAAGAACGTAGGTACGCTAAATTTGACGTTAGAGGAACACAAATATTTATTATGACTGTTGATCTTTCATCGCTAGTGACACAGTGAGAGTGTGAAGTTTCTGATTTACTTAATGGCGGAATATATTATTTTGTTAATCGGTATGCACTTGATGTTTCGTTATCTCGGCGAAAAATTATGCGATTACGATTTTAATGTTATTATATACATATATTATCTAAGAAATTTTTCACGCGCTCCTCGAATAATACGTTTTTTACAAAAATAAACACTAAATATGCACCATAGAAAGTATATACTAATCAGTTTTAATTTTTTTTTCTTCAAGTATATACCTAAAATTGTTGTTACTGATCTAATAAGAGTAAATAATTGCGATGTAATTATATTTTATGGTTGAAACATGCTCAAAACTAAAAATTAAGTACGATAATCTATAGGTTATAAAAAAAATGGTGGTTGAGTTTTCAACACCGATGTGAATCACTTTTCTTCTATATTTCAGCTATAGGCTGCAGAATTACTCACTTGAGTTCTGTTATTCAGCCAAAAGCTGTTTTTTGTGTCTTTGGTATAGTAAGCCTTATTGAGCTTACTATGGGGCTAGTTCGATTTGTGTAAGATTGTCCCCTAATATTTATTTATTATTTATTTGGTGGTTCTTCTGGATGTGTAATCAGCCAAAAGCAGTCTTAGATATCGCACGTGAACACTTACACAGCTATAAGTGTTATAGTGAACTTCTAAACAGCCGCTATACAGCTTGTATCAGTAGGCTGAATTAAAGCTGAATAACGGGGAAAAAATCAGCCCTAAGCAAGATTAACGTCTACATTTACTTCACTATAACTCTACAGACTTTATAATGGTTCACACGTGGTATCTTACAAAGCAACGTAATTGATATTCACGTGTGCTATCTTATCCAGCAATTAGCATAATGTTCTCTGTTAAATTGCTCTTAAGCAGCTAATAGTGTTTAAAGATGCTTAAAGCTGAATAAGGATGGAAATGTGTACCTTTTCTACACCGTTATACAGGTTTTATTCAGACTGAGCTGTTTAATTGACGATAATTGCTATTATGCAGCTATAAGTTCACGGGTGAACTGTTATAAGAGTCTATATCAGCCTAGAGCTGTTTAAAGACCCAAGAGTGAATAGTTATACTGCTTCTGTGTTACTTGGGTGGTGTGTCTTATACCATTTTACTCAGAATCATGAGCACTTTTCATTTATGAAATAAAAGAAGTTGTTCCAAATGTTCTAACTTTTCCGTACAAATTTTCAATCTTCGTTACGCCCGAAATAAATATAGGGGAAAATCGTTACGAAACTGATAAAAAAAATCTCAGTTTCTTTACGATTTTCCCCTGTATTTAGTTTGAGCGTAACGAAACTGATATTCAAAATTTGTACAGAAAAGTTGGGACAACTTTTTACGTAAAAGGTAATTTTTTTCTGCAATTGACCCAGGTACTGGTTTTGCAGTCAAGTATATCAATAATAAAAACACATGAATGACGTCACATTTTTATTATATTATGTATTAGCACAAAGATAAAGAGTAAAATTACATATTATAAACCACAAAAATACAAATTAGGTACTTAAGTTTTGGTAACCTAGGTTACATATCGTTTTCCGTTATCAAAATACAGGTTTTTGTTGGGAGAAGAAGTAATGTACTATTTTAGCAAAGCCATTGTGTTATGGTAAGTGGTTTGGTATTGTATTTTTCAATTGACAACATTTCATTTTAAGAACACTTTAAAATGTATATACGATTCGAAAGCATTTTGTCTCCTGAACACGACACTATTTTTATATCGCTTAATATAAAAAACACAAATGAATAAAAAATATGTTCTCATTTTACCAGTTCTACGGCACAATAGATGAAATGCCAGTGCCTTTTGCCACAGAAAAAATAAGCTGTCATAATTTTGAATTTGACATTGTCAATGCATACTGTCAGATCGCTTACTTTTTCTCGATCGCGACAAGACTAAAGTAATGGTTTATTCTACCGTAGAACTGTAGTTACGCCCTTTTAGAATAAGTAAATATTAATTATAAATTAATTACAAATCCGATGAAACAAATAAACTATCAGCGTATTCGTCTTTTCAAACCGAATACAGAGAACCAATAAAATTAAAGGATCAAAAAAATGAAAGGTTGTCAATTCAATATGACCGTTACTTAGGGTAACACAAGCACGTAGAACCGTTGGGAGTCTCGCATTTCCCCCACTTGTAGCCTTTTGACTTGCACGTTTGGTCGCAAACAGAATCTTGGCAAGTAGCGCCTAGTGGCGTCTCCACCTCCAGCTGCTTGTCTGTTAACAAAAATAAAATTAAGAAAAAACCTTGATTTGTGAATTCGCCCTGAAACTAAAATTGACTTCAACAAGTAATTTCGATTGGAAAAAAGAAACCGGTTAAGTGCGAGTCGGACTCGCGCATCGAGGGTTCCGTACAAACTTGCAAGTAGGTACGTGAATAATTCAAGATCAACTGTATGGTGACACAAACTTAATTTTGCTGTCGAAAGACTGTTGCCCCCATACATCGACAGTTCGACATAGGTCGCGGTTAGTTTAGTAGCAGCAAAATTAAATAAGTTTGTGTTACGTGTTTTGCGAATTTCTAAAAAAACGATGCAAGTTAGGAAAACCGTTACAACTTTTCTGTGATATTTAGGATGATATTCATAATTGATAATTATTACAATTTTTTCTGTTCTGTAACTTCTTCGGGGATTGGTACCTATATTTTTGAACGTTTTTTGTCCTAAATCAAAGGACACGATAAGAAAAAAAAAATGGTTTTGGAATATACAAATGAGGCCCTTTCATTTGATACCCCACTTGATATAGTAGCCCAACTTGAAATTTTCCATCTCCGTATAAGTTTTTTTTATATAGTAGGCTCGCGCCAGTGTTTTTCAGAATTATTCCAAATTTCAAATCAATAGCGATAGTTCCTGATATATCGGCTGTGACGGACGGACAGGCAGAGTCGCACAATACGAGTAAGGGTTCCTTTTTTACCATTGTTGTAGGGAACCATAAAAATGATACTAAACACATTATGAATATTAAAATAAAAGACTGACATTACAGAGTAAATGAATGGGTAAATAATTTAATGGAATCTTTACTACAGCATCCTTTACAGCATCCTGAGTGTGATAGCGAGCAGACTGGACTGCCTTATAGCTAGGCACTGGGACAGCCTGCACACTCTTAATAGTCAGCCTCAGCGTAACATTGTCCGTTAATATTTTTTTATTTTAAATAATTCTGTGTAATTTTATTTTAATTATTTTTTACCTTGTGCCGTTTTTTTTACATTTTTAATTCATTAATTATACTCATTTAAATTTTATTATTACTTTAATTTATTTTTTATGATTATTACAATGATTTATTGCGCTGCGTCTGACATTTAAATGATTAAATTATATATTATTGCTACTATTTTACTAACATAGGCTCTAAGATAATAATGTTACTAACACTCTGTATGGATCTTGTTATCTGAAATAAACGATTTGAATTTGAATTTACTATTTTATTCCCCCGTCCCTATCGTGAGAATTTAGTTTCGGCCCGGCGTTGATGGGTACGTCAGTCGTCTGTCAGGATTTAACTAAGTTTAATATCTATATGAAGGGTACACGGAAAGAACAAGTCTAGTCACCTTTTTAGAAAAATGTGATTGTAATCTCAAAATGCGGAGCTCACAAAGTATTATTGGATTCAATAAGGATATCTGCAAATAATTTATATTTTTTCACTTTTGGGTCATTATTTCAGCGTGTGAAACGCCTCGCTTTCGTGGACACATTATTGTCGAAGTTCCCTCAGATTTAATTTAAGTCTCATATCGAGCTATTTGGTACGTATCCGGGACTACTAACAAATACCTTAAAAGTACATTAAAATCTGCCGGAATCTCAACAATAATGTGTCCACGAAAGTGAGGCGGGTGAAACGCTCAAATAATAACCCTTTTAAAAAAATGGTCGCCATATTAATTGTTCGTGATAACTAACTTTCAAACCTCTATAACTAAAAAAGTTGCTTATGTAACTAGACATATTCATTCCGTGTGCCCTTTATATACATACATGATTACCGCAATTAAATACTTACTCTCAATAGTACCCTTCTCCATCTCAGCATGAAGCGAGTCTGGCGACATTACAAACTTGGCCTGCGCCACTGCCACAACAGCCAAAGCGACAAGAATTACAAATTTCATTTCGAATTAACGAAAAATAACTCAATTGAAATAAGAACAAGACTGACTGGTTCAGGAGCAAGTCGGTAATTGATACTGAAGGCGACGCGTCCTCCCTTTTTATATTCGATTTGAAGCGCTTACGCACTAGATAGGGGAAGCTTGCCCTCTAAGAGAAAATGTGAACTATCTGGAAATTCAAATAAGAAAAAAATATTCTTATGATACTTAAAAAATCTTTATTTATTTACTAATCAACAAAAATAACAGATTACACTTAGATTTAAGCTTCTGAGAAAAATACGTTTTTGGTAAAAGTGAAACGATGACTATACTATTTATGTCTCATCATCATCATCAGCCTGTATCAGTCCACTGCTGGACATAGCCTTCTCCCATGACACGCCACTGAGCTCGATCTTCAGCTCTCCTCCTCCAGTCACCACCTACTGCCCTTCCAATCACTCCACCTTTTTACAGGGCGCCCTACATTACGTAGGCGTATTTAGGTCCATTTGTTCCTTAAATGTACTTGTATATTCCTATATTGTACCTGCGTATCCCTATAATTGTGTGAGATTCTATAATTAATGTCAGCCTCATAATCACAGTTATTGACACACACAAGTATTAATAATAATTATTGTGTGAGGAATCTAATTAATTTGCCGACTCCGGTGCAGTAATCTAAGATATAAAACAAACTTTTAATGATCGATGATTTGATTGAATTTTCTAATTCTTTGCAGTCAGAATAACAAAAAAAAAACTACGAGAATTTTTTTCAACTCCAGCTCAAGTTCGTGGATTCAGGTTTCACACTGTGTGTACTCTATCGTCTTCTTTCTTATTCTCTTTACAAAATAGGGAATACCAGTTATCATCTTCATTTTCTTTTCTCGCTTTTTTCGTAATTTTCCTTTTTGGAATCCTTTTTGACGACTTCTTGTCTACCTAAATTTCTAAATACTGCCTTCTTTTTTCACTCATTGTGTTTTTATATTTTTAGACTATTGACTTATTTTCTTACGTCCTTTTCCTTTCCTTCCTTTTAAATGGCGTCGAAATATTAGTGATAAGTAAGTAATACCGTCTTATACTACAAGTATAGGGACCAATCTAAAAACTATACATTTTAAATCCAAAAAATCAAACTTTATTTTCTAGAGACACTATAATTAAAGTAGACAAAAAATTGAATCAATAAAAAAATAGACTTTACTAAGGTATTCAAAATTTATAGGGTACTTTATTATACGAGTATGTACCTACATATTTGCTGCTACGCATTGTCTGGTTTTTTAATAATGTTGAACCAAGTTGCAGCTTTAGGTTTTTGCTCGAGTGACGTAACACGATGACCTAGTAGTTCCATATTCTAGGACTTACGCCGCCATTGTAGTTTCACGATGGGGTACGTTTTAAGAACTAGTACGATTTATGCAAGTTTACCCTACGTTCGATTAAATTATGCTAGGAGAGACCTACACTCCAGTTAAGAGGCCTTTGAAAAATGATGTATTATTATTATAAATAAGGCGTTTTGTCCGGTTACTCGGACCTACGATGTATAATGTCTATTTGTGTATCTGTGGCTTCGTATGTCATCATAACCGATTTTGACGTAGTTATTATTATATTGGCTGTCGGTAATATTACCGTAAAACGGCCCTACTTTGCTCCTACAGGGATAACTTTGCTCCAAACCCGAGGGTTGTTATTTGTTTCTATTACGGTTCCCATTTTATGAGCAAATTTAGGATAGATAGGATATTTAGGAGAAAAGTTTTGCCGCGTCAATCGGTAGCTTTGTTCCGAATTTATTGTTTCTATATATTTGACGGAATAGATAGTGGGGTATTTTTCAATTTATAATGCGTTAGGAAATATATTTTTCTTTTTATAAAACAAAGTATGTCTTAAAATTAAAAATTGACAGATTTATTTCAAATATTCTAATTTTGGAGCAAAGTAGGACCGTTTTACGGTAAGGTTACTGGTCCCTCTTAAGTAATTGTAATGAAGGTCTAGTATGTAGAGTAAAAACAAAAACATAAATTTATTTTATTATTTGAAAAATTCCAAGTAAAGTATCTCACTGTTTTTTTTATGAATGTAATAAATTATTTGTATCCGTAACCTTCTAAAAACCTATGATAGCAAAAATAATAAAACTGCGTGTTAAAATTAAATGATTTGTCTCCGTAACCTTGTATTTGTTGAAATAGGTAGGATTCCAGTATTAGCTACTCACCTTTTTATTACCTTTGTATTAATGGTTTTCTAAAAACCTACGATAACAACAATAGTAAAACTGCGTATTTCATTTATATCAGCTTGGCCTAGGGCGAAATAGATAAGCTACGGTGGAGTGGTTACACCGTTCTCGTGGTCTCGCCCTATAGCACGGAGGCGGCACATAGAGGGGTTTTTAGTGGGTAAACAAGGGAGTCCCGCATAACAATCAGGGTCCGTCCCCGCACCCTGGTGGTATGCGTAACGCATTTTCCCCTGTTAAAAAAAACCGAAATAGATAAACAAAAGTGGTACGCTACAAAAGCTTAGTACAGATAATGGGTTCTCTGCCTTTCCGCCGATTTTTTTTTTCCCAAATATATCGTTTTCCAACTCACGATTTTCTCTGACACCATATTTTTTTCGGAGCTTTCATAAAACAAATACTGTGCAAGCATTTCACAGCATAACCGACCTCTATGGTTTGGGTGCCCTTCGTGGACGAGTTCCACACACCGCCATGCGCGCGAATGCTGGCTGGAATTGGCGGCGCCCGATTTCGAGCGTCAATTGTTTTTCGGCGGATTTATTTTACGGCGGCTTTGTATGAACGTTCTCGGTAATTAAATAAAAAGTAAATATATGTGTGTTGTGTATATAATTTTGTAAATACAACTTGTACGATATATGTGACTATTTGTGCGGATATAAAGACAATCGGGTCCCGGCCGGTGACGGTATTTGTGTGGTGAGCAAACGGACAAACACACGGTTCGAGCAAGCTACTTGGAGTTCACTTTTTTAAAGGTAAGCGATCCATATTGTTGGGAAGCTGTTGGTAATGCTGCGCAGGGGGTCAAGCCAACCAGTCTATGGTTTACATCCACAAACTATCGAAGGTTAAAATACTGTACATAAATGTTGGTCCTTTCGTCGTCGGATCATTGACCTTTCATACGCGGCGGGGTGTAAATATTTAGTGTAGGTAAGTAATAATTTTCAAAATGGCAAAAAATAAAACAAATGATATTCGGTTTAAACTTGAATGTGACTGGTTTAAATCATCGTTTGATATGATTAAATCCTCGGAATTTAGTGCTTGTATTTTAGCGGCGCGATTGCGAAAACTAGAATCTCATCTTGATAAACTGACCCTGGCATATGAGAGTTTACTTGAGGTTGAAGACGATGCGGAAAAAATCAAAGATTATGATACTCGTTATAAAAGTGCCATTTTGCACTACAATCACTTAGACGCCAAGTCTTTGGAGTTACCGAGCTTGCAGGTCGCTCCCTCGCCACCCGCCCCAGCCGCGCGTCTTCCACAAATAAATTTGTCCGAATTTGGCGGTAACATATTTCCTTAGGCCGGGTTTATGAGTCTTTACTCCTCGTTGGTGATGTCGAGGACTGATATTTCAAAAACTGAAAAACTTCATTATCTCATTTCACACCTGCACGGCGAACCGAGATCGTTAATTCAGCTCTTGCCTATGACGGACGCGTCCTTAGAGACTGCATTAGAAATACTTAAGTTACGTTATGATAATAAACGACTACTCGCCGATAGTCATATATCCTGGATTTTAAATGTAATGCCGATTAAAAAACAAAATGCATTGAGGACGCAAATACTGAATCCCTTACTTGAGTCGACTCGCGCCTTGAAATGTTTAGGATTTCCGACGGATCAGTGGAGTTACATTCTGTTGCACATTAGTCTCACAAAGTTACCTCTTCATGAAAACACGGTTTGAACAAGTATATGGCGGCTTACGAAAGGATTTGCCGACTTTTGAAAACTTGATGGAGTTTTTACAGAACGAATGTCATCTCATTGATACCGCTCATACTTCTGAAGTAATCGTGAATAAAATCGAAAAAAGCGTAAATATTGTTGAACAACGTGTGCGTCACGATAGTTCGTGCTCTAATTTACGGTGCGCGTTTTGCTCTTCTTCGGGACATGGGATAGTAGATTGTTTTAAATTCAAAAACGGCTCGCCGATGGATCGTAAAAAATGGGTGCGAAATAATAATCGTTGTTTCCGATGTTTTGGAAACCATTCAGCGGTAATGTGCAGTCAGTTCATTCCTTGTGTTCGGTGCGGTAATGTTGGTCACAATTATTTAATTTGCACAATCGAAATGAATAGGGGTGATTCGGTTGATCAGTATAATCGGCCCACTCGTACTGAGCGAACGAGCAATGCTGCCGTGTTAACGTCAAACGCTGTTGGCGATTGTGTTGTGCTTGCTATCGGGAGCGCGCCACCATTGCCACCAGCGACATTTGTAGACAAAGACGATCCCTTAGTACGCGTTACGTGATAAAGAGAGACGGTCGGTTGCGGTTCGTTCCGTCCGGGGGTCGGACCCGACCAACAGTTTTGTTAGAGAGAGAAGCTTTTGTACGTCGTACTATAACTTACTCTGTGGCTAAGGTAACGTTGTCTTCACTGGCTGAGCTTCAACTTCATCCAACAGTTTTACAGTTACAATCTCGATAACTACGCTTGCCATACATTTTTAGGGTTACGTACCCAAAGGGTGCCAATGGAACCCTATTACTAAGCCTCCGATGTCTGTTCGTCTATCACAAGGCTCTATCTTTTGAACCGTAATATGTAGAGACTTGAAATTTTCACAGAATGTGTATTTCTTTTGCCGCTATAACAATATATAATAAAAACAAAATAAAATGAGAAAGGGTTCCCCATACAAGAAACTTGTTTCTGTCGGTGTGTCACAGGGCTCTATCTTTTGAACTGTAATCCATCTTGAGTGTCAGCTGGTCGAAGGGACGCTGTTGTCCGGATACCCTAGCGGCGCTAGTCGAAAGGATACACTCGTCCGGTCCTGGCTGATACAACATGATGATGCCGTATCGTCCGGGCCAGACCCTGTGGGGTTGGTTGAGAGGACATACTGGTCGAATCATGAGTGCTTGCTTGAGATATCCTCACTGGGATCCCTTTGTTTCCCATAAACTTATTGTTCCGAAAGTCAGAAATTGATTTCCATATAATTTATGTCCATAAATATCATTAGTCATAATTTTTTTTACGTAAAATGATTAATAATTCGAACTTTAACAAACCATAATGTTATACGTCATACATTACAAAAGTAATAAAATTGATATCCATAACCTAGAAAGGCATACCGGTAATTGTTCAGAAATAGTTTAAGGCATACATTTATAAGTAATAATTGTTGTTCGTCATATCGTTTCATTGGGATCCCCTTGTTACCCATAAAGTTATAAGTCATACTGTATTGTTAGTCATAACTATGGAAAACCGAATCAGAGCACCCCACTCCCACGTAGTCTTGTCTGCCCTACCCCTAGAGTGTTTTTGCAAACCCGGAGGCGCGGAGGGAGGGCAGCCCTCGCCCGCTGGAACGAAGCGCAGCACCCGGGCGAGCCGCAGCGGCTGAGGCTGATCGCCGAAGGCGACCAACAAGCCGAGGCTGCGGAGGTGCGTGTGGGTGCATGCGCTTCGTTTCGCGAGGGCGGTGGGGCTGCACTGCCCGCAGCGCCGGAGCCGTTGCATGGCCAAATTACGGTTTCAAAATCAAATATTTGGCAATACTTTCGATATTTTAACAGCCAAAGTAATATTATTTCGATATGTCACTTGTAGATTTTGTTTGTTATTGAGATTTTCAACATTTCAATAGATTTTCAATATTTAGAATTTAAAGGTAAGTAGTAATATTACTACTTACCCACTTTATTTGTGCTCAGGTACCCACATTATTTAGCGCCACACGTAATTAAAGAACGCGTCGTATTGAATCATAATATTAGTGTGATAGGTATTTATTATCTGTGATTTGTATTTATCAGTTCGTTCTATAATTTTATGAATAAGGACAAAACGTGCTTGCAATTTTTTTTAAATGGTTATATTATTATTTTGAATAGTATTAAGTTTTATACCAGTATGACCGTGAATGGTATGACTAACTAATTGTATGACTAACAATAATTATGACCTGCGAAAAAAAGCCTTCCAATAATTATTCCAAGTGATTTTATTATCATTAAAAATCGGAAGTGTTATACTATGGCAATAATGAATGTTATGACTTAAAATTTTCGGAGTAATAATAATTATGACTTCCGAAAATAGTAATATCAAGTTATAATTCAAAATTGTATGACTTTCGATAATATGACTAATAAAAATTATGACGAAAAACGTTATGGGCAACAAAAATCGGAACAATAATTTTATGGCAGACAATATAGACCCATCCTCACTACTTTGAAAAAAACTCGTATCTAAAAACGACGCAGAGAAAAACGTCAAAAGTTACATACGAACATCATATACACTTACTGCGTTTTTACCTGGAGTAAGAGTCAAATACGCGTTTTTTTTTAAATAATGACGATAGCAACTGCGGTTGGTGTTACAGTGAGCTTACAATGATAACGACACTATCGAGACAGCTGGGTGGGCGGGCGAGCGAGATATTCAGCAAGTAGTATTTACTGATTCTTGTTCGATTGATTGTGTGATTGCTACAGGCCTGCAATCTAAAGCGCCCGAGGACGGTCGCATATCAGTCTGGCCGTGACAGCGCATCGCGCCTCGTTGAAGCTATTTTGGAACGAGATTGACAACCAGTCAGTCTGGTAGAGCATTTTGTCGATGGTCTGCGTTGTGATGTTGCTTTACAGATGACTTTTCGTATGTCAACCGAAGCGCACCACGAACCCAAGCGACGAATTGCCTTTGTTCTACTTCCTCCGCTGAGGAGTTGTCCTCAGTATACTTACACGGAAGCTACGGTCTATCCTGGCGACGGCGGAGCTTGCATATAATTTAAGATTTATTTATTTAAACATTAATTTGCCTACGAATAAATCACCTACCTTTCCATGTCTTAAGTGCTTCTATAAAAATATCCATATTTCAGGTCAACAACAATTATCTTTTTTTCGGAGGTAGGCGATCGGTGACGGCACCAATCATGGACACGTTAAGCACAGTAGTGCCCAGTAATAGACAGCAAAAAACATTTAATGGCTTATAACTAGACTATTCATGGACTTCACTAGTTATGACCATCAGTTATCTGATATTAGTGTCAGTTACTTAAAATTGCAGCTTGTTGAAGTGGCAATAGGAAGGGCATATAGCACGTAGAACATATGGCCGTTGGGGTCGAAAGGTTCTCGAATGGAGACCACGAATCGGCAAGCGCAGCGTCGGACTGGCTCACGATGGATGCACGTTGCTTCCAACCGAATTAAGTGGAAATCTATGAGGGAGGCCTATGTCCGGCAGTGGACGTCTTATGGCTGAAATTATGATGATGATGATGACATAAAATGTGGGTTTTACGGGAAAATAAATGTCCATTATTGGTTCCTATCTATTACCGGTCCGCTCACGCCTAATTATCTTTGAGTTTTTTTTAGTTACTTGAGAAACACAATAGGTATCACAGTGGAGGTGTGACGTCACACACTTATGCTTTGTATGAGGAAATCAAAAATTTGCTTTCCAGTTAAACTTGCGTTTATGTTAACGGTTGTATAACAAAATTACCATACATTTTGTGGGTTAGTCAATGGTATTAATAGATTTTAATATTTTCATATTAGAATGGACTTTCCCACGCAACTTTGAAGGTTCATAAAACAAGGTATTGAACTGAAAACGTCAACATATTTCCTTATTTTCTTTATTTAAATACGATTTCATATAATTTTGTCAAATTTCGTGTACACGAAATTTGACAAAATTATATGAAATCGTATTAAAATAGCGTAGTAAAATAGCCTATTGTATTGCCATAGAGTTACGGTAATGGGTTTGGCTTCGTATTTTTTTCATCCACTATAACCGTTACTAACCCACCACCAGCATGAGTGTTTACCAGCAAAGGCATCGGTGTTTATCAATGGACTTTCCATGCTTATAGCCTAGCAACTTGCAGATTTCTTCGCAAATATCGCGATCGACGATCGTCTTCGTCTGCGTGGCAGACTGCTCGTCTGTCGACAAAAAACAACTTGTTTTGTGAATCCATCGTGAAAGTCAGAGATTTCAGAGACAAAAACAGAAAGTGGATTGGCGGAGTGATAACAGAGTGTTTGACACCAGGGGTGACATATCTGGTAAATGTGGAGGGAAGGACAATAAAACGCCATGTCAAACAAATGTTAGCTATTAATATCTAGTAACTATAAGTGCATTATTTTATAGTTCCTAAGCAATATATTTATGTGCCGGGGGAGAATCTGGTAACTAAACGCGCTCTCTCGACCTTAATACATGTCAGTTGGGTAAATGTATTCGTGGGTTTTTGGGGAATAAATAATAATAAAGTGATCTTTGTATTAATTAATTACCAGATAACAACACTCCAGGACCCTCAGAGCATTTAAACATTATAGTAATCATGCAAATAAATGATTTTGATTTGATTTCATTGGATTTGTAACGTTATACTTATGGAAGTCCAAAGCATATTTTTTGAAAGATTAACGGCATTTACATAATAAGAGACTTAACTTGTAAAATCGTACGACGGCACAGAGAGTCGCAGGACACTCTCAGGATTATTAATGATCTTATGCCACACCTGGCCATAAAGTGGCTTTTTCCACACGCTGCGCGTACGGAAAAAGCCGCTTTCTGGCCAAGTGTAGACATAAAATGATGTACACAACACGGGAGGTAATAAAGAAAGCCCTCGATCGCATATTTACGTCCCTGGCTCGGGCCGCAAACTTCTGCGATCTCGGCTTTTCTTTGTATTACCACCCTAGTTGAGTAATATACTATTCTACAACTTGTAACTTACAAGCAACAATTTAATAAACAGAATCACGAATACAAGTGTAAAAATATACTTGTGAAATACAGAAAATCACTTGTCGGTAACCCGTAATTTACTCGTGTAGTTTTGACAAACATAAACTTGAAATAATGACAATTTTTACAAGTAAAATGCTTCTAATACGAGACTTGTAAGTTTTGATAAAAAGGGCATGGTGTAAAATAAAGTATATTTGTATTCTATACGAAAGAAAAATGATGCTCCTTTATTAGTTTTTAATGCAGGTAAATTACACCACATTTTTACGTTACATATATAGATACAAGAAATCAAAGTGCATAGAAAAAAAAAGTTTTTCTATGTACTTTGATTTCTTGCATCTATATATGTATATTGTATTGTATATCTCTGCAAAAAAATATTCCCTGTATAAAGATTAGTCATATTAAATACTCACCGTTAATAGTGTTCTCCTCTATCGAAATAGAAAGCAAGTTCGGCGAAAATACAAACCTGGCCTGCGACATAGTCATGAGAAACAAAGCGATAAGAATTAAGAATTTCATTTCGAATTAACGAAAAATAACACAATTGGAGCAAGAACGACTGATTCAGGAGAAAGTCGGTAATGGATAGTGCTAAAGGCGACGTTTTCCTTTTTATATTGACGTACTACGTTCTATCTAATTGTGCTACTAGGGGCCGACTCTAGTTAAGAGGCCTGACAAAGCTGCTTAATACCAGTATTCTAAATCGGTAACGCTTCGTTTAAAGGCAGACGGTAACCAGTTTGGAATACAGGGTGTCCCATAATCGACACGTCACAGTGACACTGGAGGTAGACCATGTCAAGTCAAGAGGTACCAAACCAACTTAAAATGTCCCGCCGACCGTAATTTTTTTTTCACTACTGGTGGTTAAAGTCGAAATTAATGTTTCGCTGTTAATTAATTCAAGATCAAACTAGTATTTTATTAATTTTACTTAGTTTTTGGATAAAAATCAATTTCTGTAACCTTAATTAACAATTCTTGGTACCGTACACATAAAAAAACTAACCTTGACACCTTTCCCAGTGGACACTGGCACTAATAATGTTAAAAACGGTCAAAATTCATGAAAAACATTAATTCGACAATAACTCAAAAACCGTGCCACTTTTACTGGGGTCATGTTAAGTTGATTTGGTACCTCTTGACCTGGTCTACCTCCAGTGTCACTGTGACGTGTCGATTCTGGGAGACCCTGTATAAAGGTACGGTATCTGTACAGTACAATCAATAGTCTCTTAACACTAAGTTAAGATTGCACCTGATAATCCGAAAAAGATATGCTGACAGTTCTGTCAGATTATAAAGGTACGATATCTGTACCTACAGTACAATGGTGGCATCTCTTGACTCTACGTTAAGGCTGAACCTGGTGTTTATGACGTCGCATTGAAAGTAATTGCATAAAATAAACGTGGTTTAATGAATACATTCAAAATCAGCTATGTTTATATGGGCTGTCTGTTACACTTAGTTTCCTGGCCCTCTTAAGAAACAGCAATAAAAGAAAGTTATGCTAATTAAACAAAAACATACAATGCAATTTATTGCTTGAAAAATTCAAAATAAGGTATTTCAGTACATATTTAACATGTTATAAGTTATTTAAATAATAAGTACATAGTAATTGAATAAATAAAAGTAGATAATTTGTCCCAGAAAACTTTGTTTTGCCCTGGTTCCACCTCAGAAGTTTTAATTTTTAAATGTTTTAATAGTTATTCTGTTATTCGGGGCAGAGACAAATCCAAAAAATCAAAGATCATAAAAATCGGTTCACCCGTTCTTGAGTTATAAATAGTGTAACCAACACGACTTTGTTTTATATTTGTTTATAACATCAACACATCACATCACCAAACACTATCACATCACACTAATATTATAAATGAGAAAGTTTGAGAAGATGTTTGGATATTTGGATGTTTGTTACTAAATAACGGGGTAACAACTGGATGGATTGAGCTGAAATTTGGCGTCCCGGTAGACCAAGTCCGGGAAAGAACCATAGGATACTTTGGGACAGTAGTAGTAGTAGTTCCCTTGGGACATGAACGGGAACTACGCGAGTAAAGCCGCGGGTAAATGCTAGTAGATTATAAATGCACGTGCACGGCAAATAGGTAAGTACCAGCTGGAATTCTACCTATTTCCAACAAATACAATGTGACAGGTGCAAATAGTTTATAATGTGTTAATAAGAAAAATACTGATATTAATAACTTGGAATTTTCCTAGCAATAAATAATATTTTAGGTATGATTTTTCTGAGCTTTATATACCTGGACTTTTATTTCAATTACTTAAGAGGAGCCAGTAAACTCAATATAACTTATAGCATTTATATATAGCTTTTTCAGTTATACTACGTTTTCGTAACCTGCTTGTTTTTAGTTTTTCTGAAGGTGATGTCATACGCACCTGATTCAATCTGCTCAATCACCAGCGTGGTTTTAGTGGGAATGCCTCCTGGAAGGCCTGAGTAGTGATGTGCCGCCCAGTGTCGGCTCGCAACAGGAATGAAGGTCCACCTAGTGCCCCCATTTATGGCGGTGTTCCGTAGCGTCTCCTGGTCGAGCTCTTGAATGGCTCTTTTCAGCTCAGTGTCAGCCCCCCGAAAGTCTGAAAAAATATGCTTGGGCCATCCCCTCCTGGCTGCCATGCGACGTAGAGCCATGATGCGGGCGTCCGTAGTTAAAGAAGCAACGGTTTCTAAATGTACAGCCCTTACAGTCAAGTATGTAAATATGACTCCGTACCTCTTTTCCCTTCTTCTTCCTATAGTGACTTGATATGGACCGAACAGATCTATCCCGGTGAAGGTAAATGGTCTCTGGTGGTGCGCCATCCGTGCTTCAGGTAAGTTTCCCGTTCTTGGTATTTCAGGTTTACACCTTTTCATTTTGCACAGCATACATCTTGATGCGACATGTTTTACAGTAGATCTAAGTTTAATAATCCAATATTTTTGTTTTAGATTATTCACCACGGTTTCCTGGTTCTCTTGAGCGGCGCTGACATGGTAAAATTTGACAAGTAATCTAGTAATGTAGTCTCATCCATCTAAAATTGCAGGTCTTTTAGTTTCAGGGGACACACCAGTGACGTCGTCTATCCGGCCCCCCGCCCGCAGGACAAGTACATCGTCTTAACACTTGGCATGTAATGAAATTTCATACTTTTTTTAATTTCCATTCCACATTTATTTGGGCCACAGCATCACGGCATTCAGCCATTAAAAAAACAAAAAACTATGTTTGCTATATTTTGTAGTTTTATTTATTTAAAAGTGACATGAACATAACAAATAACACATTATAAACAATTTTAAATTGCAATTTTAACTACACGAATAGACATTTAAAATATTACCATCTAAATATTCGCGATAAAAATGTGAACTGAAACAGCTTTTGGAAACGAAAATTTGCAGTCTCAGACGAAGAAAAAAAGATAGACATGACAGCACGAACAATCTAATGAGGCCGTTTAAAACCACGCCAAGTTAGTACTTACACGGCTCACGCACACAAATGCAATCAGAACCACCATCTTCTGCTAAATAATATGCTGCAATAGTACATTGTGTATCTAGGGCGGTAAGTGAGGAATTACAAACGAGTGTTTGTTATAAGCCCGAGGTGAAACCGAGGGCTTTAATAACACGAGTTTGTAATTCCTTTACCGCCCGTGGCACACAGGGCATTTCTCCAGAAATATGTCTGCGACTCATTCATCTGTCTCCATATATTTAGTATGAAAAAGGGCTAGATGAATGAGGCGACCGCAGACATATTTCTGGAGAAATGCCCCACAATGTTTTTCATCACACTTGTGAGGAAATCTTAATAAAATAACCTTACTTTTCGACCCAGTATGACAAGAAAATATTAAAACAGACAGTGACATTTGTCACATATGTCCATAGACAATGCGAACGTCAAGTCACGTTCGGAAAACATAGCGGTAACGGCCATTTTAGTTGATTTTATATTTGCAAAATAAAGAAATACATTATTTTAACATTTAATTAATGTTACCGAAATATGTGTTTATATGTATTTGCAATTACAGTTATCTTTAAATAAATATTTCAGTGATAAAAGTTAAAAAAGTAGGTTGGCGTTTCCTTTGAACATGACAAATAAGAGTAAAACAGAACCAGCGCTTCAAATTTAAAAAGAAAACCATTACGCCCTAGGGCGTACTAGACCATTTACGGCCCGCAGAACCTACGTGTAATGACACCATTTTCGAGCAAGTGTGATGAAAAATCTATTGTATGCCTAGTAATATTAATGTCAAATATATCTTTATACAAAATTACCATTCAACTAAAAGTGTTCCTGCGAAACATGTTACGCGAAGTGTACTTCTGACCAATATTATTCTGCCAGATGAGGGTAACCCACTAGGCTATAGGTTGAGTTGAGACATGACGCCTGTCAGGAAAATAGTCTCATTTCTTTCGTGGCACTGACAGACCGTGGCTTGTCCTCCGTTAGGGCCCCTGTTAAATAGCGACATTATAAAATGGCCCAGGGGCAACATCGGTGCGGAGGGCTGCGCTGCAGGGTGTCAGATAACCTAAGGGTTCCAGCATAAAGTTCAACTTCGGTTTTGACAGTGTTATGACGTGGCATCTGATTTGCAATTATGTTCGAGCATAGCGCCGAAAAGGTAATAAAACAGATAAAAAAAACAATGTTTTCTTTGGAATTTTTCAGGCAATAAATTCAATTTTATGATTCTATGTTTGCCTTACATACTTGAACTTTTATTGCAGTTACTTAAGATGGGCCAGAAAACTCAATACTTCTTACAGCCCAAATAAACGTAGTTTTTTTTCAGAGGTCAGAATTAAGCTACTGTTTCATATTATGCTGGTTAATTTTACGGTTTTTAAGGTTCCGTACCAAAATGGTAAAACGGAACCCTTATGGTACAACTCTGGCTGACTGTCCATCTGTCACAGCCGGATCTCTGGAACTACCGCTGTTATCGATTCAATTTGGAATAGTGTTAAAAATCTTTACCTACCGTTTTTTTAAAGGGAGCCGTAATTGGATGACGCAAAATAAAAGTGGGGCTACAATATTATGTTGGTTATCAAATGAAAGGGCTTAATTTGTGCATTCCAAGACCGTTGTTTTTTCAGCCGCGGCTGTGTTATGTTATAATAATAATACAACGAGGAGATCCGTAGAAGAACTAAGGTTAACGATGTAGCTCAACGAATTGCAAACCTCAAGTGGCAATGGGCAGGGCACATTGCTCGCAAAACTGATGGCCACTGGGGAGGTAAGGTTCTCGAGTGGCGACCACGTACCGGAAGACGAAGTGTTGGCAGGCCTCCCACAAGGTGGACCGACGATCTGGTGAAAACCGCGGGAAGCCGCTGGATAATAGCAGCACAAAGCCGACAATCGTGGAGATCCTTGGGGAAGGCCTATGTCCAGCAGTGGACGTCTTTTGGCTGAAATGATGATGATGATGATGAATATTACAACATTTTATAATGTGTTTATATTTTGTACCTATATACATTTTGTATTTTACTTTTTATATGTACTATAAAAACCTTACTTAAGAAAATAAAGGTATACAAATAATACCACATAATAATAATAATAAATATTTTTTTAAACCTCTTAACTGGAGTTGGCCTATTAAATCGAACTGGGTACCTAGTGCGTTAGAGCTTTAAATCGAATATAAAAAGGAAAGACGCGTCGCTTTCAGCATAAATTACCGACTTGTTCCTGAATTAGTCAATCTTGATCCAATTGCAATTGTGTAATTTTTCGTCAATTCGAAATGAAATTTTTAATTCTTGTCGCTTTGGCTGTTCTGACGGTGGCGCAGGCCAAATTCATAATATCGCCGAATTCACTTTCTGTGGCGATGGAAAAGAATGTCATTGACGGTGAGTATTTAATTAAGAATCAAACGAACTTACCTTACGTGATGTTTGATTCCAATTATGTGAGTATCCCAACCGAAGACGATTACTATAGTTTACATGCAGCAGTACATGAGATGGTGCTGTCCTTGTCACACATTTAGAGCTATAATATCTTAAAAAGCAAAACCATACTTCCATCTCTTTCCCGCGGCGCATCGGCACACCCGCGCCCGCGCTTACCTGACCTCATTTTTTCAGAGTTAGATATTTTGTGTTGTAGACAAGTTTTTTATTTTTTATTTTATCCCTTGGGCTAGGGTGGGATGGGACGATGTAATCGTCTTCGGTTGGGATACTCACATAATTGGAATCAAACATCACGTAAGGTAAGTTCGTTTGATTCTTAATTATATTTCGTATCCCAACCGAAGACGATTACTATAGTTTACATGCAGATGTTCAGAGCATTGTTATGTTCAATATGTGAAAAATGAAAAGTAAAAAACTGGTAATTCCAATCATTATAATGCTGATTAGCTACGAAATTGAGAACAATATTCTGATGACTTAATTTAAAGTTCAATTTACATTTATCTGATTCTTAACTGTTTAATTTTAATGGCATAAATGCAATTAATCCTATTTAGCGAATGTCAGATATAGCATACGTAAAATTATTTTCAGTTGATTCCAGGGTGTCTCTATAATATTACTTATTAAGATAGACATTGGAACGATCACTGCAACCTGCAGCCTTGCAAACAGTCTCCAGATTAAACCCGGCACGGTGCGCGGCAGATTTTCATGCTACCCGTGTACTGTGAGCGCTGAAAATGCTTATGTCAATGGCATTGTCTCGTGATACCTTTTTAGCCCAGTGTGCTAAGGACTGAGATCCAAAGTTTTTATAAGGCCTTCGTACAAAGAGGTATCCTTTAGTATGATGGCGTCTCAATTCATTTGTCCTACTAACATACGTTTGAACTGCGAGTGCTGGGCAAATAAGGACTTTCGCGGATATAGGGTAATCTGTTGATTGGTTAACAAGCTCCAGGCCTCGAAGTATTAATTAAATTTGTAACCTTGATTATATTTAACATTTAGATGACTCCTACTGGAGGAGTATCATCTCATTAGCTATACTGTCCAGTACCAGTGCTAATGAAGGTGAAGCAATAATTACATCATTACTTATTGGCATATTATCTAATTTTATCAGTAGCCTGATCGTGTGCATCCATTGTGCCGAAGCAATGGCGATAAAAGTACAAGTTTTATATGATAAATCAGTTCATGAGACATCTTCATTTCGATAAATATTTAAGAAATGATTTAGAACTATATTTGTACGTGGATTTATATTTTGGGTTCGGAGGTTTAAGTTTGTAAGCCTTTAAGAAATCGATTAACCCAATCATTTGACGTAACATTCGTATTGCGATAAGGCTGATCTGTGTATGATCAAACAGCTATAGCTTAAAATTTTATGGTCAAAAAGACATCATCAAAAAGACAAGACGGTGATGTGTTAAAACACATCACCGTCATTAGCGTCATAAACATCAAGATTTCTCGTTTTTTACAGAGAAGCTCCCAGGATTTGAATTAATAAAGTTTTAAATTATTGCTTTAAAAGTATTTTTGCTGAAGAGGCCATCACTATATTTAGTGATTCATGTGGTAGGCCACGCTTTATTATCATATCCCTGATAATTTAGCTGCCACCAGGATAAGGCTGGCATGAAGCGGGAGGCGCGTTCTGAACGGAGAGACTAATAAAGATCCGTCGGAATCAATAAACGTTTTTTCAGGTACGACAAGACTAGACCACAAGGAGTACCATGCTTGTGATGGCCAGTAGGGTACTACAACGATACCTTTAGCTTTATCTGAAATGATTTTTCTAATACTTTGCTCACTAGGCTGAATGGGGGAAAGAGATAAAAAATAATATTTTCCCAACTAAAAGTAAAGGCATCGACTATTTCTGAATAAGGATCTAATTTCGAAGACGCATATCTACTGCAGTAGGCTGTAGTTCTGAGGGCTGTCAAAAAGGTCAAATGCAGGTGTACAGCCTAACATATGAACAATCTGTGAAAATATATGACCAGAAATTTCCCATTCAGTGTCTATATTCATTTGGCTGGAGTCCTAGACTCCCGATCTGCTACTACATTATCGCAAGACTGTATGTATGATGTAAATACGTAGACGTTTTTTGACTCGCACAACTGCCAAATGTTTCTTGCATACTTATTTAAATGGGGATATTGTACTTCCCCATTCTGTTAATATAACATGGCAGGTGTGTTGTCTATTCTCAGTAAAACGTTGCAATCTTTTAGATTTGCTGTAAATATCTTCAGTCCATAAAATGCGGCTATAAGTTCCAGCGTGTTTATATGAATGAAGTGTCAGTTCACTGACTGTCCAGTTGCCAGAAGCGTTTGGGCACCACATGTCGCGCCCCAACCAGTTATAGATAGATGCATTACTATACATTTCTAACAAGTAGTTATTCTTGCGGATCGGGGAGAATGTATCATTATATTATTAATCCGCCATGAAAAATGTGGACTTAAATATTTTTCTAGTTTCATTTGTTTGTTGTAATTTTCCAAATGATCCAGAGCTAAAATATTTCTCGTTCGAAGAATTTAGTATACCTACATCCATCCGTATTTGACGGCTGGACATACGGAGGGCAAAAATCTGATGAATTCAGCTAAACATCAAATTGTAACATATGTGCGGTTCATCTAGTATCGCCTCCACCACGTGGTCGCGTAATGCCGCGTGTAGCTGGTCGGGCGGCGGCCGCGCGGCGCGTCTGTGCGACGGTCCCGCGGCGGCCGGTGAGGTGCAGGGGGCGGCCGCGGCTCGGCCGCTGCTGCTACTCGTGGCGGCATCCCCCTCGAGTTTAAAGCACTCCGTTGTTGCTGTGCTTCTTTCTACTGATGGTTTGTAAGCAGGGCTCACAACTGTCGATTTCATTTCTGAACCGGTTTCAATGATCGCCTTTGAAAACTTTATATGCTCTGTTAAGGCTGAACGGAAGAGATGTTCATCCATTTTTGGTATTTTTGACAGTATCTCTAATATTTTAATTAAAAGTGTTTAGGGCTACGAACCGACGAGACTGAGATTCTCTATAATAGCTGTTGTAGCTTCTCTATAATAGCTTTATTATGTCTTGAGATACTGTATTCTTAGATGACAGTGCCTAATTTAACACTTGTCCTATTGCATCGAGACTACCGAACAGCTGGCTCTGCTTACTTTGGCCGTAGAAGTCCTTTTATACATTGCTTTCCAAAAGGGCTGCTTTGATCTCAAGATTTAGCATCGGAAACCTCATATTGGGGCAATTTTCAGGAGGCAAGTAACGTCTGATTAGTTCCAGGTGAAAGTCCTTAGCTAATCCATTTGCCAAAATGGGTGCCGACTTGGGTGCAATATCCTTATGTAGGTTTTTGCCGTATTTTTTGTTATTAGTTGGGTCCTCGCCCAGTAGTTCTAATATTTTCGGTTCCAATGACGGTATAGTCTCGCCACTCTATCTATGGGCACGGCAAGTGCCGCCAGGCGGCGTGGGCGCTTCGATCGTTACGGGCTCGGCCGGCGCGATCGGCGCGGGCGACGTACTCGGCAGTAGTAGGTAGTTGTTGCTTCGCCCGGCTCGGCCAACTCAGGGTCCGAGGCCTCCGTGTCCCCGTAAATATGAATGTATCCTCTACACGGTTCATGTGGAGTATGAAGTCCTCGACACCGTTAAAATGGAACTGATGTTCTGGATAGAACGTGTGTATCCTCTACACGATTTACGTGGAGTATGAAATCCTCGACACTGTTAAAGTGGAGCAGATGTTCTGAATAGAACGTGTGTATCCTCTACACGATTTACGTGGAGTATGAAATCCTCGACACTGTTAAAGTGGAGCAGATGTTCTGAATAGAACGTGTGTATCCTCTACACGATTTACGTGGAGTATGAAATCCTCGACACTGTTAAAGTGGAGCAGATGTTCTGAATAGAACGTGTGTATCCTCTACACGATTTACGTGGAGTATGAAATCCTCGACACTGTTAAAGTGGAGCAGATGTTCTGAATAGAACGTGTGTATTCTCTACACGATTTACGTGGAGTATGAAATCCTCGACACTATTAAAGTGGAGCAGATGTTCTGAATGAAACGTATGTATTCTCTACACGATTTACGTGGAGTATGAAATCCTCGACACTGTTAAAATGGAGTAGGTAGACGTAAACATTCGTATATAATAGTCCTCTACACGGCTCGCATGGAGTAGGTATACAAATGTCAACATTTTGTAACGTGGATGATCAATATGATCACACTTGAAATCTTCAACACGATTTTCGTGGAGCTATACACGTGTAAATATATCTACATGTTTGTTTCTTTTCGCCAGGCAAGGTGATAGTCATAACACAAACCCTAAAATTTGCCAATTTTACTTGGCGTCATAACACTTTTATCACTATTGATGACGAACCCCAACGACTTAAAAAAGTCTTGTAGTTTTTACGTTTGTTAAGTAATTAAATCTATGATCTTACTATATATAAAAAATCGTCTAAGTAGTTAAATGACAATAGGCCCGAAGTACGTAGATATTTCTTTTAATAATTTTATATAAACAAATGGAGCCGTACAACGTCTTGTCGTTTAGCAAGACATTCGAATCAAACAATTGTGGTTTCACTTAAAACGCAATCGTTTGCGATCATTTTCATCAACAGATATCAGAAAATAGGCATCATGTAGATCTATTGTTGCCATATCTTGCAATACCTTACATAAAATGTACCTACATGTAAGCAATTAATAAATGAAATGAAATAAAGTAATCGGTACGTTACGGTAATGCTACCGCAGTCATCCAACTTAAAGTGATGAACCGTAGTGAATTTGTTTAATTATTTTAAACTTACAATTAGTAGATATGAAACGATGAATTCCGTTAGGTTTAGGTACTGTGAAAATAGGTGAGACAAATTGTCCTTCACATGGCATACACAGTGATATGAAGTTAGTTAGATAAAAACTCAGCAAATTAAATCCGTTATACATCTTTCCTAATTATATAACTTTATACACGTATCTTTACTTTTTATTCGTAAATATGTAAGTAACCAGGTTTAATGATTTTGTAGGTAAGATGCGTAAAGGAAATTTGAAAGTACCGTTATTGGCAGTGCCGTATTATCTAAAAACACTTTATAGTAACTAGTACTTTTGTTAAAATGATTACAAATTTACCTTCATAATCCTGGTTGTAATTTCGATCCCTTGATCGCTTTCGTTTTCACTTCACTACACTATTTTTTAACGTTAAATTTCGTGCGACTCGGACAACACCAAAAAATGTAATAAGGTCAGGTAAGCGCGGGCGCGGGTGTGCCGATGCGCCGCGGGAAAGAGATGGAAGTATGGTTTTGCTTTTTAAGATATTATAGCTCTAAATGTGTGACAAGGACAGCACCATCTCATGTACTGCTGCATGTAAACTATAGTAATCGTCTTCGGTTGGGATACGAAATATAATCGGTGTTTTCAGAGCGTCTGATCTGCGTAAATAGTCATCTTGGTCCGGCCTGGCCATAACCGCCCGCTACACGTGCGGAAAATCCCACTTCATGGCCTGGAGGATACGTAACATTGCGTACTTACCAAGGGCGGTAATAAAGAAAGCTTCAGATTGCATATTTATCGCTCTTGCTTCGGGTTCTTCCCACGATCTGAGACATTCTTTGTTTTACCGCCCTAAGTAAGTAATGTACTATTTTTTGTATGTTAACAGGAGAACAGACAGGCTCGGAGACAGATACAGTGACCCTGCCAACACGGCATTGGAGGTGCACACCTGAGAAGTGCACTAAAATCTGCAATTTGCTCGGTTACAAGCATGGCAAATGCCGTACCAAACGTGAATGCGATTGCTGGTAGCAGCTGTGTAATGCCACATGACCACATCTAATCAAAACATATGACAGTCAAATTTTTAACGTCTTTTATATTAGTTTGGAAACGTGTACCAAATTTGAACCCAAAACTTATTTAAATTAAATGTAGTAATGCTGCTCATTCAATGCGCTTTTAGCACAATTAGTATTCTTTAGTTTCTATACTTACTTTTTGTCTTCATGTATGTGCTATATTAATTAATATAAAATAAAAAATTTTCATGTGTTTCATTTTAATGGCTGCAAACTTACAATATGAATGTGAATCTTGAAAAAATTAATTATATACAATTTTATAACAGGAACGGTGAAGTTGTCAAGAATGTAAAATATGGTGACAAATTAATACATGAGGCCGAGGAGGTGAAATTTTTAGGTATTCAATTAGATAAAAATAGTGGAAACTACAAATAAGTAGAAAAAAAAAATTGGCTGACAGCTTTGTATACCCACTCAGAAGGCTTGCTACTCTTGTGACTAGGACATCTGCAGCTGCACTGCTTGCTTACCACGGTTACGTGGCTTCCGTGTAAAAGTAAGAGATTATACTGTGGGACAATTCTTGTGAGGTTGATAGACTATTAAAAACTCAAAAAAAATAATACGAGGTATCTATAATAAACCCCCACTGACATCTTGTAAGGAACTCTTTGATGACTTGAAACTGCTTACCCTGCCATAACTTCATATATTAGAAATTTGAGTCGCCATTTAACATTTCTGTAAAAAATACGTAAGTCAAAATTCAAAACATTTTCTTTTTCATTCCTGAAGAAGCCTAATCCATTCAGTTGTTACCTCGTTATTAAGTAACAATCATCCAAATATTAAACATTTAAACATCCAATTATCTTATAATATTATTATGATTTAATTAATCAATATGAAAAAAATATGATATGATTAAGTTTAATAATTTTAGAGAAGAGTCATATTTCATGAATTCGGATTTTATTTTTTGGCGGCTGAACCACTGGGAATTTTCAACAACACTTGGCTCACTAGTACTACTAGATGTAAATGACTATAGAAAAAAAACAGCTCTTAATCATTAAGGGCATTTTTTCTTCCCTAATCTTTACGTTTTTTGCGGCATAAACGGCCATACCTTTTTTTCACGTTAACTTAGAAGTTTGATATTTTCACAGCTTCAAGAGACTATAAACCTGAGTTTATGGTTTTAATCCTAACTTGATACCTTTACGCGTTCCCGAGATAAAGGGTCTTGACCGACGGAAAGACAGCCAGACGGACGGACGGACAACAAAGTGATCTAATAAGGGTTTCCTTTTGAGGTACGGAACCCTAAAACCAGACTACCTACCGTTATTTTCAATAAAAAATAGTTTAGGTCAGCTGAGGTCGGGAGTAGCACTTTACACTCGCTGCCAGGTGTATTTCACTCGTTTTTAGCCACCCGCGCGGTGGGCGTAACCGATCGGAACACAATATAATTATCCTGACAGTACAGTACGCAAACACCGTTGATGCCGAGCCCTATAACGTGCATGGTTTCCAAACTCATTTGGCTAAGAAAATCAGTGAATACTGTCAACTTATATTGAAATGCAGTGATACCTACTTTACTTTGTTTGTGTACAAATAGAGTGCTAAGTTAATTGGGTTCATTATTAGGTCATTAAATTATTAGACCATGGATGCTTAAACACGAAGTCTTCACAAATTAATACAATCTTCAGCGTGGGCGGATATCAAAGAAAGTACGAGAAGTAGGTAAACACATTGTTCTGCGCGAAGTTTACCGTGCTGTGGCTGTGGGCGGGGCCTCGGTTAGGGTTGCCAGATCACCAAACCTAATAGCACATAGGACAGACCAGCCAGTTTGGCCGGACATTTGAGTAAAAAGGCCGGACACCCCACATTATTGAGGATTTTGTGTCTCAGTATTATTAATAGGTGCGACAAAAAAATTAGTCGTTTTCGAGCAAGTGTGATGAAAAATGACTGTTTACTCGTGTAGCAAAGGAAACGGATTAATGCTTTTTGTATAAAGAAAAACCTCTGGAATTTTCATAGGTACCTCGCGGTATAAAAATTCCAGAAGATTTTTTAGAACTCGTTTTTTTGCTGGTTTTGCAGCCAAGTACAGTAATAATAAAACACGTGAATGACATCATATTTTATTTTATATTATATTACTATATATAAAGAGATATATATATATATATATATTAGTAGATAGGTAGAGAGAAAACAAGAAAAGTGATTATGTTATGGTAACTGGTTCGTGGTTCAACACATATCATACGTTCTTTAAAATATTCTCAAAAACCATAAGCATTGAGATTCTCAAAGACCACATAAAATTTCAAAAATGTTCCGGTTTTCAAATTTGGAACACTTTTTAAAACCAATATGGAAGACGTTCGAGATTTGACAGTAGAAACGTTATTATATGAGATATTGTTATTACATAATACAACTGCTACAAATAAGAATATTTATTAGCGTAATGATACTCTCATTTGCATTCGGCTTCTGAACCCATTTTAGAGTACTTATAATATGCGTGTAGATAAAATAATGTGAACTGTAAAAACGAACCTACGAGATTACTAATTATTTATTATAGCAACGGCATCTGTATTTACTGATGCATTTGCCATGCTTGTAGTCGAGCAGATTGCAGATTTTGAGGCACTTTTCTGGTGTGCATATCCAGCCGACTCCCTGCATTTCCCCTGTCTCCGAGCCTGCCTGTTCCACTGTAAACGTATAAAATAAAAGTTAAATTAAACAAAAAGCGACCAAGTGCGAGTCGGATTCGCACAAGAGAAGTTTCACACCACTATCGACCAAAAAAAGCTTCTCTTCCCTTTTAAATTTGGTTTAATTATTTATTGATTGTTGAAATTTCCATCACTAAATTACACTCTTGATCTTAAAGGCCGGAAAAATCGTAACACGCCTGGTTCCTATACATATAGACGAAATATTTCCTTTTATCTCCATATATTTCTGTGCTTCGAGCAGTGGCGTAGCGACGGAAAACGGCGCCCAGGCAGGTGCACTTTATTCGATTTTGGCCTCCCGCGCGGTGGGCGTAGCCGATCCGGTCGCCGGCAACCAAAACGTCACAGTTTCACAATATAATTATCGTGACAGTACGCAAACGCCGTTGATGCCGGCTGAACGCCGCTAGCGATAACGATGCGAGAACGTATTGTACTGTGCGAAGTTTCTGTGCTGTGGCTGTGGCGGTGGGAATTCCCACGCTCGCGTCAAAACAATAGGCTTCGACACGAGCGTGGGAATTCTTGTTATTTTGTATGGAAACGCGTGACACTGAAATATCTGTTTATAGATATTTCAGTGTCAGGCTTTGTCATTCTCTAATTTGTGGTAATGATATAGGTAAATAAGGTATCAAATGATTATTTAGATAGTATCGTGAAGTATAACGCATGTGATTTAAATTCAGTTGTGTGGAATTTATTTGGGTGCTAATTAAACAGACTTCTTTTTAATAGCATTATTCGCCTCTAAAAATCTACATTGCCATCTAAATTACTAAGTCAGCCACAATTACCGAGCGTCTGAATTATACTATCTTAGCCACTACTTATCTTCTATGTAGGCCACTCTAAATACAACTCAGCATGGTGGTTATTTTTTAGCATCTAAACTTGTAACATGCATTCAAGCAGTAGACATCTAAAATCTTAATATATGCCATCAAAAAAGATATGCTATTAGCTTCTAATTTTTTAACTCAGTACGCTTAAAATATAACTCAACCCACATTAATTAATCGCCAAAATTTAGCTAAAATTGTCATCTAATAGTAAATTTTGGCCACTAATATTACCTAGAAACTGTTGAGGAGAGACATAAAATTAGTCCATTACACAACTAGGGTAGTAATACAAAGAAAGGCCGAGATCGCAGAAGTGTGCGGCCCGTGCTGCAAGCGAGGGACGTAAATATGCGATCAAGGGCTTTCTTTAGTACCTCCCGTGTTGTGTACATCATTTTATGTCTATACTTGGCCAGAAAGCGGCTTTTTCCGTACGCGCAGCGTGCGGAAAAAGTCACTTTATTGCCAGGTGTGGCATAAAGTAATTTAAAAAATTAAACCGTCTCCAAAAAAGGTTAACATAAAACTTTTATGGTAACTTCTTTTTTGAGGTCGGTGCCAGCCTTAGTTTTAAAGAAATATTTACATGAGTACATTATGTAATGTATGTACTAAGGCTGGCACCGAGCTCTAGAAAAGTTACCATAAAACTTTTATTTTAACCTTTTTTGAAGTCGGTTTAATTTTTTAAATTACTTTATGCCACACCTGGCAATAAAGTGACTTTTTCCGCACGCTGCGCGTACGGAAAAAGCCGCTTTCTGGCCGCCTTTTTCGTTCAGCCTATTTAAGTTTTTTGTTAAAGTCATTTCCCCCAACGGCCCCTTTGTTATAAACCAACCAAATTTCTAGCACTTGTAAAATTTTCGACGAATGACTTTAAATCGGAGCGCATAACACATCCGCACACCACAGTTTTCTGGTAGCAGCTCGTTTTTAATGTCAATAGTGACTTTCCGTATCTCCGGCGCTGCGGGAACAGCAGCCCTTCCGCCCTTGCATGACGGCGCACGGTCACTTCTCCTCTTCCTCCACGCCTCCGGCTTTATAAAAACACTCTAGGGCGCGCTGTGTCGGCACGCGTCCTAACCAGCGAGAGCCCTAGATTCGGATTTTCGCAGGCTAATATCGTATACATAATATTCCATCATTGAAAATTTTACATTTTACAATCCGTCATTTATCTTGGTAATTATCAAATTTAGAGAAAAATTACCCATACAAAACACGCTTATTTTAGACAAAAAAAATTTAGTTAAAATGATATTCGGCTATATAATGATTAGTTAAAATAAGAATCGACAAAGTGAGTTTTAGATAAAATAATATTCGACAAAACAAGAGTTATGCAAATGATAATTTAGGTAAAACGAGTTTCGACAAAACAATAATTATGAAAAATGAATTTATACATATTGACTTTAGACAAAAAATTCATTATAGTAAAAGTTGTTAGACAAACTGAAATTAGACAAAAAAAATTTAGACAAGTCAAGGGAATACTTAGAAAAGCATTACAGCGCCCCCCAATCTAAATCCTATTCTCTTTCCGCACAGAGTCTAACGAAATGTTGTATGTGGAAATGGTAAAAAAGCTTCCTAACCCAAAACCTCGTACAATTTCGGACGAGCCTAATAGTGTCCTCGTACCTCGTACAGCAGACCACAAATCTCGTATTTGTACAAGGAACCTCGTACGTCTGGCAACCCTGGGACTAACTCGTCGGTACATGAATGGCGCTCTCTGATTGGTGCAAATGGCCGGTCACTGTCGTCTCGCGCACTCGCGCCAAATTTTGAAGTGGCTATTTTCTCGATAACAGAATTTATGATGTATTATTTTACATGCTAAGCTATAATAAATGATGTTGTCAATGGAAGCTTGAATTATATTTTTTTGAGGACTTTGTGTTGAAGCCGTAAAACGTAAAATGGTGATGAAATGTAAAATCCATGGCTGAGTTAGTAAATTAGGTGGCAATATATAAACAAGAAGGCAAGTTAAGATAATTGTTGATCTTTGTTTGACGCTTTCTAAAGAATATTTAGTTGGCGTTGTAAAAGAGACGAATTAATTTATTAGAGGCTATCTCATTTTCCCGTTGCTTAGTTATAAAATGAGAAGTTTGAGCACGTGGCCAAGAAATAAATCTGCGGCTTGACTTATAATTTCCCAATTTATTTTGTGCAGAATCGCGAAAAGGAAGAAACAATAATGGCATAAACCTAATATGATCCAAATAAAAAAGCTTAGTGTTCTACTTGCTGAATACACATTTTTCAAATAATTATTTTTAAAATGTGGTTTGAAAAATGAATAGTTTGTGAATCTTTATTTGTTAAATGGTAATGAGAGACAAGTTTTTTGTAAAATTATGGTAAACTAAAAATTACACTAATATTGTGTTAAATTGCGCTTAGTGAGGAACTCGGCCTACGTTTCAGGCTGCAAGTTGTTATCTGACCTCGTTTGGGTATATATTCTCCGGTCCCTTTTATCTCGTAACTAGTAATTAAAACGTGACCGAAGGTCGAACTCTTTCGCAACTACTAAACTTTAATACCCAATAGTCGAAACCCAACTGTAGCCTCTATTGCTAATGACTTAACATTCAAAATGGCGACTTCTGCGACAGTGTAGAGCACAATAAAAATTGAACTTCTTACTTATAACATCGTACAGTCTCCATACAATCTTTCAATTCCCTCTGAAACCAGTTGGGAGATAAATTTTAAATTATTCCTTTTCATCTTGTTATTTAAACACCTACCGTAGGTATGTATATAATGTTTGAAGTTTTAGAAGTTCCGGCTCTGCTTAGATGGGTCAGTCAGTCAGTCAGCGCTTGTTTTTATATAAATTAGAATAAGAAATATATTATGTTTACTCAAATGAAATATTCACCTTCAATAATATTCTCTTCCATCGCCACAGAAAGTGAGTTCGGCGATATAAACTTGGCTTGCGCCACCGCCACAACAGCCAAAGCGACCAGAATTACGAATTTCATTTCGAATTAACGAAAAGTTACTCAATTGGAATTGAAACACTGATTGATTCAGGAGCAAGTCGGTAATAGATGCTAAGGCGAGGCGTCCTCCCTTTTTATATTCGATTTAAAGCGCTAACGCACTAGGTACGTTCGATTTAATTGTGTTATCAGGGGCCGACTCATGTTAAGAGGCCCTAGAAATCTAACTTGTATATTTTGCAAATTGCTGCATTTTCCTTCGAAGACCGTGGAAAAATTAAGTGCAATACTACAAAAATTATAATGTTCCATTTGGTTTTCAGCGTACATACTTAAAAATTTTGTCAATTCTTAAATTGCTACTTTTACAGCGTTAATCCTGCAAAAAGAGCACTCTCCTGGCGGCCTTTTTTATATGCATGACTACCAAAAAAAAAAGTGTTCTTGTATTGCAGCCCAGTAATAATTATGTTTTAATTGTAATTTCGGAAATAATTTCATTTAAAATGTTTTGCATTAGCGGTGAAATAAATAGATATACTCGGAAAAATCTTAGGTAAGTGATACGGAAATTATCTTTGGAACGTTTACTGGTTTTTCATGAGCAGTCGTTGGAATTTTAATTTATTTCTAACCGACTTCCAAAAAAAAGGACGGTTCGCAATTCGACTGTATGTTTTTATTTACATGTCCGTTTCGTGATTACTCGAAGGGGGCTGGACCAGTTTGGAAAACACTCTCTCTGTGTTTTCCAAATCGGTCCAGCCGACTAGATAAACCTAGGAAAAAGATATGCTGACAGTACTGTCAAATTATTTAGCGGTATTAAGTTGGTCCTACACAAGACAATGTATGGACATTGGAGTCAACCGATATTAATGGCAATTTGACTGGATTGGTTCTTCCCTGGACGGGGCATTTTTAAGTCTTACTACGTCTACTACGTCCCGACTGGTTGACTGATGAAACTGAAAATTAAAAATTAAATAAAGAAGTGGAGAAAATAGACAGTCTCATTTCTTAATAGCAACATTTAGTGAGCTTTTCTGCACTCGTCAAGATGCATGGATATATAAGTAAAATTAATGTAATTAATAAGTCAAGTAAGGATAGTATAACTGCCGTCCGATCACTAAAAGTAGTCTAAGCCACATATGGCCATTTTTGAGTTTTCTATATGGGCTAAGAGAAAAAAAAGCCGCATCGACCTATCTTGGTTTTATTTTTCTATCTTATGTTGTTTTTAAGATACAGAATCGTCCAGCACGGCTAAGTGCATGATTTTTCGGAGTTTCCACAATTAAAACATGACTAACCATCATTGCTAGACTACAACCTGTCTAAGAATGGTTAACTGTTGGATTCATCCAAAATCCTCTCTCTAGGTACATGGCTATAAGCTCGTTATGCACATAACCTTAACAAATTCCTGGTTAACATACTTTTGCCTCTTTATAACAATGTTTTTTGTGTGAATCATTCAGAAATTACAACGCTAAACTACTTTAACCGTGTTTTTGTAGGAAATTTATTGTGATTCCCATTACAAGTGCTACGCTAAAAACACGTCACTATGTTAAAGCTATGCATACATTGCTTAAAAAAATAAAAATACTACGCTTGAACCAGACTAACCAGCATCGCTACACTAAAAACTGGCTATGTTCAGGTCACATTCTCTAAGGCTGGGCGTACATGTTAGAATGGTTTTTCGATCAGATGAGCTCTGCACACGGATGGTTGATCGTATTCGGTTTTTACACACCCCAGTCGAGTGCCAAAGCTTATACAGTAAATATTGAACCTATTATACGTCAGATACCTCGATTCGGTAATTAATTATTTTGGATTAATTTGGAAATCTAACGCGAAAACCTATGACATGTACGCCCAGTCATATTCACGGCGCATGCAGCGGAGTCGTTTGTTGGTGGGACGGTGCATTCGAGTAGGTTATTCTATGCCGACGTACTGGCTGCGTGAACTCAACAACATACAGCGAACACTTTAATTAAGAAAACTAGTTAACCAGATACTACTGTTGCCATGAATACGAAAAATGTATACTCGTAGGTCAATCCCGATAAAATTTTATTGACATAACGTTAGGTACTCTGTATTCTTTAAACTATTCTTTTTGTGTCGATAAAAACAGTCGATTAAAACGGTTGAATTCTGGCAAAAATGTGCAGATTGAACTGTTTATCTATATTATATCTTTTCCAAAATCTGCGGCTGGAGAGGGTTAAATTAATCGCTGCATGAAACCAAAAATGCGCAAACACTAAAAATGTCATATTAAATACGTTGTATAATTATGTAGGTATGTCACCCTAGAGATGGAACATAAGAAGGACAATGCGTCCGCGCACCTTTGCAATGGCGATATAAATTGACAATTCTATTCAGGCTGCCTCCCACATTGAACTAAACTCTCAATAACACAAAGTTCAATATTTTGTAGCATGTTACATAATTATGACCGTTTATGCAATATTTGAATAAAATAAAACGATTTGCAGAAGACAATGAACAACAAGAGAAAAATATTTTTTGTTTATTCCATTATTAATTATCAAAGAATAAACAGACAAAATATTATTTTTGTTTAGAAGGGAACAATCAGCATAGTTGAAGCAGCATTATTAATTCTATAGTAAAAGTTATGTTTAATTCCTCACATACAGCTCTTTAAACCACCAAATACCACTTTTATTGGTAAATATTTTTTTATTTACTTGCCACTCTGAAATTGTATTACCCGATAAAATAAATTTTACCAAAAACCGGAATTCAGCATTGTTATGTCATCTGATTTGATCGAGTAGCAAACTCGATCAAATCAGATCATAGTCTGGCCCAAATTTTATCTATTTATTTAAGGCATTCTCTACCAGTCAACCATTGGGTAAAACAGAGATTTTAGTTGGTGCAGGATTGTTGGACAATAACACGCCCAATTGGACATTAACAAGCTGTGGCCCATTCCAGGAAGGTGCAAGTTCCAATTTTACAAGTCTACTTTGGTCAAACCAACCAGTGGTGTTGTTGTAATGGACCGATGTTGCTAGTTTACAAGTAGAATTGTAAAATTACAACTTATTAATTAGTAACTTCGTGAAACGGGCCACTGGTGGAAGGCTTCAAAAGAAAAAAAGGAAATTTGACAGTGTATCTCACTTCCTTCGACGCATGACATTTTCTATGGATGTGTCTCTTTCATTTATTTGCTTGTCATTCCAATGCCAAAGACGCGTTTTTTTTTAATTTTGAAATGTTTCCCTTTTAAAGTAGAGTAGAATTTTTATCTAGTTTCTCATAACACTAAATTGCCCACGCATACTTAGAGTCAAAAAATGAAACGCTTATAAAAACAACTTAATTTTGCACGGTTAATCGGAACGGAAAAACGGAATAGAAAAAGCTACCAAACATTAGTTTAGACTTATATCATATGGAGTATGGTCGTATGAACTTATAAGTATTATAATAATTTTAACTTTATGTAGGTATTTATTAGTTTAAAAAAATAAATCATGTATCTTTTTTCATTTGATTAACTTACCTCAACTTCTCAATAATCTTGCTTTATAGTGGAATATCAATTGATTTTGTGGAAACTGTAACTTTATCGAATAAGTTTACTACTCTTAAACATAGTTAGCTATGGCGGTTAGTCATTTAACGTGTTTTAAAGTAAGCAATATTCCGTACCGTGGTAGTACAGCGACATTTTTTCGCAAGTCTGTGGTTAGAAAACGACTAATGGCTGGTAATGTGTTTATTGTTAAGTTATTTTCATTTTATTTAGCCACAAATACATAGCTATAAGCCGAATAAGTAACTTAGCCATATTTTAACTATGCAAACGAAAACAAATTGGAAATGTTAGTAAAAGTATGATAAAATATTACACTATAACATAGTTAAGGTATACGAGTACTTAGCCACGTTTTAGTATGCAAATACTATATTTTTTAATATTTAATTGCACGTCTAAAACACAAAAGGCTATTTATATAAATATATAAGCATTATTTAACAAAGAAGTACATTAATATGATAAGTATAGACATAGTTCTATTTGGTGTATAAAAAAAAACCTACATAAATCTTCACATTTTCTAGAAATAATTATTTTGGAGTTTTTTGTTAATAACTCGAAAGTACGTTTTGTGGCTTAGACTACTTTTAGTGATCGGAGGGCAGAAGTGCATACTATACAAGTCTGACTTTCCCAGGAGGAGACTTCGGTTGGGAAGAAGGAAAGGAACTTGACAGTCAGTTTCATATCGATACCAGTATTGTAAACGGGTTTTACTAAAGTATAAAGACAGAAAAGTAGTCATACTTCGGCCGTTAGGAGCCCGGGATAGCTATTCAACATCGAGGCGCAGACTGTGCCATCCACAATGGATCTTACACATTAGTAAAATTTTGCTCGTACTGCGTTCGTTCAAGGCGCGCACACATACAAGTCACGCGCTGTACTGTACCTTTCTAGGAATAAAAATACTGCTTTTACACTGTACCTTTACTTAATTTTAAGGAAGGCCATAAAGAGTTAGGATTACGAGTAGCAAGGTATGATATCTGTACCGACAGTACAATGGAGGCATCTTTTAACGCTACATTAAGGCTGAATCTGGTGCTTATGACGTATTTAAAGTAACTGCATAAATCAAGGGGTTAATAAAACGTGGTTTATTGCATACGTTCAAAAATAGCTACGTTTATATGAGCTATCTGTTATATTGAGTTTACTGGCCCTCTTAAGAAGCAGCAATAAAGTAAGGTATGTAGGTTGAAAACAAAATCATAAAATGTAATTTATTGCTTGAAAATTCAAAATAAGGTATTTCAGTATATTTATCTAACATGTTATAAATTATTGAAATAATAAGTACATATCTAGTTTTATTTATTAAATTATTATCAATGAATTCCAGTAATGTCAACTAAGGAAAATAAAGAAAAATAATAGAATACATAAAGTGAGTGTAGAGGTTCAGGGTTCTCTTCACGTAGAAAAAAGCCAACTTCGTGACTAACTTATATTTTTGGTAAATGGTAGGTATATAAACAATTTTGGGAGGCAGAGGAACGTGCGGCGAGTGCAAAAACGTACATCGACTAACTTAAATGTGCTGTCGGACGGTAAGTTACCGTTGTGTGTGGCCTGACCGCCCCGCGACCCCGCTCTCCTCGTGCGTCCCTTGCCTTTAACAAATATGCATTTAAGATTAAAACTATTCTAAACTACGTCGCTCACATGCCCCACCCTAGTGCTGCGCTAGCAGCACTCATCGCCGATCGGTAAGCTAGCGACGGCAACGCGTGCGGCGGATCGGGTAAGAACACCAGTTTTCGTCCTAATCTTAATCATGCGGGTCCGTCCATCTTTGCCGGGCAACGTTTCTTCTATTATGCCTCGCGGCCAAACGTATATAATATCCCCCTAACTGCCACAGCCATTCGCCCCCTAACTGCCACAGCCATCGGATTTCTTGGCGTCGACATATCGAGTGAAGTCCAGTTCCGCGGCCATTTAGAGGGTAAGGCTAAATTAGCCTCTAAGAAGCTTGGTGTGCTCAATAGATCGAGACAGTATTTCACTCCGGCCCACCGCCTTCAGCTGTATAAGGCGCAGGTCCGTCCACATATGGAATACTGTTCTCATCTGTGGGCTGGGGCCCCCCAGTACCAGCTTCTCCCTCTAGACCGCATTCAACGGAGAGCGACTCGTATCGTCGGCTGCCAAGATATTTCAGATCGGCTCGACTTCTTGGCACTGCGTAGAGATGTAGCCTCGCTCTGTATCTTCTATCGTTTATATAACGGGGAATGCTCCGAGGAATTGTTCGGATTAATCCCTGCCGCATCTTTCCGCCATCGTTCTACGCGACAATATTACCATCCTCACCACTTAGATGGTTGGCAGTCCACAACTGTGCGTTTTGCTAGAAACTTCCTGCCTCGCACGACTGAACTGTGGAATAAATTGTCGCCTGCAGTGTTTCCGGACCGATTCGACCTTCAAACCTTCAAGAAAAGAGCGTACTCCCACCTGAAAGGCCGGCAACGCACCTGTGACTCTTTTGGTGTTGCAGGTGTCTATGGGCGACGGTGATTAAATGGTTAGGTGTCAACGTCTCTTTACTTCCAGCTTCAACTGAAACGGCCTAGAGGTCGGCTGTTGACGATATTCTCAACTTCCGCAAGTAAGGTGTTGAATGTCTCTTCTCTAGGTGCTCGCTCTCTTAAAATAACTTTCAGCGAGCCCTTAATTGTCCGGATTAACCGTTCCCAGGCGCCAGCCCAGTGTCGGCTCGCAACAGGAATGAAGGTCCACCTAGTGCCCCCATTTATGGCGGTGTTCCGTAGCGTCTCCTGGTCGAGGTCCTGAATGGCTCTTTTCAGCTCAGTGTCAGCCCCCCGAAGGTTTGTGCCGTTGTCTGAAAAAATATGCTTGGGCCATCCCCTCCTGGCTGTGATGCGACGTAGAGCCATGATGAGGGCGTCCGTAGTTAAAGAAGCAACGGTTTCTAAATGTACAGCCCTTACAGTCAAGTATGTAAATATGACTCCGTACCTCTTTTTCCTTCTTCTTCCTATAGTGACTTCATATGGACCGAACAGATCTATCCCGGTGAAGGTAAATGGTCTCTGGTGGTGCGCCATCCGTGCTTCAGGTAAGTTTCCCGTTCTTGGTATTTCAGGTTTACACCTTTTCATTTTGCACAACATACATCTTGATGCGACATGCTTTACAGTAGATCTAAGCTTAATAATCCAATATTTTTGATTTAGATTATCCACCACGGTTTCCTGGTTCTCGTGAGCGGCGCTGACATGGTAAAATTTGACAAGTAATCTATTAATGTAGTTTCGTCCATCTAAAATTGCAGGTCTTTTAGTTTCAGGGGACACACCAGTGACGTCGTCTATCCGGCCCCCCGCCCGCAGGACTCCGTGCTCGTCGAGATTTGGCAATAAGGTAAGTAGTTTGCTACTCTTTTGTATATATTTTCCTTTTTTTAGATTATTAATTTCGTCAGCAAAGGCAATTGCCTGTGATTGTTTTAACAATAGGCGCTCGGTTTCCTCCATTGTGTTGTCATTTACATCATCGGTGATTTTTCGGCATTTATTAATAAATCTCAGTACAGCACGAGTACTTCGAAGCAAGTGCAGCCAGGATGAAAAACGTGTAGCATCTGGCACAGGTAAGTTACTCGTATCGTTAATAGATTGTACGACAGTAATGCACTCTAATTGATTTTCATTTATTTCAGGTTGCAGGAGATTGGTCGGCCAGGTGCGCTCGTCACTCGATAAGAAATCCGGTCCGTGAAGCCATTGACTTTGTAAAATAGACGCGTCATTATGCCTCTCGCGTGCCCACATCTGCGATATTCAACTGCGTAGGGACATATCGCCATTCATCACTGCATTTTTTTTTAAATACAACTGTCGACATAATGTTTCATACAACACGTTGATGTTGGCTGATATAACATTTCCGCTTCTATCACATAGGTAATGGAATTGTGTTTTTGTAAAAAATATTTTCCCAAATATGCAATGAAATGTTGACATTACGTGCCTAATAATAGGCCGCAAAGTACATCGTCTTGACACTTGGCATTTAATGGAATTTCATACTTTTTTTAATTTCCATTCCACATTTATTTGGGCCACAGCATCACGGCATTCAGCCATTAAAAAAACAAAAAACTATGTTTGCTATATTTTGTAGTTTTATTTATTTAAAATTGACATGAACATAACAAATAACACATTATAAACAATTTTAAATTGCAATTTTAACTACACGAATACACATTTAAAATATTACCATCTAAATATTCGCGATAAAAATGTCAACTGAAACAGCTTTTGGAAACGAAAATTTGCAGTCTCAGAGGAAGAAAAAAATATAGACATGACAGCACGAACAATCTAATGAGGCCGTTTAAAACTGGTATCATTTAATCGATCAGCAAAATATTCATATTTTGGTCAGCAGAAATATGTATTTGGTCAGCCAAAATAGCTACTTGGTAAGCAACTTATGGTAAGCAAACATTTATAAATCAGGCTGCAATTAATGATATACTGATCTGCTCTAAATTATTTTGGTCAGCAAATTAAATATTTGAGCTGCATTAAGCGATCTGCGGTTAATCAAATTTTGGTAAGCAATCAGTAGGTAAGCAAAATATTTCATTTTGTTCATCAAAAAAAAGGGGGCAATAAAACCTAACTGGGCGCAACTATTCTGCCGCCAATCGTGTGCGCATTTTGTCATTCGGTAATTGTCAGCTGTCAAGTAGCAGGTGTCACTGTGATATATACAGGGTGTCACTGTGATATATACAGGGTGTCACTGTGATATATACAGGATGTCACTGTGTTATATACAGGGTGTAACTGTGATAGATACAGGATGTAACTGTGATATATACAGGGTGTCACTGTGATAGATACAGAGTGATACTGTGATATATACAGGGTGTCACTGTGATAGATACAAGATGTCACTGTGATATATACAGGGTGTCACTGTGATATATACAGGGTGTCACTGTGATATATACAGGGTGTCACTGTGATATATACAGGGTGTCACTGTGTTATATACAGGGTGTAACTGTGATAGATACAGGATGTAACTGTGATATATACAGGGTGTCACTGTGATAGATACAGAGTGATACTGTGATATATACAGGGTGTCACTGTGATAGATACAAGATGTCACTGTGATATATACAGGGTGTCACTGTGATATATACATAGTGTCACTGTGTTATATACAGGGTGTCACTGTAATGTATACAGGGTGTCACTGTGATGGGCTCATATAAAATTGGTATTTCGATTTTTTATACATCTCATAATGTTTAGAAGTTATATTATTTATTCACAACGTGTATCGTTTCGTTTTTACGGTCAGCAAAAAAAATAACCCTAACCTACCTATTTTTGAGAGCCGTGTAACGCGCCACGGCGGACGTCACTGCGCTACGTCACAGCGTGACGTCACCGCATCGCATGATCGCCGCGCGAGCAGCCCATTGGCGCGGCGGCGGACCTCGCGCCGCGCGCACCTCACCTCACACCCGCGTCGCTATAAAAGGCCCCGCGCGCTTAGTAGTAGCGGGCGGTGTCTTGTTATTCCTCCAGTGGGCTAGTCGTGCGAGCGACCTGGTTCACGAGTTATTGCAATACTCCGCTATTCGAGCCGTAGGACTTTCCCGAAGGAGCGGTGTGGTCTATCCGCGTCTTGTAGCTCAGGGAAGGTTCTCCCGTTCGCCCCGCGTATTCGATAGGTGTACTGGTCTAGCGTCTAGACTCGCGGACAGGTACTAGTTGCTTTAGAAGGAGCGGTGTGGTCTATCCGCGTCTTGTAGCTCGTAAAGCTTCTAGTACTTTCAACCCGTGCAGGACTCGCTTAAAAGGAGCGGTGTGGTCTATCCGCGTCTTGTAGCTCATAAGCGAGTCCCGAATCCTTCCCGAAGGAGCGGTGTGGTCTACCCGCGTCTTGTAGCTCAGGGAAGGGTTCACCCGAAACGTGCCACTTGAACACCTGTCGCCGCTAATAAATAAAAGTCCGATATAAAATACATTTACATACCTTCTGGGCCCGCGCATCCGTCCCGATAGGAACCTGATTAAACCACCCTCTTCTAGGGTACCTAGATTCACGAACGTATTACTTATTTATAAATAAAGAGGTATAAAAACCCTCACTTTTATATTGTATCACAATCAGTTGTTTAACTTATCGCCTTCCCTGATTCCCCGCAACTGAGCTAGGCTAGGAAACCTTCCAGATCCCGTCAGGATCGAAGGAAATGGACCAGTAGCTGTCCCGCTACGTCACATTTGGCGCCCAACTTAAAAACTCACATAAGAGTCATCTAGCTCGGGATAAATCGGGAAGACGATAGCACGTTACGAAAATATAATAACTTAGAGACACAGTACCGAAAATTTTAAAACTAAATAGTAAAACTCCTTGTATAGATAATCAATAAAGCCTTTGAGAGCCCCCAGGAACCTGCTAATGCCCACCGCCTGGATTTACCGCCTGAAAAAGCCTGAATTGATGAAGGAAGCCGAAGAAAGAGGTTTGCCGACCGAAAATCTGAACGTGGAGCAGATAAGGAGGTTAGTAGCCGAGAACATCAAAGAAACCGAAGAATTCCAGACCCCGCCGAAAGACAATACGTCCAGACGAATGATGTCGAACACCGAACAGGAGAGGAACCCGAAGATGGTATCAAAGCTGATCAAGGAGTGGAATTTATCTTTTAGAGGCACCGACAACGCTATCGAGTTCATCGAGAGGCTGGAGGAGCTCATCGAGGCGAGCGACATTGATCATGATGAGATACTGCGAGCTTTACCTAGGATATTGCAAGGGAAACCTTTAATGTGGTATAGAAACAACGCCGGATCATGCAGAACATGGGAAAAATTCCTACAGTTGTTTAAACTATATTACTTTCCCAGCAACTACGAAGACGATTTAATTGTGCGAATAGTGGCAAGAAAACAAAGATTCCGGGAAAAATTCACGGATTACGTGACCGATCTACAGACGTTGATGCGTCGCTATACCAAGCTGTCAGAGGCGGAGCAGCTGCATCGCATCCACGAGAACATGCTGAGAAGTTATAAACTGTATATCAAAAAACGGGACTATAACGATCTCGCCGGCTTACTTAGGTTAACCGCGGAATATGAAAATATAACAGGAACACAGGATGGCGGCCAATACCCACGCAGCGCACAGGACGCAGGCCCGACACAGTCAGGGGACACCAGGTACATCCAGAGGCAGAACTTTCAACCCCAACCGGGACCCAGCGATGTCAGGCGACGAGGACCTGAGAGATACGCGCTGAGGGAGAAACCACGTAGTGAAGAAATCACGAAGATAAACCCAAGGTACAACCCCTCGACTTGCTGTTGGTCGTGCGGACAACCGGGACACGACGCAAGGACATGCCGAGGAAGAAAGCAGATCTTTTGCAGCAAGTGCGGTAGGAGAGGAGTCCTCAGCAAAAATTGTTGCAAGAAAGACGAATGTGCGATGCGAGAAGCCCTAGGTTCGACAAACGAGCAGTCGAGGGAGGACAACCGCATATATACCGAGCTGTACATCATGGGAGACAGGTACGACGCTCTCATAGATACCGGTTCAACGAACACATATATCAACGAAGAGGTATACAACAAATGCATGGCAAAGGAAGCGAAAGAGGCGAATAAACCGCGGAGCATTGTCCTCGCAGACGGGACACAGACTCAAATAGAAAAGTGCGTTATGGTGGACATAGAGATGAAACAAGTTGGGATACGGCATTGGGTACGGGTGCTTCCGGCTGCGACGTGCATCATAGTCGGTATGGATGTGTTACGTAGAGTCGGGATGAAGATATCGTGGAAGGGGGACAGGGAGATCCCCGAGGAGACCGAAAAGGAAACACAGGAGGTCGAGGCAACAGAGTTGAGTGCGTCGGAGAAAGGTTTGACGGAGTCCCAGGAAAAACAGTTAGCTGAAACGTTACAAAGGGAGTTCGATTTATGCGAAAAGAGCCCGAAGGGGAATAAATGGGTGCAACACAAAATAAAAATGAAGCACAGCGAACCTATAAAGCAGAAATATTATCCGCGCAATCCGAAGCAACAGCAAATAATCGACGAGCATGTGAAAGACATGTTGGAGCAGGGTATCATCGAGAAATCAAGCAGCCCGTACAGTTCACCGATAGTATTGGTTAAGAAACCGTCCGGTGAATACCGTTTCTGCGTAGACTTCCGAAAAATAAATGAGATATCCGAGAAAGATGCTTACCCAATACCGCAGATAGATGACACATTAGAAAAACTGAGGAAGGCACAATATTTCTCCAAGTTTGATTTAAAAAACGGTTATTGGAACGTAGAACTCGAGGAGAGCAGTAGGCCAATGACAGCCTTTACGGTCCCTGGCAGGGGCTTATACCAGTTCCGAGTAATGCCGTTTGGACTCCACTCCAGCGGGGCCACGTTTCAGAGGCTCCTGGACAAAGTAATAGGTCCAGAATTGGAACCCCACGCATATGTGTACCTAGATGATATAATAATATGCAGTCCAAGCTTCGAAGACCACATAAAGCATCTTAAGGAGATATTTCGGAGGATAAGACAAGCAGGATTACAGATAAATAAGAAGAAGTGCGAATTTGCAAAACCAGAAGTGGAGTATCTGGGCCACACCGTCACAAGAGAAGGGATAAGGATGAACGAGGCAAAGATAAAAGCGATTAGAGACATGAAGGCCCCTGGAACCATAAAGGAAGTAAGAAGTTTCATCGGCATGACATCGTGGTACCGGAAATTTATCCCAAAGTATGCGGAGATAACAACTCCACTCGTAAAACTTATGAAAAAGGACGAAAAGTTCAAGTGGAACCGAGAACAACAAGAGGCAGTAGAAAAGATAAAGACGATACTGAGCAGCGATCCCATTCTCACAAGAGCAGACTTTTCGAAGCCGTTCATACTGCAAACCGATGCCAGCGACGTCGGCCTCGGAGCCGTCCTCGTCCAGGAAGAAAATCAGATACCGAAAGTAGTGATGTACGCGAGTAGGATGCTGACAGCGCCCGAGTCCCGTTATTCCACGAGCGAGAAGGAATGCTTGGCCATAGTATGGGGTATACGAAAGATGCGAGCGTTCCTAGAAGGATATCACTTTACAGTTAGAACCGACCACCAGGCATTGAGGTGGATCAACAGCATAAAGAACCCGTCCGGGAGAATAGCCAGATGGGCGTTAGAATTACAGCAGTACAGCTTCGACATAGTTTACCGCAGCGGAAAACAAAATCACATAGCGGACGAGCTATCCAGAAACCCAGTATGCACAACACGTGACCAAGAATGGTACGAAGCCGTAATGGAGAAGGTGTCCAAAGGAACGGAGCAATCAGATGAATACTGCATAAAAGAGGACAAACTGTACAGAAAAATCACACGGCCCAGTTACGGGGTGCTGATAGAACCGGGGACAGAATGGAAGCTGTGTATACCGACAGACAAAAGAGAAGAGATTATGCGGCACACCCATGACTCACCAAGCGCAGGTCATCTAGGCACGGCCAAAACGTTACACAAAATAGCACAACGCTATTACTGGCCGGGCATGTACCGCACAGTGGCAGAATACATAAGAAAATGCAAAGCGTGCCAAGTACACAAACCGTTACAACAGAAAAAGGCCGGATTAATGCAGATAAATAATGCAAAAGCGCCATGGGAAACAATAAACACGGATTTGATCGGACCTCTGCCCAGATCGTCGAAAGGATACATGTGGATAATCGTTTTTCATGATAAATTCACAAAGTGGACCGAAGTAAGGGCGTTGCGCACGGCAACAGCAGTAGCAGTATAAAGAGCATTTGAAGAATGCATCGCATTACGCCATGGAGCACCACGTGTCCTGCTGAGTGACAACGGGAGACAGTACATAGCCAAAATATTTACAGACACACTGAAGAAGTATGGAACGGAACACCGCCTGACGCCACCATACTCAGCTCAATGTAATCCGACCGAAAGAATTAATAGAATATTGGAGACAATGATATCGACATTTATCGCCGAAAACCATAAAAAATGGGACCAGTATTTACCTGAGTTCAACTTCGCGCTTAATACCTCCGTAAACGAATCAACAAAATATACACCGGCATTCCTATTGTACGGAAGGGAGTTAAGACAACCGGACGATAAGAATTCATTCCCTACACCGCAGTTAACAGACCTTAAAAAGTTAAATGAAATATATGAACTAGTGAGGAAACATCAACAAAAAGCGTCCGAAACGCAAAAGATGTACTACGACAACCAGAGAAGGACATGGGACCCACAGGTGGGTGACCTAGTACTCAAGAGAAACCAGGTATTATCAGATGCCAACAAAAATTTCTGCGCGAAGCTAGCACCCAAATATAAGGGTCCATTTATAATAACGGGAAAGAAATCGCCGGTAATTTTTCTCATGCAAGACCCTAACAACCAGAAACAGACATTCGTGGCCCACGTCAAGGACATGAAACCGTATACCCAATAGGAGAAAGAAAAAAAAAAGAAACCGTAACCACCAAGCGATAAGGGACAAGCACCGAAAACTCCGATAAGAAGCACCGAAACAGGGAATAAGCGTCGTCTGAACGCGCATACTCCACGGACTATTAATATGTAAATAATTAATAACCGCTGCCATCGCCGTGTGGTACCGGCATAGAATTGTACTACCCCGTATCTTCCCGCGGGTATCGTAAGAGGCGATTAAGGGATAAACCGACGAAGAGACAACAACCCGTCGAAACAACAACCCGCCGAGATCACCAACCCGCCTACCAAACCGTCGTAAACATCAACTCGCCGCCAACCCGTTCCCGATAGAAGAATACCGCAAACCGAAGACATGACGCACCCACAGCGAGGAAGTACCTAAGACACCCAGAATCCCGTAAACAACCTGACATGCAAACGTTATACCGCACCAAAAGGTTAGCTAGAAGAAATCCCTCACGGATATAAGTCCGCCGCACGTAATACAGTATTAAAAACGGAAAGATACATCGATACCGCGTAAAAAGACAAAAATTTCAAGCGAATTGCAACCGTAATAACACACCGAAAGGTTAGCTAGAAGAAATCCCATAAAGATAGAAGTCCGTCGCACGTAATTCAACGTTAAAAACGGAAAGATACATCATTACCGCATAAGAAGGAAATATCAAGCAAATTCCAATCTTAACAGCACACTGAAAGGTTAGCTGAAAGAAATCCCCTAAGGATATAAGTCCGCCGCACGCAATACAGCACGATAAACAAAAAGGAGTACGTCAATACCGAGTCCAGATAAAAAGCCAATGGAATTGAAACCTTAATAAAACAACAAAAGGTTAGCTAGAAGAGATCCATTACAGGGATAAGCGCGCCTGTGTACATAACCAGCAAGCCCTGTACTGTTCCTGTATTATTTTACATACGCTAAAGTGTTTACATACATACGTAAAGATATCGAGAATAAATCGTATAAATCCCGTAAATTACAGTATACAGATAAACCCCGTAAATGATTAAATAAAGCTACAAAACGCATATCATAAAGTAATGCAAATAAAGTTAAATAATAGTCAACGTGAACAGAAAAGAAACGCTTCAAATAATTACTACAAACACCAAGAACGATCCGAAATAGACCATGTCGCCATACGTACACAGTCCGTATTCCCATGCGCACAGGAACCAATGCTGTGGAAGGCAACATTATTACGATGATATTTAAAACGGCTTAAAACTAGCCAGAGCGCACGGACACAGAGTGATGCGAGCGAAAAGTACCCGTTTCTGGTGTATAAAAACGGTTTGTTCACTATCGCGCTCCGCCAACGAGTATTCAATCGAATGTAAACAACAAATATTTACACGCAAATAACATAGGATCCTACAAAGTTAAAGAAAGTCGTTTAAAGAATATTTCTTGTCGTGAACACAGCGATGAACGGAAAAATTATTTTGTTCACTTATCTCGGAAGAATTACGAACACCAGTTAATCACATAATTACAAATGGGAACCGAAAAAAAAAACAGACGCAAGAGCTTATCTATATCCCCTTTTCCACATAAAAGAAAACATGATTAAGGGAGCCGTAAGGAACGTAAAGAAATGTTAATTATTTTAAATTTAAATTCAAGCATTAGAGATGAAGGATAACGGCAGCGGACACCTACATCATACGAACAAGCCCCGTGGAGACATAGTATTACGATTCCTTCATTTATACGACAGTTTAGTTGGATTTTTTTTCTATGACGTCATAGCGGGGACGCTAACGCCAAGAGCAAACATGAACGTCACGACCGACCAGGGTACAAAGTAAGCCGGTGGGAATCGTAACCCACAACCGTCCGGAAAATAAGAATGCATAACAATGCCGGTGGGAATCGTAACCCGCAACTATCCGAAAAATTAGAATGCATAACAATGCCAACATAACTCAAGAATAAATATCGGAGAAAAGTACTTGTGCAGGAAAATGTAAGATAACAACGTCATACTCCGCATAAACAACCACCGGAGTGAAACTCGAAGGTAGAAGCGCGCACCCAGCACGCAGACTACCCGCAAGTTTAAAATATGAAGATTATATATTCCGGGACAGCACGATGACGGCCAGTCCACTACCGAATCATGAACCCGAGTGTGCGACGACGTACAAACCCGCGCCCCGTGTTCGCCGGCCGAGCACGGGACATCAGGATAAACGCCGACAAGTCCGTAAACGTGCAGACAGGAGCCGTACCCGGCACGTCTTCAGACCGGGCCGAATCTGGACAAGCGGGAGACCAGGCCACGACGGAGCCCAGCCAGGAGGAAAGCCCACCACTGTCGGAACTGGAGCTGGAGGATGTCCTGGCGGTGCTGGCGGATAGCCCGGAATACGCCGCATTCATACAGGAGGAGTTGGGAATGCCGCAGACACCAGGACCCTCAACTACAGAACCGGGGGAATGTAGCTATCCAGCTACGTCACATCTGGCTATACCGGGAACCGAACAAAGGCGGTGGAAAAGAACCAGGCGGGGAGGAAAAAAGCGGAATGGGGGCGCGAAAAAGGGACTGGTGCGCCTTAAAAAGACAAGGAGGGACGAGCGGGCGAAATAATATATAAAAATATATATATATATATATAATAATAAATAAAAACCGCAATTTTAATTAACCCGTTTATTGCCTTGAAGGCATATCATATTTGTTGCAAGGATAAAACCGTGAGTATTAAAACACAATAATACATATTCATACAAGGAGACAGGGTCCGTTAGACAGGTAATAATATAAAGTTACACAGATAGTAGCATAAATAAATACCGCATATTTTCCGTTTTTTTTTTTTTTTTAAGTAAAATAAGTAGTCCGATACGCGCAATGAGATTGCACTAGCGTCAACAAAGTAGGTATTAATTAATTACTGCTAGTAAATAACAAAAAAATGAACCTTATTACATTCAGTATAAAGTCCAACAAGACGTGGTAATAAACTCAAAACACGATAAACACAATACTAGAATCAGTAAAGAAATAATTTGCGCGTTACAAGAGCGTATGCACGCTCACCGAGTGAGGATAGCAACCTTCCTCATATCATACCCTGGACCAGCCAATTCTAAACGGGGATTTTTCCAGGTAAAAATCTTCACACGTGGAAGGAGAGTTGTAACGCGCCACGGCGGACGTCACCGCATCGCATGATCGCCGCGCGAGCAGCCCATTGGCGCGGCGGCGGACCTCACGCCGCGCGCACCTCACCTCACACCCGCGTCGCTATAAAAGGCCCCGCGCGCTTAGTAGTAGCGGGCGGTGTCTTGTTATTCCTCCAGTGGGCTAGTCGTGCGAGCGACCTGGTTCACGAGTTATTGCAATACTCCGCTATTCGAGCCGTAGGACTTTCCCGAAGGAGCGGTGTGGTCTATCCGCGTCTTGTAGCTCAGGGAAGGTTCTCCCGTTCGCCCCGCGTATTCGACAGGTGTACTGGTCTAGCGTCTAGACTCGGGGACAGGTACTAGTTGCTTTAGAAGGAGCGGTGTGGTCTATCCGCGTCTTGTAGCTCGTAAAGCTTCTAGTACTTTCAACCCGTGCAGGACTCGCTTAAAAGGAGCGGTGTGGTCTATCCGCGTCTTGTAGCTCATAAGCGAGTCCCGAATCCTTCCCGAAGGAGCGGTGTGGTCTACCCGCGTCTTGTAGCTCAGGGAAGGGTTCACCCGAAACGTGCCACTTGAACACCTGTCGCCGCTAATAAATAAAAGTCCGATATAAAATACATTTACATACCTTCTGGGCCCGCGCATCCGTCCCGATAGGAACCTGATTAAACCACCCTCTTCTAGGGTACCTAGATTCACGAACGTATTACTTATTTATAAATAAAGAGGTATAAAAACCCTCACTTTTATATTGTATCACAATCAGTTGTTTAACTTATCGCCTTCCCTGATTCCCCGCAACTGAGCTAGGCTAGGAAACCTTCCAGATCCCGTCAGGATCGAAGGAAATGGACCAGTAGCTGTCCCGCTACGTCACAGCCGTTTCGTTTTTAGGGTCATCAAAAAAAAAATAACCCTAACCTACCTATTTTTGGGAGCCGTTTCGTTATTAGGGTCATAAAAAAAAAATAACCCTTACCTACCTATTTTGGGAGCCGTTTCGTTTTTAGGGTCATCAAAAAAAATAACCCTAACCTACCTATTTTTTTGAGCCGTTTCGTTTTAGGGTCATCAAAAAAAAAATAACCCTAATCTACCTATTTTTGGGAGCTATTTCGTTTTTAGAGTGACACCCTGTATACATTACAGTGACACCCTGTATATAACACAGTGACACCCTGTATATATCACAGTGACATCCTGTATCTATCACAGTGACACTTTGTATATAACACAGTGACACCCTGTATATATCACAATGACACCCAGTATATATCACAGTGACACCCTGTATATCTCAATTAAACTGCTTACAGACATGTTTTCTCTGCTGACAGTGACATCCTGTATCTATCACATTTTGTATATAACACAATGGCACCCTGTATATATCACAATGACATATTGTATATATCACAGTAACATCCTGTATACATTACAGTGACACCCTGTATATAACACAGTGACACCATGTATACATTACAGTGACACCCTGTATATAACACAGTGACACCCTGTATATATCACAGTGACATCCTGTATCTATCACAGTGACACCCTGTATATAACACAGTGACACCCTATATATATATATATATATATATCACAGTGACACCCAGTATATATCACAGTGACACCCTGTATATCTCAATTAAACTCTCTGCTGACCAATTGTAAAATCTTGCTGCCCAAGTAATTATTTTGCAGCTCGACTGTTTATTAGGCAGCCAAATGATAAAAAAAGCAGATTAATATTGGTTAAAATGTTAACCGTTTTTAAACTGTTTGCTGAACAAGAGTTGCCGCCCGATTTTATTTATTGCCAGCCAAATCTTTGTATGCTGTCCAAATGATTTAACTGCTTATTTTTTTTTGCGGATCAATTTTAATAACGGCTGACCAAAAATTTACTTTCCGTTTAAAACCACGCCAATAGTACTTACACGGCTCACGCACACAAATGCAATCAGAACCACCATCTTCTGCTAAATAATATGCTGCAAAATCTATTGTATGCCTAGTAATAGTAATGTCAAATATACCTTTATACAAAATTACCATTCGACTAAAAGTGTTCCTGCGAAACATGTTACGCGAAGTGTACTTCTGACCAATATTATTCTGCCAGATGAGGGTAACCCACTGGGCTATAGGTTGAGTTGAGACATGACGCCTGTCAGGAAAAGTGTCTCATTTCTTTCGTGGCACTGACAGACCGTGGCTTGTCCTCCACTAGGGCCCCTGTTAAATAGCGACATTATATTTCGTATCCCAACCGAAGACGATTACTATAGTTTACATGCAGCAGCACATGAGATGATGCTGTCCTTGTCACACATTTAGAGCTATAATATCTTAAAAAGCAAAACCACACTTCCATCTCCCTCCCACCCCACGGCACATCAGCACACCCGCGCCCGCGCCCACCTGACCTCATTACATTTTTTGGTGTTGTCCGAGTCGCACGAAATTTAACGTTAAAAAATAGTGTAGTGAAGTGAAAACGAAAGCGATCAAGGGATCGAAATTACAACCAGGATTATGAAGGTAAATTTGTAATCATTTTAACAAAAGTACTAGTTACTATAAAGTGTTTTTAGATAATACGGCACTGCCAATAACGGTACTTTCAAATTTCCTTTACGCATCTTACCTACAAAATCATTAAACCTGGTTACTTACATATTTACGAATAAAAAGTAAAGATACGTGTATAAAGTTATATAATTAGGAAAGATGTATAACGGATTTAATTTGCTGAGTTTTTATCTAACTAACTTCATATCACTGTGTATGCCATGTGAAGGACAATTTGTCTCACCTATTTTCACAGTACCTAAACCTAACGGAATTCATCGTTTCATATCTACTAATTGTAAGTTTAAAATAATTAAACAAATTCACTACGGTTCATCACTTGAAGTTGGATGACTGCGGTAGCATTACCGTAACGTACCGATTACTTTATTTCATTTCATTTATTAATTGCTTACATGTAGGTACATTTTATGTAAGGTATTGCAAGATATGGCAACAATAGATCTACATGATGCCTATTTTCTGATATCTGTTGATGAAAATGATCGCAAACGATTGCGTTTTAAGTGGCGACCACAATTGTTTGATTCGAATGTCTTGCTAAACGACAAGACGTTGTACGGCTCCATTTGTTTATATAAAATTATTAAAAGAAATATCTACGTACTTCGGGCCTATTGTCATTTAACTACTTAGACGATTTTTTATATATAGTAAGATCATAGATTTAATTACTTAACAAACGTAAAAACTACAAGACTTTTTTAAGTCGTTGGGGTTCGTCATCAATAGTGATAAAAGTGTTATGACGCCAAGTAAAATTGGCAAATTTTAGGGTTTGTGTTATGACTATCACCTTGCCTGGCGAAAAGAAACAAACATGTAGATATATTTACACGTGTATAGCTCCACGAAAATCGTGTTGAAGATTTCAAGTGTGATCATATTGATCATCCACGTTACAAAATGTTGACATTTGTATACCTACTCCATGCGAGCCGTGTAGAGGACTATTATATACGAATGTTTACGTCTACCTACTCCATTTTAACAGTGTCGAGGATTTCATACTCCACGTAAATCGTGTAGAGAATACATACGTTTCATTCAGAACATCTGCTCCACTTTAATAGTGTCGAGGATTTCATACTCCACGTAAATCGTGTAGAGAATACACACGTTCTATTCAGAACATCTGCTCCACTTTAACAGTGTCGAGGATTCCATACTCCACGTAAATCGTGTAGAGGATACACACGTTCTATTCAGAACATCTGCTCCACTTTAACAGTGTCGAGGATTTCATACTCCACGTAAATCGTGTAGAGGATACACACGTTCTATTCAGAACATCTGCTCCACTTTAACAGTGTCGAGGATTTCATACTCCACGTAAATCGTGTAGAGGATACACACGTTCTATTCAGAACATCTGCTCCACTTTAACAGTGTCGAGGATTTCATACTCCACGTAAATCGTGTAGAGGATACACACGTTCTATCCAGAACATCAGTTCCATTTTAACGGTGTCGAGGACTTCATACTCCACATGAACCGTGTAGAGGATACATTCATATTTACGGGGACACGGAGGCCTCGGACCCTGAGTTGGCCGAGCCGGGCGAAGCAACAACTACCTACTACTGCCGAGTACGTCGCCCGCGCCGATCGCGCCGGCCGAGCCCGTAACGATCGAAGCGCCCACGCCGCCTGGCGGCACTTGCCGTGCCCATAGATAGAGTGGCGAGACTATACCGTCATTGGAACCGAAAATATTAGAACTACTGGGCGAGGACCCAACTAATAACAAAAAATACGGCAAAAACCTACATAAGGATATTGCACCCAAGTCGGCACCCATTTTGGCAAATGGATTAGCTAAGGACTTTCACCTGGAACTAATCAGACGTTACTTGCCTCCTGAAAATTGCCCCAATATGAGGTTTCCGATGCTAAATCTTGAGATCAAAGCAGCCCTTTTGGAAATCAATGTATAAAAGGACTTCTACGGCCAAAGTAAGCAGAGCCAGCTGTTCGGTAGTCTCGGTGCAATAGGACAAGTGTTAAATTAGGCACTGTCATCTAAGAATACAGTATCTCAAGACATAATAAAGCTATTATAGAGAAGCTACAACAGCTATTATAGAGAATCTCAGTCTCGTCGGTTCGCAGCCCTAAACACTTTTAATTAAAATATTAGAGATACCGTCAAAAATACCAAAAATGGATGAACATCTCTTCCATTCAGCCTTAACAGAGCATATCAAGTTTTCAAAGGCGATCATTGAAACCGGTTCAGAAATGAAATCGACAGTTGTGAGTCCTGCTTACAAACCATCAGTAGAAAGAAGCACAGCAACAACGGAGTGCTTTAAACTCGAGGGGGATGCCGCCACGAGTAGCAGCAGCGGCCGAGCCGCGGCCGCCCCCTGCACCTCACCGGCCGCCGCGGGACCGTCGCACAGACGCGCCGCGCGGCCGCCGCCCGACCAGCTACACGCGGCATTACGCGACCACGTGGTGGAGGCGATACTAGATGAACCGCACACATGTTACAATTTGATATTTAGCTGAATTCATCAGATTTTTGCCCTCCGTATGTCCAGCCGTCAACTACGGATGGATGTAGGTATACTAAATTCTTCGAACGAGAAATATTTTAGCTCTGGATCATTTGGAAAATTACAACAAACAAATGAAACTAGAAAAATATTTAAGTCCACATTTTTCATGGCGGATTAATAATATAATGATACATTCTCCCCGATCCGCAAGAATAACTACTTGTTAGAAATGTATAGTAATGCATCTATCTATAACTGGTTGGGGCGCGACATGTGGTGCCCAAACGCTTCTGGCAACTGGACAGTCAGTGAACTGACACTTCATTCATATAAACACGCTGGAACTTATAGCCGCATTTTATGGACTGAAGATATTTACAGCAAATCTAAAAGATTGCAACGTTTTACTGAGAATAGACAACACACCTGCCATGTTATATTAACAGAATGGGGAAGTACAATATCCCCATTTAAATAAGTATGCAAGAAACATTTGGCAGTTGTGCGAGTCAAAAAACGTCTATGTATTTACATCATACATACAGTCTTGCGATAATGTAGTAGCAGATCGGGAGTCTAGGACTCCAGCCAAATGAATATAGACACTGAATGGGAAATTTCTGGTCATATATTTTCACAGATTGTTCATATGTTAGGCTGTACACCTGCATTTGACCTTTTTGACAGCCCTCAGAACTACAGCCTACTGCAGTAGATATGCGTCTTCGAAATTAGATCCTTATTCAGAAATAGTCGATGCCTTTACTTTTAGTTGGGAAAATATTATTTTTTATCTCTTTCCCCCATTCAGCCTAGTGAGCAAAGTATTAGAAAAATCATTTCAGATAAAGCTAAAGGTATCGTTGTAGTACCCTACTGGCCATCACAAGCATGGTACTCCTTGTGGTCTAGTCTTGTCGTACCTGAAAAAACGTTTATTGATTCCGACGGATCTTTATTAGTCTCTCCGTTCAGAACGCGCCTCCCGCTTCATGCCAGCCTTATCCTGGTGGCAGCTAAATTATCAGGGATATGATAATAAAGCGTGGCCTACCACATGAATCACTAAATATAGTGATGGCCTCTTTAGCAAAAATACTTTTAAAGCAATAATTTAAAACTTTATTAATTCAAATCCTGGGAGCTTCTCTGTAAAAAACGAGAAATCTTGATGTTTATGACGCTAATGACGGTGATGTGTTTTAACACATCACCGTCTTGTCTTTTTGATGATGTCTTTTTGACCATAAAATTTTAAGCTATAGCTGTTTGATCATACACAGATCAGCCTTATCGCAATACGAATGTTACGTCAAATGATTGGGTTAATCGATTTCTTAAAGGCTTACAAACTTAAACCTCCGAACCCAAAATATAAATCCACGTACAAATATAGTTCTAAATCATTTCTTAAATATTTATCGAAATGAAGATGTCTCATGAACTGATTTATCATATAAAACTTGTACTTTTATCGCCATTGCTTCGGCACAATGGATGCACACGATCAGGCTACTGATAAAATTAGATAATATGCCAATAAGTAATGATGTAATTATTGCTTCACCTTCATTAGCACTGGTACTGGACAGTATAGCTAATGAGATGATACTCCTCCAGTAGGAGTCATCTAAATGTTAAATATAATCAAGGTTACAAATTTAATTAATACTTCGAGGCCTGGAGCTTGTTAACCAATCAACAGATTACCCTATATCCGCGAAAGTCCTTATTTGCCCAGCACTCGCAGTTCAAACGTATGTTAGTAGGACAAATGAATTGAGACGCCATCATACTAAAGGATACCTCTTTGTACGAAGGCCTTATAAAAACTTTGGATCTCAGTCCTTAGCACACTGGGTTAAAAAGGTATCACGAGACAATGCCATTGACATAAGCATTTTCAGCGCTCACAGTACACGGGTAGCATGAAAATCTGCCGCGCACCGTGCCGGGTTTAATCTGGAGACTGTTTGCAAGGCTGCAGGTTGCAGTGATCGTTCCAATGTCTATCTTAATAAGTAATATTATAGAGACACCCTGGAATCAACTGAAAATAATTTTACGTATGCTATATCTGACATTCGCTAAATAGGATTAATTGCATTTATGCCATTAAAATTAAACAGTTAAGAATCGGATAAATGTAAATTGAACTTTAAATTAAGTCATCAGAATATTGTTCTCAATTTCGTAGCTAATCAGCATTATAATGATTGGAATTACCAGTTTTTTACTTTTCATTTTTCACATATTGAACATAACAATGCTCTGAACATCTGCATGTAAACTATAGTAATCGTCTTCGGTTGGGATACGAAATATAATTAAGAATCAAACGAACTTACCTTACGTGATGTTTGATTCCAATTATGTGAGTATCCCAACCGAAGACGATTACATCGTCCCATCCCACCCTAGCCCAAGGGATAAAATAAAAAAAATAAAAAACTTGTCTACAACACAAAATATCTAACTCTGAAAAAATGAGGTCAGGTGGGCGCGGGCGCGGGTGTGCTGATGTGCCGTGGGGTGGGAGGGAGATGGAAGTGTGGTTTTGCTTTTTAAGATATTATAGCTCTAAATGTGTGACAAGGACAGCATCATCTCATGTGCTGCTGCATGTAAACTATAGTAATCGTCTTCGGTTGGGATACTCACATAATTGGAATCAAACATCACGTAAGGTAAGTTCGTTTGATTCTTAATTATAAAATGGCCCAGGGGCAACATCAGTGCTGAGGGCTGCAGGGTGTCAGATAACCTAAGGGTTCCAGCATAAAGTTAAACTTCGGTTTTGACAGTGTTATGACGTCGCATCTGATTTGCAATTATGTTCGAGCATAGCGCCGAAAAGGTAATAAAACAGATAAAAAAAAACAATGTTTCCTTTGGAATTTTTCAGGCAATAAATTCAATTTTATGATTCTATGTTTGCCTTACATACTTGAACTTTTATTACAGTTACTTAAGATGGGCCAGAAAACTCAATACTTCTTACAGCCCAAATAAACGTAGGTCAGAATTAAGCTACTGTTTCATATTATGCTGGTTAATTTTACGGTTTTTAAGGTTCCGTACCAAAATGGTAAAACGGAACCCTTATGGTACAACTCTGGCTGTCTGTCCGTCTGTCACAGCCGGATCTCTGGAACTACGGCTGTTATCGATTAAATTTGGAATAGTGTTAAAAATCTTTACCGTTTTTTTAATTGGATGACGCAAAATAAAAGTGGGGCTACAATATTATGTTGGTTATCAAATGAAAGGGCTTAATTTGTGCATTCCAAGACCGTTGTTTTTTCAGCCGCGGCTGTGTTATGTTATAATAATAATACAACGAGGAGATCCGTAGAAGAACTAAGGTTAACGATATAGCTCAACGAATTGCAAACTTTAAGTGGCAATGGGCAGGGCACATTGCTCGCAAAACTGATGGCCACTGGGGAGGTAAGGTTCTCGAGTGGCGACCACGTACCGGAAGACGAAGTGTTGGCAGGCCTCGCCCAAGATGGACCGACGATCTGGTGAAAACCGCGGGAAGCCGCTGGATAATAGCAGCACAAAGCCGACAATCGTGGAGATCCTTGGGGAAGGCCTATGTCCAGCAGTGGACGTCTTTTGGCTGAAATGATGATGATGATGATGAATAATACAACATTTTATAATGTGTTTATAATTTGTACCTATATGCATTTTGTATTTTACTTTTTATATGTACTATAAAAACCTTACTTAAGAAAATAAAGTTATACAAATACTACCACATAATAATAATAATAAATATTTTTTTAAACCTCTTAACTGGAGTTGGCCTATTAAATCGAACTGGGTACCTAGTGCGTTAGAGCTTTAAATCGAATATAAAAAGGAAAGACGCGTCGCTTTCAGCATAAATTACCGACTTGTTCCTGAATTAGTCAATCTTGATCCAATTGCAATTGTGTAATTTTTCGTCAATTCGAAATGAAATTTTTAATTCTTGTCGCTTTGGCTATTCTGACGGTGGCGCAGGCCAAATTCATAATATCGCCGAATTCACTTTCTGTGGCGATGGAAAAGAATGTCATTGACGGTAAGTATTTAATCGGTGTTAGTCATCTTGGTCCGGCCTGGCCATAACCGCCCGCTACACGTGCGGAAAATCCCGCTTCATGGCCTGGAGGATACGTAACATTGCGTACTTACCAAGGGCGGTAATAAAGAAAGCTTCAGATTGCATATTTATCGCTCTTGCTTTGGTTTCTCCCCACGATCTGAGACATTCTTTGTTTTACCGCCCTAAGTAAGTAATGTACTATTTTTTGTATGTTAACAGGAGAACAGACAGGCTCGGAGACAGATACAGTGACCCTGCCAACACGGCATTGGAGGTGCACACCTGAGAAGTGCACTAAAATCTGCAATTTGCTCGGTTACAAGCATGGCAAATGCCGTACCAAACGTGAATGCGATTGCTGGTAGCAGCTGTGTAATGCCACATGACCACATCTAATCAAAACATATGACAGTCAAATTTTTAACGTCTTTTATATTAGTTTGGAAACGTGTACCAAATTTGAACCCAAAACTTATTTAAATTAAATGTAGTAATGCTGCTCATTCATTGCGCTATTAGCACAATTAGTATTCTTTTGTTTCTATACTTACTTTTTGTCTTCATGTATGTGCTATATTAATTAATATAAAATAAAAAATGTTCATGTGTTTCATTTTAATGGCTGCAAACTAACAATACGAACGTGAATCTTGAAAAAAATAATTATATACAATTTTATAACAGGAACGGTGGAGTTGTCATGAATGTAAAATATGGTGACAAATTAATACATGAGGCCGAGGAGGTGAAATTTTTAGGTATTCAATTAGAAAAAAATTGTGGAAACTACAAATAAGTAGGAAAAAAAATTGGCTGACAGCTTTGTATACCCACTCAGAAGGCTTGCTACTCTTGTGACTAGGACATCTGCAGCTGCACTGCTTGCTTACCACGGTTACGTGGCTTCCGTGTAAAAGTAAGAGATTATACTGTGGGACAATTCTTGTGAGGTTGATAGACTATTAAAAACTCAAAAAAAATAATACGAGGTATCTATAATAAACCCCCACTGACATCTTGTAAGGAACTCTTTGATGACTAGCTGCTTACCCTGCCATTACTTCATATATTAGAAATTTGAGTCGCCATCTTTAACATTTCTGTAAAGAATACGTAAGTCAAAATTCAAAACATTTTCTTTTTCATTCCTGAAGAAGCCTAATCCATTCAGTTGTTACCTCGTTATTAAGTAACAATCATCCAAATATCAAACATTTAAACATCCAATTATTTTATAATATTAGTATGATTTAATTATTCAATATGAAGAAAAAAAAATGGTATGATTAAGTTTAATAATTTTAGAGAAGAGTCATATTTCATGAATTCGTATTTTATTTTTTGGCGGCTGAACCACTGGGAATTTTCAACAACACTTGGCTCACTAGTACTACTAGATGTAAATGACTATAGAAAAAAAACAGCTCTTAATCATGAAGGGCATTTTTTCTTCCCTAATCGTGCTACAGCCTTTACGTTTTTTGCGGCATAAACGGCCATATCCTTTTTTCACGTTAACTTAGAAGTTTGATATTTTCAAGAGACTATAAACCTGAGTATATGGTTTTAATCCTAACTTGATACCTCTACGCGTTCCCGAGATAAAGGGTCTTGACCGACGGACAGACAGCCAGACGGACGGACGGACAGACGGACAACAAATTGATCTTATAAGGGTTTTCTTTTGAGGTATGGAACTCTAAAACCAGACTACCTACCGTTATTATCAATAAGTATAGTTTAGGTCAGCTTAGGTCGGGAGTAGCACTTTACACTCGCTGCCAGGTGGATTTCACTCATTTTTAGCCACCCGCGCGGTGGGCGTAGCCGATCGGAACGCCGGCAGACTAAACGTCACAGTGGCACAATATAATTATCCTGACAGTACAGTACGCAAACACCGTTGATGCAGAGCCGTATAACGTGCATGGTTTCCAAACTCATTTGGCTAAGAAAATCAGTGAATAATGTCAACTTATATTGAAATGCAGTGATACCTACTTTACTTTGTTTGTGTACAAATAGAGTGCTAAATTAATTGGGTTCATTATTAGGTCATTAAATTATTAGACCATGGATGCTTAAACACGAAGTCTTCACAAATTAATATAATCTTCAGCGTGGGCGGATCATGGGCGGATCCCCGCGCAGCGCGTTCTCAATAATACCGCTTTGTTGCTACTCTCGACAAAATGTCTTATAATAATTGTTAAAAGTGCGTTACTGGGCAAGTGTTTCATATTAAAATTATTGGGCTGATACGAGCTATCTACTAGTGAAAACTGTTTTTCGAAACATTGTGTACTTTTGAAGAAATTACAGTGTTAAGTTTAAAAAATACAAAGTGCTCTGCCCGATCAACGGGCGAAGTTCAGTGACCTTATCTTCGTGAATCTTCGGGTCGCCGATTGACCGCTCGCTAAAGGCACAATAAGCAGCTGAGTAGGTACCTATTACCGCCGAGTGCGTGAGTCATATCTAACTTACCTTTACATTACGCCGCGACCGCTAGACAAACTACAAAAATGAAATGCAAAGGGTGTAATGGAACTATTGATAGAATGCAAATTCTTCGGTGCGTAGTATGTAAAGATCCTTATCATTATACATGCCATAACTTCACAGCCGCTCAATTCATGGCAAAGAATAACGAACTAAATCGTGTTTGGCGCTGCCCTAAGTGTCCAGATGTATCCCGGATGCAAAATGACGAGAGGCCTGTGCGACAACACACCTCCACCGAATTGAATGACACTACAATGTCGATAGACGACGAAGCAGACCTTCCTGGCGACACGCCAAATGTAACTAGCATTCCTTTACAAAATACTCAAGGAGGTGAAACAATTACGTTATCAAGCATAAGTGCGCTTTTAGACATGAAACTAGCAGAAAATAATAAACTGCTAATCATCAACATGAACAATGCAATTCAAAAACAAATAGGCCTAGCCATAAACCAATTTAAAAAGGAGACCACGCAGAACCTACAACAAATCTGGGCCGAACAAGGGAAATGTAAAACCCAAATCGAGGAGATTAATAAACAAATCCATTTACTTGAAGCAGAAAACTCTAATCTAAAATCTGAGCTTAAAAAACTTGAGAGCCACTTATCTATTTCAGCAAAAGAGCCCCTGAATACTACGCAAAATAATAATAGAAAAATAGTACTATATGGACTGGACGAGCATCACCGCGAAACACAGGACGATTTATACGATAATATCACAAATTTGTTCTATGACATCTTAGGAGTCAATGTGAACACCTACGTTGAAGATGTGCACCGCATTGGGAAGAGGGGGCATCGACGCCCAATTATCATTGAGTTTATGAGTAAACGAATGGCAAAATATATTATTGCCAATTCCCGGCAATTCAAAAATACAGGGATTACTGTTTCTGTTTACCTAGATAATAAGGCCCTAGAAGCCCGGAAGCAGCTACGCGAAACTATGCTAAAGGCACGTGAAAGTGGAAAATATGCGGTGATTAGAAATAACCGACTGTACATTGAAGGACGAGAACATCGAATCCAACCAGTGGCACAAAATCAGCAATCACCCAATATTAACACAGATCCAATGCCGCTAGAAACAACGCAAATCATGGATACAAACAACAGCAGTACCTTATCTACGACTGAAGCCTCGACACAAAACAATCCTAGCGATAACCAGGATAACACATTTTTTCGTAGTTGAAAATCTCAAAAACATGAACGTATTATTTCAAAATATGCAGAGTATAAAAAACAAAACATATATATTTGAGTCATTATTGAAAGAAAAAGACTACGAAGTGGTTTGTCTGACAGAAACGTGGATATCAGATGAACAAAAGAACTTAATCCAAATAGACGGTTACCAGTTCGCGGCGGCGTATTATCGGCGCGAGCGCCCTGGCGGAGGAGTGGCGATTCTGCTACAGGATGGCATTGATTATATTGAAAGGCGGGACATTGCCGAATTAACTATTGAATATACAATTGAATGTTGTGCAGTGGAAATTCCCCAATATAATGTGTGTATTGTTAATGTATATAGGGCCGACAGGAACATAGATATTTTCTTTGAAACACTGTCCAAAATTATATCAAAAATTAAACTTAAGCAACAAAAAATGCGTGTAATCTTCGGAGGAGATTTTAATATAAATGTAATGATAAATTCTACAACCTCACAAACACTTTTAAACGAAATGCTGGCTTGTAATTTAAGGCAAATTGTCAAGGAGCCCACTAGAGTAACTGAAAATTCCTCCACCTGTATAGATCTCTTGTTTACAAATAAAACTGATTACTCAGTAAGTGTTGAAGATAATGGCATCTCTGACCACAAAGGCGTCACACTCAGTTACCAAATACAAGAGCAACAGTCAAAAAACATAGGATGGTTTACTTATAAACGTATATTTAGTCAAAAAAACATGCAAAACTTCAAGGATGAGTTAAGAACCGTAAACTGGAATGATGTTATACTACCGCATAACGATGTAAACGCGAACTATAGCAATTTTCATAATAAAGTACAAGAATTACTCACTAAACATATTCCCGTAAGACGAATAAAAATAGCACAGAAAAATAATAAGAAGCCATGGTTGACTATTGGGCTTAAAACATCATGTAGGAACAAACGATTTCTTAGGATTGCAAGAAATCATACAAAAAATACAGCATTCATAAAGTACTATAAAAAATATGAAAAAATTCTAAAGAAATGCGTACACTCATCAAAAAGACTAAACTATATTAAACAAATGAAACAGTCAAAAAATAAAATTAAAACAATGTGGAACATAATAAAAACTACCACAACACGGCGTCCTAACATTTCGCAAAACAATAACATGAGTTTGGAAATTGGGGATCTTGTCGTAGAATCGCCCATGCAGATAGCTAACACTCTCAACGAGCATTTTGCATCGGTGGGTGAGTCACCACCGGCCGGTAGTGGCGGTAGCGGTACCGACGCGCGCACGTCGCAGCCAGCTGCCGGCCGCCCCGTGATTACACCCATAATAAACTCCATAATTATAGCAGATATTACTGATAGTGAAATAAATTTATTAATACGGCAAATGAAGAATAGAATGAGTTTCGGTATAGATGACATTCCACCGGCTTTGATCAAATTTTGCACAGCAGAAATGGCAACCCCGCTAAAACTACTCGTAAACCAATCATTTAGTGATGGGGTATTTCCAGAATTACTAAAGATCGCAAAAATTAAACCTATCTTAAAGCCGGGGTAATAAAAAACACCTCACTCAATACAGGCCTATTGCACTTTTACCATCTATTTCCAAAATATTTGAAAAAGCTATGACTAAAAGATTTTACAATTTCTTTGAAAAATACCAGGTTCTAGATAAACACCAATTTGGTTTCAGAAAGCGACATTCCACTGTACTTGCGATCTATAATTACATTCAGGAAATACTCTGCCACTTAAACTGTAAAAAATATGGAGTAGGGCTACTCCTCGATATGTCCAAAGCCTACGATCGTGTTTCGCATAATATTCTACTTTGGAAACTATACGGTATGGGCATTCGTGGAAACGCTCATAAATGGATAAAGTCGTATCTGCAAAACCGCAAACAATGTGTGCAGATTGACTGGTTTTATAAAAAATCGGGCGAAGTAAAAGCTATCACTTCCCCAATGCGGCAAACTACTTGCTCAATCCCGCAGGGAAGTGTTATCGGATGCATTTTATTTCTCGCATACATCAATGATCTGCCGAAGGTACTTGACGCACAATGTGTGATGTTCGCCGACGACGTCTCCCTACTACTGAATTGCGTTAACAGCGCGGAATGCAACGAGCGCCTGCTTGAAGTAGCGAAATCTATTACAGCGTGGCTAGACGACCATAACTTAGAAATTAACCTCCAAAAAACAAAAATAATCCAATTTAAGCCTACTCAGAAAAAACCATTAGAAATGTCATTAGAAATAAATAATATAAAAATTGAAGAAGTTAGTGAATTTAAACTACTAGGTATAAAGATTGACTCAAGTATAAATTGGAAATCGCATATTCAGAACATAAAACTAAAATTATCAAGCTTTGTTTATGCTTTAAGTATCCTTAAAATTAACACTAACTTGGAAACCGCTTTGTCAGCTTATTTTGCATTCGCGCATGCGTGGCTGCAGTATGGTGTAATTTTGTGGGGGGCGAGCACCGATTTTCACCAATTATTCGTGATGCAAAAGAAATGTATTCGCATACTCACCAACACGCAGATCCCAAACAGCTGCCGCCCGCATTTTGCTAAACTCAATGTCCTTACGCTGCCCTGTATTTACATCATGGAAGCGGCACAATTTGTAAGGAAACATTCTAATTTATTTACAAAGAAAGTTGTTAAATCAGAAAGAAGGAACAAGAAACATGAATTGGAATTACCGATGACAAAATTAGAAATGTACAAGAAGGGTCCGTTTTACCGATGCATATCAATAACAAATAAACTACCCGACACAATAAAAAATTTAGCGAAAGACAATATTTTTAAAAAGGAGTTAAAAAAACTGTTGATCGACAAGTCCTATTATTCCATAGACGAGTTCTTGAATGACTCATCCTTGAACAAATAAAAATGGCTAAATATATCGCTTATTATTATTATTATTTCTTCTTTTACTGTTATTAAGTGTAAATGAAATCGAATTATTTAAATGAATTGAATTATTATTTTATGAATTTTTTTTTTTTTGATAAATGTCAATAATTTATTAATATAATCTTTTAATTATTATTATGAATTTAAAATGTGATATGTTAGCTTTAATTATTTGCTGTGCCCTAACAGGGTTCATGTTTTGGGACCTAACCTAATGTAAGACCTTATGTATACCACATGATTTATGCAATAAATGAATTATGAATTATGAATTATCAAAGAAAGTACGAGAAGTAGGTAAACACATTGTTCTGCGCGAAGTTTACCGTGCTGTGGCTGTGGGCGGGGCCTCGGTTAGGGTTGCCAGATCACCAAACCTAATAGCACATAGGACAGACCAGCCAGTTTGGCCGGACATTTGAGTAAAAAGGCCGGACGCCCCACATTATTGAGGATTTTGTGTCTCAGTATTAATAATAGGTGCGACAAAAAAATTGGTCGTTTTCGAGCAAGTGTGATGAAAAATGACTGTTTACTCGTGTAGCAAAGGAAACGGATTGATGCTTTTTGTATAAAGAAAAACCTCTGGAATTTTCATAGGTACCTCGCGGTATAAAAATTCCAGAAGATTTTTAGAACTCGTGTATCTATCCGTTTTTTTGCTGGTTTTGCAGCCAAGTACAGTAATAATAAAACACGTGAATGACATCATATTTTATTTTATATTATATTACTATATATAAAGAGATATATATATATATATATATATATATTAGTAGATAGGTAGAGAGAAAACAAGAAAAGTGATTATGTTATGGTAACTGGTTCGTGGTTCAACACATATCATACGTTCTTTAAAATATTCTCAAAAACCATAAGCATTGAGATTCTCAAAGACCACATAAAATTTCAAAAATGTTCCGGTTTTCAAATTTGGAACACTTTTTAAAACCAATATGGAAGACGTTCGAGATTTGACAGTAGAAACGTTATTATATGAGATATTGTTATTACATAATACAACTGCTACAAATAAGAATATTTATTAGCGTAATGATACTCTCATTTGCATTCGGCTTCTGAACCCATTTTAGAGTACTTATAATATGCGTGTAGATAAAATAATGTGAACTGTAAAAACGAACCTACGAGATTACTAATTATTTATTATAGCAACGGCATCTGTATTTACTGATGCATTTGCCATGCTTGTAGTCGAGCAGATTGCAGATTTTGAGGCACTTTTCTGGTGTGCATATCCAGCCGACTCCCTGCATTTCCCCTGTCTCCGAGCCTGCCTGTTCCACTGTAAACGTATAAAATAAAAGTTAAATTAAACAAAAAGCGACCAAGTGCGAGTCGGATTCGCACAAGAGAAGTTTCACACCACTATCGACCAAAAAAAGCTTCTCTTCCCTTTTAAATTTGGTTTAATTATTTATTGATTGTTGAAATTTCCATCACTAAATTACACTCTTGATGTTAAAGGCCGGAAAAATCGTAACACGCCTGGTTCCTATACATATAGACGAAATATTTCCTTTTATCTCCATATATTTCTGTGCTTCGAGCAGTGGCGTAGCGACGGAAAACGGCGCCCAGGCAGGTGCACTTTATTCGATTTTGGCCTCCCGCGCGGTGGGCGTAGCCGATCCGGTCGCCGGCAACCAAAACGTCACAGTTTCACAATATAATTATCGTGACAGTACGCAAACGCCGTTGATGCCGGCTGAACGCCGCTAGCGAAAACGATGCGAGAACGTATTGTACTGTGCGAAGTTTCTGTGCTGTGGCTGTGGCGGTGGGAATTCCCACGCTCGCGTCAAAACAATAGGCTTCGACACGAGCGTGGGAATTCTTGTTATTTTGTATGGAAACGCGTGACACTGAAATATCTGTTTATAGATATTTCAGTGTCAGGCTTTGTCATTCTCTAATTTGTGGTAATGATATAGGTAAATAAGGTATCAAATGATTATTTAGATAGTATCGTGAAGTATAACGCATGTGATTTAAATTCAGTTGTGTGGAATTTATTTTGTGCAGAATCGCGAAAAGGAAGAAACAATAATGGCATAAACCTAATATGATCCAAATAAAAAAGCTTAGTGTTCCACTTGCTGAATACACATTTTTCAAATAATTATTTTTAAAATGTGGTTTGAAAAATGAATAGTTTGTGAATCTTTATTTGTTAAATGGTAATGAGAGACAAGTTTTTTGTAAAATTATGGTAAACTAAAAATTACACTAATATTGTGTTAAATTGCGCTTAGTGAGGAACTCGGCCTACGTTTCAGGCTGCAAGTTGTTGTCTGACCTCGTTAGGGTATATATTCTCCGGTCCCTTTTATCTCGTAACTAGTAATTAAAACGTGACCGAAGGTCGAACTCTTTCGCAACTACTAAACTTTAATACCCAATAGTCGAAACCCAATTGTAGCCTCTATTGCTAATGACTTAACATTCAAAATGGCGACTTCTGCGACAGTGTAGAGCACAATAAAAATTGAACTTCTTACTTATAACATCGTACAGTCTCCATACAATCTTTCAATTCCCTCTGAAACCAGTTGGGAGATAAATTTTAAATTATTCCTTTTCATCTTGTTATTTAAACACCTACCGTAGGTATGTATATAATGTTTGAAGTTTTAGAAGTTCCGGCTCTGCTTAGATGGGTCAGTCAGTCAGTCAGCGCTTGTTTTATATAAATTAGAATAAGAAATATATTATGTTTACTCAAATGAAATATTCACCTTCAATAATATTCTCTTCCATCGCCACAGAAAGTGAGTTCGGCGATATAAACTTGGCTTGCGCCACCGCCACAACAGCCAAAGCGACCAGAATTACGAATTTCATTTCGAATTAACGAAAAGTTACTCAATTGGAATTGAAACACTGATTGATTCAGGAGCAAGTCGGTAATAGATGCTAAGGCGAGGCGTCCTCCCTTTTTATATTCGATTTAAAGCGCTAACGCACTAGGTACGTTCGATTTAATTGTGTTATCAGGGGCCGACTCATGTTAAGAGGCCCTAGAAATCTAACTTGTATATTTTGCAAATTGCTGCATTTTCCTTCGAAGACCGTGGAAAAATTAAGTGCAATACTACAAAAATTATAATGTTCCATTTGGTTTTCAGCGTACATACTTAATCATTTTGTCAATTCTTAAATTGCTACTTTTACAGCGTTAATCCTGCAAAAAGAGCACTCTCCTGGCGGCCTTTTTTATATGCATGACTACCAAAAAAAAAGTGTTCTTGTATTGCAGCCCAGTAATAATTATGTTTTAATTGTAATTTCGGAAATAATTTCATTTAAAATGTTTTGCATTAGCGGTGAAATAAATAGATATACTCGGAAAAATCTTAGGTAAGTGATACGGAAATTATCTTTGGAACGTTTACTGGTTTTTCATGAGCAGTCGTTGGAATTTTAATTTATTTCTAACCGACTTCCAAAAAAAGGACGGTTCTCAATTCGACTGTATGTTTTTATTTACATGTCCGTTTCGTGATTACTCGAAGGGGGCTGGACCAGTTTGGAAAACACTCTCTCTGTGTTTTCCAAATCGGTCCAGCCGACTAGATAAACCTAGGAAAAAGATATGCTGACAGTACTGTCAAATTATTTAGCGGTATTAAGTTGGTCCTACACAAGACAATGTATGGACATTGGAGTCAACCGATATTAATGGCAATTTGACTGGATTAGTTCTTCCCTGGACGGGGCATTTTTAAGTCTTACTACGTCTACTACGTCCCGACTGGTTGACTGATGAAACTGAAAATTAAAAATTAAATAAAGAAGTGGATAAAATAGACAGTCTCATTTCTTAATAGCAACATTTAGTGAGCTTTTCTGTACTCGTCAAGATGCACGGATATATAAGTAAAATTAATGTAATTAAGTCAAGTAAGGATAGTATAAGTCTGCCGTCCGATCACTAAAAGTAGTCTAAGCCACATATGGCCAATTTTGAGTTTTCTATATGGGCTAAGAGAGAAAAAAAGCCGCATCGACCTATCGTGGTTTTATTTTTCTATTTTATGTAGTTTTTAAGATACAGAATCGTCCAACACGGCTAAGTGCATGATTTTTCGGAGTTTCCACAGTTAAAACATGACTAACCATCATTGCTAGACTACAACCTGTCTAAGAATGGTTAACTGTTGGATTCATTCAAAATCTTCTCTCTAGGTACATGGCTATAAGCTCGTTATGCACATAACCTTAACACATTCCTGGTTAATATACTTTTGCCTCTTTATAACAATGCTTTTTTGTGTGAATCATTCAGAAATTACAAGTCTAAACTACTTGTTTTTGTAGGAAATTTATTGTGATTTCCATTACAAGTGCTACGCTAAAAACACGTCACTATGTTAAAGCTATGCATATATTGCTTAAAAAAATAAAAATACTACGCTTGAACCAGACTAACCAGCATCGCTACACTAAAAACTGGCTATGTTCAGGTCACATTCTCTAAGGCTGGGCGTACATGTTAGTATGGTTTTTCGATCAGATGAGCTCTGCACACGGATGGTTGATCGTATTCGGTTTTTACACACCCCTTTCGAGTGCCAAAGCTTATATAGTAAATATTGAACCTATTATACGTCGGATACCTCGATTCGGTAATTAATTATTTTGGATTGATTTGGAAATCTAACGCGAAAACCTATGACAAGTACGCCCAGTCATATTCACAGCGCATGCAGCGAAGTCGTTTGTTGGTGGGACGGTGCATTCGAGTAGGTTATTCTATGCGGACGTACTGGCTGCGTGAACTCAACAACATACAGCGAACACTTTAATTAAGAAAACTAGTTAAGTATCTGGCTACTGTTGCCATGAATACGAAAAATGTATACTCGTAGGTCAATCCCGATAAAATTTTATTGACATAACGTTAGGTACTCTGTATTCTTTAAACTATTCTTCTTGTATCGATAAAAACAGTCGATTAAAACGGTTGAATTCTGGCAAAAATGTGCAGATTGAACTGTTTATCTATATTATATCTTTTCCAAAATCTGCGGCTGGAGAGGGTTAAATTAATCGCTGCGTGAAACCATAAATGCGCAAACACTAAAAATGTCATATTAAATACGTTGTATAATTATGTAGGTATGTCACCCTAGAGATGGAACATAAGAAGGACAATGCGTCCGCGCACCTTTGCAATGGCGATATAAATTGGCAATTCTATTCAGGATACCCACCCCACATTGAACTAAACTCTCAATAACACAAAGTTCAATATTTTGTAGCATGTTACATAATTATGACCGTTTATGCAATATTTGAATAAAATAAAACGATTTGCAGAAGACAATGAACAACAAGAGAAAAATATTTTTCGTTTATTCCATTATTAATTATCAAAGAATAAACAGACAAAATATTATTTTTGTTTAGAAGGGAACAATCAGCATAGTTTAAGCAGCATTATTAATTCTATAGTAAAAGTTATGTTTAATTCCTCACATACAGCTCTTTAAACCACCAAATACCACTTTTATTGGTAAATATTTTTTTATTTACTTGCCACCCTGAAATTGTATTACCCGATAAAATAAATTTTACCAAAAACCGGAATTCGGCATTGTTATGTCATCTGATTTGATCGAGTTTGCTCCATAGTCTGGCCCAAATTTTATCTATTTATTTAAGGCATTCTCTACCAGTCAACCATTGGGTAAAACAGAGATTTTAGTTGGTGCAGGATTGTTGGACAATAACACGCCCAATTGTACATTAACAAGCTGTGGCCCATTCCAGGAAGGTGCAAGTTCCAATTTTACAAGTCTACATTGGTCAAACCAACCAGTGGTGTTGTTGTAATGGACCGATGTTGCTAGTTTACAAGTAGAATTGTAAAATTACAACTTATTAATTAGTAACTTCGTGAAACGGGCCACTGGTGGAAGGCTTCAAAAGAAAAAAAGGAAATTTGACAGTGTATCTCACTTCCTTCGACGCATGACATTTTCTATGGATGTATCTCTTTCATTTATTTGCTTGTCATTCCAATGCCAAAGACGCGTTTTTTTTAAAATTTTGAAATGTTTCCCATTTAAAGTAGAATAGAATTTTTATCTAGTTTCTCATAACACTAAATTGCCCACGCATACTTAGAGTCAAAAAATGAAACGCTTATAAAAACAACTTAATTTTGCACGGTTAATCGAACGGAATAGAAAAAGCTACCAAACATTAGTTTAGACTTATATCATATGGAGTATGGTCGTATGAACTTATAAGTATTATAATAATTTTAACTTTATGTAGGTATTTATTAGTTTAAAAAAATAAATCATGTATCTTTTTTCATTTGATTAACTTACCTCAACTTCTCAATAATCTTGCTTTATAGTGGAATATCAATTGATTTTGTGGAAACTGTAACTTTATCGAATAAGTTTACTACTCTTAAACATAGTTAGCTATGGCGGTTAGTCATTTAACGTGTTTTAAAGTAAGCAATATTCCGTACCGTGGTAGTACAGCGACATTTTTTCGCAAGTCTGTGGTTAGAAAACGACTAATGGCTGGTAATGTGTTTATTGTTAAGTTATTTTCATTTTATTTAGCTATAAGCCGAATAAGTAACTTAGCCATATTTTAACTATGCAAACGAAAACAAATTGGAAATGTTAGTTAAAGTATGATAAAATATTACACTATAACATAGTTAAGGTAAACGAGTACTTAGCCACGTTTTAGTATGCAAATACTATATTTTTTGGTATTTAATTGCACGTCTAAAACACAAAAGGCTATTTATATAAATATATTAGCATTATTTTACAAAGAAGTACATTAATATGACAAGTATAGACATAGTACTATTTGGTGTATAAATAACTGGCCAAGAGCATGTCGGACCATGCTCAGTGTAGGGTTCCATAGCCGTAACTATAAGGTAAAAAATACGATGTAAAAAAAGTACAACAACAAAAGAGCGTATCTTCATAGCAATTACGTCCTTTTGTTGAGAAGCGCAGTTTATCGGCAATAACTCAAAAATGGTTAATTTGATCTTGTTGAAAATAATTTTCGTTGAAAGTATTAATTAAGCGTTACCTTCGTAATTTTTTTCATATTTTTCGGACGCACGGTTTAGAAAATAGAGGGGGGGGGACACAATTTACACAACTTTCGGAGCGATTATTTCCAAATACATTCACTTAATCAAAAACATTACTTAGGAACCTTATAGTGTTTTTTAAAGAGCTGTCGAACTATGTACCACACGTTGATATTTGCTGAAAAAAAATTTTTTTACTGTCTTTAACATGTATGGAGTGCCCCCCCTAAAAATATTTATTTTAATTATTTATATACCAAACTAAGTAGCGGCTCATAAAAGACACCTATATTCCAAATTTCATCAATATCCATCATGTAGTTTCTGAGTAAAATGCCTGTGACATACGGACAGACAGACGGACGGACATGACGAAACTATAAGGGTTCCGTTTTTGCCATTTTGGCTACGGAACCCTAAAAAAACCTACATAAATCTTCACATTTTCTAGAAATAATTATTTTGGAGTTTTTTGTTAATAACTCGAAAGTACGTTTTGTGGCTTAGACTACTTTTAGTGATCGGAGGGCAGAAGTGCATACTATACAAGTCTGACTTTCCCAGGAGGAGACTTCAGTTGGGAAAAAGGAAAACTCAAACTCAAACTCAAACTCAAACTCAAACTCATTTATTTCTGTAAGTAGGCCTCAAGGGCTCTTTTACATGTCTGATTCTTTTCTTTTGGAAAGGAACTTGACAGTCAGTTTCATATCGTTACCAGTATTGTAAACGGGTAACTTTTACTAAAGTATAAAGACAGAAAAGTAGTCATACTTCGGCCGTTAGGAGCCCGGGATAGCTATTCAACATCGAGGCGCAGACTGTGCCATCTACAATGGATCTTACACATTAGTAAAATTTTGCTCGTACTGCTTTCGTTCAAGGCGCGCACACATACAAGTCACGCGCTGTACTGTACCTTTCTAGGAATAAAAATACTGCTTTTACACTGTACCTTTACTTAATTTTAAGGAAGGCCATAAAGAGTTAGGATTACGAGTATAAAGGTATGATATCTGTACCGACAGTACAATGGAGGCATCTTTTAACGCTACATTAAGGCTGAATCTGGTGCTTATGACGTATTTAAAGTAACTGCATAAATCAAGGGGTTAATAAAACGTGGTTTATTGCATACGTTCAAAATTAGCTATGTTTATATGAGCTATCTGTTATATTGAGTTTACTGGCCCTCTTAAGAAGCAGCAATAAAGTAAGGTATGTAGGTTGAAAACAAAATCATAAAATGTAATTTATTGCTTGAAAATTCAAAATAAGGTATTTCAGTATATTTATCTAACATGTTATAAATTATTGAAATAATAAGTACATGTCTAGTTTTATTTATTAAATTATCATCAATGAATTCCAGTAATGTCAACTAAGGAAAATAAAGAAAAATAATAGATTACATAAAGTAAGGATTGCAGCCATAATTTATTATCGATGAATTCCAGTAATGCTAACTTCATGTACACCACAAGAGCCATTTATTTTCGACCTATCAAGCTAATTCGCTTTGGATACTTATTTTTTCCTATCCTTCTTATTCCTACTGATATTATAAATATGAAAGTTTGTGAAGGTGTTTGGAGGTTAGGATGTTTGTAACTGAAAAACGCGATGATAACAACTGAATGAGTTATTATGAAATTTGGCTTGCACGTAGACCAAGTCCTGGGTCGAAATATAGGTTACTTTATAATATCTCGTTTAAGAGTCGCCTTGGGTTGAATACGCGTATAAAGCATGCGTAACACCAAGGCTTATAAAATAAAATCAAAGTTTTTAATTCTTCAATTTAAGAATAGTGAAATGCACCTATGAATATCAAAATATTACTACTGGTTTCAAAGTGAAACCTCTGTCCTGTGAAGAACCGGTGTAAGAAACTCGGTGAAGTAAATACAGTGATAAAACTTGGATGATGTAGACAGGCCCTTTTCTTAAAGTGACTTTGGTGTGTCAGTTATATTGCAAATTTGTAATACAGTCGCTATTGCGCTAACGCCTTATTTTGAGGTAGGGTCTATATATCTATATATCAGTCACGAATGTCCACTTCTGGACATATGCCTTCCCCGTAGATCGACGTAAAGTGCGGTTCTACGCAGACCGCATCCACCGGCTTCGCGTTACCTCTACGAGGTCATCTGGCCACTGTGTCTGAGGCTATCTCATGCAGTGTTGCCAACTCAGTGGATTTTCCACTAGATCTGGTGGTCTTGCCTTCTCATTTGGTTGGTAAAATTGTACTCTTTTTTCATATAAAATGAGTGAATTTAGTGGATTTCTGAGAGCCGTCTAGTGGAAAACGATTTCTTTTTTAATACAAATTAAGAGGATCTAGTGGTTTTTAGAATCGTTTTTGGCAATGATATTTTATAAGTAGATAGGTTACAAGCACTCCAAAAGTGAAGCACTGAAACCACGATAATTGTATTGGTGCCCTTTTTGTAGTGGGTAGTCACTCGCGGGTCGGTCAACGAAACGCACGACGATGTCAAGGGTGAATATTTACAAGATTCACAAAAAAAATGCCGTCGTGTGTGATCAGAAAGTGCACCAATCATAGCAAAAAGTGCAACAAAGCGCAAGGGATCACATATCACCTGTAAGTACGCTGAAATAATTTAATTTTATCATTTTTATTATTTTATTTTTCAAATACGACGCCATCTTACTACCATAGAGGTCATTTGAATGAAAGAGACAAACTTACGTCTTTGACAATGAGAGTGACAAGGATAACCAACCTTCTGCGTGCTTAATCTGCGAGCGCCGAGCAGGCTCCGAGTCAATCCGAAACTAGCCGAAGGGTTCACTCGGTTACGTTTAAAAATTAATCGCGCAAGTAACAAAAAGCTAGCTGTCTCTTTTTTTTGCATTATTGTAACTATGCCATCTCTTTTATGCAATCTGTTAATATGTGTGAGTATGTACACCGTACAGTGAGGTACCAATGTGTGCTGCTGCTTTCTTGGAAGCATATTTCTCAGCTGGCGAGTATGCGTATAACGTATCTTCTTATAAAATATCATTGGTTTTTGGTCGATTTGTTAAAACCTGAGTTGGCAACACTGATCTCATGAGAATGACCGTTGGGGAGTTAAGTCCTGAAGCAGCGACCAAGCATAGGTAAGCGCAGTGTGGCAGCGGTCCAAACCGTAACCAGATTCGATTATAAAGGTACGGTACTAGATGGACAGGTTTAGGGCAGGCTCTGAACAACCAGCCAAAATATTCAGTAAGTTAAGACAGATAAGTAGTTTCTCTTCGGCCGCTTAGGAGCGCGAAATACCTATTCAAGATCGAGGCGCATAGGGTCTAAGATATTAAAAGTTAAAACGCATATACAGCAAATCATCCTATTTTGACAATGCATATACCGTTGTTACGCATAATTGTATATTCGCATAATATTAAAATGCATATTCTAAAACGCATATTTTAATTTGCATACCATTAATACTCATAACAATAACGAAGTATAACATTTTTTTTTATACATGTTAAAAAGTATAGTTTAAAACGCCTAATCGGACATTGGAATTTCCTTTTCTGTTGGGGTTGCAGTTCAAACCTAACCTAACCTACATTTCTGTTAGCACGTTTCTGTTGGGGTCGCAGTTCAAACCTACTGAACCTACTTTTTTGGAAGCGATTCGTTTCTGTAAGGGTCGCACTTCTAACCTAACTTAACCTACTTTTCTGGTAGCAGTTCGGTTCAACCAGCATTTACTACCTAGTAGAAAGAAAAACGCAAAAGGTTGGGATTCTGCAGGTATAAACTTGGAATTATTCTTCAAGAACGCTCTTTTATACCGAATGCATAATTTTATGCGTTCGGTATACCTAACAATATTATGCGAATTTCAGGTATGCCAAATCAATCGGTATGCCAATTAAATTGTATGCGTTTTTATTATTATGTCATTTAAGCGGTATGCTCAATCATCGTATGTCTAGACTGTTAAGCGTTTTCATAATAGGATTTTTAAATTATGCCTAATAAGGGACACCCAGGTGCATACGGGCGAGAAGTACTGCAGTATTCGCAAGAATACTTCAGTACTTAAAGCTTAGCTTGTAGTGCGTTCGTTTACGGCGCGCACATGTATGACGTCATACCATAGCAGTAGGAAAGGCAACAATAGTAACGCACGCAACTAGGGTGGTAATACAAAGCAAGGCCGAGATCGCAGATGTTTGCGGCCCGAGCTACAAGCGAGGGACGTAAATATGCCGTATAATATTCCGTACGCGCAGCGTGCGGAAAAAGCCACTTTATGGCCAGGTGTGGCATAAATGTTATTTTTCATGCTATGTAACTTGACGATGTGTATCAAAACAGTTATATAACGTCACGCAAATATTATTTTTAACTACCTCTAATTCACTGAGAAATTTAAACTATAATAATAATTTTATTTTTGTCGACAACTCTAGCGGTGGGCGACCAGAAAGGGCGCGCGTTATGAGTTAGAGCGAGAAGGTAGGATTCGGCGCATTTTTGTGACTCGAACGTGGGTTTTGATAGACAGTGCGAGTTCTGTACAAAGTACTATTACTTATTCTGTGGCACCGTTCAGCGTGCGCCGTTCATTTGCGCAACTAGTAAGTTGGTATTTTACAGAACCGAATGGCAGCAACCCTGTATCGCGACCTTGAATACGTGTCGCGCGCTCCTAAACAACCGAAGTCGGACTACTTGTTTGTCTTATACTTTTACGGTCAGGGAGAAGCAGACTTCACGGGCGCTTTATGAACCTTACCAAAAGGGAACACGACTCGAGGAGGAGAAGCATCTATACATAACGACACGTTTAGCTTAGTGGGAGTGACACCGCCTACGAAGCTTGAGACCCGGGTTCAAATCCTGGTAAGGGCAATTATTTGTGTGATGAGCACGAGTATTGTTCCTGAGTCTTGGATGTTATCTATCTATTTAGGTATACTGGGTGTTGCCTGTAACAGGAACAAATAAAACAATAATACTTTTGTTCAACAACTTAAAAAAATATATGTAATATTTATATTTTATCTTTTTAATACAAATTAAATAGTACCTATTTTCAGTGTACGTTAACATCAGTCTAATTGACGTCGCTTGTCACGCTACAAACATAAAAAACATCGCAATACATTGCGGTTTCAAATAAACTTTAAAGTGTACTAAAAATTAAAACATAAATTATTTTTAAATGTCGCTGAACAAATGTTGTTCTGTTGGAGGAGTACAATCTACGTTTTAATTATTTGCTCCTAGTACAGGCAAAACCTGGTATATTTATATGTATAAGTATGTATATCGTTGCCGAGTCTCCATAGTACACTCACGGACTTTAATTGTTGAGCCATTTAGGGTTCACCGTACAATCGTGTCATAGATTGTGTAATTTGTGTATTACACGACAACATTAAGTATGAACATGAAACCGATGCCTATGACGACACATATAATCATCATTGTTATTAATAACTGTTTTAACTGTACCTACCTAGATATTAGATATCATTTTAAAAAAAACTCACTGCAGACTACTACTGCTACTAGCGACATTTCTGACATCGATAGATAGCGACATCTGTAGATTAGGGTGGGTCGATTCGATTTCGATTTTCGATTTTGAATTCGAGATATAATACAAATAAGACGGAAGAAGACTTCAAAGACTTAATGAACTCACTTTGAAAATTGCTCTCGGCAATTAGTAGCTGAGTATCCATGGTACAATATGCCTGACTCCGTCCAGAAAATTTTAATACCTGGTGCTGATGTTATAGGGGGGTACTACAGTTGATCATTGTAATCAATAGCAAAGATAACTGATAACGGCTGTTAACACATTCCACAGAATCCGTTTGTTTTGCAGCCAAGTGTATTAATAAAACACATTAATGATATCATATTTTAATTTATATTATTTATTATATATATTAGCACACATATAAAGAGAAAAAGTACATATGGAAACAAAAGAATACTAATATTTAGGATCACAAGCTGTGGTAAATCTATCGGTTCAAATCATTGTCCATTTTCTAAAATACAAACTTTCGCAAGTTAGGAGAAAAGAAATAAAGAGCTAATCCTATTAACTTAACACAAAGTATTTGTGCTCAACAAAGAAATTTATTGTACGCTTTTGAAATATATTTTATGCCACACCTGGCCATAAAGTGGCTTTTACCGCACGCTACGCGTACGGAAAACGTCGCTTTCTGGCCAAGTGTAGACATAAAATGATGTACACAACACGGGAGGTAATAAAGAAAGGCCGAGATCGCAGATGTTTGCGGCCCGAGCTGCAAGCGAGGGCCGTAAATATTACCACCCTAGTTGTGTAATGTACTATTTCCTAGGCCTTCAAACACTCGTGATCTTATTACAAAAAAACACACTCGCGTTTTGAAGCCCCTTATTATGTATGTTGCATAAACTACCAGCAACGGCATTGATATTTGCACGTGCATATGCTATGCTTGTAGTCTTGCAACTTGCAGATTTCTGCGCACTTTTCTTCTGTGCACTCCCAGCCAAAGTTTATGATATCTGTCTCCGAGCCTGCCTGTTTTCCTGTGAACATATAATAAAAAATAAATAAAAATAAAACCATTTCAAGTCTCTACCTCTTACGGTTCAAAAGCCTTGTGATGCACGGACAGACAGCGGAGGCTTAGTAATAGCAAGGACCATTAAAACAAGAGGACTCTCCATACAAAAAGCTGTTCCCCGATATTGCAACGCCATCTATGTATTAGCTTGGTATAAGAATTATATTATTTACAATTATTAAACACACATACACACAACACAGTATTTAAATGTTAGAATTTATTTATTATTAGCTGTTTACGAACTAATTGTTACTGTACTATATTTCTTTGTTCAATTATAACATCGTTAAATGTTTAGTTTTTTAGCGCCATCTAGTTTTTGCCTGGATACCCCCTTGCGGTCGGGATACAATCTAAAGCATGGAGAATAACAGTCCTCTTGTTTTAATGGTCCTTGGTTATAGGGTTCCGTTGGCACCCTTTGGATATGAAACCCTAAGAATCGACAAAATATGATATGAATCACCCTACTGGTCAAATGTCTACACTCTACAGCATGGCGCAGCGTCGTCAACGTGAACCACGGCGCCGGAAAAACACGTTGTCGCTTTGACAGACAAAGGAAGCCTTTACACGGCGCGCCGCACACAGTGTGGTGCACACAGGTGCGTCAGGTGACGCTTCGGCCCTTGTATATGAATTAAATTTCGACGGATGAAACGCTATTTGATCTAACCACCAATGAGCCCCATAGGCACTTAGACCAAATAGCCTTTCAAGCGTCAATATGTACACTCACGGACAATGAATTCGGGTCACTTTCTATATAATTGTTCATAGAAAACAACCCGAATTCATTGTCACTGAGTGTAGATAACTACTCACCGTCACTTAAATTATTCTCCATTGTAACCAAAAGCGAGGCCGACGGTATTACAAACTTGGCCTGCGCCACTTCCACAACAGCTAAAGCGACAAGAATTACAAATTTCATTTCGAATAAAGGAAAGATAACGCAATTAGGAACAAGACTGATTCAGGACCAAGTCGGTAGGTTATTTATTGATGCGGATGGCGACGCGTCCTCCCTTTTTCTTCCGAAGATCGTGGAAAAGTATGGTGCAATTTCCGGAAACCATAATATTTTACTTGGTACAAAACGGTGGTACTACTAATTTTCTACCCTTACAACGTAAAAGTGGATCAAGTTTTTTCTTCACATGGATTTGTACCTGTAGCTACTTTCCACGAAACTTGCATTGTGGATGAAGTAAATCTATGTTTTAGGTAATTTTATTTTGTCTGTCACATATATTGTTATTTTAACTGTTTTAACTTTCGCGTTTATAAGTATTTCATGCAACTGCACACGTTTTTAATTTTAGCAAGTTTTTTTATATTAAATGTACGAGAACAGAAAGTTCCTAGCGACATTATTTTTTCTTTATAGATGTTTTCCGAAGCACGACAAATACTATCTATCTCTTTCCACACAATATAGTGTAATAGTGACAGGGCACGCTCAGTCGCGCAACAAGCGATGTCGCGGTCAGTTCTGTTAGAGGAACTGGTTCTGGATTGAACCGGATTGGCCTGGATTGAGGCTTGTAAACGTGGCCTTATGATGTTAGGTCTCTTAGCAAAGTAAATGTTCAGGATAATTTCAAACTCAAAAAAAAGGTAGTTTGATTGTACTTTTGAAAAGCTAAGTTTGGGCTGTCTATTATATTCAGTTTACTGGTCCCTCTTAAGTAACTGCAATATAAAACCGTTTAAAAAGTCCAGGTATGTTAAGCAAACACAGAGTCAAATTTAATTTTTTACTTGAAAATTCCTAGTAAAATAAATGTCACTTTTTATTAGAAAAATATACAACCTATTGTTTTAGATTAGATTGTGCATATTACGGTGTACATTGTACATAGGTACCTTTTACATAATATTACGGTGTCGTTCATTTGTAATAGGTACCTATCTTAGAAAAAGAATACTGAAATAATCTATCTTCGTGGAATCAGAGACGCTAGCAACATCCCGCCAGTCTATCTATTCTGTTTTTTCAAGGGGCTGTAAACGATAATACTTCATATCGTATCATTCTATCTTATCCTTCCTACTAATATTATAAAGGTCTCTGCTCGCAACAACGTATTATACCATGACCGTACTATGAACGTATCAGAACTATCAGATACAGTATGACAAATTCCGGTGGGTGACGGAACATGCTATAGCTTGGCAACTTCGTTGGTGACACTCACATGTGTGCTTTTTGTTATGTCCAGCCGTAACTCCTTAAGGTGGTTTTCCACCGGCAGCCCCTCGCTGGCAGGGTATCGCCCTGCCGGTGGAAAACCACCTTTACACAAGTTACCGGCAACACGAACGGCTGTCTGCGGAGGCTGCCTCCGTCAGTCGCCGTTATTGGTTGTAGTGGTGTGGCATGTTCACTGTATACCAGTGGCGTGGCGTAAAAGATATCCTAGGGCAAGCCGGTGCAGATTTGGCGTACATTTTCCTTAAGAGCTCTGGAATAAGGTGGTCAAAAGCCTGATATGAGACAAGCCGGTAGGAATCGAGTTGTTTGGACGACACGCCACTGCTGAATACTGATACTAGACTTATTTTAAAACCTAAAAAATTTTAACGTACCCTAGCAAATTAATATTTCTATTTCTAGTTTTAAGAACCGGATATAAATATCATCACATTATTTTTTATAGGCTTAGGTAGGTCACCGTTGTTTATTAATCACTATTCACTAGTCACAATCGCAAGTTGAAACCAACAACAATAACCCTCCTTTGGGCTTCGCCGCAGTCGGGTAAAAATGCACGATTACAAAAAGTTTGGAGGGATTGTAGTTTGAGGTGTAGTGTCCCGAGTGATTGCTGATCGATCACTAAACATTTTTCTTTTAATTTTCATTTTCAAACTTCAAACACATTAAGGAAATCCCCAATAAGGGACTTTTATTTTTGGAAGTTATGGAAGACCCTTTAGGCAATATTAATCTCTATTCCTTGTTTGAAAGAACGCGTATTGTTCTATGTTTGTTTCACTTGTGACGTTATCAACCCGAGCCTGACGGGGAATTTCCGAGTCATCAACTCTATGCAACATGATTGAAGTAACCGCAAAAGACGGGGATGCCCACTATTGTCGAACATGTTAACGGTGCATCGTGTGGACGTGTTTTAGCAAAAGAAATGTGCATATTTGTAACGAAAAATCGGTTATAATGCTGAAAGTAAATAATAACGTAATTACGGAATTTTAATTTTAGATTACGTATTTATGAGAAGCCCAAAAACTATCCGTAATTGTTAATTACGTAATTACGGTATGGAAGCCCTAAATATAGGTAAGGTATACCGGTTGTAAACAAAATCCACAGAAAGCGTTTTGCCAAGTGTATTAAATAAAACACATGAATGACATCATATTTTATTGCATATTCTTATTTTATTTATTTGAAATTCTGAACATACATGATCCGTAAAAATACTTTAAGAAACAAAAGCATACCTACTAATTATTCAGGTTCATAAGTTGTCGTAATCTATCGGTTACAAATCATTGTCCATTTTCCAAAATACAGATTTTCGCAAATTAGGAGAAAAGAAAGAAAGAGCCAATCTTAATTAACACGATGTCTTTGTACTTACTTACTACAATGAAATTTACTGTGCGTTTTCGAAATATCAGCTCTAAAACAGAAACTTCAAGTTAGTTCAAAATCTACTAGTTATGGAAATAACAGTGATTATTATTCAAAAACTTTATGTTCAAAATATTGATTTAAATTTTCATGATAACAAAACGGGACTTAATCGCGTAAAAACATATTATTACCTCGACGTGACGACGTCAGCAATCAGTTCGTTCTAAACTAGCGGTCTTGTATGCTCGAAGTGGTTCGTGTCAATACCTCATGCCGGTATGTCGCTCGTGTGCTTCGAGATCTTGGCAGCAGGGCTCGAAACCGGTTTTTTGCAAAAACCCCGAAATAGCCCAATATTTTGAATTATTCTATGCTTTTATGTAGAGCTCAGTAATGTATTTAGGTCATGATTTCATATTATTAGATTGTCTGGTTAAAAAACGAAATAATAAACCGAAGAACGGAAATAATACCGGTATTTTTGTATAGAGCAAATACCGGTTTCCGAGCCCTGCTTGGCAAGCAATGCCATGTGCCTAGACGTGAACAATACAATTGTATAGCCAAGTGATTGTGTTCGGGTAAAAGTTTTGTGTTTGTATTTTTTCATCCACTACCTTTCCTTATTTACTCTACAAACATATAATAAAGTATCTAAAACGCGCTCAAAAATCGCAAGCACTGAGGGTTAGGGCGCATAAGGTCCCACACGCAAAATGTCCCTTGGTCCCTTTAGCAGAACGTCCCTTTTATAAATGTCCCGTTCTTAAAACGGCCCTTCTGCATAATGTCCCGTTCTCAAAATGTCCCTTGACATAAAATACGTCCCTTTCGCAGAACGTCCCTTTCGCAAAATGACCCGTTCTCAAAACGTTCCTTTCGCAAAATGTCCCGTTCGCAAAATGTCCCGTTCGCAAAACGTACCTTTTGCAAAATTGGCTGTTATTAGCTTAGTTTTTAATCGACTTCAAAAAAGGAGGGCCATGAGTTCGACCCGTATGTAAGTATTACTAGCATTTACCCGCGGCTTTGCCCGCGTTGTTCCCGTTACTGTCCCAAAAGAAATATTTACCTGGATGTAAAGTAGGTACCTACCCTATGTTTCGATCCAGGTCTAGTTGCATGCAAAATTTAATAATATAAATTTAATAAACATCCAAATATCCAAACCTTTAATCATCGTCACAAACTTTCACATCACACTCACACTAATATTATAAATGTGAAAGTTTGAGTTTGAGAAGATGTTTGGATTTTGGATATTTGGATGTTTGTTAATAAATAACGGGGTAACAACTTGATGTATTGATCTGAAATTAGGCGTGCAGACCAAATGGAAAAATGGAACATATCACTAGGGTTAGGATCCTCGTGGCATTTGAGCACAAGTGACGCGGTGGAGTCGCCATTGTATATTTTTTATTTGAATAAATGAATAACTCAATGATAAATCCATATTATGTAGATTATATAATATAACATTTAAATATTTTTTACTCGTTTGCTACAATGTTTATGTAATAAAGAGGTTGAATAACTTGCAACTGGAATTAAAGTTTCAAAATCTTGCATATTATCTTCATCTGATGTTAAACGGTTGTCAAGATGATGAAAAGCATATACTATGGCAATTTGTTCCATATTAGCTGGCGTTATACGGTTTCTCAACTTGTGAAAAATCCATTTATGTGTTGAGAACGATCTCTCTACATCCACCGATGTTCACGTAGCATGCTTCAGAATTTGAGCATGATTGCCAAAATCAACCATGTCTCTCACTACTTCACAGTCCGGATTTCTATTTAATAAAAATTCTAACTTATTTCGTACAGTTTCAGTTCCATGCGAGGCCAGTGTACTCCTTACAATGTCAGTTATTAAGAAGGATTCATGGATTGGAATATGTGTACACTCTAATTGTTTTATTGATTGGGGTATAATGTTATAGCAATCTTTTATAAAAGTCAAATTGTTTCTCAAATTTCTATTGCCAAATAAAACTTGAACCTCTCTAATAGCTTTAGCATCTCTAATATTTAACCGCATTACAATGTTTTTTATATCTTCAAAGTAGGTAGCATAGTAAAAACTAGCTTCTGACCAGGTGCCCCATCTAGTGATCACTGGTTCTGGTGGCAACGGTATGTTCGGAGCAAATTGCCTAAAAAGTCGAATGCGGTGAGGTGATTTCAAAAATATTTTTTTGACATTTGGTATCAAAGTATCTACTAAACTGTTTTCCGATCGAATTTGCTCCGCGACTCTATGTAGGCCATGAGCTAAACAAGTTACATGCTTAACATTCAAATATGTCTTCTTTAAAATTTTACCGGCGGCAATCATATATGCGGCACTGTCTGTGCAGAATATCAGGAATTTGTTTATATTGTCTGTGTAGTTCTCTTCCCATAAAAACCTTAAACTTTCATGAACTATAGAAGCAATTGTATTGGCATTAACTAGGGTCACAACTTTACATGCTAAAAAATAGGAAATGCTAACAAATTCTTGTGCTAAAGTGCCACGAGAATCCTAACCCTATCATTTTGAATGAATATTCTATGGTACTACTGATAATGAAACTGAAGTATCAGTAGTATACTGAAACTTATTCCAATGGAAAATTGTTAAAGATCTTGAATAAGTACTTTATACATTTTAACAATATATTATGTTTTTAATAAATTTTTATCAATCAATTTACTTGTATGAAACCAATAAATTTTATAATTCACTATTGGTTTATCAATCATTTATTCATTATTCATTCAATCAAAAATATATAACAACGACTCCACTGCTCTTTGTTCACCCCAATGCCACCAGACGTCCCAACTCTACATATCACCTCCTACTTTCAAGCTGGTCAAAGACAAACTATAAGGTAGAGATACTAGAGATTGGATTTAGGAAGTCTAGTTTCGTTGCCAGCTCCAAACCGATATTATTTTTCCCATTTGGAAGCCAGCTACAAAACCTAGCTACGAGATGAGGATTCCAGATTCCTATTTGGTAGCTGGCTACAAGATGGGAAAACACGATTCCCATTTCGTAGCCAGCTAATACTCGTAAATTTGGCTACGAGATGGGAATATCGTTCCCATTTGGTAGCTGGCTACAAGATGGGAAAACACGATTCCCATTTCGTAGCCAGCTACTAAATCTGGCTACGAGATGGGACTAAAGGGAGAAAACTCTCTATTTATACAAGAATTTTGCAGGCGGGACATTTTGCGAATGGGTCATTTGGTAGGCGGGACGTTTTGCGAAAGGCGCATTTCACAAACGGGACGTTTTGCGAAAGGGGCTTTTACAGAAGGGACATTTTGCGAAACGGATGGGACCTTTTGAGAAAGGGACGTTTTGCGAATGGGGTATTTTGCACAAGGGGCCATTTGCAAAGAAGACGTTTTGCGCATGGGACGTAATTTTGGTGGAGGGACATTTTGCGAGTGGGACCTTATGCGCCCTAACCGTACTGAGCAGCATTACTCTATCTCCAGAAATTAGGGATCTATAGAGATCCCTTATTTCTAGAAGAAGAGAATAAAAAAAAGTTACGACTTTCAAATTGGAAACACCTTTCAAAATCAATATGGAAAACTTTAAAAAATGGACTGTCATAACATTATTATATATGATGTCGTTGTGACATTACACAAGTGCTATAGTATAGTAGTGCTATAGTATAGGCTTGCTATGAATCAATTTTAGGGTACTTAGAATATGTGTGTAGATAAAATAATGTATGCGACTGTACAAACGTAATAGAGCCTTAAATTAAAACACTCGTGTGATCTTACTACAAAAAACCCCACTCACGTTTTGAAGCCCCTTATTATGTATCAGTTGCATAAACTACCAGCAACTGCATTGCCTGTAGTTTGCGCAATGGCTATGCTTGTAGCCGAGCAACTTGCAGATTTCAGCGCACTTTTCTTCTGTGCACTCCCAGCCAAAGTTTGTGAATATTGACGTGACTTCTATTTTTGTCTCCGAGCCTGTCTGTTCTCCTGTTAATATATAATAAAACAATACCTAATAAAAAGTAAAACCGTTTCATGTCTCTATCTATTTCGGTTCAAAAGCTGACGCACGGACAGACGGACAGATAGCGGAGGCTTAGTAATAGGTTTCCGTTGGCACCCTTAGGGTATGGAACCCTGAGAATCGATAAAATATGAATCACTCTACTGGTCAAATCTACAGCATGGAGCGGCGCCAAGGCTACAGACAAGGGGAACCTTTACACGACGCGCCGCACACAGTATCCTCAACATTATTTAGATTAAGACGAGACAGGTGACGCTTCGGCCCTTGTACATGAATTAAGTTTCAACGGGTGAAACGCTATTTGATCTAAGCACCAATGAGTCCCGTAGGTGCTTAGACCAAATAGCCTTTTAAGCGTCAATATGTATATAGATAACTACTTACCGCCACTTAAATTATTCTCCATTGAAATCAAAAGTGATGCTGACGGTATTACAAACTTGGCCTGCGCCACTGCCACCACAGCTAAAGCGACAAGAATTACAAATTTCATTTCGAATAAACGAAAGATAACGCAATTAGGAACCAGACTGACTGATTCAGGAGCAAGTCGATAATTGATGCGGGAGGCGACGCGTCCTCCCTTTTTATATTCGATTTAAAGCGCTAACGCACTAGGTACGTTCGTGTTACTTGTGCTACCAGGGACTGAGTCATGTTAAGATGCCTCAGAAATCCAACGTGCATATTTTGCAAAATGCTTCATTTTCTTTCGAAGGTTGTGTGGAAAATATGGTGTAATTTAACGGAAATTATAATATTTTACTTGGTACAAAACGATGGTTTTTACTTATTTTCTATAGTCTAAGATCCGAGTATACAACGACCTTCACCGAACTGGTTAATAGATGAAAAGTATTTTATATTAAATTAAATATGTTAATAAAGCAAGTGCAGTTGCAGTTGCAAGTGGGTTGCCTAAAAAAATTCAGTCCAGAATATGATTAATTAAAATTTTAAGTTAAATTTGCACCTGGTTGGTATGTGATGTTAAGGAAACGAGGTGCAAACTTAGCTCAACCGGTTATTATGAGAAAGTTAGGATGAAGTCAGCACGAGTCGGGTTGGGGGGTTCACAGAATGAGCAGATTTTTGGTTTAGGGGCATTTTAGCACATATCAAGCCACGCCGCTCCGTGTGTTCTTCACCTACGTGCGATAGAGAGGTCCCAGCGAACCATCCCATGCGATAGAAGAGTGTTATGTGCTAAAATACCCCTAAACCCAAAAATCTGCTCATTCTGTGAACGGAAACCCGTGCCGACTTCATCCTAACTTTCTCATACGAACCGGTTGAGCTAAGTTTGCACCTCGTTTCCTTAGCATCACATACCAACCAGGTGCAAATTTAACTTAAATTTTTAATTAATCATATTCTGGACTGAATTTTTTTAAGCAACCCACTTGCAATATATTTATTAACATATTTAATTTAATATAAAATACTTTTCATCCATTAACCAGTTCGGTGAAGGTCGTTCTATACTGAGATCCTCTACTACTACTTTTACAGCGTTAACTCAGCAGATTAAGTTTTTTTTTTGCACTTATATGGATCTGTGCTTTTGACGAAACCTGCGTTGTGGTTGAAGTAAATCTACGTTTTAGTAATTTATATTTTGTTTTCAATAAATAAATTGTTAAATAACTTCAAATCTATTAATATAAAAACAATACATATATTTGTGGTTCTCACAGTGAGCACTTTCATTTAATATGTCACACGATATAGTTTGCTAACTTTTTTTCATTTTCTAGTTTACCTCGCAATAGCGGCTCCCATGTTTAAAATTCATATATTTCCGTTACAAATCTTTGGGTCATTGCCTTAATTTATGTGCCAAATTTCAACTCAACCGGTCCAGTACTTTCGGAGCAAATAGGCTGTGACAGAAGGACAGACAGGCACACGAGTGATCCTATAAGGGTTCCGTTTTATTTATCATTTGAAGTACGGAACCTTAAAAAATACCAAAGAGTTCCTAGTGACATTCTTTTTTCTCTCTATAGATGTCATTTTCCAAAGACCTGGTTCTGGACCTGATTCAGGTTTGTAAAAGTGCCCTTAGTATTTTAGCAAAATTGTTTAGGATAATTTTAAACAAAAACAATTTTTTTGATTTTTACTTTTGAGAAACTAAGTTTGAGCTGTCAAATAAATATAGTTTACGGGCCCCTCTTAAGTAACTGCAATAAAATTCTAGGTATGTAGAGCAATCACAAAGTCATAAAATTTAATTTTTACTTGAAAATTGCGATATGTCATTTTTTTATTCGGATTTTATACAACTTATTGTTTTAGATTGAATTGTGCATATTACGTAGCTCGTAGCACTCTTTTTACCCTTATTTATCCTGCATCCGTATTGTCCTACTTCTACCTACTTAAGAACAAAATTTATCATCATGATCATCATCATCATTTGAGCGATAGGACGTCCACTGCTGTCTCATGGGCCGGATTCCTATCCGGCCTAAGAACCGATGGTCGTTGGGGCAGAAAGGTACTCCAGTGGAGACCACGTACCGTACTTGCAAGCGCAGCGTGGGACGACCACCTGCAAGGCGGTCGGATGACTGGTTAGGGTTGCGGAAACTCGCTGGATACGGGTCGCGACCCTCCCTCGCTTGCAGCTCGGGCCGCAAACATCTGCGATCTCGGCCTTTCTTTGTATTACCACCCTAGTTGTGTAATGTACTATTCTCAAACATGCAATAAAATGTTGAAATTACGTGCCTTACCTATCTTCTTCTTAGTCGTGCACTCTTGGCAGAGTGGTCGTGGTCATGTCTTGGTCGACTCTTGCGCCATCGCTTCTCTTGTGATGCGGCGCCATGTATCTCTATGTTTGGCGGAGTGAGAGTTAACATTTATGCTGGAATGTGTCACAGATTTTATGAGGTCTGTCCACCGTGTTGGAGACCGCCCCCGAGATCTTTTGCCTTCGACTTTCCCTTGCACCACCAAACGTTCCATGGAGTCCTCGTTACAGGTGATGTGCCCGAAGAATTTGAGGATTCGTACGTGCCTTATAAAAAGTCGCAAAGTACCTTGTTTCCGGTGCGGCTTGACACTTGGCATTTAATGGAATTTCATACAACATTGCCAGCCTAGACCGGCAAAGTGTTTTTTTTTTTTAATTTCCATTCCATTTTATTTGTCACATGGCATCACGGCGTTCAGCCATTAAAAAAACAATAAACGATGTTTGCTATATTTTGCAGTTTTATTTATATAAAATCGACATGAACATAACAAATAACACATTATAAACAATTTCCAGTAATCTTAAATTGCAGACTTAATTACAAGAATACACATTTAAAATATTTCATCTAAATATTCGCGGTAAAAACGTATACTGAAACAGTTTTTAGAAAGGACGTTGAAATTTTTTCATTCTGTAATTATTTTTTTCATCTACTTTACTTTTCGTGTCTCTAGAAAATAAAGTTGGATTTTTTGAAGTGTTTTTAATTTATTTCATTGCATATTTGAGAAAAGCACTATACATACCTCGGCGTGAAATGGGCCGCGTAACTATCTGGGGCCCGTTTCACGAAGCTACAAGTTAAAAATTACAAGCGGAAGTCTCTTTTCAATACCTTTTGATAGAAATAGACTTCCGCTTGTAATTTGTAACTTGTAGCTTCGTGAAACGGGCCGCTGGCCTCGCGTTTGCTCGGCCAGCTATATGTACTCGGCCGGCAACCTCTCCACTTCCCGGCCTCTGTAGTAATGTACTATTCAAAGGCATTGAACACTAAACGTAATTATTTTATAGACTTAATAGTACCAACGACGGGTTACATACTCTTCTCGTGAGGCGCAAAAGTACTGTTGCTCATTGTAATAAATAGCAAATGTAATGTATAGCAAATACAAATTCCACAGAAAGCGTATCCGTGCTTTGCAGTCAAGTGTATTAAAAATAAAAAAACACATAAATTACAACATATCGCCGCTATACTTAACCACGTAGGTATCTACTCCAATAGTTTCATAGGAAAATCGCACTTTTCTACTCGTAACACAGGTGCGTTTTCTATCAAACACATAAATATTATTTCACTGTATATTATTATATATATTGGCACATACACGAAAGGAAAATGTACATATGGAAACAAAAGAATATTAATTATTTAGGTTCACAAGCTGTGGTAAATTTATCGGTTCAAATCATTGCCCATTTTCCAAAATACAGATTTTAGCAAGTTAGTAGGGCGGTAAAACAAAGAACGTCTCAGGACACATGTATTTGAAGACTGACGACATTATGACTTTATGACCTGGTGTGACTTAAAGTTAATTTAAAATCTACGAGCCAGGGAAAAAACACTGATTAGTTTAGAATGCACATAAACTGTTAAGTAAGTTGGGTCCTGACTGGGATTCGTTTCAAAATTAATGCGGAAGAATTAAAGAGTTCGACTGTCATAATATCATCATACATATAATTATGATGTCGTTGTTACGCTCAAACTTTACAGAGAATTTACTGACGTAAGGCTGCTGCATTTGCCTATTTTAGGGTATTTAGAATGTATAGGTAAAATAATGTGTGTGTGTGTGTGCGTAATTAGGCCTTAAAACACTCGAGTGATCTTATTATAAAAACCCGACTCACTCACTCAGTGTATTTTCAAAAGGGCTTATTTTTATTTCAGCACTGGTTTGAAAATGTGTCTTATGAGATAGACTTAAGGTCTATATCAGAAGTGAGTCGCGAAAAAAATAATCCCTTTTGAAAAGATACTCCTCAGTTGCATAAACTACCAGCAATGGCATTTTTCAGGGGTTACGCATTTGCTGTGCTGTTTGTCGAACAACTTGCAGATTTCAGCGCATACTTCTTCTGTGCACTTCCAATTCCTTTTCAACATTAGTATGTCGACTGTATCTGTCTCCGAGCCTGTCTGTTCTCCTGTTAACAAATAAAATAGTAATTAAAAACCGGCCAAGCGCCAGTCGGAGTCGCACAGGGTTCCGTTCCACCGTCGATCAAAAAAAGCGTTTCTTGTGTGGGCTTTTCCATTCATTTTATTTTAATTATTTATTAATAAAGCAACAGAAAAAAACAAATTCTGTAAATACTTTAAGCGTCTACCAATCGTTTCGACGGGTAAAACACTATTTGATCTAAGCACCAATGAGTCCCATAGGCGCTTAGACCAAATAGCCTTTTAAGCGTCAATACCTACTCACCGTCACTTAAATTATTCTCCATTGTAACCAAAGGCGAGGCCGGCGATATTACAAACTTGGCCTGCGCCATTACCACAACAGCTAGAGCGACAAGAATTACAAATTTCATTTCAAATAAACGAAAGATGACGCAATTAGGAACCAGACTGACTGATTCAGGAGCAAGTCGGTAATTGATGCGGAAGGCAACGCGTCCTCCCTTTTTATATTCGATTTAAAGCGCTAACGCACTAGGTACGTTCGATTTGACTTTGATACTAGGGACCGAGTCATGTTAAGAAGCCTTAGAAATCTAACGTGCATATTTTGGAAAATGCTGAATTTTCCTTCGAAGACCGTGGACAATTAGCGGTAATTTTACGGAAACTGTAATAAATAATTCATTTAGTATAATTACTACGTTTCTACTTTTTTCAGCGTTAAAGTGAATAAAGTTTGTTCGGCACTTATATGGAGCTAAGTAACATAGCGTTTCGTAAGCGACAAAATTAGATTTTTTCATGGAATGCTCCAAAAGTGCCCAAAATAAACGTTTAGCATATTTTCATAGAAAAAAGCGTTGTTTGATTTTTACGTTTGAAAAGTTAACTTAAATTGAGTTTACTGTCCCCTTAAGGAGCTGCAATAAAAGTTCAGGTATGTAAAAAAAAACAGAAAATCATAAAATTAAATTCTTTACCTACTTGAAAATTCCAAGTTAATTAGGTACGTCAGATTTTATTTATTAGGATTTTTTAAATTCATTGTGTCCAACCTTGTACACGGTGTTCGTTAATTTACACGATTTAAAAAAAATACTTAAATAATCTATCCTGGTGAAATACTTAAATCCTGGTGACGTTGGTACCGCCCCTCGATCTTGAGTCCTCTTTTTTCAAAAGACGGATAACGAAAATACTACCTATCCTACCAGTAGCGTGCAGAGTGCACGCCACAAAAGAAAAAAAAACGGTCAAGTGCGAGTCGGACTCGCGCACCGAGGATTCCGTACAAACTCGTCAGTAGGGATTGCAAACGAGTTACTCGAAACTCGGTTAACCGAGTAACTCGATCGAGTTTTAATCGAAATAGAACTCGGTTAATAACCGCGGTTTTTCGAGTTTTTTTGCGTCCTTATGATATTACGGATTTTTATATTTTTACTTAAGTAAACCTTAAAAATAGGTTTTTAAGTTTCGTAACACGTAAGTAATCGACGTAATAACTGACTACTGCATAAAAAAATGCCTTTAATTCGATAAAGACATATTCTGACTTCGCAAAATGACACACACGCGAAACGACAGAAAAGCAAAATGACAGAAATACGTTGTGTATACGCACCACCATCATCATCATCAACCCGTATTAGTCGACTGCTCGACATAGGCCTCTCCCATGTCATGCCATCGAGCACGATCCGCGGCCACTGGCATCCAACCTCTGCCAGCCATCTTGCGAAGATCATCACTCCATCTTGTCTGAGGGCGCCCCACACTACGTTTGCCGATCCGTAGTCTCCACTCGAGAACACGCTTGCTTCAGCGCTTGTTGGTTCTGCGGCAGATATGGCCAGCCCACTGCCACTTCAGCTTGCTAATCCTTTGGGCTATGTCGACGATTTTAGTTCTCTGTCGGATCACATCATTACGGATACGATCCTTCTGAAATACTCCCAACATGGCCCTTTCCATAGCTTGCTGAGTGACCTTAAATTTACGTAGGTACTCAGCCTTCCCGTGAGCGACAACGTTTCGGCTCCGTATGTCAAGACTGGTAGGTAGGATGCACTGATCGAAAACCCTTGTCTTCAGACATTGTGGAATGGACGACGAGAAGACTCGACGTAATTTCCCATACGCAGCCCAACCCAGCTGTATTCTTCTATTAACCTCTTTTACAAAGTTATTTTTACCTAACTGCAGAACTTGCCCGAGGTAAACGTACTCCTGAACAACTTCGAGAAGGGCGTCCTGCACTGCAGTCAGTTTCGGTAAAACAATATCGTTGAACATAACCTTGGTTTCGTCCAAGTTCATCCTAAGACCGGCGTGTTGAGAAAAAGCAGCTAGACCGTTCAGCATGTATTCTAAATCCTGCAAAGTTCAAGCCAAAATGACGGGATCGTCTGCAAATCGCAAGTGTGAAATGTACTCGTCGTTTATATTAATGCCACGACCCTCCCAAGCTAGCGTCATAAACACATCCTTCAGTGCATTCGTGAACAATTTGGGGGAAATGACATCCCCTTGTCTCACACTCCGCTGCAGGAGAATGGGCTTAGTCTGCTGGTTCTGTACTTGGACGGCGTAGAGACATCTCAGCACTTGGATGTATCGCCAGTCTATTTGGCAACGTTGCAAGGATTCCAGAACTAGACAGAATCAAAAACTTTCTCATAGTCCACAAATGCTAAGCACAGGGGCTGATTTTACTCCTCAGTCTTCTGTATTATCTGCCTCACTGTGTATGTGGTCTATGGTGCCATATCCTCTAGGAAATCCGACAGATTGTAAACTCTTTGTCGGTAAGTGCAAGGTCGTTCACAATTTGACGGTTTCTGATGGATAGGTTAAAAACCGGTCAAGTGCGAGTCGGACTCGCGTACCGAGGGTTCCGTACAAACTCAAGTAGCTACATAGATAGTTCAAGAAAAACTGTATGGCGATTAGTTTAGTAAGAGCAAATAAGTATGTGTTACGATTTTTGCGAATTTCTAAAAAACGGTGCAACTTAGGAAAACCGTTATGATTTTCCTGTAATATTTAGGACGACATTAACAATTGGTAATTATTACAGATATTTCTGTTCAGTAACTTCGAAGATAATAGGGGGGGAATGGTATTTTTTTAACGTTTGGCATTATTAAATCACTACTTATTTAAGAAAAAAAAATAAACACGGTGTTTTAATTTACAAATCAAGCCCTTTCATTTGATACCCCGTTCAATATAATAGCCCTACTTTCAATTTTCAAAGTCCCATTTCGGTCCCCTTTAAAAAAAAAAGGAAAAAGGTATAAGATTTTTTTACTGTCCAATAGCCTCGGGTTAGCGATTTTTAACACTATTCCAAATTTCAAGTCGATAGCATTAGTAGATCCTGAGATATCTTGCTGTGAGAGACAGATGGAGTCGCACCATAAGGGTTCCTTTTTTACCATTTTGGTACGGAACCCTAAAAACTACCCTACTACCCTACTTAATCCCGAGTTTACAAACTAATTTAATCATTATCATTACACAAAAAAAAATTAAAACTACTTCAGACAGTTTCGAGTAAAAATCGAAACCGAACTCGGTTTTCGAGTTTAATCGAAAAGTACTCGTTTTTCGGTTTTCGAGTCTGGCTGCAATCCCTACTCGTCAGTTACGTGAATAATTCAAGATAAACTGTATGGTGGGAAACTTAACTTTGCTCTTGAAAAACTGATTGTCCCAATACATCGACATTTTGTCGCGGTTAGTTTAATAGGAGCAAATAATATTGTCTTACGATTTTTGCGAATTTCTAAAAAATCGTTGCAAGTTACGAAAACCGTTTTATTTTTCCTGTAATATTTAGGATGATATTAATAATCGGTAATTATTAAAGATTTTTCAGTTCAGTAACTTTTGAGATAATAGGGGGAATGGTATTTTTTTACATTTTTTGTCTTTAATAAAAAACTAAACCTTTTCATTTGATATCCCACTCGATATATTAGCTCAGCTTTTGATTTTCGACATCCCATTTCGGTCCCCTTTAAAAAAAAAGTAATAAAGTTATAGGAGTTTTTTTCTGTTCCATAGGCTCGAATTAGCGGTTTTTAACACTGTTCCAAATTTCAAGTTGATAGCATCAGTAGATCCTGAGATATCTTGCTGTGACAGACGGACAGACAAACAGACAGAGTCGCACCATAAGGGTTCCTTTTTTACCATTTTGGTACGGAACCCTAAAAAGAGTTAAGACTGTAACGGTACTATTATTGAAAGGACGCTCTCTTCTTCTTCTTCCTTGTTTCTTCATGATTGAGGGTCGCGCGCGACCACATGAGGTCGTTGCTCTATGCACCAAAGCTTTTCACTCCTCACGGTGTTCTGCCTTCCGGATCGACGCCTGTAGAGTTTCCTGACACGCTTAAAGGACTATTGAAAGCACTATTCAAATTCATGCATAATTCTCGGAAATAATATTGACGGTTCTGTGAAATTATTTTGCGAACTAAACAATGGTTTCAGTCTGGACAGTCAGGTCTCAGTCTGGTTTCAGTCAGCTGCGTTGCTATCGGGTGAATCGTATAGAACCACAGATTAGAGAATATAAACAGATATTTCAGTGTCGCGCGTTTCCATACAAAAAACAAGAATTCCCACGCTCGTGTCGAATTCTCTTGTTTTGACGCGAGCGTGGGATTTTCCACCGCCACAGCCACAGCACGGAAACTTCGCACAGTGCAATACGTTTTCGCATAGTTTTCGCTAGCGGCGTTCGGCCGGCGGCATCAACGACGTTTGCGTACTGTCACGATAATTATACTGTGATACTGTGACCTTTTGGTTGCCGGCGACCGGATCAGCTAGTAGTAGTAGTAGTGCACCTAATAAAACTAACACAAATTTTAAAAATATAGATAAGCCTTTTTCTTAAAGCGACACCTCGTAAGCTTAAAATTACTATGTAACCAGTTTATGAAAAGTTATATCGTACATCTGGATTTGGACCATCTTTTTTAATTTAGTTTTTTTTATGCTGACAGTATGTCTTACTGACTGTTGCAACAATCAGACCAGGAGGGGACCGTGGTGTTCCCTGGGATCGAATCAGGTCGCTGGCCCGGACCACCTTGAGAAGGCTAATTTGCACTAAGCTAAGTTTGCATGGACTATTAGTTATATTGAAATGAAATAAAATGATTTATTCAATGTATGTTGGAGATTGAGTATTGAGAGGATATTGAGTTTGTTCTTAAGTTACTATAATTAAAGTCTAGGCAAGTAAAGCAAACACAACATCATTTAAAATAATTTCATGAAACGAATGATGCCTTTGTTTAGCAATCAATATATTAAAATTATTTAATCATACTCAGTTAGTCAGGTATTATTGTACTTAGACTTTGTGTAAATTTTGGCTGTGTATTTTAATTGAATAAAATATTATTAATATCATACTCTGATACTAACTAGTATTTACTCTAATACCAATTAAATAAGCTTATATTCCTACACAACTCCAACTTCCTATTAAAAGACATAGATTTAGTATACAGCATAGTGTAATAGCGGTTTTATAACATAATAGTAGAGTAAACAAAACGTACGGTAAACGTCCTAGTGCTCGACATGCTAATATCCAATACTAGACACCCTGCTATCACATCTTTAGCTAATCAGTCAAGATGGCAATTATTGCATCATTGTCGAGTACTCGGACGTCTACCACATAAGGTACGGTACTAGAAGTAATATGGTCGCCCCGCGCAGACGCACTGGTTAGGGCTGACGCAGATGCCCGTGTAGCCGACGGCGCCGCAGAAGCTTTGACAACTCCTGGTAGTACATGGTGCCCTGGTAGCTGTGACAAAAATAAACATAAAAAAAACATGCAAATAAATGTAACAAACCACCATCAAGAATACAAAACTCGACACGTGTTTCGCCTCTACGAGACATCCTCATGTTTGCGAAAAAGGGTTGCGTTTGAAGTGTTCTAGAAAAGTTAGAAATAATTAGGTACAACAGTAGGGGTGCGAATATTAACGAACAGTTGAATGTTGCGTCATCACCTTTGTTACAGGTCGCGACACGTAAAAAGAACGCTGGTGGTTAAGCTGCGCATTAGGCCATTTATCGATCTATTTGGTGGTATGAGGTGCGGCGCGGGGAGGGCGGGTGCCGCGCCGCATCATTGCCGGGGCGCTATTGGTTCGTCAGTCGACCTTTGCTTTCCGCACTGTGTTCACGTCACGTTAGTTCTAAAAATACTGTCGCGCACAAATGTGTCTTGTTTATTACAAAATGGTTTTACATAGAAAAATGATTTGAAATGTTTGTTTTATTCCATTCTACACAGAAACATGTTTTTAATTCCATTTAATAATATATCAACTAATAATACTCAAGGATCCTACAGTCAAACTGTGTAAACAGTTATGGGGGACGATGTTTTACTATTAAGCGTCATACCAAAAAAAAAATTAGGTTCATGAGACGGGACTTTCAACGTTTTAACATACAATATAAATTTAAATGTAGACAAACCATTTTTTAAGGGCGTTATATTTCAACGAAGATTAAAAGTTGCGAACAGCTTTGTGTGGGTTAAAAAGTTGATTCACCCTATTAATAAATAATAGATAATAATACATATACTTTTTAATCGAACCGCGCCGCGAGCGAAAGGCTAGTTCAAAAATAAAACAATAAACATAGTACTTTCGTGCGCAAGTGTACCAATGCGCAAACATACCCCACTTTCTTCCAGCGTTCTTTTTACGTGACGCGACCTGTGCCCTGTTTATCAAAACTTACAAGTCTACAAGTTCACAAGTTACAAGTTACAAGGAAATTGTTACAAGTTCCTGTAAATTGCGTTTATCAAAAATAATCTACAAGGCTTGTAAAATTTCACACTTGTAAATTCTACTTGTAAGTTCTATAATCAAAATATTATGCCGCCATTACGTTTTCCTGCCATATTGTTTTTTGTTTTTTTTTTTTTTTTAATACGGTCTACTTAAACGCATGGCTGAAAGGTATATTGACTGTGTGATTTTTTCACACCTGACATCGTTAATACGAACGAGACGAAAAAAATACGATCTTAACGCCGTCGGCGTACAGTTGTGATGCTGTTCCCATACAAATCGTATGGAGCTGCAGTTATATGACTGCTACTCATTAGTAGAATTCCCGCCTATTTTAAAATTTATATTTGTCCCGTGGATATTTTAAAAAATGTCTAGAAATGATCACAAAATTACAGTTCTCCAACAAATAAGTACTTGACAAAAAAGATATTTTGTTCGGGGCATTTAGCGACAAATTGTCGAAAGATAAAAACGGAAGAGTGGAATTAGAAGGTTGTGTCACAAGGGAGCAAAATGATGTATTTACGGCGAGGGCGTATATTGAATCCTGAACGAAGCGAAGGATTGTACAATAGAATCCCGAGCGTAGCGAGAGATTCTAAAGTATAATCCGGAGCGTAGTGAGGGATTCAAGTGTTAACGCCCGTGGTGAAAATAATTTTGGTACCATGTGACACATACTGCTTTTCACACCGACTAAGACGAAAATTTAAATACAAACGCTACCTACCAAAATAACGAAATATATAGTTAAAGAGCATCTCACATTATTATTAAAAAATGAAATGTTAAATTGTTAAATTTATAGTCTATTATCATTTTATAAAACGACTATTATTCTCTACGGACAAGACGAAAATACCACTTCTATATTATATTTATGGCTCTCGCCTGCGGCTCGGACCGCAAACACCTGTGATCTGGGCCATTCCTTATTATACCGCCCTCTGTGTGTAATATACCAATAAATAAAGCTGTCTATGGTATGGCATATCCTAAGTGGGTCCAAACTAAAAATACCCTGTTGTCCTTGAACAGAAAAGAACCACTTTGATCCCTGTTGTGTTGAACCCATATTGTGTAGAATTACGCATAGGTAGAATCGCGTTTGTGTAGTCGATCGCATAATCCGTATGTGCGAGATACATTCTACTCAAATTAAAAGAGATCTACTTTGGTAAGTATATTTTACTTTACCTAAGTTTGAATTCAGTTTCACATCAGTGTATTAGATGTATTCTGTAATGCTGTGTAAATATAAATAAATAAATTTCAACTATTAGTTGCCGTAGGTTGAAATCAGACTAAACTTGTAAAATCGTACGACGGCACAGAGAGTCTCAGGACACTCTCCGGATTATTAATGATTTTCTACAACTTGTAACTTACAAGCAACATTTTGATAAACAGAATCATGAATACAAGTGTAAAAATATACTTGTGAAATACAGAAAATCACTTGTAACCTGTAATTTACACGTGTAGTTTTGATAAACACAAACTTGTAATAATGAAAATTTTTACAAGCAAAATGCTTGTAATACAAGACTTGTACGTTTTGATAAACAGGGCACTGTACGTATTTTTCGTATGGCCGACCGAGATGGCGCCCACCTCATTCCATCAACGGACGCCGGACTGTCAACATCTCTAGTTCTCCTGAGGATGCTCGTAGAGAGGCGAAACACGTGTCGAGTTTTGTATTTTTGGTGGTGGTTTGTTATATTTATTTGCATATTTTTTTTGTTTTGCATGATAATGCATGAAAAAATACGCAGGTAATTGTAACGCGCTAGCACTAATTGACTAACATGTTATCATAATCGTGGATTAGCAAAGCAATATTTTTGTTTTAATTAACATGGATTTCCGCAAAGTAACGCCTGATTCAGTCAATTCTTGTTTTTCCTCTTTTATTATAAATTATCTGTGTGTACTTATACGCGAAATAAAACACCTACAGATGCGTAATAGTACATTACACAACTAGGGTGGTAATAGAAAGAAAGGCCGAGATCGCAGAAGTTTGCGGCCCGAGCTGCAAGCGAGGTACGTAAATATGCGATTGAGGGCTTTCTTTATTACCTCCCGTGTTGTGTACATCATTTAATGTCTACACTAGGCCAGAAAGCGGCTTTTTCCGTACGCGCAGCGTGCGGAAAAAGTCGCTTTATGGCCAAGTGTGGCATAATATTAATAACGTGTAACCCCAAATGCATAAACCACCTCCGTCCGTTCCGTCAAAGTATACAGACAGAAAAGTAGTCACAGTCCGGCCCTTTAGGAGGTCGCGATACCTATTCAAAGTCGAGGCGCAGACGGTGCGATCCAGACTGAAGCATTCTTACGCATTCGTAAAAAATTGCTTGTAGTTTAGTTCGTTCATTCACGGCGCGCACACATACAAGCCACGCGATGTACCATGTACCTCTTGTAAGATGAAAAATTACTGTCATTATAAGTAGTGTAGTTCCCTTTCATCCGTCGTGGGTAGAAAAAGATCCCGACTAACTGAGAACCTACTATTTTAAAGTCGCTTAAAAATAGTATCAAACTTACCCTCAGTTTCTGGGGCGGCGAGAACTGAAGCCAGAACAAAGAACACAATACCTATCATAACGAAGAGCCTCATTTCGTTTCGACCAAGTTTCGATTCGACCACTGTCGTGAGAACACTTCATTCGCGAAGAACTACTCCTATTTGTTACGTACTGTTTGTTTGTGTAGAGATGTACTGGAAACTTAATTAGGTAATGTTATTCGCTGTTACGCTAAAGTGTAATTATTGAGATTACAAACATAAACAAATAGCTAGAGATAGCTAATTTGCGAGTTAATAGGCATGATGAATAATTTTTTGACGTAATTTCATGTTATTTTTTCAGAGGATCTCGTATGTATCATCCTGCTGGAAACCTCTTTCCCTTCTTTTTTTTTCTCTGCAATGTCCTCACATTGCATTGGAGTACCTACTACAAAAATCACAAATTTGCGACTGAGCGTCAAAAACGTTTGCGAGTTGCGACCGTTGTCAGAGTCATTCAATTTCTGAACCAGCCAGTCGCTTATCTGTATTTAGATTGTCGTCTGTTACTCATTGTTAATACTTATCAAGTTATCATGTAGCTAAGGTGCCGGACACGTAAATATATCGAAATATTTCTATGATGCTGGAGGTCGAATCTGTCCATCTGTAGTTAAATAAAAAAGTACGTTTACCTACCAATTGTTTTGAGTTTCCTATACTGACTGACTAAAAGAAGGCAAAATACTTCGCAATTTGTTTTGAAATAAAAAAGTGTATTTCTAATTAAACAAGAAAAAAATGTGAAAGCAAGAGCGATGGCAATTGAGAAAGAAAATTTAGCCACGTTTGTTAGTCTGATAATGTATCTGATAAAGATGAATCTGTTATCTTAACAATATAGTTATATCTCGATTGCTCTAATTATTGTACTACATGTACTTTAAGATAATAGTTGAAGTTATTTTCTTGTAATCCTTTTCTTTGTTTTATTTAGAAAATTGTTCTTTGCCACTTTGACGAAATATTAGGAAAGTCCATCTTGAGTCAGCATCTTCGAAATGCGTTATAGACAAAGTATAAAGACAACCAAGTAGTTCGTCTTCGCCGTTTAGGAGCGCGCGATACCTGAGCGAGCCTAAGGCACAGGGCTGCCGCTCATCGGTTCTGTAAAATACCTACTTACTACGAACGTAACTTTTATTAGGTTGACCTCGATCGAACGAACAATCGTTCGAGGTCAACCTAGTAAAAGTTACTTATTTCAATATGAAAGTATCTGATCGCACACATCTGATGTTAATGTTATTAAGTATAATAGTTTAAATAAATTAGTATTGGTATGTATACATGTAAGTAACGCAACGATATTTCGGCTCGTTTCATAAAACCACTCTCGTGCTTAAGGCATTTTATGTATCAATAGAATCAACTACTATTTAATTAGTACACGTTTAAAAAATCTGTTAATTTTACTCATCACTGTCAAACAAAATAATTATCTACTCTATTTAATTGGTATAGTTTGATCACAAAACTATCAAACATTCTATAAACGACTTAAAATATAGCATTTATATAGGTACTAATAAAATACACACCTTTCGGGATCCTTACGAATGCAGAAATATGACAATTCTGGATTTTGCGCATTATTCTTCAAACATCCGAACACACTGCAGTATATACGTCTTCTATACTTTGCTTCGTCCGCAGACATTTTGAACGTTCGACCGCTCGCGACGATAGCTCAGCCCTGACTAAGCACGCGGCGATGCTTGCCTGTGGTGCGTCCGTACACGGCGCGCACACGGCGCGCACACATGCGCACTCCCGATGTACCTTTTATCGGAACAAAAACTACTGTATACCGTGTTATAGAGGACTAATCTCATCATCAACCTTGAGCAGTCGAATTGCTGAACAGAAGTTTCCCCCAAAGTGTGGGAGTCCCTACAACAAAGGTTCGAAGTTTTACTTTCATCAACTTCCGACGACCTTAACTAGGTCGTCAGGCCATCTTGTGGGAGGCGGTCCTACGCTATGTCTTCCGGCTCGTTGTCTCTGCGGTAAGCTCGAGCTTACCGCAACACATGGGCGCCGAGGTACTGTACTTAGCAATATTTTTTATAGAGGACATAGACAGTGTGTTAATTCCAGGAGGCAGCGTGGCACTCGAAGGAGCGCACGTGGGTGCCAAGGAAACGTATATGTCGCCGCCAACTAGCTTAATCAGCTATTTGGTTAGCTGCCTAGCCTTTTCATTAAACACACTCCTTATTTTAGGTTAGGTTTGTTAGTCAGCTTATGTCCCTCAGAGCAGAAATAGAAGCTCCGTGCAGCGGGGCTTCGTCGACCTGCTGGCGGGTCATAGTTTAGTGAAAATGCTAGGCAGTTAACCAAATGGCTAATTAAACCAGTTGGCTGCGACATATAGACATATACGCACGAACGGCAGACCTCCCACAAATCCCACGATACGCCAAACGAAGAGACAGAAAGAGTGCAGTTTTTTCGATCATAAAGTTTTAATGATGTGCGACGGATTAGCATATGTAATTTTATCAGTATATCAGTGGAGGTAAAAAATCTATTTTTAATGATTGACAATGGCGCGAGTGTATCTGGGGGCACGGCAGTGCCCCCGCTAAGTCGAGCAAAACAAAGGCACGGCCGTACCATCCGTTTCTCGAGGCCATTCACGCCATTTTCAGCCTCCCGTAATTTTGTACTGGCTAAAGCTAGAACCCTGAAATTTCAGGGATATATAGGGCACAATATGACTATTTTAATTATATTCTAAATATGATTCAATTTGAACGTGTAGTTTAAGAACTATTGCATGTCAAAGTTCCTTAGTTTTGTCACTGACTGATGATCATCATAATTCTAAGGTACTTCTAGCAGACCTACAAGCTCCAAATTTTAGACATAGTAAGTTTTTAGCCTATCAAGTCCTTAAAAACCTAAATATCTTGTAATTTCAGTCACAACTGCACACATAAGTTTGTAATCCTGTAAAAATACTAGTTTTGCAGTTCAAATTGAAAAGAATGGATTGGAATGTAATAATTAAAGGTAGACCGAGATGCCATCAAAAACATTACATGCAAAAAGTTGCAAGTCTCGCAACGCGGTTCTCCTACAGCAAAAAGTTTCGAGATATAAAGTTAAACCAAGTCAGTACCGGGGAGGTATCAACAGAAACCGTACCCTTGGTCAAATAACGACGCATGTGACTTTACGTCTAAAGTTTTTTTATTGCTTAAAAGTCATACAAATCAGACGAACTACATGATACACACAGATCCTGAAAAGTTGTTATTTTGCAGATGCGTCGTTATTTGACCAAGGGTACGAAACAGAACTCGATTTCCACTGACTTGCCTATTATTTAACCGGAGGAACACATTTTATACATCTAATAATAGGCAATTCGGTGGTAATCGAGTTCTGTTGATACCCCCCCCCCCCCCTGGTACTGACTTGGTTTAACTTTACATCTCAAAACTTTTTTGCTGTAGGAGAACTGCGGGACTTGCATCTTTTTACATGTAATTATACAGCCAAGTGTATAAATAATTAAAACACATAATAGACTTTATTTTTTATTCATTACATAGGAAAAGTAAAGAAGTACGTATAAAACAATAATACTATAACATTTTCGCTTTACGGAAACATTGTATTCATTTTAAATCAAAAATTATACCGTCGCAAATTAAGAAAAGCAGACGATAACTTCCACACAATTTTATCCATAAAGAATACTGGTATTAAGGGCCCTTGTTAACCGATCCCATTACACACAGTTTTTGTATGCCTTCGAAATGTCACCACTTGTTAGTTGTAGCACTGGCACGTGGAGTCGTTGATGCAGCGGCCATATTTGTAGCCAAGCGCGTGACAAACAGCGACGCACCCAGAGATGTTGCAGGCCACATAGCGCGCCATCGGGATGTACAGCGACTCAGTCTGCGTGGCTGCCAGGCTCACGGGCTCCTCTGTTAACAAAAAACAATTACATTAAAAAAATTGAACAGTCTCACAATCCAGCGAGGAAATGTTGTCCTGTCATTATCATCGGTAACATGCCGTATACAATAGTTTTAGTTTTTAGCATATTTAATTTAGTTTTAGTTACTATGCATCTTTTATTTTTGTCTATTTTATTACTAACTAGCGACCCGCCCCGCCTTTGTACGGGTGCAATACTGATACTAAATGCATGTAGGTATTATACATACATATATACCTTCACTCACTCTTCACTTTTTAATCACTCTATTAAAAAAACCGCATCCAAATCTGTTGCGTAGTTTTAAAGATCTAAGCATACATAGGGACAGACAGCGGGAAGCGACTTTGTTTTATACTATGTACCAGGAGTCGAGGTCGCAAAGTAAGAAGATGGGAGGATGAACTGAAATTGACCCTAGGCCCCCACTGGACAAGAGTGGCGGCAGATAGGAAACAGTGGAAGGCGTTGGAGGAGGCCTATGCTGCAAGGCACACCGAGCTAAGAGACATTTTGTGAATATGTAATAAGTAGTTTGTAAGTCTAAAAAGTTGTAGAAAGCTCGGAATAAAAGGCTATATTATTATTATTAGTGATGATAAATTATGTACGAAATTGTTTATCTATTCAATTAAAAATGTTCTTTTGTAAATAATTACTTTTGTAAAAAAAATCGCTAGAAAAATGATCTAAAATAAAAATAATCTCAAACTTTGAATCTACATTGAGGAGTTTTCGACCAATATGGAAGTATTGTATAAAAAAACATTGGTTCATATTTAGTTATACGACAGATTTCTGCGATGACAAGAATAAATACAAAAATACAATGGACTAGAGAATCTTCTTTTTGCGAAGTCAGTAAAAAAATATAAAAAAAATATAAAAAGTCAGTATAAAAAGTATTGGTATTCCTAGAATATTTCAAGAGTGCCCTCCGTCAAGAAAATTTTACCGTCGTTTTCCACCTAATATCGGAATGTACCAGTTTTTTCTTAATTTCCGAATCATAGATTTTAGGGTCTTAGAATCTTAGGACTGAACCTAAATAATCAGGGAAAATAATTTAACCAAGAAGTAAACTTGTCATGCCAACATTGCAAGGAGCTGAAACAATACTATTGGTGGATTTTGTATGCCATACATTTAGTTTTGGCATACAAATCTCGCAGACGAAAATACAACCAGAAATGTCTCATTTGAAAAATATGTGTGAAAGAGTTCAAAATTGTATCATTTTCACGATTCACACACAGTCTTTTCACGATTTTACTAAAGGTTTACATAATAAAAATAAAAACTCACCGTCAATAGTATTCTTCTCCATCGCAGCAGACAAGGTATTCGGTGACATTAAGAACTTGGCCTGTGCCACCGCTACAGCAGCCAAAGCGACCAGAATAACAAATTTCATTTCGATTAACGAAAAATTTTAAATAAACACAATTGGAATTGGGACAAGACTGCTTGAGGCAGGAGCAAGTCGGGAATGAATGCTGGGAGCGACGCGTGAGCGCTTTTATGTGCTACGCACTGCATCCGATTTATTTGTGTTGCCAGGAATCGACTTCTGTTATCCCACTAATATTATAAATGTGAAAGTTTTTGAAAATGTTTGGATGTTTAGATGTTTGTTACCTAATAACGGGGTATACCTAGACTATAATATTCGGTATTGTAAATCGCTAGAAGTAGGTTAATTTAATAACTTTACAACGAGTTCTGAGTAGTAACACACATATGAATAAAAACTATTTTTGTGAAGTTGGTTAAAAATGATCCCAATTTGGATTTGTAAATCGGTAAGTAAATAAAAAAAGAGTTAAGAATGTAATAAGGGCCATCGGCGCTATTATTGAAAGGAATCTCTCTTCTTCTTCTTCCTCGTTTCCTCATGATTGAGGGTCGCGACCACATGAGGTCGTTGCTCTATGCACCAAAGCTTTTCACTCCTCACGGCCTTCCGGATCGACGCCTGTAGGGCTCCCTGACACGCTAAAAGGACTATTGAAAGCACTATTCATACATAATTCTCGGATAAAATATTGACAGTTCTGTGAAATTATTTTGCGAATTAAACATGGTTTCCCTCTGGACATTCCACTAGGGTGATTTCTGGGTCGTGATCCCGGACCAGTTTTTCTGACTCTATAACTGGTCAATATTATCTTACGATAGCATTTGATCAAAATAGCATTAATAAAAATTTTCTCATTTTCAAGTAAAATTAATCTTAAACTAAGTAAATCATGGTCACCCTATGACTTTTGACATACGCAGTATGGGAAGCGACAAGACGTCACTTTGAATAGGGTGACCAAATTTTATGCAAAAATGTTTTTCTACTTATAATCTGAAAAATAATTACAAATATTTGTGATAAGAAATTAATAATTACTATCATTAGGTTCATCTTTGAATATTGTATTATGCCTTATTTCTTCGCTCCACGACCCAGAAATCACCGTGTAGAAACAACTGCGTTGCTATCGGTTGACTCGTGTAGAAATTAACACAAATTTTAAAAATATAGATAGGCCTTGTTCTTAAAGCGACACCTCGTAAGCTTAAAATTACCATGTAACCAGTTTATGAAAAGGTATTGCACATCTGATTCTCATTTGGACCATCTTTTTTTAATTTACTTTTTTTATGTTGACATACTTGCAAGTCTTACTGACTGTTGTAAAAAATCAGACCAGGTGGGGACCGTGGTGTTCCCTGGGATCGAAACAGGTCGCTGGCCAGGACCACCTTGAGAAGGCTAATTTGGACCAAGCTAATTACTGTTACTATAATTAAAGTCTAGGCAAGTAAAGCAAACACAATATCATTTAAAATAATTTCAAGAAACGAATGATGCCTTTGTTTAGCAGTCAATACAATAAAATTAATTTAATCATACTCTAATAGTAACTAATATTTACTCTAATACGAATTAAATAATCGTATTTTCCTACACAACTTCAACTTCCGATTAAAAGAGATAATATAGTATACAGGATAGTGTAATAGCGGCTTTATAACACTGTAAAGGGCTAATCAGTATGACGGTTACATGTTTGCATGTGGGTGGGGCTTATAAATTCCTGGTATAAGCTATTTATTTTTTGGTGCAACAGCTGAAGTTAGTCATGCAGCCATAACGTCTGTATAAATTCGTTCAAATCGTTGATGTACTTCCCATATCGGGTACTTCCCCTGTGGCCACTGTACAATCGAACACACTGTTAACTGTACATTTGTAAACGGATGTCAACTTTATTGCAACGTGTTTAAAGTCTATGGGTGGTCAGTTAACTTCGTCTTCGTACACGTACAGTCGGCTTCGTTTGTACCAACAATGATGCTAAATCTTTATTTCGGATATTAAATTACGTCCAATAGAAGAAATATATTGTGACGTAGCGGGATGGCTACTGGTACATTCCCTTGTTCCTGATGGGAACTGAAGGGTTTCCTGGACTAACTCAGATATGGGAATCGGGTATAGGCGATAATGAAAACGAGCGTTTTATATTACAATACAAATACGGGGGTCTTTTATGCCCGTTTATTTAAGTATAAGCGTTCACGGATTCGACTTGCAGTCTAGACGGGATCTAGGTGCCCTAGAAGAGGGCAATTTAGGGGTTATGGTAACGAACGCGTAGGCCGGGCGGGATAAATCGCTCCCGTAGCGTTTTAGCGGTCTATAATGTGACGGCGCAGAGTTTGGTCTAGGTATCGGCGGTTTTATCCAGTCCCCAAGCCGATGCGGTATGCCCAAACCGCTCGGGACACAGGATAAGGGATTCCCTTCCTAGCTCCAGACGCGGTAAGCCCACGCCGCTTCGTGAAGGGATCCCGACTTTAGGTAGCAAGCTTTAGCGACCCAAGGAGCTGGGAAGACGCGGTATGCCCACGCCGCTCCGGGTAACCAATGCTTGTCCCCCAAGTCTAGATGCTAGACCGAACACTACGGATTCGCGGTAAGACGGGAAGACTCTTCCAGAGCTGAGGAGACGCGGTATGCCCACGCCGCTACCAGAACAGTCCTACGGTCCTTAATAGCTGCGTATTGTGATTACTCGTGAACGAGGCCGCCGATGCGACTAGCCCACTGGAGCAATGACAAGACACCGCCGCCTTTTGGTATGCGCGCGGGGCCTTATATAGCGGAGCGGGGTTGCGGTGAGGCGCGGGGTGAACGCCGCTGCCGCGCCGGTGGCTGCGTCCGCGCTCCGATGACGCGATGCGGTGACGTCACGCTGTGACGCTGCTCCCTCTGCTGTGGCTGGCCGCTGTGGCTCGATGCAGGTCGTTATACACCCTTCCCACCTCAGGAGATTTTTACCTGTAAAAATCACCGTTCAGTTCTGGCTGGTACGGTATGGCGGCAGGGGGCAAGTCGTCCTATTCCAACGAGCGTGTCTACGCTCTTATAACGAGCTGTGATATTTTGTTACTGTACTTTATTGTAACCTTTAACGGAACTGCTAATAAGGTTTATTTCTGGTGTTTACTATCGATAATTAATACTTTATTGATACTAGTGAAATATTATTACGCGTGAAGGACTACTTCTTTTACTTAAACAAAACGGAAAATATGCGGTATTTATTTATGCTACTGTCTGTGTAACTATATATTATAGGTATATTTTATTTATTTAACCCCCAGTCCACTTTTTATGCCACCCGCCTGGTGCGTTTCTATCGCTTTTCTAGTTTATCGGTGCTATACTACGGTGCGGATTGTTTCGGTTCGGTCGGATTTGCTCCTGCTTTACTACTGACACATCTATGTATGTTGTAGTTGTGGCGGATAACGTTAGTATTCTGTCTCGAATTGACTAACGATTACTATTTACGCTTCAAATGAAGGAGGAGGTTTTCAATTCCTCAGGTTCGGATCCCGGTATTTTCGGTGTGACGTGCATCAATACCTTTTCGTCTATCCAACTCGGAAAAAAAAAAAAAAAACATGCCCGACGCAGCGCTGTTCTCTTGTTACAGAAAACACATATTTCTATAGTACTTTCTATTGAGAAATCAAAGTATTTCCTTACATATTCATTTAATTATTCTTTTTTCCTCCGCCTTAAAAAATATACGTTAATAAACATGAATTGATGATACCTATAGTATCCCATGTCATTTGCATACATTTCGGTAAGTATTTGTTGTTTACATTCAACTGAATACTCGTTGGCGGAGCGCGGTAGTGAACAATCCGTTTTTATACACTAGAAGCGGGTACTCCTCGCTCGCGCCGCTGCGACCGTGCGCTCTGGTCACTTCTGAGCGAGTTTTAACTATCATCGTAATATTGTTGCATTCCAAAGCATTGGTTCCTGTGCGCATGGGAATACGGGCTGTGTACGTATGGCGATATGGTCTATTTTGGATCGTTCTTGGTGTTCGTACTAAGTACTTGAAGCGTTTCTTCTCTGTTCACGTTGACTATTATTTAACTTTATTTGCATTACTTTATGATATGCATTTTGTAGCTTTATTCAATTACTTACGGGGTTTATATGTATACTGTAATTTACGGGATTTATACGATTTATTCTTGATATCTGTACGTATGTACACACTTTATGTACGTAAACACTTTAGTGTATGTAAAATAATACAGGAAGAGTACAGTACAGGGCTTACTGGTTATGTACTAAGGCGCGCTTATCCCTGTAAGGAATATCTTCTAGCTAACCTTTTGTTGTTTTATTACGGTTGAAATCCGATTGGCTTTTTATCTGGACTCGGAATTGAGGTACTCCTTCTTGTTTATAGTGCTGTATTGCGTGCGGCGGACTTATATCCTTGTGGGATTTCTTCTAGCTAACCTTTCGGTGTGTTGTTAAGGTTGAAATTCGCTTGAAATTTTCCTTTTGTGCGGTATCGATGTATCTTTCCGTTTTTAATGCTGAGTTACGTGCGGCGGACTTATATCCGTAAGGGATTTCTTCTAGTCAACCTTCTGGCGTGTGATTAAGGTTGAAACTTGCTTGTATTTTTTCCTTATGCGGTATCGATGTATTCCTTTTTATGTAATGTTATACTACGTGCGGCGGACTTATATCTTGAGGGAATTTCTTCTGGCTAACCCTTCGGTGTAGTGTGAAATTTGCATGTTGGGTTATTTACGGGGTTCTGAGTGTCTTAGGTACTTCCTTGCTGTGCGTGCGTCATGCGTTCGGTTTGCGGTATTTTTCTATCGGGAACGGGTTGGCGGCGGGTTGATGTTTACGACGGATTGGTAGGCGGGTTGGTGATCTCGGCGGGTTGCTGTTTTACGGCGGGTTGTTGCCTCGCCGTTGGTTTATCCCTTAATCGCCTCTTACGATACCCGCGGGAAGATACGGGGTAGTACTATTCTACGCCGGTACCACACGGCGACGGCAGCGGTTATTAATTATCGACACATTAATTGTCTGCGGAGTATGCGCGTTCAGACGACGCTTATTCTTTGTTCCGGTATTTCTTATCGGAGTTTCGGTGCTTGATCCTTATTGCCTGGTGGTTGTGGTTTCTTTTCGGTTGACAATTATATGTGTTAGCCTCAAATAATATCTGGTTTTCCTTGAGTACTAGGTCACCCACCTGTGGGTCCCATCTCTTTCTCTGGTTGTCGTAGTACCTCTTCTGTGTTTCGGACGCCTGCGGGACACGGGAGCGAGGGCGTGTTAATGTTGACATGGGTTTCTTAACCGGTTTTGTCATTTCACGGGCTGTTGCGGTGTATAGGGGCCGGTCGGTATATTTCTGGTCGAATTGGTGGATCTGGTATGGCGGTCGCGTACGCGCATTTCGGTTACGGTCGCGACTTCGAGGATGTTTTTCTTTTCCTTCCGGTTTCGGTTTCGGTTTCTGGACACATGTAATATTTGGCGGTTTCTTTACTAGTCTTATCGGTGACCTGTACGGACTGCTTGCTTTTTCGACGAAACCTTGCTTCCGCATGTCTTTCACATGCTCGTCGATTATTTGTTGCTGCTTCGGATTGTGCGGATAATATTTCTGCTTTACAGGTTCGCTGTGCTTCATTCTTCTTTTGTGTTGCGCCCCTTTATTCCCCTTCGGGCTCTTCTCGCATAACTCAAACTCTCTTTGCAACGTGTCGGCTTGCTGTTTCTCCTTGGATTCAGTCGGCTTTCGTTCCGGTGTACTCAACCTTGGTGCCTCGAGTTCCTGTGTCTCCTTTTCGGCTTCGTCGGGGATCTCCCTTTCCCCTTTCCACGATATCTTCATCCCGACTCTTCGTAACACATCCATACCGACTATGATGCGCGTCGCAGCCGGAAGCACCCGGACCCAATGCCGTATCCCTACTTGTTTCATCTCGATGTCCACCATAACGCACTTTTCTATCTGGGTCTGTGTCCCGTCTGCTAGGATAATATTCCGCGGTTTAATTGCCTCGTTTGCTGCTTTTGCCATGCATTTGCTGTATACTTCTTCATTGATATAGGTATTCGTCGAGCCGGTATCTATGAGAGCGTCGTACCTGTCTCCCATTATGTACAGTTCGGTATATATGCGGTTGTCCTCTCTCGACTGCTCGTTTACAGAGCCTAAGGCCTCTCGCTTCGCCCATTCGTCTTTTTTGCAACAGTTCTTGCTGAGGACTCCTCTCCTGCCGCATTTGCTGCAAAAGATCTGCTTCCTTCCTCGGCATGTCCTCGAATCGTGTCCCGGTTGTCCACACGACCAACAGCATGTCGCGGGGTTGTACCTTGGGTTTATTTTCGCGGTTCCTTCACTACACGGCTTCTCCCTCGGTGTATATCTTTCCGTTCCCCGTCGCCTGTCGTCACTGGGTCCCGGTTGGGGTTGAAAGTTCTGCCTCTGGACGTACCTGGTGTCCCCTGCTTGTGTCGTGCCTGCGTCCTGTGTGCTGCGGGGGTACTGGCCGCCATCTTGTGTCCCCGTGATGTTTTCATATTCCGCGGTTAACCTAAGTAAGCCGGCGAGATCGCTATAGTCCTGTTTTTGGATATACAGTTTATAACTTCTCAACATGTTCTCGTGGATGCGATGCAGCTGCTCTGCCTCTGATAGCTTGGTATACCGGCGCATCAACGTTTGAAGGTCCGTCACATAGTCTGTAAATTTTTCATGATATCTTTGCTTTCTTGCCACTATTCGTACAATTAAATCCTCTTCATAGTTGCTGGGGAAGTAATATAGTTTAAACAACTGTATAAATTTGTCCCATGTCCTGCATGATCCGGCGTTGTTCCTATACCACATTAAGGGTTTTCCTTGTAATATCCTTGGCATGGCTCGTAGTATCTCATCATGATCAATCTCGCTCGCCTCGATGAGTTCCTCTAATCTCTCGATGAATTCGATAGCGTTGTCGGTGCCTTTAAAAGATAAATTCCACTCCTTGATCAGTTTCGATACCATTTTCGGGTTCCTCTCCTGTTCGGTGTCCGACATCTTTCGTCTGGACGTGTTGTCCTTCGGCGGGGTCTGGAATTCTTCGGTTTCTTTAATATTCTCAGCTAACAGCTTCCTTACCTGCTCCACGTTCAGCTTTTCGGTCGGCAAACCTCTTTCTTCGGCTTCCTTCATTAATTCAGGCTTTTTCAGGCGGTAAATCCAGGCGGTGGGCATGGGCAGTTTCCTGGGGGCTCCTTAAAACGATATTAAATATTTGTAGGTATTGGTTTTTCTCTATAATTTTAAGATTTAGCGATATTTTGACTCTAAGTTATATCAAATCTACGTAAGATCCTAATGCTTATCGCTCTCCCGGATTGTCCCGAGCTAGACGACTCTTTATGCGAGTTTTTAAGTTGGGCGCCAAATGTGACGTAGCGGGATGGCTACTGGTACATTCCCTTGTTCCTGATGGGAACTGAAGGGTTTCCTGGACTAACTCAGATATGGGAATCGGGTATAGGCGATAATGAAAACGAGCGTTTTATATTACAATACAAATACGGGGGTCTTTTATGCCCGTTTATTTAAGTATAAGCGTTCACGGATTCTACTTGCAGTCTAGACGGGATCTAGGTGCCCTAGAAGAGGGCAATTTAGGGGTTATGGTAACGAACGCGTAGGCCGGGCGGGATAAATCGCTCCCGTAGCGTTTTAGCGGTCTATAATGTGGTCTAGGTATCGGCGGTTTTATCCAGTCCCCAAGCCGATGCGGTATGCCCAAACCGCTCGGGACACAGGATAAGGGATTCCCTTCCTAGCTCCAGACGCGGTAAGCCCACGCCGCTTCGTGAAGGGATCCCGACTTTAGGTAGCAAGCTTTAGCGACCCAAGGAGCTGGGAAGACGCGGTATGCCCACGCCGCTCCGGGTAACCAATGCTTGTCCCCCAAGTCTAGATGCTAGACCGAACACTACGGATTCGCGGTAAGACGGGAAGACTCTTCCAGAGCTGAGGAGACGCGGTATGCCCACGCCGCTACCAGAACAGTCCTACGGTCCTTAATAGCTGCGTATTGTGATTACTCGTGAACGAGGCCGCCGATGCGACTAGCCCACTGGAGCAATGACAAGACACCGCCGCCTTTTGGCCGTTCGTGCCATCTCACAACCGCCGTCAGGCGGTTGGGGGAGCCGTTCAGGGCGTATGTGCCCTCTTCGGCGGGAGCTTCCGCAGCCCGTAACTACGGGCCGGTGGTCGGGGTGGGCTCCTGGGGGGGGCCCTGCGGGTGCCTCCTCTCTTCTTCTCGCCTCGGCGAGGTCAGCCGTGCCGGGTGAGACCCTTACGGGAGGCCCGGCAAGCGACACTCAGCCAGAGGCTGGGAGAGGGCTTCGTGGCTTCCTTGCTTCTGGACACGTTCCTGACTGCTCGGCGGGGAGTAGTGGAGGTGTCCAGTCTGCATGTTACTTCCAGGGGGTGGTGTCAGCTTCTTTGGGGCCGGTGATTGCTGCATCTTGGTGGCCCGGCTGGACGGGCCAAGTCCCGCTGCCTGCTGCTGCCTTCTGGGCGCAGAGCTTGACGGTGCGTCAGCCACTTCGCGGGGCGCGCGTGCAGCCTCTCGGGCGCTTGCCGCCTGCGGGCGCGGGCTGCCACTCAGGGCGCTGCAGCCTCGCGGCGTCAGCAGCCTCGCGGGCGCTGCTGCTCCGCGGAGCGCCTGCCGCATCGCTGGGCGCTGCTGCCTCTCGGCGCGGTGGCGCGGGCGTCCTTGCCGGGATGGTGTGGCTGGTAGATGCTTCGGCGTTGGTATGCGGTGTCTAGTCCGGTGATGCCCGTGGGCGCCGTGCTGCCTCACGTCGGAGCGCTTGCTGCTAAGCGGGCGCGCATGCCGCCCCGCGGGCGCTTGCCACTAGCGGGCGCGAGCTGCCATCCAGGGCGCTGCAGCCTCGCGAGTGTCTGCAGCCTCGCAGGCGCTGCTGCGTTGCAAAGCGCGTTTCTGCGGCTCGGGGCGCTGCTGCCACACGGGTACGGAGGTCTTTGCCAGGAATTGCGAGCTTCTGTGAATGCTTCAACGGTGTGATGGTGTTCAGTCAAGTCAGGGTAGAGGGGGCGGAGCCGTGCGCCTTCTTGCTGCTACGGCTCCTGCCACGTTCGCGTATGACAGTATTGTTTGTGGATGCCATTGGTGCGTGTGGAGTTGCGATTCTGCGGCGGGGATCCTACGCTCTACAGTTCGCTTCTATGTGGTCCTGGGTATCCGTAGGTCGCGGTTTTCAAGGTCGTCGGTAGTCTCCTGAGTTTCCCAGACCGCCCCCTACCCAGCCCGGGCAGGGCGGGGGGCGGAGGGTGGCTTCTTAGTTGGTGTGAAGTGAGTGTTGCGCAGACGATTTTCCTGCGCGGCGATCCAGTATTTTCGCGAAAACGCGATCGCGCGGCGGCCAGCCTTGCGGCGGCGCGGAGTCGGTGCGGGGCGATCCGGGCGTTGTGATCGCGTAGCCAATCCGCCGCCTTTTGGTATGCGCGCGGGGCCTTATATAGCGGAGCGGGGTTGCGGTGAGGCGCGGGGTGAACGCCGCTGCCGCGCCGGTGGCTGCGTCCGCGCTCCGATGACGCGATGCGGTGACGTCACGCTGTGACGCTGCTCCCTCTGCTGTGGCTGGCCGCTGTGGCTCGATGCAGGTCGTTATAATATCATTATTCATTGTAATCCTATTCAATATTATAAATGTGACAGTTTGTAAAGATGTCGATTCTAAATAAAGTCAGTTTCCGGTACCCGGGTTGCACAATGAACTTGCCGGCATTGCTGGCCGTGCTAAGTAAGATAAACAAGCATGTGATGTTAATACATATTTATACGTTAATTAAAAAATAATTGTGTGTTCTAATTATCAATAGAAACTATTAAATGCTATAAATCCTGGAACATCATCTATGGTTAATTTGTAACGCGTTTCGTCTATATACAATGGGTTGTGTCTATATACAATGGGAGTCCTGTAATAAGAGCAAATAATTAAAACGTAGATTCTACTCCTCAAACAATAAAACATATTTTGTTCAAAAACTTTAAGAAAATATGTAGACTTCAAATTTCCTGTTTTTTTATCAGTATCATGTAGACATAATAAGATTTCCTGTTTTTTATCACTACTACTATGTCGCTAGTCGCGCTACAAATATAAAAATATTCGCAATATAACGGTGTATTTGTCTAAAGGCAGCGGTTTTTCTCTTCTTTATCATTCAAAACAATAAGGGGCTTGGATCATTATGGACACATTTGTTTAGTCACTATCGTTGCTGACTGTACACACGTTGCTAACCTCTCGATATGAATTAACCGCACGATGCTGTGGAGCTAAAGCAGTAAGAACTTGTGTGAGTCAAGGCGCTTGTGACTTTTTGGAATTGTACAGCGTATACAATGTTGTCATAGCCATAACAACACATAACAAGGAACGGATGTTAGCTGAATGCCTATACCTACATATTCGTTAAAATGTCGACGGTCAAATGTTGGACATGATTATTTAAAATTACAGCTTGATAAAAGACACTGCAAGGACAAAAAATGTTGTAATCGTGATTCGAGTCAACATTAAAAAAATAAAACAAATATAATTACACGTGCCATAATTTTACAAATTAGAATTAGTATCGAGGATCCTTCGCTCGGAGACGAGATAAAATTTGCCTTTTAGCAGTTATGTTTATGATCTTATTTGTAATTTTTTTTTCGTCTCAAACCCTTATCCTCGACCACTGCTCGTCTTCATTCAGTAATGAATATAACAAGCAGGAACTGTTTATTTATACAAATGCTGCTACTGTTTTCCGGACCACTCCTAAAAACTATGCTGTTTTAGATTTAACTTTTATAATCTTTTGTTATACAAATAACGTCTCAGATCACAAGTACATATTTGATAAGTATGCGATCTGAGGACAGGAGAGAGTGTGAGAGAACTTGGTGTTGAATTTGATGGAAAGACAGACTCGCTCCTTCCGCCGTTTACTTGACATATTGGACGGGTCATATGATAGCAAAGAGTGTTTTCGTGAAATGGTGTGAAACCTCTATGGGGCCATTCATTTATTACGTAAGACGGTTTTGGGGGGGGACCCCCCGGTCAATCATGTCTTATTTTTTCTTACAGGGGGGTGGGAGGGGGTTTTGATCGATCTTACGTAAGATCATAAAAAATAAGACATGGTTGACCGGGGGGTCCCCCCCAAAACCGTCTTGCGTAATAAATGAATGGCCCCTATTCGCTAATAGGATTCGAATCACTTTAACCGATAAGAAGCACCGAATGCCAAAGCATAGGTATACCTCCGGTAGAGTGCTTCATATTTTATCGATTTTTTTATTTATTGCGGGGCACCCCTTCATTTCATTCTAGCTAGGACATGAATAAACATTCCTGTTTTTTTTTAGATTTCTTATTCAAGTTTTAGAGGTCGGTACTGCTTAGTGAAATTCTGACCAAAACCAGTTTTTTTTATTCTAAATATAAGCCATTGTTTTATTAGCTCAATGTAACAATTTATATATTTGTCAACTACATTTTTTTAGTTTTAAGAAAAAATATTTTTTATCCGTTTTCTTTTTTTTGTTTACTTTTAGGCTTTTAATGTTGATAATTGTATCCTATTTACGAAATTTTGAAAAAAAAATACAAATTTTTTAATGCTAAAAAAACAGGGATCCTTATTCATATCCTAGGATAAAGTAAAAGGGTGTCCCGCAAGAAATACAAAAATCGACAAAATATGATGCACCCTAACCTACGGTGAAGTCAAAGGTGGACTCTGTACTAACGAGTCCGGTACTCGGGACTTTTTTGAAGATGCCAATGTTTATTTACATTCAATCGAGACCATATCAGTCGAATGACGCAAGTAACCGGCTATATCTGACTCACAGGATCATATTGCTTACGGAATAAGAGTCAGTATCCTACAGACATGACTTTACGAATGGCAAAGTTACTGAGTGCTTGTTGTGTAGTAATGTGGATATATAAGATTAAATCGATGCGAATTTTGCAGTGGGCGTCAAGTGAGTGAAGGAAGATTTGTTCCAGGAATTCAAAATGAAGGGTTATTTCTTGTTGGTTGCCGTGTTTTTGGCCGCCATTGCGCTCTCAGTAGCATCCCCGGTGGAATATGAAGGTAAGAGTTATGCTATTTTCATTTTAGTTAATATACTAAGTACATATAAGTAGTATTGAATTAAAAAAGGGTCACTCACGTAGTACAAAAGACGAGACTTCCACTAGATATGTTTTGGGGAGCATTCGGCATTCCCTTCATCATGAGCGCTCATTCCCAAAATACCGCGTTCCCAAAATACCAGATTAAGTAGTGTTCATTTTAGTACAATAAGTACTATACGTCGCTCCACAACAAGCAAGCACGCAAGGGGCCTATTTTGCCCGCTTCGCATTGAGAAAATCCCACTTTTTGTCCAGAGGAAGGCCTATAATTATTAAATTTGTATGCACATAATTGTAGCTATCCTTCTGGCACTCACGAGCAAAAAATAAAGAAAACTCCAGATTGCACATTTACTTCTGCATTTACTTACGATTTGGAATATTCTTAATAAAGAAAATATCGCCGCTATACTTACTCAACCACGTATCTACTCCAATAGTTTCATAGGAAAATCGCACTTTTCTACTCGTAACACAGGTGCGTTTTCTATCAAACTATTCGAGTAGATACGTGGTTGAGTAAGTATAGCGACGATATTCCAAATGAATGAAAATAAGAGGAAGTAAACAATAAAATAAGTATTAGTACTACGTACTCTTTCTAACAAAATTGAAGTTCGGGTCGGACCACCGGACGGAACGCACCGCATCCGACTGTCTCTATCGCATAACGCGTGCTCTTTCTGGTCGCTGGCTAAGCCCCTCCGGAGGGGCAAAAATTGGTAGTAGGGCATTTCTCCAGAAATATGTCTGCGACTCATTCATCTGGCTCCTAACATTTAGTATGAAAAAGGGCCAGATGAATGAGGTGACCGCAGACATATTTCTGGAGAAATGCCCAGTAGTGGACGCGCGGCAAAATTGCGGTGTGAACCACTCCTGGTTAGTGCCGACATGACCCGATTTAAATGTCGAGTGATAGGCATTTATTAACTAATTAAAACTAAAACTCAAATAAAAATCAACCTCATTGGAAGAGGAATGAGGTTGGAAATCCCTGTGATTTGTTCATGTATTTAATGGGTTTAGGTCACCCGACAGTTTAGTACTTATCTACATCCCAAAAAAGGTCTAGCCCACTACACCGTATCATATCATGACCGTGTCAGACAAAATAACTATTATTTGTATTGAATTATATTTTATGACATGTATTCTAAATTATCTAATGAGAATATTTACCAGTATGATCAAAGCTTTACGACAACTTATGTAACGTTTTATGTTAACGTCACGTACATGGATGTATAAAATAGAAGGATACCGCGCGGTCTAAGACGCGGGTGAAGCCAAGCAATGGCCGCCGAAGTGAGCATGTGTGCGTTGACGGCCCAATGGCACGCACGCACACATCAACCAGCATAATGGGCCGGTCGGCTGCCATTGGGCCGTCAACGCACACATGCTCACTTCGGCGGCCATTGCTTGGCTTCACCCGCGTCTTAGACCGCGCGGTATCCTTCTATTTTATACATCCATGGTCACGTATATTTTTTTATGTTACTTCTATGTCACATTGGTCAAAATCCGTGGCCTTGCTCAGGTACGTTCATAGTACGGTCATGGTATGATACGGTGTAGTGGGCAGAGACCTTAAATGTTCAACACTAAAACACACTGCTTGATTATAAGATTGTCGTCTGTTCAAGTCATCAATATGATCCCACTTATTTGTCACTAACATTTACCCGCGGCTTTGCCCGAGTTATTAATATTATTATACCATAATGTTATAAAGAATCCTCTGTTTCCATTGACTGGATCTGCCTGCATGTCAAATTTCATCCCAATCTATCCAAAGGTACAATCGAACCAACTGAATCATGACCCACTTTGCTGACAATTCGTTTGAAACTTTCCAACTTGTAAGGTCTATCGACACACTTAGGACGTTTTACATCCTAGCAAAATTACGTCAATATAGGTCGGAGGCAATTTTAACCTTTGTTATCATTGCAATAGAAACACATTTTGAATCTCGAGCTAGCTCTCGCTTAGATAACCTTAACTTTTTGATGATGGAAAAATAATATTTCATAAATACAATGTTCTAAATGTGCGTCAAATGTCAAGTTATCAGTTGTCAGTCAATGTGAAAGAATAGAAACTAAATTGTAAAATGCTTAATCGTTTTAAATGATGGCCAATTTAAAAGAACAGAGAGCTCGGATTATAGTCTCAAGTCAGGAAGGCTATGGCATACGAAAAAAATCACGCGAATAGAATATATCTCGGAATACAGTGACAGTGCACTCCATAAATGTCAGTGTCTAATAAAATGATAACAAGTTCCTCACCATGGAAATCTATCTTTAAGCAAATTTCGACCTACTTGCATTTAGGAGTTTTAGCAAAATGAGCTTATGGTGGGTCATGATTCAGTTGGTTCGATTGTACATACCGCGTTGTTTAGTAACAAATTACATAAGCTGATGATGATGCTGATATAAAGTTAAAAATGCTGTTCTACTAACATTAGTAAGATATAATTTTTCAGTTTTTAGCGCTGACTTTACACCTTATTACCCCAATGCGAGGAAGCCCAAAAGGAAGGTTCTGTGTTTGACCTGTATGTATTTGTATGTAATGTATGTCCGTTCCTATGTCCGCTCGTAACGACTCAACGACACAACCGATTTTAATAAATGATATAGGTAATTTCACGAGAGTTGAGGCCACGCAGACAACAACACTGTCATGTAATGACAGCGGGATTTTGAAATTACTGTTCTTTTTTCATACCGATAGCAGGTTCAACAGTGAAGATAGACCAAAAAGTTTGTTTAAACTATAGCCTTATGTTTATTTACTCACTCATTCATTTCATTCATTCACTTTTTTTGCAATGAGTACTTCATGTAGCTGTGTGTGTAATCATTCACCTCAACTCTCGTGAAATTACGAGTGTCACTGGGTATGCAGTTCGTTAAAATAAACAAAATGGCGGATTTTAAGTAAAAATGTGGTTATTTTATAATGTGTCTTTTTACAGCCGAGCATGTTGATATGTTCCGCCCCGAGACGACGCAAGCGCCGCGTCGCTACCGTCGCTCGGATAAGTGCAACTTCAGCGCTTGCGACCAGCTCTGCCGGCGACTCAAGTTCCAAGGCGGCGCCTGTATTGGAGACAAATGCGACTGTGATAAATTTTAGACTATATGAAAGGTCGTAACACGCTTTACTTTAGTAAAATAATTTAAATTAAATATATTGGTCGTTGTATTACTTTACTTACCCTATGCTTATATGTATAGTAACTTACGACGGGTGAAACGAAAGACGGATCTAATGTAGGCGATCAAGTAAAGAAACATTTTGAGTATTACCCTTCCTTAAAATCCCGTGTACTATATAAGGTGCTAACTAATTAGGTACCATACATGACGAATCGATAAGGGTTCCGTTTTTGCCATTTTGGCTACGGAACCCTAAAAAGATTATCTCTAAGTAAAAAAGTATCATTAATGAAGGGAGTAAGCAGTAATGGTAATTTACCTGACATAAAATACTTTGACGTATGCTTTTTCCTTATCATCTGCAAAGAACTTGGTACTGTTCCAAAGTTCATGATGAAAAAACTGTACAGTCATACTTTATTCAGGGGATAAGTTGTAGAAAATACAATACAAAGTAATACAGAAGAAATTAAATAAATTATGAAAAAATGTGTCACCTAATTTGAAAAGCCGACGCTTCAACACTTAACTTTTTAAAAGAAGCCCTTTAAGGCAGGTGGGCTCTGGATTTATTAAGCCACTTACCCTTTGTTCTTTATAACGATAAGTGCGAGCTGGGCTTTCCTTTCGTAAACTTGTCTCGATTTCTCCAAGACCCCATCATTAGATGTTGAGTGGTTACAATAAGACTACTTGAGAGATGACTCACCAACGTGCCGGATCTCTAGAACCTCTCTAGGATCTCTTTCTGGAGCGTACAATAGGGATCTGGAACACAGAAATATATTGAGATAGAAGTAAAAAGTTCCTCGATTTGTATGAGAACGTTGCGTGTCAGATTTTTGCGTGTGAAAGTTTGCGTTTGACAGTGCAACTCAGAGATAATTTGCGCAAAGCGCAACCATATGTCATAAATCATGGCACGCAAAGTATAAACATTTGTTGGGTCTACTTTAATACATGGTTTGTGATCTGGAACAATTCCTGCTAAGATTTTCCCACTGCGTTACAATATGGGATTTCTTGAAAAGGGTGTCATCAAATTTCTTTGAGACCGCTAACGCATTGGAAATGTGCTAGTGTTGCAAAGGTCTATAGGCGGCGGTGACCGCTTTCCATCAGGCGGGCCGTCTGCCCGTTTGCCAGTCTAAGCACAGGTCTTAGGCAATAAAAAGTAAAGATATACCCTTTCAAATTGTACAGCTTCACTTGTGCACCAATAAAACAACAATTTATGCAGTCTCTGACACTCCGGCTCCCGCAGCAGCCCATCGGCAAGTGTGTGTCTGTATTCGTGTCCCACATACACGTACACACTCACCTCACCGCTCCGCCAGTCGTAGTGTAGGTATATTTATTTGCTATACTACACAAATTAAAAATGTATTTTCTAACTTGGTCCTCCGTCTTGGAGTAAAAAACGAACATCTCTAAAAAATTTAAAAAAATCCAACGAACTGAGAATCTTCCTTTTTTTCAAGTCGGTCAAAAACAAAAACATTGCAGTATCTCAACATCAGCCATATGTTTTCCTCATGCGTACGAACTAGTTCTAACTTGTTTCGGAAGGGAAAGAACGTAAACAAGCTATGTAATCAAGTGTAGTGGGAGATAACTGAGTGCGTTAAGATGTTTGGACCAATGTTTGTTCAAACTTTTTCCTGTTGTTTCATAATAACTTTCGTTTTTAAAGCTACGAGAGCATTTTTAAATAACAGTGTAAATTATTTTTGTTTTCGCAGAATTATGACTTTTTGAGTTTTTGCTTACTCAAAATCGTTTGTACTTTCGAACCTAATACACATGAAATTGCGTCATAAATTTCCATTCAAGATCATTACGTTTTTTTAAAAACCCCCGACTAAAAAAAACTATAAAAAGTAAAAAAATAATATGCCTTTTATATTTTAATATGCACTTGCTGTTGAGGGACCTCCTGCTTTAGTACTGCATGTAATAGGTCGCCCGACAACAATTTATCTTAAAACATAAAAGGCCAACATATTTTTTTTTCTTTTTGGAGTTTTGCTTAGTCGCGGTTTTATTCAGTTTTATTTCATTCTTTTAAATGTTATTTTTGTAATAAAATTCCATTTTATGCCAAAAATGCCTTATTCGCTAGGTGCAAAGTACAAGGTGGGGGGGTAACATAATCTATCGCAGCGCTCATAGTGGCTTTCAGTAGAAATAATGTAAGCTCTGTCATCTGTCATATCTGTCAATATCAAAGCAATCTGTTTAGACTTAACTACCTAAAATCAGTAATTTATTTATTTATTCATTTAACTCTAAAACTGGACTAACCCCTATACAACTCCATAGATGTTAGTTTAGTTTTAGTGATATGACGGCAGAGATACTTCTGCAATTCTGCATACAGTTTTCAGTCGACTTCTCGAATCTCTATAAAATGATTTTAACTGTAGACATCGTTTCAAAATTCTATTAAACGTTCTATTATTTGCTTTTCCAACTGTCACAGAGGCTAACAGGGCGTGAAAACTACGGATCATTCTGTCAGGATTAAAACTCCGCGCTTGGAGTTGGATGAAAATGCATAATGCAAGATATTAAAATATTAGGGAATTCAACAATGGGCTGTAAAGCGGGTCAGAACGTAGGAAATCCAGAAAATGGGTTCTGACTGAATTGGAGTACAATTTGACTAGCGCGAACTAGGGCTAAAAGAGAATTGCGTACATCAAATTGTTCCAAGATGTGTAAATTACATATTTTTTTATAGTTCCCGACGTAATAATTTAGAAAATACCGCTATTGCATTTTTATTCCTTGTAATTTTTCGCCTTGGCCGACAATTACATGTGATCTCAGTCATTCCGTACTTTACTGGCCTCGGTGTGTAATGTACTATGTATCATCACCTGAAAGACCACCATTGCTGGACAAAGGCATTCCTGTGCTGCCCGCATCCTACGGATTTCAGCAACCTTCACCGGGTCATCAGTCCACCTTATGGGGGGCCTACCCACGCTGAGTCTCCGATGCGTGATTACCACTCAAGAAGGCTATGTTTCCACAGGGCTGTGTGAGGTAGCCGGGCGGTGGGCGAGGAAAAAATCCACCAATGAACGTGCCTAGCCTCGCACAGCGCGGCCCAGTATTGATGGAAACGCAGCCTAACTAGGCTATATCAGCAGCCGTCTCTGTTCTAGGAGCACTTGTATGCAAAAAAAGAAGCGTTTAAATGAAAACCAGGATATACCATATTCTGCTCCTTTATTTCATGGTCATAGTTTCATAACTACATTGGTAGGTCATTAGAAATAGGTAGGTAGGTTTCCAATTAGATTGGGTACGCATCTCCTGTGCACACGCAGCCTCCGTTAACGCATTGGCCCCCGGGAAGACCTGCGCCTTTGCACGATCTAGCGCAGTCGGAGTCGCTGCAGGCACTCACTGAAAAGAATTGACAAACGATAAAATGAGGAACCGAGACGAGTTGAAACAGAGGTGAAATGAATTAGGGATGAGCAAGGACCTTCGAATAAATAGCCGGACAGAGCATCACTAACAAAGAACTGAAGCAAGTCTAATTGGCCGGCTACCTATCTGTGTGTGCTGCTCGCAATAGGAAAAAAAAACCGGTCAAGTGCGAGTCGGACTCGCGCACCGAGGGTTCCGTACAAACTCATAAGTAGATACGCGAATAGTTCAAGAAAAACTGTATGTCGATTTGTTTAGTAGAAGCAAATAAGTATATGTTATGATTTTTGCAAATTTCTAAAAATCAGTGCAAGTTAGGAAAACAGTTATATTTTCCCTGTAATATTTAGAACCTGACGTGTAATGATTCTATTTAATAGCAAGGACCATTAAATCAAGAGGACTGTTATTCTCCATACAAAATGCTTTTCCCCGAATTTACAACGCCATCTATGTATAAGCTTGGTAAAATAATTATAATATTATTTACAATTATTTAACTTTGCAAACGTGACACAGTATTTAAATTTATTTATTATTAGCTGTTTACGAACTAATTGTTACTATACTATGTTTCTTTGTTCAATTATAACATCGTTAAATGTTTAGTGTTTTAGCGCCATCTAGTTTTTTTCCCGGAAATCCCCTAGCGTGAAAAATGCCATCGCTTAGTTTTGCTACTCTCCGCTAGATGGATTAATGGATGGATTAAGTTTTTGTAAATTTCTAAAAAAGTATTAAAGTTAGCAAGACCGTTCTATTTTTCCTGTAATGTTCAGGTTGATATTGATAATCAGTAATTATGATACATTTTTCTGATCAGTAACTTCGGAGATAATAGGGGGGGAATGGTACATAAAAATGTATAAATTAAAAACTACTTATTTAAGAAAAAAATAAAAATGGTGTTTTAATCTACAAATTAAGCCCTTTCATTTGATACCCCACTCAATATAATAGCCCTACTTTCAATTTTCAAAGTCCCATTACGGAGCCTTTTAAAAAAAAAGTAAAAAAGGTACAAGATATTTTTTATGTCCAATAGGCTCGGGTTAGCTACTTTTAACACTATTCCAAATTTCAAATCGATAGCAGCAGTAGTTCCTGAGATATCTGGCTGTGACAGACGGACAGACAGACAGACAGACAGACAGACAGAGTCGCACCATAAGGGTTCCTTTTTTACCATTTTGGTACGGAACCCTAACTAGTTGATGTGTGCGTGCGGCTCGTAAGTACAAGCAGCCGGCGCATTCGAAATGGCTTCAGTTCTCTGTTGGCGAGCCTCCGTCCAGCTATTTATTTTAAGGTCCTTGGGGATGAGTAGGAACGCCATTTGGGAATATGTTTCTTTATAGGAAAGTTTGAGGAATATTCATGAATTTGGTTTTTACCACGCATTATATGGAAAATATTCTCAAAACCAGACATATAGCAAAAAATAATAATTTACTCCTTTGCGTATAATGGCCATTTTGCATGGTGATTTTCGTGAATTTTGCTACTAGGCGACTCGACGATGATTAGCTATGCAAAAATTTGCCTGGTACTAATGGTTCAATTTTTGTTTTTTTAACTATCGTGTTTTCGTCGGTAGGTATGGCGGGCTGTAGGTCACTCAGAAGTATGGCATTACGATACCGCCTACTTCATTTTTCATCGACTATCGGAAAATATAAGTTGTGGTACAAATCGTTCGACTTTCGTAATTTTTCCGGCATGTTCGATTACGACCCACGTGTTTGGGCCGCCGGTGCCAGCGCTATGACTATCATTTTCCTTTTCGTCATTACGTAATTAGACCCCTGTAGGGTCGCCATACTGGTACAAATTACCGGAAATTTTGTGTCACTATCTCCCGGTCTATAATGTCAGGAGTGGCTCTCTGCGATCTCGCCGCGCGGCTACTAGTATAGTCCGTACAAACGTTAAGATCAAATGCTGTCAAACGAACGCAAGCCAAAAGCTACCTTATAACCAGAGCATAAGGTAGTTTTTGGCTTGCGTTCGTTTGACAGCATTTGGTCTTAAGAGTTTGTACGGACTATACCAGATTTTAACCAATAAAAATAACCAGTAACTAAAGCAAGAATACGAGTACAAATTTACATTTAGCGAAAAATTTGTCCAGTCAAAACGTTGTCTAGCCATGTGTACCTATTGTGTTTTTTATAAAGTAAGAACGACGAAATAAGAACCGCTTTATGAGCAAGTGTGTTGAAAATATGTTTTCGACCTGTAACTTTCGTTACAGGTACAGTTAAACAAAGTTTAATCTATGTAGTGCTTTGAAATTAATGACTTACCAGTTATCGCCAAGAAAGTGGCAATTATAAAAAATATAAGAAAATATCCTTTCATGGTGGATACAGTAATAATAAATGTTATCAAATGTGTTTACTCTAAGTTACCCAGGGAGGGAATGTCACGGTCTTAATACAAGTGCACGTCTTTATACTCATTTACATCTGTTTGCATGTAAATTTACATAAGAATCACCTTTATAAAAGCTTTTACACACTGACTATTTTAACGGCGCATTCTGAACGTATTGAAATCGCACGATTCACACGTCTGGTGATGGTTTTGATGCGACGACTCTGTGAAACATAAAGTGTTACCATTTTTTGCCGTCAGGGTGACGCTGCTGAGAATGAAATGGTCCATGGCTGATTCTTAAAAAACAACATAGTTCTGACTAATCATTTTGCGACACATAGATGACATAGCATAGCCAGTCCTATATACTAAATCGACATCAGTCCTCTAGCACACTTGTGAGTCGCGACTCTTTAGTGCGACAAGTAAATACTTTTTCCTTGAATACGGTGCCAATGTGACGAGTCATCCAAGTAGCACACAAGTTGTAAGAGCTTTTACAACTTATATTACACTACCTACTTTTTTGGCTAGTCGTGTAAATTGGCCGCGATTGCCATATCATTTGCTTCGCTTGAGGCCAATAAAAAACGCAGTGTATAAGGGCCCTAATAAGTAGGTACTCATAATAGGCAAGGTTAACTGAATAAGTATAATGACCATAAATGTTATGATGCAGTGCGGGGAAGCGGGGAAATCCCTTGTCGTCTAATGGTTGATGTCATATTACCTAGCCCCTTCAGGCACCTGTTCTATCGTAGACGATCAGCGAGAAACGAGTGGACCTAGAAACTAGAAACGCATTGATGAGCAGCAAGAAACGAGCGATATTTTTGTCGCTGGGCTACAAGCGGAGAAATGCGACGGACGACTCCTTGTAAGCAAATGAACTTAGATTGGTTTATCGTGTTTTTTGTTCGCTAAAGGAGCATTGCTCAGCGATGATAGCTCTTCGCTGCGAAAAACTATTGAAGCGAGAGTCCTCGCCGGCTGTATGAACAGTGAGAGATCAACTGTACATACATGCATCTCACTTGAGATTTATATGTTTCTTGAGCGAGAAATTAGTCGAAGGCTTGCGCTCCCTCGTCGGTGGTCTCACAAAATAGGTAAGGTAATTGGCTAAATGTTTGGCATGCTACCTAATGCCCAATATTTGACATCCTGCTATCACCTCTAGGTACTGCTAATGACTTAACATTCAAGATGGCAACTACTGGGACAGTGTTAAGTACTCGGACCTTATAATAAAAAAAAACATTTATTTCAGACCCGTGGGCCCGGATAAGTTTTGGTAACAATTTTCTTAGGAACTAGGTTAGGAAGGTACATTCTTTATTACTTAGATTAAATATATTACTACATATAATATAATTTTACTAGTATTTGCAATAACGCACCACAGTATTATAAATTAAGATGTCGAGTTATGGAAAACTAGCCTACGTATACCTATTCCCATTCCGATTAGATTAGATAAAGAACTGCGCCATCGAAGTAATAATGATATCTGCCTAGCGACTTCTCTGAATGCACTTATCGCATTTTGTTTGTTTAGTTCAGTGCTTGCTTATTTGCTCGTTTTAAGCTGTATAGTTATACATTCTACGTTCTAGGAAATACTGTGATAGGATTGGCACGTTTTACAGGGGTGCACCTCATGTTGCATAATCTTTTTTGGTCGAATCATCATTTGGCAGAATTCATCATTTGGCATAATGCATTTTATTCTGAAACAGTAGAATTTTCAGGACTCTTTAAGGCATTATCCTGTTAAATAGGTTAGGTTAGGTTAGGTTTGTTTTATAACAATCCCGAAAAGTTTAAAATTTCAGAATAAAATGCATTATGCCAAATGATGAATTCTGCCAAATGATGATTCGACCAAAAAAGATTATGCAACATAATAGTAACCCGTTTTACAGTCAACGTTTGTACTTAAAAGTATGGTACGGTAGGTTAAGAGCTGTGCCAGGCCACGGCATAGTGGACCAATAAATAATTCACCAATGCCCGCTTACCCCATATATGCCCATTGGGTCGAAAACGAACCAGCCCAAAAAAACCTCCTATGCTATTGTTAGTCGATAGTATATTCGAATTGCTCAAAAAGTTATGGGCAAGAAAAAAATGCTTGATTTTATATTTGTAAAATACTGAAATACACTGTTTAAACATATCATTAATGTTACCGAAATATGTGTTTACATGTATTTGCAATAATAGTTCTCTTTAAATAAATATTTCAGTGATAAAAGTTAAAAAAGTAAGATGGCGTTTCCTTTGAACATGACAAATAAGAGTAAAACAGAACAAACGTATTCAAATTAAAAAAAATACCATTACACCCTAGGTCGTAATAGGTCATTTACGGCCCGCAAAACCTACGTGTAACAACACCATTTTCGATCAAGTGTGATGAAAATATTTGTGTTGTATTGTGCCACGATTGCATAATCAGTGCAGAAAGACAAATCGCAATAACTTTCATTGAACTACTTAGACTCGGGACCGTCTTTCGGTACCAAAAAAGTTAACCCTAAGCATCGTATTTACGATTAATAATAACTGAGATGATAATGACGAAAATAAAACGCTGCAAATTGGCTTCACACTTTATTATTGCTTACAAGTGGAGTTAGAAACGGAATGTGCAAGCGCAGGCCCCATTGACACACCGCCCGCCGGGGTACCATGAGAATTTACAGGTGCTTGCGCAGTCAGAGTTCACGCATTCGGCAGTTACTGCAAACAAAATATCAATGTCATTGATAATTTAATAAGAAATCTCCTTCTCCTAAATTCTCTGTTTTAAAACCCAATGATTGACTGATAGAGAATGCCTTTTTATTCTATAGCTTGATAAACTTTAGTTGAGCGAACTGAGAAAAATTAAAATCTCAGTTGGTTACCAATACCAATGGATACATAAGACGTATTGATTTTAAAAAATGGGCGTTGTGGGGCAAATTTCAACGTTATCGTTCCATACATTATATTTCGATGGGCTCAGTACCTCAAAAGGAAAAAAAACGGAATTAACCATTATAAAATCACTTTGTTGTCTGTCTGCCCGTCCATCCGTCCGTCCATCTATCTGTCCGTCTGTCTGTCTATTCGTCTGTCAAGACCCTTTATCTCGGGAACGCGTGGAGGTATCGAGTTAAAACCAAAACCATTATACTCAAGTCTATGGTCTCTTGAAATTGTGAAAAATTCGAAGGTCTAAGTTAACGTTAAAAAAATGGTCGTTTATACTGCAAAATTTATACGGTACTTTCCGTTGACCTAGAACTATAAAATTTGGCAATTAATACCGTCTTATACTACGAGTATAGGGAAAAATCTGAAAACTATACATTTGTAATTAAATCCTAAAAAATATAGTCTTTATTCAAAGTATTTGTACGGAACTCTCTACTATTAACAGATCAGACCAAGCCCACAGAAGTAGCAAAGTGAAATGATGTCATTACTTGAGCGTTTGACGCGCGTCACTTTCGTGGACACACTTTTGTCGAGAGATTTTAACTTTTTTTATCCAACTCTGTAAAGGAGTACAGCGAAAGTAGATAATTATAATAATTGTTATAAGTTTGACTATAAATAAATAAAATAATTTATTTCTGCAATTAGGCCCTCAAGGGCTCTTTTACATGTCTCATCTCTTCTTTTCTTTTGGCGCTTCGGGTAATGAATGATACGTTAATATAAGATTTCATTAATATATTACATTAAACTTAAAACTAAATTTATAGAGATGTGAAGGGTCTCTCTATGCGTCCAAACAATGATTGATATTTAAAAAAAAATGTTTTTTTCTTATTGCTTAATTTCATGTTTTCATTAGGTAATTTATTTTTTATTGTTTTCTATCTGACGTAATTTTTATTGGTATTTTATTTTTATTTCATTTTCTCTTGACATTGCATTGTAAAAATATTCGACATACTGAATTTATTGTTTTAACATTGTATTACGATGGCCTAGATCATAAACAACATATATTTAGATTAAATATTAGTTATTTTTTCCAATGGACATTTTGATTTAAATTTTTTATAGTAATTTATTTTGTAATTATTTCATTTCTTTTTGTGAATTCATTTTAGTTTTAATATCTAAAACACTATGTGATTTTCAATAAGAAATAAATAAAACTAAAAAATAAAATAAATAATGCAGTTTATTATAATTAAAGATAAACATAACTTACCAGTTATTGCCAAAAACGCGGCGATTATGAAAATTATTAATATGTACCCCTTCATTGTTACTAGTGTATTTTATTAAGCGGATCTTGTTGGACACACGCAGTGATTCTGCTTTTTATAAGTTCTACTATCTTCTCAGCAAAGTTATATTTGCATTTAAAATTAAAGGGTCCAGACTATTTTCACTACGCTTTTGTTTAAATATGGTGCAGATGCATTGATAACGGATGAACGAATGGGACGCATGTGGAAGTTTGTCGCGGATAGCCGAGGTCACTCGGTGACCGAGGAGCGGTGAAGTCCCTGGAATCTATTTCATGAGTCAGAAGCGTGTCGTGTCGACTTTGCTTTGAGGTATAGGTATAAATACAAAACAGAAAGACAAATCGCAATCGCAAACTTTGATTAAAACAAGACTCGGTCTCGGGACCGTCTTTCGTTTCCAAAAAAGTGAACTCTAAGCATCGCATTTACGAGTAATAATTACTGAGATGATAATGACGAAAATAAAACGCTGTAAATTGGCTTCACCTTTATTATTGGTTAGGGTGAAGCCAGTCGAGCGAAATTATTTGAGTCGCGTAATTTCTGCGGCTTTCGGTTTCATACAAAACTCCTGTTTGGTTCACACGTTGACGCAAAATCAGTCGTCAAAATGTATTGTTGAGAATTTTCGCAGCTGAAATTACACAGCTCACAACTCAGAAAATTCGCTCTTTTGGCTTCACTAGGGTTGCCAGGTTGAATGACCCTATTATCGGGAGAAAAATAAATAATATTCGGGATTTTGAGACTTTTGTCGGGAGATGGCTCGACGTGAGTTTTTTTTTTAGCCTGAAAGAGTAGAAATTTTCGCTGGCCGGACCATTTTGAGTGGATCGGACTAAGTTTTTTTTAAATGTAGTCGTTTTTCGGGAGATTTTCTTCTTTGTCGGGAGTTGGGAGGACATACAAAAATTCGGGAGAATCGCGCCAAATCCCGGCCATCTGGCAACCCTAGGCTTCACCCTTACAAGTGGAGTTAGAAACGGAATTCTTGTCCATGGCAATAGCAGGATCCACTGATACACTGCCCGCCGTGACGCCCCGTGTCGCGACAGTCGCTTGCGCACTCAGAGTCCTTGCAGGCGGCGGTTACTGCAAACAAGATAATTATCAATCTCATTGGTAATTTAATAAGAAATCTTCTCCTCCTGCAATTCAATCCTCTGTTTCATCCAATGATTGACTGCAAGAGGGCTTTTTTAGGGTTCCGTACCAAAATGGTAAAAAAGGAACCCTTATGGTGCGACTCTGTCTGTCTGTCTGTCTGTCTGTCTGTCTGTCTGTCTGTCTGTCTGTCTGTCCGTCTGTCACAGCAAGATATCTCAGGATCTACTGATGCTATCGACTTGAAATTTGGAATAGTGTTAAGAACCGCTAACCCGAGCTTATAGGATGTAAAAAAAATCTTGTAACTTTTTTACTTTTTTTTTAAAGGGGTCCGTAATGAGACTTTGCAAATTGAAAGTAGGGCTATTATATCGAGTGAGGTATCAAATAAAAGGGCTTAATTTGTAGATTAAAACAGTATTTTTGTATTTTTTTTTAAATAAGTAGTTTTTGATTTATGGCGAAAAACGTTAAAAAAAATACCGTTCCCCCCCTATTATCTTCGAAGTTACTGAACAGAAAAATCTGTAATAATTACCAATTATTAATGTCATCCTATATATTACAGGAAAAATATAACGGTTTTCCTAACTTGCACTGTTTTTGAGAAATTTGCAAAAATCTTAACACATACTTATTTGCTCCTACTAAACTAATCGCCATATAGTTTTTCTTGAACTATTCATGTATCTACTTATGAGTTTGTACGGAACCCTCGGTGCGCGAGTCCGACTCGCACTTGGCCGGTTTTATTATTTAAAGTGCGTTCTTAACTGACAGTTAGCAGGTCGTCACAGAACTGACGATTAGTGTCAAACTCCATACATTTCGTCACGGACTGACAGGTTATACGGTATTTGAACATAGCTTAAGTTTCGCCTAACCGTAGATTTTAAAATAAAAATGCCCAAGAATGCCTTTTTATTTTAGAGCTTAATACACTTTAGTTGCATGAAATGATATGAGAACTCTCAAAATGCCAAAAAACTATAATTTTAGCAACAAACGTTTAGTTTCAAATTATACTAGATGGCGCTAACTTTGAATACCCAATTGCACGTTAATTCTCGTTTTCTGTGACTTCTTATTTTATTTCGCGCAAATAAAATGTATCGAGCTATAAAATAAAACACATTTCAAATATAAAGAATGCCGAGCAATCAAACAATGACCCTCTTTATTTTTGTATGAAAAACCGACCGACTTGAATCACCTTAAGGGGTTAAATCCGCCTATTTTTCTGTTTAGGGTTCCGTACATCAAAAGGAAAAGACGGAACCTTTACAAGATCACTTTGTTGTCCGTCTGTCTGTCTGTCTGTCTGTATATCTGTCCGTCTGTCGCTTTATCTCGGAAACGCGTGGAGGTATCGAGTTGAAATTAAAACTATACACTCAAGTCTATAGTTTCTTGAAGCTGTGAAAAAATCAAATTTTAAGTTAACGTGAAAAAAAGATACGGCCGTTGAAAAAGATATGCCGCGAAAAACGTAAATTTCTACGCTCTCAAGGAAACCAAAATTCAAAGAGTACTTTCCGTTGATCTAGAGCTATGAAATTTCGCAATTAATACCGCCTTTTACTACAAGTATAGGGAAAAGTCTGAAAACTATACATTTGTAATGAAATCCTTAAAAAAATACAAGTAGTCTTTATTTAAAGTATTTGTACGGAACCCTCGGTGGGCGAGTCCAACTCGCAGTTGTCCGGTTATTTTTATTTTTTTATTACCTAACAGACAAAACCAAGCCCACAGAATTAGCAAAGTGAGATGACAGTCGGCTTGGTAGGTATATTTGCCGATGTGCCAACCACCATTAGGTTTAGACAGTGGGTCTTAAGCGTTTGACGCGCGTCACTTTGGTTGGACACATTTTTATCGAGATTTCGGCAATTTTAATGCAATTTATTATAATTAAATAAAAAAAAACCATTTATTTATTTAGTGTTCGTTAGCTGTCCCGGACATTTACCGATGAGATTAAAATCTGAGGGAATTTCGGTGTCCACGGAAGTGACGCAGTTGAATGACCCCGTGTTCTCAAGTGCAGACCGTGTCACGGCAAAAGAAGTGTAGGCAGTCTTCGGGCATGGTGGAGTGATGATATTCACAGGGTGGTGGCGACAACTAGAAGCGAATGGCTGAGGATTGTGCTCACTGACGCACCCTTGGAGAAACCTATGGCCAGCAGTGAACTGCGACAGGTTGATGATGCTGATAATGATGACGACTAAGTTACCATAGTAATAAAACAACTTAAACGGATTCAATCGCGTATATTACTACAATTTAAGTCCCGTCGTTTCATAACCCTTTTCGTGGTCGCGGGTAGACTGAACGCTGCACGAACGCTAAATAGGGTTACGAAACGTCGGGACTTAAAATGTAGTAATATACGCGATTTAATTTGTTTAAGTTGTTTTATTACTATGAGTGATAATCGCGAAAACAGAAGACAATATAACACAACTAACTTACCAGTGAATGCCAAAAACGCGGTGATTATGAAAATTACATATATGTACCCCTTCATTGTTACTAGTTTATTTTATTAAGCGGATCTTGTTGGACTATTTCCTATAACGTCGATTGTAATGTTACTTATACACGCAGTGTTTCTGCTTTTTATAAGTTCTGCTATCTTGTCAGCAAAGTTATATTTGCATTTAAAATTATCGAGTCCAGACTATTTTGATGACGTTTTTGTTTGAATGTGGCGCATCTGTTGATAACGGAATGGGACGCATGTGGGAGTTTGTTGCGGATAGCCGAGGTCACTCGGTGCCCGAGGAGCGGTGGAGTCCCTTGTATCTATTTCAGTATTTTCAGTAGTCAAAAGCTGTTTACGTCCATTTTGACTTTAGGTATAGGTATAAATACAAAACAAATATACTTTATTGCAAACCAGGAAAAAGACATCACAAAAGGTGCATAATTTAATTACTTAAAACAATCAAATTCGGTAGACAACAGGCGCGAGGCGGATCACCAGGCGAGGATAAACTTTAGGCTTTTATATAAAAAAAACCAGGCGAGTGCGAGTCGGACTCGCCGACCGACCGAGGGTACCGTACAAATTTGTAGGTACATATATTAAAGTACGCTATACATTTTGATTCCCTTAGCAAAGTCTATTTTTTAAGATTTAATTAAAAATGTATCGTTTTCATATTTTCCCTATACTTGTAGTATAAGACGGTATTACTCGCATAGGTATAAATACAAAACAAATATACTTTATTGCAAACCAGGAAAAAGACATCACAAAAGGTGCATAATTTAATTACTTAAAACAATCAAATTCGGTAGACAACAGGCGCGAGGCGGATCACCAGGCGAGGATAAACTTTAGGCTTTTATATAAAAAAAACCAGGCGAGTGCGAGTCGGACTCGCCGACCGACCGAGGGTACCGTACAAATTTGTAGGTACATATATTAAAGTACGCTATACATTTTGATTCCCTTAGCAAAGTCTATTTTTTAAGATTTAATTAAAAATGTATCGTTTTCATATTTTCCCTATACTTGTAGTATAAGACGGTATTACTCGCCAAATTTCATAGTTCTAGGTCAACGAAACCCCTACCCCTAGGGCCCTTTGAATTTGGGTTTCCTTGAGAGTGTCAAAATATAGGTTTTCTGCGTAATAAACTGCCGCATCTCTTTATCACGTTAATTTGAAGTTTGATTTTTTCACAGCGTCAAGGGACTATAAACCTGAGTATGGTTTTAATTTCAACTCAATACCTGCACGCGTTCCCGAGATAAAGAGTATTGACAGACGGACAGACAGACGGACAGACAGACGGACAGACGGACAACAAAGTGATCTTATAAGGGTTCCGTTTTTTCCTTTTGAGGCACTGAACCCTAAAAAATCTAACGTGGTTAATTAGGTGCCAAAAATAAGTAACCACAGGGGCAAACAAACATAATATAGTTGGTGTGTGTATTTGATCTGCGAGTATGTATCATTTATCTTGTAAGTCCTCTGGTACTTCATTTAGAAAGTTCTAAATTAATTCTGAGTGTTTAGTGAATAATAGATGGCCAATTTCGAAAACCCAAAAAGGTCTGTGAGACTTACGAGATTCTAAACCACTTTCAAATCACAAGCCCTGGCGAAGGCTTGTCACCTAAATATTTCCACAGAGTACGTAATAGCACTACGTACAGAAATCTTTCCTTAACAAAACTGACATTCGGGTCCGGATCCGCACGCACTGGATCCGACCGTCTCTTTCTATCACATAGCGCTTGCTCTTTCTGGTCGCTAAACCCTCCGCGGGGGCAAAATTTGGTACTAGTAGCCGCGCGACGAAATCGCTGAGTGAACCACTCCTGATAGTAGCGCCCGTGTCGTGTATATGTTACCGGCCAAACCCGATTTCAGGCCAAACTAGTTTGTCCTAGGCCAAACCGGTTTATCCGGAGCGTGTCAGGATAAACTAGTTTGTCCTAGGCCAAACTAGTTTATCCTAGGCCAAACTAGTTTGGCCTAGGCCAAACTAGTTTGGCCTAAATACTTTAGGCTTAACTAGTTCGGCCTAGGCCGAACTGTTTGGCCAGTTTAATCGATCCTGATTTCAGGCCGAACTAGTTTGTCCTAGGACCAACTAGTTTATCCTGAGCGTGTCAGGATATACTAGTTTAGCCTAGGACAATCTAGTTTGGCCTAAATACTTTAGGCTCAACTAGTTTGGCCTAAATACTTTAGGCTCAACTAGTTTGGCCTGAAATCGGGTTTGGCCGGTAACATATACACTAATATCGTCTTCTCCTCGTCAGGAAGAAGAATTTTCCTCCGGTACAGCGAGCGGAAAATGCCAGGTACGTCCTCGGGTGACGTAAAAGTAGTTCAAATAAGCTCTAGCCAAAACTTTGCTTGTAGCTATTTACCACAGCTACCTAATTGACCACTTTTCACATGCCACCTTCAGTTGTATACGCTAAAGTTACTCGAAGCGAGCAATCTTCAGTTCAAATTGCTAACAACGTTTGCCGGTATCCGTTGGCCCGGCTTCGCGGCAAGCCTCGTCGATCTCTGCATCGGACATGAATACAGTAGAGAAACATCCCTTGCTGTAGTACTTGTACTTGTGCGTATGCCAAATAAAAGGAACCCTTACTTGTATTAAAGCAAATCCACATCGCACCAACACGCCCGCCGTCGTAAGGAGGGATTGTAGAAATAGTAACTCCCTCATCTTGCTGAACCGTGGTGAAAGGTTTATTCTGCTGGCTTATATCTAAAACAGGACGGCCGACAACCGAGCTAGAACTAATTTCTATGCAACTACATAGCGGTTAGCTGTGTTTTAGTCATAGGATGGCTGTATTTGACAGTAGTATCAAAATATTAGGGTAGGGGGTATATTAGTGTATGTTTTTACATCTGTTGTCAAACGGCCTTTTGGTAGCTGATAGAATGACTATTTCTAGAAACTTTCAGTTTAAAAACGTAGGGACATCGAATGCCTAAATTGTCGGGTGATTGCGAGTGTGTTGTCATGCAAGCCCTGAATGTTTCGAGTTAGTAAGCACAGTGGTGGTGTAAGCAAACTCGAGCTCGCCCCACCCGCCTCTTGCTTCTCGCCGTACTGTGTCTAAACATCTCCTTAAGGTCGATGCATAAGAGCTGGCGCCGATTTCAGGCCTTGTTACACGTAACGAGTACAGTGGCGGGACAGTGCTCGGTCCAGTACTGTTCCTTCCCGTACTGGACAGAGCACACCGTTCTCACTACCCGAGCACTCAGCCGAGGACACTGTCTCACCACTGTACTCGGTACGTGTGGTCAAGGCGTTATTATGAAATAAGCACTTGTTGCAGACAAAATCCACGCCAGCTCTTATGACTCGAACTATACTTACAGGCAGTTGCAACTGTATGTGCTTAACCAACGATAGGACCACATTGGTATTCGTTTTCTAATTTCTCTTCTCTAAAGAGTGTCAAGCCCCCTTCAAACAAGAATCCTGTATACCAGCCAGCATTCTGGATCCACTACTGCGATAAGACGCTGTGCGAAGTTATTGTTTTACCTTGAGAGCCCGAAAAACATGATACAAGCCCACACTAAAGTAAGTGTATTAATAGTCCAAAACTCCATTGACTTGACTTGGGTTACAGGCACGAATTTATATTGCCTAAACAGTCTGCTGTAATTATGCCTCTCGCGGTCCCAGCCAAGTCCATATGCTCGCTCAACTTCGGACGGTGTATGAAACTTAGCTCCTAAACTGGGAACTCCATGGCACTGACGTTACTCCGGAATAACATTTCCTAGTCACTCCTAAGCTAATATGACCAAAAGTTTTAGGCGAAACATTAGTAAACCTCATGTTAAGGGGCATCCTTATCTGGCATAATATTGAGTTTTCGTAATACACTTTGCATAGAAACCCTTTTCGTCGAATGATTATTTCGTAGAAATGTATACTTTGCATTAATATTGAATATGTCATAATGTTTTTTTTTCTGATAGGAGCAAAAAGTAAGGATAGAATTGCAATCTACCGAAGGTAATATATATGAAGCTATAAATTATACATTATTAGCCAAGAAAACAGAATTCGATTCCACTTTGCATTATTTAAACTTGTTTTAACGTCGGATATTATATTGGATATGTTCACGACACCTACTTAACATTATGTCTAAAATGTAAATCAAAAACCCATTTTTTACAAAAAGGTAAATAATTAGTACCGTTTATTTCTTTAAAAATAATGTTTTTCCATAATTAACTATTAATTTTATTTAATATTGTGTTTCATTGAGAGCTTGGCAAGTAGACTCACGGGTGACATAGAACGTTTTCTATGTAATTGGCAGCGTACCTCGTGTGGTACATAGATTTTCCGGAAAACTGGTGGAACTGGATTTTTATATTATTTTTCTGTGGCCCAAAAGACCGAACTTAAGTCACCAAATCCACAATCGCATTAATTTTTCTAAATTCATTTGCTTGCCAACCTAAGGGCTAAAGTATGGGTTTTGGGACACGTAAGTTAAACACCAGTTCGAGACAAAACTGATTTATTCCATGCATACCTACCCACATATCATAATCACATATACCCACATATAGTAGCAAAAAGATACTGCTAGCAGACTTCTAAATTTAGGTTAAACTTAGGTCAAGGATTAGGCGTTAAATACTAACTTTACAATAAAAATGCACAACTACCAACTTAACAGTCAAATAAATTTCTGCGGTTTTTAAGAAAAAAAAACTTTCCGGAATAAATTCTTTGATACCAACATAAAAACAAATATAGTCACTGCGTGTCACTGGCGAGATACGTCAAATTAAAAAAAAAAGTTTACCATACACACATACTTATTATGGGATCCCTTTGTTTCCCATAAACTTCTTGTTCCGAATTTTGAAAGTCAGAAATTGATTTCCATATAATTTATGTCCATAAATATCATTAGTCATAATTTTGTTTACGTATAATGATTAATAATCCGAACTTTCACAATCTATAATGTTATACGTCATACATTACAAAAGTAATAAAATTGATATCCATAACCTAGCAAGGCATACCGGTAATTATTCAGAAATAGTTTAAGGCATACATTTATAAGTAATAATTGTTGTTCGTCATATCGTTTCATTGGGATCCACTTGTTACCCATAAAGTAATAAGTCATACTGTATTGTTAGTCATAACTATGGAAAACCGAGTCAGAGCACCCCACTCCCACGTGGTCTTGTCTGCCCTACCCCTAGAGTGTTTTTGCAAACCCGGAGGCGCGGAGGGAGGGCAGCCCTCGCCCGCGAGGGCGGTGGGGCTGCACTGCCCGCAGCGCCGGAGCCGTTGCATGGCCAAATTACGGTTTCAAAATCAAATGATTGGCAATGTGTCTTAATTTAAATTGTCTTAATTTAGATTGATTGTTATTGAGATTATCAACATTTCAATAGATTTTCAATATTTGGAATTTAAAGGTAAGTTTTACTACTTACCCACTTTTATATGTGCTCAGGTCTCAGGTACCCACATTATTTAGCGCCACACGTAAATAAAGAACGCGTCGTATTGAATCATAATATTAGTGTGATATTACGAGTATTATCTGTGATTTGTATTTATCAGTTCGTTCTATAATTTTTTGAATAAGGACAAAACGTGCTTGCAATTTTTTTTAATAGTATATTATTATTTTGAATAGTATTAAGTTTTATACCAGTATGACCGTGAATAGTATGACTAACTAATTGTATGACTAACAATAATTATGACCTGAGAACAAAAGCCTTCCAATAATTATTCCAAGTGATTTTATTACCATTAAAAATCGGAAGCGTTATACTATGGCAATAATGAATGTTATGACTTAAATTTTTCGGAGTAATAATAATTATGACTTCCGAAAATAGTAATACCAAGTTATAATTCAAAATTGTATGACTTCCGATAATATGACTAATAAAAATTATGACGAAAAACGTTATGGGCAACAAAAATCGGAACAATAATTTTATGGAAGACAATATAGACCCACTTATTATATTGTCAGACATATTTGCCTTGTTTGCGCGCTATGTTTAATTTTGTATTTTATATTTTAAAACCTAGTCGTAAAAAAAGTATTGTATGCAACGTTGTATAATTAAGTCAAAAAACGCTCATGGCGTCTCTATTTGCGATACTCGCCGCCGCGGCGGCTCGTATCGCAACCCGCGCCATTCACATTTTTTGACCCTACTTAATACAACTGTACTTTCTCTACTGTTTAAATAACGATTAAATCTTTTTAAAAACGAAAACTAGCAAACTTCAAATAAAAACGACCCTCAATTCTATATACATACAAACTTACTATATATTTTACAATGTATTTACTGTCATTATTTATTTATTACTGTATCTTTAAAATGCTTTACACCATAGTTTATTCACAACATCTCCCGACAAAAACTGTCAAAAGTTGAAATTTACAGAAAGAAAGATGCTGTACGTGATGACGGAGAACTAAATGCGGAAACCATTTTGCTGTAAACCACAACGCAGTAAAAACAACGGGATTTTATGCGGGTTATAGCGTTTCTTCATTCCGTGATTACAAATTTAGGTGGAAAAAAATGCTGCATACATTTTATTTATCATCACAGACAAATAATAACTACATAAGAAAGAAACTACATAAAAGTATGCAAAAAAAGCATTTTTGATGGTGGTGCGGGTTACAGCATTATTGCTTTCCAGCGACGACATACACACTACGCAATGAACTACATCTTCCTCCTGTTCTCTCATAATGTAATTTGTACTATTTTAAGATTTTTATTCTTTGGCAAAGCTTTAATCATTCGACTTGTGCGATTATATTTTTGTGATTTTCTTCAATTAATAAGATTTATACGAACGATTCGGACAAATGTTTCAATTTATTATTTTCACGCAAGCTGATTGCGAATACTTAATTCCTTCTTCGCGAATTTCAAAATTGTATTACTTAAAACGTAAAGGAAAATTTATGTGTTTTGTGTGCGAAAATCTACAATTAATCTATTTAACGATTCTATTTTATTGCTTTGTGATTAACTTTGTATTAGACTGTATTGAATACTCCTTCCAATTTAAAAATGGACGATCTTAAAAACACCTTAGACGAAATTAAGAGAAATTTACCGGGACCCAGTAATATGGATACTACGAGTAATAGACTCAATATAGATACGCTTTTCAAATTTATTGATACTTATGATGGAAACCTAGACAACCTGAGCAGTTGGCTCACCAACTGTGATAGAGCTTTTTCACTAGCTCAGAGAGACCAAGTTCCAATTCTTTTTGCTTTCGTTCAAAATATATTATATGACAAAGCACAATCTACGTTCGCTAATACCATTTTTGACAAACGGGAAGACCTTAATGATTTCTTAAAATCCAGATTTGGTAATAGGAAACAGCAAACTCATCTGCTATTCGAGTTACAGGGTTGCAAACAAAATAGCAATGAAAATATTGCACAATAAATTTCTAAATTAGAATCTTGCTTAAAAAGATTATTAGCTTCAATTAAACAATCTTGTACCGATGAAAAACTTATGCCAGAACAAATTGACAGTACTTATCAATTAGCCTTTAATGCATTTTTAGTTGGAGTGAAACAGCAAGTTTCGCAAGTACTGAAGTCACGAGACCCACAGACCTTAAATGATGTTGTCTCGACTGTCACGATCTCCATTACATTTATTAAATTTGTTTTATCAATTTAGCCAGAAAAATAAGCATCAAATGGACGCCGTCTTAGGAGTTCATGATCCCTATAAGTTTTATTGATTTCCTAGGGTCATGACTTCTATGATAAGTTTGAACAAACAAGTCTTTTAAATTATGCCGAAATTATAATGGTTAAATTGATTGATAACGTTATCTAACTGTGACATGCGTAAGAGGCACTATTGGGATGCGTGATTCTGTAGGTGGTCTGTTAAGTCGGTATGTCTTAACCAAGTTAGGTAACTTAAGAGTGAGTATATAATAGTATTGAAAAATTCAACATTACACCACATTTTTGGGATACCCTCGTTTCCATAATTATATCTCTACTAATTTCATTTCCCATAACAATCATATGGCATAATTTTGTATGCCATAATTTCATATTTCATAAGTATTGCATTGCATGCCATAAGAATATTAAGCAATAATTTTTGTTTTCCATAATAATATTTGTAATAATGTCATTTCCCCCGAGGCCCCCGCAATAAAAAAACCCCTCAAACTACCACTACTTTAACATAGGTTCGTTAGTCACCTTGCGTCCCTCAGAGCGGAAATAGAAGCCCCGCGAAGCGAGACTTCGTCGACTTGCTTACAGGCATCTGCATAAGGATACAATTATTTTTTCTTACAACAAACTTGAAAACTTTAATAAGAAATATGGAATTGAATCATTATGGACAACAAAACTTTATGACATAAAAGGATGATGCCAAGTAAAATTATGGAAAATGAAATTAGTAAAAATGTAATTATGGAAAACGTTCTAGGTTTTTATGGAAATAGATGATTATGGTAGTTGAAAAAAGGGAAAATAAAATTTATGGCATTCATTACATTATGGCACTTAAAGTTATTGAATATAAAATTATAGAGCTCCATTGCCTTTGAAATTTTATGGAATAGAATTATGATTTGTAAAATTACGGAAAATGATATTAGTTCAAATGAAATTACGGCAATCATTACAGACCCCACATTTTTAAGTTACATATATGGATACAAGAAATCAAAGTACATGGAAAAATCCCCCCTCATCACCCCGGTACTACGGTTGTTGAGCGCTTTGAGTCGCTGGGCCGGAAATCCAGAGGTACCGGATTCGATTCCTGGTCTGGACCATTAGGTGAGCGCCATTTAATTTTTCTATGTACTTTGATTTCTTGTATCTATACATGTAATGTAAAAGTTGTAGTTAACGAAGATTATTTGAATACAATTTTGAGAGAATAATGAACAGATACTACCTAACATCCACTATTCACCATCACGGATTAAACACCTACCTACCCGTGGCCGTGAAAGATGTTGCTTTGTCATCTGATTTATATCTGCATGAAAAATTTCAGCTAAATCGGGCACCGGAGTTTGAGTCAAATTTAACTTGCAGATAAAACTAAAAAAACAGCTTGTAAGAAATGCTAACAATTTCGTATTACTTTGACGCAATAAGGATTTCCATATCTTACAAATGAACTACTTACAAAGTATTTCACTGCTTAACTAACAGCTACATCATAAAACGTTTTATATCCAGCATTTACCGTTGAACTAGGGAGTGAAACGAGCGGATACATTATATCAAATTTGCAGAACAAATTACCTAGAACAGTTAATGGCGGGAGTTCCAAAGTCGCAAAACTTATACACCATAGCCGTTGATTTATATGTAAGGATCCGACCAACGGGCCTGATAGTGATAACCGCGCGCTGGCCCTACAGGCCCTGCTGGGCCAAGAGTTTTAGGGCCACGCTATGTTAGACGGCAGTGGGACGCGACAGGTTGTTAGTGAACGTCGTAAAAATGCCAGGTTGGATGGTCAAAAGTTGCCTCACACCAGGCCGTACGTTATTTACTGCCCGTAGAAGACGTAAAATTATGTACACAATACGGGCGTTCATAAACAAAAAACTTACTTAACGTATACTTATAACCCTCACCTATGGTTTGGGTCACAAACGCCTGTGGTCTGTGTTATTCTTTATTTACGTCACCATAGGCTGTAAGTGTCAATTCTCACTCACTGGCAGAATATCCCGAAGGATGACGTAAAACTGTGTACAGTACACACCGTAGACAGTAATAACGACAGCCACAGACCCATAGACAGATGACAGAGATCAATTCACAGATTTAACACCTGTGCTGATCCATTCTTCATTTTATTGTCGTCTATGTGTGTGATATACTACTCGTATCACTACCCTTGGTGTGTACTATTGAAGGCTAGCACGCTGGTATCATTAGTCGTGCTTGTTAGCCGGGTCCATTTATCTAAGTCAATGATCATTGTAAATTGTATGCAGGTGAGGTGAAACAGCAGTCAGAGTTCTATTCTAATCTCGTATCTCCCTTTTGATTTACATTGAAAATAGGGCCTTGTGCGCTATAATTTAAGATTGCTTTTATTACACAATTGAATGAAATTAAAGGTAAAGAAAGTAAACGATATGCTAGTCGGAGGTTATCTATTGTTGCGGTAGCATTGAGTATGGAACGCAGTCTTTAGCAAATCGCTTAGCTGTTTTGATTTATTGCTGCTGCTACTGTTTATTTCTGTTTTATTTTTTTGTCTTTGTTCATAACCATACAAACAATTTACCTAATTGAGACCTGTAATATGCTTAATGTGCGAGTGGCAAATTGAGTTTTCGCTGCTTCATGAACAACGGCCCAATCCAAAATAAATCTGTGTTGAACTATAAATTCGAGGTGGTCCCATTGCAACCAAATCAGGATCTGATGATGGGATCTTGGAGAAATCCAGGGAACTCTTCAAATATCATAGGCACACATATAGCGATTTTGGTATTTTTCTTAGTTTCTCGTGCATTTCTTATCAGAAATAAGTTTCCAGTCTTAACCGACTTCAAAACAAAGAGCAATTTTTATGTAGGTTTGTTCCTCGGCTACTTGAAAACGGCTAGACCGATTTGGAATTGTTTTCTTTGAACTAAATAGACTTAAGTCTATATGGTTAAAACAATATTTTTCCAGACAAAAAATAAAAACCGACTTCCAAAAACTTAAACTAAAAACAAAAAAAATAATATGTCAATTACCCCAAAGAAATGGATAATCAACGACTCATATGTACATACAGATATTTATAGTTTTTAACCTGTTATTTTTGAAGTCGGTGCCAGCTAAGGAGCTCAACACAGCCAGCTTTGCGTGGCAGGCACCAACTTCAAAAATAACAGGTTAAAAACTATAAATATCTGTATATGTACATATGAATAGTTGATTATCCATTTCTTTGGGGTAATTAACATATTATTTTATGGTTTTTAGTTTTTAATTTTATGTTTAATATTTCGCTCGATGGTAAAAATAATATTAACATTTTTTCTGGTTTTCCATTATCATACCTTTAACCAAAAATATCCCAAGAAATAAGTAATGACGTTACAAAGCATTTTTATGGATATTTTTATGTTCTTTTACTTACTTAGCTCAATATTAAAAGATAAGCCCGAAGATAAAAAGTAGCCCCGCGCGCTTGGATTCAGTAGGCCGCCGGGCACTTTAACGTTCCCAAAAAATAACTATAATAAAAATGGTTGACTTTTACGCCTTTCGATACTAGTCATTGTAAAGATGTGCAATGTACCAAATAAAATGATTGTCATTGGTGCGTTTAAAGTTTTCAGCCCGGTAAAAGAGTGATGTTTTAAATGCACGTGGACCGTTATACTAGGTCGAGGACGTGAAGAATTCACGACATCTTAATCCAAAAAAATATGATGCGCGTTCCGTTGAAGACATGCTATGCCGTGCCGAGTTGTAATAAAGTTAGTTCCCCGGGTTTTCGGTTAAAGTTAGGTAAAAAACTCGAGCTCTGAATTTTGCCGTTCCTGGAAATTTGCCGCCCTGGGCACTAGCCCCTAGTGTAAATCCAGGGCTGTTGAGCCCTCACACTTAACGGGTTTTTCGTTCACGGAAACCAACTCGAACGGACACGTCAAACGTTTGACGACATGTTTTCATCACGTCAGGTTCGTCATATTTATTACATTGTAACTTCACCAACAGACTTAAGCACACTCGTTTAGGTTAGTTTATAACTCGGAGATCGTAAAATGGGTTCGATTTCGACCCTAAACAAAGTAATAAAACGGCAATAAAATACTCTTTAAATTCTTATTCAGTTGTAAATAGAGATGGGCGGTGGGTAAATACCCAAGGTATTTACCGGGTAAATACCTGGGTATTTACCCAATCTACCCGGTAAATTGGGTAAATACCCAAATTGGTGGGTATAAACTATTTGTTTAGTATTTTTTACAAATTTCATTAAAAATGTTGTTGATATATATACGTATAGTAAGAATAAATGCTATGGATAGCGAAATAGGCATCTTACGTTACATCATCAAAAGAAATGATACACTTTTTATTAGGGTGTCCCAGATTTTACGCAAATCCAAACTGAGTAACGCATACCCTCTAATTATGTTTGTTATGTGCTAAAATGCTCCTAAAACAAAAATCAGCTAATTCTGTGTATGGGAACCCGTGCCGACTTCCGGTTGAGCTAAGTTTGCACCTGGTTTCTTTCGAATCACATACCAACCAGATGCAAACTTAACGCAACCAGGATTGCAGGGCGCAACTATTGTGGCTCTTTTTATATAATAAAATCGCATTTTATTATTTTGTACCAAAGGTGGCGACTAATTAAGAGCTAGAAAATATGTTTTGTTCATAGATTATATAAAATACCGCATTGCATTTTCAAAATTCAGCGACTTCTTCATATCTGTGAAGTTATTGGAAGTGAAAAGCTTGAAATGCACATGTAGTTGCACACTCTGATTCTGTCTGATCAACTATCTTATAGAAATTCGTCATAATTAAACAAAAAAAGTCAAAGCAGAAGCTCAATCCGGGAATCTATTATATCTCGGTTGCGTTAAGTTTGCACCTGGTTGGTATGTGGTGCTAAGGAAACCAGGTGCAAACTTAGCTCAACTGGTTAATATGAAAAATTTAGGTTGAAGTCGGCACGGGTTTCCATACTCAGAATGAGCTGATTTTTGGTTTAGGGGCACTTTAGCACATAAAAAACATAATTAGAGGGTATGAGTTACTCAGTTTGGATTTTCGCAAAATCTGGGACACCCTACTTTTTATTCATCTTTAATTTTTGGTTTGTGTCTTGGTCGAGTCGCTGACAATTTTAAGTATAATTGAAGGTAACAATCTAAATATGATGATAAAACCTTTAGAACCTGTGTCTAGAATATGTGAGTGGTTGAAATATCCTCCTACTTAAAGGACTCTTCTAAATATCTCATAGCATCTTCTAGGAATCTCATCGAAATCTCTAGTACCATCAAAGATACCCAGATAGCTTCTTGTAACATATTATGAACACCTAGATATCTTACATGGTAACATGGCCTTTATGAAGCCTACTTTAACATCTAGAACTTCATAAACACTATAATGTATCACAGAAGATTCTGGCTCCTTAGTAAAACCACCTAGAAACTTCTAGATATGTCGAAAAACAGACGGGAAGCTTGATAATTTTGTATATTGCTTAATTTGTAGACCCTGTAAATTTCATAAAACCTTCTCAAATCTTGACGGAAGCTTCAAAAAACCTTACAAGGACATTTAGGCGTATTATTGTTACATCTGGAACACATAAGCGTGGCTAGAAATACAAAAGAAGATTCTGGATTCCTTGTAAAACCACGTAAAGACTTCCAGATGTCTTATGTCATTTGGGAAACTTGATAATCTTATTAACATTTCATATATTATTTAATTTTTAGAATTCTGGAAACTTTATGAAATCATGTCAAAACTTTAAAGAAGCTTCAAGAAACCTCAAGTCTTCTGTTGGTTAGCTATAGTAACATCTAGAATTCATAAAAATGACAAGAGTTACCACAGAAGATATTGGATTCTTTGTAGGGCTCTGGAAACTTCATAAGACCATGTCAAAACTTTACGGCCTCGAGCCTCGAGAAACCTTACAAGGCCTTTTAGTTCCCTACTGTACATCTAGGATATTCATAAACATGACGAGAGATACCACAGAGAAATACCATATAATAATATTATTTCATTTGTAGGCTTCTAAAGACTTTATAAACGAAACTTAGAAACTTCTAGAAATCTCTTAGATCTCTTTAAAACCTTGTAGTACCATCTATGAAGTTCGTAGGATCTAGTATAAATCCTATAGAACCATCCAGAAGATTACGTTTCTCTCTTCAAGACTACATTTAGGGACATCAAAGAAACTTTTAGAAATATGGTTAAACCTTCTATGAAATTCATAAAATTAATGTAACTTCTAGACGTTTCTAGACATCTGCTAGAAGCTTCTAGGAATCTGAAAACTTTAAAATACTGTGTAAACACTACTAGAGTACTCGTAGTATATTAAGTCCTCAAATAATTTCTAAAAGTTAACGATAAATTACCTGTTTAGATACTTCGTAGAAATAATTTTCCACGAAACTATAAAAACCCTTAAATAAAGTCTTAATAATTATACAACTTCACTTCTTTACTGAAATTGAAATAAAATTATTGGACAGCCTTTTGAATCTCATAGAACCAGCATGAGATGAGAGCACTAGTACTAGTCTTTACGGGAAGCTTATATATATATTTTTTTTTCATATAAAAAAATTAATTTAAAATCTGACTTCGAAAGTTTACAGAAAAACTCAATATCATTCCTTTAATAAAACAAACATATTTTATTAGGTACGATCAAATCAAATCAGATATAAACGCTAAGTCTGCAGAAAATATTCGGTAACAGTGCATTATCTAACAATCCAAGTTATATTATATCATTCCAATGACGACAAAATGTATTTTTCTTAATATTTTATCCCTTGCACAAATTAATTTATTCAATTGTTAATTATCTTGACTCTGAGTAGTTTCTACCCACCAAAATGGGTAGAAACGGGTAAATACCGGGTGGATTGGGTAAATACCCGGTATTTACCGGGTAAATACCCACGAGCGCCCATCTCTAGTTGTAAATCGTATTGCTGTCATAACTGTTTGTAACCACCGAGAGATTCATTCCATGCTATAAGTTACAGAATATGGGTAAATATGGCACTTAATAGCAGTCAAACGGTCGATTTTTATTTTTATTCATACCTCTCAACTCACAACAACAACAACAATAACCCTCCTTTTGGGCTTCGCCGCAGTCGGGTAAAATAGTACGGGCAAATTACCATTAAGTGTTGAACTAAGTCGAACAGTCGCGGATTCTTGTGGAATCGTTAGATGGCATGTATAGAAGGTTATCACTAGTTTGCACCGTTTCTGGAATATACGGAAGTCTTTTAAAAATTAGGTATAAAGTTTGAAGGGCCGTAAATTTGGATTTGATGAAAAAGTACTTGTTGTAAGTTTATCTACGTATAGAGACTGTCTTAGTGCAATATGGGTTTTAATTTAAACTACGTACATAGTAGGGAACACTGCGAATTTGTTTTTTTTAGTTTGCGGCTCGGGGGAAATTTACACACTCGGTGCAAACTTACATAAGGCTTCTATAGGTATTATAAACACCTAATTAATTTTGCACGCCTCCGCGAATTACGGATCATCTCTTTTACATTTATTTGTAAATTGTACTTCGGGGCAAATTTTCACAGTCGTGCAAATTTTACTATGATATCTATTATATGTTTACTACATTCGCCGCAAAAGAAAAAAAGAAATTTCTTACCGGAAGTACAGAATAATAAACCTGGATGTTTAGCTCCCGCACGCATGGGGCGACACGAGGCGAGTGTGAGGCAGGGGCAGGGCGCGGGAAGGGGCTATCGCAGCGAACTCGCGCACGATCAATTATCTCTATTATGTATATCTATAATAGCTATCTATTATACCTCGAGTGTGGTATCATTTTCTGATAAATCAGGCATGAAGAATTATTTTTTGTGATATTCAATGTACAGTTTTATAGAAAAATAGTAAAATATTGATGTAAATATCATTATCGGTTCTATTTTACTATAATATCTGGGCAGTTCTCCTCAAAACATTATTCTTGACCAAAAAAAAAGTCTTTTTTACAAACCCCGCGATAGAGCGTCTTTATTAAGCCAGATACATACATGAAAAACATAACGTTTTATCATAAAGGCACGGAACAAAACCCATTAATTTTCATTACATTTACTTTTTTGTTTAAAATGGTGTTGCTGATAATGACTCCTTATGATAATAATGACGTTTTTGCAGAAAATAATGACGGCTCGTTGCCAACAATGATTTTTACCTGAGAATTAAGTCAAATGTATATTGATTTAAGTGTTTTTTCATATGGTTTATGATGTGGACGACAAAAATAAAATTCGAATACATCGGCACTGGAAATTTCAAATTTCTTAAGGGACATTTTGTCGTAAGTACACTAAATACACCATTAACACTTCAAATAAAAAAATTACGAGATGATTAAAATTTGTCGTAACTTCCTAAAATTTAAAGTTGACCCATACAACATAGTGTCCATACGGTCACTTTGTTATAGGGGTCAATTTAGTATAAGTACAAAATTTATATTTTCATACATTTTATGGTTACTTATTTATGTGCTACATTTTTTAAGTCCCCTTTAAATTCGTTTAAGTTGTTTTATTACAATGAGTGATTATCGCAGAAACCGAAGACAATATTATAAATTTATTCTTTACTTAAACAGTTACGACAATACTGATTATCTCGTAGGGTTATTTGGAACTCTAAGAATTATAATTTTTATGTGCAAGTAGCCGAGTTTTGAACATATTACACCACAACCAGGCTTTGGTATTCCAAAAAGCCCCAGGAATACATACCTGTTTCAGTCAAAAAGTAAAAAAACATAGCTAATAGTTTACTATTATTAAACCGCGCTTATAATACGATTGAGCACATATGTCGTTTTTGAATTAATATTTGAAATTACATTGTCAATGGTTGTGTGCATGTAAATGAAAATACTTATTTATTTCAGTACAAAAAAGTTCTAAAACTTGGAAAAAAATCATTAATTAGATCACCTACTTAAATAAAATAGAAAAAATGTAATAATTCAACATAAAACATAACACTATCGTCTTCAGTGCTATCTGTATCATCACCTGGCATAAAGAAAATAAAATAGATAATTAGTGTGCTAAATACGTTCGGTCACAATTGTATAACATGAAAATGATGTGGAAAATAATGAGAGATTTGTCAAATACTGTCGACTATAATATATTTTATTAAAACACACACACACAGCATTTACCAAGAAGTAAGTTCTAAATGTATTACAGTGAAACCTGGATAACTGGGACCTGGATAAGTGAGAAACCTCCATAGCTGAAACTCATGCTGAGGTCCCGGCACCTAAATCACTGAATTACCTCTGTTAGTGGGACACAACAGACCTCTATGCCTAAGATTAGTTCTTTCGATTTTATCGTCTTATTTACCTCTGTAAGTGAGACGACATAAAAATGACCTCTGTTAGTGGGACACAACAGACCTCTATATCTGGGATTACCTAGTTCATTCGATTTTATCGTCTTATTTACCTCTATAATTGGGATTTCTTTTAATTTTATAGGTATTGATCTCTGTAACTGAGACGACAATTTTTTTTTCTCTCCGACTCGGAATTATGTTGCAGATAAATTTCCGTTTTTTTTACTAGTTTTTAGCCTACCCACGAATTGCGCACGTGGTAATTGTGCCTAAATTACCTCAAGTTTTAGTTTGTTTTTTCTATAGTCCGGATGTTTAGGTAATTGATAAATGATGAATGCTGAAACGAAGGTTTAAATTAAATTGAAATATGCAGAAAAGAGGGCTTAAATCTTTATCACTGCGTGAAAAAATAAGTTAATACCTATCCTTTACGCCGATACGCGATGAAATCTGTGTCGTTTATAAAAAACATGTTTAATTATATTATTTTTAATACCTATTCTGATACTAAACAACTCATGTACAAACGAAGACAGTTAAGTGACCATCAGTAGACCTTAATACATTGTAATAAGGGTGACAAGTGGTCAGTTAGCAGTGTCTTCGATTTCACATGTGTATACATACATAGATATTGTTTATTTTATTTAGTAGTCGCACCTCTATAACTGAAATAACCTCTATTCTTACCTTCTATTAATAGAACCCTCTGTAAATGAGACAGATATTTATTTATACCTGGATCTGAGACTGGGTAAGCGGAATGTACTCTTTAAGTGAGACAAATTTGCGGGTCTCTTGAGGTCCCAGTTATCCAGGTTACACTGTATCTATAAGTGTCTGCACTGCACTTAAATTAAGAAGATATTACAATTTGACTTATAATTATATTTATTTATTGTATGTACTTTTGTACAAACGGTACTTCGGAATCGTATTCTTATCGCGGTTTGATAATATTAAATATGATTCATTTTTTCTTCATCATTATTCAATCACTCTCAGTCACTCACTCACATGTTCGAAACTATAAAATACACGTCTATTATCTAGGAATTCATATACTAAAATCATTATTGGTAACAATCGTCATTATACGCCTAACACATTGTCATTATTAGCAACACGCGTCATTGGGGTATCTGACAATGTTGCCGAAAATAATGTTGCCAATAATGACAAATTCTAGAAAATGCGGCTTTACAAAATAATTAGGTATATTATAACAAGACAAGATGGCACTAAATAGTCCCATGTGTACTTTGATATGGTTATACAATAATACTCCACTGTAAATAAATTATGAAGATACGGTGAAAAATGAGAAAGACCATAATGATGACAAACTTTAGAGAATCAAAATTAAATACTACTCGAATCTCGCGACGTGTATCATCTCCGAAGTTTGCCGATCGCCCGAGGTGCGGGGTGAAGTGTTACTTTTTGAAAATGTTTTTGATGAAAAACAATCTTTATTTATTTTAAGTGTAATACTGATGTGCAGTACTTAAAACATTCCTTATAGTTATTTTTTTATAACATCAAAAATTGGAAGAAATAGGAATGGGACACGCCTATTATTGCCATTTTAGACACAATTTTCTCAATATTTATCTTTTTTTTGGGTGATTCAAGCTTAAAGCGGTTTTTGCATCCACTGCCTTACCTGCCTTATCTAAGTAACGAAATAAAATACTTCGGCTTTGGAATTCTTTAGTAGTCTGGATTACCATAGCGAGACATTGACCCTCTTAAATATTCGCCCATCTATTATGAATTCATACATTCGCCGGTTAAAGAAAAAAAAAATCTTACTGGATCTGGCAAAAACAGTACGGAATGGTTAGCGGCGAGGAGAGGCTGCTCCGCTCCACTCCACCCCCCTCGCGCGCCGACGCGCCATTCCGTACCGTAATTTTGCTAAACTTGTATTATGTACTTCCGCTAAGAAATTTCTTTTTTTCTTAACCGGCGAATGTAGTAAATTCATAATAGATATTATAGTAAAATTTGCACGACTGTTCAAATTTCCCCCGAAGTAGAGGGATAAGAAAATTTGGAAAAGGGCTTTCCGTGTGACGCACCCAGGTGCAAACCTGGTAATATATTTGGACCATTTTTGTGATAATTCTGCCAACTTGCACCGACTGTTCCATTTTCCCCGGAGCCGCAATAAAATAGATAAGATTTTTTTTTTTAATCATTTTTTTTAGTATGTTCCGTAAGTCGGATTAAGAAAATACTTGGTGCGAATGTAGATCATAACGGTTTAAAGTGTATGTCAAATTGCACCGACTGTTTCTATTATCCCCACGAAGTTACGAATATTTAAAGATTTTCACCCCATTTCACCCCCTTCCGGTGGGTGAATTTGCTAAGGGTTATATTGGAGGTGATTTTCAAGCCACACAAAATAATTTAGAAAAGTTTCCATGACTGTTTTTAATTACTTCCGCACTTTTGTAAAAAATCGCCTAATTTGACTATACTAAAAAGCGTGCGACCGTTCGTTGTGGAAGTTTTTTGGGGAACCTATGTTTAGCAGTGGACGTATCTAGGTTGAAAAGACAATCCAATTTCATCTTATATTCGACCCTATAGAGATCTTTTTCAAAAATAGCTTTAATTATTTGTACGGAATTGTTTGCACGTTTGCGGGAAAAATTGCTAGTGTATACTATGAATGAGAACTGGTCATAATTTGTCTAAATAACTAGACGTCGACGCCGCTAACTAAATACTCATACAAATTCATCCACAAATGAGGTCACTCATTCTTGGCTGAAGAGGGCAATCACAAATAAGGGTGGCCCTCCACGCGACATGAATAATGATGAGTCACGGTCAGTGTATGATGACATTAACGTCGAATTGTTCTTATGCCAACGTTTTTTAAGGTTGTTTGCAGCTTTTGCAAATCAAATCAAGGGCTATTCTTCAGAAATATGTCTGCGACTCATTCATCTGTCTCCATACATTTAGTATGAAAAAGGGCCAGATGAATGAGGTGACTGCAGACATATTTCTGAAGAAATGCCCTCAAAACAAATCATTTATTCCTGTAAGTAGGCCTCAAGGGTTCTTTTACATGTCTGATTCTGTTGGCGCTTCGGCAAACCACACGGGAATGTTACGTCTCGTATGCCCGAAGTAGACCCGATTTGCATTACACGACTAAATTAAAATCAGCATCAAGTAGAGAAACAGTCCCGTGTCACGGTATACGGCCGATTTTCTTCGAACAACAGGTACATCGGGAGCGCGCATGTGTGCGCGCCGTGTACGAACGCACCACAGGCGAGCATTGCCGACTGCGCGAGACTGCCACAGTATGGCGTTCACCCACACATACGCGCGTCGTGCGTCTGTGTAAATACGTGTCGCGCGCTCCTAAACGGCCGAGGTCGTACTACTTGTAGTATAGTCAAATTAGGCGATTTTTTACAAAAGTGCGGAAGTAATTAAAAACAGTCATGGAAACTTTTCTAAATTATTTTGTGTGGCTTGAAAATCACCTCCAATATAACCCTTAGCAAATTCACCCACCGGAAGGGGGTGAAATGGGGTGAAAATCTTTAAATATTCGTAACTTCGTGGGGATAATAGAAACAGTCGGTGCAATTTGACATACACTTTAAACCGTTATGATCTACATTCGCACCAAGTATTTTCTTAATCCGACTTACGGAACATACTAAAAAAAATGATTAAAAAAAAAAATCTTATCTATTTTATTGCGGCTCCGGGGAAAATGGAACAGTCGGTGCAAGTTGGCAGAATTATCACAAAAATGGTCCAAATATATTACCAGGTTTGCACCTGGGTGCGTCACACGGAAAGCCCTTTTCCAAATTTTCTTATCCCTCTACTTCGGGGGAAATTTGAACAGTCGTGCAAATTTTACTATAATATCTATTATGAATTTACTACATTCGCCGGTTAAGAAAAAAAGAAATTTCTTAGCGGAAGTACATAATACAAGTTTAGCAAAATTACGGTACGGAATGGCGCGTCGGCGCGCGAGGGGGGTGGAGTGGAGCGGAGCAGCCTCTCCTCGCCGCTAACCATTCCGTACTGTTTTTGCCAGATCCAGTAAGATTTTTTTTTTCTTTAACCGGCGAATGTATGAATTCATAATAGATGGGCGAATATTTAAGAGGGTCAATGTCTCGCTATGGTAATCCAGACTACTAAAGAATTCCAAAGCCGAAGTATTTTATTTCGTTACTTAGATAAGGCAGGTAAGGCAGTGGATGCAAAAACCGCTTTAAGCTTGAATCACCCAAAAAAAAGATAAATATTGAGAAAATTGTGTCTAAAATGGCAATAATAGGCGTGTCCCATTCCTATTTCTTCCAATTTTTGATGTTATAAAAAAATAACTATAAGGAATGTTTTAAGTACTGCACATCAGTATTACACTTAAAATAAATAAAGATTGTTTTTCATCAAAAACATTTTCAAAAAGTAACACTTCACCCCGCACCTCGGGCGATCGGCAAACTTCGGAGATGATACACGTCGCGAGATTCGAGTAGTATTTAATTTTGATTCTCTAAAGTTTGTCATCATTATGGTCTTTCTCATTTTTCACCGTATCTTCATAATTTATTTACAGTGGAGTATTATTGTATAACCATATCAAAGTACACATGGGACTATTTAGTGCCATCTTGTCTTGTTATAATATACCTAATTATTTTGTAAAGCCGCATTTTCTAGAATTTGTCATTATTGGCAACATTATTTTCGGCAACATTGTCAGATACCCCAATGACGCGTGTTGCTAATAATGACAATGTGTTAGGCGTATAATGACGATTGTTACCAATAATGATTTTAGTATATGAATTCCTAGATAATAGACGTGTATTTTATAGTTTCGAACATGTGAGTGAGTGACTGAGAGTGATTGAATAATGATGAAGAAAAAATGAATCATATTTAATATTATCAAACCGCGATAAGAATACGATTCCGAAGTACCGTTTGTACAAAAGTACATACAATAAATAAATATAATTATAAGTCAAATTGTAATATCTTCTTAATTTAAGTGCAGTGCAGACACTTATAGATACAGTGTAACCTGGATAACTGGGACCTCAAGAGACCCGCAAATTTGTCTCACTTAAAGAGTACATTCCGCTTACCCAGTCTCAGATCCAGGTATAAATAAATATCTGTCTCATTTACAGAGGGTTCTATTAATAGAAGGTAAGAATAGAGGTTATTTCAGTTATAGAGGTGCGACTACTAAATAAAATAAACAATATCTATGTATGTATACACATGTGAAATCGAAGACACTGCTAACTGACCACTTGTCACCCTTATTACAATGTATTAAGGTCTACTGATGGTCACTTAACTGTCTTCGTTTGTACATGAGTTGTTTAGTATCAGAATAGGTATTAAAAATAATATAATTAAACATGTTTTTTATAAACGACACAGATTTCATCGCGTATCGGCGTAAAGGATAGGTATTAACTTATTTTTTCACGCAGTGATAAAGATTTAAGCCCTCTTTTCTGCATATTTCAATTTAATTTAAACCTTCGTTTCAGCATTCATCATTTATCAATTACCTAAACATCCGGACTATAGAAAAAACAAACTAAAACTTGAGGTAATTTAGGCACAATTACCACGTGCGCAATTCGTGGGTAGGCTAAAAACTAGTAAAAAAAACGGAAATTTATCTGCAACATAATTCCGAGTCGGAGAGAAAAAAAAATTGTCGTCTCAGTTACAGAGATCAATACCTATAAAATTAAAAGAAATCCCAATTATAGAGGTAAATAAGACGATAAAATCGAATGAACTAGGTAATCCCAGATATAGAGGTCTGTTGTGTCCCACTAACAGAGGTCATTTTTATGTCGTCTCACTTACAGAGGTAAATAAGACGATAAAATCGAAAGAACTAATCTTAGGCATAGAGGTCTGTTGTGTCCCACTAACAGAGGTAATTCAGTGATTTAGGTGCCGGGACCTCAGCATGAGTTTCAGCTATGGAGGTTTCTCACTTATCCAGGTCCCAGTTATCCAGGTTTCACTGTAATACATTTAGAACTTACTTCTTGGTAAATGCTGTGTGTGTGTGTTTTAATAAAATATATTATAGTCGACAGTATTTGACAAATCTCTCATTATTTTCCACATCATTTTCATGTTATACAATTGTGACCGAACGTATTTAGCACACTAATTATCTATTTTATTTTCTTTATGCCAGGTGATGATACAGATAGCACTGAAGACGATAGTGTTATGTTTTATGTTGAATTATTACATTTTTTCTATTTTATTTAAGTAGGTGATCTAATTAATGATTTTTTTCCAAGTTTTAGAACTTTTTTGTACTGAAATAAATAAGTATTTTCATTTACATGCACACAACCATTGACAATGTAATTTCAAATATTAATTCAAAAACGACATATGTGCTCAATCGTATTATAAGCGCGGTTTAATAATAGTAAACTATTAGCTATGTTTTTTTACTTTTTGACTGAAACAGGTATGTATTCCTGGGGCTTTTTGGAATACCAAAGCCTGGTTGTGGTGTAATATGTTCAAAACTCGGCTACTTGCACATAAAAATTATAATTCTTAGAGTTCCAAATAACCCTACGAGATAATCAGTATTGTCGTAACTGTTTAAGTAAAGAATAAATTTATAATATTGTCTTCGGTTTCTGCGATAATCACTCATTGTAATAAAACAACTTAAACGAATTTAAAGGGGACTTAAAAAATGTAGCACATAAATAAGTAACCATAAAATGTATGAAAATATAAATTTTGTACTTATACTAAATTGACCCCTATAACAAAGTGACCGTATGGACACTATGTTGTATGGGTCAACTTTAAATTTTAGGAAGTTACGACAAATTTTAATCATCTCGTAACTTTTTTATTTGAAGTGTTAATGGTGTATTTAGTGTACTTACGACAAAATGTCCCTTAAGAAATTTGAAATTTCCAGTGCCGATGTATTCGAATTTTATTTTTGTCGTCCACATCATAAACCATATGAAAAAACACTTAAATCAATATACATTTGACTTAATTCTCAGGTAAAAATCATTGTTGGCAACGAGCCGTCATTATTTTCTGCAAAAACGTCATTATTATCATAAGGAGTCATTATCAGCAACACCATTTTAAACAAAAAAGTAAATGTAATGAAAATTAATGGGTTTTGTTCCGTGCCTTTATGATAAAACGTTATGTTTTTCATGTATGTATCTGGCTTAATAAAGACGCTCTATCGCGGGGTTTGTAAAAAAGACTTTTTTTTTGGTCAAGAATAATGTTTTGAGGAGAACTGCCCAGATATTATAGTAAAATAGAACCGATAATGATATTTACATCAATATTTTACTATTTTTCTATAAAACTGTACATTGAATATCACAAAAAATAATTCTTCATGCCTGATTTATCAGAAAATGATACCACACTCGAGGTATAATAGATAGCTATTATAGATATACATAATAGAGATAATTGATCGTGCGCGAGTTCGCTGCGATAGCCCCTTCCCGCGCCCTGCCCCTGCCTCACACTCGCCTCGTGTCGCCCCATGCGTGCGGGAGCTAAACATCCAGGTTTATTATTCTGTACTTCCGGTAAGAAATTTCTTTTTCATCACACTTGCTCGTAAAGGGTGTTATAACACGCGGGCTTATAGACCAGCTCAAGCCGATTTACCTCCCGTGGGTTATAAAAATCTATAACTCCCACGGGAGGAAAAACTGTATGAAAATCTTTAACTCCCGTGGGAGTTATGAGTTTAGTTTTAAAATATAGGACCTACCCGTACGTCATTTCAGACTAAGGAGGTTTCAAATCAACCAAGGCTTATTTCACATCTTCAAAACTTGGCTAAAAAACCAATTTTAGTGTATATAAAAATTATGTGGTATATTTTACTATTATTTCAGTAATCTTTGCAATTATTTTAATGCAATTAAATTAATTTACTTTAAAATTTTATTATAAAAATCGGTACAATCTGGTGGCATTGCCTGTCAAGTTTAAAAACTAAACGCAGTTCTTAGCATTATCTGTGGAAGACTACATATATTGAAAAAGTTGACAGTTGCAGTTGTCTCTTAGCAGCGGGTGCGTTTAGTTTATTTGATTTTTATGTTTTATTTTTTTCCTCGCAAATGTGATGAAAAACATTGTGTGTATCACGGGCAGTAAGGGGATTACCAACTCGAGTCATTAAAAGCCCTCCGCCTACGGCGTCGGGCTCCTAACAGACTCTCGTTAGTAATTCCCTTCTTACTACCCTCGGTGCACAATGTACTATTTTTCTTTTGCGGCGAATGTAGTAAACATATAATAGATATCATAGTAAAATTTGCACGACTGTGAAAATTTGCCCCGAAGTACAATTTACAAATAAATGTAAAAGAGATGATCCGTAATTCGCGGAGGCGTGCAAAATTAATTAGGTGTTTATAATACCTATAGAAGCCTTATGTAAGTTTGCACCGAGTGTGTAAATTTCCCCCGAGCCGCAAACTAAAAAAAACAAATTCGCAGTGTTCCCTACTATGTACGTAGTTTAAATTAAAACCCATATTGCACTAAGACAGTCTCTATACGTAGATAAACTTACAACAAGTACTTTTTCATCAAATCCAAATTTACGGCCCTTCAAACTTTATACCTAATTTTTAAAAGACTTCCGTATATTCCAGAAACGGTGCAAACTAGTGATAACCTTCTATACATGCCATCTAACGATTCCACAAGAATCCGCGACTGTTCGACTTAGTTCAACACTTAATGGTAATTTGCCCGTACTATTGGTTGTCTTTATACTTTGCCCGTGTGGTGAATGTATGGTCGGCTCTTTGCATGGATGATCTCTCACGTAACCAGGTTGCTGCTAACCTGGACAAGACACTTTAGAGGCAACTTCCTTGAGCAATAAATCATCAACTAGCTCTTTATTGCTTATTTTGAGTATACTTTGATTGTGATCCTCAATTTGTCTGGTCAGGTACCGTGGAACGTCGAGGTATATTTACCATGTAAGTATGATGTTTTTACGCGATTTACTTCATTTATTCATAAAAGTAAAATAGTGTATATTACAAAATATCAAAAAAATTGGGCCCCCTTGGCATGGTGCCGAATATGCTGGCAGCGTTTCCTCACTGTATAGCGATGCCTATACGCTGTGCGAGGAAGCTGCCAGCCCTTCGGTCACCAGTGCAGTCGACCAGCCTTTTGGATAAGTCCTTGAAGAGCGTGTGCGCGCTGGGACCCCACGGGCCAAGGGTCTCGACGCCGAATGGCAGGAACATGTATTCGGGGCCGAGACCCCTGTATTTGTGGGTTTTAAGTTTTTCGGCCGCTTTTGCAGCCGCACCTTGGAGACTAGTTCCGTGGTTTACGCCATTTAGTTTCGTTTTGTTATTTACCGAGTGAGCGAAGCGAACGAAGTGTCTCCGTTTCAGATAAGGCGAAAATACTAGTACCACCAAATGGAATGGAAAATTTATGTTTTCCATTACCAAATTACACTTTTAGCGTCAAACGCCAAGCGAAAAACATTACACGCTTGGTTCCCATACAAATCGCTGAACTCTTTAGTTCTATCTCGATTCTCGATACATTTCTGTGGGTAACTCACAACATGTAATTATCAGTTTCCTATTAGCAGACACCAGTATTGCCACTCGCCGCTTTGACGCGAACCTGGCATCCCATCCAATATTAAGTGATCTCTGGCAGCTCGTTACCGATATTGCCTCTTGATTACGATAAATTAATTACTGTTCAGTTATCTTGATTGAGACGATATTTATTAGTTCTATGTTCATCACAAAATATATCTACCTATCTAATGGTATTTAATTAGAAGGATATATTCATTAGTAATTAATCTGATCTGTCGAATCTGGGATCACGGTTAAAAGAATGTACTACAAAATAATTTAACTTTCAACAAAAAAACTACATATAGGTAACTATAGGACTACTATTTTAGTAATTGTAGCTTTGTAAGCTAACATATTTTGTAATGTTATTTAAGTGTTTGTTTTTTAAATAAATAAAAAAAAAGAATAAGAATTAGTACTACGTACAGAAGTCTCTCTCTCTCTCTCTCTAACTAAACTGACGTTCGCGTCCGACGACCGGACGGAGCTGACCCACATCCGACCGTCTCTCTCCATCGCATAACGCGTGCTCTTTATTACCACCTTAGGGTAGCGAGATTTAATTTTAATCAGAGCTCGGAATAGGCTGTGCCTATTTACCCAAACTTCGCGGGAGGACGTAACTAAGAGTGGTTACAACCACCAAAAATAATAATTTATTTTTATTGAACGCGGGATTTCCTGGGATTAATAAGAATACATACTGTACATAAATTCACACTCGGGGTTAAATTATTAATGAAATACAAGATATATTGAGAACTCAAAAATCGACTTCATTCAAAATTTCTGCATTAGACAATTGTATTTCATTAATAATCTAACCCTGCGCGTGAATTTATATGGATAATGTATTATTATTAAACCAGGGAAATTCCGGGTTCAATAAAAATAATTAATTATTTTTGGTGGTTGTAACCACTCTTAGTTACGTCCTCCCGCGAAGTTTAGGTAAATAGACACTACCTATTCCGAGCTCTGATTATAATGCATGCATGTATACCAAAGAAATATCAAAAGGAGAAATAAAAACAAAGCTTATTGCGAAGTCGTATTTCTTAAACGAACATTTACCCCTGTAAGTTTTACTTACGTGTGTAAGGACGTAGCTATTCGTTAGACTGAGATAGTCAGTCTAACGTATAGCTGCGTTCTTACTTATGTAAGTAAAACTTACATGTGTAAACCCGGCCTGCCCGTCGAGTAATACAGTGTTTTAACCGTTCCCATTCTCTACTACATTACACACTACTAGTTAAATTATGAGCCATTTCCCTGAAGCTTCGGATTGTTGTTTTTGGTTGTAGAATGCCTGGACCTCTAGAAACCCCCCCTCCCCCCCTTAGAACTGAAAATGGTAATTTGAACCTACAGATTATTGGTTACCAATGTGTAAGTGAGCGTTAGAAACACTGTTATAGCCCTGGGGTTGGCATTGTGTACGATCCACTTAAAGAAAACAAAGCGATTGTTTGTAAAACCCCAAAATTACCACATTGTTAAAAGTCGTTACAATCACATTGAAAGTTCAATTGATTACCAACTCTGAACCATAGATTATGATTGCATTAATAGAAAAATGGCTAGTTGCCTTCGCATTTGTTCGATAATCAGGTAAAGCTAGGGGTGTAAATTCATAATACGTCTAAAGTCACATTTCTATTAAAGCAATTTTAACTCTTGGCAAATAGCCCTAGAGTTGATAATCCACCGAAATGTCAATGCACAAAGTCTTTATCTATGAAGCACGCTTCTCTTTTATGACGGACGATATAATGAGGTACAAAACCACACAACAGTATTGTTTTCTTTAAGTAGTTCGTACACAATGCCAACCTAAAACCTATACCTACTAGTAGAACAGCCCTTGGAAGAAAAGCCTCCAGAGATTTTGTCATGTAAAAATGTATTCTCAAAGACCAATTCAGTGGTCTCAAGTGTCAAACATACTTAACTTTAAAATATCTCCCATTGATTGTCAAACGTAATTATTTCACAGCATGTTAAGAAACCACGAACAATGAACCTTTGTTCCGACCGAGAAGCGTCCTCGAACTAACATTCTCGAGATATGAAAAAATACCTCCTCAGGACACCGCACAATACGTGCGGCGCGAAAATATTTTGGTTGTAATATATCCTGAATACCTTACCGGGAATGGCCACGTTCCGGGTTCTAGAAGAACGGAAATAAAATGAACGTTGGGACAATAAACGAAGCTCGTTATATAATTAAATAGTTGACCGTCGGTTCAATGGAGGAAAGCGACTTTTCAGTTATGAAAAGTCCTTTTTCACGCCACTGCTTGGAAAAGTAGCAATGGATGGTTGGGATCCAAACTTATTTTTTAGTACAGAATCGGGTGGCATGGTAGTGCCCCCGCCAAGTCGAGCAAAATAAAACCACGGCCGTACCATCCTTTTCTCGAAACCATTCAGGCCAATTTCAACCTCCTGTAATTTTGTACAGGCTAAAGCAAAAACCCTGAATTTTAAGGGATATAGGCATAATATGACTATGCTGGAAATCGAGTTTTATGGACACCCAACTGGTACTCACTTGGTTTGACATTACATCTCAAAACTTTTTATTGTAGAAGAACCGTGTTGCGAGACTTGCATCTTTTAACATGTTGATGTTTTTGATGGGATACACGTTTTACTTCTAACTCGATATATTTCTGTAGTCCAGCTACTTATTTTAAGGTTTTTGGTTAGATCAGTATATGCAGACATCGCAAACCAGGATATTTAATATTCATTACAGCCCCTTGATTAGCGATGCGCACCGCGTTCGCGAATACCTCTCTCTCACAGGGAATTAATTGGAAAAAGATGAATAATTACTTCACTAAATAATTAACGACGGCTTGTTCTGGTTTGTGAACACTTCTGTTTCATTATTCATCATTACTGCTCTTGGACTTTTTGTACAAACTTTTCATTAACTTGCAATGTTTGTATGCGTATGTATGCTTGTTTAGATTATTTCCTAAACAAGCATACATGCGGAGTCAAAAATCTTAGAGATATTTCTCGCTACAGATTTTTAATTGACTTCAAAAAAATGAGGTTGTCATGTGTATGTAATATTGTCAGAATTACACAGTTTTTGTATATGTTAGTCTGTACCAGCTTCTAAACACGTGTACTAAATTTCATAAGTGTGTGTATGTCTGTATGTTTGTACTTATATTTTGTAGGTATGTGTGACCGCGCATATTTCAAAAACTATAAGTCGGATTGCAATCTTTTTTAGTTTGACTTAGTGCGTCTAACCTAACCTAACTAGACGCACCCTGTGTGCACTTCAAGTCCTAAAAACTATCGTCACAGTGTGACATACTTCACAAACAGTGATTAAGGCGATATTAATACAGAGTATTGGCGGCCGGTATGCCGATATTGCGCCCGCCATGGATCGCTCCGGAATATTTTGAATGATGAGACGTCATTGCGTTATTCTATGAACTGTTTCTGTTTAAAAAACAACGCGTTGTTCGTGATGTATAGCTTTATTTAACTGTTTTCTACTTTAGGGCGAGGGACGATCAAGGCCTAAAATTATAGGGCTACGTAATTTTAAAGTTTTCTTGATTTAATTCTAAAGTTTAGGCCACTGAAAAAATTGGCTCCAGTGGCCTAAACTTTAATATGTCAATCTGAAAATAGCCAAAAATAATTGACTTTCTATACGTTGGCCCGAGTCTAATATAATTAGAGATAAGACCGTATTTAGGAATTGAATAACATGTATTCGATATAAACTTATTTTTTAAACCATTAATGCTTTTTGGCGATGATAGCACTTTAGAGCTTTTTAATCTCCATGATAACGATAAAGTTATACGAATAAGTAGCAGGATTAATCAAACTTGTAAGCTGAGCAAATAATGAGTTTGCAAACCATACGTCATATAACAAATTTCAATAACGAAATGTTTATGTGAACACTTTACTCACACATGCATTAGCTGCTTTACTTAACTTCTTTACCTATACAGTTAATTCATTCTTTGTTAAAAAGTTCTAAACACGAATTGACAAAGAGGCTTGTTCAAATGATACATATTCATTAATCAAACCGACTGTACAAACGAAGTCACTGTTAAGTTAACTGTCCACCTTATAGACTTTAACTCGTTGCAATAAAGTTGACATTCGTTTACAAATGCACAGTTAAACAGTGTGTTCGATTGTATACTTCCGTTGACTGACCTTCACTAAAAATAGTTGACTTATCATCGGACTGCACCGAGCGGGGGATGTCCCCGTCCCCCGTTGGTTCAATAAGGTTAACTCTTTCAAATGACTGTGTTACATGGTCTCTGTTTAAGTGTGTGTGTGTGTGCGTGCGTGCGTGCGTGCGTGCGTGCGTGCGTGCGTGTGTGCGTGCGTGCGTGCGTGCGTACATCGATTTGATGACAACACTACTTTACAATATTTAACATTTTCTGTCGGCGCGTCTAGTGGAGGCCACCAGTGACCAGAGGGCTGGCCAGTATTTCGCTCAGCGAATTAGCATTGCCATCCAGCGTGGCAATGCGGCCAGCCTTCTGGGCACACTCCCCACTGGCAGCGATTTGGAGCAAATTTATTATCTTTAGTTTGTATTTAATTTATAGTTTTAGTTCGTATTGTTATTGTTTTATTTAAATGTTATTGTTTACCTTTTGTAATTAAATTTTGAGTTCATACAATATAACATTTTTAGGGTTCCGTACCAAAATGGTAAAAAAGGAACCCTTATGGTGCGACTCTGTCTGTCTGTCCGTCTGTCACAGCCAGATATCTCAGGAAGTAACTGCTGCTATCGATTTGAAATTTGGAATAATGTTAAAATAAGCTAACCCGAGCCTATTAAATTTAAAAAAAAAATTGTACCTTTTTTACTTTTTTTAAAGGGGTCCATAATGGGTCGTTGAAAATTGAAAGTAGGGCTATTTTGAGTGGGGTATCAAATGAAAGAGGTTGATTGGTAGAATAAAACACCGTTTTTTTATTTTTTTCTTCGATAAATGGTTTTTGATTTATGATGAAAAACGTTAAAGAAAATACCATTCCCCCCGTTATCTTCGAAGTAACTGAACAGAAAAATCAGTCATCTTAAATATTACAGAAAAAATAAATAACGGATTTCCTAACTTACACCGTTTTTTGCAAAAATCGTAACACATAGCGAGTCCAACTATTATTTTTCGTGACCGTAACTTGGCCTACGGTATGTTATGCTCGTCTAGTTGATTTTTTAAATTACTATCTCTTGAACAAGTTTCATGTAGCGAAAACTACTAAAAACAAGTAATGAATAGACACTTGATATATGCAGCTTGCCTTAGAGTTAATTAGGAAGAAGGCAAAGTTACGCATCGTTAAGATTTTTTGGACGCTGAATCTGAATTCAGCCGCATAATTGCTCTCTGACGTCAGGATTTGAGGATATATATATATTTTTTTAATAGAATTATACATTTTTGTTTACATAAACCACATAAATATAAGATGAAAAAACACATTACTAACTACTTACTTACTATAATAACTAATGCAATTGCAATATGGGAAGTTAATGTACAACAAGCTATTAAATAGGTTTGAAAAAAAAATACACTTTATATATACATCTCGTAGTGTCCTTGATATAATTAAAACCCTCTACAGAAGTATTAATTTCGCAGAAATCTAGGTTTTCCGTCTTCATTACTACTACCACGACACTGTCAGTTTTGATTAATCAAACAAGTTTTCCTGAAACATTTCTATTTTATTAGCTTCAGTCTATTTTAAAGTGATTCGATCGAACCAGCCGGTGCTTCGTACACTCTCTCTCACTCAGAAAAATGAGTTAAGAATTCATTTTATCGCCAACGATAGTGAATTTTTTTTTTAACTTGACACAATCGTGAAGAAAAACACACTAACCGGCAATATGCCATTCATTTAGGGCACAGTACGAGTATTATAGTTAGTAGTAACTTTTCTTTCAACAAATGGTACATCGCGCGCTTGTATGTGTGCGCGCCGTGAACAAACGCACTACAAGCAAAGCAAAATTTTGCAAATGCGTAACAATGCTCCAGTACGGATCGCACTGTCTGCGCCTCGACTATGTATCGCGCGCTCCTGAACGGCCGAAGTTTGACTACTTGTATGGCTTTATACTTTGCTTTGGGCCATCTATTTGCACAATTTGAAACTAAACTTTTAATTACCCATTAAAAACTATATTTATTACAACTTTTTAAAACGTCTTATGTTGCTTTGTGATTGTGAAGCTATGTGGGTAGTCCCAGAAGTAAGTATCCGACCTGACAAAGAAAACAAAAGAAAATCTAAAATTTTATTTTTCTACTTAATCTCCTTTTAGTTCTATGCACTTGGCCCAGCGATGTTCGATAGCTTCAACACCTTGTTTGTAGTGAGATTTGTCGAGCTCATCAAAATACCCATCAACTGCAGCCTCCACTTCATCATTGCTGGCAAATCTTTTACAACCAAGCCATTTTTTAAATTTGGAAACAAAAAATAATCGGAAGGGGCCAAATCGGGCGAATAGGGTGCACGAGGAAGTAATTCGAACTTTAACTTGCGGATTTTGGTCATGGCCTTGGTACACGTGTGTACTGGTGCATTGTCTCGGGGAAACAAAATTTTTTTTTTTCGTTAGATGCGGTCGTTTTTGACACACATTTCAACCATATGTCGTTAAAATGGATTCTTTACCTCCTTTCCATTTGTGTAGAGAACAGAGCGAATCAAACTATCTTAATACCAGTTCTATCTTTTATTGACATTTTATTTCTTAGGTAATTTAATGTATTGTTCAATACGAAGATAATTAAGGAACATCTTTTTTTTGGATAAAATGGAAAAAAAAAACTATTGGGTGCAAAGGCTCCTCGAATTAATGGAGAAAATTTAAATTTGAAGCGGAAATTAAACGTTAGACAGCGACAAATTTGCTCTCAAGTCTAAATTACACAACATTTTACTATGACATAAACTTGAAAATGTTAAAACGGGGCGCTACCGCCAACGGAAAATTGCTTCAAACAAATAATCTAATCCTCCAAAGTGTGCTAAGTTAACGATTTCCGATTTATTTATCTTGTTCAAAGGGTAAGCACACCTAAATCAAATACTTGGAATGAATTCCGATGAAGGTTCATCAATCGTTATTCAGGGGTACACTAATTAATGTAATGGAGAACAAATAACCGCGGGGCGGGGAGCCCCCGATGTTTGTGCCGTTATCGGAGTGTAATTAATAACGGTGCCCATCGGGAGCATTGGCTGCTAGACTAGCCAAAGAGTGGGTTGAAAGTTTATAAAATTCCAAAACTTTCTACTAAATCTCGATAATTTCTCAAAATTTCTCGGTACTTTCTTAAAATTCTTGTGAAAGTTCTCAGAAATGTCTGAAAACTTTCCAACTTTTTGAAAACTTTCTGCACATTGCACATCTGTAGCCACATATAGATTACCGATTCTAGTCGGCCGAACTTGTGACCGGTTACTTAAAAAAAAAAACTTGAATGGAAAAGACTTACAGACTTCAATAACACTCCTTTTTAGGGTTCCGTTCCCAAAGAGTACCAACGGATTTATTACTAAGCCTCCGCTGTCCGTCTGCCCCTCTGTCACATGTCATCTTTTGAACTGTAATAGTTAGGGAGTTGAAATTTTCACATAACATGTATTTCTAGTGCCACTATAACAACAAACAACAAAAACTAAAGAATAGGGGGTCCCCATACAAGAAACGTGTTTTTTTGGCGTTTTATGCCCAACAGCGGTACAGAACCCCGCCTCTGCGAATCCGACTCGCAATTGGCCGGTTTTTTGGGCTTTATGGGACTTCGCATTGTGGTTCTGGACCGCCAAAATGTGATGTATCCAGCTATAAAATTAAATAATTTTGAAGAAATTTTTAAAATTAAAGTTGGCGTAATAATAATTTTCTAACCTCAATCCGCTTATACTAAGTGACTACGATCACCTAAAACCTATAATTACGAGCTTTGCAGGCGTATTAGCAGAATTTCGTTTGAAATCTAGCTATTCTATTTCCGCCTCTGGCTTGAGTTATCTTTGCGTCGTCGACCGTAATTAAAATTTTCGCCGCGCTCTGTAAACATATCGTTTTAACATTAATTTGCTTTGAGATCCGCGTTCCGATGCGACACCAATCTCGGGACTACCTCCACTTCATTTTAATTTAATTTGGAATCGACAGCTTAATTTGTGGCGTTTGAAACAATTAGGAGCTTAGAGCTCTGTTTGACGATTTAAAGTGAATATAGGTAAGGTAGACGTCCGAGTGCTTGACACTGTCCCAGTAATCGCCATCTTGAATGTTAGGTCCACAGAAATATATCGAGATCAGGACCGCGCCGACCCCCAGCACCGCCTGTGTGCGAAACCTATGATGCACCTCTTTATTGTCGTCGTGTTTCGACTTCTGGCGCCTCTAGTCTATTGCCTTGGCGCCTGTGTGCGCTGCACACTTCGCACACAGCTGATAATAATATTCACGGAAACTGAAGTTGACGGCGTGCAAAGTAGGTCGTCGCCACTTCTTTTTAGCACGCGAGGTACATACACTTTTTCCTTCTAACTCTATATATTTCTAAGGTTAAGTCATTAGCAATAGAGCTGACAGGGGGTGTCATCTATTGGGCATTAGCTTGTCGAGCACTAGGACGTTTACTTAACTATGTATTTATGTAAATACTTTATTGCATATAAAATCATACAGACAATACAAAAATTTATGGCCGAACTCAGTCCTGTAAGGTCATCCATAAAGTACGTCACACTAATTTCGTGATTTTTGACGTGATAACGTCTTATAATTCGATGAAGCCGGCTGCACGCACGAAAAAGTGTGACGTCATTTGCCGTTACCTTGCGGGGCCGTTACCTTATCAACTCGAAAAAACAGTAAGCGCCGCAAAATTTCATACATCTGATACATCTTACGCGTTTTTGCGCAAACTAACTTTATCAACTCGAAAAAACAGTAAGCGCCGCAGGATTTCATACATCTTACGCGTTTTTGCGCAAAATAGGTACTTTAAATTATATTATTCCAGCACTAAAGTCGTTAAGACTATAGTTTCTTACAAATTGTTAATAAATTAGCCCTTATTCCCTAAGATACGGCTGTCAAAATCTCTATTGAATGACAAGAGACACTGCTGAGTTTGGCAAAAATCTTTAAATTTAAATAGTGGATGCTGCTTTGGCAGTTCCGTTTTACGCCTGCTTTAATCGTAGTTTAAAAATTATTAAAACAAATCTTTGACATTATATTCGTGGAACGGCAGATATTTACACTGGCCACTTAGCCATCATTTTAGCGTGTCAATGTCATTGTAGCAGCTTATTGGGAAAAAAGTCGAAGTCCAAGTCCAAGTCCAAGTCCAAGTCAAAGTCAAAGTCAAAGTCAAAGTCAAAGTCAAAGTCAAAGTCAAAGTCAAAGTCAGAGTCAAAGTCAAAGTCAAAGTCACAGTCAAAGTCAAAGTCAAAGTCAAAGTCAAAGTCAAAGTCAAAGTCAAAGACAAAGTCAAAGTCAAAGTCAAAGTCAGTCAAAGTCAAAGTCAATGTCAATGTCAATTTCAGTCAAAGTCAAAGTCAGGGTCAACGTTATCACGTTGGACTATCGTCAGTAAACCGACTTTACAGACAAACGATTTTTTGACCCATCCTCCGTCCTTGTCACATTTGTGAGACCCCACCCTCCCTAGGGTGATGTCACACACTTTGCAATTTTACGTCTAGAAATTATTAAATTAAAACAGCAGTCCCGTAATAAATTTTAATTCCATTTAATTTTTTATTAATATAATCCACATCAACGCGCATGACACTAGTAAAGCGAGAGTGAAGGTGAACTGACTTTGAAACATTTTAAACCTTATGGCCAAATTAGGCATTTTAACACTTAGATATAATTAGATTTTGAAGTGTGATGTCACGAAATAATGTTATTTTATTTATAGTAATTAACTGTCAGATTTGAAGATTGACGAAAAAGGACACCCGTACAAGGTTACATTATTTCACGTTGCCGTGATAAACATCGCATTAATTTACCATTAGGAATTGCAGTGAGGGCCTTATCACACTTGCGATTTTCGACTTGCGACATTTGTGTGGAGCTTCACTTCTAACAAACTAAAACACACAATGCGTTTCTTTAGTATAGCAGTATTTACCGATGATTAGATATCGCATCGCGTGTTTATTTTTAACCTTTGTATCAGTCTTGAAACTACTTAACTGGGCATTTTATGATGATCAACTGATAACCGCACGCTGCGTATCTATCCCGCTGCCGACTGAAGTTGTATTTACCCTACATTGACTTTTAATGATAAATAAACGTCTATTCGTCAATGATTTACATTCAAAATTATATTTAAGGAAATGCCACAAAAAAATGAAGCCCGACCTTAATTTAATTACCTAGGTAATCAAAAGCTGTTCCCGTGTGGGAAAAAAAATCGTAAAATTGTTTGCAAAGTTTACTGAGATCTATTATCACTTTGAACTTAGTAGTCATGGAATGCACATATTAAACCTTTGACCCGCCGCGAAGTGTTCAGGATGTTTACTTGGAGACGACATTTCGATTATGTTGACTTGCCATTTGGTGTCTCCTACCTCCTTAAGTTTTTCACCGTTCCGAGTTAATAGGTTTTTCCTGGCTAACGAAGTTGACATTTCAATTATTCTTTGAAACATTTTCTTTTTTTTCCGAGATAGTGGAAAAGGAAATGCCTTTGCCGTTACTCCAATAGGCGAAATAGAGGAGGTAGCGGGACAAATATGGCTAGACATCGCAAAAGATTTTTACTAAAAAAAAGTTATTTTTCTATGCATAAAATAATAGGAAATTTGCAATTTTTTTGTTGAAATTGTGGAAAAGGTAATCTGTTTGGAATGAAATAAAGATTTATTATAATAGGCGAAAAAAAAACTCATTCCTGTACGTATGGCATCTGCTCTTACTGATAAGATAATGTCGCACAACACAAACGATACTTTGACCAGAGGTAAGTACTGCCGTCCACAAACTAAAAGGCCGCTACTTTGTATGAAAATTCATACAAATTAGCGGCCTTTTAGTTTGAGGACGGTAGAGTAGCACTCCAGTAATAAAGGCGTTATCTAGGACTAAATTTTTGCCAATGGGTTGAATGGATATCATAATTTTGCCAAAGAGCCATCTGAAAATCGTAATATAAAATTTGATTTTTCATTCGATGAGTCATCACTGTCATCAGGTAGATTTCTTGAGTCAGGCATTCCACGGTATGTTATTTATGTTATTATCCTTAAGAGAGACTATTTACCATTAAATTTACTTAACTCTCCCTAGTAGTAAACGAGTTTTTACACGCAATAAGTTTCGCCATTTTTTTCCCGACAGCTAGTTTTTTCTCTTGAGTAAAAAGTAGGTCAAAAATTTGACCGGTATTTTTAGGGTTCTGTACCCAAAGGGTGCCAACGGAAGCCTATTACTAAGACTCCACTATCCGTCTGTCTGTTCGTCAGTCACAAAACCGCATCTTTTGAACTGTAAGAGGTAGAGACTTGAGTTTTTCACAGAATATGTATTTTTATTGTCGCTATAACAACAAATAACAAGAACACAATAAAAGGGGACCCCCATACAAGAAACGTTACTATAATAATTAATTTGGCGTTTTTTGCTCAACGCGGTGGTACGGAGCCCTTCGAGTGCGAATCTGATTCACACTTGGCCAGTTTTTTTACTTTAAATTGTTCACGTATTTATTAATGTATGAGTTAATAGCAGCTTTTGTCAAAGGTGCACCTTATCCGTATTGGTAGGAAATCGTTTACTATTTGGGACAGGTAAAAAAAAAATTAACTGTACCATTTATGGGATAATCTAACCTCCATTGCAGTTTTGCGCATGTCATTCAGGGTTTGTATGCGAAATCTTTAATCATTGTCTATCGTGTTTATTTTACGAAATGGAATACTTTAATACGTCTGACATTTTTTGCTACGAGCATCAATATCGTTAAAAATGTAGATGCGGGTTTGTGTTTTCTTTATTAAGTTAACTCATGTACCTACTCAGTTAGAGATGTGCCGTTCCCGGGAATATTCCCCACTTGTATGTATCCCCTTATACCTAGTAATAATTTCATTTCACTTCATTTTATTTCATTTCATTTTATTTTATTAATAGCACTGGTTTGTTTAGACAACATAAGTAAGTTGGATGCCCTGTGCAACCTGTCCCAGTATGACAGGAAGGGGCCGTCCAGGCGCGCCGCCAACGTCACCGCCAGAGGCAGTTTGGGTTGCCGCGCAGGCGCTCCAGCAGAGACGGGACGCGTTTGGACATAATGGCGTAAAGGTCATCTGTGCGCTCCTCACAAAACATCCCTGACTGCCGTCAACCGGTTGAGCTCGCGTAATCTAGCTCCAACACATACAAGCTGCCGAACGACGTTCACAACCCTCACACGCGAATAATGACGATGTCGTTTCTGTACTTCTAGCAAAACTGGGACGCGCGACTCTTTGTCGCGCGGCAGATGCTACCTATCTCATTCCATGCAATATGGTGTGACAGTGACAGGTCATGCTCTATCGCGCGACGAGCGAAGTCGCTGCCACTGCCAGTTGTGCTAGCTCTAATGGATCAATTTCAATTGTCACTATTTCTTTTTTAGCCTTGCCACGAACGAAGGGTTGGCAAACCCTAGCTTAATCTAAAGCGTGGTTTGCTCTAAATTGACTTTGAAGTTACCCAACCTTTTTTTTCGGCCTATTATTACATGCAACTAAACTATCAAAATCCTGTATCTCAGGCAATGAAACAGTGAAGGAAGAGAAACAGCAACATAATTAAATATAAAATAAAATCATAAAATTAATGATTTAACCTTGCCGCATCTACATTTTGTTTTTTTCTAAACTGACCTTGGAGTCGTCACCCGAGGCGACCTGCGCCTGTAAAAGCTAATTAGACTAATGAAAGCTCGAGTTGTGCAAGCTCTTTATTATCGCTGTGCTCCTGCCCTCTAATTATTTTGTAACATAATATGAGTCAACGCTGTTTTTCCTATTTCATGCCTTTTACCGGTTGATACTTGAGACTTAAATTGCTGTAAAGCTGCCACCAAAGTGATTTGAAGACTATTCATGATGACATGCACTGTTCGCCCGGTTTAAGGTCCGAGTGCTCGCCACTGTCCCAGTAGACGCCATTTTGAAGTTAAAGGTCTGCCCACAACAACGCATCATACCATGGCCGTACTATGAACGTACCCGGCACAGCATGACAAATGCTGGCCGGTGACGGAACGTGCTAGTGGGCATAGTCTCATACTTTTCAATACAAAGAATATTTATTTTGCCTGAAACGTGCATAGTACGGTCATGGTATGATACGGTGTAGTGGGGAGAGATCCTTAAGCTAGACATCCGAGTGCTCGACACTGTCCCAGTAGACGCCATTTCCAAGTTAAGTTTTCATCACACTTGCTCGTAAAATATGTTATACACGCAGGCGTATAGAGCAGCTAGAGCCGCTTTACCTCCCGTGGGTTATAAAAATGTATAACTCCCACGGGAGGTAAATCTGTATGAAAATCTATAACACAGAGGGAGTTATGAGTTAAGTTTTAAAATATAAAACCCTCTCGTACGTTATTTCAGACTAAGGAGGTTTCAAATCAGCCAAGGCTTATTTCCTATTTTCAAAACTTGTCTACAAAACCAATTTTACTGTATAAAAAACTTATACGGTATGCTAAATCGGTACAATTTGGCAGTATGGCCAGTTAAGATTGAAAACTAAATGCTGTACTTAGCATTATCTGTGGAAGACTACATTGAAAAAGTTGACAGTTAAAGTTGACTTTTAGCGGGTGCGTTTAGTTTATTTGATTTTTATATATGTCGAATCGTGACTGACAGACCGTTGAGGTATGTTGATTGAAGAAGAGGATTCATGTCAAATCACAGGTACATTAGGGCATTAGCGTGTTGAGCACTAGGACGTTTACTTTAGTTTTCTATTGGCTTACCTTAAGGTGAATCGAGTTGCCCGGTTTAAAATACTAACCAAATTCATAATTAAAAACGACCCCAAATTTGGTTCAAATTAGGTTTATTTTAAAATTTGATACTTTTGTCACTACTAATATATGTATAAATACACATATATAACGTCTAACAAAACTGACGTTACACTTTGCCCCATAACGATATTGATAACCAACTTAATGTTTACTAAGTGTGAGTCTAAAGTCATTTATCGCAAGTATTAGTCTTAAGTTTGAGAAGACTGCAATTTCGAATAGGTTACATATCGTTTAAAATACAAAAATCTGTGATTTGTTACAAAAAGCTACTGACGTGATAAATTTATTTAATTTTGGGCGTCAGTTATGCTTCCATATTTATTATATTTTGATCAGTAACAAGGTCATGCCTGATAATTATGCGTGCTCCACGTGTACATAAACTTCATCTCAAAACTTAATGCCGTCTCAGACCTAAATACTTTTGTCTTCAACGTGTATTCCTGAAGTACGCACACTAGAACATAATTGCACACAAGCGTTGCTTAGATAGCTGGAGGTTCTCATAAGTCATTAGTTAGTCGGCCCACGTTTTAACGAGGTCCTTAGGAGAGGAAAGTGAGCGCGGTAAATAACGCCACCTGAGCTCGCATCAACATGCATAGTCGACGTCAGATATATGTTTACACTTTCGACCTTATTTCCTTGGAATAAGGTCGAAAAGTGTTAACATGTTTCTGACGTCGACTATACTGCTTGGTAGCAAAGAGAAGTAAAACTGTATGATATTCGGATACACTTACGACGCTTATAAGGTGGATGCGGTGCGTTTTTGATATAGCGAAGTTGTTTGGATCGATGTCTGTAGAACTTGAGGAAGTGTGTGTAAAAGATATTATAAAAATTAATGATGTGTAGGAAGTTGAACGAGGAAGGAAAATTATTTCTTTATTAAAAACGGGAATATATAAATTGGTGTACATTAATGTTATTCATAGATTAAAGATTTCTGTGATGATGTTCATTGTGCAATCAAGTGGTAAGGTATTCGAAAATCAGTAACGTTTTTTTTAAATTCGTTGGTTTTGAGCTAGTTTTGTATATGCGGGGAATTGGCAAGCGATGCTATACTTGCGTAATTTTAAAATAAACTTCAGTACGCTTACATATTGTATCATGGTATCGCTTATATCACAGTAAACATCTGTACAGCAGTAAAACGGACCATACAAAAGTTCAAAATTACGCACTCAGTCAGTCAATATTAATCCGTCCCTCAATGAGGTAACTTCTGATAATAAAAGGGACCGCCCAGCGATGACTTTCTTCATTCTTTTTAACAGACTTAAAAAAAAGTAGGTTATCAATTTGACCCGTATGTAATACCAGTTTCCAGACGTGTGCCAAATTTCGTAAGTGTATGTATGTTTGTCCGCGCATATCTCAGTAAGTTTGAGATGGATTGCAAAAAAAAACATTTTTAGTTGAACTAAAAAAAAAAGGACTAGTCTAACATAGGATACTGTGTAAGTTTCACCAAAATCGGTTCAGTAGTTGTTGAAATAGCCAGTTAAGTGTGTATCAGTCACTAGGAAAACGTATCATTGGCTTAATAGCGTTATCTAACTTACTACTGCAATTAAGAAAATAAAGATTTTTTTAAATCGACCTGAAAAAGGAAGAAATAAAAGATTTTTTTAGAGAGATCAATTTAGTTTCCTATGCTCTTTCCATTTTATGGACAATAATAGTACATTACACAACTAGGGTGGTAATACAAAGAAAGGCCGAGATCGCGGAAGTTTCCCAAGTAGCACACAAGCTGTATAAGAGCTTATACAGCCATTATACCTCCAGTTTAGACCCTATAAGAGCTGTATAAGCTTTTATACAACTTGTGTGCTACTTGGGTTGCGGCCCGAGTTGCAAGCGAGGGACGGAAATATGCAATCGAGGGCTTTCTTTATTACCTCCCGTGTTGTGTACATCATTTTATGTCTACATTTGGCCAGAAAGCGTATTTTTCCGTACGCGCAGCGCACTCGTAGTTTCCTAGTACATTAATGCCAAAGAACATCTATTGCAGCTTTAATTGGTTAGTCGCATAGGTGATTTTTTACGGCTTTTTTAGGGTTCCGTAGCCAAAATGGCTAAAAAGGAACCCTTATAGTTTCGTCATGTCCGTCCGTCCGTCCATCCGTCCGTATGTCACAGGCATTTTACTCAAAAACTACAAGACGTATACTGATGAAATTTGGAATATAGATATCTTGTAGATGCCGCTACTAAGTTTGCTAGTTAAATAATAAAAATAAAAAAAAATCTAGGGGGGGCACTCCATACATGTAACAGAAGCTAAAAAATTTTTTTTTCAGCAAACGTCTACGTGATGTACATAATTCGATAGTTCTTTTAAAAACATTATAAGGTTTTTATGTACTTTTTTTTGATTAAGTGAATACTTTCGGAAATAATCGCCTCTAAAGTTGCATAAATTGTGTCCCCCCCCTTTAACTTTTAAACCGTAAATCCAAAAAAAATTAAAAAAATCAGGAAGGTAACGCTTAATAAATACATTCAACGAAAATTATTTTGAATAGTAACGAATAAACCGTTTTGAAGTTATTGCCGTAAAACTTCTCGACCAAAAGGTGCCATCGAATTACACGGCATTTAAGACCTTTTGCCAGTTGTTTATTTTTAGCTTTATTTTTATCTGTAGCACATTTCCTTATAGATACGGCTATGGAACCCTACACTGAGCATGGTCCCACATGCTCTTGACCAGTTATTTATAAGTGAAGTCAGGAGTGACTCACTCCGCTATTTCGCCGCGCAGCTATTAGTACCAAATTTTGCCCTCCCGGCGGGGCTTAGCCAGCGACCAGAAGACCACGCGTGTTGCGATAGAGAGAGAGAGAGAGAGAGACTGTCGGATTCAGTGCGTTCCGTCCGTTGGTTGGACCCCAGCGTCAGTTTTGTTAGAAAGAGAAAAATCTGTAGCTACGTAGTATACTTATTCTATGGTTAAGTACAAACGAAGAAATTGGCTACTTGACAACTTTTTTCTGTGATATGTTATAGAAACACCTCTCAATAATATAAATATTAGTGAAAAAAAAACCACTTCAATATTATAAAAAGTCACCGAGATACTACAATGTTAAAATCACATTTTTAGACTTTCCCAAATACGTGCCGAAACGCTCCCTACTGAATTCGTTATACAGTGACGTCACTACTCATACGTTGTTTGGGGAAATCAATAACTTTGTTTTGCAACTATGTTAAAACGTGCGTTTATCGTAACGGTTTCATAACAAAAGTTACTATAAATTTTATGGGTTATTTAATGATATTAATAGTTTATAATAATTTTATACTTTTAAAATGGACTTTCCCACTCAACTTTGGAGGCTCATAAAAAAATCTACGCGTTAGCTATCAAACTCAAAACTTGAACATATTTCCTTATTATGCTTATTTTACCAGGATCTTACATAATTTTTACAAATTTCAGTTACAGTCAAGTACCCAATTGTTAACTAACCACCCATAGACTATAACACATTGCAATAAAGTTGACATTCGTTTCCAAATGTACAGTTATAGCTTGGCAACTTCGTTGGTGACACTTACCTGTGTGCTTTTTGTTACGTGCAGCTGTAGAGAGGCGAGGCTGCCTCTGTCGGTCGCCGTTCATATTGCGGTAACTTGTGTAAGTAGTTACGGCTGCACATAACAAAAAGCACACAGGTGAGTGTCACCAGCGAAGTTGCCAAGCTATAATAGTGTGTTCGATTGTACTGCATTCGCTATATTTACTGTGCTCCAGTTGTCCTTAGATTAAGATTAGAGGTACAAATGTCCCTTCAGATTACAACACAATGCGGGTCTTAAGTAGCCCTTAATTTTGGGCCTAATATCGCCCTCAGATAACTCGAATCCGGATATAACATATACCCACCTACGTTTATTCCGGAAAATGGAGAGGACCCTTGGGCAGACTTCTTACGTTACGTTCATTTACCAAAGTGCTATAAATGCGTGTTTCGAGTACGGAATCGGAGGTTTTAAGAGGGAGTGTTGCCAGGAATTTACAATATTCGTTTAAAAGAATGAAAATATTAAAGTAGCTCAGATTGTTTATAATTTTGCTGAATATGAAAAGTAGTTAAGTATATACAAGTACAAAACCGTTATTTAAACTACAGTTAGTCGTTACTTAATTTGTGTGTTTTCTATTAAATAGTGTTTTTAGGGTTCCGTAGCCAAAATGGCAAAAACGGAACCCTTATAATATAAGGATTCGTCATGTCGTATGTAGTTTCGTCATGTCCGTCCGTCCATCCGTATGTCACAGGCATTTTACTCAAAAACTACATAACGTATATTGATGAAATTTGGAATGTAGGTGTATATTGTATAAGCCGCTACTTAGTTTTGTAGTTAAATATCAAAAATAAATATTTCTAGGGGGGATACTCCATACATATAACAGAAGACGATTTTTTTTTCATCAAACATAAACCATGTGGTACATGGTTCGACAGGTCTATTAAAATCACTTTAAGGTTCTTAAGTAATATTTTTGATTTTGTGAATACTTTCGGAAATAATCGCTCTGAAAGTTGCAAAAATTGTGTCCCCCCATCTATCTTTTAAACCGTATGGCCAAAAAATATGGAAAAAATCAGATAGGTAAAGCTCAATTAATTCTTTCAACGAAAATTATTTTCAACAGGATCGGATTAACCGTTTTTGAGTTATTGCTGATAAACTGCGCTTCTCAACAATAGGACGTTATTGCTATGAAGATACGCTCTTTTATTGTTGTACTTTTTTTACATCGTATTTTTATTTACCTTAAAGTTACGGCTATGGAACCCTACACTGAGCGTGGTCCCTAGAAAAAGGGGGGTCCCTAGAAATATTCATTTTTGATATTTAACTACAAAACTAAGTAGCGGCTTATACAATATACACCTACATTCCAAATTTCATCAATATACGTTATGTAGTTTTTGAGTAAAATGCCTGTGACATACGGATGGAGGGACGGACATGACGAAACTACATACGACATGACGAATCCTTATATTATAAGGGTTCCGTTTTTGCCATTTTGGCTACGGAACCCTAAAAAGCTACAATTATATAGGTAATTAACAAGTCTACATTTTGTATTTTCACGTTTACGTAGTTAGGTATCCTGAGATAAAAGTATTCTTTTAAATATGAATTGTTTTTTTTTTTCGTTTTTGCATACATATGTCGTTAGGTGATATTGGAGTCCTGATAAAATAAATATTATGATTTTGCCCGTTTTTTTTTATAAAATGGTTCAAGTCTCTGTACAAGTCTCCCGGATTCCCTCACCATTTCTTTAACATTGACTGACCTATGAAAAACCAACGAAGGCCTAGTGTTCGAGCAATTACATAGCAATCGTCTACGGCTGAAAGCCTCCAACAGTAAAGTTCACTCTGAAATTCAGGGTACGCCTGAAGCACCTGATTTAAAATCCTGATTAAACTGACGAGCGAGGACTGAGAGCTTACTATTCAGCCTTTTTACACGAAATGACGCACTTTATTTTAGTCTAAAAGTCGGTTCTATGGTGGACGACTAAAAAATGCAATGCAATGCGGTGCGATAAATCCAAGTTGAGATGATTGGAGTCGGTCGGCTTACCATACAAACAAAAAGGGGTCATCATTCGTTTTCACACATCAGTCATGGTTGAAATGTGTTTAATTTTATAGTTACATACATTTGTATCTGCGCAAAATAACATTTAACACGCATAATTGCCATTTAAGGACAGCGCCATCAATAGAGACCGGATTAGAAGTAGCGATCTCAATATTAATATGGATATGACTAGTGCAATTTGTTAAATACATGTCATGTTGGTTATATCACATTTCATTTTGTTACATGTCAGGTTGGTTGTTGGTCTTAATTTTTAATGTCCATTGTGCAGAAGAAATATTAAAGAAGAAGAACTTAAAAAAATAAGCTATTTCAAAAATTTATAAATGATGTTTTTATTTATTATTACCAAATTTTTGCCCAGTATTTAAAATGCTTCCAAAAAGGTTTTTACTTTTTTATTCCGATAAGTTACATTATTTTTGTGTCAGTCATATCCATATTAATATTGAGATCGCTACTTCAAATCCGGTCTCTAGCCATCAATTACCATCATTGGAAACTAACTAAACTTTTATTTTATTTTATTCCGAAGAATTATATAATTTATCATATGGAAGTTGTCTAACTTCTGTTTCCAATATCAGATCAGCTTTTTACTACCGTAATATTACATTGTCGTCGAAACTGAACCATCATGTAAAATTCAACTTTCTAGGTAAAGAAATGATTCTAATGAAGCTTGTGATATAACCTTAACACACATACATATCTACAAACATCTTCAAATGACCTGTCCCGGGTGTAACTAAATAAAAGCTTGTAAAATAAAAAGCTGCTAGCCAATTCCGTTTTTAACGTACCTAATAATTTTACGAACCCAGTGACACTCGCGCCATCAAGACAAAATCTAATTAGGTATGCTTCATTTGTCAAAATCGCGTGTGTCGTTGTCTAGTTACGAGCGGACATACATACATACATACTTAGTTTCTTACAGGTCAAACACATAACCCTCCTTTTGGGCATCGCCGCAGTCGGGTAAAAAGAGTGTGCTACCTTAACTTTAATTAAGACTGGTAAAACAACTTAACAGAACATTTCTATTATTTTCACGTACATTCGAAAATAACCACGATACATAAAATTCTAATTCAGTATAAGCATTGCAAATGTTTTTGTATAATCTAATCACATGCAGAGGTTGCGTATTATGATTACTTTCTCTGGGGTTTGAAAGAGACAGCGATATATGTTTTGAGGTAAGCGCATCTCTGTTTCACGTATGAAGAAATAAACGCAATAACCACTAGCATTGTTTTTTATTAACCTTGACCAAAGAGTAAAGAATACAGACACGGTACTTTAGATGTACAGAGTTTATGGATATATTAAATATATATATATATATTTATGTTAGTCACGTTAAAAAAAGTCAACCTCTGCGTCCCAGTTGCTTTTAGTAAAGCCATAAATACGTACAACAAACTTATGAAAAATCGCTTGAACGTGTATTTTTTCAATAAAAATAAAAAATATATGAACCTTATTTTTAAATTTGAACAAACAAGAAGCCCTTCGGCAGCGTACGTACCGGAGTTTCGTAACCAGTTGCGATATAAAACTTTTTCGGTCCTGTTCGAAACCGGTTGCGAACGAAACCTATTTAGTTCTTATACGAAACCACTTATGAACGAACACTTTTTGTTATTGTACGAAACTAGTGTCAGTGATACTTACTGTACTAAATTTAAAATGCTTTAACAAGCAGTTGAACGTTGTTTACCAGGCCAATACCTGGATAGCAAATATCCTCAATGAATAGGTAAAGTCAGCATCATAAACAGAATTATTGAGGGATGATTTGGTTGCGTAACAATACCCTTGCCGGTACCGACGTCTAGGCGTTGCTGGTCAATCTAAATTCAAATATTTGTTCGGTGTCTGCGGATGTCCGTCCAACCCTAAATCAGATATCTTACTTAAAAAGCAAATGCTCTAGTGTTCTTTATGAGGCGCTTATGACTTTTCTGTCCTATTAGTGTAAGTTTTGTATGATATGTGTCGGAAACAGCTATGCAAATATATTTAGACAATTACGCACGTCAATCAGTTAGGATAGAAATCTTATTGAAATCTAATAGGAATCTTTTATTGTTTATTATTGTTTCATTATTCAATCATTCTTACTGTTTAATCATAAATAACGTGTGTTTTACTCTAATTTTAAGATTTATCAATGTCCATCGTTTATAAGAATTTAATTAATTATTACTATAATCTTTATTTCTGTGTAATGTGAAATATATGTGTTTTTTAATAAAGTAAACAACTATCCCCACTCACGCACTAAAAAGAATAGCTGATTCTCAGAACTAACTCGGCTCGTTTCTCAGAACAAGACTCGAGCTTAGCGGGAGATTCTTAGAATAATCTCCCACCTTTAAAAAATAATCTTATAAAATGGCGGTTCTCGGCCATTTCAAGTCACTCTATTTTACTCTCTTCAGTCTTTTACATTTATCATCAAGTGATAATCAGCTCTTCAACAGTGCCTAAGTGAGGTAGGCGCTCACTATGGAAAATTAAGTCTTTTCATTTATAATATACAGTCCACAAACATCGAAGACCCTTAGACCTCACAATGGTCCTTCAGAAGCCGCATCAAAGAAGAATGGACACACCACAGCAGCAATAAGAAGATAAAGAAGCACGAAGACACAAACCTTCAAAAATCGTCGTCAGCAAAATTATCGCCGAATTGTCCCGTGAGATCTTAAATCCGGGACACGCCGTACTCATCGAAAGAAGATCGCCGAGAAAAGGCCCGTGACTGCATTTCCGGGCCCTCCGTGTTCATCGAATGAAAATTTTGTCGGTCCGTGACTGCTATTCCGGACCCGCCGTGACGTCGAAAAAAGTGAAGAAAGTGATCCGTGACCGCTATTCCGGATCCGCCGTGTGAAGACAGAAAACCGAAGAAGGGCCGGTCCGTGACCACTTTTCCGGACCCCCCTGCAGCACAATTAAGAAGAACAGCAAGGTGGCGCAGTGAAAAAAGAAGACAGCAAGGTGGCGCAGTGAAAAAACAAGGTGACGCAGTGAAAAAAGAAGACTGCAAGAGTCGCTGAGAAAAAAGAAATACCACCGTGCAAGAGGGTCTTCGCGCTCCAAACTGTTCGTGCCTTCGGGATTAGTGTCTTCGTGTCTTCGTCTTCGTCTTCAGTTGTCTGTGTGTGCCTCAAAAAGGAACTCTAACCAGGGAACAGTGCAAACCCAGTACCTAGCCTGAGTTCCGGGAACCTAGAAGTTTCGACTTCGGTTCTTTTTTGGTCTGACATGGTTCAGTTCCGCCAGCTTTAGCTGATGAGCGGCCAATCTTGCACCTTGCGGTGTTAAATGCAAGAGCGGTTTAGCGAAACTTCAAGAAAGAAGAAACCGTAGGGACGTTAGGTACCCGAACGTTACAGCGACGTCAATTCCGTAACGTTCGCGTTAGGGCCCGATAGTGTTAGGGACCCCCCACCCCCTCGGTGTACTATGCATAAGGAACAACGCGTTACAAGATCGCGTTCCCGTTCCCAAACAACTCCGTCGTCCGGTCAAACGACAACGACGAGTACCAGTACGTGGAGTAAAGGCACCAGTAGCGCAAACGAAAGTAGCAGTATGCCAAAAGATAACGCTCCCCGTAAGGCTTCGGAAGCCGAGGCGCCCTCCGCGCACTCTGACCCGCCTATCCCCACTGCCGGCGCCGCGCCGCCGGGCCACGCCCCTTTGACCCGCGCGCCGCTCATGGATGATGAACAATCGGTTCACTCTATGGAGAACGAGCAACGTAGTAATCCGCGGACTTTGGTAGGCGTACAAGATGATAGGGCTAGTCAGTTATCAGTCTTAATGGCTGAATTAGAGGTTAGGAACGCCGAATTGCAGCAGGCACAGCTCGCGTCCGCCGCGGCTAGGAGTAAGCTCGAGATAGTTAGGTTAGAAGCGTCTCAAGTATCCAGCATGGCGGCACCGGGTCACGATGCCAGAGACGCTCGCGTGTTAGGCTGGGTTGCTCAACAACAACGCCAGGTAGCCGCGATAGGTGTACACGCGCACGAACCACCGTACACGCTGCCGCGGAACGAACCCGAACGACCTAGCGAATTTATGAATAGGGATTTAGAATTACTCTCGCATAGGGTCGTAGACGCGGTAACTAGGAACAGGAATGCACCCATGGCCTCGAGGCAAAGTTACGACCTTCCTCATTTCGAAGGATCGCCTCAGGAATGGATCGCATTTAGGGCCGAGTACGAGGATAGTGCACCTATGCATTCGGACGTGTCCAACATCAGCCGTTTACGTCGCGCGCTTCGCGGCGAAGCGAAAATCGCAGTTAAGTCCATAATGTACACTGCGATATCTCCGGCTGAAATTATAGGCGCGTTAGAACGACATTTCGGAGACCCAGAGGAAATAATATTGAACGAAATTCATAACGTAAAGCGTATGCCCAGATTAGCTGAAGATAACAGCAATATAATTTCCTTTGCCGGTCAAGTCGCCAACGTCGTGGCAACTATTAAGTCGTTAAAACAAAACGAGTTTCTATACGCGCCCGAACTCGTCAATAAAATCGTGGATAAAATGAATCTGATTGTTCGATACGAGTGGAATAAATATCGCGTAATTAATAAAGGGACACCGGGTCTAGTGGCTATGGCACAGTTTTTAAACGAGATTAGTAGCGCAACGCGAAAATCTCAAATTCGCAAGACGCGAGCCAACGTGCACACCGCGCAGGCGCACTATGACCCCGCGCCCCTCCCCCTGCCGCGCATGCGCAAAGGTCACCGCGCGCCGCAGTATGACGAATATTACAGTGACTCAGAACAATCAAATTCAGATTATGACGAGCCTAGGCCGTTGATGGTAGCTCAAGTAAATCGGAATAGGTATACAGAAAAACGCGAACCGATAGATAAAAGAAACTCCGCGCCACCCGCGAAAATAACGCTCCCAAGGGCGTCGCAGCCGACCCAAGCAACTTCCACCTATACAGATAAATGTGTTATATGCAGAGGTGAACACAAATTAAGTGAGTGTTCGGACTTCAATAAGATGCCTATAGCAAATAGGTGGGAGGTTGTTAGAAACGGCAAGTTGTGTTTTAGATGTTTATATCCGAATCATAGGGAAGGTAGTAAATGTCGGTACATAGCCTGCGGCAATTCTGGCTGTGAGGCAGGGCATCACATTTTATTGCACGGTATAAGCACACAAGCGACGCCGGAGCCGGCTCCGGAGCCTCAAAAGAGGCCTTTTTTCGTAAGTCACATTAGACTGGCGAAGCCCGAGCCTAATAGGGACGCGCAAGAGAGTGGGTCTTTCTTCGTCGGCCGCGTTCAATCGACACCCGTGAAAACAGGAATAGCCGCACTATTGGATGTGGAATATGAAAATGAATGTACAAGTGTCGAAAAAATACCTAAAATTGATCCGAATCTGCGCGCGATAAATAACCAAGATACGTCACGTGAAAATAAAAATGAGGCCGGCCTCTTACGACCATGTAACAAGAAAGAGTTACACGACAACAAAATCGTATCCGGCCCCGTATCTATCGAAACCGAGTGCGATGAAAATAGCCTGCGTTTTTATCATGGGGGAGGAGATCAGGTAAAGCGACCGGCTGAGTACACAGGGGAACAATTAAGTTCCGAGTCGGCTCGCTCTCCCGCCACGATATGGCATAAAGAAAATAAAAACACAGACTATCATCGCGATCGGTGTCCAACGGCGAAAAAGATGGACACAGACGCAGAACGTCCGCTCCATCAATTGGCCTTAAGCTCGCCTACGGACACAGGCGCAGAACGTCCGTTCCATCAATCAGCCTTAAGCTCGCCTACGGACACAGGCGCAGAACGTCCACTCCATCAATTGGCCTTAAGCCCGCCTACGGACACAGACGCAGACCGTCCGCTCCATCAATTGGCCTTAAGCCCGCCTACGGATACAGGCGCAGCATGCCCGAAAAAATTAGAGTCAGTCGCAAATAAATCGGACCCACTCCCGTACCTACTCGATATAGGTACGTTTTCTAAACGCCCACGTTTAGCTAGGGCCTCTGCTACCGTAGTTTGCGCAAGGTACCCAAAGCCACAATACTCAAAAAAATACAGACACAGGCATGTATTTCGGAAAAAAAATCGAGTTACAGGAAACTGGACGTACGACTTCAAAAAAGCCTAAAATACGCAAAGTCACCGTCAAGTTAAAGGCAGCTTAAAGTACCACGAAGTAGTACTCCATTCACTACTTCTATTCTAGACATAGTCGTTTCCTTAACTATACTGGTGTAGTCACACCGAGGGGGACACTGTCGGAAACAGCTATGCAAATATATTTAGACAATTACGCACGTCAATCAGTTAGGATAGAAATCTTATTGAAATCTAATAGGAATCTTTTATTGTTTATTATTGTTTCATTATTCAATCATTCTTACTGTTTAATCATAAATAACGTGTGTTTTACTCTAATTTTAAGATTTATCAATGTCCATCGTTTATAAGAATTTAATTAATTATTACTATAATCTTTATTTCTGTGTAATGTGAAATATATGTGTTTTTTAATAAAGTAAACAACTATCCCCACTCACGCACTAAAAAGAATAGCTGATTCTCAGAACTAACTCGGCTCGTTTCTCAGAACAAGACTCGAGCTTAGCGGGAGATTCTTAGAATAATCTCCCACCTTTAAAAAATAATCTTATAAAATGGCGGTTCTCGGCCATTTCAAGTCACTCTATTTTACTCTCTTCAGTCTTTTACATTTATCATCAAGTGATAATCAGCTCTTCAACAGTGCCTAAGTGAGGTAGGCGCTCACTATGGAAAATTAAGTCTTTTCATTTATAATATACAGTCCACAAACATCGAAGACCCTTAGACCTCACAATATGGTTACCTTGTTATACAAAAAATAACTTTATTCTGTTTACGTTCAACACCGCAGTTAACAGAATAGTATCAACTGCATAATGTAGAAGAACTTCTAGTTCTGCGAGGTTGAATAAATCGTTTTTGAATTGGGCCATATAATAATATATATCAATGGATCATATGACATTTCCAAAAAGAAATCTTAGTTTATAAAATTTTCCTAAAAGTAATTGAGAAAATTGAACACATCTCCAACATCATGCCATTTCCAAGACTCAAATTGCTTGTTCTCAAAACCTATGAAACTGAGATGCGTCCTTTTGAATTAGGACGGTAGAGTAGTAGGCTGTGAGTTGGTCACTGTGTGTGTGCTGCTCGTACAGTCGGCCTCAAAATTAGCTGGATACTTTAGCACTACGCCACGATACAAATGTGTACAGCAACTTTTGAGGCCGACCGTACAAAGCGACTGGCTTACTAGAGGTGCTTCAGTTATCTGTTAGCGAGGCTACGTCAATGTGTGCGTGCTGCGGGTAGTAGGAAAAAACTTGTTGATGTGTGCGTGCGGCTATTGTAAGTATAAAGCAACTATAAATGCTTCCGTCCGGCTATTTATTTTAAGGTCCTTGGCTGTATGTGTGTCTTTAGTATTAGAAGAGTGTGTTGTCTATTGAGTTCTCTAGATTTCTTCAGGATCCCACCATCAGATCCTAACCTGGTCGCAAAGTGACCAACTAAAAGGGCACCCTTAAAAAATCTAAATATGCCTACACCCGTCTTAACATACTAAAAAAACATACATGGGCTTTTTTATTTAAAGTGCGTTCTTAACTGACAGTTAGCAGGTCGTCACAGAACTGACGATTAGTGTCAAACTCCATACATTTCGTCACGGACTGACAGGTTAGACGGTATTTGAACATAGATTAAGTTTCGCCTAGCCGTAGATTTTAAAATAAAAACACCCACTTACAGTCAAATTGAGAAACATCCTTCTTTTAGGAGCCTGCTAAAAATGCATTGCCTATGATAAAAAATAAAACCGGTCAAATGCGACTCGGACTCGCAGACCCCTCGTACACACTCGTAAGCAGATACGTGAATAGTTCAAAATAGACTGTATGGCGATTAGTTTAGTAGGTAGGTAGCAGGCGTCAAAAGAACTCTATTCCTACCCGCTTGCCTAATATTAGGCATAAGAGCACCTTATTCTACAGCTCTTAAGGAAAATGTACACTGAATCTACATCGGCTTGCCCAAGAATATCTTTGACGCCACGCCACTCGTAGGTAGGTAGTATTTGAAATCGATATCAGCAGTAGTTCCTGAGATATCTGACTATGATAGATGGACAAACAGACAGAGTCGCACCATATGGGTTTTTTTTACTATTTTGGTACGGAACCCTAAAATCAGTAATAAAATTAAGGCCTAGAAACAAAATTTCAGAACTAGTCTAGTCGAGTAGTAGACAGTAGTACTCGTAGGAGGTAAACGTTTTTTCTAACTACGGTTAGTTTTAAACGAGGCACGCGTTATCTAACTTGGTTCGCAGCTTGCGGCACTTACTTCCATTATGTTTGTTGTTCACAGCAAGTGCGGCCTTCTTAGCGAAATGTTCGCAAATAGGGCTCCTGTATACTTGCGCTTTTATATTAAGTTAATAAGAGCCTATATCTAATGCAACCAAATGAGATTCCTGCGAGCAATCGTATCCTGGAATGAAAATCGTGGGGAGATAAGCACCCTCAACACATACAAAAATACAGTGTTATACACCGAACTATTAAAGGACGACCACAAATGCGCTGGAAAAGTGACGTCAGGAAAGTCGCTGTCCCAAACTGGACACGAGGAGCGCAACTTAGAGAGGAATGGAGAAAGTTGAAGGAGGCCTCTACCACAATGGTTGAATAAAAACTGGCCAAGAGCATGTCGGACCATGCTCAGTGTAGGGTTCCATAGCCGTAACTATAAGGTAAAAAATACAATGTAAAAAAAGTACAACAACAAAAGAGCGTATCTTCATAGCAATTACGTCCTTTTGTTGAGAAGCGCAGTTTACCGGCAATAACTCAAAAACGGTTAATCCGATCTTGTTGAAAATAATTTTCGTTGAAAGTATTAATTGAGCGTTATCTTTGTAATTTTTTTTATATTTTTCGGACACACGGTTTAGAAGATAGAGATTATTTCCAAAGGTATTCACTTAATCAAAAACATTACTTAAGAACCTTAAAATGTTTTCAAAAGAGCTGTCGAACTATGTACCACACGTTGACGTTTTGTGAAAAAAAAAATTTTTAACTTCTGTTACATGTATGGAGTGCCCCCCCTAGATTTTTTTATTTTTATTATTTAACTACCAAACTTAGTTGCGGCATCTACAAGACATCTATATTCTAAATTTCATCAGTATAGGTCTTGTAGTTTTTGAGTAAAATGCCTGTGACATACGGACGGACGGACGGACGGACGGACATGACGAAACTGTAAGGGTTCCTTTTTAGCCATTTTGGCTACGGAACCCTAAAAAGGCTAAAGAAGAAGAAGAAGAGATCTAATATAAAGAAGAAGAGAAGAGTCGGGAGGAAATAGCTGAGTCAAACACTATTATAATAAAACGGGGCTCCTATCTGTTTATTAGACACGGACGTCCGCTACTAGACATAGGTCTCCCCCACAGATCGCCACAAAGTGCATTTCTGAGCAGACAAAAACAAAGAGCAAAACGGGACTTAATTGCGTAAAAAACATGATATACTCGTATTTACCTCGACGTTTCTGATGTGTCATTACGTCCATGGTCGCAATGGGACCCACCCTTTAGGTAAATACATATGTCGCAGTATCGGAGTTCTCTCCACGAAGGAATGTCAAGTTTGTTTATGCTTGGGTGTCTTTGGTTGCGGTACAATGACGTTTATTCAAAATTGACTTAGTTCTGACAATCCCACTTCTGATGTCGGCCTCAGGGGGTAAGAGTCGTCAGGATGCCCATCAAATTGCTAATAAACCACAGCCGAGTGTAGAATCTATCTACTATCCTAACCTACCCTAAACGGTCAATATTGAGCCATACATGTTTCGAATATTCGGGTCACTGACATATAACAAAACGTAATGTCGATGGTCTAGTTCACACTCGTACTAATTATGAGAAAAAAGTTTCGTAATTAGCGCGTTAGTAAGTACGCAAATCTTAAAGTTGCAATTTCATTGACCAAAAAAAAATTATACGATTATGAACTAGACCATTGATGTAAGTAAATCGGAATAGTTGTTTTCGCTTGTAGATTGGCATCGCTCTTTGAGACCAACTGTATTAATTTAGGAGAATACGATTGGCAAAAACTAAATTGCAGGACGACCTATTATTTATTCTGTGTAAAACTGAAGACAAGAATAAATAAATAATTAATTAATTTCTGTGAAGTTTGTTCCGAGTATTTGCCTTTAGGAACGGGAAAACGACGATCACAGTATGGCTTTTAAACCGAATGAGTGACGCTAGAGTAACCTATGAATACGCATTGGGGACTAATAGCTTTATATATTTTAACTACATTCCGTTAATCCAATCTGCCTGAGGTTAAGACTAGTTGTTAATTCAAGCAGAAACTGAGTGGTTTTCGTCATTTCTTCTTCCAGTAAAAGGCATGGAAGATGGCTAAATATTTTAAAATATTTTACTTCTAACCGACCAGATTGCTAGTGTGCGAACGGCCTTTTTCTTTGCGTCCTTGTGCACACTTGGACCTTGGGCGAAGTAATGGTGTAACTCGGGCCATCATTATGATATACTTTGCGTAAGTTAAGGTAACCATGCCTTTCTAGGTCAAGATAAATGCGGCCATATTTTAAGGGCGGCTTTCCGGGTTAGGCCACCGGACCACTTTTGGCCACCTTCATATTTATGGCGTTGTTATGTGTATTAAGATTTTATAGGTACAATTATAAGTAGATGCCGCCTCGCGATTTTGTCAATAAGAATTTTCGACATTTTCACTCAAAATTTCAATGTTATTCCAATTTATTTTTAAGACCGTCCAGCCGTTGACGAGTTTTGTGCTTAGCAATACATTAAACTATTCATTTCTAATTATATTGAATAGATATATTTAGGTCAAATACTTAATTTTTTCTGTTGCATTATCTCTGCATTGCTGTGTCCAGTAGGGTCCTTGGTCTATTTATAGTTTGTACCTAAGTTTGAAATACATGAGTAATGCAATAAAGTATTGAGCAGTTTAGTATGAATATGTATTACTCTTTGTTCCTTAAGTATTTAACGCTAAAGCAGCTGTTTCTTTGTTTATAATTTACTTCACACAGTATCTTGGAGATCCGATTTTTAGTAGTTTTTTGAGGCAAAACGTTCATTAAACGCAATTCTACAAACGCAAATTCTACAGGATTACACGCTTGAGAATATCGAAATTACCCTTTAAAGTTTTAACCGACCTCATAAAAGGTTCTAAGTTGATCCAAATCTTCATTTTCACATTAATTTTGTTTGATAATAAGTTTATGTCATAAATATTTTTAAGACAAGCTTTTTATTACCAATTGTAGGTACCTTTTTGTATGCTCTCGCAAACTGTACATCAAAACTAATCAAATGAGCCCAAGCACGGGGGGTATATCTTATGTAATTTAGAAGATCCTATGACCAACTTACAAACGTAGAAGTTTTGCGTCGAATTGGAAAAAACCTCGAACTTATCCGGACTGTTAAACAGAGTAAGGTCACCTAACTCGGACATGTACTAGGGCATGATCGGTATTCTCTTCTGCAGACCATCATGATGGGAAATGTAGCCGGGAAACGTAAAGCGGCTAGACGTAAGATGTCTTGGCTTCGTGACATCAGGGAGTGGACGGGAACCGTTGAACAACAGCCCAGATTGGCGCTGGACAAGGAAAAATTCAAGAAGTTGACTGCCAACCTTCAGTAATGAAGAGGCACTTAAAGAAGAAGAAGACCACCTTCCGACCATCATCAAACCAGTTCCATTAAACCACATTATTGCATTGTCACCGAAGATACGCAAGTATACAAATTAAGGCGCAATCGAACTTTAGAAAGTGGTGCTAATTCAGCTTGCAAGGTTTGCTCTGAACATACTAATATCCCAAAATAAGTAATTACTATGTACAGAAGTTTCTTTTTCTAACAATACCGCCGCTCGGGTTTGACCACCGGACGGAACGCATCGAATCCGGCGTCTCTCTCTGTCACATTACGCGTGCTCTTTATGATAGCTGGCTTAACCCCACCGGAGCGGCAAAATCTGGTATAAGTAGCCGAGAGGCGAAATCACAGAGTGAACTCCTGCTAATATAGGTACATACAAACAAACATTGCAAGTTAAATTAACTTTTAATAAATAAAAAGAGCAAATAAGCAAAAGCGAAGAACCAGAGCATAATTAATTTTCCAACGTAATTTAAAGCTCTCGCCAGTAAATAGAGTTCCTAAATCTTTACAGGAAGCTAGGATATATGGAGCTATTCGGATTTCTTTTTTGTGAACCGTTTGAACGGCGCGCGTAAAAAGTCCCGGGCTTTTGTTCGATTCGCATCCCTTATTTATGTATGAATGAGCCATTAGTTCCAACGGCCGCCGCAGTCGCCTGGGGCGCGACGGTAGTTGGCCCCACAGTGCCGAACATGAACAGAACAGGGATTTATAAAACTCAGTTAAGCCAAGTCTGCTTGGTGGATGGCTGACGCACTTTCTTCTGTGGCGACACCTTTTTAGTGATGTAAATATGTAGGTTAGCTAGGTTAAGGTATTGTCTATTGAGAACTGTCGCTGTCTAATTTGTGTCAATGTTATTCCTCTGATTTTTCTGGAGAAAAATATATTAATTTTATTATGTGGAAAAAGGAGTGATTATTTAAAATATCTCCCTGCAGTTTGTACCCACACTTCCAACAAACTGTTTCTATTTTTTTTTATTATTAATCTCGAACTAAACTAAGTAACTCTATTTCCAAAAATCTACAGTAAATAGGCGAGGAACGAATAAGGAGGTAATAAATATTATTCGCACCGATGAATGCTTTCGCGTGGAGCGGTTTAATTGTTCTAATTCAATAGGGTAATACAACCATTAACACCTGTTTTACTAAAAGCGTATGTACTTGGACTGAATGATCTTGATCAGACTTACGGTTGACAATTGCAAAATATGTATATATTGTATAAGCCTTAAAACACTCCTGTGATCTTATTAAAACCACACTCGTGAAGGTCTCTCATTATGTACCAGTGAGATAAAGTACGAAAGCGTTATAAATACATCTTCAAGAGGAAATTAGGTATTAAAACAGTCACTACTATAACAACCTTACTTATTTACTTACTCCGTTCGCTCAGTGACCCAAAGTGAGTCTTGGCTAGAGCACGCCACTCTTCTCTGTTCTGCGCTATTTCTTGCCAATTGGGTAAGTACTTGACTGTAACCGAAATTTGAAAAATTTATATAAGGTCCTCTTAAAATAAGCAATATAAGGAAATATGTTACAGTCTCGAGTTTGATACCTAACGTGTAACTTTTTTTATAAGCCTGAAAAGTTGGGTGAGAAAGTCGATTTCAAAAGTATAAAAACCTTAAAAAATATGAATAGGTACCATGAAATAACCCATAACATTTATGGTAACTTTTGTTATGAAACAGTTACGATAAACGCAAGTTTTAACATAGTTGCAGAACAAAGTTCTTGATTTCCCCTAACAACGTATGTCTCGTGACGTCTCGATAAAATGGGCTTCAGTATGCAGTATGGAGCGTGTCGGCACGTTTTTCAGAAAGTATAATAATGTGATTTTAACATAGTAGTATCTCGGTGAATTTTTTAATGTTGAAATGTTCTTTTCACTAATATTTCTATTATTGAGAGGTCTTTCTATAACATATCACAGAAAAAGTTGTCAAATAGCCAATTGAAAGCAAGGAGCTCGCGCAAATCTGCCTACACTATCCTTTTAACAATAACTGGGCCGTCTTACAAGGTAATATTACAACCCTTATTTGATCATTTTATCCGCGTCACTTTCGTAGACACGTTTTTGTCGAAGATTCTTTAGATTATAGTATTATATCGAGCTATTCTGTACATACCTATACGGGACTTCTAAAAAATCTCCAGGAACTTCGACAAAAATGTGTCCACGAAAGAATCACTCGTACAATGCTGAAATAACGACCCGTTTATAATTAAGTATTAGTTACACTTCTGTTCCAACAAGGATCTGGGTGCATAAAGCCGCCATTGTTTGATCTCGCACTCTCCTTTCACGGTTCCCCAGGTTGGCTGCACAACACGGAACTACAAATACAAACATTCTACAAGAGACTTGTTTTGCTTCAATGCACACCTACCTACATGTACTGTTTCTAGGTTAAGCACGACCTTTGCATTAATTTTAAATTACGATGTAATGAAATGACAAGTTGACGGACGGTTATACAAAGAATGTCTCAGATCGCAGGTATTTGACGCCCGAGCCGAGGGCAAGGACGATAAAATTATGCGATCTGAGGCTTTCTTTATTACGTCCCGTGGTAAGAACAAAATTGTACGTCTCACCAGGCCAGGAAGTGGGATGTAGCAAACTACCCTTGAGGCAATCAGATATTTTTCCAGCATTTTTTGCAAGTTTACCGTCCTCCCCTAGGCAACCGCAACCACTCCGGGGTGCCAGATGTTAAGATTTGTGATTGGAAGTAGACCGAAATAATGGAGAAACAGGGCATTTTCATGAGAAAACCAAATGGACATTTCGCCCATGCCTCCTAGACCATTTCTTTTAACTTCGTTTGAAGAATATAACTTGAAAGCCTTTCAGTACCTACTTAAGCGAATATTTTGAATAATTCAATAAATTACCAGACTCGTAATGGGAGTTTCCTAGAAACCGACAAGTTGTTACCAAGTCTGAATTTCTGGCTCGAATTGCCAAAGTGATTCGCACTTGACCAATTTCACTGTCGATTTCCTTTATTACTCACACTAACGAAGCTGTTCAATATTTAATGTTTAGGAATGTTTTTACTAAAGCAAAACTGAAAAATATTACTATTAGAGTGGGATTCGAACTTGCGACCCTAACGGACCATCACGGCGTATACTAATGTTTAATGTATCATCGAGAACGCATCCGGTGATATTTGTAAACACACTGATATAAGTGATAAACACACACACATACATGAAATGAATACGCCATTTTTACAAGCGTTTATTCAGTTTTATTCAGAAAACTACCGTGAGACACAAACGTATTGAATTAAAAGGGATCACATTACTGAGATTAATCGCTGGGCAGCGTTCGCGAATACTCATGATTACGGGAATGCCGAGACATGTCGAGTGGAAGTCTCGTCTTTTTACAACGTCAGTGATCCGTTTTTTATTCAATATGCTTTTATTTAACTTGCAATGTAGGTACCTACCTATGTATGTAACTATGTTTGTTCGGGTGGATTCTTGCAACTCAATTTGAAGCAGTCTTTAACCGATTAAGCAGAAATTTTGCAAGAATATGTTAGTCAGATGACGATGCGATTTTGACATGGAGCTGATCTGATGATGGAGCCGGATGGTAGCCATAGGATCACCTAAATTATATAAGATAAATTCACCGTGTTTGGGTTCATTTGATTAGTTGTGACGTGTAGTTTGCGATTATATAAAAAAGTACAGTCTTGTATATTAGTACAATATTTGTATGCATGCTTGTTAATTGCAACACTGTTTTTTTCTTAAGACCTAGAATTAAGAATCCGTATTCATGCAAATAAACGATTTTGATTTCATTAAAAATGAAGGTCATGGAGTTATCTTTAATAGTAAAAGTAATCGACTTTTAAAGCAATCTCGAAATTGCGAAACATAAAATCATTCCGTTATCTGATAAAGTATCGTAAAAGTTTACTGCGAATTAACAGTATCTTCCGCGTCGCTATCTTGATTGCTATCTATCTATCATAATTATGATTCTACCGATTAAGGTTTATCCCCGTAGCTGAACACCATTTTAATTTTAATTCGGGTAAGTCGGGTGTCTGAGTCCCGAATAGGGCGCCCTCTAAGTAAAATAAAACACTAGTTGCTACTAAACAAATGCCTTTATGAATAAAAATTTCAGACTATTTATAACTTCTCTGTCAACACTTCACCATCGCGATCTAGGATTCGGCCCAGATGTAACCCAAGCGAGGGACGTAAATATGCGATCGAGGGCTTTGCCCCATCTAGCGTACGATTTAGTAATGGAAACGGTAAATAACGCCCAAAACATCGGGTGATTCGGGTCGGTTGGTTTCTCATAAGTACACACCAAAAGAGGGTTATTGTTTGCTTCTACGGCATCATTTACGTTTGAAATGTGGTTTATGCCACACCTGGCCATAAAGTGGCTTTTTCCGCACGCTACGCGTACGGAAAAAGCCGCTTTCTGGCCAAGTGTAGACATAAACTGATGTACACAACACGGGCACAACTCGGACAATGACGATAAAATGTATGAAACAAACGCGTTCCTAGCGCACACAGGCTAGCTCGTGTAAGTGCACGCGTACCGTGCTTGTGTGAGTGAGATAAGACATGCTAGGGTTGCCGCCATTTTGCCTTCATGTATTCGTAGTGCGTTCGCAAATCGCCTGGACGCCCGCGCGCGTTCAAGTTCGATGACCTCACTGACTCAAAACTCATTGCGCGAATTAGGAAGAAATAAGAATCTTATTACCTATTCAAACTAACTAATTAGCTTGATTTATACAATAGTTTTCTATTTTGAATCAGTATAAACGTAGTAACAAAATTTTTGTTAGGAAATTCAGGCCACCAAAATATTACGTAAATTGAAAACATGATTTTTATGTTCAATATAGTTAAGTAGATATTGTGTAGTTTTCAATGTGATCTGATAGGTTTAGGTCTAAAACGGATAGGGTAAAAGAAATACTAAACATAAGTACCTATTGTAAGTTGATTTTCTACTAAAACACTTTAAAAATAACTGGGTATGTAGGTACTTGCCTTGATTCATCCAACGGGAATCTGTAAAACTTTCTTTTAGTTTTGTCATTTATAGAGCTAAAACAGCCGTACACAGCACAACACACGCCCATTATAAACGTATTTGTAAATATTTTTTGTATATTACGTTGCCTCCGCTCTGCGCACCGTGTCGTCGCGTCCTTGCGAGCCGGTAACTGTGAGGTAACCGAGAGCGGGGGAGCGGCACTTTTAGCGGGAGGCAGGGTGTGGCCATACTGTACGCTAGTACTCTTTTTTATACTGTGACACGGGAGGTAATAAAGAAAGCCCTCGATCGCATATACGTCCCTCGCTTGCAGCTTGGGCCACAAACATCTGCGACCTCGGCCTTTCTTTATATTACCACCCTAGTTGTGTAATGTACTATTATTTCACTGCTTAGTGCATTTTATTTGCACGAAATGACATATGAACTATTAAAAAGCCAAATATATATTTAGCAAAAAACGTTTAGTTTTAAATTATGCTGATAGATGGCGCTGACAATAAAGACGCAATAACACGTTGATTCTGTTTTTTTGAGATTTCTCATGTCATTTTACGTACACAAAATGTATCGAGCTATAAAAAAACTTATTTTAAAGAATATTGATGACGCGGAAGCAAATAATGATCCAATTTATGTTTGTATGGAAAGCCAACTGACTCAAATCACCTTAAGGGTCATTTTTGTGCAATGTAAATGCTCTGAAAATAGTAAAAAAGTGAAGAAAATTGTGAACAGAGTGGTTATTTATTTTATGCCACACCTGGCCATAAAGAGGCTTTTTCCGCTCGTTGCGCGTACGGAAAAAGACGCTTTCTGGCCAAGTGTAGACATAAAATTATGTACACAACACGGGAGGTAATAAAGAAAGCCCTCGATCGCATATTTACGTCCCTCCGCAAATATCTGCGATCTCGGCCTTTCTTCGTATTATCTTTCTTTCTTTGTATTACCACCCTAATTGTGTAATGTACTATATCGTATGGTATTTCCGTCACTGGATATAAGGGCTTCCCAAGTAGCACACAAGCTGTATAAAAGCTTATACAGCTCTTATAGCGCCTAAACTGGCGGTATAATAGCTGTATAAGCTTTTATACAGCTTGTGTGCTACTTGGGTTTTTTATTTAAAACTAGCGACCCGCCCCGGCTTCGCACGGTGTTTCTCTATTATATTATGCATGTATTATACATATAAACCGTCCTCTTCAATCGCTCTATCTATCAAAAAAACCGCATCAAAATCCGTTGCGTAGTTTTAAAGATTTAAGCATACATAGGGACATAGCGACAGAGAAAGCGACTTTGTTTTATACTACGAGTATGTAGTGATGTCCTCTCCACTAGCACTTAACAGGTCGTCACAAAACTGACGATTAGTGTCAAACTCCATATATTTCGTCATCATCTGACAGGTTAGAGGTATTTTAAACATAAATTGACTTGTACCCACTAACGTATAAAGAATGTTCAACGGCCAAGTCACACAACATTAACTATAATAATAATAAAGAAATCGCAGTAAGGAACCTTAGACTTGGCACGACTTTGTCTAGATTTCATTACTTTTTAGAGATAAACAAGCAGCTCCATCGAGACTTGGCTAGTTTTTACCCGACTGCGGCGAAGCCCAAAGGAGGGTTATGTGTTTGACCTGTATGTATGTATGTAACACAGACTACCTCCACTAGACGGAGCATCTAAAGCGAGTCACGCTCACCACCGATATGTGTTTCTGGGCATATTAAATACTACGCGGCCGACCGCTCGTTGAGTAGCGACCATGTTTCTGACCTGTGTGCGCACCGACGTGAAATAAATATTTTTATTCAATCCGACGTAAATTTGCTAATGAAAATGATATTTTGCTATGTGAAATGGTTTAGGAAGAAATCTCAAACGTAGAACTATAAAAAATATGTCGTAATTTTCCATAGATAAGTCAAATTCACTGTATGAAATGTGGATAAAATTTTAGCGGGAGTCCATTTTATACTGGCTACTGGGCAGAAGCGAAGGTTGTCCGTCTCTTTTTGACAAATGAAGAAACCGATTACGCTATTTCGTTCTAACGAAAACACGCGTTGTACTAGTGATGTGCAACACTTAGTACCGGCGTTTTTTGAATAGTAGGTACCGAATTTAATAATGATCGTCCCGTGAGCGACTGCTATATACAAAAATAAAAAAGATTATTGCGGTGTAAGGAAGTATTGTTATTATTTTCGTCGTTTCAATTTTATTTTAGAGTAGTCATTTCGTAGTTTTATTTAGCCTGTAGTTACTTTTAGTTTGTTGAGTACATTTATAATTGCTACTTAATAATATCAATAACGATATAAATGAATATATTTTCTTAGAGCAGTTAGGGTCATTATCAAGATGGACCTGATGATGCCCTTGGTGGAAGTACGAGGGATCTCCGAGCTGGTTATAGATACAGTTATGATGTTTGGGCTCTTTCAAATTCTCTTGGTAGGTAAGCAGTTAGAACTAGTGTGACAAGATTGACCCAACAATGAAACGAAAGGTTTCATACAAAAAAAAATCAAAATTAGTCAAGCCGTTTTTGAGTAATCGGGAAACGTATAAAAAAAGAAGATATTGAAGACAGGAAACTTTTTTTGAAGTCGGTGAAAATAATAAAACTTGTAATTATTAGCTACACATAATATGTTATTCAATAGTGTAGGTACATTAAGTACAATATTATACCAGCAATAATTTGCTGTACCGGGTCAGCTACTTGTATAAACATGTCCCATCACTACAGATCCCCACGCGTTTTCAATCGGCCAATCGCAGCGCTGTTGACGCTCGCCCCGGACTTCGAGCGTCGGTGAAATAGGATACGTACAAAAATATCAAGATTAGCTATCTAGTGGGGGTGATCTGTGGTATGTAAGTATGTATGTCCGTTCCTGTGTCCGCTCGTAACTACTCAACGGCACATCGTCCGGCACATTTTGATAAATGATACATCATTAGATTCGTCTTGATGGTGCGAGTGTCACTGGGTATCAAGTTCGTTAAAATAAACAAAATGGCGGATTTTATGCAGTTTCAAAGTGCACCGCGGTCGGGTTTTTTTTTGTAAAAATGTGGTTATTTACAGAATGTTTTTGGTGGGATTTAATTATTATAAAGATATTTTAAATTATACAATGAAATGAAATTTAGAATGGGTGCACGAGCTAAAACTAGTCCAACTATAAATAAAGAAAGAAAACGCAGTTCAATACGAAGCGATTTTCCACAGAATTTAATAAACCAATGGCCACTTGAAAACTCTTTCATAAAATGGCCGCCACAGGACGTGTTGTAGCTAATACGAGTATGGCAGACAGAGCAGATTAAAAATGTAATTTCCGGAATTCTCGTCACTACCGGGTGCCCGTTAGAAGCAATGGTGTATTATACTGCTTGAGCAGAGGTATGAGGTAGTAATAATGTATCAGAAGCGTGTAGACTTAAGACCTTTTAGTTTTATATGGTTGGCGTTAAAGCAGTGACGTAATAGTAACATTAGACATTCACGAGTTTATTTATTACAAGTCTGTGCTTAGTATGGATTGCAGTATACAGGGTGTATTAATTAAGTGTAGCCAGGCGATTATTACGTAAATGTAACAGATATCAGAAAACGTTAAACTGATATCGAAAGCACGTTACCCAATGTGTAAAATCACATCAATAACTTTATTTTAATAAAACCAACAATATCCCAATTACGGTAGAGAAATTACAGCCTCAAGGAACGTCGTACTAAATGTATGGGAGCGTTTAAACTTAATATTTTTAATATTACTATTATTTAAGAAAAGTTATTAATGTGATTTTACTGATTGGGTAACGTACTTTCGGTATCAGTTTAAAGTTTTCTGATATCTGATATTATTATTTACATAATAATCGCCTGGCTACACTTAACGATTACACCCTGTATGCAAATATCGATACCTTTAGACTCAAAGGGCGTAAACGCCATTAGAACCTACGGCGTTTACGCCTTTTGAGTCTAAAGGTATCGATATATGAAATAGATATGATACATAAAATACTTATAAAAATATTTTCATCACACTTGCTCGAAAATGGTGTGATTACACGTAGGTTTTGCGGGCCGTAAATGACCTATTACGCCCTAGGGCGTAATGGTTTTCTTTTTAAATTTGAAACGCTGGTTCTGTTTTACTCTTATTTGTCATGTTCAAAGGAAACGCCAACGTACTTTTTTAACTTTTATTACTGAAATATTTATTTAAAGAGAACTGTTATTGCAAATACATGTAAACACATATTTCTGTAACATTAATTAAATGTTTAAATAGTGCATTTCAGTATTTTGCAAAAATAAAATCAACCATTTTAAGTCTTTACCGCTATGGTTTCCGAACGTGACGTAAAGTCGCATTGTCTATGGATAATGTCACTAATGTCACTGTCAGTTTTACAATTTTATTTAGGTTAAGTAAGGTTATTTTAATCAGATTTCCTCACAAGTGTGATGAAAAACATTGTGTGTGCCACGGGCGGTAAAGGAATTACAAACTCGTGTTGTTAAAGCCCTTGGCTTCGCCTCGGGCTTGTAACAAACACTCGTTTGTAATTCCTTACTTACCGCCCTTGATACACAATGTACTATTAAATGTCAATGATACGCATGGGTATATTTAGTCTGCAAGGGTGCAGAAATCATGGCTTTCTTTTTTGTTGCTTTTGGTACGATGAGTATAGTACATTACACAACTAGGGTGGTAAAAGTAAGAAAAGCCAAGATGTTTGCGGCCCGAGCTGCAAGCGAGCAATGTAAATATGCTATCGAGGGCTTTCTTTATTACCTCCCATGTTGTGTACATCATTTTATGTCTTCACTGGGCCAGAAAGCGGCTTTTTCCGTACGCGTAGCGTGAGGTAAAAGCCACTTTATGGCCAGGTGTGATATAAAAAATATTTTTGGGTTTTGTTTGAGTTAATATGTCGAATAGCCGTTTGCACAAACCCGGCTATGGTGGCGTTCATTGCGGGAGGTGTATGTTAATGTTAACAGAGGACGTTTTTTCTACTAATGATGATGATGATAAAATGAATGAACTCAGACGAGATGTCGGGGTTGTTTCCCATAAAGTTATAAGTCATACTATCTTGTTAGTAATATTTATCGAAAGTAATTTTAAAGTATTTGTTTCTCTAAAACGGTAATATTCTTCAAATTGGTAATACAAAACACTTGATTATGGCTCAGTTAATGTCATGTAGTGTAGGTAACACGTTAACCCCTATGTTAAAATTTGCTGTATTTAATTATTGCAAATTTTCTAACAAAACAAATAATTAAAGTCCTAAAGTGTGGTTACACTCCATTAAATACCTAAGTGTCATACCTGTCACTCGTATTTTCTTTGACAACTGACAATTACTAATCAAAACACGTTTTCTTCATAAATATTGCGGCATGTGACGGATAACCAAAGAGGAAAGTGTTAATTTGAAAATCTTTAAACCTCTTTGTTGATTACTATGGTAGGATAACCATGTTAGGCCAACAAAAATGGGATAAATTAATAATTAAAAAAACATACTTCTGATTATTTTAAAAGTATGAGACTTAATTGAGGGGCTAAGTTTAGGGGATATGTATGTAAAACATTCATTTTGTATTACCAATTCGAAGTCACCCTGTAGACCCGGAGATGTCACAACTGAACAAAATCACTCTCACCGTTACCATAAAATATGACTTACACATATCTTAAATTGGTTCCTCACTGTGAAGTCGCGTAAAATGTAGCTCAGAATTTTCATCCTAAGAATATCTCATGAATATTAAATGCCATTCCATTAACGGATCGAGCGTCGCAGTCATTAAGAAGATGTGTTTCACCTCCGCTCAGCCGCAGTATAAAAAACTTCAGTTGGTTATCGCCTACTACATTACGCCAGCACGTCCGTTTAGTAAGTACACTGTGACGCATGGTCTGAAAGTATATGCCATATTGCAAACTGACGATATACGAGTATGCAATTCGGGTTCAGTCTCCCCTCACAGCTCCCCCACAATTCATCACCATTATCATAATCATTACTTTAATCCGGGACGTTCACTGCTGAACATAGGTTTCCCTCAATTCCACAATCGCACACTTTTTGTCTTCATCAAAAAGTCGAAAGACCTTCTTGAGAGGGTCGGTCTCACGCTGCGTCGTCTGGTTTCGTGGTCTCCATTCGATAACGTTTACTCCCCATCAGCCATAGGTTCATTGAGCTATATGCTCTTCCCGTTTCCACTTCAACGTGCTAACTCTGCCAGACATGTACTGATTTCCTCATTTCTCCCGTCATTACATAGCACGTGGAACGGCTCTCAGCCGGTTCATAAGGTCTATAGTGAATGATCACGCTTCTACTCCATATGCCATCAATGGCAACACGATAGTAAAACAGCCTCAGTCTTGAGACATGCCATAAATAACGCTGTCGAGTGATACAACGTACGATAGGATGACACATGCGCAGAAAGTTGAGTTTTTCTGACCTACGTCTTGTCCCGCGGCCCCACACAATAGCCGCACTATAATAGCAGTAATTTTTCTTCTTAAAAATATACATCGCGCGCTTGAATGTGTGCGCGCCGTGTACGAACGCACTACAAGCTAAGATTTAAGAATGCGCAAGAATGCTCCAGTATGGATAGCACTCACACAAACGCGCGTTCGTTCGTCATGAGCATGAGTACGTATCGCTCGCTCCTAAACGGCCGCAGTTGGACTATTTGTGGCTGTCCATCAGAAAAGGGACCTTACGTCAACGCGATAAGGACCCTTTTCTGATGGAATGCCACATTTGTTTGTCTTGATACTTTGCAATAGCTCTGTCTAAGCGTCCCCGTTGACCACCTGAGCTAAGTTCTTTGAAATGTGTGATGGTGACAAATGTAATTCGGGCTCGCCCTACCCGCGCCCTGCCATGCTACGCCACACGATTGTTTCGTCTAAATGACTCTGTCGACCAACTGTATGCTCTCCATACTGTGACTCCACTCAATTACATGGCACGGCACCTTCGCGAAAATGCAATCAGCTAGCGCCGATATCCTGAAATAATTTCATAAGTTGAAAGTTTGCCTTCACCTGTCTTCAACGCAGGTCATAAACATACGATGTTCTTATATACAAAAGAGATAGTTATCTAGAGCCGTAACGGTAAAAAGATTAAATAAGGAACACGTGGGTTCCTGGATGGAAACACGACGGAACGAAAAGAAGCACTGAGAAGGACTTTCCGAATATCATACAGAAAAACTTAACACGTTCCCTGTCCTGTGACCTCACGTATGTCACGGCAAGCCTTATTAAAAAGCCCTAAGGCCCTTTACAATTTAAATTAGGACTGTGAACGTGTTAATGGATTTTCAGAGATCAATAATGGCGGTGATTAAAACTAGACAAAGATATGAATTTGAATTAAATGTGGTTTGAAATGAAATAAAAGAAAAACGGTTGTAATAAATATTATGAACACGTAATTCCCGATATTCAGAAAGGAGGCAAGATTATGCAGCGTAAATGATCGTTCAGACGTCTTGTGGGTCCATTGGTCCGGAAAAAGAAATATTGCATAACTTGCGAACTAGTTTAACAGTCTGTTGGATTGTGATGCTCTGATTGGCTATTATTATATTTATATCGCGAAGACAGGAGACGTTAGATTTCGTAATACTTCTTACTGTACTGAATCGGATATGATTCTTAGAACTTTGTAACACTCGCTATACCTATGCAATAAAATGATTTGAAATATTCAACTGCCCATTTAAGGAAAAACTACGGTAAAAGGCACTACAACAGATGTGCTCAAATTTTGATTGAAGTTTTTTTTTTCATTATTGTCGGCGATCAGTCAGAAGACTATAAGCTGATGTGCTGAGTGCCAGATGACATGTAGGGGAGACCGGGTATGGTTGTCTCACGGGTTGGTTGTCACAGCAGCCATTAAATAATACGAAACGAAGGAATAATTGCATCGCTCGGTGTTAAAAGATCGCAAGAGCTTCACCTCCTTCCCTACTTCACCAATCGATGCACTTATTCCTTCGTTTCGTATTATTTAATGGCTGCTGTGACAACCAACCCGTGAGACAACCATACCCGGTCTCCCTAGGCGTAGGCGTCAGCGCCTCTACTATCCTTTAAAGAATATCCTTGCTTTTTAACCTCTTCACAATACGCGGAGGCTCTAGAAGTAGTGTCGCCAGAGGGAAGCATTTAATGACTCGCAAATTTACCTGCCTCAGTAGTAGTTGGACATATAACTTTTTAATTTTCGCTTCATGAAAAACACTTAGGCGTTCGTTAGATTCGTGAGCAGATTTACTTCAAAGAAATTTCAATTCTTTAACACGAGAACATAATTCCATGTCTGCACTTACGTCACATATATTTAATAATACAAATGCATGCTTGAGCAAGAATCATATGCGCTTAACGTTTTCTTGCCCATTGGCTCGGCTAATTCGCTTCTGCGTAGTTCTGTACTGGTAATGGAAAATCTTTGACGAATCCTCGAAAGTAGGTACGTTACAAAACGCAAACTTGTACGTTTATATGGTAATGAGGAGTGTAATATGAAACTGTGAAAGGGTAAAGTTTACGTTATGTCTGTTTGCGACTAGCACGAGTATTTTGTTCCTGAGTATTGAATATTGAGAGTTTGTTGTGTATGCTTCCCGTTAAGATGTGATAATTTTATTTTTATAGTAGTTTTAAGGTAATTTTTGTGGTAATGTAATTTCAACATTTTGGTTCCTGTCATTCACACTTTCGAGTGGGGAATGGGAGACAAAAACCAAATGTCAGGACGGACGAGCTCAGTTAGTAGTTAGGAGCTCAGGTAGTTGTTTCCATTGTGTTATGAGCTTCAAGCCGCAATGACGCGTATGTGTGTGTCTGTCTGTTCGTCTGTCAAGACCCTTTATCCTGGGAATGCGTGGAGGTATCGACTCGAGATGAAATTAAAACCTTATCTCAGGTCTTCGGTTCCTTGAAGCTGTGAAAAAATCAAACTTTTAAGTTAACGTAAAAAAATGTCCGTTTATGCCGCAAAAAACGTACATACTTACTGGTACTTTCCGCTGACCTAGAACTATGAAATTTGGCAAGTAATACCGTCTTATACTACAAGTATAGGGAAAAATTAAAACTATACATTTTTAATTAAATCATAAAATAAATAGACTTTACTAAGGGAATAAAACTTCATAGGGTACTTTATTATATGTTCCTACAAATTAGTACCTACGGAACCCTTGGTGGGTGTAGCCGACTCGCACTTGTCCGATTTTTTTAAATTATTTAATTCAAACTCAAACTCAAACTCATTTATTTCTGCAATTAGGCCTCAAGGGCTCTTTTACATGTCTGATTCTTTTCTTTTGGCGCTTCGGTAGATTCTTCAGTGTGTTGAACTATTCTTTGCACGCACCTGCAAACAATCTATGTACATAATAACCATTTCCAGTATAACCTTTACCTCTATAATACCTAGCTCCCCGTGTTCTTAGGGTCATGAAATTTTATAAGCGTTGTTACATAACCGCCGTGTCTATGGAAGTTAACGCCCCAGAGGGCCATTAAAGACAATACATGGCCTCTATGAGGCGCAAAATAGCCATAATAGTAAAAAATGGACCTCCGATGGTAAAAGGTATTAATGGGGTGGAGGGGATATAGTTTTCTATAGTCTTAATTGTATGAACGGGTAGTAAAGCGTAAGACTTCACTTTTTCAAACACGTGACGAAATTTGAAGATCTGCTAAGGACATAATGGGTAAGTACATACATAGTAGACGTAAGGACATAGGTATAAAAAGGTAAATAAACACACTGGTTAGGCTGGCACGAAAGGTTGATACACATTTTCGTTCGTAAGTTTCTAGAAATGTATGAATAAAGTCGGTCATTTTACAAAATTCCTAAAACGTATGAAAATTCCAGTCAAGTACTCAATTACATACAATGCAAACATTGCAAATATAGTATAAACACCTCCATTGCTTCTAAACATAGCCTTCTGACAATTACGAAGGCGAAACGACTGTAACTGTAATTAAATTCAGGCTCTCACGCTATTTAAATTATGAAATGAAGGTTCACAGCCTGAAATTTTTGGTGGTTTCTGACCTAGTAATTACTAAAGTTTTCATTATGCTGCCTCCAAGCTTGCGTGGGCGACTCCGTGCATGTTTATTTTTAACGAGATTTTTCACTACTTTGGTCGGCACCAAACCATTGTGTAGAACAAATAAAGACATTATCACGTGGATCACGCCCCGAACTATGACTACTATAACTTGGCAACTTCCTTGGTGACACTCCCATGTGTGCCAACGATAACTTGTGTAAATAGTTACGGCTGCACTATAACAAAATGCACACATGGGTGTGTCACCAACGAAGTTGCCAAGCTATAGTACGACAACGAGGTATTTTTTTCAGAATTTCATCGCGATCAAAATATTGCCAAGCCCCCCTAAGTACAAAAGGCAAAGCGACAGATTGAAAAAAAAATCCTGGTTAAGTGCGAGTCGGACTCGCACACCGAGGGTTCCGTAAAAACTTGTAAGTAGAAACGTGATTAGTTCAAGAAAAACTATATGGTCGTATGTTTAGTAGGAGCAAATAAGTTTGTGTTACGATTTTTGCAAGTATCTAAAATATGGTGCAAGTTAGGAAAACCGTTATATTTTTCCTTTAATATTGAGGATGATATTAATAATTGGTAATTATTAGAGATTTTTCTGCTCAATAATTTCGATGATAATAGGGGGGAATGGTATTTTTTCAACGTTTTTCGTCCTAAATAAAAAAAAAACATAATTAAAAAAATTAAACATTTCCAATCTACAAATTCAGCCCTTTCATTTGATACGCCAATTGATACAATAGCATAACTTTAAATTTTCATCCTCCCATTTTGGCACCCTTAAAAAAAGTAAAAAAGGTTAAAGATTTTTTTATGTCTCTTAGGCTCGGGTTAGTAACTTTTAAAATTATTCCAAATTTCAAATCGATAGCAGCAGTAGTTCCTAAGATATCTGACTGTGACACACGGACAGACAGACAGAGACGCACCATAAGGATTCCTTTTTTACCATTTTGGTATGGAACCCTAAAAAATGATGTCTCAAGCGGGATTTCTCAAGGCCTTGATGTCAATAATTTGCAGATTCATCCGATCAACATGATGTACGGTCAACACGACAGGAGAGTCATGGCGACGCAGGTTCGAGCTTCGCCCGAGATATAAACCTTCAAGAAAACTATATAAAATGTGCACTATTTTTAAGGAATCATCATATTTACTGGAAATATTTTGAATCCTCATAGCTTAATGTGGAAACACCACAATTTTATTATAATTATAGATACATTGAGCAAATGCATTGAAAAATCAAATACGATCGACTACAGCTAATGCCGGATTTGAACCCGCACCTCTGTCATTCCGGGACATAGATTTTTCAATGCATTTGCTCAATGTATCTATAATTATATAAAATATATTCCATCTTATTTTTAAATCTTTCTAGTAAGTAAAATAGACATTTCTCAACAAACTTAAGCATAGCCCGTCCACTTTTGCGCAATCGTTGTTTCTATTCTCAAAGGCAAATAGCAATCTCTTCGCAAATGTATCCATTTCGATTTGCCGCTCCGGGGAAAGCCGATGGGACATGCTTCTTTGTCCGTATTCTTTTCTTAATTCCTCCTTGTTACTATACTGGCCTCGGGACGTGACGTAACTTTTGCTGGCGCAATATTACAGGCTTAACGAATTGAAATTTGAACATTGTCATTATATCGCAGTCAAATTTTTACTACCTTGAAAATGTTACATAGATCCCTGTAATACTGAGCCAGCTATTTGTAAATTAGCGCTGATTTTCAAATTGCTGTTATGGCAGCTGAATTTCGTATTTGGAACTGGGCATATTATTAACTTTTCTGCAAAATTTACCACTTTTCCGCTTGAACCTTAGTAAAGTTTGGCAAGAACACACACACACTACATACCATATGAACATCCTTCCTAATTAAATAAAAAGCTTAATTTCTTCCCGATAGCATTCACTCACATTATAAGGGCAACGGGCGAGACTAAATACACCGGTGCCAGCACGTTGACCTTAAAAATAAGTTTATTTTGTATTCATTTTAACCTTCGTATCGTAATTTTTGCAGCCTTTGCCCATGCACCTAGGCATTTTTACAACGACCCACCGATAACCACATGTTGTCGCGTTGTTCCACCTTTTTTTTAATAGGCAATTTAGTGTCCCACTGCGGGTGAAGGTCTTCAACTTCTTTCCTTCAACGTCTCCCTATTTCCAGCCAAGTTTTGCCATTCCCTTTCAAAACTATCTAGGTTGTCCCGCCGTTTCCTTTTTGGTCTGCCTCTGTTCTGATATCTGTCCTCCGAGATCCAGTAGGTAACTACCTTGGCCCATCGATTCGGATGCATTCGGCAGACATATCCAGCCCAGGTTCACTTTGGCACGTTTAGCCTAGTTGGGAGTGACGCCGCCTACGAAGCTAGAGGCCCCGGGTTCGAATCCTGGTAAGGGCAAAATTTGTGTGATGAGCACAAGTATTTTGTTCCTGAGTCATGGATGTTTTCTAAGTATGTATTTATCTATGTATGTATATCGTCATTTAGTACCCGTGGTATAAGCATTGCTTAGCTTGGGTGGGAGTAAATAGATTTTCATCACACTTGCTCGTAAAGGGTGTTATAACACGCGCGCTTATAGACCAACTCGAGCCGATTTACCCCCCGTGGGTTACAAATATCTATAACTCCCACGGGAGGAAAAACTGTATGAAAATCTATATCTCCCTCGGGAGTTATGAGTTTAGTTTTAAAAGTCGTACGTCATTTCAGACTAAGGAGGTTTCGAATCAGCCAAGGCTATTTCACATCTTCAAAACTTGGCTACAAAACCAATTTTAGTGTAAATAAAACTTATATGGTATATTTTACTATTATTTCCGTAGTTTTTGCGATTATTTTAATGCAATTAAATTAATTTAGTTTAAAATTTTATTTTGAAAATCGGTACAATCTGGCGACATTGCCTGTCAAGTTTAAAAACTAAACGCAGTTCTTAGCATTATCTGTGGAAGACTATATTGAAAAAGTTGACAGTTGAAGTTGTCTCTTAGCGGGTGCGTTTAGTTTATTTCATTTTTATGTTTAATTTTTTTTTCCTCGCAAATGTGATGAAAAACATTGTGTGTATCACGGGCAGTAAGAAGATTACAAACTCGAGTCATTAAAAGCCCTCCGCCTACGGCGTCGGGCTTCTAATAGACTCTCGTTAGTAAGCCCCTTCTTACTACCCTCGGTGCACAATGTACTATTGTGTAAGATTGTCCCGTAATATTTATTTCTTTATTATTATTCTTTTTAGGTTGGCGGTGTTAGTTCCCACATTCGGCAATTTAAGTTCTAGAGTGTAGTTCAGTCTTTCTAACACGGTAAGATCTCCGCAGACCGAGTATACTGCGTTCCGTTTGCGATGTTTTGATTTTAGTTTTTAAGTTATATTATGCGAGTCACAGATTTTTTAATTTCTGTAAGTTTGTTTTTTTGTAAAGCATGTAAATTTAATGATAGTTTAGTAGTTTATTTCTCGTTTCCCATTTTGTATTTTGACGTTTGGAGATCCTTTACACCTCCTAAACATGTTTTGACAACGGAGACCCCTTACATCTCCATTAATTTTAGTGTATGTCTCTCTATTTTACATATTTCTTTTTAATTTATCTTGTTTTGACCCCTAGAGACCCTTTACATCTCTAAAAAAATGTTTTATGTTTATTGAAATGTATACCTATTAGTTAAGCACTTGTTTGATTAATTGCATTACTTATTGAAATTGCATTTTCACAATTATTGTAATGCTCAATGTTTATTTTAAAAGAGAAACTGGTGAGTTTCTTCCGGCGCTTCTTCTCACCAGAATGTCATTTGCCGAAGCGCCAAAAGAAAGAATCAGACATGTGAAAGAGCCCTTGAGGCCTACTTACAGAAATAAATTATTTCATTTCATTTCATTTCATTTCATTTCATTTCCACGTCTTCTAATAGAAATTCAATTAAATAGTATGCTTAACGATGATTCACTCAAAATGTTTACTTTCGTAGGGAAAGAGTACCTATACGGAATTGTTAGTGTCCACAAAATATACGAACGTTTTTTTTATCAATAGTGGTTCATAGCGAAAATGGTCCTGTCGGAGCATGTAATATTGTCATTTTATCTTAGCCAAGGTGACAATTATTTTTTGGCTTCGTAACAATTTTCGTAATTGTGAATTTAAAACAAAGATAGAGTGACAGACAAGTGACAGAAAATGTCTATATATCACAAATAGCTATTTAATGGTAACGTTAGCTATTTTTGAGATATAGAAACTTTGGCCATGAAAATACATAATTAGGGGCATTTGACCAGAATGTCGGGCACGTGACGCCATTTTTTCATTCTTCTAACAAAGTTGGGAAGTACATTTTTGGTTTGTCAATATTTTATAACTTGGTTTCTGAATTGATAATATCATTTAGGATTTTTTATTTGTTTTTAAGGTAGCTGCCATAGCCGTCACGTGCCCGACAAAGTAGACGTTTTTGCCCCATTACCTTCCTAAATTATTTCTTTCCTTTGTTGTTACCTCCTTCCTTCCTAACATCATTAAGAGTACGCCTAGTTGTTATTCATGATTCCTTAATACAATAAAGATAGGTAACGGGTGACTCCCCCATATCAGTTAATGATCTATCAGAAACGATCGCTTTGTTTAATCAAAATAACCAATTTGATTAAAAAGAAATATCAGATATCGGTTGCATATAAAAACACCTTTGAGTGCATTCTCCATTATTCAGTAGTTGGTGAAGACAGAAACATGTGGCTAGTTAACTTGGTATCTGTTGTAGCGGCTGTGTGCTTCTGTGAGTGTTATCATAAACCTTACTTTGACTCTTGTTTGTATTTTCTTATGCTTATAGGGTTTTTTTTAATTTTTAGGGTTCCGTACACAAAATAGTAAAAAAGGAACCCTTATGGTGCGACTCACACACTTCCATGAATTTACTATATTTGCCACACTAATACCATGTTAGGAGTAAGATAATCTAATTTTACTTTATCACTGACGATTTCAAATCCAAGTCTTTATTTTTGAATATAATCCCCAAGGGCTCTTATATTGTTTTAATTATATCAGTGTTTCGGAAAATTACCTTCTGGTTCGAAGAAACGCCAAAAGAAACTCATCATTAAAACTCATCAAAACTAATTTTAGCAATAAAGTGGAAGTAAATCCTTCTAAACCATTTCCAATATTTTAAATGGTGTTCTCACAACAACGAAAAGAATAGTTTGCAATAAGTATTTTCTTTATTTAGTGCAAACATGTCAGAGCGCATCCGTGTCAGAAGCGGCAGTCGGAGAGAGGACCGAGCGTCTGGGAATCTTGAACAAGTACTACCTAATAACATGGTAAGTTTATTTTCGACTCAAAACCTTGAAGACCTTATTAAAAAAACAGACGTGATTATTACATACGCAAAATAGTAGGGGCAAGTGCTGTACGTGTGGACGGTTTTACCTGTGGACACTACTCATACAGAGAAAACGAATAACCATAGTCAAATACCAATCACTTATTTGAAAAGTATTTTTTTCATATGGCAACACTAGCTAATCGCCATCTTTACTGATTACAGAAACTGTGTGTTTTGAGGCTGCCGAAAGTTTTTGTGACAAAAAGTAATTTTTTACCTTCTTTTAAAGCATGTTTTATGTAAAATCTCTAAATGTTGCGGGTGTCTTTGCAATGGCATATTAATTTATATGATGTAAACGTTATTTCTACAAGATTTCGTTAATCGTAGGTAGCATTTATAGTGACCGGTATGAATTCAAAATAAAAACCGCCGAAATTGTACCTGTGGATACCTCCGTGAATGTACCTGTGGACTGTCCATAGGTACAGTTATACTGAATGTTCCTGTGGACAGTAAAATTAATATACAATATTTTTGTTTGTTTTAGTGCCTCGTAGTAAAGCTGGGAAAAATAGAGACAAGATATGCCTAGACACTCTGACTGCAGCTGTTTGGGAAGTAGAAAATGGAAGTTCAGTAAGGAAAGCCGCAGAGAAGTTTAAAATCCCAAAATCGACAATCTTTAAAAACATAAAATTAAATCACTGTCAAAATATTGGTGAAGAAGGCTTAGAACTCCTAAAAAATGATGTCAGGAGGATATTTAGCGATACTGAGGAGCAACAGATATATGATTACTTAAAAAAGCAGCATTACTACACACAGCATATTCTTCTGCTGACAATGGAGGCATTTTAAAATCCCATAATTATACTTGAGATTTTGCTAAGAATATTAGATTTCAAGAAGAAAAAAAGTAACTGTGATATGCAGAGCAACATATAATTACATGTTGTTTAATTGTATGTTGTTAATTACGTTATTCTAGAAGTTTATTCTGTTTAAAAGTATGTTGTTGATTAATGTCCGTAGGTACGTTACCGTCCATAGGTACGTTTTTGGAGTCCATAGGTACAGACAGTAGATGTACCTATGGACAAAATGAGTGTTTTTTTTAAAATGCTTCTATCCGCCATCTGCGGATAGCTAGCGTAGAAAACATATGTGGACTTTGAAGATTGTTTAATTGTGATTAAAACAAAATAAAGAATTCATTTATAATACGCGTAGTTTTTGTCTAACAACTGATTAAAAGTCAAATTCTGGAAAGTGTCCACAGGTTGAGCACTTGCCCCTAATTGAATGACGAATTTAACTTAAAACAAATAAATAAAAGAGACCAAAGACACGAACCTTGGGAGCCCCGTTCTTAAATTCATCAAATAAAACGAGGCAATTTTTATTAAACAAGTTCATATTGGCCTTAAAAAACCACCGTGAGACTCAAACATATTGAAATAAAAACGGATCACTCACGTTTTACAATGGAGGAGACATCCACTCGACATGTTTCGGGAGCATTCGGCATTCCCTTAATCATGAGTAGTATTCGCGAACGCTGCTCGGTGACTACTTCGTCTTGCAGCTCTAATACGAGTAGGTACTACTCATGGTTAAGGGAATGCTGAATGCCTCCGAAACATGTCGAGAGGGTCTTTTGTATAACCTGAGTGATCCGTTTCTATTTCAATAAGTTCAATTTGTTTTCTTCCATTATCCAGGCAACACATAATAAGCGGATTAGACTTGGAACCAGTAGCCAATACTGCAGCAGCTATTGACGCTCTTACGCTCACTGGCACCGAAAACGTGGCCATCATAGTGCACGGACGAGAAAGTGGCGCGTACAGCGAATTTGGCTACACTCTTAGATCCTGTAAGTAAATCCAGTCCACAAAATATTTCAAACTAATATAAGATCTAGCAGAATTCTTAATGATTTCAGAATAGCCTAATCATGTTTATTTTTTTGCAGCACTTATTCAAGCAGACAAGGAAATGGCCGTCATATTAGTTGACTGGTCGCTCGTCTCTTCTGTCAATTACGACCAGGCTGTGCTGCTGGTGCCTTCCATTGCTGAAGATCTTAGTGCCTTTATTGAACAGATGGAGACATCGGAAAAACTGGACAGGGACATGCTACATCTCATTGGTTTCGATCTGGGAGCTCACATTGTGGGTATTGCGAGTCGAAACGCAGCTAGTCGTGCCAGAAAGATTACGGGTGTGTACTTATTTATTTATTTAGACTTCATTGCACAATACAGGAAAGTACAAACGGCGATCTTAATGCCATATGCCACTTGTGTGCTTACAACAAATTCCGTTTCGCAAGGTCCCAACTACAAGGCTTGAATCCAGCGCTTTTAGTTGGTTTTGTCAACCAAGAAATGTTTGCTTCAAGTACTCTTACTTTTCTTTTGTAATAACTGAATCTCCAATTAAAGCATTTTTACTCAATATTTTAGCACTATCTCCTGCTGGTGATGGCTGGGGTTCGTTTTCGCAACGCCTCCGGTCCACTGATGCACAATTCGTCGAAGTAATCAACACTGACGCAATTGGAAATAGAGCCTTCGGCTTGGCCGAAGCCTCTGGAACCCTAGATTTCTTCCCCAACGGAGGAACTAGACAGCCTGGCTGCTCGAACAGTGACAACTGGTGCCACCACAACAGAGCCTGGCAACTGTTTGCGGCCACTGTGGACACTGGTGGCCATCTGTTTGGTCTAAGATGCGAAACCATGACGCAAGTTACTGGTAACAGATGTGTTGGGCTTCCACCTGCTGTCATGGGTACAACGGAACTGATTAAATTGCCGTAAGTGAAATTTATCACATACTTAATTAACCCTGCAATAATGATAAATGTTAAAAATTATTGAAATTCCAAATAAGAAGGTACGTCCTTTTGACACATTACATTACACACGCATGTCCGAATGGCGTATTTACTTAAAATTAAAATTTGGACATTTGTCATTATTACCTTTATTGCGGTGGAATGGAGAACACACCGTCTAAAGTTGTGTTCTACCGGAGTTCTTCTAGTTAAAAGTTAAAAGATTCCTATCGGTAGTAACTCACAGTTTTGTGATGAAAGTTGTCATACAAGTAGACCAAGTCCTGAATTGAAATATAGGATACTTTATAGCCCCATTGCGGATGATAATGTAAAAACCGCGGGTAAATACTAAAGCCTATTTTATTTACTTTAAAGTACTTAGGCTAAATACTACACGCTTATTGGTTCGTATTACACAAAGAGAATCGCAAGCATATTTTTATTTTATTATAAATAGCTTTTAATTCAATATTACAGCACTATATCCTGCCTGGTGACGGCTGGGGTTTGTGAAAAAAATATTATGTACTTTTGTTATGCAAATAAGTAGAACTTAAAAATTACTTGGGTTTTTGGTTTTGAGTAATACATGAATGAAGCGGCCTAAGATGGATTTTATATAAACGTCGGACTTTACATTATAAAGTCCAAAGTTTCAAAACCTCTGTTTCGTGGGTTATATACGACAAAAACAGTAAAATTTAAACATAAAGTAAAATCTAAGCGTTATGTGATTTAGTGTGAAGGCCAGCTTGCAACCAGTAAGAACGGAGATCGCTATCTCAGTACTTTATACGTTAAATAACCACATTTTTACTAAAAAAACCCGATTGTTTGAAACTGCATAAAATCCGCCATTTTGTTTATTTTAACGAACTTCATACCCAGAGACACTCGCACCATCAAGACGAATCTAATGATGTATCATTTATCAAAATCGGATGTGCCGTTGAGTAGTTACGAGCGGACACAGGAACGGACATACATACATACAGGTCAAACACATAACCCTCCTTTGGGCTTCGCCGCAGTCGGGTAAAAATAGACTGTAGTGAGTAATATCATATCATATCATAATTTTTAAGAGCTTGGCTCTTGTCCGTGGAGTAATTTCCAGCTTAATCAACATACTGCCTTTTCTTTCACTTCTTTATATGATGAAGCATTTGTTTTTTCTTTTATTTGCTCCATGTATGTTCTTCTAGGCCTTCCCCTTTTCCTCTTCCCTTCAATTTTTCCTTCCAATATTACTTTGTTTAAGTTGTAACCAGTTTCTTCTCGGTACAACTTGATATTCTAGCTGTAAGCAATTGTTTATTGTTGTTGTGTGAGTTATATGAAGTCCTTGCCAAGGTGTTTTCGTGCACGTTGCAAGTTTATCCCTATCGTTCTTCTATAACTATTTTTTCCTGTTTAGGGTTCCGTACCAAAATGGTAAAAAAGGAACCCTTATGGTGTCTCTATCTGTCTGTCACAGCCAGGAACTACTGCTGCTATCGATTTCAAATTTGGAATACTTTTAAACATCGCTGGCCCGAGTCTATTGGACATAATAAAAATCTTATATCTTTTTTTTTTAGGACGGGAATATATCGACTCACCACCGGCAGGGCCTACCCTTACAGCGCTTAAGTGTTGTACTAAATATTGGATGTATTGTATTAAAATAAATGCTATTGTACATAAAATTTGCATTTTTAAACGGCATGTAATTAAATCGATATCTGTATATTCCCTTTTTTCGAACAAATTATTTCAAAGTGAAGCCAAAAATACTGACTTGCACACAAATTATGCATACTAAATAAATCAAATTAAATATACTCTTTAATGGTATTTGCAGAACTGTTTTACTAAACTTATATCAGAATGACTTTTTTAAGGAAAACCATCACATAATTTTCTTTTAGGAACATCGTTTATTCTAAATAAAACCCTATTTAATCAGTCATCTTTATATTTTTTAAGTACCTACACAGAAAAATAATCAAGTGCTTACTTAACATGCACTAAACACTGGACGATACGTAACTTATCAGGACTGTTACAAATTGAATAGAGAATATCTATGATATTTTGCACTTAAAACTCCAAAACAGCAACAGAAGAGCGTATATCATCTATGTAGGTTCTGTGAGGCGTGGAAGGAAATACTTGAAGACTTTCAATAACTTTAATACTGCTCGACGATACTCGACGATCTAGGCTTAAAGAAATTATTTTTTTTACATAAGAAAGACAGACTATATTCTCTTTATTCAACTACAACTTAACTCATGTGTTACTGTGCAAGTCTGTCTTACAATCATTATACAGGTTGCATGCACTGGTATACTTACTTCCTTCACAAGTTCGTTTTCGGCAGTACCGTAAGGTCGGGTTACTTTGGCCAAATATAGGGTAACTTTGCCCACCTTACAACTTACATATCTCAGATCTATAACGTCTGATAATAAACATAAAAACATGAACGGTCAGCTAAAACCAACCACATGGCAATGTGCCGTAATTTAAATGCAATAATAAAACCTGAATTGAGTTAATCCCTATTGGTCAAAGTTACCCCCCAGGGCGAAAGTAACCCGACCTTACGGTAACCTACATGTTACAAAAAAATCGGAATCGGTCAGATGCTGCCGAAAGCACAAGTTCACAGTATAGTTCTGTTGACACATCCCGATGTTGACGCATTCCGAAACTAACTTTTATTTTGCTTTGGGATAATAAAAAATATCGAAATTTTCTTAAACTTTGTGGTCGCATAAACTGTCTAAAAGTTAGATATTTTTTTATTTCTTCTGTGCTATAGTAATTTAGTAGTTTCACGTCCATATGACTGTATTATGTTGTAAAGTTCAAGATTAGTCCAAATTCCCATTGAAAAAAGTGACAACGTTGCCAGCCTTGAGCACGCCGGCACATAATAAGTAATAGTACTACGTAGAAGTGTCTCTTTCTAACCTCTCTGACCGCAGGACGGAACTCACCGGATCCCACCGTCTCTTTATACCGCACGCGGCCTAGTTTCAGTAGTTCGGTGATTTTAGGCTGGTTCATATATATTTGTTTGAACCCCTGAATAAACTTGGAAGGCATAACAAGGTGAAACTAATGTGGATCCCAGGGCACGAAGGCTTCATCGGCAACGAAAAAGCTGATGAGCTAGCCAGAAAGGGCTCGGAGGGTACACTCATTGGGCCGGAACCATGTGTGGGTCTCTCACAGGGGACTATAACAACAGCCATCAAGGACCACGCCAAGCATCAACACCAACTAGAGTGGAAGAACACGGTGGGCCTGAGACATTCGAAGCTCTTTATGGAAAAAGTTAACACACGCTGGACCAACAAACTAAGGAAGTACAGCAGAAGACAGCTCAGAACCATAACGGGGGTGTTTACAGGTCACTTCGGGGTCAAAGGACTCCTGACTAAGCTGGGACTATCAGACAATGCTGAATGCAGAATGTGCGGCGAGGAAACAGAGACAATGAAACACATATTGTGCGAATGTCATGCCCTCGCCAGAACCAGAATGAATGAATTTGGCACTGGTTACCCAGAGCCAGAGGAATTCCAGGCACTACCAATGGGGTCCATCATCCGATTTATGGAGACGGTGGAACAGGCCATGGCGTAGATGCGGTAAAGGGTAATTACACAAAAGATTCCATTGGGTCGAAGTGTATCCGTAAGGACCCCTATTACCAAGATAAGATGAGATAAGATAAAATCACCGAACTACTGAAACTAGGCCCATAACGCGTGTTTTTTCTGGTTTTGATACGGTACTAGTAGCCGCGCGGCGAAATCGCGGAGGTAGCCTTACTGAAGTGGAGCACTTGTTGCCGCCAGAAAGAGATACGAGAGTTTGTATGTATTGTTTGTAAAACTAGGTGTAGACCATCACCATCCACCGATGAACACGTTCCTTAGTCATGAGCAGGGCTCGGAACCGTTGATATTTTGCAAAAACCCCGAAATAGCCCACTATTTTGAATTATTTCATGCTTTTTTATGTAGGGCTCAATAATGTATTAAACTGATAATTTCTTATTGAGATTGTCCAATAAAAAAATGAAATGATAAAGAAAAGAACAAAAACGAACGGAAAAAATACCGGTATCCGACCCCAGGTCATAAGGGAGTGACCACAGAGAGAGAGTACGTAAGTGTAGGTTTGTATTAGATGTTAAAGATAACTATATAGGTAAGTTACACCAGGGGTCCGACACTCGTTTTTCGCCGAGCGCGACCTTGAGTGACGTCACTTACCGCCGGCGGTACAAAACTCAGTTGGTTGTCACGCACGCGCTCGCATGCGTGCAACCTACCGCTACGATGTAAGTCCGATAGTTTTGACAGCTCCTTGAGCCTGTTCACAAACAAAAGCGCTCGCATGGACCGCGTCGCACCGCACTTCGATCGCGTATTTATAATTTAATATTATTATTTTGTTGATGATGGGGCGTGCGCGTTGTAGTGTAGACGGCTGCAACAATATTCAGTTAAACAAACATTTATCGTTTTTTGCACTACCCAAGGACGAGGAGAGGTAAATACCTGTTATAATTATTACTTATATTTTATATCTTGCACTGTTTCGATAGCTATAAGGTTCGTAATTGGATGATTTCAAATTTAAATACTCGTTACGTGCGGTCACAGCGAATGTTTATTTGCAACTAACTTACATACACATTTCGATTTCGATTGATTATTACGGAAACATGCATGTGTGCGTTAAATGAATCGAACATGCCGCCCACCAAAAAATACATTTTTTAATCAAGATCCTGAGCGAAATATCACTGCTAATACTTATAAAAGATGACAGAATACAACTTTGTGGGCTTTAAACTAGACTAACCATTATACAAACACATGCATGTTGATTCCTACAAGTTTACAAACTGTAAATGGTAAGAACACCAAGGAACATTTTTATATGAAAATCAGTTTAAGTTATAACATATCCAATTAAAGATCAAACATTATTGTTGTAATTACATTTGGCCGTTCAATTCTTATACTAGAAATTATTGAAAATTTCAGTAAAGTAAAGACACTACCTAAATACTAATTTACATTGAGAAGATCATGTAAACATGCAGTAAAATCATGCATAAGGTACATTTAGTCTGTACTAGTACTAACAGGCATTTCACATAACTTAGACACTGAACGTTTAATAACGTCCCCGCGACACCGCACACTGTATACCCGAGTTAAGCCGTCTGGGCCAGGGTGTTTCGCCATGATCCGACCAAGTGACCACTTTCCAGGTGGGAGCTGGTCATCCTTTATCAACACGACATCTCCGATGTTAAATTCAGATCCTCGTTTTAGCCATTTAGGCCTTTCCTGTAGTCGCGAGAGATATTCGGTTTGCCACCTGTGCCAGAAATCTCTGACTAGTTTTTGTGTCAATTGCCATCGAGACAATCTATTGATATTAACTTCACGTAGGTCAGGGTGCGGTATCGTGACAGGGGCTTCTCCTATTAAGAAATGCCCAGGGGTTAATGCTTCCACATCTGGGTCTCTTGTGTCGAGAGGTATGAGTGGTCGAGAGTTTAAGCACGCTTCTATTTCGCACAATGTAGTTGTCATTTCTTCGAAAGTAAGGCTGGTGCTGAGTATCCTCTTTAAATGAAACTTCACCGATTTAACCCCGGCCTCCCACAGACCCCCAAAATTAGGGCTATAGGGGGGAATGAAGTGCCATTGAGTTCCTTCCCCGGCCAACCTATTGGCTAAGTGACCCGGCAGTTGTAAACCTGCTTCTTTCCAGGCCGTTACTAGCTCTTTGTTAGCGCCAATAAAGTTCCGTCCTTGGTCACTCCATAAATGTGTGCACCTGCCTCGGCGTGCCACAAAACGCTTGAAAGCTCCTATGAAAGATTCTGAGCTCAGGTCTCCCACCAGTTCCAAATGAATGCATTTTACGGCCATACAAATAAAAATAGCGATGTAAGCCTTGTTGGATTTAGCTCCTCGTCCTCGTGACATTAATACTTGCATTGGCCCTGCAAAATCCACTCCGCTATGCAAGAACGGCCTGGCTTGCGTTATGCGAACCTTAGGCAAATCTCCCATAATCTGTTGTCTTGTAGTTGCCCTCTGCTTGGCACATACTATACATCGGTGGATATGATCTTTTATTACGTTCTTAGCCCGGATAATCCAGTACTTTGATCGTAAATAGCCAAACATAAGCGGCAATGTGCCATGTAGTGTCGTCTTGTGAGCGTCCGCGACTATCAGTGAAGTTAATGCATTTCGAGAGCCCAGAATGATAGGGTGCTTCGTTTCTTCTGGTAAGTCTGAATTTCTTAACCTGCCGCCCACCCTGAGGACATTTTTATCATCAAGAAAAGGATTCAAAGCCTTTATTTCACTATTTTCTTTGACATATTTGTTTTTCCTTAAATTATCTAGTTCCGCCCCATACTCTCTGCGTTGTACTATTTTGACACATCTGAGTAAAGCGTCTTCTAATTCCAACGTCGTTAATTCCTTTTCTATGTTTCCAGGGTCTCTCTTGCTATTTATGAATCGCAAACCGTAAACAATAGTTTTCAAGAGATCCAGTAACGTATCAAAGTTCTCCATTTTAATCCCAGTTTCTTCACTTTCCACATTTAAGTTCACCTGTATGTTTTTCCTTCTTTCTAAGTCTGTTTGTTTTATTTCAGGTCTCCTATAAGGAATGTCATAGCTTTGCAACCACTTTGGGCCCTTCCACCACATCTGATCAAGTACCAAGCCTTGTAAAGTCGTTCCTCTACTCGCCACATCTGCTGGATTGTCTTCTGAGGTCACATGATACCATCTTTGGTTGCCAATGTTATCCAGTATTTCCACCACTCGATTGCAGACGAAGACGCTCCACCTTCCAGGATCTCCAAAGAGCCATGACAAAACTACCGACGAATCTGTCCATGCGTATACTTGATCATCAGGTATTCTCATCGCTTCTTTGACTTGTTTCAGTAACCTAGACAACAGGACAGCACCACACAATTCTAGTCGTGGGAGGGATACTGGTTTTACAGGTGCCACGCGGGTTTTGGCAGCAATGATTCCAGTCTTTATACCTCCCTCCTCAATTTCCACTCTCAGATAAGCTACTGCACCATACGCCTTGGTGGAAGCGTCACAAAATCCATGTACGGTGACCATTTTCAGGTTACGCTGAGTTGTGTACAACCATCTTTCGACTTCAACGTTTCTGAGGTTAGCAAAGCCTTGACGTAAGGTTGACCATTTTTGCTTAGCATCAGGATTGACTTCTTCATCCCAATGAACACCCTGTAACCATAACTCTTGCATTAAAGTTTTAGCTGGCAGAATAGCAGGGGCTAACCAGCCCAATGGATCAAATAACCTTTGAGTGTGGGCTAGGATGCTTCGTTTCGTTATAGGTTCAGGACTCGCAGGTAGTTCAAGTGTGTATTGGAAAGAGTCTTCACCCACATTCCAGGACAGCCCCAAAGCTTGGATCATACCATCTAATTTAATCTCCATGTTTACACGTGAGCTCCTTTGAGATGGTTCTATTTGTTGAAGAAAAGATCGTTCATTCGATGTCCATTTTTGCAAGTGAAACCCCCCTCGTTGGAGTATTTCTTGTATTTCCTTTGCAGTAGTTATGGCTTCCTCTACAGTGTCATTTCCGGATATCAGATCGTCCATATAAAAGTCCTCCTTGATTGTTCTTGCCGCAGCGAGGTGGTCTTTAGCTTCATCGTCAGCTATTTGATGAAGAGTCTTCACTGCTAAATATGGGGCTGAAGCTGTGCCAAAAGTGACTCGAAGTAAACGGTAGTCCTTTATGTTTTCATTGGGATTATTACGCCAGAGAAGTCGCTGATAGTTTGCATCAGACTTTGTGACCAGTATCTGGCGGTACATTTTCTCAACATCGGCCACAAAACATACCTTTTTCATCCTCCATCGCATAATAATATTTCTGAGGTCCTCCTGTAACTGGGGCCCCACTAGGAGATCGTCGTTTAGTGACTTATTGTTATGACCCTTCGCCGACGCGTCAAAAACGACTCTGACTTTACTGGTCTCTTTCTCCTCTCTGACAACTGCATGATGAGGTAAATATACAGACGGACTTCTCATTTCTTCTGCTGGGACTTCCTCCATATGGTTCATGCCAAGGTAATCTTCAACTACCTTTGTGTATTCTTTCTTCAATTGTGGCATCTTCTCGAAACGTGTTTCTAGTTGTTTGAGACGTTTTAAAGCTATACTTCTAGTGCCACCTTCCGTTGCTTGCGGTTGGTCTATTTTCATCGGCAGTTTCACTACGTATCTTCCTTCATTTGTCCTGGAGTGCAACGTCTCGTAAATTTCTTCGCATAGTCGTTCATCTGCCGTGTGTGATCGTTTAAACGGTGGTTCTAATTCCCACATGTTTTTGAGCATACTATCCAAATCCACATGGTGATGCATTGCTATCAATTCATCATGAGCTTCTTCATTGTAAATGCTTCCGAATAGAATCCACCCCAGGCTGGTAAGTTGAGCACATGGTGACCCAGGGGGACCCTTGATGATTTTTTCTTTCATTATTTGAGCACATACCTCTACGCCCAGAAGCAAGTCCACTCTTCCGGGTTTGTCAAAAGTGGGGTCTGCTAAAGTAAGGCCCTTTAAATGCACCCAATTGCTTGCGGTTTCCTTAAACTGTATCTGTTTGGAGGGTAGCAGTGATGTTAATCGCGTGGGCATGACATACATTTTAACATTGAGGTTGAAATTGTCTTCGTATCGTGACAGAACCTCTAATTGTACTGCGTGGTTAACCGTTGCCTTAGTACCACCAACACCAGTAATATTCCCTTTTACTGGCACCCTTTTGGCCGTAAATAATTGAGCTGCTCTCTCGCTTATAAATGTCGCTTGTGACCCTGGATCCACCAACGCCCGCAGCAGGTTCATGTTCCCGTTCTCATCTCGTACAGGCACTACCGCTGTGGCTAGTAAAGCAGTTGACTCCTTCGTTGCAAAATTAGTAACTATTTCTTCTTCAGGTGCATCATCGGTTTGGCTTATGTTGTCCCCTTCTATGTTGGCATGAGCAGAGACGTTGGTTTTTTTTGTATCTTCGTGTACCGGAGTCAATCCCCTCCAATTAGTTTGATGCAAAAGTGAATGGTGTCGACGATGACAGATCTTGCAAGATACCTTTTGTTTGCAGAATTGTACTGAATGGCCTGGCAGAAGACAGTTGTAGCATAGTCGCTGATTCTTCACATATTCATTTCTATCGACGGGATTTAGTTTTCCAAATGCTTTACAGTGATACAACGCATGCGGGTCCTGACAGTAGATGCAGGTTTTGTCTGTAGTAGTAGTTGCATGGAATGATTTTTCCTTCACGGACCTTGCTAGTGATGATGATGCAGAGGTAAGTTCCAATGTGTGTACTTTATCTTCCAAAAATTGAAATAGTTGGTTTAAGTAAGGTAACTCATCGGTAGATTGTAGACTCACGTGTTCTTCCCATTGTTTATGACTCTCTGGATCCAACCTTTGCGTCGCTAAAAATATCAGCATGGGATCCCAGGAATTGGTGTCAATTGACAGACCTCGAAATCCATGAAGGCACTCTTTCATATTGTCAATTAGCGCTTTTAATTGTCCGGGGGATTGGTTCACCATCTTTTTTGTTGAAAAAAGTCTTTTGAAAATCGCATTTACCATAAGACGTTTATGACTGTACCGTTTTTTTAATGTATCCCAAGCCGGTTTGTAATTTTTCTCCACTACCTTATAATGCTTTAATGTTGTACTAGCTTCGCCCACCAAGCAAGACTTTAGGTAATGGAAACGCTGCACATCACTTAAGGACTTGTTATTATGTATGATTGAAGTGAAAATATCTTCAAACGACTGCCACTCTTCATAAACACCAGAAAATTTAGGCAGGTCCATCCTAGGTAGTTTCACATCCATCGCAGTCCTCATTTCCACGGCACCCAAAGAAGAATTCATTGACGTCATCGCGGATGCTGGTGTATTAAAGTCCATTATATCCTGAAGCGTCGTTTTCAAGTTCAAGTATTTTTCTTCACATTTATCATAATAGCCTTCAGTGAAATATAACAGAGTTTTCCTTTGTTCCGAGTTCGTTATCTGGAGTAGAACGGAATGCGTCTGTTTAAACGACATCCAATATTCGTCAATACTTTGCATGCGCACTTTCACATAACCGCTTGTTAATCTGTCTTTAGGACACTTTTTGAAATTCACTTCTGCTTTTTTAATACAGTTATAAGTTTCTTCTAATTGCACCGTAACTTCCTCTATTGTGTTTGTAGCCATATTGTTAATTCACAAATAACGTTATAGATCCGAAAACAACCAAATTATTCACTTTATAAATTACGATATCTATAACTTAGCCGCCGAGTAGCCGATGAGCGGTCACTAATGACTTTGTTTACGTTAAGTTGCACATGTGCCTTTGCCAAGTAGCAGCGAGTCGTCAGGCGACCGGCAATGTATTGTATTCTTGCAATTAACCTCCGGTTCGATTATGGACCATGTTTCGATAGCTATAAGGTTCGTAATTGGATGATTTCAAATTTAAATACTCGTTACGTGCGGTCACAGCGAATGTTTATTTGCAACTAACTTACATACACATTTCGATTTCGATTGATTATTACGGAAACATGCATGTGTGCGTTAAATGAATCGAACATGCACTTAAACATTTACAACCAAATATCTAAATTTCTAAGTATTTTATTAATTGTAACATACTCACACTGATTTTTTTCGTTTGTTATGTCCATATAAACAGGCGGCAAAGTGGTATCTTTTGTCTAAAAACGTTTACTTTATAACCCAGTTAAAAAACATTAAGTTATCGACGCGTATATATGTACCTACTTAATATTGTCAGAATTGAAAAGTTTTTAACCGAGTTAAAAAAACGAGGTTATCGTTTCGTCCCGTATGTATGTCATATTGTTAGAATCACAGAGTTTTATATATGTATGTTAGCCAGCTTCTAAACGTGTGTGCCAAATTTCGAAAGTGAATGTCTCGTAAAAATTATCCAATTACATAATTACGTTAAAGTGCAACATCTGTAAATAAAAAAATATATAAAAAAACCAAACGTTTTTTAATTTTTAATCTGTTTGTGAAATAATTTATTTGGGTATCGGTCGACAGCCCTAGCACGAATTTTACGCCGCGCGGGGTCGACCACCGCACTTCAGACGTTATGATTCCAGAATGTTTTTTCTATTGTATTACGGGAGAGTGTCGTATCTGTTCGAAGAACTATTATATAATCTGTGGTTATACGGTGTAATTGAAAAGTAAACTGCAAAGGTACTAATCAAAATTAGTTTTAACTGATTTATTTTGTTCTAGTATTTTGAAAAGAGAAAGTGTGGATTACATCGAAATTCTCACTTATTTATAAAGGTGCTCCAAAACCGGGGCACCAAGTGTTTCCAAAGTGGCCTTTAACTTGACCTTTCCAAATCCATAATTAACTTGAAGAGATGCGGAATTCTCTTTACGTCGAGATCAAAGCGAAAAAACAACCGATGTCTCGAGAGCTATTGACGTGTCTCGAAACAAACCTGAATTTGCTTACAATTTTAATTAGGACAGTCAAGTACAAGAACATACTGACATATATATTTGACGACACGTTTAGCCTAGCGGGAGTGACAATTTTAGTATGGTAGTACCGGCAATTCCCGGTTCTGTCATACTAAAATTTCCTTATTCTGCACGCCCTACATTTGCAACACTAGATGCATTGCCAGTGCGTTGCCGGTCTCGAAAAAAATTTAAGGTCACCCTTTTTAAAAAATCCCATATTGTAGCGCAGTGGGAAAATCTTAGCAGGAAGTTCATTCCAGATCCTTATTGCACACGTTAGAAAGGTTTTAGAGAACCAGTGCATTGTTGAGTGTAATGATTCAAGGAAATGGGGATGAACCGGCTGCCAATAACGAGTCGTGCGATGGTAGAATGATGCCGTAGGCACCAACCCAAACAGTTCCTTGGAACATTCCCCATTATGCATACGGTAGAAGACGCAGAGAGATGCAGTCTCCCCGGAGGCTAAGCGTTTCTAAACCGTCAGTAAGAATGGCGCGTCTCTGGATGGCGTCGAGGGGGTCAAGCTGATAAGCTGGTGCTCCAGCCCAGAGATGTGAACAGTACGCCTTATAAAGCACAAGGCGCTGCCGTGGGGTGAAGTACAGTTTCGCCCGGTTTAGCACACCCAGCTTTTTTGAGGCAAGTTTTGCCTTGCCTTCAAGGTGACCCTGAAACTGCACGTCGTCGGCAATGTCAACGCCAAGGATCCCAATGCTATTGGAGATAGACAGGGACGGTCCTTGGAACTATGGCGCTTGATAAAATGGGGTTTTCTTGGCAGAGAATGCGCAGACCTGCATCTTCATAGGGTTAAACGAGACGAGATTTTGTCGTCCCCATTCGGAATTCCACTCTAAGGAGGCTTCGATTTCAGACACATGTCTCACCGGACTCTCATCCACAACTGATCGAGGGATATTTGCACGGCCGGTGTATCGAGCGTCACCGGTGCTGTCATCCGCATAGCAATGAATTTTGTTGTCACACAACAGGTCATTAATATGCAGGATGAACAGTGTTGGCGACAGAACACAGCCTTGGGGTACGCCAGCGTTGATGGGCATTGTACTGGAGCAGCAACCGTCGACAGCAACTTTAATAATGCGCCCATCGAGAAACCTGGATAGCCACGTGCAAAGACAAGCCAGTGTTCTATACAATCTAGATTGTTCGATGCTCGATCCGACTGGAACATTCCCGACTATTGCTGTCCCTTTCTAGTTCTGTCTCTTTTACACACTTCTCGAACCTGCTCAATATAGTTGTGTCTCTCTCTAATAGTGCTGTCTATTTCACTCTTATACTAAAGTATTCTTCAAAGGCCCATAAGGGGTCCTGAAAACGCCTGAAAACAGGTTTTCAGGTTATTGCGCCATCCGATAGAGGGTGTCCTGAAACGGACTGAAAACATGTTCCAGGCGCCTGAAAACAACGGCAACTAGGGTGAATTTTCAATCTAGTATGTGAAAGAGCCATTTCTGAAACTACCTGAAATCACTTTTCAGCATGCTGAAAACGCTTCTAAAGCACGGAAAATCACGTTTGAAGTTTTGGCCTATACCACCGGCGCACTACTAACTTATTTTGAAATTCACATGTCGGCAGTTCTTATAAATTAGGGGGTAACTTATTTTTCTCAGACATGGCATGAAATGTTGACATTACGTGCCTAAAAATAGGCCACAAAGTACCTCGTTTCCTATGCGGCTTGACACTTGGCACGGAATGGAATTTCATACTTACATTGCCGGCCTAGGCCGGCAATGTATTTTTTATTTTATTTCCATTCCACATTTATTTGGGCCCCAGCATCACGGCATTAAGCCATTAAAAAAACAAAAAACGATTTTTGCTATATTTTGCAGTTTTATTTATTTAAAATTGACATGAACATAACAAATTTTTCGGTGGGTAGGAGTCTAAAAGAGCACAAGTCACATTTATTTACTATATCAAATTTAATTAAATTAATAATAAATATACAGTATATTCAGTGAAATATTCAATTATATTGCCTAACTATTTTGTAGTAGTGTTAGCAGCTTTATTTCATGGCTGTAGAGTGATAAATTAGCACCCACCTGCCTTTTGACCTTTGCACCTTAACTTTGCACTGTCACTACACCATAAAAACACTGTTTTGTTTATCATGGATGCAATGAACACAATCCTCGAGACACAGAAGGCACTGGAATTGTCCTTCACACAGCGCTTTATGGAGCTGGATGCGGCACTAAAGGTGGCATCTCCTCATACTCATCCCACAATTAGCAGCCTGAGCAAGGAGGTTAACTGCTTCAAGGAGCAGGTGTCTGCAATGCTGCAATTGCTGAGACAGCAGATCCTCAGTGTCAGCAATGTCGTGGATACCATGGAGATGCGGCATCGGAGGAAATTCCTGCAAATCGACGGCCTGACAGAAGTAGCTGATGAAGACGTTGCAGAATCAGTTGCCACGGTATGCCGAGATAATCTCAAGCTCCCCAACATAACCCGTGACTCTCTCACGGTCTGTCATCGGCTCGGAGCTAGGACTGATGGCCGGCCTCGATCTGTTTTGGTTCGCTTCTCGGATCTGCAAGTGAGAAGTTCTGTGTGGCTGAAGAAGACGGCACTCAAAGGAACTTCAATTGTCATGTCAGAGTTCCTAACTAGACAAAGACGGGCCGTGTTTATTGCAGCGAGGAAACACTTTGGCATGCGTAATGTGTGGACTCTGGATGGCAATATTTGCATTAAATTGCCCTGTGGCAAAAAAGAGCGTCTGGCTACAGCTGAGCAGCTCCAAGTGCTGACGTCCAGGTATGCCCCCATCCTCATCGCCAAGGTAGCACCCGTGTCGTCGCCGGTCTCCGAGGGGCTTGCTGATTCTGCGCCAGCGCCTGCGCCCGCACTGGCGCCAACCCGTGCTGAGCCAAGCACCCCAGCAGAGACGGGCCCGTCCAAAAAGCCGGAGGAACGCCGCGCCAGGCGTGCGAATTAGTTGAGGCTTATTGTGTTGTTTATTTGTGACTAATACGGGAGTATTTGTAGTTCTACGTCACACAACGCAGCAACAACGTCATATCCTTTCGCCATAGCAGCTTCGTCACTTCAGTTTGAGCAGAATATTTCTTTTATCGATCTACCGCTATTAACAACTTTATTAAAAGTGAACCTTTACTTTAACTTTTCTGACACTGACAAGCGAACCGGCGACTGCGATGCGATGCCAAAGTGACGTTGTCATGTCACTTTCATATATGTTGTTGCGTTTTGCATCTGCACCGCGCAAGGCGTTTTGTTTCTTTTTAAATTATATTACTGTTTTCTCACTTTGTGCGCCTATTCTTACTCTCTTTTTTAATGTGTTTTTTTTTCTTGATTTGTTGTTTGGATATTTAAGTTCACTTTGTAAAGATTTCTATCATAAGTATTCTATGCATATGGTCAACTGGCGGGTAAAACATTAGATTAGTTAAGCACTATACGTGTGTGCAACTACACCTATAACTATATTTATTTATTATATATATATTATTTATGTACCCACAATTGTAAAATATTATGTCAGATGATGAATCTTACCACTCTGCTTGCGACTTGTCGTCTTCTTTTTATTCCTTTGATAGCTCGTCTTCTGAACCTGATACCCTCTCTGATTTAATTAAACGGAGTCTCCAACACGAGCAAAAGCACTTCAACATTTGTCACATAAATGCTCAGAGTATTCCCAGCCATTACAACGATCTTCTCGACACTTTTTCTGACTCTAGCGTTCACGCTATTCTAGTCTCCGAAACCTGGCTTAAGCCAAGTCTTGCTTCCACTTTATACGGCCTACCCGGTTACGTGTTGTTGCGTAATGACCGTACGGGCAAAGGAGGCGGTGGGGTTGCCATCTACCTGCGTAGCGATATTCCGTTTAAAATTCTTTCTTCTTCTCCCTCACAGTTCACTGGTACTATGGAATATTTACTCGTTGAGGTTTCGGTGAAAGGGGTGATTGCGGCCCTCGGAGTTTTTTACTGTGCTCCAACCATAGACTACTTCGATAACTTCGAGACAGTACTCCACCCACTTGCTTCAGAGTACACACATCTCATAATCATGGGGGATTTTAATACTGACCTTTTAAAAAACACCCCCAGGTCACGCAAACTGAAAGAGGTTACAGAGTCTGCAGACCTCACTGTGCTCCCGCTTAAGCCCACTCATCACAACACCGACACGACAGACACCTGGTTAGATCTCATCCTTGCCTCGTCCAAGGATCACGTCGATAAATACTGCCAGTTTCCGGCCCCAGGTTTTTCACATCATGATTTACTCCTTCTGAGCTATCGTATCCAACCTCCCAAACCCCAACCAATATTAGTGCAGCTGCGTAGTTTTGCGAAGTTGGACATTGAAGCACTAAAGAAAGATGCGAGCGCTTACGACTGGTCGAAAACCTTGACTGCACCGACCGTAAACGAGGCGGTAGATTCGTTGAACGCGGCGGTTTTAAAACTGTTTGACACACATGCTCCTGTCCGAACGGTCAAACTTAAGCGGCCTCCGGCGCCGTGGATTACTAGGGCGGTCCGAATCGCGATGACGAGACGGGATCGGGCGTTTCGTAAATTTAAACGCGACCGATGCGATGAGAACTGGGCGTTGTTTAAAATTGCAAGAAATAGGTGTAACCAGATGGTGAGAGCTGCTAAACGAAAATACATTTTTGAGAATATTGTATCCTCATCTCCGGCAGATACATGGAAATTTTTAAAAACTCTTGGAATCGGTAAGCCTGTCGTTAAGCCCAACACTTTATCTTCGTTCTCATTAAATGACTTAAATTCCCATTTCGCAACATCGTCCAAACTAGACCCTATCTCTATTGCCAAAAGTGTTTCTCATATTAATGCCCTGCCCTGTGTTTCTCAAAATTCATTTTCCTTCACCCCAGCCACTGATGATGAGATTCGTAAAATTGTTATATCGATAAAATCTAACGCAGTTGGTCATGATAAGCTGAGTAGGTTAATGATAGTGAGCATTCTAGAATGCATTCTCCCAGTTATCACTCATATTGTTAACTTTTCGATGTACTCTGGGGTTTTTCCTTCACAATGGCGTAACGCCTACGTTATCCCTCTCCCTAAAGTCTCTAACCCCAGTTTACTGAAAGACTATCGTCCTATCTCCATTCTTCCATTTTTATCGAAGGTTTTAGAAGCTGTTGTTCACAAACAACTGTCTTCTCACGTCTACTCCAACCACCTGCTCTCTCCGTTTCAGTCAGGTTTTCGTTCTGGTCACAGTACGACGACAGCATTGCTTAAGGTTATTGAAGACGTGAGGCAAGGCATGGAATCCTCTCAATTAACGATGCTAGTTTTGATCGATTTTTCAAACGCGTTTAATGCTGTCAATCATGACCTCCTACTCGCTGCCTTAAACCACCTTAACATCTCATCAACAGCGGCTGAGTGGTTTTCTTCTTACCTTCAGGATCGTCGACAGGCGATTCGCGCTGATAAAGCTCTCTCGGACTGGTGTGAACTTGCTTCTGGCGTTCCACAGGGCGGTATTCTCTCTCCACTTCTTTTCTCCATATTCATAAACCTCATTACACCTAGTATAAGATGCTCTCACCATCTTTATGCCGACGACTTACAAATATACACTCAAGTACATCCTAGTGAGTTAGATCAAGCTACTGAACTAATTAATAAAGATCTTGACAGTATCGCCGCTTGGTCTCGTAGCTACGGTATAAGTGTCAACCCATCTAAGTGCCAGGCCATAATTCTTGGAAGCTCACGCCTACTTGCTCTGACTGACACAGCACGGTTGGCACCGATATTGTTCGAGGGAATCGTAGTTCCGTACGCTGCCGATGTGAAGAACCTGGGACTGATAATTGACAGCGGTCTTACCTGGGCCCCTCAGGTGTCTGCCGTTTGTCGCAAAGTGACAAATATTTTAAGAGCGCTCTATAGGTTTAAGCACTTTCTTCCAGTTAGCACTAAGACTCTCCTCGTTCAGGCATTAATACTACCCCTTATTGACTATGGCGACGTGTGTTACTCAAACATCACTCAGGAACTTTTGAGTAAGTTGGACAGACTGCAAAACAATTGTATACGCTTTGTCTTCGGTCTCCGCAAGTACGATCACGTGTCCGCCTTTCGCCGTAAACTTAACTGGTTGCCTATCCGCGAACGCAGGTCAGTTAGAATCCTCTGCACCCTTTATACCATACTTTTCGATCGAGCCGCACCAGAGTATCTCAAATCTAAATTTATTTTCCAAACGCCCCGACCTGGTTGCAAACTCCGTACTTCCCGTAGCCTTAAGCTCAATATTCCTTTGCACCGATCAGGTTTTATGTCCAATTCCTTCGCCCTTCAGGCAATTCGCTTATGGAACGATCTCCCGCTCCCCATTAGGCAAGCTCAGAGCAAATTCTCCTTTAAACGCAAGTTGCGCAAGCATTTCTCTGATACAAGTCAAAATTAATTATTTGTCATGATGTTTTGCATGGGTACATTTATTTTGTTATATATGTATGTTTATTGTAACAAGTATATGTGTATGTCTATTATTTTTATATATATACTCTTATATTGATTTGTGTCTCTGATGTCGTTTCGCCTTTAAACAATCCTGCACCAACTAAAAATCTCTGTTTTACCCAATGGTTGACTGGTAGAGAATGCCTTAAGGCATTAAGTCCGCCAATTGTACTTTTTTATTATTGTGCAATAAAGTTTAAATAAATAAATAAATAAACAAATAACACATTTTAAACACTTTCCAATTATTATAAATTGCAAACTAAACCACAAGAATACACATTTAAAATATTTCATCTAAATATTCGCGGTAAAAATGTGAACTGAAACAGCTTTTGGCCGAACTTGCATTGTCTATGGATATAATGTCACTAATGTCACTTTCTGACAGCCAGTTTGTTTGTGTTATAAAATATTAAGTAAGGTTATTATAGTAAGTTTATTTATTTCATTGCATGTTTGAGAAAAGCACTATACATACCTCGGCGGGAAATGGGGTTGCCGGCCTCGCAACTATCTGGCCTCGCTTCGCTCGGCCAGCTATATGTACTCGGCCGGCAATTCCTTACTTCCCGGCCTCTGCAGTAATGTACTAATAAATCTTACTAGCTAGATGGAATACGCTTTTACGCATCAGTGCCGTCCTTGCTATGTCAGTGCAAAAATTCTGTCTATACCGGGTACTTCTAGGGACCAACTCAGCCACTTTTTTGAATAAATCTATATTTTATGTATCTACAGGATGTTGTTTTGGTCACCTGCAATATTTTGTGGGCTGGCCGTGTAAAAATTAAATACAAATATATATATAGCCTTTTTCGTTAAATTTTACCTAGACTTTAACCACTTTCAATTTGTCTCAAAAAGTCACGTGCGCAGCGGTGACGTCACGCGGGGAGCGAGTCGATCGGGCGATGCACTGTAGGGTTTTAAAAAAGTTAGTAAAATTCGCCCGTGTAAAATATATTCATTCGAAACTAACAAGTTAACAGTTTATAAACTTTATAGTCTCGTAAATTAAAGCAAGCTTTTGAAGAGTCTTCTAGTGAACAGTTATTGAACTTTTCACATTTTCTATGTCGAGAAGTCTTTTATAAAAATATAAATATTATTTAATTTTGAATTCACAGTGACTTATCTTTTGAACAAATTTAATTCGATATATAATGTAACATTTTTTTTTTGTGGAAATAAATCAGAATAATTAAGCGCAATATAAGTAAAAAATCAACGCATAAATTTTACAATAATAGAAGTCAGTCGCCAAAACAAGACAAGAGTAAAAAAGAAATAAATATTAATAATTCTCAAAACACGTTTTATCGTACCCGAGGTAATTATATATCTATCTAACTATTCAATCGAGTTGTTTGCTATCCAACTACATATTTATTAATTAAATACTTACATTACAATAAAGACTTATTAATTGATTGTCGGTAGTTACTTATCCCACCATAAACATTCTGTAAAAAACTAGCCAAGTCTCGATGGAGCTGCTTGTTTATCTCTAAAAAGTAATGAAATCTAGACAAAGTCGTGCCAAGTCTAAGGTTCCTTACTGCGATTTCTTTATTATTATAGTTAATGTTGTGTGTTACAAAATGTTTTTGGTGGGATTTCACTTCTTTTTGTAGAAACGTGGGCATATTGATATATTTTATTAGAGTTTCTTATTTGACACAGTTTTTTTATTTTTATTTTTGGTTGGGCTCTTGTGTTTTCTAATCAGGGTTACCAGGTACTCCAGATCTTCGATTATCCTAGTTTTTATAGTTTTCCCTTTATGTGGCCATTAAACCCTAACTCTGTACCAAATTTCAGCTCTCTGAGTTTATGGGAAGTACTAGTTCTATTCTGATGATCATGAGTGAGTGAGTGAGTGTCATAAATGCGAAACTTTGCTTTCGCTTAACTTCGTAACTAAATGACCTACAGACTTGAAATTTTGGATTTTAAGTATGTGATTATAGCTTACTGGATGACGAAAATTTCTGCGTTCTGGTGTTATCCAGAGGTTCTCAAATAGGGGCCTGAAAATGCAGCGAAATGGTTCCAGTAAAGGATGGTACGGCAGTTTTTGCTTCGCGCTCGACTTGGCGGGGGCACTGCCATGCCCCCAGATACAGCGTGTCCGAAAATAAAATTTATATTTAGTGAACCAATTTAAAAAATAAATAAGCAATCTATTGAAAATATGTTAATTATCTATGAAAATACAAAATATCGTCAAATCAATTATCCGGACACTAAGATTTGGGAGATATTATACATAGGTACCTCTGACATAATTTTCTTTCCGAAAAAGAAACGTACTTAATTACACAGATACTTAAATAGTAATATATACACTAACGCACAATGGATTCGGGTCAATGGGCTAGACGACAAAAAAAACTGTTTAGTCCGTCAGTTAGATTATTAAAAAATATTGTACACGTATTGTTTCTTTTGTTTGATAAACAAAAAATGACGAGGATAGATTGCTTAGAAGTTGCGAGGGACGTCACGCCTAGGTACAATTTTCACCTAGGAGTGACGTCACAAGCCCCCACTCCAGAAGTTTTATGATCTACAACTTTGTCGATTTTTAATATTTTGACAAACCAAAAAATACGTGTCCCATATTTTTCCACAATCTAACTGACGGACTTAATAGAATTATGTAGTTTTAACCCAGTCGTCATCCCCATTGCCATATAATTGTTCACAGAAAATGACCCGACCCATTGTCCGTGATTGAAATGACATCACCTAATCTTCTAGAATTCTTCATATTATGATAAGATAGAAAAAATAGTCCGAACGACTTAAAAATATAATCATAAATCTTGTATATACAAGCATAAGTATTCATTTACATTTACAACATGTCATGACTAATTGATGTTCTGATTGATGTCAACCGCTTTCCATTAGTTTTTGATAAAAATCAAATATAATCTATGAATAATATAAAACTTATTGGAACTAATATTGATTAGCCATTATCTTAGGTTATCTCATTTTTTTTGTATAAAAGCATCTGTTTGGGCTTAAGAAATGTAGTTTAATCTCTATAGTGCAAAACAATGAGTGCGAAGATAATAATCGCTATTCTCGCTCTGACACGTAAGTTCTTTTTTACTAGGTACCTACTCGTATGTTAAAACGTGAAATCTGTTTGGATTTTTTCATAATCGTTCTTCTAATATACCATCAATTCATAAAATTAATTTTCTCAAACATGCAATGAAATGTTGACATTACGTGCCTAAAAACAAAAAATAAAAACCGACTTCCAAAAACTTAAACTAAAAACCAAAAAATAATATGTTAATTACCCCAAAGAAATGGATAATCAACGATTCATATATACATATACAGATATTTATACTTTTTAACCTGTTATTTTTGAAGTTGGTGCCTGCCACGTAAAGCTGGCTGTGTTGAGCTCCTTAGCTGGCACCGACTTCAAAAATAACAGGTTAAAAAGTATAAATATCTGTATATGTATATATGAATCGTTGATTATCCATTTCTTTGGGGTAGTTAACATATTATTATTTGGTTTTTAGTTTAAGTTTTTGGAAGTCGGTTTTTATTTTTTGTTTTAAAAATTTACTTTATTTTTAAATTTTTAGTGGCGCTGGAAAAATATTATTTTAACCAAATAGACTTAAGTCTATTTAGTTAAAAGAAAAAAAATCCAAATCGGTCTAGACGTTTTCAAGTAACCGAGGAACAAGCCTACATAAAAATTGCTCTTTGTTTTGAAGTCCGTTAAGACTGGGAACTATTTCTAATAAGAAATGCACGAGAAAGTAAGAAAAATACCAAAATCGCATATGTGTGCTTATGATATTTGAAGAGTTCCCTCGATTTCTCCAAGATCCCATCATCAGATCCTGATTTGGTTGCAATGGGTCCACCTCGGAGGTATACCCTTTTAAACAAAAAAAGAATTTTCCAAATAGGTTCAGCCGTCTTCAAGTAATCGGGGAAGAAACCTAGATACAAATTAACTCTTTGTTTTGAAGTCGGTTAACACTAAAAACTTGTTGCTAATAAGAGATGGACGAGAAATTACGAAAAATATCGAAATCGCTATATGTGTGCCTATAATATTTGAAGAGTTCCCTCGATTTCTCCAAGATTCCATCATCAGATCCTGACTTGGTTGCAATGGGCCTCGAAAGTCTACCCTTTCAAACAAAAAAGGAATTTTCTAAATCGGTCCAGCCATCTTCAAGTAATCGGTGAACAAACACACAAAAAAAAAATAAAAAAAAAAACATACAGACGAATTGAGAACCGTCCTTCTTTTGGAAGTCGGTTAAAAATAGGCCACGAAGCCTCGTTTCCGGTGCGGCTTGACATTTGGCACGTAATGGAATTTCATACTTAAATTGCCGGCCTAGGCCCGCATTTTTTTTTTTAATTTCCATTCCACATTTATTTGGGCCACAGCATCACGGTATTCAGCCATTAAAAAAACAAAAAACGATGTTTGCTAAAGTTTGCAGTTTTATTTATTTCAATTTGACATGAACGTCACAAATATCACGTTATAAACAATTTTAAATTGCAATTTTAACTACACGAATACACATTTAAAATATTTCATCTAAATATTCGCGGTAAAAATGTGAACTGAAACAGCTTTTGGCCGAACGTGACTTGACATTTGCATTGTCTATGGATATAATATGTCACTAATGTCACTTTCTGATAGAAAGTTCGTTTTATAAAATATTAGGTAAGGTTATTATAGTAAGTTTATTTATTTCATTGCATATTTGAGAAAAGCACTATACATACTTCGGCGGGAAATGGGGTTGCGAGCCTCGTAGGTAACTATCTGGCCTCGCTTCGCTCGGCCAGCTATATGTACTCGGCCGGCAACCCCTTACTTCCCGGCCTCTGCAGTAATGTACTATTGTGGCAGACCATATCCAAAGGTACCTAATGACGGCATTTAGTTTCCGAGATAATCGAAGTTTTGTAAAATGTCTCAGAATATCGCCTTTTTTGATAATTGCTTTCACGAAACAGAACATTACACAACTAGGGTGGTAATACAGAGAAAGGCCGAGATTGCAGAAGTTTGCGGCCTGAGCTGCAAGCGAGGGACGTAAATATGCGATCGAGGGCTTTCCTTATTACCTCCCGTGTTGTGTACATCATTTTATGTCTACACTTGGTCATAAAGAGGCTTTTTCCATACGCGCAGCGTGCGGAAAAAGCCAGTTTATGGCCAGGTGTGGCATAAATATTATTATTTTTATTTATCTATTCAATTAAGTCATTTTTAAAAGTAATTTTTTAGAGGTTTATTGTATCTTTAAAGTTGAGTAAAAAGGGACCGGGAAGTGGATGACGGGATGACTTAACGAGACTGTGGTCTAAACAATTTTTAAATATGCAGATTTCAGCCCTGTAGATAATTTAATCCCGCCACAAGGCCCTTTTGATTTGGACTACCACATTTTGCAGTGAGAGCGTATTTAATGTTTTTATTTACTCAGTTAACACTATAGTACAATTTGGTACAATACAATAAAACCAGCTATGTCCTTCCCGAGAGTGAAATCGTCTGTCACGATAATAATTGTTTACACATGGGCTTTGATATACTACTTATAATATAACAACATACCAGGGTTTATTGTACAATGCACAATACCTTCTTAACATAGTAACTCAATTTATTTACAGAATATTATTTTCACATTTTAGTATTATCGTTACCTAGTGTTTTCATAGTTATGGATTTTTTTTATGGATTTGTGTAAATAATAAGTATATTGAAGAGGTTACTGATAAAAACTTCTTTTTTAGTTAAAGTGTGTCAAAGCGATATACTAGCCGACGGTCAAAGAGTGGAATCACGTTTCCTGGGAACCCTTAACAGATATTACGTAGCTTCTTGGTAAGTTCTTTAAAAGTGGCTGAAACTCAAAATAATTCCATACATGATAAGTAGTTGTGAATATACAAGACAAGTACATTGCTTAAAATTGTTGCAAGTTTTATCATAATTTATCATGAGAAAAACTTAAGTAAACAAATGCTTAAAATCAAAAATTAGTCGAATTGTGAATCAAAAACATAGGTAATGCATCAAAGTTTTGCTTTTAGTCATGTTTGATAAATATAATTATGTCAAACGCTATGTCATGAGAATATATGAACATAATTAATAAGTAAGCATAGAAAGTAGCTCGGTACGCAGAAAGAAATATGGCATTTGGTAATGAAGCCAGAAAATCCCGTAAAGAAAAAAACACACTTCTTTTTTACGATTTAACAGGGATCTCACCGTCAACGGGATCGATTACATTAATGTAGCTAATACAGCACAAGCTATCAATGAACTAGATTTCCTGGATGGAACCCAGAACGTTGCTATCGTGATCCACGGCCGGGAGGGTGCAGCATTTAGCGAGTTTGGTCAGACTCTGCGATCATGTGAGTACTACAAGCAACATTTCCTTACTCAGTAAATTAGAGCAACAGAGCGGAGTTAGTTTTTTTTTTAATTGAGGAAAGATTGTTTCCTCGACGTTAAGGATACGTTTAGTGTGCGGCACTAACGGTATACGTTTTGTAAAAAACTTTGTGTTGGTTTGATTTTTAATAGATGTCATTATAAAGGAACGATCGCTATTCGGAGCAGCCGTCGATAAAGTACGAATTGCAATGATGATCGCTAACCTCCGGTAGGTGATGGCACCGATAAAAGAGAAAAATTTAAAGGTGTTTATTAGTCTTAGCCAGATGTTCCCCTCTGGCAAGCGACGTCTAATAACCTGACCAAATTGGTCAGGTACTTATCGCTATGGTTGTGAAATTGTGAGTGTGTTGTTTCATGCTTTGTGTGTTATTCGAAAAATGCGCTACGGCATCTCCATTCCTTGTTTCTCTAAGCTCAATACAATATAAGCCTTAAGGGATACGGATCCCTTAGTTACTAAGGGATCCCTATCGTACTAAGGCTCAGTACGTTAAACTTGCTCATTTTACTGAATAAAAATCCCTCAGATCCTTAATAATTCTAATTATCTGCCGCTATTTTCTTGTCTTTATTTGGTTTGTAACGTTTGGTAAAAAGGAGACTATAATACACTCATCGTATCAGATTTTACAAAAGTAATAGTTCCAAACTAGGAATTATCGGTCTTGTTAAGAAATTTGTGTGCGCTGTTTGCATTCGAAATCTGTCGTATTCATTATTGCCTAATGGAACTTAATGTAGGTATTTTTCCATATGTTTCTGTATAGATTTTTTTTAACTCTTAAGTTTTTTATTGCAAAAAAACATCTATTAAGTGTATCTAATTATTTTCAGCTTTTATCAATAGTCATCGAGATCTAGTCGTGATCTTAGTAGACTGGGCTCTGATAGCCTCCATGGACTACACGACAGCTGTCAACTCAGCGCCATTCGTTGCCGATGATATCATAAACCTGATAGTTCAAATGGAAGCTTCTGGAAAGATCAACAGAAACCTCGTCCATATTGTGGGTTTCGACATTGGAGCACACATTGCTGGTATCGTTAGTAGAGATCCGCGTGCTCGAGTACAGAGAATAACTGGTAAGCAATTTATGTCAATATTTGTTTTCTTTTGTCATAATGGATGTAGGCAGTAGCGTGCACTCCATAAAGACAAAAAGACTCTGCCTACTCTCTTATTCCGTTAATAGTAAGGTAAGTATTAATTAGTAAGGTAAGTAGCGTATTAATATACCGCCTACCTTACTAATTTCTGCCCCCCCTCCCACCCTACTCTTACTAGGAAGGGAATTAGAGGGTAGGCAGTGTCTTTTTGTCCTTACAGAATGCACGCCACACACAGGATGTAGGTATTGATTTTCAGATTTAAGAAAGGATGAAACTGCTACTCTAAAAGTGACCTTTCTTGTGATGATTTCAACGAATGCCCTCCATTATTTCTATATATCTTCTGGAATAATTGCGTCACGTTAAACCTATCCCATAACAACCTAACGTAAGAAAACCGAGCAATTAATTCTTAAAAGAAGAATAAATGTAAGATTGAGAATCTTTTCAGATTAGTAGTAGCCTAACTATCCCTTCGCCTGGTAAGGTTTTGAGGATTTGTGGCAGCTGTATTTTTTTTCAAGATGGCGGTCTTTTTCGTTATAATAAGACGCGGCTTACTTCATTCAACCTTGTTAGGTAGTGTGCCAGTATAGGAGGGTAACCTTAAAAAAGGTTGCATGCCAGTTGTGATGGTCGTATTTTAAGTGAACTGCCACAGGAAGGGCTACACAATCTAATTATCATTGCCATTCTCGTTTACAATTTGACCCCAGAAGTACTAGTAGTACAAATTGTTATTACTAGTTTATTGGTCTAATTATTCTTGGAGCGAGATACACGTTGAAGTTGTGAATTTGCCGCCTAGTTTTTTTACAAGCTTAAATTTGACCCTTCCCGATTTCCGATTGAGCTGCAATTTATCAAGAATATAAAAATTAAATAAAAATTTTTCAATTTTCAATTTTCAAATAGCCTTTTATTTCTGATACTTAATATCTATTTACATACTTTTATTTTGCATGCATTTCTTATCTAGCTTACTATTTTTAACATGCTAACTATTTCATGTATTACAATGATTGATTTATTTTAAAATTTAATATTAATTTGAGTATCTATTGCTTCAAATAGACACATATACAATTTATTTATGTAGTAGATTTATTTGAGAATACATATATTAACTAATTGTTAGCTTCAATTTAATTTGCATAGTATTTGATTGTTAGTTGTTATATAATTTAATTTTATCTAATATTGTCCAATATTAGATAAAATAAAAAAAAAATAAAAAAATACTATATTATTATAATATGGAGCTGAAATGAAGATGGTACGGGATTGTAAGCATAGGATTATCTAAATTACATAAGATAAATCCACTGTGTTTGGGCTCATTGGATTAGTTTTGACGCGCAGCTTGCGATATACAAAAAAGTACAATTGGCAATAAAAGCTTGTCTCAAAAAACATTGACTGAATGAAACTTATTTATCATTTACATCACACAGGTCTATCCCCGGCTGGCCAAAACTGGGACTCATTATCTCGTCGACTGCGAGCCACCGATGCCGTATATGTTGAAGTCGTCCACACTGATTACACTGGCCGCAGGGCTCTTGGCATTGGCGAGAACATTGGCACAGTGGACATGTATGCCAATTCTGGCACCAGCCAGCCAGGCTGCTCTAACAACCAGTGCAACCATGACCGCGCTTGGCAATTGTTTGCGGCGACCTTGGACATGGGCGGGCACCTGATGGGCCTCGGGTGTGACACTCTGACGGATATGTCAAGGGATCGGTGCACTGGTGCCCCTGCTGTGTCATTGGGCATGAATGATCTGTTCAAGCCTGGGTAAGTTAGAACTGATGTTTACTCTTCAGTAGATTTGTGACTGCGTTCAGTGGATAAATACTTCACTTATGACTGATTTCCCCATTATATGAATAGTTTTTTTTAACCAATTTCTTTTTTCAAGAAGCTTTTAGAATTATTATTCCATTAAATGAATAGATGAAAATTATGATCGCCAGAGAAAAAGTTATATCTATTTTGAATGGAGTCCTATTTATTTGCAGTAACAATTTAATATGTTTTCTGCTTCAAATTCGAACATCAAATAAGATTGAAAAATAAATTACGAGTAGATAAATGACGAGTTTCAGTATTTCGCTTTGAAACGTCAATTTATTCACTAATAAATTAACGGACTTATTCAACTTTATAAACTAGACACTTTTTTATATTCATATAGATTTTTCAACGTTTAGGGCTATTAAGGGCATGAAGGCAAGGGAATGACTTTCTTTTATTATTAAACAAGGATTTTCTTTGACCTTAATTCAATGTGTTTAAACTTAAATAAGTCCTGAGCGTTAATACCGTCAACTGCGGTTTATTAGGTCACTAGAGACGTCTCTCATAATAGGAAATATCGTCAGAGGAGTTTAGAAATTACTTGGACTGATTAAACTTTTTTTTTCAGAACTGGGATGTACCGGGTCAACACTGGCAGAGCGTACCCCTACAATACGTGATTTTTTTGTTAATATTTAGTGAGCTGAGTCACTGTAGTGACCATATATGCTTAGTCATTATCAGATATTGTTAATTTGGTAGCAAATTCAGCGCAGGCAGGAGGGATCAATTTCTATTTTAAAGATTTATGACAGTAAATATTACTGATATTAACACTAATTACTTATTTTATTTGTAATTTTTCACTTTGGCACTCTATCATCAACATCATGATGCATGCATTGAAAATGGTACCGAATTTAAGATGTCTTACGAATTATCATAACTTATTATATGAAAACATTAGCGGCCAGCATTTTTTATACTGTGCCTGATACGTTCAAAAGGTAAGGTCATGGTCTACGGTGTACCTTTAGATCAACAGCCTAAAATGCATAATGATATTCACGAAGTTGGCGTTTTATACAATGTGTGACTAAGGCTATTTAGCGACATAGGTATATTACGTTTTAGACAAGTGGAGAACAAAGGATTTAGATTATAACTATTATAGGAAAGTCTAGAACTTATATTGTATTAAAGTTATGATAATAAATATGAAATATCTATTCTGCATGCTTATTTATACCCCTGGGTAGAAACAAAATGTGATAAACCTAAAAATACGAGGTAATACAGACGATGGCGCATAATCTTGTTCACAATGTAAGGGTCCAGACGTCATTAACATTCCAGGAGCGATAAATTGTAAGTTTTATTAAAACAAGATTTTTGGGTCCCCGTTGAAACATAAATCATAAAAGTTAGTAGTTATTTGAAAAATAATCGTATAAATTAGATAAGCCTAAGGAGCAGGGTTTAGATATGAAGTTTTTTAATCCTTTTTTTTCAGACTAAGAAAGTAAAATCGAAGTTAGAATCAGATTTTTTATAATTTATTTATTATAGGTATTTATGTATGCTTGACATGCGAATTTAAGATTGGGCCTAGCCCCTATTATACATGGGTAGGAGGAAGGGACACAAGGAAATTATTAAGGTGTGACGTTTCTAGGGATGATAATATTATAAACGCATATGAGTCTGTATAATATGTACGTCAGTTTATGTCTATGACGAATTTTATAACACTAAAATCAAAGTTTCAACATAGAGTCCGTCATTGCGCATCAGGCATGATTGGTTTATAAAATAACCCTACAAAAGCCTCACTGACGCGCATTAAAAAAGCGTAAAAAAGAATCTGGTTTAAAAATAGGACTTAGGGACTGGTCTCGAAGGCATAATTGGAAGTGCCTGTGCGACCGGAAAGCCGTTGGAGATGAGTATAATTTTTCAAATTTTCTTTTCTCGGTCGCTTCTGTCTAGGGCGTGAAGTACCGGGAAATTTTACTATGGCAGCACCGGGAATTCCCGGTGCTGCCATACTAAAATTTCCCGGTACTGCATGCCCTACTTCTGTCTCGGTCTGAGCTTTCACACCTTTCACCCCATCCTGTATCGTACTTATCCTTCCTATCTTTCTAAATAATATTATTAATATGAAAGTTTGTGAAAATGTTAGAATACACACCAAAAGAAAATACAGAGATCCTTAAATAAACAAGATACTAAATACTAATGGTAGACAACAGGCGGTCTTATCGCTAGGAAGCGATCTCTTCCAGACAACCTTTGGGTAGCGGAGATGACGCAAGAAATATTAGGAAAGTAGGTGGTGCAAAACTGTGATAATATGTAATGTACACAAATATACATATACTTATATAAGATACATACAATAATATACATACATATATATACACATACAACATTTTTTTATAAGTGAGACAAATAACCAAAAACAGCAAAGAAATCATGACAGACTAAAAACAACTTAGGATGCAAGTGACAAATAGTGACCTTTAAACGACACTTAAAAACGAGTTTTAGCATGTCTCAAGTCAACGGGCAAAGCATTCCACATCCGCACAGCTTGTAAGGTGAAAAAATCATTGTAAATTTTGTGGTCGAGGAAGGGGGGACGAGAAGATAAGATGATGATGAGATGGGGGTATGTTTAGATGTGTGTTACTAAATAACGCTATAACGAATGAATGTATTGAGTTGAAATTCAGCATAAACCTTAACGGAGTAACAACTGGATGGATCAAGCTGAAATTTGGCATGCAAGTTGGCCAAGAAAGGGACTTTCCTAGGGATAACAACGGGAATAACGCAGGCAAAGCTGCGGGTAAATGCTAAAAAAAAACAAATGTGATAAGCTTATATCGCGTATCCACGTACTTCACTGAACAAGCCGGTATCAATTCCCTTGAGATGTTGCTCCGAGCTCGCGACATCGAGTTTATCTTGCGACACTCAATGGCAATGCAACGCGAAGGCAAGGAATAAGGATTCTTTACACAACTGGAAAAGTAGTTAAGATTTACTGCTAGAATTTGCATTCATAAAATAATGTTTTTTATTTTTTATTTTGTTGATATCATCACTTTTATGTTCGTTCCGTTACGTTTATATTCTTGTACAGTCACGTATAAAAATGTATACATTTCGGAACTTTATGCCTCTGGCATAAAATTTTAAATTGTATACATATTTTTCGACGTTATTGCACTTCAGTAAATATTTAATGAAACACAAACACCTTTCAAAACTTTGTCAATATTTAATTTATAAAATGAATTTATTAATTTGTTCTTATTCACACAAAAACATACAGTAGAGTCTCGAGCCTGTTTGGAGTAGTTTGGACTCACGAAGCGTTTGAATTATAGGTTAAAGCACATACATATAACAAACAGGTCGGCACCGGAACGGCGGCAGCTCAGCTCGAGCCACTCAGTACTCTTTGTAAGAAACACTTATACTAACGGACTCTTATTAGCATCGGAACGACAACCACACAGCTCGGCACAGGCAAGCAGCGCGTGGGCGACTCGCTGTCGCCGCGCTTACATCTCGCCACCGCCGCGCCTGCGGCTCGCCGGCGCGCGGACCGCGAGTCATCCGCACGCCGCTTACAGCGCGCGGACGTGCCATTCCGCTGCCGTTACGTTCTTGCGTGTTGTTGCCGGCAAAACGATGAGGTGAGGCGGTGTCGAGCTGTTATGTGTGCTTTATCCTTGTAGCTTATAATAGGTACAGTCAAGTTCATTTCAACAAAAATATCTAAACACGACCTTATTGTCAGGACCATAAAAGCGTGTTCAGATATTTTTATTCTCTTATATGTGTAGATGTATATGAACTCGACCATATGTTAGAAATAAAACATTATACATATACAGGGTGGGAGGGACTATACCGACATACTTTAGCCATGAATTCCTGGTGGTGTGACGAGTAAAAAATGTTATATCAACATGGGTCGAATATTGTCATTTTACATTAATAGTCTTATGGAACAAAATAAATCAGTAAATTAAGCCCCTCGTTATAAACATGTCCTTACTGGCTGAAAAGTTATCAAAAAGAAAAAAAAAAGCTAAAATGAAAACGAAAGGTCAATTTTTTGGCCTCGAAGTCGCTTACCATCAAATACTGCGAAGGTTAACTCCTGTTTAGTTAAAGAATTTAAAAAAAATATTAAAGGTATCTTATCTTAGTCACATTTATTAGGGCTTGTTACACACTTGGGATTTTTCATTTACAAAATAATGAATATCTCGGAAAGTAAGCGTTTTTCGACTATACATCACATAACATTTTTTACTCCTAATAGTTGTTAGAATCTATAGTTAAAGTTTGTCGGTATAGTCCCTCCCACGCTGTATAATTAAGCATAACGTGATAATGTTTCGGGAGTGCACAGTGACGCAGAATTTGTCATAGATTATGTTGCTCTCTAAATCCACTCGTATCTATTTAATCCTGATTAACTGAAAAACAGAATTATACAAAATAATTTACTATATTATTAAAAAAACAAGAAAGATAAAGATTAACTGTCAGAAGCGGAGCAAGAGGTACTTAGGTAAAAGAATTAACAATTGGATGCAAAAATTGATAGAGCAATTAAAGGGATTGACTAACAACGTCTGGAAATTGAGGACGTATTTTATGACATTTTGGGCTAGCTCTTGACATCGATCATGCTTGATTGGGCATGAACTTTGATGGAACTGGTGGTCTATAATTTATCGGAAACACCGACGCCGGCAGGTGCCAATGAATCTACTATAACACTTTTGATGAAATAACTTGGTAGACTTCTTCATCATTTTCCAGTTTGTTTTCATTTTCAGCTGCTACATCGTTTATAGAAGCTTTTGACAGCGTACCGTAACATTTACATGTGTCGCCGACACAGCGACCGTATAGGTAGCCCTTGCGGCGACACAGATAGTCACACGATGAGTCATTGCAAGCATCTATTCCGGCGTTATCTGTAATCAGTTTTATTATATCATCATCATCATAATTTCTGACTTGTAAATGAGATGTACATTTCCTAATAAATAATCTGAATCGGAACATTGAGACGTCCATTCCTGAATGCTGCCCCAAAGACTTTCACAACGAACGGTTGCCCGTTTTTTGTTTATCAAATTTATTATTTAAAACTCTAACAACTACTGTTACAGTCAACAATTCAAAATTGGAGTAAATTTTACCTTTAATTACATTGTAGCAAATACATTTCGCTCCAGAAATGCAGACGCCATGCTTATATCCTAACTTCTTGCAAGCATCCCGGCAGCTATGCTTTGTGCAACCTTCGACCGCATCGAATTTGCTAACAGAATTATCTGCAAACGGTACATTAACCAGTATCAGAATAGGTATTGCTGGTAGAAAAAAAGTAAATATGCTAAAAGCATAACGTATAAAAATCCACCAATGCCGGGCCGCGCTGAGCGAGGCTAGGCACGTTGATTGGTGGATTTCTTGCTCGCACACCGCTCTGCTACCTCGCACAGCTCTGGTGGAAACGCAGCCTATTATTGCGGTTATTTTGAGTGATAGGTTAAAGGCACTACACTTGCCAACCCAACTTTACTGATAAGCCTAGCAATCGCCGATGACTTCTGGGAGTGACCTCGGAGTCCCGAAATGTTGTATTGGTGACAAACCTCCGGAGATTAGAAAAAACGTGTAGGTATAAAGGTATAATTTAATCGGTGCATTATTAATATAAAGTTAGTGGCGTTTCCGTACCAGTTACCGACGAGAAGTTAATGTCGCACTTGCATCTGTCGCCAACACAGACGCCGCCAGTGAAGCCGAGTCGTCGACATTGTTGGTCGCAAGCACCGTTATTACAGCTTCCTTTAATGCTATCTGCAACATTAAAATATGTGCAAAGTTATTATAAGAACGACGACGAGTTTAATAGAGTAAATGAATTTCGTCATAATCTTCTAATATATGTTGTACCTATAAGTGGTGAGGAGTTAATGTCGCACTTGCATCTGTCGCCAACACAGACGCCGCCTGTGAAGCCGAGTCGTCGACACAGTTGGTCACATGCGCCGTTATTACAGCTACCTTCCGCGTCATGCATGATATCTGTAAGATGGACGTACATTTTTAAATACGGAAACAGTAATGTAAACATATTTATGTTACTTAATAAAAGTATGTACCTAATTACCTATTAGTGGTGAAGAGTTAATGTCGCACTTGCATCTGTCGCCAACACAGACGCCGCCTGTGAAGCCGAGTCGTCGACACAGTTGGTCACATGCTCCGTTATTACAGCTTTCTTCCGCGTCATGCATGCTATCTGTAAGATAGACCTACATTTTTATATGCGGAACATTACTGTAGAAAAGAATGTAATTACTAAGTAGTACCTATTAATGGTGAAGAGTTAATGTCGCACTTGCATCTGTCGCCAACACAGACGCCGCCTGTGAAGCCAAGTCGTCGACATAGTTGGTCGCATGCTCTGTTGTTACATCCACCTTCAATATCGGGTATGTTATCAGCTGAATTAATGTATACGTATGTTAATCAATGACGACCAAACAACAACAATTTTACATCCGTTTTGTATATAAATACATACCGCTTAATGCTGAAAAACAATTGCACTGGTCACCGCGACATATACCTCCCGGAAAACCTAGTCGTCGACATAGATTGTCGCAAGCATCGTCCTTGCAACTATTTTCCAGGGTGGTCATTATATCTGAAATATAAACACACAATATCATTATTAAAATGCAATCACAACAAGACAATGTATGGTATATAAAATATTATCCATTCCAGTTTTAATATAACATGTAAAAATGGTTATTATGGTTTTCAGTTTGCCGAAGATAACATGTGTAATCAACTATGTAGTAGACAGCGATTGTTATTGACTCACAAGACTACATGACTCATGTTTATGAACGTTCCGAGAAATAATCTATGCACTCCTTGTACGAACGATACACAAGTATTATAATGGTTTTGGTTGTAACTGAAATAGTCAGAAAATTTATAGTAATTACCCAAATTATAAATACAAGCCAATAACAATCGCTAGTCAATTACTAAATAAAAAATGCGAACAAAAAACTACACAGCCCGAAAGAATAATCGCTTCGTTGGTATAAATCTTGAAAACGTAGTGAATTGTATGGAAAATATTTCAAAAAATATTTAATTGGGCACAATCTACCGATTGTAAAGTTGGCATAGTTTTTTATGAGATGACCAACTTTTACAAAGTATTGACTAGCTAGATCTATGATGGAGCACGTCTACCAATGACTATTCACTCTAACCTTAAAAGTCTAACTTTTTTAACAACCCCGTTGCAAAGAAACTTCCTCAGGAGTTCAAAGGTTTCAAATGGAACATTGAAAAATGAACAAATAAAAATAAAAAAATGGAAGGACATTTACCTTTGGGAAGAATCTTCTTGCAGACACACCGGCCGGCAACGCACCAGCCGTAAGAGTAATGGTTATTGCGGCACTTTTCGCTACAGTCTCTATTGTTGCAGTCGTGTTGTATCTTGTCTTCTACAATAGCTGCAAAAGGTAACTAAGGATTTTATATTTCCCATACTTAGACCGACATCAGTCCACATGGACTCTTTTATGAAATAGGGGGCAAACCTGATGATAAGCGATTACCGTCGCCTATAGACACCTGCAACACCACCTCTGGTGCATCTGAATGGCAGGCAACGCACTTGTGACTCCTCAGTCACGTATGCACTGCCTGCCTTTTAGATGGGAGTACACTCTTCTCTTGAAGGTTTACTCTGTAAGGAGTCTTAGCTAGATGTTACCCTCTGTCAAACAACTTGACCAAATTGATCAGGTATTTATCTTTGTAGCCGTTCTATTGTCTCATCAGTTATGTTTCATCAGTTATGTGTTAGTCGAGTTAGTAAGTTAAAGTGGCCGACAGGGCGTAAAAGTTCTCGAATAGAAACCACGAACCGGAAGACGCAGCGTAGGTTGGCCCCCTACAAGATGATCTGATGACCTGGTTAGGGTCGTCGGAATTCGATAGAGGTAGGAGGCATCCCTTCAGGAGCGGAGAGCCCCACATAACCAATACGTAAAATCTGGCTGTCACCCCCGATGGCCTTAGGTTGCATACCACTAGGTATGCAGTTTCATGCATTTCCCGGGGTCAAAAAAAAGGTACGAGGCATGCGACCATTCGTTGCGGAAGTTTGGGGGAGACTTATGCTCAGCAGTGGACATATCAAGGTTGTAATGATGATGATGACGATGTGTCAGTATCATAGTGACATACTATTTTTACGTAAGCTTGTGTAAAAAAGTGTATGTTACGCAGATTTTACCTCCCACAAAAAATGATAGCCCGATTTAGTATCGAAAAAATATGTCAATACCACATAAGGAAACAGTAAAACTATTTTTTTAATCGGTTAAAACGAGAATCCCACCTGTATCTGATACCTGGCTGCAGTGGCACCGTCCGACGATGCACTGGCCTTTTGCAAAGCCACTGACTCGACAAATCCCTTCACACTCAAGTTCGTTACATTGCTGCACCGATTCTACTGCAACTTCATTGTTATCCGTTTTTGCTGAAATTTCAAATCAGTTATTAACTAACTAGAGAATGCCCGAACTTCGTTCACGGAGGTGAAATAAGTCGGCTAAAACGTAACAGGCTATCTCAAGACTTTGCGACATGAAGGGAAAGTACCTCAAGTATTGTACATAGCAGTAGCGTGGCGTCCAAATAGCTCGATGCCTTTTGGCTTGCCTAATATCAGGCACTTGAGCACCTTATTCTACAGTTCTTAAGGAAAATGTGCACTAAATCTAAATCGGCTTGCCCAAGGATACTTTTCACACCACGTCAGTTTCAGTATTTGGAACTGCATTCAGAAATTTTTGAAAAATGCTTAATCAGGAATCGAACCCACCAAATAGGGTTACCCATTAGAATTATTTTTCCTTAAATCACAATAAATAAAAGACCATAAAAATTAACATTTAAATTTTAATTATTACGTATTGCATGCTATCGTATGCGATATTTTCAAAAATGTAACTAATTTATTTGGTCAAATATGTATTTGTGAATAATTTGGATCGGGGAAAAAGCCGCCCGGCCTAAATTTTTTTTCAGCGAAAAGATCAAGCAGAGAAGAAAGTAGTTGGGGAAATATGCGATTGGTAATACATCGGATGGGGAATAAAGTAAATGGGGAAAAAAGTGATTGGAATTAAAAATAATGGGAAACAAAAAATTTGGCTAACCAAGCTATACAGCCGGCGATATAACAACAAAACGGGTTCCGATACAAAAAAACGTGTTTTATTATTGCAGCATTCCAAGGAAACGTTACGTAAGTGACACTAGCATTTTAATACTTTTGTAAAATTAAGAACCTGAATATCGATATGGTAATATCATAACCAGGGAGCGTACTTTTGGTGCCGATGACAGGCAAATGACGTCAACCTACATACAGGCTGATTTAGTTAAGGTATTACATTGATTTACCGTTACCGTAAATTACCGGTATCGTTTAAGTTATAAATTAGTTATACAAAAACACAACTATATCTTTCGTATTATATTTTTTACTTTCATTAATTGGTGTCAATGTCAATGGTAGAAAACATTTTGTAAGTAAAAATGTATACGTCTGTTTTTATTATTTATTTTAACGAAAAAATGGAAATATTAATCGGATATGCGATTTCACGATTTGACATTTACTTAACCGAATGCTTTACTGTTATTATATGTATTTTCCAATTCCTCGTTGCAATAAATAAGATAACACAGGCAGACACATTTTGATTTATAAAACGGCTTCTACCATTGACACCAACTAATAAAATTAATTCATAGCTTTTACGATACCCGTAATTTCCGGTAACGATAAATCAATCTAAAACCTAAAAATAATCATGCTGTATGTCGCTTGACGTCATTTTTACGTCATCGGCACGAAATGTACGCTCCCTGATCATAACACAAATAATGAAAACAAAATAAAATCGAGAATAAAATGGTCCCCATGCAAAAGTGTTTTTTTGCTTGATTTTGGTAATGGTAATAGTTAGTTGCTTGATATTTTATACTACTGGTACTATTACAAAATATAGTTAAGATAAAAGAGGGTTCCCCCCAACTAGGAATAAAATATGTTTTTTTGTTCGACGGTGGCACAGAACCCTTCGTGTGCGGATCAGACTCGAACTTGGCTGGTTTTTTTAGTTATTCTGCGTCATAAAAAACTAGGTCGCATGCAAATAACTTTTCAACTTTAGAAATAACCTAAGGCGATTCATCATACGCAAACTGTAAAATAAACTGAAAAAAATATTTTTAGAGAAAGAGTGGTTCAGTTGCAAATTTATTAAATGGCAATTTGTTAGAAGAAATAGCATAATTCTAAGGTAATTTGATTATTTTTTTGAGAAGAGTTTTTGCATTTTAATAGAAAGTACTCACTTTAGCATTTGCCATAAAACCTTCCGTTTCAGTTCCTAAAACCCAACTCCATCATCAGTAGGCTTATGATGCTACGCTTTGTCACGCCATAAATAAGTGATAAAGCATTCGTCACGTTCTGGCATATAGTGTGTGAGAGTGACGGATGCTTTATCACTTATTTATCGCGTGACAAAGCGTAGCAGATCAGCTCGATGGTGCCACAATATTGCATTGTCGCCAAATGCAGACTCAATGTTTCAAGTCGTTCATCTTTTTACCCGACTGCGGTGAAGCCCAAAGGAGGACCTGTATGTATGTAAGTATGTATGTATGTATGTCCGTTCCTGTGTCCGCTCCTAACTACTCAACGGCACATCCGATTTTGATAAATGATACATCATTAGATTCGTCTTGATTGTGCGTGTGTTACTGGGTATGAAGTTCGTTAAAATAAACAAAATGGCGGATTTTATGCAGTTTCAAAGTGCACCGCGGTCGGGTTTATTTAGTAAAAATGTGGTTATTTTTTATGAGTTAGTATTTACTTTTTCTATTTGCTCATATTTGAACTTACCCTCTTCAAACACATTTATTATAACTGATGCGTTCGCGGTACACAAAGCTAAGCACACGAACACGACGATCCTTCCTCCCATTTTGGCAGTACAACACTAAACGGAGAACATTTTGCTTTGCGATTTTATACAGGCAATGCAGTGTCGGTTCGGGACTTTACCGTCATGAGGGAAGTGAGTCATGCATGAGATAGCAATGCACAATGGAACGAGTGTGGTTATGTTACTTGTTTCAACGAATCCAATGCTACTTATTGTACCAACCTTCGTATTTTTTACTAATCCCACTAATATTATAGATGTGAAAGTTTGTGAAGATTAGTGATATGCCGTTACCGGGAATATTCCCGAGGTGGGAATATTCCCAGTAACATTACCGGTAAGTTACCCAAGATGCAGAAATATAGGGAAATATTCAAATTTTGTAAATGTAATCATTCTGTTGTTTTTATATTAAACCATTACGTATAGACTAATGCATCATACAAAATGCAAAAAATCAACATAGGTTTACTTTTTAAGTAAATTCCCAATAATACTGGGAATATTCCCAATGTCACCCGGTATTTTCCCACTATTACTCGGTAATATTCCCTTCATCTATGCATACTCAAAAGAAGTTACTCATAGAAAAACTCCAAAATGAAGTCAAAATAAAACAAAAATTTAAAAATTTAGTTTTTATAGCTTGGCAACTTCGTTGGTGACACTCACCTGTATGCTTTTTGTTATGTGCCGCCGTAACTACTTAGACAAGTTACCGCCAACACGAACGGGGGCCTCCCGAGGCAGTCTCCGTCGGTCGCCGTTCATGTTGGCGGTAACTTGTGTAAGTAGTTACGGCTACACAGAGCAAAAAGCACACAGGTGAGTGTCACCAACGAAGTTGCCAAGCTATAACAATTATAACCGGCCAAGTACGAGTCGGATTCGCATTCAAAAATCGCAAAAATAATATATTTCTTGTATGGGGACCCCCTCTAATTTATAAATTAATTTTGTTTTTGGATCTTCATCAGGTCTGTATGGAATTAACCATCGGCAGTAATTACAAGATGGGTTTTATGACGAGATGGGTTTTCTGTTGTGGTGCTATTTTATTAGGCCTTATAGGCATGATGATTTTTTTTTACCGTCGTACATATAAACGTACAAACATACAGAAACGCGCTCTTTGTCGACTCATAGCCATCCTTCGCTTCGTTCGCTCGGTCAAATGGCATCCTAGATGAAAATAAAACCGGTCAAGTGCGAGTCGGACTCGCGCACCGAGGGTTCCGTATAAACTAATAAGTAGACCAACCTTACGACTAACAGCAACCCTGCCTTAAACCCGCCTTAGCCCTATTCAACCAGGAAAAATCTTAACAGCGCGATGCAGCGTATGCTACAGCGACATCTATTGATACTAAATAGCGCGTAAATTTTACTTGTAATTTAAATTTAAACGTTACTTTTTGTTATTGGCTGATTGAAATAATTGTTTGTCAACTAAGTTAGTTCTCATGTATCATTTTTAGCCACAAGCTACCTTACTTTAGATTTGTGTCCCTAGATGGCGCTAGCGGTATTTCATTTTTATGGTATTTACTAACTAGTGTAAAATTTCCTAACATACTCCTATTATAGAGTTTTTAATAATTATGTTACTTTGTTTTTTTCCCGATTCGTGATGAGTGATCATTGTATTTAATAGACATTTTTTTATATAATCTGAAATAAATCATCGCTTAGTTTTGATACTCTCCGCTAGATGGCTCTCGTAGGGAGGGTAGAACTAATATGTTAAGATTTTTGTAAATTTTTAAAAAGTATTTAAGTTAGGAAGAGAAACGATAACGGTCTTCCTAATAATAATAATAATCCTAATAAGTAGATACATGAATAGTTCAAGAAAAACTGTATGGCGATTAGTTTAGTAGGAGCAAATAAGTATGTGTTATGATTTTTGCAAATTTCTCAAAAATGGTGCAAGTGAGGAAAACCGTTATATTTTTCCTGTAATGTTTAGGACAACATTAATAATTGGTAATTATGACACATTTTTCTGATCAGTAACTTCGGAGATAATAGGGGGGAATGGTATTTTCTTAAACTTTTTTCGCCATAAATCAAAAACTATTTATTTAAGAAAAAAAATAAAAATAGTATTTTAATCTACAAATTAAGCTCTTTCATTTGATACCCCACTCGATATATAAGCCCTACTTTCAATTTTCAAAATCCCATTACGGAGCCCTTTAAAAAAAAAGTAAAAAAGGTACAAGATATTTTTTATGTCCAATAAGCTCGGGTTAGCTACTTTTAACACTATTCCAAATTTCAAACCGATAGCAGCAGTAGTTCCTGAGATATCTGGCTGTGACAGACGGACAGACAGACAGACAGACAGACAGAGTCGCACCATAAGGGTTCCTTTTTTACCATTTTGGTACGGAACCCTAAAAATAGTATGTAAAATACAACCTTATTTTGGCGAAGACGCAGTGCATTTGGAGATGTGTCCTTTCCAGGTTTATTTCTTATTTGTATGGAGAATATTCCCAACTTGGGAACATTTTCAAATGCCACATTACTAAGAGCATTCAGAACGCGCTGCAGAAATACGGAGTGCCGCTTTTATATCATTTAACAGCCAAGTACACAATTCACAGTATCCTATTTCCAATTAACTAATTGAAGCTGAATTGGAAATCTTTCGTTATTAAAAGATTGCATCGAATTTAAAATTGGTGAGTTTTATGTTGATTTAATATTATTTTAGCTATAGTGAAAAACTCCACTCCCAAGCCCAATCAAATTGGATTAATTTTCAGCAAGCTGAAAATCGTTTTAGTACTCGTACTTTCATTTGGTCCTAAATGCGTGTATTCCGAATTTGCGCAATCTCAAGAGGTGTGCATAAATTTTGGGATGCTCAATGCAAATGCTGATCCTGAGGACCTCATTTCAGCAGGTTAACTATTCCTGGCAGCCGTATATTCACCTAAGGCCAATGAGACCTTTTTGGACAAAATCGGCCACGAGATATCTATCTATATACGATACGATAGGCCTCAACCATCTTCACAAACTTTCACATTTATAATATGTGTGATTGATTATTTCAATAAATCGCATCGTTTTTTCCGGGGCTAAATTTTAGCTTACTTATTCAGTTGAGTTGGTTGGACGAAACACTACTTAATACGGAAAACCGCTATATTTTGTAGCTGCAAAATATTCCCCACGCAACATTGCTCAAATAAAACCTTTCGTTTGCACTCATTGTTTGAGAATATATACAAATAATCGGTTGTCTACGCAAATATGACAATACGAGAGACATAATGCCGCGTCACACAATTTCCTAACACAACATGGATTTCAATAACAGAACTATATCTGTTTCCCTCACTCGCGTAGTAACTAAAAAGGATAGCATCACGGATTTAGTAAAAGTTCGCAAGGGTAGTATTTGAATCGGAATAGCAAAACCACAGTAAAGTATACTAGTGAAAGTTCTTATTGCGTTTAAATAAGGTATCTTTTTGTTTAATTCTTGTCTGATTGTATCATGGTTCTTCTATAGACGCAGTGCTGTCTGTTTCAAGACAGTTTCAAATTTCCCTTGAGGTTGCTTGAGCCTCCTTTTAGCCGAACGCGAGGAGTTAAGATACATGCGTGTCGGAAAATACCTACTTACCGATTCTTTTGCTAGAATTAATCGGCAGCTGCAGTTTATGAATGTGTCTTCTCAAACACAATTCAGTAAACCTGTTTATGATGACTCTGAAGAGACTGCTTATTTAGTGAAATAGTGTATGAGGAAAAGAAAATTATTTAGGTTATTCTACATTATACACTCACGAACAATGAATTCGGGTCATTTACTATGAACAATTAAATAGAAAATGACCCGAATTCATTGTCGGTGAGTGTATATACGGATTATGCAAAAAATCGCACTAAACGCATCGAAATAATTATAGGTATGGAACGATAAGGTCTAACAAAATTGACGTAGAAATTGCCCCACAACGCCTACTTTTTAAAATCAACACGTCTTATGTATCAAGTGGCACTGATAACCAACTTAATGTTTACTATGTGTGAGTATAAAATCAATTATTATTCATTTTTAAAAAATGTCTCAAAATTCAGTGTGTTTTGTCGACACCGTACGTGGTACTACATTGTGTTTATTTCTAATCTATTCGACGAAGCAACTCAGATAATTATCATAGAACTTCACGTAAGGTAAATAAATAAATAAATAAATATTAGGAGACAATCGTACACAAATCGAACTAACCCCATAGTAAGCTCAATAAGGCTTGTGTTATGGATACTAGACGACGATATATTTAATAGATACAAATACTAAGGTAAGTTCGTTTTAATCATTAATTATGACAAATATTAGTATTAAGTTTGAGAAGTCTTTATTTTTAGATAGTTTGCATATCGTTTAAAAGACAAAAATCTGTGATTGGTTACAAAGCTACTGACGTGAGTATTTCATTTGCCGCTAGAGTTTTTTCTTCATACTAAGTACTAGATCCGCCCCGTTGGTTCGTATTCCTTGAAGCCGATTTTGAGCATCAGTTACGTTTCCATGAAAACTAGGGAAATTTGACGTACAATCGTTCTTAAACTACACCTCAAATTGAATGTTATTGAGAATATTATTTAAGTCTTATTATGCCTTATATATCCCTGACAATTCAGGGTCGTAGTTAAAGCCAGCACAAAATTACGGGAGGCTGAAAATGTCCTGAATGGCTTCGAGAATTTTTAGATCCGCACTTTTTACAGATTTTGTATAGTTTGTTTTGGACTGTGACCCCGGATTTTGGAGTGACTGACTGTATCTTGACCTCCACAGCAGGGAAAACCAGACCGATGGGATCATTGTTATACATTTAGTTAACTCAATGCGCAGTCTTCCTTGTGATGTTTTCTCGTATCGTACGCCCGTAACACCCCTCGTTACGAAAATCGCTGGTAATTTACGTAGGTGAAAGCAATCGCCTAATTAGTACGGTCAGCTGCTGAGAAAAGTTACCCCCTTGCCATAATAAGAATGTGTAACAGGGGAAGGGGGTTCCTGTCTCTGCAGCTGACCGCTTAAATAAACTCAGGACTTTGCAATCTCGTGTTATCAGTTATCAGTTCGTTTATTGCTTTCATAGGTTAACATAGGTCTTCCATTTCTAACAGCTCAGCTATGAAACCCTGCAGGGCACTGCAGCATGTAATTAATACATTCTTTTAATTAATGATGTGGGGATGACGACTGGGTTAAAAATATATAATTCTATTTAGTCCGTCAGATAGATTATGGAAAAATATGGGACACGTATTTTTTGGTTTATCAAAATATTAAAAATCGACAAAGTTATAGATCATCAAACTTCTGGAGTGGGGGCTTGTGACGTCACTCCTAGGTGAAAATTGTATCTAGGAGTGACGTCACTCGAAACTTCTAAGCACTCTATCTTCGTCATTTTTTTTTTGTCAAACAAAAAAAAAACCTTTACAATTTTTTTTAATAATCTAACTGACGGACTAAACAGTTTTTTTAGTCGTCTAGCCCATTAGAGTACTATTTGTAACGTAACAATAGAATAGAATTTGCTTTCCTTTATTCAACCCCTTAGTACAAAATAAGTAATAAAACTACGTACAGAAATTTCTCATTCTAACAAAACGGGTTCAGGTCCGACCACCGGACGGAACGCACCGCGTCCGACCATCACTCTGTATCGAATAACGCCTGCTCTTTCTGGTCGCTGTTTATTTAGATATATTTATTTTATTTCCGTAAAAATGCGTTTGAAGTTTATCTGTGTAACAATACTATTAAAACTAATTGGAAAATTGATACACAAAATTTATAAAAACTATTGCAGCAACAAAAAAGGTTTCCAAGAAAAAACAAGGTTAGTGTAACTGTTCAAGCAAAAAAGCTTTGATCTGTGATCTCACTCGTTATGAGCGAATACAAAATTAAAGGACATTTTCAAGCATCACCCAAATTGGCATCACGTAATTTCAAAAGAAGATAAAAATAATAGCGCGCCAATATTGTTTGCTGAAATTTTCATAAAATCGATTTTTAGGGGCTTGTACATTTGAGATGTTATTTGGCAGTGCACAAGTGAAATTAAGTCCAAATCGAAATCCAAATTAATATAGCTTATAACTGCAAAATTAACTCAGTATAATATTGTAGTCTTTGATTAACTCTGCCCTTCCCAATCCTTCCAAAGGACAGCTTTTATCCCGGAAATTATCATTTAAGGGGGTAAAAAAGGGGTGAATGTTTGTTTGGGAAATCATTAAAAAGAAGCTGATTTAAACCGTTATCAAATAGCCTTTTATCTATTTACGGCAACAAAGAATATGTTAGAAAAACACGTAATACGCATCGGAGTCGTCTCAAAATTGCCAAATTTAAATTTCACTTGAACAATGTCGAATGAGACTTTTTTATGTTATGCGTTATTTAAAAGTTGCCCTAAAGGCATTATCTTAATAACCTTACACTTGACCTGAGTTTGAGACAGACGTTGCCGGCGGATGTTTTGTTGATGTTGGAATTACACCACACGGAATATTGGAAAAATAAATTTGTGTTTTATAAATCTTGGTTTAATTTGCATACAGCTTTATCATAGAAGGGAAAAAAAAGTCATGTTGCTCTTTTTGGTTTCACTGAAGCAGTATAGTTAGCATCTCACATAAACAACTATCTGCGAATGATATTATAGTACATTAAGCATGTGTCTGTCTTGTAAATTAAAAATAATTAAATATGGTATAATTTCCCTTTGAGTTGAAAGGAAATGTGGTGTCTATTGGCAACTACGTATTTCCTAACGAAGCCATGTCTGTTTAGTTATCTAGAATATATGTAAGCATAAATTGTATTGGTAATAAAAGGGACAATTATTTAAAAAAAAACCCGACCGCGGTGTACTTTGAAACTGCATAAAATCCGCCATTTTGTTTATTTTAACGCATCATACCCAGTGACACTCGCACCATCAAGACGAATCTAATGATGTATCATTTATAAAAATCGGATGTGCCGTTGAGTAGTTACGAGCGGACATAGGAACGGACATACATACAAATACTTACATACATACAGGTCAAACACATAACCCTCCTTTGGGCTTCGCCGCAGTCGGGTAAAAAGAAATTATGGTATCTCAATAAAACTCCTATAATTAATTAGGGTTTATTTGAACCGGAGCTGAACATGCGTGACAATTGCGAATATGAAAGAGGGACATCATCAAAGTGGGAAAGAGAGGGGTGAACGCCTAAGCTGCGTTCAATATACCACACTCTCCCCCACTTATTTCATGCTACTACTACTAAGCTAATAAACATGCTACATACATATTTTATGAAATGATATAATACGATTTTTTTTGTACTACTACGGACTAGGTGGGGGCCGGGGGCGCCTGGGATCGAACCATGGGGCTAATCCCGGACCACATTGAGAGGGTCGGACTAGGTGGGGGCCGAAGCGCCTGGGATCGAACCAGGACGCTAGGCCAAGGTCCAGACAAGTGTAACGTGTAACGTAAAATGTGACGCAAATGGGCTAGATGACTAAAAAAAACTTTAGTCCGTCAGTTAGATTATTAAAAAATATTGTACACGTATTTTTCTTTTGCTGGACAAACAAAAAATTACGTGGATAGAGTGCTTAGAAGTTTCGAGTGATGTCACTTCTAGGTACAATTTTCACCTAGGAGTGACGTCACAAGCCCCCACAACATTACTATCGCTCGTAGTGCCGTCGCGAATTGCGCGTCGAATTCGCATTACATTTCACGTTTCACTCGGCGTTAAAATTCATATTCTATGTAATACTGTTATGAGAAACCAGTAATTATAGCTGTTATTACTATTTCTTAAAACTGATTATGTTTTAATGACACTTATCGAATTCCAGTTAGATAGAATTTGTGCACAAGATAACTACTTTAGTACTTCGAAGCCATTCAGTCTTATCGCTAGTGTATTCAATAAAAACATACAACTTATTGGTTCTAAGTTCCACATTGTATTAGTCATGGTTTACGTTATACAAGGTCTAATCAACGTTCGTATGTGCATTGCAAAATGAACCTTATGTTACGGGTTTACGGTATGCATTGAAACAAACACAAGATCAGCCAATGAGGCTTAATTCGATTCACTAAGGATTTTTCATTAATGCGTCAACATTTGCACCACGTGTTTCTAACACGTAGCTATTGTTTACTTGAAAATGACGTTAGTGCAATGACATTTTCAGGCATATACGTCATTTTTCAGATACAATTGTGGTATACAGTTCTCTGCTTCTTTCTCATTGGATATTTAGTACTTCTGTAAAGTAATTTTAGCCATTATTGCTGCGGTAAACATTGATGTGGTATCGCAGCTATGCAATACCAACGTGTTTTCAATTTCTGTTGTTTTGTGATATTTGTGTTGATACATTTTCAAGGTAATGCTGTTATTCATACCTATTTAAGGTTTCTTATGAGGTCAAAAATATTAATTCAGCTCACCAGATGTGGCCTTGAGAAATGGGCCTGTTTATCTGTGTTTTATTGTGATATTGTTTTATCAAATTTTAACCTTTTACATTTAACCTAACCTACCCTACGTAATGTGTAGATTGAAATATGTGCTTTCTTGAGTATGTGGTGGTCAGCTTACTCTATGGTACGAGGCTGGCTATCAATAAGAAGAAGGGATTTTTATGTTTATATTTGTCAGTTATAATTTTCGATGTCAAATAATTTGCATTTAATTATAGAGGACAAAATTTAGTTTCTCGTTTTAATTCATCGCCAGAGAAAGCTCCTCTATATTGGTGACCCCGATTTTGAACATAAACGGAAACAACGGAATCGATATAATTATAAAAAAAACACGATTATGTCGGAAACAAACTCTAAAGCAACCGAAGACCAGGGCGCAGTGTTCAAGGTAGCCGTCCGACCCCCGCCGTTCTGGCCCGAGGAGCCAGCGCTATGGTTCGCGCAGATGGAAGCTCAGTTCGCGCTGTCTGGTATTAATAGCGACGCAACCAAATTCAACCACGTCATCGGGCAATTGGAACACAAGTATGCCGTGGAAGTCAAAGATGTCATAAGCAACCCACCCAATGAAAACAGGTACAATAAAATTAAAACCGAGCTAATATCACGGCTATCAGCATCAAAGGAGCAGAGATTCATACAGTTAATGAAGCATGAGGAATTAGGCGACAGAAAGCCGTCCCAATTTTTGCGTCACCTACGAGGGCTGGCAGGAGACAGAATGCCCGAGGATTTTTTGAAAGCCGTCTGGTCCAGCCGTCTGCCAAGCAACTTACAAGGACTTATCGCCTCACAAACCAAAGCGTCGCTGGACGAGTTAGCCGAGTCGGCCGATAGCGTGCATGATGTTGCCCCACACGCTCTTCACGTTCATGCTGTGAGCAACGGCACCCACAACGCCGAGATGTCGGAGATGGCCAGGAACATGACAGACCTCACCAGGGAGATTGCTTCATTAAAGGCACAATTTGGCAGCCAAGCGCGCGCGTCAAGGTTCAACTCTCGTGGCAGAAACCGAGCACCGACCACGTCCGGCCGTTATGAACGCTCCGCATCAAGGCCTAGGGATCCGTCTGTTTGCTGGTACCATCAAAGATTCGGCGACAGAGCGACTCGCTGTACCCGACCTTGTTCTTACCCAGGATCGGAAAACTTCAGCGGCAGCCGAAATTAAAGGCCAACGTCTGCCTTATATCGCCGGGCCGCCTCTTTGTATCGGACGTCTCCTCTAAAACACTCTTCCTAGTAGATACAGGATCTGATTTGTGCGTGTACCCACGTGCTTTGATTAGAGGGACCCGCGCAAAGTCAAATTATGAGCTTTTCGCCGCTAACGGTTCGATCATATCTACATATGGCTCGGTGCATTTGCAACTGAATCTGGGGCTTCGCCGAAACTTCAACTGGAAGTTTGTCATTGCTGACGTATCCAAGCCAATAATCGGTGTTGACTTTCTGGCACACTATAACATATTAGTGGATTGCAGAAACCAGCGCTTGATAGATAATGGCACTACATTCTCAGTCACTGTTCCCGCTCAACCTCTGACAGAAGCTATCGCATCAGTGAAGGTTATGTCGGGAGAATCTGCATACCTTGACATACTTCGGCAGTACCCAGACATCACCCGCCCAGCTGGCATTAATGCCACGCCGAAACACAACACAGTGCATCATATACGCACCTTACCTGGACCACCGGTTACAAGCAGACCCCGACGCCTTCCTCCGGATCGTTTAATGATCGCGCAGAAGGAGTTCGAAGCTATGCTTGAAAATGGTACAGCTCGCAGGTCAGAGAGCCCTTGGTCGTCTCCGTTACATCTGGTTCCCAAAAAGGATGCCGGTTGGCGTCCATGTGGAGACTACCGTGCCCTCAATGCGCGCACCATTCCAGACAAGTACCCAATACGGCACATTCAAGATTTTACACAGCAACTAACAGGAAGTCAAGTCTTCTCCAAGGTAGACCTTGTTAAGGCATATAATCAGATCCCAGTAAACCCAGCCGACATACCGAAGACTGCCATAATAACCCCTTTTGGCTTGTTTGAGTTTCCCTACATGACATTTGGGCTACAAAACGCGGCTCAGACGTTCCAGAGATTCATGGACGAAGCTTTAAGAGGCTTAGATTTTTGCTACGGATATCTGGACGATATTTTGATCTTTTCTCCTGATGAGGAACGCCACCAACAACATCTGCGGGTCTTGTTCCAGAGACTAAGAGATTATGGAATACTTATCAATACGGCTAAATGTGAGTTTGGAGTCGATGAAATTACTTTTTTGGGCCACAGGGTATCCTCAAAAGGGATCCAACCATTACAGTTGAAAGTACAAGCCATGTTGGATTACCCTACACCAAAAAACGTTAAAGAATTACGCAGATTCCTGGGCATGTTCAACTTTTACCGACGATTTGTGCCAGGTGCTTCAGCTTTACAAGCTCCCTTAAATGTTGTGTTGTCTGGACCGAAGAAGAAAGCCACACAGGAGATAACAATGACACCAGATATGATGGAAGCCTTCGAGTCATGCAAAAAAGGGCTTTCACAGGCAGCTACTCTGGCCCATCCGCGGACCGACGTCGAGCTCGCTATACAAACAGATGCTTCTGATGCTGCTATTGGGGCGGTGTTACAACAACGCCTGCCTACAGGAGCCTGGGAGCCTTTAGCATTTTTCTCTCGGCGCTTGAAACCTGCGCAAAAGAAATACAGTCCGTACGACAGGGAACTTCTGGCGATATACGACGCTATCAAGCATTTTCGGCACATGGTTGAGGCTAGGCCCTTCACAATTTATACGGATCATAAGCCGTTAACGTTTGCGTTCTCTACCATAAGGGATAACTGTTCGCCCAGGCAGTTCCGCTACTTGGACTTCATTTCCCAATTTAGTACGGACATACAATTTGTACCGGGGAAATCGAACGTGGTTGCCGATTGTCTATCACGGGTGGAGGAAATAGGTGGCTACACAGTGGATTATCAGGCCCTAGCACAGTCCCAAAATGACGACGTCGAGTTGAAGCAGCTATTGCAGCATGGCACAGGGCTATGCCTTAGGAAGTTTAAGATACCCGATTCCGATGTGCAGGTTTACTGCGACGTTTCGACCACAAATCCGAGGCCGTACATGACTAAAGACTTCCGGCGGAAGGCGTTTGATGCTGTGCACAGGCTTAGCCACCCAAGCATAAGAGGAACAGTCCGGCTAGTATCGCAAAAGTATGTATGGCCAGGAATTAATAAAGATTGCCGGTTGTGGGCGAGAGAATGCCCGGATTGCCAAAAAAATAAAATTTCTCGTCATACCCACTCTCCCATCGCATCATTTTCGACTCCATCCCATCGCTTTGCTCATGTCCACATGGATATCGTGGGCCCATTACCTATCTCTTGTGGTTACAGGTACTGCCTCACGATCATCGATCGGTTCACGCGTTGGCCCGAGGTATACCCAATACCCGATATCACTGCAGAGACCTGCGCGCTGGCCTTTATAACAGGTTGGGTTGCCCGTTTTGGTTGCCCTACCAGAATCACCACCGACAGAGGTCGGCAATTCGAGTGTGAGCTTTTTCGGAATTTGTCGGCTATCCTGGGATCTGAGCATCGGCCTACTACTTCATACCACCCAGCCTGCAATGGAATGGTCGAGCGCCTTCACCGGCAATTAAAAGCTGCCATAATGTGTCACACCAACATGCACTGGGTGGAAGCCTTGCCGCTGGTCCTCCTCGGCATCCGCAGCGCTTGGAAAGAGGATATCCAGTCTTCCGCCGCCGAACTCGTGTATGGGGAGCCGCTGCGACTGCCGGGTGAGTTCTTTAAACCCGCAAAAACCACATCAGTCGATTACTCCAACTTTTTATCGAGGTTGCGCAACCACATGACCCGACTCAAGCCGACTCCAGGTGCGCACCACGCTCAGAAGCCATTCTACGTTCCTAAGGATCTTGGTTCCGCTGAATATGTGTTCCTGCGCCAGGGCCCTGCCAAAGCATCGTTGGAATCGCCTTATTCGGGCCCATATAAGGTCCTGTACAGAGGTGACAAAACATTTAAGATAGACATCTCAGGAAAAGCAAGTACAGTGACCATAGACAGATTAAAGCCAGCCTATGTAGCAACGGACGAAGAACGGAGTATTGTCCGCCAGAACACTTCAGCAGGAAGCACACCGCTAGAGGCTAGCCCAACAGTCGCAGACACACCACCACAAGACACGCCTCCGCCACCTGGGTCAGGCACCACCGCCAGAACGCGTAGTGGTCGCTCGGTGCATTTTCCCGCGCACCTGCGTGATTATCGCCCGTAGCAGGCAACGGTCTTGGCGGGGGAGTCGTGTGGTGGTCAGCTTACTCTATGGTACGAGGCTGGCTATCAATAAGAAGAAGGGATTTTTATGTTTATATTTGTCAGTTATAATTTTCGATGTCAAATAATTTGCATTTAATTATAGAGGACAAAATTTAGTTTCTCGTTTTAATTCATCGCCAGAGAAAGCTCCTCTATAAGTATATAGTTTATTTTGGATCCCGTTACATTAATGCTACAAGCTTATGTGCGGTGCGTGTATTGTGTGTGCGTGTTACACTACACCTAACCGTCAGGGCCAACCGAAAGGAACACAGGAATATGGACAGATTGCTTCGTCCTTTTTGCAGTCTGGACATATTGCTTCGTTCCTAAAACCAACTTAACTTTGAAAAATAATGTGTCCGTACTATCGGTATATTTTCTTAAGAATTATTTGGGTTGTTCACTTTTTTAGTAACGGGGCTCTACCGCTATAAAAATATAATTTAGTACTTAATGAAATGTTACCGTCACTATGGTACACCTAAAGACGTCCCAGTGTTCAACACTGTAACGTTTTGAAAATTGCGTGATATGGCACTAATAAAGCTCATAAAAAATATTTAACGGCCACAAACGAACTGCCACAACGTGTTAGCTGACTGAAGGTGACACCATAGCGTCGGATCTAGATGTATGTAATTGCCTTAAAACAAACAAATTATTTCACGCTAACCATTAAATCTGCTTCCGAAAATTTGTAAAAGCAAACTAAACTTTTCCGATTTAGAATTTTAAGCGAACGGTTAATATTCAAAAACTAAAAATAAGGAAATGAATTGACCACTTTGTAAAATGGCGTCATAACATTTTTTCTTCATAGAAACTTCATACTATATGAGCATTTTACACTTCATAAAAATTAACTGATTTAATTTGCCAGCAAAGTATTGCCAGTACTCAAAGAAAGAAACGGCTTTAGAGATACATTCTTTCGACGAAATGGAACATTCGATAAAACGTTTTCTGTGATTTAATGTTCAACTGATCACAAGAAGAGACCAAAGTAAGATAAATTGAAATTTCTCAGTTTCAGGAGGAGCCATGCTTCAACTGAAGCCACATTGCCGCCATAACTGCGAAGATCTTTGCATGACGAGGGGTAAAAGCGGCGGTGTATGCTTGCGGAATACTTGCAAATGTTTCTCTGCTACCGATACCTGATATGGTCACCATTTTGTCAAGAAACCTCATCCACTAACAATCAGCGTACTTACAATGACTTTGTCCCTGTAACATGGTATTGTCACCCACTGTGTAAAAATGATGGTGCGGTTCAATAATGTAACAGTATGGCGCACAATTCCTATAGCACATGTCGACTATGTTATTTGCTAAATGAAATAACTGTTGCGATTTTTAAATGTCGTAGGTTTTATTAAAAATAAGAATATTACTCACACAGACATATTTTTAAAAAGAATAAAAAACTATACAGTTTATATCTGAAATGAGTTCCGATGCTTAGTAACAAAGCCTTTTATTATGTTTAGTCAATAAGTATCTAACCTAACCTATAGGTATTGGTAATAAATGTTACATCATGATTAAATTATCCATTTATTCGCAATAAGCGTTTTACTTCATCGTTTATTTTCAATGCTTACCCCCTAGGAATGGAATCAATGGAATGCCTGTATTTGTATTATATTACTGTTACAAAAAAAGTGTTAACTCAATTAACTAGCTAGGTAAATTTTCTTTTCGTATTGTGATGTACACATATTGGGCTAATTTTATTTAATAAAAAAATTTACTGATCTAACTCTTTAGTAATCCAAAACGCTTCCCCATTCATCACGCCACACAATTTGTGGTCAGAAGTTTCATATTATGTGTGCTAAACTAAGTTTTAACCAAATTTAGTGCAGCGGCGCACGTACAATGAATGGCCAGCGTTTCGTGAATATTTGTTTCCCGACGCCATGTTTCGAGGCAGGTGTTGGAAAATGTAAGCTGGCACGTGAAAATTAATATTTCGCCCCACTTTTTAAGCTTAACTGGCTTGAAGAGTTCTGAATGGGGGTAAATGTTGCGTTGTAAAAATATGCTTTGGTTTGGAGACAGGAATATTTTATCGGTGTTTAAGTTAGGTTGTCAGCCGCTGGAGTTGGCGAGCTCTTGATTGGCGACCATGCAGCGTGGGTTGGGAAGGCTTCTCACAAGGCAGCAGTGGCGTGGCATTGAAGAAATCCTTGGGCAAGCAGCTTTGGCTTCAATTTTCTTTAAGAGCACTAGAATTAAGTGCTGAACTGCCTTATATTAAGCAAGCCGATTGGAATCGAGTTCTATGGACGCCACGCCACTGCAAGGCAGACTGACAAGCTGGTGAAGATTGCTGGAGTCTGATGGATGCGGGCGGTACGGGACCGGTCGTGGTGGCTTATTTAGGGGAGGTTTATCTATGTACATATATGCAGGTATGGCTGATGATGAAATTAGACTGCGAAAAATGGAAGGTAAAGTAGTAGTAGAAGTAGAGCGTCATAGGCGAGGAATGTAAAGGATTGGATGGAGACTGAAAGCACGGAAAACCTTGCTGTGTACGGGAAACAAGGTATGCTATTTTTGAAGGAAATAAGTGAAAAAACTATCACTGCTGTACGTAGATACATTTTTAAGAATAGTCAGATCACTAAGAGAACTTTGAGTAGTTTTATTACAGCTTTAGTAGTACTTATTGACTTTAGTAGACGATTAAAATGAAAAAATCGTCATCATTAAAGCGATTCTTTTAAATTTACCGTGAAATGTAGCTTCAAGAAAATCAAATTCTTTCCAATAAGTAATCTGCTTAATAAAGAAATAATTTTTACTAATACTTTTCCTTCTTACTAAGAATACATACTGTGAAAAATTAAACGCCGCTTCAATATTGCTCTTTGCTCAAATCAACCACTCTTTACAATTTAGCAATCATACAAACGGGGACTTTACTGTGATGAATAATTTAATTTGAGTTTCTTCTACATCACGTTATAATAAGACTCCTATGCTAAAACAACACAATGTAGTCCATTTTAAAACATTTGATCGCCTGCTTTAGTAAATATTGCTGTGCAAGAACAATTACCTAATAGGATATACTAGTATAATAAACTGATCATAATGAATTACCAAATAAATACAGTTATAATATGCCTTTGTATGCATGTATCTATTATAAATAGGTATTTACTCAAACGATTACTAATCGATGATGATTAATACGATATGACATAATGATATTAAAATGTGCTAGAAATGTAAATAGCATATTTCATTAAAACTGACTCTTCAATTACTCTTCAGTTTTCGGTTGAGCTTGTTTGGTTAAAATGAAATTTGGAGAAAAAGAGATGTATTGATACTTAGTAGATAGTAACGGACGAATTGATAAAACTTAGTCATAGTGCTAAAAATGATTCAAACAACAACAAACACACACGTAACACAGACAACACATACAACACAACAAACAAAACACGTTGATCGATCATGTCACGGCCCGTTCCTTTCCGCCCCGGGCGGAGCTCTGCGTCAATGGAAATGTACCCTTACGCTCATAATACGACGAGTCTGCTATACAAAGATTGTGACGACATAGAGATAAGTAAGTACACAATAATTAAATCACTCGACATAATTTCACAGAACAAACAGATTGAGGTCATTTCAGGACATCCCCTGTTCCACATGAGCAATATGTGCTCAGTTTTTATTGGCCTTTTATCATCACGTATATATAGAGGAAGGAATTCCTCAAAATACAATTAAACCAACACCAGCCATGAAAACGGTACAGTACGTTACTTGCGTTATTTGCATCACGTTTGCGAGTTTTGTTCTTGTTTTTGGGGATGGTAAGTAACTTTGGTTTTATAATAAACTTTATTATATATAGTTTCTTACAATAATTTTCTTGCACTCTATTAACATTCTTAGACATAGGTACAATCAGGGAAAATATCTGCAAGGTTATCAAAAACCAGCGAGTGTGACTTTATTGGCAAAGGTGTAAGGGCGCTCAGTATGTGCCCCAGGTTACGCTACTAATATGTAGGCTTGTGCGCGCTCGTTTATTGAACGGATCGCGCCGAACTAGTGCAATCGTGCTTATGTACTAGTTTGGTCTTTTAGTTCATTTAGTTCACTAGTACACTACTGTTTCTATCTAAGAGTTGCTCCCGTTTCGTTCTGTACTGTTCCACTCTGTCCGATCAGGATCAGACCGACCGATCTATTCCAGCGCTTTGCTGTTGCATTCCATTTTCTCTTTCACTCAGAACTGTTAAGGTGCGTCTACGCTAGACGAGCCGAGCACGAGCGGAGCCGTTTTGGGCGTTGTTAGCGGCGTCAATTGTGGACATACAATGAACTTAAAACATGGTCGAAGCGCGCTCGTGCTCGGCTCGTGTAGCGTAGACGCACCTTTTCATGTCGGATGTCGGTCGGCGGTTGATCGGACTTGATCGGTTAATGTACTCAGGAGCGGAAACGAAACGGAATAGTTCGTTCTAGTACAGTGGGCGGAATTCATTCTTTTATGTACTATACAAGCCTACTAATATGTATCATCTTGATTGTGCCTACGAAAATACGCGTTTAAACTTCAAATTATTAGCGATCACTTAAATGTGAAATCAAAATCTCATAACAAATATGCATTTCGATAGAACCAAGAAATAAGCCTCCGAACGTCAAAACGATGTAATTCCTTATTTTCAGACGGAAATTACGCCCCTTCAAACGAGACCAGCGCCAAATTGTACCAAGCCGGCGTCGACGCGGGAATAATCAATCCCGAAAAATATTCATTTCACTCATTTCTGAGACACGGAAATGTCTTCAGAGGCCTGTTCGCGGAGTACGTCTCGATGAATGGGACTGAGCCGATTAATAACGAAGAGTGGCTCGTTATGAACAACTTTGGAATACTGCCCGATACACAGGAGTCTTTGTTCGCAAGGAAAATAACGAAGCGGAGCACGGCGGACAACAAGAGGAGGTTCGTCAATACGGTCCGGAAAGGAGACATTTTGATCACGGGGAGGGGCATAGGGGGACTGCTCGGGCATGCCGCTCTCATGACTACCGACACGTGGGTCTTGGAGATGCCTGGAGGCAAAGGCTGGGGGACAGGGATTAAAGACAATAACAGGCAAGTTCGGAAAGACAAGTGGTTCGATATGCACGCGTCTGATTGGACGACTGTCTACCGTGTCCCTGACAAAGGAGCCGCAAACGGAGCAGCTATATGGGCCGACCACACTTATTATAACCCTTCGGGCGGGGTGCGGAAAACAAGACATATTACTTACTTGATCACTCCTCAGCTTCATGTTATTAACCCGAGCTATTGCTCAAAGCTGGTGCTACAGGCGTATTACTATGGAGTAGGAAGGAGACACGTGCTGAAGAATTTGTCTGGAGTAGGGATTGTGGTGCCTACGACTATACCAACGTTTTTCAACAACGGTTATAAGTTGGTAAATAAGGGGAAGTTTTAAAAATGTATTGTGCAAGCATAATGTCAAGAAACGGGTACCATTGGTGTAGAACTTTATGAATATAAAAGTTATCTCACTTTTTACAGCCACATATATCAATACTATTGGAAAAATTCTTAAATGATTGTCAATATTTGTAAAAACCGTCATACCTGATGATTCGAGGACAAAATTATGACTTCCCCTGATTATTAACAGTATGGACAAAATTAATTATTCTCGTGTTGCGGTCATTATCATAATTTACCTGTACTTTGACACCTCATGTTGTACTTATATCTACCTCGTAAAATAAGCTGATTTTAAATAGAAATAAAAATTAGTAACAGAGCCTTAGTATTTTTATTACAAACTCGTAAGGGCCAGTTAGAAAGAGGACGCTCGCTCCATTAGCTACAAAAAACAAGCGAAGCTCGGGACCTCGTTCAAATAACGGAGTTTAAACAGTGGCCTCAAACGACAGTGGAAATTTCAAATGTCGTAAGGGAAATTTTGTCGTAAGTACACTAAATACCATTCGAATCAGTATTTTTTTCTGCTATAGATCTTTTATATTGAAATTTTGATAACCTTTCAAATAAAAAAAAATACGAAATGATTAAAATTTGTCGTAACTTCCTAAAATTTAAAGTTGACCCATACAACATAGTGCCCATACGGTCACTATGTTGTATGGGTCAATTTAGTATACAAATCTATGTTATCATATTATGTATTTTATGGTAACTTACTTTGTTAACCTGGAAACCATTAATATACAACAACAATTCGCAATGTACAATACTTTTTTGTTCGTATTGACAGTATGATAATTGTTAGTTCTCTTCAGAGACAAAATAGTTTTTTTCAGAGTCGTAACTAGAGACCGGATTTGAAGTAGCCATCTCAATATTAATATGGATATGACTAGTGCAATTTGTTAAATACATGTCATGTTGGTTATATAAGGTCTTAATTTTTACTGTACATTGTGCAGAAGAAATATTAAAGAAGAACTTAAAAAAAATAAACTATTTCAAAAATTAACAAATGATGTTTTTATTTTTTATCACCATAATCTTTGCCCAATATTTACAAAAGCTTCCAAAAAGGTCTTTACTTTTTTGTTCCGATAAGTTACATTATTTTTGTGTGTAAAAAAAATAATACATTATACCAGTCATATCCATATTATATAATATTGAGATCGCTACTTCAAATCCGGTCTCTAGTCGTAACGGACATTTTCTTCTTAAATTTTCTGGGTAGTTCTCTGCGACTAAAAAGTCGCACCAATCGCATCATTACCATCGCCACATTATAGATGAGCTCCGTATAAACTATGGAGTCGTTTTTGGTTATCTTGTAGAAGTCGCGTGCCTCTGCTATTTTTATCATAATGATCCTGATTGCTTTTATAAAACCGCCAATAATAGTGGCGATGGTAATGACAAAAAAATCGCGGTATAAAATCGCAGAGAACTACCCTTCTGCGTAAGAGACACCATTTCCTGAACTATTGAGTTTATAGATTTCTAATAATTAATTCGGTGTAGGTAGATGAAGTTACTTGAATTTTTTTTGGCTCTCCTGAAAAGTAGACATTTGTCTCTTACGATATTTGAAATTTCCACTGTCGAATAAAGACAAAAATACCCTCTAATATTATCTACCCTCTACTTTCTTTCCTACTAAGGGTAGGACGGTAGAAATTAATAGGGCAGGGTATCTTAACATACTAAAGTAAGAATTATCAAAGGTGTCCGAATATTTCTTCATTCTCTTTACCAACATTCGGACACCTTAGATCAGGGGTTACCAACCTTTTTCAGCCCGTGGCGCACTTACAGTTTGGTACTTATAATTTTCACTATAGATAATTTTCACTATACCTACCCCACTAATTTCCACCCTTCATGCGGTAGATCTTAGAGATCAGACTCGTATGCTTCGAGGGCCGATCCGAAGGTGAGAATCCACACGTCTATCTATTGCTTGCTTTCTGGCCTTTTCAACAATGTTCTTTATACTCTGCACGAAATATTAAAAAACTATATAGCTCTAGTTAGATGTAAGTAAACTATTAAAAACGCAATTGAAACATAATGAAACATTTTTTTTGTGTATTTTCTTATCAAATAAGCAAGACGCGACAATCAAAAACATTACCGTGGACTGGGGTTACTTGATTCACAGTAATATTTATCTTGGTAATATCTATCAAATCAGAAGTTGGGTTTAAACATTGATGATGAATGTTACCCCGTGAATCAAAGTAACCCCACCCCAGTCCACGGTATTAAATTTAATGTGACCAAATTTGCCTAATAACCATAAGTTAATTGATTTTCTTGGTCATAAAACATTCCTTTCAACTGAAATTTTCTATACTTCAAACTAAACTTCATCCATTACATCGTGGCTGTGTTTTCAATTTTCGTTGCCTTTGATAAAGCAGCAATAAATGTAAACATTTCGATAAATCACAGCATGTAATTGTTCAGATCCAGTTGGTACCAATTTTACTGCAGTGCTATTAGTAACGGTTTGATTGCGAGTATTATAAGTATAATAAAGGTGAATGAAGCTAAGGTAGGTAGTGTAAGTTATAATGAAGACGTTGTTAGTACTGTTTGGCTTAATTTATCTAGTGCTAGGAGCTCCGATGGCAGAAACTAGCACTGGTATGCATTACAATATGACTCGTTTTGTTGCTGTTTAAGAAAAATCTATTAGGAATAGAATTTTAATAAATATACATACCTACTTCCAAATTCAGAAGTTTCAATGACTGCCAAATTATATTAATTTAAATATAATTTTAACCGATTTCACAAAAATAAGTAGGTGTGTATTCGATTGTGTTTTTATGTTTGTTACCTTAGTAGAACTTTGTGGTTTATGAAATAATTTGATTGTATTTTGCAATTGAAAAAGTAAGTATAATTCTCGTCCCATTTTTTTAAATATTACTTTAATGGCGAGGCCCAAATTAAATTACGCAATTACGTATATTTGTAGTCAATTAGGTAAAATCATTTAGATTCATTAAGAATCGTTTTTGTTATTAATACGCAGAGGGATTTGGACACTTCTTTATTTCACTATTACACTTCTTATCTTCACAATACGTTTTATAAACAACTCTCTATACATATGACAGTTATCTTAATATCTCGGTGGTCTGGACTGGAATGGTTTGACATGTCATTCAAAGAACGACATCACTATTCTTACATTCAAATATGAATATGAATCATTCGATTCCAACCGGCCAGGCAGTATTGATTGTCATTAAACCTCAATCAATAACAGTTTTTAATGACGCCAGTTTGATCAAAACGTGTTTTATCCTAAAGTTTAATGCAATCAGTCTGCAAAACAACAAGAGAACTCTCAAAAAATCAAAAAAGGGTAAATAAACAAAGCTTTCGTTTCGAATGATGGTAATAGATTGTGACCATAAACGACTGATTGCATGTTTTTCTGGCTTTTTGTGATTTCTCATGTCGATTCGTGCAGAAAAAATTTATCAGGCTATGAAATGAAACTCATTTCAGCTTCTTTTCATTTTTGTTCAAAACTGAGCGACTCAAACCACCTTAAATAAATATTTCAGGATCTCGCCGGCTACTACGGGACTCCAGTAATGTCCTTCCATCGGTAAATAAGTGTTCTAGTTGGTTTGCACGTGAGAACACCGACTGCCTAACTCAAGGAGACCCTTACCCATAACCAATGGCATCTAATAGTCACAAAAACTGCGTATCTTTTCAACTGGTTGACACAATAAACCACGGTATATTAATCGGATACGATTATCTCTTACTACTGTCCCACACTTCAAACTGTTCCACCAACTAAGGAGATCATTGCTCCCTATGTAAAATTCCAAATTTCATAATTATTTTACATTCATAACTGATACCTTGGCAAATTTCATTCAAGTTTTAAACATAGGCCCGATTTGTACAATTTTAGAATTGCTACTCTGCCAAATGGAATAAAATCAACTCCTTTTAATTTTTACAGTTTATTATTACGTGAGATAACCATGAAACACTACACGAAACCATAATATCATACAAATACTCGAATGTTGAAATGAAGAATAATATCTATCTCGTAATCATAAAAATAACAGTGTTGGTATTACGTATTTCTAAGCAAATCATAATGCTATTATACAACGTGTAAGTCTAATACGGACGATAAATTAAATCGGACATTGTATTCATTAGTGTAATCATGAAGTAAAAGGTTTTTTTAAGTTGCAGTTCATTACGACCCCATAATTATTTTTTTTTAAATTTCTCAGCAGCAATGTACTTACTGTAAACATGGTTGCGGTACCGAAATGTCAAAAATCAAAAGTAACTGTCAACGAGCGTTTAACGTGAGTGTGTTTGCATTACATTGCGGGCTGAATTATTTTGTATGGACAAAATTATTGTTGCAACTTTAAGTAAATGTTATCTCATTACCTTCACCACTAACAACCTCTTCGCCCGTATTAGACTTACACACTGTATAAACAAATGTTACTTTGCTGTTAGAAATGTAAACTTGAGCCATTCAAGAGACAACATAATATAATTGTTATTAATTTTATGTAGGTACGTAAGTTTTAGAAAAACAATTTTAAGCGTGAATCTTTTACAATCAACAATTCTCTTAAATTACTAAGTCATATGAAACAAAAAAGATAATGCATTCGGCAATTGATCAGAATGGGATTTAATCGTAAGTATATTAAAGAAAAAATATCCAGAACACTATATTTAATAAATAAATTAAGAAAAACATCCACAAAGTCCACTTAATTTAACCAAAATAGTTATTATGATTCCATTAGTAGTTATAAATGAGTTTAATATTTGTTTTAATAAATCCAGGTATTTTGCTCACAAAATAATCACAGTTGATTAATATCACAAGTTTGATGCTCTTTTTTGTGATTGCCAATTAGATATTTCTCATTAGCTTTAAAAAATAAATCTTGGAAAGTCATTCTTTTGTGAAAGGGCCTCGAACCCATAGTCAGATCCGTGTCAATAAGTAAATAGTTCCAGCGATCCCTGGTGACAGGATCCCATTTCACCGTCAAGAGCTCAGTCGTCTCAGGGGTTGGGTTTCTGAAAAAGATAAGCAAAGAGGTAAATATTTAATTATATGAAAATGGTTTGAGTAGCTGACGAATGTAAATACAGAGTCTAAGAACATGCAGAACAATTATTCGAAAATCGTCGGTGGACTAAAGTAGATTTTGAAACTGTGTTAAAGTAATTTACGTGGTAATAAGTGAGAAAAAATGAACGCAGCGTAAGACGGCCCCAAACTTGTTGGACAGATGATCTCGTGAAAATGGCGGGGAGTCGGTGGATGCGATCTGCACAGGATTGCACTCTGTGGCAATGGCAATCTATGGGGGAGGCTTGTGTCCAGCAGTGAACATCTGTGGCTGATAGAAGTGAGAATAACATGAATGTAATGAAATATAACCTACCCATATTTTACGAAGTTAGCCCACAGTGTCCATATTGGACGTCCGTAGCTACTAGAAGTGACAATAAAACCAATGTATCTAAAAATAACACTACCCTTAGTAGGAAAAGGAATAAGTCAGATATGAGCCAAAAAACAAAGAGGTGTGAGTCCCACCATGAGACTTCCAACCTTGTTTAAATCTGACTTATTCCCTTTCTTAATAGGGGCACTGAACTTACCCATCTTTTACAAAGTTAGCCCACAGTGTGGTCATCGTATCGATCATGTGTACATCTTCTTCTGACATAAATGATTTAAAGAAATCCACATCATACAAGTAACCGATTTCATCACCATGCGCTGCTCTTCCAATAGTAATGTTGTTTTTGTATTTCACATAATTCCTTTGACCAACGTAGGAAAACAAGTACGAAAATATGGTTTTAGCTCCGCTAGCAAAGTATTTTCTCAAACTCCTTAACACAGGATAGCCGCCTTGTAAATCTGAAGCCAAGTTTGTAATCTGTCGTCTCGAATCTATGTTCACTTCGTCATCCCCAAAGTAAAAATGTTTAATGATAATTTTCATTTCATTGTAAGTACAGTTGTCAAAATCAAAGAAAGCTTTAATATACTTCGTAAACAAATCGTCCCCGTTTAAATTTGCGTCGACTGCTCCGTATGTTCTTATTTCTTCATCATTGTTAAACCCGATCAACGTAGTAATATTTTTCAATTTCGGTGCCAGCAGATTTACAGGATAATCTGTCACAATAGGTTCAACGTTTTGAAAACTTTTCTCAAAGCACACTTTAAACGTTAAATTATTATTTTCTGTGGCAGCAATAACATTCTTGGTATCAACCGTGGCGAGATATGATAAGGCTTTATTTTCGTCGTCAGTATCAAAACCAACGTAGGGGCAAGTGCTCAACCTGTGGACACTTTCCAGAATTTGACTTTTAATCAGTTGTTAGACAAAAACTACGCGTATTATAAATGAATTCTTTATTTTGTTTTAATCACAATTAAACAATCTTCAAAGTCCACATATGTTTTCTACGCTAGCTATCCGCAGATGGCGGATAGAAGCATTTTAAAAAAAACACTCATTTTGTCCATAGGTACATCTACTGTCTGTACCTATGGACTCCAAAAACGTACCTATGGACGGTAACGTACCTACGGACATTAATCAACAACATACTTTTAAACAGAATAAACTTCTAGAATAACGTAATTAACAACATACAATTAAACAACATGTAATTATATGTTGCTCTGCATATCACAGTTACTTTTTTTCTTCTTGAAATCTAATATTCTTAGCAAAATCTCAAGTATAATTATGGGATTTTAAAATGCCTCCATTGTCAGCAGAAGAATATGCTGTGTGTAGTAATGCTGCTTTTTTAAGTAATCATATATCTGTTGCTCCTCAGTATCGCTAAATATCCTCCTGACATCATTTTTTAGGAGTTCTAAGCCTTCTTCACCAATATTTTGACAGTGATTTAATTTTATGTTTTTAAAGATTGTCGATTTTGGGATTTTAAACTTCTCTGCGGCTTTCCTTACTGAACTTCCATTTTCTACTTCCCAAACAGCTGCAGTCAGAGTGTCTAGGCATATCTTGTCTCTATTTTTCCCAGCTTTACTACGAGGCACTAAAACAAACAAAAATATTGTATATTAATTTTACTGTCCACAGGAACATTCAGTATAACTGTACCTATGGACAGTCCACAGGTACATTCACGGAGGTATCCACAGGTACAATTTCGGCGGTTTTTATTTTGAATTCATACCGGTCACTATAAATGCTACCTACGATTAACGAAATCTTGTAGAAATAACGTTTACATCATATAAATTAATATGCCATTGCAAAGACACCCGCAACATTTAGAGATTTTACATAAAACATGCTTTAAAAGAAGGTAAAAAATTACTTTTTGTCACAAAAACTTTCGGCAGCCTCAAAACACACAGTTTCTGTAATCAGTAAAGATGGCGATTAGCTAGTGTTGCCATATGAAAAAAATACTTTTCAAATAAGTGATTGGTATTTGACTATGGTTGGAGTAAGTATTGTTCCACTCTCCAAAATAGCCTGTTGAAACAAATTCTCAGAGGGTGCATAAATCTGTAGATCTACAGACATTGAGCCAGCACTTTGACCGGAGAGCGTTATTTTGTTAACATCACCACCAAAGGCTTCTATGTTTTGGTTTATCCATCTTAAAGCCAAAAGCTGGTCTTTTATCCCTTGGTTACCGGGAACTTCTGGGTTATCCAGGCACATAAAACCATATGGACCCAAACGATGGTTTATTGTTATTAGAATGATATCCTGTTTGACCAAAAACTTGGGACCAAAAACATATCTTCCGGCTGATCCAAATTGGAGTGCTCCACCAAAAATGAAGACTAAGACAGGAAGACGATTAATTGGTGTAGCAGATGTAGGCACGTAAATATGAAGAGTGAGGCAATCGAGAGTTCCAACGATTGTGTGGTTGAATTGGTCTTTTTGTGGGCAAACTACTGAATCATCGAATGCCTTGAAGGTTTCTTTAAAAAGTGGATGAGGAACGGCCCGCTAAAACAAGAAATACGTATTAGAAATCTGCCTAGTCTACCTTCAATATTAGTCAGCCACGTTAGTGAAGGTGTGTTATACGTACCTAAAAACATTTTTTATTCAACTTTAATGTGAATTGATGTCTGAGATTTCTAGTAAGGTAATTTATTTAGATTTACTTACACTGAAAGGCTTGTTTTTGTCAATTTTGCCGTAAGGGATGCCCAAGAACATGTTATAGTCTCCATCAGTGGCGCACAGTCCTCTGATCGGGCCGACTTTACTTAATACCAGTGGGCCTTCATCTGTAAAAATCAATGCACAGACCTCAGAAATATATAATACATGGTTTGTGGCACAGATATTATAAAATAAAATAAATGTTTATATTTTTTGAATTATCTAATCTCGATGTCAATCTTGGTGTCATATAGGTATCATTATGCATACAAGGTGACATTGAAACTTTATTTTTAGGGGTCCGTACCTCAAAAGGAAAAAACGGAACCCTTAAAAGATCACTTTGTTGTCCGTCTGTCCGTCCGTCCGTCCGTCTGTTCGTCTGTCAAGACCCTTTATCTCGGGAACGCGTAGAGGTATCAAGTTGAAATTAAAACCATATACTCTGGTTTATAAGGGACTCCTTGACGCTGTGAAAAAAATCAAACTTCTAAGATAACGTAAAAAAAATTATGACCGTTTATGCCGCAAAACACGTACATTTCGATTTTCTCAATGAAACCAAAATTTAAAGTGTTATTTCCGTTGATCTAGAACGATGAAATTTGGCAAGTAATACCGTCTTATACTACAAGTTTGACGACCGCTTTAGCTTAGTTGGTAGTGACCCTGCCTACGAAGCAGGAGGTATAGGAAGTATAGGGAAAAATCTGAGAACTATACATTTATTGCCTCCGCGATAAACGCCTAGTACAGAACTGAGGCTTACCGATTAGGTACGGTACATCACTTGTAATCATTACCAATTTATGCAGCTATTGATATAAAAGCTTACCGTCGGCTAAAGCCTTGACAAAACATGTGGCTGCAATCTGAAGAATCAGTAAAATATAGCGCACACGTTGAATTTGTGTCATTTTCTCGATTGATACTTCAGGAATTCATAGATAAAGCATTTCTGAAACAAAATAGGGTTACAATAAACATTACTTGCATTGGTTTAAAAATTATATTTTATGTCACACCTGGCCATAAAGTGTGAATTACCGCACGCTTCGTGCGGAAAATCCCACTTCCTGGCCTCATGGATACGTAAAATTTTGTACTTACCACGGAAGGTAATAAATAAAGCCATAGATCGCATATTTATCACCCTCGCCTTCGGCTCCGGCATCAAATACCTGCCATCTGAGACATTCTTTGTTTTACCTCCCTAGGTAAGTAATGTACTACTAGAATATATTAAAACTGAAAAAGCCTTTAGTTGGCAACTTGGCAGTGAAACACAAAAGGCTACTTGAAATGTAAACAAACTAAATAACTAGTTATTAGGGGAGACCGGGTATGGTTGTCTCGCGGGTTGGTTGTCACAGCGGCCATAAAATAATACTAAACGAAGGAATAAGTGCATCGATTGGTGTAGTACGGAAGGATGTACAGCTCTTGCGATCTTTTAGCACCGATCGATGTACTTAATGTTTCGTTTAGTATTATTTTATGGCCTCTGTGACAACCAACCCGCGAGACAACCATACCCGGTCTCCCCTACATTTTAAAGCGATCAATCGTACCAGCCGCATTTTTATAAAATTTACTCATGTTCTAAGCCTTATTACACATAACCAATAAGTACTTCATTTATAATATCTGTGCGTCGAAATAAGGTTCAACTATGCTTACTTTATTAAAATATATATAATATTAATGAACTGTTAAGACTTACCAATTCGAGGCACAAATAAATAGTGATCGTTCTTTTTGGCTTATCATTGGTAGATGAGTAAGTTTGTTTTTAAATTACGCACGTCTAAAACATCTGCTCGGTAGGCCTCAACTAATATTGATATTGAATTCATTTGAAAGCAAACGTCGCACACCGACATGAACCTTGTAAACATTATACTGGCGAGACATTACTTACAAATACAGAGGAGCATACATAAACAGAGAAGGCAGGCCTTTGCCCAGCAGAAAGACAAGTCGGCAAAACAGGCTAAAACAAGAAAAACAAAAACTTAAACGGCTCCAAGCTACTGTAAATAGCTATCCCTATCAGATGAAGCTACTATGAATAGTAGCTATACGAGCAAGGACCTTAAAAATAAATGGACGTAGCGTCGCGAACAGATAAGTGAAGCACTCATGATGCGCCGGCAATGCGCCGGCGCTTTGTACGCACGCACGCACACATCAACCAGCATAATGGGCCGGTCGGCTGCCATTGGGCCGTCAACGCACACATGCTCACTTCGGCGGCCATTGCTTGGCTTCACCCGCGTCTTAGACCGCGCGGTATCCTTCTATTTTATACATCCATGTATACGAGTATATTTATATTATTCCTGGATAATGGCGTAGAAGAGCTTTCTTACAAGAAAGACAGTCGCTATCGTGTCGCGGAAAGCGGTAACAAGCTGTTGATAAATTGAGTTGCCACCGGCTCACGGATCGCTACATTCGAGTTCCTCGAGATGAAGCGCCGGTAAAATTGTTGTAAGACAGACTTGCACAAGTAATACATAAGATAAGTTGTTTTTGAATAAAGAAAACATTGTCTTTCTTATGTAAAAAAAGAACTTATTTAAGCCTAGAGGTATCATCGAGCAATATTAAGGTTATTGAAAGTCTTCAAGTATTTCCTCCACGCCTCACAGAACAACATACATAAATTAAATATACGTTTTTCTGTTGCTGTTTTGGAGGTAAACATTTAAATGCAATATATCATAGATGTTTCTCGATTCGATTTGTAACAGTCCTGATAAGTTGCGTATCAATGTTAATTTCCCGTGGAGGATTCTTTATTTAAGAACCTTAAAATGTGTTCCTCAACGGTTACGTAATAGGCAAGTCGGTGGAAATCGAGTTCTGTGGACCCCCCCCCCCCCACCATACTGACTTGTTTTAACATTACATCTCGAAATCGGGATTCTAGCTTTAGCCAGCACAAAATTACAGGAGGCTGAAAATAGCCTGAATGGCTTCGAGAAAGGATGTTACGACCGTGCCTTTGTTTTGCTCGACTTGGTGGGGGCACTACCGTGTCCCTTTTTTAGGGTTCCGTAGCCAAAATGGCTAAAAAGGAACCCTTATAGTTTCGTCATGTCCGTCCGTCCGTCCGTCCGTATGTCACAGGCATTTTACTCAAAAACTACAATATATTTTTTTCACAAAATCTCAACATGTGGTACACAGTTCGACAGCTCTTTTGAAAACATTTTAAGGTTCTTAAGTAATGTTTTTCATTAAGTGAAGTGAATACCTTTGGAAATAATCGCTCCGAAAGTTGTGAAAATTGTCCCCCCCCTCTATCTTCTAAACCGTGGGTCCGAAAAATATAAAAAAATTACAAAGATAACGCTCAATTAATACTTTCAACGAAAATTATTTTCAACAAGATCGGTCGGATTAACCTATTGTTAAAAATATTTATTGTTTACTAACATTACGCACAATACGCGAATTTAAGATAATTGTTACTAACACATTATGGGCCCAGTGTCCGAAATAAAGTGATATTTAATATTTTTTTTTTTAGTTGTTTTGTTTTGATTTGTACTGGTATCGTGTGACATATTAAATAATATGAGAATCTCAAATATATATTTTTTTATAATTTTTATATTAATAGTTTTGAAGTTATTTATGAAAATAGGCAAAAATTTACCATCCCTCCCTTATCTCCAAAACTATTGGACTTAGAATTTTGAAAAAAATATGGAAAATAGTCCTGCACCTATAGATTACAGGAAAACCTATAAAAATTCTGTGCAGTAAAGTATATTGTTTTGAACGTACGGAACCCTCTCCACGCGAGTCTAACTCGCATGTGTCCGATTTTTTTCCTTCTCCTCATTTAACCCATTATACAAACCAAACTGTCAATAGAATTACAATCTACATATATAATGCTGGGAAAAGAGGAGCATTTAATTTTTAAAGAATTTTATCAAAATGCAACAGATTTAAAATTGATTGGAATGGTTTTGTTCCATTATTGCGACACTGATTATGAGGAGGGCTAATGACAATTCTAAAAATTATTACGTTACCATTTATCCATAACACAACACACGGTTACACAAAGGAAAGTTTCATTAATATACAAAAAATAGGGACATGTTTTTTTGTTCCATTGAATCACAATCTACATGACTGTGCTGGGAAAAGAGGCGAATTTAATTTTTAAAGAATTTTATCAAAATGCAACAGATTTAAAATTGATTGGAATGGTTTTGTTCCATTATTGCGACAATGATTATGAGGAGGGATAATGAAAATTTTAAAAATTATTACGTTATCATTTATCTATAACACAACAAACGGTTACACAAAGGAAAGTTCCATTAAAATACAAAAATTAGTGACACGTTTTTTTCTTCCATTGGGATGAATAAGGCTCGTAAATCTAAGTAGAAGTAACATAAAATTGGCAGAAAATGTCATAACGAAGAAATTGGTATTATTTCATAAATGCCCAATTTACTAAGAACATCATAGTCAATCTGTTTCACAAAGGGTTATATTTTTAAATTGGATTTTACCTAAGTACTCACAGCAAGAATTTACAAGTCTAGACGGAACTCAGCTCTCCCGGCGCCGCTATAGCAATAAAGTATCTTTGGCATTGTTTTTCCCCACACTGCCACTTAGAAAAATTACACTTTTCCTGTCTGATTTTGATGTCGTGAAATTTTCTTTAGTTGCCAGTTTGAAAGAACCTTGGTTTATAAATTATGTTTGCCGCTTGGAAAAATCTAGATACGAAATGAGTCTAGGAATCACATTTGTAGACGACTTATTCCTTGACACTGCTTCATTTGATATGTATTTTATTTTATACACAAAATAAATACCAGAATAAGAAATTACTCTTATTCGGCAATTGTTACACTCGAAATACCGTCCAAACAACAACGGAAGTCAAGTACAACTGTCATTTCATTAATCATTATACTTACAAATTAACATTAACACTGCACGTACCTATTCTATTTAAAATGTGAACTTGTTTTTCGTTATCGTCTACTTCCGCATAATTTTTATTAGGTTGTTTTATGTCTTAGTCATGTTTACTTTCTCACGAAAAAAACGTAAGCATCAAAAAATCCTGACGAAATGTCATTTGAAAATTATGTTCGGTTAAATTTTATTACGAAATATAAATATATATACATAACATAATTAGCAAATCGCAATATCCTCGCGATTTGTGATAATACCATATCTCGCAAAGATTAAGAATTAAGAACGAGTGTAATATAAAACTCTAAAGTAGGTGGCGTCCAGCCGTTCCAAAGTCTAACGTTTCCTGTCTAATTATTATTTTTTTGTATTTTTACAGCAAAATTATACCTACATATTCCAGCTCTTGAAAGATTAGATTTAATCATCTTGTCTAGCGCCAACATTATCATAATAAATAATGCATGTATTTATGTGCATACCAAATCACGAACTAGCTGCAGTGAGAATAGCCTCGAGACTGCAAGTTGAATGTCTAATGTTATAACGAGATGAGGAATGTTAATAAAAACACAATGTTTTATGATACACCCATGCAAAAAGTTTATTTTGACTGATCGTTCCATCGATCGGTATAACTGGGGAGAAATAGCTAAAGATCTGCATAAGCTTTAAACCGAAAACTGGCGAAAAACTACGCAAGATAGAGTCAAGTGGCATGCTCTCGTGTCAAAGCCCGATCGATAATCCTTTTTGGATCACTGAGCTAAAACAGAATGCTAAGTGGTTAAATTTCTAAACCCGATACCTTAAAGAGCAATATACCCCCCGCGCGCGCTCACCGCGGACAGACGTATAACGTAACTCTCGTCAATTATTTATATAATTATCGAGTTAACATGGCTAAAGTTACATTACAAGCCATAGAAAAATTGATCAAAAAAGCCATCGAGCCTTTGGAGATGACAGTAGCCGAAATGAACCTTAAAATCACCGCGATTTTAGCAAAAATAGAATTAGCTAACGGACAAAGTATAACGGCTAAAGTTAAAGATGGCGAGAAACCGGCCGCTCCGGAGCAAACTCATCAGACGCCGAAAACAGACGAACCGGCGCCGAAACAAGCACGAAGAAGCCAACCAACAGGTACGTCACCAGCAACGACAGAGCCAACATCAGCGAGAAGCGCGCGTGCGAATGCAAGAAACCGACACGCTCAAGCTTCTGCTCCAGCACAACGGAAGTCTCTCTCGCACTCTGCGCCCTCAGCCCCTGCACCCGTCGCCGTCACACAACTCCGTAAGTCTCAAGCTGTACAAGCGCCGACTACACCGCCGAACGCCCCCGAGTGCATGCCGAGCGGCAGCGATGACGTCCAGCCGCCGTGTGTGGCCACAACATCCGCGAGTATGAATGATCAGCCGTCGACCATTGAATCAACACCACTGGCAGAAGAAGGACCGTGGATGACAGTTTCTCCCAAGCGCAGAAACAAGAAACGCAACAATGTAGTGGTAGGTACCGGCTGCCAGCATGAGGTCATTAAGGCAATCGAGCCGTTGAAGTATATACAAGCCTGGTCGTTTAGACCAGAGACGACAGCAGAAAATGTTCTCAATTTTCTAAAACAAACTGTGAGCTCAGAGGATTACGTCGTGGAGAAAAGAATTATAAAAACGGACAGGCATGCCGCTTTCCTAATAGGCATACCAGAAAATTTATTTGAGAAGTTTAACACGCCGACTGTGTGGCCCCAACGAGTGAGATTCACTCAGTGGTTTCGAACCCGCCCCCGCTCCGCGCGGGGAAACGAACGCCGCTATAACACAGCGGATTCACCTGACGCGCGAGCGCAGCGCAGACAATCCACCCGCAATAACCACAACTAAAAAACCCGAACAACCGCGCAAACTGGTAGTATGCCACCAAAACATACACGCGCTAGACAACAAGACGCAGCGACTTGAATTACTGCTACAAAACGAATTACAATGTGACGTTCTAGCTATGACCGAGCACTGGTTGTCCAGCGCTAAATTAAAATGTGTATGTCTAGATGGCTATCAACTAATTTCGAGTTTCTGCCGATCTGAGTACGAACACGGTGGCTCATGTGTTTATGTACGTAGCGGTTTACGGGCGATTGAAAACGTAGACCTTATTGCATTGGCCGAAGAACGCTACTGTGAAATATCAGCAGTTGACCTGTTAGACTTTAATGTAACAATTATATGTGTTTATAGGTCGAACTGCCAGATTACTAGTAAAGACTTTCTCTGGTACTTGGAACGTCTGCTCGACAAACTGAGTTTATTTGATAGGGATTGCTTAATTTTAGGTGATACAAACATAGACGACGCAGATAGTAATGTAAAACCGGAGTTGAAAAATCTGTACGACCTTCTCGGAGTCCATGACTTCATAAACGTGGTGAAGTTCCCGACGAGAATTACTGCCACGACGTCTACCACTCTCGATCACGTTTACTGGAACGGTGAGCGCTCGGCGCTCTGCGCTGCGCCGGTCACCACGCACCTCAGCGATCACCTCGCCGTGCGCGCTGAGCTGCAGCGCCCGCGCCGGCTGCCCGCCGAGCGCGCATTTATTCGCCGCGCAACTATAGCGAATTTAAAGCCGCGATAGAGAGCGTCGACTGGTGTGAGATCATTCAGCGAAATAATGACTCCGTCGCTAAGCTGATAGGGTCCATAATTAATGTAATTAAAAACAAATTCGAAATATGCTTTCCAATAAAAACAGTTAATTATAAGAAAGCCCAATCGTGGGTGACCAACGATATTTACAGTTTTAAAAAACTATTGTTTGATATTATTGATTTAAGTAAACGCATTCCTAATAACACTGACATAGCAAATTTTATTTCCAATATGAACACTAAATATACCAAACTGTTGAACATGAAAAAAAGTAAATTTTATTCTAGTAAAATTAATAACAGTACTAACACCATCAAAACCATGTGGGCGGTAATAAATCAAGAAAGGGGAAAAAGTTTCCGTAATGAAGTAGACTTTACTGACGTGGTAGTCGACTCGAACGGTATAAAATTTAAATCTAAAAAGGCTGCAGCCGATGCTATGAACAGTCGGTTTGTCGGCGCGGCGGCCGCGTGTGGTGCGGCGCCCGCCGACCGGCCGCGTGCGCTTGCCGTACTGCGGACCGTGCGCCCACCGGCGGACCGCTGCATCAGGCTCAAGCCTTTCACACCCGAAGAAGTGGCTCGTATCATCACGACTCAAATAGCCAAGAAACCTACCCGAGATATCTTTGACATATCTGTAATGTTAGTGCGTTCCGCAGCAGTAGAACTATCCCCACTTTTCGCGATGACTTATAACAGATGCCTTCGTGAGGGCGTCTTTCCCGAGCTATTGAAGGAAAGTCGCATTTCGCCACTATATAAGGGCAAGGGGAAGAGGAACGATATCGATGGATATAGACCTGTTGCGATCATCCCCGTGATAGCGAAAATATTTGAACACGGCCTGAGCTCTAGACTGGTGGATTTTATAAGCTCTACAAATGCATTAACGGACAGACAGTTTGCATATCGCAAAGGTTATTCGACAACTGCGTTAGCGCGTGCCGTAGTTCGTCAGATATTGGACGCCCGCGAGCGCAAGGACCAGGTCGCAGTTCTTTGCTGTGATTTGTCTAAGGCTTTCGACGTTGCAGATCACGAAGTTCTGACCGACAAGTTACGGCATTATGGCGTCGAAGGCCCTGCGCTGGCCCTGATGTCTGACCTACTAAAGAACAGGACACAGGTGGTAGTTGGAGACGGAGGCCGAATACGCTCGGACCCATTGACCACGAGTATGGGTGTGGCCCAAGGCTCCTCGGTGTCCAACATACTTTTCTCTCTGCTGCTGAACGATTTACCGGATGCTATTAGCAGTGGAGAGACGTATATGTATGCTGATGATGTGGCTGTCGTTATACACGCGCCGACGTATGACCAACTAGAGGATAAACTTAATTTGACCGCCGCATCGGTATCAAGCTGGTTCAGAAATAATGGTTTAATTTTGAACACAACGAAAACCCACATCATCAGTTTCGACCTCTCAGGACGCCAAATGAGACCACTATCAGTAACCGCTAATGGCGTCGTGATAGACCAAATTTTGAGCACGACGTTCTTGGGTTTTGAATTAGACAGAGGCCTCACTTGGAGACTACATATTGATAAGGTGTGCAGTAAATTGGCAAGCGCATGCTTCGCACTGAAACGACTAGCACGAATAGTTCCCGTTGAAATGGTGAGAACGTGCTACTTCGCATCAGTCCACGCGCACTTGCAGTATGGAGTCGAGCTATGGGCGACGGCTGCCGATTGGGAGAGGGTTTTCCGTCTTCAGAAACGCGCAATACGAGCTATAGCGCGCGTCCCACAATCTGTCTCAGCCAAACCTTACTTTAAATCACTGGGTATCCTAACGCTTCCCTCACTATTCATCCTGCAGGTGGCAGTGAACGCACGAGAAGACGCACTCGCAGCTCCCAGGAGCGAAACCCCGTGTAGATACATGACCCGCAGTGTGTGCGCCGGGAAGCTGCCTCTCGTGCCACACAGACTCGTCAAGTCAAAGAAACTCACCCACGTCATGGGCCCCAAAGTGTACAACCACCTACCGAGTAGCATTATAGCTGCACAAAGCACGTCATTATTTAAGTTAAAACTTAAAAACTGGCTAGTCGAGCAGGCGTTCTACGATTATCGAAAATTATTCTCGAAAATGTAAATAATGTTAATTTTGGATTAATTATTTTATTTTATAAATTTTTGAATTGAATAATTTTCCATACTCTATATGTATACACCTAGATATACCTGACATGTAATTTATTTGTGTTACCAATAAACAATATGAATATGAATATGAATATGAATACAAAGTGAAACTCTTCCATTTGCTTAAACACTAACACACCGGTAAAATCGGAATTTGCTAACAAAACTTGATAGAAAGCAGATAATGAGACCTTAGTAGACCCTTTAACGTAATATTGAGTAGTTGTAATAGATTGATTGCCTTACTAACGGGAAAATCATATCTTTGCTTGCTGGCAACTTGCTTTAGAATCTCTATGTTATTTGTCTACAATGCCTATTTTGACTCACGCTATTGTTAATTCAAAGCAATGCCATCTTAATTTCATGTAGTCTAGATCTCAAATATATAAGTAAACAAAGAAAGTTTTGTTACCTCTTTTTCTGAAACATTTCAAACTATACGGATAGTACGAGTAAAATCATTTTCCCATTTATGTAAATAAAGTTATATCGTCGCTATACTTACTCAACCACGTATCTACTCGAATAGTTTGATAGAAAACGCACCTGTGTCATGAGTAGAAAAGTGCGATTTTCCTATGAAACTATTGGAGTAGATACGTGGTTGAGTAAGTATAGCGGCGGTATGTGGCCAAGAGAACGATAAAAGGACGAATTAACAAAACAAAGAACGCAGCATTAGCTGTAGTCGATCGTATTTGATTTTTCAATGCATTTGCTCAATGTATCTATAATTATAATAAAAAAATTGTGGTGTTTCCACATTAAGCTATGAGGATTCAAAATATTTCCAGTAAATATATGTTGATTCCTTAAAAGTGCATTAAATAAAGAACGATTAAAAAAACTGTTAACTAAAATCATAAATCAAATTAGCCTTACTTCAAAAAAGTATTACTAGATAAGATTGATAGCTAACAGAATAATTACAGTTGATTAACATCAGAAGTGTTACACTCTTTTTTACAATATCCAATTAAATATTTCTCATAAGCTTTAAACAATAAGTCATGGTAAGACATTCTTTTGTGAAAGGGCCTCGAGCCCATAGCCAGATCCGTGTCAATGAGCAGATAGTTCCAGCGATCACTAGTGACAGGATTCCATTTGACTGGCAAGAGCTCAGTTGTTTCGGGGATTGGGTTTCTGAAACAAAATAAGCAAAGATCGTGGGATGGACCAACAGTAGATTTTAAAATTGTGTTAAATTTATCCCATCTTAATCATAACCTGTAAAAAATTGCAAATCTCCCTAGCTCTACAATGGCAAAAAGTTGCGAGTTATAATATAAAACCAAATTGGTAAATTTATGATCGTATCAATATTATTCATGTTTATCTTTTTAATAAAATGAAATCTGAGTGAGGGTGTTAATGACAAAACTTAGGAACGTTGACATGTGATAGTTCTTTAACTACAAGTTTTATTTTTAATTAAATGTTATAAAACTTATTCAGTATATAAATTTAGGTCATATTATGCCCTATATATCCCCTAGTCCCTTAAAATCCAGCCTTGTCAGCCAATACAAAATTACAGGAGGTTGAAAATGGCCTGAATGACTTCGAGAAAAGGATGCCTTTGTTTGCTCGACTTGGTGGGAGCAGGTAAATAAATGACGCAGCGTACGCAGCGTCGGCCCTAGAAAACCTCGTGAGAGTGGCTGGGAGTCGGTGGATATGATCTGCACGACGCACGAGTACACTACATATATACGAAAAACTTAACTACGATGTATTTAGAATCACGAATATCAAAATACCGATTAAAATCAGTATTTTGATATTGGACGTCTACTAGAAGTGAAAATAAAACCAATGTATCTCAAAATAACAGTACCCTTAGTAGGAAAAGGAATAAGTCATGTATGAGCCAAAAAACAAAGAGGTGTGAGTCCCACCATGAGGCTTCCAACCTTGTTTAAATCTGACTTATTCCCTTTCTTACTAGGGGCACTGAACTTACCCATATTTTACAAAGTTAGCCCACAGTGTGGTAATTGTATCGATCATGTGTACATCTTCTTCTGACATAAATGATTTAAAGAAATCCACATCATACAAGTAACCGATTTCATCACCATGCGCTGCTCTTCCAATACTAATGTTTTTCTGGTATTTCTCATAATTTCTTTGACCGACGTAGGAAAACAAGTACGAAAATATGGTTTTAGCTCCGCTAGCAAAGTATTTTCTCAAACTCCTTAACACAGGATAACCGGCTTCTAAATCTGAAGCCAAGTCTGTAATCTGTCGTCTTGAATCTATGTTCACTTCGTTATCCCCAAAGTAAAAATGTTTAATAATAATTTTCATTTCAATGTAAGTACAGTTGTCAAAATCAAAGAAAGCTTTAATATACTTCGTAAACAAATCGTCCTCGTTTAAATTTGCGTCGACTGCTCCGTATGTTCTTATTTCTTCATCATTGTTAAACCCGATCAACGTAGTAATATTTTTCAGTTTCGGTGCCAGCAGATTTACAGGATAATCTGTCACAATAGGTTCGACGTTATCAAAACTTTTCTCAACGCACACTCTAAACGTTAAATTATTATTTTCTGTAGCAGCAATAACTTTTTTGGCATCAACCGTAGCAAGATATGATAGGGCTTTACTTTCGTCGTCAGTATCAAAACCAACGTATTCGGTCAATTTAAACAGTCCATCTTTGCCAGGATTAAGAAACAATAATGGTGTTAGTATTGTTCCACTCTCCAAAATAGCCTGTTGAAACAACTTCTCTGAAGGTGCATGAATCTGTAGGTCTGCAGACATTGAGCCAGCACTTTGACCAGAAAGCGTTATTTTGTTAACATCACCACTAAAGGCTTCTATGTTTTGGTTTATCCATCTTAAAGCCAAACGCTGGTCTTTTATCCCTTGGTTTCCGGGAACTTCTGGGTTATCCAAGCACATAAAACCGTATGGACCCAAACGATAGTTTATTGTTATTAGAATAATATCCTGTTTGACCAAGAACTTGGGACCAAAAATATATCTTCCGGCTGATCCAGATTTGAGTGATCCACCAAAAATGAAGATTAACACAGGTAGTCGATTAATCGATGAACCGGAGGTAGGCACGTAAATATTTAGGGTAAGGCAATCGAGAGTTCCAACGATTGTGTGGTTAAATTCTTCTTTTTGTGGGCAAACTGCTGAATCATCAAATGCTTTGAAAGTTTTATTAAATTTTGGATGAGGAACAGCCCGCTGAAACAAAAATACGTATTTGATACCTGCTTAGTTTAGCTTCATTATAGCCCACTTTGTATTGACCTCGAGGTCGCCAACTGGTATAGGATGGATTGATTCCCTTGGTACAGTTGTATATTGGGTCAATCTGAGCTGATTTAGCCCGGTATCCATGGTCCGCGCCCTGGTTGGTAGAGAGGGGGGGGGGGGGGGGGGCACTCAAAGTGACGCTTTACCTTGCTTCGGAGAAAAAATTCTATTGACTTCAATTTGCCTACCACCTCGTATAATAATAATTTAAAAAAAATAATTTAATAATATTCGGTATATTATATTTGGTATAATTTTCGTATAAATCAAGGACGACGAATTCAATTTCGATATAAATTGTATGGAGTTACATACAAAAAAACTGAAATATTGAAGAAAATATGAAAATTACACTTCACAGATTTAAACAAAAAGGTGTTTATACCCTTTTGATATTGTTCAGATTCACTTACACCGAAAGGTTTTTTTTTGTCAATTTTGCCGTAAGGGATGCCCAGGAACATGTTATAGTCTCCATCAGAGGCGTGCAGTCCTCTGATCGGGCCTACTGTACTAAGCACCAGTGGGCCTTCATCTGTAAAAATCAATATACAGTTAAAGAAAAAAAATGTATATAATTTTTAAATTTTTCTTTTTCGGGCAACATAAATGTTTATACTCGTAGATAACTAGGTGACAGAGATTTTTATTTTGTTTTGCTATAGGTACATTATAAGGATTGTATAAACTTTGGTGATACTATTGCCCTGCCATAAACGCCTCATATAGTACTTTTATATACTTGCCGATCACGTCACTCGTATTTATCTCGTGTGGTGTGGCTACTGATATAAAATATTACCTTCGGCTAAAGTTGTGGCAAAACATGTGGCAATGAACTGAAGAATCAGTAAGATATACCACGCACATTTCATTTGTGCCATTTTCTCGATTGCTACTTCAGGCATTCATTTTCATTGAGGTATTTCTGAAACAAAATGGGCTAACATGATTATATTGCTTGCACTGGTTTTAAACTTATGTTTGTAGGATATATTAAAACTGAAAAAGAGAAGTGAATCCTTTGCCCAACTGTGGACCATAAAAGGCAATTTATTAAAAACGATGTAATATTTACTAAAAAGGCAAGGATACATTTTAAAGTGATCAAACTAGTCTTTATGTAGGGGCACGGCAGTGCCCCCGCCAAGTCGAGCAAAACAAGGGCTCGGCCGTACCATCCTTTTCTCGACGCCATTCAGGCCATCTTAAGCCTTCCTTTTATTTGCACAAAAATCAATAGGAAAATTTTATTAAATTTCTGCTCAATTTTGTTTCTTACAATAAAAAATATGAGCTTTCTAGATTCCGTTTGTTTTTTTTTTACAATTTCAGACTCTTCAATAAATTGACAGAATTATGATTTCGTTATACTATATTGAAATAATTTTACAGATCTAACGTGATAATAGCTGTTTTCCCTGTTTTTTGCCGTGATTTATAAAAAATCCTGTATAATAAAATACAGTGGCTAAAGCCGTTAAAAATTAGAATTAGTGATATGTTTTAAACTATTGTTTACCTACCTTATAGCAAGCCTTAATATATATAAATGAAACCAACCAATAGTTCATATACCTGTCTAACGAAATAAGGTTCAACTCTGTCCACTTTTTTTGTAAATACGTATAAATTACTGAACTGTTACCAACCAATACGATACGAAGTGTTCAGGATTTTTGACTAAAAATTGATGAATGACGTCAGTTTGTTTTAAAATTAAGCACGTCTGAACATCTGTTCGGTAAACCTCAATTAATACCTATTTTTACGTCACACCTGGCCATAAAGCGACAGTAACCGCCCTCCACGCGTGCGGAAAATCCCACTTCATGGCCTGAAGGAGACGTAAAATTTTGTACTTACTACGGGCGGTAATAATGAAAGCCTCAGATCGCATATTTATTTTTATGCACGATAAAGTAAGCATTTGACTTTGATCTCACCTGTTTGTAAGTGAAAATGAAGTCGATGATGGAGCATGCTTAACTAGATAGTGCCTATTCACTCTCGAGGCCGCGGAACAGAACGGAGGCCTTTGCCTAGCACAAGGACAAGTACGCAACAAAGGCTAATAACAAGAAAAGGAAAGGTATAACGATTCCCAGACTGTAAATAGATACCTATCAGTTAAAGCTATAATAAATAGGTGCTGTACACTCAGCGTCAAATACTCTGTAGCATCCAAAGCGCCATATATATCGCAAAACGAATTTGTGCCTATAGTAATACAGACGTGTTACGATGTATAAGGTGTTGCCTGTACTAGGAGCAAATAATTAAAACGTAGATTGCACTCCTCAAACTGAACAACATTTGTTCAGCGACATTTAAAAAATAACTTATGTTTTAATTTTTAGTACACTTTAAAGTTTATTTGAAACCGCAATGTATTGCGATGTTTTTTATGTTTATAGCGTGACAACCGACGTCAATTAGACTGATGTTAACGTACATTGAAAATACTATTTAATTTGAATTTCATTTCATAGAATAAATTGTGCAGCGTAATAGAAAGTTGCATCAATAACAATGGCACATCAGAGTGGTTCGCATTGTTGTCATTTGCGTATTCCGCCTTAAAAGCTCCTGAGACTGCCGGTCCAGGTAATCTGACTGCCAAGGTGAAGCGTAATGTCGAGTCTGCGAGTGTCATTGACTCTTTGAATGTCGCAGTGGAGCCGAGTGTCTCAAGGCCGCCATCAGTCTTGAGAACGGTCGAGTCGAAGGTTTTCGAGGGGAATATCAGGGGAGCGGTACGGGTGCTGATGTCGGAGGATGGAGTGGCTCCCTCGAACCCTGAGACCCTTGCTGGTTTGCTGTCAAAACACCCAGCCCCGTCCCGACCTTTGATGTTCCCACCTGAACCGGACAGATGCTGCTCCCCTCTTACGGTAACGCCGGACGGTGTGGCACATGCCCTGTATTCCTTCAACAGTGGTTCAGCGGCAGGTTTGGACGGTATTCGCCCTTCTCATCTGAAAGAGCTTACCTCTGTTGCTGCTGGCGATAACGGGCCCCGGCTGCTGGAGTGGTTGTCGAGGCTTTGTAACTTCCTCTTAAGTGGTCAGTTAAACCCAGCAGTCCTTACATGTACGGTGCGTCTCTATGCGCGCTTTCGAAGAAGGACGGTGGTTTAAGGCCTATTGCTATCGGCAGCGTTTTCCGCCGTTTGACTGCCAAGCTCGGTTGCCGTGTTTTATGTGATGAGATGTCATCTTATTTACAACCGTGTCAGCTGGGGTTTGGTACCAAATAAGTTTGCGAGGCTGCCATTCACGCCGTTCGGACTTTCGCGCTTGACCCGAACAACGCGGACTGCATCATCGTCAAGCTTGACCTGAAGAATGCGTTCAACTCCTTAGAGCGTGACTCTCTTCTTTCTGAAGTCTTGGAGAAGGCTCCGTCTCTTTATCCGTTTTTATTTCAGCCCTATTCCTCGCCTTCTAAGCTCTTTTTTGATGGATCTCTTGTGATGTCCCAGGTCGGTGTTCAGCAGGGTGATCCGCTGGGCCCCCTGATCTTCAGTCTCGCCATACAGAAGGCTATCTCCCGTTGTCGATCCTCTCTTAATGTTTGGTACCTGGATGATGGTACTCTGGGGGGTAAGCCAGGAGATGTTGAGCAGGACCTACGTGCGCTGCTTCCGCTCTTGCGGGAGCTGGGTCTTGAGGTCAACTCCGGTAAATGTGAGTTCTTCCCTTGCAGCTCCTATTCGCGGGGCTCCTTCTCTTTGATTGCCTCCTTGCTCCCCGATCTCAAGGAGGTGTCGCCCTAAGACTTTCTTCTGTTGGGTTCTCCGATTTGTTCTGCCGCTGTTCTTGCGGCTTTTGAGGGGAAGGAGCGGCTTCTCCGGACCGCGGGGGTAAGGCTTAAACAACTCTCAGCGCATGTGGGACTTACTTTGTTGAGTTCCTGCTTTTCCTTGCCCAAAGTGACGTACTTTTTGCGCACCGTGCCGACTTGGCTGCACCCCGGGCACGTGGCGTCTTTCGACCTTGCGTTGAAGGAGTCAGCGGAGTCCTTGCTTAATGTCTCTTTGGGTTCGGACCAGTGGTATTTGGCATCGCTTCCTATACGGAGTGGTGGGCTTGGTATCAGGCGCGTGCGGGACGTGAGTCTTCCTGCCTTTCTGGCATCGGCGGCGGGGGTGGTGGGCCTTGTTTCTAAGATGTTATCCTTAGAGGGTGGTGAGGCTACCATACCCTTTGCGTCCGATGTTTTGTTAGCCTGGGAGTCCCTCAACCCGGGTGCGCCGGTTCCTGGGAGGCGGGACTGTCAACGCTTTTGGGACGAAGTGGGTGTTAAGCGTGTGTTTGACGGCCTTTTAAGCGGCGCTGTTGGCACTGATAGGGCGAGGCTTCTCGCGGCTGCGAGACCGGAATCTGGCGCATGGTTGCACGCTCTTCCATCCCCGAACTTAGGTACTCTCCTCGACAGTGACTTTTTGCGGGTGGCTGTTGCTTTTCGCCTGGGCTGTGATGTTTGCCAACCACATCTATGCATTTGCGGTTCCATGGTGGAGAGCAATGGGCATCACGCCCTGAGCTGCGGTCGTTGCGCGGTTAGGTTCCCGCGGCACCATGCCTTGAACGACATCATCCGGAGGGCTTTAGTGTCTGCCAATGTTCCTTGTGTACTGGAACCACCGGGTCTTAGCAGGTCGGATGGCAAGAGGCCGGACGGTCTGACGCTGGTACCTTGGGAGAAGGGCCGGTGCCACTTGTGGGACGCCACTCGCGTGAGTACTTTTGCTGCCACTCACCTTGGGCGCACCGGTCTCCAGGGGCGGCCGCTGAGCAGGCGGCGTTGCTCAAGAGGGTCAAGTACTCGGGCCTATCTGGTTATTTGTTTGTTCCCCTTGCGGTGGAGACGTCCGGCTGCCGGTGTGCGGAGGCAATGGCCTTTCTTGGGGAGCTGGGTCGCCGCTTACGAGAGAGGGGTCATGACCCCCGCTCCGGTTTCTTCCTGGCGCAGAGGCTGTTCATCGCAGTTCAGCGCGGGAACGCCGCGAGTCTGATGGGCACTTTCGCGCCGGGAGTAATGCGGGGGGGGGGGTCTTTTTGGGTTGGTTTTTGTTGGCGAACTTCTTTTCTTTGTCGTGTTTAGTTTGTATTTTGTTTTGATGTTTTTTTATAAATAAGTTAGTTTTTCTATATTGTAATGTAAGTTTGATATTGTATTTAATGTAATATAATTTAAATGGTTGTATTTTTTGGTTAACAGATGTCAATAGTATGTGACATCTGTTAACCGAAAAATACATAAAAAATAATAATTTGAATGAAAAAGATAAAATCTAAAGATTGCATAATTTTTAAGAGTTGTTAAACGAAAGTTTTATTGTTTGACGAGTAGAATCTACGTTTTAATTATTTGCTCCTATTACAGGCAACACCCGTTATATGGCGCTTTGACTGCTACATACGATTTAACGCTGACTGTACAGTTATATAATTCCTAGACAATGGCGTGGAAGGGGTTTCTTCCAAAAGAGACAGTCGTTTTCGCGCAGTTGACAATACAGGACCCACCACCGACCCATGGCTCTTCCTGTCCACGGCGTACGAGCCGAAACATGAGAGCTGCGCGCAGAACTCGTAAAACTCTTCTACTGCGCGCAGTTTTTGACTCCCTACAAATTATTTTTTTATCGCGCAGTGGACAGTGGTAACAAGGGATCCAGTCAGCTACGGCTACTTCCTCGGATGGCCTGTACCCAAATTATTGTTATGTCTATTTCCCAGTTCGGCCATTTTCTCGAACAACCACTAGTTACGATCACTTTCTGGGACCATCACTGACGAAATTCCTGGTTCGTCCATTTTCCAGCTCGGCCATTTTCTCGGACGATCACTTTGGAATGGCATTTTTGTTGTCCCGACCAAACTCTACAAATTATCCAAAAATGCTATTTTTATTAGGTGGAAATATTCTGAATATTTTTGACTTGGAGAATGCAGTCTTTAAAGAATAACTCTTTTACACTTTCGCTCCGGTATTCGTTGTGGTTCAGATGCATAATATCAACTAACTTACTTCTGTTAAAATCTATATCAGAGTAGAGCAGCAGTTCGTAAGGATATTTTTTTAATGTCCATGGTTTTATGATACACTCATGGGAAAAGGTTATTTTGTACTTAGAACTATGCGGCATTCACAGGGAATTGACTGATCGTGCTGGAAAAAGAGAATATTGGGTCGACCAATGGGACGTCAGCCGATAGGCCGCCCCTGGTATTGCTGGGGAGGCATGGTCGAAGATCTGTGTAAGCTTTAAGACAAAAACTGGCGAAAACCTACGCATGAATTAGTCAAATGGCATGCTCTCGTTTCAAAGCCCAAGATCCTTTTTGGATCACTGAGCTGAAACAAAATGCCAAAGCGTTTCATTTCAAAATCCGATGCCTAAAACAGCAATATACGAAGTGAAATTATAAAACTTTTCCATTTGCAGTATTTGCTTAAACACCCACACACCGATAACTTCGGAATTCGCTAACAAAACATGCGAGGAAGTTGATAATGAAACCTCAGTAGACCTTTAAAGTAATATTGAACAGTTATAATAAATTGATTGCCTAACTAAAGGGAAAATCTTCGCTATTGTTGGAAAGTTGCTTGAGGATATTTATATTATTATTTCTACACATATTAATAACTAGGTAGTTACTACGTTACAGATACTATAGTAACTATCTATACCTTCTCTTCTTCTTCATAGATTGAAGGTTCGCGTATACCTTTGAGATGGAGATATAAATTGACAGCTCCGCTAGGGTTTCTAACTTTGAACTAAACTCGCCAGTGTTTATTTATGTTCGTGTGTTTCACCACGAGAATATTTGTCGAATAAACATTTATATAAAATACGTTAATAAATATGCATGTCTCAAGCTCGTAAACTGGAAGAGGAAAACTCACAATAAACATAAAGTGTAGCAAGAAAAAGTGCCACAACTTACTCGGCTTTTTATGCGATCAGCTCAAACATAAAAGCCGAAAATATTAGTTCTACAAACATAAATAGAGAGAGAATGTCTGTTGCATGGATGAGCCAATTTCATATTCGCCTCTTAGGAGCAGTTTCTTGTAAAAGAGATCACTATAGTCATAGAATAAAATATGTAGCAATTCAATTATGGCAATTCACGTTGTGTTTTCCGCTTTGTGGTCTCCATTCGAGGAGCTTTGTGCCGTGAAAGTCAAGGATCCTAAAGTTTGTTCCGTTTTTTTTATTTATTTAAACATTGAATAGATGCGCATGCGCATTTGGCTACCCCAATGGACAAAATTTTGCTCCACGCTAACAATTTCTTAATCAGGTGTAGTTTAGGGAAAAAGGATCCAACCCAGAAAAAGTCATCAATGTAATGTCAATATTGTGTAAGCATTTAAATTCTTTAATTCCAAAAGTGGTTCGTGTGGGTTGGTTTCATTTCCCTAAACTACGTCTAACTAGGTACAAGGAAAAATAAAAATCCCCATCGATGTTCAGCAGTGGGCGTCTCAAGGTTGAAATAATAATAACGAGTCACAATCTGTCAATTCTGTTAAAAATATTTTTTAGTCTGTGTTCTCAGGTTTCCGTTCGAGAGCTCAGCAAATACAGCGCATCGCCAAGTTATTTCAAAGTGCAGCCGGCAGACACGGAATTTACTTATGCACTTGTGCTGTAAATAAGAGTCACGACTATAATAAATTATGTCCTTAGGGGAAATCGAACCCTTCTAATTGAACTTCAACTGTGACTTAGAAGAGCTCGTCTTTTGTTCGTATTTTACATAATAGATCTAAAAGTAGGTTAGATTTGACTTGGCCAGTTTTTATCAGAATTAAAATATATATATATATGTTGAATAACTTTATAAAATGACTGATGTAATGAAAACTGGCCAAGTCAAATTTAACCTACTTTAAGATCGCACATTTTTAAATAACAGCAATTGTTATAGGTATCCAATAAAGCAAAGAAATAGAGTTTAATACTTGTTCATAATGTTATGTTGTTCCTATAAATACATACTTGGATTTTGCATAGAACTTGGGACTCATTTAGATCTCCATTCTTTTTGCGGCGCAGCCCACAGCCAAGCATCATTTTTGTATTGAATTTGGCTCTCCTTTTCTACATTTATGTTTTTGGTGGGATTAAATATTCTACCACTATCTTGTTTGTTTGTATTGAAAATGTGCATATTTGTAAAACAGCACACTCTACTAATCGCCAGGTCCGCAGGCAGGAGATATATTCCCTTACCCCAAATCGATTCAGCCGTCATTGAGTAATAATCGAGGAACATACATAAAACAACCCAACGATCTGAGAACTTCCTGCGTTTTCAAGTCGGTTAAAATACTTACTTAAGAGCTCAAGGTTTTCATTAATCGACTGTACCTACCTCAAAGAATAATATTCTTTTACAAGTAGGAACTTGTACTTTTTGCGAACACTATGTAATCATGTACCTTCGTTTGATTAAGGATTCCCAAAAAAAAACCTCTTTTCAGAATATTAACTTGCGGATAGTATAAAGTTTCCCCCACTTCATAATAAAATTTAACCTTTAGTTTCGGTAGGCAAACAAAACGAAATTACATCTTCTTGATGTGAACATAAAGTATTTTTTCTACTCCTGTACTGTTATCTGTCTTTTACTTGGTCACGAACACTTATATAAGAACATACATAATATGAGTTCAAAAAAGTCTATACTCTATTCCCCATAACAGCACTAGTGTCGTTATAGTCACTTTACGTTATTGCTAGCAGCCACAGACTTCTAAATCTAGGTTAAACTTAGGTCAAGGATTAAGCGCTCAATTTTAACTTTGCAGTAAAAATACACAACTACCAACTTAACAAACAATTAAATTCCTACGGTTTTTAAGAAAAACAAAACGTTCCGAACTAAATTCATTGATGCCAACATAAAAAAAAGTATTTATAATATAGTAACGTCACGTCAGTCAGTAATTAAAAAAAAAAGTTTACCATAGACACCTACTGTCAGTCATACGTCATATTTGCCTTATTTGCAGGTTATGCTCTTAATTTTTTATTTTATAATTTAAAACCTAGTCGTAGAAAAAGTATTGTATGCAACGTTGTATAATTAAGTCAAAAAACGCTCATTGCGTCTCTATTTGCGATACTCGCCGCATTCGCGGCTCGTATTGCAACTCGCGCAATTCGCATTTTTTGAACCCACTTATACAACTGTTGCATAAAATACTATTTCGTTGCCATGGTTTTTATCGAGTTTAATATTATCAAAAAAATATTATTTAACCAGTCGTGCACTGAGACAAAGAGCGTTTGTGACGTACAACTTTAACTCCCTTAACTAGGAAAAGCATAGCTGATGTTAAGATAGCTGCTACCAAGGAAAATTATATTACTGAAATGGCACAAGTAGAAATCATCTTGACGTCAATTCTAAACATTGTCAAACTGGTCACGAAATATCAAATTGACGTAGATTTGATTTTCACGTGAGACATTTTAGAAATAAAATGCACGATACGGTATGCATCTAAGGGTTTAGAAGGTTATTTAAAGATTGCTTCTATAACTTATTCAAAGAAATTTATTTGAGAAATATTTATGAATAATTTTTCTGTCCCGGAACTTCTTTACCATGTCTGTAAGCGAAATATCGATACCTTTAGACTCAAAGGGCGTAAACGCCGTAGAATCTAATGGCGTTTACGCCCTTTGAGTCTAAAGGTAGATAGATATGTAGCAGAGGAATTTGTACTTATAAATGGTATCTCAGAGACGATTCAACGATTTTGGTTACATTAGGTATATCATTATGTACTTAAACAGATAAAATTATGTTTAGGTAGGTGTCATCCTTGGGAAGACTAATAATCATCTTCTCAATTCAAGGAAGCTCGGTCATGCAGTGCCTAAATACTTGAACCCTCAATATTTAAAATTCTATGTATTGGTTTGGGTACATCCGTGTAACGGTTGCAGGTAACGGTCACTAAATATTCATATATTGAACAAAATCGCAGCACACATCACTGCGTCTCACGGATCCGCTGAACTAAAATGGATCCGAAATCAAACTCTTACTGCCTTGAAATCGTACGTATTCTATGCTTTTTCATATAATTGACTTTATCTCACATAAAAAAGAGTGCATTTTTATTTAAAAGGATTATAAAGATACGAGGTTTTGAGAAGTAAAAGCGATTATTACGTCAGATAAGCAAGTTTTCTCTCCAAAATGAGAAATTAGGTCAACCCTGACGTGGATTGATTGAGATTTATGACAGCTGCCGTGTTCGTAATTAACCACCTGGAGCGGAATAATGAGGATGAGGTTCCACGGCACCATTTTTATTTTTATGTTACTAACTTTTATTATAAATGACGCTGATAAGGAATCAACTCCTTCCCATTCCATATAATAATATGAAATTTCTTAAAACTATTACAAATACTTACCCACCGTCCGTCGTTCTGTGGGAGAAAGATAATTAGTACACAAGTTATGTATGGTCGTAAGACTTGACGTCCTGAAGCAAGTTGCTTTCCCTAAATTATATGCTGCATAGGGAATAGCTCCTGGCTAATTTCCAAGAGAGTACACCATGGTATCTTACCCAAAGGTCTCCTTTGGTACCTTACTGATTTGTCCTATGGTCCGGACTGGAGCGTGAAGCTCGTAGCCTCGACCTCGCAGGGTGCCTGCTCCAGAAGCCGCCGCCGCCTGGGGTCTAGCGTCCCCACGTGGAGGCGTCAACGCTTCCTTCCTAATTTACTTACAACATCTACTCGTACTTACTGATATGTTACCCCGCCGGCGACCCGAAGTCAAGTGCCCGCGCCCTTTTTTTTATATCTCTGAGTTGCCTGTAGACCCTGTGAATAGGGTCTCCAACAGGATTAAATGATTTAGTGGGGGGCTAGATATAGATATTTAGTTTACCTAACCTGAGATATGTGTAAAGTGTATTTGTGTGACTATCCTAATTGTATGAAAAGTGACGCAACCTGCGCTTTTATACCCATCCGCGGCGTTCGTAAATTTCCATTGTTTTAAACAAAAGAATAATGCGGCCAACTACCAGCTTAGCGATATCCGTATAAAATGCACAATAGGCTACTTGACAGGTTTCTGAAAAGTAACTCAGATTGTTTAATGATGTCTATTGAGCACTCAGAAAGTGGTAATTTTTATTGGCTAGATGGCCTAATTTAGACTCAACGCTCATCCGAATGAGCCCATAGGGGAGACCTCGGTTCTCCCATCCCTATCACCACTAGGGTAGAGTCCTCAGATCCCATAACAACTGGCCACTTCAGTCGACCAAGCTATTAGAAAATTAAAAAAAAAATGTATTTTTTAATTCTTTTCTGTATTTTTTCTGAAAAAGCAAATAAAAATGCACTTTTAAAATTAGCCGCCAAAACGCTTTTTCGGACAATATGGCGTCTATGACGTCGCATAACCGAGCAAGGCCCTATATGTATCGCGCCTACATTACACCGCCACGGCTGATGAGGTGGCGGAGTACGTTCGTCAGAAGACCGGCTTCTCGCTGAGGGTGTTCCAGCTGTGTTCGCGCCACTATGTGCACTTCAGCTCGTTTGTGGTGCGCGTGCCGCGGCCGCTGCAAGAAATCATCGCAAGTGCTGACTTCTGGTCGAAGGGTGTTGCGTTTCGACGGTTCCGGGGCAACCTGCCGAATCCTACACCGGAGAGGACGATGCAACGGGGCCACGCCGTTTCGTCGCCTAAATAGATATTTTATTTCTACGTTTCATGACGCATTGGTTATTTTTACTGTAATGTCACGTTAACATGTATTAATAAATAAATAAATAATAGTAAACAGACAAACGTCAACTCACAATCGCATAACGTTCTACCGTTTTTGTTGTGTTTTACTGTGATTGACCGTAAAAATGAGTTACAAGTGGTGTGTAGTGCCATTGTGTACAAATACGTCCATAAAGACACCGGAAAAAATATTTATATGTGTTCCAAAGGACGTGAAAATGCGCAAAAACTGGTTGCAGCTGGCTCGCAGAGATCCTAATCATATAGTCGATAATTCAGTGGTTTTCACCTGTGAGAATCACTTTAATGTAAGGAATTGGCATAAAAGTGAAGAGGCCTTTATTATTAAACCGCGATTAAAATACAATTGAGCATATATGTAGTTTTTCAATTAATACATGAAATTACATTGTCAATGATAGAGTGTGCATATAAATTAAAATACTTATTTCAGTACGCATAAGTTCTAAAGCTTGAGAAAAAAACATAAATCTATAATACCTACTGAAATAAAATAGAAATAATGTAAAAATTATGTATGTGGAAAATAATTATGTCTAAGTTATCCCTGTAAGTAACCTTCAACTATTATCAAAAATATGAAGAAGTATTTTATAATAAGGTGAAATCTTGCTTAATAAGTCAAAGTCCACGACAGAATATTGCATTTGTACCAGTCTGCTGTAAGTCCTCTCAAATTTGTGAGGACCTGGGAAACTTCGACGATAAATTTAAATAGCACTTCGTGCAGCTGAGGCATTTACTGCAGGTTCACACTGGCGTTAAATTCTGCTACAATACCTGGGGCTCTCAAGATTGTTAAGCCCTATTCAAACGTTGGAGGACTGAAGACAGTTACAGTTTATACGGAACTTATTAGACAAATATTTGTGAGCTGTCAGTGTGTAAGTACGTCACACGATGTTTCAGACTTTTAGATCCCCCCTCCCCAATATCACACTTTTTCCTAATATATTTCATCTTTTTAATAGAGGCTGTCACATTTGGCTAGACCCCCCCCTCCCTTCATGGGTGTGACGTACTATATGGATGGTCATCCTTAGTCAAATCAATCAAGAACTCTTTTAAATGTGATTATTAAAAAAATGTACACCATGACATTTTTTTTTCAAAAATATGTTTGGATGTATAAAGTCCATATTTATGTTTCACTTTGCAGGTCTTCAGTAAGCGCTCTCGAATTTGTCACGACCTAGGAAATTCAACACTGCAGCTGAAGATTGTACTGCAAATTCCACTGACCTAAATTTCTGCTGCAATATCTTATCAGGTTTGAACCCATATAATAGTTAGAGCATCGCCTAATTATACTACGCGTCTCGTTCTCGATGATAGATAACATGTAGTACTGTTAAGTATGTTTAAACTTCACAACGTTTAGAGATTTCAAAATTCCCGCGCCCCGTGCTAGCACCTCCTGCGCGCCTCTATCGGACGCCATATTGTTTTGTTGTGTAAATAACTTCTGACGTTCGAGAATTTATTTATACGGAATAATATTGTTTAAAGCGTTTAAAGCACTACAATTGTGTTGATATTGTGTTTTAACAATGCCAAAAAAGAGGTCCCGTTCGCGGTCTAGGGAAAGAGACCGAGAAGATCGTAAATCCAATAAAAAACTGAGGTCAATGCAGGAACAAATTGATAACCTAACAAAATGTATGACGGAGTTTATACAAAGCCAAAAAAAGGAAAACAATACTCCAGGTAAGGAAAATAAAGATAATTCTTTATAAAAGTTACTAAATATGAATGTTCTATACGAACTTCATATGTTGAGCAACTCCACACGAGCGTGCTCAGTTCTATACGAACATGAACTTGTAATTTAGTTGTTATTTTTTCCATTCGAAGTACAACCATAATTTATTTAAAAGGCAGATATTGCCACATTCGAGCGAAGTTCAACAAGAACCAGCTCTCCTATGTACAAAAAGTACTCATTTTTTCAAAAATTGCGTCATTACAATTGTACGTAATACAATATTATGTATACACTTACAGATATTACGGAGACTAATAAAGAAAATATACCAGAGACATCTAATAAAGACTCTGACATATCTCCAAATAAATTGCAACTATCTGCTACTGCCAGTACATCCGATATGGACATTATCAGTATTATCACACCTGAAGAAAATGTGGATAATAATACACCTGAGTCAATTCAAGCTCCACAGGACTGGAATCAGGAATTTCTTGAAATGATGGGAGAAGAATTACCTTCTACTTCAACGACAAAGATTGATGATAACGTCCAAAAACAGTGGTCACTTTGGATGGTTAAAGGCCTGACGGAGGAAACTAGAAAAGATCTTCTTAAAAAATATTGTAGAACAGAAACCTTCCGTACTGAAGCACCCAAGGTCAATTTGGAAATAGTGAGTCATTTAACTGAAATAGCAAAAAAGAGAGATCAACACTTCTCTGATACGCAAAACTGTGTGGGTACAAGTCTGATATCACTCGGAGCAGCAATCTCATTGTTGATGGAAAATCCTGAAGATGGTGTAGATCATATGCAACTAGTGAAATATCTTTGGGACTCCGGAAAAATTCTTGCAGATGTATTTCATCAACACTCAGTTGCGAGAAAGTCTTTTATCACACCAAACCTCGATAAAGACATCAAGTCTACCCTTGAAGCGACGGATTCCGATGAATGGCTTTACGGTGTAAAACTAAATGATCAAGTAAAGGATGCCAAGAATATTAAGAAGGCTTCGGCTTCACTCAAGGCTCCGGAAAAACCACCAGCCAAGAAAACTACCAACCAGGCAAACTGGAGAGGCCCGCCTGTGAGAGGCAGACAGGTGGGCTATTTTCCTCGGAGGCAGTTCACCAATGTGAGGTACAAACCGAAGCCATTCCAGACCAAATCTTCACAGAATCCAGGACGTTCAATGACACAAAAACAAAACCGTCCAGCATCGAAGAAATAAAGGTAAATTATACTGCAGGAAGACTGCAATATTTTGTAGAAATGTGGAAAAATATTACAACTGACGACTTCATTATAAATTGTATAAAAGGGTATGAGATTGCTTTCATAACTGAACCATTTCAATTTCAAGAGCCTACTCTCCGGAGCTGGCCTCCGGATGAATTAAAAAAAATTGAATTGGAGATTTCCACACTTCTTTCAAAAGGGGCTATTGAAAGATGTACAGAATGTGAGGGACAATTTGTATCATCCTATTTCCTAGTTGCCAAACCAGATATGTCTTATAGATTTATTATTAATTTACAGAAATTAAATGAGTTCATACAAACTTCTCATTTTAAAATGGAAGATCTTAGAGCAGCTAGGGACCTAATTTCTCCGAATATGTATATGGCAACATTAGACTTAAAGGATGCCTATTTTTTAGTCCCAATGTGTATAAATAGTAGAAAATATCTAAGATTCAGGTTTAATGGCGTTTTATATCAATTTACATGTCTTCCATTTGGTTTATCAACGAGTCCATATATTTTTACTAAAATCATGAAACCTGTAATGAATAATATACGCTCAAATGGCTGGTTATCCTTAGTTTACTTAGATGATTTACTGTGCATTAGTGATTCATATGAATCCTGTAAGAATAATGTAAAAAATATTATTATATTGCTAGAAAAGCTAGGATTTATTATCAATTATAAAAAAAGTCAAACAAATCCAAGTAAAAGATGCAAATACCTTGGATTCTTTTTGGACTCAGCAAAATATTCAGTGGATTTACCGGATGATAAGAAAAATCAAATTATAAATTTCATAAACCATTTTGAGGTAGGAAACACGTACAAAATCCGTCTTTTCGCGCAACTCCTAGGAGTTTTAGTTGCAGCATCACATGCAGTTCAATATAGTAAAATATATTGTAAGAGACTAGAGAGAGCTAAATGGCTAGCGTTAACTTTAAATAATGATGATTTTGAAAGGTATATGAACATTACTGACTATGTAATAGAAGATCTTGCTTGGTGGAAAATTAATGTGTTGATTGGTTCTAATCCTATACGGACAAGGAAATATAAAATAATAATTTCTTCGGATGCATCTGGGTCAGGTTGGGGCGCAGAATGCAATTCAATAATCACTCGTGGATTTTGGAGCCAAGGTGATAAAAAATTTCATATAAACTATCTTGAGCTCCTAGCCGCCTTTTTTGGACTAAAATGCTTCGCGTCTCATCTCAGTAACTGCGAAATTTTAATGCGTATAGACAATACTACAGCTATTTCTTACATAAATAAGGCTGGTGGTGTCAAATTTCCCCACTTAAGTGAATTAGCCCGTAAAATATGGCAGTGGTGTGAGAGCAGAAAAATATGGATAGTAGCTTCATATATCGCGTCTAAAGAAAATGTCGACGCAGATACTGCTTCTCGCGATACCAATTTAGACACCGAATGGGAGTTGGGGGACAAATATTTTAAGCAAATTGTCAACAAATTTGGTACCTGTAGTATTGATCTATTCGCATCTAGAATTAATACCAAGTGCAAAACGTTTTGCTCGCGCTATCCTAATCCAGAAGCATCTGTAGTAGATGCCTTTACAATTTCATGGGAAAAAGAACATTTCTACGCTTTTCCCCCTTTTGCGGTAATATTACCAGTATTGAGAAAAATTATCAACGATAATGCAACAGGGATAGTAGTTGTACCAAATTGGCCCACGCAAGCATGGTACCCGATGTTTACATCACTTTTATGTGAATCCCCCTTAATATTAAAGCCTTCAGATGATTTATTACTTTCTCCTTGCAGGACCAGAATACACCCTCTGTCACACAAACTTTCTCTAGTGGCAGGGAAATTATCAGGACGGCATACCTGAAAAAAGGAGTTCCCGAGATGTCTGTTGATTTTATCATAGACTCAATATCACAATCCACCCTCAAGCAATATGAAGGATGTCTCAAAAAATGGGTACATTTTGCGACAAGAAATAAATATGACATTTTCGACCCTACCAGTTCTAATGTTATAGAGTTTTTAACTATGAGATTCAATGAAAATGCAAGTTATGGTACTTTAAACTCTTCAAGATCAGCAATCTCACTCATAGCTAAAATAGACATATCTAATGATGCCATTATATCTAGATTTTTCAAGGGCATTTACAGGAGACGTCCTTCTGCACCTAAATACTCGGAAACATGGAATATAGAGCAAGTTTTAGAATATATAGAAAACCAAGATAACTTAGAAAATCAAAACATAAAGATTATATCGGAGATTGCTACAACACTATTAGTTTTGGTTACAGCCCATAGGTTACAAACAATAGCTTTAATTAATATAGATGAGATAATTGTGAGTTCAATAGGGCTCCAAATTAAAATTTCTGATAGGATAAAGACATCAAAGCTTGGAAAAAACCAACCTTTACTTATCATTCCTTTTTTCAAAGAACGGCCAAAAGTTTGTGTAGCCACCATAATTCTTCACTATTTAAAAATAACAGAACCTATAAGAGCTGGGAATAAGAGAATGTTCTTATCCTCAGTAAAACCTCACAAACCAGTCAGTCCTCAGACAATTGGTCATTGGATCAAGTTTTTACTTGGTAAAGCCGGTATTGATACCAATAAATTTAGTGCATACAGCGCTAAACATGCTGCCGTGTCTACTGCCTATAGAAAAGGAATAGACATTGATACAATCAGGAGAACGGCAGGTTGGACAGATGGGTCAAGAACATTCGCACGTTTTTATAACAGACCTCTTACAGAACCAAATAATAAGTTCGCTATTAGTATCCTAAGTAAAACTAATTAAGTGTTATATAGTTCTAGACATATAACATATATCTTGTAATTGTTTTGACATTTAATTGTTATGATTATGAATAATCAATAAATAACTGCCAAAGTTCTAAAATATTTGTATCATTTCAGTTTAAAAGAATACAAATACTTTAAACTAGGCTCTATCACAGGCTCTAAAGATCTACATGTTATCTATCATCGAGAACGAGACGCGTAGTATAATTGTTCGATCAAACGAGCCCGCCGAAGGCGGGCGAAGTTCGATCGAAATTATACGAAGCGTCTCGTTCGAAGATGATCACTTCCCGCCCATAAAAAGGGAGACACATCTCAAATTAATATCCAAATAAGTGAACCCGATCCCCGTAATCATCTTGATGGAACTGTGATATCGCTTAGTTACTCTGAAATATATGGCGTCCGATAGAGGCGCGCAGGAGGTGCTAGCACGGGGCGCGGGAATTTTGAAATCTCTAAACGTTGTGAAGTTTAAACATACTTAACAGTACTACATGTTATCTATCATCTTCGAACGAGACGCTTCGTATAATTTCGATCGAACTTCGCCCGCCTTCGGCGGGCTCGTTTGATCGAACAATAATAGTAAGGTCTTGTAATTTATAATGTATAGGTAGAAGTTCGAGTGCTTGACATTATCCCAATAGTTGCCATCTTAAACGTTAGGTACCTAATTAGCAATAGAGGTAACGTTTACCATCCAAACTGATGCTTTGTATCTGCGAAATTCTTAATAATTATAAGTAGACAACTCTGAAATATAACTTAATGTATTTCAGAAATATTTAAGTTCACAAAAACTGTGACAAATGTCGTTATTATTTGTTCAGTTAGTGATTTGATAATAACAACAAAATAATTATTTAAGAAAATGTAAAAAGTAACGGTTAAATAGCGCAAATGCGAAATAAAATTTCCTTCATTAACTTTGTCCCTACATTGGAGTATTACAAGGCGACCTGCGAGTTTAATTTCAACGTTAGTTTGTTTATATTCCCGCGCTTAATTTTATGCTTATGAATTCAGTGAATTTAGTTCAGACATTCCCAATATTGAAATATTGGGAATGTCCCTATACCAAAATGGTTGAAATTCATTCAAAGGTTTTGGCGTGATGGGATTTAAACAAACATCAAAAATATATTGAAAGACCTCGAAATAAGCTAACTGCAGCCCTTTTTATAAGGACATATTCAATAGACAGGCATTCATCACGCAATATATATCAAATACCCAGAAAAAAGATAAATAAACCGAAGCGACAAACAATAATTACATAATCTGACGATTAATTTTTGGAAATTGCCATTCTTCCGAATTTTAATATAAAAAAGCACTAATTTCCTAAAATATTTTTATATACATAACCTAACTTACATTTTCATTAGGCAAATTTAAACTTAATAGGAAAATATCGATGGGGTTTTCGACCAAAAAAAGGACAAAAACAAAAATACCATCTAATTATATTATAAATACAGCTTAAAGTATCTACCTTGGTTATTGCAAACTCACTAAATGGAGTCCTAATAAAACAGCACCAAAGAGGTTACGAACCTCCGCGGTAAAGCCCTTTAAAAAAAAAACAAAAGAAAGTTGACCAATTTCCGTCGTGAAACTCAAGCCGCATAGAGTAATTTCACAAACTAAAAGTAGTTGATTCAATGAAAGCTAATTATTTAATTGCATCTCGTAGTTTTAAGTTATGCTTTTGAAAAATTATAATTTAGGCAAATACCTACTTTAAGTGCGTGCATATTCAAGAGTTGTCGAAACGGATGCAACCGAGAACAAGCGCAATTACAGTTACGGTAAGCATTCATAACTTTACTAATACTCAGGCTTTGGTTTCTAAGAATTACTAACGTAGAAATTATTGTGTTCGCTATTTGCGACGAAGACCAACTGGTCATACAAAGTTTGAGAAAACTCGTTGAACTTATGCTCGCATGCATTGTTTGTCATGGTATCTCTGCCTCTTTGTGTAAACTTCATTTTCAGCAAGCTAGAACTAGGTATATACATAACAAATTCTGATATAAAAAGGTATAAAAACTGCATTGGTGAATAAATTACCCAACTTTCTTGACAAATTCCAAATTATTGAGCGTCAGCCTGAAACCGGCACTATAAATAACAAATTTTTCTTCTGTCTAATCCTATACGGAACAGAGTATAGATATAGATAAAACTACTCTTTAAACTTCTTTACCTTTGTCAATGCTCTCCATATTGGTAATGGCTGAAAAATCCATTTGTAGCGCACGGTAATAGCCAATGTGTAATCAGGTCAACGAGGTTAGGCGCGGTGTACACATTAGTCATTCAGTCTGTCTGTACGTTAGTATAATGGGGTTAAAAACTACTAATTGCACTGCAGATGTTGTCACGGCTTATTGCATCTAATTGTTTCAAATTCTCGATTAAAAAGGGACGCCAGGCTGACAAAACTAGTGCCTAAGTTCGTTATAAAAATTAAACAATTGTCTATGCGAGGTCTGTGTCGGCTGTCAGCTGTCAATTGTAACAAAACAAAATGTAAACAAATATTAATACAAATAAGTTTGATAGCTATTTAAGTAAACAGTAATCGCAAACATTATGCTAATGACGAGTACGTAAATCAATGCTTTAACACCTCTTAATTTTAGCAACATTGTGCTTATCGATGGTCTGAAAATATTCAAGGATTATAGCCATCTCACAAATTATATGTAGACAGACAGAAATGAAATGAAATGTACACACTTGACATTTTGGCGTCTTTAATTCAAAGCTTCATATCGGGAATTGAAAAAAATATATCACAAAAATTACAGGGAATAAAACTGCAATAGCGGTATTTTCTAGTTACTTACGTCAGGAACTATCGAAAAAAAAAACATGAGTTTTCGAGTTTTTATGTATTTAAGAAGTAGCTCGGTCACTGAGGCACTATTTTATAAATTGCGACAGTTAGGTGCATCGAACCATGGTGCCATCCGCATAAATGCAGCTTTGTATCTTTCCCTCATTTCCTCATTTTAGGAGTTATGTATGTAACGAATTAGGTTTGAATTAGAGGAAAATAGGTCATCAATTTAAGTCCTATCTTAAACTTTAAATACATTCACTAAATGTGATTCATACCTGAGCGTTTTCCAAAAAAAATACCGGGGTAGCTACTTTCTCAAAATATGGACTTTTGAGGTTTTTCTGGCTCAGAATCGTTAGTACATTCGAACCTTATACGTAAAAAAAGTGTCCCAAAATTTGTATGGGATTTTTGTCTTTCCACTACATCACGTTCATACAAACATTATGCAAAATGGTGACGTATGGAAAAAAAATTGGGACACTTTTTTTTACGTATAAGGTTCGAAAGTACTAACGATTCTGAGCCAAAAAAACCTCACAAGTCCATATTTTGAGAAAGTAGCTACCCCGGTATTTTTTTTTTGGAAAAAGCTCACCTACTCAATTTATAGGCCAAAATATAACTTAAGAGCCAGCGTAAGCATGAGGTGTGGGTGCGGGCGTTAATTACTGCTACCTTTTCTCTGCAGGAGCATTCCATGAAAACATCAACTTTTTGTCCCTTACGAAACACTATGGCAGCTACCCTAATAAAACGTATTAGATGTTAAGAAACATTATCAATCTTAAAGCCGAGTTATGATATTAAAATGCTGATAATTAGCTTCCTGAATTTATTTCTCGGAAGTATTAAAACGGTGGTGTCCCTTACGAAATAATTTCATGGAATGCTCCTGCACTTCATTCTCACTTCAGTTTTCAATTAAGTTGCACTCATATACCTATCACAAACGTTATCTTAGTCTTTAGTTCAAGCTCAATTAAAAGTTACAGTTTAAGGTGTAGAACCAATTTGTATTTGAAGCTCCAGGCCTATATAATTGATAGACTCAGTAGCACCTACTGCAGTAAAGTGTATTCAATACGAAACCTTGCATTAAAAAAAATAACTAAAACTCTTAATTAAAACTTACAATATTGTCAGCAGGAACTTGAGAGCCATTTGTATTGATAAATGCAGCTTGTTAGTCCCTGCTGGCGGCCATTTTGTCTATCGGCGCGCTAACAAGATGGCGTGTAACGTTCGGTTCATTATACTAGTCTCTAGGTTAAAAAGTCGTATGTATTAAGTTGATTCATGTGACTTACGCGCTTATGTGTGTAAATGGAAGGTCTAGTCTGTGCCAAACTAGGGCGATCATTGGACCACGACGCTGATTACTGATGGTACAAACGCTTAGGGATTTCGGGATACCTCAAAGTAGCAGACTGGTGTTTGGGTTTCTGTTGATCGAAAATAGTATCGGCTGGAGTTTTTTTTATTTTTTTCGCGGAACATGCCTTTATATTATTAGGACACACTTCACACATTTTTCCAAATTTTTTTATTACTTTTTTTTAATATAAAGACATTTTGCTATCTCCTTTGTCTTCAACATATTTCAGCTTAATGTAACAACAGCGATGATATGATAACTTACATAAAATAAGCTATTAACATCACTAAACCATTCTAATCTAGCGACTATAGTTCGTCCCTACAAATCCAGTATCTGGCCATAAAAGTGCAAAAAAGCCTGTTGGGACCAAAGATAATTCTCAGCCGTCGAAAAAAGCCGTCCGCCACCCGAAATGTGACGCAACTTAATTTTTCATGTCATTAAACAAGGAGTCGTATTACGCACACCGTTACATTCGGAGGCCTGTGACGTCACTCCCCCGATCCTCTTCCCCCATCGTTGAGTACCTTCATCACAAATTCAAACGTTGTTTAGTCATTATCGCGTAGCACCTGTTGCCAGCCCCGGATTATTTTAAGAAATTCTGAGCTACCGAGGCTTGTCAATTTCATGATTGAACACCAACGCTCCCACGCAAATTGGGTTTCTTCGGCCCTTTAAATTTTTCAAGAAACCCTTCGGAGGAAAAATACGCATACTTAGTATAATAATGCTGTATCTTCGGCATCTTTACGAGATAGACGCGTCTTTATTCCACTGAAAGGTAAGACTACCGAAAGTTATTGGTTGATTTGCATCCTAAATTGGTTACGTAGGTGCTAGTGATTTTTCGCGTATTCTTGCGTTATTAAAGTAACTTCGGACAAAGTCAAAAGAGGATTTTTGTAAAGCTTCTGAATAGCGAATGCGGCAAATAATCCTTTAAGTGGATTTGTTTTTAAATTTGCTTACAAAGACAACTGTCGAGACTGTACTTTCTTTTTGCGATTACTTACTTCGAAGTTACAACATCCTTATTTAAACTGGATGAAAAAGATAATTGATCTATAAAATCTCCGCTAAAAAGAGTCTTGGTTGGTAATGATAATACAATATTTGTCATGAAAATAAACATAACGGCTCGGGGCTACTTCTTCCACATTCCTATTTCGTCACCTTCTTAACTTGTCCTCAGTCATATATGGTCCACTGTTCTGATTCGTCGGCATTCCTATATCGTCACTTTCCTATTTGTCCACATTATTATATGGTTTACAGTGCACAGTTTGGTTTACAGTTAGAAGGGTGACCATTTAGGAATTGTATGCTGATGACATGCCATTGTAGACGATTTAAAACGGTGACGAAATAGGATAGTGGACGAAGACGCCCTGGGCCAACATAACTTATAATCAAAAAACACTATTTTATTGTAATAAAACAACTTAAATGGATTAAATCGCGTATAATACTAAATTGTTTAAGTCCTGACGTTTCGTAACCTTTTCAGCGTTCGTGATCGCGGGTAGACCACTCGTGGCGGGGGGGACGAACGCTGAAAAGGGTTACAAGACGTCGGGACTTAAATAATGTAGTATTATACGCGATTTACTCCGTTTAAGTTGTTTTATTACAATGAGTGATGATCGTGGAAATCGAAGACAATTTTAAAACTATTTTAGTATTAGCAATGTAATATTTAGCTATTATGCTGTAGACAGCATAATAGCTAAATATTTCATACACTAACATTTTGATGTCTTGATGTAGGTAAATCTTATTTCTAGTGTACGACCCAAACTAGTTTTCAAGGCCGAAACCGAAACCCAATTTCGGCTTTGATCTCAGTTTCGGCCGAAACTAGAACCGAAACCGAAACTTCCATATAAGGTCATGTTTTCGTGGGAAGAAAAAAATAACAATCATAATCAGTCCGTCTTCATTTTCAAATAACATATTAACCATATAGTCTCTGACATTTAGGGTATAGGGTAATCATTAATTATATGTCGGGGACAGCAGCGATAATTCAAGAAATCTAAGATCGTCAATTGACTACTGTAGTACTAAGTAGATTTAAAATGGCGGCGAACGCCGTGTGACGTAACGTCCGGTTGCGGTGCACGTGGACGGGCTCGTTGGGCAAGAGTGTCGATTCTCTTTCTGACTGTCGTGGCGACAACACTTGTCTTACGATTCTGTCGGTTCGTCTGCCAGTAGTTAAAGTTGCTACTTGATAATTGTAATTCTGTCGATTAATAGTGAAATAAATCATACTGTGTAACGTAATTGTCTATTTGCTCACTCGAGTACCTATGCCATAATATTGTAACAACTATTGTAATGCCTGATGATTTAAAAGAGAAACTGGTGAGTTTCTTCAGGCGCTTCTTCTCACCAGAATGTCATTTACCGAAGCGGCCAAAAGAATCAGACGAATAAACGATTTGATCTGACATGAATGCTCTTTCTTCAATCAACATACCTCAACGGCCAGGATTCTGCAGTTAACCCATCCTGACCTGACAGACAGTCATCACGGGGAATCTGACAAATAAACAAATATAATATGGTAAATAACATATAAACCATTTAGTCTCTGACATTTAGGGTATAGGGTAATCATTAATTATATATAACATATTATAACTTTTTATTTCAAATAAATAATCTGTGCTTTTAGAAATAAAGACTGTCCGATCGCAGCACAAAACCACTCAAATTCAGTTTCGGTTTCGGCTTTAGTTTCGGTCGGATGGCCGCCGAAACTAGACCGAAACCGAAATATCGGTCGGACTCTACTTATTTCACTTATCTCTGAATAATGATTAAGTACAATATTGCTAAATTTGAAAGAATTTCAATTTCACTAAGTGCCTAATATTGTAATTTTGACACAAAATGAAAATAACTCCAGTATTATAAGATTCTTTCGAGTCTACGGGTACAAATAAAATTACGTCACGCATCTCGTAAAAATATAACTGGAAGGATCGACGGCACAGTCTAAGGAACATACAGTACGTCGAAGTAGACTTTTAGATTGGGCAATCGTGCGGGGGCTGAGGGGTGATCAGATGTGGGTGGGACGAGGCTGGATTGCATCACTGTGCTTCGTAATTCGAGACATACTTTCAGAGCACGCGTTGTTACGCGTGCATTTACTGTTTTTTAGATACAGAAATTGAAGAACATAAAAAAATAGAATTGCGCTCATCCGTAATCCACACCAGGAATTGAACCAGCTACGGAGCAGTTAGCGAGTGCCTTCAATTTTGCCAGCTATTTGGACTTGCGTATCATTTTTATTTCAATAGGCTGTAACTTAAGCTTAAGCTTAGGCTTAGCTGGCTCGGTCATCTGCATAGAATGGAAGAGGATCGTGCACCGAAAAGGGCATACCTAGGGCTACCAACTGGCCGTCGACCGGTGGGTCGCCCTAGGTATCGCTGGGGAGACGTGGTCAAGGCGGATCTGCGTAAGCTTCAAGCCGAGGATTGGCAAGAAACCGCGCAGGATCGGGTTAAGTGGCGTGTTCTCGTTTCGGAAGCCAAGATCCTTTTTGGGTCACTGAGCTACAGAGTTAGTTAGGCTATAACTTAAACTATGAGAATACGAATAACTCGTAAATCTCGCTTACAGCGACAATTTATATGAAAGGAACGTGAAGTTTCTTTATTTTTAATGTGACAAAGACAAGTGTTAACATGGAATAAGAAGAAACGTGTTGTAATTTAACAACATTAAAAATAAATAAAAAAAACTCTGTAATCTGTAAGATAGTATTTACGCAAAAGTGTAGTAACAATAACAACCTACAGGTGACCAACTGTAAGTCTTTTAACTGTGTCCACGGTGACGTACGTATATTTTTGCGCAGAATATGGTTATACTTTATACTGCGGGACATACATTATTATCAATTACGCTTGGTTCGTATATTTTCGAGCTGTGGATACGTCTTTAGTAATTGGCAAGACTTGAAGGTTTGTTTCATTTTGTTTTACGTCGGTTGCAAAATAAAAATCTGAAAGAAGCACACTCCTTAAATACAATAAAATAATAATTGTAATTGAAGATTTTTATGTAGGTAGTTCATCAGTCCCCCGCGTACTTAGTATAAAACGAACTCAAAATGAGTTTTGAACTTTTATTAAATGAAAGGAGGTTCCAATTTGAAAAACAAAAAAAGTACTGCGGGACTTATGAGGTTAAGTAAAATTACTTTTAATGAAATACTTTTTTTTTCAAAACTCTATTGTATTTCATTTTTCGTCATTTTCACTTTCGAGTGGTCGTCGCTTTCAGTTTAAGGTTGGTGCCACGTTACACGCCCCTTTGCTGTGTATCTCTTTGCCTAACTCTTATTTATTTTTAACTAACTACTAACTTAGTACAAATAGGTAAAATGGCAAAGTGTACTTGTCCTAAGACATGCTCGCTTAGTCAACCGTTGCCCCACATAGATAATATCTTAGTCCCTTAGTTACTTAGTCGCCGCTCGCTGAGGTTCAAACTTGCATTAAGTCCTCGAGGTCGCCCTCTTAAGAATTAAGTCACTAGCGCTCTGATATTCTCTCTCTCTGGTCGCTCCCTCATGACTGAGGATCGTGGTCATCGGTGGATGTGGATGGTCTACACCTAGTTTTTATGATCTGCCTCCATCGGTGCCTGTTCATCGCGTCTCTGACGACCGAGCAAAACTTGGTTGAGGATGGGCCTTACACTTGATCGCTCCATCTGGTTGGAGACCGACCCAGGCTCGTTTACCCTCCGTGTTTCCAACAATGATCAGCTTTTCAAGGTTTCATCTCCCCTTCTCATTATGTGGCCAAAGTAGGTCAAAATCCTCTGCTGACAGATTGTGAATAGGCTCTGATATTAAATTATTATTTATTTCATTTTGTTATAAGGTACAATATTACCGTCTAATATCCTTCGGAAATTAAAAAAAAAACGTGGGTAATAATTACTGTTAACACATGCTGTGCCGAGATCCTGAGTATTGGGTTCGTTTTATATGGAAAATTGGGGTGTTGGCACTGAAACTGAAATTTTTTATCTAAAATGGAACGTGGGAAAGTTATTTTAAAGTCTCCTTTTGCTTTCTTATTGTGTGTGAGTGTCTTATCTGTTAGTTAGTCCTTACGAGGAAATCTGCGTTTCTAGTGGCAATTTTAAATGTGAATAGCGGATTTTTCATATAAAAACCGCCTTAATGCGGGTAGAAAAACCCCAGAGAAATGTGGAAATTAAACGTACACTACGGCCGCACCAGTGTTTGTTGCACTATGTCTACACTGCAATTTGAGCTTTATTTGTGGTGTTATAGAAACAACATTGGCTTGCAAGGCGAGGAACAACACGCAATGATAATGCGATTTGAACGCCATAATGGGTTCTTTATGTCTGTTGGGTTCGGTTTAGAAGATATGTTTTTGTAATTTGTTGGCATGGAGGATTATATTTAAGTAGGTAAGAATAAGAATAATCCCATCAAAAAACATTACATGTAAGGATTCCTTATTTGAGAACTATAAAATGTTAAATAATAGGCCAGTCGCTGGAATTACAGGAGGATGAAAATGGCCTGAATGGCTTCGAGAAAAGGATGATACGGCCGTGGCTTTGTTTTGTTGGATTTAGCGGGGGCACTGCCGTGCCCCCAGATAATAATTTTATTGCACAAAAATAACACAACATTACTCATACCTACAGCAAGCAAATGTTTGTACGTGGTACTGTGCACTCCACTTATCACTCACAAAAATTACTAGGGAACCCTGCACTAGACTAAGCCTGTATTGCGAAATATCTTCACTCGGTCTTGCGCAGCTTCTTGCCAGCTTACGCCAGCTCCAAAGTCACGCAGATTCGCGTCTACCAGGTCTTTTCATCCAGCGATGTCGGAGGCGGATTAATGTTAACGCAAATTAACATAGGGTTGATATATTATTATTCATATATAAATTAGTTTCGTGACGACTAGCGCCATCCAGCGATCTGATGGTGTTTCGGTCGGTACGTCACACTTAATTGTCATAGATTCATTCATTCTAATGGTCATACAGATCAGTTCGGGTCAGACTGTCAAAGGGATAGGCCACGCGCTCGGAAAAGGTCGTGAGCAATAGACGTGTCATCTTCTTTATTCAGGCGGACGCCATTTTTAAGGTAAATCTAATCAGTGTCAGTTACGAATAAACGCGTGTGAAAAGTTCGCGGAGTATTTGTTGGGAAATTTGGTGTGGAACCCTTATCACGTAACATCAAGAGCTGATGCTACAATTTCGTCGGTTCGACGTGGTGGCCCGTGAATCGCTTCAGCGGATAAGTTTCTGGCGGAGGCCGGAGGCTTCAATTCTTCCATTACTGTTGCCGACCGCTAGGGCGGTGTTGCCGGCGCCGAGCAGAACATCTACATTATTAGCGAATCAGGGAGGGAATTACGCACATTTTTGACAGCCCAGGGAGGAAATTGCTAACAACTAATTTTAGATCGTTGCGCCGACCCAGTTAGAGATGTCTTGCTTCTGACCGTGACTTCACCCGTTAGTATAATAAGAATTATCTAAGGTGTCCAAATGTTCGTAAAGAGAATGAACAAACATTCGGACACTTTATATCGATACCTTTAGTCTCAAAGGGCGTAAACGCCGCAGGTTCTAATGGCGTTTACACCCTTTGAGTGTGAAGGTATCGATATAATTCTTACTGTACCTAAGTGAATTTTACACGACCGCGGCGAAGCAAAAACGAGAGTTATGATTTCATGTATGCTTGTATGTTCTTCCATTAGGTTCCTCATAACTACTACAACCTTAGTAAACTGTGGGGTATCGCTACATTCAGCTCGTAGGTTATTATGCGCACTGTTATTATGTAATTGAAATGATAATTCAACATGACGTCCGTGGTACACGACAAAAATCAAGTACTTTTGCTCTGTTTCATTGTCGGGTTTTAGTTTTTAACATTTACTCTCTTTTCTTTGGGGCACGAGTATTTTCACAGCACCACAAGTATAATGATTGACTGTTTAAATTTAATTTACAATGTTATATTCCAAAATTCTTTTATTTTTATGCAAACTAACACTGAAATCAACGGAAATAACCGGAGCCAAATTAATGTGTTCATTGGCACAGTAATTGAAAAGTTGGCCCAATTAAATTATATCACCAGGTCGAATGACCTGATTGCAACGCGTTTGTTGAGTAGGTACGTAAACCAGAAGTCTGAAATACGTAGGTATTATTAATTAAACGTCATATTATCAATAATTAATTATCGGCAATTACTTGAAGCACTTCGCAATCAAATTACTTATACTAGGCCAATACTCCAAAACTCTTCAACAATTTGGTAGTAACCTATAAATTAATTCCTTTCGCCAAAAGCAACGGAAAGGCAAAAGCCTTTAAATAAGTGTCTATTTTCTCAACTCTCAAGAAACTAGAGGTTATCGAACAATGTTTGTAAACTTGGCAGGTGTATTCGAAACTTAATTAAATATGGAGGTTGATAATTTGCGCTCGCGAGATGCGGGAGTATTAGATAATACTTTTGCGCTACGCTTTGGAATAACACTTAGGTACGGTCGAGGTCATAAATAAGTTTACACTTTTCGACTTTCTTCCAAGGAAATAAGATCGAAAAGTGTAAACATATTTATGACCTTGACTGTACAATACAACCAGTAGCAAAGTATAAAGACAGACAAGTAGCCAAACTTCAGCCGTTTAGGAGCGCACGACACGTATTCAAGGTTGAGGCGTGCCGTACACAGTGCGATCCATACTAGAGCATTCTAAAGGGGTTCTTATTTCTTTGCTTGTAGTGCGTTCGTTCACGGCGCGCACACATACAAGCGCGCGTGGTACCTTTTGCAGGAAGAAAAATTACTGATATTATACTGTGCCAGTAGTCACCATCGCACGTACAAAGGGGCGTGTCGCGCGCGGTGCTACCTTTCGGATTCGGTACGACCTATGCCGCCATAGTTATTCATAGCATATCGATGTGAGCGATGCGGCCCTATTGGCGCACTATGCCACGCTCACATTCAAGTTACGCGCTGTATGTTTCTATGAAGTGAAAATACTGGTAACCTATTTATAACCTTTATTTAGTCTGAATACGATCGTTACGAGCGGTCGATTTTCCAGTAGGTATATACTGAGTCCTCAATTTTGTCCTAGTACGGTAAAAATTTACAGAATTTTGTGGATTAGGATTGCGCGATATAAATTTATTTGAAGGCTTTTTCTGCTGTTTATTTATAAGATTTTTAACAATATTTGTTTTGTTAAATGCATATGCATTAAGCGCATCAGTATTGGTATCAGTCGAACCAATTAATTTATTCAAACATAAATTAGAGTTACGTCACACCTGGCCATAAAGTGGCAATAACCGGCTGTTATGCGTGCGGAAAATCCCACTTCATAGGGGAGACGTAAAATTTTGTAGTTACCACGGGCGGTAATAAAGAAAGCCTCAGATCGCATATTTATCGCCCCTTCCTTTGGCTCGGGCATCAAATACCTGCGATCTGCGACATTCTTTGTTATACCGCTCTAGGTAAGTAATCTTTGTACAGGGAACAACCGATTTTTGAAGTTGGAGCTCTGAGACATCGTACATAGACTCCTCAATAAGAGTAAAAAAAAGTGTTTTTTCGTTTTTCAAAATTCATCCCTGAAAACGGGGTCAAACGGGGGTCGAAACTTTATATGGGGACCAAACGGTATTTGAAGTAGATCTAAACTTCTTACACAGACTGATCCATAAGAGTAAAGAAAAGTAATTGCTGTTTTTTGGAATTCATCTCCAAAGGGGTTTAAATGGGGGTTGAAACTTTGTATAGGGACCAAACGATTTTTGGAGATCTGAGACATCGTACATAGATTTCTTAATAAGAACAAAAAAATGTGGTTTTACCGTTTTTCATCCCTAAAAAGGGATCAAACGGGGGTTGAAACTTTGTATAACGACAAAACTATTTTTGTAGTAGATCTTGAACTCATCCAAAAGAGAAAAGAAAAGTGATTGCAGTTTTTTGAAATTTATCCCCAAAGGGGTTTAAATGGTTGAAACTCTGTATAGGATCCAAAGGATTTTTGAAGATCTGATACTTCGTACATAGATCCTTCAATAAGGGTACAGAAAAAAACGTTAAACCACTTTTTGAAATTCATCTCCAAAAGGGGTTAAATGGGGGTTAAAACTTTGTAAAGGGACCAAACGATTTTTAAAGTAAGGTATCTAAAACTGATTAAATGGGTTGAGTAGATGGGGGTTGAAAGTTTGTATAGGAACCGTTCAATTTTTTAAGTAAAAGGTTTCAAACTCCATGCATAGCATATATAGCAATTAGTGAATTGTTTTTTTGTATATGTAACAGATGGTTTATGAAGTGCATTTAATTTTTTAGAAATAATCCTTAAATGGACTACAGAGTTGATTTTCGCGCTAAATGTGCATTGTGCAGATTTGGGCCCAATATTTGAGGGTTTTGTTTAATGACAACCAAGTTTATGAACAAATCTCAGAAACTATTTATAAAGATTAATGGCCTAATTATAATTTACACCGCAGACGAAGTCGCGGGCATAAGCTAGTGTATAATAAACTAGTGGAGGTAAAAATTCAAGAAAAGTAGGTCTATTCTCAGAGAAAAAATACACCTCTTAAAAAATTGTACCAATTAAGTACCGAATAAAACCCCAAAAATAAACCAACAAATCCACGTGCGCGAAGCAGTTAAACATAAAGCGATTAAAACAAAGTGGCTCCGCTGTGTTTATAGCGAAAGTTTCCTTTTTATTAGACGTTTAGAAGTTGCAGAAGAGTAAGAAAACATCTAAACTTGTAGCAAATTAAACTTAACAGGTAACGGAATGAAAAATCGTAGTGGAACAAAGTAATTATTTGGTCGTGTTATGTAAGCCTAAGCTCGGTGTTAGAGCTTAATACTTACCACATTTGCGGATACGGTTTTTTTGCTTTCTCTACGATGCCATTAACAACTGTAAATAAACCATAATTATGGGAAAGTTATCAAGTTTGAAAAAAATAATACTATTTACTATCGAAAAATATGATTACCGAAAATACGTAATGTTGCAAGAAAAGTGATATTGGACCCAATAATACAGTTTTGACACAAATACCTATTGTATAAAATAGTTCCATATTTATAGTGGGGGATATGTAATGTCTTTTGAGACATTTTAACGCCCACACAACGTAAATTACGTGTTCATAGATTTCGCCAATTAAATATTTAATGGCTTTTCAAGTTTTCAGCTAAAAAAGTAAATACAAACAACAACAGAAAAAATAAAATATTCATTACGATGGTGATAAATTATATTATTATAATGGTGTTATATTTTTTCTTAGCACACCAAGTGTAATATTACTAATCGAATACTCATTACCTACGCATTGTTTACGTTATACAACTTCTTTTTTTATAAATGTAGCGCTTTCTTTAAGGCGAGGTAAGACGAGAATCGGGCGCGGAAGCCTAGTTTCCAAATCATTTTTAGAGCACTTATTTGACTCGTAGGTCACTGTAAAACATATATAATAATATTCAGAACTGTATCTAGGGCTTCCTCTCACCTAGAACACGATAGCGAATACTTCGCTCGATAGAAATGTAGCGCGAAAACACTATTAAATAAAGTATTTTTTTCATTTTGTTCATTACCAGTTACCTTTTCTGACAAAATTAATCCCTGACAATCATGATTTCACAGTCATGCAGGGCATCCTCTCATGTTTGGGTTGATAACGTATACTTTTATGTTAGAAATCGAAGATAATCTGCAATAATCTGCATTCCGCCCGACCCTAGTTGTATGTGAAATGCGAGCCAGGTCCTACCGGGCCTTAAATGTACAGCTGAGCGAATACCACTGTTTGGAATCCCACTAATATTATAAATGCGAAAGTTTGTGAAGATGTTTGGATGTTTGTTACCTTATAACGGGGTAACAACTGGATGGATCAAGCTGAAATTTGGCATGCAAGTAAACCAAGTCCTGGATTGAAACATAGGATATATTATATCCCGGTAAAGAGTTCCTTTGGGACGATAACGGGAACAACGCGGGCGAAGCCGCGGGAAAATGCTAGTCTGTTATAATTTGAGTAAATCGATAAAAATAAAAATCGTATCTCGAATTTAATAGCTTATTATCTCATTAGTGATCAAACGCAAGTAGGTACATTGAAAACAATAGTCCAAGAATTACGAGTTAGTAACACGTCGAGTTTGTTTTTCATGAATTTAATATAGATTTCTGATCACACAATCGATTCCCTCCTGTAGCCATCATTAATCGTAATCGCTTATTTTTACAATCGATTTAGATTAGCCTCATCTCTAAATACGCCATTGGCGATGTGTCAAAAGAAAAATCTTATACAGGATGAATTTTAAATCGTGAATCGGAACCACGTTTACCGGTGAAGCTACTTAAGACTAATACAGAGCACTAGGGTTAATTACAATTAAAGACCCGCTTAGTTAATTATGAACAAAACGGTGGAGGCGCTTATACCATTAATCGTAATAAAACTGAATTATTTTATGAGTAAATACGATTTAAATAGGTACTTATGTTGACAATGTCGACGATGTTGACATTATTAACAATATGTGCCAAAATTCTATCCAGCCAACTTCAATATTAGGAGGTTGGATATCTAATGTTGAAATTTTCATGACAAATACGAAACATGAATGTAGGGTGACCACGAGATTTTAAAAATTAGGATAAATCAAATTAAAAGTGGACAAAATAAAAACGTACTTAATTTAGGTTTAAAAGCATTGTAAGTTATTGTTAACTATTATATAGACTACAAAAAAATTATTACGATTCACGATTTAAAATTCACTCTGTATATCGCCTATTATACGTTACTGACAGACACAGCGTACACTCGTACAGCCTAAAGCCGGGTCCAGACGAGTGTAAGGCGAAGGCTAGACGTACAATACATACTTTGATCCATCAGTATGGTAAATACTGATGGATCACATGATGTTCACGTAATCCATCTATATACTAGACTAGACAATCAATAAATATCACAATTTTTGATAAATATCAGTAAATCACAGTATTGATTGTACGTCTAGCCTTCGCCTAACGTGTAATGTAAGATTACGTGTAATTTCCTACATTCGTGGGAAATATTGCCGTTCACACGCAGAGTTCGCATTATATTACACGTTAAATTTCATTACACATTACACTCGTCTGTACCCGGCTTTACCCACTGCAGAAAGCGAGATGAAAATTTGAAACACATATTCTTTAAGCTACCTAGAGGTGCACTCAAAAAGGAAGAATTCAACCCTTACCTAAAGAGTTGATATTTTGAGTGAAAATGCTGGAAATTTACATGGATGACGTCGCGGACGGCGTCTAGTAGCAAATAAAAACTGGTTGGATAAAAATTCTCTGTTACATAACTGTAAAGTAAGGACAAACTCACTGACGATCAGTAATCAAGCATTGAAAATGACAAAGTAGGCTGTCCGTATTCAAGTACATCAGCCGAGTCGATCCGAACAGTCGGCGGCGGCAAAGCGATTGATCACGTCGCGAGCCGGCGGCCCCTCGTCGACGGCCCTCGAAACTCTTCAGAATCGGCCTGTCAATTAGAACACCACTGCTTCTTTACTTAAGGCGGAAGGGTTAAGGTAGTCCTATGAAGATACGACCTTTTGAAAGCATGGGCCGTGGAGGAAATAAACAATAGGATTGATCGACATTATTTTGAATCGAAAGCCTTGCAAGGGGAATTAAGTTAAACTAGGTGTTCTGTATTTATTGTCAAACATAACTTTACATTTTGAAAATTTTACAGCTTCACACATCTTACTAATTATTATAAATATGAATGTTTGTGAAGATGTTTAGATGTTTGAATGATTGGATATTTGGATGTTTGTTACTAAATAGCGGGGTAACAACTGGATGGATTGAGCTGAAATTTGGCATGCAAAACAAGTAGACAAAGTCCTGGATTGAAACATAGGATACATTATATCCCAGTAAAGAATTTCCTTGGCACAGTAATAGAAATATCTCAGTTCCAATATGCATGCCCAGTTTCTTTGTAAATATTATTGCAGGTACACGATCTAATTGCACGTATCACTGCAGCAGTTTAACTCAGGTGAACGTATTCGTTGTTGTTGTAGTTTCCTATAAAAATCAGTGTATTTTTATTCTGTAACTAACAGCGTCTATATGCTTAACTAGCATTTACCCGTGGCTTTGCCCGCGTTGTTCCCGGTATTGTCCCAAGGAGCTCTTTACCGGGATATAATAGTACATTGTGTATCAAGGGCGGTAAGTAATTCCTTTACCGCCCGTGGCACACACAATGTTTTTCATCACACTTGTGAGGAAGGAAATCTGATTAAAATAACCTTACTTAACCTAAATAAAATTGTAAAACTGACAGTGACATTAGTGACATTATCCATAGACAATGCGAAGACAGTCACGTTCGGAAACCTAGCGGTAAAGACTTAAAATGGTTTATTTTATTTTTGCAAAATACTGAAATGCACTATTTAAACATTTAATTAATGTTACAGAAATATGTGTTTACATGTATTTGCAATAACAGTTCTCTTTCAATAAATATTTCAGTAATAAAAGTTAAAAAAGTACGTTGGCTTTTCCTTTGAACATGACAAATAAGAGTGTAATGACACCATTTTCGAGCAAGTGTGATGAAAAGTATTTTAAGTTTCAATCCAGGACTTGGTCTACTTGCATGCCAAATTTAAGCTTGATTCATCCAGTTATTACCCCTTTGTTTAGTAAAAAACATCCAAATATCCAAACATTCAGACATCTAAATATCTTCACATTTATAATATTAGTGTGATTTACTGGATATTGAAAATTGAGATCGGTTTTACTGTAGAATCAGTAATAACTATATTTCACGCCGGGAAAACCATGGGCAAAGTTGCTTTGTTTCATAATCATCTTTTAAAATATGGAACTAAATTCACAACCTTGATGCGCAATCTCTGCAAAAGGCTACTTACATAATTTAGTAACGAAATTGTTAAATAGTCTAAAAAGTGGAAAACTAGTTTTACATTAGGTACACTGGTCAGCAGTGATTATACTGCCTTTGATATAAATGATATGCTTTTTAAATAATGTAATAATGACAATAACGCGTCTACAGTTTTCCAAGAGAGCAGTCGTTTTTTTTTTAAATGTCATTTTCTTACTGCTATAAAAAGTTGCGTTTGGTCTTGGTTATAAAAAATGAGCTGATGTGGTACATCCATGATTGACTTCTTAATTTGTGTACTCTCAAGTACATTTTGTAGGTAGGTACATATTATTAAAGTACCCTATAAAAGATTCTCTTAGTAAAGTTTAATAAAGTTTATTTTTTATGGTTTAATTAAAAATGTATAGTTTTCAGATTTTACCCTAAACTTGTAGTAGGTATAAGACGGTATTACTCGCCAAATTTAATAGATCTAGGTCAACGAAAAGGACCCTTTGAATTTTGGTTTCCTTAATAGAGCCGAAATTTACGTATTTTTAGTTTGATATCTTCACAGCTTCAAGGGACTCTATAGACTTCAGTATATGGTTTTAATTTCAACTCGATACCTCTACGCGTTCCCGAGATAAAGGGTCTTGACAGACGGACAAACTGACAACAGAGTGATCTTGTAAGGGTTCCGTGTTTTCCTTTTAAGGCATGCAACCCCAAAAAAAATAGCCAACAAAAAAAAAGATTATCATTGTTAACCAGTGATCAGTGTTATACACCTTAAAATTTGATTCCCGTTTAAAAATATGAAATTACTCGTATTTATAAATCCCCGGAAAATGTATTTATGACACCAACTCCTATTCCGCAACATTAATCAGCCGCCGCTATTCAAGATTCGGAACACACCCACACCACTAATCTTCACAATACCAGCCACAGAGATAGCGTTATAAATGGGGTTTCTTATTGAAACTCTTGGATTTAACCACGATCAAATTACTCAATAAAAAAATATACTAAGTAAGTTAAATAAATATAGGATTCGGAACACACCCACGCCACTAACCTTCACAATATCAGCCACAGGAATAACGTTGTAAATGTTAGTCCTTTTTATTCTAGCTGTTAAGGGTTTTCACATCGAGGATGTCATTTGAGAATTTTCAGAAGGGGGCACAATACATTTTTGAACATATTCTCAATATTCCCAGTTTAAACGAGACTGATATATTCCCCATATATCAGTCTCGTTTAAACTGGGTATATTTCTGGGAAAAACACATCTTTTTAATATTGTTAGTCATTGGGATTTGTTTATTTCACTGCTAGTAAAAACTTTCCAAAATCCTCCAGCAGTTAAGGAATTTCCACTTTTCACCATGACACATTGTCACCAATCTTGCGGCACCCCTAACTCAACTCTTCATAATGAATGATGTAGCAAAATTGCGTAGGCGCTTCACAACCAAAGTTTGCTTTGCTCAGACTTGCATTGTAATTCATGTATGTGACAAAAATAGCACAAAGAGTTTGCTATTTAAGTACGTATACCGCCATTAGTGTACAAAAGAGCATAACTGCAATGCTTTTCCTCTTCAAATATATCTATTTAGATTTGTTGGAGGAGCTAATGAGCGCGTAGGAGAAAAGGTTACGTTTCCCACGACACCATCATTCATTTATCATGTACGTGTTGGAATATACAAAAATTAATCTATCTCGCTTCAACTATGCTTTCTCTTTCATACGTGTGAGCACTTAAGAGTATAATACAGCCCTCTGTTTTTTGTCAATGCTTGGAACCATTCCTACGAATCGGTTTGCATACCGTCGTGGCCTGGCTCTGTAGGCACACACCTTACCTTGCTAAATGACTATATAATAAACATTATATATATTCGTATCGTTAAATGTGTGTTTAAATAGTATCCCAAACCTAATAACGTAGGTATACATACACATTAGGTAGACAAAGTAAAAAAATGTGACAAAACAAATGAATTTATTAATTATTGTTATAACTCTATTGATTATCTCTTATTACAAAATTATAAAACTGGGTCACAAACAAGTTACTATTGTAGAAAACATTAAAAAACAGTAAAGTCCCACTAATATTATAAATGCGAGCGGGAAAATGCTAGTAAGCAATAAAATTGTGTTATAAAAAAGAACTGAAAAAACTCTTATGTAAATTATTTTTGCTTCTTGTCTTAATGAAATGAATGATAAACAGTTGTTCTAGACGGGACCCGGGTGTCTCCGACTAGAATTTACCCCGATTCAGGGTGCAAAAAACTTAGACTAATTTCGGTTCTCTGACTGTACTTACCTCTGCGCTCGTTGACGTGGGCCCATTTCCGTCAAGTCAAAGTCGGGCAGTCAAGTCTATATCAGTCAGGAGTCAAAGTCAAGGTTCTTCAGCAGGCCGGGCGTCGCTCCAAGGCGAAACAATGCTGTCCGGCACTTCCAAAAATATGTGCGGTTCGCGTCGCGAATACAGTCTCACACTTAATTGTTCACACAAATCTTTCGTGCACAAAACAATCACAAAACAACTAATTACAGCGTACAAAAGAGATGATCAGACCGCCGAAAACACCTCCGCTGTCCAACCGAGAAAAATGCAAAAGTGAATCTGTCAAAAACCCCACGTTTCGTTTTTGGTTATAATTCTTTTGACATTGACAAGTGTCCTGTCAAATAGTGAGGGGACATCACACGATTGCGGTCCGATTTATATAGGGACGTGACAATAGTACATGTCTAATACAGTATGTAAACTAACAAAAGCCACATATTTAAACCCTTGCAAGTTTAGGTGAGAAATAAGGTTGCGGTAGATAACTTATTGAAATACAAAAACTTTTTAAAATGTGGTTGAAAAGAATGATAAATCATATTGTCTTCGGTTTCCGCGATTATCACTCATAGTAATAAAACAACTTAGGATTAGATCGCGTATATTACTACATGCTGCATGCGTATGTTACGTACTGTAAATAAATAAATAATAATAAATAAATAAATAAATATTAGGGGACAATCTTACACAAATCGAACTAGCCCCATAGTAAGCTCAATAAGGCTTGTGTTATGGATACTAGACGACGATATATTTAATAGATACAAATACTTAAATACATAGAAAACATCCATGACTCAGGAACAAATATTCGTGCTCATCACACAAATAAATGCCCTTACCGGGATTCGAACCCAGGACCTAGGCAGTCGTAGGCAGGGTCACTACCAACTAAGCTAAAGGGGTCGTCACTGTAAATGAACAACTGTTATTTTTTAACAAGGTTTGGGCGTTTAATAATAGCTTAGTCATATATTACATTATTATTTATGTACATTTATCAATGTCATATTATGTGCTTAAGTGATAACTGTATAAATTAATCTTGGAACAATTAAAAACGTAGCCTACATTTCTCTCTGAGCTGTACCGAGAAATGGTAAGAAAACTTCTTTAATAGAACATTGAATAGGTATTTCGACTTTCTGTTCAACTTTGAAACAAGCCCTGACCATCAGGTCGAGGGAACCCAGCGTTACTTTTTATAGGACTTTTAAAAAAGTACTTCACACCTGCTCAGAAACTTGACTCTCAAAGTTTTCTTAATAAAATTTCTTTATTCGGTCGTCTTCAACAGAATGTTGAAACGTTTTAAATTATGTTTTCACTTTCGCAAAGTCGTAAAATATCTTTGTTTCTTGTTATTTTTAAACCGTGTCTGCATAACAAATATTCAAAAATTTGTTTAGTGTCATTATTGCAGGTAAATAATTATAGAAACGAATCTGCAACTTCATAATAATATGTTTTTTTCTATTTGGCAAAGTTTTGTCTTTATTATTAATAATGTAGGGTGCCTAATTAATTGATTATTTGTATAATGATTCAATATGGCCAATTTTTACCTGATTAAAAAAAAAAGTTGTGTATATTATACCTCTGATGCGGCCCGTTTTGCAAAAAAAACTTTCTTGGCCCTTGATTTGGAAAAGGTTAAAGACCCCTGCTGTAGACAATCAAACACACCTGTCACTTACTGTACCAATACCATGCAAGAGAACACTAACCGTAATTTAGTGAAGCAAATTAGTCTCAGAGGTAATTAATGGCAGTTCACGTGCATTATGAAGGTTTTCATTAAAGCTATCAGTCCGCGGTCATTAATTGCGGAAAATACACAGTACACAGTTTACAGCATTAATATCAACTTGAGTTCTACTTTAGATCCAATTTTGTTAGAAGTTTAGTCTGCAAAGGTGAAAAAGATTAAGAAAGAAAATATACAGTCGTTGCTCTTTTTTTAGGTGCCACTTTTCATGTTGGCAATTAATCAGTGTATATTTTTTAATAAACTATCTTTGTCTGAAAACTTTATTTATATATTTTTAAAGAAAAGCAATTTATTAGAATTTGAAACCAAGTCAGTCTTATCTAACTGAAATTCAATTGAAAGCTATTTTATTACTAGGTCAACACGTTTAAGAAGTTGTGTATGCAAGGAACTTACTGTTATTCATCTCTATTAGAAAGGGCCCCTGATTAATCAAAATAAAATAAAAACATTTATTACTAACAAAATAAATATTATAACTTGTCGAATCCTCCTTTTACGTTTTATTTACACTTGTGTTAGGGCCGATACAGACGGACTGCAACCCAACTGCAACTCCCTACGATTTGTATGGGAACTGCATCACACGCACACGCAGTCGCAGTCGCAGACGCAGTCGGCGTGCAGTTGTGATGCAGTTCCCATACAAATCGTAGGGAGTTGCAGTTGGGTTGCAGTCCGTCTGTATCGGCCCTTAGGATTAGGGGGTATTCGCTCTTTCATTCAGGTGATTTTAAATGTTAATAACATAATGTAGGTTTGTTGTTTTTGTCTTAGTAAATAACTTAATCTAAAGAAATTGGTGAGAAATTGGTAATTAATAGAAGCGTACCTTAGACAATATGCAACGAACTCGAAACACGCGAGTCTCGCAAACTTCTTGAGACTGAAACTTTTGATACCGTTAAAAACTTCAACAGCTCAAGAAAGGTTGTCAATGCTACTGGAAAGTTGCAGGTACAAATATCTATCAACATAAAACGTAAGTCACGCGAACGGTAGATGGACTTATGCCCTTTTGTTCAAGAAAGAGATACCTCCCTGAACTTCTTATTACGGCAAATTAAATTGCTCTTGGAAGTTTTCAATCGGCTGCATGGAAGGACAAACTTAGGTTCAATTTGTGTTTACTGAATTAGTTTTGTTACCTTCATAATATAACATTATTTTTAAAGTTTCGAAATAATACTAGGAATTTAATTATAATAAATCTTCTACAATACAATACTATGATTAATCTGAAACTAAAGCCTTAAACTAAAAACAATTAAAACTACTATTAAACGTCAATTTCTAATATGTGCCCCTGTGGCATTGTGCCGAGAATGCTGGCAGCATTGCCTCGCTGAATCGCGATGCTTATACGCTGAGCGAGGAAGCTGCCAGCTCTCTTGTCCCCCGTGGCGTCGTCGACCAACCGCTTAGACATGTCTTTAAAAAGGGCCTGTGCCGATGGGCCCCAATGAACCAAGGGTCTCAACACCAAAGGCCATAAAATGGTAGTTGGTGTTGAGGCCCCTGTATTTCCGGCGTTTGAGGGCTTCGGCCGCATAATCGGCCACCGCGCCGCCTTTAGTCGTGGTACCATGGAGGTGGGACGGAGCCAGCGTGTCCACGCATGTTGCGTCCCATACTAGCACCCGTCCCATCTTCCACGGAATTAGCGATATCCCCACGAATTTGGAAAAAAAATCATAAATAGGTAATGTTAATTTGGTTACAAAAAACTTATTCTACTAACTCTTTCTCGCGCACGATCATGAAAGTACCGAAAAGAAAACTGAAAAGTATGAACTAAAACTATGGGTAATTTTTGTTCCTTATTAGAATTTTTTTTCGTTAATTTAAAGCATTTATTATCGTCCTCATTTACACTAGTGACTAAAAAAGAAGTTTTATAGAAATTTTATAGAAAAAGGCTTTTTATGGCCAAGTGTGGCATAAATAATATATTTAGGCAGAAATTGTATCCTGAGCAATCCAAAAAAAATAATTTATAAGTACTTCAACAGAAAAATTTCACTTTTATCCCATTTACAATAGAAAAAATTCAAGTTCTTTTTCAGAAGAATATTTTTTAATAGTGTTTTATGTATTAAGTCTACGAGTGCTAACTTGCATTTCTCAACTCCGTCGCTCGTGACAAGAAAGCGCACTTCGTTTAATCAAATATGCCCGTTCCTTCGATGGATGCCTCCACTGTGTAGGCTTTCAGCGCATTGGTAATTCAGTGCCAGGTCTTCGCCACTGGGTGTAAGATCGTTATCGACTATTCATCGTTTCTTTTAAAATTTGAATTCTCACGTTTATGCCCACGATTCTCTAAGATATCAGAGCGTGATATTGTACTTTTTTTTAATCTTTATTTTTAGGGAGCTTTTGTCAGACTGAATATGCCAGCTCCGTAAAGCCTCTACCGTACAATATTCAAAGCAAAAATATTGTACTTAATGTATTTATTTCACGGTTTTTTGAAATTCATCCCGAAAAGGGGTTAAACGGGGGTTAAACCTTTGTATAGGCACCAAACGATTTTTAAAGTTGGAGATCTGAGACTTTGTAAATAGACCCTTCAATATGAGCACAGGAAAGTAATTTCACGGTTTTTTGAAATTCATCCCTGAAAGGGGTTAAATGGGGGTTGAAATTTTGTATAGGCAACAAACGAAATGAATAGAATTCAAATGATTTCATCATTCATTAAAATTTATCTCCAAAACGGGTTGAGTAAGTAGGGGTTGAAAGTTTGTTTAGGGACCGTACAATTTTTAAAGTAAAAGGTTAGAAACTCCATGCGTAGCATGTAGCAATTAGTAGATTGTTTTTTTTTGTATTTGTAAGTAACAGGTGGTTTATGAGGTGAATTTAATTTTTTGGAAATAATCCTTAAATGGACTAAAGAATTAGTCTTCGCGGTAAATGTGCAGTTTTGGGCCCAATATCTAAGGGTTTTGTTTAATTACAACCAAGTTTATGAACAAATATCAGAAACTATTTATAAAGAGTAATTGCCTAATTATAATTTACACCGCAGACGAAGTCGCGGGCATAAGCTAGTCTAAAGATAAATAGAGACGTCGACGGCGCGTATAAAACTCGCAGTGCGCATAGCTTCTAACAAGGCCGTACTTTCTAGTCTTTAGAAGGTAATGCAATGAATCTACGAATATGAATATGCAACGTTTTGTTTGAAGCGAGCATTCCGGAACCTCTAAAATCAGCTCTTCAGTTTGTATCCAAAACAAAGGACATGAATATACTATTAATTAATTATTCCAAAAAGTGAAATGTAATATCACCACCGTGGGCTTCAGTCTCATTAGTAATATTAATTAGGTGGTTAACAGTATTATATTTTATTAATAGATATTTAATTAATATTGCCGCATTAAGGTAGGTAATATACAAGGTGAAATATTTACATGATACAAGATTATTAAACCTCAATCTATCCATGATATTGAACAACTTTTAATATGGGGTCAACTTTGTAAATGCAAAAAAAAATACAACTCTCTCATACATTTTGATCTACCTATTCATGACCTTTTCTTTGAAACAGTTAATTTTTTTTTGCATTTACAAAGTTGACCCCATAGTAAAAGTTGTTCAAAATCATGGACAGATTAAGGTTTAATTATTTTGTATCACGTAAAAGATTTCACCTTGTACTGGTAGGATATTTTTTTGTAATATTGTGTTCCATCCAATAGGGAACGGGCAGGAACCATAGGAAGGAAAAAGTGTATGTACCTCGCGTGCTAAAAAGATGTGACGATGACCTAGGTACTTTGGACGCCGTCAACTTCAGTTTCCGTCAAAAGTCTGAAAATCTGATAATAACAGTATAATTAATTGATGAAATACGACCAAGTGAAATGGAAAATGTATGTTTTCTATCGCTAAATTACACTTTTGGCGTCAAACACCAAGCCAAAAACGTTACACGCTTGGTTCTCATACAAACCGACAAACTATTTCCTTCTATCTGGATATATTTTTGGGCATTTCTCCAGAAATATGTCTGCGACTCATTCATCTGCCTCCATACATTTAGTATGAAAAAGGGCCAGATGAATGCGGTGACCGCAGACATATTTCTGGAGAAATGCCCTTTTGTGGTGAATTCCGCGGCTTGCACATAGAGATTGCAATCCGTTATTTTTAGTATGGAAAAAACTCTTCCTTTGATTCTTTTTGTAATTTTATCTTTTAGTGACAATTAAAATACACATTTTGTAAAAAAATCACGTATCTATCTATCACGGTTCAAAAGATACAGTCCTGTGCACAGAAATATATCGATGTAGAAGCAAAAATTGTATGTACCTCGCGAGCTAAAAAGAAGTGGCGGCCACCTAGTTTGAATGCCGTTAACTTCAGTTTTCGTTAATATTATTAGCAGATTTGAAGATCTGATAATAATGGTATAATTAATTGTTCAAATACCACCGAATGAAATAGAAAATGTATGTTTTCCATCACTAAATAGCACTTTTGGCGTCAAACGCCAAGCGAAAAACGTTACACGCTTCTTTGCCATACAAATCGACGAACTATTTCCTTTTATCTCGACATATTTCTGTGGCCATGTGACTGACCGACACAAGAAAATCTGTTGTATGGGGACCTCCTTTTATTTTTAAATTTTGTTTTATTTTTATTATTTGCTGTTATAGCGGCAATAAAAATACACATTCTGTGAAAATGACAAGACTATACCTATTACGGTTTAAAAGATAGAGCCCTGTGACATACGGACAGACAGGCAGCGGAGACTTAGTAATAGGGTTCCGTTAGGTACGGAACCCTAAAAGTAGAATAATTAAAATTTCAGTTGAACTTGAATGACGTGAACTTCGTACTACATGAATACTCATTATGAGTAGGTTCTAAAGGGCAATGACCGTTATACCAAGTCACAGAGAGAAACTAAATTGAGAATTAGTATGATAGATTAACCCTTGGTATGACTGTGTGCGGAGTTGTGGTGGCTTATCCTGAATTAATGGCCTTTCTACACCATTTTCATTCCTGTTATTACATTCATGAATCACATTATTTGCTGAACATTTTGTTTCGTTATTTTAATCTCCTTAGACCTTTTGGCTATATGTCAATTAATGATAGGCCAAAAACGATTGCAGAATATTCATCGTTACGGAGCTAAAAAAATGCAAGGTGGAAGACTAGCACACATCAAACGAGCTATAGCTTGGCAACTTCGTTGGTGACACTCACATGTGTGCTTTTTGTTATTTACAGCCGCAACTACTCATACAAGTTACCGCCAACACGAACGACGACCGACGGAGGCAGCCTCCGGAGGCCCCCGTTCGTGTTGGCAGTAACTTGTGTGAGTAGTTACGGCTGCACATAGCAAAAAGCACACAAGTGAGTGTCACCAACGAAGTTGCCAAGCTATAGTTTCATTTTAGATTCGCATTTTAACGGTAATTTTTGCCCATCGTCCGTTCCCATAGGACATCAGAGGGTAAGTTCACTAATTTTAGTACCTCGTTACGTTTTAAAAATAAAACGACTTTGTTGCAAAATGGTTTTTCTTGAAACCGTATGACGGACGGACCAATATAACAAATGTGCCCACAGAAATATATCGTCGGGGATAGTGCAATACCGCATAAGTGCATCCTGTAGATAAGGTTCAGTTTCAAGCAAATTTGTTAGAAATTGAAACCTTATCTACATATGCTACTTACGCGGTATTGCACTATCCCCGACGATATCGAGGTAAAAGGAAAAAGGGTACTTATGTACCTCGCGTGCTAAAATAAGTGGCGGCGACCTACTTTGCACGCCGTTAACTAGAGTTGCCGTCAATATTATTATCAGATTTGAGAATCAGATAGTAAAGCTATAATGCAGCGGTCGGCAACCGCTTAACAGCCAAGGACCATATAGTAGCTAAGGAATGGACGCGGGCCGCATTTTGTTAACCATTTGTGATTTTATACTATTCGGAATAAAGCGACGGCAATACAGACCGGAATATAGGGCCGCAAGTGAGCGGTTCAAGGGCCGAATGCGGCCCGCGGGCCGCAGGTTGCCAACCGCTGCTATAATGAATTACGTAAGAAAGAAACATTTTTGTCTCTTCATTGGTTTTTTAATGCGGGTAAATCCTATTAAACCAGAATGATACAGAAGGCAAAGTATGTATGTAGTAGTCAAGATGGCAAAATTGAGGGCGCTTGCTGGGTGCTCCGGTGGACGAGTGGTCGAGTCGCTGGGCCGGAAATCCAGAGGTACCGGGTTCGAATCCCGGTCTGGACACAGGTGAGTGCCATTAAATTTTTCTATGTACTTTGATTTCTTGTATTTATATATGTACTATAGTTAATTTAATTGTTCAAATACTACCAAATGAATTTGATAATGTATGTTTTCCATCACTAAATTACACTTTTAGCGTGGAACGCCAAGCGAACAACGAGTGGGATCGGCTCTTTTAGGCGATTATATACGAGAATATACTTGTAAGTACGGTAAAATGATTATTGGTTCATAATCTAGCTACAAAAGAAAAATAAAAAAATATTTGTGTGTAACCCGGTTACGAAGGAGGAATTAAAAATTCCTAGCTTGTAACCGGATTACAAAGTAAAACACAATTCCCAAAATTGGATTCTCCGTAGGTAGCCTAGAAACGAAGAAAAATAATTCCTTGTTCGTAGCTGGTTACGCTGGCGAAACTTGGTTACGAACGTGGTCGAAGAGAGAGAGAGACTAGATTTCCTATTAAGAAAGCAAACGAAGTTTTCGAGCTATCTAGTTAGTATGAGTCAACCTACTCATACAATTTCACGGGAAGCTGAGAAATATCACCCGTATAGAAGAATAGCCGGACTGACCCATAGAAATTCCAAAGCATTTTTGCTAAAACTGAACCGGAGACGCTACGCTCGCGCTTCCCGCTCGCTTTGTCAAAAAAATTCACAGCTTGATTAAGGTGATTCAAGTCTGTCACTTTTACATACAAACATAAAGAAGGTCATTTGATTTCACAGCATCATCATCATCTAATTGCCAATAATCCGTAGACGAGTGTCGGTTTCTATCGGTTGGATGGAGCTCGATAGTATCACTAACTAGTCATAATAAACGAAGAAATGCAGTGAGGTTGGTTGCGGGACGTGTTCCTTTGCCCACAATGCTCAGATCAACCATACCATCACTAACTCCAATTCCTTGTTCAACACAATTCACCATTTTCTGACATACAAGACAATAACAGAACGTGTCAGAACTCCGTCAATTTTGAATAAACGTCATTGTACCGCAACCAAAGACACTCAAGCATAAACAAACTTGACATTCCTTCGTGGGGAGACCTCCGAACTGCGACATAATATAAGTATGTATATCGTCGACTAGTACCCATATTACAAGCAAGCATTGCTTAGTTGGGGACTAGTTTGATTCGTGTAAGATTGTCCCGACAGTATTTATTTATTTATTTTGAGAATTTTTGAGAGTTCTCATGTCATTTCGCGCAAACAAAATATATCAAGCTATAAATAAATCACATTTCAAACATTGACGCCGACGTATGGAAAACTGACCGACTTGATACGGCTATCATGCCAAAAATAAATACGTAGAAAGTTCTCTCCTTATTGTATTAGGATGTCTTGCTGACCGACCAAACTCGTTATCCAGTTACGAAATCCTTGCTAACATAAGGTCTTATCTGACGTTGAAACTCCTACAGTAAACCAAGGAAGTGTTTTGAACTCTAATACCACTGGATAAAGTCCAAAAGTTGTAACCACTTTCTTGGCTCAGTACTGACTATACAATGTTTATTTTGCGAAGGATGCGATGTGTTGCAAACTTCACCGTATTTCCCCTGACCTTGAGAAGAGTGATATTGATCTCAAGCCAATGAGTCTGAAGTTAAATTGGATTTGTACGCCATTATCCTTTGTAATAAGCTTATGTTGTCTTTTGAATTTCGATTGTTTTGTAGCGGTATCATAACGATTGGAGTTTAAGACCACATTTAGCGAAGCATTTATCTGTAAGGGGCTTATGCTTATAACAATGGCGATTTGAGGGTGAGCTGCGGGCGAGTTTCCATACAAAACCAGTCGCGGCGAACTCGCGACGAGAGCCGCGAGCGACATTTGTATGGAACGCACTTCGCTTCCACAGAAGTATATTGAGATAGAAGGAAACAGTTCATCGATTTGTATGGCAAGCAGTAGGCTTATGATGATACGCTTTGTCGCGCGATAAATAAATGATAAAGCATCCGCCACTCTCACACACTATTTGTCTAAACGTGACGGATGCTTTATAATTTATTTATCGTGCGACAAAGCGTAGCATCATACGCCTTCAAGTGTGTAACGTTTTTCGCTTGGCGTTTGACGCCAGAAGTGTAATTTTGTGATGGAAATCATGGATTTTGCATTTCATTTGGTGGTATTTGCACAAATAATTATACCATTATTTACAGATTTTCAAATCTGCTAATAATATTGACGGAAACTGAAGTTATCGGCGTGCGAAGTAGGTCGCCGCCACTTCTTTTTAGCACGCGAGGTACATTAGTACATTGTGTATCAAGGGCGGTAAGTAAAGAATTACAAACGAGTGTTTGTTACAAGGCCGAGGCAAAGCCGAGGGCTTTAATAACACAAGTTTGTAATACCTTTAGCGCCCGTGGCACACACAATGTTTTTCATCACACTTGTGAGGAAATCTGATTAAAATAACCTTACTTAACCTAAATAAAATTGTAAAACTGACAGTGACATTAGTGACATATTCCATAGACAATGCGAACGTCAAGTCACGTTCGGAAACCATAGCGGTAAAGACTAAAAATGGTTTATTTTATATTTGCAAAATACTGAAATACTATATTTAAACATTTAATTAATGTTACAGAAATATGTGTTTACATGTATTTGCAATAACAGTTCTCTTTAAATAAATATTTCAGTAATAAAAGTTAAAAAAGTAAGTTGGCGTTTCCTTTGAAAATGACAAATAAGAGTAAAACAGAACTAGCGTTTCAAATTTAAAAAGAAAACCATTACGCCCTAGGGCGTAATAGGTCATTTACGGCCCGCAGAACCTACGTGTAATGACACCATTTTCGAGCAAGTGTGATGAAAAAACTTTTTTCTTCTACCTCGATATAATTATTTCTGTCTTCGCTTCTAACTCGCCCACAAATCGAAGTGTGAAAAGGTAATAAGGATGGTGCTAATATTTATTAAGATATAGGTAAATCAGTTGTGGACAATATCGTGAGGTTACCGACACATTGAAATTTCTATATAAATACCGGGTGGAATGAAACGCCCGTGCCTGCGTTTGACTTCTAAATAGGGTTGAAACATGCCGTTTTTTTTTGTGTGCAAGTTTAACAAGCTATAACTTGAAAACGGTGATAGATATTTAGAATAGTCTATTTGGGGAAAATAATGTACCTACTTAGGCTAAACAATGCTACATTTGCAGGAAAGTCCTTTGTTCCATTCCACCCGGTATAACCATAGTTGTTTTGGTGTGGTTTCGTAGGGTTTACGGAGGCCAGAAAAATTGATTTACTTTGGTTATGATCCTGCGCCCGATTTATAGCGCAGAGGGCGTACGGATCTCGTTACCTTCCCGTTTCATATTGAGCTTTGCGTTTTTGCTCGGTGTTCTTTGCTTGTTCTAGTGCCATTGTTGACAGTTCTTTTCAGCCACTCAATTTGCTACCGCGGACTCCCAACTTGACCGCCATATTGTTATCATTAGAAACCAATTTCTTGGAAGTTAGAAGTTTATTTCCAATGCGAGATACAGTCACGTTTCGCGGAAAATATAAGTTAATCCCTAGGGCGCAGTGGCGTGTCGTCAAATCCCACCAAAAACATAAATGTAAAAAAGGAGAGCCAAGTTCAATACAAAAATTATGCTAGGTGTGGGCTTCGCCGCAAACAGAATGGGGATCTAAATGAGTGCCAAGTCCTATGCAAAATCCAAATATGTATTTAAAGGAACAAAATAACATTATGAACAAGTATTAAACTCTATTTCTTTGCTTTATTGGATACCTATAACAATTGCTGTTATTTCAAAATGTGAGATCTTAAAGTAGGTCAGATTTGACTGGGGTGGGTGAAAAGTGGCGCTGGCTAGTTTTGCTTGAACTTGGCTTGACACGCTACCGCGTGTCTAGATATATTCTTAGTAAAGCCGGAGCAGATTTGGATTACTTTTTTTTCAGGCGTAGTAGATACTCCGGTCATATTGTGCTTTAAAATAGGCAAGCCGGTGGGAATCGGGTTATATGGACGCAACGCCACTGCTAGGGTGCCTAAGGCAAAACATACTAATAATTTTATTCTTTTAAGTCCGCCGCGCTTCTGAACGGCTTAAAACTTCATATGACAGCACCTGTCAGTGTCAGCATAACGTCTTGTTACTTTTTGGAGCGAACGGATCGCTTCGCTTAGCCTCATGGTGTGGAGTGATCTCTTGCCTAAGTGAAATTTAATTTGAATTTTTATGATCAATTTGTTGGAGCCCTGTAGTTCTAAGCATTACATGTTAATTTTGTACGTGCTGTATTGTTTTCTCCGGGGGTGCTCTTGTACTTGGAGCTCGTTGGCTACTTGGGGACGTTTATCTGACGCTGCATCTTGACGGAGACTTTGATTTGATGGATTATAGACTTGGACTTGTCCCTGTTGACGCCGAGAAACCGTCGGCGAACTCGGTAAGGAACAGTTATAGGTTTTAGTTTAATTCCTAAATGTAAGTTTTAAGGTCCCTGATAACCTGGGTGTAACTCGAAATTCGGCTTCAGCAGCTTTCGAGACGAAAAATAATGTACATGGAAATAATAAAAAAAAATATTTACTTTATGTTTTTTATACTATCAAGGGGAATTATCGTTTCTCAAGGGTATGAACGTATACAAAGAGGCCGAATAAAATTTATTCAGGCAAAATAAGTGCCACCTCGATTCCCATGAAATGAAGCTGACATTAAAATATTCGCCGCGAAATCCCCGTTTGCGCGTGAGGGCAAAATCAGCATATTTTTGGGGCAGTACGGGCTATAATTTATCGGAGGTCAGAAGGGCTATCATGTTCGCAATTGAGACCTCGTACTATGCCGTCTCGCGCGCTCTCTAGTAAAACGATATTGGAATGAGCGAGGCAGCACTATGCGAACTTCAAATTAAGATATTCGGGATAGCCATGCCGACCGAGGAGGTAAGTCAGTTAGTTTGGTTTCAGATAGCCATTATCATGGAAAAGTGAACAACCACATTCTTTTTTGAAATCAGAATTACGCTCATCGGCGTTGTAAAATACTTTAATACTCCTTTCGGTACACTTTTCCGAACTAAAGTTATAAGTCATAACAGGTTGTAAAACAACATTGTAAAAAATGCAAATAAAAATTGTTATTTAGTAATCCAAATAAATTTACAATTTTGATTTGCATTATTTCAATAAATGTTTATATTTATTGGATGTCATTTCTACGCATTTCCACAACTGGAAGTATTAATAATATTTTCTCAGAAAGACTAACTGGGTAAATATAATTTGTGATAGTTGGAATCCTTATGTTATCAGCTATACGCGCACTATGAATAAATAAATTGATAAGTAACAATGCAACAACTTCTTTAAAGCAAAGTATTAGAGTGAAAATTCGTATAACCTGAATGATTTGATTTATTATTACCTATTCAAAGAACACGGTCCCGGGATTTCCCTCCGTAAATGTGCACCGAATTTCTATTACGACTTTTTAAAACAACTTTTCACGCGTATCCATTACGGTTTAGTTATAACCGGGTTTGGATAGTACATTAAACGCAGCAGCAATATATTGCGGTTTTGAGATAGTGTACAACGGGTACTCGTTTTATCTAGTTTTTGGTACCGTTTGCGATTGTTAGTAGATCACTTGGAGGTGTATAAATTCATTGATGGGTCCAACAGCCGTTACAGAAAGCAGAGGACGCTCATAATGAAGACGTACTTAGTTGTCATGGTGATACTCTTAGTGGTCGCTGTTGAAGCTTTTCCTAATGGGAATCATGGTTGGTCTTATATTTTCTACACCGTGTTTTTTTTATTTCCGTTAAATTCGACACGTTGCTTCGTACGTCAACAGAAGCTACCTGGTACGCTTTGTGTTAAATTCGAAATTTTTTTTTTACTTTTCATACAAAATGAATTAATACTGAGTTGATAACTATTTTAAAAGAAACTTTTGAGTTAGTCAAAAGTTAATGTCAACTATGACAATGTTGGAATTATGACAGCTCATTTGTTCTGGTTGGTGATTAAATTAAGATTATGAATATTTTAAAAACGGCATGAGTTACATCATTAGTTTTTTGGAGAAATTAACTTAATTAGATCTGAAGAATGTGCCCTCGAAGTTAACGGAAATCAATAAAAACACGGTGTATTGGAAGATCGTATTTGTACTGTCTGGTTGAGCTAAATTTGCTCCTCGCTGGTATCGGACGTTACGTCATTGACTTCCAGATGAAGACTTAATTGTACCGCGTTGTAAAGTAACACTTGGTTTTTTTTCATACATCGAAGCACTATGGCCGAAATCGGTCAGGCCATATCGTCGAAATCGAAACTGAATGGAACATAGAAAAAACCTTTGACTTAATTGTAAAATTCTTACTTGGTTGTACAGTAACATCACATATACTCGTATTTACAATATGCTTATGATGCTAATTTTTGTCGCGCGACAAATAAATGAAAAGAATCCGTCACTCTTATACAGCATTTGTCAGAACGTGACAGAAGCTTTATCATTTATTTATCGCACGACAAAGCGTAGCATAATACGCCTAAAGGAGTGGCTATGTTACTAACTCATTTCAATTCTATAAGTTTGAAAAACAAAATATATTTATTTCAGATTCTTCACACCACCTGGAAAAACGCCAAATAATAAAAAGAACAACAATAATAGCGAAACCCCCTCCGGGCTGCATATTCTACGAATGCATAGCGAGTTGCAGGCAGAAAGGTTACAAGAGTGGAGGCTATTGCACTATCAATGGCTGCGTTTGTTTACGTTAGATTACAACAATTCTTTTTTTTGTGTTAATCAAATGTCTGCTTATATCTATGTGCTGATAATTTCCCTACAAACTATAATTATGTTCTGTATTTTGAGGTGTAATAAAATTTTACGAGTTCAATTATGGCTTTTTTCTACTCCTGTAGTGTTATCTGTCTTTTACTTGGTCACGAACACTAATATAAGAACATACATAATATGAGTTCAGAGAAGTCTATACTCTATTCCCCATAACAGCACTAGTGTCGTTGTAGTCACTTTACGTTATTGCTAGCAGCCACAGACTTCTAAATCTAGGTTAAACTTAGGTCAAGGACGCGCGAGGAAGGCGCTCAATTCTAACTTTACGATAAAAATGCACAACTACCAACTTAACAAACAATTAAATTCCTACGGCTTTTAAGAAAAACAAAACTTTCCGAACTAAATTCATTGATGCCAACATAAAAAAAAGTATTTTTAATATATTCACTGCGTGTCAATTTAAAATGTAAAAAAAAAGTTTACCATAGACACATACTGTCAGTCAAACGTCATATTTGCCTTGTTTGCAGGCTATGCCTTGTTTGTATTTTATATTTTAAAAAATCCAGTCGTAGAAAAAATATTGTATGCAACGTTGTATAATTAAGTCAAAAAACGCTCATTGCGTCTCTATTTGAGATACTCGCCGCTTTCGCGGCTCGTATCGCAACTCACGCAATTCGCATTTTTTGAACCTTCTTATACAACTGTTGCAAAAAATACTATTTTCTACTCCTCTACTTTTTTCTTACAATGATATAAGGTGCTAGCAAATTAGCTACCGATATTTTATGAGAAGATACCTACTTTACGTTGTAATAATTAACATTAACTAGAAATTAAGAAAACTTTTCATATAATTTTTCGTTTCCATTTAGCGAACAAAATAAATAAATTATTTAGCTTCAGTATTCTTTAGATTAATTTTTAAAGTATTTTTTAGATTAATTTTTATTTTACTGTTACGTATGCTTATCATTTTGTTAATTGCGCATGCAGATTGAGAAAATAAACTTAATTTAATTCGTTACAGTTTACCACTGATTAAATTTGCGATAAAATCGTAGTATCAATTAATACAGTGATTATGACGAATTCTCATTAGCGAGAAACTTATATTCTAGGGATCCGTTCCTAAAGTTTGCCCATGAACCGTAATCGGCAAAGACTTTATTTTTTCACAAAATATGTTTACCTATTGGTGCTATACGAGGTGAAATTTTATTGACCGTTCAAATTTTTCCTATGCGTTAGGTATCAATAAAAGATACAATTTCTGAAGAAAAAAATGTAGGTAAAATTTTCACGATGAAATGTGCTGTCCGAATAAATAATGAGTAACGTGAGGATTACGCGTATGGACGCGTAAAATGCCTGGGTGACTCAACGCTGGAGCGGAGTAGGGGTCGCGGGGAGGTATCTTTCAGCTGCTATTTCTCAATATTTTAGTACTGAAACATACTGACTGTAGAAACACGTATTTTCTATTTTTCGCTAAAGAATCTACTGTTGAAATTTGAACGGTGAAAAAAAAATCACCCTGTAATAATAAAAACAGAATATAATCGAATAAAAAGGTAAATTGAGCCCTGATACAAGTAACGTGTTTTTTTTTGTGTTTTTAGCTCGACGGTGTGGTACGGAATCCTACATGTGTATATCCGACTTGCACTTGACCGGTTTTTTATTTAATTAATGTTAGCGATAGCGAGTTATACGCAGGACGGTTGAAATGGCCTCAAAGCGGAAGCTAGAGTATCAATCAGTAGTAACCGACATCATCATGAAGAAGCACAATTTAATCATAGTTATTGTACTTGCCCTAGCTATAGCGGCTTTGGCTTACCAAAATTATCGAGGTATAGTACATTACACACCTAGGGTGGTAATATTTATATTTCTTGATTACCTTCCTTCCTTACCATCATTTTATGCCTACACTTGGCCAGAAACATTTTCAAAAACTTGCACATTTATATTTAGTAGGATTGTTAATGTTTGATTTTATTATATGCTTAGAAAAGGTTTGTGCAATTTACTAAAACAAACTGTAAATCAATTAACATAATCCTTAAAAAATATTATTTTTTATTATTTTGGTATCTTGACTGAATAGGCTCAATAGTTTTGTGAAATAAATACGATTGATACGGTATTCCATATTTATAACCTACTGAAGTAGAAGGATAATTATGTTGCAGTAGCGTGCATTTCATAAAGGAAATAAGACACTATCTACCGTTTAATTTTAAATAGAATGATTTTAAAGAGTAGGTAATGTACTTCTCAATGAAAAAAATGCATGTTTTTTTCTTTTAAGTTACACACTTTGCGCACGACTACTAAGTATGAGGACCCAGTTTTATTTTTCTTTTTCCATTTTTAATATGTATTTGTTATAGCGGCATCAGAAATACACATTATCTTACACTAGGGTAAGAGTAAATGTGACTAACAACTATGGACGGTAGTCTGAAATAAACGATTTTTTTATTTATTATGTGAACATATCTAGCCATTTCCATTATTGAAATAAAGCGTGCATTGTTTCAGAATCACGTCGCCGGAAACTAATGACGCTGATGTGGCCCGATTCCCAAAACCAATGCCCTAACAACTGTAGGCATACGATATGCCCTAGGAATGCTTACGTACAATGTATGCAAGGGAAATGCATCTGTCGTACAATGATGTTACGTCCTATCAGAGGCTGACGTCAGTTATCAATTCTTTGCCAGTTGAACTATCAATACATAATTTTATCCCTGTAATATTTTATATCATTATTTTATCCTTATAGTCCGTTTTTTAGGTATTCAAAAAAGGTAAACTGGTTTAGTGGAAGAGCGAAATACTATTAACATTATCGTATATTTATTACGGTAAACTTTTGGACTAAATTGGGATGTTGAATGTTACCGAAAATACCAAAAATTATATAAAAAATTGTTAAAACAAAAAAGTGTTTTGAAGTTGGACATTTAATCATAATGTTTAGGAACATACTGTGTAATGGGCATAAATTTGATGCGCATAATTTTTTTAAGCATACTTTGTAATGGAAATAAATTGGTTGCTCATAAAACAATTTAACCATACCTACTGTATAAACACATAAACTGCAAAACGCATAAGCCTGTTTTTTCTAAACGAATAGTAATTTCGCAGATTTTTTTTTTGTATAATATTTAGGCGGCATAAGTTTCTCAAGCAAAATCAAATTCGTTCAGAAGAATAACTTTATTTACTTAGTTGTATTTGTAGGAGGTCGCAGTTCCAACCTAACCTTCTTTTCTGAGAGTCATTCGTTTTTGTATGAGGCCGTAGTTCTAACCTAACCTACTTTTCTGACAGCCGTTCGTTTATGGAGGAGGTCGCAGTTCTAACCTTATCTCTACATACTTTTCTGACAGCCGTTCATTTTTGTAGGAGGTCGAGTTCTAACCTAACCTACTTTTCTTACAGCCGATCTTTTTTGTAGGAGGTTGCAGTTCTAACCTAACCTATTTTTTGACAGTCGTTTGTTTTTGTAGGAGGTCGAGTTCTAACCTAACCTAACCTACTTTTCTGACAGCCATTCGTTTTTGAAGGAGGTCGCAGTTCTAACCTAACCTACTTTTCTGACAGCCGTTCGGTTTTGTAGGAGATCGCAGATCTAACCTAACCTTTTTTTTTTTTTTTTGACCCCGGGAAATGCATAAAACTGCATACCACTACGTAACCTAAGGCCATCGGGGCTGACAGCCAGATGTTCTCTCTTCTCAATCGTTCCCTCACTACTGAGGATCGTGACTCCTTTTGATTCCGTCAACCAACAGCCTCCATCGGTTACGTTCCGTTGCTTGGTGGAGCGCGGCACTGACAGATATCTCCAGTTCCTCCGATATCTGGTCTGACCACCGTTTGGGACTTCTGCCTCTAGGTCTTTTACCTTCAACTTTTCCCGTTATGATCAGGCGTTCCAAGTTGTTCGTATCTCTACGTGCAACATGACCAAAGTACCGCACTATTCGTTGCAAGCAGGTAGTGGACAAACGCTGTGTCTTCTCTATTTTTAGTTGTTTTAAAATAGAGATATTTGTGCGAAAGGCTGTCCGTGGTATCTGCAACATACGGCGCCAGCACCACATCTCAAAAGCGTCGATTCTATGTCTGTCGGCAGCTTTGAACGTCCACGTTTCTGCGCCATATAGAGCGATGGAAAAGACAAGGGTGCGGACCAGGTGTATTTTGGTCCGGTAGTTTATGTTGCGGTCCTTCCAAACTTTGCTCAGCTGGGTCATTGCTGTCTTTGCCATGCCAATTCGTCGACGTATTTCAGGTTCGCTACTTCCTTTACTAGTTATTAAAGAGCCAAGGTACTGGAATTGGCTTACGGTCTCGTAGTCTTGTAGGAGGTCGGTGCGTTGGATAGCTGCGAACCGGTCAATGATCATGAGTTTGGTCTTAGCTTTATTTATGGCAAGTCCCATTTCCAGACTGATTGTTTCCAGTCGACGCAGCAGTTCCGCCATTTCTGTTTCTGATGATGCGAAAAGGGTGGTATCATCTGCGTATCGGAGATTAGATAGCTTAGCTCCACCTATCTTTATGCCACCCTCCCAGTGTTCTAGTGTTTGACGCATAATGTGTTCTCCGTAGATATTAAAGAGAATGGGAGAGATTACGCATCCCTGATGAACACCTTTCTGGAATTTGAAACGGCTTGATGTTACATCTCCTATTGTAACAGTTCCGTAGCCTGACTCGTACAACTTTCGAATTAGCATAGTGAGATGAGTGGGTACACCTGCCTCGGAAAGCACTTCCCATAGTTTCTCCCACTTGACGCAGTCGAAAGCTTTTTGGTAGTCTACAAAACACATGAAAGTTGGGGTGTTATATTCGTAGCACTTTTCTATTATCAGCCGAAGGTTTAAAATCTGTTCTCTTGTACCTCTTTCTTTCACAAAACCCGCCTGTTCTTGGGGTATTTGCCAATCCAGGTAGGATCTTAGTCTGGCGTTGATGATATACAGTAGAACTTTGCTGGCGTGGGATATTAGTGCAATTGTTCTGTAATTATTACAGCCAGATGTTACGTATTGGTTATGTGGGGCTCTCCGCTCCTGAAGGGATTGGCCTACCCACTAAAACCCAGGGATGCTTCCGACCTGTGCCTTCACGGTGATGGCATGGGAATCTACTAACGCCACGCCATCACCAGCACCTCCGCCCTAGGGCGGACCCTCTCCGAAAAAGGCACACTGTAGCATGGCCAGTGTGCCTTCCCTCACCAGCTCCCCCCCGACCGAATGGCCGTCCCCCGGGGAAGCAGGGACCGGCACCAGACACACGGTGTCCCGGTCGCTCCCTCGCCGCCACGGGAGGACAATACGCCCCTACCCCGGGACCACGTGTAGTGGGGATGGTATCCGGGAAAACGTCCCTTCAACCAAACCACCACTACACCCCCATCCCTTGTCAGCAGTGAACTCTGCTATTGCAGAGGACACGCCGAGGGACCGTCAGGGTGGAAGGGTTAGCCTCCGGGACCGGATCATATGCCCTCTGCCTACCGCATCCCTGGCCAACCGAAAGTAAGGCCAAGGGCTAGCAAAGTCAACGCAACGCGTCGACAGTTCTAACCCTTGCCCAGCCCAGATGCTGCCCATTAGCAGCCAATGTCTTGGTCTAGACGAGAGGGGTACCCATTACACAAGACATCGGGAGCAATCGGCAACACCTAGGTTACTCAACCACCCACCCTCGCTGGCCGAGAAGTAGCGATGGGTTGGAAAAGTCTACACAGGACGATTCCAACCCATTGCCGACGGCCGAGTGCTTGCCCTTTTCCGTGGGTTCCAGATCCATGCCCTCCCCCCCCCTGCCCGTAGGCCCCCGAGGCCCCTCTCCCACACTCCCCGGATCCTCGGGAAAACTGCAAGCGGTTTGTCAGGTATTAGCCACCAACAAGCAATGGCCATTGCTTGTTGTTGTTTCCAGGGTGCACCGGCCCAAGCAGTACCCTTCCATGCGGATCAAACCGTGATCAAGATGGATTGGTAAAGCTCGAGCACGCGTGGAGGAACCTGACTTGCACCCCAGATCTAACCTAACCTGTCCTACTTTTCTGACAGCCGTTCGTTTTTGAAGGAGGTTGCAGTTCTAACTTAACCTAACCTACTTTTCTGACAGCCGTTCATTTTTGTAGAAGCTCGCAGTTCTAACCTAACCTAATTTACTGACAGCCGTTCGTTTTTGTAGGAGATCGCAGCTCTAACCTAACATACTTTTTTGACAGCCGTTCGTTTTCGTAGGAGATCGCAGTTGCGGCAGTTCTAGCCTAACTTAACTTACTTTTCTTTTTCTTTTAACATAGTATAACGTTTTTTGTCGAATATTTTATTGCATACCTTTTTCACGTCGAATTTTTTTTTCTTCTATTATTTATTGGTATAATTCCGAATGTAGTTTTTTTTTTGTAACAGCTCATTTTTGCTAGGGTCTCAGTTCAAACCTAACTAAGTTTTTGATAGCAGTTGGTTGTTGTTGGGGGACGGACGCAGTTCAAACCTAACGTAACCTAATTTTCTACCTAAATAAACTTTAGGTTTATGTTTTTTTTAATGCGGGGGGCTTCGCCTCCCGAGCCCCTCTCTTTCCTTGGTGTTCTTATAATTTACTAACCTAATTTTGACGATTTACGGTTAGAAATATTTATAATCATCGATAAATGTATGACATTCCTACATTATGGTTAAACCAATTATGACTCCGTATAATTATAACAGGGAACAATTAGGTATGGCATCATAGTACAATTTATGCCAAAAAAAATATGAGCATCAATTTTATACGTAAAGTGTTATGACAATCGATATTAGCCTAACCTCATTTGCAGTCTCTAGCCAAGAATGTTAGCTTGCACAACCATAAATGATAAAAACCAAAGCTCCCAATACCATCGTACAGATTGAAAAAAAAAATAATTCGTGACAGTTACCACTAATGAAATTTGCGATAAAATCGTGTTGTACCTATCAACGACGAATTTTCATTAGAGAGAAAATTATATTCAAGGGATCCGTTCCTAAAGTTCGCCCGTGAACCGTAATCGACAAAGACTTTATTTTTTCACAAAATATGTTTACCCATTGGTGCTATTTAACAAATAATAAAAACAGAGTGTAGGTAATCGAATAAAAAGTTAAATTGAGCCCCGATACAAAAAACATGTTTTTTTTAGTGTTTTTAGCTGGACGGTGTGGTACGGAATCCTACATGTGTAAATCCGACTTGCACTTGACCGGTTTTTTATTTAATTAATGTTAGCGATAGCGAGTTATACGCGGGACGCTTGAAATGGCCTCAAAGCGGAAGCTAGAGTATCAGTCAGTAGTAACCGACATCATCATGAAGAAGCACAATTTAAACATAGTTTTTGTACTTGCCCTGGCTATAGCGGCTTTGGCTTACCAAAATGATCGAGGTAAAACATATTAATCATGATTGGTACAATGCTGTTACCGCGTTATTTAGTTACAAACGACCAAATCTGTAAGCATCTAAACATTTTCAAAAACTTACACATTTATATTTAGTAGGATTGTTCATGTTTGATTTTATTATATGCTTAGAAAAGGTTTGTGCAATTTACTAAAACAAATTGTAAATCAATTAATATATCCTTAAAAAAAAAAAATTTTTGGTATCCTGACTGAATAGACTCAATGGTTTTGTGCAATAAATACGATTGATGCGGTATTCCATAAATATAATCTACTGAAGTAGAAGGATAATTATGTTGCAGTAGCGTGCATTTCATAAAGGGAATAAGACACTATCCACAGTTTAATTTTAAATAAAGGTAGTAAGGTAGTAAGTAGTAAACAAAGGTACTGAACTAAAAGAGTGATGTAGTTACACATTTTGCGCGCGACTACTAAGTATGGGGACCCCGTTTTATTTTTCTTTTTCCATTTTTAACATTTTTTTTTTATAATGGCATCAGAAATACACATTATTTGAACATATCTACCCATTTCCATTATTGAAATAAAGCCACAAATGCTAATAAAACACGTTTCTTCTATGGGGGCTTTAAAAGTGCCGCATATACTTTATTGAAGATCAGAGAATCAAAAAAGAAATATATGTTTTTTTAGTTTTTTAGTGTTAGGAAATTTAAATTTTATCTTGTTTGTATTTGTTACATCCCTACTTTTTTAGGTATTAAATTTTATCATTATATCAGAAATATATTACTTTATATTTATTATTATTAGTTGCTATAGGGCGATTCCATTATCGCGGGTGCAACATTTTGACTCATTCAAGGCCTCCTCCTAATAAAACGAAAAACATTTATTATAAAAATATTGTTTTAAGGGTTACTTTTTAACCTCTTTTCTACAAATTTGTGTATAAGAATTTAAAATAAATGTTTAAATAGCTACAAGAGAGGGTTAAAGTGCTATCGCGGGTACAACCAAATAGGCCCACCTCTCCGGATCACAGTATAAAAACAGAAATATCTTTTAATTGTAAAATATTTCAAATGTTTTGCCAATTTATATTGGAAGACAATAAACAATCAACTATAGAAACATAAAAAAAGTATTAAAAACTGAAACTATCAATAAATTATTCGCTGTTAAAACGATCGCGGGTGCAATATCTTATGATTCGCAGTTGGTCCTAAATCTTAGAATGCTAAGGTTTTCAAGCGCTTTAACATCCTGAATATGAAGTTAAGTCCATAACAATTAATTTAAGACCTCACCCTACACGATGGTATCAAAAAAGTAATAAATTTTGGGACTTGAAAATTGATGTCAAGGTTCGTCTCTAGCGGAATCGCCCTATAGTAGCATTAGAGATATACATTCTTTAAAAATTTCTAGTCTCTACGTATAAGGGTTCACAAGATACAGCCCTTTGACAGACGGACAGACAGACATCGGAGTCTTAGTAATAGGGTTCTGTTGGCACCCTTTGGGTACGGAACCCTAAAAAAAATTAAAAGTGCCAAGTTTTTTGAATGGGGCCCCCTTTTATTTTTATTTTGTTTTCATTATTTGCTGTTGTAGTCGCAATAAAAAAAAATCATATATTCTGTAAACATAATCAAGCGTCTATCTATCTTCATTAGTGAAATAAGAGGAAAAATGCAAAAAAAAAATCATGTATTCCCTTTCAATATTCTATTTTATTTGCTGTTAATATAGCATTAATAAAAATACACATCTAGTAAGAATTTCAAGTCTACCTGCTACGGTTCAAAAGATACAGCCCTGTGACAGACGAACAAACAGACAACGGAGTTTTAGTAATAGGGTAGTCGTACTTTCACGATATAAAATAATCTTGAGTATCTGAATCTACATCTTTTGACACACCCATATTTCATATTTACCCACCATGGTTGTTGAAAGTTAGGTGAGGAATATTTTTGTTTTTATTTGTGATGTAACAAAACGTGCATTGTTTCAGAATCAAATCGCCGGAAAGTAACGACGCTGATGTGGCCCGATCCCAAAAACCAATGCCCTAACGACTGTAGGCATACGACTTGCCCTTTGAATGCTCAAAAACAATGTGTGCAAGGGAAATGCATCTGTCGTACGCTGCCTTTCGGTTGGTAATGACTACTTCCTGATCTTCTCTGGCAGGCCTGGAGGCTGACGACAGTTATAAATTCTAAGCCAATTGAAGTATCAATATATCATTTTATTCCTGTAATATTTCATATCATTATTTTATCCCTATAGTCCGTTCTTTTAGGTATTCTAAAAAGGTAAACGGGTTCAGTGGAAGAGCGAAATACTATTAACATTATTGTGTGTATTACGGTAAACTTTTGGACTAAATTGGGATGTTGAATGTTACCGAAATTTGCACAAAATATATAAAAAATTGTTAAAACAAAAAAGTGTTTTGAAGTTGGACGAACATACTATCCACTGCCCTACGCCTAATCTCGGGTAAGGGTCAGGTTGCATAAAGTTTAAAGTCATAATATATATTTGATAGGCATACCTGGATTCATCATACTCATCATTACGCATAGAATGTGCGGAAAGAGAATAGGCGTGGCGAAAAACGGAACTAGGCTAACCAGTATGTATAAGGGACTATCTATATTAAATAATAAACAACGAACGGACAAAGACAAAAAGGTCGATTGTAACGCTGTCATAAATACATCCAACACTTTAACATGATTGGTAACTGACCTTGTGGTGTAGTGGGTAGCAGTTTTTCTTGTAAAACGATGGTTCGAATCCCGATTTAACTATTATAGTCTATTCATTTTTACTAGACCAAAGTAGTAAACAAACTTCATTTTAAGCCGTGGTTTTCTTTCATATTTCTAATTATAGGTAGCTATTTTTACCAAAATGATTACTAATTTATGGCTAAAGCATAGGCTAAGGTAAAGTCCATTTTGACAATTTGCGGTGTATTTTAGGTTAAAAAATTGTTTACTACTTTGGACAAGTTAAGGTAAATAGGCTTCAGTGTAACGTGACTACGTTTTATTTTTAAATATATTTGGCTTTTGTATCAATCATCGGATTTAATCATTCAAATTCCGATTCGTGGTCGCTGGTAGATACGAACGCTATACAGGGATAAAACGGTTATGAAACGTATATAATCATTATTAAAAAAAAACGACCTTTACCTTTAGAGACTACATGTTAACTACCAGTTAACAAAATTTTAACCTTGAAATTTAAAAATATTTAAGATTCAAGCGTTTAAAATGAATTTGAGCCCTGCGTTTAAAACTGAATACGAAAGGTTAATCTAAGCACTTCCGCACGCGTTTTCATCACCAGCCAACATAGCTAAGTCGATCAGATCATACCGAAACGAACGACAGTAAACGTATACGGTTGAAAACGAGCTCGTTCCACGCAGATAACAAACGGTATCGCAAAGAAATATTACGCCAATATCGCAGGAAGCATTATCCCGGACGAAAAGCAGGCAGACGAAACGGATCGCGTAAAATGTAGCCCGTGTGTTTATAACTGTCGCGTCCACACAAATTTCAACTATGTCTTCATGCAGTTAAAGTTTAGTTTTGATTGTGCGTGCCGTCGATTCGTCGGTAGTTAACGCGTATCACGCATTCGGATTGCCACCTCTACCCAGGTGGAAGCGGCGTGATCGATTGCCTTTTTGTCGCGTCGCCCTTCGCTCCGATATTACGGGAAACATTTCTTTGGTTGTCACCGCCCTATGCTTTTCGACGCAGGATATATACTTGACAAATTACGCGGCAGTCAGCCGAGACAGGTGCCGTGTCTAAAAATTTTAAATCATTCACTGGTTTGGTGTGCGGTCTTTTGTTCTATTTGACGATTTTGATATTTGGTTCGATGTGTGATTTATCTGGTTCGTTTTGTGTACAGTTGGCGGGCAAACTCTGAAAATGTGTTCCTGTTGTTTAGCATCAGTCGTTCCTAATATTATTATGTAAAATTTTCGAAATGAATTGCCACCTTGGGTCCACACAGATGTGCAATTTGCGGACAGTTTCGAAAAAGCTGGGAAAGTTCCGAAATTTCCTTAAACTTTCGTAGGACATTCACATTTATATAACTACATAGTATAAAACAAAGTCGCTTTCTCTGTCCCTATGTCCCTATGTATGCTCAAATCTTTAAAACTACGCAACGGATTTTGATGCGGTTTTTTATAATAGATAGAGTGATTGAAGAGGAAGGTTTATATGTATAATACATGCATAATATAATAGACAAACACCGTGCGAAGCCGGGGCGGGTCGCTAGTAAAATATGAGTTGTTTTTGAATAAATGACGAAATAATTTAAATTTTCCGTTTTCTCTACGCGTAATTTTTAGAAACTACCGGCACCTTTCCAAGTGGAAAGTTTCGCAGTTTTTGAAACCTTCCGTCGGCCTGTCAGTCAAAGTATACCAGCCCGACCTGCGTGACCCCAGCCCGACCTGCGTGTCGACTGTGTGTGGCACACAGTCGAACACCCAAGGGTGGTCTGGCTAGCGACCTGGTTCAACCCCAGGGAACGCCACGGCCAACCACCCGGTCCGACAATCGCTACGCCCAGGACGGGTTGCGAGTTAGTCAGAACCAAAAAAAAAAAAAACTTCGGTCATTTAGGAGCGCGACACGTATTCACACTGACGCGCGATAGCACGTCTGTGTGAGTGTGGTCCATACTGGAGCTTCTTACTCATTCTTAAAACTTTGCTTGTAGTGCGTTCGTACACGGCGCGCACACATTCAAACGCGCGATGTACCTTTTGTAGGAAGAAAAAACCGGTCAAGTGCGAGTCGGACTCGCTCACCGAGGGTTCCGTACAAACTCGTAAGTAGATACGTGAATAGTTCAACAAAAACTGTATGGCCGTTAGCGTAGTAGGAGCAAATAAGTATGTGTACGATTTTTGAAAATTTCTAAAAAACGATGCAATTTAGGAAAACCGTTTTATTTTTCCTGTAATATTTAGGATGATATTAATAATTGGTAATTATTACAGATTTTTCTGTTCAGTAACTTCGAAGATAATAGGGGGGGAATGGTATTTTTTTGAACGTTTTTGGTCATAAATCAAAAAGTACAAAATTAAGAAAAAAACCAAAAATTGTTTTTGAATCTACAAATTAAGCCCTTTCATTTGATATCCCACTCGATATAATAGCTCTACTTTTGTTTTTCCACATCCCATTTCGGACCCCTTTAAAAAAAAATTGAAAAAGGTATAAGATTTTTTTTCTATCCAATAGGCTCGAATCAGCGACTTTTAACACTATTCCAAGTTTCAAGTCGATAGCATCAGTAGATCCTGAGATATCTTGCTGTGACAGACGGACAGACAGACAGACAGACAGACAGACAGACAGAGTCGCACCATAAGGGTTCCTTTTTTACCATTTTGGTACGGAACCCTAAAAATACTGCTATTAATATATACTGTGCGTCAGTAAACATGGGTAGGAAATGATGAATAACATCACTTTACCTATTCGGTAAGCGGTTGACATGCAACGCACCCGCTTCACGTACAAGCCGCGCTTAACTCTGCAAAGACATGAAAGTGTGATGAGGTTGCGCCCAGGGTTGCCACTAACCGGATTTCAAAACAAAAACAGAAAAAGGATAGAAAAGTATTAATTCGAATAATACAGTGCAGTTACACTATCTGAGTTGCCTCACACAACAAAAAGAAACACAAAGACAGATGTGCAACCAAAATCGTCTCCACTCAGCAATGCAGTTGGCTGGACTAGGTAGGCATAGTTCTGTCAACGGCGCTGGTTTTCTGCGAAACCAGAGCGTAGCAGTTGTGCGGCACAGCACAACAAACAAAAAAGTGCTTTTATGGACTCCCATCGGGCACTTGGTTCATCTACTACGAGTGTAATTAAATTATAAACTCAATTTTGTATTACTCGGCGTCACGATTCCAGACAAATATTTACGGTGCGAAGAAATATTACTTAGGTAAATGAACAACGCCATCTCTTGGAGAGTATGCAGATGACCTTCTAGTTTAATACAAATCGTTATTTTTTCGTGAAGCAAATCCATCACTTTCGTCCACGTATGCGTTCTGATATTTCGAAAACTGTCTCCCGGCGTCGTCACGATTTGGAAAGTGCGTGGTATAAAGCGCTTCCTTAATTTCGAATGCTCCAAAACTCGCTTACACATTAGGTTATTTTAAGTGATTTTAACTTACCTCTAAAAAATTGTTTTTTTTTTTATCCCAATTACAATATATTATTGGCTTTGGAGCATTCCATGAAAACATTTCTTTCTGTTATTTACGTAAAGCGTATAGTTGTTAGCTACCCTAGTGAAACGTATTAGCGGCTAAGAAATAATATCAGTCTCAAAGCGAAATTATGATATCAATACCGGCTTTCAGCTTCCTAGCTTTACTTTTCAAAAGTAATAAGGATAGTGTCACTTGCGGAACGTTTCCGTGAAATACTATTTAATGATATTAACGCAACTATATTCCCGGCCATTTTCACGAAGTATGTCTGCGGTCACCTTATTACAGCGACGCTGTTTTCATACTAAATGTATGGAGACGCGGTAATTAGACGCAGTCATACTTCGTGAGAATGGCCGCTCCATCCAAGATAACGAGTTAGTGCTAGAAAACTGAGAAAGCATGCAATTGGTCAGCGATAAGAGTCACAAATATGCATCGGATAGGCACATGGCGGCCAAAGTTCAGTCAACATCCTGTCTCTCGTACGGTGCGGACGCGTTACTTCTCTATACATTACAAAAAATATTAAATTATTCACCTTTTCATTATAATAGATTGTCAACCATACATATAATATCTGTAAATATTAAGTTTTTCGCTTTATTTGTCAAATGAACGAATTAACAAAAATTTAAATAATCCGAGCCAACGACATATAAGCAAGTATTATTTAATAATGTGTATGTGTATGTCATTGTTGTGTTATTATGTTGCTTTTTATGTACGTACTAACATTACCTTTTAAGACTGTAACTAACAAACAATATGGACTATGAGGTCTGAAATAAATGTTTCAATTTCAATAAGCCTGTCCTGGCATTGAGGTGCAATTGTTTACGCCCACCGACCTTCGTTTGTCCCTTTCATTTGCATACAAAAGTGCAACAGAGAGAACGCTATATTAAATCGTATCTTGAATGTAGTATAGTAGGTTCGCAGTGGCAGCCCTAATCCGTCCTCTCTAATAGACATCGTTGGGTAAATCGTCTCCGCCCGCTTTAATTACGCGTCCAGATTCCTTCCGCTCTCGTGTTTTTAAAGTTTTCGGCTTTATGCGGATTCCGGACACAGGAGTGAAATGCTGGCTAACTGTACCTATGATATATTTCAAGAGTGTCCGTCAACTCGATATACGCAGGGCCTCCGGAAGACCTGTACGTCTAGCATAACTGGCCGCGACTTCATTTCTCGCGCGACAGAGCATCACCTGTCACTGTCACACTATATCGAGTTGAAAGAGATAGGTAGCATTTGTCGCGCGACAAAGAGTCGCGTGTCACAGTTGTGCTAGAGGTCCTGATTACTGTGACCGACGATACTATTAAGTGGATTAATTGTCTGGAGTGCATTTCATGATTATTACTTTTTCTGTATCTGTTTTTCTCTTGTTTTTGCCATACGACTAAAGAAACCGCTCAAGTGCAAGTTCCGTATAAATATTAAGTAACATACATGAATAGTTTAAGATAATCTTAACTTTGTTGTTGAAAGACTGTTGTCCCCATATATCGACATAGGTCGCGGTTAGTTAAGAAGCAGCAAATAAGTTTGTGTTAAAATTTTTACGAATTTAGAAATTATATTTTTCCTGTTACATTTAGAATGATATTAATAATTGGTAATTATTAAGTACAGATTTTACTAATGTAATACTTAGACAGTTACTGAAATTTGGTATGGGGGCGGGGGTTGGAGTTGGTAGATTAACAAATAAATATGTATAATTTAATATTCATTTTAGATTTTAAAAATTTCCAAATATCACGTCAGTAATCTAATAATGACGTGCTGTGTTTATTTATGCCTATAATATTTGAAAAGTTGAGGCAACTCCTAAAACATGTTAATTTTAAAACGGATTAACATAAAACGTGCCATTGATTTTTAATAAGCCCCCTAAATTCTTCACAAATCAAATCATGAGGACTAGAGTTTGAAAAACGATTGCACAGCTTTTCTTTTTTTTATTAAAAATTGAATATGTTACCTAAGTCTTCAGCCAAAGCCGCTATCGTTAGGGCTAGTATGCCAAAAATGACTGAGAACTTCTTCATAATGATATTAACTTCAGCTGACTGGATACTCCAGTTTCCAGTTAAAGTTAATTTATACATTCCTACCGTTCCATCCATAATTGAAACAACATTTAATTTGTTCGGTAATATTATCAGTAATAATCTCAAATGCCACAATCATGTATATCGAATTGGTCAGGTAAAAAAGGTAATTAAATTATGTATGAAAAAGTACTTACTAAAAACGAGTATTTAATATTGAGGTCAGCCTTGAAATACGGAGCCGAAACGTGGTCGCTCACGGTAGGGCTGGTACGCAAATTTAAGGTCATTCAGCGGGCTATGGAAAGGGCCATGTTGGGAGTATCTCTGAAGGATGGTATCTCCGTAATGATGTGATCCAACAGAGCACTAACGTCATCGACATAGCTCAATGGATTAGCAAGCTAAAGTGGCAGTGGGCTGGCCATATCTGACGCAGAACCGACAATCGCTGGAGCAAGCGTGTTCTCGAGTAGAGAACACGGATCGGCAAATGTGGTGTGGGGGCGCCTTCAGACAAGGTGCAGTGACGATCTTCGCAAGGTGGTTGGCAGAGGCTGGATGCGAGTGGCCGCGGATCGTGCTCGATGGCGTGACATGAGAGAGGCCTATGTCCAGCAGTGGACTAATATGGGCTGATGATGATGAATATTAAGGTTATTATGTAATGGACCAAGTGAGAGTCGGGAAATTTTTGTGATATTTACTTTACCAAAGGAAAGAATCAGACATGTGAAAGAGCCCTTGAGGCCTACTTACAGAAATAAATTATTTCATTTCATTTCATTTACCTTTTTACGCATGTAAATAGACCATGGATGAGCCATAAGCTCTTTTATTTGATATGTCACTAAATACAGTTCTAACATACTAATTTTGCTTAACCAACCAATTTGTCATATATATTTTAAGTCGGTTAAATAACACGTAGTATAAGTATAAACCAATAAGAACTTGAACTAAAAATAACGCATCGGCTGATACCATATTTATTATTTTATTAACACATTCAGTGCCAAGCTCCCTAATTCCATAAAAAAATGTAAACCCTTCCTGAAATCATTTCATCCCTTCATTTGGGTTTGCTGAAATCGGGTAAGCTTACAGTCAAACTGAATCATCTCCTTGGTTTTTCAAAAACTGCACTTTTATATGACATTCGCTTTAGAGATACTATAGCAGCTTGGAGAAAAGTTTCTTTTAAGGTACTCTCACCGCGGTAATGAAACAACATTGTTTGCTAGATGAAAGACAAATTTATTTCGGTTTCAAAAATACAGATATCGAAAAATCTTAATAACGTAATTAATAAAGCTGCTACCAACCCGCGGCTCAAAAGACCTTGACGGTTTTAGACGTGGACCTTTCAAAACAGTGCGTAAAACACGTAGTGTTCACGTATTATCCATCCGTATTTCGAGCACCGGTTTTGACAGCACGCGTCAAACACGTGACGCCTGAGGCGCGTCAACCCCATTTTAGCGGCGATGTGCACAGCATACGTTAAAAACGTGACGCCTGAGGCGCGTCATTGCGTATACATGGTGAAATTTTTTTCTTCGTCCAAATTTTGACAGTGAATTATTGAGCGAAAAATAGAAAATACGTGTTTTTTCAGTCATCTTTTTATCTTTCAGTACTAATATTGAGAAACAGCAGCTGAAAGATATCCTAAAAAACATACGTACATGGATACCGCGGCAGCGCACTGCGCGCGCCCCCCCCCCCCCCCCCCCCCGCGACCCCTACCCCACTTTCGCGTTGAGTCGCCGATACAACTTAGGCGTCGGCACGCGTAATCCTCCCGTTACTAATTACTTTTCCATTAGCAAATATTATTGTGAGAATTTTACCTACTTTATTTTATTCAGAAATGCCATCTTTATTGATACCTAATGCCAAGGAAAATTTTGGACGATGAATAAATTTTCATACTGTACCTATACGGTGGGTCAACGTCTTTTGAGCCGCGGTTTGGTCGCAGCTTCATACTGACAAATGTTTAACCGCCATCTGTCGGGAAATAGTAATTACATTAACACTTTCAACATCGGGAACCCGTTCCGAGGGCGCTAGGCTCGTAGCTGCAACTCTAAAGGCCTTTTCTCCATGTCATCGGCCACGAGCATAGCGCTTAGAAATTGTTGGTTGCAAAAGTGTTAATTTATCCCGGGAGACAGGAAAACGGCTAGAAGTCAGGAACGGCAATATAATATTATATGTTATATGAGTTTACAGCTGCAGAATTTACGGACTGTACAAATCGGTATTTCGTATGGGAAGTAGCAGTCATAGTCGCGACAGTCCGAATCGTACATGCACCCTAACATCGTCCGTGTTTGAAGCATGTGTTGGTTTAAGTCGTGGGAATCTGTAACAATGCACAATTTATACAGTTTCGATGATCATTAATACATATATGATCCCATAGGGCTACCTTACAGCGCCATCCTCAGATCAGCTCCATGTCATAATAAGATTGCATTTTTATATCCGATTTACATATATGCAATTTCAGCTCATTCCGAAACCGGAAAGTGGGTGAAATTAAACTAGCAACATTAAGACAGACATAAGGCCAGGCGAAGGTAACCAATGTTTACAAAAAGATACATTTCTTTCTTACCACCATCTTCTCTGTAGGCAAAAGCCGCTAAGAGCTAGGGCCAGCACAAACACGATGATTAATTACTGACAATAATTGATACATAGGCCGTTGTATATGTGGCTATTTAATAGAGGGCCCATCTAGCAAAGGGCAAGTCACTGGTCTGTATCTGTACAATACATATAGTTCGCACACGAAAATCGAGGTAATAATGTGGCCCCAATGGCCTCTTTCAATTGAAATTCACTTTTATTTCCACACATTACCCACACATCATTGCTAATCGTAAAATTATGTAGGTGGGCTCCTGTAATCTTCACTTGCCTCGTATTCAGACAGGTTGACGCTACCTACCTATTGTGGTCTCATGCTACGCATGTAAGATATCGCGGGTCAAAGCATCATACGTAGTAGTATAGTCTGTACAAACTTTAAGATCAAATGCTGTCAAACGAACGCAAGCCAAAAGCTACCTTATAATTAGAGCATAAGGAAGTTTTTGGCTTGCGTTCGTTTGACAGCATTAGGTCTTAAGAGTTTGAACGGACTATACTAATTCTTATTCTGTACGCAGTACTAATTTTTATTCTGTGCCGCAGGCCAAATTATAGATTGGCAAGTTCGTTGGTGACAGTACCATGGTCCGCGCGGGGGGCGGGGAACGATGACGTATTGAGCACCGCTACACACGATGCGAATTACGTACGGATATATCTGCCGATATCCCTAAAGACCGAAGCAGTCTTTCGATGCTTTCTAGCTGCAAATGCAGTTTAAAGGCAGATTTTTTGCAGTTAAAATAATTGCACGCCGACTGCGACTTTGGTTTACAATTTTGATGCAGTTATTTCACCTAGAAAAGAACTGCCTTCCAACTGCAATTTTGCAACCAGAAAGCCATTTTTAAAATAGGTATGAATATACGTTATGTACAATTAGTTTGACTCCACATCCAATAACTTTTCCGATCTGCAGACTCATCTTTGCGAAGTTATCTCGTGTGCTTTTTGTTATGTGCAGCCGTCGTTATGTACACAAGTTATCGCGACCGGCGTCGGCCGCCGACTGAGCTCTTGTCAGGCGACCCCCGCCGCGCGCACACCGCATAGCACCCCCGCTGTCTCCCCGCCCCCGTCGCCCGCGGACCATGGGAGTGTCACGAACGAAATTGCCAAGCTATAGAATGGCTCGCGGGCCGGACCATAGAGACCCTCTCGCTTTCTTCCCGCGGGCCGTTATTTGGAGACGCCAGTACTACATGTAAGACACACAAAATTAAAATGTACTTGGCTTCAAATAAACATACTCGATTAAAATGCAAGAGTTGGTGTGAAAAATACCTAAATCGCTGTATGTGCCTATACACTGACTAATTATGCACTGACTGTATACATGCCGTGTTGCGGAAGCGTGTGGCATCCCTGTGGCAACGTCTGAGGGACAGCACCAACACTCTCCTGAGGGTGGTTTCAGAGATAACAGACAGCCCTATTGTCACACATTGAATGTCCATGTATTGAGGTCCAATGATTTTTTTAAATTTTATTTTAGTTCTGTACTAACCTAGCTATTAAGTGCTATAACGTTACTAAGAAATGATGAAGTATGGACAATGTCTGAAATAAACAGTTTAATTTAATTTATATTGAAGAATTCGCTCGATTTCTCCAAGATTCTATCATTGATTACGTCAAGACCACCTCGGAGGTTACACCCTTTCAAACAAAAGAAAAGTACATTACACAACTAGGGTGGTAATACAAAGAAAGACGTAAATATGCGATCGAGGGCTTTCTTTATTACCTCCCGTGTTATGTACATCATTTTATATCTACACTTGGCCAGAAAACCACTTTATGGCCAGGTGTGGCATAAATATATTTTCCCAATCAGTCCAACCGTCTTCGAGTAATCGCGCAACAAATAAAAAAAGCGTACAGATGAATTGAGAGACCCGCCTTTTGGAAGTCCGTTAAAAGGATATATTTCTTTGTTACCTAGATTTCTTCTCCAATTATAAGCCGAAGCCATTATGGCTAGGGCCAGCACAAACACGATGACTAAGTACTTCTTCATGATGATATCGACTGCTGACTGGTACTCCAGCTTCTATTTAAAATCAACTTATACATTTCTACCGTTCCACCCATAATTGCCAACAATTGTTTTAACATTTTAATTTTTTCGCTAATTTTATTTGTAATAGCTTAAAATGTCAAAATCATGTAATTCGAAATTGGCCATACATAATACAAGCAATTAAATTATGTACGGCAAAATATTTCATCACAAGGAACATGCATTTAGTAATGAGATTACTCAATAAATCTTGCTTTTTATTTATTTATTTAAACTTTATTGCACGATACAAGAAAGTACAAATGGCGGTTTTAATGCCGTGGCATTCTTTACCAGTCAACCAGCAGGGTAAACAAAGACATTATAGGTGCGGTATTTAAATTTGTGACGAAATTGTTCAAAATAATAAACTAGATGTAGAATATAGAGGTGTGATGGGTGAATCAACTTTTCTTTGTCAACGAAGGGTAATTCTCTGCTATTTTATTCCGTTTTGCTTGCTTCATTACCATCGCCACTATTATTGGCCGTTTTATAAAAGCAATCAGGATCATTATGATAAAAATAGCAGAAGCACGCGACTTCTACAAGATAACCGAAAATGACTCCATAGTTTATAGTCATAGTCATAGTCATAGTCATAGTCATAGTCATTTATTCAGAAAACAATATACATTGTGTTTGAAATTTTTACACGATAATTAATAATAAAAGTATAGTTACAACAAATAAATTAATAGGTAATTAATGTAGACAATAAATATCAGTCGCTAATCATTTTCTTTGTCAATAAGGAGCTCATCGATAATGTGGCGATGGTAATGATGCTATTGGTGCGACTGTTTAGTCGCAGAGAACTACCCCAAAATGTCGCCTTCTCCGACTAAAATTGAAAGGAAATCTTTATTCGGATATTTTTTTAATAAAGTGTATGCTCATTTAAAATACAGATAATAAAGCAACGTACTAATGCAAATATTTTTTATTATAACTTGTTTATAAGCAGTGACCCAGCGGACATAGCTGTCCCCCACTTTTGTATGAAAATAAGGATTCGTCCGCTGGGTCACCGTATTTATTTATTAAAAATGAGTTTTATTTTTATTTTTACCTAATCTATCTCTAGATGTAAGATCTTGTTCCATTTAAACCACGTTAAAACATGCAAACGGTGAACAAATAAGAAGAAAGGGCAATCTTTGCATAAAGCAAAAAAAAGTTGATTCACCCACATACGTATAAATAAATATATACCTTATAAAAACAACTAAACATGTGTGTTAGTGTATTTATATAATACGCTAATAAATATAGTATAATTTTTACTTCTACTAAGTGTATTTGTGATGTTTAACTGTGTTTAATTGTTTATACTCGTAGGCTCTGTGTTGCTTGTTAAGAGGAAACAGTAAGGTGGAGAGAATTGAAAATTAGGTATTTGTAAAATGTGTCGCTGTCCCGCACTGCCCGCCTCTCCCGCGCAGAGCGCGATAGAGACAACTGCAGCTTGGACCGAAAATACCTTTTAAAATTTCATGAAAACAACGTTTCGTAGTCCCCTGATTTCTTCCCCAAAACTTAACCTATTTATCTATTTTTTTCATTAAACATCAAAGAAAAGCTTTGGCCGTGTTCCTATGTTTTCCTTTTTTTAATTATCTAGTCAAATTTGTTTTCTGGATGTGTGAACACAGCGGAAAATCTGGCATTTTTTTAGGTTTTTGTAGGTTAATATCTCTTTGGAGAATCAATTTATCGTAAAAAGGAAAACATAGGAACATATCAATAGTAGCCATAGATTTTTGGACAAAAAAATATTGCTCTACTGGCATTATCTAGGGAGGAAACAGGGGACTACGTTTGTATGAAAAAACTGCCCTCCTGTTTCCTCTTAATATTTGTTTTTTTTTCATGATCATAGCAATGGTAGCTTGCAGAACTTTTATTGATATGCGGTAAAGTGGTACATTTTGCTTAGAATCGTGAGTTATTCATATTAACTGCTTGGTTTAGCTGAGGTGCTGTTTTGATGTAATTTTCGAGCAGGCCAGTGCTAGTCGCTTGTATAAGTATCACGTTGTATTAGTCGGACTACGTTAAGTTCGCAGAAATCGAAAAAAGGTTTTGAGAAAAAATAAATATATGGCAACATAGATAAACTACAGAGAGAGTATTATTCAATCTTGATACTTTGCAATAATAATTCATTCCTTTATTAAAAAATATGTCTACATACCTACTGAAATAAATATCTATTCTGGGTCAGTCTTCCACCCAGTGTTTTAGTTCCAAACAAACTAAGCGATTTGCTCCAGAGTCTTGGATATTTTATGTGTATTTAAGTCTTATTTTTAAACGGTTTTATTTAGCTTACCGTGTTGGTGTCAAGTTTGGTTGTAAGTTTGTTTGGGTCAAATCTTGCGGCAGCTTTTTCAACTGCTTCTACTAAACCGATTTTTAGGAAACAGATTCTGTTTCCGTGACAATACAACATTATGATAAATTCAAGGTGGTCTGATGATGGAATCAGAAGCTGGAGAGTGGAACTCTTCAACCGTTACTACTAACTCCATCGAGCGTGGGCTCGTTCGCTTGGTATTGACGAGCCCGATTCGTTAAACCTGGTGAAGAGGGTCTGATGATGGAGTCAGGAGGTAGAGAGTGGAACTCTTCAACCGTTACTACTAACTCCATCGAGCTTGGGCTCATTCACTTGGTATTGACTAGCCTGATTTGTTTAACCTGGTGACAAGGGGCTGATGATGGAGTCAGGATGTACAGAGTGGAACTCTTTAACCGTTACCAGTAACCGCTTCGACTTTGGTCTTATTTGGTTGGTATTGACGAGCGCGTTACGTTAAACTTGATGGTGAGGATCTCATGATGGAGTCAGAAGATAGAGAGTGGAACTCTTCAACCGTTACTACTAGCTCCATTGAGCGTGGGCTCATTCGCTTGGTATTGACGAGCTCGATTTGTTAAACCTGTTGACGAGGGTCTGATGATGAAGTCAGGAGGCAGAGAGTGGAACTCTTCAACCGTTACTACTAACTCCATCGAGGGTGGGCTCATTCGCTTTGTGTTGACGAGCCCAATTTGTTAAGCCTGGTGACGAGGGTCTGATGATGGAGTCAGGATGTACAGAGTGGAACTCTTTAACCGTTACCAGTATCCTCTTCGACTTTGGTCTTATTTGGTTGGTATTGACGAGCACGTTACGTTAAACTTGATGGCGAGGATTTCATGATGGAGTCAGGAGGTAGTCCGAGGTAGAGAGTGGACTCTTCAACTGTTACTGGTAATTCCTTTGAGTGTGGGCTCATTCGCTTGGTACTGTTGAGCTCAATACGTTCTACTTAATGACGACGGTCTGATGATGGAGCCAGGAGCTGGAGAATGCAACTCTTCCACCGTTATTAGTAACTCCTTCGAGTGTGGACTCATTTTTTTCGTATTGACAAGCCCGTTACGTTAAACTTGATGGCGAGCGTCTGATGATGGAGTCAGGAGGTAGAGAGTGGAACTCTTCAACCGTTGCTAACAAGCCCTTAAAATTTGGTCTCATTTAATTAGTATTCACGAGCCCTATACGTTAAAGTTGGTCCGAGGGTCTGAAGATGGAGTCAGGATATGAAGAGTAGATAGATAATCTTCAACCGTTTATAGTACCTAACCTCTTCAACCAAACGGTTGGTCGTATGGTATTGACGGGCCCAATACGTTATACATGGTGACGAGGGTCTGATGATAGATTCAGGAGCTAGAGAGTTTAACTCGTCAACCGTTTTTAGTAACCCCTTCGAATTCAGGTTCATTTGGCTGGTATTGATGAGTCTAAATTACGCTTGCTAACGAAGGCAAAGATAATGAGTCACGAGGTGGAAAGTCGAAATCCTCAACCGTTACTATTGACCCTCTCGAGTTTAGGTTTTTTGGTTGATATTGATGGTCGGCTGATGGAATCAGGAGATAAAATGTGGAAATCTTGAACTGTTATTAACAACGCATTCGAGTTTGAGCCCTTTGTTTGGTACTGACGAGCCCAACACGTTATGCTTGCTAACAAGGGCTCGATGATTGTGGCTCTTCCCTAGATATAGGTAGCCAGATAGGGTGTAGCAATGTTCATGTATTTGCAATTGTTACCTCCTCCTTCGTGTTTGGGCTCATTTGGTTGGTATTGATGATTCCTTTACATTTAACGGCGAGGCGGCGGTTTGGCGATGAAGGTTTGATGAGGGAGTTTGGAGGTAGAAAATGAAAGTATTTTGACGTTACTTAATCCCAACGAGTTTTGTGTAATTCGGTTTGTATGGACAAGTCTGGTACGTTATACTTAGTGCCAAGGGCCTGATGACGGAGTTAGAAAACGGAAACTAAAAATATTGAACTGTTACTAGTAACCCCAAACCGTAGGCGTAGTTATATCGTCACAGTGTGGCAAGGCGAGCCCATTCAGTTATTTACAAACACCCAAATGCCACGTTTTTATTTAGTATGTTAAGTCCCAGATTATTAGTTATTCCGCTTATTGGACGATTTTCCACCTAACAGATGTCAAAATCTCAAAAAGATCCAGTTTTGTGTCCTAAATTTATTTTCTACTTTTTGGTACATTTTTAACATAAGATAAAACCGTTTAACTTAAAAAGTCTTTTTACCTATTTTTATTAAATATGTGCAATTGTGCATGTATACAGGGATTGCTTAGTTTGGTCGGGAGAATATTGATTTGTGCAAGACTGTCCTGAATATTTATTTCAGTAGGTGCCTATGTAGACACATTATACAGGGTGGAAAGTTTCGATGGGCCCTGGAGGGGAACTACCTTAAATCCTTTAGTTAGCTCATTTTACTGAAAGGGAACATTCCTTTATTTTTAAAATTAAACAAATCTGAATTTAAAGATTTTCTAAAATTCGCTTGTATCACCCGAAAATTGAACCAGCTAAAAATTAAAAAAAATAAGCACTCACTATTTTATTCTACTAATCGATAGGACTGTTAGTCAGGATAAAATCTCTCTAATAAACATTTGGTCTTACAAGTAAAAAAGATCGTGAAATCTATCACTAATTTTATTTTACCATAAATTCCAATACAAAAGTCAAGAAAATTAAAAAAAAATCTATGAATGCAGTGTTATTTATTTTAAAAATAAAGGAATGTTTCCTTTCAGTAAAATAAGCTAACTAAATGATTTAGGGTAGTTCCCCTGCAGGGCCTACCTAAACTTTCTACCCTGTATACTTATTAAAAGGAAAGATATTGGTCAAGTATCAAGACTAATTAATCCTCTTTCTTATGATATTGCTATATGCATTTTTTTAAATGAAACCTTTTTTGACCTCTGCAAACTTAGCGTAGCCGCACTCTAACTTTTTTTTGTCACCAAACATAAAATGAATTATAGCTGCCATTGTTTGTGACTGCGTAGTACACTCACCTCACCTGCTCTGGCTTTAATATTTTTACTATACCTAATAATATCCGTATTCTACGTTATATCCTGAGAGTTACCAGTCATTCCGCGCTAATAAAGTGTATCAAAACTATAAAATAACAGTACATTACTTACCTAGGGCGGCGGTAAAACAAAGAATGTGTCAGATCGCAGTTATCTGACGCCCAAGCCGAAGACAAGGGCGATAAATATGCGATCTGAGGCATTCTTTATTGCCTGTCCGCGATGAGTCCGCGAGTGCATATCCGGTCCGCGGCACGGCACAGAATAGTACTACGAACAGAAGGCTCCTGCCCGCACAGTAATAAAGTACCTACAGATATGTGAGACATAGAGCCCCCCACCCCCTCCAGGACGAAAAAAGTCTTGCTGTCGTTGACCATGTAATGTGGCCCGCGCGACATTTTCAAAGGAGCTGTGTGGCCCTCTGGGGATACATTTTGGAGACCCCTGACCTATAGTAATGGCATCGTAATCAAGATCCCCTTGTTTCCCATACAGTTTTAGCTTTATATACTACACTATGCTACGGTTAAGTCACACTGTATTGGTAGTCATAATTATCAATAGTCATGAAGTATTTGTTTCTCTGAAACGGTAATATTTTAAGGATACTTTAAAACGTTAGGATATAGAAAACAATAGGTTAGATTAGGTTTGTTTTATAACAATTCTGATAACTTAAAGGTAGAAAATAGGTTTATGACTTGCGACAAATATGACTTACAATACAGTATAACTTTTAAAACTTATGGGAGACAGTATAGGACCTTCGTAATGTTATTGCAAACGTGTTGGAAAGGGTCCATTTTATACTGCGGATTAAAACACAGCCAAACTGACAATCATCTCTTCGCAAGCCGATTATAATGTAATTTAATTTTTAAACGGCATTTCATAAGGCATTTGCTTTGGAGAAAATGATGAGAACTTTATTTTGAGTTCCAAAAAGGTATTAGTAAAATAAAAGGTTCTAATGATGTAATCAAACCACATTTAATACTAGACGGCGGACAAGTTTATTTCAATTTCAAGAATCCATCAAACAATGTAAACACCGCGATGCTGAATAACGGCAGATTGTTAAACCGCCATCTGTCGGGCAATAATAACAACTTTAATATATCGCGGAAGACTGGAAAACAGTTAGAAAGGAGGTTTTCGAAACCTAATGTCTCTGCAGTTGCAAACTTTACGGTAAGTACAATATGGCATTTTATACATAGCCTGGCAAGGGTAGTCGTCACAATCAACATTGTGCATGCACTCTCTTGGTGAGTTACTTCGTTTCAGGCGATGTGAACCTGAAATAATGCACGTCGATTTGTCATAATCACATGGAATCCTCTTACTGCCTGTGATATCACACGATGTTTTTCATCACATTTGCGAGGAATAAAAGATATAAGACAAAAATCAAATTATTTATTGCCAACTTTTTCAATATATTCTTCCACAGATAATGCTAAGTGCTGCGTTTAGTTTTCAAACTTGAGTTTTCATACTGACAGATTGTACCGATTTTCCTAATAAAATTTTAAACTAAGTTAATTTAATAGCATTAAATTAATTGCAAAAATCACTGAAATAATAGTAAAATATACCATATAAGTTTATATACAGTCAAATTGGATTTGTGGCCAAGTTTTGAAGATGGGAAATAAGCCTTGGCTGATTTAAAACCTCTAAGTAGTCTAAGTAGTAGTCTGAAATGACGTTCGAGTTTTAAAACTACATCCATACCTCCCTCGAGAGTTTTAAATTTTCATACAATTTTTCCTCCCGTGGGAGTTATAGATTTTTATAACCCACGGGAGGTAAATCGGCTCGAGCTGGTCCATACACACTTTACGAGCGGTTACCTATCTGAAACACTAAAAACGTTAGTCCGAATTTCGTTTCGGCAAAAACTATTCGACAAATATCGTTTCAATTTTTTTTCGTTTGTCCGAATTTGCATTTCGAATTATTACGATTCGGTATTTATTGGTTCGGTTTTTTAATCATTCGACAAATTACGGTTTGCCCTAAATCTCGTTTCACCATAATATCAGTTACCCGAAGTAACGTTTCGATTTATTCACCATTCGACTTTTTTCGATTGACTTTGATTTCATTTGTCCGATGTAACGATTCGATTTTTAACTATTCGACATGTGTACAGCTGGCATTACAATTTACAATTATTTATTTTTATACCTGGCAAACTAGTCTGCAAGAATCTACCCGCTTTGTACTTTGATAAATATAACCCTACCCGCCACATAAAACTTGTTATAGTGTATTATTAAAGCTAATACTGAGTAGTACAGTGCGATAGTGAAAACTTATTTAAATATGTCTGACCTAACCTACTTTTTTCCTAGCAGTTCGTTTTTGTTGGGGGACGCAGTTCAAACCTAACCTAACCTATTTTTCTGGTAGCAGTTCGTTTTTGTTGAGGGACGCAGTTCAAACCTAACCTAACCTATTTTTCTGGTAGCAGTTCGTTTTTGTTGGGGGACGCAGTTCAAACCTAACCTAACCTACTTTTTATACCTAATTGAACCTTTGTTTTGAGTTTTTTTTCATGCGGGGGGCTTCGTCCCCCGAGCCCCCCCGTCCCCCCTTTGTCCTTCTGCCTATATAAGTTTTATGTGAAAGTCACTTCCCCAAACGGCCACTTTTTTATGAACCAACCTAACCTACTGACCTTTCTCTAAAAAACTAATAATAACTAATTTTCTTTTCTAAAATAACATTTATTTTAGATTTAGGGAAACATACCTCTGCCGAGAAATAACTTGGGATATCGTTAAAAGGTAAACTGAAAATATGTCTAAACGTATCCAGTGCGAAAAGTATCATTGGGTAAATGAAAAATGGGCAACGAAACAAAATACGTAACAATTCATAGGGCAAGTGAATGAGATGGGAAACGTTTTTCGGACAAACGAAACTTTTACTAAACGAGAAATGGTGAACAGAAAAAAATACGAAACCTGTCATCGGACAAACGATAATAAATTTTATTAGAAGAGAAAAATTGAAAAATTATATGTCTCGGGCAGGATTCGAACCTGCATCTCCTCGGCTATCCGGGCCAATGGTAGATGGTGCTACATACGTCACCCAGAATGACGTCACAAATGAAGGGACTGGTTGAAAGATTCGATGACTTGGACAGAGTTTCGGTAGCCTAGTTGGTTAAGGCGCCTGCTGGCCCGGATAGCCGAGGAGATGCAGGTTCGAATCCTGCCCGAGACATATAATTTTTCAATTTTTCTCTTCTAATAAAATTTAGAATTCGTTGGCAGTCGTTAATGCTTTAATAAAAAATCATGTTTGGGGTGTAGTACATCGTTACTGTGGATTTCTCAATACGAGTTGGGACCACAGTGCCATACATATGGGTTGTAAGGACTCAATGGTAGATGGTGCTACATACGTCACCCAGAATGACGTCACAAATGAAGGGACTGGTTGAAAGATTCGATGACTTGGACAGAGTTTCGGTAGCCTAGTTGGTTAAGGCGCCTGCTGGCCCGGATAGCCGAGGAGATGCAGGTTCGAATCCTGCCCGAGACATATAATTTTTCAATTTTTCTCTTCTAATAAAATTTAGAATTCGTTGGCAGTCGTTAATGCTTTAATAAAAAAAACGATAATAATTCGAACAGTTTTTGGCCAAATGAAATTCGGTGAATAGTTTTTAGTGTTTGCGATAGGTTACCTTTACGAGCAAGTGTGATGAAAAAAATTTAATGTCTTACCCTCATCTTCTTTATGTGGCAAAGCCACTATAGCTAAGGCCAACACGAACATGATGAGTACGTATTTCTTCATGACGATATCAACTGCTGTTCACAAATTTTCTTGCTGTACATTGTGTTCATTCTACCGTTCGGTTCACCATAATCGCTGACAAAAATAATAATTCTCTCGCTAATGGAAATTTGTCACAATCACTATCAATAATTGGTTATTAGTGCTTTTGTCCGCGACTTTGTTTGAGTCCAAATTGGAATTTAATTATGTTTTCATTAAATTTGAGATACTTAAGGTGGTTGGATTGGCTGATGGCTCCATTCAAATGATAAGAAGGGTAACAAACGACCCAAACTTCGTCAAATTTGAATGTGTTCTAGTTCATAATTTGATGAATTTTATCAAATAAACCCATACAGGATCAGTTTAAAGATTAAAATAGTACATTACACAACTAGTGTGTGGTAAAACAAAGAAAGGCCGAGATCGCAGATGCTTGCGGCCCGAGCTGCAATATGCGATCAAGGGTTTTCTTTTTTACCTCCCGGGTTGTGTACATCATTTTATGCCTATACTCTGTACTTTTAGGTACTTAAAAAAAACCGGCCAAGTGCGAGTCGGACTTGCGCACGAAGAGTTCCGTACCAGAAATAAAGTATTTTTTTTATTTAATTTTTAGTATTTGTTATTATTGTGGCAATAAAAATACAACATCTGTGAAAATTTTAACCTCCTTGCTATTACGGTTCATGAGATAAAGCAAAAAACGCCAACAACTACTCTGTTGTGTGGGAGCCCCCCTTAATTATTATTATTATTTTGATTTTAGTATTTGTTGTTGTAGCCACAATAAAAATACATAATCTGTGCAAATTTCAACTGTCTAGCTATTACGGTTCTTGACATCTAGCTCGGCGAGTGGTAGCCATGAAAAAGGGCTAAAATGTCACGTTTTTTTTATGGGAGCCCCCCTTAATTGTTATTATTATTATTATTATTTTGTTTTTAGTATTTTTTGTTATAGCGGCAACAGAAATACACAATCTGTGAAAATTTCAACTATCTAGCTATTACGGTACTTGAGATACAGCCTGGTGACAGACGGACGGAAAGCGAAGTCTTAGTAATAGGGTCCCGTTTTTACCCTTGCCAAAAAACCACGTGACTAGGGTCGTTCAGCCAGTGGTATTGTTGATGCAAAACACAGATGCAAAACATTACTTTGATTGGCTGAACGACCCGAGTCACGTGGTTTTTTTTGTTTACCTTTTTTACTTACTACAGTGGCATAAATGTAATTTTCCACGACACGACGTCGAATCGTGAAACGATGCCATATTGTAGCATGACGCGATATCGTAAGTAAGGATAAGGATGCCCTAAGGATGTTTGACCAGTACAACAGGTTTGTCTTTGGAGAACACTATGGCAGTTCTACTGAGGTAGGACTCACGCCGTATTAATAAAACAACCTTCTGTGTTAAACGAAAGATACATTTATATAGGTTCCAATTCCAAGAGTTTAGTACACATATTAAAAAGTATTAACACCTCGATTCAGATGTAGTGGCAGATGTTAAACGACCAACTATCGGCCGATAACGATAAGTTGAATGTCGTGGACGACCTAAAAATAGCTAGTGTCGACAAGGAGAAAAGCAGGAACACTCCCTACTACGACCATTATTCACACAATACCCTGCCCTCCCCCCGCAATGATCGGTACATTGATCATCGTCAATACATTCAGTGTACTGAATTTATTCAGAGAAATATACATTACTTAAAAGTTATTATAAATTGCAAACTAAACTACAAGAATACACATTTAAAATTAAATATACTAAAAACTAAATTAAAATTAAATAAGTTAAAACTAAAATAAATCTAAAAACGGCCCCTGCGGCATGGTGCCGAAGATGCTGGCAGCATTTCCTCGCTGTATTGTAAGGCTGATACGTTGTGCGAGGAAGCTGCCAGCTCTTCGGTCCCTCGTAGTTTCTCTGAGTCTCTTTGATATCTCCTTGAAAAGACTTCAGTGTACCACATCAGTCTCGAGGCAGGTCTTCTCAGGCCACGGGACTCTAAAACAACGCAGTGTCGTTTCGCCGTATCATAATAAATAGCGTACGGACATGCAGTGGCAAAAGTAAAACGAAGATGAAAAAGGAGTCGTTATTATCTACAAAATTTTTATGATTGAATGAATAAATTCAAATTTTTTATGACACTTATAAAATCAAATTCTACATCGGAAACATACTCGTACATATTATGCTTTCATTCCTTTTACAATTCTCAAAATTAACCAACGAAGGTACTTCTTAATTACTAAATATTTCACTTTTATACAACACGGACACTAATAAAAGTGAAAACAATGGGGACAATGCTGCCGACATAAGGAAGAGGGGCACATCCAAATTTTTTTTCGTAGTTGAGTTGTGTACATTTTCGGAATCAGTGAAATTTACTGATTCCGAATATGTATGTAACTCAGTGTCGAAAAAGAATGTTAGATGTGCCCTTTTGCGTTATGGCAGTAGAATGATGATAAATACGTTAGTCCTGATTTGTAAACTCTGTTTTGGTATGCTTTTAACTTTATGATTTACTTAGTTTAAGATTAAATTTACTTGAAAATAAGATAATTTTAATCAAAGATAATTACTATCATAAGATAATATTGACCAGTTATAGAGACAGAAAAACTGGTCCGGGATGACAACCCACAAATCATCTTGTATAATTATTTCGTGTGTACGTTGGCTTTAGGGACACCTTGTATATTGTGCTTTGGATTGAATGCCACTCACTATTTAACTGACTATTCACCTCGTACCATTTAATGTTTGAATTTATTACCGTCTTTTTTGTACGCTATAGCCGCTATAGCTAGGGCCAGTACCAACACGGCGAGTACATACTTCTTCATGATGAATGCCTCTGATTAATTTTCTTGATTTGCGGTTTGTTCATTCAAAATTTTCAACCGCTCCGCCCATAATCCCTGCCCATAATTAAAAAATATAATTTTCTCGCTGATGAAAATTTGTCACAATCACTGATATTAATTGATACAACATTATTTAATCGCCAATGTTATAAAGTAGCAGCTTTTGCATACGGCTTCGTTCGCGAGATTTCGCATTTTAGGTGATTCGAGTGCGTCGGTTCTCCATTCAAACAGAAAGTATTGACTTAAATACTAATTATAATAATATAATGTATCAAAGCCGCAAGATCATAAGTCTGATATCGCAGCAGCAGTAGTTCAGCAGGGCAGTGCTCGTCGACATCACCATCCCCCCTGACGAGAATCTCGTGAACAAACTCAGCAAGTAACTAGACTTGGCTCACGAAGTTACCGCCATGTGGGTTGTTGATTCGACGATCATTGTCCCGATAGTCGTTTCAGCGAACGGGCTTATAGCGAAGAGTCTCGATCACCATCTCAAGTGACTCTCGCTAGATGGTTGGATCAAGGGTCAGACATAGAAGGCGGTACTTCTGGACACGGCGCGCATAGTCAGGAAGTTCCTCTCTCTGCAGCCCTAGCCACTGGTAGCTTGGGCGCCGCCACGCTGCCGGCGACACCCTTGTGCATGTGCTTGTTGTATTTTACTTTTTATATGTATATTTATATTGTAAAAAAACTAGCCTAACACAATAAAGATATACGAAGCATTATAGAATAAGTGTGTTTAATTTCATAGCCTGATAATTATGTTTTATTTGCGCAAAATCACATGAAAAGTCTCAAAAATTCAAGAAAAACATGCAATCGGCCGTTTCAGGTCCGCGCTATATTTGTTACCAGCATTCGTAACTAAAACTTTCACGGCCATTCTCACGAAGTATGTCTGCGGTCACCTAGTTACCGCGACGCTGTTTTCATTCATACTAAATGTATGGAGACGTGGTAATTAAACGCAGTCATACTTCGTGAGAATGGCCGTTCAGTAAGTAACTAAAATGTAGTTTTCTTGTTGTCTTTTTGAAACTCCATATCGACACTGGAAATTTCAAATGTCGTAAGGGACATTTTGTCGTAAGTACACTAAATATACCATTGGAATCAGTATTTTTTTCTCTATCGATCTGTTCGATTGAAATTTTGATAACCCGTCAAATAAAAAAGTTATGAGAAGATTAAATTTTGTCGTAACTTCCTAAAATTTAAAGTTGACCCATACAACATAGTGCCATATAAATTTAGTATACAAATTTATATTTTCATACATTTTATGGTTACTTACTTCATTAACCTGGAAACCATAAATATAACTTACAACAGAAATTCGCAATGTACAAATACGCTTTTGGTAGTTACGACAATATGATAATATTCTTAAGAAAAAAACGGGTTATTTCAGATTCGTAACGGACATTTTCGTCTTAAATTCACTGCGTAAGGGACACTATTTCCTAAACTATTAAGGTTATAGATTTCCAATAATTAGTTCGGTGTAGATAAAGTTATTTGAAAATTATAAATCTGAGAATCGGTTAAGAAACGACCGAGTTACGATTTTTTTTAAATTGAATTTTGTTTTTTGGCTCTCCTGAAAAGTCGACCTTTGTCCCTTACGACATTTGAAATTTCCAGTGTCGATATATTTTTTGCTCAGACGAATTCTGATAAGAAATAGGTAGTAATATTCCAGTAAGAAATTTGTATAATGGGTATAATGGAATTTTATTTTACTTGTCTTATTACAAAAACATAACATTTGAAAAAATATTAAATTGGCTTAAATTCTATTTGTCGATATTATTTTCCAACTAAGAACAATGGTGGTAATAAATCGTAATCGGAAACGAAACAATTAAGCCCGGGATACAGTTACAAGTAATTAATTATCTGATGTAAAGTAGGCCATCCATCAGGCTGCGGCTGGGGTCTCGGGACTTTGTATCGAAATATCGAGATAGCTACCGACATCGACAACGACAAATATACCATTGGCATGTTCAAACTACTGATCAGGCTGGGACTCACTGATTATATCAGCACCTCAAAGTTAAAACAAGTGTCGATTTTTATTTTTTCCTTCGTTCTTTGGGTTATTTCATTCCTCGGGTCGCGTCGAGACGCACGTTTCCTCATTTTCGCTTTTAAGGTCAACCGGGGTACTTGCGTCTATGGGGGTATATGCGTCTTTTAAAGATTCCATTAAATCCGAACTCCTTAAAACTACCCCTATCCTACCTGCCTGTAGGGAGGGGTAATTATAAAGAATTCGGATTTAATGGAATCTTTAAAAGACCCATTTGCCCCATAGACGCAATTACCCGGGTTGACTGTATAAACGGACATGTCAAACTTAACCGCATTTACCCTCATTGAAAGTTCAGGTAAAAAAGGTCATCTAACCGATTTTTATAAAAAACGTAAATTAACAAAAAAGATGCTTTACTTTATAATAAACTGACTGATTACAATAGTATAGACAGCCATAATATTTTTACTTTATCACATATAATAACTTTTAGAAAGACCAATGTGAACCTTCGTTTAGCTCCACTGAAAACCATGTATTCCAACATAACGCTTTATACGTAGGGACCGTCAGTTTGTTCATTCTCTTTGCGAACATTCGGACACGTTAGATACAATATTTAATCCGCTTGATTCAAACGAAAAAAGGTTAAGAATCTACTCAAATGGCCATGGTATTGATTTATTTCACTTGTATTATTTTAAAAATGAAACGCACAGAGTGACGAATGCTTTATCATTTACCAGCATTTGGGCCATTTTTTAAAGTTGTACACTATTTTTTTTAGACATGAGAAATTTGACATAATTTCTATTCAAAATCACGCGTACTATCGTCTCTGACAGAAGAAAAAAAGTGTACCATATTTTTTTCGGTTCTGTTACTTTTCCATACACATTTGTATGGCGGTAACGGAACGGAAGAGCAATATTCGTATGAAAAATTAGGGACACTGTTTTTCTTTTATCAGAGACGCGCGAGTACGCGTGATTCTGAGTAGAAAGTAAGATTTCTCAGATCTAAGAAAAGAGTTTATGTAGAAATTTAAAAATTGGCCCATTTACACGCGGCTTCGCCCGCGTTGTTCCCGTTACTGTCCCAAGGGAACTCTTTAGCGGGATATAAAGTATCCTATGTTTCAATCCAGGACTTGGTCTACTTGCATGCTAAATATCAGCTCCATGCATTCAGCTGCTATCCCGTTATTTCGTAACAAACATCGAAACATCTAAACTTCGAAACCTCCAAACATCCAAACATCTTCACAATTTTCACAAAGTTTCGCATTTATAATATTAGTGGGAAGTGGGATTTATTGATTGCCAAAGCCTAAAATCTGATAGCTTGTCAACTTCGTTGGTGACACTCACCTGTGTGCTTTTTGTTAGTTATGTGCAGCCGTAACTACTTACACACGTTACCGCCAACACGAACGGCGACCGACAGAGGCAGCCTCCGGAGTTCCCCGTTCGTGTTGGCGGTAATTAATGTAAGAAGTTACGGCTGCACATAACAAATACCACACAGGTGAGTGTCACCAACGAAGTTGACAAGCTGTTGGGTGTTTTATCATTTATCGTTTCTTCAATTACATTACACATATCGAACCACTGCACATTGAAAAAGATTTACTTTTTCAGTAGTCTCGAATACGTTCTTCGACCTGCCTAGAGTAGAAACCTAATTAGGTTTCTACCAATTAGTTAGTGGGAGTTACATTTAATTTTGGTTATGAATTACTGATAGTGACGGGAAAAGTCGAAGGCAAAAGACCCAGAGGTCGAAGCCCGAAGAGATGGTCCGACCAGATCTCCGAACAGCTGGAGCTACCCATCAGCGCCGCCCTCCACCAGGCGGCTGACCGGATCAGTTGGAGACAGACCGCTGATCGCCTGAAAAGGAGTCACGATCCCCAGTAATGGGGGAACGATTAAGAAGAGAAGAGAGATGAATTATTTAATTAGTGGTAGGGGGTTATAGTCGAAATGAAACAATGTGTGCCAACGAAAGATAATATATTTTATTTTAGTTCCAAGAGTTTTTAAATACTGTCTTCAAATCGTAGCACCGCGATGCATATAAAAAGAAAGAAGTTTAATTTGTCGGGAAATGTAAAAGTACCATTTTACGACCTTTGGAGTTGAGAACCTTGGTCCGAGGGGCCCATTGGCCCTATTATGGAAATTTCGAAGGTTGGTCGACGCCACGGGGGGACGAGAGAGCTGGCAGCTTCCTTGCTCAGCGTATAAGCATCGCGGTAGCCCTGAACACAGCTAATCATAATGGATAGGATTAACAAAGGCTCTGCAGTGGCAGACATGATCCTCACAAGAGGGTCTTGATCCTACTCGGGGGCAAAAAGGGATACAGTCGTAGTTGGATTCGCAGAACTCGAGTGGCGTATAGGGCCTCTGGAATCGATCTCGTGAGCTGCTCTCGAGCATTTTATGCCAAACTGTAACAACGTACGACGTATTGAATTAAAAATGGTTACCTTACGTTGTAAATTAAACCAACTCGGAATCAGTCCCGGATATGCGCGGACAAACATACATACACTTACGAAACTCGGTTAAAAAACGTCATCGTGTGTATAGGGTAAACTACTTTACTAAAGGATTTGTTGCATGTAGTAGTATAACCTGTTTGTAGAGTAGAGCTATAGACAATTTAACGTTCTATTTTAGAAAAAAGACGTAAGCTCCATATAATTTCTGTATCCTGCTACATGCAACAAGTCCTATAGTTGTTTTATTGTTATAATGTGCATTAGGGTAATTTCGAACGCAAGGTAATTTTGAAAATTAAGAATTTCTACTAAAACATGCATGATTTTTGAGGTTAAATAGAAGCAAGATTAGCGTGTCTAGTATAATATTAGCCCGTCACAGTAAATATTTGTAGCATGAATTACGAAAAATTATTGATTTTTGGAACTATCCCATGTTCCAATTTACCTCAATGCATATTAATCACATATTAAATGAAAAAAAAACACGTTTCTTGCCTTCTTCAATTTTTCATATCAATAAGTTTTTATAGCCGCAAAAGCTACACTTTCTGTGAAAATTTCAAGTCTCTCTTCACCACATATTTACCACAAAATTAAAAAAAAACGTAAATATCTCGAAAACTAAGTCTAACTCTTTTCATATTGACGTTGTTTTTAGGGACAACCTGTATATCTCTAATGGTGCTCCCACACTACAGGCACAAAGCGTTGTATAACCTATAATTTATCCCGACATATAGTAACCCATTTCGGCGTTCGTGGTAGCGGGTAGATTGTTATATCTATTTACTATGATTTTTATTAAGTGATACTGAATATTGTCGTGTTACGTAACGTGATACAACGTTTTATAACCGTAGTTTGGGAGCATCATTACAGGTATAATATATCGATTATCGATACCCCAGTTCACACTTGTACTTAACTACAATTATTCTGCCCCCGGTAGTTAAAAGAGCACAACTATACAGGAAATTTGAATAAGATGTGGCCTTTTAAGTAATGGTGGCAGTATTTTACCTATGAAATTTGAACTTCATGGTCATAGATTTGTACACTGATTTACCAATAACAACCATTTTGTTCAAAAAGTTAATACGACTGCGCTTTAGGGTATCGATATTAACTTTTATAATAAAAATAACTACGATACTAGCAAATTCACTGGATAGGTCACTATAAAAATACTGAAATTGCTGAGGCAACTCCTCAAATATTATGTGGTCTAGACATAATACAGATAATAATTGTCCATTTTGATTTTGAAACGGAGTAATATAAAACATTAATAAAAACTGTTATAAATATTGTTTAAATATTTTTTCTACTCCTGTACTGTTATCTGTCTTTTACTTGGTCACGAACACTAATATAAGAACATACATAATATGAGTTCATAGAAGTCTATACTTTATTTCCCATAACAGCACTAGTGTCGTTATAGTCACTTTACGTTATTGCTAGCAGCCACAGACTTCTAAATCTAGGTTAAACTTAGGTCAAGGATTAAGCGCTCAATTTTAACTTTGCGGTAAAAATGCACAACTACCAACTTAACAAACAATTAAATTCCTACGGTTTTTAAGAAAAACAGTACTTTCCGAACTAAATTCATTGATGCCAACATAAAAAAAGTATTTTTAATATAGTCACGTCACGTCCGTCAGTAATAAAAAAAAAGTTTACCATAGAGACATACTGTCAGTCATACGTCATATTTGCCTTATTTGCAGGTTATGCTTTTAATTTTGTATTTTATATATTAAATCTAGTCGTAGAAAAAGTATTGTATGCAACGTTGTATAATTAAGTCAAAAAACGCTCATTGCGTCTCTATTTGCGATACTCGCCGCATTCGCGGCTCGTATCGCAACTCACGCAATTCGCATTTTTTGAACCCATTTATACAACTGTTGCATAATAGTATTTTATGCAACAGTTGTATAAGTGGGTTCAAAAAATGCGAATTGCGTGAGTTGCGATACGAGCCGCGAATGCGGCGAGTATCGCAAATAGAGACGCAATGAGCGTTTTTTGACTTAATTATACAACGTTGCATACAATACTTTTTCTACGACGAGGTTTTAAATTATAAAATACAAAATTAATCATAACCTGGAAACAAGGCAAATATGACGTTTGACCAACAGTATGTGTCTATGGTAAACTTTGTTTTTTAATTTAAAATATACTTAAATTAAAAATGCTTTTTTATGTTGGCATGAATGAATTTAGTTCGGAAAGTATTGTTTTTCTTAAAAACCGTAGGAATTTAATTGTTTGTTAAGTTGGTAGTTGTGCATTTTTACCGTAAAGTTAAAATTGAGCGCTTAATCCTTGACCTAAGTTTAACCTAGATTTAGAAGTCTGTGGCTGCTAGCAATAACGTTAAGTGACTATAACGACACTAGTGCTGTTATGGGGAATAGAGTATAGACTTCTCTGAACTCATATTATGTATGTTCTTATATTAGTGTTCGTGACCAAGTAAAAGACAGATAACAGTACAGGAGTAGAAAAAATACTATAAGCAGTTTCCTTATTAATCAAATTGAGGTCAGGGTTTTGAAAAACAAAAACCGATCTGGAAGTGAACGCTCCCAATTAAAAAAAAAGATACTCCACTAGAGGACTTCTTTTTGAAATAATCAGGCGTCACAGTTAAAGAAGAAAAAAATAGGGCAATAAAAACAAAAATATTGCTTTGTTAATCCACGATATGATAACGTGTTAGTCAATTAATGCTAGCGCGTTATAATTATTTGCGTATTTTTTCATGCATTCACATGAAAATTAAAAATATGCACATAAATATAACAAACCGCTACCAAAAATACAAAACTTGATACGTGTTTCGCCTCTCTACGAGGCATCCTCAGGAGAAGCTGGAGAGCTGAGCTGAGAGGCTGATTGTTCATGCATGTGCAAATACATGAAAAAATACGCAAGTAATTACGAGCTAGCACTAAATGGCTAACACATTATCATATCGCGGATTAACAAAGCAATATTTTTGTTTTAATTGACATCTTTTTCGATTAAAAATAGAATACGTTACTTATATCTACAGCCAACGCCGATGTAGCTACGGCCAGTATGACAACGACGACTGAGAACTTCTTCATGATGATATTGACTTCTGCGGACTGGCTTCTGCAGCTTCCAGTTAGTCAATTTATACATTCCTCCCGTTCCATCTATAATCGCTAACAATAATTGAGACGATATATAATTTGTTCGATAATGTAAGCAGTAATAGCTTCAAATGTTATAATCATGTATGTCGAATTGGTCGTACGTAAAAGGGGTAATTCGATCAATCGATCGAATTCGATTACTAATGTACTTACTTAAAACGTGAATTTAATGATGAAGTTATTATGTAATGGCACAAATGCGAGTCGGGAAAAGTCAAACTATATTTGTGATGTTTACTATACTTTTTTTCACAAGTTAATTAAATAGTGTCATGGATGGATGGGTCCGAGTAATCCGACGAAAGTTAATGACCGAGTCCTGAAGATATTCATAATGTCCTTAATAAAGTTATATTAGGTATGTAATTTATCAATTAGATTATTAATCTTATGTAACAAAATGAATCAGTAAATTCAGCACCTATTTATATACAAATTCTGACTGGAGGAAGATATATCAAAAATTAACCATATTTTTACTTAAATACTCGATAATGATATTGACCAAGAGCATGTCGGACCATGCTCAGTGTAGAGTTCCGTAATAGTTACTAAAAAAAAATGCGCTACAAATTAAAATAAAGTTAAAAATAAAACCTGACTACAAAAAAGTCTCAAACAAGATTCTAGCTTGCCTTCGGCCTTGCAGCCTGAAACTCGTTCTTCGGGCTCGCGAAAATGAGACTCATATACGGTTTGCGTGAGATAACCGTGTGCCCTTGGCCCAAACCGGTGCTTCGCCTTCGGCTTCCGTTGGACTTACTGCGGATATAGTTATAGTGCGCCTGCAGCGAAGCTCGGCCTTCGGCCTCTTAATCTGAAGCTCGCCATCAAAAATGAGATTGATATATGGTTTGCGTAAAACCACCTGGAACGCTTCGGGCCTTCAGTTTCACTTTGGATTAGTGCTGCATAAAGACCCCCTGCAGACGGACCTTTGACCATCCGGCTTGAAACTTCTTTAAAAAGATTAGTCATAACTCGTGGTGACCCGAGGAGTGATAGCGGAAGCACCCTTACTGAAAACTATCTTTTATAGGCTACTAGCATTTTCCCGCGGCTTCGCCCGCGTTGTTCCCGTTATTGTCCCAAAGGAACTCTTTACCGGAATATAATGTATCCTATGTTTCAATCCAGGACTTGGTCTACTTGCATGCCAAATTTCAGCTTGATCCATTCAGTTGTTACCCCGTTATAAGGTAACAAACATCCAAACATCCAAACATCCAAACATCTTCACAAACTTTCGCATTTATAATATTAGTGGGATTTTATCAACGTCCATCTAATAAACTTGTTCTTTTAATCTTGCTAGCGCTAGTTGTCGTTAATTTCCACAATTTGTTAAACTATTTACCGCTGGGCTGCGTTACTGATTAACCACTTTTTTTAGTCGCGACATTTGTGCCCCAGGAGGTAGGTGTGCTAGAACTAGAACATTCTAAACGTATCGGCGAAAAGCGCGGGCAGATGAACGTGTTTCTTGTTGATATTGAATTGAAATATTGAGGTCGATTCACAAGAGCTGGCACGAATGGATTGAACTGTTGTCACTGTTGAGTAACTTTCATATACAGGGTCTTCAAATATTATGTAGGTACTTACATAACACTTCATCGTCATTCAAGAAAAAAATACATATTATAATCTGCATGCAACTGGCAATGATATGGCAGAAAGGTAATTTTGACGGTACGCTACAAATATTTTACTATCATGGAGTTTTTATTTAAATTATACCCTTTTTTCACACTGACGCCGCAATTTGCGAAATCATGGCGAAAATATGCGAATATCATACGAAATTTAGATGTTTCATTGCGAAGTTATGAGACAAAGATTGTCTAAAAACACGTTAGTCGCTTATTGAATCATTTTATGATGCACACATACTGACATTATAATTCACTCGTTCAATCCATTCGTGCTAACTCTTGTGAATCGACATGTACATGACTGTGTAATATATTTTTGAAATGAATTTTTAAAACTCATTAAATAGGCATATGATTCGATGCGACTTGATGACTTTTATTCAATCCTTCACTTTTTATGAGGATCATGGTCCCAATCTTAAGAGAGTTTACGATGAAAAAACTTAAAATCGCTGATGTCTCATGATTATGTGCAAAGATTTCGTGGTAATGTTAATAGTTTACACCAAAAATATTGTATATGGGTGAATAGACTATATTTTTCAATTTCTTATGTTTTATTACGGTTTTGGGCACTTCTTAGGTTTACAAAAATTGCCAAAACATGTTGTCATTTTCGGCGTCCAACTCCTAAATTGTGTAAAGTAAGGAAACATAATGTAGGTATATTTTTAGAAATTTAACAAAATGTTCTATTTCCGCAACAAACTAAATCTGCGATTAATCATGATTCTTTAACTAATTTCATTGATGAAAACCACAAACTATTTGCTAACTTCATGGCACGTTTTTGTTAACTAATTGCTAAACAAAAGGCCAGTTAGACAGTATACAACTTATTCTCTATCGTATTCAATCAAAAAAGTAACAATATATTGAAAATATATTGTTACTTAGATTCACTCAAAACTACCTTTAAATCGCGACGCGCGAGTAGCGAGCCTAAGGAGACGTTAGATGCACCAACTAAGATGATATTGATTGTTTATCATAGTTCAATTAACCATGTTCTGATTTGATTCAACAAACATTGATAACTAAACGTATAAGGTAACTAATTAAACATGATCGCATCATACAAAGAAGAAAATAATGATAGAAACAAGGAATATATTTGTTTAAATTATCAAGATTCTAGATTGTTGTTTTAATCACTAATGAACTTGCTGTTTTAATTAATCAGCTTTCGTTGATATGTTTAATATCTTGTTTGTTTTATTTAAGTTAACGCCGACAAAGAGAAAATCTCTATTAGTTGGCTCAGATTTTTTAGAGTGTAGTTCCTGAGATATCTGGCTGTGACAGACGGACATACAGAGTCGCAGCATAAGGGTTCCTTTTTTACCCGACTGCGGCGAAGCCCAAAGGAGGGTTATGTGTTTGACCTGTATGTATGTGTGTCCGTTCCTGTGTCCGCTCGTAACTACTCAACGGCACTTCCGATTTTGATAAATGATACATCATTAGATTCGTCTTGATGGTGCGAGTGTCACTGGATATGAATATGAAGTTCGTTAAAATAAACAAAATGGCGGATTTTATGTAGTTTCAAAGTGCACCGCGGTCGGGTTTTTTTTAGTAAAAATGTGGTTATTATCATTTTGGTACGGAGCCCTAAAACGAATAGCGTAGTGTCGACGAAGCCTAAAATCACAAGTCTGCTAGTTCGGTGTTTTATCATCAGACAGAAGTTTTTGTAGCAAAAACGTCAAATAACTAGGGACTCCCTTCCGATATTAAACTTATCGATAGGTACCTGTTTCTACTACTTATTTCGAAGTGACATTTTATAGTAAATATTAAGTTTTCCGAATAAAATATAAATTGCCTAGCTAAAATGATGATCACTACACCCATCGATGTTATAATAATATAATGATCATAATTATGTAATATAAAAAAATCATAGGCATACTTGTTGGGGATCTTAAAATTCAAATAAACTTCAATTTTAACGACTAAAACGGACTTTATAATAGGCACGCGAGTTGCATTATTCATATTATACGTTATCTCATAGTCATAACTTTTACAAGATAGTACTATTTTTCAATGAATTAATATCGTTGAGAAGTCCCTAGGACTATTTCATTCGTGCCACAAAAACTTCCATGTCTGTTTATCATTTATCGTTTCTTAAATTATACATATCGAACCACTGCATATGGAAAAAGATTTACTTTTTCAGTAGTCTCGAATACGGTCTTTGACCTGGCTAGAGTTGGAACCTAGTTAAAATTCTACCAATTAATTATGGGGCTGTTACATTTAAGATGACGAATCGGAAATTTTGGTGGCAGGGATTTCGATTTTTCTCAGGAATCATAAAACATATGAAAGTAACATTTGATAACCTGATTATTGGGATCATCTACTCCATTTTTTGAGACGCAGAAACACGATTTGCTAACTTTTGTAACAGACTTTTGTATGTCAAAGATACCTCTTTCAAAAGCGGAATTTGCACTGTACAGGCAAACCAGACCTATTTAAGCCCCTAAATTCTCTGAGTAACATAGTTTTAACCTATACTTTAATATCTGAGACCAGATTCTTGAAAATTAATTGTAGTTTGTAATTGAAACGAAAAAAACCGTTTCTACGTATACGACCTTTTCATATAAGCTAGCACAAGCGCGTATTTGTATGAAATCAGTCTCCCCTCAGTCCGCCGACGGCCGTTGCCAACGACAGGTCTGTGACAGTTGACTGGCCGCGCCGTAAGCAAAACCTGTGAGAAATCTTATTTAATAATGGGAAAAAAGCGTGTTGGTTTTTCCAAAAAGAAAAGGAAAGCACTATTACTTGAAAAATGTAACTATATGACTAAGAGAAAGTAAGTAATCATCATATTTATACCACAAATAAGTCTAGTTTACGCTGCGGGAAAATGACAACAAATGTTGACATTGGAACAGCGGCGTCGTCGAGACTTTCAATTGTACAATTAAATATTATTTTGGTGTACGTAAATAGAAACATTTGTAATATACCCATTGTATTAAATTAAAATAAGGAAAACTATAATAGTGTAAATATACAGGATGGCTCATAAGTCGGTTTTTCTTGAATGCATTAGTGAGTAGCCAATACTTAGTAGGTAATGTATAATACATATCACTCTCTAGTATATTAAATCAATGTTTGCCTCATAAAACCTCAACAGTTTAACCACGTCTGTGATGGATTCGTAAAACAATATGAGAACTATCCGCTTACAAAATGTAAATATGTAAGAAGGGTATACTACTGATACATAGCGAGAGGTCTTAAAACACGACAGCAACATAACCATTATAAGATCACACGAGTATTTAAGGCTTAATTATGTAAAGTTGCATACATCTACTATCTACACATGTTATTATAAACACTCAAAGGCCAACTAGATTGTCATTATATCTAGTATCGATAAAGATGTTTTAATAACTTTTTAAACATTTTTTAACACTGGCACAGACAACGCACTGACCTTAGGTACATATATGGCTAATGGTGGTCATTTTATACTGTTTCCAAACGCATGACAGAGGTTTTTTGACATGGACGTAGATTGAAATATAAATACTCGTATGTCGCAATTTCATTCTGCAAGTCCGATATTTCGTCATCTGTGGGCATTTTGATGGGTAAATCGCCAGTGGGTTCCCCGAGATGATAAAAACAGTCAAATTAGTCCAATACACGATTTAATTAGGTTAGACAATATTACAGGTCGATTGTCCTTAATAAATCTCTAACACTAGGTAATTAGTCCAATTATCAAATCAATCACTCGTCAACACGCATGTGCGTCCGCGCACGACAAGGGCTCGCCCAATCTCTGCCTCCCGGTCTTTCCTCCCGCAACCCGCGCCCCGAAGTACTTGAGAGTACTTCTACGAATTCCCGACAAATATGTAAAAATTTAAATATATTGTAAATTTAAAATGTAAAAATTGTTCAATATATTGCCCGTAAAAACACCATGCTCGAATTAATTTTTGTTTGTGCTATAATTTGCAGTAGTACCTATCTATACATTACCAGTTCTTAACCAAAGATTAGCATTATTGGAATAATCTTTTGTCCTAATAATTATCCGAGTACAAAAGATTATTCGGATAGTTATCAGGACTTATAATTATTCGACTAAACAATAACACGATATTTTTATTGTTGAATTATTTATTCGTGAATAGCATATCCGCGAATGAATCATTCGACCACTTTTCAAATGATTAATTATTTATTCTTTACTAGCATTTACAACGCGTTGTTCCCGTTATAGTGCCAAGGGAACGTTGTTCCCGTTATAGTGCCAAGGGAACGTTGTTCCCGTTATAGTGCCAAGGGAACTAATTACCGGCATAGATCCTATGTTTCAATCCAGTACTTGATCTACTTACATGCCAAATTTCAGATCAATCCATTCAGTTGTTACCCCGTATTTAGTAACAGACATCCAAACATCTTCACAAATTTTCACATTTATAATATTAGTAGGATTGTATTCGGAAAATCCACGAAAATTATTTAAAGTTTTTTGATTATTCCATTCAAATAAATAACACAAATAATATTTAGAATTACTCGTTTTTACGGTACATATATTTATCAATTTCACTTTACTTTTTCCCATACAAACAGTACAGAAAACAAGGTAGTGTTTTATTGATTTGAGTAGATCTTTATCATTACTAAGTTTTGTGTATCGATTTAATAAATAAAAAATTTAAAAATATAGGAAGCGACTCCATTTATTTTCTGTTCACTTTTGACATAAACAATGTAGGCACTTTTCGATAGGTAATATTAATGTAAAGTTTTCAATGTGCGTTTTCAAATTTGACATATAGGGTTATGGAATTGAGTTCTTTTTAGAATGACAGTTTTTATAGACACAGGTTATAAGTGAGCGTTATTAGCATCGATTATAATGTAACTTGAAATGTCATTTTTGTGACTGATTGTGTGTGATATACGGTATACCGCGTAAAAATATAGGGGGGTGAGCGGGTTGCGGGGCGCAAATGCTCCGAAAACGGATTCATTGTTTAGCGATGCGTCACCTTAATTTGGGTTATTACTTATTGGGTATCATTTAATCGATCAGCAAAATATTCATATTTTCGTCAGCAGAAATATGTATTTGGTCAGCCAAAATAGCTAGTTGGTAAGCAACTTGGCATGCACAAAATGGGCGCAACTTTACTATTCTGCCGCAATAACGCAAAAGGGCACATCTAAATAACATTTTCGAGTTTACAATAAAATAAGCATATTTTATTAGAAAAACTTCTATTTCTAAAATAAAAAATGTCCGAGATATTCGACTTCAAAGTTGACAAATTTTTAAGACTAAAAATTTCGATGGATGTTGGTGTCATTATCACACCTATTTATCATTGTTTTATCGTATAGAATTCGCTAAAATAAGCATGTTTTATGGGAAAAACTTTTTTCTGAAATCAAAAATAACCGTGATATTCGACTTCAAAGTTGAAAAAGTTGACTTTCCGTATCTCCGGCGCTGCGGGAACAGCAGCCTGCCAAATTTCTGTTAGTTTGTTTTTTTGTAAAGCATGTAAATTTAATGATAGTTTAGTAGTTTATTTCTCGTTTCCCATTTTGTATTTTGACGTATGGAGATCCTTTACATCTCCTAAACATATTTTGACAACGGAGACCCCTTACATCTCCATTAATTTTAGTGTATGTCTCTCTATTTTCCATATTTCTTTTTAATTTATCTTGTTTTGACGCCTAGAGACCCTTTACATGTCTAAAAAATTTAGTTTTATGTTTATTGAAATGTATACCTATTAGTTAATCACTTGTTTGATGAATTGTATTACTTATGGAAATTGCATTTTCACAATTATTGTAATGCTCAATGTTTATTTTAAAAGAGAAACTGGTGAGTTTCTTCCGGCGCTTCTTCCCACCAGAAAGTCATTTGCCGAAGCGCCAAAAGAAAGAATCAGACATGTGAAAGAGCCCTTGAGGCCTACTTACAGAAATAAATTATTTCATTTCATTTAATTTCAGCCCTTCCGCCCTTGCATGACGACGCACGCTCTCCCTCCGCGCCTCCGGCTTTAAAAAAACTCTCTAGGGCGCGCAGTGTCGGCACGCGTCCTAACCAGCGAGAGCCCTAGATTCGGACTTTCGCAGGCTTTTTACATTTTATATTAAGTAGTATTTTCAAAAATAGCAATACGGTAAAAATCACTGATAATTGATAAACACTACTACTTGACACTGACAGCTGACAATCACCGAATGACAAAACAAACACGCCCACGATTGGCTGCTCGCGTCACGTTGTCTGTTTCGCTCTGCCCACAGTACTGCTGATTTTTCAAACTAAACGCAATCCACGCATGTTTTCTCTGCTAACCAATTGTAAAATCTTGCCGGCCAAGTCATTATTTTGCAGCTCGACTGTTTATTAGGCAGACAAATGATAAATAAAGCAGATTAATATTGATTAAAATGTTAACCATTTTTAAATTATTTGCTGAACAAGAGTTGCCGCCCGATTTTTATTTATTGCCAATCAAATCTTTGTATGCTGCCCAAATGATTTAACTGCTTATTTTTTTTTTGCGGATCATTTTTAATAACGGCTGACCAAAAAATTACTTTCCTTACTTATTTAATGACTAATGAGTGGTAAAGGGTGACAGTCGAAATGAAACAATGTTTGCCAACGAAAGACATATTTTATTTTAGTCCCAAGTGTTTAAATACTTTCGTCAAATCGTAACACAGCGATGCATATATAAAGAAAGAAGCTTCATTTGTCAGGAAATTTATAACTACCATTATATGGCCTCTGGTGTTGAGACCCTTATTCCGAGGGGCCCATCGGCACCTTTTTATAGAAATTTCGAAGCGGTTGGTCGACGCCACGGGGACGAGAGAGCTGGCAGCTTCCTTGCTCATCGTATAAGCATCGCGGTAGCCTCGGAACACAGCTAACCAAAGCGAGGGCCATAAAAGGGTTTGCAATAGCAGATATGATTCTCACAAGAGACTCCTGATCCTATTAGGGGGCAAAAAGGGATACAGTCGTAATTGGATTCGCAGAAATCAAATGGCCCAGCGCCGCGCCTGTGGGATCCATCTCGTGACCTGCTCTCGACCATGTTATGCCAATCTGTAACAATGTACATCGTATTGAATTAAAAATGTATACCCCACGTTGTAAAAAAAAATTAAACCGACTCCAAAAAAGGAAGAAACAAAAGTTTCATGCTATTTTTTTGAGATCGGTGCCAGTCTCGTACCGCTATTCCAAATATTAAAGCTGTCACCGACCTAAAAAAATTGTTAGCATGACATTGTTATTGCTTCTTTTTTGAAGTCGGTTTAATTTTTTTTAAATAACTTTTTTACAACGTGAGTATTTTTAAATTACTTTTTATTTCTTCAGTTGTAATCGAATTACGCTGTTAAGCACACGTTTTCCTAATGACTGATACACACATAACTCTCTATCTCAAAAACTGCTAAATCAATTTTGATGAAACTTGCACAGTCCAATTAAAGAAAAATTTTTGCAAACCGACTCATACTTTTTGAGATATGCCCGGACAAACATACACACATACTACTAACGAAATTTGGCAAACACGTTTAGAATAAAAAAATTGTAGGATAAAAATAAAAACAGACATTATAAACAATTTCCAATAATTTAAAACTAAAAATTTAACTACACGTAAACTTGCAAATAAATATAACAAACCACCACCAAAAATACAAATCTTGACACGTGTTTCGCCTCTCTACGAGGCATCCTCAGGAGAAGCTGGTGAGATGAGCTGGGAGGCTGGTTGTTCATGTTCATGCATGCATGAAAAAATACGCAAGTTATTGCAACTGCTACTAGCACACAATGACTAACACGTTATCATATCGCGGATTAGCAACGCTATATTTTTGTTTTAATTGACTTCTTTTTTTAAATAATTTAATTAAAATAGAATACGTTACTTATGTCTATAGCCAAAGCTGCTGTAGCTACGGCCAGTATGACAACAACGACTGAGAACTTCTTCATGATGATATTGACTTCTGCGGACTGGATACTGCAGCTTCCAGTTAAAGTCAATTTATACATTCCTACCGTTCCATCCATAATCGCTAACAATAATTGAAACTATATTATTTGTACGGTAATGATATCAGTAATCGTTTCAAACGTTACAATCATGTATTTCGAATTGGTTGTACGTAAAAGAGGTAATTCAATTGTGTATAAGAATGTACTTACTAAATACGTGCATTTAATGATGAGGTTATTATGTAATGGAACAAGTGTCAGATGGGAAAAGTTAAAACTACAGAATGAAAAATGGGTCGTGAACAGAAATATGTTTTTCTTACTGTCTAACTTTAGCTTAAACATGTAGACGATACGAGGGGCAGAAATATTACAATGTGTATTATTATATAATACACATTGTTTGTTAATTCGTTATTAAAAACAGTTGTGTGATTGAAATTTGCGATTATTATTTCAAAATAACATACGATAACAACCAATACCAAGTACAATACATTAAGTGCATAATGTAGGTTCTTGGAATACACAGATGGTGTTGTTTGATAGTCTAAGTACTCGAGTGATAAGATAAAATACCTCTACATAACAGTAATTGTAAGTATTTAAAGCTACAGTCAAGTCCCGGATAGCGTGACCATAAGCTTGGTATTTTTCCTGTTTTAAATGAATATCAAGAAGTTTTATTGTTTGCTTTAAGAGTTAATGCAATGAAAATTTCTGTTTACGACCCATGTTTCACCCTGTATATTGGTGATATTTGCTATCCTTTTTTTCGCAACGCGTCGCTGGAAAGCAATAATGCTGTAACCCACACCACCATCGAAAATGCTTTTTTTGCATATTCTTATTCGGTTTTTTGTTATCTGCGTCAGCTGGTATAGTTATTATTTGTCTGTGATGATAAATAAAATGTATACAGCGTATTTTTTATCACGTACAAGTTTTTGCTTTCCGTAAATTTCAACTTTTGACCAGTTTTTGTCATTTACAGCATTTTGTCGGGAGACGTTGTGAATAAACTGGTGAACAACATATTAAAGATACAGTAATAAATGAATAATGACAGTAAATACATTTTAAAATATATGGTAAGTTTGCATATATATATACATATAGTATTGAGGGTCGTTTTTATTTGTAGTTTGCTAGTTTTCGTTTTTTAAAAGATTTAATCATGATTTAAATTCAATATTAATGTTTCCCCTCCAGTTCCCTTCCAGGACCCATAGATTTTTTCCACCCTGTATATACCTGAAAATTCAGGGTTCTAGCTTTAGCCAGCACAAAATTACAGAAGGTACAGAATGGCTTCGAGAAAAGAACGGCCGTGCCTTTGCTTTGCTCGACTTGGCGGGGGCACTGCCGCGCCCCCAGATATATTTCTTTTATACCAAAATTTCTTCTCCAATTACTCATAGGATATAAGCAGAAGCCTAGCTAGGGCAAGCACAAACGCGATGACTACAGCACTTCTTCATATCGACTGCTGATTGATACTCCAGTCTCCAGTTAAAGTCAACTTACGTGTTTCTACTGTTCCACTCTTAATTTGAATCGCTAAAAATTATCAAAATAGTTAAACTTTTCACTAATATTATTAGCAATAGCTTAAAATGTCATAATCATGTACGTCGATTTAGTCGTACATAATACAGGTAGTTCAATTATGTATGGAAAAGTATGTAATCAATAAAGAACATGCATTTAGTGATGAGTTTCTTCAATAAACCTTGTTAAACGGTTTTTTTATTACTTTGTGTGACTCGGGCCTAACTAGGTGTATTTGTGATGTTTAACTGTAGTTATTTGTGTTTATAGGCTCTGTTTCGCTTGTCAATATTACAACTTTTTTAAATTGCATTATCATAGTACAATCCTATTGCTTGCAGGGCTTTACTGATATGTGGTAAAGTGGTACCTTCTTCTACGTGGTTCTGCTGAGGTGTTGTTGTGATGTAACTTTGAAGACAGTCCGTGCTGGCTGCTTGGATATGTACAGTCGAGTTCATCATTTTCTGAGCAAAGATTGGACCAAAAATATCTGAACGGGACCTTATTGTCAGAAGCATAAGAACTAGATCAGATATTATTGATCCGTTTTTTGCTCAGATAATGATGAACTCGACTGTACTACATTCTAACTTATTTTTGCAGTCAAACCCAAATGAACTAAAATTGACATATTGGTCATAAAATGTGTCACTAAAGTGAATTTGAATATGAAGCTCTCAAAGATATGTATCACTCTTTTAGCTCAATAGCTCCGTGGTGTGTCAACAGCTCATTAGCTCTTATAAGCTCAGTAACTCCGTGGTGTATCAACGGCTCACTAGCTTTATAGCTCAGTAGTAACTTAACATGACCCTGTAAAAGTGGCACGGTTTTTGAGTTATTGTCGAATTAAAGTATTTCATGAATTTTTACCGTTTTTAACATTATTAGTGCCAGTGTGCACTCGGAAAGGTGTCAAGGTTAGTTTTTTTTATGTGTACGGTAACATGAATTGTTAATTAAGGTTACAAAAATGGTATTTTATCCAAAAACTAAGTAAAAATGAAAAAAATGCTAGTTTTATCTTGAATTAATTCACAGCGAAACATTAATTTCGACTTTAACCACCAGTAGTGAAAAAAAAATTACGGTCGACGGGTCATGTTAAGTTAGTTTGGTACCTCTTGACCTGGTCTAACTCCAGTGTCACTGTGACGTGTCAGTTATGGGACACCCTGTAGAGCTACTTGAGAGCGAGAACGAGTGAGTTCAAAGATATACTGAGTTGTTTGAATCGGAACTGAGCTTGTGAGCCGGTGAGCTAGGCCAACTGATATAGCTCTTTTGAATCACTCACTCGCGAGCTACACATGTTTATTGCATCCTACACTCGCCTGCTCCAGCTTCAATAAATTAATTATAATTTATCAGTATTCTATTTAATAATCTTCTTCTCTTATGTCATTTCGTGGTATTAAAGTTTATCAAGCTATAAAATAAAACACATTTCAAACATAATTGATGCCGTGGAAGCAAAATGAACCTGTTTGTTGGAAAATCGTCTGATTCGAATCACCTTTAGTAAAAGCTTCGTAATCTTATTGCAAACGTGGTGGAAGGGGTCCATTTTATACTGCGGACTAAAATACGGTCTAACTGAGCATTCGGCGGTGTACTTCAGATTTCGTTTTCGGCAGATTCCATGGAGGTCTGATTCCGATTTCATCAGGTGCCATATATGTCTGATTCCGATTTCGACAGGTTCCTAAAAGGTCAGATTGCATTTTCGACAGATTCCTAGTAGGTCAGATTCCATTTTCGCCAGATTCCGAGGTGGTCAGTTTCCTATTGGGTCAGATTTCGAATACGTCAGTTTCCTATTTCGTCAGATTCCGAGTAGGTCAGTTTCCTATTTGGTCAGTTTTTATTTCGTCAGATTTAAATATCTCTAGATTTTTGGCTTTGGTGATGTCAAAAATGGCGTGCATTTCACACTACAAGACGGCAGACGTCATTTCAGGTCACGTCACAAATCAGCGCCCCCATAAACCTAGAGATATTTAAATCTTACGAAATAAAAACTGACCAAATAGGAAACTGACCTACTCGGAATCTGACGAAATAGGTAACTCACGTATTCGAAATCTGACCTACTAGGAAACTGACTACCTCGGAATCTGACCTACTAGGAATCTGGCGAAAATGGAATCTGACCTACTAGGAATCTGACAAAAATGCAATCTGTCCTATTAGGAATCTGTCGAAATCGGAATCAGACATATGTGGCACCTGACGAAATCAGAATCTAACCTCCATGGAATCTGCCGAAAACGGAATTCTGACCTACATGTCATCTGACAACATAAGAATCTGACGTACAACGCCGAAACCCAAACTGAGAACCATCTCTTCGCAGGTCGATTTTAATCTAATTTTATTTACTTATAAACGGCATTTCATAAGACATATTTTCTTTGGAGAAAACCATGAGAGCTTCATTTTGAGTTCAAAAATGTACTAGTAAAATAAAAGGTTCTAATATGATGGCACACGCATCGCGTTAATCAAACAACATTCAATGCTAGACAAAGGACAAATTTATTTCGGTTTCCAGAATTTATCAAAAAATGCAAAGTATCGCGGTTTATTGAATAACAGCAGATTGTTAAATCGCCATCTGTCGGGTAATAATAACAACTTCAATGAATCGCAGGAGGATGGAAAACAACTAGGAAGGGGGTGCTATAAGCAACCCCCCCGTTACCCTGTGTCTGCAATCGCAAATATTATGGTAAGCACAATACGGTACTTCATACGGACACCTGCACGGGTAGTCGCTACAGTCCTGATCGGTCATGCACCCTAATCTTGGTGAGTTACTTCGTTTCAGGCGACGTTTACCTGAAATAATGCACGTCGATTTGTCATAATCACATAATGAAAGAAAAAAAGAAAACATGGTGACCTTCATCAAACGTGATAGCTCGGTAGGAAAGAATAAAAGGATGACTTGTATAGAAAAACAATGAAACAACACCCGAATAAAAAACTTAACACGTTCGCGGACAGACATTCTATAGCATTCGAATTTTGAGTAACTTTTGTGACACGCATTCTATAGCAGTCTTGATTTAAGGTTCTTTCCTGAGCGCAAATGCTAAAGAATGCGCTTTGCCATAGTAAATACTAGTAGATCTATCTTTACTGTCACTTTTTCTCTAGTCCAGATGCGCTTACTGTCATATTACATGCTTTTCGCACACAAACAAGCTAAACATGTATTGCCGGCTATCGTACCCCCCTCTCATGCACACAGATGCTATAGCAGTCGCGGTTGTATGAATGTTTGCTTAGTCAACCGGCGAGTGCGCCGCTGAGTAGGCTATGGTGATTTTGGTGAATTTCGAGCTACGGAGCCTTTTCGAAGCATTATTTCCATCATCATAAGTAACATTTATTCTATGGTTTTCAAGCATAATATGATGTGTTGCAATGACTAGGCTTATTTACTAACTGTTTATTGCCCTATAACTAGTGTTAATGGTGGCAAGGATTTAAAACGCAGGCATGAATGATGATACCTATTTTTTGATAAACTAATTCAGTAATAATAATTTTAGGTAATAATCTTTGAATTATATAATTGTTTGTTCTCTGTTCTACTGCTTGCATCGTAATGGGTGTATGGGTTGCTTAGCACTGTGTAATAAAAGTGTTTTCAATTTGGTTTAGATTTACTTCACCTTAAGACATTCCTCATCGTGACGAGAGCCCGTTCATGTGCTGCGAAACGAATCAGCCTTATCATCACCCTCTTCACCTCAAAGCGAGCAAGTTAATTCAGCACAAAATGCGCTAACTTTTTCGCCGCAAACGAAGCCTTCCCTTTTGCCACCAATTGAGCCAGCTACTGCTCCACAAGCCGATCCTGACTTTCACTTAGCTGTGCCAGTTGATTTGCCACCAAGCGACTTTTTTCCTTCATCTCCAAACCTGTCAGCATTGTCGCCGCAATCAGTACAAAGCGAACGAGCATCAAGCTTGATAGGTCCAATTCCATCCATAAATGATACTCCTTGGGAAGAGACTGGGTGGATTTTAGAGCGTCTCAACCGCCGTCATCACCAATCCCGATATTATGACGACATATTTTTAAAATAACATATTTTTGATTAAAACATGAAAAAAAGGTGATAAAATGTAGCATCCGTGTCACATTGTTACATACTATAGTACAACAAATCAGACGGAGCTGCTATAGCAGGCAACTTATAGCATTCGTTGCCATTATATCACAAGCTAACTAAACCATGTGACAGAACTGCTATAGCAGTTATATGCTATAGCATTTGCTGTCACATAACGTGGTATAACAAAGTATCATATTTGACGTCGCTGTTATAGCATTCGACTTACATAGCATTCACTGTCACATATAAACAGTACACAATAGCACAACTGTGACGAACCTGCTGTAACAGTTCCAAAAATTCCATACAAAATGTTTGTGTCAAACAGGTGTGACTTACTGTCCGCGAACGTGTTAACCTACTTGGTTTCCTTGACAGTGTCGAAATATACGTTTTTTGTGGCATAATTTTTTTTTCCAGGAACGTTAGACCTGAGTAAGTGAGTATACGGTTTTATTTTTAACTCGATACCTCCACGCACTCCTGAGATAAGGGGTGTTGACAGACAGACGGGTCTTATAAGAGTTCCGTTTTTTTCTTTTAGAGGTACGGAAGCCTAAAAAGAAACATAAAAAATGCATTAATCTTCTTGAGGTCGATTCCAGCCTTAAAATTTGGAATAAACGTCATCACTTGGTAGTCGTAGTATGCGGTACAGTCACCGGCAATAACAATGTTGAAACCTGACAGACATGTTTCTTTAAATTCCATAGATTTCTGATAGGTTTTTCTGTAATCTATAGATAAAAAAACCGGTCAAGTGCGAGTCGGACTCGCGCACCGAGGGTTCCGTACAAACTCATAAGTAGATACGCGAATAGTACAAGAAAAACTGTATGTCGATTTGTTTAGTAGAAGCAAATAAGTATATGTTATGATTTTCGCAAATTTCTAAAAAACAGTGCAAGTTAGGAAAACAGTTATATTTTCCCTGTAATATTTAGAACCTGACGTGTAATGATTCTATTTAATAGCAAGGACCATTAAATCAAGAGGACTGTCATTCTCCATACAAAAAGCTGTTCCCCGAATTTACAACGCCATCTATGTATAAGCTTGGTAAAATAATTATAATATTATTTACAATTATTTAACTTTGCAAACGTGACACAGTATTTAAATGTATTTAAATTTATTTATTATTAGCTGTTTACGAACTAATTGTTACTATACTATGTTTCTTTGTTCAATTATAACATCGTTAAATGTTTAGTGTTTTAGCGCCATCTAGTTTTGCCCGGAAATCCCCTAGCGTGAAACATGCCATCGCTTAGTTTTGCTACTCGCCGCTAGGGATTTCAAGTTTTGTAAATTTCTAAAAAGGTATTAAAGTTAGCAAGACCGTTCTATTTTTCCTGTAATATTCAGGTTGATATTTATAATTAGTAATTATGACACATTTTTCTGATCAGTAACTTCGGAGATAATAGGGGGGGAATGGTACATAAAAATGTATAAATCAAAAACTACTTATTTAAGAAAAAAAATAAAAATTGTGTTTTAATCTACAAATTAAGCCCTTTCATTTGATACCCCACTCAATATAATAGCCCTACTTTCAATGTTCAAAGTCCCATTACGGAGCCTTTTAAAAAAAAAGTAAAAAAGGTACAATATATTTTTTATGTCCAATAGGCTCGGGTTAGCTACTTTTAACACTATTCCAAATTTCAAATCGATAGCATCAGTAGTTCCTGAGATATCTGGCTGTGACAGACGGACAGACAGACAGACAGACAGACAGACAGACAGACAGAGTCGCACCATAAGGGTTCCTTTTTTACCATTTTGGTACGGAACCCTAAAAATTAGGTCCAATAGTTTGAAAACTATTTATATAAAATCAATCCCGAAAAGGGGTATGAAAAAATTCTCATTGCTAGTTTGTTCACATTCCCAAATTTTTCAATGCCCCTGCACCATTTGAAATTCCTCTAGAATTTTCGAAATCCCAGTCCTAGTTAAAAAAATGCTAGATCGGGAATTCGGAAGTAGTGGAAATATGGACGAACCCGAAACGTGTACGTACGAATCGAGAAAGTGGACGAAATTGGAAGTATTTTGATGAAGTTGGAATGTGAACAGAAGGATAATGTAAACGTGGTGAACCCAAACGAGATTTGTTATGCGTTCTAAGTCATAATACTTGTCTGCTATGTACTTGATACCTTAGTGGTATAAATAATTATACATTTCTTACCTCTATCTCCTTTATAAGCCAATGCTGCTATAGCAAAGGCCAACAAAATAACGACGATTACGTACTTTTTCATGACGATATCCAACGCAACTGCTGCGGATTAAATACTCTAGTTTTTAGATAAAGACATTTTATATATCAATACCTTTAGACTTAAAGGGCGTAAAAGCCATTAGCACCTACGATGTTTACGCCCTTTGAGTCTAAATGTATCGATATTTTCACCGTTCCGCTCGTAATAGCCGACAATTATTAATACTATAAAAAATCTCACAATCTAATTATTAGTATACCTCGTTCAAAATATATTAGTATTTTAACTGACATTTTTGTTTTTTTTTTTTTTTAACTTATATATATGTGTTACATATATAGATACAAGAAATCAAAGTAAATTTATTTAAGAGATTACAATAATACACACAACAATAACATAACTTAAACTAAACACTAACATAAAAAAAAAAAGATTAGCTGACTGCTCCACAGATCATAGGGCTGGCTCGTTCCTGGGCCAGAGAATTGGAATTGCAATTCAACGAGGGAACGTAGCCAGCTAGCCAGCCTTATGGGCACCCTCCCGCAGGGCGTCGACCTAGGCGAGCCCATTTATTATAATTAGGTTACGTTAATATTAGGTTAGTAGTTAGGATTTTATACTGTTGTTGTTATTTATTATATTATTGTCAATGAAATATAAATACACATTCGATTAAGGTACCTACATTAAAAAAAAAAAAAAAAAAAAAAAAAAAAAAAAAAAAAAAAAAAAAAAACTTAAACTAAACAAAAACAATAAATCAAAGTATATAGAAAAATTAAATGGCACTCACTTGTGTCCAGACCGGGAATCGAAACCGGTATCTCTGGATTTCCAGCCAAGCGACTTAACCACTTGTCCACCGCAGCACTCAGCAAGCGCCCTCATTTCTACCATCTACTTTGATTTGTGTATCATTCTGGTTTAATGGGTTTTTAACCTGAACCCCTGAACCTGTTTTGTATCTATACATGTAACATAAAAACGTGGTGTAATTTACCCGCATTAAAAACTAATAAAGAAACATCATGTTTCTTTTCTTTATAGTTATATATTTGTGATTTAATAAATAGACCAAAACGACAACATCGATTATTTGTCGCCATATTTAGCATGGGTATATGATGATACCACCATTACTTATGTATGTCTATTATTGTTCTTTACTGATACGTCCACTGCAGAACATTGGTTCCTCCCTCGAAGACTTTCACACCGAATGGTCTCACGCCTCCTACTTCCGTCGACTCGGCGACCGTCACGTGGTCATCAGACCATTTTGTGGGGGCCACCCTACGCCCAGTGCTGGATTTAGTCAGCGCGAGGCCTGTAGAAATTCTTCAGAGACGCTTGGTTGATCTTAGATGTGCTTAAATACCGATTGACCGGTAATTTTATACGTGACGAATTACATACCGAGGGGGAGGGGTCCCCTTTTGCGAGTGGGCACGGAGCCCGCAGCATTTGCTACTCTTGCTAATGCTATATGGCTAATCCGGCACTGCCTACGCTGCGTCTTCCGATTCGTGGTCTCTATTCGAGAACCGCCCAGTATATGCCCAGCCCATTTCCACTTTAACATTACAAACTCTGGCAGGTTATTATACTCGTATAAAGTACTACCAAGGACCATTAAAACAAGAGGACTGTCATTCTCCATACAAAAAGCTGTTCCCCGAATTTACAACGCCATCTATGTATAGTATAAAGCTTGGTATAAGAATGATATTATTTACAATTTATTCAACTTTGCAAACGTGACACCCGGAATCTAGTTTTCAGTAGTCGCCATCTAGTTTCTTCCCGGGATTTCCGGGCAAAAACTAATAATAAATAAATTCAACCATTTAAGTATTTAAATGGTTGAATTTATTTATTATTAGCTGTTGACGAACTAATTGTTACTATAGTATGTTTCTTTGTTCAATTATAACATCGTTAAATGTTTAGTTTTTTAGCGCCATCTAGTTTTTGCCCGGAAATCCCCTAGCGGTCGGGTTACGATCCAAAGTATGGAGAATGACAGTCCTCTTGTTTTAATGGTCTTTGGTACTACTCATATTTTCTGGTTTCAAGATGTTTTTTTTTTTTGAAATCGCATTACACACGCACACACGGTCTTTTCTAATCTTTAATGAAACGAAGTAAAGTAATAACTTGAAACGTATAAATCATGTATGACGAAATGTGGAATTCAATTATATTCCAGCATACTCGAATTCGGTATTCGTATGAAACATGTAATTATCACATTTAATTTTTTTATGCTTATGCGGCCAAGTGTGAGCCGGGGCTGTGGTTCACTGGTATATTAATAGTATTTTCTGTATTTATTTACCGAGGCTACTTTGGTACACTAACTAACAGCTTAACTACCTACTTGGTTAGCGACGTTTGGCAACGGGATATTAATTAATTATTTATATATTAATACTGTAAGTATTTTAATACTGCTGTAGCGGAGCGAGTCGCTAAAATAGTACATTACACAACTAGGGTGGTAATACAAAGAAAGGCCGAGATCGCAGGTGTTTGCAGCCCGAGCTGCAAACGAGGGACGTAAATATGCGATCTCGGCCTTTCTTTATTACCTCCCGTGTTGTGTACATTATTTTATGTCTACACTTGGCCAGAAAGCGGCTTTTTTCCGTACGCGCAGCGTGCGGAGAAAGCCACTTTATGGCCAGGTGTGGCATAAATTAATGAAATCCACCTGGTAAGCGCTCCAAATACGGTCTGGGGTTTTCTCTGAAACCGCCTCGCCTGTAGCTCGTATGTTCATGAGTTTACGTCTACTCTTATCAAAAAATAAATTATTAAAAAATAAAAAACACGACTGCCATGGATAAGCGCGAATTTAAAAGTTACAGACTGCTGTAAATAAAGTAAGGAATTATTCAATTGTGTAAATTTGTATATATGAATGTTTCGGGGCACTCTATCTTTCTTTGTATGTTTGCAGTCAGGGGACCTATTACATAGAATACCAAAACAGAAGATCCCCCGCCATTCATTTTTAATAATTTATTTTATCTTAGGCATTTTAGTGACTTTTAAAATGCCAACTCCGCTAAGACTCCGTTTTGACGCCTACATTATTTATTATAGTTATTTTTCTCATTGCTGTATTTTTATTTAACGTGAACGGAGAGGCTGCGTACACGAGTGTGGAATAACAGATGTTACAATAAGGACCGAAATTATTGGTTACCAAACTTGCGTATTGAATATATTTTTGCACGGCGCTGAAACCCAAACACTGTTTTTCTAGCAAGAACGGTGGCTCAACGTCCACATGTGCTAACTGCCAAGTATGCATAGCATTACATGGAAGGAATCCAAAGGGAGCCTCCAGCACAGAACATCCAGGTAAAGACATTTACCGTTTATGATTCCGAAAATCAGCAATTGTAGGAAAGGAGTTCATCAAGTTTAATTTTTCGGGCGTTAATTAAATTGTTGTACCTACTTATGCAATTTCTTAAATATTATTTCATGCCACACCTGGCCATAAAGTGACTTTTCCGCACGCTGCTCATAGGGAAAAAGCCGCTTTCTGGCCAAGTGTAGACATAAAATGATGTACCTACACAACACGGGAGGTAATAAAGAAAGCCCTCGATCGCATATTTACGTCCCTCGCTTGCAGCTCGGGCCGCAAACTTCTGCGATCTCGGCCTTTTTTTGTATTACCACCCTAGTTAAATTTAATTTAATTTAATTTATTTAATTTATTTTATTTAATTTAACTTTTGCTACGGAACCTACAATTAACACTCCAAACGCTAATGGTTTTTGCCGCGCGCTTCCCTCAGTGACTAGGCGCTGACCCCTGAATCACGAAGATTCCCGAGCGGCTAAGATAACGCGGCATTCGGTTTTCCCTTGCATCATCAGCATCAGACCGCTGCGAGCTATTTAGAGAGGAACATGTGTCGCTCCTACTTAAATAAAAATGTAATTTTATTAGCGATTCTACAATCGTTTAGTTTTTAAATAGTGTTAAGTTGTATTTCCCGCTGGGGTGAGTTCCAGTATATATTATTGTAAATTAGCGCTGTGCTATAGGCTGAATTCATTTATTAGTGCAGTTAATAGTTGAGCTAGCTTTTGCAATTCTGAACACTGGACCTGCTGACCAGGATCCAGCTCATAGAGGCTTGCGCGCTAACGCTTACCTCTGGGCTTCCAGGTCCAGGAACAAGTACCAGGCTGCTATACACTTCAGTCCAGACGAGCCGAACTGAGTTGCTCCCCTGCCGCCAATCTCTGCTGGGCGCCTCGCTGGAGACTGCCTAAGCTACCCTGGACACCCAACCTGCGTCTACGGGTCGCCGTCAGGCCAGTGTTCTTTTGTTTAACTCAGTGCGCGATATACCCAGTGCTATTAGGAACGGACATTATAATTAATTATTTACAATTTATATGTGGTTTCATTGACTCACGACCCTATTTCTGTGGCCGGGTACCACCTAAAGTACCCCACGCTACACTGGCGCCCAACTTGGGACACGAACCCACGACCCTAAGATACCGCGTTCTATAAAAATCTATGGAAAGTAATGGCATCGCTTTAATAAAACCACTTTCTATGCTAGACGACAAAAACATATATATGTGGGATAGTTTTAAGTTTTGTTTACTTTTTAATTTTTGTATTTTAAGCACAGTTTGTTATGGTAACACTAATTTAGAAGAAAAAAGGATATAGCTGTCAAATCTGATACTTGCCGGCTCGATAATTACAATGCTGTAACGACTGTATCAACTGTTATTTTGAATAAAGAAAAAACATAGTTAATTCGCGTGTGTTTCGTTCACAGTCCCCACAAAATTATGGGGGCTCGTCCGGGATTGTGAAAAACATCGCATTTAACGTGTTTACGAAGAAAACGACGAAAGATTATCATTCTTCAATACATGGATACAACAAGTAAAAAGTCATTGTTTACCTGCTTTGTCGACTGAGTAAGCTGCTTTACCGACTGGGAGCTGTCAAGATCAAGATGACATCCGCTGCGTTCCGTTTCACGAAGACTAAGTGAAGTATCGATTAATCAAGTTATCGATTATTTTTAACGATTCGATTTAAAAAATATATCGGACTTACGATTTGAAGATGTTCGATTGGACTTTAATGAAATATGAAGAAGTGATTTAAGACGTTTTTTTGGAAGATTTATTAAGAAGATTTTTATACGACTTTACGACTGCTAGTTATTATTAACAATTTTCGAAATGCCGCCAAAGAAGACTAAAGAAGAGGAAGACATGCCTTTCATGGATCCTTCTCCTCGAATTTCGATTAGTGATTTGGAAAAATCTATGAGGCCCTTCAGCGGGGATGATACTTACAAAATTGACACCTGGATTGAGGACTTTGAGGATATTGCCAATTTAATGCAATGGGGTGATATAGAAAAGATGGTCTACTCAAAACGACTACTTACCGGAACTGCTCAATTATTTCTAAGGTCTCTGGGTCGTTGTAATAGTTGGGATGCTCTGAAAGAAGAACTTGAAGAAGAATTTGGAAGCAAGGTAAATAGTGCTGTTATACACAAACGACTTGCAGCCCGCAAAATGAAACAGACTGAAACATACCAGCAATACTTCCTGCATATGAAAGAATTAGCTATGCACGGTGATATTGAAGATGAGGCGTTGATGGAGTATGTCATCGATGGTATACGGGATGCAGAATTAAATAAGGCAATTCTATATGGGGCAGTCAATTTAAGAGAATTTCGAAAGAAATTAGACTTGTATGGCGAAATGAGGAAAAAGGTTTCAACCAAGACACACAATTTTCCTAAACCTGGCCCGACGCCTGGCACCTCTTCGGGACAAAGGTACATACCTAAGATAAGATGTTATAATTGTGGAGAAACCGGCCATCAGTCACCTAATTGCACTAAAGGGATTAAATGTTTTAAGTGCAATAATTTTGGTCACAAATCGAATGAATGCTCTAGCAAACCGAAGAAACAGCTTAAAATTCAAGATCAAAACAACGAATGCTGCCTCACACCTTATAAAGACGTCCGAATAAATGATGTAGGAGTTAATGTGCTTATAGACACAGGAAGCGACGTGAATCTCGTTCGAGAATCATATCATGATAAAATCAAAGGGAACTACTATGACCCCGACTCCATGATATGTCTAACAGGCATTGCTGAATACGAGATTAAGACTAAGGGATCATTAACAGCAAGGATTCAAATAGACGACTGTTACTTTGATACCACTATTCATATTGTCGAAGATAAATCAATACCAGTAAATGTTATTCTTGGTAATCCAATACTTAACGAAGTCGAAGTAAGCTTTTCTGCTAAAAGTATTTCTGCAAAAAAGGTCATGCATCTTACAACGATAGATAATCATAATGATGAAGTTCTTAATGTTGCCGACAAAAGATTCACAGATGAAATTAAGACTATGATAGAAGACTATAACCCGAAGAATTTAAAGAAGGAATCTCATGTCGAACTTAAGATACTGCTCTCTGATGAAACTCCGGTTCATCAAAATCCGCGACGACTCTCACCTTTAGAATTGGATGTGGTTAACAAGCAAATAGAAGAATGGATTGATGATGAAGTTATTACACCCAGTAAATCCGATTTTGCAAGTCCAATAGTGTTGGCTAAAAAGAAGAATGGCAGTTACCGTCTTTGTATAGACTATAGAAGACTAAATAAGAAGATGATAAAAGAAAGATTTCCCCTGCCACTTATAGAGGATCAGATCGACCGACTGAAAAATGCACGACTATTTACATCACTTGATTTGCAAAATGGATTCTTACATGTGAATGTTAATGAAGATAGCCGAAAGTACACCTCGTTTGTCACACCACAAGGGCAATATGAGTTTATGAAAATGCCTTTTGGACTGTGTACAGCGCCCTCTGTCTTTCAAAGGTTTATAAATGATGTATTTAAGGACATAATTTTAGACGGAACAGCACTAGCCTACTTAGATGACTTGATAATACCGTCGAAGACAGAAGAGGAAGGAATAGCAAAATTAAAGAAGGTTTTTAAACGAGCAGAGGAATATGGCCTGCAATTTAACTGGGAAAAGTGCCACTTCTTGAAGAGGGAAATTAACTATCTGGGTTACATAGTTCGTGAAGGAGAGATAAGACCGTCCAAAGAGAAAATAACCGCCGTTGCCAAATTTCCGTTACCGCAGTGTTTGAAATCATTGCAGTCATTTTTAGGACTCACTGGATATTTTAGAAAATTTATCAGAAATTACTCACTGATTGCTAAACCGTTAACGGATTTACTGCGGAAAGGGGTTGTCTATGATTTTAATTTGGAATGTGAAAGAGCTTTTGACGAATTAAAAGGTATCCTGTGTAACTCACCGGTGTTGAAAATCTATGATCCAAGTCTAGAGACTGAATTACACACGGACGCCAGCGCCGAAGGATATGGAGCCGTTTTGCTGCAACGAAGCCCAAAAGATAACACGATGCATCCCATTTACTACATGAGTAAGAAGACGACTCCAGCTGAAAAAAAATATCACAGTTATTATCTTGAAATATTGGCTATAGTTGAAGCTGTAAAAAAAGTTCAGAGTCTACTTACTGGGAATAAGATTCAAGATCGTAACTGACTGCTCTGCTCTGACGATGACCCTGCAGAAAAATGACTTACCTCCTAGGGTGGCTCGCTGGGCTCTCCTACTAGAAGAATATGATTACGTCATTGAACACCGACCAGGAATACGTATGAAGCACGCCGATGCTCTCAGCAGATATCCTGTGAAAAATGTCAATTTACTTACCGACACTACTGCACGCCTGAAAAGAGCACAAGACGATGACATGAAAATAAAATTGCTGAAAAAGTTTTTGGACAGGGAACCTTATGAAGATTACCTGTATGAAAATAATATACTGTGGAAAGTCAAAGATGGGACCAAATTAATAGTAGTGCCAAAGAAGATGCAGACAGAAGTCATTAGAAGACACCACGAAAAGGGACACTTTGGCGTGGTTAAAACCGAAGACCTTATTGCAAGAGAGTACTATATTGAGAACTTGAGAGAAAAGATTAAATCGGTGATTGACAATTGCGTGGAATGTATACTAATATCACACAAAAGAGGCAAAAAAGAAGGCTATCTGCAACCAATTGAGAAAGGATGTTTGCCATTAAATACTTACCACATCGACCATCTGGGTCCTCTGACATCCACCAATAAGAATTATAAGTACATTTTAACAGTTGTAGATGGATTTACAAAATTCACGTGGATCTACCCAACTAAAACATTGTCAAGTGAAGAAGTAATAGATAAACTTAAATTACAACAACAGACTTTCGGATCGCCTCAAAGAATAATAACTGATCGAAATGCATCATTTACTTCTAATGCGTTTCAAGAGTATTGCGAGGAAGAAAATATAATCCATCACAAGATTACCACTGGTCTGCCAAGAGGAAACGGACAGGTGGAACGGATTCATCAAATAATAATCAATGTTTTAAGCAAACTGACCATCGATGATCCGACTAAATGGTATCGACGAGTGGGTGCTGTACAGAGAAGTTTAAATAGCACTCATCAGAGAAGCATTGGAGTTACGCCTTTTGAACTTCTAACAGGAGTCAAAATGAAAGACAAAAATGATGAAAGATTGAAATTAATAGAAGAGGAACATATCCAAAGTTTTAATGAAAATAGAGAAGAGCTGAGAAAAAAAGCAAAAGAAAGCATACAAAAGATTCAGGATGAAAATAGGAGAAATTATAATAGGAAACGAACAGAAGCTAAACAATATAAAATTGGAGATCTTGTTGCCATTAAACGGACACAGTTTGTTCAAGGTTATAAACTATACCCTAAGTACTTGGGTCCATATGAAGTTACAAAGGAGAAAAGGAATGACCGATACGATCTAAAGAAAATCGGTGACGGTGAAGGTCCAATTCATACGTCCAGCTCAGCCGACATGATGAAGCCATGGACTGGCATTAACCCGCCGGACTCATCTGAGGCAGATGAGTGAGTAGGATGGCCGTGTGGGATAGTTTTAAGTTTTGTTTACTTTTTAATTTTTGTATTTTAAGCACAGTTTGTTATGGTAACACTAATTTAGAAGAAAAAAGGATATAGCTGTCAAATCTGATACTTGCCGGCTCGATAATTACAATGCTGTAACGACTGTATCAACTGTTATTTTGAATAAAGAAAAAACATAGTTAATTCGCGTGTGTTTCGTTCACAGTCCCCACATATATTTTAGTTTCAAGATATAGATTAGACGTCAAATAATCTAATACCGCGATGCAGAATAATGGCAGATGTCAACCGCTATCTATCGGGTAGTAGTAACAACTTTTAATGTGTCAAGTCGCGTGCTATTTGAGAACAACTATGGGTATAGTTTTAAAGAAGATTTTTTATTATCTTTGCAGCCGCATAAAAAAAACATATTACAATACGGCCTTTTATTGGGCGGGCATCCGTGGTTGCGGCAGTCCCAATCGTATATGCAAAGTTCCACGTTCGGTTCTGGGGATTGTTGTGGTTTATGGCTACGGGAATCTGTAACAATACACGTCAATTTGTTATAATCACACCACGAATGAAAAGAAAACAGTGCGCACCTCATCATCATCATCATCATTTCAGCCAAAAGACGTCCACTGCTGGACATAGGCCTTCCCCAAGGATCTCCACGATTGTCGGCTTTGTGCTGCTATTATCCAGCGGCTTCCCGCGGTTTGTCGCAGTGCGCACCTCCCTTTCGTCAAACATGGTAGGAAGAATGGAAGGATAGATCGTAAAAGAAAAACAAGTTACTTAAAAAAAAGTTCAAGTTTTAATGGTTTTATCACTTAATCATTTCAATCAACGAAAGCAAATAAGCAAAAAAAGGAAAAATCACCATGTAAGTTTAACTCCTCAGTTTTGTTGGACAGTAATTTGACTTTCGAAGTTTTGTTTTTAGGAATTTCGTATGTAGGAATTGTAATTTTCGACGTTCCGCTACGTAGCTACCCTTTTCAATCTGCAACACACTTACGTACAAACCGCAAAAGAATTAGTCACTTTTTATAGAGCTTACGTTAAAAAGGATCGTAGCCCCGAATCATAACCAAAAGTCGCGCTTACCACGCCATTAGGCTTATGATGCTACGCTTTGTCACGCGATAAATAAGTGATAAAGCATCCGTCACGTTCTGACAAATAGTGTGTGAGAGTAACGGATGCTTTATCACTTATTTATCGCGTGCCAAGGCGTAGCGTCATAAGCCTACATGCCAAATAAACCTGCAATGATATTTTCATCACACTTGCTCGTAAAGTGTGTTATAACACGCGCGCTTATAGACCAACTCGAGCCGATTTACCCCCCGTGGGTTACAAATATCTATAACTCCCACGGGAGGAAAAACTGTATGAAAATCTATAACTCCCTCGGGAGTTATGAGTTTAGTTTTAAAAGTCGTACGTCATTTCAGACTAAGGAGGTTTCGAATCAGCCAAGGCTATTTCACATCTTCAAAACTTGGCTACAAAACCAATTTTAGTGTAAATAAAACTTACATGGTATATTTTACTATTATTTCCGTAGTTTTTGCGATTATTTTAATGCAATTAAATTAATTTAGTTTAAAATTTTATTTTGAAAATCGGTACAATCTGGCGACATTGCCTGTCAAGTTTAAAAACTAAACGCAGTTCTTAGCATTATCTGTGGAAGACTATATTGAAAAATATTGACAGTTGAAGTTGTCTCTTAGCGGGTGCGTTTAGTTTATTTCATTTTTATGTTTTATTTTTTTTTCCTCGCAAATGTGATGAAAAACATTGTGTGTATCACGGGCAGTAAGAAGATTACAAATTCGAGTCATTAAAAGCCCTCCGCCTACGGCGTTGGGCTTCTAATAGACTCTCGTTAGTAATCCCCTTCTTACTACCCTCGGTGCACAATGTACTATTTTTCACAAAATGCAGTCCCACCACAGATGCATATCGAGATAGAAGAAAATAGTTGGTCAATTTGTATGGGAACCAAGCGTATAAGGGTTTTCGCTTGGTGTTTGACGCCAAAAGTGTAATTTCAAATTCGGAATGTGGACGAAGTAAGCCCAAATGACATTTCTAATGCGTCCATAGCGTGTTACCACAGTAAATAAATATATATATCCTGTGGTGTTACGCATGTTTGCTATCTATTTACTACCTATCTTAGTAATAAAGAAAAGGACACATTTCTTACCTTTATCATCTGTGGAAGCCAAAGTCACAGCTAGGGCCAGCACAAACATGATATTTACACACTTCCTCATGACGATATTGACTGATGCTAACTGATACTAGGTTCTAGTTACAGTCTATTTATACATTTCGAGCGTTTCGCCTATAATCGCTAACAACAATTGAAAACACAATTTTTGCGCGAATATTTTTTTTCTTAACGAGCTTTTGCCCACGGCTTTGCTTGCATTAAAATAGGAAAAAAAATTGAAAATTTTAAATACAATCCTAGTGTCAAACGTAGCGTTCCAACGTGATTCCCAAGATGAGAGCTTAGAAGCCTTAGGCCGTAGACCCGGCAGACCCGTAGGACGAGGGCAAGCCCGCCCAGTTATATTCCTTTACAAGCATCACAACTTTTTATTCCGTTTTTTGAGCATCTGGCTTCTTAGTCCCTGTGATCTTCAACTCGCTAGTTAGTTAATAAAGTAAATAAAAAAATACCTGCTTGAAACAGTCCCAGTGACATTTTGCGTGATAACTCTGAATTTTTGTGGCGCCAACGCATCATTGGAATATACTTTCAAAATCCACTTTAAACATTAACCACTTATTTAAGAATAAAAAATCGGTTGTTTGAATTAATATATTGATCTGAATATATTTAAGCAAATATTTATCTAAAAGGCTGGTCGACTGCACCGGTGACCGAAATGCCGGCTGCTTGCTCGCACAGCGAATAAGCATCGCCATACAGCGAGGAACTAAAGATTATTTAAAAAATTGGGCCCCCTTGCTAGCAGCATAGCAAGGGGGCCCAATTGTTTAAATAATTTTTAGTTATAATTTAGGTTTATTTTCTTCGGTTTAGTTAATTTTTTTTTTAAACGGTTTTATTTAGCTTACCGTGTTTGTGTCAAGTTTGTTTGGGTCAAATCTTGCGACAGCTTTTTCAACTACTTGTGCTCAACCGATTCTCATGAAACTTTGCACACACATTCAGTTTCCGTGACAATGCAATATCATGATAAATTCAAGATGGTCTGACGATGGAGTCAGGAGCTGGAGAGTGGAACTGTTCAACTGCTGCTAGTAACCCCTTAGAGTTTGGTCTCATTTGGTTCGTATTGACGAGCCCGATACGTTAAACTTAGTGACGATGGTCTGATGATGGAGTCAGGAGGTAGAGAGTGGAATTCTCCAACTGTTACTTGTATCTTCTTCGAGTGTGGGCTCATTCGCTCGGTATTGACAAACCCAACACACTATACTTGGTGACGACGGTCTGACGATGGAGTCAGGAGCTGGAGAGTGGAACTCTTCAACCGCTGCTAGTAACCCCTTAGAGTTTGGTCTCATTTGGTTGGTATTGACGAGCCCAATACGTTAAACTTGGTGACGAGGGTCTGATGATGGAGTCAGGAGGTAGAGAGTGGAGCTCTCCAACTGTTACTTGCATCTCCTTCGAGTGTGGGCTCAATTACTTGGTATTGACAAGCCCAACACACTATAATTGGTGACGACGGTCTGATGATGGCAGCAGGGGCTGGAGAGTGTAACTCTTCAACCGCTGCTAGTAACCCCTTAGGATTTGGTCCCATTTAGATAATATTGACGAGCCCATTACGTTAAACTTGATCGTGAGGGTCTGATGATGGAGTCAGGAGGTAGAGAGTGGAACTCTTCAACCGTTACTACTAACTCCATCGAGCGTGGGCTCATTCGCTTGGTATTGACGAGCCCAGAAGTTAAACTTGGTGACGAGTGTCTGATGATGGAGTCAGGAGCTGGAGAATGGAACTCTTCAACTGCTGCTAGTAATCTCTGGGAGGTTTGTCTAATTTACTGTCATTTGGTCGCGTTCACTATAAGTGGACCTAGCCGACGAAGTCAATATACACATATACACATGCAATTTATAAATTTCATAATTTATCATTCTGTCTGTATGTCCTGGACCGGTCATACGACTTTCTCGGCATAACGTCGCCCCCGCTTGGTTCCACCGGAAGACGCGCTGGTCTTTTAGGTCGGCATTATGCTGAGGTGGGACCGTTTTGTGGCAACGTTTTCTGGCGATCTTTACTTTAAAATATATATATTTTTTTTTCTATGTTATTTTATGCTGTCATGAATAAATTTATTTTCTTTCTTTCTTTCTTTCTAATTTAGTTGGTAATGTACGAGCCCTATACTAAACTTAATGGCGAAAGTCTGATGATGGAGTCAGGAGGTACAGAGTGTAAATCTTCAATCGTTACCAGTAACCTCATCGACTTTGGTCTCATTTCATTAGTATTGACGAGCCCGATTCGTTAAACCTGCTGACGAGGGTCTGACGATGGAATCAGGATGTACAGAGTGGAACTCTTTAACCGTTACCAGTAACCCCTTCGACTTTGGTCTCATTTGGTTGGTATTGACGAGCGCGTTACTTTAAACTTAATGGCGAGGGTCTGATGACGGAATCAGGAAGTAGAGAGTGGAACTCTTCAACCGTTTCTAGTAACCCCCTCGAATTTAGGCTCATTTGGCTGATATTGATGAGTCCGAATTACGCTTGCTAACGAAGGCAATGATAATGAGTCACGAGGTGGACAGTCGAAACCCTCAACCGTCACTATTAACTCTTTCGAGTTTAGGTTTATTGGTTGATATTGACGGTCGGCTAATGGAATCAGGATGTGAAATGTGGAAATCTTCAACCGCATTCGAGTTTGAGCTCTTTATTTGGTACTGACGAGCCCAACACGTTATGCTTGCTAACAAGGGCTCTATGATTGTGGCTCTTTCCTAGATATAGGTAGCCAGATAGAGTGTAGCAATGTTCATAATGTATTGGCAAGCATTACCTGCTCCCTCGAGTTTGGGCTCATTTGGTTGGTATTGATGAATCCTTTTTATTGAACGGCGAGGCGGCGGCTTGGCGATGAAGGTTTGATGAGGGAGTTTGGAGGTAGAAAATGGAAATATTTTGACGTTACTTAATCCCAATGAATTTGTGTAATTTGGTTTGTATTGACAAGTCTGGTATGTTATACTTAGTGCGCCAAGGGCCTGATGACGGTGTGAGAAAACGGAAAGTATAAATATTGAACTGTTACTAGTAACCCCAAACCGTGGACGAACATCGTCACAGTGTGGCAAGGCGAGTCCATTCAGGTATTTCCAAACACCCAAATGCCTTTAACTCGGTCCTTATGCTTGCGTAGGTGCGAGTCACATTGGGATAATATGCGTAGTTGGTGATACGCAGAAAGTTACGCTTCAGCTCCGCAGTATTTAGGTAACGTGCAATCATCGGTTTTGTACCCTGAAATTGGTACTCGCCATTGGTACTCGCAAAAATGAGATGAGACTTTACCTTTAAAATTCATTAGTGGCTTTTGCTTTCTATTCAATCATCAGTTCCTCGATCCCAAGTATAAAGTATTGGACTCATCAATGCCAACCAAATGAGTCCAACCAAACCAGAGAGGGTTACTAGTAATGTTTGAAAAATTCTACTGTTCAGCTCCTGACTTTCTTCGGGCTCACAAAAATGAAATGAGGATAGTTCTAAATAAGGAATAGTTTGCGCAATGGTTTTTAGTCAAAAGTTGAATATTAAACTAAAAACTAGAAAATAAAAATAGGTAAAAAAACTTTTTAAGTTAAACGGTTTTATCTAATGTTATGAAATGTACCAAAAACTAGAAAATAAATTTAGGACACAAAACTGGATCTTTTCGAGATTTTGACATCTGTTAGGTGGAAAATCGTTCAATAAGCGGAATAACTAATAATCTGGGACATAACATACTAAATAAAAACGTGGGGCGCATTGTATTTGCATCTATCTATATCTCTACATATTTTGAAACAATATATCCGCCCGCATCTGTTTGTCTGTCCGTATAAACATGAAAACTGCTGGACTTGAAAACTGTTGATGCGGTTTGCACTAACTGCTTGATACTTTGAGATGGTTTAAGTACATAGGTACTTACTTTGCTTAATGTGTCTATTACCTGTGTGTTATAATCCAGGCAAGGTATGATACGGGTGTTATTAATTATGTAAGTAGGAAAACTCATATATTTGAAAGCCCGTCCAAAGGAATATTGTTTAAAAATTGCGCCCCACGTTTTTAGTTAGTATGTTAAGTCCCAGATTATTAGTTATTCCGCTTATTGGACGATTTTCCACCTAACAGATGTCAAAATCTCGAAAAGATCCAGTTTTGTGTCTTAAATTTATTTTCTAGTTTTTGGTACATTTTATAACATTAGATAAAACCGTTTAACTTAAAAAGTTTTTTTACCTATTTTTATTTACTTAACTTTAGATTAGTAAGTAGTTATATTTTATTTGTAATATGAGTTATTAAATAAACGTTAAACATTTTGATTCTTAAAATCATACATGTTAAAAATTGTTGTAGCTAATTTCGTTAGTTTTCCATTCGTGCATCTCATCCAATAATTGGTGACACAGTTTGTAGTTAAATAAAACATCAAAAGTTTCGCCGATTCTCCTAAAGATGGCGTTTTTTTTTAATTTGGTAAACATTCGTAAACACTCTATAGTTTTCTGCTAATGCATTTGTATGTTACTTATCGGTGTCCACAGGTTGCACTAAATGTTGCAATTCAATGAGCTCGAGAAAATACAGATGCAAGTGACAAATAACAATGAAATCGTGATAAGATTAAATAATCACGATTTAATAGTAAACTTTTGTAATTGATAAGTTCTTGTGCATATACGAGGTTAGAAGTGGTATAGTTTACCTTTATTTAAAATATTCTATTCTTCGGTAAAAAATACTAATTGCCGTCTAGGTCTAGGTTTATACAGGAGTCACCAGACTTCAGGATAAAGACTGTATCGTTTATTATAAATACAACTTTACCAAAGTGTACTTTTTTCCTATTATAGTTTTAGACTAAAATTGCACATGTGCTTAATTAGTGCCTTGATAATGTACACATTTTCGTCTTGGGAACTCGACGTAAAGCATAATGGTTTAGACAAAATTTATCAATTTCTTCCGAGTACCTAACAATAACGAATTCGGACAAATACTACTAGACATTTTACTGTTTGCGAACAAGACCGAAAACCGCCATTGTTATGTGATTCGTAAAGTTAAACATCTGTTTTATATTTCTGGACGATTTTCCAAGCATCATAAAGTCCTAAAATAAACAAGTAAATCCACATTTAATCAAATTATATGCATTAATAACCACATTTTTACTAAAAAAAACCCGACCGCGGTTGTAACGAACCGAAGCCTGTAGCTATCCTTGTTAGAATTAGATATTCAATTAACAGCCTTATTTTATAGGGCAGGGATGAACGCCGCACCGGCCTGCTTTCTCTGGGAGGTGATTCTTGGTTCTATTTTATCAGTTCACAGTAGCCTGGGTTTAGGAAACATTATTACGCCTCCCAGGCCAAACTAGATATGAATAACAAACTTACTTGAGTTTCAGCGGAGTGAAAAATCCAATATTTGTAAGGCTTGTCAAAGACTAGTTGAATCAGAACTAGCCTCTGGGTTCATTTCTGTATTTATATTAATCATTTTCGCTTGTTAATTTTCAGGATTTGCAGGCAAACAGAGGCTTCGAAGAGATTGCGCGGGGCTGTGAATTTGAATAATAATTCACGTAGAAATGGGGGCTTTTAGTGTAACTATTTTTGATTGAGGTTAGGTTAGAAGATTCGAAAGATTAGATTTATCAGGGTTAATTCATGAAGATATTCGTCTGAGAGGGCGTGAAACATGATTATTTGTACCCAATTAATGTTAGCTCAGCTCTGGAAACCATGAGTATTGATAGTTTGACAGCATATATTACCTTCATTTGAATTAATCTTTTGTTCATTAAAAAAAACATGGTTCAGTGGAGTATTCTGTTATTTAGCTAACTTTGGGTCCTGAATTCATAGGTAAAGTAAAAACAATGAAAGGAACTGAGATATTTGGAAAGTACTAGGTTTCGACATTTTCGCGAAATTTGTCGGAAAGTGTTGTCTTGAAAAATCGATGGTGGTCGATTTTCAATGGTAAATTCTTATGAAAGTAATAACCATACGGTCTAGCGCTGCAGGTAAATCAAAAACAATTGTAACGAACCGAGCCTTTTAAGCTTTCTTTGTTAGAATTAAAACTCATTTAAAGGCTTTGAGTATAAATAAATAAATAATAAATAAATATTCTTTATTTCAGACAGATAGTCCATACATTTAGTAAGTTAGGTTACAGGACTTAGGAGGAGTTAGGGTATAGGACAAAAAGTTGTTCAATACTCTGGCTTGCATTAGCTGAGTCCATTAGTGGTAACTTCTAGGTATATGTAACAAAAATTCACAATAGCCAGGGTTTAGGAAACATTTATTACACATCCCATCCCATACAAGGTATGTTTTGATTGACAAAACAAGAGTATGAATAAAATGCTTACTTGAGTTTAGCGGAGAACAAAATCCTTTATTTATAGGGCTTGTCATAGGCCAGTTGGTCAAAATTGGCTTCTAGTTTCATTACTGCTTATATAATAATGCTGTGTGTTAGATATTCTTCAGGGTGTGCAGAAAGGAACATGTGCAAACGAAAGTATTGGATTCATCGTTGGTCGGCCGAGACTTCTGTTGAAATAGAAGACAAAAGAAATGGTTACAAGGGTTAAAATTAGATCTAGGGTTTAGAATTCATTCAGAAGGTAAGGCGAGGATGTGAATTTGAGTTTTAATTCATGTGGAAATGGACGTATTTAGTGCAACTATTTTTTATTGGAGGTTAGAATTTATATTTCAAAAGAAAAGCTATTTCAAAGGTAAAACATGAATCTATTCGTTCGAGGATCCGGAAAACATATTTATTTGGACCCATTTATTGCTAGCTCAGCATTGGAAGCCATGAGAATTGAAGGATTGATAACATAATTACCTTTATTCGTAGTGGTAGGTTTGTCCGTTAGAAACCATGTTTCAGTGGAGGATTTTTATTATTTTGACAACTTTGAGCTCTGAAAACATGGATAAATCAAAAACAAAGAAAGAATCTAAGATATTTGAGAAGAACAAGGCGTTTGCATTTTGAGATTTTTGCTACCATAAGAGTTGTCGTGAGAAATCAATGACGGGCGATTTTCAAGGGTAAATACTTGTTAAATTGGTAGCAATAAGGTCTAGCAAAGCAAGAAAATCAAAAACAATGTAAAGATATGAGGTATTTTAGGAATTATAAGCATTCAAAGTTTTGCGATTTACCGTAAAAACATGGGTCTCATAACAGATGGGGAGCGCATGCCTGGGTGAGATTTTCTCATGAAATCATTCCTTAGGGTCCCAGGATTCAGGAAACTCAAAAACAATGTGAAAATCTCTAGTATTTGAGAAGTTATTAACATATTTTTATGTACTTGAAGAAATCGGAAGAAATATCAGAATGTTGCCACTTAAATGTGACAGCCTTCAGATTTGGGGTAATTTTAGAGGTGTTTTAGTCCAAACTGGGGTAATTCATTCATCTGGTAGGAAAGTCAGGCTTCCGTTGACTTTGTGTAATTTTTATCAGCAGAGTGATTATTGTGAAGGAACTTGGAAGCAGTTAGTTTCATAAATAGCAGGTTATCGGGTATTGTGTACTTTATACAGATTTCGCGAGTTAAAAGTGGGTCACATTTTTCTTTGGTTTAAACAAAAGAATTTATTGATCGTCATTTGTTCCTTAAGGGAAGGGTATATAAAGCCGACTCGCGTCGAGGTAGGGGACTTGACTTCGGATCGCCGGCGGGACAACATCTCTCTAAGAAGAAAAATCAGGAGTAAGGCGAAGCTCTGCCCTTCTGTTTCGGGACTGGATTTCAGACCGTCGGAAGAGCAACATCTCGCTAACAGGGGAAAATCAGTGGAACGGCGTAGCGCTGGTCAAAGCGCCCGACACTTAAATTCAGACCATCGGAAGGACTACATCGCTCTAGGAAGAATAATCAGAGTCAGCGGAGCCCCGGGCCTGCGACAGGGAACGTTGGCGTCTCACGAAACGGCTCAAGGTTGGGCGGCGACAACACCAGAGCAGGCGTTGCGGTGGGGACGAGGCTGCGGGTCACGAAACTCAGCTGGCGAGCTACGGGTCAGGCGTTTGGAACCAGTCAGTGAGGTATCTTGGGATACCGATCGGTAAGTTTGCATTACTTACTTTAGATAGATTCAACTAGGAGCTTATTCCAATGCAACCCACCCCGGGGAAGTTGCAGGAAGATGTTCACCTGGCACCCCGGACGGGCGTAACCTGCGTGTTAATTATTTTCATTCCATTAAGTGATGGGCGGTGGTTTAAGGTATGTGTTTTGGTTTTAAGAAACTTAATATTTTTGTATGGATTGGGAAGAGTTTGAAACCTTGTCAGTATGCTTGTCTATGACTGGTTAGACTGCCTCAGCGTAGGTTTATGCTAGGCGGGGTGCAAGTCAGGTTCCTCCACGCGTGCTCGAGCTTTACCAATCCATCTTGATCACGGTTTGATCCGCATGGAAGGGTACTGCTTGGGCCGGTGCACCCTGGAAACAACAACAAGCAATGGCCATTGCTTGTTGATGGCTAATACCTGACAAACCGCTTGCAGTTTTCCCGAGGATCCGGGAGTTGGTGTGGGAGAGGGGCCTCGGGGGCCTACGGGCAGGGGGGGAGGACATGGATCTGGAACCCACGGAAAAGGGCAAGCACTCGGCCGTCGGCAATGGGTTGGAATCGTCCTGTGTAGACTTTTCCAACCCATCGCTACTTCTCGGCCAGCGAGGGTGGGTGGTTGAGTAACCTAGGTGTTGCCGATTGCTCCCGATGTCATGTGTAATGGGTACCCCTCTCGTCTAGACCAAGACATTGGCTGCTAATGGGCAGCATCTGGGCTGGGCAAGGGTTAGAACTGTCGACGCGTTGCGTTGACTTTGCTAGCCCTTGGCCTTACTTTCGGTTGGCCAGGGATGCGGTAGGCAGAGGGCCTATGATCCGGTCCCGGAGGCTAACCCTTCCACCCTGACGGTCTCTCGGCGTGTCCTCTGCAATAGCAGAGTTCACTGCTGACAAGGGATGGGGGTGTAGTGGTGGTTTGGTTGAAGGGACGTTTTCCCGGATACCATCCCCACTACACGTGGTCACGGGGTAGGGGCGTATTGTCCTCCCGTGGCGGCGAGGGAGGGACCGGGACACCGTGTGTCTGGTGCCGGTCCCTGCTTCCCCGGGGGACGGCCATTCGGTCGGGGGGGAGCTGGTAAGGGAAGGCACACTGGCCATGCTACAGTGTGCCTTTTTCGGAGAGGGTCCGCCCTAGGGCGGAGGTGCTGGTGATGGCGTGGCGTTAGTAGATTCCCATGCCATCACCGTGAAGGCACAGGTCGGAAGCATCCCTGGGTTTTAGTGGGTAGGCCAATCCCTTCAGGAGCGGAGAGCCCCACATAACCAATACGTAACATCTGGCTGTCACCCCCGATGGCCTTAGGTTACGTAGTGGTATGCAGTTTTATGCATTTCCCGGGGTAAAAAAAAAAAAAAAGGTTTATGCTAGGCAGGTTAATGAGGGCTTAGGCAGGTGGACGCTGCGTACCGAGTCAGTGAATTAGAGTCACTCGAGTACGAGACTGGATTTTAAATAGCGAGAATAATCTAAGCCTTGCTTTTGGTAGTAGTTTTATCTATATATCATTTCGAAGTAGATTAGCAATAGCCCGGTGTCTCCCAATTGGTAAAATTAGAATGTGGTCCTGGCAACTCAGCCGGGAAGATGTCAAATTCTGAATTCCAATTAATAGGAATGAGTGACGTTTCCTTGAGCTTTGGGTTTATCTGCCAAGGCTAAGGTTTATATTCATAGAATTTTTTCAATAAGAAGGTTGTATCAGAAAGTTTGGTTTATTGCGGAGTATGCTTGCAGTTAAGAGCGGAATTCCTAGGGAACCCCTTTCACGCCATGATAGCAGCAGGGCTTGTAGTACGTTTCTGTACAGTGACAGTATAATATTAGCTCAACAGCAGTGAAGTATTATTGGCAGTTGACTTTGTGTGCTAGCATAATAAGTCTAGTTTTGGGATTCTGGTATCAATACGGCCAGCCCCATTCAACACGTCAAAGTAGCCAGGAATCCTTCTCCCCCTGCAGAAAATGAGACAGAAAAGTCCTTGGGCCGATTACATACAGGCTAAGCTAGGAATGGGGGGGAACCCCCTCCCATGGAATGGTCAAAGGGCTGTTATAGAAAGTTTGGCTTGCTGAAATGTGCTATAGTCCCGGGTGTTTAGGCGTTGAGAGGGTAAATGATTTCCGGCTCTTCCAGTATTAATAAAGGAGGCACCGGTAGTAAGTAGCTCATTATTAGCTCACCCTACTCTTTGTAAGAACCAAGGATTAGTGCATTCGCAGTGGAAGTGCGTGAGGCCGTTTCGGTTAAATTAGACCAAGTCAGGTAGAGTTGTCTAACTGATGCCAGCAAATACATGGCAAGTTCTGAACAAGTTATCCCGCGCTTAAAAGAGACTCTGAGAAGTCCAACACGGCCCCTTCTTTTTGGTTTAGATCATCAATTGCTCGTACCTCATCCAGTGGGCGGGCCGGTAATGCGTAGTAAATTAGTCTGGGACTTATTTCTGGGGAGAGCTGCCCTTGACGCTCTGTATAAGTGTAGAGTTAGGGGTTTAATCTTAATTTCGGCAAACCTGGCCCGCTCATCAACGGAGCCCGGTTGAGGATTTTGACTTAAAGATCTTCTATGGTCTTAGTTAAAAACTAGTAGTTTGTTAATTTATGTAGCATGTTCACTTCCAGTAGCATGAGGTTGTAGTCTTAGATGAAACCTAGGTTCGCTCTTAGTCTTATTGGTTCAGGCTCTCCAAACCACACTAGTCTGAAGAGTACCATGGGTTACGAGTCGTCACAACGTAGTAGGTCTACCTAGTCGATCACGTGTTTGGCCAAATCTATAGCAGGATACTGTCCTTTAGTATAGAATACATTGTAGTCTTATAGTTAGGGTCCAGTACAGTTCGGCTGTCACACGGTGCACTTTGAAACTGCATAAAATCCGCCATTTTGTTTATTTTAACGAACTTCATACCCAGTGACACTCGCACCATCAAGACGAATCTAATGATGTATCATCAAAATCGGATGTGCCGTTGAGTAGTTACGAGCGGACACAGGAACGGACATACATACATACAGGTCAAACACATAACCCTCCTTTGGGCTTCGCCGCAGTCGGGTAAAAATACCCTCAGATCAAATCTTCAGAACATAGTAATACAAAAAAATACACAACAAATACAACAAAATAAATGTCAACAGTTATATACACTACGTTTTATCTGTATTTATAATAAACAATACAGTCTTTATACAATAATATTTTTTTTATGTACTTTTATAAAGTTTCATTCATACCCAAAGGTTGCCTACGGGACCCTTTTAGACAGCCCCTGCTGTCCGTTTGGTTGTCTGTCGGTCAAGCACTGAGTATCTGTATCTTTTGAACCGTAACAGATAAAGACTTGAAATATTTAAAGAATTCTTAATGCCTCATTAAAACAAATTAAATAAAAATTTAAAAGAAATCCCCCATACAATAAACATATTTTTTGGCGTTTTTACTGCTTGCGTGGGATTGCATTTTGTATTAGGAAATGTCAATTTACCCACCCTATGCCTGGATATAATGAAAGTAACCCTAGTGCATTGAGGATATTTTTCTCTTATAGCTTACACCATTTGTTTCGTAATAAAAAAGATGAGGTAAATTCGTCGTAAGAGTTCAGAAAACCGAAGAAATGTCTTCTGTAAATAATACACCGACATATTTTTCAAAATCCTTTCAAGTTATATTTGTACAGATTTATCTGCTTTTAGGTTTATTTAGTAATTTAGTTTGTAATTCCGTAAAGAGACGGTGGTATCAATTTGCCGCTTAGTTCAATTTATTGCAATAACAAAGCTAAGTATAAGCTACATTTATTTTATTATTTGGCATGATATGTTTATCCTAAAACTATTATTGAATAAAAATGGTATAACATACCTATTACATACACTCAGTTAGGTTTACACATATTATTATACAACAAAATGATCTACCATTCAAGATACTACTTTTGAATGATACTGTAAGGTTTGTACCATGCCATGCAAACCTTACCGCCTTGTATGACAGACTGGCAGCCTTTGGAACTATTAAATATTCAAATTTAATCGAATTGAGTCTGTCTCGCTCTGGCGGAAGGACAAATGATCACTTCTATTGTAGACCTAGCAACGTAAGGTTCAAATAAACCATCTGAAGTTATATCCCCGTATTATTTCACATGGTGGAGGCGCATCAACGACCCTACATACTTATCGCAAACCAAATTTTAAGCGAATAAATGCGCTCTGGAAGAAAGAAGAAACAAAGGCTACATTCGGTGATGTTATAATTACTGTTATTCACGTACATTCACATCACCAACCCCCCATCTTACAAAACTCATTATCACGAAGTGAAATAGCTGTGCAAAATGGTCTGTGTATTGGATTCGGTCGAAAACTGCCAATTTTCAAACTTTGACGGCTGCCGCTGTCAGCGTAAAAACGATAAATTATTCAACAAAAACTAAAAAGAAAACGTAATCATGTATCACAAGAGGAAATCATTTACGTAGTCACGTCATCAGACGAAGTTCGCGGACGGCAAAAGAATCACAGTATTAGGAACGTTCGGCACAGGCATTTTACCACTCATCTCACAAAACAACCATCGGGGAATAGGTTTACGCGGGCTTGTTTTCCGCAACTCGACGACAAATATGCGCCTATTTTGCGTGATCCAACCATCGGGGAAACACTTCATCGGGGCGTCGGCAAGCTCTGCGATCGGCGGCGACAGAACAGAGAAGTTCTCTCTTCAGCCACCTTCTGCGTATCCCCGAAAAGCGACGTCGTCGCCATGGGCAACGCCATGCACAGCGTCGACGGCATCAAGGAGCCGCGTCGAGGCGGAAGCCACCGCCAATAACCGTCTGGGGCAACAACGAGCGGGATGTCAGCGCATATATGTCGCCCTGGCACCACGCTCAGCCGTACGTTGATTTCAGAGAAGAAGCCAACAGCAACAGCCCCCACGTTCAGCGGAACTACCATGGAGCAAGCCAAAGTTGATGTAATGATGTTAGAGGGCCACCGAGAGGGAGAAGCACCCGTCGGGGCGCCTATGAAGAAGCAGGAGCAGCGAGCGTCGCGCCGTCAAATCAGGCAATACCAACCAGTTTTTTGTAATTAAATAAGGACGCTTAAATGGTTTATATGGATGTGTATAGGTGTATAAAAGTGCGTATATGCTGCGATATATGAATGTGAATAAGTGTTGTAAATAGGCACTACGGATAAGGTGTAAATATGGGTGTATGTTCAAGTAAGTAATGTAATTAGTCATTGGATAGGTATTTCTGTGAATAAAATTTGTTATTATGTGAAAGAAAGTGTGTGAGTTTAGGTGAAAGAAGATTTCCCTGTTATAGGTAGTTGCTAGTTGTTTATAAGGTTAGAATAGGTTTTAGAAGTCACGGGGTTAGTGAATAACGTATTAGGTAATTAGCCTAATAGGGAAACGAATTAGTAGTGTTTAGTAAGACAATGCAGAGAACTAAGGTTGTCTGGAAGAAATATTGTTGACAATAATGATAATCAATATTTTTGGTGGTTTACTGTTAATGTAACAACAGGCAAAGCGGAAATGGCGTAAATGGTAGGTTTGTGGTTAATTTATATTATGCCATTGTTTTTTTATAATAGCAAGGGACCTTAGTTCTTCTAGAACCTACCGCATAGCGGGTATAGGAGGCTAAGAGTTGAACTTGTTGAAATGGCGTAACTGGTAGGGATGTCTGTTGATAATTAATATTATGCCATTGTTTTTTTTATTATAGCAAAGGATCTTAGTCCTACTATGACCTACCGCATAGCGGGCATGGAAGGCTAGGAGTCAGATGGTCTAAGTTACGTACCGTAAGGTGGACCGGTTCTTTACTGTCGACAATAGGACGGCCTGTTGGACAACATGTCCTTATAAGAGTTAGTGTTAATATGCTAATGATAATTTACCTTCCCCAGAATAGATAGCATAGAAAATAAATAACACCACACTTATAGCGTATTTATTGTGTTCATAATAATGGTGCGAATAACACTTTTCTTGTCCTTATAGCTCGGGAACATTTGCAGATCACTTCTTGGCTATTTATAGTCCCGGAGTAAACGCTCGCTCACAAAGGGCCATGTGTATAATAATGTTTTTATTTCCATGTACGGCCCACTTCGAAGACACGCTGCTGCACTTCATCACGCTGATGCAGCTTGCGTTAGCCTGGCTGAGCGAATGCTGGCGCCACCAGCATCCACTCCGCCCGAGGGGCGAGCACTCCATCGCCCGAGCACCATGATGTCTTCGAAAGAAGACAAGGCGGGATCTCCATGGACCACCATGGAGATGTCGCCAACGGTCGTCCAGAGCTCGACGACTTGAAGAAATTTAATTTTTATTTTTAATGTTGTGATTATTTATGTTGTTCAATTTATTTTTGGTATTTTAGGTAGGAGATTAAATTAATTAATTACATTTTTCTAGGATAGGTAGGTTAATAAAGATATTTCGTCGGGTGTCCTAATTAATTAATTAATACCTCAAAATGTCATTGAAATTGTCGTAACGACATAGTAAAATAAATGATATGACATTTTGAAGTAAGACATGTCATATGGGGTCATAGACAAAGCTCTTATAGAATGAATGACTCGGGTCACATTGTCTATGGTCCTTGTATCGGCTGTACATACTCGGCGAGTAGGTCGAGTCATGGTAAGGTAATGGTTATGGTACGGGTGTTTAGAGCGCACTTAATCAAAATTGTGCTCTAAGGGCCTGATAGTATAGGTTATGGTACGGGTTTTTAGAGCGCACTTAATCAAAATTGTGCTCTAGGGGCCTGATAGTATAGTTACAGCCCACCTGGGGGTAGTATAGGTGGCGCCGGTTACTTTTAGTGGGGTTTTTGATCCGGCGAAGCCAGGATCGGTACACGGGCAGTAAGTTTCCGTAAGGGCCATAGGCTAGTGAACATGCCTGTCCCGATCCGGGTTACCTCATAGCATGAGGCCACCTGGGATGTCAATTGTAAGGGGATGCCCCACATAGGTAGGGACTAGTATCTGTTAGGTAGGGAGTAGTATTGTTTAGTTTAACGTCCATTTTCTCCCCGGGGCGGCGAGATGTGTAAGGTTTGTACCATGCCATGCAAACCTTACCGCCTTGTATGACAGACTGGCAGCCTTTGGAACTATTAAATATTCAAATTTAATCGAATTGAGTCTGTCTCGCTCTGGCGGAAGGACAAATGATCACTTCTATTGTAGACCTAGCAACGTAAGGTTCAAATAAACCATCTGAAGTTATATCCCCGTATTATTTCACAATACTTTCCTTGTTCGATATAAACAATTACAGAAAAGTTGTTATGCATTTATTTAACAACATAAAACAAGAAGAAGAAACTTGCGATGTCGCACTAAATTGTGTACCTACCCTTAACCACCTAAGCGGTCTCTCAGACCTCGGGTTTCTGTTTTCTGGACCTTTTTCATTTCCTGAAGCACGAGAATTCTCGAGCATGATTTCTCGAGTCTTCTCGACTCTCAAGCCTTTTTCAATTGAATAATAAAACGTTATTTTTTTAAATTATGCGTTTATTGGACAAACGTCACAACGTAATACCAATTAGAATTAGTAATTTAATAAATGTTTGAGATCAATAATAAAACAACTGAAAAAACAAAACGAAATTAGATTTGAAACATGTTATTAGTTTCGTTTTCAATACAAACATGAAATAATACGTTAAAGTCGGTTATACAGGCTGGCCCAAACCTTGAAGTCTTAAAATTTTTTTTAGATTCCTCACATCGTGAACTATCAGAATATATCCCATGTATGTTAGCCGATTTTTTGTAGTTTTCGAGTTATTAATTTTTTAAGGTTTTTTTTTCAATAATTCTTCGGGTGTGCACTTCAAGTCATGTAACTTTTTTTTTGGTAGGTTATTTTTGCGTGTTTTTTTTGTGATATTATCCTTATTAATTGTACTTTCTCCTATAAAATATTCAGCTTCCTAACTTTTAGTTAAGTTACACAAAACAACATCAAAAGTGAAAGTTTTGTGTTCAAGTAAGTCGCAGTTAAATTTTCGCACTAGATTTAAAATTTAAAAAACGGGTTTCAATGAATTTATGTAATTTTGAAAATTTCACGAGACTCTAAGCTTTTCATTGACCAAAAAAAAGTTACATGTCTTGAAGTGCATACCCGAAGAATTATTGGAAAAAAAACCTTAAAAAATTAATAACTCGAAAACTACAAAAAATCGGCTAACATACATGGGGTATATTCTGTTAGCCCACGACGTGAGGAATCTAAAAAAAAATTTATGACTTCAAGGTTTGGGCCACCCTGTATACATATAGGTATGGCTCGGCGGGCCGCAGGTTAAGTATAGCTGCTTTAAGAGTTATGCTTTGAAAATAACTTCGGCAGCTTGGCACCGCCGTCTACTAAAGTACCCGCCCCGCTTCAATAAAACAACGTTCTATGCACACGAAAGACAAATTTATTTAGATTTCAAGTAGAAGAGAAAAAGGACATCAAATATTATTATCACCGCGATGTTTATGTTAAACCGCCATTTGTCGGGCAAAAGTAACAACTTAAATGTATCGCGGTGACGTGAAAACAATTAGATAGTTGTATTTTCATCCACGAGGAGGAGGAGGAGGGTAGTGGCATTGGCACGTGTGCGTTTCGGGGTCACAAAACGGTACTTTGGGATAGGGGCATTGGAGGTAGGCACATTGCAAGTCCAAAATGCAGTTCCAGCATTCGCAGGTATGTGTTTCTTGATTACAATGCGGAAATGTCCCCCACCACTGTTTACAGTAAGTGATACATTCGCCATCGTCATTACAAGGTGGTGGATCTATAACAAAGCACGTTAGTTTATCAACGGTTTGCTTCATCTAACACGGAAAGAAGAATGGAATGTTGAATCATAAAAAAAAAACTAGTAAGTAACAAATAAGTTTTAAGTTAACCCAAGGGCCAAGAAATAAATAGTAGGACGTAGCCTTGCTAACAAATAACTGAAGCACCTCTAGTGGGCTGGGTCGGTTAACGCTGTTTGATCAGGTCAATCTGTGCGTGCTGCTCGCAGTAGGAAAAAATCTGTAGATGTTTGCGTGCGGCTCGTAAGCACAAAGCAACCGGCCCACTAGAAGTGCTTCAGTTATCTATTAGCGAGGCTACGTCTGGCTATTATTTTAAGTTCCTTGAGTTAACTGAAACACCCATCATCAGATCAGCTGTTATAGTAGGTATTTAATTTTTCATTGTCATTAAATTTTCATATCGTCAACGGTTGGTTAAATTGGAGTGCACAATCAGGGGTCGGATACCGGTAGTTTCTCCATACAAAACTTATGGTATTTTTTCCGACCTATTCGTTTTTTTGGTTTTTATTTAATTTTTAATCGGACAATCTAATAATTCGAAATCATTTCTTAAATATATAATTGAATCCTACATAAAAAGCATAAAATAATGCAAAATATTAGGCTTTTTCGGGATTTTAGAAAAATATCAGTTCCGAGCCCTGTGCACAATTTCATCTTTAATCGGAAACCAGGCTGAGGGTTAAATTTAAACAGCATGATTTTACACCACACAAACAAACATGGAAGAAGAAAAACTAAAGAAAAAAAAATACTACTCGTTAAATTTCTTTCTTACCTTGACGTCTTCCTGTAGCCAAAGCCGCTACAGCTAAGGCCAGCACAAACACGGTGATTAGAAACTTCTGCATGCTGATATCGACTGATGCCGACTGATACTCCAGCTTCCAGTTAATGCCAATTTATACATTGTAACCGTTCCGCTGATAATTGCTGTCAATAATTCGCATGTTGAGAACGAAACTGACCCAACTCAAAAAAGCAGATTTGTGGGAAATCGCAAAAATGTTATTGACTATTAGGTTTGTTCACGTTTAAACTCTCATAACTTTTTTCTTAAATCCTATATTTTAAAAGTGATATACGTTTTACTTATGGTAACTTGTCCTTGTTTAATTGCTGTTGCACAATCCTAATGAATTTGTAAGGAACATTTTCAAAAAGGGTTTTCAAAAAAATACTCCTTATTAAGTCACTTTAGTATTAAAAATTATGATGTGTGGCTTGTTTTATTTCGAAGTGGGTCTGTTTAAACGTAACTTAATATAATAACGGTCGGCATAACTATTAAAGCGTCAGTTTATATTTAACTAAATCTAAAAACTTACAATAAAAGACCATGTTTTTTTTTTTACTTTTATTTAATTCAGTCTTTTTAACAGATCTTCTTCAGAATCTTTAGCAGATTAAGATTTTTGGTACCAAAATAGACAGAATAGTCTTTTAAAACATACAAAATTAAAAAGAAATGCGTATCAAACTTAAACAATACAAATAAACAAATTTACCCTTCTTTTAATCATAATTAAATAGGTCTTCAACCTGCATAAAATTAACAAATATAACACTTTATAGAAGGCATTGCACCTTTTCATATAGTACTATAAATATAACTTAGGCCTTAAACCTTACAAAAACATCTTTTGACTAACATTTCATTTCCTCGATCATGTTTTCTACTTGCTTCTCCCGAGCTACCGGAACTCGCCGAGGTCGCTGTCGGATAGGCATGACTTCACCAGTGTCGATCTCATGCTGTACGACTCCAGTTCTTCCGATGTCACTGTCGTGCGCAGAGAAGACATTGCTGTATCGCAACAGCAATTTACGCGCCTTAAAGAGCTCTTCCTTCGTTAGGTCGTTTCTGGAATCATCCAATAACCTTTCAATATCCATTGAGGGCGCAGAACCCCCGGTTTCTTGCTCTCCGCAGAACTCTGACAGCTTCGTATGCAAGAGATTTCCTCACATGACTCGACCAGTGCTCCTTTAGTAAGTACGCACTCAATGTCACTTAAGTTAAGAAGCCTCACGCATGCTGTAGACGACGTTCTTACCACCGTGCGGGCTGTCATCCATGGTTTACCATTATTGACCTTTATGCCACACCTGGCCATAAAGTGACTTTTTCCGCACGCTGCGCGTACGGAAAAAGCCGCTTTCTGGCCAGGTGTAGACATAAAATGATGTACACAACACGGGAGGTAATAAAGGAAGCCCTCGATCGCATATTGACGTCCCTCGCTTGCAGCTCGGGCCGCAAACTTCTGCGATCTCGGCCTTTCTTTGTATTACCACCCTAGTTATGTAATGTACTATTTCCACTACAACACAACGATGACATTCCTTGTCTTGTGCTGTACGGCAATCGCACTGGAACTAGAACTTGTGCCCTTGGTTGGAGGATAGTTCTTCTAGTACAGTAAACATTTCCATTTACTCCACCCTCCATAGGCACCTCATCAGGCCCAAATTTCAGTACTCCAACCTGCAAGTCAATTTTACAGCCATGGCCTTTCATAAAATCCAGTCCAATGATGCAGTCGTCAACGATGGTAGCGACGATCACTTTATGCCAGTAGCTCTTATCACCAATTTTTAAAGCCACCTCTCGCTCCCGCTTGATGGGAATGTACTGGCAGGTAGCGGTTTGCAGCTGGAGATGCCTGGGTCGGACTAGATGATCTCTGGTCAGGTGCTTCAGTAGCCGAGAACTGATCACCGTCCGAGAAGCTCCGGTGTCGATGGTAAGGTGACATGGTACTCCACCAATTTCTCCTTTGACGAACAGACTATTCCCGTCATTAGCCTGTGAGATCATAACTGGGACATTTCGACCACCAGCCAGCACTCGTCCCTTAGTCCTGGCTTTTACTCGTTTCCCTGCTGCGGCCCGGATGCCACAGCGCCTGTTGTCCTTGCCACTGGAGTCAGATCTCGCTCTCTCCTGCTCCTTTTCGGGCAACTAGTCTGGATATGGCCACGTTCTCCACAATGATAACATCGTGGCCCAAACTCACGACGAGAAGCAGTTGGCTCCCTAACATCCTAGAAAGTGATGTATAAGCTTGACCACTGTTTCTTAATTTCTTAGCCTTATTTTGTTTCCACGAGTTTGTGTTTCCGCGATCTCTTGTTATTGGTTTGCTCCTCTATATTTATTTATTTATTGGAGAGACACGGAAGTACTTGAGGACGAGGTGCTACTTGACGACGAAGTACTGCTTGGAGACGAGCTTCTAGAACTTGAACTTCTTGTGCGTTGACTCTTTAGATGATTTAAATTATAAAAATAAAAATAATAAAGCGACTGACCTCATTTAGTTTGTGATTCATCACCATTTGCAGTATGTGATCAGCTCTTTTCTTTATTTTAATGTAATGTAAAGTGACCTTTATGTAGCCAGGTTATTTACTAAAACATAATAAAAAAAGCGCATTACCAAATGAGTCATTAAATATTACGTTTGATTAAATCAAGTACAGACGTATTATAAAATAAGTATATAAACTATATAAACAATCAATATAAAACAGGCACTTTTTTAATTATACCCCAATCTCATCCGTAATGTTTAATACCAAAGCGACTCAAAGACAAATGTGTCACTAAATCAAATACATGCAAAAGTATTAAAGTGACACAATCACAACTTGGGTCTCTTTAATATTAATATAATTGTGCAAACTTACTGTATTGATCACTACTGTAGGGACTCATTCGGTTTTAGGTCACTTTTAAATTAACCGTTACACGCATGATTGGTCCAACCTGTGACGCAACACTGAAGCGGCCGCTGTCGTTCCGACGGCAGGTGCGGGAGGGGGCGAGTCACAAAGAGACTAGCAATGTAACTCTGAACTCTTCTAACTAGAAAAGGGCTGTTTTAAATTGTCTACGTTGTGAAGTATGCATTTAAAGGTCGTTCTGTATAACTAACTAAATTTCGCAAATTTTCGAGTTGGGTCACTTTCGTTCTCAACATGCGAATTGATCCAACACAATTTTCTCGCTTGAAAATCTTACCTGACAGGCGTAACTTTAAATGAATGTGGAAATCATGTATGTCGAATTGGTAGAAACTTAGAAAGTACAAACATATGCTTAACATATTAGTACCAATCACTATCACTATCACCACATAGTATAATACAAAGTCGCTTTCTCTGTCCCTATTCCCTATATCCCTAATATGCTTAAATCTTTAAAACTACGCAACGGATTTTGATGCGGTTATAGAAAGAGTGATTCAAGAGGAAGGTTTATATGTATAATACATGCATTTAGTATCAGCATTGCACCCGTGCGAAGCCGGGGCGGGTCGCTAGTTAATTATAAAAAAACATTTCCCACGTGGTTACTTTCCTGATTCTGTATAAGGATAGTGGACGCGCTCGCGACTTTGTTTGTGGAGGAGATTGTCTCTTATTTGCTGCTTCTTAAAAATGTTTATATTGCGGGCTACCTAGGCACGATGAGTACAAAACAGTTGATCGATTAATAACCGCAATGAAATGAAAATCGCATACGAGATCTTGCTTCGTCTAAATGGGGCCATAACATAACCTACATGTAAGTATACCATTTTAATAAAAAAATCGGTTTGGTGGTTTTAACGTTATGCGGACAAACAAACACAAACTTGAAAAATATTTAAGTTTTATTACAACGTTATAGTAGTGTATTACAATACAATACAATAATACTTTATGGCACACTAAAAGAAAAATTAAAATGCAAATCTATATAAAAACAGTGGTAAGCAATAGACGGTCTTATCGCAAATGAGCGGTCTCTCCCAGACAATCTTTACTTGATTTTAATACTCTCCAGTTACTTTTTTGAAAAGTTCTTTAACGTAAAAACAGACAGTTTTCCTACACCTTTATTATATGTATAGAAAAATGGATAGATTTCCGGTTTAATAGAGTCATCGACCCCCTGTCAGGTGCACTACCTACACTCGATTTTGGCCTTCCGCGCGGTGGGCGTAGCCGATCCGGACGCTGGCGACCGAAACGTCACAGTGGCACAATATAATTATCCTGACAGTACGCAACCGCCCGACGACAACAATGTACATGATGCAAAGTGCGAAGTTGTCATTTTGCAATTAGAATCATATACGTTGCGTACATGGTGTAAAGTGCCAAGTTGTCATTCTGCAAGTAGAACCATATACGTTGTTGTCGTCGCGCCGTTGATGCCCCGACGCCCGCCACCGAGAACTGTGCGAGAACTTACTGTAATGTGCGAAGTTTACCGTGCTGTGGCTGTGGTAGTGGGCGTCTATTGTTTCGATGCAAGCGTGGAAATTCTTGTTTTTTGTAGGAAAACACCAGACTCCGACTATACCAAATTGGGTACTAGACTGTAATTGAAATTGTTAAAAATGATATAAGATCGATGACCTGACAGCTTCCTTGCTCAACGTGTTGTCAGCCTCACAATCCAGCGAGGAAATGCTGCCAGCATCTTCAGTACCATGCCGCAGGGGCTATTTTTAGATTTATTTTAGTTTACTAAATTTGTGCACTGTTACTTTTACTTAGTAATTTTGCACTGTTTTAATTATTGTCTTTCCTATTAGATCCTGTTAAAATAAGCATAACATGGAAACATGATAAGGTTTTGAATTTATACCTAACGTGTAAGTTTTGTATGAGCCTGCAAAACTGGGTAGGGACGTCTTTTACGCTTTGTTGTGCGATATAAAACTGAAAGACTTTACGCTTTGTTGAGCGACATAAAACTGAAAGCTTTTACGCTTTGTTGTGCGATATAAACCTGAAAGCCTTTACGCTTTGGTGTACGGTATAAAACTGAAAGCTTTTACGCTTTGTTGTGCGATATAAAACTGATAGCTTTTAGGCTTTGTTGTACAATAACTATAAGTAATATATTTTTTCTTCCCCCGATAACATACCCTTTTATGGAAGTTTCCGTTTCGATTCTTGTTCGGGCGAAACTGAAATCGAAGCCGAAATTCGGTTTCGGCCGTGAAAACTAGTTTCGGTCGGACACTACTTGCTGTAATTTCCCAATGTTGCCATATGTATATTTTTTAATAAAATCTTTTTTCGACCTCTGCAAACTTAGCGTCGTCCGACTATGGTCGCGACTTGACATTGTTAACGGTTTTAGTTAGTTTAACCTGATATTAATTTGATTGTTTATTTGATACAAATCTTGTGACGTCGTGCAGATAAGTATTTACGGTACAGCACGTTTTTTATCTGATTCCGCGTCGGTAGATGAGAAAAATATGTATGTACTTTCTACCAATTCGACATACATAATCTTCTCATTAATTTTAGGTTACGACTAGATCGAGAAAATTGTATCGGATCAATTATTGACAGCAATTATAAGCGGAACGGTTAAAATGTATAAATTGGTATTTACTGGAAGCTGGAGTATTAGCCGGCATCAGTTCACCATGAAGAATTTTTGATTGAATTTTTTTTTAAATACCTAATTGCAAACTGCATGTCAAAACTACATAAATGATCCCAAATAAATACGGGAATCGCGTTAAGTTTGCACCTGGTTGGTGTGTGGTGCTAAGGAAACCAGGTGCAAACTTAGCTCAACCGGTTAATATGAAAAATTTAGGATGATGTCGGCGCGGGTTCCCATACAAAAAATGAGCTGATTTTTGGTTTAGGGGCACTTTAGCACGTAACAAACATAATTAGAGGGTATGCGTTACTCAGTTTGGATTTTCGCAAAATCTGGGACACCCTAGGTACTTTTTATTCATTTTTAATTTTTGGTTTGTGTCTTGGTCGAGACGCTGACAATTTTAAGTATAATTGAAGATTATAATCTAAATATGACCATAAAACCTTAAGAACTTCCTAGAAACTTAACAAAACCATCTAGAAAAATCACAAAAAAGTCTAGAATATGTATTATACTTTCACTCTTTTATAAGGTTTTATGAACTTCACATAATTTTGTTGAAATATCCTCCTACTTTAAGGATTCTTCTAAAAATCTCACAGAATCTTCTAGGAATCTCATCGAAATCTCTAGAACCATCATAGATACCCAGATAGCTTCTTGTAACATATTATTAATTCCTAGATATCCTACATGGTAACATGGCCTTTATGAAGCCTACTTTAACATCTAGAACTTCATAAGCACTATAATGTATCACAGCAGATTCTGGCTCCTTAGTAAAACCACCTAGAAACTTCTAGATAATATGTCGAAAAACAAACGGGAAACTTGATAATTTAGTATATTGCTTAATTTGTAGACCCTGTAAATTTCATAAAACCTTCTCAAAACTTGACGGAAGCTGCAAATAACCTTACAGGGACATTTAAGCGTATTATTGTTACATCTGGAACACATAAGCGTGGCTAGAAATACAAAAGAAGATTCTGGATTCCTTGTAAAACCACTTAAAGACTTCCAAATGTCTTATGTCATTTGGGAAACTTGATAATCTTATTAACATCTCATATATTATTTAATTTTTAGACTTCTGGAAAATTCACAAAATCATGTCAAAACTTTAAAGAAGCTTCAAGAAACCTCAAGTCTTCTGTTGCTCACCTATAGTAACATCTAGAATTCATCAAAATGACAAGAGATACTACAGAAGATTTTGGATTCCCTGTAGGTCTCTGGAAACTTCATAAGACCATGTCAAAACTTTACGGAAGCCTTGAGAAACCTTACAAGGCCTTTTAGTTTCTTACTGTACATCTAGGATATTCATAAACATGACGAGAGATACTACAGAGAGATACCATTTAATAATATTATTTCATTTGTAGGCTTCTAAAGACTTTATAAACGAAACTTAGAAACTTCTAGAAATCTCTTAAATCTCTTTAAAACCTTGTAGTACCATCTATGAAGTTCGTAGGATCTTGTATAAACCCTATATAACCATCCAGAAGATTACGTTTCTCTCTTCAAGACTACGTTTAGGGACATTAAAAAAACTTTTAGAAATATGGTTAAACCTTCTATGAAATACATAAAACATGAAGAATCTTTAATGTAACTTCTAGACGCTTCTAGACATCTAGAAGCTTCTAGGAATCTGAAAACTTTAAAATACTGTATAAACACTACTAGAATACTCGTAGGATATTAAGTCCTCAAAAAAATTCTAAAAGTAAACGATAAATTATTGAGACACTTCGTAAAAAATACGTAATTTCTTACCAAACTATAAAAACCCTTTAATAAAGTCTTAACAATTATACAACTTCACTTCTTTACCGAAATTGAAATAAAATTATTGGACAACCTTTTGAATCTCATAGAACCAGCATGAGATGAGATGACTAGTACTAGTCTTTACGGGAAGCTTAAGCTATTTTCATATAAAAAACAAATTTAAAATATGACTTCGTAAGTTTACAGAAAAACTCAATATCATTCCTTTAATAAAACAAACATATTTTATTAGGTACGATCAAATCAAATCAGATATAAAAACTAAGTCTGCAGAAAATATTCGGTAACAGTGCATTATCTAACAATCCAAGTTATATTATATAATTCCGATTACGACAAAATGTATTTTTCTTAATATTTTATCCCTTGCAAAAATTAATTTATTCAATTGTTTATTATCTTGACCCTCAGTAGTTTCTACCCACCAAAATGGGTAGAAACGGGTAAATACCGGGTGGAATGGGTAAATACCCGGTTTTTACTGGGTAAATACCCACGAGCGCCCATCTTAGTGAAAATAGCAAAAACGGAACCCTTATAGTTTCATGTCTAGAGTTGTGCGGTAGGTAAATACCCAAGATATTTACCGGGTAAGTACCGGGTTTTTACCCAATCTACCCGGTATTTACCCATTTAGGTGGGTGTAAATTAGTGAAGGTCAAATTAATTAACAATTGAATACATTAATAAGTGCAAGGGATAAAATATTAATATAAATACATTGTTTAATCAACAGAATAGTGTTATACTACTTGTATTGTTAAATAATGTCTAAGTACCAAATATTTTATATGTGATTAGTTGACTATTGAGTTTTTCAGCAAATTTTCGAAGTATGTCAAATTTGTTTTTAATTTAAAAAAACCGTTTAAATATATATATTTCATAATAATTATCAGCAAATATACGTCCACTTCTATGCAGAGGCCTTCCGAAAGAATTACTACTTTATTAAATTTCAGTAAAGACATGTAGTTTTATAATTATTCAGATTTCATTAAAGAGGTTTTATAGTTTTTGGTGAAAAATGCGTTTTTTTTTCAATTTTACATCTCCACAAGGTGTCTAATTAGTTACGAGAACTCCAGTAGTGTTTTACATGGTATTTTCATGGTAGTTTGATATTTCTAGAAAATTTACAGAAAGTTCCAGAAGATTTCCAGAAACATTCTAGAAACTTCTTAAATTTTTAATATTATTTCTACATGTTTTATTAATTTCTATAAGTATATAGTTCTATAAGTTTCTGTGATGTTTATAAACGTAATTATGAAGAATCAAGATCGCGTTGTTTTTTCGTTAGTTTAAAATATGTACCATTCCAGGTGATTCTATTTGGTTTATAAAAGGTTCCCTGAACTTCATAGACGGTACTAGAAGAATAGAAGTATGTTTTTTTTATTTTTTTATTGCCATAGACTGGCAAACATGCAGACGGCCCACCTGATGGAAAGCGGTCACCGCCTTGCATTGCATGCAATGCCAATGCGTTGCCGGTCTCGAAGAAATTTGATGACACCCTTTTCAAAAAATCCCATATTGTAGCGTGATACGCTCTGTTCCCCAGGATGTGGTTCTTAAATTAATAAAAATAAACAGCAACGTCATCAACAATAAAATAATTTATTTAAAAAAAAATAGGTCGTGGGTGAAGCCCGTCTGGTTTTATTCCGTAGTTCGGTACTCTCCTTAAAAGGCGATCGGAGTCAGCAAAGGCGGCTGCGAGGAGTTGACCGGTCGTGGAGCTGGTGGTAGACCGGGCGCACCGAGGTAGCTGGTGATGTGTATTTCGCGGCAGATAAGGCGCTGCCGGAATCCCTCGACCCTATCCCTTGGGCCGTAAGGTCGGATTTAAGTTGGTTCTACGCACCCTGGAATATTAAAACGTCCGGGTTATAAACAGCTCGATTTCCTCCTCTGATAGTGAAAGCCCTTTATTTTTATTTGCCTAATAAGATGGAGAAGCCGAAAGCAGTTGGTGTGGGTGTTCACTATCAGAACGGAGTCACAAAAAAAAAGCAAGGAAGCACAAAGGATTACGGTTAATATTTAACAATTTTAAAAAAGGGTATGCCGATAAATATTTTAACGGTCAACTTTTGTCACAAAGATGGTTTTAAAGTTACGTTTTTAATAATAATTTAGACCAGATGAAGCACAGTATTAAGATACTTGCAAATATAAAATGTAATTTCGAAATTCCGCCTTATTGGTACAAAAGGTCGTAAGTGTGATGTACTGGGCGAGAAGTAAAACAAGATGTTACTTCAAACACGATTTAATGACGACTGCCAGAACAGTCAAGCGCGAGTCGGCATACCCGCGATTATATATCTAATGCTTAATCTACCTACCTTTAGTACTTATAACAATACACTGCACTACTTCCCCCCTTACTGATAAGATTTATCTTATTAATATTTTCTGCCAGTAATTAATAGGTAAATAAATAATTACAGTAAGAAGAGACAGTTTCAAATGTGTTACTTAACATTATACATTATTGGATTTTTTTTATAGGAATAACATCTTTCATTTTTTTGTATACTCGTACTTATCGATATCAACCGAAACTGCATGGACTCAAATGTTCGGTTGATTATTTAAACTTTCTGTTTATTATGTGCTAATGCATAACTTCTACGCTTTACTCTCCCCTACAATTAACATGAAACAAACAAAAAAAATTAAACGGAAAATGACGAAGGTACATATTTATTTTTAAGGATATACTTCTTCGAATCCATAGCGGATAACTGGCTGACGAGCCCGCACCGGCCGAGCGGCCGGCGCAGGCGGCGCGTCCGTCGGAACCCTAAAACTAGCTGCGACCTGGGGAGACACCTGCACGCCGCGCTTCATGTCGTCGCGACGCGGCGCGCGGGCGTCGCGGCTCCCGGCGGTCGGCGGTGGGCCAGGTTCCGCTCCGCCCGCACCCTCCGCGCCCCCCGCGCCGTTCGACCCCGACGACTCGTTATCGTAGCGTGCGCGCAATTGATTCGTATGCCGCGAAATAAGACCCTCCTCCGTTTGAACCTTAAAGTTATTATGCCCAGTTTTCTGAACAATGGTAGCCTCGATCCATTTCTTACCACTACGATAGTCCCTAGCCCACACTGAATCACCGATTTCTAAATATCTACCGTTCTGAGGTCCCTGAGCTATTTTTCTTAGTTTGTTTTTTTCAATAGTGTCGAATAGACCGTCTTTCAATAAATCGAGCCTGGTTTTTAACTGACGCCCCAGCAACAACGCGGCCGGTGACTCATCCGTGGTGCAGTGCTTAGCGTTGCGATAATCTAATAGGAAGCGTTGTAAAAACGTGTGTGGATTTATATTTCCTTTATTTGCTTTCTTGAGACATTTTTTTATAGTACGGACTGCTATTTCGGCCTCCCCGTTTGATGGCGGGTGATACGGCGCCGACGTTACGTGTGTCACACCGTTTGTTTTTAAGAAACTCGCGAACTCCTCACTGCTAAATGGAGGCCCATTGTCCGAGACGACCTTAGATGGAATTCCAAATCGAGCAAATACCTCGCGTAACTTGCCCGCAGTCGAGGTGGCGGTCGTGGTATTCATTACAAACACTTCTATCCATTTGGAGAAACTATCTACTATTACTAAATAGGTCACCGAGTTATATGTTAGAAAATCTATGTGTATTCTATCGAATGCTTTTTTAGAAGTAGTCCAAGGGACAATAGGCACTCGCGCGGGTGAGTCCGCGGTCTCTGCGCAAACACGGCACGAGTTACAAAGTTGCTCGATATCCAAATCTATCTTCGGCCACCAAACGTAACTACGCGCGATGCCTTTGCACTTGACTATACCCAGGTGGCCGCCGTGCACCTCGGCCAGCACGGCAGGCCGTAGCGCCGTGGGCACCACGACGCGGGAGCCCCAGATCACACAACCCCCCTCTACGTTCAATTCATCTCGTCTTTTGTAATACGGGGTAAGCTCGGACGGCACTCCCGACACCGGCCACCCTGTTTTAACATACTGCGTTACTAAACCTAGCGCCTTATCAACGGCAGTCTCCTTTTTGACATCAAGAGCGCGGATTGGAAAGTTATTTTCGATAAATTGTACATGACTACAATCGTCACTAACGTCGCTCTGGTCAACCAATGGTAGCGGTAGACGTGATAACCCGTCTGCTATGTTATCTGCGGATTTCACGTACTCTATGTCGTACTGGTAGCCCGATAGCAAAAGCGCCCACCTAATGAGCCGCCCGGCAGCTGTGGTCGGAATGTCCGTTTTAGACCCAAATATGGTGACCAGAGGGCGGTGATCCGTGCGAAGGGTAAATTGTCGCCCGTACAAATACGTGTGAAATTTTTTTACGCCAAAAATGATGGCCAACGCTTCACGGTGAATTTGACTGTAATTTCGTTCTGCCGCATTTAATGCCCGCGATGCATAGGCAACGGGCCGCTCACCCTCCTCAGTGCGGTGCAGGATGACCGCGCCGACCCCCGTCTGACTCCCGTCACAACACAGAATAAGTGGCAGGGTGCGTAACGATGGCTATAAAAATTTTTGGTATAATATTAGTCGCAATAACGCTCATTTGATATAATTATTAAATCATATAACAACACTTAATATATTTACATATGACATAATTATTATTTCTTATAATGATCATTTGATAGAATAACATTTAATATAGCATTCTTTAAGTATAATGCTTATTTCCTATAATGAACTTATGGTATAACGTTATTTTCATATAAAATACAATTGGCATAAGCATTATTGATATAATGTATCAAAAAGTAGGTTAGGTTAGGTTTGAACTGCGTCTCCCAACAAAAACGAACTGCTATCAAAAAGTAGGTTAGGTTAGAACTGCGTCCCCCTACCAAAACGAATGGCTATCAAAGGGTAGGTTAGGTTAGGTTTGAACTGCGTCGCCCAACAAAAACGAACTGCTATCAAAAAGTAGGTTAGGTTAGTAAATTATAAGGGCACAGAAGAAAAAGGGGGGTCGGGGGGGCGAAGCCCCCCACAAGGGGGGCTCGCATTAAAAAAACTCAAACCATAAGTTCAATTAGGTTAGGTTAGGGTTCGAACTGCGTCCCCCAACAAAAACGAACTGCTATCAAAAAGTAGGTTAGGTTAGGTTTGAACTGCGTCCCCCTACCAAAAAAAATGGCTATCAAAAAGTAGGTTAGGTTAGGTTTGAACTTCGTCCCCCTACCAAAACGAACTGCTATCAAAAAGTAGGTTAGGTTAGAACTGCGTTCCCCTACCAAACCGAATGGCTATCAAAAAGTAGGTTAGGATAGGTTTGAACTGCGTCCCCCAACAAAAACGAACTGCTATCAAAAAGTAGGTTAGGTTAGTAAATTATAAGGGCACAGAAGAAAAAGGGGGGACGGGGGGGCGAAGCCCCCCACAAGGGGGGCTCGGGGGGCGAAGCCCCCCGCATTAAAAAAAACTCAAACCATAAGTTCAATTAGGTTAGGTTAGGTTAGGTTAGGGTTCGAACTGCGTCCCCCAACAAAAACGAACTGCTATCAAAAAGTAGGTTAGGTTAGTAAATTATAAGGGCACAGAAGAAAAAGGGGGGACGGGGGGGCGAAGCCCCCCACAAGGGGGCCTCGGGGGGCGAAGCCCCCCGCATTAAAAAAAACTCAAACCATAAGTTCAATTAGGTTAGGTTAGGTTAGGTTAGGGTTCGAACTGCGTCCCCCAACAAAAACGAACTGCTATCAAAAAGTAGGTTAGGTTAGGTTTAGGTCACAGGCGTTACAATTTGAAATATACAATAAATGGTAATAAAGATTTATATACCTATTATACCTCTTGATTGTTATATATTATGATTTGTATATAAAATGAGCGTTATACCATATAATCGTTATAAGAAATAAGCGTTATACCGAACGTTAAATATACGAAATAAATGTATATATTTTAAAATTATACCAAACGTTTATTATACACAATGAGTGATTATACCCTTTGAAATTATATCAAATGTTGATATATCGATAGAAAATATATTAAATATTTTTATATCGATCATTACACACCCTAAGTGGCAACTTCTCGCTATAATGTGTTAGCACGGGACTATCTGTCAAGGCACGTTTTATTTTATTAAAGGCGTCAGCCTGGGGTTGAGCCCACTCCCACTGCTGTCCTTTCTTTAATAATTGATACATAGGTGCTAGAATATCGGTAAGACCTTTTATAAATTTCGAGTAAAAGTTAACCATGCCCAGGAAGGACTTTAGAGTCGACGTGTTTTCAGGTGCCGGGGCGTCCAATATGGGTTTTATTTTGTCGATGTCCGTTTTTACACCGTCCTCAGAAATAACGAAGCCCAAGTATTTGACCTCTTTCGCGAAAAAAGTGCATTTTTCTTTTCGAAGTGTTAATCCCGCTGCTTCAAACCGGTTTAGAACACTCTTTAGGTTCATTATGTGCTCGGCTTCGCTATTTCCGGTTATGAGAACATCATCTTGATAAACGGCCACATTGGGGATCCCGGCCACCACCTGTTCTATGATTCGTTGAAAAATAGATGCCGCCGACGCGACGCCATACACGAGCCGATTGTATGCATAGAGACCGCGGTGTGTGTTAACCACTGTGTACTTCTTCGAGTCCTCGCTTAGTTCGATTTGCATGTAGGCTTCTTTTAGATCGAGTTTGGAAAATAATTTTCCCCCGCTTAAATTGTTAAACAGCTGCTCGGCGCGCGGAAGGGGGTATTTGTCTACTTCCAGAACCGGATTAAGCGTGGACTTATAGTCTCCGCAGATCCTGAGGCTACCATTACTCTTGACAACTACTACTAAACAAGAAGCCCAATCGGAGGAAGGAATCGGCGTGATAATACCTGCGCGCTCCATGCGCTCGAGTTCGGCTTCGACAGGCGCGCGGAGCGCTAGCGGTAGCGGGCGCGCGCGTCGGAACACCGGCCGGGCGTCCGGGCGCACGCGCAGTTCGGCGCGCGCGTGTAAGTGCCTCCCCAAGCACTCACGAAACACGCGCGCGTGATCCCGTTTCAGACTTAACTTATCAAACACATCACTGCAATTGTTTTCACTTCTTTCGATTTTCAATACCGAGTTTGTGGCGATAACGTTCATTTTTAATGATTTTAACCACTCTCGTCCCAATAGTGGGACGCCACCGTTAACGATAACATAAAGATTTAGGTCTCGTTTGACACTTAGGTATTCCGCACTCACTCTTATAAAACCTAAGGATCGAATCAGTCCACCATCGTAACCACGCAATTTTACATCGTCTTGCTGTAACGCATGTTGGCCGAACGACTTTGTGTACAGTCCCTCACTTATGCACGCATACGGCGAGCCGGTGTCGACGTGCATACGAAGTTTCTTTCCTTCAACGACGACCTCCGCCACGACCGGCTCCCGTCCTGTTAGCTCCACGTGGTACAGGCCCGCGGAGCCGCCCGTCTCGCCTCGCTCCTCGCGGTCCTCGTCCCCATCGTCGTCTGAGTCGTCATCGAGCCCATACCGTGAGCCCAATACGTCCACATTGGAAGTGTAGTTCATATCGCGAATGTTGGGGCAAGCCCTTTTCAGGTGGCCCTTATTTAGACATATCTTGCATACATAATCTTTAAATCTGCACTCTGTGTGGTCGTGTCCTCGGTCTCCGCAGCAACGACAGAGCTGAGATGGCTGACGCGGGCCCACACCCCCTCTGAACGGTCGAGTCGGTGCGCCGGCGCCGCGTCCTCTGCCGGCGGACGGCACGCCGGCGCCTCCGTAGACGCCACCGCCCCGCCGAGCGAAGCGCGCGCCGCCGCCACCGCGTCCGTAGCCCGATGTGGCGTGAACCGCGTGAAGGGCGTGTTCCGTTGACCCGGATGGAGTATGTTCAACGGCCGCAGCGTTTCTGGCCGCGGACTCCAACGATAGTGCAAGCCTAAATGCCCTTTTAAAATCGAGGCCGCTTTCTTCTGTAAACAGCCGTTGGCGGGTGGCTTCACTGCTTAGGCCACATATAAACTGGTCTCGCAGATTGTCATCCAGAGTGCTCTTAAAGTCGCATGTTGTCGCGAGATGTTTTAACGTGGCCGCAAACTGAGCGACCGACTCAGTCGCAGTTTGTTTGGCTAAACGAAACTTATACCGCTCGGCTAGAAAAGATGGTCTTGGCTCGATGTGTGCAGCAACCAGCGCGATTAACTCGTCATATTTAAGTTCCTTCGGTTTCTTGGGGCTGCATAAATCCACCATCAACTCGTACGAAGCCGTGCCCACACTTGCTAACAATGTGGGTACCCTTTTCTCGGCCGGTGTATCGTTAGCCAGAAAGTATTGTTCAACAATTTCACAATAGATCGACCACTTTGCACTACCTAAATCGAATTCTTTTAATTTGCCCACTGACATGATTGTACTCAGCACCTACTAACGCGATATAAAGGTTCGTAACTGCGCCACATGTGATGTACTGGGCGAGAAGTAAAACAAGATGTTACTTCAAACACGATTTAATGACGACTGCCAGAACAGTCAAGCGCGAGTCGGCATACCCGCGATTATATATCTAATGCTTAATCTACCTACCTTTAGTACTTATAACAATACACTGCAGTAAGTTAATATGAAACGTATGGCGGTTACGTCCTTTTTCGCAAGGTGCAAGTCTATCGAGGCAAGATAGTGTATTAGGACACTACTATGCGCACTAGGCTTTAACACAAACACTAACTTAAGGCTAAGCACTACTTAGAAATAATACTTGTTCAACATTTAACTTACCCGATTGGGGTGCGGACACAACACTGAATTTAATTAGTTGATATTACTATATCCGAATATGTCGGAAGGATGCGAAAATTACTAATTAATATGAATTGTACCGGCTCGTACGAGGACACAGAATGAAGTTCTAGTGAACGACCGGCACAGGTGTACTGCGGGAAGTAACGAGTCGCAATGACGGTTAGCAAAATCATCCAGAACACTCGATGCAGAACAAAAGGAATAGTCGACGGCCAATCGGCGCGCTATGCGCTTATCTCGAACTAAAGTTGTTTATCGTCGCGCACGCAAGTGTTAAACGTATTGTGTATTTTTTCTTATTTCCAGTCTGATGTTACTATATTTGTTATTTATAATTATTTGTTATTAGTAATAGCTATTTTATTCGTGTTTAGTTAAAGTTAGTGTTTACTAGTTTTTAATTTTTATTCTTTTTAGATTAGTTTTATTCTTAAGGATGTAAATTAGGTTTTTTGAGAATAAGTACATTGTTTTTTAATAATAATAGTAATAAATGTACGTGCAACGTTACAAGCGCAGTGGGAAAATCTTAGCAGGAAGTTCATTCCAGATCCTTATTGTACGCGCTAGAAAGGTTCTAGAGAACCGGCGCGTTGTTGAGTGTAATGTTTCAAGGAAATGGGGATGAACCTCCTTCCAATGACGAGTGGTGAAATGGTAGAATGATGCGGTAGGCACCAACCCAAACAGTTCCTCGGAACATTCCCCTTTATATAGACGGTAGAAGACGCAGAGAGATGCAAAGTCTCTCCGGAGGCTAAGCGTTTCTAAACCGTCAGTAAGTATGGGATCGTTGACAATGCGGACGGCGCGTCTCTGGATCGCGTCGAGGGGGTCAAGCTGATAAGCTAGTGCTCCAGCCCAGAGATGTGAACAGTACTCCATATGAGGCCTGACTTGCGCCTTATAAAGCACAAGGCGCTGCCGCGGGGTGAAATACTGTTTGGCCCGGTTTAGCACACCCAGCTTTTTTGAGGCAAGTTTTGCCTTGCCTTCCAGGTGACCCCGAAACTGCACGTCGTTAGCAATGTGAACGCCAAAGATCCCAATACTATTGGAGATAGACAGGGACGTTCCTTGAAACTGTGGTGCTGGACAAAATGGGGCTTTCTTGGCAGAGAATGCGCAGACCTGTGTCTTCATAGGGTTAAACGAGACGAGATTTCGTCGGTCTCATTTTGCTTCCACAACTGATCGAGGGATATTTGCACGGCCGGTGTATCGAGCGTCGCCGGTGCTGTCATCCGCATAACAGTGAATGTTGTTGTCACACAACAGGTCATTAATATGCAGGATGAACAGTATTTGCGACAAAACACAGCCTTGGGGTACGCCAGCGTTGATGAGCATTGTACTGGAGCAGCAACCGTCGACAGCAACTTTAACGCTGCGCCCATCGGGAAAGCTGGATAGCCACGTGCAAAGTCCCGCGGGAATCCTGTATGATGGCAGCTTCGAAAGAAGTGCCCTATGCCAAACCTGGTCAAAGGCCTTAGCGACATCGAGGCTAACAGCCAAAGCTTCTCCTTTGCTCTCAAAAGCTTCAGCCCAGCGGTGAGTGAGGTAGACAAGAAGATCACCTGCTGAACGACCATGGCGAAAGCCATATTGGCGGTCGCTAATAAGCTGGCGATCCTCCAGATACCCCAAGAGCTGTTCGTTTATTATTCTCTCCATCACCTTTGAGAGCAAAGAAGTTATCACTATGGGCCTGTAGTTGGACGGGTCTGACCTATCACCCTTTTTCGGAATAGGGTAGACAAGGGCAACTTTCCACGAAGACGGGACACGACCAGTGCGGTAAGAAGTGGTAAAAAGTCGGGTAAGCACTGGAGATAATTCGGGAGCACATATTTTGAGCACGATCGTAGGAATACCATCTGGCCCCGATGACTTGTTGACGTCGAGGGAGCGAAGAGCTTGCCTGACCGCTGATTGGGTAAAGCGGACTTCCGGCATGGAGCTTTTACACCGTTTAATAGTAGGCGGTAAAGCTCCCCCATCGTCGAGAGTCGAATTGGCCACAAAGAATTTTCCCAAAAGTTCGGCTTTGTCATTTGCGGTATGGGCCAGGGAATCGCCAGGTGTGCGCAACGGAGGAAGGGATGACTGACAAAAGTTCCCCTCGACAGTTTTCTTTTTTCTTTTCTCAGCAGAAGGCACGACTCCCGGAGGGATAGCCTGCAAGTCGGTCGCCAATTCTGCCGACATGTTCAAAGACAGCTCTCGCTAGCTGCTTCTTTGCTTCGGACCAAGAGGCGGCATTGTTTTTCTTGAAATTTTACGAGATTTCTAGAAGCTTCTCATTTTATAAAGTTTTTAGAACCCTACAAATTAAACAAAATGTATTAGGAAATGGTATATTTCTGTGGTAAGTCTGGCTTTGTAAGGTTTTTTGAAGCATCCGTAAAGTTTTGACTTCGGTTTATGAAGTTTCCAGAGGCCTACAAATAAAACAATATCATGAAGTTTCTCAAATGTCATGTGACATGTCTCGATGTTTCTAAAGAGTTTGTAGATGATTTTACGAGAAGACATTCTTCTGTGACATTTTTTTGTTGTGATTATGAAGTTTAGGTGTTCTAGTAGCTTACTACAAGACCCTGCATGGTTCCAGAAGTTTCCCCGATGTTTCTAGATTGATTTGTGAAGTTTCCAGATACAAAGAGATAGATAAAACAATATCCGCGATGTTAACGGTATATGTGGCATTTCCAGAAGTCCCTAAGACACTATCAAATCCTTTAAGTACCGTCTATGAAGTTCATAGAACTTTTTATAAACCGTATAGAATCACCTGGAATAGTACATATTTATTTAAAGTAATGAAAAAACAACGCGATATTGATTCTTCAAAATGACGTTTATAAACATCATAGAAACTATAATTTAACCTACAAAAAATATACACCTAAAATAAAAGCCTAAAGTAAAAATTAAAATATACCTACCTAAAACTAAAATATATCTAAAAAAATCGGCCCTTTTGGCATGGTACCTACCGAAGATACTGGCAGCGTTTCCTCGCTGCATCGCTATACTTACCTATACGTTATGCCAGGAAGCTGCCCCTTGTTACATCAACCAGCTTTTTGGCAATTTCTTTGAACAGCTGGTGGGTGCTGGGGCCTTACGACCCAAGGGTCCCCACGCCGAACGGCATGAAGTTGTACTCGGCGCCGAGGCCCCTGTATTTATGAGTTTTGAGCTTTTCGGCCGCTTCAGCCGCCGCACCTGCACGATTGCATCAGGTTCTGTGGAGATGAGAAGGGGCTAGTGTGTCCACACAGGTAGCGTTCCATACCATCACCTTTTCTAAACTCAACGGAATCAGGGACATCCTGTCCGGTCTCTTGCCATCGTCCCTTGTTTGATTAGTTGTGTTTTTTCTGTTTTTGTACTTGCCAATTGTTTTGACACTTTGAAACAATTTTTTCTTTCTTTCTTTAAGAAAAAAATGGTATTAATTTTATTGTAATTTATTTTTTAAGTTATATCGTGTGAGTCGCATAAATTTTACATTTCTGTAAGATATTTAGTAAACATCCCCATTTAATATTTTGACGTTTCGAGATCCTTTACTCCTCCAAGACATAATATTTTGAAAACGGAAAATCTTATATTTCCATAAATTTTACTATTCTATTTATTTTCTATTATTTTAATTGTCGTGATTTGACGCCTAGAGACCTTTTACATCTGAATATATTCGCGAAAAATTGTACATTATTTATTTTTTTGCTTGGCCCCATGTTTTTTATCTCTTTTAGCATCAAAGTTACAGATTTTATGGGGATTGTTCTAAATGTACTAAATGATATGCTGTTTTAGGTTATGCCATTGACGTATAATAACATAGACGCACAGTTTCAAAGAAAAATGTCTATGAATCTGGCACAAAATGACATTTGTAGTTACACTCAAATATACGCTAATAACGTTAATTTATAAGCTGTATCTATAAGAAACTGTCATTCAAATGATAACTTAGTTCCTTGACACCTATGTGTCAAATTTGCAAAGGAACATTTGAAAACTTTAGTTTATTGGCACCTATCAAAAAGTGAAACGTCAAAAGTGAGCAGCAAATAAATGGAGTCGCTTTTTGGTAAAAGATTCGCGAAGATAATTAAAAAACTATGAAATCACGACGAGTTCACTTGTAATTCTGCTTAATATTAATTCGCCCTTAACTAAGAAGTATATCCCATCTTTCTTTCTTGTTTTTTTGTTGCTATTAACGCATTTTTTTACGCTACATTTAGCCATTTTTGACAACTATTGCCGTCTATGGTTGAAACCAGACTAAGTGAAAATGAGCTAGCCAAGCCTATCGGCTAGCACTTTTTTCAATTTTTAAAAAAGTGTCCGTTTTCTTTAAATGTGTTACGTCATGAATGTAACGGTTATTGTAGCTGTATTTAAAGACCAATCCCGCCGCCTCTATATTTTTCTTGAAGGGCAGCACTATTGACAATAATGGAAATATTAAAAAAACTAAAACAGACATTTTTGTTCGCGTGACGTGGTGTTTTGTGTCGACAGCTGTTTTGTTCCAAAAAATTTAGTGATTTTCTTTGTCTCACTGCTCGCTTAGAAGGTATGTAATGTTTCATTGTTAAACTTGTCTGTGTAGGTTTACTATTACATAAAAGAATAAAACCAATTCGCAGTCCTTAGCTGTTCGCAAATAAGTGATAATCTGTGTTTGAAGTTTTGTCCAAGCTGATTTTAGTCATGATTGTAACAATGTGTTACGAAATGTGTTACGTTATATTCATGACTGATATAGTAAAGCGGAGGTTACACTAGTGCAATTGAAAATTTGTATCGGCAGGTAAAACGTTTTTCAACAAATTTTAAGTGCGGAGCGGTTATAAATTCGGCTGTAATCAAAAAAATAAATTATTTCAAGTTTTTATTCATTTTGACTTGTATGAAAGTGTGATTAAAATCTTGAAAGACAATCATCATCATTAGCCTTTGTCCATCCACTGCTGAATGTAGGCCTCTCCCAGGGCGCGTCACTACACACGGTCCTCCGATCTCCGGTGATTACAAAATGTATAAATTTAATTGTTTTAAAAAAATAGCTATGTAAAAATCCCTATATGAACTAAGCTTTATAATTGTCATGTATGTAACATTCATGATGTCATGAATGTTATTGTACACTTTTTCGCGAATATACTCATCTCTGAAAATGTAGGTTTAAGTTTAATGTAACGTATTAATGAAATCACGTGTAATACCTACTGTCATACTTGTTGTTATATTTAAACATTTTAAAAAGAGAAACAAGAGAATTTCTTCCGGCGCCTCTTTTCACAATTATTTTATTAACAGTCTGTTCCGTATAGGAATAGACAGAAGAAAAAAATATTCTTTATAGTGCCGGGTTTAGATTGACATTCAATAAATGACATTTCTAAAGTAGATGCTCAAAAATAAAATATTGATGATGTTAATACTTTTTGGTTGCCTGAAAGTATAAAAGTGTCCTTATAAACTACCCAAAGAGCCAGAGATAAGCAACACACAATATATGAGACAGCTCAGAGCTGTCATTATTATATTGTACCTACTATCAAATAGTTAAGTATATCGAATTTGTATGTCGTTTTACGTATATACTGTTTCTGTTATAGTTTGCTATTTCTAATTAATTGGTGAATAGTTATTTGTAACGTTCAATATGAGTGATTCTGTGGGGCAGTGGAAGACAGTGTTCTGTAGGGCAGCGGAGCCATACCCCACCCCACTCCCCACTGCCCCACAGAACACTGTCTTCTTCACGTTTGCTCTAGCGTGCGTTGTCACACGACCATCGCGAAGATGTGAAAGTTTATTCTATGGTTTGACAAACTGTCTTACAATATTACATCAAATAAATAGTATTACAACTTTACAGGAAATGTTTGGAATCCCTGCTTCTGTGTTTCTCTAGCCATTCACTTGCTTTCGGTAGCTAGAGCTGCCAACTTTGCGCACCTACGATTTGATTTTGGTAGCCGGAGCTACCAGGCGACGTTTGTACAATATTTTATTTTTAATCTGTAAAGCGTGCTTTAGACGACGTTCAAACTTTGTTCAAATCATAGAGAAATAACATGGCAACACAGAAAAAAAAGGGCAGCCAACATAGTTGACTGAAAATATTTTTAAACAGTGTTACTTTACAAGGTGTTGTCAAAGTGAAGTTCAAGTCAGATTTCGTGAAAGTGCGGAGTGTTTAGAAAATGCCGTAAGTACTCAAATTACTATTATATTATTAAAGTTATATATCAAACGATTCAGTGTTTATCCATCTAGCAGATTGTAACAATATTTTAGTGCCAAACTCATAATTATGAATCACATCTTCACTTGAAAGTAATTTAACAGATTTTTTTCCAGTAACTTGTGAATTAAATGGCTCATATTTTAAATACTTTCGAATAATTCTTTTCTAACTTATAGTAATTAAATAGCTTGAGTATTAAGTTTTTTACTTAAACCATAAAATCAATCAATACAGGATTTATTACACAGGATTAGAGTCTATTGTTATCCGGTACGAACTATAAATGAGTGGTGTTTTAAACCATGCATTAGGTGTACAAACTATATAAACAAAAACTGCAATTCTGGCAATATTTCATATAAACGCGTCGAATTGATCACCTCCTTTTTTGAAGTTAGTTATAATACAGTCAAATGAAGAGCACTTTGAAAGTCATTACTTTAAGAGATTTCTTTTAAATAAAACCACGTTCTTTGCACACGAAAGACAAATTTATTTCAGTTTCAAAAAGAAGAGAAAAGAAGAGAAGTTATGTTAACACCGCGATGTAGAATAATGACAGATATTAAACTGCCACCTGTCGGGCAATAGTACCAACTTAACTTTATCGCGGCGACTTGAAAACAACTATATAAATAGATGCATTCATGGTAAGGGGACCCGCATTCATGGTAAGGGGACCCTTAATGATGAGTACAGGCATTGACACTGACTTCCTTCATTATAACTATTATGAACACATTCCGCATGTAAAGGCAATGAGCAATTGTGATATTTATGACATTGTTCATTGGAATAGCACTGGCATATGCAATGATAGGAAATACAACGCGGCTGTAGAGTGCCATTGCAGGGCGGGTTCATATATTCTTGACATGTCTCGTCGCTGTCGCACGGTTCGTCTACGCGTAAGATATGGCCCTGTGAATCTGTAACAAAACATGTCAATTCATCATAATCACTTCATCACTTTCATCCAACACGTTAACAAAAAAACAGGTTAAGTGCGAGTCAGACTCGCGCACCGACGGTTCCATACAAACTCATAAGTAGATACGTGAATAGTTCAAATTTATTTTAATCGGTGCATGTTAGGAAACACGTTATATTTTTACCCGACTGCGGCGAAGCCCAAAGGAGGGTTATGTGTTTGACCTGTATGTATGTATGTATGTCCGTTCCTATGTCCGCTCGTAACTACTCAACGGCACAACCGATTTTGATAAACGATACCTCATTAGATTCGTCTTTATGGCGCGAGTGTCACTGGTATGATTGGTATGAAGTTCGTTAAAATAAACAAAATGGCGGAATTTATGCACTTTTAAAGTGCACCGCGGTCGGGTTTTTTTTAGTAATAGTACATTACATAACTAGGGTGGTAATACAAAGAAAGGCCGAGATCGCAGAAGTTTAAGGCCCGAGCTGCAAGCGAGCTGAGAGCGTAAATATGCGACCGAGGGCTTTCTTTATTACCTCCCGTGTTGTGTACATCATTTTATGTCTACACTTCACTTTATGGCCAGGTGTGGCATAAAAATATTTTTCCTGTAATATTTAGGATGATATTAAAAATTGGTAATTATTACAGATTTTTCTGTTCAGTAACTTCAAAGATAATAATATATAGGTGGGAATGGTATTTTTTTGAACTTTTTTCATCCTAAATCAAAAAGTACATGATTAAAAAAATATAAAGGGTTTTAGAATCTACAAACTAAGCCCTTTCATTTGATACCACACTTGATACAATAGCAAAACTTTAAATTGTCGACCTCCCATTTCGGCCCCCTTTAAAAAAAGTAAAAAAGATATAAGATTTTTTTACATAGTAGGGTCGTCATAACGACTTTTAAAATTATTCCAAATTTCAAATCGACAGCTGCATACTTCCTGAGATATTTGACTGTGATAGACAGACATACAGAGTCGCACCATAAGGGTTCCTGTTTTACCATTTTGGTACGGAACCCTAACAAGTACTTAATTTAATGACTTAAAAAATTCAAGTAAATCGGTTTTATTCGAATTCATCAATTGTTCCACTTGCAAATTATCTTACGCCATCCATAAAATGTATTTATTATATTAGCATCTTTTTTAGGGTTCCATATTTTTATTTTCACGAGAACTCGATTTAGGTTGGGTAGGTTTAGTAGAAGTAGCCGATTCAGCCGTTAGAAGATTCAAATCGCATAAACAAAATTTGTTCGCATAAAAAAGCCATATAAAAATAAAATGCACGATCCGTAAACAAAACTTAAAGGAAAAACAAAGTGAAGTTATAAGAATTTGCGTTTGGGTTTACTTCATCTACATTCTCATTTCGTGCACTTCCCATTCTGCCCACATTTGCGATTCGTCCTCAAAAATAAACCCGGCCGAGATTTGTAATGCGTTCATAAACTGTAAACTTATGAGCTATAAAACATAAAATAAATTTAGTATAAACCTCTGTTTCTTTATACTTATTTTAAATTTTTTGACAAGGGATGTAAGCCTTTAAATACAACTCCGTTGACTTTAGGTAATGTTACTAGCTCCGAGAGTCTAGGCTTGAGGACTAAAGAGTCTTTCGAACACTAAAGGTACGTATAAATGTTATGCATATACTCAAACATTAAACTGAGACCATGTCAAGTTGAATGAAAGGAGCCCAAAGAAGATGGAGTTTTTATTAAAAATTCAACTTAATCGGAATCCCGGCTGTGGGTCAAATTTAACCTGCATGATTTGATAATTGACAGACACCGGGACAGGTTAAACTAACAAATTAAAAACTTAGCGTTATAGTTTGTAATACGGATACATTTCTTTCTTACTTTGACGTCCTCTTGCAGCCAAAGCCGCTACAGCTACGGCTAAGGCAAGCACAAATGCGGTGATTAGAAACTGCTTCATAGTGATATCGACTGATGCCGACTGATACTCCAACTTCCAGTTAATGCCAATTTATACATTGTAACCGTTCCGCTGATAATTGCTGTCAATAATTGATCCAACACAATTTTCTCGCTTGAAAATCTTACCTGGCTTAACTTTAAATTAATGTGGAAATCATGTATGTCGAATTGGTAGAAACTTAGAAAGAACAAACATAATGCTTAACATATTAGCACCAATTAATTATAAAAAAACATTTCCCACGTGGCCACTTTCCTGATTTTGTATAAGGAAGGATAGTGGACGCGCTCGCGACTTTGTGGAGGAGAAATAAGTTGATTGTCTCTTATTTGCTGCTTCTTAACAATTTTTATATTGCCGGCTACCTAGGCACGATGAGTACAAAAAAGTTGATCGATTAATAACCGCAATGAAATGAAAATCACATACGAGATCTTGCTTCGTCTAAATGGGGCCATAATACATACCTACATGTAAGTAAACCAAATTTAATAAAAAAATCGGTTTGGTAGTTTTAACGTTATGCGGACAATCAAACAAAAACTTGCCATGCCACTCGAAACTTTTGTTATGAAACCCTTACAATAAATGCAAGTTTTAACAAGTTGCAGGACAAAGTTCTCGACTTCCCCAAATAAAGTATGTGTAATGTGTCGTGACGTTGCGTTACAGTAGACATATAAGTATGAAGCATTTTTGGCACGTATTTGGGAAAAATCTTCAAATTAATTTCAAAATTTCTGTGTTTTGATGAGTTTTTATGGTATTGAAATAGTTTTTTATAATTGACAGGTCTTTTTGTAACAATATATCACAGAAAAATAATAATTCCCGGGCTCTCGCCATCCGCTACTACTACAATCGCTCATATAGGTCTTAATAGTACATTGTGTATCTAGGGCGGTAAGTAAGGAATTACAAACGAGTGTTTTTTATAAGCCCGAGGTGAAACCGAGACTATTTCTGATACATAATATGAGGCCAATAATAGCTATCCATTAGTTAATTATAAACTAAACATAGTTAAGACGCGCAAACAAAATAAAATGAAATAAGTTAACGAGCAACGATAATAGACACATATCAAATCAAATGGGTCGCGTTTGTGAGACATATGGTATATATAGTAGTATATGTAAACACTACTGCACCGTAAACTTATACAAAAACAAAGACAATACGTGGGTAGGTGCTAACAGTCAATGGTTATGTACAAAGGCGAACCCATCCCTGCAAGGGATCACGTCCAGCCAACACCCCTTGAGCGGATGAGAAAGAATAGCTAACGTCAAAGAAGATAGATAAATAAACTGACAAAATTGGTTCATTTACTTACACAAGGGTACCTTACTTACAGGAAGATAATGCGAGTTATGGATACTCGCTAGGATAAACTTAACATTTGTATTATATTATTTTATTAATTCTATGTTATTTATTTATTTCGCAAAACGAGGCCTGTTATATTAATTCCATGTTATTTATTTATTTCACAAAGCGAGGCCTGTTCGCAGCCTTACTTACAAGGGAGGACGGTAGGTATTACCTGTCGTTATGTATACATAAACCTAAACCCAAACTACCAGTACATGTATGTACGCATTAAAAGTGATAAGTATAACTATACTGCATTTTACAGAATTTGATAATATTTATTTATTTAGTTCTTCGTAAAAAGTAAAAGGTAACTAGTACTCGCAACAAGAAACAATAAAAACTATGTAATCATTCACGACTTGAAGGTTAATAAAAATAGGTAAAAAAACTTTTTAAGTTAAACGGTTTTATCTTATGTTAAAAAATGTACCAAAAAGTAGAAAATAAATTTAGGACACAAAACTGGATCTTTTCGAGATTTTGACGTCTGTTAGGTGGAAAATCGTCCAATAAGCGGAATCACTAATAATCTGGGACTTAACATACTAAATAAAAACGTGGGGCGCAATTTTTAAATAATATTCCTTTGGACGGGCTTTCAAATACATGAGTTTTCCTACTTACATAATTATTAACACCCGCATCATGCCTTGCCTGGATTATAACACACAGGTAATAGACACATTAAGCAAAGTACCTAGGTATGTTCTAAAACCATCTCAAAGTATCAAGCAGTTAGTGCAAACCGCATCAACGTAGTCCAGCAGTTTTCATGTTTATACGGACAGACAAACAGATGCGGGCGGATATATTAAACAATATTATATAATAGATGCAAATACAATGCGCCCCACGTTTTTATTTAGTATGTTAAGTCCCAGATTATTAGTGATTCCGCTTATTGGACGATTTTCCACCTAACAGACGTCAAAATCTCGAAAAGATCCAGTTTTGTGTCCTAAATTTATTTTCTACTTTTTGGTACATTTTTTAACATAAGATAAAACCGTTTAACTTAAAAAGTTTTTTTACCTATTTTTATTTTCTAGTTTTTAGTTTAATATTCAACTTTTGACTAAAAACCATTGCGCAAACTATTCCTTATTTTGAAATATCCTCATTTCATTTTTGTGAGCTCGAAGAAAGTCAGGAGCTGAACAGTAGAATTTTTCAAACATTAGGTACTAGTAACCCTCTCTAGTTTGGTTGGAGTCATTTGGTTGGCATTGATGAGTCCAATACTTTATACTTGGGATCAAGCAACTGATGATTGAATTAGAAAGCGGAAGCTACCTAATCAATTTTAAAGGTAAAGTCGCATCTCATTTTTGCGAGTACCAATGACGAGTTTAAGGGTGCAAAACCGATGATTGCACATTCAATACTGCGGTAACTTTCTGCGTATCACCAACTACGCATATTATTCCAATGTAGCTCGCACCTACGCAAGCATAAGGACCGAGTTAAAGGCATTTGGGTGTTTGTAAATACCTGAATGGGCTCGCCTTGCCACACTGTGACGATATACGCCTATGGTTTGGGGTTACTAGTAACAGTACAATATTTTTACTTTCCGTTTTCTCACACCGTCATCAGGCCCTTGGCACTAAGTATAACGTACCAGACTTGTCAATACAAACCGAATTACACAAAAATCGTTGGGATTAAGTAACGTCAAAATACTTCCATTTTCTACCGCCAAACTCCCTCATCAAACCTTCATCGCCCAACCGCCGCCTCGCTGTTCAATTTAAAGGAATCATCAATACCAACCAAATGAGCCCAAACACGAGGGAGGAGGTAACGATTGCAAATACATGAACATTGCTACACCCTATCTAGGAAAAGCCACAATCATCGAGCCCTTGTTAGCAAGCATAACGTGTTGGGCTCGTCAGTACCAAACAAAGAGCGCAAACTCGAATGCGTTGTTAGTAAAAGTTGAAGATTTCCACATTTTACCTCGTGATTCCATCAGCCGACCGTCAATATCAACCAAAAAACCTAAACTCGAAAGGGTTAATAGTAACGGTTCATCATTGCCTTCGTTAGCAAGCGTAATTTGGACTTATCCTCCATCATGAGATCCTCGCCATCAAGTTTAACGTAACGCGCTCGTCAATAACAACCAATTAAGACCAAAGTCGAAGGGGTTACTGGTAACGGTTAAAGAGTTCCACTCTGTACATCCTGACTCCATCATCAGACCCTCGTCACCAGGCTTAACGAATCGGGCTCATCAATACCAAGCAAATGAGCCCACCCTCGATGGAGTTAGTAGTAACGGTTGAAGAGTTCCACTTTCTACCTCCTGACTCCATCATCAGACCCTCGTCAATAGGTTTAATGAATCGGGCTCGTCAATACCAAGCGAATGAGCCGACGCTCGATGGAGTTAGTAGTAATGGTTGAAGAGTTCCACTCTCTACCTCCTGACTCCATCATGAGATCCTCGCCATCAAGTTTAACATAACGCGCCCGTCAATAACAACCAAATAAGACCAAAGTCGAAGGGGTAACTGGTAACGGTTAAAGAGTTCCACTCTGTATATCCTGACTCCATCATCAGACCCTCGTCAACAGGTTTAACGAATCGGGCTCGTCAATACCAAGCGAATGAGCCCAAGCTCGATGGAGTTAGTAGTAACGGTTGAAGAGTTCCACTCTCTACCTCCTGACTCCATCATGAGATCCTCGCCATCAAGTTTAACATAACGCGCTCGTCAATACCAACCAAATAAGACCAAAGTCGAAGGGGTTACTGGTAACGGTTAAAGGGTTTCACTCTGTACATCCTGAGTCCATCATCAGACCCTCGTCAACAGGTTTAACGAATCGGGCTCGTCAATACCAAGCGAATGAGCCCAAGCTCGATGGAGTTAGTAGTAACGGTTGAAGAGTTCCACTATCTACCTCCTGACTCCATCATGAGATCCTCGCCATCAAGTTTAACATAACGCGCCCGTCAATAACAACCAAATAAGACCAAAGTCGAAGGGGTAACTGGTAACGGTTAAAGAGTTCCACTCTGTATATCCTGACTCCATCATCAGACCCTCGTCAACAGGTTTAACGAATCGGGCTCGTCAATACCAAGCGAATGAGCCCAAGCTCGATGGAGTTAGTAGTAACGGTTGAAGAGTTCCACTCTCTACCTCCTGACTCCATCATGAGATCCTCGCCATCAAGTTTAACATAACGCGCTCGTCAATACCAACCAAATAAGACCAAAGTCGAAGGGGTTACTGGTAACGGTTAAAGGGTTTCACTCTGTACATCCTGAGTCCATCATCAGACCCTCGTCAACAGGTTTAACGAATCGGGCTCGTCAATACCAAGCGAATGAGCCCAAGCTCGATGGAGTTAGTAGTAACGGTTGAAGAGTTCCACTCTCTACCTCCTGACTCCATCATGAGATCCTCGCCATCAAGTTTAACATAACGCGCTCGTCAATACCAACCAAATAAGACCAAAGTCGAAGGGGATACTGGTAACGGTTAAAGAGTTCCACTCTGTACATCCTGACTCCATCATCAGACCGTCGTCACCAGGTTTAACGAATCGGGCTCGTCAATACCAAGCGAATGAGCCCAAGCTCGATGGAGTTAGTAGTAACGGTTGAAGAGTTCCACTCTCCAGCTCCTGACTCCATCATCAGACCACCTTGAATTTATCATAATGTTGTATTGTCACGGAAACAGAATCTGTGTGCTAAGTTTCATAAAAATCGGTTTGGTAGAAGTAGTTGAAAAAGCTGCCGCAAGATTTGACCCAAACAAACTTACAAACTTGACACAAACACGGTAAGCTAAATAAAACCGTTTAAAAATTTAAAAATACAGCGTTAATAAATATTTGATAAAACGTTGGTGCGCGACTCAAGTGCGTCGTGTCCGACGAGCGTTCTAGCTACACATTTATTTATTTATTTAAACTATTCCACAAAAGTAATCATTTCGTACAAAGGGCGAACTTAATGCCGTAGATAGGGCATTCTCTACCAGTGAACCTTAGGGCAAAGCAGATAGCTTGTGTTGTGGGCGATGCAATTAACTAACGTTCTTAGTTATCACATTACGATAAACATAATATTCTAATCCTATACTAGTCGAACCTACAATACTGCTATTACGTATTTAGTTTGGATATTTTCTCTTCTTCCAAATCTCGTCATGACGGAGGGACTTTTTATATTAATATAAATAAATTGATCATATGTATGGGACACTATATTTAATTATCACTATAAATTATATTGTTTTATTTTTAACCAACTTACTAACCTACTTCTAATCCCAAATCTATTCGAACGATGGTATCTTTTGGTAGTTACACATACATGTGCGCGCATGCGCATACGTACATGTACATACATATACATGTGCAATTGATATTTATGTTTATTTATTATTATCATTTAGTATTGTATAAACATCTTTTTTGAATTTATTTTTCGAGCCCGTAAATATATCGGTTGCATGAAATTCTGTGTTATATAAGCGGGGAATTCGTGTAAGCACGGCATTACGACCATATTTCGTGGAGTGAAGAGGAACATGGAACAGGGTGGTGTGTCTGGTGCGACGCCTAGGAACTCGGAAAGACAAGCTGGATAATAGTTCGGACGCGAATTTACAAAACCTATACCATTTGAGTCAAAGTGCGGACTGAACTAGATTAGCTTTTGTTTGGCAAAAACTTGTCCAAACCCTAATCTATTACAGTACAGAAATTTACTGAAATCGACTAGTGTTTGTTAACTAAAATTATACTGGCATTGCGGCAACAAATGCTAGTCTATTGCGATCTTTCACTTTACCAAAATTCTAGGTACTTACGGGGTGTATTATTAAATGAGCGTTCGTTCATGCTAATTCCTTGACAATGCTTAAACTAATTCAGTCATTAATTTTTTCTGAATGCTTGATTTTTAATTTGAACACAAAAATAATATACTAATCGCATTTGGTATATTATGCTAATGCTTGATGTTTCTAAAATCTCCTCACAACCGTAATAGACAATAATCCTTGTCAATTGGTATACTCCGTTTTTTTTAGATGTAGAAATTTGGTAAACAAAGTTGACATCTGTCAACTTGAGGTTTTTTATCAGGTACATTGTGTGGCGACATTGTGCAATTAATTTCATTTGATAGTGAATACTTGATTTTTATGTACGTTTGCAATTTACATAATTAACAAATGAAGAAAAAACTCATTTCTTTTATTTTACTTACATTATTCTAAAAGCAAAAATCAGATTAATTTTTTGCCTATTATTTTAATCATTTGTAGAAATGTTGCACAATAAAATACCCAAAGAGGCAGAGGTTTTGAAGCTATGGTCAGGTTTTTAAACGTCGTCGTTATGATCAGTTTTGCAACACAGTTGCGAATAAAAAGTAATATATAATCTTTAGAACTTCTGTTTTTGTATTCATCTTGTGATTTATCAAAGTAAAAAGTGTGTGTGTAATAAGCTGCGTTGCGCGCATAAGAATAATTAAATTATAGTCACTTTATGAGCAGGTATGTCGAAAATCTTTTTTAAGTATACATTATATTACTATGCCTTGGCTTGGCTTACTAAGTGGGTACTTTAGGCTTATATCTAATGAATTAATATCGGACAAAGAAAACGACATAATAAATATCATGTACTTTTAAATTGTTCATTGATATTTTTAACCCAGTCATCATCCCTATTGTAGAATCCTTCGCTTCGTTCAGGATTCAATGTACGCCCTCGCCGTAAATATATCATTTTGCTCCCTTGTGACACAATCTACTATTAACTCCCGATGAAATATATCAGCAGATTTCTAGACATGTATTACTTTGTACTTGTATTACTTAAATACTCATAGGTAATGAAGTTGAAACGCAATGTACAGTCGAGTTTATACATATTGTATGAGCATTCTCAAGGCTTCAAAAGTAAATAATACATAGAAGGGTACTTACACATCTAACACAGGGGATTGTAAAGTCGGTGTAAACAATATTAATATCTTTATTTTGTTTTTGTAGGTATGGCACAGACATTGTCCTTAATTCTAATAAATAATATAATTGAGTCACAACACAATAAGTACAATTTAAAAGTAGGTTCCACCTATGTAGGTTCTTAAGTACCTATAGGTACTTAAGAACCTACATAGGTGGAACCTACTACTATGCTCGTGAGTACGCAAAATAACATATTACTATAATAAGAAATTTATGATGTAGGTACTTATGTATGACTAAAACAACCAATCTAGAACATTTTCTATGTATGGCACAGAAATAACCCAACTAGCAAAATTTCGTCATATAAGCGTCGCGGTAACGTAACTTATTCAGACTTTTAGATTCGGAAATTAGTCATATCAACGTAATTAATTATTACGTTTATACAACGCGATTTGGGCCCATTTTACTCAGCGTTTTAGCCATATAAAAGTTATTTAACTGCAACCGCCACCGCTTATTAGTCTTATAATAATCATCGTCGTGACCACTTTATAGCTATCTGGCTGTACCTATAATAGCGACTTATATAGCTTTTATATGACTTTTAATCGTATAAGAGCCATATAACCGTTAAGTTAATTGCTTATTGGTCATATAATTATCATTGAAGAAACTACTCTACGACTTATTTGATATATAATTGCTACTTGGGCATTTCTCCAGAAATATGTCTGCGGTCACCTCATTCATCTGGCCCTTTTTCGTACTTAATGTATGGAGACAGATGAATGAGTCGCAGACATATTTCTGGAGAAATGCCCACTTATGCTCGTGCTACAGCAATAAGCAGCTTAATGTCGTCGAGTATGTTTTTGACAGTTTGAAATATATGGCCATGTTATAGTATTTTATGCAACAGTTGTATAAGAAGGTTCAAAAAATGCGAATTGCGTGAGTTGCGATACGAGCCGCGAATGCGGCGAGTATCGCAAATAGAGACGCAATGAGCGTTTTTTGACTTAATTATACAACGTTGCATACAATACTTTTTCTACGACAGGTTTTAAAATTATAAAATACAAACAAGGCATAACCTGCAAAGAAGGCAAATATGACGTATGACTGTCAGTATGTGTCTATGGTAAACTTTTTATTTTTTAAATGAAGTTGACACGCAGTGAATATATTAAAAATACTTTTGTTTTTATGTTGGCATCAATGAATTTAGTTCAGAAAGTTTTGTTTTTCTTAAAAGCCGTAGGATTTTAATTGTTTGTTAAGTTGGTAGTTGTGCATTTTTACCGTAAAGTTAAAATTGAGCGCTTAATCCTTGACCTCAGTTTAACCTAGATTTAGAAGTCTGTGGTTGCTAGCAATAACGTAAAGTGGCTATAACGACACTAGTGCTGTTATGGGGAATAGAGTATAGACTTCTCTGAACTCATATTATATATGTTCTTATATTAGTGTTCGTGACCAAGTAAAAGACAGATAACAGTACAGGAGTAGAAAAAATGGTATTATAAATGCTGTTAAATTCGACCTTATGGTGGAAATTTATTGCGAAGACCACTTTACTGATAAAGTATACTATGTTTAATTGTAAATATTTAACGCGCCACTTTAATTATCAGTTATTACAATGTAATTTGAATAAATATTTTAAATCATTACAAAGGAAGCGGCTATATGACTTTTATACCATTAATATGTCATATAACTGCTTCTTATATAGCAAGTTTAGCGGTTTAAGCGCCATGACACCTAAGGTAGATTTAGGGTTCCTTAGACATCATGTAAAAACGTCAGCATATATTTTGCATTTTATTTCTAGTAACAGCTATAACCTGAAGTATGGTTATTGTAGCAGACGTGGATTGTTTCTTAAATAAAGAAGATCCATTATGAAGCGATGCTACTGTACAGTGGCCTTGGAGTGAGACTCATTTCGTGATAACGACGGCATGTATTGGATGCTCATACTCAACGTCGCCGTTGATAATTAAACCCATATATTTTATTGTGTTGGACCAAAATATAAAAAGTCTACATAATACATATTTTTTCTGGTGCCCAAGCTGTTCAGAATACGCAGATTACTCAGCATAATCTTATATGACTCTTTAGTCATAAAATACGTCGAGTTTAAACGTTTACTCAGCATCATAGTATGACTATTTACCAAAATGCTGAATAAGATACTTTTATATAACTTGATCTATAATTAGCCATTCTATGACTTCATGCACAAAAGTCATATAATAGCAACCACGTTACTTTTACTCGACTCTGCCTGACATGTCATAAGTCAGCCTTATAAGTTACTGTTACTCGGTTAAAAAGTCATATAAGCGTTTTATAAACGTGTCTTATTCAGCAATTTGTTATATGACTCTTAAGTCATATAAGAAAGTCGAATAAACGTGTACTCGGCATCATAATATGACTATTATGCTGAGTAACTAAATTGCTGCATAAGCTGGCTTTATACGACAGATACTGTATAATTCGCGTTTAAATGACTTTTATACGACTTATTAGCTGAATAAGCTCGATCTTATATGACTATTTTGCTAGTTGGGAATGGTCATAAACGTTGAACACAATAATAGATACGTATCAATTTATCTTGGGTATTAGGCTGCTAATCAACTAGTGCCAAGGCAGAATCCACCAATAGCAACTCAAATCTTAGGGCCGACACAGACGGACTGCAACCCAACTGCACGCCGACGCGACGTCGGCGTGCAGTTGTGATGCAGTTCCCATACAAATCGTAGGGAGTTGCAGTTGGGTTGCAGTCCGTCTGTGTCGGCCCTAATTCGTGGACTGCGTAACTTAGCGCTGGTATAAAAAGCAGCATCAATAAAGTAACACAAGTAGATATTTCTTTAAATCTATATCAAACTGTCTCATTTGAGTAACATAAAATACTTCATCGTACTTAATGTGATTTTAGGTGCTTAGTTTTCCATACTAACTTGTCCTTATAACAATTTAGAGTACCTTATTAAATTTTTTTTTAACAATTATCATTATTTTTGTGGTTTTATTTAGTCAGTGGGTTATTTTACAGTCATCAAATTAATAATAGCGATAAAATCATTTCAATCAATTTTTCCATTCAAAACGAAAACTATTAAAATAATGTCCCTAAAAACAATTACTTAACTATATATAACTTTTTTAAATGACGTGTTTAACTAAATAAAATAACAACATACTGTTAAATATCTGTAACTATATTCAAATATAAATATACAAAGGTCAAGCTAGTATGAAAAATTGTGCAAGTCGATCCTAGACCCTCAGATACAATCTTAAATACTATCAAGCTGCGTCCAAACCGATGTTCAAAATACGCATTTTTCTACTCCTGTACTGTTATCTGTCTTTTACTTGGTCACGAACACTAATATAAGAACATACATAATATGAGTTCAGAGAAGTCTATACTCTATTCCCCATAACAGCACTAGTGTCGTTATAGCCACTTTACGTTATTGCTAGCAACCACAGACTTCTAAATCTAGGTTAAACTTAGGTCAAGGATTAAGCGCTCAATTTTAACTTTACGGTAAAAATGCACAACTACCAACTTAACAAACAATTAAAATCCTACGGCTTTTAAGAAAAACGAAACTTTCTGAACTAAAGTCATTGACGCCAACATAAAAACAAAAGTATTTTTAATATATTCACTGCGTGTCAACTTCATTTAAAAAATAAAAAGTTTACCATAGACACATACTGACAGTCATACGTCATATTTGCCTTCTTTGCAGGTTATGCCTTGTTTGAATTTTATATTGTAAAACCTGTCGTAGAAAAAGTATTGTATGCAACGTTGTATAATTAAGTCAAAAAACGCTCATTGCGTCTCTATTTGCGATACTCGCCGCATTCGCGGCTCGTATCGCAACTCACGCAATTCGCATTTTTTGAACCTTCTTATACAACTGTTGCATAAAATACTATTAAAAAGCAGTTTGAAAAGTGCGCGTCAAAAACGTCACTGCGTATACGGTGCGTAACGTAACGTCGTTTGAGCCGCGGTTTGGTCGCACACAGCTTAATGTTTAAGTAACGTTAATGTTTTTTTGCACTTGCTTGGTTTTTCTCAATATTAATACTTATATTGTGAGGTCTTTTGGCGTTCTTTTCTTCTCTAGTTTTGTTGGTCTTCCTGATTGAATGCGACTGTTACCCTGTAGTCCTCTATCTTTTCTCCTAGCAACTGACGTAGGTTGCACTCGGATTTTTCTACCTCTCCTATATCTATTCGAATAAGATACCCAAGTCATTATCTGTGACGATGTTTTTATTTTTTGTAATGACTTAATATATTTTTTAAGTAATGCAGTATCAGAAGGACCACACTTATCAGTTTCCAAAATATCTGTTAGTCTTATAAATTCGTGTCGCAATTCTTCTTCAAAACTTGATAAATTCTGTTAAAAAAAGTGCAAAATAAAAAAAAAACATAATTCTTTCAAATTTAATGTACTTATTGTGAATATTACAGCTTTATAATAATAATTTTGGTGGCCCATACTAAACATTGAGCAAAAAAATTGGTATTAAAAATATAAATTAAGAACGTCAGTGTGTTAATCGACAGTTTTTTTATATTACAATCAAATTAACTTTTTTACTACAGCAACAATCATAGTTGTGTGACTGTCTTACAGTTAGAAGAAGAATTTCCTTAACGTAATGTAATCCATTTCAGTGAAACTGAAATAGATAAGATATTGTAAAGCAGTATGCACGAACAAAAGCTCATCTGTTACAGTCAAACATCACTGACGTAACGCAACTCAACTCGACTAGGTTTTGTCCGTAAATATGCATTGGAAATATGTAGGCAAAACACTAATCTATCTGAGTGCTTTATTTTACTGAAATAGATTAGATTTTGTCAAGTATTATGCATCAACAAAAGCTCATCTATTTGGGTCTGACTCCTGACTCAAACAGTATAGGTTTTGTAAATTCGCGTTCGGGACAGTCTATACGGCCTCTAACTATGTCAAATAGGAGGCTCATGTCGGTCACTTTACGCCTATCGTCCAGTGTGAGGAGCTGGTATTCGCGGCAGTTATCAGTGTACGTAAGAGGAGATTTCCTAAATTTGTAGTTTAAATGAGACAGGAATTTTTTCTGTATACTTTCGATACGATTCTTGTGAATAGCGTAACAGACTGACCATATAGGTGAGGCATATTCGAGTACGCATCTCACGTATGCATAGTAAACAATTTTTATGCTAAGTAAACTACGAAACGGTTTGCAGGTCCTCATCAAAAAACCTAAATTACGGTAAGATCTGTTCACTATGGAGTCAACGTGATTTCTCATCGTCATTTTAGCATCTAGTATCACTCCCAAGTCACGCACAACATCGGTTCTCTTTACAGGTACACCATTGAAGTTATACGAAAAATTGATAGGGTTAGGGCTACGAGTAAAACTAATACATTGACACTTACTCACACTAATCGTTATCTTGTTTCGAGAATAATAGTCGACTAGGTTATTAAGATCATTCTGCAAGAGTTGACAGTCAGCTAAAGATTTAAAGCGCATAAAAATTTTCTTGTCGTCTGCGTATAACAAATGGTGTGCATTGAAAAAGCACTTGTTTATGTCAGATATATAAACGTTGTAGAAGAGAGGTCCGAGGTGCGATCCCTGGGGGACGCCAGATGGAACCGTTATGTAATCAGATTTGAAACCACCTAGAACGACAGCTTGAGATCGATTGGTCAGATATGACTTGACCCATCTCAGTAAGTCTCCGTGTATTCCTAGTGATTCAAGTTTCATGAGCAGAATGACGTGGTTCACACGGTCGAACGCTTTTTCAAAGTCCGTGTAGACCACGTCAACCTGCCCACCACCTTCCATGCATGGTAAAACAAAATTCGAGAAACAAGCTAAATTGGATACGGTAGAACGTCCCTTTAAAAAACCATGTTGCTCGTCTGGTACGCCTTTACTTACAACTGGATAAATATGACTATAAACTATAGATTCAAACAATTTTCCCATAGTATTAAGAATGGAAATAGGCCGATAATTATCGATTTTTGACTTAGAGCCTTTTTTGTGAACTGGGATGATGTGTGCTTTCTTCCAGATGGAAGGGAATACACCGTCTTTTAACGAAAGCCGGAAGAGAATAGTTAACGGAGCTGCAAGACTTTCGGCGCAAGAGAGAAGAAAAATCGGCGGCACACCATCACATCCCGGTCCCTTAGATTTATCTAAGCCCTTTAAAAACTTTACGACAATATCAGATGTTATGTCAATGCTGGGTAGTGTCTCGTTATGATTAATGCAATTAGGGCTGTTGCTAGGTATAAGAGACGAGCTTGTGGTGTCGAACACACTTTCAAAGAATGAGTTAAATGCATTACATATATCCTTGCCGCTACTATAGTTATTGCTGCCCAAAGTAAAAGAATTAGGATAATTTGACCCGCCTCGCTTGGATTTCACATATTGCCAGAAGAATTTGGGAGAACGCCTTATATAATTTTCAGTATTATTCGTGAATCGTTGAAAGCATTCGTCCTGTACTCGTTTTTGTCTAGACCTAAGCATAGAAAACTCATCATAATCACGCGGATTGGAGAATTGTTTCCATCTGTGATGTACTTTTGATTTTTCACGAATTATTTTGATGAGGGAGACGCTGTACCATATCGGATATGAATTATGACAAATAAGAGTAAAACAGAACCAGCGTTTCTAATTTAAAAAGAAAACCATTACGGCCTAGGGCGTAATAGGTCATTTACGGCCTGAAAAACCTACGTGTAATGACACCATTTTCGAGCAAGTGTGATGAAAAAATATTTTTCATCACACTTGCTTTAATCAGATTTCCTTAGGTTATTTTAATCAGATTTCCTCACAAGTGTGATGAATAATATTGTGTGTGCCACGGGCGGTAAAGGAATTACCGCCCTTGATACACAATGTACTATTATGTATATCAGTACTCGTAGTCCAGAAAGTATGCTTCCCAGCGGTGACAGATTGATCGTTGTTTTCTCGTAAGTGCGTGTAGTACAGTTTTCTTTAATTAGCGTACAATTATTACATTTTTACTGATTCATAAGAAAGTCGAAAACTCGACGGCAACATAGTAAAAGAGATCCTTTCGTCGGTTTAGGACCACAATCAGAAATGACAACAGCTGCAAATGACCACGTCTATAAATGACTGCTCTACAATAGACCACTTCCCAAAATGACCACTTTTTAAAAGCCCACTTCCCAAAATGACCACTTGTAAATGACCACTTCCCAAAATTACCACTTTTAACACTGAGTGCCACAGACCCAATAGTCGGGTTCTGCAGGATTTTCTCTACATACGGCAATTAGCCTATGCTTGGCGCTGAATGCGTAAAGAGCGCAGAACAGCAGCAGCACAGAACAGCTCGGCACTGAATCAGCGCCGCCTGAATTCATTTGTTCACCGTCAACCAGACGTCAACTATAGCACTTAACGGCCCTGGCTCAACGCCGCTGACGCATCCACTTTTTGACCACGTGCGGTCCCTTCGCGCCTTAACGTGAGGTATTCGACCGTTAATAGTACATTACTGCAGAGGCCGGGTTTTTTTAAGTAGAACTAGGTGGGGGCCGTGGTGTACCTTGGGGTCGAACCAGATCGCTGGCCGGGCCACTTTGGGGAGGCCGAGGGGCGCCTGGGGTCGAACCAGGTCGCTAGTCCCGGTCCCCTTTTAGAAAGAGGGTCGCTAGGTCAGAGCCACCTTGAAGTTACGCTGATTGCTCAAAGTGAGCAACGGACCAGCGGGAAGGTTGAAACGGATCAACCTGTCCTTATGTGAGTGTGCGAATCGAACTAAGAGGCCAGGAAGTAAAGGGTTGCCGGCCGAGTTTATATCAGGGATCGGAACCGGTTTCAAAAAACCGTTCTAATATTGCTCGTAAACCGTTATAATTCCGTTCTTTCGCAAACCGGTTTATCACAGTAACGTTTAATGAAAGAACAAAATCATTTCGGTTATCAGTATTTACTAATAAAATGACAGACGTCTTAAATTAAGGCTAGGATGTTCGAACCCGACCCGTTTGACTCGACGACTGGAGATATTTTTGCTGGAGATGACCGTTTCAAGTAAAGGTACCTGACCGAAAAATGAGCGGTACATTTACGATGACCGATAAAATGAATACCTCGTTGATTTCGGTCCTAGTAGCTACCGGATACGGGATACCCATAAACGTACCAACCCACAACGTCGCATCGTATGGGTTATTAAGACAAGATGACAGATGTCACTTTTAACGAAAAAGGGGCCTTGGTGTAAATTTTTAGGTTACCCAATCCCAATTAAAGTAATTGAGAAACGCCTACGCTTAGGTTAGCTGACGCGGGTGCATGGAGCGGGCGCACGCGGCGGGCGGGCGTCCAGTCCGATCCACTCAGGGGTGGTCCAGCTAGCGACCTGGTTCGACCCCAGAGAACGCCATGGCCGATCTCCCGGTCACATAATCGCTATGCCCATTATGGCGCCGGGGCGCGAGTTAGTCAGGAGATAAAAAAACAAAAAATGCGGCAGGCGGGCCAAAATATGGCACTCGCACCTGCTTCACTTAGCGCTGCTCATTATATTTTAAATTTGAATATCTCAGTTTTGCAATGGAATTGAACTTAGTGCCCATATAATGAAATGAAATACATGTAATGACCTATTTAATGACACAACTTTCAGCTCTGTTGGTTTTTGGTCCATTTTGACGCATGGTCCTTTCAAATCCATAGCAGCAGTAGTTACGGAGATATCTCGCTGTGACAGACGGACAGACAGACAGAGTTGCACCATAAGAGTTCCTTTTTTTACCATTTGGTACAGAACCCTAAAAACCAACACGGTGGCTCCACCGAGCCCGCGCTGGACCGAGGCTACGTGTGCGTCTACATAGATCGGCTGCCTTGCGAAGCTGCTCGCTCTGTGTTGACCTGCCTATTATCCTAAATGTACCAAAAACAGCCAATTTCAATTAAAGTGGTCATTTCGGGACGTGGTCATTTTAAGAAGTGGTCATTTCAAGACGTGGTCGTTTTAAGAAGTTGATCATTTTCAGAAGTGGACGTTTTAAGATGTGGTCATTTTTAATTGTGGTCATTTCTGATTGTGGTCCTAAACCGACAAAAGGAAAGAGATAGCGCCCGCCAGAAAGTATACTACCTAGCGGTGACAGATTAATCGTTGTTTTCTCGTAAGTATGTGTAGTCAAACCGCTAGGTTTATATCTGTTAATAAGAAGGTTAAGGTGTGTTGTATAAGAGGTTAATATCTGTTAGAACAGATATTAACCTCTTTTTTATTTATTTCTTTGTATGGCGAACTGGGTGATTTGGATCACTTTAACCGGCACAAAAACCCTTTCATCAGCGCAAAGTTAAATTCATGTAAAAATGCAAAATGTCGTCACGCAGCAAAATATTCAAACAAAACGGGACGTGCTTTTAAAATGTGCTTTTGAATTTTATTTGAATCCCTCGCGATTCTCTACTGCACTAGGGCCACATTTTACATTTTCGTGTTGCTAGACCTTACTCGTATTTGAAGCGCGATTCAAAAAGCAACTTTGCGTAGAGATAACAGAGGATAGAGGGACTAACAATTTAAAATGTGTGGTTAAAAAAATGCTTGAACGCTTCATGGTACGTACACAGACATCCTAAGACAAATGCACGTTTCTTTCAATGGGACACACAGTAAGGTGTGTCATTTTGGTTTAGCCTAGCACTCAGTCTGCATGTTGATGTATGGTTTAATGTACGGTGGTCTTAGTGTAATTGTGCATCAATCGGTTTTGTACACATGATGGCAATATTCCACACTCGTAGTTTAAAATAATGACGTTATACGTGCGTAAAAATGTAAAAAGATACTCATAAAAATAATTAATTAGTGTTTTTGAAACGTACGAGTATTTTTCATCCTTATTTGATCCAGTTTAATAAATCGATTATTTGCGGCAAATTCAAGGTAAAAGTTGTTAAAGTCATCTGCGAAAAATCGATTTGCATGTAGGCCTACTGATATTACCCTCATTTGATTCGGTTTTAAACTTAATTGATTGCTGTTACGGCTAATTCAAGGTAAATAAAACTTGTTACATTAGGGATTTATCTGCAAAAAATCGATTTGCATGTACTGCGATTCAATTTGCCTTTGTTAAGTTATTAAAGCATGATATTTTCTTATCCTGATTATATGCTTTTATTGTAAAGGCTGTTTTTTACGACTTATATGACCTACCTTTCGAATCAGTCACGAGTATATACCGGTTGCCAGGTCGTGGTGAGCTCTCTGCCATTGGAAATTTGGAATCAAAGATTTTTGTGAAGGTGCCTACAAATTTCTTAATAATAAAACCCAATATTAAGTCCATATTTCCACCACTATAGCCCAGTAGAGTTAGATTCAATCAACCAACAATAGCCCTTGCATTTGGCGGGGGCGTCTCTGTGTGCGTCCCATGACACGGACAGAGACAGCATCCGCTGGCCGCTGGCTTTGCCTTTCATTACATTGTCGAAAGGCCTCTACGCGTTGGCTTCGGCTTCGCGCACGCCTCCCAAAGGTCCGGGACACCATTGTACCGGGAACGGGAAAGACATACAAAAGACACATATCATACCTAATACATTGGCATGTATACATAATTATCTAGTAGGTACTTAATGCTATTACTGACAAAAGTTTCACCTCATTAGCCAAATTTAATTCGTGGCAGTGACGTATCATGCCGCCTGTGTTTTATTCACATTACTCGCAGGCTGCCCCAAGACGTGCAATTTTGTGCAGCTGTGCATCGTATTAAAGTGTCCAGACGTGATGTCGGGAAATTTTACTATATTGTCACCGTGCCGTAATATATGGAGATAAGGTTTTTCGACGGTCATTTTTGAAAATTATCATTTCCCTCTGCACACATATTGGTGAATATTTAGAAGATCTTGCCTCTTTAGAATGGCATTTTTGGTAATAATGTAGATCCGGCCAAGCTCTAAAAATCAACCAAAAATGCCTTTCGGATAAGGCGGAATCTCCTAAATAATTGTGACCAGGGGAATTATGTCCTTCAAGAATTACCTTGGTATAACGTCGGTAAAATGCAGTCACAGTCAACAGCCCAGTTTTATGAAGAATGATTTCATAACGTATATTAACGTTACATAGGTTTTTTCAACCTTCTGCTAACTTTAATAAAATACATTTTTCTTTGAAAAAAATTGTAATAAAAAAAGACAATAAATAAGAAAAAATTGACAAGAAACGCTTCATGAAACATCGCTTCCTACATGAAGAAAGACGAATAATTAAATTTGCGATCATGAAAAAACGCGACACGAAAATTCACTTTTATGAAAAAATGCTTTTTTTGAAATGTATTTAACAAACCTGAGGCCAGATATGTTTTTATAGAAATATTAATTTTGTTGCCAAAAATCACATCTATAAATCAATGAATGAGCGTTTCTAGGAATAGTAATTCCACCAGCAGACAGTATGATGGCGAAAGGTCTATTTTTACACGACTGCGGCGAAGCCCAAAGTATGTATGTATGTCCGTTCCTATGTCCACTTGTAACTACTCAACGGCACAACCGATTTTGATAAATGAAACATCATGAGATTCATCTTGATGGCGCGAGTGTCACTGGGTATGAAGTTTGTTAAAATAAATAAAATTTTATGCACTTTTAAAGTGCACCGCGGTCGGGTTTTTTTCTCCCTATCCTCTGCGGCCGAGGTGTGGTGGGCGGCGAAACCGGTTTTAGTCGCTGCAGTCGTTATGCGTTAGGCATTTCCCCATGACAAAAAAGGTTGTAAAATTGTAACTTGTAGTTTCGTGGCGCGGGCCGCTGCTCTTAAAAAGACCATTCGGCACCGTGCTACGAGTTGGTAGTACTACGTACTATTTCTAATAACTCTCAATTTAAATCAGAGTATTTTCTAGGTAGTTTCTCTGAAAGGTCGCCCAACATCTGTATACTCGTAAGTGCGTGCGAATCAAACCGCCACTTTGTTCGGCATGAACCCGTTAAATTTACACCACCCGTGAATTATACGTTAGATGTGGTTACATCCTCAGCTTCAGTTCGAGTTACGATTCAGTGCCGACCGGCTCGAATTTTATGGCGGGGTGTCTTTGAATAATGCAACAGCTGGCGCGTGAAGCGACCGGCTACCGAACTACGTTATTGTGGTGCAAACAAAAGCGGGAAGCGAGCGGTGTCTGCCATGATGATACAGATCATGGCATGACACACTTACGTCATGTGCCATTGTTAAAATTCAACGACATAATTTAGTTTACGTTAGATGTGGTTACTTCCTCAGCTTCAGTTCAAGTTACGATTCAGTGCCGACTGGCTCGAGTTTTATGGCCGGGTTTCTTTGAACAATGAAACAGCTGGCGCGTGAAGCGACCGGCTACCGAACTACGTTATTGTGTTGCAAACAAAAGCGGGAAGCGAGCGGTGTCTGCCATGATGATACAGATCATGGCATGACACACTTATGTCATGTGCCATTGTTAAAATTCAACGACATATTTAGTTTACGTTAGATGTGGTTACTTCCTCAGCTTCAGTTCAAGTTACGATTCAGTGCCGACTGGCTCAAGTTTTATGGCCGGGTTTTTTTGAATAATGAAACAGCTGGTGCGTGAAGCGACCGGCTACCGAACTACGTTACTGTGGTGCAAATAAAAGTGGAAAGCGAGCCACCAATTATGGCATGACACACTACGCCATTGTTAAAATTCAACGACACAGTTTACGTTAGATGTGGTTACATCCTCAGCTTCAGTTCGAGTTACGATTCAGTGCCGACCGGCTCGAGTTTTATGGCGAGGTTTCTTTGAATAATGCAACATCTGGCGCGTGAAGCGACCGGCTACCGAAGTACGTTATTGTGGTGCAAATAAAAGCGGAAAGCGAGCAGTTGATACTGCTCGCTTTCGCTGATATCCATGACATGACGAGTGTCGTGTTATGATTGATATCCATCATGACACGACACTCGTCATGTGTCATTGCTCAACTTCAACGACACGTTTAGCCTAGTGGGAGTAACTTCTACTAAGTGTAAATATGAACAAAATGAGCCGAAACAAATTAGGGGTCGCAGTGTTGTGAGCCATTTTCTAATACGAGTACATAGCACGTGAAACCAAGTAGGTAACTGCACTGCGTTGCGCATCTTAAGCGCGCAATAAGGCATTAACAGGCTAAATGTCGACGTATGGCGCGTTGGTTCTTGTGTATAACCAAACTCTATAATTGTCATTGTTAACGTTGTGAGTGCCTTGGTTATTGAAAAACTTTAAAAGAAAAAAAGAGAAACTACTAAACTTAGCGTGGGTAACAAGATAGTCTATCGACCTGGTTAAGGTCGGCGGAAATCAACGGAGTCAAAAAACGTGTGACTATTTGTTCTGGAAGTCTTTAAGCAGTAGACATCTCAAAATTGAAAAGATAATGAATATTAAAACTGGATAAGTGAGGTGGCGAAGACGCAAATCAGTGGAATAATAAATAGTGCAGTAATGTTTTCATCAGAGTATGATTTTATCCGACTGCGGCGAAGCCCAAAGGAGGATTATGTGTTTGACCTGTATGTATGTATGTATGTCCGTTCCTATGTCCGCTCGTACTACTCAACGGCACATCCGATTTTGATAAATGATACATTATTAGATTCGTCTTGATGGTGCGAGTGTCACTGGGTATGAAGTTTGTTAAAATAAACAAAATGGTTGATTCTATGCAGTTTCTAAGTGCACCGCGGTTGGGTTATTTTCTATAAAAATGTGGTTATTAAATTACTTTTCTTTAGACCACACCCGAACTGTCAGCATACGATTCAATGCAAAATATCAAAGCATTTAAATTTGTAATAGAATTGAATCGGCATTCAGAAAAGTCATTCGATACAATCAGTAGCCAAGAAAATATAGAAATCTTCTTCAATTATGTAGTTGCTCAAAGGTGCTCTTAGAACATATTTTGTACTGTACAGTAGTTTTCGTCTTTGTATTATTCCGGGACTTACAGCTCATATCGGAATTCCGGTATTAGCGATATAAAAAATACCGGGGTTGGAATCCCTAGAACTATCGCACGGTGCACGGAGGTCTGGCTAATAGGTCATAGCCTCTACCATCCAGTAACCCAAAAATTATTGCATGCACTAATAAAGAATTTGACAACCATCAAAATAAAATAATTTACGCTACTCATCAAAATAATGTTATGGGTTGTGTGACTTGTGTGTGCTCTTTAGCAATAAGACAGCCTATTGTTTACCATTGTTTTTATGTAAGTTTGCATTGTAATTTTTCTTTTGGTGTGCAATAAAGTACGATTGTGTTGTATTTTATGTTTCAATAATTACTTGCATAAAATCAATTGCTCTCATTTTCGTGGCACCAATAATTTTAAAATGACAAAAATTAAAAAAAAGACACTAATTGAGCATGACGTCGCAAACAGAATTTTATACTATATACTATTTAATCATTTGGACACTTCATAAAAAAATAAGCTTACAATTATGATCTGTCATCAAGTAGCCTTTACAAGCTTTTTATGCCACATCTGGCCATAAAGTGACTTTTTCCGCACGCTGCGCGTACGGAAAAAGCCGCTTTCTGGCCAAGTGTAGACATAAAATGATGTACACAACACGGGAGGTAATAAAGAAAGCCCTCGATCGCATATTTACGTCCCTCACTTGCAGCTCGGACTGCAAACTTCTGCGATCTCGGCCTTTCTTTGTATTACCACCCTAGTTATGTAATGTACTATATTTACGACTAACTGCACCATTAATGTAATTGCTGATAACGCCGTGATTAAGTAGCGTGGCATAATGTATTTTATTATTTTAAACGACTATTTGGAATATGAGTGATATGGAAATTCAAGCACAATGACTTTATTTTTACTATATTTTTTTTCTTTATTTTTGTTTTGTAATACAAATTATCACGAACAATTACATATCTACTTACAAGTTTGTAGGTGGTCCCTCAGTGCTCGAGTCCGACTCGCACGTGACTGGTTATTTAAGGTGCGCTAGGCGTGTTTTTAATACAATGATAACTCTGTGAAGAGCTAATCTTTTATCAAAATTAAAATATAACTATAGTTACAAAAAAAATGCTTTCATTACTTCTAAGCACCGGGCAAACTGGGATCCTCTACAAAAGTACCCCTAAGGGGAAATTGGGCCAATTTCATAGAGGGCCTCTATGAAATTGGCCTATAAAATGTTAACCAAATCTTTCCGGTGGCAAATGCACTAGTCTCAAAACGCACTATTAGTCAATACACTCTAATTTCGAAACCCCTCTTCTCATAAGAAACTAGGCCCAAAATACCATATTTCCAAAAAGCCTCATTCTCGATTTACACGAGAACCATTGAGGACTAGTCCCAAAATACACCTTTCCCAAAATACCCCAAATTGTGTACACCTGTGCGTGGCGTAATACTTTATTCTCATAATGCATAGGTCTCAAAACACTCTAGTTCCAAAATACCCTATTTTTTTGGAATGTCTCTTTGTGATTGCTTTCAGCCGTAACCATTACCCGTTTGATGCCAAAAATATTTTTTGCAAAAATAGGATTTATTTAATTATTATTTTGAGCTATACAGGATGTAATCGTTAAGTGTTGCTCGGCGATAGTTCCGTAAATATAGCAGATATCAGAAAATTTCAAATTGATATCGAAAGTGCATAAAGTGAAAGTGAAGGGCAATATACACACGAGTGTTGTAATGCCTAATTATGATAGTTCCATGCACTGCTTTATCCACACAGGCATTAAAACACTCGTGTCGTGTTAATAATGTAATTCGAGTTTTCAATAAACATAGAAAACAATTAATTTACTGAATGGAAATTGTGCAAACAAGAATAATTTAGAAATGAACATTTCCATGGGCCTCAGAAGTCACTTACCATCAGGTGACCTGTGTGCTCGTTTGCCTTTTCCATGACATAAAAAAAGTTAGATTTAGAGTTATATTTTTTTTATTTCGGTTAAAATTATAGTATTAAGGAAATATTTAACCTTTTAATAGTAGCTGCAAGTTACGAAACCTATTTATCTATTTATTTTCACTCTTGAATCGATTCTTGAATCGAGAGGTTTTAAAGGTTATTTAATCATTCATTATATTGTAAGTGAATGAAACTTTTTTATATCATTTGTGTAAAATAAAAGATTTACACAGGTCAAATGCACTTGCAGCAGCTGTTTACTTATCGGGTACAACGTGTGGGGCCATGACACACGGTTTATTAGACAATGTCACTGGTGTTTTGCCTTATGCTTATCGGCCCTTAAAACACCAAACTGCGTGAATTGACGCAAAGTAAAGTAGAACAGCGCCCTACGTAGCTAGTTCAACTGACCGCAACTTTGTCGCGCGACACAGTATGATCTATCACTGTCACACTACATGAAGATTCGAGAAATGTGATCGCGAGTTACCCTACGGATACAGTAAATGTTAATGGATAGGTTTTTTTTTTAAGTACCAATTGTGTTTATTCAATAACTGAAATTCCAAATAAAATATAACTACTTGCTTATCTAACAACCTAAATTAATTATTATAACAAAACGGGACTTAATTTCTCTAAAAATTTAGGCGGTAGATACTGTAGCAGAAATTGTATCCATACCCTTTTTTACAATCTCAACCCTGTGACGTCAACAGCTGAGCAAAGACTTCCGCAGCAAACATCGCACACTTTTAATACACCTACTCAACTATTTCAATATTTAATTTAGCGGTCTGAAAACTATATATTTTTAATTATTTAAACATTCAAACTCAGGTCTCAATCAAATTTCAAATACACAAAATTACAATACACAATTACAACTAATCAAATTATCAAACATATCTACTTATTATTAAACAAAAAAAAAATACAATGTCAAGCTTATACAACAAAATAAAAAAACTAACTTAATTACAAAAAAACATTAAAACAAACTACAAAAACCTATTCAAAAAGACCCCCCTGCATTATTTATAGGTTATTCATGAAGGGCTACTATTATATAGTATACTATACAAACTATATTCGAGGTAAAATTTGTTTACTGTGCATAGCTGTCTTAATTGCTGTAGGTAATTGCCTTCTAGTTTGTATTAAATAACGGTCATATTAATTTTTTTTTGTAGAAACGTAAACGTTGCGTAGGTAGGTGAATAATTTAATCCCACAGTGGGAGGTCGTGATGAGAGGCCTACGTCCAGCAGTGGACTGCCGCAGGCTGATGATGAGAAGGATCTTGCGTGGGACGTTAGTAATGACAAGATTTCACACCCTCAAATATAGCTCAAGTGATTTGAAGCGTATTATAATGTAATTGAGAAGCTGACAGTACTTAGTGCCTGCTAAAAAATCAATGCTGCTAAAATAAAATAAAAAACCGGTCAAGTGCGAGTCGGACTCACGCACCGAGGGTTCCGTATAAACTCGTCAGTAGATACCTGAATAATTCAAGAAAAACTGTATGGTGGGACAAATTTAACTTTGCTGTTGTAAAACTGTTATCCCCATACATCGACATATGCCGCGGTTAGTTTAGTAGGAGCAAATAAAGTTGTCTTACGATTTTTGCGAATTTCTAAAAAACGCTGCAAGTTAGGAAAACCGTTTTATTTTTCCTGTAATATTTAGGATAATATTAATAATTGGTAATTATTACAGATTTTTCTGCTCAGTAACTTCGGAGATAATAGGGGGGGAATGGTATTTTTTTTAACGTTTTTTGTCTTCATTCAAAAACTACATGTCTAAGAAAAAATGTAAAAACGGTTTTGGAATCTTCATATTAAGCCCTTTCATTTGATATCCCAGTCGATATATTCGCTTAACTTTTGATTTTCGACATCCCATTTCGGTTCCCTTTAAAAAAAAAGTAAAAAAGGTATAAGATTTTCTTTCTGTCCCATAGGCTCGGGTTAGCGATTTTTAACACTATTCCAAATTTCAAGTCGATAGCATCAGTAGATCCTGAGATATCTTGCTGTGACAGACGGACAGACAGACAGACAGACAGACAGAGTCGCACCATAAGGGTTCCTTTTTACCATTTTGGTACGGAACCCTAAAAATTACACACAGAAATATATCAAGATAGAAGGAAATAGTTTGTCGATTCGCATGGGGACCAAGCGTGTAACGTTTTTCGCTTGGCGTTCGACGCCAAAAGTGTAATTTAGTGACAACAACAATCCCACTAATATTATAAATGCGAAAGTTTGTGAAGATGTTTGGATGTTTGTTACCTTATAACGGGGTAACAACTGGATGGATCAAGCTGAAATTTGGCATGCAAGTAGACCAAGTCCTGGATTGAAACATAGAATACTTTATATCCCGGTAAAGAGTTCCTTTGGGACAATAACGGGAACAACGCGGGCGAAGCCGCGGGAAAATGCTAGTTAATAATAAGTACCATTATTATCAGATTTTTCAATCTGATAATAATATTGACGGAAACTGAAGTTGACAGCGTGCAAAGTAAGTCGCCGTCACTTATTTTTAGCACGCGAGGTACATAACTGTTTTACGGGATATAAAGTATCCTATGTTACAATCCAGGACTTGGTCTACTTGCGTGCCAAATTTTATCTCGATCCATATAGTTGCTACCCCGTTATTTAGTAACAAACATCCAAACATCCTTCCAAAACTTTCACATTTATAATATTAGCAGGATAGGATTGGTTGCGCCTTTTTAGGGTTCCGTACCAAAATGGTAAAAAAGGAACCCTTATGGTGCGACTCTGTCTGTCTGTCTGTCTGTCTGTCTGTCTGTCTGTCTGTCTGTCTGTCTGTCCGTCTGTCACAGCAAGATATCTCAGGATCTACTGATGCTATCGACTTGAAATTTGGAATAGTGTTAAAAACTGCTAATCCGAGCCTATGGGACAGAAAAAGAATCTTATACCTTTTTTACTTTTTTTTTAAAGGGGACCGAAATGGGATGTCATAAATCGAAAGTTGAGCTAATATATCGAGTGGGATATTAAATGAAAGGGCTTAATATGTAGATTCCAAAACAGTTTTTATTTTTTTTCTTAGACATGTAGTTTTTGATTGAAGACAAAAACCGTTAAATAAAATACCGTTCCCCCTCTATTATCTCCGAAGATACTGAACAGAAAAATCTGCAATAATTACCGATTATTAATATTATCCTAAATATTACAGGAAAAATAAAATGGTTTTATTAACTTGCAGCGTTTTTTAGAAATTCGCAAAAATCGTAAGACAACCTTATTTGCTCCTACTAAACTAACCGCGGCATATGTCGATGTATGGGCACAACAGTTTCACAAGAGCAAAATTAAGTTTGTCCCACCAGACAGTTTTTCTTGAATTATTCACGTATCTACTGACAAGTTTGTACGGAACCCTCGGTGCGCGAGTCCGACTCGCACTTGACCGGTTTTTTTAGTCTGGTTAGACTTGATCTACGTGTAGAATCGACTCTTGGCTAGGAAAAAAAAAAAAAAAAAAAACCACCTCAATATCATAAAACTCACCGAGATACTACAATGTTAAAATCACATTTTTAGACTTTCCCAAATACGTGCCGAAACGCTCCCTACTGAAGCCCTTTATACAGTGATGTCACTACTCATACGTTGTTTGGGGAAATCAATAACTTTGTTCTGCAACTATCTTAAAATTTGCGTTTATCGTAACGGTTCCATAACAAAAGTTACTATAAATTTTATGGGTTATTTAATAGTATTATTAGTTTTTAATAATTTTATACTTTTAAAATGGACTTTCCCACCCAACTTTGGAGGCTCATAAAAAAGTTACACGTTAGGTATCAAACTGAAAACTTGAACATAATTATTTCCTTATTATGCTTATTTTAACAGAATCGTATATAATTTTTACAAATTTCAGTTACAGTCAAGTAGCCAATTGGACCAAATGGGGGCTTACTAACCTGTAAGTACACTAGCCGCGGCCACCGTGATTTTTGGCTGATTGTGAAAAGGGCCGCTACAGACAAACTGCATGCCAGCTGCAATTGCATCACAACTGCACGACGACTGTACAGTTTCTCTTCAAGTTGCAATGGGTTGCAGTCCGTCTGTATCGGCCCTAAGTGAGCAACGAACCACTGGGACTGGTTGAAACGGCTTGACCAGTTCTGTGATTGCGCTACTGGGAGTTTTAGCTGACGATAGTTACGCAGAAAGAGACCAGTGGCAAGTTTCGTATACTTGGAATATTAACATTACGCTGTTAAGAGCAATGCCTAGCTGAGCAACTTTTCAAATCTCGAATTTTTGACACAATGTTTCTGTCGCGCTGCTGTGGACTCCGCCTCCAATTCGTGCGATAAGGACAACTGCAGCTCGGTCTAAAAATCCCACGCAAAAAACTCAAAAATCGAGGTTTCGCTCTCGACTGTTTCCTCTTCCAAAACGCAACCTATCATTATAAAACTTTGGGAACTGCAAGAAGAAGAAATAATCTACGCCGCTATGTTTTGATTTTTTTGATACTTGTTGTCATATTTGTATACTGCGCCTTTTTTTGGTAGCCAATTCAATTAAGCCGTTTTTGCGATTTTCAAGGCGCTGTAAGTTTCTTTAAAATAATGCTAACCAAACAAGCAAAAAAATAGCGGCATAGATATTGATGATATTGATCTTATTTGAAAATTTCATTGCTCTATGTTCAAAAACCAGAGAGGAAACAGTCGAGAGCGTTTGTATGGGAAAATCGCAGGTAGGCATTCCTCTTAAACAGAAAGTTTATAATCCAAGTATACGGAATTTGGCTCTAGTCGCTTTCTGTAAACTATGGTCAGTTGTCGGTTCGCTACCCCTAACTCAGCTAAGAAGACTCCGACAAGTGAAATAAGTTCGCCTGTGTACATATCTATTGATTTTTGTATTGCTTCTGTATGATTTTATCTGATATAAAGTGTTTACATAACATACATACATACAAGTGAAGTATTTTGTTGCGTTGTCTTAGGCAGGTGAAATGTATGCTATTATGTCACACGCATGAAAAAGCTAGTTTAGTGGCCTGAGCGTTACGAGCTCGAGTTAATTACAACAACTTCAGAGGGAATCACAAATGCAATTAGTTCGGTGCGTGTGCCCGCGTCGGGGAACGTCTGTCCTGCTGCGTTTCCATTGTTATCCGATACGGCACGTACCATAACTTCTAGTTTACAAATTAATACCATATTATACTCAATCTGCAGAATGACCGCTGATGCAGAGGAGGAAGGGCTCAGTTACCTATTATTCATTGCATTATTATCAACTAGGGTTACTTTGATCCACGGGGTAACTTTGGTCGGGGGGCTTTGGTCGTTGATTTTTGAACTGGCATTTCTGAACGATTTCATAAAATATTATTTTTGAGGTCGACCACCTTCATAAAAATACATTACGAACGCGCAAAAAGTGTACTAACTTTAAAAATGAATGATCAGTTTTATCTTGCGGATCAAAGTAACTCCAGTTTACTGCAGATTTAAGCTTTTTATAAAGCTTAAATCTTGGAAAATGAGGCTGCGGAAAGCTGGTCGTAGTCAGACTATGGTATTGCTTTTCTTATTAGGTAAAGTTACCTAGTAACCTCACCTACCAAAATTTAATGCAAGATGATGGTAAAAATCGTACCTACATAGAAACGTCAATAATGTTTTTTTCACGTACGCGTGCGTGCCTGATGTTAAGCAGCCACTGCAGCCTTTAGACGTAGCTTCACGTGAGTGTTGCCGATCCAGCCTTCATATAAACAAATTTAAACGGATGGAATACATAATATCACTCATGCAAAGTCATACATACATACGTGGAAAATGTTTTTCAATGCCATTTCATCCAATATTTTTCATTTTATTGCATGAATAATAAATACTCCGGATCGTCCGTGTCCCGAAACCGGTATCTAAATATTTAAAGTGTAATGGAAACCGTCATCTCTCCGTAGCTATGTAATTGGTATAGGTAATGGTATAAAAATACACTCAGCCGTAGTGCAATCATAAAGTTAAAAGCGTTGGAACGATCCGGAAAAACGTTTCCTTAAAACCACCCTGGGTTTTATTATTTCCCTTTTAATAAAAAAATATTTGTACTCACGAAGTCTCCTTCAGAGATTCTGCTGCTATATTTAGGTTAATTAATATTTTGGTATTTGTTTAACCGACTTATACGTCGCCAAGCGGAGGTTGTGGGTTCGAATCCTGGATCGTATAACTATGAGTTTTCGGAATTTGTGTACGAAATATGGTTTCGTTTTTTTGGTAAAAAAAAACATCGTGAGGAAACCTCTTCATTCAGACGTAATTGTGAAGTCCCTAAACCATAACTGGGCAAGCGTGGGGACTATAAGACCACTCACTTCCATGTATGACAGTAGACCGGTGCCTAAAGCGCACTACGCAGATACGATAATATTTTATCTGCGTATAATAACTTAATTATCTGAAACTATCACACACTACGCAGATACGATAATATACGAGACGATACATTCAGTCTAAATCCTTCAAACTGAGTAGACTTGTTTTTTGGTGCGGATTGTTTATACAGGATGTTTTCATGTTTATCTCTTCTATATTTACAAGACAGCTCGTCAGATGGCGATTCTTATTATGAATTTGATGCTCGTGTTGCGTTACAATGTACTAACAGGTGAAGGATTTGGATAGAACGTCATATAATGCTTAAAAATGACCGTGGTGAATTTAATATCTTCGAGGATCTATCAGAAGAAAAAATCTCAGTCTATTTCCGAAACCCAAGGTTAATATTTATGGCTATTCATGATTTGATTAAAGAAGATATAAAGAAAATGAATACTAAAATCACATCAACCTGTATCTATCTGCACATAAAATACTATACCATATTTTTATCGGCAGATATTATACACAGATCAATATATATACGCAGATAATATCTTTGCCATATTTCGATATATGTCGGTGCCCACAGATACTTCACGATAAAATATAAGTTATCTGCGCTATGTGTGTTAGCTCATTGAATTGTATAGGGAGCAATATTGACAGATATGCGTTCAGATACAGATATCTTATCGTATCTGCTTAGTGTGTGACACGCTTAACACTGGCACTGGGACTAAGGTTGCCAACCTTACTATAAAATATGGTATTGCACTATATTTTGACTTTATGTACTATATACTGTTAAAGAAATATAAAGTACGCAAAAATACTATATTTCGGCCAGTTCTTACAGATGGGGTTTGGGTTGACCGATTTTAATAAGTATACTAAGTTTTAATTTCCATTAAATTAAATGTTGTCGTCGTGTCGTTTATAGACATTTGGATAGAAATAGGTTTTTCCAACTCATATACTTGCCCCACCCAATTGAAAATGTAGGTAAAATGTAAGTAATCAATCATTTTACGCTCTTTAAAGGGTTTTTGCTTTAAAGTATACTATATTTATTCTCAGTGTACTATATTTTTCAAACTTTGTGCTGGAAAAGACTATATTAGCCCAAAAAAAGTTGGCAACCCTAACTGGGAAGTATATAGGTTGATGATGAATGATGATGGCTATGTATAATTTCAAATTATGGTTAGCTAGCATTTCCTCGCGGCTTCGTCTGCGAATGCTACGACTAACAACAGAGTTCTGAACCTGATTTTTATTGCAACGATTATGCTAGACGACTAAAAAAACTGTTGTTAAATTTGTACACGTATTTTTTCTTAATAGTTAATAATTATAAAAGAGAATAGGATTTAGATTTGGGGGCGCTGTAATGCTTTTCTACCGTAGAAAAAAATATTTGCCATACTGGTTAGGTTAGTTCCGTTTTTCGCCACGCCTATTTCTCTTTCCGCTCAGACTCTAGCAACCGGGATCCCCTTATTTCCCATAAAGTCATATTGTATTCTAAGTCATTATTATCGAAAGTCATATAGTATTTGTTTCTCTAAAACGGTAATATTTTTAGGATATTTTAAAACGTTAGCATATAGAAAATAATAGGTTAGGTTAGGTTTGTTTTATAACAATTCTGAAAACTTAACGGTTTCGTAGAAAATAGGTTGTATGACTACATTTAGAAGTCTGTGGCTGCTAGCAGTGTCGTTTTTCGACTATAACGACACTATAGCTTGGCAACTTCGTTGGTGACACTCACCTGTGTGCTTTTTGTTCTGTGCAGCCGTAACTACTTAAACAAGTTACCGCCAACACGAACGGCGACTAACGAAGGCAGCCTCCGGAGGCCCCCGTTCGTATTGGCGGTAACTTGTGTAAGTAGTTACGGCTGCACAACACAAAAAGCACACAGGTGAGTGTTACCAACGAAGTTGCCAAGCTATAGTGCTGTTATGGGGAATAGAGTATAGACTTCTCTGAACTCATATTATTTTTGTTCTTATATTAGTGTTTGTGTCTAAGTAAAAGACAGATACATTCCTAAAACAAACTGCGTAATTAAAATACCTAAGTCTTTTAGGTCAAGAGATCGCGACGATATACAGCATCAAAATTTTACCGTACCAAGTTTACTGTACCGTAATAAGACTAATAATTAAGTATTAACAATTCAGAAACAGCTCGAAAAGAATATGAATGTATCACAGAAACGGACCCTATTGTCGCAAGATATCAGCACAATGATACACAATTAACGGCGAAAAAACCCCAAAAATATTTACAGGGGCCGCAAATAACGGCCATTAAGGACGACAAAGGATGTATTAATCAGAACAATTTTTCTTGGCCAAGGGAAAAAAGAAGCCCATTCTTTGTAATGCCGCGCCTAATCCTTCTCAATCAGGATAGGGTTGTCTCGTTGAGGGAAATGGCGGACTTTCCGTATTCATTACGGAATCGTTGCGACAAATGTTCTGGAATATGTTGGGATTACTTGTAACACGGTACATCGTAACAATAACACTTGTCGCAAACATTCTACAAGTGCAGTCGACCGGATGGCTGATTAATGTAAGGTACTCATGTAACTTAATCGAGTTGTTGTCGCGGTTATATGGAACACAACTGCAACTCACCTACTTCATTATTGACTCACGAATCGACTATTAAAAAGGAGAAAATGTTTTCAGTTCTTGGAATTTTGTTACGATTTGCAGGATTGAACGACTCCGGACATAATTTATCGTTTTTTATTGTTACCTAACTGATGTTTCTTAACTACAATAGGTACCGGCCTAAAATGTATCACGTTTGTTACGAATAAAATAATACTGCCATGTAGGTTTCAAAAAACAAGAAAAGACTGAGAAACAATCGCTATATTTGGGTAAAATTTCTCATCGCTCGTCCAAGAATCTACATCTTACCTAAATATAAAAAATTGCCTTAAAACGTGAAGATGATGTATTTTTGGAAGGTACTGTAAATCGTCTTTTATTTTCTAAACTGAAACTTCCCAATCTCAATAATAACCGTCAAATTAACGACAAAAACACGATAATACATTATTTATGCTCAGTATAGCATCCTCAATAAGGCAGCGAGATTGATTGTCAATTTTTTCTTATGCTCTCCCGGGCTTGCGAGTAATAAATGTATCCGGAACGATAAGGAAAATAACGTGGGAAAATGCAGGTTTTCGGCCCCGGACCCTATATACGCTTACGTGTAGAAATGAGCAAAACATGGGTTTTACCAAAAAAGTATTTGGCTGAAAATGCAGTATTTTTGTTACCAAAAACTAATATTCTGTAATTTTTACTCGACTGTGGTGAAGCCTAAAAGAAGGGTTATTTGTTTGACCTGTACGTAGGTATAAATGTATGTAGCAGTGGCGTGGCGTACATTTTCCTTAAGAGCTCTAGAATAAGGTGCTCAAATGCCTTTTATTAAGCAAGCCGGAAGGAATCGAGTTCTTCGGACGCCTCGGTACTAGTATGTAAGTATGTATGTAAGTCCGTCCTTTCCTATGTCCGCTCTTAACTAGGTACTCAACGACATACCCAATTTTAATAAAAGATACAATTATTTATTAGATTAGTCCTGATGGCGCGACTGTCACTGGGTATTAAAATTTGTTATAAAATAAACGAAATGGCGGATCTATGCACTTTAATGCCCGATGTTTTTTGCACCGCAGTCGGGTTTTTTAAGTAAGAATGTGGTAATTGACGCCGTTGTTTGGGCGCGATCAAATAAAGCCAGAAATTCGAAAAGATAATACATAGTTCTTCATTCTGCGAATTATACATTATAACTTGCACATTTTGCGACTTGCGCATCCTGCTATGAATCCCCTAAAACTTGATACATAAAAGTAATGAAAATAACTGGCCAAGAGCATGTCGGACCATGCTCAGTGTAGGGTTCCATAGCCGTAACTAAAAAATACGATGTAAAAAAAGTACAACAACAAAAGAGCGTATCTTCATAGCAATTACGTCCTTTTGTTGAGAAGCGCAGTTTATCGGCAATAACTCAAAAACGGTACATTCGATCTTGTTGAAAATAATTTTCGTTGAAAGTATTAATTAAGCGTTACCTTCGTGATTTTTTTCATATTTTTCGGACGCACGGTTTAGAAAATAGAGGGGGGGGGACACAATTTACACAACTTTTGGAGCGATTATTTCCAAATACATTCACTTAATCAAAAACATTACTTAGGAACTTTATAGTGTTTTTTAAAGAGCTATCGAACTATGTACCACACGTTGATATTCGCTGAAAAATTTTTTTTTTACTGTCTTTAACATGTATGGAGTGCCCCCCTTAAATATATTTATTTTAATTATTTATATACTAAACTTAATACTTAATAACTAAGCCGGGCTTTCACGCTATCATGCGCACTAGAATAGCGTCACTGATGCGCCGGGTGCGAGGGAGCACCAACAGCATCCTGAGCTCACTGGCTGAACGGGTGGATTGCCCGATTATGCGACGATGGACTGACGCGCATACTCCACTCTGTACTTACGTCCATTGTTAAAAGTATTTATTGTTTACTTGTTTACTAACATTAGAATTTAAGATAATTGTTACTAACACATTATGGGCCCAGTGTCCGAAATAAAGTGATATTTAATTTAATTTAATTTAAACTAAGTAGCGGCTCATAAAAGACACCTATATTCCAAATTTCATCAATATCCATCATGTAGTTTCTGAGTAAAATGCCTGTGACATACGGACAGACAGACAGACAGACAGACAGACAGACGGACGGACATGACGAAACTATAAGGGTTCCGTTTTTGCCATTTTGGCTACGGAACCCTAAAAATGAAAAAATGTTTATTGTGGTTTTCATGACACGGATACAAACATAAGCAGGGTTGGAACCTTCCAGTAAGCAAATATAATGCTTGTATTAGTAATGAACTTGGTAAGTATATAAAATCTTGAGTATATAGAAACATGAAAGAAAAGTGCGTAAAGTTGTTTAAAAAACGGGATTAATTGATTTTGCTTACAATGAAACTTGAATACGTGCATATGTGCGCGTATCTGACTGTGCCAGATAGTCTGCCAACAGGGAGAGATGGCGGGAGATCGTGCGGAGAGCTGTGTCCACCTCTACCACCTTCAGTGTGACCACCACAGAAATATATCGAGAAAGAAGAAAATAGTTCGTCCATTTGTATGAGATGGGTCCCATACAAATCCCATACAAAGCGTGTAACGTTTTTCGCTTGGCGTTTGACGCCAAAAGTGTCATTGATAGAAAACATAAATTTTCCATATCATTTGGTGGTATTTGAATAATGAATTATTTATACCATTATCATCAGATTTTCAAATCTGATAGGTAATAATATTGACGGAAACTGAAGTTGACGGCGTGCAAAGCAGGTCGTCGCCACTTCTTTTTAGCACGCGAGGTACATACACTTTTCCCTTATACCTCTATATATTTCTGTGGTGACCACAACCACTCTGCTAGGAGCAAAACGGCAGAGAAGAAGTAAGAAGGCTGGAAGGTTATCATTATTACAATTCAATATTGTTCAATCTTTTGATCTTTTGGCATGAATGAGTCCAGTTTTAATGTTTACTGTATATTCAGCTAAATACGAATATTCGAAATTACCGAATATGCTTAATACCGAATAAAAGACGAATATTCGCCCCATCACTACGCACGAGTTGTTTGAAGAAACTTTTTTGACGAAATCAACATGTGTATCTCATCTCATTACCTCAGAGATAACGTAAACTTAATAACGTTATTCTGATAAATAATCTTAACGCTGTTATTTGATTGATCAATGTAACCGGCTATTTCACCGTAGATTTACAGTAGAGTAATTCACAACCTCGCTGACAAGTTCACCTATAATATAATTTGACGCAAGCACCAATAATAACAATTAGTAATAGAGGGTGTCGTTCCACTCTTCCTTTGTGCATTTCTAAATACATTGCGCAAATTTTTGTACGGACGATAACTGTCACAAAATCGTTAATTTTCCTGTTTTGTTACCGTTTTGTTTAATGATAATCTCGATTATTTTTCATAGTTAAGATTCTCTCGGGAATATTTCTAAATTACTTTGCCCTAATAATCAAATGAATCAACAAATCATCAATCAATAACTATAATCATCAAAAATATAGGTAACAAAATAGAAATCAATTAAGGATTCGTTAATTGTTGTAGAAACTTTTTCATAAATGCTCATATAGACTTTGACGGACAACAGCAATATGACGGCCGATTTGAACTGTATTACGAGTTCACGATTCAAATTTATATCGAAAACGACATTGACGGTGATGTTTGTGAATAACCTTACCGGTATTGTTTGCTTTTGAAATAGAATTTTGATGGATTGTGATGTATTACAGCTGCATGATTGTTTGCACGTGCATCGTTATTAAAATATGACCAACATAGGGTAGATAATATTTGTAATATGCATAAGGTGCATTGGGGTAATTTGGAACGTTCAACTCGATACCTCTACGTGTACCCGAGATAAAAAGTCTTGAGAGACAGACAGACAGACAGACAGACGGTCGGACAGACGGACAATAAAGTGATCTTATAAGGGTTCCGTTTTTCCTTTTGAGGTACGGAACCCTAACATTTTTTTTTTACATGCACATCTCCGATTACGAATTGTTATTACTAGGGCCCTGATTAAATTATATCAGGACTAGATTTACGGCAAAGCTGTAAATGGGCATTTTTATTTTAAAATGTACGGTTAGGCGAAACTTAAGCTATGTTCAAATACCGTCTAACCTGTCAGTCCGTAACGAAATGTATGGAGTTTGACACTAATCGTCAGTTCTGTAACGACCAGTTAACTGTCAGTTAAGAACGCACTTTAAATAAAAAAGCCCAAATTACCCTTCAGGTTGTCACTTGTCATTCAAACAATCGATCGAAACATTTTTCAAGCCTTATTTCAACAGGATCCTGTAAATCTTGGAACATTTTCCTTTAGAAATTACATTAATATAGGCCAAGAACACATATTGGATTAGTCGAATTTTGTATTCATATCAATACATTTAAACGCCAGGTGGCGCCGGTGGCCATCTGTGATCGTGAGTCGCATTCGCACGGCTGTGTAAGACTGGTTTAATATTCCTGTCTGAACCTACTGCAGCCGAGATTTGATGCACCTTACTTGGGAGACAGCGCAAGCACTAAAAATAAAACGCCCAGAGATAGTATTTGCCTGACAGATCTTTTGTGAAGTGTCAAAACGCTCGGATAGTATAAAACACAGAAATATATCGAGTTAGAAGGAAAAATGTGTATGTAGCTCGCGTGCTAAAAAGAAGTGGCGTCGACCTACTTGCACGCCGTCAACTTCAGTGTCCGTCAATATTATTATCAAATTAGAAAATCTGATAATAATTAATTGTCCAGATACCACCAAATGAAATAAAAAAAAAATGTTTTCCTTCATAAATCATCATCACTTTTGACGTCAAACACCAAGCGAAAAACGTTGCACGCTTTGTTATCATACAAATTGACGAACTATTTCTTTCTTTTTCTCAATATATATCTCTGTGGTATAAAGTTTCTACAGAAAAGAGTAATAAGTCATTTTACTCAGTGCTCGAATGATATACTTATTTTTAGTTTCTGATCTTTTAAAAGTCGCTGAAAATGCAGGTAAGATTAGTACATTTTATAAATATTTGAAAGCAGATTTCGTTTCTAACTTCAGCGTTCATCTTATTTTTGCAGTCCATAAACCAGTAAATCTCATTATATAATTTGTTCATCACCATTGAATTGTCTATAAATGGTATAAAAAGTAAGTATAGACATCTGGGATAAATTCTTCAAAGATGGTAAAATACGTGAAGTTAAGAAGTTAAGAAAAATATGACAACTGTAATTAATTATGGAATCAGATATCTTATGTTCGATCGAGACTGTCTAATATATCACTATTATTTATTATATTTATAATAGTAGGGACTATTATAAGAAATAAATAAATAAAAAGTGCATTTTGCTCAGATAATTTAGGTATATTCATATAGTGGTAAAATATCCAGCATGTCATGTCGCATCACAATTAAATCATCAGTTGTTTTTAGAGAGAACACACATTACTTTATCAAACTGGGATACTTATGAGAGGTCTTTTAGGAGAGTAAATAGATTTACAAGTCAAGAACATTTTAATTTTTGTTCTGCACTTGAAAAGTAAGAAACGCTGAACCTGAGACAAGTCGCTAGGTAGGAAAAGTGATAAAGCAAAGTTCTCAAGTGGTTATAATGAAAGTGCACTATCTGCGCAGAGATTATCTAGCGATGTGACGGGAAATATCGCCGGCAATCCGTCTGTGGCCATCGCAAAGCCCCACAATCCCTGTCTCCCGCAGATGCAGATTCAATTTTTTATACATATCTAAAGCGCACACACACGGAGCTACATACGAGTATCCCAAATCCAACCTACCCTTACTATTCATTCATATCCATACTTCCATAGTTATACATATTTACTTATATGGGTAAAAAACTAAACTAAGGCTGCGTTCCCACTAGAGCTGTGCGAGGTAGCAGAGCGGTGTGCGAGGAAAAAATCCACCAATGCCGTCTGCGCTGGGCGAGGCTTAGGGCATTTCTCCAGAAATATGTCTGCGGTCACCTCATTCATCTGACTCTTTTTCATACTAAATGTATGGAGACAGATGAATGAGTCGCAGACATATTTCTGGAGAAACGCCCGCTAGGCACGTTGATTGGTGATTTTTTCCTCACACATCGCTCCGCTTCCTCACACTGCTCTGGTGGAAACGCAGCTTAAAGCACTTGTTGTGTGTAGTAGTGTACGGAATTAATTAAACTGTTTTTTGGTCTTCTACACGCTATAAAACTAAACATTAACTCTCTCACCGTTTAAAACTCATACAGAACTACTCGTATCATAACAGTTCAATCAGTTAGATGATATTATCAATAGGTATTTATTTAATCATAGTCTTGATTAAAATCATATCAATTTTGTAAAGTCTAATATTAAGTTCCGAAAGGATCCTTTTTAACCGACTTCCAAAAGAAGGACGGTTCTCAATTCGTCTGTATGTTTTTTTTTTATTTTTTTTTTGTGTGTTTGTTCACCGATTACTTGAAGACGGCTAGACCGATTTGGAAAATTCTTTTTTTTGTTTGAAAGGGTAGACTTCCGAGGTGGTCCCATTGTAACCAAATTAGGATCTGATGATGGAATCTTGGAGAAATCGAGGGAACTCTTCAAATATTATAGGCACACATATAGCGATTTCAGTATTTTTCGTAATTTCTCGTCCATCTCTTAGTAGCAACTAGTTTCTAGTGTTAACCGACTTCAAAACAAAGGGTAAATTTGTATCTAGGTTTCTTCCCCGATTACTTGAAGATGGCTGAACCTATTTGGAAAATTCTTTTTTTGTTTTAAAGGGTATACCTCCGAGGTGGTCCCATTGCAACCAAATCAGGATCTGATGATGGAATCTTGGAGAAATCGAGGGAACTCTTCAAATATCATAGGCACACATATAGCGATTTTGGTATTTTTCTTAGTTTCTCGTCCATTTCTTATTAGCAACAAGTTTTTAGTGTTAACCGACTTCAAAACAAAGAGCAATTTTTATGTAGGTTTGTTCCCCGATTACTTGAAAACTATTAGACCGATTTAGAAAATTTTTCTTTTAACTAAATAGACTTAAGTCTATTTTCAAAACAATATTTTTCCAGCGCCACTAAAAATTAAAAAATAAAGTAAATTTTTAAAACAAAAAATAAAAACCGACTTCCAAAAACTTAAACTAAAAACCAAAAAATAATATGTTAATCACCCCAAAGAAATGGATAATCAACGATTCATATATACATATACAGATATTTATAGTTTTTAACCTGTTATTTTTGAAGTCGGTGCCAGCTAAGGAGCTCAGCATAGCCAGCTTTGCGTGGCAGTGGCAGGCACCGACTTCAAAAATAACAGGTTAAAAACTATAAATATCTGTATATGTATATATGAATCGTTGATTATCCATTTCTTTGGGGTGATTAACATATTATTTTTTGGTTTTTAGTTTAATCATACCAACGTTTTATTCCGAATACCCGTTATTACAAAATTCCTGTAACTTGACATTTATTTCCTGTTGTTTATAACTCGATTACAGTTATTATAACAAAACAACGCTTCATTACTGTCAAATTTCAGCCTATTGTCTCCACCTGTTCAGCGAGACAGATAAATTATCACTTCGGCGATGGGGCTCACTGACTCCACATAATACGTTGCGAAAATTGATACAAACGATTGTTTAGCGCGATAAATTAAAGAAATAAATCAGATAACTTACCCAAGGTCCAAAAACCTCGATCATAAAGCCCAATTTAAACCCTTTGATGTTGACTATAGGGTTGAATATTGAGGAATCGGTGAATTAATGTAAGAGATAAATATTCTTATTGGAAACATTCGCAGGGTTGTTCGCCGGTCTATCCGGCCAGAAGCGATAAATACGGCATTGTAATACAGTCAAAGGAACAAACAGTCGGCTGACGGAGACGCTTACAGCCTAGTTCCAGATTAAATAATAGTACTACGTACAGAAGTCTCTTTCTCTGACAAAACTGTCGTTAGGGTCCGACGACCGGACGGAACGCACCGGATCCGACCGTCCCTCTCTATCGCATAAAGCGTGCTCTTTCTGGTCGCTGGCTAAGGCCTCCTCGCGGGAGCCGCGTGGCGAAATCGTGGAGTGAGCCACTCCTGGTCTGGTTAAGACACTACCCAAGTAACATACTAGCTGTATAAGAGCTTATACAGCAATCACACCAGTTTGAGCGTAATAAGGGCTGTATAAGCTTCTTAGATGGCGGTGAGCGGCAACGGCGAGAGGTGGCCATAGGTGGGAGTGAGAGCTCGAGCTCCGATCTTAGCTCATCTTTGGTGGAGACAGAAGAATTGTATGGGGGCTGCGGGGTGAGACACAGCACGGACATACCTAAATTGCATACCTATCCTACAGTCAAGGAATTTGATTTGAGTACCCTTTCGTACCTTGTCATAGTGACATTGATAATGGAATCTCTAACGGCTTTCTTATTGATTTTCACTGTGACAAGGTACGAAATGGTACATAAATCAAATTCCTTGACTGTATATCGCTGAGCTTAGCAATTCAGTACACACTATCAGTAAAGCGTAACAGACATAGGTGACATGTCACTTGCGTGCGGGAGTGGCTCAACTGTAGGTTTTTGAACTGTGGCTTTGGCAAGACGCAATAAATATACATATTTACGCCATTGTACTGTGCCAAACTTGGGCGGCAAGCTGTTCTAATGTCCTTTTTCTTCCTAGGGCGGAAAACCGCCCTGTTTACATGGAATTGTCAAATCCAATATCGTAAAATCGTAATGTGAAGTGATTGGCGCACCTCCCATTTGTTTCACGTGATTGATACGCTTCCCCTCTCTTGTAATTGGATGAATGACAAATGGTGTTACCTTGAAGGTTGTTTGTATTGTGAAGCTATAAGCTAATTAATATCAATATAATTATCAATGTGTCTATATGTCAAAATATTTTTAAATCAATACTTAACGACAAATATGCGCCTATTTTGCGTGATGGGTCGATGGCTCTACTCTTGCCAACCCAACTTGTCCTAAGAAAGCCGAGAAGACCCTTGATGTTGCTGATGACTTCTGGGAGTCACACGGCGTTCTGAGGTGTTGTTGTTTTTTTTTATGAAATAGAGGGCAAACGAGCAGACGGGTCGCCTGATGGTCGTCGCCCATAGACACCTGCAACACCAGAAGAGCCCGGCACTGGCCACCCTCGGGATTTCGAGAATGACGTGGGCGGCTGTCTCCTCCGCCTCCATGCAGGCTCGGCACAGAGGGCTGTCAATAACCTAGAGATTTTAACGGGTATTTAAACCTATAATTCTACAACTACACAACTATTTCTCGTTTATAGAAACTTTTTCAAACTTTTAATTGCTTAAAGACTGCCAAATTTATTAAACTTTGTAAATAATTCATCATAAACTCAAGAGTCGTTGTAGCGAGCCTAAAGAACAATAGGTAAATTCAATGTAAAAAGCATTAACATACTGTTTAATAAGATTCTGCATGGCAGTTAATGGAGCATGCAGCTCTTTCCACCTGGTCATGACTAATTCCTAAATTAGGTAATACATTATATCCAAAAGCATACATAATTTTACAATCGAGACCTTACATGCTTTAATTCACTAACCTCGAAACAAATCAACAATTACAAAAATCACGTAGCGGATTTAAATTTTCCAAGCTTCATTACTTTTAAAACGTAATAATTGCCTTTTGTTGTGCTATTGGCATGAAAATTTCGCTTATTTTTTAAAGGCAGGAAATGTGCAAAAACGTAAACGCTTAAATCGCGAGCCATTTTTGTCCGGACGGGCGCTGGCATGCCGCCACGTCATTGGCAGACCGCTACCCAGAGAAGCTAGTTACAACTTTTGTACTTTTCCAACCTCCCCACGCGTAAAGTCCCAAGCGCCGAAAGTCATCTATAACTATACACCCTTGCGCTGCTAGAGCTTTCCACTCTGATTTCTGCATGATATGTGAGTGTAAATATAAAATTGGTAACGTGGCTACACATGTTACTGCTGAAGTATTTTCTTAACATAAAAACGAAGCTCCAATAAAAAGATAAATTGTGTGGAGTTCAAAGAGAGCGAATAAACGATTTGTGAAAAACGTTTTGGCAATAAACAAGCCAAGGCGGGGCGGGCTGAATAAATAACAGCCAGTGCAGGAAAAAAATGATAAAGCGGGATTATTGAAGGGTTTCTTCAGTAAACGTACATGAAGTAAAGTCAAGATTTCCTAATAGAACATTTCCGAAAATGAGGAAATACGACCGGACCCATAACCTATAAACCCAAGTCTTCGGCCGTTTAGGAGCGCGTGATAGTCATTCAAGGTCGAGGCGCAGACCGTGTGATCCGTACTGGCGCATTCTTACGCATTCGTAAAACTTTGCTTGTAGTGCGTTCACGTCGCGTACACATACAAGCCACATGATATACCTTTTGTAGGCAGAAAAATTACTACTACTATAACTGCTGCTGCTGCTATAACTTTGATTCCTTGGGACTTCTCATATTGTTTCGCGCAGTTAAAATGTATCAGGCTATAAGATTGAACATATTTCAACCAAAATTGATGTAGTTAAAGTCGATTGCTAAACCCTCCTTTCGTTTGTATGGAGAACTAAGCGACTCGATTTTTTATTAAAGCATTAACGACTGCCAACGAATTCTAAATATTTTATTAGAAGAGAAAAGTTGAAAAAAAATGGTAAATGGTGCTACAAAAATGGTAAATGGTAAATGGTCAATGGTAGATGGTGCTACATACGTCACCCAGAATGACGTCACAAATGAAGGGACTGGTTGAAGAATTCGATGACTTGGGCAGAGTTTCGGTAGCCTAGTTGGTAAGGCGCCTGTGTTTGGCCCGGATAGCCGAGGAGATGCAGGTTCGAATCCTGCCCGAGACATATAATTTTTCAACTTTTCTCTTCTAATAAAATATTAAGCGACTCGAATCACGTAAAATGTGTGCGTAATTTCACCCAAGGTTCACAACTTATCAATACGATCAAGAATGATTTTTATTACCTATTGTTTGCTTTAATTATCTCAATTTAGTTTTTAGCAATCCTGGAAAAATAATTATTTTCTGTTATTTAGTTTTTACGAGATATATTTAAACGAAAATAATTATATTTTATCAACCTGATGCCAAGGTACTCCATAATTAGTTATTTTGAAGCATCAAGATTTTTCACCACACTAAAAAAAATTACAAACAAAAATAAGTTTCTTAATATCGATAAAGAGACCTCAAAAAAATATTCCCCTGTTCAAGCAAGACACATTTCTGTTGATCCAGAATCAATTCTCAAAATAAGGGTAGCAAGTGAGTGGAACTCGTAAACGTTTCGGCCTTAAGTGGCTAACGACTGCTATTAATGTTGCGAGCGTCTCCTCGCCAAAACCATTTCAGAGGAATTCGGCGTATATACCGACCCTGTACAGGCGCCTTCTCCTTTTACGCAACGCAAAAGTAACTTGGCAGACCAGTAAATTGCTTAGCGACTCCAACTGCTCATATAATCTGATTTTCAACGAAGTAACTGCTTTGATTCTATTATGAGCTCGCTTTAAAGTCTCTTCGAAGTTGTGATTCAAAAGGTCATAGCATTTGTGGCATTTTTAATTAAAATATTATTGTGTGGAACCTTTTTTCAGTCTTGGGAAAATGCACTTGTGCGTCGCACCTGGCCGGGGGCCGGGTCAGGTATGGTGGACTATCGGAGATGTTTTTGGACCATTTAGAAACGATTACCTTTTCCGCCTTTAGACGAGCCCCAGGATTGCTATAAATTTTTAACTGCGCAACTAAGTAAAGAGTAAAGACTAAAATTTCAATGTTTTGAAGCAGTTTTTTGCAATCGAGAGTCACTTATGGGTTATTCTTCAGAAATATGCCTGCGACTTTTTTCCTCTGTCTCCATACTTTTAGTATGAAAAAGGGCCAGAGGAATAAGGTGACCGCAGTCATATTTCTGAAGAATAACCCTTATATTTTTTTAGCGTTGATTAAATTTACATTGGTTTCGAACTGTGCACTGTGGGTGGGTATGCAGTCATATTCTGGCTGCCCAACGTGGTTGGTTTCGAACTGTGTAAAAAGGAATTATTAAATGATTTAGAATATGCTTGAATACAATCAAGCATTGTATTAATCAAACACATAACGGATTTGCATATTGGGATACGAAGTCAGCATTCAACCAATATCAATTCAGCAGTTGCTAAACTGACGAATTAGATAAACGCGCACATCAACAACTTAAACTTATCCTAAACAAACGAAACATTTCAGAAATCAAATGATTTAAGTTCTCACGTCAGCGCATGAGTTAAATAGGAATACATGAACACCCATCCTAAGTAAACAAAGTGGAACAATGTGAAGCTTTACGTACTGCGAGTTGAAAGTAGTCTAGCAATGAAGACTTACTGCCACGTCGCTACACCCAACACTCCTTATAAGAATATATTGCTGCGAAGTTCGTTTGGACTTGGAAAGCCTGTATAGTACTGTGAACGAGCGCTGGTCTGGATTCACAAACTTCACTTATACGGTTTCTGTATTGATACCTTGCGTCTCAGTCTTACATAATTGGTGGTCCATAAGGGGAAGCTAGAGCGTAGCTAGTATGATTGTCACACAACTTTGGCGTGAGTCAAATAGACACCGGTTCAACAACTTCAGTTTCAAAGTAAATGACAACGTGGAAACTTATTGCGAGAACGTTTTAATGAAAGTGAAAATGTGTGTCAGGTTGAAGTAATTTTGAAGTTTGCTTAACTTGGCTGGAACTCGTGGTGGGAGCGGTTCGGATAGTGTAAGCATTATATTTAGTCGACATTGCATTGTTAGGAGTTCAAATTAGTAATTTCTACTGAAACGTTCCTTTGGCGTTTACTTGAAATTAATGTTGGCTGCATGACTATTACATAAATTCAACATCACAGTTCATTTTGATAGAATATCTCCATAATTTAAATTAAGCTGAGATGTTGTTTTAATTTAAATGTTAGAATCGGGGTAGCTGTATTTCAGTTTTAGGATTTGAAAGTTTTCAGAAACTTACTATCGCTCTCTTGTACAAATATCATTTCAAATTATATCGACTTTTTATCACATATGACCCACCGATCGCAAAGCGCGACGAAGCATCTTTGATTCAGCTTGGGCAAAAATGCTTCCGTATGTCTGACCGGATGTCCGTCTGTTTTCCTATACAGGTCGCTGAACCGATTCTCGTGATTTTTAGCAGGTTCGATAGCTATTTATAGTTTTTTGTGGGGTCAGTGTTTGGTTTTTTTTTTCAAAATGGCGGAGCTATCAGGATTGACAGACTTGCGAGGTCTAGAGTTCACAGAGCTACTATTTTTTTTATTATAAGTGTTGGTAATAAAGTATTTAGTAAATAGTAAATCCGAACCAACCAACTCCAGTTGTTTGGCTCATGCTGAGAGGCAAACTTTTCGGTGTTCGAATTATATAAGGTTTAGTTAAAAATGTATGTAAGAAACAATTACATCGAATAAATATTTCTTAATTTCTTTCACAGTAACTATCGTGTCCAAGAGTATCTGTCAACTTAATATAACGCAAGGCCCCTGGAAGACTCGATCACGTTAACCGACGAAGCTTTAGAGTGGATTAAGGTTCCGGAGAGTTATTTATGATTATTATTTTTCCTGTATCAGATTTTCTCTTGTTTGCCAAACGACTAAATAAAAGGGTAATTTTTATTCCACAGTAAAGCAAAACGCAGCGTATAATACAGAATTTTACATAAGCCATAAATTAATATAATATTTAGAGGAGAAAGTACCACCAGCCCAGGGTGCCCAGGTGGGTTAGGCCTTCGGTGAAGTTCGGTGTGACATTGTCCACCTTTTTAATTGGACTTATCCTTGCAATGTTTCATAGTTTTTCATATTTACTTATTCATTTTTCTTTACTTACTTTAGGCTTTCTTTACTTTAGGCTTTTATTTTAGGTGTATATTTTGGGCGGACAATGTTAGCGGCCATAGCTAAAGCAACCCGCACGTACGGTGCAAAATATACAACTACACCTTCCAAATAGCACACGAAGCCCAAAATCATTAAGAGAAACAGGTAAATCGAGGCTTATTTAAACCTTCCAAACCCACATCCTAAACAAACGTCGACACCACAAAGCCGCTAAGAAACACTTAAAACCGAGTACTCTCAACACGTGTACTTACAAAGCATTGGATTTAATAAAACGGGGTGAAATGAAGCGTGTAATGGAGTTCCCCTCAGATATTAGTCCGACAAAAGGGCGTCCAGAGGAAATTGGCCTGGCTACTGGACGTGCAGTCTGTGCCTCTAGTTCATAGACTTATAGGAGTAAGTTAGGTATGGGGATTGAAATGCTTTGTAGGTATATTTTATGCAATATATGGAACAATGAAAAAATTAAGTTAAGGGTTTTTAGCACTATATAGCAATATGAGATGGGACAACCCTATCCTGTTTTTTGGGTAAAAACGCACACGTCACATTATTCGAGTCCCTTCACCCCGAAAATATTACTATAGGCTAGTTACTATTATTATTTAAATAAAATTCTTTACTAATTAATATAAACCATGTAACCTACTAACAAAACTATGGATTTAAATCTGAAATAAATGTTATTTATTCATTCATTCATTATTTGCTTTTGTGAGCGGCCACGTTTCTGAAGCGTATGTAAGCGTGTGTCATTTTGGTAAAAAACTTTAGTTTTCAGACCTTCCGGAAGCTATGTCGTAAAACCTAAATCTAATTTATTAAACGCAACCCATCCGAGCGAAAAGCTGAGTTTCAATAACGGATCCGATTTAATCCTATCACCAATTTAATGGATTTTAGAGAAAGGTTGATATTTTCAAGGAACCGTACCTATTCATTTAAATTCTAATTCTACAAGTTCAGTTGGCAAGCAAATCTCGCTACGCACAAATTCCCGGGTATATCAATTGTTATGAACATCAAAGCATAATTATACGCTCCAGATACCAATTTAGCGCTATGCTCACAACCAAGGCGGAGCTTGAGTCATCTCAACTGAGAAAATAGTTGGGTTCCTACGAAATGTTGTTTCAGAGATAAACGTGCACAGTGCCATAGTGACCGAACGCCTGATAGAATTGGTTACCTAGTTACTTAGTTTGAGTTTTATGTCTCGCAGTTTCTTTGCAGGATGTGAGTTTTAGATTGCTTATGCGTAATTTTATATTTCCAAGTTTGCTTCTGAGATGGATTCAGGAATGAGTAAATGCGTAAAACTCAGTACCTCTACATTTTAGGGTTCCATACCTCAAAAAGAAAAAAACAGAACCCTTATAAGATCATTTTGTTTACCGTCTGTCTGTCTATCTGTCCGTTTGTCAAGTCCCTTTATCTCAGGAACGCGTGGAGGTATCGAGTTGAAATTCAAGTCTGTGGTTCCTTGAAGCTGTGAAAAAATTAAGCTTCTAAGTTAACGTAAAATAACTGGCCAAGAGCATGTCGGACCATGCTCAGTGTAGGGTTCCATAGCCGTAACTGTAAGGTAAAAAATACGATGTAAAAAAAGTACAACAACAAAAGAGCGTATCTTCATAGCAATTACGTCCTTTTGTTGAGAAGCGCAGTTTATCGGCAATAACTCAAAAACGGTTAATTCGATCTTGTTGAAAATAATTTTCGTTGAAAGTATTAATTAAGCCTTACCTTCGTGATTTTTTTCATATTTTTCGGACCCACGGTTTAGAAAATAGAGGGGGGGGGGACACAATTTACACAACTTTCGGAGCGATTATTTCCAAATACATTCACTTAATCAAAAACATTACTTAGGAACCTTATAGCGTTTTTTAAAGAGCTGTCGAACTATGTACCACACAATATTGATTTAAACTTTCACGATTTTCACTCATTATTATAACAAAACGGGACTTAATCGCGTAAAAACATGCTATTACCTCGACGTTTCGGACGTGCCGTGAGTCCCTTCGCGACCATGGACGTCACGGCACGTCCGAAACGTCGAGGTAATAGCATGTTTTTACGCGATTAAGTCCCGTTTTGTTATAATAATATGTACCACACGTTGATATTTGCTGAAAAATTTTTTTTTACTGTCTTTAACATGTATGGAGTGCCCCCCCTAAAAATATTTATTTTAATAATTTATATACCACCGCTTACCGCGTTGACGACCGCTTTAGCTTAGTTGGTAGTGACTCTGCCTACGAAGCAGGAGGTCCTGGGTTCGAATCCTGGTAAGGGCATTTATTTGTGTGATGAGCACGAATATTTGTTCCTGAGTCATGGATGTTTTCTATGTATTTAAGTATTTGTATCTATTAGATATATCGTCGTCCTAGTATCCATAACACAAGCCTTATTGAGCTTACTATGGGCTAGTTCGATTTGTGTAAGATTGTCCCCTAATATTTATTTATTTATTATTTATTTATACCAAACTAAGTAGCGGCTCATAAAACACACCTATATTCCAAATTTCATCAATATCCATCATGTAGTTTCTGAGTAAAATGCCTGTGACATACGGACAGACAGACAGACAGACAGACAGACAGACAGACGGACATGACGAAACTATAAGGGTTCCGTTTTCGCCATTTTGGCTACGGAACCCTAAAAAGATACGGCCGTTTATGCCGCAAAAAAAGTTTTATGCTTGTCAATGTCAAAAGATGAAAAAAGTTAGGATACATTATGATATAGAGAGGAGAGGATTAACATTTGAAAATTATATGACGTGTCCCCAAACCGCAGTGAGCTAGCGAGGGGACTACAGCCCATTCACTCTCATCTATGAGAGTAGGCCTGTGCCCAGCAGTGGGCTGTGGGACGTATTATAGGTGGGTAATGATGATGACGATGATATTACATAAGTAGGTAGTAAACTTTGTATCACTCCATGAACGTAGCACCACTAATAGGTTAAGGTTTTAAAGACAATATCGATGCAGTTTTTCTTGTCCCTAAAATCGATGACACGGTTCCTAAGAACAGATCTTCGTATGTCTTATAAATTCAGACTTTCCCATACTGACTGATCGAAATGGGACAACCTGTATATCCCAGAAAATTCAGGGTTCTAGCTTTAGGCTGCACAAAATTACAGGAGGTTGAAAATGGCCTGAATGGCTTCGAGAAAAGGATGTACGGCAGTGCCTTTATTTTACTCGACTTGGCGGGGGCACTGCCGTGCCCCCAGATACTAAATCGTCACTCTCCAACAATGTAACATGTACCATATACATGTGAGTAAACATAATTATTACCCAGATCATTTACAGCGTGCAAACTATGCGCCAAGAGCCATTTTTACGAACTAAAACTTATTTTAATGGTCTAGATTCATATTTTACCTATACTTTAGTACTTGAACAACAAAGCCTGCACGAAAACTAACCGTGCAGCCATTAAAACTTGGGCCTTTATTTCAGAAAGGACGTATGTTCGTACGCGTGTCACGTCGGTTAATATTTTTTGAATGAGCGGAGCCTAAGTGCGCTTTAAATGCATTTCTATTTTTCTGTATTAAAAATTTCCAACATCGTTTAAAGTTCTGTCTGTCCCTGTTAGTATATTTCATGCGTTACAATTGATCCGCGGCATTATAGTTACTTTGAATATAAATGGTTGTGAAAGGGGTTTGAGCCACAGAAATAATCGAGATCGAAGGAAATAGGGAACGTGCACGAACTAGGTGGCAGCACTAAACGACAAAAGAGACACGGGCCGACAATAAAGGAAACTATTATGCCTGTCAAATCAAGCTGCCAATTCAAATATCTTCAAGTGTCAATATCAAATATAGTAAGTCGTCGTAGCTGTACAGACGTTAATCGTCCTTCAACGCAATTTAACAGCGTTTCTGTCAATGTGGCCCCAGCTTGAGATACTGAGTGTATGGTCTCAAACCGCACATAGTTACTGGCAAAGCGCACACTCAGCATACCAGTTCATTTTCATATTATAAGTAAACGCGTTCCGCGTCAGTCTGCATTCAACTGCCGATCCATTATCATTGCGACTCATTTTAGTGTTAGTTTGTGACAATAAACGCTATGTGAACTTTATCAAACTCTTTAAATATCAAATACTCCAACATTCATTAAAAGGTGTATGGTGCGAACCATACAGAGTGTGCGCTTTGCCAGTAACTACCTATGTGCGGTTTGAGACCGTACACTGAGAAACTATCCATATTACAGTACCTCTAGCACAACTGTGACAAAGTGTAAAGACAACCAAGTAGTACGACTTCGGCCGCTTAGGAGCACGCGACACATATTTACACAGACGCACGACGCGCGTCTGTGTGAGTGAACGGCAACGTCGGCAATGCTTGCCTGTGGTGCGTCACACGGCGCGCACACATGCGCGCTCCCGATGTACCTTTTGTTCGAAGAAAAACTACCGTATACCGTGACTGTGACACGCGACTCTATGTCGCGCGACAAATGCTACCTATCTCTTTCCACTCAATATCGTGTGACAGTGACAGGTGATGCTCTGTCGCGCGAGAAACGAAGTCGCGGCCAGTTATGCTAGACGAGTAGGGTCCAAATTTGGTCAGAATATTTGTGATTAAAAGTGTAAACATACATTTAATAGAATTTCAATTAAGTAGCCCAGTTTGATTTTTATGTTTTTTTTGCGACCCTTTATCCGGCAAACTTTAGAATTTTATTTCTCAAAAACTGCACATCGTATCGATGGCGGAGTTTTAGTATAGTGATTAGAATGGTATAAGGAAACGATTTCTGCAATAAAAAAGCCATGTAACAAAAATTACTTTCATAAAATACTATACAGTACTTATCGTTATCGAACTTGGTTTTGACTCGTTTGGTTTCTATTTAATTACAGAGTTAGTAATCGGTGATACAGTCGGCAACAAGTGTATTGCTGTAATATGTCTCGCTAATATGATATATTGCCAATATCATGTCTTGCTAGTATGATGTTTCGCGAATATGGTGTTTTGCTAGTATGATTTGTTGCGAATATCATATTTTGCTAATGTCGAGTTTTGAGAATATCATACTTTGCTGATACTATGTTTAGAGAATATCATGTTTTGCGAATACAATGTTCAGCGACGGAGGGAAAGTTTATCCCATGTGTAATAATTATATACTTTGACTTTGAAAATTATATTTTACCATAATGACGACTCCATCGATTCTAGAACCACGGTAAGCATTTAAAAGTTCCAACCCTAAATAATCTATCGAGCTATGGAATAAAACACATTTCAACCAAAACTAATTGGATTAATAAAATAAAACTGGAGTTATTCTTTTAAAATTAATATAATTTGTTTGGTAGTTAACAAAAATGTCATGAAAATATATTCCACGTAAGTAACTGTCAGTAATGCACATGTGCACATGCAGCTGGTTTAATAATAAGTACACTAAATTTAGTCCATATTTCCACCACCATAGCCCAGTAGAGTTAGATTCCATCAATCAACAATAGTCCTTGCATTTGGCGGGGGCTGTCTTTGCGTGCGTCCCATGACACGGGCAGGGACAGCATCCGCGTGGTGTACACTTTGCCTCTCATTAAGCTGTCGAAAGGGCCTCTACGCGTTGGCTTCGGCTCCGCGCACGCCTCCCAAAGGTCCGGGACACCATTGTCTCGTGTACGGGAAAGTACACTAAGACGTAACTTGCCTAGAACTCTTACACATTTAGTACTTAATACCCAAATAACTTCAATAACCGTAATACAACTTTACAAGGCAATGGTAATAGTAATTACTTACAACAAATAGTGAATTTGTTTAGACGAAGGTACTGAATATAATACCTATAAATACCTTCAGAACATCTGCGTTTAATCGGAAACTGCTTAATAATAGCGTTGTTAGATTTATTTGTATGGATAAGTATTTAGTTGTATGGATTTGTAATGTCCATACAATTAATACCAACTGTTATTGGGAAAGTAATAAATAATATTGCAGTTACCTACAGTTTGGCTAGAAAATATAAATTCACGGGAATTTACAAAACGAACTTCGTGGCAAGATTGAAAAACCTAGGAATATTTTAGCTATACTTTCATTTTTAGCAGTAACAAACTAGTATCAAGTTTAACACCAACTTAACTAGCGACTCGGGCATGCAATACCGGTTTTATTTGTATGGATAATACTGGTTTTTCGGTATTGGCCCATACAAGTAATACCGGTATTGCATGCCCTACTAGCGACTAATACCGTGTCCTGAAAATTTACAGTTATCGCTTAAAAAACTACCACGGCTTATACACCTATTAAAAAAGTTTTTTGCAAAAAGTGACGACTAAATATGTAAATTGCAATTTGTTTAAAAGTCTCGTAATAGTTTAGATGCACAGAAATATATCGAGATAAAGGGAAACAGTTCGTCAATTTGTATGGGAGCCAAGCGTGTAAGATTTTGCGGTTGACGTTTGACGTCAAGAGTGTAATTTAGTGTTGGAACACATCAGTGGCGTGGCGTAAAATATATCCTTGGGCAAGCCGGAGCAGATTTGGCGTAAGTTTTCCTTAAGAGCTGTAGAGTATGGTGCTGAAATGCCTGACATTAGGCAAGCCGGTAGGAATCGAGTTCTTTGGACGCCACGCACCAAACGAAATGGGAAATGTATGTGTTCCAGTGAACACATACATTTCCCATTTCGTTTGGTAGTATTTGAACAATTAATTATATCATTATTAACAGATATTTCAAATCTGATAATAATGTTGTTATGGACTGAAGTTGACGGCGAGCGAAGAAGATCTCTGGCCCTTCTTTTTGGCACGCGAGGTACATAACACTCTTTCCTTTTATTTCTATATATTTCTGTGTTTAGATGATTCTCTTATTGCTTTCAAATATGTAAGTTTGCTATTTCACGCGATACTTTGTGTTTACTTCATTTATGCATCCCTGTACACTTAATTTACGTATTGACACCACACAGCCTATTGTGTCTTCTTATCTTCGCTCTTAGGTTCACTCTCGTCGTCGCTGTACTGTTGAGCTGTTTCTCCTGGCTTCAGAAGGCGCCCCACAATATCATACTTTCCTGTAAATAAATAAAAAAAAATGGTTATAAACTAACATATTTCTCTGAGAAAGTTTGATATAGTTAATTTTCTAGAACAACACTCTAGAACAGCGGTCGGCAATCTTTTAGCAGCCAAGGGCCACATAGTAGCTAACGAAATTGACGCGGGCCGTACTTTGTTAATAATTTGTGATTTTATACAATTCTGAATACAGCGACCTTTACATACAAAATAGGCAGAGAGGCTCGCGGGACGATTTACTGTCATTAAGTACAAAAAGAAATTCGTCCACTTGAATTGACCATTTGGAATTTTGACCAAAGTGTAAATCTGATAAAAAGTAATTATGACCAAATTTATTTTCGTTAAAAATTAATTAAGTCTGAATTGAATTATGGCCATTATAAAAAATGTGCAAAATTTAATACGCACAAAGTGAATAATGTCTAATTTTATTTCAGACCGTAATGTAAATTTAAGCTCAAAACGAATTATGTCCAAAGAGAATATTGTCAACATATAATTCTGTCTAGGATGAATATAGTATAAAATGAATAAGGGCCAAGTGGAAAATTGTCCTATTGATGAGCTTGTACCTTTAAAACCTTCAATAACGATAGGATGTTGATGTCTATAATAAAAAATATGGACGTAAATACAAATGGACGTATTTCCATTTGTACATATTTCAAGTCGTAATACTTCCGAGTGAACGTAAATACAAATGGACATATTTCCATTTGTACATTTCAAATGGTAATACTTCCAAGTGGACATAAATACAAATGGTTATTATTCCTGTCGGCCTATATTAATTTTGGACAATTTTACCAGAGGACATGATTCTATTTTGGACAATATTCTGGATGGAAAACTTTCCTAATAGGTATATTTCAAATTGGCATTTTTTCCGATTTGACGACTAATTCTCTGTGGACGAATTTCTTTTTGTACTTAATGACAGTAAATCTGCGAGACGCATGTGAGCGGTTCACGGGCCGCAGGTTGCCGACCGCTGTTGTAGAAGGTTAATATTAAAATCAAATATCTCTTTGGAGCCAAAAAAATGTTCAGGGAATTACAATTGTAGGGATGAAGGGATGTTTACAAAAACAACATAACTGATTAAAGTGGTGACACCTCTTTAAAAATGTTTCTCTAGAAGTATCAGCCAGTTTAGTCAGTTTTTTAATTTTTTGTAAACATCCCTTCAAACGTATATATATATCGCCTTTATATTTATTTGGTACAAAATATGTTGAACACGTTTTTTACATTCAGGGATATTTGGTTTTAAAAGTTAATGAAAATATTATTAATAGGCAGTCGATTTTATCGCTTGAATAAAACCACTTCCAGGAAGCACATGTGAAGTCAAATATAAAATGAGAACAGTATTTCCATAGAGAAAAACATATTCTAGAAAAGTATTTTCGTTTAATGTGGTAACGCCAAATGCTCCGTTTCGAACGAATATTCCTGGAAACGTCTTTTATTTAGTTGATTGAGCCCGTGTTGAGGTCGAAAGTCTTTTCGAACCACTGAACACTATATTGTGTATGTGTTATTAATACATACTGTGATATAAACGTATGTGGTTCACAAAATGTATTGTTAAATGTTCTATTTTATTCTTGTTATTATGATATATCTACTATTTATCAACGTTATGTTCTATTAAGACAAATGCTTCACTAAGTTACGCACAGCACATTACATCGGATATCTTCATAAAAAAGCTGAAAACTAAATGCAAATCATCTGTTTCAGGAATAAGATTCAAATCCACTCCACTCATTCACTCCACTCATTTAAGTGTAATGATGCCAAAATTAAAGCCATATAAACAGGCCTCTATAACAAGTCTTGTCAACCAAATCGGAAGACCTGGGGCCCGTTTCACGAAGCTACAAGTTACAAAATACAAGCGGAAGTCTCTTTCTATCAAAAGGTATTGAAAAGGGACTTCCGCTTGTAATTTGTAACTTGTAGCTTCGTGAAACGGGCCCCAGGTCATTGGATCGTGTTTAAAGCGTGTGGCTCTGGCAAAACCCTAGACACTTCAAGTTACAGTCGGTCTCCAGATTCAAAAAGGTACATCTTTAAATTCAAATATTTATAACTGCCAAGTTTTGCATCAGTCCATTAGACGTCTGCTTAATATCATATACGCGGTGTACGCTTATTTTCCGCCTTATTGAATAAAACCCATCACTGAATTCAGCAATGCTTCAGGTAAGATCGAAGTCAAATCCATACAATATACCCACCCATACTCTTCATTGCACGCCTCAAAATACAGAATATAAAAACAATTACCAGGAGATTTTGAGTAGCTAGCAGTAGCGTGGCTTCCAAAGAACTCTATTCCTACCGGCTCGGCTTGCCTAATATCAGGCATTTGATTATCTTATTCTATGTACGCCAAGTCTGCACTGGCTTGCCAAAGGATATATTTTACGTCACGTACCTGGTAGCTAGAGATAAAATTATGTGGTTTTATCGCTAAGGCTGGCTGTCAACTAAAGCTGAGCGAGCTGAGCGAAGAGCGCCAATATTAAGGTTATTCGAGTAGGTCGGTTATCCATACAAACCAAAAGAGGGCCATTGTTTGCTCCTACGGCATCAATTATGTTTGAAATTTGTGTTTTATTACATAGCTTGATACTGTTTGCGCGAAATAACATGTGAACTATCAAAAAGCCCATAATAGTATAATTTTAGCAAAAACCGTTTTGTTTTAAAATAAAATGGTAGATGGTGCTAACTTTAAAGGCCCAATTGCACGTGAATTCTGTTTTTTTTTAGACTTTTTATGTCATTTCACGCAAATCAAATATATCATGCTATAAAATAAAAAACACTCCAAACGTAATTGATGCCGGAGAAGCAAGTGAAGGCCCTGTTTATGTTTCCTACACTCTGCTTTAATGGATAGGCATCTTAAGAGCGAACTCTACCAAACAACCTTTTGGTAGCAGAGCATTCAAAAAGAAACATTTGAAACGTATAGATAGACGGTACAAAGCAGCTATCTATGAAGTCCACCCTCTAGGTACGTGAGCTACGTAGATGGGTAGTTCTCTGCGACTAAACAGTCGCACCAATCGCATCATTACCATCGCCACATTATGGATGAGCTCCCTATAAACTATGGAGTCGTTTTCGGTTATCTTGTAGAAGTCGCGTGCCTCTGCTATTTTTACCCGACTGCGGCGAAGCCCAAAGGAGGGTTATGTGTTTGATCTGTATGCATGTATGTATGTCCGTTCCTGTGTCCGCTCGTTACTACTCAACGGCACATCCGATTTTGATAAATGATACATCATTAGATTCGTCTTGATGGTGCGAGTGTCACTGGGTATGAAGTTCGTTAAAATAAACAACGTGCACCGCGGTCGGCTTTTTTTAGTAAAATTGTTTTATTATTATCATAATGATCCTGATTGCTTTTATAAAACGGCATAGTGGCGATGGTAACGAAGCAAGCAAAACGGTATAAAATCGCAGGTAGGTACTCACGGTACGAGGTAACGCGAGTCACGATGTTCGATTTTATCGCGTGTTGAATCATGCAAATTTAAGTGTTAATTTATCTCTAAAGAAGTGTTAGTATCATCCCTACACATATTGACACGTATTGTCTCTTTAATGAAAAAAGAAACACTCAATGAAATCGTGACTCGCGTTACTTTTACATGGCATTCCACGAATTACAAGGGGACATTGCCCCCTAGGTATTTTGAATAAGATTCCTCACCAGTAAATTGTTCTTCCCACTCTTTCGCCGCCGAGACCTCGTCGGGAGTGAGGTCGCTGACGTCATCGTATTCCTTGTCTGAGCCAGCGACGGTGCCGGTCGCAAGGCCGCGCGTCGCGTCAGTACCAGCGAACGCCGCGTATGGACCACCTGAAATCGAATTAAAAACAGGTTATTTTAACTGCATCTTGCTCATGGAGCGTTCCATGAAAACATCTACTTTTTGCCGCCTACGTAACGCTATGGTGGCTAACCTAATAAAACTTATTAGCTGCTAAGAAACACTACCAATCTTAAAGCCAAGTTATGATATTACCATACCGATTCTTCCTAATTTTACATGTTTTCGTGATCGGGACGATATCGATCCATCGTGCAGACACTAGCGCTGCGCTTGAATAGATTTTTGTGCTTGAACGGGTACTATGAGCTGCTGTCACAACAGTCGAAAGTTTTTATAGAACAAATTTCCCGGCCGGAAAGGGATGTACTACTACAAGAACAATCGCGGATGATGCAATAATTATGGCTTTCAGTCGCCTCGTGGTACGTTTCACTTTTTATAGACGTACGTAACCGTTAAAGATTAAAATAAAACCGGAAAAGTGCGAGTTAGACTCGCGTAGTGAGGGTTCCGTACGTTCAAAACAACATAATCTATAGGTGTAGGTCCTATAATCTATAGGTGTAGGACTATTTTCCAATTTTTTTCAAAATTCTACGTCCAATAGTTTCGGAGATAAAGGGGGGGGGGGGAGATTTGGAAATGGTAAATTTTTGCCTATTTCCTTAAATAACTTCAAAACGATTGATATAAAAAGTATAAAAAATATATATTTGGGATTCTCACAGTGAGTCCTTTCATTTAATACCTATGTCACATCACAGGATATAGTTCGCTAACTTTTTCTTTTTAATTTTCTAGTTGACCCCCCAACAGTGGCCCCCGTGATTGAAATTCATATTATGTTCGTGACGTGTTTGCGTCATTAACCTTAAAATATGTGCCTAATTTCAACTCCAGTACTTTCGGAGCAAATTGGCTGTCACAGACAGACAGAAAAAAACACGAGTGATCCTAGAAGGGTTCCGTTTTTTCCTTTTGAGGTACGCAACCCTAAAAACAGATAACAGTGAAGCACTGCCTGATAATACTTTATCGCGATCGATGATACAATCATGAGCCACTAGAGTCTAAATGATCGAAATTTTGGTTAAAACCAACAACGACAAATTTTACGAAACGTTTATTCTTTAAGTTGAATCAGACAGCTCTTTTCTCCATCTAAACGAAAACGGGGTTAAAAATCAAATTTAATGACATCAAATTGAGTTGATATGTGTTTATTTATAGTTTTCTCAATTTTTTTTGTCGCAAAACGACAATTAATCATAAGCTTTTTGGAATTTTAATATTGACTTTTATGATAATTACCTATAAAAGAAAGCCTACCATCATAAATTATATAAAAATGATTAAAAAGCCTGTGTCTCCTGAAAAGTGGCATTTTTGAGTTATTTCCTTATTAACTGGAGCACAGAATATATATATTCTGTGACTGGAGGCACTGAATTAGGCGAGACTACAATAGTTATGTATTTTTAATTCGGCATGACTTGACATGAACGTAGGTAGTACTATTTAAGTTGTTTTTTACGACTTGGCAATATTCGATTTGACGGCTTTTTTCAGCATGATTTTTTTAAGACTTGGCATAACTAATCAATATTTGATAATTATAGTCTGTACAAACTCTTAAGACCAAATACTGTGAAACGAACGCAAGGCAAAAACTACTTTATGCTCTGATTATAAGGTAGTTTTTGGCTTGCGTTCGTTTGACAGCATTTGGAGTTTGTACGGACTATACAACCCGGGCTTTACGGGGCATTTAACTTATAGGCTAGGCATGGCTAGGTTTGTATTTGGCATAACTTGGCTTGAATAATTGACTGAATCGGGCGTTACTTTGCGGAGATCCATGATAATTAAAACAAAAATATTGCTGAAAAATACGCAAGTAATTATAACGGGCTAGCAGTGACTGACTAACACGTTATCATATCGCGGCTTAGCAAAGCAATATTGGCTTGTTCTACAATTAGTTATCAGTTTGATTTATTTAGTATTGACTAAAGATAACGGCAGGCCGTTGTCGGTAAGTAAGTAAGATGTCACATGTGTGAGTTGATACAGTCATGTCATACATGCTTTCTTTGTGGTGGTCAACGGACATCGCTCTGAAGTCTATAACATCACTTCTGGAGTGCCACAAGGGTCGCACGTCGGGCCAATCCTATTTAATATATTTATTAATGACATTCAATCCTTATTATAACAAAACGGGACTTAATCGCGTAAAAACATGATATTACCTCGACGTTTCGGACGTGCCGTGACGTCCATGGTCGCGAAGGGACATAGGGATATTTGTTATAATAATGAGTGAAAATCGTGAAAGTTTAAATCAATATGACATTCAATCCTGTTTTGTACACTCGCGACCATTTCTTTATGCTGATGATCTGAAATTTGCAAGACGTATTGTAACAGCTGAAGATGTGGATCTGCTACAAAGCGACCTGAATAGATTACACCAGTGGTGTGTTGTAAATGCGATGCAGTTGAATATCAAGAAATGCTCGCATATCAAATTTACTCGAAACCTAAATTATATTAATTCGTCATACTATGTCGCAGGAGAATGCCTCAACGAAGTAGACCAAACCAGAGACTTGGGCGTTATATTTGACAAGAAAATGACTTTTTTGCCACATATCGACGCAATTATAAAGAAAGCTTCAAAGATGCTAGGCTTTATTATAAGAAATGGCAAAATATTTCGGAAACCTGCGACTAAAATTTTATTATATAACTGCTTTGTTCGCAGCACTTTGGAATATTGTAGCACTGTGTGGCGACCGCATTATTTAACACACTGCCTAAGAATTGAGCGGGTACAGAAAAGGTTTCTTTGGCATCTCTCTAGTCACACGCGACTTGCTACTAGATCCACATCCTATGCACAAAGACTAGAACACTTTCATTTAATTCCGCTTACGAAACGAAGAGATTCTCTCGATCTCATATTTTTATATAAACTTCTTAATAATTATATAGACTGCCCGCAACTATTGTGCAAATTTCGATTTAGAGTTCCATTTCGATACCCTCGCAAAAATATAGATCCACTTTCCCCTGTGTTCAGGAAAACCGTCCTTGGCGCCAATTCCCCCATCCCTCGTCTTAGTAGACTACTCAATAAGCACAGTGACTACTGTGATGTTTACTTTGATTCATTGCCCAGGTTCCGTAAGTCATTAAATAGTCTTTAATATTTTTGTATTGATATACTTTACTGTTTAACTGTTAGTTAGTAGTGTACTTCTATTTCCTATTAAGCATGCTGTGTTTACCTGTAAGTAGTTATACATCACTTCATGTATCTATTAGCTGTATATTTTAAATGTGTTAGATGTAATAACTGTTGGTAGACCTTAAAAAATTAAAAAATAAAAATAAAAAATACATGTGTTCAAACACGCGGTGTTTGAATTAAATTGTCATGGCCGTGATTATAACTATCTTGTCTATTTCTAGACAACGTTCGGTACAAATTGTAAGTGTTCATTCAATTTACTATCTCGTTCATCATTACATACAATTATTTTTATAAATATTTTACATAATTGTTACAGTATAGATAAATCGCCTAACGGAGGCGGTTTTCGAATGTACCATCGGAGTGAAAAGTATTAATATAATTATCATAGAGTATACAATTCTTATCAAAAACATTACATGTAAAAATATGCAAGTCTCGCAACGCAGTTCTAGCTTTACACAGCACAAAATTACAGGAGGTTGAAAACGCCCTGAATGGCTTCGAGAAAAGGATAGTACGGCCGTGCCCTTGTTTTACTCGACTCAGATCAAAAAGAAAGTATTTGTTAGATGCCTTCGATGTACGCGCTAGATTTTATATCCATCAAAAAATGAATTTAATTTAGCTGACATTTACATCAACGTAAACAACATGACTACGTAAAAATGTAGATTGTTAGTTTAATATTTACAATCGATTTGTATCCGTTAAAAACAACTTAATAACATCACTCTAGTGTAATAGGAGATATAAATGGCCTATATTTTGTGTTTCATACAAATAAACCATGAGTAATCATCGTCAATTCTTTTTCAGACCTTAAAGTCTTCAAGATAAGGTTCATTTTACGCAAATGAGACTAGCGTTTCGACTTTGGACGGATTTTATGACAACTTGTCGAGGTCAAGGCAAGGAATTTAATTACGTGGAGTTTGGCTTAATGAATAAAGAATCCATAATAATAAAGCCTTTTATTTCCTTAACTAAGTTACACACGTTTATATAAGTTATATTACACTAAATGTAATATACAGTGAAGGCCCCTGGCGGGTATAGGCCTCCTCCAACAGTTTCCTCGTTGTTCTCGCCTTTGCTTTCTCTGTCCAGTCATCTCCAGCCTTTCTTTTTATTTCATGTTGGTTAGGACCACAGAATGAGGAAATAATATTATTATTTATAGGTTCCTCATCACATTTTCGGTCCTCGTCACAGTTGCGGCATATTCGGCATTATAATGAGATAATTACCGGGCGACCTTCGTCACCAGTGTGGCGCGCCATCTAGTGATGCAACACCGCTTCGCAAAGTAATGTAATATTGCATCACCTGTCTGGAGACGTAACCCGGATTTACACCTGTAAGTTTTACTTACGTAAAGTACGCCGCGTACTTTACGTAAAACTGAAAATTAACCCCTAATTTCATTATTTAGCTGATGGTAGAGCCCTAACAGTATATAGCTAAATTGTTATTATGGATAAAATCACGCATCTTTTCAGTGCTATTGCATTACGATATTCAGAAAATTCCGAAATTCGGAAGACCCTAGTACGCAGCTATAGGTACTCCGCCAATCGCGCTATAATTCCGCCAGGTACCTGGCGGTAGGGTGCCCAGAAGGCTGGCAGCATTGCCACGCTGAATGGCAATGCTGATCCTTTGTGCTAGGTAGGAGCGAGTCCTCTGGTCACCCGATACTTCGCGGAGCCTACTGGATATTTTATTTAAACAGCGCCATTGCACTGGATCCGCATGGCCCCAGCGTTTCAACTCCAGCAACTACTTTAGAAATGTCATTTATTGAATGTCAACCTAAAACCGGCACTATAAAGAACATTTTTTTCTTTTGTCTATTTCTATACGGAACAGATTGTAATTTATAGTGATATGACGCTAGTGCTCACGCTATGCCTAAAACAGTGCTTCGGATAATGCAAAATATGATACGATAGATATTGAGCGCATCACTTAAAATATCACTTTTTTTCAGCCATTGTAGTTCGGCTTTAATATTACTTATATCCATTATATTATGATTTTTTTTGTGAGGTATGAAACCAAAAATATATCTATATTTGATATATTATTGATACTTTTATAGCAAAGCCTGACGTAATGTTTACCCGTTGCGAGTGGTGCGTAATTTGGTATCCCATGATCAAGTGATATTGCAATTGTGATATTACTTGCATTTCTAAGCACACATCTCTTTCGCCGGCTGCGCATGGCCAATTACGGCGTCAGCACGGGATTCCGCTTTTAAACAGTTTCGAGGAACCGGACGAGCGTTTTGGAGAACATATAAGTATGAGTGAACGACTTTAACAAAACAGCATAAACTTCCCAAGTGACATAAATAATCTTCCAAGACATCAGTTATACGCTAATTAAGGCTGTTGCTAGTCCTACAAGAAGTCCTGAAAAACTTGACCTATGAAGATACAGAAAAATTACTGACTGTTCTAAAATAAGCATTGCAGTATTATGTTCCTTCTTTTTTATTTAATGAAGATAAAATGATACAGATAGGTAGATACAGTTTACAAAGTCAACATGACACAGATGTATTGTAAATTTATATGTCAATGTCCATCGTAGAATTAAAACCTTGTACACGAATTTATTTCATGTTTAGTTAATAAGCTGTTTTTCCTTATGTACTCACTTTTTCATTGCCTGAGACAAAGGATTTTCTATTTCAGGTTCATGTCATAATTTAAGTACCTACTAATTCTCCTAAGACCCTCCTGCCTCTTGGTTATTGCATTATACTTATTATGATATTAATAAATGATTTTATTATGTATTTAATACTGGTATCAGTTCAGTCTTGATACCAGTTTCCTATCATTCACAACGGACTAACGTGTCCGATGGCTAAATAGGCCGATGCGAGATCGACATATTTTACCATAACCCTGACAAGAGAGGCAGTGGCAGAGGCAGAAGCAGTGGCTAAGTCCCTCCGCGGAAGTAAAACTTAGTAAGTACTAGTAGCCGCGCATCGGAATCGCGGAGTGAGCCACTCCGGCCAATGTATGATATGTTTGCTTGTGTCCCTGGTAGGGCATCCAGAACCAGGAAATTTTTGTATGAGAGAACCGGGAATTCCCGGTACTACCATACTAAAATTTCCCGGCTCTGAGAGAGGCTCGGCTTTGAGAAACACCAGCAGTTTATTAATAATTCGATAAAGAGCGAGGACTCGCGCACAGAGGGTTTCGTACCAAACTTTTATAATATTCAAATGTTTACTTTAATCATTGCTTTATTTTTGGAACTATGACTTTTCTTTCGTTCTGGTGAGAAAAAACGTATTAGGAGCATTCCACCAGAATGTCCTGTACGAGACGCCATTTTTTCATACTTCTGACAAAACTAGACAAATTTTTGGCATGTCAATATTTTATAACTTGGTTTCTAAATTGATAATGTAATTTAGGACTTTCTATATATATTAAGGTAGCTGCCATATATAGTCGTCTCATGCGGGACAAAGAGTAGATGATTTCGTGGAATGCTCAATTAATGGTTGGATGGACGGACGCTTAGTAGAGACGGAACCCTAAAAACAAGTTTACAATCATTAGGTACCTATATGAGATATTAATGCGCTTATTTATTAAAAAGTAATGAGTGTTGCAGTTTTATTAACAACTTGATAGTTTCATTGGTTAGAGACGTGATCACGGACAATTATAACTCTATGTATTTTTCCTTAAAGGAAACTATTTCTTGAGACATCCCAGAGCCCTCAATGTTATCTACAATTGTACATATATGTGGGTATGCTTTGTATTGTCTTACTATGTGTTACTTTAGAATCATATTCGTAGTCGTACAAGTCATTTTATATCATTGTTATGTTCGTTTTAAAAAGTCGAGTCGAACTGTAATGGCTTACGAACAAATCATAAACAGATACGCTATCTGCAAATCAAGACTCCCATAATATAAGACAATGATTCACAATACACTCACAAATGAACTCTAAACCGTAAACGATAAAGTTGTTTTCAAAACGTCCCCACTCCCCTTTGTAATCATAGCGCAGACACTTAACAATATGCGAAGTTTGTATTCTGTTTATCAGACATTTTATCAGCTGCTGTGGTCGGCTCAAAATTCCTTGTTTCTTGCTAAAACACAACGATTTGTACTTTGAAACTTGAAATGATCTAGACTAGTGAGATAGGTCTAGAATGTTCAATACAGTACTATTTTGGGATAAAATGGCACGAGAAATTCTGAATAGAAACTAGTCTTCTGCACTTTGTGATAGATGTATGTTCGGTTTACAAAATACCTATTAATTTGAAACGTTGAAGATTACCATTTCAATGATAGCTTAAGGCTTAAGGTAAAACTTGTAATGATGCAATCTAAAATCAGGCGCTGAATGTAATGTGGGGTTTATAAGCCAGTAAAAGCAAGCGTCACTTACCGGGCCCATAAAACGACTTCCCCCTGGTGACGTCAAAAATCACGCCGTTTACTGCCAGCAAAACTCTGCCGTCGGCTTGAGTGCCGTTATATTTCCTCAGTTCCTGCACGGTGAGATCTTTTCGCATCTTCGGTAACCGTTGTACTGGAGGTGGCGCCTCTGGTTCTGGTTCAAATTTGGCTCTTAGTATCTTGTAAACAAGGTACAAAATGACCAGGATTAGACTGAAATTGACGGGGCTCGTCAACTCGTCCCATAATGTTGTCTCTGGCTCTGTTTGTGACATTTTTACGTCTAGTCCGTCCGAACACCGTGTGGATACTGACGTTATCGTCTCGGTTAAGGTCGCCGTGTATGCGATTGTGTCAATGGCGCGCGCGCAGAGCCAGAGCGGTCTGCCGGTTGTTTATTACTTCGTATGGTATCGAATACTGTTGTGATTATGCGCGATGACAATGCGAATTGAGGCGCGAGCTCGCCTGTTTCTGTCTTTACGATTGTAATTGTCTTTATGGTGGTGCGTTAAAAGCTTAAAATATAGACATTTAGTAGAGCGTCATTATTTTACAAAATGTTGATAGTCCGCATTCATTTCATTAACATGCATTCTTAGGTTAAAATAATCCAAAAAACATTTGTCCAGATTTTATAAAGTCGCAATCCGTATTGTATTGTTACTAATATATATGATATGTACTATACGTAGTCAGTATACCTACATATTATATGTATACTCGAATGTTATTTTATTGCGGTTCAGTATTCTGTTCAAAACATTGTACATAACATTATAACGTGAGTTATTTTAAATTACCTACGTGTTTACCGACCGGTTGTCTACAAACATATAAACCAGTTTAGATAAATAGGTACCTATATACATATATGTATATTTAGCGAAACTGTGAATACATTGCCCATACATGTAAACTATGAGTATAATAGTTATAAGTCGACTCAAAAAATAATAAAACACAAGCATGCCCTGCATGCCTAACTCTAGGACAATTTACATATTAAGTCCACTTCCTTTATACCTATTAATGATGTATTTTTTTCTTTTGTGTTATATAAAAAGTAAACAACGAATAAATAAAAGTAAAACCTCTTTTTATTTATTCTTGCGAACAGACAAACCTGTTATCTCTATTGTTAGATAGAGTAGAGCTAAGTTTTGCAACTTACATATACTCAAGAGTATTTACATCTACAGGGTGTCCCTAAAACCAACGTCGATACGAAGAGGGCTGATGGACCAGCTCATCAGACACCAGATTAAGTAAACTGTATTGAAATAGGTTACTAATGAGAAGACGATTAAAGGGCTTTTTATTTGGAATTAAATAGTCAAACATTCAGATAAATTTTTGATCGACTGGTTGAACGCCAAGTCAATGGAATAGTAACTTCAGTACAGGTTATTTTTGTAAAAAAATATCATTATCTCAAAAACTATTACAATATTTAGTACATGTTATACCATTTTAGAGACTACAATAAATGCGCTATTTTTTACGTCATGTGCCGGGTAAGTCAGTAAGACTCGCAAGTTTCTTCCAAAAAAAAGATCCACTGAGGGCTTCGCTCGAGTCATGGGATCTTTAATCAGTCGCTTTTATAGATTCCTCTTAACGCTTAGATTTCGCACCCTTGACGCATGTGACTTAACGTCCAAAGTTTTTTTATTGCTCAAAAGTCATACAAATCATACGAACTATATGATACACACAGATCCTGAAAAGTTCTTGTCATTACATCATAATTTTAAAACTATACTCATGCCAAAAAACCGGTCAAGTGCGAGTCTGACTTGCGTACCGAGGGTTCCGTACAAACTCAAAAGTAGATACATGAATAGTTCAAGAAAAACTGTATGGCGATTAGTTTAGTAGAAACAAATAAGTAAGTGTTAAGAATTTGCAATTTTCTCAAAAACGGTACAAGTTAGGAAAACTGTTATATTTTTCCTGTAATACTTAGGACGACATTATTAATTGGTAATTATTACAGATTTTTCTGTTTAGTCACTTCGAAGATAATAGGGGGAATGGTATTTTTTTTACGTTTTTCGCCATAAATCAAAAGCTGCTTAGTTAAAAAAAACGGGTTTTTAATCTAAAAATAAAGCCCTTTCATTTGATATGCCACTCAACATAATAGCTCTACTTTCAATTTTCAAAGTCCCATTACGGACCCCATTAAAAAAAAGTAAAAAAGTTACAAGATGTTTTTTACATTCAATAGGCTTGGGTTACCGGTTTTTAACACTATTCCAAATTTCAAGTCGATAGCATCAGTAGATCCTGAGATATCTTGCTGTGACAGACGGACAGACAAACAGAGTCGTACCATAAGTGTTCCTTTTTTACCATTTTGGTACGGAACCCTAAAAAACCAAGATCACTGTTCGCCATTGTATTGTATTGTATTCATTATTGACCTACAATAGGTACCAAACCAAAACATAGCAGTTAATCGGGTCGGTGTTTTCAGATTTAGAAGGAAAACCCTCCATTGAAACCAATAGTTCTACCTGCAAAATATGAACTCATTAAAATCGGAACCGTGAGTCCTGATGGATTATTCGATTTTAAACTGAAAGTCAATTGTTTCGCACGAGCGATTAAAGCGCCCAATTAAAATTGATCCCTGCCCATTTTAATTAACGAGCCAATTTTCGTCTATTTTACAGCTGGCTTTAAGTGCAGGTACAATTTAAAGCATTTCGTTGGCAGACAGCATGCATGACAGGTATTTATCGGCGCTTAATAAATGAGGATTTAGTATGGATCGCTAAATGTAAGTACTGATTCGTCGATGAGTGTTAAATGTAGATTGTTGCGAACTTTATTTATTTCTTAATTGCACGTTTTAGTTTACTGTGGTATTTTAATACTTTACACGGAACGGCTCAAAGGCGTTAGAAAATTTGAAATGTTTTCAATAAAAATTATGACAAAATATTGATAATATCAATCAACTGAAAAGAAGTTCTTCCCGATAGGTATTATTTATCGTAAGGCGTAGTAATGTCACTGGATGTAATTAGTATTAGTAGGGTCTAAAATGTTGCTCGTTTCAGGTAGGTCACTGCATTGTCGGTAAAATTTATGAGGTCTTCTATATGGCTTGTGTATTTTGTATGGGGCACTCCAGAACCAAATGCTAAATGGATGCCCGCAGTCATACGTAGGAGACATACTCCAGCCCCATTTATGCCAGTCATGGGCGCAGTTTTCAATCCCTGTTCTCAGGCGGTTTCCCGATAGTGAATTTTCATGTTACGATAATAGAACTTGCATGTTGTCATATTATCATAACAGCTGAAATAACTATATGCTTACGATGGCGTAAGCATAATTATTTAAGAACGTGTGAACTTGACTATCTAGTCAAGTTCACACGATACCATGAACTCGGCGCCTATTAACCGTGATCCCACTGTTTTGTCCCACAGTGGGTATTTTTAGGGTTCCGTACCAAAATGGTAAAAAAGGAACCCTTATGGTGCGACTCTGTCTGTCTGTCTGTCTGTCTGTCTGTCTGTCTGTCTGTCTGTCTGTCTGTCCGTCTGTCACAGCCAGATATCTCAGGAACTACTGCTGCTATCGGTTTGAAATTTGGAATAGTGTTAAAAGTCGCTAACCCGAGCTTATTGGACATAAAAAAAATCTTGTACCTTTTTTACTTTTTTTTTAAAGGGCTCCGTAATGGGATTTTCAAAATTGAAAGTAGGGCTTATATATCGAGTGGGGTATCAAATGAAAGAGCTTAATTTGTAGATTAAAATGCCATTTTTTTTTTTTTTAAATAAATAGTTTTTGATTTATGGCGAAAAAAGTTTAAGAAAATACCATTCCCCCCCTATTATCTCCGAAGTTACTGATCAGAAAAATATGTCATAATTACCAATTATTAATGTCGTCCTAAATATTACAGGAAAAATATAACGGTTTTCCTCACTTGCACCGTTTTTGAGAAATTTGCAAAAATCATAACACATACTTATTTGCTCCTACTAAACTAATCGCCATACAGTTTTTCTTGAACTATTCATGTATCTACTTATTAGGATTATTATTATTATTAGGAAGACCGTTATATTTTCTCTTCCTAACTTAAATACTTTTTAAAAATTTACAAAAATCTTAACATATTAGTTCTACCCTCCCTACGAGAGCCATCTAGCGGAGAGTAGCAAAACTAAGCGATGATTTATTTCAGATTATATAAAAAATGTCGATTAAATACAATGATCACTCATCAGGCATCGGGAAAAAAACATAAAGTAACAATAATTATTAAAAACTCTATAATAGGAGTATAAAAATGAAATACCACTAGCGCCATCTAGGGACACGAATCTAAAATAAGGTAGCTTGTGGCTAAAAATGATACATGAGAACTAACTTAGTTGACAAACAATTATTTCAATCAGCCAATAACAAAAAGTAACGTTTAAGGGTGGATTTCAGAGCGTTTCAACCGCCGTCATCACCAATCCCGATATTATGATGACATCTTTTTAAAAATTACATAATTTTTGATCAAAACGTGAAAATAGTAGGTACTATTTTCTGATTTTATCAAAAGAATGGGATACATTCTTAAAGTGAATCGTCGAAATTTCGGGATTGGTGATGACGGCATTTGAAACGCTGTGAAATCCACCCTTAAATTTAAATTACAAGTAAAATTTACGCGCTATTTAGTATCAATAGATGTCGCTGTAGCATACGCTGCATCGCGCTGTTAAGATTTTTCCAGGTTGAATAGAGCTAAAGCGGGTTTAAGGCAGGGTTGCTGTTAGTCGTAAGGTTGGTCTACTTATTAGTTTATACGGAACCCTCGGTGCGCGAGTCCGACTCGCACTTGACCGGTTTTTTTTTTTCCTGTAGACCCAATACTCCAAAATGGGGCTACGGGTAATCGAAACAGAACTGCCTTTTACCCGTGGACCACCGCTGTTATTCAGATTCAGATTCAGATTCAGATTCAGATAATTTATTGATAAAATAATTATGGTATTTTACAGGTCATTTTACATTAATTATCATCAAATATAAATTACAATTACTATTAAATTATTATTATTATATTATATAATGTTAATGATTATATTTTATTTATATTTGAAAGATTATATAGGTTTGCTGTAATTATCTAAATTTGACTTCTTTATTTTATTTCATTTATTTAAATAATATGTTTATTTTCGATAGGTATGTTGGATGGCTATAAAAGAAAGTTACAATTGAGTTTACCTAGCTGAAATATTTACATACATCTAATCTGGCAAACTACACCGATTTTCAAAATTATTTTTCTATTTAAAATCTATACACCGTGGGTACAAGTAACCCGACAAACTTTAACTATTGATTCTAACAAATATTAGGAGTAAAAAAAATTATGTGATGTATAGTCGAAAAACGCTTACTTACAGAGATATTCATTCTTTTTTATTTAAATGAAAACTCCCAAGTGTGTAACAAGCCCTAATAAAAATGACTAAGATAGTTTTACTATTTTTTTTTAAATCCTTTAACTAAACAGCAATTAACTTTCGCAGTATTTGATGATAAGCGACTACGAGGCCAAAAAATTTACCTTTCGTTTCCATTTTAGCTTTTTTTTTTTCTTTTTGATAACTTTTCCTCCAGTAAGTTTTTATAACGAGAGGAGCTGAATTTACTGATTTATTTTGTTCCATAAGACTATTAATGTAAAATGACAAAATTCGACCTATGTTGATATAACGTTATTTACTTGTAATACCATCAGGAATACGTAGTTAAAGTTTGTCGGGTAACTCGTACCCGCGGTGTATAATTAAATCTATACATATGCCTCCCATATGTATAGAATAAAAAAAATACTTTCAGACTTGGTTTGTCCGACTATAATAATAATAACTGAAAAGTTTTGCTTAGTTCTGAATTGTTTTGTCATATACAGATGTATAGTGAAGTGGGTTTATGGGGAAATAAATTATCTGAGGAATGACCCGTGGTCCCATCGAAACTGGCGAATGCAAAAGGATAAGTTAAAACTAGATTAGTGGGTCTAAGGGGAAAAAAATACCCGTGGACCCACTGTGGGACAAAATAGTGGGACCACGGTTAATAGGCGAAACTCGGGAAGGAGATATCTTGTTTTATTGTACAAAGGGTCCAAAATCCCGGGGTTTTTTGCAGGGATCCCGGTTTTGGCTGTACAAAAATCCCGGGGTTGGAAGCCCTAGTACGAAGATAGTACAGGATCGGTAGTGCGACGTCGACTCAGACCTGTCCAGTTTTTTTTACATAGTTTGACTGCTGTTTAGAGTAAAGTTGGCCAACTGAGCTGACCTGACAAATCCTTGAAAATAACGCTTTCTATGGTTTTTTTATAAGCTGTTTATTTTTTTAGTGTTCGAAAAAGATTTAAAAATAAGATATCCAGGCCAAATAGTCATGGTCATTTGCTCCGGAAAGACAAAACGCAGCCATGTTTCTACATTATTCATATTTGTACCTGAGTCTAAGTTATTTTTAGGTTTTCAATATTCCGACGGGTCGTGCAGACAAGACGCCATATTAAAATTCGTATGAAGTTCAATACTTGCTCCCGATTTCCATAACCGCTTGCTTGCTGACGTTCTAGGTTTCATTTAAATATCATGAATATCAATTTGTAAGATAACAAGCTCACTTTTCAAATGGATATTTGAAAGTCTGTCTTTTTAAACGGCTGGGCTGTGAACTAGGAGAGCGTTGTCAGTGAAAGAGATTTCTTTACTCGCCCTGTCAGTAAATTTAGAATAACTACATTTTTACTAAAAAAAAACCTGACTGCGGTAAAAAATACCGCGCATTAAAGTTCATAAATCCGCCATTTTTGTTTTTTCACGACTTTTTTGTATACCCAGTGACACTCGAGTCAACTAGACGAATCTAATGATGTGTCATTTATCAAAATTGGGTGCGTCGTTGAGTAGATACGAACGGACATAGGAACGAACATACATACATACAGACAGGTCAAACACATAACCTTCCTTGTGGCCTTCGTCGCAGTCGGGTAAAAACCATTTTCACTATAAAATTTAACATTGATAATATATTTGGTAAACCGACTCACCACTTTGACTCAAACACAGGGTGTTAAAAAAGTGAAACCACATTTTCAATTAAGTTTACACAGCAATGGAATGAAACGCCGAGATTTAATATCGGAAATGCGGGTATTTCTTCAGTAATTGAGCGCATGAAGAGCACTTCTGTGTCTGCATTTATAAAATATACACGCCGAGCGCCAAGAGGTGGATACGGCAATTAAAACTCGTTAATTATGGATGGGTTTTTGCTAATTGCTCTTCAATACAGGCTTAAATTCATACGAACTTATATAATATTAGGTAAATCTGTTTTTTTTTATGTTGTTTATACTACAGTTGAGGCTGTTCGGGTAAGGAAGACAAGTGTTTTTTGTTATATCGTTTTTTGACGTGATAACGTCTTATAATTCGATGGAGCCGGCTGCACGCACGAAAAAGTGTGACGTCATGGGCCGTTACCTTGCAGGGTCGTTACCTGTCAAATAGGTACTTTATATATTCCAGCACTAAAGTCGTTAAGACGATAGTTTCTTACAAATTGTTAATAAATTGGCCCAAGCCCAAGCCCAAGCCCAAGCCCAAGCCCAAGCCCAACGTCAACGTCAACGTCAACGTCAACGTCAACGTCAACGTCAAAGTCAACGTCAACGTCAACGTCAACGTCAACGTCAACGTCAACGTCAACGTCAACGTCAAAGTCAAAGTCAACGTCAACGTCAACGTCAAAGTCAAAGTCAAAGTCAAAGTCAACGTCAACGTCAACGTCAACGTCAACGTCAACGTCAAAGTCAATGTCAATGTCAATGTCAATGTCAATGTCAATGTCAATGTCAATGTCAATGTCAATGTCAATGTCAATGTCAATGTCAATGTCAAAGTCAAAGTCAATGTCAATGTCAATGTTTGACGTGATAACGTCTTATAATTCGATGGAGCCGGCTGCACGCACGAAAAAGTGTGACGTCATGGGCCGTTACCTTGCAGGGTCGTTACCTGTCAAATAGGTACTTTATATATTCCAGCACTAAAGTCGTTAAGACGATAGTTTCTTACAAATTCAACGTCAACGTCAACGTCAACGTCAACGACAACGTCAACGGCAACGTCAACGTCAACGTCAAAGTCAACGTCAACGTCAACGGCAACGTCAACGTCAACGTCAACGTCAACGACAACGTCAACGTCAACGTCAAAGTCAAAGTCAATGTCAATGTCAATGTCAATGTCAAAGTCAATGTCAAAGTCAAAGTCAAAGTCAATGTCAACGTCAACGTCAACGTCAACGTCGTCAACGTCAACGTCAAAGTCAATGTCAATGTCAATGTCAATGTCAAAGTCAAAGTCAAAGTCAATGTCAATGTCAATGTCAATGTCAATGTCAAAGTCAAAGTCAAAGTCAACGTCAACGTCGTCAACGTCAACGTCAAAGTCAATGTCAAAGTCAAAGTCAATGTCAATGTCAATGTCAATGTCAAAATCAAAGTCAAAGTCAAAGTCAACGTCAACGTCAACGTCAAAGTCAAAGTCAATGTCAATGTCAATGTCAAAGTCAATGTCAATGTCAATGTCAAAGTCAAAGTCAAAGTCAAAGTCAACGTCAACGTCAACGTCAACGTCAACGTCAACGTCAACGTCAACGTCAACGTCAACGTCAACGTCAACGTCAACGTCAACGTCAACGTCAACGTCAACGTCAACGTCAACGTCAACGTCAACGTCAACGTCAACGTCAACGTCAACGTCAACGTCAAAGTCAAAGTCAAAGTCAAAGTCAAAGTCAAAGTCAAAGTCAAAGTCAAAGTCAAAGTCAAAGTCAAAGTCAAAGTCAAAGTCAAAGTCAAAGTCAAAGTCAAAGTCAAAGTCAAAGTCAAAGTCAAAGTCAAAGTCAAAGTCAGGGTCAAGGTCAACGTTATCACGTTCGACTATCGTCAGTAAACCGATTTTACAGACAACCGATTTTTTTAATCGTCTGCAAAAAAGCAGTTTCTTTATTTGTATCTGTTTTTAGGGTTCATTACCTCAAAGGTAATATCGTAACCCTTATAGGATTACTCGTGAGTCCGTCTGTCTATTGGTCACAGCCAATTTGCTCCAAAAGTACCTACAGGACCGATTGAGTTAAATTTTGGTACATATATTAAAGGCAATAACCCAAACACGGACGTGTAACGGAATTACATGAGTTTAACATGGGGGCCATTTTTGGGGGGTCAACAAGAAAATTAAAGAAAATTGTAAGCAAACTATATCGTGTGATATATCAAATAACAGAACTCACTGTGAGAATTTCAAATATATATTTTTTTATATTTGTGATCCAGATAGTTTTGAAGTTATTTAAGAAAATAGGCAAAAATTTACCATCTCCGAAACTATTAGACCTTAAATTTTGAAAAAAAATACGTAAAATAGTCCTACTCCTATAGATTACAGGAAAACCTATAAGAAGTCTGTACAATAAAGTATAATTGTGTTGTATTGTTTTGAACGTACGGAACCCTCTCCACGCGAGTCTAACTCGCACTTGTCCGGTTTTATTTAAAGTACTCGTAACTGCATGCATTTGCTACGTGTGCCCCTCTCCTTCGAACTCTCAATTTCCCAAAGTGGCCAATTTTGCCAAAACGGGACACAGACCAACCAAAAAAAATGCATTTGCTAGGCTCTCACTCATAGTTATTCATTGTTTAGAGCAGGTTTGCTTTTCAACTTAATTATATCGATTTCAAATTCGGACAGAAATTACATTAGGACAAATAAAATTATGTCAAATAAACCGATAAAATATACCTTATCCAAATCCAATTTACTCGCTGTTCATATATCGACCGATGTACAGCGGCCGGACTCAAATCGCCCATGTTGTTTTATCGTTTACATTTAAATACAACTGTTCGCGTGCGGCTGATTTTATTAAAATTTATTTTCACGAAAACCCTGCAACAACATTCGCGGGGAAGCGTGTTGATTTTCGTCTCCTCGTCGATTCATTGGGCAAACCAATATTCAGAATTCAGTTATCTCATTTTTAGGGTTCCGTGCCAAAATGGTAAAAAAGGAACCCTTATGGTGCAACTCTGTCTGTCTGTCACAGCCAGATATCTCAGGAACTTACTCCTATCGATTTGAAATTTAGAATAGTTTTAAAAATCTAACGCTAACCTGAAACTACTGGATATTAAAAAAATCTTTACTATACCTTTCTTACTTGTTTTTAAAGGGGGCCGAAATGGTTGAACAATTATGCTTTGAAATTTAATAAAATTAAAAATTTAATGAAAATAAATTTGTTACTTTCTCCGTCCAATTAATTTTCGCAAACCTTCAAAGGCGCATTTGAAAAGCCTTCGTGGATCCCTATCCCTCTGCGTTACCTCAGTACGAACTATAAAATAAAAATCAGCAAATCTGTCGTATTTACGGAGATAAGTAGGTACTTCTAAAAATTATATTTTGTTCTTTTAGGTATTTAAAAAAAAAGTTAACAAAGAAACCACATGGGTCGTTCGCCCAGACAGGTAAATAAATAAATATTAGGGGACTATAGTGTCCGACCGAAACTAGTTTTCACGGCGGAAACCGAAACCGAATTTCGGCTTTGATCTCAGTTTCGGCCGAAACCAGAACCGTAACCGAAACTTCCAATAAGGTCACGTTTTCGTGGGAGGAAAAAAAAATTCATAATCAGTCAGTCTTCATTTTTAAATAGCATATGAATCATTTTAATCTCTGACATTTAGGGTAATCATTAATTACAACTTCTTATTTCAAATAAATTATCTGTGTTCTTTGAAATAAAGACTGTGATCACAGCATGAAACCCCTGAATATCTTGTCATGACGTCGCCCCTGTCTGGTTCCACCGGAAGACCAGCGCTGGTTCTTAGGTTGGCATTTTGCTGACGTGGGACCATTTTGTGGCAGCATTCGCCTTTATTGTTTTATTTTATTTATTTTTTGCTGCTGTCATAAATAAATGCATTTTCTTTCTTTCTTTCTTTTCTTTCCTCAAATACAGTTTCGGTTTCGGCCGTAGTTTCGGCCGGATGGTAGCCGAAACCAGTTTTTTTGTCGAAACTAGGCCGAAACCGAAACCGAAATTTCGATCGGACTCTAGGGGACTATCTTACACAAATCGAACTAGTCCCATAGTAAGCTCAATAAGGCTTGTCTTATGGATACTAGACGACGATATAAATTTAATAGATACATAGAAAACATCCAAGACTCAGAAATAAATATCATCGCACAATTAATAATATTTGCTTTTACCGGGATTCGAACCCAGGACCGCCGGCTTCCTAGGCAGAGTCACCACTAGGCTAAACCGGTCGTCAAATACAAAACGTTACAAAAAACATATACAAAACGTTATTTCGATTGGCTGAACGGCCCGAGTCATGCGGTTTTTTGTTTACCCATTTAGGGTTCCGTACCCAAAGGGTGCCAACGGAACCCTATTACTAAGCCTCCGCTGTCTGTCCGTGCGTCACAGGGTTCTAGCTTTTGAACCGTAATAGGTAGAGAATTCAAATTTTCACATCATGAGTTTATATTGCCGCTAAAACAACAAATAATAAAAACAAAATAATTTCAATAATAAAAGGGGGTCCCCATACAAGAACCGTGTTTTTGGCGTCTTTTTGTTCAACGGTAGTACGGGACCCTTCGTGTGCAAATCCGACTCGCACTTGCCCGGTTTTTTAAATACCTAAAAGAACAGATTATAAATAGACCCGATACAAGCGCTGCTTTTACCACAAATACTGGTATAAATTCCCTATTATGGTGACTAAAATTCCTGCAAAATGGGTTTGTTTATCCACTATGGAACCAACAGCAGCTTGTATGTTCCAAACTTATTTTGCTTAGCTTGTCTGTGTTATTTTCGTAGTAAATTGGCTCCCATTTGCTTTGTGGGCCGGAGCTGGCAATTTACTGTACACATTTTCTGTAACAAGGGTAAATCAACATTACAACGCTTATCTATAAATTATTCCGATGCGTTACTGATGCGTTTAGCATTTTTAAAATACGCCTAGAATATTTTTCACTGTTTGTGCTACAATTTTTGTATATCTTTATTTTTTTAAGTTTGATTTTTACTATATGTATCCACCGTGGGCCCGTACAACCCGACCAACTAACCAGTTAACCACGTATTCCTGATGGTATTACAAGTAAATAACGTTATATCAACATAGGTCGAATTTTGTCATTTTACATTAATAATCTTATGGAACAAAACAAATCAATAAATTCAGTCCCTCGTTATAAACGTGTCCTTACTGGAGGAAAAGTTATTAAAAAGGAAAAAAAAGCTAAAATGGAAACGAAAGGTCAATATTTTGGCTTTGTAATCGCTTACCATCTAATACAGCGAAGGTTAATTGCTGTTTAGTTAAAGGATATTAAAAAATCTGTATAAGTATCTTAGTCACATTTATTAGGGCTTGTTACACACTTGGGAGTTTTTATTTTAAAAATTATGAATATCTCGGTAAGTAAGCGTTAATCGACTATACGTCACATAACTTTTTTTACTTCTAATAGTTGTTAGAATCTATGGTTAAAGTTGGTCGGGTTATACGGGCCCACGGTGTATGTCGCAGTTTTGGAGTTCTTCCCACGAAGGAATGCCAAATTTGTCTATACTTGAGTGTGTTTGGTTGCGATACAATGACGTTTATTCAAAATTGACTTAGTTATGTCATGGTCGTTAATCTTTTGTATGTCAGAAGATTGGTGATGTGCTGGACAAGGAATCAGAGTCAGTGATGGTTGACCTGGGCCTTTTGGGCGAAGGGACACATCCCGCAACCAACCTCACTGCATTTCTTCGTTTATAATGATTAGTTAGTGATACTATCGAGCTCCAACCTACCCTTGACTGCGGATTATTGGCAATTTGATGAACATCCTGACGACTCCTAAAGTTAGTTAAATTTATTATAAGAAAAGATAGATCCACAATGTGTGTACACCTGAAAAGGTAGGATTTGGTGGAACTAAATATTATTATGTGCAATTTGTTTTACCTCTGTACTTGACCCGAATTCCTCACACAATAAATGATTACTGATTACTGATTACTGACTCCTACCCCATGACGCCGACATATATATAAAAAATTAATACAAAATGCACATACAAAATATAAATATACAAATTATAAAAAAACCTAATCTAGGGTGCCACCGCCAGCGGGGCGGGGTCCAAGCTACCGGTGGCCAGGGCTGCAGAGAAGGAACCTTGAATATGCGGGCCGTGTCCAGAAGTGGAGTACAGTACAGTTTTATCATTAAAATTACTTCAGTAAAGCGGTCACGTTAATAAATATAATGCTGTTAGCAAACTAAGGCTAGTTAATTTTATTTCAGTTCTAATAGTTTAGTTGATCTAGCCTGTTACTGAACCGGCCAGTTACATCTTTAGCCTCGTAAGTACTTACTATCAGAAGTTACTGTTAGTCAAACCATGTGCTTCATTTTTATTTAACACTCATATTATTTACTTGATCGATGAAAATTAATATTTTTGCCGATTCTGAATACATACTTGTGAAAAACAGGACTCGAATTGCACAATAATTATAGAATCGAAGTTTTGTTTATAAAATATCATGTTTGATTATGATATTACAGTATTACTTGCACGAAACATCGTCAATCAGCCTGAAACTTTCATATATAAGAAACTCATCGTCATTTATAATTACGTACCAATTTCTCGTCAAAAACAACTTTATCAAACGAAGTTGCGATTCAAAGCAAATTCTAGTTAACAAGGCAACTCATCAATATGGATAACTCGATACCCAAAGGAAAATATCAGCTTGGTGCAACAGGGACTTACAGTAGTGTGAAAAATTATAGCACTGAAGGTAAAATTACAGATTTAATATGTATAATTAAGGATTTATTTTTTAAATAATGCAAATATTTACTCAAGTCTAATAATAATAAATCAGTGTCAGTAAATACTCTCAGCTCTCAGTTTCAAAGAAAACTATGTTTTGAAGACATTTTAATGACACTGCTATTTATGCGGAATAGTATGATTTTTTGAAATTCGTGACCAGGTTTGAAATTAAAAATATTTATTGTTTCAGTGGCCAATACAAGCATGCTGTAGGTATTTAAATAGTTTCTTTACATAACTTAGAGCGCCTAGGTTATAGTAAGAAGGACATCTTTTAAGCATGCTTTGTTTGAGAAAATAGGTACCATTATCCTGCCATAATTTTGCACACAACTAAATTACCTTCAACTCAATTCAAATCAAATTCTACTTCTCGGTAAATTATGGTGGTGCATACTGGTACTCTTATTCCAAATTTTGCCTAGTATCGACACATAATTAGAATCACTTTGTCGGTACCAAAAGGCACATATCTGTTACAAACGGGACAGATTATCACCAACTCACATATTAACCCTGTATACCAGTTATAACTTACTAGCATTTTCCCGCGGCTACGCCCGTGTTGTTCCCGTTAGTGTCCCAAAGGAACTCTTTACCGGGATATAAAGTATCTTATGTTTCAATCTACTTACATGCCAAATTTCAGCTTGATCCATCCAGTTTGTTACCCCGTTATTAGGTAACGAACATCCAAACATCTGCACAAACTTTCGCATTTATAATATTAGTGGCATTACAGACTACGATAATTAAGTTGTTTGAGCAGTAAATCTTAAATGGCGCTTAAGCTCAATCTAAATTTTGCTTCTGTCACACAATAATATTTTGACGACCGCTTTAGCTTAGTTGGTAATGACCATGCCTACGAAGCAGGAGGTCCTGGGTTCGAATCCCGGTAAGGGCATTTATTTGTGCGATGAGCACGAATATTTGTTACTGAGTCATGGATGTTTTCTATGTATTTAAGCATTTGTATCTATTAAATATATCGTCGTCTAGTATCCATAACACAAGCCTTATTGCGCTTACTATGGGGCTATTTATTTATTTATTAAAAAAAAAAAAAAAAACTTATCGGCACCAAAAGGCAAATATCAGTTATAAAAGGAACAGATTAGTATCAACTCTATGCTTAAAAGAAATTTCACTTATTACCGACACTATCGTCGTCTAGTATCCATAAAACAAGCATTGCTTAGTTCGGACTAGGTCAGCGGTTGCGAACCTGAGGGTAATTATGTTTTCTCATGGGTAATAAATAAGTCGTTTTTCTTCGAGTACTTTCATAGACTTGTCTGTATAACCTATTTTTGGAGGGGTAACGATAGAAATCTAGGGAGGGCCTGTAGGTGATGTGGCAATAAAGGTTAGGAACCACTGGACTAGGTCGATTTGTGTACGATGTCCTGCAGTTTTTATCTTTTTTACTGTCTCCACTCCAAAAGCCAGCTTAGATAATCCTGGAAATAAATCAATGACACTTTTCTAATTTGTGCAATAGAAGCTGAGACTCAATGCACATTCTGCTTTGGTTATAAAATAAAAATACACTGTCAGTTTCAGTTAAAGGGATAATTAATGTTACTCCGTGAATCAAAGTAACCCTAGATTACGGTTCCACTTATTACCGACGCCATCTCAGCTCCAAAAAGTAACAAAAACCAAGGATATACATAGCTCCATGTCACTTTTTTGATTTGCGCAGCACACTAATGACACAAGTTAGTGTAAGCCAGGTATCTGTTTCTGCAAGACTTTGCGTTTTCGCGCAACGAGTGTACACATTTCAGAGCGAAGTTAGTCTAAGTTCCAAATCCGTAATGTTTTGATGCACTCCGTCTGGCTTCCCGATTAAATACGGCGCTGTTTTCATTGCTCGACGACGTCCGAGGAAAAATGGAGTACGGGAGCAGATTTTTTCCATTATGTTTCAGATAGTGACTTTTCTGCCCTCCGGCCGGAAAGCGTCACCTTACCGGCCGCTGCGCTAAACGAAGATGCTTTCTGGCTCCGTCGAACAGAATAATAGTATACTAACCTTGGCCAGTAAATGAGAAAGCCTCAGATCACATGTAAACATGTGAGATATTTCTTACTTTAGTGTCCTCGGTATGTAATGTACTATTGAAGGACTTTGAAGCTATAATATAATAGTACATTACACAACTAAGGTGGTAATACAAAGAAAGGCCGAGATCGCAGATGTTTGCGGCCCAAGCTGCAAGCGAGGGACGTAAATATGCGATCGAAGGTTTTCTTTATTACCTCCCGTGTTGTGACCATCATTTTATGTCTACACTTGGCCAGAAAGCGGCTTTTTCCGTACGCGCAGCGTGCGGAAAAAGACACTTTATGGCCAGGTGTGGCATAAATATTGATTTGATTCTAATTCTATTCAGGGCTTTATGTTTGATATTCGAGCAAATATCATTTAGAAGTCTATTATGATGATCTAAATCCAGTATTAGGACAAACATTTAGAAAAATTGCACCGACTCCATGAGTGACGGGGTGCCCAAGGCAAATGCGACAGGTACCAATCATTTTGTTATATTTTTTACAGCTTCTCTTTTAATTTAATGTTTTTTTTTTAATTGATTAATATACGACGGAGTTTACCTCTAGAACAACTATGATATGCGGCTATTTGTCGCGCGATAAATACTACCTTTCTCTTTTCACTCAATATAGTGTGACAGTGACAGGTCATGCTGTGTCGCGCGACAATCAAAGTCACGGCAAGTTTTGCTAGTTGCACTGAGGTAACAAACATTAAAGAAACGACAATCAACAACAAACAACAGGACTAGAGAGGAGGGGAGAAGGGGAGGAGTGGAGGAAAATAAAAACATAGTTATATATCGGGGCATAGGGAAATAAAATAACATCCCCTTGAGGCAGTAATTATGATCAATGGCGGCGCAGGTGTTGTTCTAAGAAACATGGTTGTGTCCTGTTTGTACAAAAAGTTATATCTTACTTTAGAAAGCTATGCGACTTATGACCGTCTACCCAAGAGCTGGGAACCCAAGTTGCCGTAGACCGGGATTATAATTTTTAATTAATTATTTGCTCTTTTGTTTTTAAGATCATTGCTCTCTGGCTTAAATTCGTAGAATGACTGCAGCAAGTCGTTTTATCCCTAACGGCTATGTTTTTGCTCACTTCAAATGAAACTCGTGCGTAAAACAATATCAATATCTGGGGGCACGGCAGCTACAATAAAAAAGTTCTGAGATGTAATGTTGATGCGTTGCGAGAATTGCATCTTTTTACATGTAATGTTTTTGATAGGATTATTACTATCGTGAAGATACAAAAAATCAACATAGACGGAGAATACATATGTATGTTCACGCTTTTGGTCTGTCGCTATGATTTGTGTGAAAAATAAGCAACGTCAAAATTTCATACGGCATTTCTTCTCTTCAGATATCATATTTCCTGATGCACTGATAGATTCAAACTTGTGAAAGTTGCCCTGTGGCGTAATAGGCAAAAAATTTCTTGATTTTGATATTTAAAGCCAGGCGCAATCAAAAATTTTAATAAATATTTCAAAAACTCGACTGCGTGTAATAATAGTTCCTAAATAATCATTAAACATAAAAAAATATAAAATAACCCAATAATTAATTTCAAATCCCTATTAAATACCCCACTCGATATAGTATTGACTACTGCCAATTAATGACAGTTGGACAATTAAGAGAACTCGATAGATGAAGCCATCCCTGCCCTAAGAAGACAAAGAAAAAAAAGGAAGAGATCCCTTACACCAGGAGTCTCCAAACTACGGCCCGCGCGCCGGATCCGGCCCGCGACTCCCCCGAGCCAGTCCAATCCGGGCCACGAAAGAGCCCATGATCCGGCCCGCAAGAGCTCGCTTTAATGAACCCCCCACACCCCCATGACGCCAGCTGAAAATTGCTGACCTCCATGGTAAAACCATGTTGCGTGGTCCGTGCGAGATTTCCAAAAGTGCAGTGTGGCCCTTTGCTAAAAAAGTTTGGAGACCCCTGCCTTACACGAATAAATTCGCTTTTGTAAAACCGTCCATCGCTGTATTGTTTCTGTATGATTTCATGTTCAATAAAATTGTTACATACCTACATATATACCAACCCACATAGATATGTACATACATACATCCCTAAACACACATAAACTGGTAAACACATTACCTTTCTCCGCGTCGCGTAGTCGGGTAAATTGAAAGGTGCGCCGACTTTATAACATGTAGGTATGTATACAGTTTCGACGTGCATAGCAACTACGAATATGTTTTTCTTCCTCCCATGCGAGTCGATTAGCATATGGGGTACGGATGAGAGGCTTCCCGTTCGGTACGCCGCAGATTTTTTTAATATGATAAAATAATCAATTTTTGTAACATGCATTTTATGAACATGAAAAGAATTTTACAACTGGACGCCGGTTCGGATGTAAAAAGTTAACCCGATGTAGCAAAATTTACTCAAGTGGCAACACACAAAAACTTCTTAGTAGCAAGCAATAGGTATGATGAAAATTCCTTCGAAGAAACGTATTGACTGACAAAACTAATTGTCACGATAAAAAACAATATTGTTGAGAAAATTTTTCAATGACGGGAGGGGGGGGGGGGTGCAATCGGGGCTGACGCAGGCTGGAGAAGCCCCTGCAGCGTAAAACGACGCGTGATTTGAGGATAGTACAATCGCCAGGAATAGTTTAGTTTTAGTTGATATTATGATTTCAGTTTTTTATTTTTTTCCAAAAGCAAAAGTGCCCTCCTGTATAGCATCAACGGCCCCCAATTTCTTCCAAGGCCCCTACCGCCCACTGGGGGGCGGTACGGACCACTTTGGGAACATATGCTGTAGCACAACTGTGATACGCGACTCTTTGTCGCGCGCCAAATATCTATCTCTTGCCACTCAATATAGTGTGACAGTAACAGGTGATGCTCAGTCGCGCGACAAGCGAAGTCGCGGCTAGTCTAGCCAAAAGAACCAAAAGAATCAGACATGTGAAAGAGCCCTTGAGGCCTACTTGCAGAAATAAATTATTTCATTTCATTTCAGTTGTGCTAGACAGCCTGATGCCCAAGCGAGCATCACTGAACGATGATAGCTCTTGTCGCTACGACAAACTTACGGAGTGAGAGTTTCGCCAGCAGAGTCAACAATTAGGCCCCATTTAGACGGACCGGTCCAGACATTTGTATGCTAGTAGAGAAATAAATTGTCACTGCCGTAGATTTTAATTTACGTATAAGTAACTAAATGGCTAGACACTGAAGCTGAGTGCGCTACAGTTACCTCATTTTTGAAGCAATTTCTCATACACGCCACCCGGTGAGAGTTTTATTATTTTAGAGCGGAAAAGGACAATATCGCAGAGTCCACTCTACTAAACTCCGTGTCCATAAAAAGATTTACAACACGAATTTCACATTGTAACCTCAATTTTAAATTTATACACCGACTTTTACTGCCGGGTAGTGCCAAAGCTTTTCATGCGGAATATGGATCCCCATTTTTAGGAGCGTGTTGTTGTTCGATATTTTTGAGGGTGAACATATTTAGTAGCACAAATCGTGAAAGAAAATTAGTCATAAAACACGTACTCGACTCATCATCATCATTATCAATCAAAGACCTCTGCTGAACATAGGTCTTCCGAAAAAAACGCCACTATAACCGATCCTTTGCCCGCAGACGGTGACTCCGTTCAATCCAGATCGACTCCAATGGTGAATACTCGCCAGGGCATCAGTCTACCCTGGGGGAGGCCTACGCATGCTGTCTTCTCTACGCCAAATGTTTTGAATGATTACACATACTTAGAACAAAACGTTCAGTTAAGGAATCGAGAAAGAGGTCATCACAATGACAATTATTCAAAAACGATGATCATTAAATAGTTGAAAGGAAATATCACACGACAGTAATTTATATATTTTTTAAATAAACTTAGTTTTCCTTACAGTCACGTAGTTTTTAAGATAATTTATAAAAACGAGACTCGTTGCTCGTAAATTCTTTCAAGGCGTTCAAACGTAAATGAAAAACGAAGTAACGCCTTTTCGTTCCTTTAATTCTTAAGAATTATTCAGTTCTTGGTACAATGTAAGCACCTCGGTTAATTGAAATAAGATAGTGGTGTCCGTTTCTTTAGCAAAAATGAGAGCTCATTGTAAAATATCCCGAATTTTTGTAAGTACTTTTTTACCGAACTATGGTAAAACAAAATATGGGATATAATTAATATCATTAGAGAATAGGAGTGGATTGAGCTGCCGAAACAGTGCATCTGGAACGCCCTAGTGGACGACGTCCGGTGGGGCGTCCTAGATATCGTTGGATAGACGAAGTCCAAAAAGACCTGTGCCAGCTTCGAGGAGCTGTTTTCGATTGGTGACAAGCCGCACAGAGCAGGGTAGACTGGCGTAGCTTAGTGTTGGAGGTCGAGATCCACTTTGGGTCGCTGAGCCAGGCATAGTAGGTAAGTAAGTATAGTTTTAATGGGCTGTGTTCTGAGGAATTGTTCGACATTATGCCTACGGCCTATACCTTCTACCACCACCCCGCTCGCCATCGGCAGGGTATTCATTGGCACATGTTGGAACCAAAACGGTCGCGCACCGTGCGGTTGCAAAGAAATTTCCTACCGCGCACAATCCGAATATGGAATGAGATCCCTGCCGCAGTTTTCTCGGAAGGCCACAGTATGGAGTTGTTCAAAAGGGGAGTTAATAGGTCTCTTAAAGTGTCGGAAACACGCACGTAATGCCTCTGGTGTTGCAAGCGTCCATAAGCTGCGGTGTCTGCTTACCATCAGGCGGGCCGTATGCTTGTTTGCCACGGAATGAATCCAGGGACTTTCCTGAAAATATAGTGTCATATATTTGATGCAGAATCGACCTGCAATAGGTAAATGCTTATAATAATAAAGAAAAACAAAACTATTTAAGTAATATTTTTTAATATTTCTTCAACCCTAACGTTTCGCCGCCGCTGCCGCCGTGTCTTACTATACGCGCTCCCGCCCGTGCCCGCGTATGACTTCTAAATAGGGTTGAAACACGCAGTTTTTTGCATGAAAATTTAACAAGCTATAACTGGAAAGCCGTAATAGATATTAACATAGACTATTTGGAGAAAATAATGTACTTAGGCTAAACAATGCCACATTTGGAGGCAAGTCCTGCTGCTGACCATAGGCCTACCCGAAAGAACACCATCATTAATTAACGGTCCTATGCCGCTGGCGTCCATCGGACTTCAGTACCCTTCATCAGGTCATCAGTCCACCTCATACGGAGCCTATCCACGATGCGTCTTCCGGTACGGTCACGGAATTTAATTTTTAAGCCATTTAGGGTTCAGTCTAATTTTGTTGTGTAATACACAATGTATGACACGACTATTAAGGTGTACGTAAGGTGAACCCTAAATGTTGTAAGTCGCCAATCAAGGAAGTCGTCGGCCCGTTGTTAGTGTCTTATATTTGTGTCTATGTTTTTATCACCCCGTCCATTTTACTCCTTTGAGTTCACCCCACAGACTACCTCCACTAGACGGAGCATGTTGGGCGGCGCGCGCTCACATTAGATATGGTCAATCGTATAGCATTACGACATTACGCGACCAGCCGCTCTTTCAGTTGCGACCATGTTACTGACTTTTGTGTGCACCAAACGTGAAATAAATATTTCTGTTCAATCCGACGACAATCTCAAAACATAAAATGATAAAAAAGATGTGAAACACGCGTTGTACTACTAATATCTACCGATATTTAATCGCACATATGCGTGGTGAGCTCGTGTCGTATGGCATGCTCCGTCTAGTGGAGGTGGTCTGTGGTTCACCCGAACCATATAATAAGTAATAGTACTACATACAGAAGGATCTCTCTATAACAAAACTGTCGTTCGGATCCGATTACTGGACGGAACGCAGCGTATCGGACCATCTCTCTCCATCGCATAACGCGTGCTCTTTCTGGTCGCTAGCTAAGGCCGGGGTCGCGGGGGCCACAAGGCCGCGCGGTGGAATCACGGAGTGAGCCAGAACGTTCAACGACCCGTACGGTTGAGGTTGAGTGAGTGCCTGAGTTGTCATGCCATGCAATCAGCAGCCCATATGAACAGAAGGCAGAACTTTAAAATACACAAATTGAGTTTATTTTTAAGACATGTTACATTAAAATTGCATTTTTCGCATGACGTGTAATCACGTCAACGGTGCAATGGGAACGCGCGCTCCTCTAGAAATCGCTGGAGAAGTAATCGCGCAAGTTTGAGAACTGTTTGCATTCGAGATAGCGTGAGGTGTTACGGCCACTCGTCATGTCCCACTATAATGACGTCTATAAACGTCCAACCATGTGCACAACTTGTGTAATACAATTATACTGAGCTTGCGGTAGTTAAGAGGTTTGTGGCCCGGTTAACTGTAATTAAGATCCATGGTTACAGAATAACCAGTTAAATGCATCTGAAAACGCTTGATTTAATTTTGCTTTGGGTCTGATGTATGTGAAAACGTGAATCGCAGATTTTTTACATTTCAATTGGTAGTTATTTTATTGTAAATTATGTAAATGTAATATAGTTTTCGCTTTCTGCGATTATCACTCATTGTATTGTAATAAAACAACTTTAACGTAGGTATTAAATTGCGTATATTACTACATTTTTACCCGACTGCGGCGAAGCCCAAAGGAGGTTTATGTGTTTGACCTGTATGTATGTCTGTATGTATGTCCGTTCCTATGTCCGCTCGTAACTACTCAACGGCACAACCGATTTCGATAAACATCATTAGATTCGTTTTGATAGCGCGAGTGTCACTGGGTATGAAGTTCGGTAAAATAAACGAAATGGCGGATTTATGCACTTTTAAACTGCACCGCGGTCGGGTTTTTTTTAGTAATTACGTCCCGACGTTTAGTAGCGCTTTTCAGTGTTCGTGGTCGCGACTAGACTAAGAATTATGTCTTGCTAGTTTTATTCCCTACATCGGATAAGTTCGATCAACAAGCATCTTAAGTGATTTTTTTTTAGTAACAGCTACGGAACCCTACACTGAGCATGATCCGTCATGCTCTTTGCCAGTTTTTATTTCTATTATTATGATTACATTTCGTTAATATTCCGGTCCTCACGACCGAATTGGCCCGGAATATTTAGAAAAGAGTCAACTATTGTAAATACAGTATTTTCCGTTTAAATAATTTCTAAAAATAAGTCACTTCAACTTTATCCACTGGTCGCTCAGCGCTAATTTTGGCTAAAAAATGTCACACCGAGTGAAGCATTGTCATGTGCTCCACACTAGCAATTTTTGATGGGTCTCCTAACCTTAAGCTTTTCGTGTTTTTAAAACCGACTTAAAAAAATTATCTATCATTAATATATTTATTTGAGAAATCTTAATCTCTAATAAAAGTTCTAAAATTCTAACATGTCGCTACAAGACCTACGTCTCACTATTACCCAACATAACATAGGATTAGGTTCAGACGATTTGAAACAATTCGCTCTTAGGAGTTAACAATTGCTGGTACAACCTAGTTGTCCAGTGGCCTTTGTAACAACTCGGCGTGTAGTCCGATCCCACGGTTTGTTTGTGTCAGTTGTTTGGTGAACTATTGTGTACCGACACGTTAGTTTCCATCTATTCTAGCCCCGGGTTTCTTGTCCGAGACGTGTTCGACGCGGTATCTAGAAGTAAACATAGTTATGCTGTGAAGTTTATTGATTTGTAGCCCGGCTAGAGTCGGGAGTAAAACTCGAGCCCGCGTAGTTTATAACAATATAATAAAATTAAACAATAACACTATTATACAATATAAAATAAAGGTAAAACGGCATTTAGTCAGTACCCAGTATGGTCACTAGCCTTAACGATGCTGAGAGACTTGATGGCGGTGGTAGGACAGGACTTCAGGATGGGTCTGGATCTGAGGGTTTCAATCAGCTGTTCCAAGTCAGCTCTAGTTCAGTTCAAAATCGAAGGTACACAACGTCGGTTGGTACAATATCCGCAGGCGATATTGCAGTCTTCATTCCAATAAAAAGGGCTGGAACAATACTCCAGTTAGGTTTTGTTTCAAACCAATCCAAGTCTCATTTCTTTTTTGTTAAGACCAGTGGAAATTGAACTAGACTTGGATTGAGTTTGAAGTTACAAAAAAAAACATAGTAAAATATATAAAAACTAAAAGTACTTGCAAAGCGGCAGCCCTTACGAGTATTTATATGCACAGTAACTAATATTTAAGCAGTTTAAAGTATCATATGTCATGTCAGTCTATTTAGCAAATAACAAGATATCACGGCGATATGAAAAGCGACCGAAAAATGTCTCCGTGAAAAAAAGACGATCGTAAATGCAAGACATTCGTAAAAGGTTTCTAACCAGCCAGTACTGCGCCAAGGAGGTTTGCCGCGTTACAGATTTAAGGTGGTTCGAATAGGTCGGTTTCCTATACAAACCAAGAGGGTTATTGTCGGCTTCTACGGCGTCAATTATGTTTGAAATGCGCGGCGCGCGATGTGCCTTTTGTAGGGAGAAAAATTACTACTATAATACTATTAATACTGTGCTCACATTCACTTCCAAAATCTATATAACACTTTCCTTATAAAAAGCTAATTCAATTAACCCTGCCAGTTTTTCATTAGTTCAACCCAACTAAGCACTTTCACAGGAAAAGCAGCTGAAGGAGTCTCGCAAACCGACCGAGCAACTAAAGAACTAAAGTGACGCAGGCCACAGCTGCCAGACTAAACCACTTCGTTTTTATCAAAGGAATAAAGGAATGGTCTTTTGGCTCTCATTTTATTATCACTTCTGCCAGGCTGCCTCATTTGCATGGACTTAGCTATCAGAGGCGCAGAAGTGAAAAACTCGGTACCTAGGTGTAATCATTTAGTTATAACTAAACTATAGTTAATTGAAACTCAATATTTATTTCCATTAGATTAGGTAAGGCTTTGTTTCATATTAATCGTGATAAGTATGCAATTTATGAAAAAAGAGAAATAACACTCCTTTTTTGGCAGTCGAGTTATAAACACAAATGAAACGTTATAACGAAAAATCGTCAAGTATTCTCACGCCAGAGAAGTTGTTGGTGTCACTGAAATTGACCTTTATCGGGATATTGTATGACCTTGTGATTGCGATGGATGGGGCTGAAAAGAAATTTCCAAAGTCGAGGCAATATGCAAAGAAAGCAAATCCACCAATGACGTTCTTTTCGTCCATCGATTTATCAGTCAAATAGTTTAGTTAGTTTGCGTGTTAGTTGATTCGCGTCAGTGAATACGAGTAGCTAACATATTTTTTTTTAAATCCAGCAGTAAAATATTTAAATGCAAATATAACTTTGTGTACTACATCCAGCTCCAACAAATAACGATATTCAATAACAGCCACTTCACTAATGCAGCAAATTTTATCCTGCATCGAGAACGTAGTGTCTATTTAGCGCTCTCATCTTAAGACAGGCAACGCACGTGTGACTCCTCTGGTGTTGCAGGTGGCTATGGGCGGCGGTAATCGCTTACCATCAGGCGATCCGTTTACTCGTTTGCCCCCTATGACATAAAAAAATATATATTATAAATCTCCCTATCGCCATAAGTTTGGCTTAATGGCTGATAAATATCCAGGTATGATTTTCTATCAATCTCTCTCTTGTCCCAGCACTTTATTTCTTTCTCTGCACGCATTGTACATTTATTATCAGAGACGTTTTGTCTTTCCACATTAACAAACCGAAACCATGCTTTTCAAAGTTTAACAAACTTAAACATTCCAGTCAGGTACGTTTGTTTGCTGAAATATCCGGCATTTTTACTTTCCTGTTCTCAACGTTAGTTGTTCATTGCGTTCTAATACTACAGAAGAATATATTTCACTGTCTCTTTAGAGTGAATTGTGCGCCAGTAAATCACCTCGGTACTTGTACTGTAAAAATGCTTGATGCAAAAAGCACGAATGAAGCTCTTTTACGGAATACGAAGTAGGTGAATAAATTCAGGGAGTTCTGGGACTTAATACTTTGCGGGATTCTGTTCAGTTTCTGTCTGTTTTAGTCGCATTTGCAATACTAATTTTGAAGTGTTCAGTGGTTAAACTAAGGATACTAAGAAGGTTGAAGACGTTTGGCTTAGCAAGATAAAAACAATTAAACCGTGAAATATGTGAATCTTTGAAATAATAAGCTGAAAGCTTAAGATCGTTTGGTAATTTGAAAGAAAATATAGGAAATTGGTATCTCATTTGTCACAGTTTTCCAATCCTTATTCAAGTGGAGCTGAACTTATTTGCCAAACACATGCGGGTCAATATATGTATGTTCTGGTTGCTGTGACAATTTTAATAATTTGGTCCTGAAAAAGTGTTGATATGGCAGTCATGAAATTTTTAAAGGTTAAAAGATATCAAAGATTCATACCGCTTACGGAAGCCAAAAATTCGTTTTTGACATGCAGTTTACGATTATACAAAAACGTACAGTCAGCAATAAAGATCTAGAGAGGAACTAATTTGAGGTACCTTCTGAGGGCAGTATACCTAAAACCAGGGCAAAATGAAATAGTCCAGGGGCTTATTTTACTAAGTGCAAGCTCGACGTGCTAAAGACGCGGGCTCTTTATCACACATACCGAGATGCTCTGGGGTCGCATTCCGCGCGGCGTAACACCTAGGGCGATAAAAACGTGAGGGCATTAGCGGTGCTATGCCGCAGGGTGGGGTTGTGTGGGAAAGGTCTTCGCGGATTAATACGAGAATTGATATTTAATGGGGGTTTTTGCGGTGGCGGAATTGCGATCTTATTATGAGGCCAAGCGCCATGGAAAAGGTGATAACGATATAATAGTATGACACATTATGCTTATTTATTAAATGTGTGAGGCCTTAAACACAGTACAATAGCAGTAATTTTTTTTACTAAAAAAGGTACATCTATAACGTGAATGAACGCACTGCAAGTAAAGTTTTAGGAATGCGTAAGAATGCCCCAGTACGGATCGCACTGTCTGCGCCTCCACCTTGAATACGTTATCGCGCGTTCCTAAACGGCCGAAGTTTGACTACTTATCTGTTTTTATACGTTATCTAAGATGTTTGAAAACCTCATAGTTTTTGGCTTCTTATAGTGCCTCTCCAACTAGTGAAGGTAGGCAGTCAGCTCCGCATATTTCTCTTGGTCTTTGGCGAGGTTAAAAAGCTCCCCTGCACTGGTGACTCCGGTCCATTCCCGGATGTTTCGCAGCCATGATTCCTTCCTGCGCCCGACGTGTCCGTCAAGATAGCGTACACCGTAAAGATATTCAGAATCTGATGCAGCCAATAAATAGTACCCAAATAGTACCGACGAAATACCTAGGTGAAAAAAATAGTACCCTTAAACTTTTCGAAATATAAGGCCTGTTCACGGTGTACGCTACCAGGGCGTCAAGCTGGCGTACACCGCTTGGGTCCTTGGAACGGCTTCGTTTTCGGAAGCGCTTTATATGTCAAAAAATAGTACCCAAATAGTACCCTAGGGCCCTAAAATTTCATTTCTCTAGCTATCGTAGAAGCCGAGATATTCGATGGCTTAACGGTGTACAAAATTTCGCACCGTCAAGCTGGCGTACCCGGGAATTTCACGTAGAAAGACTTCAAATTCCGAAATGAGGTATATACCAATAAATAGTACCATAAATAGTACCCCTTTTTCATTAATAATAATATACAAAAACTATATAGAAATCTGAAAAAAATCAAGGCAAACTTCTCCATACAAATGCATCTTAGTACAGTCATCGATAGAGCTCTAACTTTTCTCATACCGAATACTCGTTTCTGTTAAGATTAAGCAAAACTAGTTCTTATCGGGTTTGAAGTGAGCATAAATTTACTTAACGTTTGGCTATGCAGCCGGAAACCTTTTTTTATATAGGTACCTGCCAGAATCGCCGGCTGGCAAACTTGTTTTTGTCCTTACGCTCGATAATAAATAATATTACAAACATCTACGGATGGAATTGATAACGTCCTTGATTTGAAAACATCAATTTATTGTATAGAAATAAATAAAAATCAAAGTCTGATTACGTACGAGAAACACCTATACGGTGCGTATTTCGTAACGATAATCATTAGTAAGTTATAGGATTTATAAACGACGTACACATATAACGTACCTACAATCATAGAGCATGTACATTTTGATATATACCTCTACTTTACGCCCCTTATGAACAAAAAAGCATAAAGTAATTAAAATACCAAAGACTTTTTCGCGTGCCTGTACTTTTACTATGTAGAAGTTTGTCTTGATTTTTTTCAGTTCTCTATATACTTTTTGTATATTATTATTAATGAAAAAGGGGTACTATTTGTAGTACTATTTATTGGTATATACCTCATTTCCGAATTTGAAGTCTTTCTATATAAAATTCCCGGGTACGCCAGCTTGACGGTGCGAAATTTTGTACACCGTTAAGCCATCGAATATCTCGGCTTCTACGATAGCTAGAGAAATGAAATTTTAGGGCCCTAGGGTACTATTTGGGTACTATTTTTTGACATATAAAGCGCTTCTGAAAACGAAGCCGTTCCAAAGATACAAGCGGTGTACGCCAGCTTGACGCCCCGGTAGCGTACACCGTGAACAGGCCTTATATTTCGAAAAGTTTAAGGGTACTATTTGTTTCACCTAGGTATTTCGTCGGTACTATTTGGGTACTATTTATTGGCAGCATCAGATTTTGAATATCTTTACGGTGTACGCTATCTTGACGGACACCGCCCGACAGCTCGTCTTCAATACATAAATTCATTGATGCCAACACAAAATAGTACATTGTGTATCTAGGGCGGTAAGTAAGGAATTGCAAACGAGTGTTTGTTATAAGCCCGAGGTGAAACCGAGGGCTTTAATAACACGAGTTTGTAATTCCTTTACCGCCCGTGGCACACACAATGTTTTTCATCACACTTGTGAGGAAATCTTAATAATATAACCTTACTAATCGCCCCAGTATGACAAGAAAATATTAAAACAGACAGTGACATTAGTGACATTTAAGTCCATAGACAATGCGAAGTCAAGTCACGTTCGGAAACCGTAGCGGTAAGCGGCATTTTATATTTGCAAAATAAAGAAATACATTATTTAAACATTTAATTAATGCTACCGAAATATGTGTTTACATGTATTTGCAATAACAGTTATCTTTAAATAAATATTTCAGTGATAAAAGTTAAAAAAGTAAGTTGACGTTTCCTTTGAACATGACAAATAAGAGTGAAACAGAACAAGCGTTTCAAATTTAAAAAGAAAACCATTACGCCCTAGGGCGTAATAGGCCATTTACGGCCCGCAGAACCTACGTGTAATGACACCATTTTCGAGCAAGTGTGATGAAAAAAGTATTTATAATATAATCACTGCGTGTCACTAGCGAGTTTATATCAAATAAAAAAAAGTTTACCATAGACACATACTGTCAGTCATACGTCATAATTTGCCTTGTTTGCAGGTTATGCTTAATTTTGTATTTTATATTTTAAAACCTAGTCGTAGAAAAAGTATTGTATGCAACGTTGTATAATTAATTCAAAAAACGCTCATTGCGTCTGTATTTGCGAAACTCGCCGCTGTCGCGGCTCGTATCGCAACTCACGCAATCGCATTTGTTGAGCCTACTTATAGAACTGTTACATAAAATACTATAACAAAACCCCAACTAAAAAACTATAAAGTAAAACATAATAATTGTACCTACCTATCTATTGGCCTTTTATGTTTTTAAGGTATGTTTTTGGGGTGACCTTTTTACATTCAATACTAAGGCACTGGTCCCATCGCCGGCGATTAAGCGAGTAAGGTAAGTAGTTGGTAGTGACCCTGCCTACGAAGCGAGAGGTCCTGGGTTCGAATCCCGGTAAGGGCATTCATTTGTGTGATGAGCACGAATATTTGTTCCTGAGTCATGGATGTTTTCTATGTATTTAAGTATTTGTATGTATTAAATATATCGTCGTCTAGTATCCATAACACAAGCCTTATTGAGCTTACTATGGGACTAGTTCGATTTGTGTATGATTGTCCCCTAATATTTATTTATTATTTATTATTTACTTGCTGGCGGTGGGAGCAGTACCTAAAACAGAGGGTTTACTTTTTATATTTTTTTAGTCGGGGTTTTTTTGTAATTTTTGTTTGTCTTCTTTTCGGGGCCTATGCTGTGAATAAATCAAATTTCTAAATTCACGTGAAAATAACTAAACATTTATACTAAAAAAAACCCGACCGCGGTGCACTTTAAAAGTGCATAAAATCCGCCATTTTGTTTATTATAACGAACTTCATACCCAGTGACACTCGCGCCATCAAGACGAATCCAATGATGTATCACTTATCAAAATCGGTTGTGCCGTTGAGTAGTTACGAGCGGACACAGGAACGGACATACATACATACAGGTCAAACACATTACCCTCCTTTGGGCTTCGCCGCAGTCGGGTAAAAAGGGCATAAACGGCCGTATATGCCGCAAACAACGTAAATTTCGACACTCTCAAGGAAACCAAAATTCAAAGGGTACTTCCGTTGACTTAGAACTACGAAGTTGGCAAGTAATACCGGTATAGGGAAAAAACTTAAAACTATACATGCTTAATTAAATCATTAAAAAATAGACTTACTAAGGGATTGTACACGAAAGGAGTACTTTAATACATAATATGTACCTACAAATTTGCACGGAACCCTCGGTGGGTGAGTCCGAATCGCATGTGTCCGGTTTCTTATCGGGTTTTAGTTTTTAAACTTATTTTATTTAAGTACGTCTTTTTAGTTAGGATCCATCAGTTTCCAAGCACTACTCGTATAATTGCAATGAAAAAAGTACACATTGGTGCTAGTAAGATAGCTCCTCTTTTTTGCTTCGCCGTAGTCGAGTAAAAACAAGATGCGGGTCATAAATTTAAAATCTATCTTAATCGAATCCATTCCGACGTCAAAACACACTGTTTAAAGTGACGTTTTCACTAAACACAAACTAATTAAAAACTAAATAGACGTAACTACAGCTACTGAACTGACGTCAACGCGATTGTAGACTTAAAACGTTTATAAGTAGACCTAAACCAGAAACCTACTTTCGTAGTTAAACTTGAACAGAACTTGAAAACTCCGCCCGCGGTATAGCCGCTCAGAAAAAAGTGTCAAGTCTACGTTACTTAAAAGTTAAATGTTGTGCAGTATTGCCGGGAGTCAGTTGGACGCGGTTCGCGGGACGTTTTCAGTTGTAACTTTTATCCGTGCAAATTCTTATTACACTGGTTATGTTGATCTTAGCTTGTAAAATTCAATGTTTGATGAGCTAAAAGTAAATTTGATTTAAAATGACGTTGATATCTAAAGGGGGCTATAGTGTACGCACATAAAATACTCTGGCACCTGATTTTTTAACGTGTTTTAGTTTTTGGTAGGAATGTGGTTTTTGGAATGACGAAAGCCGGTTTTGTAGGTTTTAGATGAAGTCTTATTCAAAAACATTCGCCGTACTAGCTGCAAAATTTTACCGCGATTAACTTTACCAAAGATAAACCTACATAATTCCTTTAAGTGGCCATTTTCGTAAGTCTACAGCAAAGAACTATATCGAGGTAAAAGGAAAAAGTGTATGTACCTCGCGTGCTAAAAATAAGTTACGATGACATTTTGCACGCCGTCAATTTCAGTTTCCGTCAATGTTATTATCATATTTGAAAAGCTGATAATAATGGTATAATTAATTGTTCAAATACCACCAAATAAAATGGAAAATTTATGATTTCGTCACTAAATTACACTTTTGGCGTCAAACGCCAAGCGAAAAACGTTACACGCTTGGTTCTCATACAAATTGACGAACTATCTCCTTCTATTTCCATATATGTCTGTGGTCTACAGTCAGGCTTTTAAAAATTGGGTGTATGGCGCTAGTGCTCATTATACATATAGAATGACGTAAAAAAGCATGGTTTCTTAGGCAAGTGCACAATGTAATATCTCGGACTATCCCCAGGCAAAGTTGCGTGTAACCTCTAGTAGGTATTTATGTAATATGAATGAAACTGGAAAACTGCATTCTCACGGTGTCGACATACATGAATGTGTGCTATGTTATTACTATTGTATTGAATCAAAAACGGATCACTCACGTTGTACAAAAGACGACACATTCACTCGACGTGTTCTGGAAGTTCGGAACTTCGGAAGGAAATTCATGAGTCGACGGGCAGAGTTAGCGAATATTTCTATAAAAGGTTAATTGTGTTTAGGGCATGCAATACCGGTTTTACTTGTATAGGCCAATACTGAAAAACCGGTTTTTCGGTATTTGGCCCATACAAGTAAAGCCGGTATTACATGCCCTAATTGTGTTGATGTAAGTTAACATATTTTCTTAAAATATTGGTACCTAATTTGTTAGCACCTTAAATTCCTGTGAGTGCTTATATACTGACCCTGCTTTTTAGATATTTTATAATTTTATAGTAGGTGTTATAGATATAGCTATCCGATACACGTACAGTTTAAACTCAATCAATAGAAGCTGCAGCTATCGGCTCGCCACCTGCCTCGCCAAGCTTAGCTGTTTGGTTACACGGCTGTGTACTATCGCACTGTGTATTGTGGTCACCGCAACTGCCTCTGTGAACACAGCTCCAGCATGTTGAGTAGCGTTGTACTGTTGTCGAACGACAAAATTTAGTAGCTGGGAAAATTGATAACACATTGCGGAAGGTCGACTTAGTACTTCACGCGTTTACTATGTTAGACTTGGTGGACCGGCCTGCGACCTGGGTTGACCCCAGGGAACGCCACGGCCCTCATCGGGTCCGATTTTTGCAACAGCCAGTAAGGTTTGCAAGTTTGACAGGCTTAAAAAAAAAACTAACTAGGCTAGGCACAAGAACACGCCACTTCACTTCATGCAGCTTTTCGCCAGTCTACGCCAGCTCCAAGTAGGGCATGCAATATCGGTATTTCATGTATGCTCCAATACCGAGATCCCGGTATTAGCCACAAAAAACGGTATTGCATGCCCTAGCTCCAAGGTCACGTTACTATTTTATTTAGCGCACTTCAAATGCTACATTTTTTTATTTAAGAGATTAAGGGTCCAGGATTATGTAACAATTTCGTCCTAATACGATAGCGGTGAGTGATACCTTCAGGGTCTATTTCACTATACCGCCTAGTGACTGCAATACGGCCAAATAAAAAAAAAAACAAAAAACTGATGTGGCCGTATTGCAGTCACTGGGCTTTTTTTTTTTTTAGAAATTGACAAACTCGCAGCCCAGCCTGGGCGTAGCGATTGTCGGACCGGGTGGTTGGCCGTGGCGTTCCCTGGGGTCGAACCAGGTCGCTAGCCAGACCACCAAAGTCACTGGGCGATACTCTTTTAGTTATTAAAGGTTGGTTACTGCTGTGAATATCTATTTAACAGGCGTAATGACAGGGGTGGGGAGACAATTTTCTGCAGCTGACTGTACTTATTTGTCGATATAATTATTCAGAAGAAGGAAGTGAAACTATGATGATTTATTTACGAGGTTCTGTTAACTACTAGAAAACTACAAAAACTACACTACTTCATTGGATTATTCTTAATAAATAATTAAATTCAGTTTATCACCGAATTCAGATTGTAATACCTTTAGGTTCAAATAATAAACGTTATTTGCGTTAATGTATTTATAAGCAGAATATTTAATTAATATTTATAATTATGAAACCAACTAAGACATGTCCATAGAATAAATTTACACATTTTGTACAAGAACAATAGAATTCACTTAAGCCCATTTTGAACCACAACCTGTTAAAGTCAAAGACCTGAGCCAGACGCGAAAACACTCGCTTTAGCATGTAAATATCCTCAGTACGCTGTACGAAGCCTTCGTTTCTACAAATTGCAGCTTCGAATTTAGCAGCAGTGGTATTTTGCCAAACTTTAGTTTGCAATCCACTTTGTGGTTCGGAAACATTTTATTGTACACCATAAACTATGCATATAGATACGGAGCTCCTACGATCGGTGCATAATGTTATTTTTGGTGGATATTTTTGGAAAAATACGATTAAATTCTGAGACGATATTCAGAATAAGTCTAGATTAAGAAATTATACTACTTTAACTTATACTTAGTCAAATCATTTTTTGTTATTAGCAATGAACAAATTTAAACTAAATTAACACAATTGCAACTATCGGTGACGTTCACAAATGCTAAAAAATCATAAAAAAGTAAAAATGTCATGACATGCAAACATTATGTCATGATAAATTAACATTATATCACAACTTTCAATAGTTCCGGTGGTCAAAAGCTTGTGTCAATCTAGGTTATGCTGCTATTACATTGGATTAAAGAGGGAACGTTCGTTATTCTCATACGACTTTTATTAGAAAATAAGGCCCCGGAATCAACAATGACCCAATTATAAAACCATACGCACCCGTTTATTTAACTTGCGATGTTTATTTGCATAGGAGGGCCAAAGAACTTATTTCTTTTCAGCAGCAGAGATATTGTAGATACATTTATTCCGAGCTTTCCACGGAGATCCAGGAATAGACTATTCTTGGACATATGTATCTGGGCACGCAGTTCCCCCGGCAAGTCCAGCAAAACAAAGTCACGGCCGTACCATCCTTTTCTCGAGGCCATTCATTCAGGCCATTTTCAACCTCCTGTAATTTTGTGCTGGGTAAATCGGTTTCTTAGTTTTGTTACTGACTCACTCACTCAATTTGCAATACGATGATTCAACACGCAATAAAATCGTGACTAGCGTTACCTCGTAGTGTAGAATGACCCTTAGTATGAAATTGTACGAGAACCCATTAAGAAACTGTAAGCGTGGAATTAAATTTTGTCCTTTTGGTAACGGACTTTTTCAATGCTATCCGTACACGTCAGTATTAACAAAAAGTAAAGATTTGAACTGTTTGTTACGTATTTGAAGCATTGAAAAAGTGCGTTACCAAACGGACAAAATTTTAACAGTTTTTTTAATTTGGTACAACGAAAAAATAAATGCCCTAAAACATACCACGCGGTGCGACAGTGTCAGTATTGCACCTTTAATTTATGTTTACGCACAGAATGCTTCGCAATAACTAAAACCTGGCGTATCTCTAGCACCAGTTTGGTTTTATTGCGTTGTAAGCTTACCCACTTGGAGAAAAGTACCAGTGAAACTTCCTTAGTACTCATTTACGCTAATGAAGTTTTTGTTCTAAATTTTATACTCGTATGCCTAGTGCCTACTGTACTTTATGCATGTCAGTTCTATGTATGAAGTAGACGTTTGATAGTCTAATATTACTGAAAATAATACTCTAAAAATCTTTATTAGGTACCTACAAAACACAAAAACGTCAAAAAAAAAATTAAGTAACCATTATTTTGTTAAAAATATTATGTTTCTCTAGTTTGTCATTATTAGGTTTCTAAGAAAACACTGGTTACATATTTTTACTGCGTAAAATTATACGATATTTAGTATTAATTATATCAAAAAAGTTCTTTTCTAGTAAAAACAACCCAAATTGATACAAACAACGGGCATAGACAGACGATCCGTCATATCTTGACCTTGTTAAAACACGCTGTATCTTTTATCTTTCTTTTTATTAACTTAACATCTGTTACAGTAATAATGGATGGCGGGAAAATAGCTACAGTACTGTTTTATATACATACATAGGGGAGACCGGGTATGGTTGTCTCACGGGTTGGTTGTCACAGCAGCCATTAAATAATACGAAACGAAGGAATAATTGCATCGCTCGGTGTTAAAAGATCGCTAGAGCTTCACCACCTTCCCTACTTCACCAATCGATGCACTTATTCCTTCGTTTCGTATTATTTAATGGCTGCTGTGATAACCAATCCGTGAGACAACCATACCCGGTCTCCCCTACTAATTTTATCAAAGACTTATCACACATAACTTACTTATACTACTTACTTACTACTACTTACTTTACTTAGACTTATGTCAAACTAATGATCCAACCAAGGACCTTAAAATAATAAGCTAGACGTAGTCTCACTAACAGGATAATTGAAGCACCTCTAGTGAACCGGTCGCTTAACGCTCGTTGGTCAGGTCAATGTGTGCGGGTAGTAGGCTACTATGCTTGTTAATGGGTTATTCTTCAGAAATATGTCTGCGACTTATTCATCTGTCTCCATACATTTAGTATGAAAAGAGGCCAGACGAATAAGGTGACCGCAGACATATTTCTGCAGAATAACCCTGATGCGTGCGTGCGGTTCGTACGTATGTACAAAACAAAGCGACCGGCTCACTAAAAGTCCTTCAGTTATCTTTTATCGAGAGGTTCGGCTATTTAATAGGATTGGAATGTCCGTGGATCCAACTAACCATTTAAATAGGTTACCTCGTGGTAGGTACGGTTAAACAGGGTATGTACTTCTCGTCAAAGATGAAGTGGTGACGTTGTGTAAACTTGCCTAAGCCATAACCATATTAGACTTATATACAGGGTGATTCGGGAGACGTGAGCAGAATCAACCCTACGGATGCAGTCAATTATAAGCTACTGTTTCGTACCAGTATTCGGTGAACTAATGCTCATTTTTGGTGTTGAAAACAAAACTTTTAAAATTATTTACGGCATTCATGGTCAATCTACAAATAGAATATATCCGTCAAGTACCTAACACTCTTCCCTTTACCTGTGAATGTTTGTAAACGTTGATATTGCCAAAATGAGAATAACAATTTTCTTACTTCATAATCAAAGTGCTCTCATAATAGGTAAAGAGGTTTAATCTTACTTTTAGAGTGACCATGACTATAGAGAATTAAGTTTTGTACTTAACAAAAAGTAAAAACAAAGGATATGTGTCAATTCCGCTACCCAAAAGTTGTCTGGAAGAGATCGCTCTTTAGCGATAAGACCGCCTGTTGTCTACCTTTTTAAATTGTTTTAATTATGTAAGTACCCCTTGTAATGTGTTTTTCTGGTGTGCAATAACGTATACTTGTATTGTATTGCAGTGTTGGTTTCGCTCACGTCTCCCGAATCACTCTGTATAATGGTAGTTAGGACGCCCTCCAGCTCGGTGGAGCGATGACATACGCAATGTAGCCGACAACGGGAAACAAAAAGCGCCAGACCCAGTTCTGTGGCGTGCCATGGGAGGCCTATGTCTAGTAGTGGATCGAAGTAGGCTGATAATGATAATAGTTATAATTGTGATGTAAGTATCTTCACTCTTGGGAAAAACAGACTGGTTTACTGTACTATAAGTTTCCTCAACATTTGGAAATCTTAGATTACAGAAAAAGATATCTCGATCTTAAAGATGCCGAATAAATTACAAATAATTGACGTTCAATAGGCTAGATGACTAAAAAAAACTGTTTAGTCCGTCTGTTACATTATGAAAAAATATTGTACACGTATTTTTTGTTTTGTTTGACAAACAAAAACTGACGAGGATAGAGTGCTTAGAAGTTTCGAGTGACGTCACTCTTGAGTACAAATTGTACTCAGGAGTGACGTCACAAGCCCCCACTCCAGAAGTTTGATGATCTATAACTTTGTCGATTTTTAATATTTTGATAAACCAAAAAATACGTGTCCCATATTTTTCCATAATCTAACTGACGGACTAAATAGAATTACATATTTTTAACCCAGTCATCATCCCTATTCTAAGAAGTAACACCGAAGACTTTCAAGGCCCATGTCACTCTCTAGATTTATTCGAGCGTACGAAAGTTAAGTTTTTCAATAACCTTAGTCCGGGTGTCCCGTTCAAAGATCCTTCCAGAACAAGTCAGACAGTAAATAAGTGCTTTATTCTCAAAGGAAACATTAGCCTTAATGCTTTTCGGCTCGCTGATCTCAGTCTATCTAGACGTCATTATTCGCCGTATCTGTTTACGACACTTGACTCGAGGAATACTAAGTTTTTCTTTGTAGTTCAGAATGTCAGTGGTAGAGTGAACAGTTATACCTACGTAGGACTGGAAGTAATGATTGGTTGGTGACCGAAAGAGTTTATGATAGAATAGAATGAAAGAAGGTGTCAATGCGAGATGTATGTCAGATTGCTTAGCTCGCTAAAAAAATATTGTTTTATCCAAATTAGTGGTAGCTGGACAAAGTTATTTCTCTCGGCCATCCGGCTTAATATATAGTTTCCTCGGAACTTAAAAAAAAAGTTTTAAATTTTGGCATATAAATTCGATTGCGAGTCACTGAAATTATGGTCTATAAATAATAAAAGAAAATGAGACACTTTATTTTAGAGATTGACGTGATGTGGTTGTGGTATTAATAGCGACATTATTTTACGTCACCTTATGAGGCATTTTCTACTGGAAAATGTCTCTTTCGGCCTTTACACTCGCTGCGCGGCTGAAAGGGAACAAAATACTAGTCCCTGGTCAATGGAAAACGTAAAGTTGTGTACACGCCACGGGCGGAAATAAACAGCCCCAGAATACGTATTTATCGAACAAATACATTCAATCTAGGTCATTCTTGATTATACTACCCCGGGCGAATAATATACTGTTGCAATGCATGAGGTGCATTGAAATGTGTATTAAAATGTGACAGTATTGCATGGAGAACTTGAGTCGTTACAAACCATTGCAGTAAAAGTGAGTACCGTCAGCTATTACTGATTCGAAAATTTCTCAAAAACATCAACATTTCTTTCATTCTATTTTCTGCTAGTAGGTAGTTTACTGCGCCTGTTTGCAAGCACCGGCCCCAAGTTGGGCGCCAGTGCGATCGATTCTGTTTTCACTTTTGTAATAATTCCTTGAGAAAGATTGCTTGGTTACGTTATAATTTTAATTTCATAAGCAAATGTATATACCACGTGTTGACTAAAAGTTAACTTATATTTAGAAAGAAATATGGAGTTTTTTTCATAATTGAGGAGTGTCTTTTCAAATAGGCTTATTTTTCGGTGGGTTTCATAGAGAAATAAGCCCTTTTAAAATGAATATAGCTGCCCTGAATGGCCATATGATGCCGTACTTTTTCATTTCGGTCAATCTTCTTGCTCTCGTTTACTTTCATCCGTGCTCTAGAGAACCCGGCCTTTGGCCATCACCAACTCTCTGCCACGTTTTATTTCTTTGTTGTTCTGCACACGGCAGTTCCAATCTTTACTGTGCCGATATTTCAAGCCTTTTGTCCTCTCGCTTGCAAGCGTTAACCCAATTTGCCAATTTCACCGAATCTATTTCATTGAATTGGCATTTCCTGGAACCAACAATTTTTGGCCACGCTATTTTCCATTTCAGCACTTTTCATTGTTTGACTGAAACATTTCATCTGCATTCGGGATAGGGACGTGCATAATCTAAACTAGATTATGAATATTAATATATTGCTAAATGTGGATGATGCTAAAGCTTCAAAATTATTGATATGACGACATAGATGATAATAATTTACTGGTATTTTCCGTTAATTTAAAATGTAAAATAAAAAAAAAAATTGTATTATTGCGATAAGAAAAGGATACTTTCGATTTTCTTGTAATAAAAACTATCATTAATATCGATACCTTTGGGTTCAATTGGCGTAAAGGACAAAACGCTGGTTTTGAGGAGAAGCAAAAAACCATTTTATTTTACAAAAAATGGCTATAGTTTTTTTGTTTCTCGACCTATATTTTCGACATGTATATGAAAAATATTTGAAATGCCCGTATCTTTAACCTGTGATGGTAGTTCTAGCTGTAAACAATGAATTATGGAAGTTAGATGTCCTTTACAACTGGTAAAAATGCTATCAATGTCATTTACACCCGTGACTTTTTTGGGCATTTGGAAATGATGGGGTTGTAAATGATAATCTCAGATGACTTTGTTCCAATTTTGGGGCGTAAAGTTAACAGCTATGTAATAAAAATTGACAGTTTTCAACTTAGTTTACCTTAAAGAGACTTGAAAAATGTATAAAAAGATGATAAATTCAGCTAGGCATAATAACTACTATTAACGACGGGATATTTACCATGTATGTTTGTTTTTGTGAGTTCCCGATATTTCGGCACTGTTGCGAGCGCCATTATCACGGAGTAACTGACATGCAGCGAGTTTTTAGTTGTAGTCTACCCACACACCATAGCGATCTACCCTCTTTCGGGTTCGCTTCGTCCGCGCGTTATTCATACTACTACCGTCCGCATTCTCACTTGGAACTCGATCACGTTCACGACACACAACACTTACAGTATCACTTCGCGTATTTACTCCTGAACATGTATTTTTTCCCTTGGAGAACTTACGGATCACTGGATACCAGATGCTCGACAGTTGAAACCCGTCTTCCCGGTTGAAATTTTTATACTTGAGGATTTTGATAGTTTCCTTAACCATTCTGGGTATATTGTGTTTTTCTGTCGAGCGAGAGGATCTATGGGTTGTGCAACTCGATCCAATGATTCGTTTCCGCGTTCTGAAGATGTTCAGTGATTGTCGATTTCCGAGGTTCGTTGTTTTTAAACATTCGGATGTGCTCCTTTATACGGCATGAGATAGTGCGCTTATTCTGACCTATGTAAGAGCTACCACAGCTGCAGTCAATTTTGTAAATACCTGGGCATTCAAGCGGAAAACGGTCCTTTGGCGTACGTAGATATTGTGCCAGTTTTCTGTGGGGAGTGAAGACAGTCTTCACCAAGAACTTCTTTAAAATATTGGCAACTTTATCTGTCACTCCCTTTACATTTATGGTAGGTACACCGGTTGTCGTTCAACTTTATAGTCCAGGTGCTTAGGCAAAACGGTGCGTCTAGGTGGTATAATCCGCCCATTATAACCATTTCTCTGTAGAACGTTCTTTAAATGTGTCAATTCACTACCCAAATGATCCTCGTCACATAAATTGTATGCGCGGTCAGTAAGTGACGTACTACAGAGTACAGTTGGCGAGGATGGTGGGATCATTTGGGTAGTGAATTGACATTTTAACGCAGGGCAGCTTGTGGCGAGCTGTTGGGGAGTAGCGACCCCACGTACCCGAGTGCTCCTGGGGGTCCTTAGGGAGGGTTCATGGGTAAGAGTGTAAGGACCTCCGCCTCTGGCTTGTCTTAACCGGCCGTCCAGAGTGGAGTCGCGAGAGCTATATGCTCCAGGCTTGGAAGTGTTAAAGGGCATAACGCCGCGAGCACCCTCGGAGAAAGCGCAGCACACCTCTCGACACCCTGCAGCCCTCGGCACCGGTGTTGCCCCTAGCTAGGCCATTGCTCATAATGTCGCTATTTATTTAACAGGGGCCCATCAGCGGAGGGCAAGTCACGGTCTGTCAGTGCCACGAAAGCCACGAGACACTTTTCCTGACAGGCGCCGTCATGTCTCAATCCATAACCCAGTATTTAGTCCATATTTTCACCAGTTAGATTCCATCAAACAACAATAGTCCTTGCATCTGGGGGGGGGGGGCTGTCTCTGCGTGCGTCCCATGACACGGGCAGGGACAGCATCCGCTGGGTGTACACTTTGCCTTTCATTAAATTGTCGAAAAGGCCTCTACGCGTTGGCTTCAGCTCGCCTCCCAAAGAGCCGGGACACCATTGTCTCGTGTACGGGAAAGACATACAAATAATAATTTATTTATTTCAGGCATCAAATATAATGGCCCATAGATAAATACCTTACAAACTAACATACATATCACATTACAAAATAAACTTAACAACTTAATAATGTCCTACTAGTGTTTTACTCTCTTCCAATAGCACTAAATCATAATAATGGAAGTGACATAGTGGCTAATGATTATCGACATTAGGATGTCAATCATTAGGAAGAGTACGTAGTGAGCAAAACACTGTTAATGTAAACAATAAGTATAATAGTATGAAAAATAATGAATTCATCATCTTTTTCTACATTTTTCAAGTCTCTTTAAGGTAAACTGAGTTGAACACTGTCAATTTTTATTACGTAGCTGTTAACTTTACGCCCCAAAATTGGAACAAAGTCATCTGAGACCGTCATTTACAACCCCATCATTTCCAAATGTCTAAAAAAGTCACGGGTGTAAATGAAATTGGTAGCATTTTTACCAGTTGTAAAGGACATCTAACTTCCATAATACATTGTTTACAGCTAGAACTGCCATCACAGGTTAAAGATACGGGTATTTCAAATATTTTTCATATACATGTCGAAAGTATAGGTCGGAGAAACCAAAATACTGTAGCCATTTTTTGTAAAATAAAACTGTTTTTTGCTTCTCCTCAAAACCAACGTTTTGTCCTTTACGCCAATTGAACCCAATTAAAGGTATCGATAGTTTAGACCTTTACGATTACGTAAATTGCTTTTATTTCAGAATTTAGACACACGTTTGTGGCAGTAAATGCCAAAAATAAAGGCTAATCCCTATACAACCCTGCTGTTCTTTAAAAAATGTGCTATAATTAGATTTAAGGCAGGTCTTAAAGGACAAGTAAAAGACTACTTGCCCTTTACAGCCCTGTTCGATTTATTAAATTACGGTATGTAAACAAGTATAATAATTTGAAGGCAGGTCGTAAAGGACGTGTAAAAGAATACGTGCCCTTTACAACCTCCTTAATTCTATCAAATAATGGTGTAATCAGTTTTTAAGCAGGTAGTAGAGGACAAGTAAAATAATACCTGCCCTTTACAACCTTATTCGGTTTATCAAATTACGGTATTATAATTTAAAAGCAGGTCGTAAAGGACAAGTAAAAGAAAACATGTTCTTAACGCCCACCTCGACTATGCGCTTATGGAAAGTAATCATGAGAAATGAAGGGCTTAAAGGACAACAAGAAAAAAATATGTCATATACGACAGTATTTATATTTACCGGCGTACTTTACGATACACCTTTTAATTCGTATTTTATAACTTGACACTTACGTCCCTTAACCTGAGCTAATTTTGCGAACACGATGAATAAAAACTGGGTCGTAAAGGCACTTTTTTTAAAGATATCGAAATTTTAACTACACAGAAAGGTAGAGCTTGAAATTCTGAACAAAACTGTATATATAACTCATTTTCGCCAAAATGTCCTTTACGCCAATTGAACCCAAAGGTATCGATATGTAATCCCTAATGTTTGTTGCATGACTAACACAAACACCATATTAAGTGAACGATAACTAATTGTACAGTTGAATGAACAAAATATTTACAGAACAAATACAAATGCAATGTCATCGAGAAACATCCGAAATCATAATTATTTGGTTTGCGGATAAACTAATTTAAAAATTTTTTTGTTCATACAATCAGGCCTTATTTTTTTAATATTAGCTGCTGTTTATAATATTATTAACTCAAGTCATTTAATTTTCTCAGTCAGTCAACCATGCTTGAGTCACTTCGTAGAGGGCAGATCCCACAAATCGTTCCCTTACTTCTGCCTCCTCCTATCTCACGCGACCGTGCTTTTGTAAAAGCGGCCTAGTGCTTAGAGAAATAAGGTATAAATTAGGGTAAAGGGTTAAAATAAAGCCGACAAATAGCTCAATTCAACTGCGGTTGCAAGTTGGGACAAACCGGGCAGAATCCCCGCTTGGCAATCTCTTGGTCCAACAGACAATATTATTTATTGCCTGAGTATTCCGATTAGCTGGCGAACGGACTCTGAAATAATCCTAGATTATTGGAAATTTGAGAACTAAACGAGAATTGGGGCTGACTCGAGTATTGGTAAAACAAAAGTGACTTAAAGCGGTTTATGGTCGCTTTTATTCTATTAATTAGGACCTATTTTCCTTTGGAGTAATCAAATTACTTGTTTTGAAGCTTTGGTTTAATAACTAAATGTTTCTTGAAAAGCAGTTCGGATCGGCTGATTTTTAAAGCGCTAACTAACAAAGAAGGAGATATGTAAGAATAAACACAAAGTGCTGGGCTTGCCTCTCCCTATCATAGCAATTAACAATTTTATTTTATTTTATTTAATAAACAGTAAGGCTGTTAATCGTAGAGTAAATAAACAAAACCGACTGCGGTGCAAAATAACCCCGCATTAAAGTGATTTTTATGAATTTTATGTACCCGGTGACACTTGCGCCATCAATCAAAATCTAGTGTGTCGTTGAGTAGTTACGAGCGGACATAGGAACGGACATAGTACTTACATACATACAGGTCACACTCCTTTGGGACTTCACCGCAGTCGGGTTGGGGGATACAGAATTTTGATTGTACAAAACCACCATGTGAATTTATTTTTGCGGTGCACGTTACTTGCGCTTTTCAGACGCTATATGCTAATAAGGTTGTGGACTGTATAGATTTTTTGGATTAGTTTATCTAGGTCCTAAAGGCAGGACCTAACCTAGATCTTTGATTGTAACCACTTACGACACACAGGAAATTTGGCCTGCTATTAGAAATGGACAAGGGCGATGAATAGCAGTCCTCAGGAAGGAAGAAACATGCACACTGACCTTGATAAGTCCCACTATTTGTTCAGGAACCGGCCGGTCCTCGTGGTGATGAATCTCCAGTGCTTTCACTATCACCTTGTCCAATGTCCTTTCTTCTTCGTATCTTACACTCAACTTAGAAACAGTTCACATACAGTTTGGGAAAAAACAGTCGAATAATCCAATGATTAACATGGATTAATTAAAGAGAGGCTCACGCGCGCAGCCATCATCATTCGATCGGAAAGTTGAAGAAGTAATGCTGCCGCCTGGCGGCGCTAGTGTCGCGAATACGTCGCGTCGTGAGACAGAGCGCGCGCTATGCAAGTGTGCATGTAGAAAAGGGATATGAGGAATAGGAAGATTTGTCTTAGCGGTTACAATAAAAATCTAAATTAAATATTTAAAGAAAACGAAATCCAACATGCCCCCGGGTTTGAAGGATTCCCTTCAAAGAAAGTAAAACTAAGATAGAACTAACGTTAAGTACTTTATGCTTGATATCTTGTAACTTAACCTACCAATAAATATATAAGCAAGGCAGTGACAACCCTACTGCGTAGGCAGTGGGCATAAGCGGACAATCGGTCGCTCTAGCTTGCCGCTGCGGGTCTGCACTTCCGCGACACGGACGACTCCATCCCGCCCAGGAAAAACGCGAGTTATGATCCCGAGTGGCCACTGTAAGGGCGGCGCATTATCCACCTTTATCAGCACAACGGTTCCCGCAGTCAGCGGGTTGGCGGGAGTGTTCCATTTTTCTCGGCTTTGCAAGTTATGGAGATACTCAGATCGAAACCGTTTCCAGAATGATTGAACGATTGAATCTAATAAAGAAAACCGAGTTAACAGGTTCGTGCGCTCCTGACTCAAATCAGCCGCAGGCAAGTGTTGCAATGGTGCAGTTGATATAAAATGAGCCGGTGTAAGCGCGGAAGGTTCCGACGGATCCGAACTCAGTACGTAAAGCGGGCGACTATTGAGGATCGCTTCAATCTGATTTAGCACGGTAAGTAGCTCCTCATAAGTTAAGATTTGTTTGCCTATAACACGATGAAGGTGTGTTTTAAAACATTTTAAATTGCCCTCCCATATACCCCCAAAGTGGGGTGCCGTGGGGGGGCTCATTCTCCAAGTTATGCGGTTTTTCAAGAGTTCTTCGTGGAACGTCTTGTAATAATCTTCAGTTTGAAGAAATGAGTGGAGCTCATTAAAGTAAGCTTTAGACGCGATAAAATTGGTGCCGCGGTCACTATATAGCACTTCAACTCGGCCACGGCGAGATGTGAATCGTTTAAACGCGTCTAAGAACGCCGCAGAGCTTAATGACGATGCAAGTTCCGTGTGAACGGCTTTCGTAACCAAACACACGAATATGCACAGCCATGCCTTCTGGCTGCGTGCTCCGCGTTTCCTGACCATCGTGATGTAGAATGGACCCGCGTAATCGACGCCCGTGTGGCTAAAGGCTTTACTTTGCTCGACACGACACTCTGGAAGATCGGCCATTAAAGGAAAAGTATTAACTGGATTGGCCCGAAAACAATCATTACATTTATGAAAGAGCTGTCGAATGATTCGGCGCGCAGAGAGAATCCAATATCTCTGTCTCAGAAGAGACAACAAGAGCTGTGGACCAGCGTGTTGGTTTTCGCGGTGTGAAAAATCAATTAAAAGTTCAACTATGTGCCCTTTTTTAGGTAATAGTGCGGGATGTTTATTAGAGAAATTCAAGGATGAATTCCCTAGCCGGCCACCTACTCTCAAAACGTTGTCAACAATAAAAGGGAATAGTTTGCGTATGGAAGGCGAGCAAACCTTACCACATTGAATATTGCGTATGTCATCAGCAAACGCAGATTGCTGAACAACCTTGACGACAAGCAATTCAGCCGCGTCTAAATCTGCAGGAGTAATTTCACTGCTGCGAGGAAGTTTTTTGACAAACTTCAGTACGATGGCGACAGTTTTGAGAAACCGATGCCAAGAAGAAAACTTCTTGCTCAACTGCAAAAGCCAGTGCTCATTGCTACCACCAGTGGAGGAAACAAGGGTGACAACTTTCTCCTCTGGCAGCTTCGTTGAAGAAGGCGAGAAATCGGCGATAGGCCAATCACTAATTGGTAACAATGCCCAAGGAGGACCGTGGAACCAAAGATCATGGTCCTTTAAGCGGGAAGGTAGAAGCCCCCGAGAGAGACAATCTGCGGGGTTCTCCGATCCGGGCACATGATAGAAATGTTCCGGAGCGAAGTTATTCTGACATTGAGCGATGCGGTTGGCCACAAAGGTACCGAACTTATGAGGTGACGAGTGCACCCAACATAAGGCGACTTCAGAGTCAGAGAAAGCATATGTATTGTCAATGGGATATCGTTGAGATAGAATATCATACACTGTACGAAGCAGTTTTGACATCAGAACGATTGCACAAAGTTCCAGCCTAGCGACCGTTACTGTCTTCACCGGCGCGACCTTCGATTTCGAGCAAATTAAACGAATAATGGGATCGCGGTTCTCCGTAGTGACGTGCGCATATATGACGCAACCATAAGCCTTCTCACTGGCGTCAGCAAAAGCTAAGAGTGTAAGCCTCGAGCCCTTCTCAATACCTAAATGCCTAGGAAACTTGAGAGTTGAAATTAGTGGGAGCTCTTTAACGAACTGGTGCCACAAGTTTAAAATATGAGGAGGTGGCAAAACGTCCCAATCCAATTTCAAAAGCCAAAGCTCTTGGATCAAAAGCTTGGCATAAAGTATCACAGGGCCTACCAGGCCGAGTACGTCATACAGCCGGGCGGTGGCAGAAAGAATGGCACGCTTCGTGCCAGTAAGTTGCGGAGGTGCCACAGTAAACACAAACTCATCAGAGCCAGGAAGCCATTGAAGGCCGAGAATTTTCAGCGAGTCGCCGTCCTCGAAAGAGATGGATTCGGACTGGCGGTGAGTGGCGGGTATGTGTTCTAGCAACTGCGGAGAGTTGCTAGTCCATTTCACTAAGTCAAACCCACCAGCCTTGAAGAGATTGATTAATTGGGTCGCTGTCGCAACTGCTTCCTCGGATGAAGAAGCAGAGGAAGCTAGATCATCCATATATACATCTCTTTCGAGAACGGCGGCGGCGAGGGGATACTTTTCTCGCTCGTCGCTGGCGAGCTGGCGAAGCGTGCGTAGCGCAAGAAAGGGCGAAGATCGAAGTCCAAAGGTTACCCGATTAAATTGATATGTCTCTAAAGGGTCTTCAGGAGAGAAGCGGTACAATATTCTTTGAAAAGAACGGTGCGGGGGATGTACTTCTATGCATAAGTACATCTGACGAACATCAGCAAAAAAAGCGACGCGGAAAATGCGGATATTCAAAAGAATATTGAAAATGTCAGCTTGCAAATTACATCCTGTGTGAAGGATGTCATTTAATGACAGTCCACTGTCAGTTTGACAGCTGCCATCCAGCACCAGACGCACCTTCGTTGAGGACTTGTCATTGCGAATGACTGGATGATGCGGTAGGTAAAAACCTGGAATGCGGTATTCTTCAGGAGGAACCAGAGAAATTATCCCCTTATCCCGGTAGTCATGAATGACCTCGTTATATTTTTCCCGAAGTTGCGGATTCTTAGAGAATCTATTTTCGAGCATTAAGAATCTCTTTTTAGCGGATATAAAAGAATTGCCTAAATTATCAGGACTTTGTTTGAAAGGAAGGTCAACCGCGTAAGAACCATTATCGTTACGAGTTGTAGTTGACGTGAATATTTCCTCGCATGCCTGATCGTCAGGGCTTAAAAATTTCTTCGAAGGTACTTCTTCTAAGTTCCAAAATTTTTCTAAAGATTGGTTAAGCGGTTCTTGCGTAAAAGCACAGAAAGCGCGGGTGGCGCGTGGGGGTGCCGTCACAGTGACGTCACCAAAAATGACATATCCGAGTGTAGTTTCTAGGGCCCAAGGTGAGTCCCCGTTACGAATTTTGTCAGAACATAAAATTTCGCAAAATTTATTGACACCTAGAAGCATGTCAATAGGTCCAGGTTCATTAAAATTATCGTCCGCCAACGGTAACTTCATGAAACATTGTAACCCGGATAGGTCGACGTGCGCGTCGGGCAGGCTCGATGTTATATTTTCCACGACTAGCGGCTGAACGGAGTAAGCCTTCTTGTTATTATTTTCAAATCGAGAGACAAATGTAGTCGACGAGATTCCTAATATTTTTTGAGAAACGCCTCCTATACCTTGAACCTGCGTAAAACGGTTTTGTTTAGAAATCGGCAGAGATAATTGTTTACAACACGAAAGTGTTATATAATCACTTTGTGATGCTGGGTCTATAAGAACCCTAATGTAATGACCCTTACCACTACCATCATAAAGTTTAATTTTTGCAGTACCTAATAAGGTCGTTTTATTGATGGATGCATCTGATCGGTCATTCAAAACATTTCCTGCCGCAACGTGACTTAGAGTTGAGCTGGGCTGCGAAGTATTATCGACTTTATTTACTAGACGTTGCGGTTGCAAACTGCCTGACGCGTTATTATCTCCGATAGAACTCGGGGTGCGGTTTTGTTCACAAGCGGGAGCGGAAATGTGATTAATTGAATCGTTTGTAGCGGAGTTCGACGATTTGGTTTGTTTATGCGGTGGATCAAAATGTAATAATGTATGATGACGTGCGGTACAAATATTACAAGTTCGTTGCGAAGTGCAAGCGGAAAACTTGTGTTTGTAACTGAGACAGTTATTACAAACAGAATTTGTTTTTACGAAATTATATCTTTCACGTGGGGTCATTTTTGTAAAAGTTGAACATTGATATAAATGTTCGTGTTTATTTGTTTTACATAATAAACAATTAGCCGTGGAAACGGGCTGCGTATTAACAAAGCTTTTTGTTAGATTGTTTTTCGGAGTAGGTACATTTTTCGTAGTACTAAGTTTAGTTTGCTGCGGAAACAATGTTTGTTTTGTTGTTGAACGCGATACAACCCTCGTTTGTTCCTTTATAAATTCGACAAGATTAGAGTAAGACGGACACTCTTCTTTGCGATAAAACATCTCGAACATTTTAACAGACTCGAAGTCTAATTTTTGTAATGCTATATGCAAAAATAGAAAATCGCTTAGGTCTTGTAACTTTAACGCTTTAAGCGCATTTACCGCGGAGTCAAAGTTGCATAAAAATGAATCTAAGTTAGCCGCCGAACATGTTGTTAATTGTTTAAAGTCCAATAGCTGATTAGTGTACCCAGCAGCCAGAGCGCGTTTATCTTCATATTTATCGATAAGCGCTTGCCATATGATGGCATAATTCTCGCCGGTGGCCGGCAAACCCGCGCACACTGACCGCGCCTTGTCTGTCAATTTACCTACTAGAAATTGAACGCGTTCACAATCCGTCAGATTCGGATTGTTATGAATGACGCTTTTGAACTGTTCGTAAAACATTGGCCAATGACGAATTTCTCCATTAAATGGAATTAATTGAAATTCGGGAAGTTTGTATTTTACAGTACAAGATTGCGAACTGCTTGTTCGCTGCGAATCTTGTGACTTCTCTTTTAAATCCGAAAGTACGCGTTTGATTTGACAATACATCTCATCAAAAGAAATCAAAGGTTGATAGTTAACCGTGGCATTCGGTTTTAATTGAATTAAGCGTGCATTGTACGTATCTAACACTTGTTCGAAGTCAGATCGCAATTGGTCAATGTTTGTAACATTGTTAATAAACATATTACATTGCGTTTTATTTTCGGACGTTCTAAGCGACAAGGTATAAATATTTTGCAAGCGCGTAAATAACGCATTACGTTTAGCTTCTAGAAGAACTAGGTCACTAAGGTCGGGATCGCAAGGCGAATCCTTGTTTTCGTCAGTTTTCGGCATAGTAAATAAAGTATAATTCTACTGTAATTGTATAAAATACAAACGATATAATTGTATTATCACAAACCAATTAAGCGGAAGTATAACAGCGGTATAAGAATATTTCCGATAAATTCAGTTACGTAATAAAACTACGCGCGATCGAGCGGTGAGCGAATCTGTGCGAAACGAAATATGCGGGTATACAGAACAATTGCGGGCGCTCGTAAGTAAGCGAGAAAAATGGAATGTCGTTTCGATTAGATTTAAAACTAAGTAAACTGTAAATATGAAAGTATTTTACCTACTTAATGCTGATTTGCGGGATAGAAAAAGATAAATTAGTCGTCTGCGGTGCGGAAATGAAATGATAGTGTAAAAAACGAATGCAACTAATTTAATTAATCAAGCATAAAGTACGTTTTACGTTTCGTATTTAGCGAGAAATGTATGTGATTTTTTGTAACGAAATTTAATGAAATCTAAATTGAGTAAATTAAGTAATTACTACTTCAAATATTGATAACTAGGTTGAGAATTGATGTAAAATTGGAATAAAATTAATTAAATCCGTTCGAAATGGACCATAACATGGGGGATACAGAATTTTGATTGTACAAAACCACCATGTGAATTTATTTTTGCGGTGCACGTTACTTGCGCTTTTCAGACGCTATATGCTAATAAGGTTGTGGACTGTATAGATTTTTTGGATTAGTTTATCTAGGTCCTAAAGGCAGGACCTAACCTAGATCTTTGATTGTAACCACTTACGACACACAGGAAATTTGGCCTGCTATTAGAAATGGACAAGGGCGATGAATAGCAGTCCTCAGGAAGGAAGAAACATGCACACTGACCTTGATAAGTCCCACTATTTGTTCAGGAACCGGCCGGTCCTCGTGGTGATGAATCTCCAGTGCTTTCACTATCACCTTGTCCAATGTCCTTTCTTCTTCGTATCTTACACTCAACTTAGAAACAGTTCACATACAGTTTGGGAAAAAACAGTCGAATAATCCAATGATTAACATGGATTAATTAAAGAGAGGCTCACGCGCGCAGCCATCATCATTCGATCGGAAAGTTGAAGAAGTAATGCTGCCGCCTGGCGGCGCTAGTGTCGCGAATACGTCGCGTCGTGAGACAGAGCGCGCGCTATGCAAGTGTGCATGTAGAAAAGGGATATGAGGAATAGGAAGATTTGTCTTAGCGGTTACAATAAAAATCTAAATTAAATATTTAAAGAAAACGAAATCCAACACGGGTATTATTTAACCGTGGAGGAACACATTTTATAGATCTAATAATAGGCAAGTTGGTGGAAATCGAGTTCTGTTGATACCCCCCCCGGTACTGACTTGGTTTAACTTTACATCTCAAAACTTTTTTGTTGTACGAGAACTGCGTTGCGAGACTTGCATCCTTTTTACATGTAATATTTTTGGTGGGTTTGTTTTACTAAAAAAGGGATGAGGGAAGGTAGGTAATAAGCGGTACCTCGAACTCTAAAATTTAATCCGTTGTTTTCACACTGGCTTCCTGCGCTTTGAACCGAATTTATTTACCAGCTTCAATTTCCGTTCAAATAAAATTTTGCATATAAAAAACAAATAAATTTCGAACAACGTGTACGCCGTGGCACAATTTTATGTGATTTTTATGCTCAGAGCAAAAATATGGGTGTGGATATAGACAAACGTTTGATCTGATGGATTAAACCGCAGCCACTTTTTATAATTGGTTTTAAATGTTGGATGGCTGGACTTGAAACCGTACTGTTTATGTATACAAAACATGCACGAGCCCATTATATATTTATTATACATGAATCTGTTTTTATTTAAATTATACTGTATTTTAGGGTTCTGTAGCCAAAATGACAAAAACGGAACCCTTATAGTTTCGTCATGTCCGTCCGTCCGTATGTCACAGGCATTTTACTCAAAAACTACATGACGTATATTGATGAAATTTGAAATGTAGGTGTATCGTATGAGCCGCTACTTCGTTTGGTAGTTAAATATTAAAAATATTTCTAGGGGGGGGGGGGGGGGGGGGTATTCCATACATGTAAGAGAAAGCGAAAAAATTTTTTTTCATCAAACATCAACATGTGGTACATAGTTCAAATTTAAACAAAACATTTAAATAAAGATCGAAATAACAAAAAAGAATAACGATTTCTTTGCAGATTTATAAATGTTTTAACAGACTTAAAAAAGTAAAATCAGGCAAGAGACTCTTGTTCTTGCTGTTCAAGCAGTTGGTGATAATCTTGGAAACATGCAGGACATAGCGGAGGCAGTCCTGGGCAACCAATGCACCGGTAGCTAGTTTCTACCCTCTTCTTGTTCTTGGAACACATTTTACACATCAAAAATGAGTATTTTCAAATCTATTTATTTTTTCAGCACCCTTTGCACCCAGCTCTGAACAACAAAGGTATCTAAGTATTTGTACATAACTCCGTGAAGACATTGTATATGAGAACACCGGATGTTAATATAGTGGGTAATCGTGCGTAAATAGTTTAGAATGCGAATGTGAAGTAACTGATGAGTGTCAACAGAAAACGAAAATATCTTTTGAAAATGTTGTCTCTTCGTCTGTTTGTGCTCACATCATCTAAAATCTACCAGACTCGTGTTAAATAGGTTGATATGACCCTCATTAAGAATAGGGTACTTTTACCCGACCACGGCGAAGCAAAAATAGACGAACACGAAACGCGAATGAACTTGCGGGCATCTTCTAGTAACTTAGTAATATGGATTTCCACAAAGTAAATAAATCAATTCATTACACAGAAGATTATTCATATATAATAATGCCGTTTAAATTTACAAGATAATTACAAGTCGCTTTTTACTTCAACGTGTTTCTAGAGCACTGATACTGATCATAAATGAAACGTATTTTTACCAAAAATTACTCAATCGCGTACAAAAATACAAATATGGTTTATTTACTTCCTTATATTGTTTTATCTTTATCGAGGAAAATGAAACCTATTCACAAGTTTGCTCATTTTTATTACGAGGATATTGTCAACAAATTTAATATCAACGATCTGGTTCTTTTATTCCGGTTTCTCCAAATTTTACCGATGAATAAAAATGCTGATGTAATTTTCTTTTGGTGTGCAATAAAGTACAATTGTATTGTATTGTACTTTAATAGCGTAAATAATGAACTCCGTAAATAATACCGCAGAAAATATTTTTATATTAGGTATTTATACCGTACTGCATTCTATTACAAATTATCTACCGACTGTTTGACATCTGCTTTAGCTCAAATATCTAAAAATTGTCCAAATTCATGTTACTAAAGCTGTAAAAGTGTAAAGTCCGGTGCTTCTTCTCACCAGAAGGTCAGTACCCGAAGCGCCAAAAGAAATAATACATATTTAGAATCAGACTTGTAAAAGAGCCCTTGAGGGCCTACTTACAGAAATAAAATTATTTTATTTTATTTTTATTTTATTCTGTCTGACACATGTAATAAAAATAAATAAACAATGAATAGTTTTAGCTGAAAAACGAATACGTGAGTAATTTTCAATATAAAAATAAGTACAGCATAATACCTAGTACAAACAGAAAAACAACTTCATTACTAACCCAACATTACAGTACAAGGATGTCTAGTGTCTACCAAAACTTTACAGACAATGATGCAGTTCTAAACACCAAGTACGATTTCGGAACGAAATACAATTTTAAAACAACTCCAGGGTCCATGAAAGTTGGTTGTTATAATTCGTGAGGAGCAAATTACAGCTGTGAGTGCCAATTTTACCAACATAATTTTGCCGTTGCCAAAGACATTCGAATAGGTTGTATAACTTTATATCACAGGGCGGAAAGGTCAATATTAATAGGAAATATTATATAAAGCGCCGATGTAAGTTTGTGGACACGTGCTTGGTTATTCACAAGTTGGAACAATGTGCGACATTTCTCAGCGGTTGACATTCGTTCGCCGCGATGTCAGAATCTTCTTATCTAGGAGTTTATTTGCCAACTAGTTTAATATTACGGGCGACGCGTTATTACAAATTTTCAAGGCTGGAAGGGATGTGTATTATTCAACGTGTTGGTGAATATCTCAAAATGTGACGACAAGGGATTATGAAAATAAAATACTAGTTTTGGTTGGAAACAATTAGTGAAGCGAATAGTTTTCTAGAAATATTTTTGGGCAAAATGAATCATAAAAAAACCTTGCAATCGAATTGATATCTCAGACTAAAAGGAGTGATTCACACAAGGCAATCTTAGAACAATATAAGGCCAATAATAATAGCTAAAGCTCTTGAATACCATAAAAACTTGTAAAACTAAGAGGATAGGAACGCCCGACAGTTTATTTCTTAAAACAAACTTTGCAGTGAAAATTACTCATAAAACAACACGTCTCAGCCTAAATTCAACTGTACCAGCATTTGCTATCACGGAGTTCCCGTCCATATATACCATACCAGCCTCAACATCAGCTCAATGATACCATAATATAACATTGTCACTGACTACTGTCTATACATACGTAGGTATGCAAAATTTCAGTTTACTCAGATAGCAGTAAGTGGGTGAAAATTCATTTGTTTATTTTGAAACAGATAACGGCTCTAAGCATTGCAAGTTAAATAGTAAAAGGTTATGCAGAACTAGCACCTAAGTATAAAACACATCCGTAAAAATGACTATAATCAACACAAAATCTAGAATAGACGAATTTATAACTATACTCGCCTTGCTTTAATGAACGGAATTAAAAAAAATTGGTCCCAAATATGAAACAAGTCGGCACAAAAACGACAATAATCAACACAAAATCCAGAATAGACGAATTTATAAGCATTCTCGATTGTTTTAATGAACGAAATTAAGTTCTAGTCGCCCTGTTCGTTAATAAATCAGGCTAAATTTATTGCCAGTGAAAAATCTTTACGCGCTTCAAAGGGGTGTTTGGGACGTCGATAGAGACAGGCAGGGAGAGTTATTACCATATTCGCTGGCTTTGCAATTGCAATGAGTTTTAAAAGTTACGATTGGGGAAAAGTATGATTGAGAGTTGGGAAGGAAAACATTCCTTGTCCGATAATTTTATTGCATGTTGCACGGTTCAGCGCTGCTACCTCAGTTTTATCTCTCTGATTTTTGCTTTATTAAAGCAAAAGGTTTTACTAATGCATTTTAGGATTTCCAATAATTAACAAATAAGAAGATATTATTCGTTATAAGATTCGTGAATTTTGAGTGGAAAACTCTTTATTACTTACATGCGTGCGACCACTGCAAGGTAAATATACATGCTTTCGAAAATGCCTGTACTATCGAGCTACGAGCTATTGTGCCATCACCGTAGCCTGTCGGCCATTCGCCAGAAATATGTCTGCGGTCACCTAATTACCGCGTCGCTGTTTTCATACTAAATGTATGGAGACGCGGAATTAGACGCAGACATATTTCTGGAGAATGGACGCTCGTAATGTCAAAAACATTGCGCATCAACTGAAATTGCGTAAATAAACATTACTCACCAAATAAAAGTTTTAATTCCAGACTTCAACCCTTGTCCTTAACTCAACATCAATTTACGGATCCAACTGAAATAAATTCCAAGAGAATTTAACAAAACTGCGACGATCTCGCTACAAAGTGCCAACCGAACGCGATTCTTGACGTAAAACAACAATTTTCGATAGCGATTCGATTCCAAAACAGCGATAAGTGAAATCTTACCCGTTCGAGTGGCAATGGACGTGACTCAGTGCAGGGGTGGAGGAATAATGGTGCCTCCCAAATTGGATCGCATTGCAGGGACGGGTTCTTTTAGTCGATATTTGATTTTTATTTTTGCCGTATTTTCAACCATTTATTTTCATCACATAGTGATTATTTCTCTCTTCTTAGTCGTATACTCTTGGCAGAGTAGTCGTGGTCATGGATGTCGTAGCACGGCCTTTTTAAGTGTCTCCCGCCATCTCTCCCTCACCGACGCATTTCATACGCACAGATTTAGGGATGATTCCGTTATTTATTTGGATATAAAATAATTAATGGTGTATAAGATAAAGCATCATTTACTATATTAATGAACTTGAATTCGATATTCTAAAATAATTTACTAAAGTCTGTTTTATTGGATAAGTTAAATTTAAATAGGTAGATAATATTTAGTTTTAACATTGTCCCCCAATGTACTTTACTTTCCAAATAAATAAAACAGGGTATGAATAAATTAAAGGAGGTATCTTATATAGAGTATCTTTATTTTTTTATATATTTACATAAAACAAACACAAAACTACACACATGTGTAATAAAGTGTAACATTCACGCGTTCATAAAATATCAAAATTCAGCATAAATTTCAGTCCAACCAATAAAATATCTGATTTGACATTGACAAAGCAACCTTGTGAAACTTTTGGAGCATTACACTTTCAGTTGTAACACAGTGTAAAAACATACAGATGACCAACATAGCTCTTTTGACAGTTAATGCGCTGTCACTCAACTCCTGAAAATTATGTTCCGAGTTACTAAGCACGGCAATGAATGTAATTGAATGTAAACATTGTTAACTCGGACTTGGCCCACCAGCGGCTCACCCCGCGCGATTGTTCTCTCCGTCTACTGGAGCGGAGCGAAAGGATAGGATAGGAGTGAAACTGGGCCAATATTGTAGTAACGCACATCCACGAAAGCGGAGCTTAAATTCTATTGGTTAACATTAGACTCACTCCGCTCCAGTGGACGGGCAGCCTAAAGGCAGCTCGACACTGAAACGGAGGCGGCTCAGCTCGAGCCCCTTTTTATTCTTTGTAAGAAACCCCATTCTGTAATGCACACTTATGTAGTGTTCGCTCATGTGCCGAAATCCGTGTTTGCTCATGTGGTGAAATCACGTCTGTCATACAAAACACACAAAATAAGTATGTACAGGTCATACAAAATAAGTTCCTTCGTAGGATGACAGAAACTCCATAGTATGTTAGGAATCTTATTGTTAGTCTTAGGTGGTCTGGTGCTAAGCGACCAGGGACCGCCACAAGCCCCCACCTTGTTCGATACTTACTTGGGTAAGTATCGAACAAGGTGGGGGCTTCTCTTATCTCTTGGTATTAGGGGTCCTTATACACTTCGACCCAATGGGATCTTTTGTTGTCCTTTACCGCATCTACGCAGTGGCTTGCTCCACCACCTCCATAAATCGGGTGATAGAACCCCGGCCCCGTGGTCGCGCTTTGAATTCATTTGGCTCCGGTTAGCCCGTGCCAAATTCCTTCATTCAAACCCAAGAGTCACTAGGACTTGTAAGTAAAAAAAAAACGCAAACTTATAGGCATTGGAACGGCAAAGTCACGGCTCGGCAAAGGCTAGCAGCACGCCTTGCACACATTGCGTCACCATCGCGCGTGCGGCTCGCCGGCGGTGCGGATCCATGAGTCACCCCCGTATTCCGCTTGCAAATCACTGGTTTGTACCGAGGCGAGCTGCCGCCTCGCGGTAAGCGCGCTGTCGGAAATCCGTGAGCGTCATGACAGCTCGTACCTGCGTGCTCATTCACTCTGTTAAATGGTTGCGTATGATTGAGCTGATGTGGTGCCGTTCCGGTGTCTTTCCGGTGCCAAGCTATTATGTATTTAACCTTGAACTTCTTCGTCGGCCGACTGTATGTGCTTAGGCTGTGGTTACAGGTACGAAAACGCAGACGCATTGAGGTGTAAAGTAACGATAAAGAATATCATTCGGTCTGAGGCTCTGATAACAATGACATTTATTACCGACTATTGATGACGACCGAATACGCTCTTTAAGATAATAATAACCCTACACATTAACGTGAAATAGTGTTATAGAGCCTATAACTTTAGGAAAATGCGACTAAAACAGGTTGTTACGTGTATTTTTCTTGAAAAATAAAGCGAGAGAGCGAGTGTGGACGTATTTTATAAATTCGTGCTGACAGTAAACAAATGTGTTATTTACATAACAACGTATTGTTCAATTTAAAATGCACGCCCGGACAAAAATGCGACAGCGTTGAAAATACTCCAAAAACACCTAATAAAGTTGGAAATATGACTGGAATACTCGCTTTTGTGGTACCTAAAACTAATTTTACGTGTACTCCGTTATTTATTTGCCAACTTGGTCACGTAGGGTTTCCATTTTGCAAATAAAAATGCTGTCTGCAATTTGTTTTTAATCGGATACAAGGAACGTGATATGCAAAACAAATGTAAGTAGAATTATAGCAAAACAATTCCAAGTCCTCGGTGGGGCTGCACCTAATTTCCTCGAAGCATTATCCCAAGTAAATTCAGGTAGAAGCCTAAAGTTAAGCAACACGTGATTGGCATTCTCATGTAACTGTAACACCTATCCAATTAAAGTCTTACTCTAAGGAAATAAGGTCTAATATCGCTTATAAAAAGAATGCAGATGCTTTCACTACAAAATAAAGTTGCAGGGCGAAACTAATCACCCTAATTGAATTTTCTGCTGCGCTGCCCGGTCCGTGCTTCGAATTTAGCTAATTCTGTTTGCCATTTTAGTTGCTAACTAACGCCTTTATTCTCCCATGCCTGTAATTGTCCTCGGAATAGCGTGATTCAGCGGAGTTATTTTTGTGCACATTTTTAGGTAAACTTGCTTCAGGAGTCTGGAGTCAGTGGTAATTACATATTAGGTACACGGTCAGTCCGACTGATTGTCAGAGAATGCGCTGATATGGCTAGGTGACATCGTGCTGATCGCTTTTTAGCTACAAGTAGAATTACTATCTCTCTTCGTCAGGGAGATTTACTATCGCCGAAGAGACCCTTATTTGATGGTGTGTGCATTTGTTACTCGGCAGTTCATTGATACCTCGATAATTATGACCTGTCTCATACTATTAGATGCCATATTGACCGGAACTTATGTTGCGATACATGCTGAAAAGAATATTAGAATCTGAATCGCAATGTGGAGAAGTTAACTGTTATACGACTGAAGTTCATAGTTTCGCCAAAAAAACGTAATCGTATCCTAATTTCGTGGATGAACACTGCCTTGTCAATCCTAACTGCTTCCATGACTCCATTGGAAGTGATATACAGTAGGTATAGAGATCAAGTGGGCACCTACCCACCACGTTACACATCTCTATTAAAATACAGGGATATTTTAATAGAGGTGCGTAAAGGGTTATTGAGGGTGGTCTAGCCACGCCCTACGCCGTTCAATGTACACTTTGTGCACCAGCATGGATTAGCTTTGCGTATGTGTTTCCGTGATGTGAATGATTTAGGTCGTATCAGTTTGTCAGACCGACCGCGTAGCGTACACTTTAATGTAAACGCCCGGGCACTGTTCAGTGAACGACTAACTTTGTTTGAGCTGGAGTTAACATTCGTAACTGCGTTTGATGGCCGTGTGTAAAAAGCACGCTCCGAACTCCCAAAATTGAAATATAGCTTTGTCCTTTTCTTTCTAGCAATGAAGTAATATTTTATGAAAAGAACGTGATGAAAAATGTAACTTCGTTTGTGTTTATTTTTTTAAAAATATTGGTATTTTAATGGTTAACCCTTGGTATGTCTAACAATAAGCTCTGATCAGTGCACCCCCCGTTGTCTGCTAAGGTTATAAATTGTCTAGCAAAATTTTGAGACCGCATACGGGGGCCGCATTAATAGAAGCGTATTATGTAAGTTTTATTAATCAATTCAGTCTGATTTTTATCTTAGCCTATATTTATTCAAAACGAAAACTTTTCACACTAAAAAAGGAACTTAAAAAATGAATCGCCAAAATGTGAATGACTGAATTTGACAATAAATTATAAGAGCTTAACGAGTGATAAGGGAACTATTAAATATGGAGTGATCTAAAATTGAAACGACTAATTGCTTTTTGACTTGAGTGCCAGCTAAGTTGATTCGAGCTCAGGCTTTCAAGTTAGTTTTACCCTGACATTGATACCCAAGATCGTTACTTAAATATATCTTCTGGCACAAAAGCTCGGTATTTAATTGGTTTCAGATTTATTATTAATCGCCTAGTGACTAAACAGGAGGATTCAAGATCGCAAGCAATCCGTTTTAGAGTACTTTTTAAGTAACCAAGTCCCACTCAGTAAGCGTAATGATCGTGAGCTATCTCAATAAATAACCATAATCTCATCACCACTTTGATTTATGTCACGGGGGCTACAAAGATGCTGAATGATTGGGACTATAGGTTCCCAAAGTGGCCCCTACACTGGGGGGCGGTAGGGGCCTTAAAAGACATTGGGGGGCGTTGATGCTATCCAGGGGGGCGCTATCACTTTTGAAAATAAAAACTCTTAAATCACAATATCAATTACAGTATTTTTCCTTCGATACTTCTTGGACTGGCAGATCCCACAGGAGCAAGCAGGCTTCGTCAAGGGCAAGGGTACTCGCGAACAGATCCTAAATGTACGCCAACTAATAGAAAAGGCTTACGAGTTCGATACACCTATCATCCTATGCTTTATCGATTACAGCAAAGCCTTTGACTGCGTTGTCTAGTCAGCTCTATGGAAAGTGTTGAGGGAGTTAGCAGTACCTGAACATTTGGTGGCTCTCATCGAAACTCTATACCTAAAAAATGAAGGTGTCGTAAGAGTTGATGGAGCAGTTTCGGATCCTTTCTGTTTTGGATAGGGCGTCAGACAAGGATGCATCCTGTCACCCATCTTATTCAATGCCTATGGAGAGTACATCATCAGAAAAGTCTGCGAAACTGGGAGTCACTATCGGTGGCACCAGAATCACCAATCTTCGATATGCAGATGACACCACGCTTTTGGCCGCCAATGAAGCGGAAATGGTTGACATCCTAGGTAGAATGGAGCGCATCAGTCTGGAAATGGGACTGAAAATTAACCACAGCAAAACCAAGGTTATGGTGGTCAATCGCAGTGGTAAGCTACAGCTCACGGGTGCTCATGGGCTTGAAGTTGAAGACAACTTCATTTATCTCGGCGCGAACATCAGCAATACTGGTTCTTGTGAAGGGGAAATCAGGAGGCGCATCGGAATGGCTAAAAATGCAATGTCCCAGCTGCAAGGCATATGGAGAAATCGCAACGTCTCACGCGGAACTAAAAGTAAGTTAGTTAAGTCTTTGGTGTTCTCCATTTTCAGCTACGGAGCTGAGACTTGGACACTGAAAAAGGCAGACCGTGACCGTATTGATGCCTTTGAGATGTGGTGCTGGAGGAAAATTCCTTGGTCAGCTTTTCGCATAAACGCGTCTATCCTGAGCATCAAGACCAGACTGTCAACCATCTGTCTACGCAGAATATAAGAGTTTTTCGGTCACATAGCCAGGAAAGAAGGCCACAATCTTGAACAACTCATCGTTACTCGCAAGGTTGATGGCAAACGACCCAGAGGCCGCAATCCAACTAGATGGGCAGATCAAGTCCGTAACACTCTGGACACCCAGCTACATGTCGCACTACACGATGCCAAGAATAGGCGCAGATGGCGAGACATCGTTAGAGAAAAGCTGATTCCACGGGGACATCACGACCCTCAGCAATGAGGAATACGACGCGAGGAGGAAGATTTTTCCTTCATGCTCACATGATTTAATGCGTACTCAATACAACCACGGAACATCGGCATAATAGGCTCGGCAATCGATGGCAATGGTACTATTTCAGCCTCCATTTGCGCCTCCCCCCTCCCCGTCGAAAAAAAAATGTCGGGGGGGGGGGGGGAAGGTTGAAAGATATTTATCATGCCTAAGTGGGCGACAAGTCTTTGGGAACCTACGATTTGGACAGACGCATCTATCCTGCGAACTCTGGATTTACAGTTGAAACCGTAGCTCAAACAGTAAAAAGCGCTATCAAAAGATTATTACATCAGGATATTTTTGAAATTGTTTACATACTTTGGCAAAGTGCTGATAGAATAATCCCTGTAAAGGAGCCCTTGAGGTCTACTTGCAAAATAAATTACTTTGATTTGATTAACTCAGTATAAAATGTTAGTGTACCTAGTTCATGCATTTAATTTGCTTGTAAGAGCACTGAAGACTACCACACTAAGACTTTATTTACATACATTAACAAAAGTCATCACGACAAACGAACGTTCTGGACACTCGCCCAGAGCAAGACATTCATCTTAGTGCAGAAACTGACGATGGCGACAAGACACGTGGAGTTAAGAAGGGGTTTGTAATATTTTGAAACACGGCCAATTAGAATAAAGGGCTTTTCAGAAAAGTCTAAATAAAACATTTCTACAATAGATAAGAGCCATTAAAATATCTTGGACATTTTTAGTTCAAACTTGAGCAGGGATCGTTACCGGTATTAATTGAGATTGAGATATCTTCCTTAATTTGCAACATTTCCTTGATATTTTTATTTATTTTAATTTAGGTAGATTACCTATACTATTATATAAATTCATTAAAGAAATAAAATATTCAATAATAAGCGAGATACTGAAATAGAATACCGGTATTTTTGTATGAACATAATACCGGTATACGATCCGTGAACTTTTAATTAAATATCATATTATACTGATTAAATATCAACGTTTCTTAAATGTGGATACACTTTCCAGTTATTGGAACACTTAGAATCAGAATCAGAAAAATACATTTATTGTCACAGAACCTTGTACCAAAACTACACACTACACATTATAATAATTTACAGTAAAATATGTCCGGTCATTATTTTTATTTTACAGAGCAAAGTAATATGTGCCACTCGGCCACTTGGTTTCGAAATTATTTTCGTCTTCGGGGTTAGCACGGAAAAAGCCGCTTACTGGCCAAGTGTAGATATAAAATTATGTACACAACACGGGAGGTAATAATGAATGCCCTCGATCGCATATTTACGTCTCTCGCTTGCAGCTCGGGCCGCAAACATCTGCGATCTCAGCATTTCTTTGTTTTACCACCCTAGTTGCCTAGAAAGCCCTCGATCGCATATTTCTCTTTTTGTTCTACCACCCTAGTTGTGTAATGTACTATACTGTAAACCCTACTTGTGACACAATCTACTTTTATGACAAATCTTAGAACTGCGTAATATTGCCGCATCCATTCGATCTTATATAAGAATTTGATGAAACATCTATAAATCCGGCACCGAAGTAAGACATCCAATTTTCTCTAAAGCTAGAGTCCACAGGAGATCTTTGTCGTGATGAATAGAATGTTCGGAAGACAAATCTTTTTCGAGAGTTATTCAACACTGCTTTCTTACTTACTAATGGAATTGCAATGTTATAGGTACGGTTTTGGTTATGTTGCTTGTTTAAAGTACTACTGGAACACAATTGAAAGAGATTTATGCCACACCTGGCCATAAAGTGGCTTTTTCCGCACGCTGCGCGTACGGAAAAGGCCGCTTTCTGGCCAAGTGTAGACATAAAATGATGTACACAACACGGGAGGTAATAAGGAAAACCCTCGATCGCATATTTACGACCCTCGCTTGCAGCTCGGGCCGCAAACATCTGCCATCTCGGCCTTTCTTTGTTTTACCACCGTAGTTGTGTAATGTACTTAATATCTACAATGCTCCTAGCAATTTCTATTTAGATGAGCCTGTATTGTATGATTATTGCGCTTTTTTCCTTGTCGATTTTTTTATCGCGCAAGAATACTTCAAACTACTGCAAAGCATAAAGGTTTGAGCTTGATAATTTTGTTTAGTTCATCATCTTTGTGGGTTCGTTTAGGATATCATTCTCATTCATTTGTTTTCTATTTGACTAGCAATTTCATTTCAGTTTGAAAATAAAATTGTAACAAAGACGGAAATTATATTATAGATAATATATTGTCCCGATAATAGTACATTACACAACTAGGGTGGTAATACAAAGAAAGGCCGAGATCGCAGATGTTTGCGGCCCGAGCTGCAAGCGAGGGACGTAAATATGCGATCGAGGGCTTTCTTTATTACCTCCCGCGTTGTGTACATCATTTTATGTCTACACTTGGCCAGAAAGCGGCTTTTTCCGTACGCGCAGCGTGCGGAAAAAACCTCTTTATGGCCAGGTGTGGCATAAAAGATATATTGACATTGATCACATGTTTACTTGAAATAGGTACTGTGATGAATGTATGCAAAACGTAAAAAGGTCATTCTCATTTTTTTATGCACATAGTCACTACCGTGGGCGTTATTACTCTTTCCAATTGATAAAAAAAAATAATACTATCATGAATCCATTCATCCATATGATAAAAAGAATTCATGACATTACGACGGTTAGGTCGAATGTTTAGAAAAAGCAATTAAAGTCACGGTAGTGACATCCACGGTCAAAAAATAAAGTAATATATATAATGATTATGTGCACCAAAATAAGAATGGCCCAAAAAAATGGTAAACATTCGTATATATATATATATATATATATTCTATAATATATAAATTTTATAGAATGGTCAATTCAAACAGCAAACTGGATCCATCGAGGCGGACGAGCGGAACAAACACAATCATTCATCCGCCGCGAATCATCGAGTGCGAGAGCAAACTATTGCAATGCTATCATATACCAATAGTCTTGGCGAAAACGATTTTATTTCAGCGCAGATTGTAACTACCGACATTTGTATGGAGCTTCGCTTCTAACTCGCTCGCAAATCACAAGTGTGATAAGGCCTTAACAGCCAATGACTACGCGTCTAAATAATTAAAATAGTTATTTCTGCAAGTAGACCCTCAAGGGCTCTTTTACAAGTCTGAGTCTAAATATGTATTATTTCTTTTCTTTTCTTTTGGCGCTTCGGGTAGTGCCCTTCCGGTGAGAAGAAGCGCCGGAAGAAACTCACCAGTTTCTCTTTTAAAAAATGTTTAAATATAACAACAGGTATGAAATTATTACATTCGATTTCATTAATACGTTACAATAAACTTAACTACATTTTCAGAGATGTAAAAGGTCTCTAGGCGTCAAAACAAGACAATTAAAATAATAGAAAATTAATTGATAATAAAAATTCATGGAGATGTAAAGAGTCTCCGTTGTCAAAATATTAAGTTTTGGAGGTGTAAAAGACCTCCAAACGTCAAAATATAAAATAGGAATGTTTACTAAATATCATACAGAAATGTAAAAATTCTGCGACTCACACGATATAACTTAAAAACTAAATTAAAATAAAATTAATGCAGTTTTTTCTTAGAGATGTATATGGTCTCTAAGTGTCAAAACAGTTGACAAGTTCTACATAACGAATATCTTGAAATCCGATAATGAATATGAACTCATTTATCGCGGAGTAGTGTGAAATGGGAGTGGAGGTTTCTACAGGAGTACGATAAAATTAATACTACGCCTAAGAGAATGTGATAGGCAGGGAGAGCGTACTTTTGGTGCCGATGACAGGCAAATGACGTCGACCTACATACTTACAAGCTGATTTAGTTTAGGTTTTAGATTGATTTACCGTTACTGTAAATTACCGGTATCGTTTAAGTTATTAATTAATTATACCACTATTTTCAGTCATTGGTGCCAATGTTAGAAGACATTTTATAGTAAGAATGTATCCGTCTGTGGTTTTTTAATTATTTAAACGGAAAATCGGGAATATTAATCGGATATGTGATTTGATGTATACTTATCCGAATTCATATAGGTATTTCATACTGTCCCTTCTATATCAAAATGCATTTCGGATATTTATTTTCCAAAATCCCCTTTAAATGAACAAGATAACACAGGCGGAGATATTTTAATTTTTTTAAATGTCTTCTACTATTGACACCGACCAATGAAAGTAGTGATATAATTAATTCACAGCTTTTAGGATACCGGTAATTTCCGGTAACGATAAATCAATGTAGAATTTAAAATGAATCACGGTATATATAGCTTGACGTCATTTTTCGTCATCGGCATCAAAAGTAGGCTCCCTGGTGATAGGTATGGTACAACAAAACCAGGTATGTTCTTCTCGTAATCTGACATGGCGATGACACGTTAATGTTGCCATTGACTAAGAACTTTCATAATTTAAGAGGAAACAGTAAGGTGGAGAGAATTGAAAATTAGGTATTTGTAAAATGTGTCGCTGTCCCGCACTGCCCGCCTCTCCCGCGCAGAGCCGGATAGAGACAACTGCAGCTTGGACCGAAAATATCTTTTAAAATTTCATGAAAACAACGTTTCGTAGTCCCCTGATTTCTTCCCCAAAACTTAACCTATTTAACTATTTTTTTCATTAAATATTAAAGAAAGGCTTTGGCCGTGTTCCTATGTTTTCCTTTTTTTTTAATAATCTAGTCAAATTTGTTTTCTAGATGTGTGAACACAGCGGAAAAACTCGCATTTTTTTTAGGTTTTTGAAGGTTAATATCTCTTTTGAGAATCAATTTATCGTAAAAAGAAAAACATAGGAACATATCAATAGTAGATTTTTGGACAAAAAATTATTGCTCTACTGGCATTATCCAGGGAGGAAACAGGGGACTACGTTTGTATAGAAAAACTGCCCTCCTGTTTCCTCTTAAGCATCCATAATCAACCATGTAATAAATTAGCAGCCCGCGAGATTATTTGTAGGTATTTACATGTTATTTGTTTATTCGGGTGAAAAGAAAACTATCTATTGTCTGTACCGATACAAAGGACAGCACCGTTTCTATAAAGCTGGCCACATTATTTTTACGTTTGACATTTGTAGCTGTCATATTTGTCTTCGGAAATAAAAAACAGACTTTAATGTTAATAGTTCAACTCTCTTTTTCTTTAGAAGCAAATAAGTGAAGAAACGCATTTTACACGGATGATTTATTTTTACAAAATAGCAACATATCAAGCTTGTGACGTATCACAGTCTAAAGATAATACAGTCGGCCGACAGGCCAGTTTTGATAGAGCAATCGTGCGGGGCCTGCGGGGTGAGACGCGGGTGTGTCGGTACCGAGCTGCATACAACGCCGCACTTAGCTAGTCGGTACCTAACTTTCTGGGCTGCCGCGTGGTTGTTTGATGAACACTGTTGTTAAGTTGTACTTAAGTGTGTCTGTATGTTAATGACTTTAATATAAACATCACTATTGGAACCAAAACACTATTGTTTATACACAGATTTCGACGACAACAACGTACATGGTGCAAAGTGCTAAGGTGTTGTTCTGCAATTAGAATCATATACGTTGTTGTCGTCGATTTATGCTTTCCTTATCTTAATTACGTCAACATTTATTTTTAGATTTATGTATCCGAAAGTTATTGGATATTTTTACACCTTTGAGATCTCATGTTTTTGATGGGATCTCATTTCTTTTTGTAAGTAAATATTAACATAAAAATACATTGATGCACAAATCGCATCAAAACGACATGTTTCAACAAAACATCTATTCAATCTCTACAGTTATTGTCAATTTATGAATCACGGCAACAACGTCGGAAAATGTCCGGATTTCGGGCATAAAAACCCCTCAACGCTCTCCTGTGTGAATAACAATTTTAGATAGTGTCCTCATAATTCTGCTTTTGCTCTCGGTCGCATCGGAAATTTTCCGGAAGGCGTAAAAACTCTCGTGTTACGTGTTCGAGTGAAACGGAAATTTTCGACAGCAACGAAATTATTCATAGATTTTTCTCCGTAAAATAGTGGTAATTTTTCTGTTTATGTTTTATGGAAACTTCAATCATGCCCAAAATACTATTTATTTTGAAGACAAATTAATGTAAAACCAAAACGGTCTCCACTCAGCGGGTACACTAAGTTCCGAAAACATCATTCTTCCGAATTTAATTATTCCGAAACCCATATTGCACTGAAAAAAATCAGGACATAGTACTACTAATCTACTACTAGGGATATTAATCTAACTAAATTATTCTTTAGTACACCGTTTATGGCGTAATCACCATCCCGTAATTTGCGTAAGAAACAATGACTTCGGAATTTGTGAATGTTCCATACGGCAATACAGGTGGCCTGGTTAGATATAGCTAAGCCTGGTTTCCCTTCAAGATAGATACCTTATGAACCCCTTGTTAAAAATAATAAACAGACAATGGATAATGGTTTCTATACCTATCCAAATTTTACTACACAATTGAGGGGAGAGTGGATGTACGTAAATACAATATGTGTGAAAAGGCAGAGCTGACTCAGCATTGCGTTGCAATCTGCAAGCGAGGCAAGATGTTGCTATTCTTTCCCTTAAGTGCAAAGGAAACATAATTGTGTCAAAAAAGACGTTATACTTGAATTTTTGGATTTAAAGAGTGTTGATGTCACGTCTTAATAATATGTTTATTACAGAGAGTTAATGGTCTAAAGTCTCGTATTCATTATAAATAATGTTTGGGATACACTGTTTCTGAAACACTAAGCAGATGTTTACAGAAACAATAAAAAAATAACAAGTTTTTACCGCAACAATTTCTAGGGATTCAGAAACAAGTTGATTTTGTTTCTGAAACCGAGTTTATAAACAAAATGCTTCAGTGAGTATGCTTGCTTTAGGTTAGCTTTACACAATTACATTCGTTTCTCATATAAAATAATAGTTGTTTTAGTCATTAATTCATTTACAACCAGTCGTAAGTGTTAAATTGCAATAAATATGTAAATTGTGATCAAACAAGCCTAATATTTAGTAACAAAACACACATTTATAAACCAAAATAACAAGTCCTGCAAAAGCGCCGGACCTTACCCCTAGGCAAATGGATTCCAAACAATACACCACTACGCTGCAAGATTACGCCAAAACAATTACATCTGCACAGCGCAGCGACAAAAGCAGTGCTTATATAGCGTAACGTTCCATAAATCGCTTAGCTGCGTCGTAGCCATATCCCATATTCTGCATGACAACGCATCGGGCGTTCCATAACCGTCAACCTACAATAGCACCGGACGAAATTCACTGCCAAAATGCTGTATGAGCGCTCCATAAAAGTTAAAAGCTTTCCTAGAAAAAAGTGCACGGATAAAATAAAAGTGCACGCAGAAAGCTGGGGCACAAATGCGGGGTCATGTACATCCAACGAACCGGTCGAGTCCCAAGAGACTTCTGGCTTCGGAAAACATTTCCTGGTACGTTTTGGAGCGTAATGCGGTTTTTTTGCTGAAATTGGCGGTATGTCCGCGGGAGTTTTAACTGAGCACGTTTACCAGATTGTACTGTGTAATGCTGCGAATGTAAGCGGGTGTTGATTTTGTGGCCGCCTGTGCGAAAAAGTGCCAGAATAGTGATTAAAGGACGTTGGATTTCGTTCGTTTTTAACGTTTTAAAATATAAATGAATGTCCCATGTGACGTAGTTTGAACTTTAAATACCTTTTAAATTTGTGTACATATTTGTACGGTATGGTATATGATATATTAAGATCTTGGCCGACGCCTAGTACTTTTTATTGTTAAAAATGCCGCTATGTATCTATAGAAAGGATTTCAACACGATGATTTACCATGAGTAACTTAAGAGACATAGAATGTCTCATTAGGAACACAAACTGGATAATGTAGTGTGGAACTCCTTCACAAAATGTGGAAACCTTAAGGTTTCCATAACTGGTTTGTGTAAGATTGTCCCCCGAAAAAAAAAGAGATACAAACTTGCAACTATTCTATATTATTATGCTTTCGAAGAGCATGCCGTTGGCGATAAAGTGTCACCAAATCTCTCATTTAATAAAATCTTCATATTTATTTAATCACTTTTTTCGGAAACCGTAAAGTGTTCAAGTTCATGATTTTTGAAAAAGGTCATCTTAACAACTGTTCCATTAGGGTAGTTTTATATTAGTCTCAAGAAAAGTTTCAGAGAAATCGCTTTCAATAAAATGTTAATGTCGATGAAATGAAACATTCGTTAAAACGTTTGTCGGCGATTCAAGGGTAAACCCGAGTGATGCTAAATATTCTAACTCGCGTTGGTGCATCTCAATTAGGACTTTTAAAAGGTTTCGTAGGCTCTTTTCCAATTGCACAATTTAATTGAGAGTATGCAGGGCCGCACGGATGACCTGATATAAATAGTACAAGAGACTCTATCGGTTGGTATACCATATTTTTTGTCATACAATGTTTAGTCGAAATATCGTTTAGACGATTTTTTTTCACGCTGATACAGTCGACTTTTCTGGAATGTTAATAACGCAAACCAAACCTATTATCAGCCGCTGGATCCATGAAAACATCTAGCTTCTAAGCTGTTAAGAACACTACCAATCTTAAAGCCAAGTTATAATATACCAAACCGATATCCAGCTTCCTAATTTTACATGTCAAAAGTATTAAAAAGGTAGTGTCGCTTACGTAACGTATCCGTGGAATGCTCCTGTTATTGTAAAAAATGAGAAATACATTCATTTTAAGCCAAAGAATTTTGCGACATTAGGACAAAACAATTTTAAACCATGCGATCGGCTCCCATACGTACGACAAAGCTTAATCCACAAGACATCCCAAACCTCACGCATACTTCGGTTTTTAAATTAAGATGTAGGTACAACCGTAGGTACAAAGAGAAATTTTAGATCTTGCAAGTTACTTCATACATAACAAGACACATTTAATAACAAACACCAAAATGCTAAGGTTTATCCAAACTAACTAAGAACACACTAAGATCGATAATTCTGAACCAGGAATACCAAACTAGGCGAACACTTAGTGGCATAGTGTTCAACGTCTAACCGCTTGCAAACTCCGAACTCCAAACATTTGCAACTACGTGTTAAGTAATGGTTCTCTACCGTTCGACCGAATGGCTTTTCAATTTGAATTGCAAAACTAACTTTGTAATCGCATGTATTTGTATAGAATTACAAACTTATGTGTGCAGTTGTGACTGAAATTGCAATTTTTTAGGTTTCTTAGGGCTTGATAGGCTAAAAACTAACTATGTTTAAAATTTGGAGCTTGTGGGTCTGCTAGAAGTACCATAGAATTATGATGATCAGTCAGTGAGTCAGTCAGTCAGTCAGTGACAAAGCTAAGGAATTTTGACGTGTTCTTAAACTACACGTTTAAATTGTATGTTATTGAGAATGTACTTAAGTCTTATTGTGTCCTATATATCCCTGAAAATTCAGGGTTCTAGCTTTAGCCAGCAAAAAAATACAGGAGGTTGAAAATGGCCTGAATGGCTTCGAGAAAAGGATGAAACGGCCGGGCCGTGCCTTTGTTTTGATCGACTTGGCAAGGGCACTGCCGTACCCCCAGATAAGTTTCTGTCAAAAATGTTTTTTTGAGATATGCTTTTATTTCCTACTGTTTTTTTTGTATAATCGCAAACTGCACGTCACAACTAATCCAATGAACGACACGGTGAATTTATCTTATGAAATTTAGATGATTCATGGCTCATCATGGCTACCATCCGGCTTAATCATCAGACCAGCTCCTTGTTATAATATTACATTGTTATCTGATTTACATATTCTTTCAAAATGTCAGCTTAATTGGTTGAAAATATCTGTTTCAAAATTGAGTTGCAAGATTCCACCCGGACAAACATAGCTACATACATACATTGCAAGTTAAATAAAAGCTTGTAAAAATCGTGAAAGTTTAAATTGATCAATACACTGAACTACTCGTAGTTTGACAAATTGTCGGCTTTAACAATGAGATCGTGTCAATTGAGCGAGATCTCGAAATTTGATTGCAGGCGCTGAATGGCTCAAGGGGATGGAGGGCAACTCGTGATTGGCGCTGTTTTGACACAGATTCGTACAATAAGGTGTTTGGGAACGACTTTGAATATTGAGAGATTATTAAAGCTTGTAATTAACCAAAATCGCAAGTGTTCGTTAAATTGTCAAGTGTTTGAATAGTACAAACGATCTAGTTTACACGTGTTTGTGTATTAAGATACAGTTATGACGAGGGGCTTACGTATGCGATCATCTTTGATGATGAGGTTTTATTAGTCCGTGGTGTGTACATAATTTTTCATCACACTTGCTCAAAAATGGTGTTGTTACACGTAGGTTTTGCGGGCCGTAAATGACCTATTACGCCCTAGGGTGTAATGGTTTTCTTTTTAAATTTGAAACGCTGGTTCTGTTTTACTCTTATTTGTCATGTTCAAAGGAAACTCCAACTTACTTTTTTAGCTTTTATTACAGAAATATTATTTAAAAGAGAACTGTTATTGCAAAGACATGTAAACACATATTTCTGTAACATTAATTAAATGTTTAAATAGTGTATTTTGCAGTCTTTACCGCTATGGTTTCCGAACGTGACTTGACATTCGCATTGTCTATGGATATATGTCACTAATGTCACTGTCAGTTTTACATTTTTATTTAGGTTAAGTAAGGTTATTTTAATCAGATTTCCTCACAAGTGTGATGAAAAACATTGTGTGTGCCACGGGCGGTAACGGAATTACAAACTCGTGTTATTAAAGCCCTCGGCTTCGCCTCGGCCTTGTAACAAACACTCGTTTGTAATTCCTTACTTACCGCCCTTGATACACAATGTACTATTACATCTTCTCTTTTTTTGAAAGTGAGACTTTCTCGCCGCGTAGCGGGTTCGAGCGGTAAATGTACTCATACTTATCACTTTTGCGAAAATGTATTTACTACAAGTACCATTAGTTTAGACTGTGCGTTGTCGGTCTATCCCAGTAAAGGTTTTTACTGAAGTTGTTGGATATAAATCTTCATTCACCTAGCTAGGGCAGAGGTCATCCATAGTGTATCGGTTACTTCGGTTGTGTGTGCACTCGGGTCATTATTATATACCATGTTTTTTTAGTTGAATACGGGAGAAACTAATAAAGTTCTAAAGATTGTGCGATTTCTTAGTAGTTGATCGTTTCACTAGGTAAGAGAGCAAAATAATACACTTAAGGCGAAGAGCATCGATGAGGTACATTGAATACAGAGCGAAGCGGTGGATTCAAGTATTAATACGTAATTATTTATTTTATGCACACCAATTATGAGAAACTTATGAATTGAGCAAATGGCTAGGCGACTAAAAAAAAACTGTTTAGTCCGTCAGTTAGATCATAAAAAAAATGTTACACGTATTTTTTCTTTTGTTTCACAAACAAAAAATGACGAGGATAGAGTGCTTAGAAGTTTCGAGTGACGTCACTCCTAGGTACAATTTTCACCTAGGAGTGACGTCACAAGCCCCCACTCCAGAAGTTTGATGATCTATAACTTTGTCGATTTTTAATATTTTTATAAACCAAAAAATACGTGTCCCATACTTTTCCATAATCTAACTGACAGACTAAATAGAATGATATAGTTTTAACCCAGTCGTCATCCCTATTGTCTGCAAAATTAAGATAGTGGGCGGTAATTAAAAAGTCCATGCCAATATCCCTGAACAGAAATTAGCACTTTGATCCCTCCTACGCAGAAAGAAAAAGCTAGAAGGTGAGAACAAGATCAATGACAAAAAAGCATTGCGTGATTTACGGCAGTGAGCAGGCTTTAAAAAATACCAGCACAATTTCCGAAAAATCCCACATCATTCGAAATTACACTCAATTTGCCATCCGTCAATTGAATTGACATGAGCATGCCGGTCGAATGTAAAAAGTGTCACGAGTGATTTCGTACAACAAAAGCAGATTTATTTGGTTGAGATTAAGTTAATCCGTGATTAATCCGGCCGCAGTTGCGTGTGACGAGGGTCGGGGCTCTGTGACAGCGCGATAATTGTGGTGTTATGATATCGCGCTCGAGTCGCGATCTAGTGCAGAGGATGCGACAATCCTGACTTAGAAAGGTATTTACTAGCAACCTACCAGATCTGTAGTAAAGGCGGATGCGACAACCCTGACTTATACTTAAAAGTATTTCTCGCAATCCACCAGAGCTATTGCAGAGGCGGATGGGACAAACCTAACTTATGCAGTAATCTAGCAACCCATCATACTATGTATTTTGAGGCAGATGCGACATCCTTGACTTATACATTCTTAGTATTGCGCGACAGTTGTGGGGTTGTGATATCGTGTTGGAGTCGCGATCAAATGCAGAGGATGCGACAACCCTGAAATATAAAAGTACTACTGACAACCAGTGCCGGATTAAGCCAGCGCGGGGCCTGTAGCATTTCTTCAAAGAGGCCCTTGGTTAGTCTTAGATATGCTTAAATACCGATTGATCGGTAATTTTATACGTGACGAATTACACAACGAGGGGGGGGTCCCCTTTGGGAGTAGGCGCGGGGCCCCCCAATGCGCGGGGCCCGTAGCATTTGCTACTCTTGCTATATGGCTAATCCGCCACTGCTGACAACCCACCAAATTATGTATTGCAGAGGTGAATGCGACAACCCTGCTTTATGAAGGTTAGGTTAGGTTAGAAGATTAGTTATTTAGATTAACGACTGTGACGAAAAATAAAACAATATAAATATGTCAATTATATAGACATAGACATAGACATAGACATAGACATCATTTATTGGTAATAGATCATATTACAAGTCGTGTTTTCATTTTAACATTATTCTTATTGGACTTAATACATTAATTAATTATTCAATACAATTAAATTCATAACATAATAAAATTCAAATTAATATACATTACAATTTACAATCTATAAATTCCTTAAATGAATAAAAACACTGTTCGACGAGCCATTTTTTTAACTTTACTTTAAAAGTTGGTAGACTGCTGGCGTCTGTTATCGACTTGGGCAGCCGATTATATACTGTGGGACCCATCACATGGATTGTTTTAGCAGTTTTGGTCAACCTATGTGCAATTGCAGCGAGCTTATGACTGTTTCGAGTGACCCGGGTGGAGCCGTGGCCTCGTGTTATGTACAACGCTATATTCTCTCTCACATATACAGCAACTTGGAAGATAAGTAGCGACGGGAGAGTGAGGATGCCATGGGTCTTAAAGTGTGGCTTGGCGCTATCATCGTACTTGGCGCGAGCTAGAGTTCGCACAGCGCGTTTTTGCATTCGGAACACGCGCTGCCATTCAGCGGCGCGGCCCCACAGCTCTAACCCGTACTGTACCAGCGCTTGTACGGTAGCGAAATAACAGGAGCGGACTGCCTCGTGTTGTAGCGTTTGGGATAGTCTCGATAGTGCGAAGCACGCTTTACTTATCTTGGCACATACAGCATCGATTTGTGTTTCCCAAGTGAGAGCCTGGTCTAGACGGAAGCCTAGAAATGTCGTTGACGTCACCTGCTCGATGGTTGTACCTTGGTGGTGTACATGCAGCATGCGCCGCTGTCTGCCTGATAAATCGAACTGCATGAACTGTGTTTTTGTTAGATTTAGTAGGAGTCCGTTCACATGACACCATTTGAAAAGATGTTCTGCGGTGTTATTTAATTGGGACTCTAGTTCGTTCAGATCTCCTGCGGTGACAACGGCTGCAACATCGTCCGCGTACATAAGGACATCACCTGTGCCTATGATCTTCGGCAGATCGTTAAGTAAGAGAGAGAAGGCAAGATTGGATAAAGATGAGCCTTGCGGCACGCCCATAACTGTAGAAAGTCCGTCTGACTTTAAATTACCTCCCTGTCCTACAACATATTGCGATCTGCCGCGAAGGAACTCTGTCATTAGCATAAGAGCTGGTCCGCGTATCCCGTAGTGATAAAGCTTTCCGGCTAACACTGTATGGTCCACTACGTCAAAAGCTTTGGAGAGGTCACAGAAAAGTACTGCGACCTCTCTTTTTGATTCTCGTGCGGCCAAAACGCGACTCACTACTTCGCGGGCCAGCATCGTGGTGGATCGCCCCGCCCTGTACGCGTACTGCCTTTCCGATAGTTCGTCAGATGCGTTTAGGAACTTGGTAATGCGTGTCGTTATTCCATTTTCGAAAACTTTTGCTACTGCCGGTATTATACTTATAGGTCTATAATAGTTGGGGTCACTTTTTTCACCTTTCCCTTTGTAAATTGGACAAATTTTGATCTCTTTAAAGGTTTGGGGGTATTCACCATTGCGCAATAATTCGTTAAAGAGACTCGCAAGAGGTATTGATAGGTTTCCTGCTGCTATATTTAAAATTTCTGTGGATATGCCATAAAGATCTTTTGTATTTTTTATTGCAACTCTTTTAGTAATTATATTAAAAATTTCGTCTGGGGTGAACCGAGTTAGTAACAGAGAGCGGTCATTGGGCGGTCTTGCCCAGGTCAGAGCGGCGAGTGCACCCGTCACGTCAGCGCGGGGGGCCCCGCACTGCACAGCCGCTGATACAAATTGCCTATTCAAGTAGTCAACTAACTGTTTTTTTGAGGTGAAATTAGATCCATCACTTTGTTTGATCAAATCCGTGAACTCAGCTGCTACCTTGGATTTCTTACCCGACTCTCTGTTCACTATTTGCCACATAGTTCTAGTAGTGTTTTTACTTTCATTGATTTGTTTGGTATAGTGTTGTGTCCTCGTGATGCGAGTTAGATCGTGGTACTTGCTGTTATATTTTATTATTATGTTTGCTTATATTTTTTCATTAATAACATATGTAAATTGCCCCCCATACTGCTAAGTCGTACACCATTTTCGGAAATGGCGCCCCCCGTGGATTTATGTTTATGTCGTGCCCCCAGTTATTTACCGTTGTTGTAATGCAAAAAAAACAACATTACTCAAAAACGTAATAAAAGTCCATATATTTTTAACAGTGAATGATTGATAAGCCACCTGAAACCCGATTGGACACCGAATAACTTTTAATTAATATAGAACTGAAATATTACCTTTACCAGAAAACTAAATAACCCTTTAAATTCCACGAACGTTTGACCAGAAATCATTGGATGGAATGAAAAAGTTAGTGCAGAATGCTGCAACAAAACCGCTCGAATTCTGAAAAACCTCGGTCTTTATCGCGTAGGTTAAATTTCCCGTCCTTTTGTTCCTAAGCGTAATAGTAGAAGAGACCGCACAACAAGTATCTTCCCTCGTCCGATTTCTTAATGAAACATTTCCCGATTGGAAGGAAAATAGATAGTGTGCTAGGATTGTCTGACAATGATGGGTGGACGGCACTTTCCCATACAAAAAGTAATTTTTATTCATTTTTACGCCCTTAAATCCAGAGCAAAGCTAAGAATAATAAGCGTAACGAGAGATTTAAATATTAACGCGTGAAATAATAGTACATTACACAACTATGGTGGTAAAACAAAGAAAGACCGAGATCGCAGATGTTTGCGGCCCGAGCTGTATTTGAGGGACGTAAATATGCGATCGAGGGCTTTCTTTATTACGTGCCGTGTTGTGCACATCATTTTATGTTTACACTTGGCCAGAAAGCGGCTTCTTCCGTACGCGTTTACTATCTCTTCTAGAAAATTGGTTTCATTAGAACAAAATAAGGGAAGGTCGATGTTAGACGGGTTAGACCACAACTCAGACTATGAGCTGCATTAAAATTCTGCCCCGTATCTTCTACCTACTAAGAAACCGTAACCATAATCGTAACCAGTATGCACGTAACATCTTTATTAATAAATTTAACGTCCAGGATATGGTGTAGTAACCCGAGCGGTTAGTGTTTTACACAAAATAGTTTTCATTAGGTAAAGGATGAGGGAAAATCGATGTTAGCCTGTATCTTAGACTACGAGTTGCTTTAAAATTCCGCCCCACATGTTCTAACTACAAAGAAACCGTAACAGTATTCACAGGGCGCGCTGTCCGTAATAATTCCCGCTCTTCACCGGCCAGAACACTCGCTAAGTTGAATAATTCAAAAATTCTCATCGTACTGAAAACAAGTGGAAACTAGGTGCAGTTGGGGAAAAATACGGGAACACACTCTTGCGACATGAGTTCATTTATTCTGTTTGAGCAGTTTTGTTGGTTTAAGGCGAAATATGCTCGACGTTGGCACATCTATAAAGGGAGTGAGAGTTACTCGCGCCCGTGTTGAGCGTTATATTGTATTTATGAATTTTATTCAATTGATTCACAATACAAAAAAAAAACGATCATTAATTTAACCAATATTATGTAATATACCAAGATATAAAAATACATTGAAAATGTTAAGTAATATAAGGGTGCAGGATTTAAGTCGACCAGACATATTTATAAAAACGCTAAATAAGAGCTTTGCCAGCTTTTCTATCATGGCTAATTAATGGGATCACGTACCGAGCTCCACAGACTAGTAGTAATAATGTAATGTATTAATGTAATAAATTATTAAGCAAATTGAAAAAAAAAACTCATTTCTGTGATTTTGTGTGATGAAGTAGAAAATTCCAGGTCCCTTTCAATTCAATACACTTTATTTGGCTAATAAGATACAATATAAAAAAATAACAAAATAGTTAACATTACATTGACGCACTACAAATCTTATTATAAGGTGTCAGATTATATAACAGATAAAGACGTTTGGAAACAGTAATTGTAATACCGGTAATTTAGCACCCGATTAATAATCGTAACAATAAGTACTTGTTTAATGACGGTATATTATGTATATTGTATTGACGGACATAAGTATAAATCTTGGTATACCTACATGAGAATAAATTAACTGAATTGAATTGAATTTAACTTTGCGTCACTTTTTCGAACGTATTTCGCCTTAAAGATCGTGTCGTGTCCTATGATGCCGTACGTGTCATTGTTTGGGCAGAGGACGGCAAATTGTGTCAAGTGTTACGAGGAGGATAAAGTTGGGCACAAATATATATACTTATTTATAAACTATATCCTTGTACCAGTTTGCAGGGATCGACTGAAATCGTGAGATCTCACTTATATTTCCTAATTCAATATTTAATGATCAGAGGGCGGCCTAAGTAATTACTCCAAGAGGTATTTGCTATTCTACAGGGCGATTGCTAAGCAGCGATCAGATTATTTTTCCTTAATGGGTTCCAAAAGTATAAACTAAATCCAATCAAACGTTTATCTAATTTTGTACATTATAGGTCAAGATGTTGTACATAAGTAATTGTTATGATTAAAAAATATACACCGTGGGCCCTGTTACGTCTAGAGCCTTATTTTTACCAGAAGGAAGTCTAGACTGATTAATTAAACGAAAGTGGACTGTAAATTACTGTAATCGTGCTAATTACTATAAAATACATAGGTGTAATTATCGCGACACGAACAACCGGTGTTAAGCGTAGGGCGTTCTATAGCGAAGTAGTCCGCTCCCGCCACCGCCGGCCGGGATAACGGTACCGGACCGGACCGGCTGGCCTTGAAGTCGCGCTCGTCGCTGCTTGGGGATTCGGACTCACGATGAATCAGCGGCGTTGTCGCCACCAGGCCCTGTAACACGATCCAAAAATTAAAACGTAGATTCTACTCCTCAAACAATGTAACTTTAGTTCAAACACTTTTAAAAATTACGAAGAATTAAGATTTTCTCATTTTCATACTAAGTAAATAATATTTTCAATGTATGTTAACATCAGTCTAATTGACGTCGCTCGTCACGCTACAAACACAAAAAAATCGCAATACATTGCGCCTTCAAATTAATTTCAAAGTTTGCTAAAAATTAAGACTTAAGTTATTTTTAAATGTCGCTGAACAAATGTTGTTTAGTTTGAGGAATAGAATCTACGTTTTAATTTTTGGATCTGTTTACAGGGCCCACGGTGTATAAGTAAATTTACTGTCACTGTTACCCTAATTTTGACGTAAAATTGTCAGGGCATGTCGTTAAGATTATTTTTAGTTATTTCTGTCTGGAAACTTTACAAAAGATTACATTGGCAATAATAAACTCCTAAACCTTAACATTTCACTGCAAACTAGACTTGTAGGATAAGGTGACTACAGTGCTGCTAATTTTTACTTTTAAATTAAAAGTAGCACCACCTGGTGCCTCAAAAAGCACGTAAAAACCGTACGGTTTAACTCGAGGAGCCATACTAAAATGCAATGTACGTTTAGGGAACACTCAGCATGGCACGGTGTTCTTAATAGTCTACTTATTATTACTAAATGTATAATAATGTAAAATAGGCATGTGCACACTTAACTAATTTAATTTACTTTAGTTTCATTTATTTCTTATACCTACGTTTTAAGCTCTAAATTATTACTTTTATGTAGCTCATAAATACTATTGTCATATCACTGTGTAAATCTCAGTACTTGTATTTCCGGGGTGAGGGCCAGGAGATCTGTAATACAGGTATATACCTAGTTCAGACTCCAGTCTCTCACAAAGGTTATTAAAAACAAAAATTTTAACTTACTTTGTACAAATGTCCTTTGTGAGGTGAAAATAAATACATTTTATTTATTATTAATACTATAACAGGCACAAATTGCAATCAAGAGTAGCAGACCGGACCGAGCGTTGAAAACTCCCCATACAAAACGGACGCCGACCGACAGTGACGTCATCTTTGAGTCCTCGCTATACTAAGTCTGTATGAAAATTAGCATTTTCTCAGTTTGAGCACGAAGAAGTGCGTTGAAGCACTGAGTTGCTTGCTATACATTTATTTTTAATGTTGTTTAAGCATTCCGAAATTAATTTAATTTTTATTTAAGACGATAAAAAACATCAAAAAAATTTCAAACTTTGTAATGGCATAACTTTTATATATTTTTAGGGTTCCGTAGCCAAAATGGCAAAAACGGAACCCTTATAGTTTCGTCATGTTCGTCCGTCCGTCTGTCCGTCTGTCCGTCTGTCCGTATGTCACAGGCATTTTACTCAAAAACTACATGATGGATATTGATGAATTTTGGAATATAGGTGTCTTGTATGAGCCGCTACTTATTTTGGTAGTTAAAAATCTAAAATAAATATTTTTAGGGGGGCAGTTTTTTTTTCAGCAAATATCAACGTGTGGTTCAACAGTTCAACAGCTCTTTAAAAACACTGTAAGGTTTCAAAGTAATGTTTTTGATTAAGTTGTGTAAATTGTGTCCCCCCCTCTATCTTCTAAACCGTGTGTCCGAAAAATATGAAAAAAATCACGAAGGTAACGCTTAATTAATACTTTCAAAGAAAATTATTTTCAACAAGATCAGATTAACCGTTTTTAAGTTATTGCCGATAAACTGCGCTTCTCAACAAAAGGGCTTAATTGCTATGAAGATACGCTCTTTTGTTGTTGTACGTTTTTTTACATCGTATGTTTAACTTATAATTACGGCTATGGAACCCTACACTGAGCATGGTCCGACATGCTCTTGGCCAGTTATTGTTTATTCATTCTGTGTTATGATAATTTAGTATTTTCCAATCAATTGTATTATATTGCAAAATTCAACATTAGTAAATAAAAATCTGTGACACATAATATCACTTAAAAACTAAAATTAAAACAATTTTTCTTAGAGATGTATGTGGTCTCTAAGCGTCAAGACATTGGCAAGTACAAAACAGATTTTTTAATATAATATAATCTATCTACATTCCTCAGAGATGTATATGGTCTCTAAGGTTTAATGTTCATTCCTTCCTTGCTATGGGTAGGAGGGTAGAAATAAGTACAATACAATACAATATACTTTTCACACCTCCTATTCAGAAAAAAGTATTTTGATCCCTCATAAGAGGGATCAAAGTGATACTTTTCTGTTCAAGGACTTCCTACAGGGTATTTTCAGTTTGAACCTGCTTAGAATATGCCATTGCCATACCATACATTATGGACTCTACATATTGACTCTACATATCAACTCTACATATCGACTCTACATTATTGACTCTACATATCGATTCTACATATCGACTCTACATATCAACTCTACATATCGACTCTACATATTGACTCTCCATATTGACTCTACATTATCGACTCTACATTATTGACTCTACATATCGACTCTAAATATCAACTCTACATATCGACTCTACATATCGACTCTCCATATCGACTCTACATTATCGACTCTACATTATTGACTCTACATATCGACTCTACATATCGATTCTACATATCGACTCTACATATCCACTCTACATATCGACTCGACATATCGACTCTCCATATCGACTCTACATTATTGCTCTACATATCGACTCTGCATATCAACTCTACATATCGACTCTACATATCGACTCTCCATATCGACTCTACATTGACTCTACATATCGACTCTACATAAAGTCGATAATAAGGAATGGCCCAGACCACAGGTGTTTGGGGTCCGAGCCGCAGGCGAGGGCCATAAATATAATGTTACGTCCGTGGGGTAGGTAACGTGATAGAAAAATGCACTAATTAACCACTAATTAAAAAGGCAAACTTTATTGCAAAATTACTAATTAACAAGGCTTACTTACTTAATAAATCACTGTACTAATCACTTCACTATAACGCACTTATTAACTTTTCGCTCAGGTTCGCTTCGAGACTCGCAACTAACGGCGATACATCGCCGTTAGTTCAAAACTGACCGTGGGGTCGTGGGCGCGCGGCTTATATATCCGGAGGCCCTTGCTCCACAATGTTCCAGAGAAATCCCATCGCGAATGTTCGGTCCAAAGTCCAAGGGCGGTCGGTGACCCCTCGGTCAATGACGCATCGCGAGTGTTCTAGGCAATCTAGATTGTTCGATGTTCGATTCGGCTGGAACATTCCCGACTATTGCTATCCCTTTCTAGTTCTGTCTCTTTCACACACTTCTCGAACCTTCTCAATATAGCTGTCTCTCTCTAATAGTGCTATCTCTTTCACTCCTTCGTGAAATTTCGCCATATACTGAAGTGTACTTCAAAGGCCCATAAGGGGTCCTGAAAACGCCTGAAAACGGGTTTTCAGGTTATTGCGCCATCTGATAGAGGGTGCCCTGAAACGGACTGAAAACATGTTTCAGGCGCCTGAAAACAACGGCAAGTAGGGTGAATTTTCGATCTTCTAGTATGTGAAAGAGCCACCTCTGAAACGGCCTGAAATCACTTTTCAGCCTGCTGAAAACGCTTCTAAAGCACGGAAAATCACGTTTAAAGTTTTGACCTATACCACCGGCGCAACACTACCCCCTCCTAAGACATGCTCGTCCCGAGCATCATTATTTCCGTGGTACCTCGCCAGTCGGTCAACGTGAACAATCTTCGATGGACTACGAGGGTTTCGCTGTATCCGATACGTGACGTCGTTGATCTTTGTGACTACCCTATATGGCCCTTCCCAGTTTGGGGACAGTTTTGGGGATTTTCCTTTCTTTCGCATCGGGTTATGTAGCCACACCCACGATCCTTCCTCGAACCCAATTTGGTTAGCCTTCCTGTCGTATCGGGTCTTCATTCTCGTGCTAGCTTGAAGCCCGTGTTCACGAACAAGACTGTGAACGTCATCAATCCGATCCCTTAAATCACTCACATACTCGGTGATGGACCTCGGAGTATCAGGAGGACGTCCAGTTAGAAGATCTGCTGGTAAACGAAGCTCTCTTCCGAAATTAGCATACGCTGGAGTAACCGCCGTACTTTCATGGGTTGCTGACCTATATGACATCAAAAAGAGAGGAATATGCCGATCCCAATCCTTTTGGTGATTCTCAACAACCTTGGCCAGATGTCTCTCTAGAGTCTGATTGAATCTCTCCACCATTCCATCCGATTGTGGGTGATATGCCGTAGTCCTCGTCTTATGCATCCCCATGATTCGACAAGTCTCTTGAAAGACCGCAGATTCAAAGTTCCTGCCTTGATCACTGTGAATTTCCAGGGGTACTCCAAATCGACAGCAAACTTCATTCACCAACTTGTCCGCTATGGTGACTGCTTCCTGGTTAGGGATGGCAAACGCTTCAGGCCATTTGGTGAAGTAATCCATCACGACAAGAATGTACTTGTTTCCAGAGTCAGATGTCGGGAACGGGCCTGCGACGTCTAGCGCAATTCTTTCCCAAGGTGCTCCAACATTGTACAGTTTGAGCGCTCCTCTACTACGGGTGTGCGGTCCTTTAACTGCTGAACAATTAACGCACTTCTTGCACCAGTTTTCGACATCTTCACGGCAGTGAATCCAATAAAACCGTTGTCGGATTTTCATTAAGGTCCTTTTCATTCCAAGGTGTCCACCAGAAGTACCGTCGTGGAAACTTTCCAAGACATCTTTCACTCTTTTCCTTGGAACGACCACTTGTAGATGAGCATCCTTCCCATTCGCCGATTCCCATTTCCTGCATAGTACGCCATTATGCATAACCAAGCTGTCCCATTGTGCCCAGTAGCTTTTCGTTACCGTACTCATCGGAGCTACTTCACACCACCTTGGTTTGGGTACACCCTCATTAATCCAGTCAAAAATGGGCTTCACGTCAGGATCCTCTTGCTGAGCTAGTTGCATGACTTCATCACTCCACTCTTCACTGACTGTGTCAGTTCTCAGCATCCTCAAACACTCCTTGCCCTCTTGTCTAAGACAATGCTTACAGTCGTCCGGACAAGGTCTTCGGGAAAGGGCGTCTGCGTTTCCATGTGATTTCCCACTACGGTGTTCGATGACGAAATCATACTCCTGAAGTTGTTCAATCCAGCGTGCCACCTGGCCCTCGGGATTTTTAAACTCCAACAACCACTTCAGAGCAGCATGATCAGTCCTGATACGGAACTTCCGCCCAAGCAGGTATTTACTGAAATGCTGTAACGTCTTGACAACTGCCAGCAGTTCCCTTCGAGTGACGCAGTAATTTCGTTCTGGCTTTGACAACGACTTGCTAAAGTAGGCGATTACAACTTCGTTGTCTCCCTTCTTCTGTGACAAGACTCCTCCAATACCAGTATTACTGGCGTCCGTGTCAACAATAAAATCTACTGCTGGATCTGGATACCCCAGTATTGGTGTTTCGCAGAGTCTTTGCTTGAGGTCGTTGAAACTCGCCGTACACCGATCGGTCCAATCAAACTGTCGCTTTTCTTCCGTCAGCTCGTGCAATGGCTTTGCTATATCCGAGAAGCTCTTCACAAACCGCCTGTAGTATGAGCAAAGTCCTAAGAATGCACGTACTGCAGTTTTGTCCCTCGGTATCGGCCAATCCTTCACGGCACTTATCTTCTCAGGATCTGTCTGGATACCATCCTTCGAAATCACATGTCCCAAGTAATTGACTTTTCGTTTGAAAAGTGAACATTTCTTTGGACTCAGTTTAAGGTTTGCCTCTCGTAACTTAGACAATACTTGCTCCAATTTGCTGAGGTGATCATCGAAGTCTCTACCAACGATGATAATGTCATCCAAATAGACCAAACAAGTATCTCCCAGCAATCCAGCCAGTATTTGTTCCATCAATCTCTCAAATGTCGCTGGTGCATTGCATAATCCAAACGGCATAACATTAAACTGCCAGAGCCCCTTTCCGGTTGAGAAAGCCGTTTTCTCCTTATCTTTATCCTTGATTTCAACTTGCCAATAGCCACTTTTTAAGTCCAACGTAGAAAACCATTTCATTCCATTCAAAGTGTCTAGGGTGTCGTCGATTCGAGGCAATGGATAGCTGTCTTTCTTAGTGGCATCATTCAATCGGCGGTAGTCGACGCAGAACCTCATGGTCCCGTCCTTCTTCTTCACTAAAACTACGGGGGAACACCACGGGCTTGTTGAAGGTTCGATAACGCCACCCTTTTTCATTTCCTCGATCATGTCTTCTACTTCCTTCTCCCGAGCTACTGGAACTCGCCGGGGTCGCTGTCGTATAGGCATGACTTCACCAGTGTCGATCTCATGCTGTACGACTCCAGTTCTTCCGATGTCACTGTCGTGCGCAGAGAAGACATTGCTGTATCGCAACAACAATTTACGTGCTTTAAAGAGCTCTTCCCTGGTGAGATCGTTTCTGGAGCCATCCAATAACCTTTCAATGTCCATTGGAGGCACAGAACACCCAGGTTTCTCGCTCTCCGCAGAACCTTGACAGCTTCGTATCCAAGATATTTCCTCACATAATCCAACCAGAGCTCCTTTACTAAGGACGCACTCGGTGTCACTTAAATTAAGAACTCTCACGAAAGCTGTAGACGATGTTGTTACCACCGTGCGGGCTGTCATCCATGGTTTACCATCTTTGACGTTTTCCACAACAACACAACGATGACATCCTTGTCTTGTGCTGTACGGCAATCGCACTGGAACAAGAACCTGTGCCCTTGGTTGGAGGATAGTTCTTCGAGTACAGTAAACATTCCCATTTACTCCACCCTCCATAGGCACCTCATCAGGCCCAAATTTCAGTACTCCAACCTTCAAGTCAATTTTACAGCCATGGGCTCTCATAAAATCCAGCCCAATGATGCAGTCGTCGATGATGTTAGCGACGATCACTTTATGCCAGTAGCTCTTATCACCAATTTTTAAAGCCACCTCTCGCTCCCCCTGTATGGGAATGTACTGGCCGGTAGCGGTTTGCAGCTGGAGATGCGTAGGTCGGACTAGATGATCTCCAGTCTGGTGCTTCAGAAGCCGAGAACTGATCACCGTCCGAGAAGCTCCGGTGTCGATGGTAAGGTGTAATGGTACTCCACCAATTTCTCCTTTGACGACCAGACTATTCCCGTCATTAGCCTGTGAGATCATAACTGGGACATTTCGACCACCAGCCAGCACTCGTCCCTTAGTCCTGGCTTTTACTCGTTTCCCTGCTGCGGCCCGGATGCCACAGCGCCTGGTGCCCTTGCCACTGGAGTGAGATCCCGTTCTCTCCTGCTCCTTTTCGGGCAACTAGTCTGTATGTGGCCACGTTCTCCACAATGGTAACATCGTGGCCCAAACTCACGACGGGGAGCAGTCGGCTCCCTAACAGACACTTCACGTACCCTATAAGGCCTTGACGGGTCCTGACGCACAGCTTCTACCTCTAGGGCGTGAGCCACTGCATCCTTCAGGGACCCATGGTGCCCCAGTCGCACTGCAGCCCGTACCTCCAAATCGCGTATTCCGTCAACGAAGGCCTGCACCAGCGTGGTGTCCACAAAGGAGGCGGATGTACGTTGGTACGCCTTTCTGACCAACTTCTCAATTTCTAGGGCCCACTGCTGCAACGTTTCATTGCGCCCCTGCGCCCTGTCCTTCAACTGAGCACGGTAGACGTGCTCCAGGTGCTTGTCACCGTAACGGGCCTCCAACGCCTCTAGAAGCCGGTCGTAACTTCTCTCTTCTCCTAGGGCTTCCAGTATGGTGAGCGCCTCGTCACGTAGCGCTAGGGTTAGGGCTGTCCTGGCCTGCTCCTTGCTCCAGCCGTTAGCTTGGGAAACGGACTCGAACTGTAGCTTATAAGCTGTCCAGGACGATGTACCATCGAAGGGAGGTACCTTGAATCGTCCTCCTCCCGACACAGGTACCTCGGCTGCACAGGTACTCGTACCGCTGGCCACTTTTATTTCGAGCTTCTGGAGGCGGTTTTTGTAGGTGTTGACTTCCTCTTTAACAGTCTCGACATTCGCCTTAACGTCATGAAGTCGAGTGTCAAATTTAATGTCCATGTCCGCCAGTTTCTCATAGACCTCACACATTTCACGTTTCCATTCTGCCGCGGTCTCGTGCACGTCCCGAAGCATTCTCGATTGTTCTTCTTGCTTCTGGGACTGTCCATGTAGTTCCTTCTGGATTTGTCGGGCTTGTTCTTGCTGTTGACGAGCTTGCTCTTTTTGTTCACGAAGCCCCTCTTCGATTTTCCGGGCCTGTTCTTGTTGTTGACGAGCTTGCTCTTTTAAGAGAACTAAGATGGCATTGACGTTCATCTCTTGCTTACATGGGGCCGGTGACTCTGATGAGCCAGCGTCCGGCGCAGGGTCCTCACCTGCTGCAGCTTGGCTCCGCGTCTGCACTCCCTTCGGCTCGTTCTCACGTGGTGTAAACGGCATTTTCTATCTTCACTTCTGACACCAAATGTTACGTCCGTGGGGTAGGTAACGTGATAGAAAAATGCACTAATTAACCACTAATTAAAAAGGCAAACTTTATTGCAAAATTACTAATTAACAAGGCTTACTTACTTAATAAATCACTGTACTAATCACTTCACTATAACGCACTTATTAACTTTTCGCTCAGGTTCGCTTCGAGACTCGCACTGTATCGCCGTTAGTTCAAAACTGACCGTGGGGTCGTGGGCGCGCGGCTTATATATCCGGAGGCCCTTGCTCCACAATGTTCCAGAGAAATCCCATCGCGAATGTTCGGTCCAAAGTCCAAGGGCGGTCGGTGACCCCTCGGTCAATGACGCATCGCGAGTGTTCTAGGCAATCTAGATTGTTCGATGTTCGATTCGGCTGGAACATTCCCGACTATTGCTATCCCTTTCTAGTTCTGTCTCTTTCACACACTTCTCGAACCTTCTCAATATAGCTGTCTCTCTCTAATAGTGCTATCTCTTTCACTCCTTCGTGAAATTTCGCCATATACTGAAGTGTACTTCAAAGGCCCATAAGGGGTCCTGAAAACGCCTGAAAACGGGTTTTCAGGTTATTGCGCCATCTGATAGAGGGTGCCCTGAAACGGACTGAAAACATGTTTCAGGCGCCTGAAAACAACGGCAAGTAGGGTGAATTTTCGATCTTCTAGTATGTGAAAGAGCCACCTCTGAAACGGCCTGAAATCACTTTTCAGCCTGCTGAAAACGCTTCTAAAGCACGGAAAATCACGTTTAAAGTTTTGACCTATACCACCGGCGCAACAATAATATGGAAGTAGTAAATTCGTCCCGTCCGTAAAAAGTAATAAACGTTTTATAAAATAATAAGGAACTGTAAATTTAACAATTTCACATTTCATTTTATTAAAAATGTGTGATGCTCTTTGACTAACTATATATTTCGTTTTCATTATTTTGGTAGGTAGCGTTTGTATTTAAATTTTCCTCATAGTCGGTGTGAAAAGCAGTATGTGTCACAAGGTAGCAAAATTATTTTCACCACGGGCGTTAACACTTGAATCCCTCACTACGCTCCGGATTCTACTTTAGAATCCCTCGCTACGCTCGGGATTCAATTGTAGAATCCGTCGCTTCGTTCAGGATTCAATGTACGCCCTCGCCGTAAATATATCATTTTGCTCCCTTGTGACACAATCTACTATTACTGCACACCAGAAAAACACATTACAACAGGTACTTATCGTACATAATAGACTGAATAGGTAGTGTGTTAAATACCATGTACCCTACTTTCTTCCCTTAGTAGGGAACAAATTAAAGAATAAGCAGTGTCTTTTTGTACCTATTTCGTCACTACTTTGAAAAAAACTCCTATCTAAAAACGTCGTACAGAAAAACGTCGAAAGTTACATACAAACTTCATACACACCACGTACTGCGTTTTTACGTGGAGTCAGTATCAGATACGTGTTTTTTCAAAGTAATGACGATTTGTGCGTTAATGAAACAACGTTATGTGCTGGACGAAAGACAAATTTATTTCGGTTTCAAGAGCAGCGGTATAAAACGGATTATGCGACAAAAATAGTATATTTAGGACGATCAGCGAGTCGTTGTGGACGTCTCAGGTATCATCATATCACTGAGGAGATAAGATTGAAGCGGAACTGGAAAACTGGTGAGAAGTTGCGCAAGATTGGGTCAAGTGGCGTGCTCTCGTTTCAGAGGCCAAAATCCTTTTGACTGAGCCAAAATAGTTAGTTCAAGAGTACAGGTCAAATAATCTTAACACCGCGAGACAGTATAAATTGAATGGTCATAGAAATATAAAATATGGAACGATAAAGTCTAACAAAATTGACGTTGAAAGTTGCCCCACAAAGCCCACTTTTTAAAATCAATGCGTCTTATGTTTTATTAAGCTGTTCATCAATATCAAGTGGTATTGATAACTAACTTAATGTTTACTATGTGTTAGTCTAAAATCATTTACGACAAATATTCATTCTTCTTCATTTTTAAATAGGTTGCATATAGTATAAAAGACAAAAATCTGTGACGTGAGAATTTCATTTGCCGCTACGGTATTTTCTTCAGTACTAACTGCTAGCTCCGCCCCGTTAGTACTTATTCCGTGGGGGCGATTTTGAGCTTCAGTTACGCTTCCATACTCATTATATTTCGATGATAATGTATCGCGGCGACTTGAATACAACTAGATATAGGCATGAGCATCAGAAGGAGGTGTATAAGGTTTAGGTTCGCAGCCGCAAAAATGATACCTATTACAATATGGTTTGTCATTTTCGTGGCAATAGTGATCGCGACAGTTCGAATTGTGCAGGCACCATTCCAGCGGTTCTGGAGGCTTATGTCGCTCCGACTCAGGGGAATCTGTAACAATGCACGTCAGTTTGTCATAATCACATTATTTCATTAATCATGGGAGGAAGATGCCTTAGAAATTAAATAATCAGCTTTCCATTCGCATTCAATCTATAATAAGAACACTTTCGTCAAGCACCTGCTCTTTGCGTTACCTGAGCATGTATATAAACATTGAATTGCCAAAATGAGAATGACTATTTTTTACAATCTTCATAATCAAAGCACTACCATAACAGTTAAATAGGTTTTATCTTTATTAATTAGTTATTGTAGGGTGACCATGGTGGTAGAAAAAACAGTTTTGTGTCTAAAATGTAAAAAGAAAGGAAACATGTATGGATGGATGTTAATGGACCCGGCGGTATACAATAAGCTACCAGAGACAATTACTTCTGCATCCTCTTTACAATTATTCAAAATCCGACTGAAAAATTGGCTCCTCGAGCACACATTCTATAGTTATAGTGACTTTTTAAATGTATAAAAAGTGTTTGTTTATGATTATTACCCGACTGCGGCGAAACCCAAAGGAGGGTTATGTGTTTGACCTGTATGTATGTCAGTTCCTATGTCCGCTCGTAACTACTCAACGGCACAACCGATTTTAATAAATGATACATCATTAGATTCATATTGATGGCGCGAGTGTCACTGGGTATAAAGTTTGTTAAAATAAATAAAATGGCGGATTTTATTTACTTTTAAACTGCACCGCGGTCGGGTTTTTTTATTAAAATATTTAGTTATTATTTTTAATGAATTTAATAATATTTTGACATGTAATGTTTATATTAAAGTACATATAATATTGTATATTATGAATAAATATGATACGATGGTGAAGCTACTATTAACATGTACTGAATCTGTAGGGTTGGTCCTGCTCATATCTCACGAATCACTCTGTATTTTATTATATTCTAGATCGCTACTGTGATTGAAATGGTTGAAGTCGGTATGTGGACTAACGTTGAATAAACCCGTGATTTTATCGGAAAAAACAACGAACATTTCTGTTGCAATTTTTGTGAAACATACGGTTTTTTTATAAACCATTTGGAAGTACTCAAACAATTTTAGGACCCAGTTAGTAAAGTCGGACTTTTAAATAACTGGCCAAGAGCATGTCGGACCATGCTCAGTGTAGGGTTCCGTAACCTTTCACTAAAAGGAAATGCGCTACAAATGAAAATATACTTAAAACTTAAAACCTGACTACGCCTTCGGCTTTGCAGTCTGAAGCTCGTTCTTCGGGACCCCGAAAATGAGACTCATATGCGATTTGCGTGAGATAACCATGTGCCTTTAGCCCAAAGCGGTGCTTGGCCTTTGGCCTCCGTAGGGCTTACTACGGATATAGTGCGCTTGCAGAGGAGCTCGGCCTTCAGCCTCGCAACCTGAAGCTCGTCCTACGGGCTCGCAAGATTGAGATTGATATATGGTTTGCGTAAGGCGACCTGGAACGCTTCGGGCCTTCAGCTTCACTTTGAATTAGTGCGGCATAAAGGGCACCTGCAGACGGACCTTCGACCTTCCGGATTGAAACTTCCTTCACAAGATCAGTCTCAAGTCGTGGTGACTTGAGGAATGATAGCGGAAGCACCCTTGCGACTTGCGACTTGATGACTTTTATTCAATGCTTTACTTTTTATGAGCATCATGGTCCCTATCTTAATTTTGGTTCCAACTAACTAGCTTATAACCTGCGTCCAATCACGAAGAATCTAACGATACCCCACATGTTTGAATCAGTTCAGTAGTTTTTGAGTTAAGAAGGAACAGACGAACATACAAACATACATACATGTATACATACGGCGCTGAAATCATAATCCTCCTTTTCGTTTTGCTCTACTTGAGTAAATAATACGATGTGAAAAAGTGCACCAACGACATGCACATGTTGATGATTGGTGAAAAAAAAATTTTTCGCCTTCTGTTCTGTTACATGTATGGAGTACCCCTCCTAGAAAGATTTATTTTTAATATTTAATTACCGAACTAAGTAGCGGCTCATACAACACACCTACATTCCAAATTTCATCAGTATACGTCATGTAGTTTTTGAGTAAAATGCCTGTGACATACGGACGGACGGAGGGACGGACATGACGAAACTATAAGGGTTCCGATTTTGCCATTTTGGCTAAGGAACCCTAAAAATGGGATTAGGTTAATATAGCCTTACTAGAATTCCAAATTGAGAATTGTGTAGATTAAATTTTGGATTTTGAACTACAGGGATTGATCGAGGCCCGGAATATTAGTTTAATATTACCCCCGGTGGGTATCTACTCGTACCGTTTCGCTTTAGGAACTTGGCTGATACACTGCCGTTTATCGATATGAAGCATTAATAAATAATCATTACATGATTTTATTTTTCCAAAAAAATTTGAAAAACGATAATTTCAAACAAACCCTAAAATTTCAATTTCTTTTTCCGGAATTTTCAATGCTAAATGTGGACAAAGTAAACGCAAACGAGATTTCTAATATGTCCATAGTATGTACGCTTGATTGCTACCGACTTGCTACATTAGTAGTATAAATAAGTTTCTGTCAAAAATTATATTTATAAGACAAGCTTTTATTGTATACTGTACCTTTCAATTGCAAAATGCTTATCAGAACTAATCAATTAAACCCACACTGGATGCACTTCTCTTATGTAATTAATATGGCCACCATCAGACTTCATCATCAGATCAGCTCCATGTCATGATAATATTGAATTGCCATCCGATTTACATGCAAATTTCCACTCGATTGGAAACCGAGAGCTTAACTTGCAAGAATTTATTACAGACAGACACCGGAACAGGTGCTACTAAGTAAAAGCTTGTAAAATGACACATTTCTTTCTTACCTATATCTTCTGCCGCTATAGCTACGGCCAGCGCAAACATAATGATTAGGTACTTCTTCATGACGATAATACCTGATGCCGACTGATACTACAGCTCCCAATTAAAGTCAATGTATAAATACATTTCAACCGTTCCGCTCGTAATTGCTGACAACCATTGATACATTATAATTTTCTCGGTAATGTCATTAATAATAAATTGAAATGAGGATATCATGTGTGTCGAAATGGTGGTAATTCAATTTTGTTCCAGCATACAGAACACAACTTATATGCAACATAATTAGTACCTGTATTCGTAAAATGCATGCATTTATCGAGTAAATTAAAGTTGCGTTTCGACCAGAGCCGCGGCTCACGTGCGCGGCACGCGTGCGTGGTAGCAGTGCGGTGTGCGAGGAAAAACTCCTGCAATAATAATAATAATTTATTTCAGGCATCAAAGGCCCATAGATAAACATACATATCACATTACAAAATAAACTTAACAACTAGGTCACATTTCACTGCGATTTGATAACGCTGTTCGGGGTGTCAGGTAGTCGCCCGCGAAAGCGCCGGAACATGACACCCTTCGGCCAAAACTCTTCATTGGTGAAGGTCGCGATCTTCTCAGTTGGAACTCTCACCACATAAGAATTAAAATTCAAGTTGTGGCGAGACTCCAACTTAACGACCCCCAGGATGAGCCCTGTCTTTACGCGTACATAATGCCGGGCCGCGCTGAGGGAGGCTAGGCAATGTGGCCAAGTATGAGACGCGACTATGGCTGGCTAGAGGGTTATTCTTCAGAAATATGTCTGCGACTTATTCCTTTGTCTCCATACATTTAGTATGAAGAAGGGCCAGAGGAATAAGGTGACCGCAGATATATTTCTGAAGAATAACCCTAGGGATATATTTGATCACCGAGGTTACACAGTAGGGTGGGTGTCAAACCAAATTTTCTCAATATCATATCGGAACCGCACCAAAAAATTGCGTTATTAATACATAATTAGGGAAAAATAACTAAAAAAATCTAGCTGTATACTTTTAGCCCTCTACTCGGCAGTTGAAGAAAAAGTAATGAAATACATTTATAAAATTTTAACTTTGTTTTATTGGTCTAAAACCATTTAATACCCACACCCACACATCATAAAAGCCTAATTTGAGTTATTGTATAAGCACTTATTATTTCGAAGACAACTGATGCGTTGCACAAATTAATTAAGCCTCTTGGAACTTTACCAATACCACCTCAGGGTAACTCACGAAATGTATATCTCTTTATTTTTGATAAAAACGATCCAAGTTGCCATTTAATTAAAACGGGAAATTTCTTCTTTGAAATCTCGTGAAGTTGAGAAGTTTCACAAAACTTGAATCATTGTCGTTAATTAGGCTACTCGAACTTAGGATAACTTATTTTCTTTGTCCTGATTTAAATTTGTTCAGGTGCTCTTACAAATGATATTGAAAATGGGCATTTTTATTTTAAAATCTACGGTTAAGCGAAACTTAAGCTATGTTCAAATACCGTCTAACCTGTCTATCCGTGACGAAATGTATGGAATTTGACACTAATCGTCAGTTCTGTGACGACCTGCTAACTGTCAGTTAACAACGCACTTTAAATAAAAAAGCCCAAATGACTTATTGTCCAAACCGATTTTTAGTCGGTTTTTTTAAGGTGAATCCAATGGGTCAGTTTTCCATGCAAACCAAAAGAGGATAATTGTTTGCTTTTACGGCATCAATTATGTTTGAAATGCATTTTATTTTATAGATTGATACCCTTTATTTACGCGAAATGACATGAAAACTCTCAAAAAGCCAATAAACTATACAGGGTGAAATCTGGGACGTGATTGAAGATAACTAAACCTCAATCTATCCATGATTTTCCGTCTGTGATCCATCCGTAATTTTAGCAAAAAACGTTTAGTTTCAAATTATGCTAATAGATGGCGCTAGAGGGCCAATTGAACGTTAATTCCGGGCTTTTGAGATTTTTCATATCATTTCGCAGAAATAAAATGTATCAAGCTATTAAATAAAACATATTTCAAATTTAATTGATGCCGTAGTACCGAATAAATAATGCCCCTCTTTATATTTATATGAAAAACGGACTGACCAGTATTTACTTTAAGAACGTTCCATTCCACATGCAAAATTTATTGGATAATGGACTTTGTTTTTAAAGACAGAAGGTTGATAGGTACTTTGTTTTATGTATTGGAACGTTATTGCATAACTACGTTCAGTTAAGGGTCACTATATTTCAATGTTAAGACTGTTGTAGCGATAAAACTATATTTCTGGACCGAGCATTCGCCGCGAGTCTCAGTTTCAGCAATGTATAAAGACCAACAGGTAGTCCAACTTCAGCCGTTTAGGCGCGCGACACTTATTCACACAGACGCTCGATAGTACGTCTGTGTGAGTGGAATCCACACTGGAGCATTCTTATGGTGCTCCCACATTGGCTGTTATAAATTTTATAAAACGTTATAAAACACGATAACATTCACTAAAATTTCATAAAACTCATAGTAATTAGGTAAAACATTCGATAAAAAATGTTTTATAACGTTATATTATATAACATTTATAACAGCCAGAGCACCGTTACACATTCTTATTTCTTTTCTTGTAGTGCGTTCGTACACGGCGCGCACACATTCAAGCGCGCGATGTAACAATTGTAAGAAGAAAAATTACTGCTATTAATGCTATTATACTGTGGTAAAAGCTTGGCAAGCATTCTTGTGCTTTCATAATGTCTGTTCAATTCTGTTTTTGGAAAATTTGGTGGTTGACTAACTCGTTTTTATTAATACATTTACCTTGTGTCTCTTTCCAGGTACACACACAAGTAGCTCACAATTGCAAAACATTGAAAACGGCTCAAACCTTTTAATCAGCGCTTAAATTCATGCAAAAATGGTAAAGTTCGTCGTACAATAAAATATTCAAATGAAGCGGGACACACATTGTAAAGCGTACTTTTGATTTTTATTTGGTTCCATCTGTAATCCGTGAGTGCAACATTTTCCTGTTTCTTTACTAATCTCGTATATCAGGATACCAGTTGGCCCGGATTGCTACCACCATCTTACCTACTAACCTGCCGCCAAAGAGCAGTGCTCGCACTGTTGTGTTCCGGTGTGGGGGTAAGACAGCCGGTGAAATTACTAGCATAGAGGCATTCTATCTTAGTCCTCAGGGTGGGCAACGCATTTGTAATATTACCTAAGATTGCAAATGTCCATGGGTCTCAGAAGTCTTTTACCATCAGGTGACCAGGTTCTGTGTGCCCGTTTGCCTTTCACCTGACGTAAAAAGGATAAGTGGATTGAGGGATAAGCAATTTAAAATATGCAACTAAAGGAATGGGTTTGTATGCTTCAGTTTAATATAAGCATTCTGACATCCTAAATGCATCTACTTATTTCGATTGTTAAAATCGAGCATAGAACGCCAAACCCATACGCTTTTTGTACGGGGCCTTCATTCAATTTTTAATTTAATTTATACTATTTGTTTTTGCAACGACAATAGAAATACACACCCTGTGAAAATGTCTAGTCTCTGCCTATTATTGTTTATAACATGCAGTCCTGTGACAGACGAACAGAAGCACAAACAGACAGCAGAGGCTTAGTAAACGAGCCCATTGGCACTTTTTGGGTACGGAAACCTAAAAACTACAACTAAAGAAAAACTTCATTTGTAGTTCAATACTCAATTGCGTCCGTTTCGATTGCTCACCCTGTATAAATAGCAGCGCGCTGTCTGCGAAGACTGTAACGAAAGTTTATTTTAAACCTTAGCGTACTTATTCTTCCTTATAACTAAATTAATAAACCGTGGAAACGTTGGTAGTTAAACTCATTCCTGTTTTAAAAAGAGCTCAACGTCTCACGTAATTACCTTATTTAAATTGTTCCACTTTTAAAATTGTATCGTTCCTGTGTAATTTTCTCGGTGCCGTTAATCCGAGATCCAATCGTAAGATTATGGTCGTTATGAGACATTATAAAATTCAAACATTACATACATACATACACCATCATACTTTACGCGCGGCGATTGGTGTCCTTGACTGTATTCTATAGAATAAAGCAGATTATAGGTCCATACCTATAATCTACCCAATACCCATAGCCATGTATTACAGATATCCGAACTTATATTTTACATGCGAAATTATTTTTTTGGTGTTAGTTCGCCTTCGTATCGTATAACAACGGAGCTAATAATCATCGGAATAAATTTTCATTGGCAAGTAGTTTCGGACTACACACCAGGCTTCGGACTACACAGTTTGTGCACACAGTTATGTTGTTAATGAGCCTACACAAAATTTACCCAAAAGTTGAGAAATGTGTATAAGGTTGCAGTTTTAGTGTCTTATTAAGTAGTTATTTATTCCGACTTTGAACCACATAGTGCATAATCTATCTAATGGACGAACCGCAGTGACCTCTACCGCTAACAAAGTTGACGCAAATAAAAAGTCAAGACTTTAAAGCTGCAGTGTTAGTGTAATGTAGGTACACAACTTTGCAGTTTTTTGGTGTCTTATGACTTAAGCTCTCTAGCTGTCGGACGCTGAACTATGCAGTACGTGGCCCATTTAATAGACGCAGTGTAAAGCCCTCAAGATTAACTTGTACATACGCTTCCATTTTAGCCCGCTATTAATAAATTGCACTCAGCTCAGGTCTTCACTGTTTTCCATGCTATAAACCGAACTTAAGAGCGCATGCAGATGTGAGTGTGGGTTAGTAATGCGGAACTTGTTGTTTTACCACGTAAACAATCGTGCCGTCGGCCCTCGGAGCACGCAGCACGTCGGCCGTGTAATGGGCGCAGCGCCCTCTGTCGGCTAACAAAGTTTACGTAAAATACATTGTCAACTCGTATTCGGAAACGGAAACCGTAAACTCTGAGAGCCTTTTTGTTTGACTTTTGCACGTCTAATGCTGAATGAGAGTCATATAGGAGCTGTTCACGTACTGGTACGAAGAGGCACTTAATTATTTATTATTACAGGATGTGCGTGAAATAAGTTAGGTCTTTTCTTTGCTCCGCTGTAGTTAAAAAATTGTATTCTACATTTTTCATCACACTTTTTCGTAAAGGGTGTTATAACATGCGGGCTATAGACCAGCTTAAGCCGATTTACCTCCCGTGGGTTATAAAATTCTATAACTCCCACGGGAGGAAAAACTGTATGAAAAGCTATAACTCTCGAGGGAGTTATGAGTATTGTTTTAAAATATAGAACTTACCCGCACGTCATTTCAGACTAAGGAGGTTTCAAATCGGCCAAGGCTTATTTCCCATCTTCAAAACTTGGCTACAAAACCAATTTTAGTGTATATAAAACTTAAATGGTATGTTTTACTATTATTTCAGTAATTTTAATGCAATTAAAATAAATTTAATTTAAAAATTTATTTTGAACATCGGTACAATCTGGCGGTATTGTCTGTCAAGTTTGAAAACAAAACGCAGTTCTTAGCATTATCTGTGGAAGACTATATTGAAAAATTTGACAGTAAATATTTTGATTTTTGTCTTTTTTTCCTCGTAAATGTGATGAAAAACATTGTGTGTATCACGGGCAGTAAGGGGATTACAAACTCGAGTCATTAAAAGCCTCCGAATAAACTATAGTTAGTAATCCCCTTCTTACTACCCTAGGTGAGGTAATTAACGAGTTTCATACTCTACCTGTTGGCTGTACACTAGATTTAATGGAAAAACATATTAAGAAAAATCTACATAGATCCGAGAAGAAATTCAAAGGTGTATGTTAAGTGCCCAACCCGCATTGGACTAGTGAAGGAACTACAGCCCATCTATGAAAATAGGGATGACGACTGGGTTAAATAGTACATTACACAACTAGGGTGGTAAAACAAAGAAAGGCCGAGATCGCAGAAGTTTGGGGCCCGAGCTGTAAGCAAAGGACGTAAATATGCGATCGAGGGCTTTTTTTATTACCTCCCGTGTTGTGTACATCATTTTATGTCTATACTTTGCCAGAAAGCGGCTTTTTCCGTACGCACAGCGTGCGGAAAAAGCCACTTTATGGCTAGGTGTGGCATAAACTATGTAATTCTATTGAGTCCGTCAGTTAGATTATGGAAAAATATGGGACACGTATATTTTGGTTTATCAAAATATTAAAAATCGACAAGTTAACTATGATGACTTAGTACCAATTAAGGGATCGTTTAATTTATTTTATACCAACATCAGGAGCCTTGTAAAACATGGGAAGCTGGACGAATTAAAATGTGTCATTAAATTGATAAGTAGGCAAGTCCATGTGATATTAATAACAGAAACCTGGATCAAATCTGAAGAAGAAGCCACTTATTTAGATATCCCCAATTATACGCACTATTACAACTACAGGACGGATAAAAGGGGCGGTGGAGTATCCATTTACATACATAATAATTTACAACATAATCTAATTGGAGGAAAATACATAAACGGAAACAACTTTTTATGGATACACACCACTAAATTAAACTTAAACATTGGACTAATCTACAAACCACCAGACACACATTTAAATACATTCATAGAAGATTTCGAAAGGCAACTACCCCAGAGAAGACCAACCATTGTGTTTGGGGATTTTAATATAAACCTATTAACAAAAGACACTCAGTTTGATGTTTACACAGATACGCTTAAAGAAAACGGATATAAAATTATTAATCGAATAAATGAACAATATTCAACACGCACTACAGCAACAACAAAGAGTATTTTGGACCACGTTATTACAAATATGACTGATATAGATATCGATATGGCTTTGGCGGACTCATCGATATCTGACCACAAACAATTAATTCTTGGAATAAAACATAGCAAGGTAAAAACCCGCATTAAGTCGCAATACGAAGCAGTCAACTATGAAACACTACACAAACTGGCAGAGGGCGGATTTAGCAGAATCTGTGAACCAACTTTAGAGAGAGTACACGATTTTATCAAAAACATTATAAAAAATAGTACAATAGTAAAAACAAAAATTATGAACCCTCCAAGGCACGATTGGATCAATAGAGATATTATAAAAAAGATTAATACAAGAAATGAACTGTGGCAACAACTAAAGAAGAATCCTGACAGTGACGAATTACTGAAAAAATTTAAGAAAGAAAGAAACGAGACTACGGTACTAACAAATAAGACGAAAAATAACTATTACTACGACTCCTTTATGAAATGTAAAAACGACCCTAAACAGATGTGGAGTCTAATCACCTCTCTATCTAACAATAAACGAAAAGCAGACAATCCTCCAGCAAAACTGACTACCTCTACAGGAGTAACCGTGGATGAAAAGGAAATATGTGAAGAATTTAACACATTTTTTGCCACAATTGGTCCACAGCTGGCTAGCAAAATTCCAACACGTTATCACCACAGCACAAGCTCTTATGGTGCGTGCCAAAACGGTACAAATGATAGCGATAAAGTACTTTCATATTTTACACCGACTAATGAAGATGAAATATTACAAATAATCAACAACCTAGATCCTAATTGTAGTGCAGGCATAGATAGAATTACCACCAAATCGATTCAATGTATCAAACAATACTTAATTCCTATACTTACTCAATGTATTAATTGCGGTCTAGAGAACGGTACCTTCCCAGACTCACTAAAAATAGCGAAAGTGACACCAATTTTTAAGTCAGGACTTAAGACGGACCCTGGTAATTACAGACCAGTATCTGTGTTACCGATACTATCCAAAATATACGAGAAGATCATTTATCTCCGCCTAAACAAATATCTGACGCAAATTAAATTCCTCTTCAATAAGCAATATGGGTTCCGTCCGGAATCCAGTACATTATCGGCAGCGATTGACTTAATCAGTAATATAAAATCAAACATAGATGATAAAAAAGTAGCTATTGGGATCTTCATTGATCTCAGAAAAGCGTTTGACACAGTAAGTCATTCACTCCTTCTGACAAAACTCAGAAACATAGGTATTACAGGCATAGCACTAAAAATGTTTGAATCCTATCTAAGAAATCGTTGCCAAATTGTTAGGATAGGAAATGAGCAAAGTACACCTCAGCAAATCACGTGCGGCGTCCCCCAGGGGTCTATACTCGGGCCACTCTTGTTTTTAATATATATAAATAGCATAAGCCAAGTATCTTTGCGAGGAGAGTTAAGTTTATATGCGGATGATACATGTGTATTTTATTTCGGGCATTCGGTAGAGGAAATGAAAGTAACTGTACAAGAAGACCTCAATGCGCTTCATGAATGGTTTCAAAATAATTTACTTACCATAAATACAGCAAAAACGAGCTACGTGATATTCAAGGCTAAAAACAAAAAAATATCCGACGACACCCCACTTACGATTAATAACATACAAATAAAAAAGTCAACAGAAGAAAAATACTTAGGGCTAACATTAGATAGTGAGCTAACGTGGAAACTACATATAAAGAAAATTACGTCGAAACTGTCATCATTACGGGGTTGTCTTTTTAATATAGCACAATGTTTCCCTCGCCAGGTGCGATACACCATTTACAACTCTCTTGTAAAATCTCACTTAAACTATCTCATAGAGATATGGGGCACTGCAAATAAAACCACGCTTAAAAGTCTACAGGTTGCCCAAAATAAAATTATAAAGACTCTTTTTCGGTACGATTTCCTTACGCCTAGCAAGAGAATTTACGCGGAAACCAAAATTATGAATCTCAATCAGCTATATTTCAACAATACATGTACACTTATTAAAAAAATAATTGATAAAAAAATCCACTGTCAAATCAACTTCAAAACTAAGCGTGAAATCGGACTATGTAGGTTACGGAATGCCAATGATCTTTATCTGAAGCCGGTACGAACTAAATTTGGTAAAAAGAACATAGGATTTGAAGGAGTGCAGTTCTACAACAAATTACCTAAATGTATCAAAGAATGCAAAAACATTAATATTTATAAACGTAAGCTACAGGAATACGTAATTGACAATATCTAAATCCGGCCCTGGGAGCACTGCGTCGCAAACAATAGAAGTCGTTGAGAAGGATATCATTGTTTAACTATTGTAGACCTTATTTATAGTTAACTAGGAAATAAATTTGTCCATCTATTGACAACTTTGTTGCTTAGGCGATTCTCTCTTTACCCACCAGAGTTTTTATTGTTAATTTATTATATAATTATAAAGATACGTAATTGCGTATTAGTTGTTACGGTACAGGCTAGATGGCTGTCATTATTATGTTTACAATTACTTAAGTTTTAAATTCATAATTGCGCCTCACGGTGCACACCAATGTAAACTTTGTTTTTTATAGTATGTAAGTTCTCAATTAAGTGAAATGTAAAATTTCTTTTTGAGAAATAAAATTTCTTTAACCATAAGTTATAGATCATCAAACTTCTGGAGTGGGGGCTTGTGACGTCACTACTAGGTGAAAATTGTACCTAGGAGTGACGTCACTCGAAACTTCTAAGCACTCTATCCTCGTCATTTTGTGTTCGTCAAACAAAAGAAAAAATACGTGTACAATATTTTTTAATAATCTAACTGACGGACTAAATAGTTTTTTTAGTCGTCTAGCCCATTATATCGACATCCAGCAATGGGACATATAATTATAATAATAATGATGATGGTATTCACTCACCAATAAACTATAGTATCTAAAGCAGTACAATTGTCTGTAATAAATTAAAAAGGAGTGTATATAGTATATAAAAACAGTTTTTTCTATAAGTACGCAATGGAACCAAAATTTTAATTTTGCTTAGTTAAAAATACGACTAAACTAAATGAATCTTCCGCTATAACATAGTATAAAACTGGATATAAATTTTAGCATCTCATAAAAAGTAATTTATTACAGTTTCATTATGCGAAACAAAAACGTCCAATTATTATCAGCTTTTTTATCGTCTCCGGAGGAACCAAGTAAATTAAGTACGAACTGTACCCAGAGAAAAGAGTCTTATCACTTTCGTAAGTTTCAAACAAATTATTCAAATGTATAAAACGGGGATTTCCTTTCACCCGTCATCAAATGTCAATCGATGTTGTTTTTTCTGGGCATTTACCGGAACAGACTCACTGTGCGATTGGCACGACACGATATCGATACCTTTAGACTCAAAGGGCGTAAACACCGCAGGTGCTACGACACGGCAACGTTTCATGATACGACGTCGTGTTCTGGAAAATTATATTTTAATTTTTAATCTTTCTACACTGACATAAAGTTGTGTTTTGATTGAATTTTTACGTTCCTCGTCGTAGATTTCTACGATACGACGTCGCAACATGAAACGATGCCGGGTCGTAGCGCGATGCGATATCGTAACGTGTTTATGTGTAAGAGCCCTTAGGGAGACAGGCGTTATGTATGTACGTACCTCTAGTCTAGTACTAATTCTTATTCTGTGGTTTTACTGATGACACCAGTAACATCACTATAAAAGTCAAGAAAATAGGGTTCCAAGTCAGACATTCCTAAGAACGCTTTATGGAAATCGACAAAAAGATGTAATATGGTGATATGTAGTGCTAAGTAGTAGTAAAATAAATAATATTTTTTTTAACTAACCCGAAATTGATTATACTACCTACACACTACGAGTACTAGTAAGAAACTACAGCCTATGATGTAGCTAGTTGGTTCAGTACCAGCTAAATTCACTAAAATTGAACAGGCCTGATAACGGCCGCTGAAAAATGTAAGTCCTACTTATATTAGTCTTCCCACACATATGAGTTCATGCCTGAATGCGACCACATCAAACGTGAAACAAAAAGGTACCTTTATTAATATATAGGGTACCTTTTTGTTTCACGTTTGATTATCCGTAGTCGGAGCGTTCTCATTATAATAATGACAACGCTCCGACTACGGATAACCGATGGGGCACTAAAGTCCTGGAGTGGCGCGCTCATTCCCAAAATACCGCATTCCTAAAATACCAGTTTTTTAAAATACCGGATTCTCGATACACCAGATTCTCCGTATACAAGATTCCCAAAATAACACACCCAACAAAGTGATTTAGATCCTTGAGTAATTTACGATTTTATAATCTAGTGTAACGGGAATGTGGTAAGACAGGAATCTCATAAATCGAAAATCTGGTTTTGTGAAAAATCTGGTATTTCGGGAATGCGGTATTTTGGACACGAGCGGAGTGGCGACTACTCATAAGTCCCTTAAGGTCTTATCACACTGGCAATCCGAGCGAGTTGCGAGCGTGTTTTCAAACAGATTTCGATAGCGGAGAACTCGCCGCGAGCTCTCCGCAATAAGTATTTTATGAAAACACGCTCGCAACTCTAAGTGCATCGAGGGGCAGCCCCAGACTCGGTGGACAGATAACCTCGTGAAGGTAGCGGAGAGCCGGTGGATGCTGTCTGCTCAGAACCGCAATTTGTAGTTGCCTTTAGAGGAGGCATATGTCCAGCAGTGGACGTTCGTAGCTGGTAGATGAAAGGCTTCGACATATTATGCTGGCAACCTGCTCAGCGGCTTTTGCCGCACGGGTATGCCTGGGTATGCCACAGACATTATGCGGCAAGCTCGGTTTGCACCTAAACCTAAACCCGCCGGGTATGCCACCTGGCTAGTTGGCAGCAACGCCGCCAGTGGCAGTGTGTAGGACTGAGCCATAATAATTTATTATCTCACGATATGTCTCTTAACATCTGTCTCTAAAAGAGTAAAAAAGTGTCGTCTTGTCTATAAAAAAAAATTAAAATTAAAATTTAATCTGTTTATTTCAAATAATTACATTTTAATTTATAATTCTTAACTGCTAATCTTAATTTATAAAGATTTTTTGAGAACGACTTTTTGACTTTTATCTCACTAAATGATTATGTTAGAGCAGCCATAACATTGTTTTTTAGTATCTTGTACAGTCCTCATTATCGAAATGAAATCAAAAGTGCTGTCCTCTCAGCGCGGCTACAAGGGACTAGGGCGGTAACATTGTTGAAGATTTCAATTTACATTTAGCTTTTGTTGAGGCTTCAATCCCTCGGAGTTATTTAATTATTTGGAGCGGCATGCAAGTCCGTAAAAGCGACAGTCTTTTTAGGGTTTCGTTCAAACCAGACGGCACTGAGATAATATTTTACTTCTCATTTTGCTGAATAGAATCTCGTTTAGAAGGTCTTTCTTATCAGTTTACCGTGTATGGCTTGAAATAGCACCACGTGATTAATAAATCTAACAGAGTTTATGATTTATACAACCCTGCTGTGATAGGAAAACTATTACAAATTAGCAGCGAATGTGTGCATATGCTCACAGACACGTCGATCCCAGGAGTATACCCCAGAACGTTTAATTCATTGTTCATTTCGTGCCATTAGCTTCGTTCTTCTGTTATCCAACATTTCAGTGCTTGTAATGAAGCCAAAGGACGGCATGAAAAAGAACTTCGAACTTTGAAGGCGTTATTTGGATACGGCCTGTGTCCAAAAGGCCCTCAAAGGTGATTGCATTTTTTTATTGTGATTACCTGCAGCGGGGGCATCGTCAGCGGCCCATTGTTGCATATCAGCGCCGGAGCTTCTCAGAAGTTCACAGTCAGCCCTCAAAAGCTCACGGCCAGACCTCAAGAACTCACAGCCAGAACTCGTGAGCTCACGAGCAGATAGACTATGGTAGAAACAGAAACCTTTCATTCCGACATCAAAAACAGCTTTCCAAATAATAAACTTTAGTCATATTGGACGAAACCGTTATGTAACAGCGCTAGAAATTCGTCGCTATTCTAATCCTTTACATTTTACGATTATGACGCCATCTACCGAACGCCAAGTTATTCGTAAATAAAATTCATTCCGCTACTAGAATTACAAGTGTTTTCGCACGTAAAATGTAAGCAATAAATTCTCGAAATTACAACTTGGTTGACTGTAAAAGGCCGAATTTTTAATAGGAAAAAAACACGTTTTTTTACGCCAATTGCGTGTGCAGAAAGGAAAATGTGGATTGAAAGTAATAAAAACTGGGAACGGCTCTGTTTGACAGGAGTGTAAGGCATATCGTTTTAAATATTGTAGCTTATTATTGTTTTCAATAGTTTGGGCAATGAATCAGAAATAGAAATTATTAATAAATAGTACATTACACAACTAGGGTGGTAATACAAAGAATGTTTGCGGCCCGAACTGCAAGCGAGGGACGTAAATACCTATGCGATCGAGGGCTTTCTTTATTACCTCCCGTGTTGTGTACATAAATTTATGTCTACACTTGGCCAGAAAGCGGCTTTTTCCGTACGCGCATCGAAATGAAAATCAGCCTGGTAGTTTTTACGTGATACGCGAACAAACAAAAAAACCGGTCAAGTGCGAGTCGGACTCGCGCACCAAGGGTTCCGTACATACTCATAAGTAGATACATGAATAGTTCAAGAAAAACTGTATGGCGATTAGTTTAGTAGGAGCAAATGAGTATGTGTTACGATTTTTGCAAATTTCTCAAAAATGGTGCAAGTTAGGAAAACTGTTATATTTTTCCTGTAATATTTAGGATGACGTTAATAATTGGTAATTATGACAGATTTTTTTGGTCAGAAATTTCGCAGATAATATGGGGGAATGGTATTTTTTTAACGTTATTCGTCATAAATAAAAAACTACTTATTTAAAAAAATATATAAAAACGGTAATTTAATCTACAAACTAAGCCCTTTCATTTAATACCCCACTCGATATAATAGCCCTACTTTCAATTTTCCAAGTCCCATTTCGGTCCCCTTTAAAAAAATTAAAAAAGGTATAAGATTTTTTTACTCTCCAATAGGCTCGGGTTAGCAATTTTTAACACTATTGCAAATTTCAAGTTGATAGCATCAGTAGATCCTGAGATATCTTGCTGTGACAGACGGACAGACAGACAGACAGAGTCGTACCATAAGGGTTCCTTTTTACCATTTTGGTACGGAACCCTAAAAATTGATCATCCTTTCTGCGATTTTATTATATTTATAGGTAGATAGATATAATATCGATAAACTAGAGAATGCCCGTAACTTTATTCGTTAAGGTGAAATAAGCTAAATATCTCCTTTTTAAGTACTTCACGATAATCAGTTAAGAAGTGTCTTTGTTTTAACCGGGCTAATCTACCTGTATACTAAAGGAAAGTAATTTTTTGGTCAGCCGTTATTAAAATTGATCCGCAAAAAAAAATAAGCAGTTAAATCATTTGGGCAGCATACAAAGATTTGGCTGGCAATAAATAAAAATCGGGCGGCAACTCTTGTTCAGCAAATATTTTAAAAATGGTTAACAGTTTAACCAATATTAATCTGCTTTATTTATCATTTGTCTGCCTAATAAACAGTCGAGCTGTAAAATAATTACTTGGCCGGCAAGATTTTACAATTGGTTAGCAAAGAAAACATGCGTGGATTGCGTTTAGTTTGAGAAATCAGCAGTACTGTGGGCAGAGCGAAACAGACCACGTGACGCGAGCAGCCAATCGTGGGCGTGTTTGTTTTGTTATTCGGTGATTGTCAGCTGTCAGTGTCAAGTAGTAGTGTTTATCAATTATCAGTGATTTTTACCGTATTGCTATTTTTGAAGATACTACTTACTATAAAATGTAAAAAGCCTGCGAAAGTCCGAATCTAGGGCTCTCGCTGGTTAGGACGCGTGCCGATACTGCGCTCCCTAGAGTGTTTTTATAGAGCCGAAGGCGCGGAGGGAGGGCAAGTGAGGCGAAGTGACCGTGCGTCGTCATGCAAGGGCGGAAGGGCTGCTGTTTCCGCAGCGCCGGAGATACGGAAAGTCAACTTTTTCAACTTTGAAGTCGAATATCTCGGTTATTTTCGATTTTAGAGAAAAGTTTTTTCCATAAAACATGCTTATTTTAGCGAATTCTATACGATAAAACAATAATAAATCGGTGTTATAATGACACCAACATCCATTGAAATTTTTACGTCTTAAAAATTTGTCAACTTTGAAGTCGAATATCTCGGCCATTTTTTATTTTAAAAATAGAAGTTTATGTAATCAAATATGCTTATTTTATTGTAAACTCGAAAATTTTATTTAGATATGCCCATTTGCGTTATTGCGGCAGAATAGTTGCGCCCATTTTGTGCATGCCAATTAGGTTTTATTGCACCTTTCATTTTGATGAACAAAATGAGATATTTTGCTTACCTACTGGACCTACCTTACCAAAATTTGATTAACCGTTGATCGCTTAATGCAGCTCAAATATTTAATTTGCTGACCAAAATAATTCAGAGCAGTTCAGTATATCATTAATTGCAGCCTGATTTATAAATGTTTGCTAACCATAAGTTGCTTACCAACTAGCTATTTTGGCTGACCAAATACATATTTCTACTGACCAAAATATGAATATTTTGCTGACCGATTAAATGATACCCTATACTAAAACCGCCATGGTTGAAACGCTCTGAAACCGACCCTTGTATTGCCTTGCTATCCAATTCAAACTTAAACCCGAACCTAGTTTTTAGCATTTTCAAAACACAATGAATATTTTGAGCCTTCCTTTTCTGAAAAAGTCTTCATTAGTTACGCACGTCCTGATTATATTAAAGCGGTCATAAGTTTCTATCACCTGGTGCCATCTCCTGTTTCCCTCGCTCTTTTCTAAACAGAACGAGATAGGCATATTTTTCAGCGGCACGATTGTCACATTTCTTCACACGTCAACTTCAGGTTATGTATTTTCGCACACTTGCAACTCTGCCAAAAACGGTAATGCAAAAATAGCTCTCTTGGCTTTATAATAAAGTTTAAATTACTATAACATTGTGAATAATATTAGGAATGTGTAAAGCTATCCCTGGATATGCAAATCGTTTCAGGTCAGTCGTGATACTACAGAAAACCTAACAATACAGCAGTTTGACTAGTCTGAGTAGGGGAGACCGGGTATGGTTGTCTCACGGGTGGTTGGTCACGGGTTTGCATCGCTCGGTGTTAAAAGATCGCAAGAGCTTCACCTCCTTCCCTACTTCACCAATCGATGCACTTATTCCTTCGTTTCGTATTATTTAATAGCTGCTGTGACAACCAACCCGTGAGACAACCATACCCGGTCTCCCCTAGTCTGTAAGTATTAGGGATGAAGAACACAAGTTTAGCAGTGTATAAACTATGTAGATATGACCTAGTACGAACAACAATGTGGTAATACATAATTAATTGTGTCGACACAATATATCAAAATTGGCGCATTAATAATCGAGTTTATGTCTTTTTCAAAAAGCTATAAATTACGAATTGCCTGAACATATTCCGAGGAGTGGGTATATCGACACAATTCTAACATGGTAATACTTTTTGACATGTGTTACGAAACAAAAAGGCGTTCACAGTAGAGTTGAGGTGAATGATTAAACACACAACTACATAGAGTACTAATTGCAATAAAGTTTGTGAATTAACAAATGAGTGAATGTAATTTACAATACAATACTCTTTATTGCACACCAAAAATTTACAGAGATCCTAATATAATAATATATTATGATATTTACTGTAGTTTTATTATTGTATGTCTTTCCCGTTCACGGGACAATGGTGTCCCGGACCTTTGGGAGGCGTGCGCGGAGCCGAAGCCAACGCGTAGAGGCCCTTTCGACAATTTAATGAAAGGCAAAGTGTACAAGTTATTTTATTTTCGTATATCTTCTCGTAGGCTAGGTTTTTACAGTATACACGATGGCATCTAATCGGTAATCAGGTACCAGTTTTTCTAACTCAGTAATTGATAGCGGTCACGTTGATGTCGTAATTAGTTACATCTAAACAATTTTTTTTCTGTGATAATTTTTATATCGAAATCATTTTTTTCCTAAATTCCTTGTCACCCTACTAATCTGTATCTGTGAGATTACAACCTCTTTAAAAAATTAATGACAATGATAATTTATGAGTAATAACTTGTCACTGTCATGTATGTAAACAAAGTCATAGAAGTCGCAAATATTGAATGAGAAAAGTAAATTAGTAATTAAAAAAACATGCCTCGACCATATTTGTGCTCAAAATATCGAGCGTTACAATATTGTAGGTACGTTTATCAATACAAACCAAACAGCTGAAGATGAACTCAAGAATTATTCCACGAAATTCATCCAAACGTACCAATTCTCACGCACAGTTTGATAAACCGCATGAACTAAAACCTCTGTGACTTCGGACAGTTCACAGTGCCAAACCACGCTCAAGCACCCGGCCGGCCTCGACGTCGTCCTGACGATCTGGATCGACGCATTTTAAGATATTTTGCTCGGGATCCTCGTAGGAGCAGTAGGCAAGCAGCGAGAAGGTTTCATGTGAGTCAGTCCTTCGTGTGGCGGCTGCTTAAATAGTCGGAATTGCATTCTTTTAATTTTCGGCCATTTTATCAATTTTAATTCGTTATCTATCACGCCCTAACTACTCATACTCGTAGAAAAGTTTATTTACCTAAGATCTGTCAAATTTTCCGCGAAAGCGATGGCACTTGACGTATCGTGATCACGTGATTTTACTTCAATAATTAATGTAGGTGACCATGTATCCAGTGGTTATTAGTTTAAATTATGTTTTAACCTTTAATTAATTAAACAGTGAGGTATTTGTGTGAGACCTCGCCTATTAAGTTTGATTTTAGCTAGATATTAATATTTGTCTACTCCTGATTACTGATTAGAATCCACCCTGTATATATTAAAAGTAAAATACAAAATGAAATTAGGCAAAAAAATATAAACATAAATAAACCTAACCAAGGGTGCCGCCGGCAGCGGTGAGGATTCTTTGTTTGAGTACTATAAAATGGTTAAATAATAGGCAAGTCGGTGGAAATCGAGTTCACCGAGGTACTGATTTGGTTTTACATTACATCTCAACTCTTTTTTGTTGTAGCACAACTGCGTTGCGAGACTTGCATCTTTTTACATATATATGTTTTTGGTGGGTGCCTATATTTTCGAAATGATAGAATACTCTGAATGTAATTTCCTGACTTTGCCTGTTTGATGTTTTCTCATGATGCATCGTTTTTCTAGAAAACACCATATAATAGTGTTTTCTCTTGGTTCAACCGGTCTTTTTAGCCATTCAGCGAGGGAATGCTGCTGGCATTATGGGGATCTTTGAGCCAGGTACAGTGCGGGGCGGGGTGTTTTAATTATTTTTTCTTTTTTGTCGAGGTTTAGTTTAGTCTTATACGTTGTTTAATTATTTTAGTTTAGGATAAATTTTAAGTAATTTTACGTTTTGTATGATCTTGTTATTCTTTGTATTGCCTACTAAAAAAAATATTTCTTTCTGTAGTTATTTAAATGATCATCGTCTATTTGAAATCTTATAATGTTACTGAGCTGTTTTGTACATTTTATGTAGTCAGAATTCTGTCCATGATGTTTTCTGTACCAACACCGCCCGCGCCGATCCGAAGAGCCTTTTCAGCCCATAAAGCGCTTTGGGTAGAAATAAAATTCCGCATAAGTTGAAATCTGCTTTGGTTAACCTTTATAATGAAAGACAAATTTTTGTTTGAATAAGCCGTTTGTTCCCGGCCGATGGGATGGGCAAATAGGTGCCGGGCCCTTTTAGCCTTAAGTGTGCCTCATTTAGAGTACATTCAGTACTTTTAGGGTCCCACATTTCCAGTAAATGTGAATAAAATTGCACAGACCTTTATTCTTATTTGAATTGACTAATACAATTAAATAATAGATGAAGGAGGATTGAGGTGCAAAACAATTTTTATTAAGTCAACTTTCCATATTTTATTTAGTCTAAATGAATTGGCACTCCGACGTCTTTACATCACAGACTGAATGAAGACTATAAATTAAGTAATCAGTTTTATAACTTACTATATTTATGCGTATTTTAAAATAATTCCGTGACTTTGTCCTGACCTAGTCTGGGGTCTTAGCTACCAAGTTAGAGGCCGGGCTAAAGCCAATATATTTCTGTCTCGAAGTCGGGAACTTGGAACGAGTTTCTGGTTTTCACAATAGTGCCGAAGCCACAAGCCATGTATTGTGTATATTGATATAAATAAAGTTATATAATATGATATTTAAGCTATAACTATCCATAACATAGGTATAGGGACAAAATGTCGAGTAACTTATTATTGAAAGCAGATAGCAGTGGCGTGGCGTTGAAGAAATCCTTGGGCAAGCCGGAGCAGCTTTGGCTGAAATTTTCTTTAAGAGCACTAGAATTAAGCCCCGAACTGCTTAATATTAGGCAAGCCAATGGGAATCGAGTTTTACGGACGCCACGCTATTGGCTTAATTGAAAGTCATTTCATTTTTGTTATTCTTTCTTATAGCAGCAATAAAAAAACACATTCTGTGAAAAGTTCAAGTCTCTATCTATTACGGTTCAAAAGATCGGTCTGTAACAGATGGACAGCGGAGTCTTAGGAACAGGATCTCTTTCCGTCCATTGGTTCGACCCCAGGCGTCCCCGGGCCCCACCTGGTCCGATCCACTCAAGGTAGTCCGGCCAGCGACCTGGTTCGACCCCAGGTAAAGTCACGGCCTCCACAGGGTCCAATTTTTGCAACAGCCTACTGGCTTGCAAGTTTGTCAGGCTTAAAAAAAACCGTCCATTGGTACTAGACATGTGTAACTCGCGAGTGAGTGATTCAAAAGAGCTATATCAGTTGGTCTAGCTCACTAGCTCAGTATATCTTTCAACTCACTCGGTCACTCGCTCTCAAGTAGCTTTATTGAGCCGTGAGCTGCGATAAAAGACACGATCAACACGAACTTTCGTGTTGTCGTTTGGTCTCTTTTGTTCGGAAATATTTTTGGAGCTACTGAGCCGTTGACACACCACGGAGCTACAAAGCTTATAAGAGCCAGTGAGCCGTTGGCACACCGCGTTGACATAGTTACTGAGCTAAAAGTGTGATAATTATATATCTTGGAGAGCTAAAGATTCATATTACTCTTTTCACTTCAGTGACACATTTTGCGCATGTCTTATTGGTACCCTTTGGATACGGAACCGTAAGAGAGAAAAAACCAAATACATAGTACAAAAGCACTTAAGATTTGCTCTCAATTTATTCATTGTGTTGTTATTTTATTTGACATGAATGGGACAGGAGTGAGTGAATGGCGAGTTAGAAGCGAAGTTCCATACAAACACTCTAAATAATCTGAGCCAACTAAGAGAGATTTTCTCTTTTTTGGCGTTAACTTAAATAAAACAAACAAGATATTAAACATATCAACGAAAGCTGATTAATTAAAACAGCAACTTCATTAGTGATTAAAACAACAATCTAGAATCTTGATAATTTTAACAAATATATTCCTTGTTTCTATCATTATTTTCTTCAATAAAATCATCATCATCATCATTCATTCGATCATGTTTAATTAGTTACCTTATACATCAATGTTTGTTGAATCAAATCAGAAAATGGTTAATTGAACAATGATAAACAATCAATATCATCTTAATTGGTGCATCTAACGTCTTGTTAGGCTCGTATGGCATCAAGATGCTTGATTATAACTATCACAATCTTGTTAGGAGCAACCAATTTTTTTCTTGCCCGCAAATCGCATGTGTGATAAGGCCCTTAGTACGCGTTATGCGATAGAGAGTGATGATCAGATGCGATGCGTTCCGTCCGGTGGACGAACCCGAACGACAGTTTTGTTAGAGAGAAGGACTTCTTTACGTAGTACTAATACTTATTCTGTGACTGCTTACAGTTTTTTTGTTTACTAGTTATTTAAAACATTATTTTAAATTCAAAACATAGATATAGCACCAATCTGACCTACATTTTGGAAACCGAACAGCATCAAGGTTGGACTTTGAGTGAAACATCCCTCAAGATGATTTATATATATGGGTCAGCGGTCATCGGGTTCTCCATTGTATTATAAATTTCCTAAACTGCTCCTCACGTTGCGGAGTGATGAATGGGGATGATTTTTTGTTTTTTATGAGCAGAAAATGATGGTACAATAGACCCTTGGTATCATGATGACCCATATGGAAAAGGTAAGGCATACTTTTTATATATGGCTTAATCTAAAAGCCATTATGTATAGGAAATATGAAACTATTATACACGTGCTAGGATAATTAATTTTATTACTTATGTTATATAAAATAAAGTCTTGATTTTTTTAACCATAAAGTATTGATTTTGTAGAAACTTTTTTAAATTTTACTTAGAGTTTTCTAACCGTGAGGCTCACAATAATATTGGACTAAAAACGGATCATTCACGTTGTAACGAATATTTTTTAAAAAGTACAGGTGTAAAATTTCCCACCGCGAAATGTGCTATAGACAGTTTAGTTTCGGAATAAAACACAGTTACCTACTTGACATTTGAAACTATTTTCAAAATAAATAATAAAGTAAACACAGGCGTGTTTCTCATAAATCATAATTATCCAGAATCAGAGCAAAACAAAGGCGTCGCGCGATAACCGGTTGAGATATGTTACGTCCACGTTCCACAAGATTATCAAATAACCTACTGAGATAACACCACGTTTCCTACAACCTCTGGTTCCAGAGATATGCGGTTCACTATTCTGCCGCCATAACGCAAAAGGGCACATCTAACATTTTGTTTCGACACTACATATAATGTTTACATATTCGGAATCAGTAAATCTCGCTGATTCCGAATATGTATATAATTCAGTGTCGAAAAAAAATGTTAGTTGTGCCCTTTTGCGTTATGGCGGCAATAGTCTAAAGTAAAAAATGTTTGTGTATGAACATAAATAAATAAATATTAGGGGACAATCTTACACAAATCGAACTAGCCCCATAGTAAGCTCAATAAGGCTTGTGTTATGGATACTAGACGACGATATATTTTAATAGATACAAATACTTAAATACATACATAGAAAACATCCATGACTCAGGAACAAATATTCGTGCTCATCACACAAATAAATGCCCTTACCGGGATTCGAACCCAGGACCTCTTGCTTCGTAGGCAGGGTCACTACCAACTAAGCTAAAGCGGTCGTCGAAATATAATACTGAAACATTAAGTATTTTAATAAGTATGGCAATAAATTCAGCTCTGATTCGAATAAACTAAGAGCGCGAATGTGCATTTCTAAAAAAGTTTGCACAAAGTTTTGTATGGACACGTTAACTGTCACAAAAGCCATTAATTTTCCTATTTTGTTATAATTTTCCTATTTAATGATAAATAATACAATTATTGATTACTTTTTGTAATTTAAATTCTATCGGAAAAATGTTCCCTTATAATTCAAATAAATCAACAAAACATCAACCAATAATGAGTAGGTAATCATAAAAAAAAATAAGAATCAATTAAGGACTCGTTAACTGATGTAGGTACAAACTTTAAGAATAATGCTGAAATTTGATTTGCGCCACGCGTAACTGATATCGCATAATAGCCATCAGAAATATGTTCCGTCCAAGTTCCGTAAAATTATCAAATAACGTACTATGATATCACCATGTTCCTTGCAACCACTAGCTTTAAAAAGGTACTTAAATGCGGAGCGATTTAATAAAGAAAAGTTTTTTTTTATTTGAATCTTATTATTTAGAAATAGGATTTAACAAATATTGCGCTGAAATACGACTACGTCTCTCGTACGAGTATCTAACAGGGTCAGTGCTAAACAAAGGCATCTCGCGATAACCGATTGATATAATCCGTCGACGCCACGTTCCGCAAAGTTATCATCCAGCAGCCACTACAGATCTACAAAGAAATACACGGTGCACTACTTACTTTAATAAAATCACATTTTGTTGTTTTACACCGAAAATATTTTATATTTATAATATATTGTAACAGAACGGAGCTTTTCTCGTATTTAAGAGGGTCAGTGCAAAACAAATGTGTTAGTTCAGTTCAGACCACGCCACGCTCCGCAAGGTTACAAAAACCTACTGAGATATCATCACGTTTCGAGCGACTACTAATCTACAAAGACATATTATACAGTACACTTACTACTACTACACGTATGTATAATGAAATCACATTTTGATGCTTAATTCACACCGTATTAAGCACCAAAATGCCCTTGACCGCCGCATGATGGCTCTGTCTAAACTGTCCCGTCAGCCGACTGTGTGTACCTTAGATTGTATTACAGATTACAGGTCATCAGAAACACTTCATTTGTTTTCCAAGAGTTTTTGTGATAGCAACAGAACGCGCTTAACATTCAGTAAATGCAAATAATCAGCTCAGAGTGCAAACCTGCTAACGCAACATTATAACATTTTACACAAGAGACAAAAGCTTTTTAAAAATTTGCTTCTAACAAATATAACGGACTCATCATTTCCCGACTAAATTGTGCATGAGATACTAGAAAATGCGCGAGATACCATACCGAAATTGCTATACAAGAGCACTTATTCATCATGGACGGCATCAATCTGGAAAATTTCAAATTGGTTCACGAAGAAAACATCTCACCTGGAGATCAAAGACGAGCGTTAAATTGTGGTCATACCGCGGACACTAAAAAAAGACCCAAATTACATATTTATGCCTCTAACCTGCCATGCCACAACTATGTACCTACGTGCGATCAAGATCATTCTTAATTTCACCGTCCTAGGGGCATAATATACTAATCATCAAAGCGTTATAACGGTAAAATGTATTTAGCAGGTTTACACTCCTAGCCGACGAAATGCAAATGTCTGTGTCGCTGAAACAGACGTAACAAGACGAGCGCTGCTAAACGCTTCCGCAATAAACAAAAGCCTTATCTGCCACTGTAAATAGTTTTGTTGCCACTTGCCGTACTGCCGAGCGCTTAGTTAACATCTAGATAAATTTTAGCTGTCGCATTAGGGCGGGTTTCTGTTAACGTGGCTTTGTAATGCGGTTCTTGAATTAACTTTAGGGAAATAGTGATTATTATGTGATGCTTAATGGCAATGAGCGCATTGCTCGTAGAACCGGCCATTGGAACCGACAAGTTCTGTTCTAAAGTGGCGACTATTTGGATGGCACAGCGTGGGTGGTTCCCACAAAGTAGGTGAAGATACGATGGATGATAAAACACTCGTGTGATCTTATTATGAAACTCACCTTCGGCTGGTTTTATGAAAATCACACTAATGTTTTAAGGCGTCCCATTATGTAGGTACCTATCAGTGGCGTGGCGTTCATAGAACTTTATTCCCACTGGTTTGCCTAATATTAGGCAGTTCAGCACTTAATTCTAGTGCTCTCAAAGAAAATAGAATCCAAAGCTACTCCGGCTTGCCCAAGAATTTCTGCCACGCTACGCCAGTAGCGTACCTATCTACTATTATGTAACTGATCCATAATGAGAGGCCTCGTTTTAAGGCTAAATTATGTAGAGTTGTAGACATTATTAAGTCTTAAATCAAAGCCTCTCTCTCTGGTGTCTCTTAAGCTTGCTCATATAACATTAAAATCAGGTAGTCATCCTAAAATCTAACTCATGTTAGCAGGATGCATCCATCACTAAAATTTAAGTTTTGATTATAATATGCTCATCTAAACACCAGTGACCGTCACATTTGGTTAGTTATTGATCTGATATCTTTCAAAGAAAAACTTTATTTGTGGCACACCTGGCCATAAAGTGGCTTTTTCCGCACGCTCCGCGTACCGAAAAAGCCGCTTTCTGGCCAAGTGTAGACATAAAATGATGTACACAACACGGGGGGTAATAAAGAAAGCCCTCGATCGCATATTTACGTCCCTCGCTTGCAGCTCGGGCCGCAAACTTCTGCGATCTCGGCCTTTCTTTGTATTACCACCCTAGTTGTGTAATGTACTATTGTCAATATTTCAACGCAAACCACCGAAAAGATCGGAAGGGGCTAAAATATTATCATAGAACAATGGAGATGTCAAATAATATTAAAACCACTTCGGTGTCTTGGGAAAAACACGTCAGCTTGAATTTATTTCATCAATCATTCGTTAGGTAAATTAGGGACTACCGCAAAAAATCTAGTTTCATTATAGATAACAAGAATTTTCGTGTACTTTACTTCCGAGAAAGAATTTGGCATTGGAGAGACTAACAAGGAAGTCACACATACACCGTGGGTACGAGTAACCCGACAAACTTTAACTATAGATTCTAACAACTATTAGGAGTAAAAAAAGTTAAGTGATGTATAGTCGAAAAACGCTTACTTTCAGAGATATTCATTATTTTTTTAAATGAAAACTCCCAAGTGTGTAACAAGCCCTAATAAATGTGACTAAGATAGTTTTACTATTTTAAATCATTTAACTAAACAGCTTATTAACCTTCGCAGTATTTGATGGTAAGCGACTACGAGGCCAAAAATTTACCTTTCGTTTCCATTTTAGCTTTTTTTTCTTTTTGATAACTTTTCCTCCAGTAAGGACATGTTTATAACGAGGGGCTGAATTTACTGATTTATTTTGTTCCATAAGACTATTAATGTAAAATGACAATATTCGACCCATGTTGATATAACATTATTTATTTACTCGTCACACCACCAGGAATTCATGGCTAAAGTATGTCGGTATAGTCCCTCCCACCCTGTATATAGAGATTTGGGTGTTTTTATAGTACCTGCCTACTCGTTATCGAACATTTTCGTCTAAAGTCAGTTCTGTTATTTAAAAATAAATGTTTAATTATTATATAATTAGATAAGTCTTCTCGAGAGTATTAATGTTTAAGGCGAGGTAAGACGAGAATCGGGCGCGGAAGCCTAGTTTCCAAATCATTTTTAGAGCACTTATTTGACTCTTAGGTCACTGTAAAACATATATAATAATATTCAGAACTGTATCTAGGGCTTCCTCTCACTTAGAACACGATAGCGAACACTTCGCTCGATAGAAAAGTAGCGCGAAAACACTATAAAATAAAGTATTTTTTTAATTTTGTTCATTACCTGTTACCTTTTCTGACAAAATTAATACCTGACAATCATGATTTCACAGTCATGCAGGGCATCCTCTCATGTTTGGGTTGATAACGTATACTTTTATGTTAGAAATCGAAGATAATCTGCAATAATCTGCATTCCGCCCGACCCTAGTTGTATGTGAAATGCGAGCCAGGTCCTACCGGGCCTTAATCGACTTCACATAGGAGGAGGTTCCTCAGTCGCTTTGTTGTTCATACTTCAGAACTTTGTCATTTTTAGGGTTCCGTAGCCAAAATGGCAAAAACGGAACCCTTATAGTTTCGTCATGTCCGTCCGTCTGTCTGTCTGTCTGTCCGTATGTCACAAGCATTTTACTCAAAAACTACATGATGGATATTGATGAAATTTGGAATATAGGTGTCTTTTATAAGCCGCTACTTAGTTTGGTATATAAATAATTAGAATAAATATTTTTAGGGGGGGCACTCCATACATGTTAAAGACAGTAAAAAAAATTTTTTTCATCAAATATCAACGTGTGGTACATAGTTCGACAGCTCTTTAAAAAACACTATAAGGTTCCTAAGTAATGTTTTTGATTAAGTGAATGTATTTGGAAATAATCGCTCCGAAAGTTGTGTAAATTGTGTCCCCCCCCCCTCTATTTTCTAAACCGTGCGCCCGAAAAATATGAAAAAAATCACTCTAGTAACGCTTAATTAATACTTTCAACGAAAATTATTTTCAACAAGATCGAATGTACCGTTTTTGAGTTATTGCCGATAAACTGCGCTTCTCAACAAAAGGACGTAATTGCTATGAAGATACGCTCTTTTGTTGTTGTACTTTTTTTACATCGTATTTTTAGGGTTCCGTTGCCAAAATGGCAAAAACGGAACCCTTATAGTTTCGTCATGTCCGTCCGTCCGTCTGTCCGTCTGTCCGTCTGTCCGTATGTCACAGGCATTTTACTCAAAAACTACATGATGGATATTGATGAAATTTGGAATATAGGTGTCTTGTATGAGCCGCTACTTAGTTTGGTAGTTAAAAATTTAAAATCAATATTTTTAGGGGGGCACTCCATACATGTTACAGAAGCTAAAAAATTTATTTTTCAGAAAATATCGACGTGTGGTACATAGTTCGACAGCTCTTTCAAAAACATTTTAAGGTTCTTAAGTAATGTTTTTGATTAAGTGAATACCTTTGGAAATAATCGCTCCGAAAGTTGTGAAAATTGTGTCCCCCCCCTCTATCTTCTAAACCGTGTGTCCGAAAAATATGAAAAAAATCACGAAGGTAACGCTTAATTAATGCTTTCAACGAAAATTATTTTCAACAAGATCGAATTAACCGTTTTTGAGTTATCGCCAATAAACTGCGCTTCTCAACAAAAGGACGTAATTGCTATGAAGATACGCTCTTTTGTTGTTGTACTTTTTTACATCGTATTTTTTACCTTATAGTTACGGCTATGGAACTCTACACTGAGCATGGTCCGACATGCTCTTGGCCAGTTATTTACCTTATATTATAGTTACGGCTATGGAACCCTACACTGAGCATGGTCCGACATAATTCATAATTCATAATTCATTTATTGCTTTTTCATGTTGTACAAAGGTCTTAAATAAAAATAATGTCCAAAACATGAACCCTGGTAGGGCACAGCAAGACACTTAAAAACTAACACGCTAAAAACGCTACAACAATTTCGGTAATTATTAAATGTAGTAGAATAAAATTAAATAAATTAAGATTGAAATATCACAATTAAAACAATAAAATAACAATTAATGCCTAATGTAATAACAACTGTGTAATAACATGCTCTTGGCCAGTTTTTTTTTAATACAACTTGGGTGGCAAACAAGCATGCGGCCTGCCTGATGGTAAGCAGTCACCCCAGCCTATGGACGCTTGCAACACCAGGGGCATTACGTGCGCGTTGCCGACCCTTTAAGAACCTATTCACTCCCCTCTAGAAGAACTTCATACTTTATGGAGTAATTAAATTTATTTTTTATTTTTAATGTAAAAGGTATTATTTTTAGTAACATTTTATTGAAATTCCAGTTCTGGTTTCAGGAAAAATTTAGTGAATTATGAAGTGTGTTATTTTTTTTTTTGAGAATATTCATCGAATTTTAAAAATCGTTTTTATCCAACAATTTGCAATCCAAAAGCTTGCAATAACTACAATAAAAAGAAAAATTTAAAATTGACTCTGTATTTGCAAGATTGGCTAAAAAAAGGGGAATAATAAGAAAGTTTGTAAAAGTAGGGCATTACTATTTGATTTAAATCTAAGAAAAAAAAGTCTCTTTATGCTTAACTCAGACGGAGCAGGCAGGTGGAGCTAAGGTCACAGACTAGTAATTTATAAGCTAACTGTTTAACGTCATAATTATAAAATCATTAACATGAACATGCATGTTCTTCGTGCTTTCATTAAAATTGCAATTAAGCAATTTGCGTGCTCAATAAAATCCAATTTGCTTAACTGGATCCTGCGTTGAATTTTATCTGAAAGACTTCAGTGCAATTCAATTTATTAATTCCATTTAAGCACCTTCTGCACCTGGAATAATACTGGGAATGTTTTACTACGGAGCGTGATAATAACGAAATATAATATTCTGAGTCAGCGGTTGATACAGAGGATTGGTTTATTAACAGAGGTCGTGGGTTAATTCCACTTCAGAAGCATAATCATCAAATTACTGCTGTTTTTCGATCCTTTTCAGGGTACTTTTTAACCACTACCACAGATTTACCTACGTACTCAATTTCCTTCTCAGCCTCAGGTACAGGTAATCTAGATATAAATTCAGCGCCACTCTAAATCCACCTTATTAATCACTGTAAACTCAACACCCAACTTCCACCGCAAACAAAGCGCAATAATTATCCTTATACTAATTGAATATTACCCAAATTACCCTGACAAACCTACGTAATTCCGACAGCGAAATCCCAAATGGGTATTCAAAGCAATTTAGATATAGGCAAGAGCACTAGAGAGATACATAGTTGTCTTTTACGAGGCAGAAATCGGGTCATTAGACTGTCTCCTAAGCCCTTACGGAAGCGTCGCCTGATAAGGGTCCTTTGGCTTAATGACATTTATATTTGGTAGATACGTTTCCTGGTACGTTCGGAGCATGTGAGATTTGAAAATGTATGGCTGACTAATTAGCTTAACGCTGCTTTTTTAAGAAGAGATCAAACATATGAGGAAACCTACAGTTGACCATTTTGAAGACTTGTGACAAAATTCTGTAACTAAAGTGCTATTATATCAATATACTAATCATTTTTACGTGACATTATCAAGCTACTCGTCTATCTTCATTTAGCACTCCAAAATATTAAGAATCGAACTTCATGAATAGCAATTTCGTTCGATCACAATCCCCAGCCAGGAGGGAATGAAAAAAAAAGAAAATGTAAAAAAAATTAAATCGCATATAAACTGAAGGGAAAACCAGCAAGTTCTAAATATTTCCCTCCTAGTCTCTTTTGCATGAAACATAAGGAATTCTAGTTAGAGCATGGGTTAAACTGTCAAATTGTATATTTATTTTAGTCAGTTGTTGTTTTAAAACAAACATTCTTATTTTATTTTAATCTTAGTGGAATAAAACTTTTATTTAACAAGAATTACAGTTTGTTACGTAAATGGCAGCGCTTAGCGTTAGGATAATTTTACAACTCACTCATTGTCAACGTACTTATTTCAAAGACCTATTTAGACAGAAAACATGTGTGTATTCTTAAAAAAAATAACCCTTAAAAAAACCCCTCAAAATTAAATAAAATAACCCTTAAATGGACCTCGAATCCGCATCACTTTGAACTCCACGCCTCTTTGGTGGCTTTCTGATTAGTAGAGACCGGATTTGAAGTAGCGATCTCAATATTAATATGGATATGACTGGTATAATTTATTATTTTTTCTACACACAAAAATAATGTGACTTATCGGAACAAAAAAGTAAAAACCTTTTTGGAAGCTTTTGTAAATATTGGGCAAATATTATGGTGAATATAAATAAAAACATCGTTTGGGTCATTCTACTTTTAAGTGCAGGTCTATTTTTTGGCATGTGCTCTACAAATAATGTTCTTACAAAAACAGGTAAGTGCACGGTTCTGTTATTTAAAATTAAAATAGATACATAATTAGGCTTACATTTAAAATTATCACCACAAATAAAAAAAACATTATTATTAATTATAAAGTAGGTAACGCAGTGGACATCCATGTCCCCGCCATTTGTATGGAAATAGTGTCTTTACCTCTGTGTTACCAAATTTTTTCCACGAAATTTCTTGAAAGTTTTTTGTTTGAAAACATTAAATTTAGTTATTCCAGTTCCTGAAGCATTTATTACAACTTGAAACTAATGGCCAGAGATGCCTTTTATTCCACAAAAGATTGTACGTTGCTGAAAAGTAGAATGACCCGTTTTTTAATTTTTGAAATAATTTATTATTTTAAGTTCTTCTTCTGCACAATGCACACTAAAAATTAAGACCTTATACAACCAACATGACATGTATTTAACAAATTGTACTAGTCATATCCATATTAATATTGAGGTCGCTACTTCAAATCCGGTCTCTACTGATTAGCGTCACCGAGGCCTCTGGTATAGGTATATTTTCTATGTACCTAAACGATATCCGAAAGGTGGATGAACACTTACTTTGGTAAACATCACTTAAGAGGAAACAGGAGGGCAGTTTTTCCATACAAATGTAGTCCACTGTTTCCTCCCTGGATAATGCCAGTAGAGCAATAATTTTTTGTCCAAAAATCTATGGCTACTATTGATATGTTCCTATGTTTTCCTTTTTACGATAAATTGATTCTCAAAAGAGATATTAACCTTCAAAAACCTAAAAAAAATGCCAGATTTTCCGCTATGTTCACACATCCAGAAAACAAATTTGACTAGATTATTAAAAAAAAAGAAAAAATAGGAACACGGCCAAAGCCTTTCTTTAATGTTTAATGAAAAAATTAGTTAAATAAGTTAAGTTTTGGGGAAGAAATCAGGGGACTACGAAACGTTGTTTTCATGAAATTTTAAAAGGTATTTTCGGTCCAAGCTGCAGTTGTCTCTATCGTGCTCTGCGGGGGAGAGGCGGGCAGTGCGGGACAGCGACACATTTTACAAATACCTAATTTTCAATTCTCTCGACCTTACTGTTTCCTCTTAAAAACAAAGTTAAATTCAACTAAAAATCCGCCGATTTCGAGCATCAACTTTGACAGTGAATTTTTGTTTCAAAATTGTATGATTTGACAGCTTAGTGTTGCGAAAAGAAGAAAAATTATGTCTAAAAATATAATCAAATTACTTTGAGAGCAACCTAAGCCCAAAAATTAAAGTAGCTACTCAAAAATGAAATTCTGGATTCGCAGTCCAACTCCCCCCGCGAAACCTACTCACCCCATTTTACGGTATCCACCGAAGCTATCTGAACCAAATAATATTATCTACATATAATAATAATAACACGTTTATGAATTTCCGATCAACATTTAGATTGTTTTCTAACATAATAGATCGTTCAGCAAAATAGCGCCACGCCTTTCCATAACAAATTCATGGCTAAAAGTTAGTGAATTCCAATTCGGTCAATATCAAAAGAACCGGAACAGTGGTCAGACCAGAAACTCAAACTTTGTTTCTCTACACCGCTTACCAATTCATAACAGAAGTTAAGTTGTGGTTTGTGAAACAGTTTGTTCCTTTTTGCGGTGATCCGAAAAATTCGAGGAATATTTTAATATAAAGTTTTGACCGCAGAACATTGTTATTGCAATACCGTTAGCTGCCCCTTTCGTTCAAATGCTGAGGTGGTGTCTGCAAAAGGATATAATTATTACTATCCACTTCGGGGGAAATGTGAAATTTTTCCTCTAAAGAATTTACAACATTAGTAAGTTTATTGATAGAAATACCAAATACTTAAATAAAAACCGGAGAAGTGTGAGTCGGACTCGGCCACCGAGGATTCCATACAAATTTGTAGATACATAAATAGGTAAGTACCCTATACAATTTGATTCCCTTAGTAAAGTCTATTCTTTTATGATTTAATTAAAAATGTATAGTTTTCAGATTTTTCCCTATATTTGTAGTATAAAACGGTATTACTTGCCAAATTTCATAGTTCTAGGTCAACGGAAAGTGCCCTTTGAATTTTGGTCTCCGTGAGAGTGTCGAAATTTACGTTTTCGCGGCATAAACGGCCGTATCTTTTTTTCACGTTAACTTAGAAGCTTGATTTTTTCATGGCTTCAAGGAGCCATAGACCTGAGTATAATATGATTTAATTTACAACTCGATACCTCCACGCGTCCCCGATAAAGAGTCTTGACACACGGACAGCCAGACAGAGACGGACAGACGGAGAACAAAGTGATCTTATAGGGGGTCCGTTTTTTCCTTTTGAGGTATGGAACGATAAAAATTAACGTGACCTTAGTGTAATTAAGGCCAGATTCTAACCAGAAGCGTCTCTGGCTTGCCGGGATAGCACGCTATAGCTTGGCAACTTCGTTGGTGACACTCACCTGAGTGCTTTTTGTCCTGTGCCACCGTAACTACTTACACAAGTTACCGCCAACACGAACGGCAGCCGACGGAGGCAGCCTTCGGAGGCAGCCTTCGGAGGCCCCCGTTCGTGTTCATCACTACGCCACTAAGATATACATACTATAATAAATTAGGTACCAATATTTTTCAGTCTGATAATACTTAGTTCTCGGAGTTTATTTATGTATAAAACAATAAACAAATTATGTTTGTTTCCTGAAGAAAATTGGGAAGTGAGTTTCCTACGTAAAGTAAAAGTAGTTAATGAGGTAAACAAATAATCAGTGATTAAGACCTTTTTGATTATCTTATGGTTACTAACTTTTCAATATGAATGAACTGGCCACTTAACAGAAACGACGTCCACTTGACAGAAAATATTCCTGTCAGTTAAATTAACAGTATGATTAAGTTTGGGTAGAATTTTAATCTATTTTTTCTGTTCGGGAAATGACTACTAAAAATATCATATATGTCGGGGACAGCAGCGATAGTTCAAGAAATCCAAGACTGTCAATTGACTACTGTAGTACTAAGTAGATTTAAAATGGCGGCGAACGCCGTGTGACGTAACGACCGGTTGCGTTGCACGTGGGCGGGCTCGTTGGACAAGAGTGTCGATTCTCTTTCTGACTGTCGTGGCGACAACACTTGTCTTACGATTCTGTCAGTTCGTCTGCCAGTAGTTAAAGTTGCTACTTGATAATTGTAATTCTGTCGATTAATAGTGAAAAGAATCATATTGTGTAACGTAATTGTCTATTTGCTCTCTTGAGTATCTACGCCATAATATTGTAACAACTATTGTAATGCCTGATGATTGAAAAGAGAACCTGGTGAGTTTCTTCGGCCCTTCTTCTCACCAGAATGTCATTTACCGAAGCGGCCAAAAGAATCAGACGAATAAATGATTTGATCTGACATGAATCCACTTCTTTAACCAACATACCTCAACGGCCAGGATTCTGCAGCTAACCCATCCTGACCCGACAGTCAGTGTCACGCGATATATCCGACATCAGGCGTGGGATGTAATCAGCGCCCACAGGATGTGAATGATTTATAGTGATTGAGGCATTCCACATCTTCGTCAATATCCAGTGAAAGGCACTTATGAGATTTTGTGTCCAGCGAAATAGACATGCTTTGCAAATGCTTGGATCTCAACAGTGGACATGTGAGTAAATGATAATCAACCGAACGGATGCATTTACTGCGTGTAGAATCATTGTGACCAAACTAAAAATGGTTTTACTAGAAAAGAAGACAATTTCTTACCTTCAAAGCAAGCACACAAACTGCAACACAGCCTACGTTAATGTATTCAGAATAACCAACACTGCCGGTTTTGTTTAAATGGAATCTCTGAAGAAAGTGTGACCGCAACATAATTAATGATCTCGGAAAATAAGAGGCACTTACACCGCACAACAGTCAACACCGTGAAAGTCACAAACTATGAAGAATCCTTCAAGAAGTACGGTTTGAAGACACAACAAATATCATCATTTGATCTGCTGCCGCGAGCAAAAGAAGATTCGTCGTTTTGGACTATATCACGACACACTACGGAGGCGCCACTTCAAGGTGACATGGGCGGCAACGGCGCTTCAGGCGTGTTAGTCAACAAAAGGCACCAAAGTCTGCAAGATTCGCGAGTGTGTGGAAATCCAATACGATCTGGTGAGTCGTACTCATTTTATTACGATTTTTGACCCGAGTATTTTCTCACAAAGCGAAACTTTACTTTTAAATTGTCAGAAAAACTTTAGTTTGCCATTTAAGATTAACAATGAAAAAGTTAATAGTAACAAACGAAGATTACGAAGTGGCTATTTATGACAGTCACTTATTTTTACGTTCTACCCGACAATTGTTCGAATTACGATATTGAAATCGTTCCAGCTATAGTTTTCTCCGTTATAAAATCGAATCAACACTACTACGTTTCTTGAGAGGAAAATAAATGTTGTCAACCGTTGTTTTCAACTACCTTTAAATTTTATGATTTTACAAATACCTAGTTACGCATTCATGTTTGGAAGTAATGTAAAGTTTACTGATGTGAGAAAAAGCGCGGTTCTATGGATTCTAGTGATTGAAAATATTCCGATGTGCTAAAAATTATCTTGAGACAAATACCCGTTAATTTTAGTAACTCGTAAGTTCCCGTATAGTACAGTTTGTTTGATTTTTTTAAATTTGGTAATCAAGCCAAGTGTCCTTTGGAGTCATAATGATCTCAGTGGTGATCGGATGTATCGCATAGGACTACGGAGTTGGTTTTATGCCGAGTAACCACAAGGATGGTTGTAACACTACAGAAATTGCCGGACAAAAGCGGTACTTTCCTTGATATTTTAGTTTTTGAAAAATGTTTGGTTGTAATGGGTACTTGAACTCTAACCTTGAATTTTATTTTGATAAAGGAAATGAGAAAGAAAGGCTTAGATAAAGTTCGCCCCAAATTCAAAGGTCCATTTGATATCACAAAGTGGTGTTTTGTTTTGAAAGTACTAAACTCTAAACACACTATGACAGGTTGAGGAAAATGCCAGAGACTCACGTACCATTTTTGAGTTAAATGAGGATGTTAGCGAGACATAAAATGAGGTTCTTAGTTCGGCTGGTCGACCGAACCGGAGGCTTCGCCGTAGCCGTAGCCCGTTAGAAGTCGGTATCTGCTCTGAGTAGTCCGTGGGTGCGCGGTGCGCAGGGAGCTCCGGCGGAGGTCGGGTCTCGTGGAGACCGTAGAGTCTTAAGGTAGACTCGGCGATCCCGTGGGGATGCGCGTAGTGTGGGTGGCTTGTTAAGCCCTAGGCCACGAAATGAGATACCTGTTTTGTTGTCTTATAGAGTTTTCATGATTGTGATGAGGCCATAAAAGGCAGTCGAATAATGGTACTTGGTTGCTCTTGCATTTAGAATAGATTTCTTTTTATCTGGTTTAACTTAAGCTGTAACTTGAAAAAAGAAATTATCATAATTTAGTCGCATTTCCACCACGTGTAATTTTATCGACTCTTTCGATTCAACTATTTCGAGTATAGTTGAATGTTTGAAATGAATTAAACGAAGAATTTGAGTAAGGAAGTGTCACTTATGAAATAAGAGATAAAGTCAGGAATGACCGAATGGCGTACTGTGTTGTTTTTTTTTTGCTTGTTTCAGGACAGACACACGAGGACGTGTGCTCTGCAGGATGGCCGTGTCGGGGACAGCAGCGATAGTTCAAGAAATCCAAGACTGTCAATTGACTACTGTAGTACTAAGTAGATTTAAAATGGCGGCGAACGCCGTGTGACGTAACGACCGGTTGCGTTGCACGTGGGCGGGCTCGTTGGACAAGAGTGTCGATTCTCTTTCTGACTGTCGTGGCGACAACACTTGTCTTACGATTCTGTCAGTTCGTCTGCCAGTAGTTAAAGTTGCTACTTGATAATTGTAATTCTGTCGATTAATAGTGAAAAGAATCATATTGTGTAACGTAATTGTCTATTTGCTCTCTTGAGTATCTACGCCATAATATTGTAACAACTATTGTAATGCCTGATGATTGAAAAGAGAACCTGGTGAGTTTCTTCGGCCCTTCTTCTCACCAGAATGTCATTTACCGAAGCGGCCAAAAGAATCAGACGAATAAATGATTTGATCTGACATGAATCCACTTCTTTAACCAACATACCTCAACGGCCAGGATTCTGCAGCTAACCCATCCTGACCCGACAGTCAGTGTCACGCGATATATCCGACATATATAAAAAGGTTTCTTGATTTCTATAAAAAAGTTATTTGTGTTGATTTAAAAAAAACATCTCTTAAAAAATTGTGAGCACCTTATATAATAGTATATAAATATAAATAGTGGTCTTATTTACGATTTTTGTATATTTTTTGTTGGTGATGTTGCGTCCACAGAAAGATTGTAATGTTTCCACATTAAATTCTAAAGAATTAAACTTTTTCAGTTCATACATTGGTTTGAACAAATTGATAACATGTTCAACGTTTTGGTTTAACTAACGGAAATTGTTTTAAATACAAAACATAAAACAAAGTTATAATTTTTTTGAAAACAAATTTACTTAAAGAAACATTTTTGCAGTAAGAAAATAATAGTTGATGGCTAAATATATAAATTCCAGATAACAAAGACAATACCCGAATTCAATTCGTGGTCAGAACTAAACATGAATATGTTGAAAATTGAAGTCAATAACTGAAATAAGGTTTACGCAATGATATTACGCATTCAGAGAGGTTAACGAACATTCATTATATTGGAAATGAAATAATTCAGGTGATAACCATTTAGTGTTGCTATTTAATTACACATACAGGTACACAGGATTGCAATATTGCGAAGGCATTAGTATTAATAGGTAACTTTTGTTAATTGGCTTAAACCCACAGAATTTATTTTAAACCAACATACAAATTAATGGAGGTTTTCAGTTCGGTTTGCGCGTTTGTGTATGTAGGGGTAAATATGTTCTTAAGTGGATAGGTTTCGGCAAAAGAAGCAGAAGTCGTCCTCAGACAAGGTGCGATGATATTGTCAAGGTGACGACAGCTAAAAGTGAGTGGTTGAGAATCGTGTCCAGTGAGGCATCCTTGGAAAGACCTATGCCCAGCAGTGGACTTTGCATATTGATAATGTGTTACTTGAAGGATACCAAATGCTTCGGCGAATTTAAAAGTGAGTTCCAGAGATATTCTTATAACAAAATGGGCCTTAATCGCGAAAAAATCATGATATTACCTCGACGTTTCGGACGTGCCGTGACGTCCATGGTTGCGAAGGGGGGAGGGCGTTCAGGCGTCATGTTTTCTTATAATTATGGGTGAAAATCGTGGAAGTTCAATCAATATTTTGACTTCCAGATAACTTCGCACCTCAAGCTGTTGACATTCTATTTCCACAAATGATTAAACGCAAATAGTCAAGTCCGAACTAAATTTGTACCCGATTCCACGGCATCATCAGTCATTCCAACGTCTCCACGGCTGAGACACCTTGTACTGGAATAATTAATGTCAGATTAAAGCCGCTGGCACTCTGCCCGCCACTCGCAGGTTCTCGAATGAAATATGTTTGGTATTTTTAAACTGAAAATGGCCAGTGACAATGGTGTTTATTTTGCAAAGGTAAGTATCCCGTACTCGAGCCTTGTGTGAAAAGGTGTTATTTAGTTAACAGGTGTTTTACAAATCAATTAGTTAGAATTATTTAATATTTCCAAGTATTTAAGGCCTAAGAATAAAACATAAAATACTCATGGAGTAAATACCTAACGGAAAATTTGTCAATGTGTTTCAAATGCGTCTAGCATTTTTTTATTTTTATTATTAGCATTTTATTATTTAGCATTTATGTCAATGATGAAGTTCTCGATTCTTTACAGCGTGAGTACGTAATATATTTGAATTTAATGTCTGACTCAGACGGTAATTTTGTAAATAAAATATTTAAAGCTTGAAAAAGAAAGACGATAATATTTAATGTGACAACAGTATACATTTAAAAGGAACAAACAAAGTTTTACAACGGACGTTAAATAAGATCTCAGCATTATGCCAGGGCAGACCGAGGCACTAGTTTTCAGTGGGGATTTTATAAACTATAGGTACAACACTAAAGTAACCATTTAAAATTTCTAATATTGATAAATTGTTCTTAATTTGTGGTTAATTTGTAGATTTTGATAACGCTTTGTGACGTCGATGTCAGAGATAAAATGGTAGCTATTTCATTTTGGATTTTAAAGGTGTTAGAATTTCAATATCTGTGTTCTCATCCACATAATTTGTAAATTGAGAACATCGTTCCAAACAATCATTTTTATTATTCGTATTTTAATTTCTGTACAGTTTTTTTTTACCATTTTCAACCACATTATTTATTATTTTTAAAATATCATCGATAGACAGACAACTTTTTTATACGTTTTGAGACCAGAGACTATAAGACTATGTATTTCAGGATCACAGTAACTAGTAAGTTACTATAAACCTGAATTAAATTGCCTTATTGCCGCTTTAGTACGCCAAAGCCGTATAATTATGCTATAAGCCATGTGCGATACCCGTAAAGCGTGTATACTCAAGTAGCACACAAGCTGTATAAGATACATTAATTATACGTCTAGTTTCAACGCTTTATTTAATTATTTTATAAGAACTGAATAAGCTCAGGTACAGCTTCTGTGCTAATAACAATAATGGATAGGTAACCTTACCTACCGGGTACCTACTAGCAGCTCAAATACTAGCTAGGTCATTTACCTAAATGTCCTAGTGCTTGACCCGCTAATGGGTTATAGTTGCCCTGCCTGTCTATCCTCAATTGCCAATGGCAAGTACGGGGATTGTGGCAATTGGAAGTTTACTTTGAAAGGTATGAAAATAAACCCTTATCTACCAATCGGCCCATTTGTCGCCGATATATAATCATTTCAATATTTCTTTTCGCCCACATTACGTTCCTTTGCATGTGTTGAAATTGAATACCCTCCTACATTTCTGACACATTTCTCGGTTCATCAAGGCGTCATCAATCTTTTCTTCGCGCGCTTTGCACGGAAGCGAGTACATGATATAGGTATCTAGTCTACTTGTATCCTTTGCACACACTCGGAAATGTAGTGTCGTCTGTGTAACGTGAAACAGTATTCCTAGTTTTAGTGCTATTTTAGCATTGTTAAATGTATGTTTCAGCAAATAGTAAATGAATTCGGGGGCTGTTTACTGTCGTTTGTATATCTGTGAATTAGAGCGTTGTTTTACAGTTAATGTAAGTTTGTCCTTTAACCAATTTAGTTGCCAAGCGTATTGTGTGAATCTTTATACCGGCTTAGATGGGACAGCTACAAGTATCAGCAATACAATAAATTTTAGATTGTGATTTGTAAGCACCTTGTATAAAATAAACAAAATAGCAAAATAGCTTGATAAATGATTAACAATAAAATAACAACTCGACGACACATAAATGATGCGTTTATTTTGTATGGTCCAATATAATAATACTTAATTGCACATCAAAAGAAAATTACAAAGCAAAGTTATTTAAAAATAATGGAAAATTAAAGGTGGTATTACCAGTAATGAAAGACTATTTTTTCATAACTGATATAACTTTTCGCCTAATAAAAGTCGACCATATAGTTATACCTTTTACCTAATCTAAACAGATACGTTTAAGTAAATAGTAAACCTGTATTCAAATTATAGCCTAGCAGAAATATTCAAAAAAATATTTTAAAATTGCTTCAAACAGGTGCGTAATGAATCCCAAAAACCCTTGTTTCCCATCTCTTTATATTTCATGATTTGTTGCGTGATACACTACCACATTTCTCATCTGCCACATAACGGGGCCCCTTCCATAACTCTTTAGCAAATGTAAGCATCTACGCAACGACATATCATTATTCATATCATCACGGGAAAACTTTTTGTTGTCAATATCTGAAAGGGATGATTAGTTAGAGTTGGGCTCTGTTACGGGAAATACTTTGTCCCGAGGAATCTGTCGGATCAGTTCTCATGAAGTATGAATAAGTTATGTGTCTGAGTATGCAAATACTTATTTATCCCAAGGGAAGGGTGGCTTCCGTAGCCTTAAATTTGAAGCATGTTATGATATCCCGAGGGACCTCTAAGCTGATGCTAATGATATATTTTCCTTAATATGGCGGGGTTATGCATACATTTATATGTCGTATTATGCTTTCAGAGGTCGTGTTCTTTTTATAAAGTTTCAAAGTGAATGGAAAGAAAAGGATTATGCGACGTTGCAGATCTATATTATTATGAAACAATGTTAAAATCGAATTGTACAGTCAGCGACAAATAGTCTGTAAGTAGTATCTAAAGCGCCACATATATCATAACCATAGATGTATGATATACATAGATACACAATCAGCCGGAAAAAATGGCCCCACAAAAGTGCTAGCCGATCGGCTTGGCTAGCTCATTTTGACTTAGTCTGGTTTCAACCATAGACGGCGACAGTTGCCAAAAATGGCTAAATGTAGCGTAAAAAAATGCGTTAATAGCAGCAAAAAAACAAGAAAGAAAGATGGGATATACTTCTAAGTTAAGGGCGAATTAATATTAAGCAGAATTACAAGTGAACTCATCGTGATTTCATCGTTTTTTAATTATCTTCGTGAATCTTTTACCAAAAAGCGACTCCATTTCACTTTTTGATAGGTGCCAATAAACTAAAGTTTTCAAATGTTCGTTTGCAAATTTGACACATAGGTGTCATGGAACTAAGTTATCTTTTGAATGACAGTTTCATATAGATACAGATTAGCGTATATTTGAGTGTAACTACAAATGTCATTTTGCGCCAGATTCATAGACATTTTTCTTTGAAACTGTGCGTCTATGTTATTATACGTCAATGATCATAACACATCTTTGTGCCTATAATAGTTAATAAGGACATGTTACGGTGTATATGACGCTTTGGATGCTACAGACTATTTCTGTGGCTCTAGTGAAAAGTGGTATAAGTCGCATTTAACCTAGGAGCAAAAGGGCTTAAGTTATACAATAGAGCTGTGGTCTTGGTATAAATGTGACTTGTACCCTTTTTCACTAGACCCACAGATTTGACGCTGTACAAACGAAGACACAGTTAAGTGACCATCAGTAGACCTTAATACATTGTAATAAGGGTGACAAGTGGTCAGTTAGCAGTGTCTTTGATTGTACTGTGCAATTGTAAAGGAACGTCAACTTTATTGCGACGTGTTAAAGTCAGTCAACAGTGGCTTTGTTTTTATACCTACTTGTTTAGAGGGAATTTGCTATTGAATTTACGATTTTGACGGTTAAGGTAAAGGTCCTAGTGCTCGACACGCAAATACCCAATATTTGACCTGCTCCTCTATTGCCTTAACATTTGAGATGTAAACTACTGGGACAGTGTCAAGCATTCAGATGACTACCTTACGTGTAGTTATACAAAAAGTGAAGATGGCGAATCAGTTGAATACTTGAAAATTTAACTATTCATAATAGTGCATGGAGGGAGAAAAATCATTCTCATTTATTATATAGAATATAACCATGTTAGACAAAATGGGTGAAGTTGTGTATTACCTAGGATCAATCGCCCATTTTTTTATTTTTAATAAAACAAATCTTGGGTGGTAGGTAACCAACTTAAATAAAAAGAGGATTTCGTCTTGCTATATAAAGTAGTCAACCACTTAACACAACGGTCTACTTAATTATATATCTCACCCAAAGTCACCCCAAGTAAAAGCAACTAGGGACGCGGCCCTCCTCAAATTTCTAAGGGACAACTAAAACCTAATGCGGCATGGCATGGTCCTATCACGGCCTATGGCCCATTTGTACACACGCTGGATTATTCATCAACATTAGGCCTCGAGATTTTCCCTCTGAGTTGGCGAATACCTCTAAATGTCAAGGGCATCTCGTGTTTAGCTCTCGCTTTGCGAATTACAACAAATTACTTGCCTTTGAAATTACACCGAAAAAAGGCAAGCGGGAGACGGGATGGTAGAGAATTTGTGAGGAAAGGTGCATTGGGGTAAATCCGAATATGTGGTTATTCTGAGGATTAAGAATTTCTCGTAATCCACGCAACATATATTTACTGTATTACGCTATTACTATATTCGAACAAGTAGTCCAACTTTCGGCCGTTTAGGAGCACGCGACACGTATTCACACAGGCGCGCGATAGCACTTCTGTGTGGGTGCGATCCGTACTGGAGTATTCTTACGCATTCTTAAAACTTTGCTTGTAGTGCGTTCGTACACGGTGCACACACATTCAAGCGCGCGATGTACCTTTTGTAGGAAGAAAAATTACTGTGCCAATAGTAGGGCATTTCTCCAGAAATATGTCTGCGGTCACCTCATTCATGTCTGCGGTCACCTTTTTCATATTAAATGTATGGAGACAGATGAATGAGTCGCAGACATATTTCTGGAGAAATGCCCAGTAATATGCTTTGACTAATTATACACCTCAAACAACTTGCGTGGTTTAATAGAATTTCTTAATTTTCACAGATTGAATTTCGAACGGTGGGCATTTTCTATCATTTTCCCGTGACTTCGCCCGCTTTTTTCACGTTTCGTTTCGATCCAGGATTTGGTCTACTTGTATGCCAAACTTTTTGCTGAGCAAGAGAAAAAAATGTTATGAAGACGCGCTTACACGATACAATTTTATGATCTTGAACAAAAGAACGTAAAAGATATTGCTCAGTCGACCCCATCAATTTCCGGACCTCATTAAATGCAACGCAGGTAACGCTCCCAGGCAACATGTAAATCGGAACCCGAATCCTCAACCTCACGGAATGTCAACCATGCATGTCGTGGTAAAGGATATATTTCATAAAAAATATTTTTTATGTTGAATATATCTTTCTCTCAGGGCCATGTCCATCCGGAGGGCAAAAAGTTGTTTGTCAAAAGGACAATAATGTCCTTTCAACGAATTGAAATTCAACTCCTTTGCCGAAAACTGTTTTTTCCTCATGTAAAATAAATAAGATGAACATAATTTGATCACGATAATAACGTGAATATAACGTTTTACTCCTTCATTACGTCGACTGTTCATACTTTCTTGAATCGTGCAATAAATAAATAAATAAGCTTTATACAAAATTGACATAAAACCTCATTATCAAATGCATGTTCCTTTTAAGTATGTACCTTTCTACACACAATTTAATTGCCTCTATTATGAACGTCCAATTTGATAAACATGAATGTGAAATTTCAAACTATTACATTACTAATAACATTAGCGATAAAATTACAATGCTGTGTCTTATTATTGTTAGCGAAGATGGGCAGAACGGCAGAAATGTATAAATTGACTTTGACTGGAAGCTAATACTCCAGTCGACAGAAGTCGATATCATTATGAAGAAGTACTTAGTCGCTGTCGTACTGGCCCTAGCTAAAGCGACTTTGGCCGAAGACGGTGATGGTATTAGTGGAGGTAATGTCCTCTCTATTACACTTAATATAAGCTAATAGCCTAGGTATAGCCTGCGTGATGGTAAACCAGTCGCTGCACCCTATGGACGCAATGTTTAGTGCTTTGTGCACCATTATACCTATTTAAGTACTACTCAAAATTAACCAATGACGCAGGCGAAAGAAAAACAGATCACAACGACGGCCACGAATCCTCATGAAGACAAATACAGTACAGGGTTGCAAAATAAAGGTATATGTACAAGGCGAACTTATTCCTTATGTGTGTCATACACTTTCGAAACATTTCGATAATATTATTTTGCTGTCCTTTACTTACAGAGTGTTTATTCTATGTTATCTGCAGGTGTCGGACAAAAAGTGCGGATGACGTAAAAATGACGTACCTAATCTTGTACACAGGATGATGAAGGTCATCTACCGAAGCGCCAAAAGAAAAGAATCAGACATGTAAAAGAGCCCTTGAGGCCTACTTACAGAAATAAATGAGTTTGAGTTTGAGTTTGAGTTTGAGTTTGATGTTTGTGTTTAAACTTCCGTGTGACATGTAGTAACGAAGTAGTATTCATGAAGTAACAAAATAATCGTAAATAAATCCATGGAATTAATGTTACAGGTGGTAGGGTGATGTAGTAAATAAAATACCCAAACTATCATAAAATTTGTTAGGTTCACATTAAATTCACTTTGCCCTTTTTTCTACGTTTCTGACATGTTTCGTTGTCTCCAAATGTCTTTTAATATTGCTTACCTTCGTTGGTATATCTTGATTACAGCAAGAGCAGTACTTATACGTGTTTGTCACGTACCTCCAAAAACGATTAATTGCCACAATATTCGAGTAAAGATGACATTTTACAGCGTTTTTTTATACATTAGTAAATATAAATTTTAGCTAAATATAATCGTGAAGATACAATAGCTAAACAATAACGAAGTCAATTTATTGTTCATCTGATTGACAATGTGTCAGTCAAAAACGTACTTACTACTCATTTCAAGTGGCGATATCGTTTAATAAAGAGGTTGATAAATGATAACTGACAACTGTGTATGAAAATCAAAAATACTATTTGAAATCATTCTATAAGTGGTTTGACGTCATCCGCACTTTTTGTCCGACCCCTGGTTATCTGTATTTATTTCGATATTTTTGAGTCTAACTCAAAAAGCACTTTTATCACCAAGCCATTTAGGCTTTTATTTACTTGTGCTTGTATTTTGATTGTTCTTTGTTTTTTATGAATCCTCATTTCATTATTTCATTCTGTGATTGATGATTGATGAAGTTTAGGTCAGCCATGTTATTTGTTTTTATTGACGTGAGTGACGACACGTTTAGCCTAATAGGAGTGATACCGCCTACGAAGCTAGAGGTCCCGGGTTCAAATCCCGGTAAGGGCAAGTATTTTTGTGATGAGCACGAGTATTTGTTCCTGAGTGATGGTTTCTTTCTATTTAAGTATATATTTATCTATATAAGTACCCTACTACCTGTACCTCTGGACCCTAGTAGCCCATAGATTTTCTATGGGGTGTAGATCCGGAGATCGAAATGGCCGTTATATTTAGCTCTTCAGCTATCTGAGAATATATGCAGTCCATAATCTTTAAGAGTAATTATTTCGCTGTGTTCGCTTACTTTGAGATTGTTCATTTTAAAGAAACTTGTTAAGTAGACAGGAAATTACGCTTTTACAATGACTTCGAAGATGCAATTGGTGGTCGAGTAAAAATCAATTGACAAACCGTCAAAACATTTGAGGGAATTAAAAACAGATGGTTTTACAAAAAAGTGTTAGTCCCTATTTGGTTGACTCTTTGAGGGACGGGTCTGGTCAAGATGAGCTTGCAAGAGACTTTGTTGAGGAAGTAAAAAAAAATAAAAATCTGTTATTCAGTACCACACCTGGTAACAACTGCTTACATTTATAGACATTAATTCTATGCTGTGTACAAGTCAATTTTAATATGATGTCAACTAACAAACCCATTTTAGCCAAAGTGTGCACCCATATCGTTGGGAAATAGTATTATTGTCGTCTAATATCAATAATACAAGCATTACTCAGTTTGGGGCTTACATAGGTCGATTTGTGTAAGGTTGTCCCCACAATATTTATATTTATGACGTCATTATGACAATACAACATACATTGTTACAGATTATGTCCTGGAACGCAACGAGGATCTATTTAGTCCGCCGGGGTCCCACTTGCCCATTCGACACTGCATAAACAATCAAGACTGTATAGGTTATTGCCCTGTCGGTAGAAAACGGTATTGTGACTTTAGACTCTGCCACTGCAAACCTTTTGTCTCTTGGGATATGCACTAGGTGGCGGGTTAACATCATTAAGTGTTTTCCAGTGTGGGTGATTTCATGAAAATGCAACGCAAGTTACCATTTCATCGCGTATTTATTTATTTATGATGCAAATTTAAGTGTTGATTTTACTCTAAATTATAATCATTTAATCCCTAGTTATATCGACATTAAAATTTGCACCGTTAACAAAAGGACACGCGAAGAATTAGTAACTGACGTTACTCTCTGCCATTGTGTTACCCGTGTTAGGATTTTTTGATTTTTGTATGTAAACTCTTGGAACCAAAATAAATTTTGGCACTTCACGTTGTTTTATTAACATCATGGCTGCCTTGGTATCAAACCGTATACAAACTTAACAATATCCTGTAGAAAATGTATTTGCTTCTAGAGTGAACGCTCAATTTGACATACATGATTTTGATATTTCAAGCTAGTACGGATAAAATTGGCAACAAAATTATATTGTTTCAATTATTGTTAGCGATTATGGATGAAACGGAAGAAATATATAAATTGACTTTAAATGGGAGCAGTATCCAGTCAGTCAGTCAGCCAGTAGAAGTTGCTATCATCATGAAGAAGTACTTAGCCGTCGTTGTCGTACTGGGTCTAGCTATGGCGGTTTTGGCTGTAGATGGTGATCGAGATGGTGGAGGTAATGTCCCCTCTTTTTTTCTATGTATACTCTGAGTTTCAATGCAATTCCAAAAAATCTAAAAAAATACGACTCACACAGTAACATGTGTCATTGTTGATGTGACATTACAGATATAACTTATCAGATGCCAGTAGGCGTATGATCGCTTTGTCGCGCAATAAGTAAATGATAAAACATCCGTCACTCTCACACAATATTGGTCAGATCGTGACGGATGCTTTATAATTTATTTATCGCGTGACAAAGCGTAGCATCATAAGCCTCCAGGGCAAAAAGATAAAGGTTGTCAGTGCAATAAGAATATTTCTTCCACAAAATGATTTTGATTACATATTTATTCGAACGACTTAAATTGATGTAGGGGGTCCATAGTTAATTGAACGAAATGTTAATCTTGTTCCTTTGTGCAACGAAAGTAATCTATACAAATCGTATGACAACTTTCGCTTACACACAGGAAGAAGATGAACGTTTTACTTCAATGAATCCCTTTGTGGACATATTTTTTTGTGAATGACCCGTAATTGATTCAAACTGTAAATTAAAGATTTATCTTTAACACATTACGTGCGAATCAAAAATAAATTACATGCATTCGCCCGGAAAATGGATTGGTGATTCCCTCGGAAATAAATTAACTATTGGAAACATGTGAAATTATACTGGCAACCAATTTTGGAATAGAATAAGAAACCGGAGTATACTAAATAAACTGACATGTAAGCAGCAATTAACTTTAGGCACAGCCTACCTGGTGGTAAAACATTAACCGCTACCTATGGTCGCAATAGTCCACGAGGCATACAAACTGAGGACCTAGTGTATTTTTAAAACGATTTATTTTCTATGGTATTCATGGAGAAATAACTTTTGAAGAGCTAATACAACCATTATGCCTACAATTTAAATAATATTACTCAAACAAAGACTATGTCTAAACAAAAACAAATCACTCACGTCGATGTGCCACGTTCACAAATGCTCATGAATGAGTGTGCTATAAACGTCTGCAGCTTGTCGAGAAATATTCGGCTACCCTTTATTAGTACCCGTACATTGTGAATGATTGAATATATTTGAGTTTCACGGTAGTTTTTTTCTAATTAATCAGGTACTTTTATCACTAATAATATACTACCGTAAAACGGGGCTATTGGGAAAAATTACTTTAACTAATAAAAACCTTATTAATGGATTACTTACCAACTTCACATTAGACTTAGGCTCTGATAGTCGAAGATCTATGTTTCTGCCATTGCCATGGAAAAAATAAATGAACTTTTCACTTATACTTTCTTAGTGCCAAATGGCCTCGCGGGTCTTAATTTGCCCCATTTTACGGTAGTAGACCATCTTTAATTACCTTCTTTCCTTCCTCCTCCACCTTTCATTACCTTATTCTATCTTTGATGACGGACGGTTAAAACCATTAAATAAATAATAATAATAAATATTAGGGGACAATCTTACACAAATCGAACTAGCCCCATAGTAAGCTCAATAAGGCTTGTGTTATGGATACTAGACGACGATATATTTAATAGATACAAATACTTAAATACATAGAAAACATCCATGACTCAGGAACAAATATTCGTGCTCATCACACAAATAAATGCCCTTACCGGGATTCGAACCCAGGACCTCTTGCTTCGTAGGCAGGGTCACTACCAACTAAGCTAAACCGGTCGTCAAATTTGCATCATTGCGGCCAAAGTTCTGGACTGGCGACCACTTATTGGTACCTACAGCGTGGGACGATCTCAGAGTAGGTGGACAGGTGACCTCGTGAGTGTAGAGGTGAGTCGGTGGATTTGATCTGCACAGGACCGTTCTCTGGTGGGATCTATGGGGGAGGCCTATGTCCAGTAGTGGACGTCCGTGGCTGATAGCTAGATGGATAGAAGATTGATGAAAATCAAGTCAGCCATGTTTTAGGGTTCCGTACTCGAAGGGTGCCAACTTAACCCTATTACTAAGCCTGCGCTGTCCGTCTGTCACAGGGCTCTATCGTTTGAACCGTAATAGATAGAAACTTGAAATTTTCACATAATGTGTATTTCTGTTGCCGCTATAACAACAAATAATAAAACCAAAACAAGAAACGTGTGTTTTCTTTTTTTTTGCTATTTTAATAATAGTAATAGTTAGATGCTTGATATTATGTTCATAGAATATGATATAAAAACAAATTGTGAAAACAAAAGAAACGTGTTTTATGGCGTATTTTTCTTGACTGTGGTACGGAACCCTTCGTGTGCGAATCCAACTCCACTTGGAACTATTTACCGGGATATAAAGTATCCTATGTTTCAGTCCAGGACTTGGTCTATTTGCATACCAAATTTCAGCTCAATCTATCTAGTTGCTAACCCGTTATTTAGTAACAAACATCCAAACATCTTCACAAACTTCCACATTTATAATATTAGTAGGATTTGGTCATAATAATAGGCTTTGCATTGTTACAGATTACGGTCTGGAAAGAAGGCAAAAGGAATTGTATATTCAACCCTGCCAAACCGTTAACGATTGCGACGGATTCTGTCTCCTCGGTATGGAAACGTATTGTAAGAATTCGTTCTGCCGTTGCAAACCCCTCCTCCCTTGGCATGTATCCGACAACGATCGTGGTCCACTATAATATGTGTTCCAAGGTGTTAAATTTTTTTGTATTTAAACTCTTGGATTCGAAATAAAGTTTGTTATTCCTCTCGCACATGCCGTTGTTTTATTTACACAGAACGACGACGACGAATTAAATAAAATTTGCACGAAAAACGAACTGAAAACTAAAAATCAAAAATGTACTATTAACATACTTAAATGCGTGCATCCGCTACATACAATAATCATTATTTTAATCACCGTTTGAAGCCAGTATCAAACCTTACCTAAACCTCGGCCACTCAAAACTCTAGGCCTCTATGTTTCTTTTTTAATGCTTGTTCGTTATTAAGCTAACTATCTGGTGGAAGGCACCTACTGTTACAATCCTTCCGCAGCCGCGTGGAACGGCGCTCGTCCCGAAGGTGAGGGAAGACAGTCCAGCACAGAAATCACCAGGTTTTGGGCTTAATTAACAACATATGGCCATAGGTGGGTCACTGATATCACTTTCCAGTTGAACAGAGTCCTCGCGAAGAGATTTAAACGGAGAAATGGGGTCTTAACGCTCGCGCATCGGTGGTTGATTTTCGACTGTTTTGTGCTCATGCCGAGCACTAGGGGGCGCCGTTGGCGCACGAAAAAGGCGCGTTCAGATATTCACAATAGGATACCATCCCAATAAGAAAGAAAATAGAAACAGAACGCCAATAAATCTAATTTGTGTTGCCTTGTATAAGTACGTAACCTACTCGAAATAAGAAAAATAATTAAATCTAAAATAACTGTTCCAGTACGAAACAATGCTTTTTGCCTGTGTACACTTATGTGCGTCTGTACGCGTCTGTTTGTTATAAATACTATAAGTACTTATAATAAAAATTAAGCCCTTTTTGACTGTCTTGGTTTCTTGTGTTTAAGAAAAAGGTTAACACCTTCTAAAAGTGGTTAATATTTAAAAAATGCTATATTTATTTATGTGAAAGAAAATTATAAATTAAATAAAAAACTAAAACCTTAAAGTAGAAACAATATACATCTAAAATAAAAGGCTTACGTAAAAATTAAAATAAATCTACCTAAAACTAAAATATATCTTAAAAAATTCGGCCCTTTTGGCGCATTACTATACTTATTCCTTGCTACAATGCTATACTTATGCGTTAAGAGGAAACAGGAGGGCAGTTTTTCCATACAAACGTAGTCCCCTGTTTCCTCCCTGGATAATGCCAGTAGAGCAATATTTTTTTGTCCAAAAATCTATGGCTACTATTGATATGTTCCTATGTTTTCCTTTTTACGATAAATTGATTCTCAAAAGAGATATTAACCTTCAAAAACCTAAAAAAAAATGCCAGATTTTCCGCTGTATTCACACATCCAGAAAACAAATTTGACTAGATTATTAAAAAAAAGGAAAACATAGGAACACGGCCAAAGCCGTTTTTTAATGTTTAATGAAAAAATTAGTTAAATAGGTTAAGTTTTGGGGAAGAAATCAGGGGACTACGAAACGTTGTTTTCATTAAATTTTAAAAGGTATTTTCGGTCCAAGATGCATTTGTCTCTATCACGCTCTGCGGGGGAGAGGCGGGCAGTGCGGGACAGCGACACATTTTACAAATACCTAATTTTCAATTCTCTCGGCCTTACTGTTTCTTCTTAAGCGAGGAAACTGCCAACGACTGCATAAAAAAGAAATGTTATGGATAATATTTGTGCTTGGTAATTTTTTCGAAAGCATTGTTTTAAATAAAAGTAGGGTAGGTAAATAAAGGTATTTTCTCAAGAAAAAAATAAAACATTTTTAACTCTTTCTTAAATTGTTTTACTTTCAGTCCAAAGGGCTTTAATATCTTTTTAGTGACTGAGCACTGAATTCAGTCACTTTTTAATAAACTATTTCAAAACAATTAACATCTCTGAGGCTTAAAGATTACTTGAAAAATTTCTCTTATGAGCGAAAAAATATCTCAATTTGCTTTTAAATTAAGGTGAAGAAAGTACTTTTGTTCTTGTCTTGAAACAATTATTAAAAGTTACTGTATATGTATTTTCTAAAAAACTCAAGTATTTATGTACACTGCTAAAGTGGCATGCAGGTAGCAAACAAACTAAGGTTCAGTCTGCCTGACCAATAGCATCACGCAAAATAGGCGCATATTCGTCGTCAAGTTGCGGAAAATTAGCCCGCGTTAACCTATATAACCTATATAGCCTGCCTGACGGTAAAGTAGTCGCCGCCGCCTAGTCGCATTATTAAGAGCTTTGTGCACAAACATTACCTATACTCGTACCTCTAATTTAAGTGCTATCACCCAAAATCAGTCATGAAACGATTCAGGTGATATTTCGTCGTCGTGAGTGATCTATTTTATATTAAAAACAGATCACTCACAACGACGGTCACAAATGCTCAGATACAGAGTGAGTGAAACATATTTTTTTCAATATGTTTGAGTCTGATGAAACAGATGTTTTTATCGCTAATAGATGGCTTTTATTTCCTTGTGTTTGTACTTCGACTGGACAATTTTTTATGAATCCTCCTTTAATTCTCTATTTAGTCCGCAGAGGTCTCATTTGCTCATTCGACACTGCATAGGTATAAAGTTGTATAGGTTATAGGTAGTTAGGTACCATGTCGGTAGAAGACGATATTGGGTAATTCTGCGGCAGAAGTAACGCCAGTTACCAATTCTTTGCGTGTTATTTTGACGGTGCCAATTTAGGTGTCAATATATCTAGGCATTAAAGTTATACTTATGTAAAGTAAAATTAACACTTAAATTTGCAACAGAAATAAATAAACACGCGATAAAATGGTAACTTGCGTCACAATTTAATGGAATTACCCTATTGTGATTTTAAACTCTGCCACTGCAAACCTTTTGACACTTGGGATATGCACTAGATGGCGGTTTAACATCATGTTGTGTTTCGTGGAGTTAAGATTTTTAGTTTTTTGTATTATTTTAAACTCTTGGAACCAAAATATTTTTAGTCATTTCACGGCATTGCCATGACGTTGATTTATTAACCTTAAAGTCTGTTTATTCTCATGTACAAATACATTTAATAAGATTAACACATTTGATTACAATAATAATTTGAACCTGGCGCAAATTGTGCAATTAAATATATAAATACCTGCAAAATTGACATGAAACCTCATTATCAAACGCATGTTGCTTTTAAGTAGGTAGTACCTTGCTGTACAAAATGTATTTGCTTCTATTTTGAACGCTCAATTTGACAGTACATGATTGTGATGTTTCGTGTTATTACTGATAACATTAGCGAAAAAATGATATTGTTTCAATTATTGTTAGCGATTATGGACGGAACGGTAGAAATATATAAATTGACTTTTATTGGAAGCAGTATCCAGTCAGTCAGTCAGCCAGTAAAAGTCGCTATCATCATGAAGAAGTACTTAGTCGTCGTTGCTGTACTGGCTCTAGCTATAGCGGCTTTATCTGCAGATATTGACCGAGGTCGTAAAGGTAATGTCACCTCTTTTGTACTATACTCTGATTTCTAATTAAATTCTAGAAAGTCTACCAAAGATACGACTGTCACAGTAACAAGCGTCAATGTCGGTGTGACTACAATAACTAATTATAAAAAAGGTATTATGTATAATATGAACAATTGGAAAGACGTGACATTTTACTAGCTACCAATTTTGGAATTGAAGAAGAAATCGGAGTATACTAAGTTAGCAACTAGGCAAGTTGGCAGCAAACAAGCTTAGACAAAACCTGCCTGATGGTAAAACAGTCACCGCAGCCTACTTACGGTCGCAATAGTACACGCGGCACACAAACTAAGTGTCACAGTCACCGCAGCCTATGGTCGCAATAGTCCACGCGGCAAACAAACTGAGTGTGTTAAAAATACATTCCTCAACACTGTAGAAGAGCTAATACAACCATTATGCCTCCAAATTAAATACTATTACTCATAGTAACGACTCTGTTAAAATAAAAACGAATCACTCACGGCGATGTGGCACGAACACGAAAGCATAAACGTCCGCAACATGTCGAGAAATATTCGGCTGTTCTTTTCAGTGTGAATCACCCGTGTATACCTATATTACTATATTATTGAGTCTCAAGGTAGTTTTTTTTTTTTATTAAAGAGGTACTCTTATCGCTAAAAGACCGCCTTTAATTATTTTTGCTTATAGTTTATTTTTTACGAGTTCTCCTTTCGTTATTTTACTCTATGTTTTATGATGAATGGATAACCGTTGGGACAAAATTCTGGACTGGCGGCCACGTATAAGTAAATATAGCGTGGGATGGCCTCAGATTCGGTGGACAGAGGACCAACTGAGAGTAGTGGGGAGTCGGTGGATATGATCTGCACAGGACCGTACTCTGTGCAATCTATGGGGGAGGCCTATGCCCAGTAGAAGACGTCCGTGGTTGATAGGCAGAAGTTTGATGAAGATCGAGTCAGCCATGTTTTTCATTTTTATTATGGACTAGCATTTTCCCGCGGCTTCGCCCGCGTTGTTCCCGATATTGTCCCAAAGGAACTCTTTACCGGGATATAATGTATCCTTTGTTTCAATCCAGGACTTGGTCTACTTGCATGCCAAATTTCAGCTTGATCCATCCAGTTGTTACCCCGTTATAAGGTAACAAACATCAAAACATCCAAACATCCAAATATCCAAACATCTTCACAAACTTTCGCATTTATAATATTAGTGGGATGGGATGTGATCATGAGTATAGAATGTCTATTGTTACAGGGCTGGAAAGAAGGGGTGGACCGGCCTGTGAAACTGCTGATGATTGCTTCGGCAGTTGTCTAATAGGTATGCAATGGTACTGTACTAGATCGGTCTGCCGCTGCAAACCTCTCGTCCCTTGGTATACATCCGACGACTACTAGATGGCGGTTTAAGGGCCGATACAGACGGACTGCAACCCAACTGCAACTCCCTACGATTTGTATGGGAACTGCATCACAACTGCACGCCGACTGCGCAGTTGGGTTGCAGTCCGTCTGTATCGGCCCTAACATCATATGTGTTCCGAGGTGTTAAGATTTTTTGATGTTTGAATTTAGTGCCTCATCACACTTGCGATTTGTGGGTGAGCTGCGGGCGAGTTTCCATACAAAACCAGTCGCGGCAAACGCAAGCGACATTTGTATGGAACTTCGCTACCAACTCGCCCGCAAATGTGATAAGGCCCTTAAGCTCTTGGATCCGAAATAAAGTTTGTTATTCGTCTAGCACATGACGATATTTTATTAACCAGCAATTAACCTTCATATCTAGTAACTTAATAATAAGTGATATCCCTATCACTGTAGTTTTTTAGATAAACCGGACCATTTTTTTTTATTTTAAAGGTATTCAAAAAAAATCATGCATAATTCCCTTTTGATTTTTAGTTACTTCTAAACCTAGAACGTAACTACATAAAACATTTAGTTTTAAAGGAATTCAGTCGGCTCGTTTGTCACTTCGTCATATTACATGTCACAAGTGTCAAAATTATCAGAGTCTTCAGAATCAAGGGACGTGGCCGAGTCGGCCCCAAGAGAACGACGTCATTAGGAGAAAGCGGGGGATAAAAGTAATGAAGCTTTTTGTCCCCATTCATAGGTTTTTCGAGGGCTTGTAGTGTTCATTATTTTTGGTTCGCGTTTTTGTCTGCCGATGCGGATTATAATTGAGATGTTCCTGCCCGGAGGTGTTTTATTGTGCCTCTTTAATGATTAAAGGAATACCATTTACTGGCACTCTTACTTAATAGATACTAGTTAGGTACAGCCTATTCACTGGCGCGGTTAATGGGATATCTTAAAATGGAATATTATATACCGTATTTCGGTTAGTACGACCAATCATCAATGGTATAGGAAGTTTCACGAGAGTTGAGGTGAATGATTACACACACAGCTACATGAAGTACTCATTGCAAAAAAAGTGAATGAATGAAATGAATGAGTGAGTAAATAAACACAAGGCTATAGTTTAAATAAACTGTATGCCACACCTGGCTATAAAGTGACTTTTTCCGCAAGCTGCGCGTACGGAAAGAGCCGCTTTCTGGCCAAGTGTAGACATAAAATGATGTATACAACACGGGAGGTAATAAAGAAAGCCCTCGATCGCATATTTACGTCCCTCGCTTGCAGCTCGGGCCGCAAACTTCTGCGATCTCGGCCTTTCTTTGTATTACCACCCTAGTTATGTAATGTACTATTTTGTTCTATCTTGGAATTTACTGTTGAACCTGCTATCGGTACGAAAAAAGAACAGTAATTTCAAAATCCCGCTGTCATTATATGACAGTGCTATTGTGTGCGTGGCCTCAACTCTCGTGAAACTATCTATACCTAAAACATCGTTATATACACTACGATAGACTAGCAAAAAAATCAACTAACCCGGAATTGATTTTTTTTGCTAGTCTATCGTAGTGCCCCAATTCTGGGCAAATACCTCCTTCCTTGAGTTCCAACCATCCCGGCTCCGAGCAAATTCTGGCCAGCCGTTAAGAAAGACGTCCAAGTCGTCCCGCCATCTTCGCCCCGGCCTAACACACGTGGCCACCTGTCTTGTGGCACCCACACCGTGGTTAGTTTCGCTTACCTCTGTGGATGCTTGCAGCAGACGTGGCTGGTCTTTTTTTTTATTGCCTTAGACTGGCAAACAGGCAGACGGCCCACCTGATGGAAAGCGGTCACCGCCGCCTCTAGACATTTGCAACTCTAGATGCATTGCCAGTGCGTTGCCGGTCTCGAAGAAATTTGCTTTCGGTTTCTTAAGCGCTAGTTAGTCAGGTCAATGTGTGCATGCTGCAGGCAGCAGGAAAAAACTTGTTGTGTACGTGCGGCTCGAAACTACAAAGCAACCGGCCCACTACTAATGCTTCAGTTACCTGTCACCTGTCAGTGGTCAGTGAGGCTCCGTCCTGCAATTAATTTTAACGTTTACCCACATGCTGAGAAATATATCTGTTAATTTTGAAGAGTAAGTAGATAAAAACTTATGAACGTATCAAAGACTGAATATGAATGTAGTGTTGCCTCAGCCGATCACGAAACAACATTGAAGAATAAGTGCCACTAGTTAATCTATAAGGAAGATGTCCGAGTAGGTACTCGACATTGTTCCAGTAGTCACTATCTTGAGTATTACGTCGTTACTAGGGCTTCCAATCCCGCAGTCTATCTTTAATCTCGGTACCTGCGGGATCGCCCAGTTTCGGGATCCCGCATAGAAATTAATGACATCAATTATAAGGTGAAATAATCAACGTATTTAAACTTTTATTAGAGTTTACCCTTTGAACATTAAACATTACACATAAAAATAACATTTGTAAGGCGAACTTTCGCCTAATTTCGCGCGCTGCCATTAAAAATGTCTGCGCTCGCACTAGCTCGCCGCGCGCGCTGCTATATAGATAGCTACCTATAGGTATATCGTTCGGCCGCGGCCGGCCCCCGCCGCCCGCGCCGCCCGCGCGCCAGTCGCGTCCTGTCCACGACAGCAAAAACATCGCAGCTCGCGCAATTCTCTATGACCATTACAGTGGCTGCCCAACTCGTGGCTTAGAAATAGAACCCTAACCTTGATTAATTACCTATCGTGATCACTGAAGTGAATTACGTATTAGTGTTGACATGCCGAACACGCGGAGCGCGAAAGTGCGTCCGCCAGGGGACATGAGTGAAGACGACGGAAGTGAACAGGAGGAGCAAGCGGAGCAGCGCGCCAGGAGCGCCCCCGCCCTGGTTTCCGAGACCGCCCCGGCGCCCGGCAGCGCTGGCGGCGCCTCTACGAGCGCGACCATGCCGATCACCGAGAACTTCTTAGCTGGCTTCATGGAGTCCTTCGTCAGGATGCAAGCGGAGACGAACCGCACCCTGGTGGAGACCCTGAGATCCGGCCCCTGGAACCCTAGAGCTTCGACGCCAACGCCCGACTCTCGAGTGTCCATCGACCACCTGTCCGCGGTCACCGGAGGGAACTTCTCCAAGTGCACTGCACGATTCGACGGGAGGTCACGCGACGCGGAGGTGCTGGAGGCGTTCATCGACGCGGTGCAGGTGTTCAAGGAGTGCGCGGGCGTCAGCGACGAGCACGCGCTCCGCGGGCTGCCCATGTTACTGGAGGGCGACGCGGCCGTGTGGTGGCGCGGCGCGCGCGCCGGCGTGCACACCTGGCCGGACGCCGTGGCGCGCCTGCGCGCCATGTACGGGACGCAGCAGCCGCCATACAAAATACTACGGGAGATCGTCGTCACGGAACAGAAAGACTCTGAACGTGCGGAGGTGTTTGTGTGTCGAGTTCGGTCTTTGTTAGTTAAATTACCATATGCAGTGCCTATGTGTATGCAAGTAGATCTTATTTACGGCCTTTTACAACGACGAGTGAAAAAGCGTTTACCTAGAGACGATGTTAATGATGTTGATAGTCTTATTGAAAAGGTAAGGGCCATAGAGGATTCTATTGACGAGCTAAACTTTCATAATAATCATAATAGTGTCCATACCTACGCCGCGAACACGAGTTCTACCAAAACAACGGCGAGTCATGTTTCACACGCGCCGCGCGATCCCGCCCGCGAACTCGAGTCGAGCGAGCGCAGCGTTACTACCGGTGCGTGCGGTACTAGTGTCGCGAAACTCATCGCTAACTCGAACGAAAATTCGAAACGTGAAAAGCGCGTTCGATGTTCGTTTTGCAAATCTTATGGGCACGTTGTAACAGATTGTCGTAATCTTCAAAATAAAAATAATAAGCCGCAACCAACTAACGCGATTTCCGAGGGTAAAAGTGCCAGTAGCGGGTCTACTCCTTTACGTTGTTACGGATGCGGTCAGGCCGGCGTAGTTAAATCGAAATGTGATAACTGTAGTGGTAAGCAGTTGCTCGCGAAACAATGCGACTTTAATTTGGTGGCTGGTGAGAACGTCTCACCAGAAACTCACGCGATGACGCCGTCACCGTCACAGGCTATGGTATCGGTCACTATCGCGAATAGGGTAGGTGCAGCAATACTTGACACCGGGGCTTCATGCAGCGTTGCCGGTTCTTTGTTGTACCCTATTTTGACTTCGTTTGGGGTACAGTTTCGCGAGGCGGAGCGAACCATTGGACTCGCGCTCGGTTCCCGTCGGGTGAAAAAGGTTCTCACCGCGACTGTGCCCGTACTCTTAGAGGGTAGACAGGTTGATACCGAGTTCGTGGTGTTCCCAGGAGAAAATACCCGAACGTTGTTAGGTCGTGACTTCATCGCTAAAGCTGGGGTCACACCAGATTTGGCACAGGAGTCATGGTACTTTAACGACACTCCTGAGCAGTTTTTTCCTTTTGTGCAATCTGTTCTTTTGAATAGCACGGAGCTGATGCAGGCTGATATCTCCGACGTCTCCCTGCGTGACGACGAGGGAACGAAGTTGCCACCAGAGCACAGGAACGCGCTCAACGCATTTTTGCGTAGCAGAGCGGACCAGTTTGCTGCGGATGGGCCTCCCACGGACTTCGCCTGTCATAAAATCAAGGTAAGTGCTAATCAGGAACCCCTTGCTTCGCCACCCTACAGGTTGTCGCCGTCGAAGAAGGAAGCCTTGGAAAAGGAACTGCATAAGCTGCTCAGCGCTGATGTCATCGAGGAATGTGAGTCCCCGTGGGCCTCCAACGTCGTCCTGGTGAAGAAGAAGGATGGGAGCTACAGGCTTTGCGTTGATTACCGCAAGCTCAACGCGGTCACGGAGCCTGACCGATACCCGCTTCCCAGGATCGAAGACGTGCTCCACGCGGCGAAAACCTCCAAGTACATGACCACACTGGACCTGCGATCTGGATACTTTCAGGTGAGCGTTGACCCTGATCATAGGGACCTTACCTCATTCACGACGCCACTGGGCACCTTCAGGTTCAAGCGCATGCCCATGGGTCTCCGGAATTCAGGAGCGACCTTCCAGAGGTTGATCGACCGGTTCAAGTCCAACTTACCAGGTATAACTCTGCTCGCGTATTTGGATGACTTGTTGGTGCTATCCGAGGGTTCTTTCGAGAGACACCTCGCAGATCTGGGAGCCGTGTTTAACCGCCTTGCTATGTTTAATCTGCGGGTGAATCGAGAAAAGAGCCACTTCGCGCGAGATTCCGTCAAGTTCCTTGGCCACGTCATCGTGCCAGGTGGTATCCATATGGACCCAGACAAGACGTCGGCTATAGCCAATATGCCGGTACCCCAGAACGTGAAGCACATGAAGTGTTTTCTACAAACCTCGAGCTGGTTCAGACGCTTCATACCGGGTTACGCCGAGGTGAGTAGGCCGCTGACTTCTCTGCTGAAGAAAGGGAGCACCTGGGAGTGGGGCCCCGAGCAGCAGAGCGCTTTCGAGACCATCAAATCTCTCTTGGTCTCAGCTCCAATCCTCCGTCAGGCCGACGGAACGAAACCATTTGTACTGAGGACCGACAGCAGCGGCTATGCTCTTGGCGCGGCTCTACTCCAGGGGGAGGGGACCGATGAACGACCAGTTGAGTACGCCAGTCGCCTCCTCACGCCTGCTGAGAAAAACTACAATACGACGGAGAGGGAGGCTTTGGCCGTCGTGTGGGCCGTGTCGAAGTTTAGGGGCTATATCGACGGCGCCGACGTAACGGTAAAGTCCGATCACCAACCGCTCAGGTGGCTCATGAGCTTGAAGTCGCCAAGCGGCCGCCTCGCCAGGTGGGCGCTCAGTCTGCAGGAATACAACCTGAAGATCGAGTACACGCCAGGTAAGGCGAATGTGATCGCAGATACACTGTCACGTCCTGCATGCGCTACTGAGGAGGCCGATTGCGACTTGTGTCTCGCCGTGGTCGACCTGCCCGCACGCAACCCTAAAGACGTCAGAGAGAATCAGCTGAAGGATCCTGAGGTTCGTAAGATCGTCGAGGCGATGGAATCTGACGATCCCTTTAGGGGGAGGTCCTGGGCCGATAAAGGGTACGTAGTAGTAGACGGTGTATTATACCGTTATGGTCCCGACAACGAAGAAGACGATGACGCCAGTTTGGTTGTACCGGAACATGAGCGAAGGGACGCCCTGGTCGAGTACCATGACGCTCCCACAGCTGGCCATTTTGGGGTAGACCGGACTCTGCAGCGTCTCGCAGGTAAATATTATTGGCCTGGAATGCGAGCCTACGTTACGCAGTACGTTAAAAACTGTGCAGCGTGTCAGCGGTACAAGGTAGACACGCGTAAACCAGCTGGCCTGCTGCAAGTACCAGCCATGTCTCGCCGTTTTGAGGTGCTCGCGGTGGACCTGTTTGGGCCGCTGCCCGAGACACCTTCTGGCAACAAGTGGATCCTCATATTAGAAGATACCTGCACGAGGTGGGTTGAGTTATTCGCCCTTCCATCAGCCACCAGCGAAGAGTGCGCCAAAACACTGGTAAATGAGGTGTACCTGCGTTATGGAGCGCCTAGGAGACTCATCAGTGACAACGGCGTACAGTTCGTGAGCGAGGTGATGCAACAAACCTGTCACGTCATGCGCATTAACCAGGCCCTGACGTCGTTTTACCATCCCGAATCCAATCCCGTTGAGCGCAAGAACCGCGACCTGAAGCCGCAGCTTGCGATTCTGGTAGGTAAAGATCATGACTCCTGGGATACTCACCTCCCCGCAATCCGGTTCGCTATGAACTCCGCGGTGACTGCGAGCACGGGGCATACGCCCGCTTATCTAAACTTCGGGCGCGAAATACGCGCGCCCGCTGACGTGTTGTCCGATATGCGGACTATAATCGAGAACGACAATGTTGTCTTGTCGATTACTCCGTACCTTAAGAAGCTTTCTAGTGTGCTGCTCGATGCACGGGATGTGCACGAGAAAGCCCAGGAGGCTCAGAAGAAGTACGCCGATGAGAATCGGCGCCCCGCCCCGGACTATAAGGTAGGCGATCTCGTACTGCTTAAGACACAGGGTTCTAACGATACGAGCAAAGGACAGACTCCGAAGTTCATCCCTCGTCGAGATGGTCCATATCGTATTCAGGAGGTGGTCGGTAGTACGACGTACGTTTTGGAGCGTATAAGTGACGGCGTCTCGCTAGGAAAGTATCACGTTTCGTTGCTAACGCCGTTTGTTGGTCCCATCCAAGCTCCTGTTCAGGAGAAACGTAAGAGGGGGAGACCTCGTAAGGCTAACCCGGCTTCGGGGGCGCAACGCCTGGGTTAGAGGGGGAGGTTGTAAGGCGAACTTTCGCCTAATTTCGCGCGCTGCCATTAAAAATGTCTGCGCTCGCACTAGCTCGCCGCGCGCGCTGCTATATAGATAGCTACCTATAGGTATATCGTTCGGCCGCGGCCGGCCCCCGCCGCCCGCGCCGCCCGCGCGCCAGTCGCGTCCTGTCCACGACAGCAAAAACATCGCAGCTCGCGCAATTCTCTATGACCCTACGTTCGACCATTACACATTGCACTTCTATTAGTTCTATTGAGACCAAAATTAAAATCAACCTATGTTAAACAAACTCTAAGGAACTCGATTATAATTTAAGACAAATTATTAAAATATTAAATTTATGTATGTATGTAAGTAACCACTTTATTGCACATTATAAAATCAAATAGAAACAATGCAAAAAATAATAGATCTGTACAAAGGCGACCTTATCCCTATAAGCGATCTCTTCCAGTTAACCTTTGAGTTGAGCAAACGAGAAAGAATGACTAACATTAAAGAAGATAGACAAACTATCATGCTAACTCGTAATCCCGCTATGAGCGGGACTGAAAAAAGGCGCGGGATCTCGGAATACCGGGATTGATAGCCCTAGTAGTTACCAATATAGGTGACAGCAGGGTGTCGACTATTGGGCATTAGCGTGTCGACCACTGGGACGTTTACCTTACTACAAAACGCCCTAGTTACGTAATTTGTTCCCCACATCTCTCAAGACCTAATGCCTAATTCTCACGAAGTATGACTGCGTCTAATTACCGTGTCTCCATACATTTAGTATGAAAACAGCGTCGCGGTAATTAGGTGACCGCAGACATACTTCGTGAGAATGGCCGATATACGAAAATTCCTGTAAGCCTTTATAAATATTACAGTTTTAGTATGGCTTGACCATGAAGCCCCAAGCTTTAATATCCGGCGCCTAAACAAATAGTTTTCGTGATAGATTTTTTTTATATTCCCACGAAATTTAGACCGCTACCCTTAGTAAGCGAACCTAGTCTTTTCTATGCATATATTAAACGGTAGCAAGACTGTTTGTACATTTTAAGAAAGAAAGAAAGAAAGAAAAACATTTATTCAATAACGCACACAAAAACAGGACTTGGGGCAGATACACAGAAACAGATCACATAACATATGCGTTCAGGAGTACACAGTGGGTCCAGCAATGTGTGCGATAATGAAAAGGCCTTGACTCAGCATTGTGTTACAGTTTGCAGGTGATGCAAGCTGTAACGCTGTTTTTCTGTCAGAGCCTTACGGGGTCCGGTCCGACTTGAGAAAGGCGTAAGCCAAACATTTAATAATAACAAAACAAAAGACAAATAACTACTAATAAATTACATGCAAACTTCAAAATATTTTTTTTGTAAAACAGCTAAAGCCAGGAAATAAAAATAGAACGTGTCGATATTAAAGTATGTATATCTATTTAATTATATATGTCGGATATCGCGCGACAGACTGTCTGGTCAGGATGGGTTAGCTGCAGAATTCTGGCCGTTGAGGTATGTTGGTTAAAGAAGTGGATTCATGTCAGATCAAATCATTTATTCGTCTGATTCTTTTGGCCGCTTCGGTAAATGACATTCTGGTGAGAAGAAGGGCCGAAGAAACTCACCAGGTTCTCTTTTCAATCATCAGGCATTACAATAGTTGTTACAATATTATGGCGTAGATACTCAAGAGAGCAAATAGACAATTACGTTACACAATATGATTCTTTTCACTATTAATCGACAGAATTACAAACATCAAGTAGCAACTTTAACTACTGGCAGACGAACTGACAGAATCGTAAGACAAGTGTTGTCGCCACGACAGTCAGAAAGAGAATCGACACTCTTGTCCAACGAGCCCGTCTACGTGCACCGCAACCGGTCGTTACGTCACACGGCGTTCGCGCCATTTTAAATCTACTTAGTACTACAGTAGTCAATTGACAGTCTTGGATTTCTTGAATTATCGCTGCTGTCCCCGACACGGCCATCCTGCGGAGCACACGTCCTCGTGTGTCTATCCTGAAACAAGCAAAAAAACAACACAGTACGCCATTCGGTCATTCCTGACTTTATCTCTAATTTCGTAAGTGACACTTTCTTACTCAAATTCTTCGTTTAATTCATGTCAAACATTCAACTATGCTCGAAATAGTTGAGTCAAAAGAGTCCACAAAATTACACGTGCTGGAAATGCGACTAAATTGTGATAATTTCTAAGTACCATTATTCGACTGCCTTTTATGGCCTCATCACAATCATGAAAACTCTATAAGACAACAAAACAGGTATCTCATTTCGTGGCCTAAGGCTTAACAAGCCACCCACATTACGCGCATCCCCACGGGATCGCCGAGTCTACCCTAAGACTCTACGGTCTCCACGAGACCCGACCTCCGCCGGAGCTCCCCGCGCACCGCGCACCCACGGACTACTCAGAGCAGATACCGACTTCTAACGGGCTACGGCTACGGCGAAGCCTCCGGTTCGGTCGACCAGCCGAACTAAGAACCTCATTTTATGTCTCGCTAACATCCTCATTTAACTCAAAAATGGTACGTGAGTCTCTGGCATTTTCCTCAACCTGTCATAGTGTGTTTAGAGTTTAGTACTTTCAAAACAAAACACCACTTTGTGATATCAAATGGACCTTTGAATTTGGGGCGAACTTTATCTAGTTCCTTTCTTGTTTACTAAATCAAAATAAAATTTAAAGTTAGAGTTCAAGTACCCATTACGAATTATAACCAAACATGTTTTCAAAAACTAAAATATCAAGGTAAGTACCGCTTTTGTCCGGCAATTTCTGTAGTGTTACAACCATCCTTGTGGTTACTCGACATAAAACCAACTCCGTAGTTCTATGCGATACATCCGATCACCACTGAGATCATTATGACTCCATAGGACATTTATCTTGATTACCAAATTAAAAATCACACAAATTGTACTATACGCAAATTCTGAATTACTAAAGTTAACGGGTATTTGACTCAAGACCATTTTTAGCACATCGCAATATTTTCAATCACTAGAATCCATAGAACCGCGCTTTTTCTCACATTAGTAAACTTTACATTACTTCCAAACATGAATGCTAACTAGGAATTTGTAAAAACATTAAATTTAAAGGTAGTTGAAAACAACGGTTGACAACATTTATTTTCCTCTCAAGAAACGTAGTAGTGTTGATTCGATTTTATAACGGAGAAAACTATATCCGAAACAGCTCGAACATTTACAATATCGTAATTCGAACAATTGGCGGTGTTGGCGCAGGTTCGTGAAATGATGTAGGCGACTCCGTGGAAGGTTTCAGACGTATATTGAAGTAGTAAATCGATTTACATTGTATTTGATAGTAAGTAGGTATGAGACGCGCGAGCGTGTGGTCGGCGTCGGGTGGCTAGATGGAATGCGCGGGCCGCGGCGCGCGCGGCGGTGAGACGCGGCGATGCGCGGACGCTGCTTGTGTGCGTGTCCTACGCACACATCGACGGCGCGTTAACAGGCTGCCCCCCTTGGGTCAGGAGCAACCTGATCCAACGCAGATGGAAGTGGGCAGAGCCGGTTGTAGGCTCTGCGCAAGGTCCCTGCTGTGGTGAGGACATCGGCGACGCGGTTGACGTCATCGCTGCCATGGTAGACGGCTGTGACCCGTCCGAGCAGCCATCGGTTTGGTGGTAGGCGGTCATCCTTCACGATGACCATATCGCCCAGCTGCAGGTGTGCCCCCTGCGTGCGCCATTTACTGCGGGACTGCAGCTCTGAAATATATTCTTTTGAGTATCTCTGCCAGAAATGAGCCTTTAGTTGCTGGATCCTCTGGTATCTGGAGAGCGTCGAGAGTTGCTGGGTATCTTCCACCTGGGGTGCAGGTGGCAATGTGAGAGTTCGCCCAATTAGAAAATGTGCTGGAGTGAGAGGAGTGAGATCCGAAGGATCAGAAGAAAGAGGTGTGAGAGGTCTAGAGTTGAGTATCCCCTCTATTTGAATCAATACAGTATTCATTTCTTCGTATGTTAGATTGGCCATAGATAAGACACGCTTTAGATGATATTTTACTCCCTTGACACATCCTTCTGCGAGACCGTTAAAGTTAGGGCTATATGCTGGGGCGAATTTGAATTTTATCTCGTTTTCAGCAGAGTAAGAGATTATATCGTGACTGTTTTCTTTTAGAAATCTAGCTAATTCGTTGCATGTACCTACGTACTGTGTACCCTGGTCTGAAAATATAGATACAGGCTTGCCTCTGCGGGCAACGAATCGGTTGAGCGCGGCAATGAAACCTTGAGACGTCAGGTCGGTGACGAGCTCCAGGTGCACTGCCTTCACGGCCAAACATATAAACACAACTATGTATGACTTGATTAGTTGAGAGCCGCGACCTTTTCTGTTCGATATCAGGATGGGCCCTGCATAGTCTGTGGCCGTGTGCATGAAGACATACTCAGTGTGCAACCTCTGCACAGGAAGAGAACTCATGATTGGTTGGTAAGTTCGGCCTGAGAAACGCAGGCAAGTTAAACAGTTGTGCGTTATCTTCCGACAAAGGTTGCGACCGCTTATTATCCAGAACTTATGACGTAATGTGGATAATAGCAGTTGTGGTCCAGCATGCAGTAATATTGTGTGATAGTGTTGTACTAAAATTGTAGTTATATGATGAGATGCGTGCAGTAGTATGGGATGCTTTGTATTATAATCGTAATTTGAATTAGAGAGACGACCTCCAACTCTGATCAGTTTTTCCTTGTCAACAAAGGGATTTAATTTTATAAGCTTATCTTTTGGTGTAAGAGCACCCTTAAGAAGTAAAGAAAATTGTTTGCTGAACATTTCCAATTGTACCTTTTTACACAAAAAGTGTAAAGCTAGTCTTAATTCTAATATACTCAATGGACCAACGCGTTTGTTTTTATTTTGACAATTATATTTAAATCTGTATAGATAGGCTACAATGCGCTGCATTTTACTAAAATTCGAAAACTTTGCAGTAAAATCAATTTCCTGCATATCTGCAGCTGCAGAGATATGGCATTGAGTTTTGATTTCAGGTAAATTAGAAATGTCCACGCTATGAGGTTGTAAGGGCCATTGTATGTCCTTTTGGTGCAAGAAGTGTGGGCCTTCCCACCACAAAGTTGAATGTTTGAGTTGAGATGCATTTATGCCTCTAGACCCTATGTCAGCAGGGTTCATTTCTGTGGGAACATAGTGCCATGCTGATGGATCAAACGTGTTAGTGATTTCGTTAACTCGATTGTATACAAATTGTTTCAATTGCTTTTTACACGTTTTAATCCATCCCAGCACGATGGTTGAGTCACACCAGAAATATAGTGAATTTAATTTTAATCGTAATGAGTTTACAACCCTTTTCGTTAATTGTGTAGCCAATAGACTGCCACACAATTCAAGTCTTGGCATCGTTAGTTTGCTTTTCAGTGGCGCCACCTTGCTCTTTGCAACAAGCAAATGGACAGTTACGTTGCCACTGTTAGACACTGCGCGCAAGTATACGCAAGCTGCATATGCTTTTATTGAAGCATCACAAAATGCGTGTAATTCGACTGTTTGATAATCATCGCACAATACTCTACGCGGAATTTCAATTTTGTTAATTTCTGGCAAATATTTGACGAACTGGTTCCATTGTGACTCAACCTCGGCTGGTAACTGGCAGTCCCACGAAACGTTATGAGCCCAGAGAGCCTGAAGGATGAGTTTTGCCTGTAACATGCAAGGGTTTATTAAGCCCAGTGGGTCAAATACCTGTGCGATAGTGGACAAAATGGTGCGTTTTGTTTTGGAAGTTTGATCTATTTGAGGTAATGAAAACAATAACGTGTCTCGTTTGCATGCCCAAAGTAAACCTAATGTTTTAGCATATTCATCTTTTTGTAGGTTTAACAGATCATCGTTATTGGTTTCATCAACTACCTGTGTTAATATGGACGGTTTGTTAGACCGCCATTTTCGTAAATGGAACTGAGCGCCTGCTAACTGATCAATGACACCTTTGCATGTATGTATTAGTGTTTGTTCATCGTCATGACCAGTTACGCAATCGTCGACATAGAAGTCGTGTAATATTGTTTCACTTACACGCTCATCCTTGCAATCTATGCCTAATTGTTTTAATGTTCTGGTTGCCAACCATGGAGCTGAAGCGGTGCCATAGGTAACTGTGTTTAATGTGTATTGTTTGAGTGGTTGTGCAGGATCAGACCGCCACAAGATTTGCTGCAAACTTCTTTGGTCGTTAGTGACATATATTTGTCTATACATTTTTGCAACGTCTGAAGTTGCAACAAATCTGTGTTGTCGAAATCGAATGAGGATGTTTAATAGATCATCCTGCACCACTGGGCCTATATGTTGGATATCATTATAGGACTTGCCACTAGAAGAGACCGCGCTTCCATCGAAGACCGATCTCAGTTTAGTAGTGAGGCTGTCTTCACGCAACACCCCATGGTGAGGTAGGAAATATGAAGTTGTATTGTTTTGTGTATTATTGCTCCCTGACATATGTCCTAAATCTAGATATTCTTGCATAAAATCAATATATTGCTCTTTGAATTTAGGATTGCGGCTGAATTTTCGCTCTAATGAGTGGAACCTAACTAGTGCTTGTTGTTTCGAATCACCTAGCACCTCCGGGGACTCCTTCAAGGGTACGGTGACGATGAACTTGCCGTCGGAATGGCGGGTGGTTGTATTGTTATAGATTTGTTCACACTCACTATCTGAGGTTTTGTATGTGCGAGGAAAATCGTCATTTGCAAAAAAATGATTCAGTTTTTCATCTAACTCAGTACTGGAGAAATGGCAGTGGACTGTATATTGTTTCTTTTGTATAGGCAATTGTATTGACCCTGAGACAAGCCACCCAAGTTTTGTTTCAACTAGGGTTGGTCGATGCTTGCCTAGAGATATTTGATTGGAGGATAGTACTTCCCAAAATAGGTCTGCACCCAGCAACATCTGCACCTCTGACGGTATAGAAAAAGATGGGTCCGCGAGGTGGATATGAGGGGGGATCTCGAATGCATTACAATTAATTGGATTTGTAGGGATCAACTGGGTGATCTGGGGTACAACAAAGCAGTTAACATCAGCAGTATAACCACTGTTGTATAGTGACGATATCGTAACATCGCACCTTTTTGTGATTTTTGAAGACTGTTTGTTCAGTCCTTGAACTGAGATAGAGGTGGAATAACTGGGTATCCCTAGTTGCTTTTGTAAAGCTTCTGTGACGAAGCTGGATGTAGACCCATTGTCAAGAAGGGTACGAACCTTATGTGTTTGACCAGAGTGATCTTGGACGTTAATTATTGCAGTAGATAGAAGCACCTGACTATGGTGCGTTGAAGATAGGGTGATGTTGTCTTGTACAGGTTTTGATTGGTCCTGGACGTTTGGTAAGACAACACAATCACTTTTAGAAATAGATTTGTTATCGGATTGCTCTGTGCGTTGGGTGTTCATGTGCAACAGAGTGTTGTGTCGTTTTGTACACAAACGACATGAACTGAGACGACAGTGCTGTTCACTATGCCCTGCTCGAAGACAGTTAGTGCAAAGATCTAGTTGTTTGATTGTTTCAATGCGCGATTCGATAGGCATGGTTTTAAATTTAGGACACTGATAAATCGTATGATAGTTTTTGCAAATAGGGCATTTAAATTGTTTTTGTTTAAATGTTTCGTTAACTATGAATGCCTTTGGGCGGTTGTGCGTGACGTCACTGTACCTTCGAGGTGCCTTGGATTGCAATTGGGCTTCCTCCATGGTCTCCAGGAGGTCAGCACGACCTTTTAGAAAGCGCGTGAACTCGTTCAAAGTAGGAATGCCCTCGATTTTGTTACGTTCTGTTTCCCAATCGCGCATTGAAACGGAATCAAGCTTACTAACCATCATGTGAATAATTAGAATGTCCCAGTGTTCCGTAGGCAAGTTCAACGTCTTTAGAGCCCTTAAATTCTTGTTCACCCAGTCTATCATATTTCGCAAGGCTTTAGCTGACTCTTGGGTAACTGGCTGTATACTAAACAAAGCTTGGATATGATTATTGACTAAAATACGATTATTATTGAACCGCTCGCAAAGCAAGTCCCAAGCCACATCATAATTTTCAGTTGAGAACTCCAATGATTTAATAATTAATGACGCACTGTCTTTTAGAGAGTTCCTTAGATAGTGGAACTTATGGATTTTAGGTATCGACGTGTTATCATGTATTAGTGATTTATAAGTGTCATGGAATTCTAACCAATCCTGATAGCGACCAGAGAAAATCGGGAGATGAATTGTTGGAAGTTTAATGTTTGGCTTACTTGAGAATGCAGCATCACCTGATCCCGACACCGATCCGCTCTCGTGGCCCGCAGAGGCAGCTCCGACGGGCGCAGCCTGCTTGCTGAGCAGGTCTTGCGCGGCAGCCATGGTGCCGAAGTACCGGGACTCGAATGCAGTTCGTTCCGCGTACTCATCGCCTGGAATTTCCGTCAAATTCTCTATATCGTTTTGTATGGAATCGAAATCGTTGTACATTTCTAACATTTTCGTATGCCGCATAGTAAGCTCGTGCGTTTGAACACTATTAAGCTCTTTGCTAGGTAGCAATGCATTCAAATAATCATGAAAAACAGTCAGCTTCGACTTTAAACTAGCTCTGGTTTTCTTTAATGATTTTAAATTATCCATTATGAAGTTGTGCGGGGAAACGAAATGAATTAATTAGTGATAGATAGAAAATATTGCAATAATGAACGTTGAATTAAGTTTAAAATGCAAAATTTCAAGCAAAAATGAAACCGAGATAAATTCCAAACTGCCCTACAGCTGTAATAAATAAAGTGATTAAGCACGCACGAAATCGAAGTAACATATAGTGAAATAGAGTGAAAGCTAATGAAAATGTACTTAAATTTATGCGAAGCGTAATTAGGCAGGCAGAAGAACAGTCAAGAGAACGTGTGCAAGCAACGCCCGAAGTCCCGTTATGCCGGAACAGCGCGCGAGTCACGTAGGCACACGATTGCGTCAGCGCGGACTTTGACCCCACGCCAATTTCTGGAATGTTCGAATTTAAATTAGTAAAACTCTTCAATATTATGCTGTATTGATGCTAAAGGAGGACAACTATAGCTGTCTAGACCTCTGAGAAGAAGAATTGAAGCTAATTTAACACTAGTTAAATGAATTTAAAAGATCGATTTTATTTTTCGTGTATGAAAGAAGTGAAGTATTTTGGTGATTTTAGCAATATAGATGGGAAACGAAGTATATTAAGTGAAAGGATTTTACTGATACACCTTTAGATAGTTGGTGTTATAAATTGAAATTGTTGAAAATAGCAAAATAGAAGTTTTCTTTTCACTTAATTGGAACGAACTCACACAAAACGTCACTGCAAACCCTTTCCTGGTGTAATTGGTGATGATTGTTGCGTCTTTGTATCGCTCCGCATCCGTTGAAGTCGCTTTCCTTTGTCTGTTCTTTGTTCGACCGCGCCCAAATGACTTCGTGGCTCCTTTTGATAGATGGGTCCAAATGCGAAGGCAAATCCGGCTCGAAACTGTTGGCGCAGGTTCGTGAAATGATGTAGGCGACTCCGTGGAAGGTTTCAGACGTATATTGAAGTAGTAAATCGATTTACATTGTATTTGATAGTAAGTAGGTATGAGACGCGCGAGCGTGTGGTCGGCGTCGGGTGGCTAGATGGAATGCGCGGGCCGCGGCGCGCGCGGCGGTGAGACGCGGCGATGCGCGGACGCTGCTTGTGTGCGTGTCCTACGCACACATCGACGGCGCGTTAACAGGCGGGTAGAACGTAAAAATAAGTGACTGTCACAAATAGCTACTTCGTAAACTTCGTTTGTTACTGTTAACTTTTTCATTGTTAATCTTAAATGGCAAACTAAAGTTTTTCTGACAATTTAAAAGTAAAGTTTCGCTTTGTGAGAAAATACTCGGGCCAAGAATCGTAATAAAATGAGTACGACTCACCAGATCACATTAGATTTCCACAAACTCGCGAATCTATCAGGCGTTGGTCCCTGTTGTTGACTAACGCGCCTGAGGCGCCGTTGCCGCCCATGTCACCTTGTAGTGGCGCATCCGTAGCTGGTGGTGTGTAGTGATGAAATCCAAAACGACGAATCTTCTTTTCCTCGCGAAATCAAACGATGATATTTGTTGTGGCTTCAAACCGTACTTCTTGAAGGATTCTTCATTGTCTTCGACTATATTTCACGGTGTTTACTGTTGTGCAGTGTAAGTGCCTCTTTGTTTTCGGAGATCACAATTAATAGTGTTGCGGTCAAACTTTCTTCAGAGATTCCATTTAAGCAAAACCGGCAGTGTTGGATATTTTGAATTCATTAACGTTGGCTGTGCTGCAGTTGCTGGACTTGCTTTGAAGGTAAGAAATTGACTTCTTTTCTAGTAAAACCATTTTTGTTTTGTCGCAATGATTCTACACGCAGTAAATGCATCCGTGCGGTTGATTATCATTGACTCACATGTCCACTGTTGAGATCCAAGCATTTGCAAAGCATGTCTAATTCGCTAGGCACAAAATCTCATAACTGCCTTTCACTGGATATTGACGAAGATGTGGAATGCCTCAAACACTGGAAATCTTTCACATCCTGTGGGCGCTGATTACATCCCACGCCTGATGTCGGATTCCACGCGTGTGAACTGACTGTCAGGTCAGGATGGGTTAGCTGCAGAATTCTGGCCGTTGAGGTATGTTGGTTAAAGAAGTGGATTCATGTCAGATCAAATCATTTATTCGTCTGATTCTTTTGGCCGCTTCGGTAAATGACATTCTGGTGAGAAGAAGGGCCGAAGAAACTCACCAGGTTCTCTTTTCAATCATCAGGCATTACAATAGTTGTTACAATATTATGGCGTAGATACTCAAGAGAGCAAATAGACAATTACGTTACACAATATGATTCTTTTCACTATTAATCGACAGAATTACAAACATCAAGTAGCAACTTTAACTACTGGCAGACGAACTGACAGAATCGTAAGACAAGTGTTGTCGCCACGACAGTCAGAAAGAGAATCGACACTCTTGTCCAACGAGCCCGTCTACGTGCACCGCAACCGGTCGTTACGTCACACGGCGTTCGCGCCATTTTAAATCTACTTAGTACTACAGTAGTCAATTGACAGTCTTGGATTTCTTGAATTATCGCTGCTGTCCCCGACATATATATATATATATATAGTATATATAGTATATCCGGAATAACCAAGAAAATGTTGTATACGTAGGCAGCGACAAGAGGGTTGGGTTATTGGGTTAAGGGTACACGTTGAGAGCAAAAGCATGCAAATAAATATATATATATGTCAAGAAATAGTATTAATAATGAAAAAAACTGTAGATATAAATTAATAACGATGCCCACCCGACAGTTTCAGTATCAAAGTGCTTGATCTCCCAATAAAAGTTCCCGTAGTTTACGCTGGAGGCTAAGCCTAGAATTGCAATCCGGTGGAGGTAAATCGTTCCAGCATTTGGTAGCCTGGAACCGGAAACTGCCGCGAAATGCTGCACACTTGTATTTAGGGACAACGAGGGGCTTGTCGTACATAGCTCCTGTGCGCTCTGCTCGCCGTTTCTGGCGCCAAACCAGCTTCTCCAGGAGATAGGACGGTTTACCTGTTTTAATGACCCCAAAAAGTAGAGAAGCAAGGTGGAGACGCTGTCTAAATTTCATTTTAAGCTGTTTTGCATTAGTGAGGTAAGGTGTTACCGATGTTCGTGGAGGAATGGAGAAGCAATAGCGAGCGCAGGCATTCTGCACTCTTTGTATTAGTTTTTGAGTTTTCTCATACAGACAAGGGCCAATAACTGTGTCGCAATAATTAAATTTAGAAAGAACAAGAGATTCGCAAAGTTTTACCCTGAGGTCTACTGGGATAAAATCCCGTATGTTGTATAATACCTTGAGTTTATAGAAACAAGCACGAACAGTATTGAGAACATGTTCTTCGAAACGCAAGTGACAATCCATCAAGACGCCTAGATTACGAGCAGCAGACACACGTTCAATAGGAACACCGGATATCTTGATATCATCAACATCACGCTGAGAAAAAGAGGTTACTTGTTTTTTACTTCCAAGAACGAGGTATTTGGACTTGGTGGGGTTTAGTACTAGAGAGTTCTTAAAGGACCACTCAGCAATATTGGAAAGATCATCATTCATTTACTGAATAGCTGTATTGACATTATGTTTATTAAAAGGAATCATTAATTGAAGGTCATCAGCATATAAATGATATTTACATTGCTTGATACAATGTATAATATCGGAAGAGTAAAGAATGAATAATAAAGGACCCAGTATAGAGCCCTGCGGTACACCTCTATTGACAGGGCGAGTTTGAGAAGGAAGGACGGTCCCATTTGATCTCTTTATTTCCACCCGTTGGTGCCGATTCGACAGATAGCTGTTAAAGAACGAGACTGAAGAATTATCAAAACCGTAATAAGATAACTTGGAGAGCAGAAGTGCTATATTAATAGAGTCAAAAGCTCGAGAAAAATCAAGAAGAGTGAGTATCGTCCCATTACCCTGGTCCTGAGAATATAGAACATTGTCAACAACGTCAAGAAGAGCAGTGCTCGTACTATGATGTTTTCTAAAGCCGGATTGTACCTGTGCCAGTATTTTGTTATATTCACAATAGTGTAGAACTTGATCATATACTACTTTTTCTAGAATCTTAGACAGAAATGGTAACAGACTGATTGGACGTAAATCGCGAAAGGATGTGGGATTACTAATTTTAGGTATCGGCCGAACCAGAGCGGTCTTCCACGAAAGAGGAAAAGTCGAAGTGGTGATGGCTTTGTTTATTATGGCAGTGATGACTCTCAAAGTTTCAGGCAAAGTAAGGATAACCATATCCATGGATATTCCATCAATACCCATTGCATTTGATTTCATACCAAGAATTATTTTAGTTATGTCTGATTCACTGACAGTCTTCAAACTGAAGACAGCAGAACCATATCTCTCAAATTCGTAGTACGTTAGCTGCGATATGTCAATGTTAGAGGTGCCGGGAACGTCAAGGAAATGAGTGTTAATACTTTCTGGGTCGATTAAATGGTTAGGAATGCTCTGCGTATCATCGTTAAGGGGTAGAATAAATCGCTTCAAGTTGGACCAAAGAGTTTTTGAATTATTAATATGTCTATTTACTTGATGTTCAAAAAATGCTCGTTTTTCAAAGTATAGACTAGATTCAAATAGTTTTTTTAGAGTTTTATACTGTTCTTTATGCGCGTCACTTTTTGAATTGCGATATTTTTTATGTGCGTTATCTCTAAGCTCTTTCATGAAGCGTAAATTGCTAGTAAACCAAGGAGTAGGTTTATGACGAATCGTTACACGCTTTTCCGCCGCGAAAGTATCAAACAAATTTAACATGCACGTGTTATAGGCCAGGATCATGTCACACACGTCCGACATGTTTGTTATAGTGCTCCAGTCATTTTTAGATAACTCAGCATTAAAACTAGCAAGGTCAATGTCCTTCAGCGGTCTGTATTGAAGAACCATTGGAGTGGGTTGTATTTTCTTTATTTTAAATTCAGCTGTAAGGATAGCATGAGCACCAAGTTCGGGTATGTGTTTTACGTCAATATTTAAAACTGAGGCATCCGTACAGATTAAATCGATGAGAGTGGCGCTGGTTTGAGTGAAATGTGTTGGAACTGTGACGTAATTACGAATATTAACGGATTTAAGAAAATTAAGTAATTTAACGGTAGATGTATCCGTCACGTTTAAAAGATTGATATTAAAATCACCTAGCAGAATTACCTGATCGTACTTAGCAAATGAAATAATTGATTCCGCGAGCGCATCAATAAATAAGTCAACATTTAACCACGGCGGCCGGTACGCTGTACCAATAATAAAACGCGTAGATTTAATGTTAGTAGATATCCACATTTGTTCTACATCTGCGTGAGAGGGCGGGTGGGGTTGCGTCCGCGCCTGGAAACCATTTCTGACGTAGAAACCGGTCCCGCCGCCACGGCTGCGCACGCTGCGCGGGCGCGGCTGGTGCCGCAGCCGGTAGCCGGGCAGGCGCGGCGCACGCCCCTCCTCGCCCTGCCTGAGCCAAGTCTCATTAATAGCTATTACGTCAGGATTTATACTTTCAAATGCTAGCAAAAACTCATCATGCCGTGTTCCTAGTGAACCAGCGTTAAAATGGCAAATTTTTAGGTATTTACACTCGAAGGGAAAATAAATAAAGAGAGGTTAAGGTGGAAACATGCATATATATATCAGAATATGTACATATATTATTTTGTTCAACCGCAGAAGTATACATGCAACGACGACAGTAAATTACTATACTTATATAATTTTTATTAATACAATAAGTATAAATATACGCAATGAAAGAATAAAGTTTAGTTGATAAAGATAATGCGAAAATATTTTTCATTTTGGTAGGTATATAAAGACAACTTGTTGCTGAACTCATTGTGACACCTTTGTACAGCATTAACGACATAGCATATGTTTTATCTAAGATCGAGTTATTCCTATCAATAATTGATACATACCAAAACATAGTTATAAACTCATAGATAAAGTATTTTAGACCAAAAGTATCTAAAGTAGAAATAACAATGTGATAAAAACGATATGCATTTACAATTATTTTTAGAGAAGTCGTATTTATACACATGCATGCACTATGTTTATTTACCCAGTGAAAACTGTTATTACATGTTAACATAATACGTGCAAAATAGTGTTTATATGCCCACAAAAATATGCTTAACAATAAAAAGTAATTAAACGCTACGGTTCGAGGTAATGACCGTTCCAAAAACATTTTACATTAAAGACTTTTCCAAAAAAGCTGGCGAGTTTTGGATTTTTTTGTTTATCCGTTTGTTTTTATGTTTGTCTGAATGTTTGTTTGTTTGCTTATCACCCGAGCGATTTCCATGAAGTTTGGTGTACATTTAGCATCAAAACGCCCGTAACATCCAAACCGCCATATATATCGTCACACACCTTTAGGCCTATTATATAGTAAGAATTAAAGGTAAATTAAGTACAATAGCGAAATTAAGATGGGATATACTTTAAAAATGTGCGACACTGGGAAAATATCATTACTGCTTTTGACAAGTGATGATCTTTACCTAGTGCTTTGTCATGGGGCATTCCAAGCGTTCAGCAAACAGCGTTTTGATGAATGTACCAGGTGGGTAGGTAGAGTTAGTTTAATGTGAAAAAATAAAAAAAATCTGATACGAGTTTTTTTCAAATTAGTAACGATATGACCTCGGTTAAAGCCTACCATTATCCCGATTAAATTAATTGTGGTGGAAACACCGAAAGGCGAAGATCGCGCGGTCGTCCACCAACTAGATGGCCCGATCAAGTGAAAGGCTCGTCGTCCTCCAAATTCTACACAGTTGTAAGAGACGTGCTGGACAGAAACCGGTAAAGGCAGATCATCCGAGCTAGATGCAACCCTGATGCTGACTACGATCTTTAGACATGAGGGACCGACCCCAGAGAGAGAAAACCTAGAATAATTTTGACCTGACTCGGCGCCCTGTCCCGCCGCGTCGCGTCCCTTATTGCTCAGGGTCGTGAAGTTCCCATGGATTCAGCTTCTCTTTGACGGTATCCCTCCATTCTGTGCCTGTTCTTGGCATCGTGTTGTGCAACGTGCAGCTGGGTGTGCAGAGTGGTACAGATCTGATCTGCCCGTCAAGTTGGACGGCGGGCTCTAAGTAGTTTGCCATCAATCTTGCCAGTAACGATGAATTATTCAAGATCTTTCCAGGCTATGTGACCGAAAAACTCCAGTTTTCTGCCTAGACATGTGGTTTTCTGACAGTTTTACTGACTATGGCAAAGCAAAAACGCATAATATTTAACTTATTTCAAATCTGTGAACGACGGTACGGGCATTCTCTAGTATAACAATAAAGTGTTTGTGAAATCTGGCTTTAATAAAAGGTTTTTTTAGCTTTAGGTCCCTTAGATAAATATGGAGCATGTTTTCTTAGAGATTTACCGAAAGCTTTTACTGAAAGTCCTTTGACAAATTTATTGTTTCGTCAATTTTTTTATAGGGATGTTATATAAAGACTATCTTTTTAGGGTTCCGTAGCCAAAATGGCTAAAAAGGAACCCTTATAGTTTCGTCATGTCCGTCCGTCCGTCCGTCCGTCCGTCCGTCCGTATGTCACAGGCATTTTACTCAAAAATTACAAGACCTATACTGATGAAATTTGGAATATAGATGTCTTGTAGATGCCGCAACTAAGTTTGGTAGTTAAATAATAAAAATAAAAAATCTAGGGGGGGCACTCCATACATGTAACAGAAGCTAAAAAAAATTTTTTTCACAAAAAGTCAACGTGTGGTACATAGTTCGACAGCTCTTTTGAAAACATTTTAAGGTTCTTAAGTAATGTTTTTGATTAAGTGAATACCTTTGGAAATAATAGCTCCGAAAATTGTGAAAATTGTGTCCCCCCCCCCCTCTATCTTCTAAACCGTGTGTCCGAAAAATATAAAAAAAATTACAAAGATAACGCTCAATTAATACTTTCAACAAAAATTATTTTCAAAAAGATCGGATTAACCGTTTTTGAGTGATTGCCGATAAACTGCGCTTCTCAACAAAAGGACGTAATTGCTATGAAGATACGCTCTTTTGTTGTTGTACTTTTTTTACATCGTATTTTTTACCTTATAGTTACGGCTATGGAACCCTACACTTAGCATGGTCCGACATGCTCTTGGCCAGTTTTGAGTTATTGCCGATAAACTGCGCTTCTCAACAAAAGGACGTAATTGCTATGAAGATACGCTCTTTTGTTGTTGTACTTTTTTTACATTGTATTTTTATCTTATAGCTACGGCTATGGAACCCTACACTGAGCATGGTCCGACATGCTCTTGGCCAGTTATTTCCTAATCCTACTCGATTTAGCTTCAGACTGCCAATTATTTGGACTAAATGCTTGCAAAATATCGCTTTGCACGCCATTTAAGTTTTTTTACAAATACAGCCAGCATCAAATAGTCTTAAACGGATTAAATCGCGTACAGATGTAGTGAATAATCCTTTCCTTTCGTATTTTCCCGGAAATGTTCGTTTTTGTCTTACTACTTCACTCGCACTCAGTACCCATCGAGACAACGTTGGGAACGGTCGCATTGCAAGAGGAAGTATCTATATAGAGTAGTTAATACCACAGAAATATTTTGTTGATATTTTTAATTTTGTGATTTTTGATTTTGTGATAAACTTCATGAACTCGTGTATTAATGCAGACCACCTATATTTTGATAGACTTTTTACATGTCACTCTTGTCTGTCATTTTTGTAAATAATAAACATTGATTTTATTCGATCCACATTAACAATTTATAACAGACATGCCGAAAGCACTAAGAAAAGGGAAACGTTTAGATCGGCAAGCCTGCGAAGTTATTTTCAATATTTATCTATATTTCCTAACTGAAAATGAAAATTATCAGTGCGTTTTATTGAAATAAAACGTCCTCGGTAACTAGTTATATTTTTGTTTACTTAACGAATTCTTTATATGATAGAATCGTGGTGGTTTTAACATCTCAGTGTAATATACGTCAAACGGGTAGTTTGACATTTGACATTGATAAATAAAGTATGCGATTTATTTGATACCTACACGTAATTTAATAATACAGTAATTCATAGACACATCGGCAACATTCGGGTCTTATCGTTGTTCCGAGTTTTGCCGATAGGAAAGGATTATTCACTACATCTGTATATTACTACATTTTAAGTCCCGACGTTTCGTAACCCTTTTCAGCGTTCATGGTCGCGGGTAGACTGAGAAAATCATAAATTTCCTCTGTCAAAATTACTGTTGTGCAAACCAAAAAAACAAAAAGAAAGTCTTTTGCTTAAATTATTTTCTTTTTTGCATAAGGCGTGGCTGATAAGTTTCCTTGGCCTTCTTTCTTATCAAGTATGCCTTTTGGAAGCGCCGCTAGTTTTTCTTAAGTTAGGTTTTTAAGCCCTTCTGGCATGTGTGTGAACATCTTTACACATTAGGCCCATCTGGCAACACTAATATTGAATTTGTGTTTTTTAAAGTGGGTAGGCTTGCACAACAGTAATTTTGACAGAGGAAATTTATGATTTTCTCAGTCTACCCGCGACCACGAACGCTGAAGGGTTACGAAACGTCGGGACTTAAAATGTAGTAATATACGCGATTTAATCCGTTTAAGTTGTTTTATTACTATGAGTGATAATCGCGGAAACCGAAGACAATATTATCAAATAGTCTGTTACATCTATATCTATACAGGGTGAGAGGGACTATACCGACAAACCTTAACTATAGATTCTAACAACTATTAGGAGTAAAAAAAAATATTTGATGTATAGTCGAAAAACGCTTACTTTCAGAGATATTCATTATTTTTTAAATTAAAACTCCCAAGTGTGTAACAAGCCCTAATAAATGTGACTAAGATAGTTTTACAATTTTTTTTAAATCCTTTAACTAAACAATTAACCTTCGCAGTATTTGATGGTAAGCGACTACGAGGCCAAAAAATTGACCTTTCGTTTCCATTTTAGCTTTTTTTCCTTTTTGATAACTTTTTCTCCAGTAAGGACATGTTTATAACGAGGGGCTGAATTTACTGATTTATTTTGTTCCATGAGACTATTAATGTAAAATGACAATATTGGACCCATGTTCATATAACATTATTTACTCGTCACACCACCAGGAATTCATGGCTAAAGTATGTCGGTATAGTCCCTCCCACCCTGTATACATAAAACAAAATCGGGTTCTTTACATCATTTATAACTCAAGAACGGGTACACCGTCGAGCAAAAAGACGCTAAAAACACGTTTTTTGTATTAGGAACCCCTTTTAGTATTAATTTTATTTTGTTTTCATTCTTTGTTGTTATAGCAGCAATAATAATACACATTCTGTGAAAATGTCAAGTCTCTATCTATTACGGTTTAAACGATAGAGCCCTGTGACAGACAGACAGCGAAGGCTTTGTAATAGAGTTCGGTTGGCTCGCATTCGCAGTCTGAACGTATTTCGCAATGTGCGTATAGAAATTGAAGCGTCAACATAGTAATTAACGTTCATTTTTGCACACGGCCTGATAGCCGGTCGGCTATTGTCAATCTATATAATTTAGTATGAAGCTGCGGCGCGCTCCGGCGGGGCCCGGCTCAGCCCAGTCAGTGAGAATCGTACATTAAAAATACGCACGGATAGTGCATGAACTCTGCGTATTTTTGAGCAACACCGCTGCTCAAAAATACGCATCGGACGGCATGCATTAAAAATGTGACGCATGATTTATTTCACTGCGTTTACGATGCGTCAACGTCTTGAGGAATGGAACCTTAAAGAAACTACGCATGAGTCTATTATCCAATGCGCCGCTGCGCTTCACATAAATATGAACGCGTATATGCGGATGTCTGGTCAAGGCACTACACTGGTTTGAAATATAAATACCGCTACCACATTTTGCAGTGAGGTTTGCATACTTTGCGAAGTAAAGGAATTTCCAATAATGCGAGCTCTCTCCGATTTCCAGCTTCATGAATATCTAATAACTATCTAAGTATTAAGTGGCTTTAAGCAAATAATGTTTTATAGAGAGGAGAAGATATGTATAATGTTAAGATTTTTGAAGTCAAGGAGGTATGAAATGTTTCATTTCTTAAGGATGCTAGTGGACAAACCTTCCAATAGCTTTGGAATTTGGATATGTAACATAATATTACGTTGTTACCCATTCACGTAATAATTGCATGTATCATCTAGGTATCTATCTTTTTTTTATCTTCTACATACAAAACAGTTACGTCTAAAGTCGCCGTCAATACAATTTGCTAACTTCGTAAATAAACCGCCATATTGAAATTGTCTCTGAATGATGAATTTACTAGTGATGGGGAAGACTCTTACTTTACTCTTTTATGTCAAAACGCAAGAATCAGGTATTTTTAATTTGCTTAATCAGAAGACGAATCGTTACTTGAAGATTATGTATCCACCAGTATTTATCACAAAAGGTGCCGTTATTTCATCCGTAGCTCTATCGATGACGCCGTCTAAATATTTCATTTTATTTTCTTAGGTACAGAGCGTAAGTTAGGTAGTGTGTAGCAGCTTTACAATATCACCAACTTTAGTCACAACGCTATCATCATAGACAATTGTAGAATTTAAAAGAACCAAAAACGTCATTCCATTATGACTGTCATAATAACCTATGTTTAATTAAATTTTAAACTTTTAATGAAATATCCAAGATACAATTATTTTTTGTATGGTTTTGTAACCACCGAGGGATCCGTACAAATTTGTAGGTAAATGTGGCTAATTCCGTCTGGTGGGGTAATTCCGTACAGCGGTTTTTATGGCTAAACTATCATTCTAACAAACTTCTAATTGCGACAGTTAGTGTGAAAAGTTTCGCTCCTGTGCCAGTCGAGTCATCAAGTGCATACTATTGTTTGTTTGGCCGCAAAAACCGCTGTACGGAATTGCCCCACCAGACGGAATTAGCCACATTGACCTTACATTATATGAAATAACCCGATAAATTTAGATTCCCTTAGTAAAGTAAATTTTTTCATGATTCAAATAAAACATTTTGTTTTCAGATTTTTCCTAATACGTGTAGTACCTAAAAGAAGGACGGACGGAGTTACTTGCCAAATTTCATAGTGCTAGGTCAACGGAAAGTACCCTATAAATTTTGGTTTCCTTGAGAGAGTCGAAATGTACGTTTTTGCAGGATAACCGCTAAACGGCCATATATTTTTGCTAACGTCAACATAGAAGTTTGATTTTTTCACAGTTTCAAGATAACGGGATGAAATTAAAAAACATATTTTCTTCAGGGGACAAAAGCGTAAAATATATTTTTTTAAACAACATCTAAGAGGGTGACATGACAACCAGTTGTCTATACAATGACGACAAATGCATTGCTAAACACGAACTAAGTATCTCATCTGTAAGTATCTCAAGAACGCAGTTAAGGTTTGAGACGCTGGGATACAGAAAACAAAGTACATATAAAAATTAAATGGTACTCACTTGAGTCCGGACCGGGAATCGAACCCGGTACCTATGGATTTCCGGCCCAGCGACTTAACCACTCGTCCACTGGAGCACCCAGCAAGTGCCCTCAATTTTGCCATCTATTTTCACTTCTGTATCATTCTGGTTTAACAGGATTTAACCTAAACGCAAAATGCGTGTAATTTACTGGCATTAAAAACTAATAAGGGACATCATATTTCTTTCATATAAAGTTCTACATTATGGTTAAACCAATTATGACTTCGTATAATTATGACAGGGAACAATTATGCTACAGTACCTACAATTTATGCCAAAAAAAATATGAGCATCAACTTTATACTTAAAGTGTCTAAAATCGATATTATGACAATAATTGTTATGTAACCAGACGGGCATCCTGTATGCGCAAAGTACGTAGGTATTTTATTTTGTTTCTCGGCTAGAGGCTTATAGGAAAGTTTATAGTGCCGTTTCACCCCAACTGATAACCGCGGTTAACGTGCAAATAAAATGCATCCTGGGACGCGAATGCCTGGTTTACAGAGGCTTTTATTCGTTTTTTGTTTTGCACGAAGCAACAAGTTTTTAGTTTTGTAACTTAATTTTCAACTGGCTTATTAAGACTTTTAATATGAAGTTATCGTCATAAATTGTGTTGGATTTTCTTTAAAGCACACACAATACTTTAATTTGTACCTAGTGAGTGAGCTTATTGCAGATATTGCCCGCAATGAAATCTGGGGGCACGGCCGTGTCCCCGCCAAGTCGAGCAAAACAAAGGCACGGCCGTACCATCCTTTTCTCGAAGCCATTTAGGCCATTTTCAGCCTTCCGTAATTTTGTACTGGCTAAAGCTAGAACCCTGAATTTTTAGGGATATATAGGGCACAATAAGACTTAAATATATTCTCAATATCATTCAATTTGAACGTGTAGTTCAAAAACTATTGCACGTCAAAGTTCCTTAGTTTTGTCACTGACTGACTGACTGATGATCATCATAATTCTAAGGTACTTCTAGCACACCTACAAGCTCCAAATTTAAAACGTAGTTAGTTTTTAGCCTATCAAGTCCTACAAAACCTAAATATATTGCAATTTCAATCACAAATGCACAGATAATTTTGTAATCCTATACAAATACATGTGATTACAAAGTTAGTTTTGCAGTTCAAATTGGAAAAATATGTATTGGAATGTAATAAATAAAGGTAGAGCACTTAAAAAAAGAAATAAGATCCCATCAAAAACATTACATGTAAAAAGGTGCAAGTCTCGCAACGTAATCCTTTTACAACAAAAATGTTTTGAGATGTAGGTAATGTTAAACCAAGTAAGTACCTGGGAGGTGTCCAGTCCACAGAAGTCGATTCCCACCGACTTGCCTATTATTTAACCGTGGAGGAACATTGAATACTTTTCAAATAAAGAATCCTCCCTCCACGGGTAAATAATAGGCAAGTCGGTGGGAATCGAGTTCTGTGGACACCTCCCCGGTACTGATTACGTTGCGACACTTGCACCTTTTTACATGTAATGTTTTTGATGGGATTACTCATATTCACGAAACTAATCCATATTTTGAAGTAAATAAATGTATTTAAGATTATATAACCACATTTTTACTGAAAAAAACCCGACCGGGGTGCACTTTGAAACTGCATAAAATTCGCCATTTTGTTTATTTTAACACTCAGTGACACTCGCACCATCAAGACGAATCTAATGATGTATCATTTATCAAAATCGGATGTGCCGTTGAGTAGTTACGAGCGGACACAGGAACTGACATACATACATACATACAGTTCAAACACATAACCCTCCTTTGGGCTTCGCCGCAGTCGGGTAAAAATAGTCTACTTATGCAATTATATGTCTCTTCTACATGCCTTATAATTAAGTAAATAAACTATAATGTATGTAATATGATGAAATTTCCCTATTATACCGAACATTTCGAAAATATGTAGGTAATATAATACAATTTATAGCTAGACAGTCTTACAAAAACGACCTAGTCCTAATCTAAAAGATGCTCGGTTATATCTTCTGATATACCATAAAGACGTAAACGAGTAGAACCAAAATAAATATCAAGTGAAGATTAGCTTTATTTATATTTCACTCACGACATTGTCTGTTGGTATAATTGATTCCATTGAGCCTGCTAGACAGAGATCGCTTTCTTGATAAAACTGTTAGACCATTCACAACTTTGTTGTCAACCTCGCCATTAATATAATTTGATCCGTGGTGTAAATAGTAATAGGGCGATTCTCCGAGCGTTTTGACCGCGCGGTTTGAGATTCATTATTGTCCGACGATTATTTACTATAACGAAAGGACAAATCGTGACAATTTTGATAAAACTAAACTTAACCTCGGGACTGTTTTTCGGTTTCATAAAAAGTTAACTCTAGGAATCATTTTTTTTAAACAATATTTACTGAGACAATAATAACGAAAATAAAAAGCCGTAAAAACGCTGAATATTCGCCGAATAACAGTTTCACAGGTCTGACCATATTAGGGACGAATTGGCGGTAAATTTATGAATTGCCCAAATGGAAATTATTGTATCTTATTTGAACTTGAATTGTTCACGATGTTTGCTACATGATAAGCTTCAGTGGTAGAATAAAACCTCAACAGTAGTAAATAGAAAAAAAAAACCTCCTTGACATAAAACTGCGATTTAACCATAAATTAAAATCAAACCTGACTTCAAACAACCATTTGGTGAAGAAAAAAACACTGCGTTTGTAGAATAATTGACATCCAAACAAACAACTGTTCGTTGTAGAAGAATTTGAGGGTGACCTATGTTAAACAGTCTCTGGATTAAAATGATGATGATGAAGAGATCGTTAAAGCAACTTCCGATCTGTTAAATCATGCTGTGTTGCATTTGCGGTATCTATATTCTGGCACCATCAAGATACGCTTTCTTTTAATCCATATTCATCCTATTAAACTCGAACATCATTTTCAAACAAATTAACCAACGCTTACCCAGCATCGAAAAAATTAATATGCCCGACAAACATTTTTCTGGCGGTTATAGCCAAAGTTGCCAAAGTACGCGTAAACACGATCCGTCGAGTCAATAAATCATTGTTCAAAGGCCTAGGGACGCCATAAGCGGCTAAGTAATGTTGCCAGGATATAAGCAAGTTTAACAAAGGGGACGGGCAAATTTACCCACTGCGATAAGGCGAAAAGTTTGTGACGACATTCTAACGTAAATATTTTCGCAGCCTGTTTATTTGCATTGTAAAATGCTTTTAAAAAGGTCCGAGGATCAGAGGGTTCGAGTTTAGCCCACCGACGGTTCATTTCATAATAGTATACTAAACATTAATTCAGGCGACAAATCGAGCAGATTATTTCTGTTATGACTTTTGCAGTTTGCAATCGCATTTCAGACTCCTATAGACAGCAGTTTCTGTCGATAAGTCCTAGAGCTAGGACCTATCAAAAGAAATTGATAATCTACAGATTATCGTAACTATGACTACGCCAAGGGATCTCAGTCGTGTTTCGTCACAAAATCGGTACCCATACGAGTATAAGATAACGGTTCCGGTCGGAACTAGGCCTGTATTCCGACGCTCTTCATTTCAAAGTACCTAAGGTACACGAAACTCCCTAGTCACATTAGTGACGTGCAAAAACTACATTAAAAATGGAATTGAAAATGGAATGAGGAAAAGGTATTTTTGCCTATATACCTTTGATCAACTAAAGCTACATCTAAAAGTCGTCCCATGAATTATTAGCCTTCATTGGTGTGAAATAGGGTCCATATCGGGTTGCGTAAAATTTTAAGTCATATTATTTATAGGCATAACTAGTTACGTCATAGCAGTTAATAGTCATATTTTTGTGCTGGGGGACGCAGTTCTAAACTAACCTAATCTACTTTTTGATAGCAGTTCGGTTTTTTTGGGGGACTCAGTTCTAACCTAACCTACTTTTTCATAGCAGTTCGGTATTGTTGGGGGACCCAGTTCTAACTTGACCTAACCTACTTTTTGACAGCAGTTCCATTTTATTGGAGGACGTAGTTAAAACCTAACCTAACCCACTTTTTAATAGCACTTCGTTTTTGCAGGGGAGTGTAGTTCAAACCTAACCTACTTTAACAATTTTTATGACTATAAATAATTATGACCATCAATATAATGACTAAAAATTGTATGACAATCGACATTATGGTTAAAACAATGATGACATAGTGCAATTATGACAGGGAACAAATTATTCCATAGAACAACGCCAAAAGACATTTATGAGCAAAAACTTTTAGCGTAAAGAGTTATGACAATCGATATTATGACAATAGTCGTTATGCGATTAGAGGAACACCCGTGAAATTGAAATATTATCATCTCAGAATATTTTACAAAAAGTCATCCAAGCGTGCCATTCATTCCGTTTAACGTTTTGAATCCAAAGTACAATAATTTTTAGTCAACAAGCGTGCAATTACCAAAACTAAACTATTACGTTATCCAAGCCCTGTCAGTGCAGAAAACAGCAATTCCCATTCAAGAGTGGGGTCGTTAAGTATTAGAATAACGGGCATCTGGCGGTTTTATCATCGCCTGCAGCTGCAGTGGCCACAACTTAGATAGCCACAGTGTAGCGGCAATTTACCTAATCTCGACAACAATGCGCAAGCTTTGTGTTGTTATTCGAGTCTGCTACTTCATTCGCTTTTGCACTTCTAGGACTTGTTTCTAATTGGATATTCAAGTTTTTATTTTCTATATAGCATTTACCCGCAGCTTTGACTGCGTTATTCACATTGTTATCCCAAGCGAACTATGTGTCGGGATAAAAGGTATCCAATGTTTCAATCCTGAACTTCGTCCCCTTGTATGTCAAATTTAACTTAATCCATTCCATTGCTACTGCGTAATTTAGTAATGTAGTGGTCGTACTATGGCGCTGACTCGATCTGAATGTGAAACGTAAATTCCCTGACAATGATAATATAGGAAAATATTTTTGTAAAATACTAATCATTAGACCACCAGACTTCTCACTTAAATCAGTCACAAATTGAATGCACTATTCTTCCAATAAACGGTTAGTTACCAGTGCCCAATACATTTTTTTCAACGTTGATGTAAATAATGATCTGGTTTTCTAGAGCATGTATTTTTGGACCTTCAGGGGAGTATTATTAACCTAACTTCACCATCTGTGAAAAGTCATTTCTTGGACTTCGTTCATATTGTGTCCCAAAAATATTGGGGATTGTGTAAATCATATAGGGACGCCTTTATGTCGTACCACTGTTGCCACCTAAGTCTATATTTTGCCTTTACTTCTTTCTTCTTCTTAATAAGCATCTCTGACTAGCGATGGTTGACAGTCAGGTCTAAAATTTCACTTTATCTCTCGCGACGCGAAATAGATGGGCAGCAGACACATACACCCTTTCCTTCTAGATTTCTATGGGCAGCACTCGTGATATCAGTCCACTCCCAGAGATTTCTAAGCCTAGACTTCTTCCCAACTTCATTATTTGCACATACATTACTTCGTTTTTTATTTCATTAACTATTCTTAATTTTACAGCTTAAAGTGATCTATCTGCTGTTGCAGTTTTGCCCGCTCGGTGCAGCGCTCCCTTTTAAATATTCACTTTGCATACTTAGTACTAAGGTGCTCGGGCTTAAACTTTCAAGGTGTTTGGTTCTGGTTAAGATCTTGCGCAAGTTTTCTACTGCACGTACGCTGCAGTTCAAACGAATATTTTGCTGCCAAATTGTGGATATAAATTATTGAAGTACATTTTCCTGCATTTCGATTATAGAATTACGGAATAAACTATTTTTAGTTACGACATATTATTTAGTTAAGAAAACAGCTTTCGTCGATATAGAACAAGCTTTACATGCAATAGTGGTGAATTTCATACTTATCTTTTATAATTCAAGAGTTTCTCGTTATTTAGAAGCATTTATTTTACTTTGGCCTAAGCTTTATTACTAAATACCTAAATATGCTTGTAAAGTTCAACATTTTCAGATTTTCAGTTTAATTTAAAATAGTCCCACAAATATCACTTTTAACCCTTCCTCTCGCTTCTAAAAACCTCTAAAACTACTATATATAAGTTCTCTTAAAAACCTATGGCAATTTGTCACCGCCCGGACCATTTCCCAACTGCCTCCGCGCCACTAACTCCAGCGAAATGCACAAGGCGTCCTCTAGAAACTTAATTACTTATGGAGATGGTTAAAAATCCATTAACTATGAAAAGTTCGTATACCAAATTTTTTAATAAGAAAGTTGAGCGCGGTAAAGTTTGCCTGCAGCTCGCGATCGCTCCCGGGAACTTCTTACATGTGTAGTGCTGGGCACTTATCGACTGCACATTTTAGTTGGTATGAAGTATGAAATGAAAAGTGAAGAGAAATAAGAATGAATAAGTAAGGTAGGTATTTATATGTTCAAACCAATATATTTACTGAAAAAAAATCGAACTCGTAAAATTATGCGTTCGGTATAAAAAGAGCGTTATTGAAAAATAATTCAAATTTATACCCGTTGTTCACGGAATCTCAACCTTTTGGGTTTTCCTTACTACTAGATAGTAAATGCTGTCGGAAGTCATCAGATAAGTTAGGTTAGAATTGCGAAGCGACCCCAACAAAAACGAGCTGCTAACCTAAATTGTAGGTTAGGTTAAGTTTGAACTGCAATTACAACCAAAACTAGCTGCTACCAGAAATGTAGGATTGGTTAAGTTTGAACTGCAACCCCAAAAGAAAATTTTAACTTCCGATTAGGTATTTTAATGTTTATGAAATGAAATATGCATAATTATAATGCCAATACACAATTATGCGTAACAACGGTATGCGTTGTCAAAATAGGAAGATGATAAATAATCAAAGGGACTATTTGAAAGGTTTAAATCGAAAAACCAGTTCATCAGTAAATTTATTTTTAGGGAAAATATATATATGACAAAAAAATTATCAGTTTTGTTACTATTTTCCCCTATATTTAGTTTAGGCGTAACGAAACTGAGATTCAAAATTTGTTCGCACATTTTGGACAGATTTTTTTTTCATAAATGAAGAAGACTTACCATGATCAGACAAAAAAAGTAAATGGTACATTTTTTCTGCAATCGACCCGTAAACAAACCTTAAAAAAATGTTCTACGTAACCAGGAGATCAGTAAATTTCTATTTAACAGAACAGTGATCCTTAAGAATAGCTTCAAAGACATTCTTAAGTGACGAATTTTAATCAATGAGTCGAACAAATGTTTTCTAACTGTGTCCCTATTTGTACAGTTTTTCCTTAAAAAAACACCACTCGTAACCCAGTAAAGGTCGCTTGAATAGATCGCTCTTCTACAGTATGCTACTAAATGGAGACACCGCGCGGAATGCCGCAGTCACAGTTTAAAAACCTACAGTAGGCAAAGCTCATACAATCGATTGACACTTAGATAAGGGTTTCTAACTCTAAATTTTTGGTCCATGGAGCCCTAAGGGGTCAATAATACGAGAGGTAGGGGTCAGCGGCTACGCATACGATAAATTTTTTTAAGCGAGCTTGATGTTTTTCCCTCCGATTATTGTTGCCCAGCAGTGGGACGCATCTGACTGGTGACGATGATGATTCAGAAAAGGTAGTGTAAGATTTTTGATAAAACATGTTGCGGTTAAAAAAAAATTAAGGTGCAAATTCCGGTACCAATTATGTTTAAAGCGTGTTTCATTTTATAGCTTGAAAACTCTCAAAAAACCAGAATTAACGTGCAATTGGACTTTTGAAGTCAGCCATATCTATTATCATAATTTGAAACTAATCGCCATAATTAAAAAAAAAAATTGTTTTTTTTTTGTTTTTGAGAGTTCTTATGTCATTTCGCGCAAATTAAGACTCGAATCACCTTAAGAAACTACCTTACTGCAACGTAAACTGCGTAAGGAGACTTAGCCAAACGTTCTCCACGCTCTACAAGCAACTGTCAAACAATCTGGTCGATCAGGCCAAATTTTATCTTTGTGGTCATGAAATTGCCAGTGTGGTGTTTATTTAGTTATCTTATATCGTAGTGTATGTTACTTAAACCCCAGGCTGATACAGTCTTTGATCGCAAGCGCATTGTTAGGTGCGCTCTGTTAGTATGTCCCGGATTGCTATATACGAGTAGAGTAGAATAGGCATTCGAGCTCACCCCACTTCCTCTTCTTAACTTTCACCATAGCATAACACAGAAGTCTAACTCCGGGTGTTTAGAAAAATTACGCAAGTACCAGCGCTCGTACACTATGAGCGTAGCACCACGACGCAATCGTTACTTTACGACCCATGTACTCCCAAAAAGCTGCGCTCCTGTTGCCACAAATTCACGACGCGCGATGTACGGTTCTATTTTAGTTACGCTATAGGGAACGTGCACGACGAAGGTGCTGCCAACTGGTGCCGCCAATCTAAGTCTTGACCCTCTCATGCCGTCATGAAATGCCGTTAATTTATCGCGATAAAGGACGATTGAAGAGATAATTTGAATTGACAGCTTGATTTGACAGGCATGATAGTTTCCTTTATTGTCCGCCCATGTCTCTTTTGTCGTTTAGTGCTGCCACCTGTAGTTCGTGCACATTGATCTGTCTAATCGGTTCCGTCGACCATCTGTATGTTCTTTAGACTATGTCGCAGCCTCCGAAGGAATGTATAATAAATCTTCTCCTTGTTTTTCCGCCGCTAGAACAGACGACATTTACTCCATATAGTTTGTGTTAACGGACTTTTGTGTCTTTTTGCTGATTGAGTTGCAACTTCTTTAGTTACGAGCGTAATCCCGAGGGATTTCAATACAAGCTTTCATTCCTTCAGGGGTTGACTTATTAAGCGCTCTTTCGTAATTATCACAATACGGTTTAGAACGAACTTTATCAAATATTTTCTGCTAAAGCTAAGATTTTACGTTTTGTGTTGCAGTGTGTGGCAAGGTTAAGACAATGGTGACAATCATTATCCTAACCTTAACGTACACTGCATTCAAAGTATAAAGAAAGAAAAGTAAAAATTTGCTTGTAATGCGTTCATACACGGCGCCGGCGCGCACACATTCAAGCGGCGCGTTGTACCTTTAAGGTTGTTTAAGGTGATTTTCCACCGGCAGGGCGAGACGAGACGAGGATTGAATTGAAATTTGTATCAAGTTGCGTGATGCGCGAGCGGCGATGCGCGAGGAGAGGATTCATAACTTTAGTCGGACGAAAAAATACTGCTATTATACTGTGCTGCAGATCTTTACAAACTTCCACAACGAACTTTCGCACGATTTTGATGTCTGTGAGCCAAAGTTAAGTTCCTTTCGTTGGTTTAAGATTTGAACGACAAGTTTCATCATATAAAATTCAGTATAAAACAAAGTCGCTTTCTCTGTCCCTATGTATGCTTAAATCCTTAAAACTACGCAACGGATTTTGATGCGGTTTTTTTAAATAGATAGAGTGATTGAAGAGGAAAGTTTATATGTATAATACATGCATAATATAATAGAGAAACACCGTGCGAAGCCGGGGCGGGTCGGTAGTAATAACATAAATTAACCTCTAATTTTGATATAATAATGTCTTGCATGAGCAAGTTTATTCTCCTGAGGTCTTCTCGTCAAATGGTGAAATTTTGGATTTTATAAAGCTTTCCAGGAAATAAATATTGCTTTGCTGCATGGGATTTCCAGTTCCTTAATCAGAACTCACTATGATTATTTTAATGAAGTTCGGTGTCCGATAGATTTTACGTGATACGCAAACTAGCTAGACATACAAAAGTCTTTACCTATTTGCGTTTTAGTTATTAGTTCGAATCATTCCCCGGTACATTTTCTTAGAAAAATCTTTAATGTATTCTTGATACGATTTTGTATGTATAAATAATAAAGATGTATAGTTACTTATGTGAAGATTAGAAATAAAAATATTCCAAAGTACAATTCAAACACAAATCCATACCCACAGCGAGCGCAGAACGGCAAAAGCTTATTACACTAAGCACTCCTTAGAGCCTCGAGTGAATTCTGTAATTGACATTTATTAACACCCCTTGTATTTATTTCCCTAGGGCGCTATTATGGGGTGTTTTCAACATTGAGTCATCACACTCAATCAAACATTAAGTTAACCGTTACTTTGATTTTAGTGATATTTTAGCATTGTAGCTTTTTGAGATACAGGCGTGATTTAAAATTAAGAGTGCATATTTTTTTGCTTGAAAGGGTATACCACCGAGGTGGTCTCATTGCAACCAAATCAGGATCTGACAATGGGATCTGGAAAAAATCGAAGGAACTCTTCAAATATTATAAGCACGCATATTGCGATTTGGGTATTATTCATAGTCAATGGTGCATTTCTAATCAAATCAGACTCATCGGAAGTTGGTTATTTTAATGTTTTTGATTTTATGTTATCTTTAGTCTTAACTACGTTTACAGTTCGCCCTTGTAAATGGGTTATACATATTTCGAAAAAGACGCATTTCCTGTGGACAAAACAATGATAGTTTAACGACCCGAATACACATCACTGTCTATGTGTTTATCATATAGGCCGAGAAGTAGAAGAGTAGGGTTATTTGCCTATAGGGGTGCAGTTAGAAAATTAGCCTTTTAAAGCCTTTTTATTTTATGATGACCACAGGAAAGACGCAAACACTTAACTTATACTACAAAATCTGTATGACCCAAATAGCTAGTTAGTTACGTAGTTTTTAGGGTCATTATTTGAGCGTTTCATCCGCCTCACTTTCGTGGACACATTATTGTCGAAGTTCTCTCAGATTTATAGTCTCATATCGAGCTATTTGGTACAAATCCGAGCCTACTAACAAATACCTTAAAATTACATTAAAATCTGCCGGAATCTCAACAATAATATGTCCACGAAATTGAGGCGGGTGAAACGTTCAAATAATGACCCTTCAGCAACCGAGACTGTCCTTGTATTGCGCATCAAACTGTTTACATACATATAAACTTATGCAGGTTTCTCTAAAAAAGAGGTCCCATAGTCCCACGTCTATGCATAGAGAAATTCTAATAAATACAAAGGAAGTGGCATGACCTTCATCCCTCGTTCTCAGAGGTAAATTTATTATTACGTGAATCAGAACGTGGATTTAAAAGTTGCTGACTGGAATGTTCTCGGAAAATCAAGGTACGTAGAATAAATATTGTCTTCGGTTATTACCGCGATTATCACTCATTGTAATAAAAAGACTAACTGATTAAATCGCGTGAATACTTCATCGACATCATCATCGAGATAGTTTTTATCTAGTTTTAGTTTATATTATATTTAATTTTAATTTATTTTAGTTCTTATTGTTATTGTTTTATTTAAATGTTATTATTTACTAAATAAAGATTTAAAGTACTTCTTAAAAATATAATTTAATTGATAATGTATTCTGTATTGTGAAATAAATAAATCTAATTTATTTTAAGTCGAACTGCATTGTTTTTATTTTTATCCATTTTATTACCAATAAATGCAGCTAGTTTAGCAAATGGCAACCCATTCTCGGTAAGCGTCTCCATCATAGCCTTTGTCTCTGATTCTCATCGGATAAGCCTAAGCCAAATGCAAACCCAGTAACCGTAAAAAAAGGAAAAACGCCTTTGTGTCGTAAAATGCTTAAGTGTTTTTCAAACTTTTTGAACAAGGTCACCTTCTGGGGGTTAATTTACTTTCTCCCATTCCGATATCTAACACGTAGTTTGCGTTCCCCAAGATATATTACGGTGATTTCTTACAATTTATTGCGGCAGAGAAACATAAGAAATTCAAATTCTTAAGTTATCCTCAAGTTTCCAGATTCGTTCCACTTTTGCGTACAGTCATCAGCAATAACAATATGGCGAAACGAGGCATGCAAAAATATACAGACACCACTTTATAACTATATCTTTGTATAAGGTCGTGTCAGATATTTATTTGACGACACGTTTGGCCTAGTGGGAGTGACACCGCCTACGAAGCTAGAGGTCCCGGGTTCAAATCCCTCTGTTCCAGGTCCTGACCACGAGCTCCGCCGGTCCAGCCTCATCCGAGGCCGGTTCACCCCAAGACCAAGTCAAATCTAACCTACTACTTTAAGATCTCACATTTTTAAATTAAAGCAACTTTTATAGGTTGTTATTTTGTTCCTATAAATACATATTTGGATTTTGCATAGGACTTGGCACTCATTTAGATCTCCATTATTTTTGCGGCGAAGCCCACAGCCAAGCATAATTTGTGTATTGAACTTGGCTCTCTTTTTTACATTTATGTTTTTGGTGGGATTATATTGACGTCATCACACGGTAATATTACGCCACTTTCTTAATTCCGTACCTGAGAAGCATAACACTGTAAGTAGGTATGTATGGAAAACAATAGAATAGAATAGAATAGCGTTTTCTTCGTCATCATAGGTCAGAAATCAGGTGACAAAGTATAACATTAGAGCAGCATAGCCATGATGCGCCTTTTTGGCATACGAATTATACAATTAGAATAATAATTATTATATGTTATTTGTAAATTAAAGTATTAATAATGTCTAAATAATTACAATTGAAACTTAAAAATAAATAACGACGCTACATAATCCTTAAATGAGAACATAGATATCAATAAGATTGAAATCATGATCATACAGCAGTTTGAAGTCCAACATCATTAAAATATTCATTAACACTATAGTAGCACTTTTGTAAAAGCATTTTTGATAGATGTAGTTCGAACTTGCGTGTCTCAGCATTTTGTAGCGTAGTGGGCAATAGGACTGACTTACAGTGTTATGCTTCTCAGGTACGGAATTTAGCCGTGCAATCATTCGTTAGCAGGCGTGCACTTTCAACAATTTTAGTAGATCAAACATAAGACCACCGAGTAAAATAACGTCAATGTTATTTCATAGAAACTTCAAACTATCTGAGCCATTCGATACATCATAAAAAGTAACTGATTTGATCCGTCAGGAACGTACCCTATTTTTGCACTTAAACATAAGCACCTACGTAAACATAAATTCCCCTCCAAATAACACAAGCCTCAAATACTCCACATAATCCTAAAAGAACGTTGCAAAAAGCAGAGCGTACAAACATCGCGCGTTTAAAATTGTAAAAACACATTCGACTTCCCGGCTATGTAGATAAACACGAACATAAAGTTTGCTTTAGTATCGTTCGCACACCCTTTACCTTGTTACCGAGTTACAAACTGCTAAAGCGGTCTTTAAATGTTGCTAAACGACATCACCGGTTGTGTGCCCGCGCCTTTACAACGTTTTAACGTGGCTTTATGTGTAAGTCATCGAATGTGGGAAACATGTGACGTAATACTTTACATTGTCATAGGTAGGATATAACTGCAGTATATTGTCAGTTAAATTCCTAATTGATCTATGATTTCTCACCCTTTACCCTGCCACTGACTTACAAATTGCTAAACCGGTATTTAAGTGTTGCTAAACGACGTCACTAGTTGTGTACCTGCGCTTTTATAGCAAGTGGGAAACAATTGCATAAGCTTAGGTAATAGAACTGCAATAAGTTATCAGTTGAATTCCTCGCCGAGCTAATTGTTCACTCTTTATCTTGATAGCAAGTTAAATGCTAAAGTGGTTTGTCAATGTGTCGCTCTTAGCCAAAATATATTATTTTATTCGGGTTTAATGAAGTCCTAGTAATAGGCCAATGCTATGATGATACAATCAATAACCATCCCTATGAATAAACTTCAAACTGGTGGCTTTTTTGCTAAAGTTGCTAAACGACGTCACCGGTTGTGTGCACACGCCTTTATAAAGTTTTAACCCAGCTTTATATGTGACGTTCCGCGGGTAAAGGTACCTTATGGATATTGTCGCTTGCGTCCTTCTATCTAGATGTTCTATATCGATACCTTTAGACTCAAAGGGCGTAAGCTCCATCAGAACCTACGGCGTTTACATCCTTTGAGTCTAAAGGTATCGATATAGTGAATAATCCGTAGTCCCCACGCCGGCCAAAGTGCAGACTGGGGAGATTCAAGTAAAAGATACCATTTTACAGTTTATCAATCAATATGAACGATCTATAATTGCATATTCGTACCATTGGCATTTTGCTATCTCTCCCTCTCTTGTTGACAGCTAGGTAAAACTATGTTTTAAAACCGTCGTAGCTTATTTCCCTCTCAAAGAAAGAATCGAATAAATACTGGCCATATTGCTAGACAAGCAACTCTTTAAGCGAGGCGTATTGCTTGGGTAAGATGTATTGAAGAAAGGGCATAACACAACACAGTAAGAACATTCAAAGCCAATACTATGGCTTTGAATGTTCTTACTACCTTTCGTATCTGAGCGTGTTGTGGACGAGGATTAAGTGCAAGCGGGCTAGCAGCTGACTTACTCATTTTCTTCTGAATCGCTATACTAATAATAGTCCAAGAAACGAGGTAGTTTTTCGAGTTAAGGGAAAATAAATCTCGATTAAGAACTTGAGATGAAGATCCGATACGCGATAATCCAACGCAAGATATGACATTTAATAAGCGATTGATATGGATTAATCTTTTTCCCCTGAACTTCGTCAATCTGTAATAAAAACAAAATCACAATCGGTACATATACACCGGCACTTTTAAATGAGGCAGAATATTGAACATTGAACAAATATTCTGTTTCAATGATAATTCAATATCCTTTGCTAGATTTTTTTTTTCTACGAATGCAATAAATTCACATACCTACTTATATAATCGCATACTCGTAGATCATATCTTTCCTATCGTAATAATATTACAAATGTGCAAGTTTGTGAAGATATTTCGCGGTTTGGATGTTTAGTTTTAATTCAGGATTTGGTTTTGTTTGCCAAATTTCATTGCAATCCATTTAATTATTACCGCGTTATTTAGTAACAAAAATCTAACCCTCCGAACGCGCAAACCTCCACAAACATCTTCACTTATAATATTAGTAGGACTGTCGTTCTTCATTGATCGGACTAATACTAATAAGCTGTTCTTTGCTGTTTTATTGTCATTCCGGCGGGACTTCTGTAACAGAACAGTGATTAAAATGAAAACAAACGTCACTTGTTTTATTCGGAAACTTCTTAATTGCACTGTTGGGGTAACATAAATAAACCAGGCAATTAACCACTTATTTGTTTGTGATTTATTACCCGACTACGGCGAAGCAAAAAGGAGGGTTATGATTTTAGCACCGTATGTATATATGTATGTATGTTTGTATGTTTGTATGTTCGTTTGTTCCCTCATAACTCAAAAACTACTAAACCGATTCAAACATGTGGGGTATCGTTAGATTCGTCTTGATTCTGCGCGGGTTATAGGCTAGTTAGTTGAAACTGAAATTTAATATAAAGGCCGTGATTCTCAAAAAACTCAAGGATTAAAAAATAAAAGTCATCGAGTAGCATCGAGTTACATATCAAATTAAAGAGCTTTAAAAACCTATTGCAAAAATGTATCACACATGCTGATACAAGTATATTATGCAACAATATTTTCATTTTAATAACAACAAGAACGATATTCAACAGCTTGATCTCCGACGATTCGTTACAGAAGGGCTAGCATAATGTGCAGTTATGGCAGTCGTGGCACGAAACGTCATCACCCGTTACTTTCATAATATATTTGAAAGAAAAAGAAAAAACATATTTTGATATTTTGACACCTGCTAAATATCCTAATGGCCTGCTATGCTAGACCTTTACATGCGTCATTCGTATTGAGAGATATCGGGTAACTTCGTATTTGCGAACATTGCCGAATACATGTCATTTTTATGCCGCCAACTGACGCGTGTGTTGTGTCACATCAAAAATGTTGAAATAAAATCGTTGTAATGCCGTAAATATGCTGCCTCACTGCGAGCAGATTTAAAAATATGTCTGAGGAGGCATATATTATCACCGGTGTACGTATTATTGTATTAATATTGAAATAATTGTACATGTCGATTTTCTGTATCCGCAATGACAGTTTTCTAAGCTACTCAACTAGAGGTGTGGCTAAGATGAAGTCGATATTTTGTATCGACATAGGTTACGTATGAATTGAATAACTCAGTGCACCTAAAATACAAAATTAACCCTTTCAGATTTCCGAAAGATCCGCTTCTAGAAAAAGAGTGAATGAATACTACCGGCCGGGATAGTTTGGTTTCCGCAGCCCTGTAGCAGTAGCACAGTATGCGGTGGCCAAGATATTTTTCATAATTTCATACAAACAGAGAAACATACTTATCTAATTAAAAACTTCTTTTAATGTAGCAACATATTTGAAAAAGTAAGTCTTGGACTCAGGCAAACAGCAGACATACGTATTAAATGTACTCAAAAATATCTACTCTTTAATTGCAATAAACTTCAAGGAAAGATGTTTCTAAATACGGTAACCATGTATTATCTTTTTACAGCTGACTGTAAGAGCCTTATCACTCTGGCGATTTGCAAGCGAGCCGCGGGCGAGTTTCCATACAAATGTCACTCGCGGCGAACTCAAAAAATAGTACCCAAATAGTACCCTAGGGCCCTAAAATTTCATTTCTCTCAGCTATCGTAGAAGCCGAGATATAGTGAGCTCTTTCTATAAGAAATTCCCGGGTACGCCAGCTTGACGGTGTAAAATTTTGTACACCGTTAAGTCATGGAATATCTCGGCTTCTACGATAGCTACAGAAATGAAATTTTAGGGCCCTAGGGTACTATTTGGGTACTATTTTTTGAGATATAAAGCGTTTCCAAAAACAAAGCCGTTCCAGAGATACAAACGGTGTACGCCAGCTTGACGCCCAGTAGCGTACACCGTGAACAGGCCTTATATTTCGAAATGTTAAGGGTACTATTTTTTTCACCAAGGTATTTCGTCGGTACTATTTGGGTACTATTTATTGGCTGCATCAGATTCTGAATATCTTTACGGTGTAGGCTATCTTGACGGACACGTATGAAAACTCGCCCGCAAATCGCCAGTGTGATAAGGCCCTAAATCGATATCTATAAATCACTCTAGTCACACTTAGTCGCACCCCTATAATAATTATTTCTTTCTACTCAATACCAGATGACACTGTGTTGTAAACTGCTTTAATCCATCTGTTGGCGAGGAGTGGAATCATATATGACAACATTTAGTTACGTTGAATCACGATATTCAAATAGGTGTTAGTGAAAGATATCTTTTCTTTGTACCTATTTTGCAGTATAAGTAAAACACGTTAGAATTGATTTTGATAATTCTAAAGTTGTTCCAATTAAAAGCATTTTATAAAAGTGTGGCATATACATATGTTTTGGTACGGTTGTATGTCACCGGTTTTCATACTTTTTGACTAATTAACATATCAATTCATGTTGTTTCTCCTCCGCAAGCAGTACCGCACAGAGCCAAAGGCATGAAGCGCTCCTGGTTTCTTCGCGCAAACTGTATATAAATGTCTAAATTTTGCGAGCCCGAAGGGCGAGCTTCAGGCTTTGAGGCCAAAGGCTGAACTACTCAGCAAACACCGAATAACCCAGCATTCCGCAATAATTTTAAGCGGGACAAAGACCGAATACCGCGTCGGACCTAAGGTACCGAGCGCCCCTGGTTACTTACGTATACCTATTAGTCTGATTTTTGCGAGCCCGAAGGGCGAGCTTCAGGCTTCGAGGCCAAAGGCCGAACTCCTCAGCAAACACCCAATAATCCAGTATCCCGCAATAATTTTAAGCGGGCAAAGACCAAATACCGCGTTGGACCAAAGGCACCGAGCGCCCCTGGTTCTTACGTATACCTATTAGTCTAATTTTTGCAAGTCCGAAGGCCGAGTTTCGGGCTGCGAGGCCGAAAACCGAGCTCTTCCGCAAACACCCCGTCTCGTAGTAATTTTAAGCGGGACAAAAGCAAAGCATAAAGCGTCTTATATCGTTGTTAGCAAACCATGTATCTAAGTGTTAGTGTTGTAATTCTTGTCATTAAATACTATTAAATGGAGGGTGCTCATGAAAGAGCTCGGTCGTTGGCCTCACACCCTGATATGGTTCTTAGGAAGGAAAAGGCGCTTAAAACCGTAACTGAATAATAACTAAAAATACGTAAATAAAATAAAGTTAAAAACTAAAACCCGACTACGAAAAAGTCTAAAACAAGAATCTTAGGTTTTAGTTCGCCAGGTACAGATAAATTGCAATTTTTTTAATTTAGAGAACGTTTCGAGTATGCCGTCAATCGTTCGTAGTCGGAGGCCCCTTTTTTGTTTGTCTTCTTGCCGGGGCCTCCGACTACGAACGATTGACGGCATACTCGAAACGTTCTCTAAATTAAAAAAATTGCAATTTATCTGTACCTGGCGAACTAAAACCTAAGATTCTTGTTTTAGACTTTTTCGTAGTCGGGTTTTAGTTTTTAACTTTATTTTATTTTACTTTAGCAATTACAGTCGCTTTTACAATAAGGTTATAATACTGATAGGAGGGTGAATCAACTTTTAGTCTCACACTTTTGACGTCTCTGGCGTTACCGAATTTATGAGACGGGACATTCAACGTTCTAGCATACGCCATAAATTTAAAAATAAAATAAAATAAAAATCTTTTATTTCGGGCCATAACAACTAAAGAAACTTAAATAACTATGTTAGTGCCTACACTAAGATGAAGAGATGACTAGTACCTGGTTAGGGCACTGTCCCATCTCTCCGCCACAACCCTCAGGAGTCTGCGGAGCGTCGCGGCGCAGCCCTTGCGCAGCGTCGCGTGGAAACCGTCCACGTCCAATTTAAACATAGACAAATCATTATTTAAAGGCGTTATTTTACAATGAGAATTTAAAGTTTCGGACAGCGTCGTGTGGGTCAAAAAGTTAATTCACCCATGAATAAGGGGGGGTTGAAGTTTTTATTTATATCAGTTAAAACATTGAGCACTTTTAGACTCAACTCGCGATTATTTGACTGGGAGACTTTGGTATTTAAGGTGATTCCAGGCGGTAAGTTTTCCATACAAACATAAAGAGGGTCATTGTTTGCTTCCACGACATCAATTACGTTTGTTATGCATTTTATTTTAAAGTAAAAACTGAAATAACATAAGAACTCTCAAAATGCCAAAAAACGATATATTTTAGCAAAAAACATTTAGTTTCAAATAATGTTAATAGATGCGCTAACCTTAAAGGCCAAAATTACACGTTGTAGCCCGGCTAAAGTCGGGAGTAAAACTCGAGCCGTGGTTATAAAAAAATGTAATAAAATTAAATAATAAAACTATATACAATAAAATTAAGGTGAAACGGCATTCCGTCAGTACGCAGTAGGTATGTACAAAGGAAGGTCACTGGCCTTAACGGTGTTGGGAGACTGGATGGCGGTGAAGAGTCGGGACTTCAGGATAGGTAGGTATAGGTTTTCAGTTCCTAGTTCGAAGCCAGCTCCAGACCAGTTCAGAAGCGCTATTCTGCATCAGTCGATACGATAAACGGAAGCGACTTCACACAACTTCAATCCAGTAAAAAGGGCTGCGAAGCGGCAGCCCTTACGAGTATTTATATATCTACACAGTAATTAATATTTAAGCAGTTTAAAATATCATAATATGTCAGTCTGTTTAGCAAATAACAAGATATCACGGCAATGTGAAAAGCGACCGAAAATGTCTCCGTGAAAAAAAAAAACGATCGTAAATGCTGTACGTTCGTAAAAGTTTCTAACCGGCCAGTACTGCGCCAAGGAGGTTTGCCGCGTTACAGTACCCCGCGCGCCCAGGAGAATTTTCCAAGTTGGATAACACAGGAAAATTCCAGGCAGAAAATAACAGAAAATATACAACTACACAATATTTACAATTTTAAATCTTTTGTGGTGTGGTCCCAGCTGACATATCAGCTGATAGATGGAATGTGTTACAATGTAACACGATATAATAATTAATTTCATATTAGAGGCAGCGCTCCTTATATGTAGCGTAGCCTTGGCATTAATGTAAATCCTTTGTTCTTCCTATTTAATATTGTGTAATAAACCATATGTAAATCAGTATATAAACGCATGTAAGATTCTAATAAATAATCATTATTCCTACGAATCTCGTGTTGTCAATATACCTACCAACACCAAACACTTCATGGCGACCCTGCCAGCCGGGCTGCTCGAGGCAGCCTAGCTCTCCACTGCATCACGACCCTGCCAGTCGGGCTGCTCAAGGCAGCCTAGCTCTCCGCGACTACTAGACCCTGCCGGCCAGGCTGATCCAACCAGCCCCATCGTAGACTGCATCATCAACGCAGACGTCCCCCGGCACCGACCAGCCAGCCAACCACCAGCCAACGCACCAGCACCAGGCAGTTATGGGAGGTGGATGCACAAAGGACGAAAAAAAAGGAGGAGGTCATCATCGCGCAAAACGGAGCTGCCAACAGTGCAAGCACGAGCCAAGCGGACAGCAGCAGAATCACGGCATACGTGACAACAGCGGTACTCCTTCTCGTCGGCATCATATTCGGCTACGCAGTGTGGAAGAAGATCCACAAGTGCTTGACGAGGAAGATTGAGCGGCAGGCAGTAGCAGCAACAATGCGCAACAAGCCGGAGCAGAGCGTCTAACAACAAGTCTACCCAGCCCAGCGTCAACCAGTCATCGGACACTCCACGGCATCATCAGCACCTCAGCACGTCACCACAATTTGGAGGTACAAAAATTTAATTGCGTTAAGTCCTTATTATTATGGTTCGTAACAAATATTAATTTGAGATTGCCTATGTAAAAAAAAAAATAATAATAATAATAGTAGTGTAAATTTATTATTTTTTTTTCTTTAAAGTAATGTCAGAGATTCAGCAATTATATAATCAATTAAAGTCACTACAGGAGGATATTAGGAAATTAGGACCAAAACGCCGTACTGAAGCTATTGGCCAAAATAAACTCCAACAAGTAAAGTTATTGTACAGCCAGTACGAAGCCTATATAGAACAATATAGTACTAAAGTAGAAAAATCAGAAATCTCTGTACAGGACAGTGAATTAATCCAGTCTTATCTCACAAAAATAGAGGAAATTAATAGGAAAATTTTAGACACTTACGAACAAGATAATAAAGACTCAGTCACAATGGCGTCAAACTTTGATTTAAAAACGGCGGTATCCTTATTACCGACCATGGACGGTTCGGAAGCCGTCACCAAGCAACTTATAGATGCCATAGAGTTATACTCGTCTATGCTCAAGGACGTGGACTCTAAATTATTAATAAAATTTGTGACTAAGACTAGATTAACGCAAAGTGCCAAACTTAGGATATCCGATAAGCATACCAATGTAAGCGATTTAGTTGATGAAATGCGGCTCCATCTATTACCAATTAAATCAGCAACCGCGATACAAGCTAAGTTAATGACGGCAAGACAAGGGAACAAGTCCATCGAACAATTTGGACAAGAATTGGAGGATTTATTTGTAAACCTCACAATCACTCAGGCTAACGGAAAAGCCGAGGCATACCGGATTTTACAGCCATTAAATGAAAAGACGGCAATTACAAAATTTGCAGACGGTTTACGAAACGGCAAACTAGGAACCATAGTTGCATCACGAAATTACACTTCGTTAAAAGATGCCATACAAGGTGCAAAGGACCAGGAGGTGTCCGTAACACCTATAGCTGGTCCGGAACAAGCTTTCTACTACCGAAAAAAAGGGTACAGTGTCCGTAGACCCTACCGGGGAGATTTTAGTACAGTTATGGGTAGCAACCCGCAACGTACGTTCCCAGGCACCAGTGCCAAAAGTAAACCTACAAAGCTGCATGTACGACCAGGTAATACGCGACCGGTACGCACCGCGAGTACCTATCGCACAAATACTTTTCACGGTCACCGCCAAAAACCATCCTATAGGCGACACCAAATAAATGCGGTGGTAGAAAATACGACACAAAATGATCGCGACTCGCCCTCGGAATTAAAATTTTTTCGTCCCTAAAAGCTATATTTTGACATATAGTCATATGAATTCAGTGCAGTTTGCAATAAATGACGCAACGCACATATGGCTTATAGACACTGGGGCAAGTTTAAGCGCGATAACACATGACGCGGCGATATCATCCCGTGGTCATATGATACCTAAGACGACTCATATTAACGGACTAGGAGGAAAAATTACGTCCTACAATACAATTACTTTAGACTTACAGAGTACAAACCAGTCATTTGAGCATAAATTTCACGTTTTCCCAAAATTACCATTACAAATTGATGGAATAATTGGTCAAGATTTTTTGACAAAATATAAATGTGTCATAAATTATGAGAAAGGAACAATCACTTTAAATAATAACGGCAAATTAATAACAATACCATTAACCTCAAAAAGTAATAGTAACGGAATAAATAGTTCGAAACAAATAACGTTACCGGCTCGGAGTGAAGCCATTATAAAATTGCCAACCAACTACAAGGGTGATTGCGTCATATTATCAAGCGAAATTGGCGAAGGAATTTTTGTAGCAAATACAATAACAAGTAGCACAAAGGGATCAATACCAGTAAAAATATTAAACACGCGAGATGAAAAAATTATATTAAATAACTTTACACCGGAAATAAGACCATTGCGAGACTATAACTGTTTCTCTTTTGAAAAATGTAAAAATAATGCAGATAGAGTCAAATTACTGTTCTCACTGTTGAAATTAGATAACCTTAATGAAGAAGAAAACGAATCCATTTCCAATATTGTCGCAAAATACGCTGACATTTTTCAGTTACCGGGTGACTCATTAAATACGACAAACCTATATGAACAAAAAATACGGTTAAAACCCAACGTGTCACCAGTATATAGTAAACCATATCGTTTACCTCAATCACAAAAAGCTGAAATAAATAAACAGATTAAACAGATGTTAGATAATGACGTAATAGAAGAGTCAAGGTCGGAATGGGCGAGCCCGTTGCTCCTCGTTCCCAAGAAATCAGACGCGAATGGAGAAAAGAAATGGAGATTGGTAATAGATTATAGAAAAGTTAATGAAGTAATTGAAAACGATAAGTTTCCCTTACCCAACATCACAGAGATCCTAGATTCTTTAACAGGTGCTATGTATTTTACGACCTTGGACTTAAACCAAGGATATTACCAAATAAAACTTGATCCTGAAAGTAGAAAATATACCGCGTTTATAGCAGATAAACACTACCAAATGAAACGATTACCAATGGGATTAAAAACTAGCCCAAATGCGTTCAGCAGAGCAATGACCATAGCTATGTCAGGACTAAATTACATCCAGTGCATAGTTTATTTAGATGACATCATTGTCATGGGTCGAAATTTACAACAACATAACAAAAATTTAATTGATATTTTTACAAGACTAAGAAAAGTGAACTTTAAATTAAACCCTCAAAAATGTAACTTTTTACAAAAAGAAATTTTACATCTGGGACATGTAGTAACTCCCGAAGGGATAAAACCCGATCCGCAGAAAATTTCAGTGGTTCAAAATTACCCAGTACCAAAAAACGCTGACGAGGTCAGACGTTTCGTCGCTTTTGTAAATTATTATAGAAAATTTATTCGGAATTTCTCCGAAATAACCCAACCATTAACAAATTTGTTAAAGAAAAATGTAGAATTTATTTGGACTAAACAATGCGAAAACGCATTTAAAAAGTTAAGAATAGCGATCAGCACATCGCCATTATTGCAATATCCGGACTTTTCAGATGACAATACGTTCACGATACACACAGACGCGTCAGGCACAGCTGTTGGATGTGTATTATCAAATCAAAATGGATTACCTGTAGCATACGCAAGTAGGCCTTTAAACAAAGCTGAAAAAAATTATCCTGCGACACATAAAGAATTAGTAGCTATCGTATGGGCAGTGAAATATTTTAGACCGTACTTATATGGACGAAAATTTAGAATAATTACGGATTGTAAAGCGTTAATTTATTTATTTGGGATGAATAATCCATCAAGTCGACTCACAAAGTTTCGTTTATGCCTAGAAGAATACGATTTCACCGTAGAGTATTTGAAAGGCAAAGATAATGCAGCTGCAGACGCATTATCTAGGATAGAAATTTCTAGTGATGAGTTAAAAAATATGACAAAGCAAGTGATATCAGTAATGACTAGAGCACAAACGAAACGGATGAGAGAACAAGAACAACGCAATGACTCAGGAAATAAGACTTTCCACCATGACGGGCCTGCGCAACCCAGAATGGTAGAACTTCTTCAAAAACCAGAGGACATACCCGAATTAAGTTTTGATAAACGGGACTATTATAAAATACTAAAACAGAAAGATGGCATTGAAAGTAAAAATAATGAAATCGTGTACTCGCCATCCTTGGCGACACTGTGTGTCACACCTAGCACTCTATCGCGGACGAAACGAGCTTTCCTCGCGAGAGAATTAGGTACATTTTGCAAGGCACAACAGATAAATGAAGTATGCATACTATATCACAAGGACACCGCAACTATTATTGCAGAGCTAGCTCAATGTATAAATAAATACGATACAGGGTCCGGACCCCGATTATGTATCATTAAAGGTGTTAAAAAGATAACAGATAAAGATGACAGACGTGTCATTCTGAACGATTTTCATTTATTGCCATCTAGCGGCCATGCAGGCATTCGAAGAATGACCAATAACGTGAAGCGTTACTACTACTGGCCCGGAATGGATAAAGACATTATGGAATTTGTAAAAAGATGTGACAAATGTCAAAAGCAAAAATACCATAAAAACGTTAAACAGCCACTATGTATTACTAGTACGGCAACGGGTTCCTTCGATAAGGTTTTCCTAGATTTATGCGGACCTCTAACTAGAGATGCGAATTCGGTATTGTTACATACTTACGTTACAGTGCGAGCTCACAAAATACGTAGAGGCATACCCACTTCCTAATAAGGAAACGGACACAGTCGCAAGAGCATTAGTTGATAATTTTATATTGAGATATGGAATCCCCAGAGAAATTGGGACAGATAGGGGATCCGAGTTCATTTCATCAACTATGCGCGAAATTTGTAATATTTTAGGTGTTAAACAATTGCACTCAACCGCTTACCACCATGAAAGCCTAGGTTCTTTAGAAAACTCACATAAAGCTTTAGGAGCATTTTTAAGGATCCAAACAGATAACCAGGCTCACCAGTGGTCAGATTGGTTGCAATATTGGTGTTTTTCGTATAATACGACAGTGCATTCAGCAACTAAGTATACACCATATGAATTAGTATTTGGTAAATTATGTAATATACCTAGTAATATAGTTAAGCAAGTAGATCCCATGTATAACTTTGATTCATATCCTATAGAATTTAAGTATAGATTACAAAAATCCCAAGAGGATGCTAGAAATAATTTAATTAAGACAAAAATTAATAGAAAATTAAGTTATGATTTAAAAACCAACCCTATTAACTATAAGATAGGAGATTTATTATTAGTAAAAAAGGAGGATAGAGATAAAATGGACCCAGTGTATAAAGGGCCATATACTGTACTTGAAGATCAAGGTACGAATGTAAAAATTTTAGTTTTAGGTAAAGAACATATTGTGCATAAAAATAGGACAAAGTCTTATTATACATAAATAAAACTAAAAACACACTATTTTTAAACATAATAATATACACTAAGTAATAAATGTTTAACATTACACTCAAATTCATTTATTCATTAATTCAAATCACAACAAAATAGATGTTCAAATACTATCACCCAAAAAAGGGCATCACTATACCCATAACAAGAAAGAGAGTGTAGAATAACACATAACAAATAAGCATCATATTAATCAATACGAATCACATGTCAACAAAGCAATTTCTTATTTATTTCCTGGAACCTATATAAGGAACATGTTATGTAAACATTAGCAGTAAGATAGTATAAGAACCTGTATGTAAACTTTGTTAACCTAGATATAAGATTAGTAAGATTATATAAGATAAAAATAGTCCTTTAAGCCACTATTTTTATCTCAAAAAGTGGAGGAGAGATGTGGTGTGGTCCCAGCTGACATATCAGCTGATAGATGGAATGTGTTACAATGTAACACGATATAATAATTAATTTCATATTAGAGGCAGCGCTCCTTATATGTAGCGTAGCCTTGGCATTAATGTAAATCCTTTGTTCTTCCTATTTAATATTGTGTAATAAACCATATCGATACCTTTGGGTTCAATTGGCGTAAAGGACAAAACGCTGGTTTTGAGGAGAAGCAAAAAACCATTTTATTTTACAAAAAATGGCTATAGTTTTTTTGTTTCTCGACCTATATTTTCGACATGTATATGAAAAATATTTGAAATGCCCGAGTCTTTAACCTGTGATGGCAGTTCTAGCTGTAAACAGTGTATTATGGAAGTTAGATGTCCTTTACAACTGGTAAAAATGTTATCAATGTCATTTACACCCGTGACTTTTTTGGGCATTTGGAAATAATGGGGTTGTAAATGACAATCTCAGATGACTTTGTTCCAATTTTGGGGCGTAAAGTTAACAGCTATGTAATAAAAATTGACAGTTTTCAACTTAGTTTACCTTAAAGAGACTTGAAAAATGTATAAAAAGATGATGAATTCAGCTAGGCATAATAACTACTATTAACGACGGGATATTTACCATGTATGTTTGTTTTTGTGAGCTCCCGATATTTCGGCACTGTTGCAAGCGCCATTATCACGGAGTAACTGACATGCAGCGAGTTTTTAGTTGTAGTCTACCCACACACCATAGCGATCTACCCTCTTTCGGGTTCGCTTCGTCCGCGCGTTATTCATACTACTACCGTCCGCATTCTCACTTGGAACTCGATCACGTTCACGACACACAACACTTACAGTATCACTTCGCATATTTACTCCTGAACATGTCTTTTTTCCCTTGGAGAACTTACGGATCACTGGATACCAGATGCTCGACAGTTGAAACCCGTCTTCCCGGTTGAAATTTTTATACTTGAGGATTTTGATAGCTTCCTTAACCATTCTGGGTATATAGTGTTTTTCTGTCGAGCGAGAGGATCTATGGGTTGTGCAACTCAGTCCAATGATTCGTTTCCGCGTTCAGAAGATGTTCAGCGATTGCCGATTTCCAAGGTTCGTTGTTTTTAAACATTCTGATGTGCTCCTTTATACGGCATGAGATAGTGCGCTTATTCTGACCTATGTAAGAGCTACCACAGCTGCAGTCAATTTTGTAAATACCTGGGCATTCAAGCGGAAAACGGTCCTTTGGCGTACGTAGATATTGTGCCAGTTTTCTGTGGGGAGTGAAGACAGTCTGAAGACTGTCTGTGTGGTGAAACAAGAACTTCTTTAAAATATTGGCAACTTTATCAGTCACTCCCTTTACATTTATGGTAGGTACGCCGGTTGTCGTTCAAATTTATAGTCCAGGTGCTTAGGCAAAACGGTGCGTCTAGGTGGTATAATCCGCCCATTATAACCATTTCTCTGTAGAACGTTCTTTAAATGTGTCAATTCACTACCTAAATGATCCTCGTCACATAAATTGTATGCGCGGTCAGTAAGTGACGCTACTACAGAGTACAGTTGGCGAGGGTGGTGGGATCATTTGGGTAGTGAATTGACATTTTAACGCAGGGCAGCTTGTGGCGAGCTGTTGGGGAGTAGCGACCCCACGTACCCGAGTGCTCCTGGGGGTCCTTAGAGAGGGTTCATGGGTACGAGTGTAAGGACCTCCGCCTCTGGCTTGCCTTAACCGGCCGTCCAGAGTGGAGTCGCGAGAGCTATATGCTCCAGGCGTGGAAGTGTTAAAGGGCAGAACGCCGCGAGTACCCTAGGAGAAAGTGCAGCACACCTCTCGACACCCTGCAGCCCTCACCACCGGTGTTGCCCCTAGCTAAGCCATTGCTCATAATGTCGCTATTTATTTAACAGGGGCCCATCAGCGGAGGGCAAGTCACGGTCTGTCAGTGCCACGAAAGCCGCGAGACACTTTTCCTGACAGGCGCCGTCATGTCTCAATCCATAACCCAGTATTTAGTCCATATTTCCACCGCCATAGCCCAGTAGAGTTAGATTCCATCAATCAACAATAGTCCTTGCATCTGGCGGGGGCTGTCTCTGCGTGCGTCCCATGACACGGGCAGGGACAGCATCCGCTGGGTGTACACTTTGCCTTTCATTAAATTGTCGAAAAGGCCTCTACGCGTTGGCTTCGGCTCCGCGCACGCCTCCCAAAGGGCCAGGACACCATTGTCTCGTGTACGGGAAAGACATACAAATAATAATTTATTTATTTCAGGCATCAAAGGCCCATAGATAAATACCTTACAAACTAACATACATATCACATTACAAAATAAACTTAACAACTTAATAATGTCCTACTAGTGTTTTACTCTCTTCCAATAGCACTAAATCATAATAATGGAAGTGACATAGTGGCTAATGATTATCGACATTAGGATGACAATCATTAGGACGAGTACGTAGTGAGTAAAACACTGTTAATGTAAACAATAAGTATAATAGTATGAAAAATAATGAATTCATCATCTTTTTCTACATTTTTCAAGTCTCTTTAAGGTAAACTAAGTTGAACACTGTCAATTTTTATTACATAGCTGTTAACTTTACGCCCCGAAATTGGAACAAAGTCATCTGAGACCGTCATTTACAACCCCATCATTTCCAAATGTCTAAAAAAGTCACGAGTGTAAAGGACATTGATAGCATTTTTACCAGTTGTAAAGGACATCTAACTTCCATAATACATTGTTTACAGCTAGAACTGCCATCACAGGTTAAAGATACGGGCATTTCAAATATTTTTCACATACATGTCGAAAGTATAGGTCGAGAAACCAAAATACTGTAGCCATTTTTTGTAAAATAAAACTGTTTTTTGCTTCTCCTCAAAACCAGCGTTTTGTCCTTTACGCCAATTGAACCCAATTAAAAGTATCGATAGTTTAGACCTTTACGATTACGTAAATTGCTTTTATTTCAGAATTTAGACACACATTTGTGGCAGTAAATGCCAAAAATAAAGGCTAATCCGTATACAACCCTGCTCTTCTTTAAAAAATGTGCTATAATTAGATTTAAGGCAGGTCTTAAAGGACAAGTAAAAGACTACTTGCCCTTTACAGCCCTGTTCTATTTATCAAATTACGGTATGTAAACAAGTATAATAATTTGAAGGCAGGTCGTAAAGGACGTGTAAAAAAATACATGCCCTTTACAACCTCCTTAATTCTATCAAATAATGTTGTAATCATTTTTTAAGCAGGTCGTAAAGGACAAGTAAAATAATACCTGCCCTTTACAACCTTATTCGGTTTATCAAATTACGGTATTATAATTTAAAAGCAGGTCGTAAAGGACAAGTAAAAGAAAACATGTCCTTAACGCCCACCTCGACTATCCGCTTATGGAAAGTAATCATGAGAAATGAAGGGCTTAAAGGACAAAAAGAAAAAAATAGGTCATATACGACAGTATTGATATTTACCGGCGTACTTTACGATACACCTTTTAATTCGTATTTTATAACTTGACACTTACGTCCCTTAACCTGAGCTAGTTTTGCGAACACGATGAATAAAAACTGGGTCGTAAAGGCACTTTTTTTAAAGATATCGAAATTTTAACTACACAGAACGGTAGAGCTTGAAATTCTGAACAAAACTGTATATATAACTCATTTTCGCCAAAATGTCCTTTACGCCAATTGAACCCAAAGGTATCGATATGTAAATCAGTATATAAACGCATGTAAGATTCTAATAAATAATCATTATTCCTACGAATCTCGTGTTGTCAATATACCTACCAACACCAAACACTTCACTTTAATGTGCCATTTACCTATCGCACGTCCATTATTGTCAGCCAATTCATACACAAGAGGTGACAACTTTTTCAATACTGTACACTTAACATATTTGGGAGCCAATTTTGCGGTAAAATATTTACCAGCGTCACTTAATTGGTAGTTACGGCGCCATACAACATCACCTTCATTAAATTCGGCCTGTTTACGCCTCAAGTTGTAGTATTTACAATTTTTTACATGAGCTTCCCAAATTGCTGTCTGCACTTTATCTAAGATAGGCGACAAGTGACCTAAATTCTCAGCATAAATGTCACGAGGTGCAAAAATGAGATCGTCTATACGTTGAAGGCGTAAGTATATATGTACAAGAAATGACCTTATTTTATTTACAAGTTTCAAATCAGAGGAACTTTCATAGAGGGTGATTTTATCCTCGATAAAAGAAATAGACTTTTCAGTGCCTTTCAAGTCTTCAGCAACTGCAAAAGTAGTAGGTAAATCCTCAGCCACATATTTACCCAACAAGTCAGACAACTGCTGTCGCAACTCTATAACTGTGTCGCGCGGTTTTTCATGCTTAATACTTACTTCGTACGTAAGTTCATTTTTATTTAGCATATTTACATTTACCTGCGAGAACTCCATGCTTATTACGAAAAATTACGTACTTTAAACAAGCAGGAAAAGACAATATATACACAAACTATTTTGAAAACACACACAAACACGCAACTGTTATGTTATTAATACTTATATGGGTACTACACCGAATGCAAGTTGCGTATCTAATCAGTCCTAAATAAGTCCAATCATAGAATCAACCATTTAAAACTATGCACAAAAGAACTCTAACACAAAATATAATAACAAAAATTACATCCAAGCTATGTACAACCACTTATGTTATTTACAAGTATGTACATAACTCAATCCAAGTCTTTAAGACCCACGTACTGACTGAATGAACCCTTGGGCGCCAATGTAGCCCGGCTAAAGTCGGGAGTAAAACTCGAGCCGTGGTTATAAAAAAATGTAATAAAATTAAATAATAAAACTATATACAATAAAATTAAGGTGAAACGGCATTCCGTCAGTACGCAGTAGGTATGTACAAAGGAAGGTCACTGGCCTTAACGGTGTTGGGAGACTGGATGGCGGTGAAGAGTCGGGACTTCAGGATAGGTAGGTATAGGTTTTCAGTTCCTAGTTCGAAGCCAGCTCCAGACCAGTTCAGAAGCGCTATTCTGCATCAGTCGATACGATAAACGGAAGCGACTTCACACAACTTCAATCCAGTAAAAAGGGCTGCGAAGCGGCAGCCCTTACGAGTATTTATATATCTACACAGTAATTAATATTTAAGCAGTTTAAAATATCATAATATGTCAGTCTGTTTAGCAAATAACAAGATATCACGGCAATGTGAAAAGCGACCGAAAATGTCTCCGTGAAAAAAAAAACGATCGTAAATGCTGTACGTTCGTAAAAGTTTCTAACCGGCCAGTACTGCGCCAAGGAGGTTTGCCGCGTTACAACGTACATTCTGCTTTTTTGAGACATCTCATGCAATTTCGCGCAGATAAAATGTATCAAGCTATAAAATAAAACACATCCTACTAAATTGCTGCTACTAAACTAACCACGACCTATGTTAATATGGGGACAACAGTTTTACAACAGCAAAGTTAAGTTTGTCCCACCTTAATGATTATCTTGAACTATTCACATATCTTCGCAAGGTGGCTGGCAGAGGCTGGATGCGAGTGGCCGCGGATCGTGCTCGACGGCGTGACATGGGAGAGGCCTATGTCCAGCAGTGGGCTAATACGGGCTGATGATGATGATAATGATTTAAATATCTTACGGGTTTGTACGGAACCCTCGGTACGCGAGTTGGAGTCGCACTTGACCGTTTTTATTTTTCGATCAACAAAGCCTAGCATCTTAAGCTTACAGGTTATCAGTCCACCTTCCGAAAAATCTTCTGAACCGTGGTCCACTCAACAACTCGGTGGCTCCAGCGGCCGTTTGTTCTACGATCAATGCGCCCTGCTTATTGTTTGTCACTTAACAACGTATTGATTGGATGATGGAAATAGCTAGTTCCCAGTATTATCGCCTTTATACCTACAACTATTACCATAAGTGAGTTCCTGTAATTGGCTCTCTACTACTACTTTAATTGTTGTTTAGTTTTTAAGGCTGTTGGTTCTCCATGAACAAATAAAATAAAATAAATAAAAATAAAAACTGTGGCACGGTAAGCCATTTATAATCCTGTTTTCCGTGAAAAACCGTGTTATCATAGTATAATACAACTCGCGCCATTCGCATTTTTTGAGCCTAATTAATAATAGTATTTTATGCAACAGTTGTATAAGAAGGTTCAAAAAATGCGAATTGCGTGAGTTGCGATACGAGCCGCGAATGCGGCGAGTATCGCAAATAGAGACGCAATGAGCGTTTTTTGACTTAATTATACAACGTTGCATACAATACTTTTTCTACGACAGGTTTTAAAATTATAAAATACAAACAAGGCATAACCTGCAAAGAAGGCAAATATGACGTATGACTGTCAGTATGTGTCTATGGTAAACTTTTTATTTTTTAAATGAAGTTGACACGCAGTGAATATATTAAAAATACTTTTGTTTTTATGTTGGCATCAATGAATTTAGTTCAGAAAGTTTTGTTTTTCTTAAAAGCCGTAGGATTTTAATTGTTTGTTAAGTTGGTAGTTGTGCATTTTTACCGTAAAGTTAAAATTGAGCGCTTAATCCTTGACCTCAGTTTAACCTAGATTTAGATGTCTGTGGTTGCTAGCAATAACGTAAAGTGGCTATAACGACACTAGTGCTGTTATGGGGAATAGAGTATAGACTTCTCTGAACTCATATTATATATGTTCTTATATTAGTGTTCGTGACCAAGTAAAAGACAGATAACAGTACAGGAGTAGAAAATATAATTTATAGTATTTTATGCAACAATTTTGAGTATTTACTCAAAATTCAGCCTTTCCTTTTTAACAATAAGCTGAATTTTGAGTATTTACTCAATTGTTATTAAAAAGGCAAGCAGAAAATATAATTTTCATCACACTTGCTCAAAAATGGTCTCATTACACGTAGGTTTTGCGGGCCGTAAATGACCTATTACGCCCTAGGGCGTAATGGTTTTCTTTTTAAATTTGAAACGCTGGTTCTGTTTTACTCTTATTTGTCATTTTCAAAGGAAACGCCAACTTACATTTTTAACTTTTATTACTGAAATATTTATTTAAAGAGAACTGTTATTGCAAATACATGTAAACACATATTTCTGTGACATTAATTAAATGTTTAAATTTAGTATTTCAGTATTTTGCAAATATAAAATAAACCATTTTTAGTCTTTACCACTATGGTTTCCGAACGTGACTTGACGTTCGCATTGTCTATGGAATATGTCACTAATGTCACTGTCAGTTTTACAATTTTATTTAGGTTAAGCAAGGTTATTTTGATCAGATTTCCTCACAAGTGTGATGAAAAACATTGTGTGTGCCACGGGCGGTAAAGGAATTACAAACTCGTGTTATTAAAGCCCTCGGCTTCGCCTCGGCCTTATAACAAGCACTCGTTTGTAATTCTTAACTTACCGCCCTTGATACACAATGTACTATTATAGTATTTTATGCAACAGTTACAACGGTTGCATAAAATACTATAAATTATATTATTAAGTAGGCTCAAAAAATGCGAATGGCGCGAGGTCTAAATGCTCTAAGCGAATCACCGACGGCACGTAGACATGACCATGACTACCTTTCGGGAGAGAGGCCGTGATATTTCCCGCCTGTGCAAATGTTTGCCAAATTAATAACTTGCAGGTAACCTTGCCTCTGCCCTTTAGTATTCAACCCTCGGAGTTATTTTCGTTGTAACGCCTACGTTTTCACACTTCAACATTATTAATACAAGTGAATAATTTATAATAAGTTTTTTAAATAAATAGATTATTCAACTTGAATTTCCGAATAAGTAATATTTCATAAACATAATATCATGGAAAGCATTTTCTCTGAAACCATTTTTTTCTTGGGTTCGATATTAAACAAATCTAGTGAAACTTGAGGTGATTTGAGTCGGTTGGTTCTCCATACAAATAAAAAAGAGCAAATGAAGATCATCATTTGGTCCTATAATATCCATCATGATTTGAATGTTTTAATTTTATAGTTTGATTCATTTCGTCTGCGCAAAACCACACGAGCAGTCTCAAAAAGTAAGAATCAACGTGCAAGTAGCCAATAAAGGTCAGCGCCACCTTTAGCATCATTAAAAACCAAACGTTTTTGTCTTTTTGAGTTTTCATGTCGATTTACGCATACAAAATATTTACATGTCTAGATTATTTGTGGCACGCATTTAAGAAATACTGAAGCAGGGATTCTAAACATTTTGTGTTAAGTTATAATACTTGATATTTATTTAATGTATTATTTTAACACAATTTGTTTTGATAAACCATGTAACTGGACTTTCACTTTCACTTCTTGCTTTACTCGATGGTCGTGTGACCTACGCCGGGACAAAAGAATCACTCACATTGAACGTTACAAGTAACTATTCACCAATTATTTAAGAATAATAAACTATAACAGAAACAGTAAATAATTAAAACAATATATGTGCGAATTCGACATAATTATTCGATAGTACAATATAATAATGACACCTCCTGTCAACGAGCAGAACTAAATGTACCTCTACCCTCCATACTAAACGTTTCATTTCTTGAGTGTTGCTTATCTCTAGTTCTTTGGGTATTTTATAAGTACACTTTTTTATTTTAAGGCAATTAGGACTAGTTTTTTTATTATTATTTAGAAGTTCTGAGGTAAAAAGTAGTAAAAAGCATTGGTGAATAAATTAGACGAAAGTATTGATAACATCAACATTTTATTTTAAGCATCAACTTTAGAGATGTAATTTATTTGTAGAACCAAATAAGGAACGTGCACTACGAAAGTGCTGCCAACTGGTGCCGCCAATCTAAATCATATACCCTCTCATGCTGGGGCCACATTGACGAAAACGCCTTTAATAATGTCAATTTATCGCGTTGAAGGGTGATTAACGTCAGTGCAGCTACGACTTACTATATTTGACATTGACACTTACAAATTATCATTGACATTGACAGCTTGAATTGACAGGGGCGATAGTTTCCTTTATGGTCCGCCCATGTCTCTTTTGTTGTTTAGTGCTGCCACCTATAGTTCGTGCACGTTCCGTATAAGGCAACTGTATTTGCCTTTTTAGGGTTCCGTACCAAAATGGTAAAAAAGGAACCCTTATGGTGCGACTCTGTCTGTCTGTCTGTCTGTCTGTCTGTCTGTCTGTCTGTCTGTCCGTCTGTCACAGCAAGATATCTCAGGATCTACTGATGCTATCGACTTGAAATTTGGAATAGTGTTAAAAACCGCTAATTTGAGCCTATGGAACAGAAAAAAAAACCTATACCTTTTTTCCTTTTTTTTTAAAGGGGACCGAAATGGGATGTCTAAAATCAAAAGTTGAGGTAATATATCGAGTGGGATATCAAATGAAAGGGCTTAATATGAAGATTTTAAAACCGTTTTTATTTTTTTCAGTAAACGTGTAGTTTTTGATTTAAGACCAAAAATGTTTTAAATAATACCATTCCCCCCCTATTATCTCCGAATTTACTGAACAGAAAAATCTGAAATAATTACCGATTACTAATATTATCCTAAATATTACAGGAAAAATAAAACGGTTTTTCTAACTTGCAGCGTTTTTCAGAAATTCGCAAAAATCGTAAGACAACCTTATTTGCTCCTATTAAACTAACCGCGGCATATGTCGATGTATGGGGACCACAGTTTTACAAGAGCAAAGTTAAGTTTGTCCCACCATACAATTTTTCTTGAATTATTCACGTATCTACTGACGATTTTGTACGGAACCCTCGGTGCGCGAGTCCGACTCGCACTTGACCGGTTTTATTTTTAATTGTGAAAAAATATATAAGCTAGAATCTACAAACCACTTTGTTTCCCAACTCGAGACACTTGCCAAAAATACAATACTTCGCACTGTGACGTAAAATCATGATTTATGAGTTTTAGTAGTTTGAGTTTACAATACTCGTAAATAATAAATAGGTAGCCAAGATGTGATATCGACGTTAGTTATCCTACTTTTTTACTTTTACTGTGACAAGAGTTAGTTTTACCAAGTATCTACATGTTGAAGTTCATTAACTGTTAAAGAAAAAAGGGAGCCGGGATAACGAGGACCTGGAAGAAGGCACAAAAGTAACTTGCCACTTAGTATTGTTTTCTACTTGAGAAACTTTTGGGATTACTTAAGAAGTTAAAGGGGCGCCGAAAGAATAATCAAATTGTGTGTTACACGGGTTTTTTGTTTTTAATTGTAAAGGTGTTGGTATACCCTTTTACGAACTTTTACTTTATCTGTAAGTAACTGAAAGTTCTTAAAATGAACTGATACCTGCCTTATATCGGTAGTGATGACATTGTAAAGTATGTCATATTAATGTCAAACGATATCCGTAATATGGATATGTCTACAATTGATAATAAAAATTAAAACATAATTCAAAATAATAATATTTTTTTATGCTACACCTGGCCATAAAGTGATCCTGGGATCCCGTGATCCCGGGATCCCGGTATTGGAAGCCATAGTTTCCACCGACTTGCCTTATATTTAAGCGTGAAGGAACACATTTTATGCCACACCTAGCCATAAAGTGCCTTTTTCCGCACGCTGCGCGTATGGAAAAAGCCGCTTTCTGGCCAAGTGTAGACATAAAATGATGTACACAACACAGGAGGTAATAAAAAAAGCCCTCGATAGCATATTTACGTCCCTCGCTTGCAGCTCGGGCCGCAAACATCTGCGATCTCGGCCTATCCTAGTTGTGTAATGTACTATATTGTTTAAGCAAGTAATATGAAAAATCATTTATTTCTATAAACAACATACAATTTGGCTCAAATTAAATATACTAATATATACTGACTAAATATTTTTACTAAAAAAAAAACCCGACCGCAGTGTATTTTAAAAGTGGATAAAATCCGCCACTTTGTTTATTTTAACGAACTTCATACCCAGTGACACTCGCACCATAAAGACGAATCTAACAATGTATCATTTATCAAGATCAGTTGTGCCGTTGAGTAGTTACGAGCGGACATAGGAACGGACATATTTACATACATACAGGTCAAACACATAACCCTCCTCTGGCTTCGCCGCAGTCGGGTAAAAAAAAACTATTAAGTAATTATATTTTAATCTGTTTTAGATGTTTTCAATCCGTTTCTTTTATAATTCAGTTCAGTATCCACTTACTAAAAGGAAAAAATCAAAACTCTTTATCGTCTCAAAAGATGAGCAATTGACCAGTGACCAGTACTTTTTGAATATAACAAAACCTGCATGTATTTTAATACAAAGTGTTTAATGATTTTTTATTTTAGCATTAACGACTGCCCACGAATTCTAAATATTTTATAAGAAAAGAAAAATTGAAAAAAAAAATTTATGACTTGGACTAGGGATGGGTAACTACCCGGGTAAATACCCAAAGCTGGGTATTTACCCGGTAAATACCCGATATTTACCTACCCATGGGTAGATACGCGGGTATTTATCTTTATTTCTAAATTAAGTGAATTAAGAGCTTAAGTATTAATTATTTAAGCCTATTAACGCCATATTGCTTGTGTTTCTAAACTGTTTGATTGTTATAAATTGTGGCAAAAAAAGTTACACCTCTTTGCTGTTAATGACATAAAATTTTACCAATGCATTATTGAATCAGGTGATGAGAAATATAAAAATAAAGTAATCTGAGTCAGCCGGTTTTCCATACAAACATAAAGAGGGTCATCGTTTGCTTTCACGGTATTAATTATGTTTGAATTGTTTTATTTTATAGCCCAATATGTCTAGCGAGGGCGTGACATTCGCACAGTATGTGTTTAATTGTCTCTGTTTCCTCGCCACACATTCTACAGTCAGCGAAGTCCGATAGTCTCAACTTGGTCAGGAATCATAACTGGGGTGTTTACAGGTCACTTCGGGGTTAAAACCCCGAAGTGACCTGTAAACACCCCAGTTATGATTCTGAGATTCTGCTGTGCTTCCTTAGTTTCTTGATCCAGCGGTGTTGACACTTTCCATAAATAGCTTCGATTGCCTCAGGCCCGAGGTGCCCACTCTTGTTAGTGTTGGTTCTTGACGTGGTCCTTGTTGGCTGTTGTTATATGGTTCCCTGTGAGAGTCCCACACATGGTTCAAGCCCAATGAATGTACCTTCCGAGCCCTTTCTGACCAGCCCATCTGGTCATCTGGTGGCTTCATCGGCAATGCATATGGCATTGCCGATGAAGCCTTCGTGCCTTGGGATCTTCATCAGTTTAATCTTCTTGTGCCTTCTAAGCTTATTTAAGACTTGGACGCCATTATATACCAGTCTAGATTCGGTGCCGTCAGCACTTTAAGTGCCGCTTGACTGTCGCTGAGTATTTGGATCTTTTTCCCCTTGGTATGTCCATCTATATTCTCCTGGGCACAGGCGATTATCGCATATGTTTCCGCTTGGAACACAGTAGCATAACCACCCATCTCAATACTGTCATTGTAGTCTCTAGCATGGATGCCTTCTCTCATACCGGTGCTCATTTTAGACCTGTCTGCGTACCATATGTTGTCATTGCTATCCTCAATTGGTGGTATCTGTTAGACCCATGCATGCTGTTCTCTGTACTTTCGTCAAGGCATCTCTGCAGTGCTCTTCAATGTCCTCGGCCACCAGACCAGGCTGCCGTACAGAATGATAGGTCGTATAGATCCATCTAAGTTCCTCAGGATTTTAGATCCCACGTCATCCTGTATGCTGATCTGCATATTCCAAACACTAGCTTTAGCTTTGGCTTTAGTTTTGGTACCTATTGTGAACCAACATTAATTTAAAGCCGTAGGAAAATTACGGCACTCTCCTAAATATCTGAATTTCTGCGTGTCCTTGAGTGTTCTTTCTAGTAAATGGTACTATCACCGTTTTGACCAGGTTGAAGAAGAGCTGATGACTATTGCACCATCTCATCACATTCATCAGTGCTTCATTCATGCTTCCTTATACCGTGCTGGGGAACTTCCCATTCACAAGTCACTAAATCATCTGCATACCCTACCGTGTCGGTGGGCTTAATGTTAAATTTCTCCAGTAATTAAGCCAAAATATCGCCCCAAAGAGTAGGTGATAGCACTCCACCTTGTGGACATCCCTATGTGGCCGTAGCTATTTCGTCCCCCATCAGGGTGGATTTCACGTTAATTCTGTTTTTTTTGAGATATCATTTCGCGTAGATAAATGTATCAAGCTATAAAACGAAACACATTGCAACCACGACTTATGTCGCGGAAGCAAATGATGACCCTCTTTGTGTTCGTATGTAAAACTAACTTTTTCCAATCAACTTAAACCATCTTTTTAAATATATGTTGATTCTCGATAATTTCGGATTGTCTATTTACTATTTCGTTGATTATTATTAATAGAGTCAGTATATTTGCATTAAAATCAGTATTTTATTGTTTCTGATTATTAAACCAAAACTAATTAGCCAAATTCTTATACCTTGTATAGAAACGAGTACTTGTATATTTAACAGGTAGGTAATACCTCTAACTCCATGTAGTTATTGACACTCAATAGGGCGAATGCCTTTGATAAACATGAATAATAGCTAAATTATATCTGTTGGCTTTGTAGATTTTATGCCCAGAATTACACATATAATTACTCTGATTGTACACTTTTTTTACAAATCTAAACATTTATACTTAATTTTAAAAATATCTACCCGTCCATTTGGGTAGATACGGGTATTTACCTGGGTGGGTAGATTGGGTAAATACCCACGACCAGTGTTGGCATTAATCCAATACAAATGTAATTGGATTATCAATCCCATTACATTTGTAATGAATACATTTGTATTCCATTAACTCGTTAATTCCAATTACTTTAATTGGGATTAACGAGTTAATTGTTAATTGCAATTACTGTAATTGTTAATCCCAATTAACCATAGCTTCAATTACTTTGGTATGACGGTTATATCGAGGGTGCCTTTCAATGTTTTCATAAAAGGTCTCCAGGGTCTGATGACGGAGCCGGAAGGTGGCCATGGGAACTTCGTAATAAAACGTCGGAACCCCATCGTGTTTGGGCTCATTAGTTTCGTATTGACGAGTACTCTGAACCGAAATGGTATCCAGGGTCAGATGATGGAGCCGGAAGGTGGCCATGGGAATTCTGTAATAAAACGTCAGAACCCCATCGTGTTTGGGCTCATTTGTTTTGAATTGACGAGTACTCTGAACCGAGATGTTATCCAGGGTCTGATGATGGAGCCGGAAGGTGGCCATGGGAACTCCGTAATAAAACGTCGGAACCCCATCGTGTTTGGGCTCATTTGTTTTGTCTTGACGAGTACTCTGAACCGAAATGATATCCAGGGTCTGATGATGGAGCCGGAATGTGGCCATGGGAACTTCATAATAAAACGTCGCAACCCCATCGTGTTTGGGCTCATTTGTTTTGTCTTAACGAGTACTCTGAACCGAAATGATATTCAGGGTCTGATGATGGAGCCGGAAGGTGGCCATGGGAACTCCGTAATAATACGTCGGAACCCCATCGTGTTTGGGCTCATTTGTTTTGTCTTGACGAGTACTCTGTACCGAAACGATATCCAGGGTCTGATGACGGAGCCGGAAGGTGGCCATGGGAACTCCGTAATAAAACGTCGGAACCCCATCGTGTTTGGGCTCATTTGTTTTGTCTTGACGAGTACTCTGAACTGAAATGATATCCAGGGTCTGATGATGGAGCCGGAAGGTGGCCATGGGAACTCCGTAATAAAACGTCGGAACCCCATCGTGTTTGGGCTCATTTGTTTCGTCTTGACGAGTTCTCTGAACCGAAATGATATCCAGGGTCTGATGATGGAGCCCGAAGGTGGCCATGGGAACTCCGTAATAAAACGTCGGAAGCCCATCGTGTTTGGGCTCATTTGTTTTGTCTTAACGAGTTCTCTGAACCGAAATGATATCCAGGGTCTGATGATGGAGCCGGAAGGTGGCCATGGGAACTCCGTAATAAAACGTTGTTTCGTCTTGACGAGTTGGTCAGAGTACTGGTCAAGACGAAACAACTTAGCCCAAACACGATGGCGTTCCGACGTTTTATTACGAAGTTCCTATGGCCACCTTCCGGCTCCATCATCAGACCCTGGATATCATTTCGGTTCAGAGAACTCGTCATGACAAAACAAATGAGCCCAAACACGATGGGCTTCCGACGTTTTATTACGGAGTTCCCATGGCCACCTTCCGGCTCCATCATCAGACCCTGGATATCATTTCGGTTCAGAGAACTCGTCAAGACGAAACAAATGAGCCCAAACACGATGGGGTTGCGACGTTTTATTACGGAGTTCCCATGGCCACCTTCCGGCTCCATCATCAGACCCTGGATATCATTTCAGTTCAGAGTACTCGTCAAGACAAAACAAATGAGCCCAAACACGATGGGGTTCCGACGTTTTATTACGGAGTTCCCATGGCCACCTTCCGGCTCCATCATCAGACCCTGGATATCATTTCGGTTCAGAGAACTCGTCAAGACGAAACAAATGAGCCCAAACACGATGGGGTTGCGACGTTTTATTACGGAGTTCCCATGGCCACCTTCCGGCTCCATCATCAGACCCTGGATATCATTTCAGTTCAGAGTACTCGTCAAGACAAAACAAATGAGCCCAAACACGATGGGGTTCCGACGTTTTATTACGGAGTTCCCATGGCCACCTTCCGGCTCCATCATCAGACCCTGGATATCATTTCGGTTCAGAGTACTCGTCAAGACAAAACAAATGAGCCCAAACACGATGGGGTTCCGACGTTTTATTACGGAGTTCCCATGGCCACCTTCCGGCTCCATCATCAGACCCTGATCATCATTTAAGACATATCTAAGTGGATGTGAGCTCTGCTGTTCCTATTTTTCAAAAAGATGTCTTGCCTACTTATGATGCGTAGCTAAATCAATTGTTAATCTCAATTAACGATTAACGATTAACAATTACGTAATGGTTAATTGCAATTAACCATTACTTTTCAGTAATCGTTAATGGTTAATTGCAATTAACAGATCAATCGTTAATCGTTAATTGTTAATTGGGATTACATTTTTGCCAACACTGCCCACGACCCATCTCTAACTTGGACAGAGTTTCGGTAGCGTAGTTGGTAACGCGCCTGTGTTTAGCCCAGATAGCCGAGAAGATGCAGGTTCGAATCCTGCCTGAGACATGTAATTTTTCAATTTTTCTCTTCTAATAAAATATTTACAAAGTATATGGAACACTATATTTGTACCAATACAATTTTAATTCATAAATCGTAGGTACTCGACATTTGATTAGAGTCTTATCCACACTACGCTTTCGTCACTAAATTGCATCGGTCAGACCACAGAAATATATTGAGATATTTGAGATAGAAGAAAATAGTTCGTCGATTTATATGGGAACCAAGCGTGTAACGTTTTTCGCTTGGCGTTTGACGCCAAAAGTGTAACTTAGTGATGGAATACATACATTTTCCTTCTCATTTGGTGGTATTTCATTTCAACAATTAATTATACCAATATTATTAGTATTTAACTATATATTTATTCAAAAAACCACGGTTTACCGCCCGTGGCACACACAATGTTTTTCATCACACTTGTGAGGAAATCTGATAAAAATAACCTTACTTAACCTAAATAAAATTGTAAAACAGACAGTGACGTTACTGACATATATCCATAGACAATGCGAAATGTCAAGTCACGTTCGGAAACCATAGCGGTAAAGACCTAAAATGGCTGATTTTATATTTGCAAAATACTAAAATACACTATTTAAACATTTAATTAATGTTACAGAAATATGTGTTTACATGTAGTATTTGCAATAACAGTTCTCTTTAAATAAATATTTCCGTGATAAAAGTTAAAAAACGTAAGCTGGCGTTTCCTTTGAAAATTACAAATAAGAGTAAAATAGAACCAGCGTTTCAAATTTAAAAATAAAACCATTACGCCCTAGGGCGTAATAGGTCATTTACGGCCTACAGAACCTACGTGTAATGACACCATTTTCTAGCAAGTGTGATGAAAAATATCAAGTGTGTGGTTTTATCCGTTATGTTATTAGTGAACTACTAACAGACGACTTTGCAATCCATTTTAACGGTAACTTTCGTTAAATTTTATAGCTTGATGCATTTTGTCAGCGGGAATAACATGATAAATGTAAAAAAAATACAAAAACATACAACCAGCGCCATCTATAAGTGTCATTGGAAACTAAAAGAAATACTTGAAAATACTTAAATTCTCCCGTTGTTTCACGTAGATATCTAATTATTATGAATCAAGCTGTGAAAAAAAATTAAAGTATTTAACCTCTATTCATCTGTATAGAAAATTGGGTTATATTCGAATCATTTTTAAGTTTCTAAGCATTTTGTATTTATTTATCTGCTCATAAGAACGGTTATAGTAGGCACATTACACAACTAGGGTGGTAAATTAAAGAAAGGCCGAGATCGTAGAGATGTTTGCGGCCGGAGCTCCAAGCAAGGGACGTAAATATGCGATCGAGAGCTTTCTTTATTACCTCCCGTGTTGTGTACATAATTTTATGTCGACACTTGTCCACAATGCGGCTTTTCCGAATGCGTAGCGTACGGTAAAAGCCACTTTATGGCCAGGTCGGGCATAAATTGCGTACTTATTTGAACAAAACCGATAGTAAGCAGTAAGTCTCGTGAATTTACTAACATTTACATGATGCCAAGCTACGTAGGTAATGATAAAATATCGCAAGGGTCACAATCAATCACAAGGGTTACCACTACAAATTGAACAGTCAATCTATTTTGGACTCTATTCTCAACGCCATTGAGATTTTTTTTCTTTCAACGCTATAAAATCGTCCTGCAAGCAACTATGTCGCCGCGCAGGCGCGGTGTAGAGGGGAGCGGGTCTCACTCAACGGCTACTGGTTTGTGTTGCCAAGTGCTAAATTTAGCACATTTTGTATCGACTTTGCTCGGAAACATTTAATTTCTCACTTAGCACAAAATTAAAGTTTTTAACCCTTGTATCTCAAGATAAAATTCTATGGAACATTTTCAATATTTCTACCGTCCGTTATGAGTAAAACCTAGCTGAATACTATGGAGGTGTGTAATACTAATTTCGCTAGAAAAGGCCGTAGCAGGATAAGGGAGGAAAAAATGCCCTTTAATGATTAAGAGCTGTTTATTTTTTCTATAGTTGCTTTCATTTAGTTGTATAATTGTGCAAAGTTTGGTTGAAAAATTCCCAGTGGTTCAGCCGGGAAAAAATAAAAACAAAATTTATGAAATTTGACGTATCTCTAAAACTATAAATCTTTATCATAATATCTTTAATTCATTTTGGTTAATTAAATAGTATGTATGCCTTAAAAGAAAATTGAGTCTCTATCTTTGCAATTTCTGTAAAAAACACGTAAGTCAAAATTTCAAAAAAAAGTTTTTTTGATACCTGAAGGAGTGACCACTCTAAGTGACATTTCTAAAAAAGCCTTATTTAACGATCTGTCAGTCATATAAGTTTGACGGTTAAAATTGAAAAGCAACAGTGTCAAAATTAAAAAACTATGTTGGTCGGATTCTGTTACATTTTATTCTTATACAATTCTAATACAGCCAAAGAACTTAAACATAAATATTCTTTGTTAAGAACTAAAAATAAAATAAATTTATGGCATTTACTCGTATATGTATCAACTTAAAAATGTCTTTTACTTCTTATTTTAATCACTATCGCTATCTTCATTAACGGTAACACTAATACCGTTTCTCAAAAAAGGTCCACTAAGAATTTCGGCAGGCTGAATAATTTTTGATAAATATCTTGCGTGCGATAGGTAGTACACAATTGCGGCAAAGTGTGAACAACACCCTACCTACGAATGAATATATCTGGTGAAACGATAAGTAAGGCTTAATTAGAAATAATGATGATTAGTTACCTATTTGAAAAAAAAAGGTTTTATAAGTTAAAAGGCGACAATTAATACAAATACAGGCTGGTTTTCGATAATCTGTACATATTAAAAGGGGTGAAATTCCATTTAGTTTTATCGGTAAAAATGACTAATTTTTGTTTCTGGGCAAAAAAAAATTTTTACAGATTTTTACAGTTTGCTATGAAATTTTGGGCAGTACATCTGTTTGACGCAGTATAACTTTTGATCTTATTGTTCAAAGCTGTAAGAAAAAAATGTTTGTAAGATCACAATTAAGTGCTAAACGAAGATAAGCATGAAAAAATGGTCACAATATTCGCAAACTTTCGAGAAAAACGGTGTTTTCCGTAAAAAAAACTGAAGTTTTGCAGCCGTTTTTCACAATTATAATTTTTTTTGAGTTTTTCTTCAAGTCGGTGGTTTATTGTTATTGCTACTAAATAACGTGTCTATTGCCATGACCCTGCAATTTTTTCTTACAATTTTAAGCAATTAGTTCAAAAGTTATACCGTGGCAAACAGATGTACTGCCGAAAATTTCACTGAAAGTTTAAAAATCTGTAAAAAAAAAACGAATGACCACAAACAAAAATTAAAATCAGTTTTACCGATAAAATTGGCCGAAATTTCACCCCTTTTCATATGTACAGATTATCGAAAACCACCCTGTATATTTTCAAGCCAATATTAATGGGAATGTCAATAATTGATTTATTTTTAATTTCTTACAAAGAAGATTTATTTTTAAGTTCTTTGGCTGTATTAGATTAGAATAGTATAAGAATAAAATGTAACAAAATCCGACCAACATAGTTTTTTAATTTTGACACTGTTGCTTTTCGATTTTAACCGTCAAACTTATATGACTGACAGATCGTTAAATAAGGCTTTTTTAGAAATGTCACTTAGAGTGGTCACTCCTTCAGGTATCAAAAAAACTTTTTTTTGAAATTTTGACTTACGTGTTTTTTACAGAAATTGCAAAGATAGAGACTCAATTTTCTTTTAAGGCATACATACCTATCAATTTACCAAAATGAATTAAAGATATTATGATAAAGATTTATAGTTTTAGAGATACGTGAAATTTCATAAATTTTGTTTTTATTTTTTCCCGGCTGAACCACTGGGAATTTTTCAACCAAACTTTGCACAACTATACAACTAAATGAAAGCAACTATAGAAAAAATAAACAGCTCTTAATCATTCAAGGGCATTTTTTCTTCCCTTATCCTGCTACGGCCTTTGGTTTTTTCTTTTTTTTTTTTTAATTTATTTAAGTTAATTAAATACACAAACTCTTACAATTCAGACGCGTTACAGAAATCTGTAGGAGGTTGCTAAATTTAGTACTGGGCAACATTTACGGCAGATTTTCATTCAATCTTTTAAGAAATTGTATTCGATTATTCGGTCAAAATGCTTGTCGGCCGGTTCTTTTTTATGTAATAATAACAAATACAATATTTACTAGTCTGCCGACATAAGCCAAAAACCCGTATCTATCTATGAGACACAACACACAAGTGTTTTTGACTTAGCAGGCCACTGCTAAACTAATTCCCTTTAATTACCGTTAATATGCATTTGTTATTACCAAATCAAATAGGTAATGCAGTTATAATAATTATACCGCTATAGTCATAGTTTAAAATACGAATAATATAATATTAATATTTTATGTTTCCATAGTAAAAAATCGCCTTTTAGACTATGGCGGCAGCATTTTGCATTATAATTCAACCCCTATTTTTGTACAGTTAAAATGTTTTTCTTTTATATTATTGGCCCTAAGTGAATTGCAAAGCTGGCAACACAGCTACCGGTTGCTTGGCTTGACTTAAATCAGTCTGTCACATTCCTTTGCGCGGGCGCCGCGTCTACTTACCGCGCATAGTTTTGTTTATCAATTGTCATAATTTTACGTACACAACTGCTTAAATGAGGAGTTCGTTATCAACATAGTAACTACCGTTAGTGTGCAGATAAAACCATCAGTTACATTGTGAACATTGACAGTGACCTCAAGTCAAGTTATCAGTGACAGTTTAAATGAAGTGTCAGTCACACGATGGGTGTGGATCTTTCGGACGTGTTTAAACACCTAAAAATGGATAGTAACATCATTGACACGACTATGGCGCGGGAGTATTTGGCTAAACATGAGAAATTCAGCAGTGATACTAGTTTTACTTACCCAGAAACATTTACTCGCGATAGTTATGGTAACAAAGTTTATTGTTTACCACATGATGAGATAGACTGTCTTTATATGCATCCTGCCGCGCCTATACGGGAAGAATTATTCGAGATACGATTAGATGGATTAAAAAAACTTGCTGAAGAAATTGGAAAAGAGACTGACCTGATTTGTCAATTAGAGTATTTGATCAGAAAGATTCCTGTGCGTGAAACTAAACATAGTATCCATCTGATTATTCAGCACTTGGCGTATTCGACAGAGAACAAAGTAATCAGAGATGAAAAAACAATTTTAATTCAAAATGATACACCGTTGCTGGCACTTGGTTGTTTGCCTCAAACTTTCGTATTGTACGAGTGTCCTTATCTCTTCGCTACAAACGATACAGCTGTGATTTGTTACCTGTTCACGGAATTATGTAAAAGAGCTGGGTTGGACTGTGTCAAATTAGTTATTGGAGAGACAAAAACTTTATTAACAACTACTACGGCTGTACTGACATTTGCGGATTTATTTGATGATATGCTGCCAGAAGTCACTGGTATTATAACAGAAAAATCTGATTTAGACTCAGCTGTCGATACTTTTCTTCAATCAGAATACCACCCGTTTCCACTGACCCGAATTTTTGTACAAGAAAGCATTTATGAAGACTTTAAAGATATTTTGGCTTGGAAATGTAAATCACAATCAAGCTCAAGCCTCAGTTTAAAATCAAAATGCACAGATGCGTTTAAATATGAAAGGAAAATATTTTATTTGGATTATGCTGGAAATGTAGAAGAAACGAAAAATCAAAAAGATCAGCTGGTATTCGTTGAGGCTTATAGAACTACCAACGAACTATTTTCTCTTCTTAATAAAACACAGAGGAGTCTTTGCTTATCACTATGGGCAAGTGGTGTTTCAGAAGCGAATGAAATAGCTCTGAAAGTGACTGTACCCGTAATATGGATCAACGATTATTACAATTTCAATGGACCAAATAAAGTTTCACAAGCTATTTTTGATAAAACGTATTATTGTGCCGATAATGAATGTGAAGTAACAATCGTTAAGCAACTGACACAACAACAAAAGGCTTGGGTGAAGCAAAACTTTAATGAGCGCTATGAAAAAGTCTTAAATGCATTTGAATCTGTTAACACGGAGCTCGGAAATGTTATCAAAGCAAAGGATATATCTTATTGGAAAGACAATGATTTTATTGCAGTAGAAGATAAAACTATGATATTGGGATTCCATTTGCATATACCTATTGTCAGTTTTTACTGGGGTGAGTTTGATATAGATAGCAATGTCAGTAATCCCAAGACAACATCAATATGGCGGAGCGTATTCAAGGCACTTGTAAATGGTAGTGCTTTTGCTTATCGTATTCAATCACCAAAATATGATGATGTAGGAGTTATCTTTGACAATTTGGTAAAATGTGGTCTTCCAGTAGCTCAAATAAAATACACAGATTCGTCTAATTCAAAAATTAAAATGGTATATAGCTATCTTGCTGAAAGTGTTCACACCAAAGTCATTTGGACCAATTTTGGAACCACATTTGCAAATTAAAATCTGTCTGCCTCTAAAAAGGTACTTATATTTAATCACTGTTTTTAATACTCACAATATGATTATAACTATAAACATGTAACATTAAGAGCTTTATCACACTAGCGACTTGGGGGCGAGCTGCAGATGAGCCACGGGCGAGTGTGATAAGGTTCTAATATTATAGTATTGTTATAGTCATCAATAAATTGTAATAGTAAATAACGTTGTTTTTTTTTATTATTTCAAACCATGTGGATTCAAAAGAAGCAAATGACCCGCGAACTACAATTAAAAACAACTATCGTATTCTTTAGATACCTGTTTTTAAGATAATGTTGTTTCTGAGGTCGGTCAAATTTCCATACAATTTTGGCCGTGCTAAATGACATGAGAAGTCTCAAAAAATCTGAATTATCGTACAATTCGGACGTTACGGTCAGCGCCATCTTTTTTTGCTAAAATTACATATTTCTTTAACTTTTTGAGAGTTCTCATTTCATTTCCCGCAAATAAAATATGTTAACCTATAAAATAAAACACATTTCAAACATGATTGATGCCGTAGAAGAAAACAATTAATCTTTTGGTTTGTATGGAACACCGACTAAATCGAATAGTCTTAACGAAAAAGGAGCATCTTAAGGACAGATATCTAAAGAATAGATAGGATAGTTGTTTGTAAATTTTAATAAGTTGCATTTTGGTTAAAAGGTTTAATTATTATATTACTCAAGTAAAATAGATTGAGTTCGTTTATAGTTCATCCGGTGCCGTAAGAGTAAAAAGCCATAAAACTTGTTACAATAGCATTATTACTTCGAAAGGTGGCAAGACGTAATACGAAGTAGTGAAATTCGACCTAAACACTTTCTATTAAAGTTCAAAATGCTTTTTATGTTTTAAATACAAAAGGTATCTTTACACCTGCATAGGGTTGTCAAAACTGTAATAAGTGAGTAAAATATTAAAACGACCATAAACCACTAAACCAAATTCAACGGAATAGGTACTAGTTGAAAATTTCCGATTGTTGCAACCCTTTCCTCAAATGTTTTTTATTGCATTTGCAATTTTTGCGCTGTCATTTGATATTGTACCTTAGTACTAACTATTACGTTAGCTTTTTGTATACGTAAAAAATCACTTACACACTTTCTATAATAGATAACCAATTAGCTCATTTTTATCACTCTTTACTCTTAAGTCGGCGGTCAGACTTATACACAACGTCACACTGTATAACCTCGTATGGACAGAGTCCCGGTGCAAAAGTGCGTTAACTACCTATTTACTTATAATACACTGTAACACTAGGGTCATTCTTCAAGAATTTGTCCACAAATATTGGCGAATTCTCTGTAGATTCCACCTCAGTAGCACAGTATTTTTGGTTGTTGTACTTACTTGTACTGATGTTACACTTACTTGTTGTATAGAACTAGTGTCCGACCGAAACTAGTTTTCACGGCTGAAACCGAAACCGAACCCGAATTTCGGTTTTGTTCTCAGTTTCGGCCGATACCAGAACCGAAACCGAAACTTCCATATAAGGTCATGTTTTCGTGGCAAGGAAAAAAATGACAATCATAAACAGTCATTTTTAAATAACATATTAATCATGAAGTCTCCGATATTTTGAGTAATCATTAATTATAAAGAAAGAAAGAAAGAATCACATTTATTTCTGTAAGAGATAACAGCACCAACACAAAATATATTAAAAATAAACAACACGGAGAAGAAGATATAGATAAAACTAAGTAATACAAGTTTCCCTAATTACAAAAACGAATGGTGCTGCCAGGTCAACCGCATAACATAAATTATAACTTCTTACTTCAAATAAATTACCTGTGCTTTTTGAAATAAAGACTATCCGATCGCAGCACGAAACCCTTGAAATTCAGTTTCGGTTCGGAAACCGAAATTAAGCCGAAACACATTTTTTGCCGAAACTAGGCCGAAACCGAAACCGAAATTTCGGTCGGACTCTAATAAAATTTGACACGTGTTAAACAATCGTCAAAAATGATATGCTAGAGAAGCGGAATCTACAGTGAATTCACCAATATTCGTGGACTGAATCAGATTCCCGAAGAATTACTGTCCTTACACGTTGCCTAATAAGAGTCAGTTTTAATCAAAATCTATGTGCCACTCGTAATTTCAAAGCTTTACTGGTCGTACCGGGTGTTCATTTAATTCAACCATTTCCCTCGGGTTTTTTCCCGACGAAAACCACATCACAGTTCAAACACCTACAGATGGCGAACACTAATATATTCGGGAGACACAGTCGCATTTGACTCTACCGCTATAGGTAGTTTCACGAGAGTTGAGGTGAATGATTACACACACAGCTACATGAAGAAAAGTGTATGAATGAAATGAATGAGTGAGTAAATAAACACAAGATTTAACTAAACTTTTTGGTCTATCTTGCAATTCACTGTTGAACTTGCTATCGGTACGAAAAAAGAACAGTAATTTCACAACCTCGCTGTCATTACATGACAGTGTTGTTGTGTGCGTGGCCTCAACTCTCGTGAAACTACCTATACATTATCGGGGATTCAGCGAAGACACGTGTTGGCGTCTTTTTCTGTGGCTTACAAAAAGAACGAGACGTCAACACAAAATTATATCGCCGTAGCACTACCTCTAACAACCCACACACAGTAGCCCCCCACAAACAGCGACATTTGACATTTCGGGGACACGCTACACTAGTGCCTCTAGCGGTGAAATTCATTCGCAGTAGCCCTCATTGTTAAGCACATCAATGTAGGTATGTACGTATGCATTAAAATAGACTACTAGACTCATATCAAATTTGGTGCAATAAATGATTATTTTCTGTAGTATTTATTTAAGAAATCAATATTTTTCGATTACGGTTTATTATAAGTGTTTGATGGCTACATATTTTTAATTGAAAATTTGTCTTGTTTTTTTTTTATTTTGAGCTCTGAAAACGGTGTCGGCCATGATGTGATGTCACAGGATCGTAATCTAACTTCATGTCGAATCTGTGTGAAACTCGCCATGTAGCTTTGCTTTGCTGTGACATGGACATAAGTGACTTTGTGATTTTTTGAGGTTGTGATCGTAATCGTTTTGTTTTGATCGATTGATTACTATTAGCATTCCCCATAAACGCTGGATAAAAGTCAAATGTTGGTTTTCGGTTGGAATGATGTCACACCTCAGACAATCTAAAGATTAACATAGCTAGGCAAAGTTTAAATTTTAAATAATAATTTTGCGGTTTACTAGGACGTACAAAAATAGGGTAATATTTTTTGACGTGATAACGTCTTATAATTCGATGGAGCCGGCTGCACGCACGAAAAAGTGTGACGTCATGGGCCGTTACCTTGCAGGGTCGTTACCTGTCAAATAGGTACTTTATATTATTCCAGCACTAAAGTCGTTAAGACGATAGTTTCTTACAAATTGTTAATAAAATAGCCCTTATTCCCTAAGATACGGCTGTCAAAAATCTCTATTGAATGACAAGAGACCAGTGGCGGATTTGCCCTAAGGCCTAGTAGGCCCGGGCCTAGGGCGGCCAGATATTAGGGGCGGCCAATCGTGACAAAAAATCACTGCTGCTGCTGAGAAAAGGGCGGCTGGTACTCAAGTCGAAGTCGAAGTCGAAGTCAGGGTCAAAGTCAAAGTCAAAGTCAAAGTCAAAGTCAAATTCAGGGTCAAAGTCAAAGTCAAAGTCAATGTCAAAGTCAAAGTCAAAGTCAGGGTCAAGGTCAACGTTATCACGTTCGACTATCGTCAGTAAACCGACTTTACAGACAACCGATTTTTTTTTCTGTTAATCAGACAATAATTATTAATATAAGACAAACTTTAAAAAGGGGTCAAGTAGCCTATTGGGTTCGTCCTCACCCCACGTCTAAACCCGAGTACATGTTTTATCTAATCTAAACCAACATCATCGTTGGCCGGTTGTATGCTCCTTACACTGTGACGACAATGTGGACGGGAGGTTTTGTATTTATACGAAACACGTATATTTTATTGCTTCTAACAATTGTATAATTGCCTCAATTATAGTGATTCCCTGAAGACGCATGAGCTTTAATTTTTTCACAAAATGATACTGATAATAAAAAATATAATACCGGGAGCTAAAAAAAAGAGTCGTTAATTGTGGGTAAAAATAAGTACATAATATTGGACACCGATACCCTAGAACTCGTACTAATTACGTAGTATTTGCCAATGAAATTGCAATTTCAAAATTTGTGTACTAACGAAACTTTTATTCTCGTAATTAGTACGAGTTTTAATGAGCGTTCATGATATTTAGCTCCCTAGATATCATTAGTTTAGTTAATAGGAATATCTTGTTTATAACGTCATTTCATTATAAATTTCACCTCGCAAAAACAGGTTTTATTTTACATACAGATACAAGAAATCAAAGTACCTACAGTCAAGGGCACCAATATGTATACACCACAAAGTTTCAAAAATATGTATACAGCTCTTATTAGTATGGCAGTAAGGTTTATGTATACATATTTTGGAACTTTGTGTGGATGTTTATCTTTGCCCTTGACTGTACATAGAAAAATTAAATGGTACTCAGTTACATTTAATTACCATTACCATTGTAATGGTAATGGGAAAAATTAAATAGTATTTAATTTTTCTATGTACTTTGATTTCTTGTATCTTTATATGTAACTTAAAATATGGTGTAATTTACCCGCATTAAAAACAAATAAAGAAACATCATGTTTCTTTCATAAGTAGGTTTTATTTTGCTTAGAATTATCCGATATCAGATTATTTCTTAGTAGCGCCACCCGATTTATGATTTATTTTTAGCAGAAAAATCTACTAATAATAGTCGTTAGTGTACTTACCTGTCGCGCGTTCCTAAACGGCCGAGGTTGAACTATTTGTTCATCTTTATACTTTGTTAGGGCATTTCTCTAGAAATATGTCTGCGGTCACCTCATTCATCTGGCCCTTTCTCATACTGAATGTATGGAGACAGATAAATGAGTCGCAGACATATTTCTGGAGAAATGCCCGTTATAGGTAAACGCGGGCTTATTGTCCGCAACTCGACGACATACTCGTATGCGCCTATATTGCGTGATGGGTTGATGGCACTACTCTTGCGATGCATGCAATTACTACTTTTACTATTAGTAGATACTAGATAACGATAGATATTACTAGATAGTAGATACTAGATACGAATACTTATTTTAATAGGACGCAGGTCAAAAAATATTCGCACTTATCACGCAAATATCAGAATTTGAACCCGAGGCCTTTGCAGTTATAACTGTTTATAAAATAACATCACGATACTTTTAGATAAGCACTGACGTCGAAAACGTTATAAAAATGTGACGGTAGATATTACTTATCGGGCGGCTCACCCGGGCAGGCCCCGAGGGGGTACTAAATCAAGACCCTCTTTCCAGACTTCAAAGATCACAGTGGTCTTGGGATCAGGCCATTCCATCGGAAAAATGCCAGCAGATTGAAAAAATTACAAATCAGACGCGCGCACCACGTCCTAAGCCAATATTTTGGTACTTTTACATTCAAAAAATGTTTTATGAGACTTTAGAAAATTTGAAATGATTTTAATTTACAAAAATATTGATAATTTTAAACAACTGATTAACTGTAGGTATATGATAGACTGATAGTTTTGTACGAGTTTTAGATGAAAACGGGGCTAACCAACACAGTATTAAGCCGGTCGACGGTCACTTAGCGCGGGTTGGTGTGTGCGCGCTGCTCTTAGAAAGCTACTACGCTGGTTGATGTGTGCGTATCACTCGTAAGTACAAAGCAACCGGCTTACTAGAGGTACTTCAGTTATCTGTTAGTGAGGCTACGTCCGGCCAAGGACCATTCAAACAAGAGGACTGTCTTTCTCCATACAAAAAGCTGTTCCCCGATATTTACAACGCCATCTATATATAAGCTTGGTATAAGAATTATATTATTTAGAATTATTCAACTTTGCAAGCGTGACACAGTATTTAAATGTTAGAATTCATTTATTATTAGCTGTTGTTATTGTACTATGCGAACTAATTGTTATTGTACTATGTTTCTTTGTTCAGTTATAACATCGTTAAATGTTTAGTTTTTTAGCGCCATCTAGTTTTTGTCTGGATATCCCCTTGCGGTCGGGGCACGATCCAAAGTATGGAGAATGACAGTCCTCTTGTTTTAATGGTCCTTGGTCCGGCTATATATTTCAAGGTCCTTGGGGCTAATATTTGGTTTTATTGCGGGCAGTGGAATACAAGAGCAAAACCTGCGATTTCAGCTTGAATTTTGGTGGGATGTTTGGCACAATCTGCACTGTGGGGCACTGCCGTGCCCCCGCTAAGTCGACCAAACAAAGGCACGGCCGTACCATCCTTTTCTCGAAGCCATTCAGGCCATTTTCATCCTCCCGTAATGTTGTGCTGGCTAAAGCTAGAACCCTGAATTTTCAGGGATATATAGGGCATAATAAGACTTAAATATATAAATAAATAAATATTAGGGGACAATCTTACACAAATCGCACTAGTCCCATAGTGAGCTGAATAAGGCTTGTGTTATGGATACTAGACGACGATAATAATAATAATAATAGATACATACATACAAATACTTAAATACATAGAAAACATATATTCTCAGTAACATTCAATTTTTACTGTACTTTAAGAACTATTTATTGCACGTCAAAGTTCCTTAGTTTTGTCACTGACTGACTGATGATCATCATAGTTTAGTTTAGTTTATTTATTCACAAATTACAAGTTTCATATAAATCACATTAAAGTTTACATTACTAATTCGTAAAGTGATCGTTCATTAAATATCTATACAATAATGATCATGATTAAAAATAAATAAATTGAAATTCATGGAGGGTATACGTATACAATAGTATACGTATACCTACAAAAAGAAATAAATTAACAAATAAACAATTTTGTACCATGAGAGTACACATCAAATAATTACAATACAATAAATAATAAAATGTCAATGTAAATTCTTACTAGCTAATTCAAAGTAATTACAAAATAGATTCTAGTACTAGGAAGTACATATCAATATCCAAATATTTAAATCGGCAATGTCAAAATCAATACACATACATTACAATTTCAAAATAATTATGTCAAAACAAGAAAATAAAATAAAATACCAATAAAATAACCTATTTAATTAATTCAATATATTCTTTAACCGAGTAAAGGGACTTTTCCAATAAATGGTTCTTCAGTCGGCGCCTAAACGTTTCTTCACTTTGTTCATTTTTTAGTTCGGCGGGTAAGTGCTCATAATATGTCGGGCCTATCACTCGCGGGTTTTTCGCGTGTAGTGCGGTGCGACGCGGCACTGATCGGAGTTGCCCCGTGCTGCGCAGGCACTTGCCCGGCACTTCCACTCGCTCAAACTCCGACAAGTGCTTCCGCGTGAACATTAAGACCTCGAAAAGGTAATGCGAATAATGGGTCATTATTCGGTGTTCGACGAACAGTTCCCTGCAGGACTGCCGCTGGTTTACACCGGCCATCGTTCGTAATGCACGCTTTTGTATTCGCATTACCCTGTCGGTGTCAGTGGAATTGCCCCACAAAATAGCACCGTAAGTCATGAGCGAGTGAAAGTGAGCGAAATAAGCTTGCCTCAGTGCATCAAGGGACACCAACGGCTTCAGTTTGCGAAGAGCGAACACGGCACTACCCAGCCTGCTACACATAATTCTAAGGTGCTTCTATCAAACGCAAAAGCTCAAACTTTTTAACATAATTAGTTTTTAGCCTATCAAGTCACGCAAAACCTAAAAATATTGCTATTTCAATACAAACTGCCCAAGTAAGTTTGTAATCCTATACAAATACAGGCGATTACAATAGTACATTACTGCAGAGGCCGGGAAGTAAGGAATTGCCGGCCGAGTACATATAGCTGGCCGAGCGAAGCGAGGCCAGATAGTTACGAGGCCGGCAACCCTATTTCCCGCCGAGGTATGTATAGTGCTTTTCTCAAACATGCAATGAAATAAATAAACTTACTATAATAACCTTACTTAATATTTTATAACACAAACAAACTGGCTGTCAGAAAGTGACATTATATCCATAGACAATGCAAGTTCGGCCAAAAACTGTTTCAGTTCACATTTTTACCGCGAATATTTAGATGAAATATTTTAAATGTGTATTCTTGTGGTTTAGTTTGCAATTTATAATAATTGAAAATTGTTTATAATGTGTTATTTGTTATGTTCATGTCAATTTAAAATGAAAAAAAAACTGCAAAATATAGCAAAAATCGTTTTTTGTTTTTTTAATGGCTGAATGCCGTGATGTTGGGGACAAATAAATGTGGAATGGAAATTTAAAAAAAAATACATTGCCGGCCTAGGCCGGTAAGTATGAAATTCCATTCCGTGCCAAGTGTCAAGCCGCATGGGAAACGAGGTACTTTGTGGCCTATTTTTAGGCACGTAATGTCAACATTTCATGCCATGTTTGAGAAAAGTTACTTTTGTAGTTCAAATGGCAAATAGAATGGATTGGAATGCAGTAAATAAAGGACGACCACTTACAAAAAGAAATGAGATCCCATCAAAAATATTACATTTAAAAAGATGAAAGTTCGCAACGCAATTCTTCTACAGCAAAAAAGTTTTGTGATGTAATTAACCAAGTCAGTAGCGAAGGAGGTATCTACAGAACTCGGTTACCCACTAACCTGCCGCCAAAGAGCAGTGTTCGCACTGTTGTGTTCCTGTGTGGGGGTAAGACACCCGGTGAAATTACTAGCATAGCATAGAGGCATTCCATCTTAGTCCTCAGGGTTGAAAATTATTGTTTTAATAGGAAAATTCAGTTAAAGTAGCACATTTCGTTAATTGTACTATCAGGATCCCGGTATTGCACCGTCAATGGCCGAAAAATTCCGAATAATGGCCCTAAAAAAGCCGGGATCCCGGGATCCCGTGATCCCGGGATCCCGGTATTGGAAGGCATAGTTTCCACCGACTTGCCTTATATTTAACCGTGAAGGAACACATTTTATGCCACACCTGGCCATAAAGTGTCTTTTGCCGCACGCTGCGCGTACGGAAAAAGCCGCTTTCTGGCCAAGTGTATTCATAAAATGATGTACACAACACGGGAGGTAATAAAGAAAGCCCTCGATTGCATATTTACGTCCCTTGCTTGCAGCTCGGGCCGCAAACTTCTGCGATCTCGGTATTTCTTTGTATTACCACCCTAGTTGTGTAATGTACTATTATAGTTCTCCAATAAATAATCCTACACGGGTAAATAATAGGCAAGTTGGTGTAAACCGACTTCTGTGGACACCCCCTCGGTACTGACTGACTTGGTTTTACGTTACATCTCAAAACTTTTTTGTTGCAGAAGAACTGCTTTGCGACATTGCATCTTTTTACAACTGTATGCCACTCAACCACAATAGGCTTAATAATAGGGATCCGTTGACACCAGCCCGGTACTGAACCCTAATACCCGCAGAGTTCGGTTTGCCTCTATCCGTGTACGAAACCCCAAAAAAAGTATTGTAACGTTTGTTTGTCGGCGGCCATATTGATTTTTAGTGAACGCAACCGGCTGTTGTTTTTCTCGGCCGATATTTGAATTCGGAATCGAATTATTTCGAATTGATTGACTCGGCCTTGTTTGAACTATTTGCTGGATAGTTTATTCGAGAGTGAAATCGTTCGTAGCAAAGGTCCTGCGTTAGGTTTTCTACCTATCAGGACGTACAGCTGGACATGGGTGTTTTTCAAAAAAAATACATCTTGGTTTTTATTAGAATAGGGTCAGTTTTGTTAGAAAGAGAAACTTCTACTTATTCTGTGCTTGCGATTAGGACCTGTTATTAGGCTGCGTTTCCGGAGCTGTGCGAGGTAGCTAAACGTATACGGTAGTTTTGTTCCGATAAAAGGTACATCGGGAGCGCGCATGTGTGCGCGCTGTGTGCGCGCCGTGTACGGATGCACCACAGGCAAGCATCGCCGCGGGCTTAGTCAGGGTTGAGCTATCGTCGGGAGCGGTCGAACGTTCAAAATGTCTGCGGACGAAGCAAAGTATAGAAGACGTATATACTGCAGTGTGTTCGGATGTTTGAAGAATAATGCGCAAAATCCAGAATTGTCATATTTCTGCATTCCTAAGGATCCCGAAAGGTGTGTATTTTATTAGTACCTATATAAATGTTATATTTTAAGTCGTTTATAGAATGTTTGATAGTTTTGTGATCAAACTATACCAATTAAATAGAGTAGATAATTATTATGTTTGACAGTGATGAGTAAAATTAACAGATTTTTTAAACGTGTACTATTAAATAATAGTTGATTCTATTGATACATAAAATGCCTTAAACACGAGAATGGTTTTATGAAACGAGCCGAAATATCGTTGCGTTACTTACATGTACACATACCAATAATAATTTATTTTAACTATTATACTTAATAACATTAACATCAGATGTGTGCGATCAGATACTTTCATATTGAAATAAGTAACTTTTACTAGGTTGACCTCGAACGATTGTTCGATCGATCGAGGTCAACCTCATAAAAGTTACGTTCGCAGTAAGTAGGTATTTTACAGAACCGACGAGCGGCAGCCCTGTGCCTTAGGCACGCTCTGGTGTCGCGCGCTCCTAAACGGCGAAGACGAACTACTTGGTTGTTTTTATACTTTGGCTAAACGGTGTGCGAGGAAAAAATCCATCAATGCCGGGCCGCGCTGAGTGAGGCTAGGGTACGTTTGTTGATTTTTTCCTCGCAGACCGCTTAGCTACCTCGCACCGCTCTGGTGAAAACGCAGCCTAATTCTTTCGCGCTTAAGGGCATTTTTATTTTAAAATGTACGGTTAGGCGAAATTTAAGCTATGTTCAAATACCGTCTAACCTGTCAGTCCGTAACAAAATGTATGAAGTTTGACACTAATCGTCAGTTCTGTAACGACCTGTTAACTGTCAGTTAAGAACGCACTTTAAATAAAAAAGCTCTTAAGAAACAGCTGAAAGATTGAACCGACTATCTAAAGATAAATATATGAAAAACCTTCGGGCAAATAATAAAAACGGCCAAGTGTGAATCAGGTTCACACAAGAAGGGTACCGTGCCCACGTCGAACAAAAAACATCACACAAACACGTTTCTTGTATGGGTATCGCCATATTTAAGTCTAAGCTAGCTTTAATATTATGTAATTGTTTGTGTGTCTTGTGGCAATAAATCATTTTTATTATATATTATTTATTTATATAAGAAACATGGCGTTTTTAACCAATGGTGTTTTTTCTGTTTTCTTAATATGCAATAGAAATATATATTTTGGGTGGATTTTATTTTGTTTTTAAATAGGTATCATCAGATAACACACGAAAATGATAGCATCACATCATGGAATATATGCAGGTAGTTTTTCTACATCCTACTATTACTATGATAAATGATAAAGTTAGTGTTTAAGACACCCTAATTTGTAATTTAATTGTAATGATCATTTCTAAAATTTTATTTTATTGTACATTGACTTCTCATCATTATTTCTCCTGTATGACATTGATACTTATTTATTTCGACTTTTTATATACTTATTATATTTTTGTATCATTTTACTTAATAAAACCCGATTTAACTACATTTTTTTAATTACATGCAAAGAGACTAGGAAATATTACGCCATATTCTGGCTGATTGTGACGAATTAAAATACTATTGCTACCATCTATCTAAAACCACTCATTCTCTGACAATAAATTATACTTATTCTACTTAAAGTTATGACATCGAAAAACTGTTGGAAGCAGTAAGTTTAAGCAAGGACCATTAAAACAAGAGGACTGTCATTCTCCATACAAAAAGCTGTTCCCCGAATTTACAACGCCATCTATGTATAAGCTTGGTAAAAGAATTATATTACTTACAATTATTCAACTTTGCAAACGTGACACAGTATTTAAATGTTAGAATTTATTTATTATTAGCTTTTTACGAACTAATTGTTTCTTTGTTCAATTATAACATCGTTAAATGTTTAGTTTTTTAGCGCCATCTAGTTTTTACCCGGAAATCCCCTAGCCCGACCGTTACAATCCAAAGTATTTTATTTTTATAAGTATAGTTTATTTTTAATTTTTGTGCCAAGATTACTTCAAATCCGTAACAGTTCGATGACCCATATCGATGCTCCAAGGCACGTCGGATCCGCAATTTATTTTATTTTCCGTTCCGGAGTCCCGCGATAAGTGGCCGACGACGTGACAGCACTGACGGATGCGCCGTCTAAACTACAAATAACTATGCTGCCCAGCAACAAGAAAACCAGGTATGTTCTTCCCGAAACACGGAGTAATCATTAATATTTAACCTAAAGTGCACCTACTGTGCGAAAAAACTGTGTAGTATTCATTAAGTTATGATAATTAATATTGTAAGACTGTTTTGAAAAAAATATACCTCGCCGAGTTTCTTAAACCGGTTCTTTTCGGGACAGAGGTTTCACACTGGAACCGGTGGTAAACCTTGACAGTCATAGGTGCATTTTAATATGCCAAAATTGAATAATAAAGTATTTTAACTTTGATTTTGAACAACAATTAGTTCGTAAACAGCTAATAATAAATAAATTCTAACATTTAAATACTATGTCACGTTTGCAAAGTCGAAAAATTGTAAATAATGATTTTACCAAGCTTATACATAGATGGCGTTGTAAATTCGGGGAACAGCTTTTCGTATGGAGAATGACAGTCCTCTTGATTTAATCGTCCTAATCATTACACGTCAGGTTCTAAATATTACAGGAAAAATATAACTGTTTTAACTTGCAATGTATTTTAGAAATTTGCAAAAATCATAACATCTATTTATTTGCTTCTTCTAAACAAATCGACATACAGTTTTTCTTGAACTATTCGCGTATCTACTTATGAGTTTGTACGGAACCCTCGGTGCGCGAGTCCGACTCGCACTTGACCGGTTTTATTTATTCTTATCACAATAAATAACGTAAAATAACCGCCTCACGCGAGGTCTATATCGGGTTGTCAATTTTTTTTTGTCTATTTTTTCCGTAACATATTTATTGCAAATTATTTCTTCTATTGATTGTTGGTATACTTAACACCAAGTCCTAATGTAGTGTTTTTGTAACACTTCGTTTTTGCTGGGTTGCAGTTCAGACCTAATCTAACCTACTTTTTGATAGCAGTTCGGTTTTATTGGGGGACGCAGTTCAAACCTAACGTAACCAACTTTAAGATTGCCGTTCGTTTTTGTTGGGGAACGCAGTTCTAACCTAACCTAACCTGATTTTCTACTTAAATGAACCGTTGATTTGTGTTTTTATACTAAGCAGAGTTAGTAAATAAACCTAGTATATATAAAAAAATATATCGGTATTTTAATTTTAGGAAATAAAACATTAGGCTGAAAAGCAAATATATCAAACAAAATTATGCTATTAGCATTTTAGTAATTAAAATTTTAGCCTGTAAAATTTCACACACTGCACACACACTGGCACCCAAAAACCGTGCCACTTTTACGGGTCATGTTAAGTTGGTTTGATACCTGGTCTACCTCCAGTGTCACTGTGACGTGTCGATTATGGGACACCCTGTATAGTCACAAATTGGGTGCCACAGGATGGGCGGCGACGGCAGGGCAGGCCAAAACGGAGATAGCGGGATGACTTAGACGCTTTCGTAGCCAATTGGCCGGAGGCTGCAGCTAATAGGGAATTGTGGGGATCTAATGGAGAGGCCTTTGCCCAGCAGTGGGACACACTAAAAGGCGAGGTAAAAAAAAAATTAAAACAAAAGTGCCTTATGTATGCAAAAAATATATAATATTAAAAATTAAGTACAGTAAACGGCCATAAAGAATGCACATCGATCTTTGGAAAGAGGCAATCGGCTAATTTCGACTTCGTATAGCGATATCTGTGTCGCACACACCATGACGTTTGTTTTGTCAGTCGTGGTTCAAATGCGAAAGAGTGCAGTCGCATATCCAAGTCAATATATATATAGAGTTGCTAAAACTTTTACAAAATTAAATTTGTACTATGGTATCTATAGGAAAAGAAGGTAAGCTGTTACTTTGCCAGTCTCGCGAAATTATCTACAATATTTATAAATATGTATTTTGTAACAGAAGCCGACCAATTTAAAAACCATGAGGATGTTAATGTAAGTAATTATTTTAAGAAGGTTCAACGGAGAGTTGCAGATGCCACTGGAATTTCAAGAAGAACTTTGAAAAAATTATTAAACGAAGTCGGCTCTGGCACTGATACACATTCTGGTGGAACAAAGTTCAGCTCTCCGAAAAATGGGTGACCAAAAAAACAATTTCGTTTAGATATGGACGATTCTGATTATGATGTTGTTCGAAGAACGGTGTACGATTTTCTTCTGCGTTACAAAGAACTGCCGACAGTAAAATCATTAAAAGCTAAATTATCTGTTTTACAGCTCTATATATTCCACGTGAAATCAAAACAAAACAACAATAAAGTACTTAGTTCTAAATTCAAATTCTGATGAACGATTAATCTAATAATTGATGTACATGGAAATTAGCATTCGTTTGTATTCGGAACTACGATGATTGCCGATGTGCATTCTTTATGGCCGTTTACTGTATGTCATTCAATATTATACCGAAGGTTTTCGACCAAAAAATTTTAGCCCGTACAATTTTAGACGATATGAATCCCCCCCTCACTCACGATCACGGCGAAGGAGAGAAGGAGAGCCGCACCTGTACAGTCTGTTCCGTATAGGAATAGACAGAAGAAAAAAAAGGTTCTTAATAGTGCCGGTTTTAGGTTGACATTCAATAAATGACATTTCAAAGGAATTGGTCAAACATTTAATATCAATGATGTCCACACTTTTTGGTTGGCTGAAAATAAAAAAGTATCCTTATAAAATACCCAAAGAGCCAGAGATAAGCAACATTCAACATATGAGACAGTTGTGCTGGATGAGAGCTGTCATTATCAAATAAGTATGTAGTTATGTCTAATTCTAATATGACCTCACGAATAATACTTTATTCAATAGGTGTTCCATTTAAATAGACATGTTACCAAATTAATTCATCTTAATTATTTTAACTTTTTTTTATGACAACATCAAAAACAGCAAAGGAAAATTATTTCGGAAACGCAATTCGTCATTCCACGATAATGACACGAATGATTCGAGCGATAATTATTCAGACCGCGATCGAGTCAAAAATGAGCGACATTCAGTCGGAAAGTATTCATATTCATTATGGGATCAAGTGGGCGATTCACCTGCCTAACATACTTTTATCGTTCATTCTGGGAGGTCTATTATTGTGTTAATCGCTATCGGTTTGCTTTTGACATTTACTTTTTTCGGCAAAATCAAGATATTTCAATGTTGTTATTGTAATTTGCTTCGATACATAACGGTGTTCTCCAATTTCTTTACGTCAATTTAGAACTTCAATGAAAGGGATAGGTTCCAACTTTCCAAGGAAACTCAGTTAGTCGGAATATTTTATTATTCTCTAAGACAACTAGACCGACTTTGAAAGTTCTTTTTTGAAAATCATCATCATCATCAGCCTCTTTATACGCCCCACTGCAAAGCACAGGTCTACTCTCATCGATGAGAGTAAAAAGGCTGTAATCCCTACGTTGGCCCAGTGCGGGTTGGGGACTTCACAAACATCTCTAAATTTTTCGCTTCACTGAAATAGTAATGACAAAGAACTATCAAATTATATTTCGTTCAAAGTTCAGAAAATATTAATGGTATGAGCTAGGGTTTGAACCCACAATCTCCGTTTCAAAGGCGTTTCCGAATCTAACACTATGGACGTTCGTCTGAAATAAAGAGATTGAATTGAATTGAATTGAATCGCTCTGGTAACATAGTTTTTTTAATACAAAAATTATATTAGTATTAAGTTTGGATAATAGGAAATTTTGCTGGATGTCGACATATTTTCGCGTTGTGTATATATTGTTATTTAAAATAGCACGTCACTAAATTACCGAGTCTAAACAAAAACGTTACGGTGATAAAATTGTGGAGTCAAATTCAAGCAGGTATTTACTTTCAATGTTTAATACGATAATATCAGCACTTAAACTAGCGTTCAAGAGAAATAACCTTTAAATCTCTTATTTAGAAATACTTAAGCATAGTGACATATATTTCATATATTTTATTACCACCAATTAATTAATAATATGGAAAAGTTAATTTTAATCACATGCCAAATATCAAATACGTATGTAACGGTACCGGCAAGTACTTATATCTATTAAGGATGAAAAGGGCGATTCACCTATCTGAAATACTTTTATCGTTTATTCTGACGTGTGTCTTAATATCACTTGTTCAGACTTATGTGACACTTGGCCAGTAGACACTATGCATTGGAGGATGAAATGGGCGATTAACTAACTGCCTTCATACTTTTATCGTTAAATCCGGTGTTCTTTATAATATTATAATTATGGCCGATACGTACTGTCCATTACAGGATACAAATAGGCAATTCACCTGCCTTACATGGTTTGATATTTAATTTTGAGGCACTCTCGTTTGATTAACAGGCAACTGCCAACAGCATTATACATATTTGTTATAGACTGAAGGGCGCTTCATCTGCTTAACATACTTTTATCGTTCACTTTCGGTGTTGTTTATAGTATAACTCGCAGTAGTGTGGCGTCCAAAGAACTCGATTCCTACCGGCTTGCCAAATATCAGGCATTTGAGTACCTTATTTTACAGCTCTCATGGAAATTGTACGCCAAATCTGCACCGGCTTGCCCACGGATATTTTTTACGCCACGCCACTGAATTAACTCGGTATAATAATGTAACTCGTAGACAATACTGTTCACTACAGGCTTCACGAATTTAATATTTTGTTCTTAAGGTCTGTTATATCATTTTCTCATATAAAACACTCGTATTTCCATGCGACTGGCAACACAATTATACATATGAGTATTTGTTACAGAGTGAAGTGGGCGCTTCACCTGCCTTACGTACTTACCTCGTACATTCTGCGGGGTCTACTATTGTATTACGCAGTCAAACAATGTGAATTCATATTTGTTACGGGATGAAGTGGGCAATTCAATTGCATAACGAACTTACCTCGTACGTAGATTATGGGGGGTCTATTTCTGCGTCTCGCACGCAATTATAAGCGACATGCTAACGCTTAAAACTCATCGTTTTTATGAAGTAAAGTGAATGATTCACCTGTCTTATGTTATTGACTTAACACGTTCGCGGACAGTAAGTCACACCTGTTTGACACAAACATTTTGTATGGAATTTTTGGAACTGTTACAGCAGGTTCGTCACAATTGTGCCATTGTGTACTGTTTATATGTGACACTGAATGCTATGTAAGTCGAATGCTATACCAGCGACGTCAAATATGATACTTTGTTATACCACGTTATGTGACAGCAAATGTTGTAGCATATAACTGCTATAGCAGTTCTGTCACATGGTTTAGTTAGCTTGTGATATATTATGACAACGAATGCTATAAGTTGCCTGCTATAGCAGCTCCGTCTGATTTGTTGTACTATAGTATGTAACAATGTGACACGGATGCTATATTTTATCACATTTTTTTTCATGTTTTAATCAAAAAATATGTTATTTTTATAAATATGTCATCATAATATCGGGATTGGTGATGACGACGGTTGAGACGCTCTAAAATCCACCCAGTCTCTTCCCATGGAGTATCATTTATGGATGGAATTGGACCTATCAAGCTTGATAGGTGAAGCTGCTCGTTCGCTTTGTACTGATTGCGGCGAAAATGCTGACAGGTTTGGAGATGAAGGCAAAAAGTCGCTTGGTGGCAAATCAACTGGCACAGCTAAGTGAAAGTCAGGATCGGCTTGTGGCGCAGTAGCTGGCTCAATTGGTGGCAAAAGGGAAGGCTTCGTTTGCGGCGAAAAAGTTAGCGCATTTTGTGCTGAATTAACTTGCTTGCTTCGAGGTGAAGAGGGTGATGATAAGGCTGATTCGTTTCGCAGCACATAAACGGGCTCTCGTCACGACGAGGAATGTCTAAAGGCGAAGTAAATCTAAACCAAATTGTAAACACTTTTATTACACAGTGCTAAGCAACCCATACACCCATTACAATGCAAGCAGTAGAACAGAGAACGAACAATATTATAATTCAAAGATTATTACCTAAAATGATTATTACTGTATTAGTTTATCAAAAAATAGGTATCATCATTCATGCCTGCGTTTTAAATTCTTGCCACCATTAACACTAGTTATAGGTCAATAAACAGTTAGTAAATAAGCCTAGTCATTGCAACACATCATATTATGCTAGAAAACCATACAATAAATGTTACTTATGATGATGGAAATAATGCTTCGAAAAGGCTCCGTAGCTCGAAATTCACCAAGATCACCATAGACTACTCAGCGGCGCACTCGCCGGTTGATCAAGCAAACTTTCATACAAACGCGACTGCTATAGCATCTGTGTGCATGAGAGGGGGGTACGATAGCCGGCAATACATGTTCAGCTTGTTTGTGTGCGAAAAGCATGTAATATGACAGTAAGCGCATCTGGACTACAGAAAAAGTGACAGTAAAGATAGATCTACTAGTATTTACTATGGCAAATCGCATTCTTTAGCATTTGCGCTCAGGAAAGAACCTCAAATCAAGACTGCTATAGAATGCGTGTCACAAAAGTTACTCAAAATTCGAATGCTATAGAATGTCTGTCCGCGAACGTGTTAATGAAAGAAATATTTATTGGTTTTATTCAAATGATGGCGAATTGAGTCCGCTGTTTTCATCGTAGACTCCATCACTGCAGGTAAATACAACTTAATTCAGAGTCTCTAATTCGGTTATCATATGCGCAACTAATAGGGAGAGAGAGAAATGATAGCACCTTCCGACCCAGAGTAGGTACATGGACGAACTATCTGACCAGTCTCGGTCCCACATCTTCAAAACAAAAGGGCGACATGGCTGCTGGCCAGACCGTCCCAGCATAGTGTATACATACAAGCCTTAACTGGAGGGCTAGGCCTACGCTCACACGTCAATAGAGCGTGAAAAAAATTAGGCTTAAATATCTATCGCTTTGTAATACCCCCTCGCTCGAACCAAGCAAATGGACGAGAGATATTCCCGAGCATTCCTCACTAATTGCTCGCCGCCGCTTAATATGCGATGGCACGCAAAAAAAGACAAATTAAAAGAACGAATGAATATTGATACCGAAAGAACTGCCGGATTTCTTTGCTATCAGTTCCGAATACATTTCCCGGTGAGAATTTAAATTTGGAAGTGGTTTGATTGCTTCAATTTTGGTAAATACCACAATTTTAACGGACGATATTTCAACAGACGGTGATTATTTAATTGTTTGTTCATTGGAATGTTTCTTTCTGTGATTTTTGAAAAAAATACTGTGAAAGTTGTTAATAAACAAGATAATAATGTCTATTTTTATTGCGGACTATATTTGAATTTATGTGAAGCAATCTGTTTAAGTTTTCTTTTAAAAATACGGTTAGATAGATAATTACGAGTATAATAAACTAAAATGCTACCCTGTGACTACGTGAGTGTGATTTTTCGATTTTTTCAAACAAATTTTTGCCGTCAGTTTTTAACCCATTCCAAAAATTCTCATCTCTACGTACCTTAAAGAACATGTGTTTTTTTTTAGATAATACATTTTTATTTATTTAAAAATATCTAAAATTAAAGTAAGCCCTAAAATATAAAACAAATCACCCGTCTCTCTCCTGGGCGGCAGGATGCTGGCGGCATTGCCATGCTGAATGACAATGCCGATTCTTTGAGTTAAGAAGGAGCCAGCCCTCTGTTTGTTGTTGTGTGTGTGTTTCAAATTTTATATATTTTCTTTAGGTTTAGGTTGTACATTGTGATGTATGCTTAGATCTTTAAAACTACGCAACGGATTTTGATGCGGTTTTTTAGGGTTCCGTAGACAAAATGGCAAAAACGGAACCCTTATAGTTTCGTCATGTCCGTCCGTCCGTCTGTCCGTACCTATGTCACAGGCATTTTACTCAAAAACTGCACGATGGATATTGATGAAGTTTGGAATATAGGTGTCTTGTCTAAGCCGCTACTTAGGTAGTTAAATAATTAAAATAAATATTTTTAGGGGGGGCACTCCATGCATGTTACAGAAGCTAAAAAAATTTTTTTCAGAAAATATTAACGTGTGGTACATAGTTCGACAGCTCTTTTAGAAACATTTTAAGGTTCTTAAGTAATGTTTTTGATTAAGTGATCTCGACCTCTATCTTCTAAACCGTGTGTCCAAAAATATAAAAAAAATTACAAAGATAACGCTTAATTAATACTTTCAACGAAAATTATTTTGAACAAGATCGAAGTAACCGTTTTTGAGTTATTGCCGATAAACTGCGCTTCTCAACAAAAGGACGTAATTGCTATGAAGATACGCTCTTTTGTTGTTGTACTTTTTTTACGTCGTACACTGAGCATGGTCCGACATGCTCTTGGCCAGTTATTTAATAGATAGAATGATTCAAGAGGAACGTTTATATGTATAATACATGCATTTTGGTATCAGCATTGCACGCGTGCAAAACCGGGGCGGGTCGCTAGTGTATAAATAAGAGAACCTAACTTTGCTCCAAAAGTATATACGAGTAACACTATAAATTATATATGAAAGGTTAACGTGGGACCAGGCCGGCCACGCCTGTCGCAAGCATTCGGAATGGACTTCTGTAATCACCAAATGGGTTCCACAAAATATTCGTAATTCATAGAAAAAGGCGCTCTTTATATATCTATTAGATATCGATACAGACGAAAGTCTATTAAAAAAACTGGCAGGAGACTTTTCGAACGAAAAGACTATACGGTCGCTAGAAGCACTGATACAAGTACCTACCTTCCTCGAATATTTCAACTGTACTGGTACGTTTGTAGCCAGGGTTAAGATGATATTTGGCGTGTAGGTAGGTAGACCAAATCCTGGATTAAAACATAGGATATGTGGAAGAGAGAACAATAGAGAGATCTCTCTCCAGGCGGGTGCTATGCCTGGGGACCGAAGTCTGAGGGAAGTCGGTTGGAAGTGGTATATATTGGAATTGGGCTTAGAAACTTCGATAGCGGGCTGTAGAACTGTATGGAGATGACAGTCTTTGTATGGGCGTTGATGTAAGCGTCACCTGTCGTGGAATTGCTGTAACTGTCCGCTTCTCCCAACGAGTGCCGCTAGGTGGCAGTGTCGCCACAGATACTTTATATCCCAGTAAAGATCCCTTGGGATAATAACGGGAAAAACGCGGGCAAAGCCACAGGTAAATGCTAGTAATGTATAAAACAAGGTGAAATACGCAAAATGGACAGGGTTTACGAACGCTATTCAATTCGAATATCTACGGTTTTACGTTAAGGCTAACCCATCCGTTCAGCCGCTAAAACACCACACAATCACATCACCTTTTATATTTCCCTTTTCTCTCAAAGGTTTAACGAAAGCGTACCTTTTTACAGTTCGGTTCATTTCTGCCATAAGGCTTTTTAAAGAAGTGTTAGGAATCGAATATCGACTGCTATGTACTGCATAATAGGTATATGTAGCTAATGACAAAAATACCTGATAATTTTAGTACATTTAAAACCTCCTTAGTAGTAAGAATAGTACATTACTTACCTAGAACGGTAAAACGAACAGTGACCCAGATTGCAGATATTTGACGCCCGAGCCGAAGGCGAAAAAACGGAATCTATATATGATCACTTTGTTTCCCGTCTGTCTGTCAAGACCCTTTATCTCGGGAACGCGTGGAGGTATAGAGTTCAAAATAAAACCATACACTGTACAGTCCCTCGAAGCTGTGAAAAAATAAAACTTCTAAGTTAATGTAAAAAAAAAAATAGGACCGTTCATGCCGCAAAAAAACGTATATTTCGACACTCTTAAGAGAGTCAACATCCGTTGACCTAGAACTATGAAACTTGGGAAGTAATACCGTCTTATACTACACGTGGTGGGAAAATCTGTAAACAAGTAACTAATCATAAAAAATATAGTTTTTGTTTTAAATATTTGTACGGAACCCTCGATGGGTGAATCCGACTCGCACTTGTCCGTTGTCCGTTTTTTTTTACCTAAAATCGGCTTCTCATGATTAAATTGGTAATCAACAAGATTATGTTAAAACTGTTGTCTAGACTTGGGTAACTTTTTCTAAGGAGAAATCGCACCAAGTCGAGCAAACAAGGCACGCCGTACCATGTTTAGTCGAATGTCCATTTTTAGGGTAGAAACTTGTTTACTACTTGGGATAGGGATAGGCTAGATCAGGAGTCTCCAAACTACTGAGATCTTCAAATGTGCAGTATGGCTCTTTGCTAAAAAAGTTTGGACACCCCTGGGTTAGATGAATCGGACTATATTTTGATGCATCAAAGCCAGCCAGGCTAGTTGGTCTGTTGTGGCATTTGCTATGTAATGTATAGTAAATACGATCTGAATATTTGTCACTTAGCCCATACACGCAACTTATAAAGCTATATATATTTTTTGGAAATATTCAACAACACATTTTTGCCCACCTGAACCCACATGATAATATCCGGCTAATCTGTGTGAACCAGCCTTTATGGTCGGCAAGCGTCATTCGGCCTTGGCTTATCTTTTGTTTTCGCTAGTGTGAAACGGCCTAATGTCAAAAGAATCGTATTTTGTGTATGTCTGTCTCAAATGAGGCGGGTGAGACAGTCCCCGAAGAAAACAGACACAGTTATGTCGCAGTTTTAGAGAGGCAGTACCTATGTCAGGATTGAAATATGCTCGGTAAATAAAAGTGTACAGTCCTTTTAGTAAAATACTTGAAGTTTTTACGTTTTTTTTTGTTTACATGGTTATACTAATAAGTAAGGTTAAGAAGATTATTTTGAGATATTCTTATAGGTAAATGGAACAGAAGTTAATTGAATATGTGAAGAAGAAGACACTAAATATTATGTTTGATATCAGTAGTTGCTCAAAATTGTAACTCTTACTGCTTATAATTATCATTGATTATTATTTGGGTTTATAATTACGTTTCTCACTGTTATTTATATTTACACATTTGTTAAACTAAGACAGAAATATTAATTAATTTACCACGTGACCAAGGCATGGTCTGTCTTCTGACCGCTCTGTACCTATATAATATTGTCAGAATTGCATAGTTTTTATAGATATGTTACTTTAAATACCAGTTTCTAAACGTTTGCGCTAAATTTCGTAAGTGTATGTATGCATGTTTGAATGTTTGTCCGCGCATATATCAAAAACTATAAGTCAGATTGCAAAAAAAAATCCTAGACTACGTATAGTCTAACTTAGGGGACAGGGAAGTTTCAACAAAATCGGTGTAGTAGTTTTTTTTTTTGAGATAGAGAGCTATGTGTACCTTATTTCGTATAAAATTAAATGGTATAAACTCAAAAAGTATAAATTCAAAACGTATAAAATCACTTCGTATAATCATTTATTTCAGTTAAAATTCATTTTGTATAACATTTAAAAGCTTTAAATACGAAATATCTATTCTTCAACATGTCTAACATTCAAAATGTATAAAATCATTATGCATAACATTTAAAATGTATAAAATTACTATGCATAATATTCATTTTGTATAACAATAACTTAATCGCATATTTAAAAGGTAGAACATTCAAAATGTCTAATCATCACAATGTATACAAAACAGTCGAGTCGGTTGGACTCCGCAACTGCTCCGCCGCTGCGGGAAGAGCAGTCCCTTCGCCCTTGCGTATCAAACCACAGGCACTAATGCTCACCTTCGCAGCTTCGGCTTGTTGGTCGCCTTCGGCGACCAGCGTCAGCCGCTACGGCTCACATTGTGCCTGTGCTTTGCTCACAGACTACCTCCACTAGACGGAGCATGTTGGGCGGCGCGCGCTCACATCAGATATGGTCAATCGTATAGCATTACGACATTACGCGACCAGCCGCTCTTTCAGTTGCGACCATGTTTCTGACTTGTGTGTGCACCAAACGTGAAATAAATATTTCTGTTCAATCCGACGACAATCTCAAAACATAAAATGATAAAAAAGATGTGAAACACGCGTTGTACTAGTAAGATCTACCGATATTTAATCGCACATATGCGTGGTGAGCTCGTGTCGTATGGCATGCTCCGTCTAGTGGAGGTGGTCTGTGGCTTTGCTACAGCGGGCGAGGGCTGCTCCCCCTCCGCACCTCCGGCTTTCTATATACACTCTAGGGGTAGGGCAGACAAGACCACCTGGATAGTGGGGTGCTCCGATTCGGGTTTTGTTACCTATGTATTCTCCAATGCATATAAAATGCAATATTATCTCAGCCATTATTATTATTTGAACGTATTTTAGCGTATTTTTTACGGCAAAACTATAAAAAGAATATTCAAATTTTGTTAAAAAAGTCCTGACTTCCTTCAAACTTTAAAACCGGGTCCTCATATTTCAATAATATTAAGGGTTTACAAAAAATTAGAGCTTTTAACAGTTATACCCCGTGGATGTTATACCTTATAATACTTATCCCACTAATATTATAAATGGGAAAGTTTGTGAAGATGTTTGGATGTTTGGATGTGTGGATGTTTGGATTTTTGGATGTTTGTTACCTAACGGGATAGCAACTGGATGGATCAAGCTGAAATTTGGCATGCAAGTAGACCAAGTCCTGGATTGAAACAAAGGATACTTTATATCCCAGTAAAGAGTTCCTTTGGGACAATAACGGGAACAACGCGGGCGAAGCCGCGGGAAAATGCTAGTAACAAATAACGTTTCGAGCAAATGAATGTTATACCTTATAATACTTATAACAAATAACATTTCGAGCAAATGAATGTTATATCATACGAAATTATAGGAAATGACTTTAGAGCATTTGAATTTTATACGAAATGTAATAATACACTTTAATTCTTATGCCATCTGAATTTATACGAAATGAATCATTATTCTAAATTAATTTCGACGAAGTGATTTTATACGCATTGATTTTATACCAAATAAGGGGATACCGAGCTATGTGTGTATCAGTCATGGGAAAACGTGTACTTTAACAGCGTACCTAATTCGATTACACACACAGACAAAACAGAAAAAAAATTAATATAATTAGTAATTTAACACGTTCGCTGCGTTATTAGGCCTATAGGCGTAATACGTGGCCTCCCACTCGGTGCGGGAGCAAAATCTGGTGTATTCGCGTTCGTGCGAAGCGTATATCTCGTAGATTATTTGGAGTATGAATGAGACAAATATACCTTTGTAAATAACTATTAAAGGGCTACTAGTTCCGACTAGAAAAATTGTATTACGCCTTTAGACCTAATACCGCACTGAAGAAAAAAGTAGTAATTACTTGCGGCTATTAGGTTTAAGGACCTAATATGGAATAATAGGCAATTCAACCTAGCATCGCACTGATTTTAGTATTGTTTTTAGGTAGTGTTGTGCTGGAAGTCGTTTGTTTATGACATAATTTAAGACCAGGTTGCGAAAAAATGAGTCGCCGAAAGTCGCGTTGCCGTAAACTGCTGGAATTATCTAACGAAAGAAATTCAAGTGATGATGAATGTGATCTATTATATAACAGTGCTACAAAAAAAGTAGGATAAAAATACTTGAAAATGTTCTTATTCAACCTGGATCAAGTACCAGTGGACTTTCGAGAGAGAACACAAACTCGGGCCTCGTATGTTTTAGTGATAAGAATATCCTCCAAACGCCACTCACGCCGGTGAAAAAAAAAAAACGATCAAAACATTTGTAAAAGTTTGTCTAGGTATAAGATTGTAAAAATTTTTTTAAACCTTTAATTAATAAAGCAAACTTGATTTTTTTACTTATCGACTACATTTTTTCCCATCACTAAAATAAAACTTAAATGTCCCATTGATCTGGTGCGGTATTAGGTCGATCAACCTAATGTTTATTTTGACGTTTTTTTCAAAAATGACAGTTGTAAACCTCAGGCGAAGCCAGTTGGGCAAATATATACTCTATTACAACAGCATAGACTCAAAATTTGTACGATTTCATTTATTTTCACACAGATAACACAGGTTGAATCAAGTTCATACTCACTAGGCCTTTTAACATAATACCGCACCAGCGGAAAGTGTACGTCTTAGGTGTTCCGACCTAATAACGCACTGAGGTAAAAACAAGTAAGATTATTACCGCAGCGAACGTGTTAAAAAATTAAACCGGCTTCAAAAAAGAAACAGTTTTGTGCCAACTATTTACATTACTTTTTTATTACCCATAGTGACTTATAGGCAATCGCGAATAAATACTGCCTTAGCCGTACCGTCATATAGCATATAACATATTCTATCGAGGTGGACCGGGACAAGGTGACCTGGTTCGACCCCAGGCACCCCCGGCACCCACCCAGTCCGACCAAAAAAAAAGTTTTGTGTTAAGTTTAAATTCAAAATAAAAAAAAAGGAAGAACAGTGCAAAGCAATTTTTAACGCATCTTTGCCAATACATCAAGAGCGTATTCTGCAAACCTCCCTTCTGTGAGGTTATTTATATTACGCATATCAATGCTGAAAGTGGGTCGGAGGATTTCTTTATCTAACGTCGTGAATGTTTCGGTCGTAGCGACCTCCCACCACCCCTGACGTGTTCGCGTGTAATTCCGCTGATATTGTATTGTTTCCGTGAATTACAACAACATTCTGGCTTATTCATAACATAATTTCGCTTTGTTTCTGTATTAGACTGAAAGTTGTTTATGTGTGGGAGTACTAAGATAGCTAGATGTTTTATGTCAGATAACGTAATTTTGAGGATTGTTCTATGTTTGAAGTAACGCTGAGTGAAGGATGAATATGGAATTTTGCTCACTTGAAATGTTTTGTGTTTAGATAATGAGATCAGAGATATACTGTAGAAATTAAATTGTAGATATTTCTCAAGTTATTGAATATTAGTGAGCGCTTTCTACCTATCAAATAAATGTCAAAAACGACAAATGTATTGTATGATGATCAGGTAGCGTACTTTTGGTGCCGATGAGGTAAAAATGTCGTCAAGCTACAGCATGATTCGCTCTAGGTTTTACATTAATTTACCCTCCGTAAAAGTTATTGATCAATTCTATGACTTCTGTCATTGGTAGGTGTCAATGGTAGAAAACATTTTATAAATGGAGCATTCTATGAAAACGTCTACTTCTTGTCCCTTACGAAACGCTATGGTTGCTACCCTAATAAAACTTATTAGCTGCTAAGAAACACTACCTATATTAAAGCCAAGTTATAATATTAATATACCGACATTCAGCGTCCTAATTTTACATGTCAAAAGTAATAAAAAGGTAGTGTCCCTTACGAAACGTTTTCATGGAATGCTCCAAATCAAGATGTGGCCACAACACAACATGTTTATTTCAACGAGGAATGCAAAGATAATGGGCTACTTGATGACAGTTCAAGTCAGCTTCTTTTTATGAAGTGTCAAAACGCTCAGAAAGTATGCAGTTTAGTAGAAAATACTGACTTGTGACGTCATGCTGGTTCGTTTCCTCTATTCCGGGCGATTTTGAGATACACTATACAATCATTATTCGCTTGCCCTTGTTCCATTCATTTTGGGTCGGTGCAGCATGTCTTCTTCTTCCTCCCTCTCACCCACCACCGCTTCTCTATCACCCGTCATCTCTGCGTTTACATCCTTCCTAGCCATATCATCTCTCACACAAGCCATCCACCTCTTCCTTGGTCTACCTCGTCTTCCAGAACGATCCACATTCATACCTCACTGCATACCACGCTAAACGATGCTCGTAACTTTTCTACGATTGGTGCTACTTTTAGACTTCCTCTTATGTACTAAGTACAGTACGAAATGAATAAAATTATAATCCTGCTGCTTCCACAACACAAATATTTGAACCGCACAGCCACGTCCAGGAAACTTCGCGGTAAAACCGTACATTATTAACTATCGTAAAAGGTAAAACTCCGCAAAGCGGCTAAGTGTATATTCAAAAGAAAAAGCGCTCCCTGCGCAAGTTTGTACAATCAGCCTCAAAAGTAGCTCGATAATTTAGTACTAGGCCACAGTAAAGTGTCCAGCTACCTCTGAGGCTGAGTGTACTACCTTGCTGCTTATGAATAAGAACGAATATTACATGGTTTTATATCATCATCATCATTTTTATTTTAAAATCTACGGTTAGGCGAAACTTAAGCTATGTTCAAATATCGTCTAACCTGTCAGTCCGTGACGAAATGTATGTTTGTAATGTGTGTTGTTTGTTTGACACTAATCGTCAGCTCTGTGACGACCTGTTAACTGTCAGTTAAGAACGCACTTTAAATAAAAAAGCCCTCATATCAGCTGAAAGACGTCCACTGCTGGATATAAACCTTCGCCAAGGATCTCCACCACCATCGGCATTGTGCGGTTCATATCCAGCAGTTTCCTGCGATTTTCACCAGATCGTCGGTCCTTGTGGGAGGCCTGCCAATGCTTCGTCTTCCAGTACGTGGTCGCCACTCCAGAACTTTAACGCCCCAACGGGCATCTTTTCATATGACAGCACCTGCTAGCTGTAAATTTGACATTTTGTCTCATAACCTTTTGCAAACGAGATTTGTTCCCTTTGTTCAATTTGAATTTGGAGTGATTTGTTGGATCCTGTTTTGTGCGTGCTGACGCGCGAAGTGTTGGAATCCTGATGAATTGTTTCGCGTGTGCGTTTTTTGTAGCTTTGGAGCCGACCAACTTGGAGCTGGTCGTCTGACGATAACTGACCCTTGACACAACAAACCTTGACAGACCCAGACGAGGAAGAAGCCGGCGAGTCGGTGAGTATTGATTGAATTTGTAGATTTGATTATTTGTAGAGTTGCAGCTATATTTTCAGCCTAAAAGTTTCACTTTTCATGTTAGCTGTACTTATCAAGCAGCGAGAAAGTTTCCAGCGATTCATTAATTATATTGACACTTCGGCTATAGGTGTAACGGTTAATATGTTCCATGCTTTTAGTCTACAGCGCTTTAAATGGTATAAGATTAATGGTTTTTTAAAAGTTCAATTTCGTTTATGTTATGGATAATTACTCTGGAGCTAGTTAAATATGTATTGAAGCATTTAATACAAGCGTCAGAATAAACAATATAGTATATATTTGACTTTATTGTACCAAGTGGAATACAAGAGCGAAACCCAATTCAAGCTTGAATTTTTACAATTCAAGGTGATTTTAGATACAGCAAACTAAACTAAAGTTAAATCGTCAATACTTTGTAAAAACTCGTATCTAAAAACGTCGTAAAGAAAAACGTCAAAAGTTACATACGAACGTTATATACACTTACTGCGGTTTTTACATGGAGTCAGTGTCAAATTCGTGTTTTTTTTTTAAGTAATGACGACATTTTCGTGGTTTTCAGCTGACTATTGAAAATGAAAAAAAATGAAAAATGTTTATTTCGTTTAAAGTAAACGTGGTACAAAATAGATTTGTGGAGTCCTCCTAGTAGGTGTTTATTCACCTGTGTCAGGAGGACTCGCTCTTCCCAACGGGGTACAATTTTCGCTTACTCTAATTATTTATTTTATTTATTTAAATTAATTACTTATTTAAGTAGTTTTAATTAACTATATTACTATAAGCTAAAAGTTTAAGCTAAAGCGGTGTGTGTGTGTGTGTGTGTTTGTGTGTGTGTCTGTGTGTCTGTGCATTTTACAAGTCGCCCTATTTACTATTATTTGTACAAATGGTTTATTAATTATTAACATTTACGTGACATTGTCTATTTTGAAATGACTCGGATAGTACTAAAACCGAAAGACGATAACAACACTATTTTGCACAATTGACTTCTTTTTAGAGTCCCTGTTGAAAGATAATCCGGCATTGCTATTTCCGCATAAGGAGGTAAAAACTGGCTTTTCTTTTACACAGCTTATCAGGATTCGACAGTATTTATGAACTTCAGGGGTGGGGGCGTAACGCGAAGCGCGTTTGCGGTAAGCCAGATCGACCTTTTATCTTCTCTATATGGTGTCTTCTTTATAAAATGACGTAAATCACAAGGATTAAACACCACATAAGTCCTTTTGCGTAAGAAGGCCAGTATATTACAATTTATCATCGTTTCTCGAACATTATTGTTCGCGTGAGATTTTTAAAATTAGATTGTCCGCTGAAAGTCGTTTAAAAATGTTCATAATAGAAATCCTTTGTGCAACTGATCTTTTAGTCATTGCAGGATAACCTTAGTTGGACTGGAGATTAAAATGTACAAAAATATTTCTGTTTGATTTATTTTGCGTGCAAAGCCCGGCCAGACGGATCAAATAAACGTTATTCAATTATTGAGGTAAAATAATGCCATTATTCAGAGCATTATTTGGTCGTTATCGTAATACTATACTTTATGCACATACCAATTTAGACGCGTCATTGTGCGTTTATGCGCCCTTTAAGAGATCGAAAGTACTTCTTTAAATTTTGTAGAACTAACCACCAAAAACATAAATGTAAAAAAGGAGAGCCAAGTTCAATACAAAAATTATGCTAGGCTGTGGGCTTCGCCGCAAAAAGAATGGATATATATATATATTTTTTTAATTCTGATAAATTCTGGAAGTAGGTTAGGTTTAGCTACTATATGTCAGTCAGTCAGTCAGTGCTAAAATTTACGACTTTTTGACCTTCATATCTTTATAACCGTTTGAGCTAGCTTCATGAAATTTGGGCTTCTAGATGTCCTTATGGGTATAATTAAACACACGTAGTTTTATGTGTTTACGTTAAAGAGATTTTGAGTTATAGAAGGGTGAAAAGTGGCACCAAGTGGTTCGTGTAATATTACACTCGGCGCTGGCTAGCCAGTTTTGCTTGAACTTGGCTTGATACGCTGCCGCGTGTCTAGATTAACATTGTTATTCAGACCCAGCTTCTTCAACTGTTGGGTAGTCATAGCGTACCATGGTCCTACCAATAGGATTTTTATTGAATATAATTCAAGACTTATAGAAAGCCCATGGTCTTCTCTGTAGCACTTAATCAAATAAAATCAGTTGCCCAAAAAGCTATCAAAACATTGATTACAAATACGCCCCAAAACTATTGGTACTATAATACATACAAGTAAAATAAAATTATAAAAAGTGTGTTACACTGGGTCGCTTGGGTCTGAATTAGTATAAAATAATTAGTACTACTGGTAGGACCATGGTTCACAGTCACTATGAGCGTTATTTTGCGTTGGGCCTTTGGGGGCTATCACATTTAAAAGCTTTGCTTTGAAGATACTACATTCTTAGTGACTAGTATTAACTTCGGTTGGGTTCGGTCGATATGTTGAGTTGTATGGAGGCGGACACAATTTAATTTTATTATAAAATTTCCCTGGATTCCTATATAAACTTATGATGCTAACATAAACACATACTACCTATTTAAGTATTTAAATGAACCATTTGCAGTTATTTTTCATGTACTTGTTTTTGAAGTCGGTTAAAAATAGCCATAAGCTAAACATATTCGCGAGATACTTCATTACTATGACGTTTTGTATAATCGCGGAATCCGGGAACTTACATTATTGAAATCAAAATTTTAAGAAGCTGATTCCATATTTGCTTTACTTTTCCGGAATTTCGCTAACTTTAGGCATAAAAGCAGTCAAATTTCTGATGCCTACATCTCTGATGCTACAATGGAAGAAGCACACCCAGAAGATAGCAGCTGTCCACCAATATTTTGTAACCACATCGCTATCTTCCTCGACCTATGACTCCTTTAGTTTTCAGGTCAGACAAAACCACCGCAATGCAATCCAGATGTCATCTCCTGTTGGAATGTATTATCCTCCCACTAGCATTTTCCATTCAGAAACGCATACTAATATGACTTCTCGCTACCAGTATCTAGGTGCAAATTCGCTTGCATTATACGTACATTACATAACCCTTTTTATATACCGTGATTAAACAAGCATACTTTCAAACGTCAACTAAACAGGATTTAACAGCGCCATCTCGAGCTTCGTCGTGCATTATTCCCCACAGCTAACCTAAAAGGTCGTTTTTACGAATGGGACAATATGTGACATACGTCTTTGTAGTTAGGCAATGTTGTCGTCGTGTAAATAGGCTGTGTAAGTAATGAAAAAATTTCATTAAGCTCCCTAGGGCCTCGCGGACTCGGAATTGAGTGCTCGCGTATATTATAGCAATAAAACCGAATACTTTGTTATGCACGTACGGACGGCCGCTGCGAGGTAAGATACTGTCAGTGATGACATTTTCATTTAAAATTGCAAGAGACAAATGATTAATACTTACATATATCGAGCATTTGTTTGTTTAATTCACGCAATAGGCGAACTTTCTTTACGCAATCGTATTTCGGTAAAAATTCACTAGCGTGGAATCACAGTTACAACAAACCGAAGCGACAATTACAAATAAAATTAAACAACATATGAACGAAAAGTTTCAAGGACTAAATGAAGATTTGGAAAATTTACGTACACAAATTAGTGAGCAAGAACAGAGACTACACATACTAGAAAGAAACAGTGTCGCAAGAAACCTGGTTTTTTTCGGAGTGAAAGAAACCGAAAAAAGCTACTTCGACTTACAAAGATTAATACTAAATATAATTAATAGAAAAATACAAATAAACATCCAAGAGCAAGAAATTCAATCCTTAAGAAGAATGGGAAAAAAGGGGAACAACCCTCGCCCCGTCTCTGTAACTTTAACAACACTGGGCACAAAGATCAAAATATTGAAAAAGAAGAAAAACTTAGAGGGCACTGATATGTACATTCAAGAAGAGTTTCCGCCCAAAATCCTAGAAAAGCGAAAAGAGCTTAAAGCTCAAGTACAACAACAGGTGGAAATGGGAAATATTGCATACCTAAAATACGACAAACTTGTCATCAAAGAAAAGAAAATCGATAATAGTAAAAAGAAAAGGCTTCTGTCACACTCTCCAGAAGCAACCACCAGTACTCGTGACATACTAGTCGAAGAAGGCACCCCAGTCAACACGGAGCAGAAGAACCAAGCCCAAAAAATGCATAAAAAACCAAAAAATACTATGTTGTCATTTATAACACAAAAAGAAGATGCATGACAATCACAGGCCGCCTCCAACGAACATATATTGAATAAAAACAGGCATACACACAATTATAGCACTCTCCCAACACGGCCGGTCACCGCGGGAGCAGTAGACCAAAACCCTCCAATAGTACAAGAAATACACACAAAAAAAGAGAAAAATAGAGAAAGTTCGACTCTTAAAATATGTACCTATAATGTACGTTCCCTGAAAGGTCCAACAGGAATAATAGAATTGGAACATGCACTGAAAAACATAAAGTGGGATATTATCGGAATCGCGGAAGTTAAAATAGAAGGTCAATGTATCCTAGAGAAACAAAACTATCTGTTGATGTATAAAGGAGAGAAAAAAGGACGAAATGGCGTGGGGTTCATTGTCAAATCATATTTAAAAAACAATATTATTGATTTCCGGACCTACTCTGATCGAGTAGCAAGGCTCGACGTTCAATATAGAGACAAAATCATACACCTAATACAAATATACGCTCCCACTGAAAAGTCCAGAAAAACGAAAAAAGAGGACAAAGACAATGAAATCGAAAACTTTTACACACAAATACAGAACGCCTTACAAAACACCGGAAGAGATACGATTATTATGGGAGATTTTAATGCTCAAATTGGCTGGCCGCTTAAAGAAGAATCTCTCATATGTGGCCCCTATGGCTATGGGAAGAGAAGTCAAAGAGGTCAACAGCTTATTGGCTTCTGTCAAATGAACAAACTGTATATCACAAATACGCTATTCAAAAAGAAAAGTAGTAACAAATGGACATGGATATCACCTGATAGCAAAACAAGGAATGAAGTCGATTTTATATTAGCCAAGAGCAGAAAAAACGTACAAAACAACGAGGTTATAAATATAAAATTTGCATCTGACCACAAGTTAATAAGATTGACATATGACATAGAAACACGTATAAAGAAAAACCGATCCCAGTACGGCGCCAAACATAAGCATTTTACGCCAATAGAGACAGAATCGCTCAAAAATATGCTATATGATAAAATTGAAAACATGAAGTCGGATGCCGGAACTCAAACTAAATATAAAAATGTAGTCCAAGCTATAAAAACCTGTGTGGAAAACTTGCCGCGAGGAAAACAAGAGGTGAATAAAACAGGTAAAACAGTTATTGCAACAGAAATAGAGTCTCTAATAACAGAAAGAAATACCTTAAAAAGCATGACACATAGGAATCCAGAGCAACGAAAACGACTAAAACTACTCTATAAAAAGATAAAGTCAAAAATCAAGCAAAATGTATACAATTCGAAAATGTCGTCTCTAGAAAAAGAACTAGAAACTAGAAACTCTACCAAAAGAACAGCGCACGCTTTCGGAAACCGCAAAGAATGGATACAAACACTAACAACTCAAGGCGAAAAAACAACAACAAATAGAGTTAATATTATACAAACTGCAACTAACTTCTATAAGCAGCTATACTCAAACAATGATATGTATCCAAATAGTACCATCCTCAATCCAGATCTTAATACGCTAGAACTAGTCCCGAGTCTGTTAAACAGTGAGGTAGAGTACGCAATTTCAAAAATGAAAAAGGATAAAAGCCCTGGAGAAGATAAAATTACAAACGACACAATCATAGCCATGATAGAGCCTTTGTCCAATCACTTGACTCCAATATACAACGATATAATACAACAAGATGAAATTCCCGAGGATTGGAAAAGCTCGCTTATAACCCTTCTTTACAAGAAAGGAGATCCAAAGCTTATTGATAACTATAGGCCTATCAGTCTACTACCAACTCTCTATAAACTATTCTCTACGATAATACTCAACAGGATATCCAAAGACTTAGATGAACAACAACCAAGGGAACAAGCAGGATTCCGGAAAGGCTACTCTACCACAGACCATATATTTACGGTTACCCAAGTAATGGAAAAATATAGAGAGTACAATAAAATCTTATACATATGTTTCATTGATTACATGAAGGCATTCGACTCTATCTCACACTCCTACTTATGGGCAAGCCTCGAAGAACAAGGCATCCACACAAAATATATAAATGTAATAAAAGAAATATATAACAATGCCTCTGCAAAAATAAAGTTAGAAAGAATCGGAGACTCTTTTCCAATAAGACGAGGTGTAAAACAAGGCGACCCACTGTCACCCAAACTGTTTACCACTCTACTAGAAACAATCTTCAGACGATTAGACTGGCAAAAACATGGTCTTAATATAAATGGCGAAACCCTTACGCACCTCAGATTTGCCGATGACATTGTTATCATGTCTGAAAGTCATGAAGGCCTACAAGCAATGCTGGAAACCCTGGATACAGAGAGTCGTAAAGCTGGGTTACTTATGAATGTCTCAAAAACAAAAGCAATGAGCAATGGTGCGAAAAAGAACATAAAAATACAAAGTGGAGAAATTGCTTACGTACAAGAATACATATACCTGGGTCGGCTCATAAGCTTTGAGAACCCCCTAATAAAGGAAATCGACAGAAGGATAGCGATTGGATGGAAAAAGTACTGGTCACATAAAGAAGTATTTAAAGGCAGCCTTCCAGTCTATCTTAAAAAGAAGCTAATGGACAGTGCAGTTCTACCAACGGTTACGTATGGATGTCAATGTTGGCCTCTTACCGCAAATGTCATTCAAAAGTTAAGAACATTCCAAAGGGCTACGGAGAGGTCAATGTTGGGCATAAAGCTAAGTGACCATGTGAGATGTACAAAAATACGGAAAATTACAAAAATAGCAGACATTGTACAAACAGTGTGTAAACTAAAGTGGAAATGGGCTGGACACATTGCGAGAACAAACGATGGGCGTTGGAGTGAACGCTTCATACAATGGTACCCAAGGGACGGCCAGAGAATGAGAGGCAGACAGAGGAAACGCTGGTGTGACGATATAACCCAGATTGCTGGCAAAAATTGGCCAAGGGTGGCAAAAGATCGTCAAATATGGCGTACTATGGAGGAGGCCTATGCCCAGCAATGGGCACCAAACTCTTAAATAAAAAAAATAAAAAAACAAATATTATTATATAAGTTAGTATTAACATAATATATATGTAAACAAATATTATTAGATTGTAAGTAAGTTTGGAATAAAGAGGCTATATTATTATTATTATTCTCCGTATATCTTTATTTGCTTAAGTTAGGTTTTTTACAATATATATATAAAAAGTAAAATACAAAATGAAATTACAAAACATAAAGACATTATAAAAAACCTAACCTAGAGTGCCGCCGGCAGCGGGGCGGGGCCCAAGCTACCGGTGGTTAGGGCCGCAGAGAGAGGAACCTCCTGACGATGCGCGCCGTGTCCAGAAGTACCGCTTTCTGTATCTGACCCTTGATCCAACCATCTAGCGAGAGTCTCTTGAGATGGTGATCGAGACTCTTCGCTATAAGCCCGTTCGCCGAAACGACTATCGGAACAATGATCGTCGAATCAACATCCCACATGGCGGTAACCTCGTGAGCCAAGTCAAGGTACTTGCTGAGCTTGTCCTTCTCGGCCTTCACGAGGTTTTCGTCATGGGGGATGGTGATGTCGACGAGCACTGCACGGCGCTTGGATCGATCTATCAGCACGATATCAGGCTTATTGGCTACAATAGTCCTGTCCGTGATGATGGATCGATCCCAATAGAGCGTGGCGCGACCATTTTCGAGAACCGGCGTTGGTACGTACTTATAGTACGGCACCTCAGACCCCACAAGACCATATCGAACAGCAAGTTGCTGGTGAATGATCCTGGCTACTTGATTATGTCTGTGCAAGTACTCGCCGTTAGCTAGATGGGAACAACCGGAGATAATATGCCTGATAGACTCTCCGGGACGGCGGCATGCCCGACAGATGTTATTATTATTTGTATGTCTTTCCCGTACACGAGACAATGGTGTCTCGGCCCTTTGGGAGGCGTGCGCGGAGCCGAAGCCAACGCGTAGAGGCCCTTTCGACAATTTAATGAGAGGCAAAGTATACACCCAGCGGATGCTGTCCCTGCCCGTGTCATGGGACGCACGCAGAGACAGCCCCCGCCAAATGCAAGGACTATTGTTGATTGATGGAATCTAACTCTACTGGGCTATGGCGGTGGAAATATGGACTAAATTACTGGGTTATGGATTGAGACATGACGGCGCCTGTCAGGAAAAGTGTCTCATGGCTTTCGTGGCACTGACAGACTGTGACTTGCCCTCCGCTGATGGGCCCCTGTTAAATAAATAGCGACATTATGAGCAATGGCCTAGCTAGGGGCAACACCAGTGCCGAGGGCTGCAGGGTGTCGAGAGGTGCTGCTGCGCTTTCTCCGAGGGTACTCGCGGCGTTATGCCTTTTATCACTTCCACGCCTGGAGCATATAGCTCTCGCGACTCCACTCTGGACGGCCGGTTAAGGCAAGCCAGAGGCGGAGGTCCTTACACTCTTACCCATGAACCCTCCCTAAGGACCCCCAGGAGCACTCGGGTACGTGGGGTCGCTACTCCCCAACAGCTCGCCACAAGCTGCCCTGCGTATTTATTTATTTATTTATTATTATTATTCTCCGTATATCTTTATTTGCTTAAGTTAGGTTTTTTACAATATATATATAAAAAGTAAAATACAAAATGAAATTACAAAACATAAACACATTATAAAAAACCTAACCTAGAGTGCCGCCGGCAGCGGGGCGGGGCCCAAGCTACCGGTGGTTAGGGCCGCAGAGAGAGGAACCTCCTGACGATGCGCGCCGTGTCCAGAAGTACCGCTTTCTGTATCTGACCCTTGATCCAACCATCTAGCGAGAGTCTCTTGAGATGGTGATCGAGACTCTTCGCTATAAGCCCGTTCGCCGAAACGACTATCGGAACAATGATCGTCGAATCAACATCCCACATGGCGGTAACCTCGTGAGCCAAGTCAAGGTACTTGCTGAGCTTGTCCTTCTCGGCCTTCACGAGGTTTTCGTCATGGGGGATGGTGATGTCGACGAGCACTGCACGGCGCTTGGATCGATCTATCAGCACGATATCAGGCTTATTGGCTACAATAGTCCTGTCCGTGATGATAGATCGATCCCAATAGAGCGTGGCGCGACCATTTTCGAGAACCGGCGTTGGTACGTACTTATAGTACGGTACCTCAGACCCCACAAGACCATATCGAACAGCAAGTTGCTGGTGAATGATCCTGGCTACTTGATTATGTCTGTGCAAGTACTCGCCGTTAGCTAGATGGGAACAACCGGAGATAATATGCCTGATAGACTCTCCGGGACGGCGGCATGCCCGACAGATGTCGACCGTACCGTCCTTCAGGATATATCTCCGGTAGTTGTTCGTCATCATAACTTCGTCCGCAATTGCACAGACAAAACCTTCAGTTTCCCCGAAGAGATCACCGAAGCGTAGCCAGTTCACCGACGCGAGCAGGTCTACATCGGGCCCCGTGAGGGCCTTGTAGAACCGCCCGTGTAGCTCCTTACTCTTCCATATGTCCTTGCGGTCGTCGGTGCTAAGCACCTTAGGTCTACGCCAGTTCTCGTTTGCCAAGGAAAGAGGAGTAAGGCTTCTGTCTACTGCTACTACATCGCGATGTATCCCACACTCGTTGTTTAGGAAGTACTCCCTGAGGCTGCACACCTCGCGGTTATGGAGGTCCTTGGCGTTTAAAAAGCCACGGCCGCCACACTTACGCGGGATGTACAGTCTCATAACTGACGAGCGTGGGTGTTTATTATTATTATTATTATTATTATTTCGGTAAAAGGAAAACAAATACCTTACTAAGTTTCTTTCTATGTTGGTTACTTTGGTTCAACAATATGTCCCGTAAAGTATCACTTATTGCTCGTAGAATCGATGACGCATGGGGCCAACGAGTTCTTGAGTGGTGACAAAGTACCAAAAGATGCGAATTGATAAACCTCTCGACATGGTGACCTGGTGGCTCGGTGAAAGTCGCATATGCAGGCCACGTAAAACCAGTCATGATAGCGTTCTTTGAATGACGATCTTCAGTAGGGGTGCTTCAATAGGGTATTAGATCTATAAAATGTGTTCCTCCACGGTTAAATAATAGGCAAGTCGGTGGAAATCGAGTTCTGTTGATACCCCCCCCCCCCCCCCCCGATACTGACTTGGTTTAACTTTACATCTCAAAACTTTTTTGCTGTAGGAGAGTTCTCCGTTGCAAGACTTGCATCTTTTTATACGTAATGTTTTTGATGGGGTCTCATTTCATTTTAACCGGACGGAAGCGAAGCCCAAAGGAGGGTTATGTGTTTGGCCTGTATGTATGTATGTCCGTTCCTGTGTCCGCTCGTAACTACTCAACGACACATCCGATTTTGATAAATGATACATCATTAGATTCGTCTTGATGGTGCGAGTGTCACTGGGCATGAAGTTTGTTAAAATAAACAAAATGGCGGATTTAATGCAGTTTCAAAGTGCACCGCGGTCGGGTTTTTTTTTATAAAAATGTGGTTATTGTAAGTGGTCTTCTTTTATTTATTACATTCCAATCCATCCAAAAATAACTTGGTAATCGCATGTATTTGTATAGGATTACAAACTTATGTGTGCAGTTGTGACTGAAATTACAACATGTTTAGGTTTTTTAGGACTTGAAAGGCTGTGAATCTGCTAGAAGTACCTTAGAATTATGATGATCATCAGTCAGTGAATCAGTCAGTCAGTGACAAAACTAAGGAACTTTGACATGCAATAGTTCTTAAACTATACGTTCAAATTAAATGATATTGAGAATATATATATATATATATATATATCCCTGAAATTTCAGGGTTCTAGCTTTAGCCTGTACAAAATTACGGGAGGCTGAAAATGGCCTGAATAGCTTCAAGAAAAAGATGGTACGGCCGTGCCTTTGTTTTGCTCGACTTTCTGGGGACACGGGGCTATAGCAAAAAAAAACAATTAGTTAAATCTCAGCCAGCTACTTACCTCGGCAGCCGTACGAGTATGGTTCAGCTCCTAATTTACATAACAGGCTGGGTTTCCTTCGCAAAGGTGCGTCTTTTGTCAGAAGGAAAACAAAGGCCGAATACGGGCTCGTGAAAGGCCGGGCGATACCAACTCGCGAGACAAATGCTCGCTATCTCGAGCGTTTTAATTTGTTAACTGTAAGTTTGCTTTGCGGTGAATAAGGCGCGATGAGATCTTTGTTCTGCGTGTTTGGAAGCATTGCGATGCGCGGAGGTTAATGCCCGACAATAGGCTAGACAACTAAAAAACTGTATAGTCGATCAGAAAAAATATTTTACACGTATATTTTCTTTAGTTTGACAAACAAAAAATTACGAGGATACATTGCTCAGAAGTTTCGAGTGACGTCACTCTTTGGTACAATTTTTACCTAGGAGTAACGTCACAAGCCCCCACTCTTTAAGTTTGATGGTCTATACCAGCGATCGGCAACCTGCGGCCCGCGGGCCGCATGTGGCGCGTGAACCGCTCACTTGCGGACCTATATTCCGGTTTTTATTGCGGTTAATATATTCCGAATAGTGTAAAATCACAAAATATTAACAAAGTGCGGCCCGCGTCACGTTCCTTAGCTACTATGTGGCTCTTGGCTGCTAAGCGGTTGCCGACCGCTGATACCTTTGTCGATTTTTAATAATTTGATAAACCAAAAAAATACGTGTCCCATATTTTTCCAAAATCCAACTGACGGGCTAAATAGAATGATATACTCTTAACCCAGTCGTCATCCCTATTAAGTAGGTGTTATGTTTCTTTTAAAATTGAAAACTATGTTGAAAAATCAAGAAAGACCAGGTTATACCACTTCATAAGACTAATAATGCTCGCTATCCCGAGCATTTTCATTTCTAAACTGTTTACGTTGTTTTGCATGTTTAGAAGTACTTCAGTCGGAATAGAAACGAGTGGCCAGTTTCACTTAATTAACCCAAGAGGAAAATAACGCTCATGGTGACTGTGAACCTTGGTCCTGCCAGTAGTTACTATTATTTTATACTAATTCAGACCCAAGCATTCAATACACTTTTTTTTTATTTTATTTTCCTTGTATGTATAGTAGAATAGTTTTGGGCGTGTTTGTAATCAATATATTGATAGCTTTTTAGGCATTGATTTTATTTGATTAAGTACTACAGAGAAGACCATGGGCCTTCTATAAGTTTTGAGTTTTATTCAACAAAAGTCCTAATGGTAGGACAATGGTATGGAATGACTACCCAACAATTGAAGGAGGTGGGTCTAAATAATAATGTTAATTATTCCTACAGGTATAATCTACCTACGTATTCCTATTAAATATTATTTTCAGGATTTCGTTTGCATTGGTCTTCTCTAATAAATAACTCATCCTGGGTTCCAGTTAGTCTTTGCTAAACATAGGTGATACAATAATTTAATTTGATATGACACCACTGTATACTAAACACTTTGAGGATTAAGGCACTTGCCCCACTACCGGCGAGTAAGCGGCTAAAATTGGGCGAGTAACAGTTCGTTGCGGGCTGACGATTGATCGACCTTTTCAGATCCGCAATGTAATGCTACTCGCTTACTCACCGGCGGTGGCACAAATGCCTTAACTGCTGGACGGACGTATCGCATAATAGAAAAAAAACCAAAAATATTTTCTCGTTTTGAATTTGTTTCCAAAATTACACTCTTCCCCCACTATAAAATTAAACGGCGTGTTTCAGTATCTCAAAAACGTCTTCAGACATTTGTTATACTTTTATAATAGTGAAGATTCAAATCAGTATTAAAAGAGCGGTTGTTTATAAATTATACAGCCAAGAACGCGCCAGTACTACGACTTGAATGATGACTTGCCCTATCTTCTTCTACTAGGATGGGTTCTCATCACCGCTAATGGGAATAGTGCTCATTTCTGCTGCATTTTAATGTTGCTAGTTTTGTTTTTGTGTACATTCTCTTTAATGGCTCGGTGTCGTGATAATTTCAAGATAAAATGATGTTTATGAATTTTATTCTATTCATAAGAACCAAGGACATTAAAATAAATAGCCGGACAGAGCATCGCTAGCAAAGAACTGAAGCATCAATAGTCTGCCGGCTGACTTAACGCTGGTTGGTCAGGTCAATGTGTGCGCGCTGCGGGTAGTAGGAAAAAACTAGTTGATGTGTGCGTGCGGGCTCGTAAGTACAAGCAGCCGGCCGACTAAAAATGCTTCAATTCTCTGTTGGCGACGCTCCGTCCGGTTATTTATTTTAAGGTCCTTGATAAGAACATTCAAATAAAACTAGTTTTAGATAAACAAAAGAACTATAGGTAATATTTATACTAATTTGACGGTATAACAATAATTTTAGTTTAAACTAGCATTTTCCCGCGGCTTCGCCCGCGTCGTTCCCGTTATTGTCCCAAAGGAACTCTTTAATGTATCCTATGTTTCAATCCAAGACGTCTACTTGCATGGCAAATTTCAGCTTCATCCATCCAGTTGTTACCCCGTTATAAGGTAACAAACATCCAAACATCCAAATATCCAAACATCCAAACATCTTCACAAACTTTCGCATTTATAATATTAGTGGGATAACACTATGCCGAATTTCAAATCGATAGCAGCAGTAGTTCCTGAGATATCTGGCTGAGACAGACGGACAGACAGACAGACCAGAGTCGCACTATAAGAGTTCCTTTTTTACCCGACTGCGGTGAAGCCCAAAGGAGGGTTATTACTAATTTGGCACGGAACCCTAAAAACACAAACTACTTATGTCATGCCGGCATTCACATAATATGTAGATTACTCAAGTTTTCAATAGTTTTGATTGTTTGGTGTGTACGGTCAGTTAGAGATAAAAGATACCCTTGTCATACTACGAATGATTGACAAGGCGGTTTTTTCTGCACCTAACCGTACATAATTTTAATATAATAAAGTATATGGATATTATCCATTCCTCTACCCTTCCAAATTTCTCCTTGGCACCCTAGGGCTTAACTCCCTAGAAGTAAGGCGTAATTTTGGAGTTTTGTCTTTTGTAAGCAGGATATTAAGAGGAGATTCGATTTAGTGTGCCAACTTGTCTGCTTAAAGTTTCCCTCCCTTTTCAAATCTAAAATGAGCCTCCGTCCACGCCATTGCCACCTGCTTGCAGTGCCCACAGCGCGTACAGTGTCGCGTCGGAATCCTCCGCTTATCCGTGCTCTGCAACACCTTAACGCGCTTCTTGCGTCGGCACCAGAATGCGATATTTTTGCATGTAGATGGGCGGCAGTTTGTAGAGGATGTCTGACGTTCTGTGAGGCGATGGATACGCGTCAATCGACCATGATATGTTAATTTGTGTAGCTATAAGATTCGATTATTGTAATATTTGTTGCTGTTTGTATTTCTTTTTTTTTTGTATCTACATATATGATTTCCACAGTGTCTTAATTTTAACTGTAATTCTGTGTTTGCTATTGAATAAATGAAATGAAATGAAATCATCAACAGCCCACAGATATTCCACTACTGGACACAGGCCTACTCTCACAACTGAGAGCGAATAGGCTGTAGTCCTCAAGTCGGCTCAATGCGGATGGGGACTTCACACACACATTTAAATTTCTTCGCGTAAAGCGCAAGTTTATAAAAGCCCCTTCGAAAGTGTAGCGGAATAAAATTCAGGTTAGAAATCGTAGAAGATAGGGGGTCGTGCCATGAAATAGTTTGGAAAACACTGGTATATACGAGTATGAAAATGTACACCAAAGAGAATATGCTTAGCGGTGTAACCAGGCCCGTTTGTCCTCATAGTCAACTCCGACTCACTCGCTCGGTTAATTCAAAGAGAACCAAAACATGTACTGGCCTAGTGACTTTGGTTATTTTCGCATTAACACATTCGATAATGTTTGGCACGAATCGAATCACGCGCTATTATCTATTATTAAAATTAAACTGTGTTGCAAATGGAATAATATTAACACCTTTTATGGTTCATTTCATTAAAACGTGATTCGGGCGCGGCAGAGCGTGAGAGAGATATGGCCATCGTTGATGCTGCGAACAATGATTTGTAGTACAATGCTGAATAATGGTAAATATTTAAATCGCAAATCATTTGACCCGATTCTTGGCATTGAGTCATTGTTTACTTTTTAAAGAGCCGCGAAACTTTGTGGGTGAATAGGCCAAAATTCGGCAGTATTAAGTGCTGAAATATACTTGAAACAAACATTTTGTCTCTTCATTGTTTTTTTAATGCGGGTAAATTACACCACATTTTATGTTACATATAAATAAATAAATAAATAAATAAATGAATAAATAAATATTAGGGGACAATCTTACACAAATCGAACTAGCCCCATAGTAAGCTCAATAAGGCTTGTGTTATGGATACTAGACGACGATATATTTAATAGATACAAATACTTAAATACATAGAAAACAGCCATGACTCAGGAACAAATATTCGTGCTCATCACACAAATAATTGCCCTTACCGGGATTCGAACCCAGGACCTCCTGCTTCGCAGGTAGGGTCACTACCAACTAAGCTAAAGCGGTCGTCACACATATACAGGGTGGGAGGGACTATACCGACAAACTTTAACTATAGATTCTAACAACTATTAGGAGTAAAAAAAGTTATGTGATGTATAGTCGAAAAACGCTTACTTTCCGAGATATTCATTATTTTGTAAATGAAAACTCCCAAGTGTGTAACAAGCCCTAATAAATGTGACTAAGATACCTTTACAATTTTTTTTAAATCCTTTAACTAAACAGGAATTAACCTTCGCAGTATTTGATAGTTAGCGACTACGAGGCCAAACAATTGACCTTTCGTTTCCATTTTAGCTTTTTTTTTCTTTTTGATAACTTTTCAGCCAGTAAGGACATGTTTATAACGAGGGGCTTAATTTACTGATTTATTTTGTTCCATAAGACTATTAATGTAAAATGACAAAATTCGACCCATGTTGATATAACATTATTTACTCGTCACACCACCAGGAATTCATGGCTAAAGTTTGTCGGTATAGTCCCTCCCACCCTGTATAGATACACACTTGTGTACAGACCGAGAATCGAACCCGGTAACTTTGACTGTAAAGGTGCGCATTGGGGTGAGATACCTGTGTAATACTAGTTCTCATAGATGGCGTTTAGGTTAGGTTAGAATGATACGGAAGTCAAAGTAGATGGCAAAATTGAGGGCGCTTACTGGGTGCTACGGTGGACGAGTGGTTGAGTCGCTGGGTCGGAAATCCAGAGGTACCGGGTTCGATTCCCGGTCTGTACACAGGTGAGTGCCATTTAATTTTTCTATGTACTTTGATTTCTTGTATCTATATACCTATGCTGAAAAATATTTAAAATTTTCTATAGTTCAAGGAATATTATTTGCATGTTATGGCTCGAAACTCGGTTATTTCCAATAATAAAACCATTCACTACGCGTGCTTGCGTATGGTAGACGGCGAAACGATGAGGTGAGGTGGTGCCGCTCCGGTGCCGAGCTGTTATTATGTGTGTTAACCTTTATTTGACTATTGGTCATTATACATACCCTTTTTGATCTGCTGGTTAATTTCGGTCCAGCTATCTGAGTCATTAACTCTAACGAATGGTAATCGGTGTAATGATACACGTGTAATTTGTTACATTTGGGCTAAAACTGAAATAAACGTGTAACTATTGTATCTGTGCAAATAGTGTTTTATGGTCATCGCAATTTCAACTTTATTTCCATACAGTAAGATCGGTTTTTCAACGTTGAAAATAGCGAGATACAAGTTTTGGAAGGTTAATGGAAATGTTTTCAAAACACTGTGTTTGCTTAATGTGCGAATATCCATTGCTTCATGACGTGAATAAGTTGCATACGACAATATTTTACAGCACACGTGACTTTTGTCAGCAGTTGGTTTTGTATGGACGGCGGGCGGTTATTTTCGAATCGCACGAAATAATTTGAAATCATAGATCAAAAAATCGATTGATTTTTTTTTACTTTTAACGATAACTTCAATAATTCTCCTGAAATTTATCTAATGAAAGAGAAGGATGTACCTACCTAGAGGTCGGCTATGTTGATTAGTAACAATGTTACTTGCGAGCCCCGATGCAAAAGATCTCGGCTAGTAAGAGTATTCTGTTAGCCTCTACAATTTTTTTGAAAAAAATGTTTGAGATAAATGTGTATAGGTACTGTTTAATACAGGTGCTCTAATATTTTTATTTACAATAAAAATATTTACAATAAAAATATTATACCCTAACAATTTTAAAACTCAGGAAATACCAATTACACTCACGTACAATGAAATCGGGTCATTTTCTATGAACAATTATATAGAAAATGACCAATTAATTGTCCGTGAGTGTATATTATTATGATGAGTAAACATTTTTTCATTCTTTAATTCAAATTATTTTTGTCACGAGCTCGAAAGCTATAAGAAGGGCCATTACTAAGCAAAACAATACGGCGGCACAGCGATATACCGACAATGTTTGTTTGAGCTCAAGTGTGCAGAAGTGTTATGCTGTAGGAGAGTGCAATATGATTTACAATAATTTTTACAGAAAAAAAATCAAAGAATAAAGGTTTCGTGGAAACTTAGTATTGAATCAAAATAAACTACATTAAAGATAACTATAATTGGTCCTAGTTTACCAGTTGTTTGATCTAAACAGGTAATGAGTATTTAGAAAAGTGTGATAGTTGCTTCGTGCTAGACCAAATTTTATGCATTTGGGCTCGTACTTGTGTTTCTGTATATTAACAAAATCAATCGGAAAACAGGAGCATGGTTTCCTGTTTTCCTGAGAGATTTATTTTAACCATTAGCATTAGTATAGTTTTTTTTAACAATGTAATTAGTTCGGTTTTGTATTGCTGAGTGACCTGCCAAGTGTAGTGCTGTCAAATCAGTATGATCAAAGAAAAAATTAATACAACTGTCGCGCCTTTTATGCATACACTTGTAGCCGCTTCTAAAGAAATATAGCCGAAATGTAATGTGCAATCTCTAATACCTTTTTCTAGAAAAAATACGATTTTTATTATAATGAGGGATACCAGAATAGCCCACAAACAACACCGCCCCGCGATACGGCCGCGAAGCCCGGCCATTTCAGGGCAATGGTCCACATCGCCAGCATGGACGCAAATGCACTTTGTGTCAACACGACACCAGTCCAGCAGTCAGTTCATATTTGTGGACCACCCCTGCAAAAGAGTTTATATCCATAAAGTGTTTTTAAATATAAACTTTAAGTGTACAGTTGTAAGGTTGAGTTTAGAAATGCATTTAAAGATAGCGCCTTTTGAAATGATATTCATTTGTAACCCCGATGCAACGCAAAGAGGAATGTTAAGTTTGCCTTTGTCTGGCTGTGTCATCATAGCTTGAAGTCGGATTTCAAAGCGGTTTTTCATTTGATAGCTAATGTCAACGAGATGGGTTTTAGCGATCATCACCGGTATTTATAAGCGTTTATCCGTTTTTTCGGCCGGTTTTGACCATAATCCTAGATTTTGGAGGCTCACCACGGCTAACACAAGATAGCCGCGTCATATCTCACGCGACACAACATAATTTACAAATTAAAGTATAGAAATTCTAGACTGCGAAAATAATTATATTTCATTATGGTATGGTATGGTATGGTTAAACACCTGTAGGCGTATGATGCTACGCTTTATCGCGCGATAAATAAATGATGAAACATCCGTCATGTTCTGACAAATAGCGTGTGAGAGTGACGGATACTATATCATTTATTTATCGCGTGCCAAAGCATAGCATCATAAGCCTACTGTATAAATAAAGTATATAAAAATAAAAACTGTATTTAATTCAACCCATTTGTTAAATTATTTATTTGGATATCGATCGAAAGCCCTGGCACTGATTTTATGCCGCGCAGGGCCGACGACCGCACCTCGAGCGTTAAAATGTTAGACTGTTTTTTGTATTGCAGGTCTGTGTCGTTTCTGTTCAAAGAACTATTAAGTAATTTGTGATATAACGGCCAATGGAACTACGCCTCTATTTGGTAGCGTAATGTACGCGTTAGGGCTCCCAATACTGGTATTTTTAGTATGGGCAATACCGGGATCCAGGGCGCGGGGTATTGGAAGCCCTAGTACGCGTGTTCTCATTGGCTGTTAGGCTGTGGCTCCACTGAAGCGGAGACGAGCTAAGCGGAGAGGAGACGTGAAGGGATCGACCAATCACATTGGAGTTCGCTGTTTCCATTGAAACGAAGTGCAGTCGAGATGTGGATTTCAACTAATGTAATTGGTCAACCCTATACAAAGTACTATCACTTATTCTGTGCCTATACATCTTTTCTCCGCTCCGCTCGTCTCCGCCTCAGTTGAGCCGCAGCCCTAGACCCCATTGCGACGGGGCGAGAACTCGTATGCGATTTTTATTTCATTGCGGCGATTCATCGATCAACTCTCTCACCGTACTAGCCCGCACAATATAATCAAACTCGCATCCGAGTTCTCGCCCCGTCTAAATGGGGCCTTATGCTCTGTGTCGCGTGCGAGAAATGTCGCGGCCATTTTTTGTTAGCAGTGTTGAGCACCAGCTTTAACAACATACCGTAATTCAAAACTGCAGTAAACAAAGAGGAATCACGTTACTGCTGCACTCCATATCAAATCCATACAAACACGGGCGGACAATCCTCTAATCCGTCCATAGAATTTTTGTACAGCCCGATAAAAAAGGGTTAAAAGCTTCAAAATCCCGTTATTGTGTTCAATAAATTCTGTATTTTTTAACGTGAGATAAAAGGGATGGCTTATAAAAGCCTCCGCCACTATTGCAGCAAACAAATTTTACTTGTATTGTTTTTCATTAAAAAATTGCGCCCACTTAATTTGAAATGGTATACAGGGTCCCGTCCTGGAAATCTTAAAAAATTACCACACCAATAGGTACAACGCTGTTAGCATAGCTGGTGAGCTAAGTGATATGATTCCCAGCAGGTATGGAACAGCACAGGGCTCCATATTAGGACCGACCGAGTACCTACTGTATGTGAATGACATGTGTAATATATTTCAGCGGGGCTCTGTGTACCAGTTTGCTGACGATACCTGCCTGTTGGTAGCTCATAAGGACATGGAAACTGCTCAAGGCATAATGCAACATAACTTCGACCTGTTGTGTAAATGGGCACATGATGTGGGACTGTCAATTAACTATCAAAAAACCAAGCTAATGCACATACACTCGCCATATCTCAAAACAACTACCACTCCTAAGATCGTGGCCCACAACCACAAATGTATGCACTTAAATAATGCCTCTTGCTGTTGTGATAGCCTAGATATTGTAAAAGAACATACTTACCTCGGACTAAAAATTGATAATAAGTTTAATTGGGCCTGTCATGTGGATCATGTGTGTAATAAACTTAGATCTATTTTATCTAAATTATCTATACTAAAGACCAAATTGCCTTATAGAACGTTAAGATTGCTTTACATGTCACTGGCTGACTCCGTCATAAGTTATGGTTTGTCTAGTTATGGTAGAACATATAAGACATATCTAAATAATATATATAAACTACAAATAAGACTGCTAAAAACAATTGTACCCTTAAAAATAAAATATATGTATAGAAATAACTATGCAAGTCTATTCAAATATTGCAGGGTATTGCCGGTTTTTGAAAAAGTGGAACTAGCAATAGTGACCCAATATAGTGATCGAATACAACAGTTAAGTAGAAGACATAGACCAAAAAATCTTCGCAATCTAACATACCTGCCAACATTCACCCTGCCATCCAGCAATAACGAGTATGGCAGGAGAGTGTGGACACACTTCCTGCCTCGTGCCTTGAATAGACTTCCATATGACTCTATTAACAAAACTGATAAACATGTAGTGGGTTCATTCAAAAAAATGTTAATTGATACCCTTCCCGATTAGTTTTAACAATATAGCATACCAAACTGCCATATAATTAAATGAGTAGACTTAATTAAAATCTTTTAAGTATAAGATTTAAGTCTATTTTTTGTAAAAATATGCCATTTACGAAAATAAACAGATTAAATTTTAATTTTTTTTTTTTTAAATTTTTTTAAGTGAAAACTAATAAAGAACTAAAATAAATGAATAAATATTGGGGGACAATCTTACACAAATCGAGGTAGTACCATCTAAGCAATGCTTGTACTATGCGTACTAGACGACGATATACATACTTATATAGACAAATACATACTATTTTAATACTTTTATAAATGCCTCTTCTGATGCAGTGGTCAGCTAATTCCACATTGCATTTGGTCAGAAATTACATTACAGCAGTGGCGTGGCGTCGAAGAAATCCTTGGGCGAGCCGGACCAGCATTGGCTTCAATTTACTTTAAGGGCACTAGAATTAAGTGCTGAACTGCCTAAATATATCGAGTTCTATGGACGCCACGCCACAGGTATATGGACAAAATAAAAAGCCTGGTCATGAATTATGCAATTTTTCCATGTAAAGTAGAAAATTGTGCGTAGAATTGAATTTTTCTGACTAACTTTCGTCTTTGATCGTGCCTGATGGTGAGCATGGAACCTGGATGGTGAACACTGATCGACCTTCTAACTATTGTGCCTAATAAATCGATTTACCGGCCACCTGACTATTATAACCGTTTCATATACGAAACTGCTAAGCATTATCGTTATAATTAAATATCTATATTTCGTCCGTTTTGGTCATTACTACCTTCCATAACTTTCGGTTCCACATAGAAGCAATTGAAACATGTACCCCGTTGTATGTTGTGCTGTTCATCAACAGAAATATCGAGGTTGAAGGAAAAAGCCAGGTACATGCCCTCGCGTGCTTAAAAGAAGTGGCGATGACCTACTTTTTACGCCGTCAACTTCAGTTTCCGTCAATATTATAATCAGATTAAAAAATTTGATAATAATGGTATAATTAATTGTTCAAATACCACCAAATCAAATGGAAAATTTATGTTTTCCATCACTAAATTACACATTTGGCGTAAGCGAAAGCGAAAAACGTTACACCCTTGGCTCCAACACCTCTATAGTGAGATTCGATAGAACGGAACAAAAACAATAACAAATATGTTGACTGACAATTTGGATCTATTGTCTATGGATTTACTGTGAAATAGTGATGGGAAAGGTATAACATTAATTAATCAATCCATTTGACATTCATGAAATTATTATTAACTACAAGTAAGTGAGAGGAACTTAAAGTATATCGTACTATTATTAATCAGATACTTTTATCATTATTAAATATTTTGTAACAATGAAAAGCTAGGGCGGGGAACTATGTTTTACCACCCTGGTTGCGTAATGTACTATTCTTTTTATTTTTACCACACCGAATTTAGGGTTTGGAACTAAGACGCGACGCAATTTTCCATCGCTGATTATTTGGAAATATGGTAGAAGTATCGCAGGGGTCTTCCGAAACCAGCAAAATTTTGAAAGTGGTCTACGAGAAACGAAAGCTTGGGAACCTCTGTTTCAGATAAACCATATGGGACACCCTAGTTCTGTTCACACTCGTATTAATTACGAGAAAAAGGTCTCGTTTTAGTAAAACGAGGGTATTTAGAAATCAAAAATCCACCAGCTGGCAGCAGGGTGGCGAAAGGTCTATTTGGCAGTAGATGTCAAAATCAGGCCAGAGATAGCTATGGCCTTATACCAGACGACGACGAAGCAGAAAGGAGGATAATAGCGCCGTATGTAAAATCAAGGCCAAGTGCGGGTAGTTCGGAAAACACGCGCGGCTAGAAGATATTGACACCCGCCTCGCCAGTCTTTTCACAACCATGGACGTCACGGCTTGTCCGAAATGTCAAGATGATGGTCAAGAGTTGATGTGATGGATGAGTATGATTTCACCAGGCCATTGCTGCCCTTGGCTGCCCGCCTTTGTGCGAAACCTATGCAGCAGTTCCTCTTTATTGTCGTCGTGTTTCGACTTCCGGCGCCCCTATCACCTTGGCGCCTGTGTGCGCTGCACACTTCGCACACAGGGGCGGCGCAGCCCTGTACCAGGCTCACATAATTTGTCACTTCTTTTGGCGGTTGTAATCAGACGAGTAAAAACGCAAGGATCTTGTTTTAGCCTTTTTCGTAGTTGGGTTTTCCTATATACATTTATTGGATATGGCATTCATTGCCAAAATCTATAATTAAAAAATAATCTTTCCGAAATACTAATCGATATCAAAATGTCATTGTTAATAAAAAGTAATACATTTTTAAAGCACGGACATTCCCATCACTACGAATCCAAAGACATTATAGATTTTTACATTTTAGATGAGTAAAAAAATTTGAGTAACATTTGACATATAGAAAAATGGTATTGACTAAGTTTGTTTTTACTGAAATATGAATAATTAATGGATATTTTAATTAAAAATGAATGAAAATACAAGGGTTATGTATATAAATTGTTGATAAGGCTATGTTCGTTCTTAAAAAGTGCGTGATTACGAAGTAATGAAGGTAAATCTGTTTGTTTACTTGTTTGTCCTTTTCTATTGAATCTCACTATATAGGGGAGACCGGATATGGTTGTCTCACGGGTTAGTTGTCATCGGTTAGCAGCCATTAAATAATACGAAACGAAGAAATAATTGCATCGCTCGGTGTTAAAAGATCGCAAGAGCTTCACCTCCTTCCCTACTTCACCAATCGATGCACTTATTCCTTCGTTTCGTATTATTTAATGGCTGCTGTGACAACCACCCCGTGAGACAACCATACCCGGTCTCTCCTATATTTCTATGTATCCATCTCTCTCATATATAAGAACTATTCCGTGTTTCTCATTCTATGAGCTTCATATAGGACTTCCTCCTGATTTTATGCAAATCATTTGGCGTCAAAACTTAGAAAGTTTGAGATAAACCGTCAGCCTACCACAATGTCATCATCAATGGCCACTGCATCCTTGACGGATGATTGTTGCAACTCTGCGTTACATTTGTGTGTTTCGGTTGCATCTTCGCTTGTGGCTATATAAGCCGATGGCGGCACGGCATAGTTTGCCGCAGATGTCGCATGCATATTGTAGTGCAGGAAGTGAAGCATCATTACTGGAGCGAAGTTTCCTTAATTTCTTTTGCTGCAGGTTATCCAGCCACACTTCATCGTGTCTCTTAATTCCAGTGCTGAGGTCCCTGCGCCACTCTGGTCTCATTTCTGCTCTTTGTTCCCAGCCGCCAGTATCAATGACGAAACATTCCATGTCACGCTTGCAAGAGTCCATGAACCGCAACATTGGACGTCCCACAGGTTTTTTTGCGTGTGCAATCTGGCCCATCATTACTTGGCGGGGTAATCTCTCTGAGTCCATTCAGTGTACGTGGCCCAGCCAATGTAGTCCTCCAAAATCCACAGATGTATACAGTTTTATACTCCAAAATTATAAGGTCGCAAAGAGCAGTACGCTTCTACATTTCTTATGCGAACTGCTTGTCGGTGTTTCCGACAAGCAATTTTAACTCGGACCCTTAGACCACATAATAAATAATAGTACTTACTACGTACAGAAGTTTCTCTCTCTCTAACAACACTGTCGTTCGGGTTCGACCACCGGATGGAACGCACTGAATCCGACCGTCTTTCTCTATCGCATAACGCGTGCTCTTTCTGGTCGCTGGCTTAGGCCCCCTCGCTGGAGTCTCAAGGCCTCGCGGCGAAATCTTAGAAAGTTTTAGTCAAGTGAGTCACTCCTGATCTGTGTGCATAGACATCTGGGTGCGCTCGCTCTATTGTAAGCTAAATCATTACTTAATGCTAGGCAAGCCCATTTAATGTAGAACAAGTATAGAATGACTTATAGTATGACGCAGAAATAAATTGGTACCAGACAATACCTTTATATCTATGTAACTATATGGATGGAGTCCGCGAGCTCCATCGTCCTTTTCGCTCATCTATCTTTATTCCAGCCCATTCTATACATATTTATTGACTAACCGTCCTTACCAATTGAATGGACGAGAACCGTGCGTTATCTCATTGTGAAAAAGTCACTTAGCCGAGGGGAGGTCCCGTGTCGATACTCGCCATCATTAGTTATTTCTGACACTTCTCAAGTCGACGACACTTTATAATATCCTTTGTTGAGGGTGGAAACTTGACATAACTTGGGTAAAGTTCGTAATGTTTGTGACAGTCTAAATTATTCTATTACGACGGTTCTGACAGAGTGACGAAGATTTACTTGAATATTTTAGGGGTGCACTGATTTTTTTTGTTATTAATGGTTTAAGCTCCGTTTAAGTTTGCTAAGCTTTTAGTTGACAAATCAAAACTTAAAATGTCAAGTGAACATTATTAACTATGGAGTAAATGAAGAACAATCACGATCTTTAAAGGGCTCTGCCCACTACACCGTATCATATGAACGTTTCAGGCAAAATAAATATTTTTTGGATTAAAAAGTATCAGACTATGCCCAGCACGTTCCGTCACCGACCGGCATTTGTCATACCGCGTCTGATACGTCTATAGTACGGTCATGGTATGATACGTTGTTGTGGGCAGAGACCTTAATATGTGACCAACTTAAGATTGAATTTGAACAGCAAAATGTGTATTTTAAGTGTCAACTGTGAATTATTTATAGATTTTAATCTACCTTATGACAATATATGAGTGTTAAAGGTGTGTTTCCCATTAATTTAAACTATAAAATCTTGTATATACTACATATTGCAAAAATTTATTTTGAGATTATTGTTGATCACTGTTACGTACTAGTGACAAAAAAAAATGTTTTTTTGAGATGTGGCCGTATTGCAGTTACTAGGCGATATATTGTTAATAATTGGTTTCTTGAAAACAGTTCTAACAATTTGGATGGTAATGTATAAAGAAAGAGCTTTATTTGCTTTGCTGATCTAAATACGTGTCATAAACATCCACTTGCTAACTTTGAAAGAGATATTTATGTGATTAGTCAGACGACAAATCAGAATTCACAATAGAATGAAGCATCAGATGAATTAATTATTATCATGATGAGCAAAATGTCACAGCAAATGTTTCTTCCTCCCTGCACAAAAGAAACAATGAAAGAGTATATAACAACAATTTCCATCTTGAATGACGAACAGTGAGCTAATTTAAATACACCGAGCCAAAGAACCGAGGCGAGGGCGGCGGGTATTTTTGTTTTGATAATAATATTGAGTAAGGTTGACGGCAGAGTGCTAAACACTGTCCCGGTAGGTTGTAATCTCGAATGTTAAGTCATTATCAATAAAGATGACAGCAGAGTGTCATCCACAGAAATATAAATCAAGATAGAAGAAAATAGTTCGTCGATTTGTAGGGCAACCAAGGTTTACCGTCATTTCACAAAAAAAAACATTTCACAAATGATCATTTTAGAAATAACGATTCACAAACTATTCATTTCACAACCATACCATTTCTCAATATCCTCATTTTATAAATAATTATTTTACAAATGTTCTTTTATCAAATGTAACACTTTGCAAATACATATAATATTGAATGTTAAATTATCATTTTACAAATGTTCAACTCCCAAATAAATCTTTTTTCAAACATGTAATTTTGCAAAACTCGGATATATAAATGAATAGTACTGTTCTTGTGTCTGTGCACATTGTTTGATTACCTAATACTGTATGTCCACAATTTTTAAAAGGGGCAAATAATATATGTGCAAGTACTTAATGTACATTATTTTTAATCCCTAAGTATGTGGGATGATTCTGCGGTTACCTTGGCAGCAGAAAAATACTTATAATTATAATCATAGTGTTTCTGAGGACGTCCTACTTTATTGTATTATGGTCGCAAGATACCTAACACTCCTCCTCGCTTCACTCGTCGTCGTACCTAATGGTAACTCTCGAAATATTTTCGGAAAGGTTGCAGTTAATATTATAGATTTTTATTGTGAATGCAACAAAGAATGAAACAAAATACATTTTACATATTTCCATCGTGTCATTATCTTGGACAGGCCAAACTATGCATTTTGTTAAACGTTAATTTTACTAAACGTTACTTTGCCAAAAGCCGTGAATAATAAATGAATACAATATCAAATGGGTATCATTTAATCGATCAGCAAAATATTCATATTTTGGTCAGCAGAAATATGTATTTGGTCAGCCAAAATAGCTAGTTGGTAAGCAACTTATGGTAAGCAAACATTTATAAATCAGGCTGCAATTAATGATATACTGATCTGCTCTAAATTATTTTGGTCAGCAAATTAAATATTTGAGCTGCATTAAGCGATCTACGGTTAATCAAATTTTGGTAAGCAATCAGTAGGTAAGTAAAATATTTCATTTTGTTCATCAAAAAAAAGGGGGCAATAAAACCTAACTGGGCGCAACTATTCTGCCGCCAATCATGTGCGCATTTTGTCATTCGGTAATTGTCAGCTGTCAAGTAGCAGGTGTCACTGTGATATATACAGGGTGTCACTGTGATATATACAGGGTGTCACTGTGTTATATACAGGGTGTAACTGTGATAGATACAGGTTGTCACTGTGATATATACAGGGTGTCACTGTGTTATATACAGGGTGTCACTGTAATGTATACAGGATGTTACTGTGATATATACAGAATGTCATTGTGATATATACAGGGTGCCATTGTGTTATATACAGGGTGTCACTGTGATAGATACAGGGTGTCACTGTAATGTATACAGGGTGTCACTGTGATGGGCTCATATAAAATTGGTATTTCGATTTTTAATACATCTCATAATGTTTACAAGTTATATTATTTATTCACAACGTGTATCGTTTCGTTTTTAGGGTCAGCAAAAAAAATAACCCTAACCTACCTATTTTTGAGAGCCGTTTCGTTTTTAGGGTCATAAAAAAAATAACCCTAACCTACCTATTTTTGGGAGCCGTTTCGTTTTTAAGGTCATCAAAAAAAAATAACCCTAACCTACCTATTTTGGGAGCCGTTTCGTTTTTAGGGTCATCAAAAAAAATAACCCTAACCTACCTATTTTTGGGAGCCGTTTCGTTTTAGGGTCATCAAAAAAAAATTACCCTAACCTACCTACTTTTGGGAGCTGTTTCGTTTTTAGAGTGACACCCTGTATACATTACAGTGACACCCTGTATATAACACAGTGACATCCTGTATCTATCACAATGACACCCTGTATATAACACAGTGACACCCTGTATATATCACAGTGACACCCTGTATATCTCAATTAAACTGCTTACAGACATGTTTTCTCTGCTGACAGTGACATCCTGTATCTATCACAGTGACACCCTGTATATAACACAATGGCACCCTGTATATATCACAATGACATTCTGTATATATCACAGTAACATCCTGTATACATTACAGTGACACCCTGTATATAACACAGTGACACCCTGTATATATCACAGTGACAACCTGTATCTATCACAGTGACACCCTGTATACATTACACTGACACCCTGTATATAACACAGTGACACCCTGTATATATCACAGTGACATCCTGTATCTATCACAGTGACACCCTGTATATAACACAGTGACACCCAGTATATATCACAGTGACACCCTGTCTATCTCAATTAAACTCTCTGCTGACCAATTGTAAAATCTTGCTACCCAAGTAATTATTTTGCAGCTCGACTGTTTATTAGGCAGCCAAATGATTAAAAAAGCAGATTAATATTGGTTAAAATGTTAACCGTTTTTAAACTGTTTGCTGAACAAGAGTTGCCGCCCGATTTTATTTATTGCCAGCCAAATCTTTGTATGCTGCCCAAATGATTTAACTGCTTATTTTTTTTTGCGGATCAATTTTAATAACGGCTGACCAAAAATTTACTTTCCATATCAAATAATGATTTTTAAAATAAAGTTTTTTTCAAGTAAATAATATGTGTAATGAACTATTTGTAAAACGGTATTTTGCGAGTCGACTAATTGTCATTAGTTAATTTGCTAAACGTTGTTTTTAAAATGAATATTTGTGAAACGTTTTTTTTTGTGGTTCAACCCCCCTCCCCCCCCCCCCCCCCCGAAAAGCTCAGATATTAACATTCATAGAATTAAAATAAGGACAGGCGTGCGGCATATCTCATTGATTACTAACTATAACCCCCCCCCCGATACTAAAACCTGGCTATGCCCGTGTGTGAAATGATTGGATACCGGCAACCAAGCGTGGAGGTAACGTTTTTCGCTTGGCGTTTGACGACAAAAGTGTAATTTAGTGATGGAAAACATAAATTTTCCAGTTAATTTGGTGGTATTTGAACAATGAATTATACTATTGTCATCTGATGATAATACTGACGGCGACTCGAGTTAACGGCGTGCAAAGTAAGTCGCCGCCACTTCTTTTTAGCACGCGAAGTACATACACTTTTTCCTTTTACCTCGATGTATTTCTATGGTGTCAACTACTAGGTATTAGCGTTTCAAACACTAGGGCGTTTACTTTACGTTTTGCAACTTATGTGCTTACAAGGAACGGTATAATGTAAGTTGAATATCTAACGATGAACGTTAAAGTTAAAAACAAATCTTCAAGACCATGTGCATGCTTAAAACACTCGCAATAACAATGTTAGCACAGTGGAAAACACAGTAACCTATTTAGCTAGAGATTGATCATTAAATAATCCAAAACTGTTATTTTTTAAATAACCGACTTCAATTGAACCTATTCAAGAACAAATGCGGGCCAATATTCAGCGTTTATACGGCGTTATGTTTTCGTCATTGTTGTTCAAAAAAACCATGCCTAGAGTTAACTTTTTATGAAACCGAAAAACAGTCCCGAGGCTAAGTCTAGTTTTATCATAATTGTCACGATTTGTCCTTTCGTTATAGAAAATAATCGTCGGACAATAATGATTGTCAAACCGCGCGGTCAAAACACTCGGAGAATCGCCCATGCCCGAGTCACTGTAAAAAAAACGGTCAAGTGCGAGTCGGATTCGCGTACCGAGGGTTCCGTACAAGTTCTTAGTCTTAAGTAGATACGTGAATAGTTCAAGAAAAACTGTATGGCGGGACAAACTTAACTTTGATGTTGATAAACTGTTGTCCCCATACATCGACATAGGTCGCGGTTAGTTTAGTAGCATTAAAAAAATGGGTCAGTCAAACTACTAAAGACTAAAATCCTGGCATTAGAAGCCCTACTCCGGACACATCCTTCATAACCTTCAAGTAAAGTGTAACCCATACCAGGTCGTCAGACCGAACTCGAGAGCGTGAGATCAAACGGGTAATGGTTACGGTTGAAAGCAATAACAAAGAGACATTCCAAAAAAATAGGGTATTTTGGAACTAGAGTGTTTTGAGACCTATGCATTATGAGAATAAAGTATTACGCCACGCACAGGTGAACAAAATTTGAGGTATTTTGGGAAAGGTGTATTTTGGGACTAGTTCTCGTGTAAATCGAGAATGAGCCTTTTTGGAAATATGGTATTTTGGGCCTAGTTTCTTATGAGAACCTCAACCTCAGATGACTAAATTTTTTCCACTTTTATGTATAAAAATAACTATAATTAAGAAAAAACAGTGAATCGTACAAAAAACAAATTTAATAACAAATATACATATTTATTTACACTTATAACGCTTTTAATTTATTTAACCACACTAAAACACTGCGTAATGCTGCTCACGGCTCGGCGGTCGACGTGTAATGGCGCGGCAATTCGACCGTTAGTGAATGCGGTCCTTGTTTAGTGACGAATGCATCTTACAAATGTGAGCAAGCAAGATATAGTTTTTGACGGTTTTATTTCGGGTGCGAAATATGATATCGCACAGGGTTCGGGAGCTGCATCCTGCCACTCAGCGGCTTGTTTTGTCTGGTCCGGCTCCGGATCTCTGCCACTTGACGTTGGGTCCAGCTCCCGGTTCCTGCCACTTAACGGTCTATTTTATAAAATAGCCGCGCCATTTCTCCCTCCAGTCAACTGGAGGCGCTGCCACCTGAAGGGTTAGTTTTGTCACTGACTGACTGATGATCATCATAATTCTAAGGTACTTTTAGCAGACCCACAAGCTCCAAATTTTAAACATAATTAGTTTTTAGCCTATCAAGTCACACAAAGCCTAAAAATATTGCAATTTCAATACAGACAGAGACACAACACACACAGAGACACGACAGAAATACAGAGAGTTTATAATCCTATAAAAATACAGGCGATTACAAGTTACTTTTGTAGTTCAAATGGGAAATATCTATTGGAATGTAATAAATATAGGGAGACCACTTACAAAAAGAAATTAGATCCCATCAAAAACATAACATGTAAAAAGATGCAAGTCTCGCAACGCAGTTCTTCTACAACAAAAAGTTATAAAAATAGATAAAGTAGTACCTACGACAATAGGTTCATACTTATAAAACGGCTAATGGTCTATTTTCAGCAGCTATAAAATGGTCTATTTGCTACTGTCACTAATCTGTTCACTGTTCCATAGTTCCTCAAAGCTAACTCTTGCAACTTTATGCATGCAAAACGGTTTTACAGTGTAGGAAATATGGCCCTTGAGTGTGCGCTTGAGTTAATTGTTGTCAAACCGGTCTGCTAATGAGGATGCACTATTTAGCGTTAAGTGACGTTAAGACTAACTTTACGACACGGCACGCCTGCGTTTACCCATTCCATTATTATGATAATTAGTTATAAGGGGTTATTTTACGCTATAAAGGGGATACTTACTATAATAAATAATTCAGAAAGAGAGGTAATTGTTTTGAAAGGATTCAGGGACCGGAGTTATGTGACAATTTGTGTTTAAACTTGAGGTCTTATAATAACAATGTAAATCAAATCGAACATTTTATTGTGCTAATAGGCCACAGACTTAGTGCACAGACGACCTCGCGATGTTTTTTTTAAGCTGACATACTTGCAAGTCTTACTGACTGTTGCATAAATCGGACCAGTGCAGAAATCGGACCAGTGCAGAAATCGGACCAGTGCAGAAATCGGGCCAGTGCAGAAATCGGACCAGTGCAAAAATGAGACCAGACCTCGCGATGGTAGCGGGGAGCCGGGGGTGTCCCTCGAGATCCCTAACATCGTTTGTCTTAAAATCACTTGCCCTAACTGTTTTGTCCTAATGGGTATTTGGCCTAACGATCAGTTGTCATAATAAGGTTTTTCCATAATGTTATTTTTGCCATAATACTCTCTTGTCCGAAGCTTTTTTGCCATAACTATTAATATCCCTAATGTTATTTTGCATATTCCTCGCGATCCCTATTATCGTTGGTCCTAAAATAACTTGGTCTGCTCAAAATTCAACTTTAAGGTGATCTATGGAGGAGGCCTATGTCCAGCAGTGGATGTCCGTGGCTAATAGATAGTATAGACCATAGGCTGGCTCTACCAAGGTTTCGGAAATTGTCTCTCTAGGGACCGATCTGAAAACCAGCGCTATCCGTTGCCAAAAAATATTTGAGTTCCTTTTTTTTCCTTGTTTCTTTGTCTGTAGTTTATTCATGTTTTTTTTTTTGCTGTAATGTGTTGTTTTTATGGCAATAGACATTTTCTAATTCTATTTAAAATAAAATATCTAAAGAATAGAAAGATCTGAAAATAAATACTTGACGAAGTCTGTTGCGTATTTTTTTTATTATTTTACTGACCTGCGATTGACCTCGGTAGCGCCTCATCATCATCATTTCAACCTTGATGGGTGGATTCTAGAGTGTTTCAACCGCCGTCATCACCAATCCCGGTACTATGATGACATCTTTTTAAAAATTACATAATTTTTGAACAAAACATGAAGATAGTAGGTACTATTTTCGGGTTTTATCAAAATAATGGGATACATTCTTAAAGTGAATCGTCGAAATTTCGTGATTGGTGATGACGGCGTTTGAAACGCTGTGAAATCCACCCTGATACGTCGACTACTAAACATAGGTCCCCAAAGACTTCCACGACGAACGGTGCACGCCTCGTGCCTCCATTGTGCCTATCTTGTGGAGTGCCGACCTACGCTGCGTCTTCCGGTTCGGTAGCACCTGATGGTATGGTAATGTGACTACGAAGCCAAAGATGTAGCTCACCAGTTCAGTAATATCCGATTTATTCTCCCTTTTTTTAAGTCCAAATTTATTAGCTAATTCGATTCCTCGGCGGTCCGCATTAAAAGCGATGAAGCTAACCGTTTCGGGCGAATTAATGGAATATCAAAAGCCTAAGAATAAGGCTGGATTCTCTCCGCACGCCTCGATGTCCATTGATGAAACGGAAATAGTGCGATCAAGTCGTCGTGTACTTATCTGATAGAAGACAGACAAGCTAACAACCTTGCGACGAGTTTTAGAAGCCTTCGAGGGTGTTAAATCTATCCGTTTCCACCAGTGCTATGCTATGTGGACCAATGAATGAATGATTGCTGGATATCAATGCATCCGTAGCACCAATAGCATGGCACATCTCTGGTGGAAAGGCTTCAGAGTGCCTTTAAGATATATATGTATTTTTTTTTTATTTCCTTCGAATTAACATTACCTACAACAAAGTAAAAATTGAAGTTACAATAACTTACAAATTTGTGTTTAATGATATTGATTCAATGATGATGATAGTTTTTGAGTAACATTTTAATAATCATTATAATTTCATACATCCATTGAACATAGGTTTCCCACAAAGACTTGGGATCGCTTTTGTCTCAATCGACTTCCGCGTAAAGGTTCTTGAATGGAGACCACGAACTGAGAGACGCAGCATGGATGGGCCACACAAGATGGTCTGACGACCTGGTATGGGTTACACTTTACTTTAAGGTTATGAAGGATGTGTCCGGAGTAGGGCTTCTAATGCCAGGATTTTAGTCCCGAGTTATTGACCACGGCAATGTATGCAACTCCGACTCGATTGACCCTCGCGTCTCGCCCCTAGCCCCCCCGCACGATTGCTCTGTCTCTGTGGATTTGCACTAAGAAAAAAAATCTACATATTAAACGTTCGCGAGCAGCTCTCTTATTTTGGACACAGAAATAACAATGTAGTATATTGCTCTTGGGTAAAAATGCAGGATATGAAAAGTTTTCCTTGACAAAGTGAGCGCGGTTTATTTAAAATATTTTTACAACTTTTCTGCAGTGGAGTGAGATGAATGTTTTAACTTCTGTAGCAGAAAAACGAACGAATAAAGTACGCGTATCTACAGGGTGAGTTTTATATTCTGAATAGAAACAACAGATTTCTGAAAAAAAAAAAAACTTAAGCACGGCGCACTAGTGATAATAACAATCAATGAGCTCTTCGTGATAATAGTACATTACACGACTAATAGGGTGGTAAAATAAAGAAAGGCCGAGATCGCAGATGTTTGCAGCCCGAGCTGCAAGCGAGGGACGTAAATATGCGATCGAGGGCTTTCCTTAATACCTCCCGTGTTGTGTACATTTTTTATGTCTACATTTGCGTGAATCGGCAAGCGCAGCGTCGGACGTCCACCAACAAGATCGACAGATGATCTGGTTAAGGCTGCTGGCTCACGGTGGATGCAGGTTGCTTCCAACCGAATTAAGTGGAAATCTATGAGGGAGGCCTATGTCTAGCAGTGGACGTCCTAAGGCTGAAATGATGATGATGATGATGATTTGCGTGTCTACGTAGCGTGTACGCCTCACAGTGGGACCAAACGGTCATTTCCATCTCAAAAATCTGTAACTTTTTTGTTTATTGAGATTTATTGCTGAAATTTTGCATACGTAATCTTGAATAGTTACGCCTTTATATAATCAAAACGCCTTTATTATAAAACTTATATTTATTGAGTAATATAGAGTTGAAAATAAAATTTCACAATTTTTCATACAAAAAATTCAAATAATATTTTTTTTTTTTGTTCATATAACTAAGTATTAAAGGATAAGTATTAACTAATAATTATAATAAACTTGATTTAAGTAGGTAGATATAGCTATATTTTGATTTTTATAATTTTTTATTTTTTTTTATTTGTAATAGCTTAAATATATAATAAATAAAAAATGTGAAGTAATTAGGCAATTTACAACTACCTAGTAACAAAAAAAATCAATCCCCGTCACTTGTCACTAGAAGTTCTTTCGCTTCATTCAATAGTTCTTTTGTGAATAGGACATTTGCACTACTATTAATACTGGATATATAGGGATCTGCTGTATAAAGTAAGGTGTGAAAAACATCTTCCATTGTAGCTGACCGCGAACACTTCCGGGCATGATTTAATCTAATTTTTTTGTAGTCTTTGTTCCGAGCTTCTTGGGCATCTTCAGACAATTGCCCTCTGGGTAAAATGGCAAAATGCTCTATGATTTTCGAGCCATGTATAAGAATTTTATGAACTGAAGATGGCATATAGTACCAGTTATAATTGTTTACATATACCCGGGCAGTTCCCAGCGCATATTCACCAAATTTTGTCGCATTTACAGGAAACCTAGATGACATAGTTTGCAGTATTATGTATAATCTCTTAATCAACTCTTCATCGACACCCGTAATTTCTGCTGAACACTCATAGTTTTGGAAGAACCTTCTTGCCGTATTCCCATCATTACTATTTCCTGATCCTTGGCGTGGTTTATCAATGTGTAAACCAAGGACTTCCCGGAAACGAGCTTGGACAAATCTTTTTTTTTCTTCTTTTAGTTTTTTATTTTCAGGAGTCGAGGCTGCCCATTTTTCAAACGCAAGATTATAAGAAATATGCAGAATCATTTCCATACATCTTATCCACGCATGTAAAGTCGAGAGTCCGTATTTAAATGCATCCTCATTCTCAACTCTCGCAGTTACTTTCATCAGGTCATTCATTTGCTTAGGAGTGTGATGATAGGTATTGTTATCACAATTGTGGTAAAATCAGATACTACAACAGACCTATTTTATCAAATATTAAAAAAACAACGGTAAATTTGACTAATATAACGACAGTTACGTTATATTAAGTAAAAAAAGTTCCATAAATAGGTGCAAGCAAAAATAATGAAATTGGACCTCGGCTGACATATTAGGTTCTATCTCGAAATGGCGCTATAATGACGCAGGTTTTTTTTTGTTCCTTGGATTATTTACTAATTAAGGATTCTATAAATGATAATAACTCGACATCGGCAGCTTTCGATAACAAGGAAACCTCCAATTGAAATTAAAACATACGGAAATTTTCATAGGGACATTTCAAAATTAATTAAAAAAATACACATTTTATTTTTCTGTAAAATAATACCGTATTTACAAACTAGAGATCCTAGTGAATCTAAATATGTATAATACTAATATATTTCTTTGGGAAACTTAAAAAATATCTTAAGTCAAACTTCACGAAGGTCTAGTCTGTTAAATACGGAATTATCGAAGTTCAATGTTTCAGTGCCATTTTAGGTAAGTAAAACTTAATAATTATTATTTGTCACACTAATATCAGATAGGCCTTTTATCATAGAACGTAGAACTATCAAAATTATATCAGAATTACGACTTTCGCTAAAACCATTTTTGAGATGCATAAGAACGTTTAGTCCCACTCGCCTGTGTGCGTACTTAATATGTGCGAAAGGAGGTAAAATTTTATTAATTCCACGTGTGATTTGAATAAATGGATTAATGCAATATGAAGAATTATTAAAAAGTACTAAGTAAGTCTTCCAGACAGTTTGAACATTTACCGATCATTAAGAGCGCTTACCCACAGTCCAATAAACCTTTAAGACAAATCTACCAATTAACAACACCAACACAGTGAGAATCGCTAGTAACTCTTTCCTTTAAAATAAGAAAGACTCATCTTTCTATACCCGTCATAGGCAGATACGTCATTCTTGCACGAGTATCCACTAAGTACATAAGTAAATCAGTAGTAAAGCAAAGCCGGTTGTCTTGTCATTGTTTGAGTTGGTTCATTGTTTCGTAGTTTACATAGTAACCGAAACTCGTGTCTTAATTAGGGAGGGTTAACTGGCGAATGACACTTAACATTGGGCCGGGTTTCATGTGACACCCTTAAGTAATGTCACGATTATCGTCTACAAAAGGAGAATTTTAGGATAATCTTCTAACCGTTCCCATGCAATATGTACCGTTTTGAGATGATATTGGTATAAATAGGATGTTTTTACCGATTAGGTGTTATTCATCATCATCATCATTTTAACCTTGTCATAGGCTGTTACCAATGGTATGTACTACCTTGGTCCTAGGTTTTTAAACTGATACTTATATATATTTTTTTTTATGAAATAGGGGGCAAACGAGCATACGGGTCGCCTGATGGTAAGCAATCACCGTCGCCCATAGACACCTGCAACACCAAGAGAGTCACAGGTGCGTTGCCGGCCTTTCAGGTGGGAGTACGCTCTTTTCTTGAAGGTCATCATATCATCATCGTTTTCGAAAAAAAGTATGACCCGTGTCAAGATCTCACAAAAATAAACGAAACTTTTTATCAGAAGTGACAATAAAAAGTAATATAACAGAGCGCAATAACAATTTGGAATTCAAAAAAGGACTATAATCTTGGCGAAATGAACGCTGGGCGATGAAATTTCTTCCATCCTTTATTTAAGGAATTGCTCTCGGATCATAAACTTGTTAAGGCCTAGTAATGCCAGAAAATACATAATATCACGAAAACGCTCTTGTGTAAAATCCGTTAAAAAAACTTACGAATCAAACTGTGTAAAGTGAAAAGGATGGAGCGATTTGAATTTCGAACGGACAGCATGGGAGTAAGAGCCCTGATTGGCAAATAGATTTGTGTTAGTTGCATGACAACGTCGCTAATGTGTTGTCTGAATGAACTATAGACCTTTATGATCATATTTATCAAAATAAGAAATCCTAAAGAAGCAAATTGTTATCTAAGATCAACAAGTATTATTCTAAAATTCCATGATTGATTTCCGTAGGTATAAAATGTGTTCAATACATGTAGGTGCAATACGGTACTGATACCACAGATTATCTAATCTGATACCTTTAAAGTTTGGCATACTTACAATCAAATTTACATAACTTTTATATGTTCTGCATCAAGATTTATTTGGTGTGAAAAATTTGGGTGCGTATCGGGTCGCATAAATTTGAAAGGCATAATTCATCATTTGGCATAATTCATCATTCGGCATAATGCATTTTTTTCTTAAACTGTAGAATTTTCAGGACTCTTTAAGGCCTCACGCTGTTAAATTGGTGAAGTTAGGTTAGGTTTGCATTATGCCAAATGATGAATTATGCGAAATAATGAATTATGCCTTTTAAATTTATGCGACCCGACAGTGAACCGAAAAATTTTGTTATAAAAATCTAATGACATGATAAGAAAAACAAAATATACCTGTACATTTTGTTTTCCTAATCCCGTGAAAAATTACCATATATCCGAAAATGTAAACAAATAAGTCTAAAATAAAACACCTACATTCCCGAATTCCGTGTTTTCCATTTGAATATTTTTCTTGTAGAAAACCCTAAAGGTTCTTCTTGATTTAGTAGCGGGGAAGAGTATACTTCGCTTTAAATGTGGCATGCGACACGTTGCACCATAACATTCGGGCTTTTAACCTCCGAGGCTGTATTTCATACCAGTTAGTTCGTTAGATATATTGCCGATCTGGGCTTTCAATTACACGCATCGTTTTGTGTCAAAATTGCCATCTTGTGGCTTTTACACTTTTGGAATGATAGCGACTGACGTGATAAGGGTTACTTAGGTTCAGAAAGATTCGTTTTTATGGGTATTAGGTTTATCCCGATTTATTTGGGAAAAAGGGTTTTCATATTGGCTTGACAACATGCTACAATAAAGTATTCATAATATATCTTCAGACATTCATGAATACATACCTTATTTAATAATGAATTATTTATCAATTTGAAGAATATTCATGGACAACTATAGACAATTATAAAATAAAACTAAAACGATAAGGTACATATTGAATTTTACATCAACTCCGCTATCCAAAGGTTGTCTGGAAGAGAGATCGCTCTTTAGCGATAAGACCGCCTATTGTTTACCACTGTTTTTTGTATAAGTTTGCAATGCTATTTATCTTTTGGTGTGCAATAAAGTATAATTGTATTGTATTGTATTGGATATAATTATGTAATGTCCATAATGTTGCTAGTTAAAAAGTTAACAATGAATTTCGACAATAAAAACGGTTTTCTCTATAATGTCCTAATGTTAGCTTATAACCTTAGTTAAGAGAGGTACATACGTCCGTTCCGTTCTACTACTCAGAGGCACGTCAGCGTAATAATCTCCCGAAGTTCTAGTGCCGTGAAGATAGCAATTTATATCATTCCTCCACGTTGATTCATAATACAATTTCTATTATGACGGCAAAACAGCAAATTACGTTGTAATTCATTACTGTCTCAGCATCAACGTCAGTACAATCACAACCAAGACGAAGGAATCTCTATCTAATTATAACACTCACATACATCTTCCTTCATTCATTAATTTGATAGCTATTCATTAAAAATCACTCCGTCTCTAACGGGGGACCCTCGTCAAAAAAGTATTAGAGAAACAACAATAATTTGTCGCCAAAACAATTAGTCCAGAAGGGGGCGATGGAAAAATAATTTGATTAACAATTACTCTCAGAGAATGGAAATCTTATTTCTCACGGCTTGGGATGGAGTGGGGATTCGGGATTTTTGTTTATTTGTATCTTTTACGTTCACCCTGGTTAAGTTTGAGAAACAGTGGCCTACATATTAAATATTCCAGCCATTAAACATTTTGTCACGTTGACTACCCACTCCCCAAATGGATACAATCATACTTTATTGCACACCAAAAGAAAATTACATTGCAAGCTTACTAACTTCTTCTTCTTCTTCTTAGTAACTTCGAAGATAATGGGGAAATGTTATTTTTTTGAACGTTTTTCTTTCTAAATCGAAAAGTACATGATTAATAAAAAAAAATGGTTTTGGAATCTACAAATAAAGCCCTTTCATTTAATACCCCACTTGATACAATAGCACAACTTTAAATGTTTGAGCTCCCATTTCGGCCCTCTTAAAAAAAATAGGTATAAGATATTTTTTTTATATCCAGTAGGCTCGGGTTAGCGACTTTTAAAATTATTCTAAATTTCAAATCGATAACAGCAGTAGTTTCTGAGATATCTGGCTGTGGCAAACGGACAGACAGACGGAGAGACATACAAACAGACAGACAGAGTCGCACCATAAGGGTTCCTTTTTTTTACCATTTTGGTACGGAACCCTAACTAGCATTTAGCGGTTCCGCCTGCGTTGATATTTTGTGGAATTCTTCACTGTGATATAGTATCAAATGCTTCAACCCAGGACTTGGAATAATTGTATGCCAAATTTCATCTCAATCCGCATTACCGCGTTATACAATTCCAAATATCCAAACATTTATGTTATTAGTAGAATATCATTTTATGTTATTAGTAAAATTTACATTTCTGTGTGATTTTTTTTTGAAATATTTTTGATCGACACGTTTCTAATCCACTCATTCCCAAAAATGCCAAAGACAATTCTCTCATAGAAATAAATCGCAAGTATCAATAAGTTTTAAGAAAAAAAAAAACATTTTGTTCCAGAAAAAATATTTAATGTTTTTATTGCCAATACAAAGCCAATAAATTATTTTGGCAACCAATACAAATGTGTCTCAGAAAGTTAAAATAGTTCATCTAAAAATGTGTTACACGTTGCGAGTTAATCTGAAAGTCAAATCGAACGAAGACTATGTTAAGTTATTCCAAGCACTCGAGAACTGATTTCGCACAATTACGAAGTTATTTTTCGATGCGAAGAAAACTAAGTTGTGTAATAAATTGCTTTATCTGAAACTTGCAACAAATGAAACGATCAGGTCTGCGGTTACATGTATATTTACTCTAATGAACTATTTCTTTGGGGTGTCAGATTACTTTATGTTTTGTATAATACCAAGATGATGAAATGATCGGTCAAACATATGCTGTAAGTAAAAATATATAAATCGAGTTTTCTTTTCATGTTAATCACCCCAGTTATAACATTCATTTTTGATGAATTTCATCGACTTTAACATACTTACTTCGTAAATTTGGTTTAGGTAATTTGTATAGAAAATTTAAATTGCATGATCTGCAGATCAATGTGTGAAAAGCTTTAACATTTAACTAATCTTGCCTTAGTATGTTTAGTATTTCTTAGTATGTTTCTCCCACTTTATAGGTTGGTCTGACTCAAAATTTAGTTCACATCTTCATTAGTTCTTGGAGTTAGTTGATAAAGCATCGTTACTCAAAAGGGAATTTTAACAAAAAGCCTATTTTCTCAACACAAAAAGGCCTGCTGCAAAAGCCATAATTGGATATCAGTAATTAAGTAAGTCTTTAATATTCATCGCATTCTTATCTGAAACTTCTAATTATAACTTCTACTTGGAAATGTCCTCAGGGTTTTTTCGATAAAATACGTTATTATTACAGAAATTCGAGGCAGAACAATGCGGGCAATTTGCTACATTGGAGTTGGGTGTACTTTGCGGAGCTACGTTAGCGAGACTTCAAAGTTTAATAGTTGTCGCATTATTATTTCGCTCATTTTGGTGTAAGAGCTCATAATGAATATCTAAGAATATGACGCTGTTAATTATTATTTTAGACAAATAATACCTACTCTTAGGAGGAATTAAATGGTAAATTACACAATTAAGGTGGTAAAACAAAGAAAGGTCAAGATCGGCCAGGTGTGGCATAATAGTAGATTGTGTCACAAGGGAGCAAAATTATGTATTTACGGCGAGGGATTCTAAAGTATAATCCGGAGCGTAGTGAGGGATTCAAGTCTTAACGCCCCTGGTGAAAATAATTTTGCTACCGTGTGACACATACTGCTTTTCACACCGACTATGAGGAAAATTCAAACGCTACCTACCAAAATAACGAAATAGGTATATAGTTAGTCAAAGAGCATCACACATTATTAAAAATTAAATGTTAAATTGTAAAATGTATAGTCTTTTATTATTTTATAAAACGATTATTATTTTTTACGGACGGGACGAAAATACCACTTCCATATTATATTTATGGCCCTTGCCTGCGGCTCGGACCGCAAACATCTGTGATCTGGGCTATTCCTTATTATACCGCCCTCTGTGTGTAATATACTAATAAATCTGTCTATGGTATGGCATATTCTAAGTGGGTTCAAACTAAAAATACCCCGTTGTCCTATTTGAAGTGGCCACCACAGGACAGGGAACGTGTGTGTGTGTGTGTGTGTGCGTGCGTGCGTGCGTGCGTGCGGGCGTGCGTGCGTGCGTGTGTGTGTGTGTGGGTGGGTGGGTGTGTGTGTGTGGGTGTGGGTGTACGTAGTTCTTATATATTTTATTTTTTGTAATTATCTTCTGTTTTTCGATAACATGCATTATTATTACCTACAGGGATTCGAGGTAGAACAATGGGGGTAATTTGCTACATACTACATCGATGTTGAGCGTACTTAGCCGGGCCATGTTAGCGAGACTTCAAAGTTTAATAGGTAGTTGTAGCATTATTATTTCAGAGCTCATTTTGGTGCAAGAAGAGCTCATAACGTTTAGGATATTGAGCAGCTATTTATGACATTCTTAATAAACAATAACAATAAATAATACCTTACTTAGGTATTAATTTAATACTATTATACCCAAATCTTTAGTTGAAATTACGACCACAAAGAACCTTACACATAAAGATTGTTTCTGTTAGTGTAAAGTGACATTATTAGTATTGAAAATAATAATAGGTATTAATTAATGATGTTATGCGTCTACGGTGTATTAAGTATGCTTTATGATAAAAAATATAAATCTCAAAAGTTAAGGTTAAACAGAAATTATCACAAATATTACTCGATCTTTGTATTATAGTATCACAATCAGAGTCATACAGCTACACAGATCGTGACAACGCGCAAATTCGTGTTGGCGTCTCTTTCTCTCACATACTACACTACATAGAAAGAACGAGACATCAACACAAATATTCTTTTTTATTTAGGTTCTAATAGCTTTAGCGTTGTGGTTGCTTACTTAGGCGATCGCCAGTTTGAAAGACTTATTGCAAATAATGCTTGGAGACATAACATAATCGAACTGATAAACTGTCGTAGAAGGACACATTTAACCAGCACTCAACTTGACAACTATATAAATTCAATAATAGCAAATATTGTGTCTGTTAGAAAACCTGTCGCTATCACTATATTGCCGTAGACCCCGTAAACACCGGATAAAGGAAAAATCACTAACATAACAAAGAACAATGTTCCATGCTCAACATTGTAGTTTGAAATACGGAGGGAACCCGGAATCACTTCTCTGTCGTAGTGCCAGTACGTGCAGCTTGGGAACCAGTAGTGTAGTTACATTTTATTTAAAGCGAAAATTGAAAAATGACACGCCTCACACCGTTGTGAACCCAGTAGTGCAGTTTATTTATTTATTTTGTTTTATTTTAACTGGAAAATCAATAATCTTAAAAACTAAACAACTATTTAAATTGAGATACAGATCCAATTAACATGAACTCACATAATATGGTGACTAAATGTTATTTAATACAAGATTAAATAGCACGCACTTATCAAATCAAAATAATTTATTACTGCTAATAGGCCCTCAAGGGCTCTTTTACATGTCTGATTCTATTCTTTTCTTTTGAACTTTTCGAACAAGACATATATCAATACCTACCTACATTGAATTACAACTGACTAGGCGATTCATTGCGCTAGCAAATCGTATCTCGTGTAATCGTGGGATGACTTGGACGTATATCTCAACGATTATCCTGAAGAGCATTGGATTGAGATGGCTTGAAGTCTAGGGGGAGGCCAATGTCCAGCAGGACACCTAGCTAGCAAGGCCACCACAGGCAAGGATTAGAGCATGCGCGAGGGTGTCCCTTATTAGGCATAACTTAATAAACCTAATATTAAAATGCATAACAGTTTAGGCATACGATGATTAAGCATACCGATTAGATGGCATAATCATAAAAACGCATACTAGTTAATTTACATACCGATTGAATAGGCATACCTGAAATCCGCATAATGTTATTAAGTATAACGAACGCATACATTTATGCGTTCGGTACACGTGGGGCGTTACTTGGAAAAAAATAACTTAATTGGTCCTTGTTGTTTACAGAATCCCTGCTTTTTGGGATTTATCTACTAGTACTATTTGTTTCTAATACAATAAAATATGTTCCTATTTTTACAATGTTTTTTTAAAGTTTTGTGGTTAATATATTCCCTCTATTTATTCATTTGTTTTTATGCATGTATATGTAGGTGTATATTTGCCCCTACGATTATTTATTTTTCACTTCTCATGCTCTTAAAATGTTAATTTAGTCTCAGTCTGTATATCGGGACTAAAGTTCCTTATTAATCTCTAGGGATTAAAGTAATTTTTTTTAATTGACTTTGAAAACCCCTAAACAGCCAAGCGGGGTGTTTGTGGTTGGAATATTGTCGCCATTTTTAGTGATTGTTTATAGACAATTTTTGGGTGTGACAATAACCTAAAAAGACAACTGTGCAAAAATATTAAAAAAATAACGATTTAATGTAGTAATAATGATTAATTATTACGAATATAAAACAATTTAACTAGATAAATAATAAATAAATAAATAAATAAATATTAGGGGACAATCTTACACAAATCGAACTAGCCCCATAGTAAGCTCAATAAGGCTTGTGTTATGGATACTAGACGACGATATATTTAATACATACAAATACTTAAATATATAGAAAACATCCATGACTCAGGAACAAATATTCGTGCTCATCACACAAATAAATGCCCTTACCGGGATTCGAACCCAGGACCTCTCGCTTCGTAGGCAGGGTCACTACCAACTAAGCTAAAGCGGTCGTCTCAGATTAGGGGTAACTTAATTTTATTTTGCATGATCCAATTAGTTTTAAAATAGGTAGTTTTCACGTTTGAACCTGTTGGCTAAAAATGCCAGCATTTAAAGCCTGAGTGACTTCACTAAGTAAAAAAAAAATAAAGAACCGCGGAAAATTTTTTCTTTGCTTTTTGAATGTTCATTAATCGTATTGAGCACAATATTTCAACAATTAATGTGTATATGTGTATATGCAACTTTATACCGAAAGTACGGAACAATAAATATTGTAATTTTGTGTAATAGAACGTCGTTTTTTTCCTCGCATTCAAAGTGAAAAGTAGAGTGTTTAACGCGGGACTAAACAACCATAATGACACTCGATCTATAGTCACCCTCGCTACGCTCGGGTGGCTAAACACCTCGTGTCATTATGGCTTGTTTTAGTCCCTAGTTGAACAATCTACTATTTGGCAATTAGCTCTCGCTTTTGTTACCCTTCGCACCGCCTACTTTCTGGGTTATTTTGTGTCAATTCCGCTACTCAAATGCTGTCTGGAAGATATACCTGGTAGATATCGCTTTTTAGCGATACGACCGCCTGGCCTACCTTTTTATTTTAATTATTTTCGCATATTTATGCACAAATAGCTGCGATCTGAGACATTTTTCATTTAACTTACCACCTTAGGTGTGTATTATAAATTATAATAATGATTACCTAGGTTTTATAAACCATCCAGTTTTTTTGATGCCTTACCTTTAAAGGGATATTTACCTTGTCTTTTGCGTATTATTTTTTTTATCAGGCACGTTGCATATTACTTGATAAAACGTGTTATTGACACAACGATTAGGTACAACCAAACTACATTTGTATAGAGTAACAAGCGGCCCTAACTGTAAGCGAGGGACGTAAATATGCGATTGAGGGCTTTTTTTATTACCTCCCGTGTTGTGTACATCATTTTATGTCTACACTTGTCCAGAAAGCGGCTTTTTCCGTATGCGTAGCGTGCCGTAAAAGCCACTTTCTGGCCAGGTGTGGCATAAATATATTTGTTTTACTTTTTAGAGATTTTTTGTCGGGAGTTTTTTTATCTTCACTGTATTTGAGCCACTAGGCTACTAACTGGGCGTACTGGGCGTTTTCTTACATAAATAAAATTGGCTTACCAGCATATACTATAATTGTGTAGGTATTTTAATATAAATAAATTCGAGAGAAAGTACTTATTACGTAATTAAACTGGAAGCGACAGTTAGTTTTCAAAACAAGTATGGATATGTCACTTTAAACATACTTGTACAAATTCTGCGATACCAATTATTCGATTGAGAATCTAAAATTAACATGTCTAATTAGACCTATCAAAATTATACTTTTTAGTATTTATGAACACTAATGTTATACCAAATAATTGTTATACGTTTTAATAGTATGCAAATTAAAATATGCGTTTTAAAATATACATTTTAATATTATACGAATATACAATTATGCGTAACTACGGTATGCATTTTCAAAATAGGACGTTTTACTGTATGCGTTTTAATATAGACCCCATGCGCGAGCATGCCACAGTATGGCGTTTTGTAGGAAGACAAATTACTGCAGTTATACTGTGGTCGAGACACCGTGCTGACGTTAGAATGCCGTCATGGAAACCTGTGAACCAGTGGGAACCCAATAACAACTAAATGTCATTCGGATAATATTTAATTTATAACGCAAATCTGTGTTTGGGTATTTTTTTTTTGTTTCGAATATATGTTTTTTCATTTAACGAATGTAAAAAAATATAACGTAGTTTCAAATAAAATAAAGTCGTGACTTGAATTTCGATGTCCTATATTTCCACAACACGACGTTGAATTGTGTAACGTTTAACCCTAGGAAGAAGAGATACTGATGAGCTGTTTACTTTACTGTGTTGCAGTCAGATTGTCCCGAACAGAGAGCACGCCCGTCGGAACACGATTTCATGCTGTGGCAAAACGCGTATGAGTAAAAAACGGATAAAATGCACTCTTTATCACTACAGACTGTTTTCGTTAAATTGGTACTTTCCTGGTCATGTGGTTTTTTATTTATTATAGTACTCATTTATCTATCCAGTATCCAATCCATCTTCATCTCGCCGGTCCCAAGTAACAATGTCGGATCTACAAAATCATCATTTTGCTTTTATTGCACTAATGACCTTAAAATATACCAATATTTAAGACTACATTTACAGATTTCAAGAATTTGAACTAGTTTACGAGATTTTCAGTGTTAAAAATGTCGGATCTTAAAGAGCGTCCAGTTTATATTGTCGGATGTTACGTTGCGACACTGTTAGCTGGGCGCGGGGAAGGGCGAAGCGGTCGGTTGTGCCAGTACCCACAATGTTACACGGACAGACGGCCGATTTGTGCATTCCTCGTAAAACATTTAAAAAACTAAGGTTTATTAACGCTATCTGACTCATTATGGCAAGTAACTATTCAAAACGGATTTTACAAACAATTTTGGGTACAAATAATAATGAAAACATACCACAAAAAAAGAAAAAACTAGAATGCGAAGATACAAACCACGCTGTAAATTCCGATATAAGAGGAAAGTACAACAAAATTCAAGTAAAATTACATTACTAATAGCGAGTTGTTCGTTTGTTGTTACGAAATAACTTTACATTGTATTTAATTCGTTCTATTTTGCCTAATATCTATAATAAATTTGGTATGTCCCTGCAACAATGTCGGATGTGGCACTTCCGACATTTTTACATGGAGATTAAAATCCTGCTTACGTCGCATGTGACACATGCGTCATTTTATTATGGAAATTAAATTTCTACTAATGTCGCATGTGACACATACGACACTTTTTCATGGAAATCTACTTTCTGCTTATGTCGCATGTGACACATACGACATTTTTTTATGGAAATCTAATTTCTGCTTACGTCGCATGTGACGCATACGACATTTTTTTATGGAAATTAATTTACAAATTATGTCGCATGTAACAAAAAGTAATGTTTTTTACTGGAAATATGTTACTGCTTATGCCGTAACTAATATTGCATCTGACAAATTTATATGGGTGTTTTTGGAATTGTCTTATTTTGCATGTCATAATTGTCAGTTTTTGTGCAATTGGGTGTGGTGTTTTGGATACTTGTTAGATATTTTTCTCTCCACAATTTTCTTTACTCAAGCTATGAATGATAATGTGACTATGTCTTAACTGCTAACTACATCAGTGTAAACTAATAATGTATTTGTTTTCAAGGCAAATCGGAATTGCCGATTCCTAAACACGTTGAAGAGGATTTGATCTAACTTCAAGATTTATTGGGCGATGTTTGCAATGACGAAAATCGATACGATGACTGCGGCATATTTATGGACAGCATAAACATTTCCCCAGCCTCCGACAAAAGTGTAACCAATCTGACTGGTTCAGCAGAACGAGAAAAGGATTCTCCTGGTAGCACTGAGAACGATCCTCAGTATCCTGATAATTTACGTGAAAATCTAACCCGTTCCTCACCTCGTGCCACATTAGATACTGCAGAAATATATAACTCAAATACTCAAAACGATCAGCAAGAAGTATTAAATACACCCATCCCTCCTCCGTCTCACTCTGTACATCACATTTGTGACAGCCAGTTTTGCTCAAATTGCTCACCAGATCAAAGCAATTTAACTTATCTAGATGTTGATGTTCCAACTCCATCCACGATTACGTCCATCGGTAGCCCTTGTACTCCTACTTCAAGCAACCAACGCAAAAAAACTTACAAGACTGACAAAGGTAAGAAACGGCAAATACATAAAGAAAATTGGCAAATGAACGTAAGAAAAAAACTAAAAAACGATCCACCGGCTAAAAAAGGACGTTTATGCACACGCTGCGCGTACGGAATAAACCACTTTCTGGCCAAGTGTAGACATAAAATTTTGTACACAACACGGGAGGTAATGAATGAAAACCCTCGATCGCATATTTACGTCCCTCGCTTGCAACTCGGGCCACAAACATCTGCGATCTCGGGCTTTCTTTGTGTTACCACCCTAGTTGAGTTGTGTAATGTACTATTGTGATGTGTGCCATGCCTTTCCGGCCAAGAAAACATCTACAAAAAACGAATTAAAAAACAAGAAATACTGTTACAAAAAAAAGAAATAGCTCGTTTACAGAAATCAGAAGACAAACAGGAAGCAATACAAAACAAAAAATTGGTGGTTGCTACATTTGACTTTCAAAAAGTTTTGAATACTCCACATGGAGAGGTCAGTATTTTATACTGTAACCGTAAACTACCCACACTAAATTTTACTGTGTATAATGCGGGAGATAAAACGGCAAAATGTTATATGTGGCATGAAGGAATCGCAAAACGTGGAGCTAATGAGGTATCCAGTTGCTTGTATAGTTATATAAAAGAACATGCACAAAAAGGCGTTGAAGAATTTCGATTTTGGTCTGACATTTGTGGAGGTTAAAACCGGAACCGCATTGTCTTCACACTGTATTTGCTTGCAGCTAGAGAACTTAACGTTACCATCACCCACCGATTTTTAGAAAAAGGTCACACTCAAAACGAGGGCGATAGTGTCCACTCTGTTGTAGAAAGAGCTTGTGCTCGAAAAATGATTTATGTTCCAGAGGAGTGGTACTGCTTAGTTAGTTGGGCGAAATCAGAAGGTGACCCATACCTTGTGCATGAAATGACTACTAACGAATTCTACGACGTCAAAACGTTGCTGCAAACCAAAAACTGAGTAAAAAATAATTTAAATGAAAAAGTGCAATGGAGTAGTCTTAGAGAAGTAAAGGTGAATAAAGAGCAATGTGACAGACTAGAATATATGTTTTGTTTACATAAAAATATGTATATTGTGTAAAGCGTACAACAGTTCCTATTAGAAACGTGATATTAATTTAATTATAAAAGTTACAAATCACACTCTGTAAAATTATGGAACAAATTGCCACCGTCTTTCAGACAGTGTCGGTCTGTAGCTTCGCTTAAGGGGAAATTAAAAAAGTTGTGGTTGCCCTCTGACTGAATACTTGACACGTTTTATGATTTTTACAGGTTCTGTATATTTTTATGTATTGCTATATGTATATATACTCATATATATGTATTTATTTATTTATATATGTATACAGTATATGTAATTATTTTATTTATTTACATATAAATACCTCTATAATCTCTTGTACATGTTTCTCAGTTTGTCTACCATCTCTCTTGTCTCATCACTCAACTGCTCAAAGGTTAACTGGAAGAGATCCCTCAAAGGGATAAGTTCGCCTTTGTACATATACCTTAATCTTGTAACCCTGTAATTTGTCTTATTTTGTGCAATAAAGTGTTTACATACATACATACAAATTTATCTAAAACTGATTTGTCAACAATATTTCATACTTTACTTGTGAGACTATAGCAGATGTAATAATATTAATATTCGTATTAGTATTTACTTAACAGAAGTACTTTTGATAAGATTTTTATATTATTATTAAATTAAACCTTGAGAAGTTCAATATTTTATGTTCAAGTTTTTGATTATTGAGATAATTTTTGAGGTGGCTGATTTGATGTTGTTGATAAAGTGATTCGAATTGTTAACTACCTAGTATGAACAAATTGTGTCATACATTTTCCGGAACTGGTTTCGTGCAGTTTATTTGAATTGTTTTATCTTATCGTCGTAAATATACCACTTAATGAATAATACAGTATCTTTCATCTGAAAACTTGGTAATTCTTCGTTATAATTACCATGTCACTGTGGTAACTCACCGCAAGGCACCGTGCACAATCCAAGTAAAACTGTCGTACGTCACACTTGCGACATGAAAATAAATACCACATCCAATTATAAAAGTCGTTAGTGGCACATACGACTAAATACTGTGGACCATGTACAGATTAAAAAGTCATATGTGGCACATCCGACTAAATGCTGCGAGCTATGTCCAGTTAAAAAAGTCGTATGTGCCACATCCGACAGATGTCGCTTAAAAAAGTCCGTGCAAAAATGTGTCATGTCTTGTTTTTGATATTTACAGTTAATTATTTTTATTTTCGTTTACACACAGACGAAGAGTCACAATTAATAATAATTTTCCAGAAATTTTATAACTATAGCTCTAAAGTTGACTATTTTATACGCAAAAACATCTTTGAAAAACTTTGATCGCCTCTCCTGGAAAGTAGCCATTTTGCAGATCCGACATTGTTACTTGGGACCGTCGATCTAGTCTAGTACCCATAATAACGACTGGTAGAGAATGCCTCAAGGCATTAAGTCCGCCTGTTGTACTTTTTTATTACTGTGGAATAAAGTTTAAAGAAATAATACAAGAACCGTGTTTTTTGACGTCTTTCTGCTTGATTGTTGTAATGGTAACAGATATTTGATATGTTTACAGAATGAGTATTGCCACTATAACAACAAATAATAAAAACAAAATAAAGTTAAAAATAAAAACGGGTCCCCATACAATAAACGTGTGTTGTGGCGTCTTTTTGCTCCACGGTGGTACGGAACTCTTCGTGTGCGAATCTAACTCGCACTTGTCCGGTTTCATTTAAAATACCTAAAATAACAGACTAAAGGTCAATTTATTTATTTGTTGCGGCCCGAGTTGCAAGCGAGGGACGTAAATATGCGATCGAAGGCTTTCTTTATTATCTCCCGTATTGTGTGCATAATTTTATGTCTACATTTGGCCAGAAAACAGCTTTTTCCGTACGCGTAGCGTGCGGTAAAAACCGACTTTATGGCCAGGTGTGGCATAATAGTACATTGTGTATCAAGGGCGGTAAGTATGGAATTACAAACGAGTGTTTCTTACAAGGCCGAGGCGAAGCCGAGGGCTTTAATAACACGAGTTTGTAATTCCTTTACCGCCCGTGGCACACACAATGTTTTTCATCACACTTGTGAGGAAATCTGACTAAAATAACCTTACTTAACCTAAATAAAATTGTAAAACTGACAGTGACATTAGTGACATATATCAAGACGACAAGTCACGTTCGAAAATCATAGCGGTAAAGACTTAAAATGGTTGATTTTATATTTGCAAAATACTGAAATACACTATTTAAACATTTAATTAATGTTACAGAAATATGTGTTTACATGTATTTGCAATAACAGTTCACTTTAAATAAATATTTCAGTAATAAAAGTTGAAAAAGTAACTTGGCGTTTTCTTTGAACATGACAAATAAGAATAAAACAGAACCAGGGTTTCAAATTTAAAAAGAAAACCATTACGCCCTAGGGCGTAATAGGTCATTTACGGCCCGCAAAACCTACGTGTAATGACACCATTTTCGAGCAAGTGTGATGAAAAAATATTTACTTTTGCTTTGTGGCGATCTATGGGGAAGGCCTATGTCCAGCAGTAGATGACCGTGGCTAATATATAGATATTTATTTCATTTCATCGCCATAATAACCCAATGATGATGTTCTTTGAGAGAGTTCGATGCAGCATCAGCAGTAAACATCTCTGGGTAGATGTTGATGGTGATGATTCAATAAGTAATCTACAGACACTTTAAAGCGTAAGAGAATGATCAATGGTCCTTTTTTGTAGGCACTTTTTTATAATTTCAAGAACACTAGTAATTAGTGGAACATTAGTTCTTAAATATCATTTTTAAAAAGTGTTTTCTAAAAAAGATTTTCGTTAAAAAAGGACTAATGAGAATTATTCCAAAATATTAAATAATTCGTGCAATACTTTGTGTAATAAGCCGACATCAAAGGTGAATTTATTCATAATAATTACTATGCCTGCTCTTTGATCAACAAAAAGTCCCAGTAATAAATTCGTATTAACTTTCGTCGAAAATCCTAAGAACAAAGGCATAATTACACGACTTAACTACTCAGGCAAGCAAAGCGGCAGTAAAGAACTTTGCTAAAACACCATCAGGCCAAGCGCTGCGAAGGTGCTCCTATAAATGAGTGCGATTAACTAGGAAGCCATTTTGCCAAGTTTAAATGGCGTAGGTACGAAACTTGGCCGATTGTATTTCAAATACGGACGCATTGTATAGGTTGTACGTTTCCCGATGGACTTGAGTTTCCAAGTTGGATGATTTTTGGTTGTTGGTTTGTCTTTTCGGGGCTTCGGATTTCTTTATGACAGTTTGTCTGTTTTAACAATTGACTAAACTACTACTTAGGTATAGAGTCTGTGCGGAAAGAGAATAGGCGTGGCGAAAAACGGAAGTAACCCAACCAGTATGGCCACAGAACAGAAAATACGGCACAAACGGTACAAAAGCATTACAGCGCCCCCCAAAATTAATCCTATTCTCTTTCCGCACAGACTGTAGTATAGTTACTTAAGTATTATGTTTAAAGAATCTATTACTTATAACGAGGCATTAACGTAGACAAGGGAATACAATCTCACATACGTTGGATCTCGCAAACGCGGGATCTCACAGGCAGGGTATTTTTTCCATACAAAAATACCGGCATTTTTCCGTTCATTTCGTTCTTTGGTATCATTTATCATTTTTAATTGGATAATCTAATAATACAAAATCATTACTTAAATACATTATCGAGCCCTAAATAAAAATCATAAAATAACTCAAAATATTGGGCTATTTCGGGTTTTTGCAAAATACCGGTTCTGAGTCCTGCTCACAGGATTTCCGGGATTGAAAAAGAACAATTTAAAGATGTGTAGGTACCATGTATGTAAACACTTTGTTGCACGAAATAATAAAAGGTACAGTACAATGTTGCGAAATAATGGTACGTCTACAAAGGTGAATTTATTAAGGCGAGGTGAGACCAGAATCGGGCACGGAAGCCTAGTTTCCAAATCATTTTTAGAGCACTTATTTGACTCTTAGGTCACTGTAAAACATATATAATAATATTCAGAACTGTATCGAGGGCTTCCTCTCACTTAGAACACGATAGCGAACACTTCGCTCGATAGAAAAGTAGCGCGAAAACACTATAAAATAAAGTATTTTTTTCATTTTTTTTCATTTTGTTCATCACCAGTTACCTTTTCTGACAAAATTAATACCTTACAATCATGATTTCACAGTCATGCAGGGCATCCTCTCATGTTTGGGTTGATAACGTATACTTTTATGTTAGAAATCGAAGATAATCTGCAATAATCTGCATTCCGCCCGACCCTAGTTTGTATGTGAAATGCGAGCCAGGTCCTACCGCGCCTTAAGAACTCTTTTTCAACTAACCCTTCCAAAGGCCAAAGGAAATATTGTGCATGAACATCAGACAAACATATATTAAACGAAATACATAACTTGCAACACCCGACCACGTAATTCCTTATAGTGAGACAAATATTGCTAGTCTATTCGTAGTATTTACCCTGCTAGACAAGATAATAGTGATATGGCTGGGTGTTGTTTACATATCCAAATGGAAAAGTTTGTAGCCATACTCGTAAAACGCTGCAACTAGAATAGAACTACTTAGGTACTTTCGCACAACTACAACACTGACAGTACAGACACACCCTATTTGTGTGTACATGCATGAATAGAACTATCATAGTGATAAAGTTTTTATTGATAGCTGGAATGAGTGTATTACTTAAAAGTGCTTCTATAGGGAGACTTCCCAATGTTCTAACCTAAGGTGGCGAAATATGGTCACTAACAGAGTTACAAAAAACCAAATTAAATGTTATTCAAAGAGCTATGGAGCGCAGCATGCTGGGTGTCAAACGAATTGTCAAACGACAAATTGACTGGGTTCGCAACACTTCCAGTACCTACACCTCAGAGGAGTGACGCTACGCTGCGCAAGCAAACCTGCATTGCTGATAAGCATCCATAAACTAGTTACGGAGTGGGTGCCACAAGATGGATGGCAACGACGGGGCAGGCTACGATCAAGGGAGGAGGCCTTTGCACATCAGTGGTAAGGTGGACGCTCGAGTGCTCGACATTGTCCCTGAGTTGCCATCTTGAATGCTAAGTCATTAGCCATCGAGGTGACACTAGGTTGTCAACTATTATACCATACATATATATATACCTACCATAAAAAAAAATGTTTCACTGCTCTCCAAAGCAAAGACCTCTCCCGTAGATTTCCATAAACCCCTATTTAATATTTCTTCCGGAAAGTAAGTAAGAATTGCCTTCAAGTCATCCAAGCCTACCTTACCCGTGCTGCCTTAAACAGACGTTTTAAAAAAAAAACGAAACAAGAATTGTAGAAATAACAAACTAAACCAAAAGCATTTTGCGCGTGCATTTAGACTTCGTTAAAAGTTTACTTACTTATGTTACGCCAATTATAAGTTTATTTTTTTGAAACAAGCTGAGATATTTTAAGTCTATGAAACAGTTCTTTTCTGAATAAATAGCACCATCAAAGCGATCGCCCAGGGAAAGTTTAAAAAGGAATCTTTCCAAACAACGAGTTCTGAAAACGAAAAAGAAAAATCATTCGGTCTTTGTCAGGGTATTAAAAAACACTTGCCGTTATTACGTTTTGATACAGAAATTTAAATTTTTGGGGTTCTGTTGAGCAAGAAACGGTAAGATACGTGCAAGGATGTCAGGAAAGCTTTGAATACGCGTCTTGCTCATACGGGCTAGTGGTGTAGACTCGTAAAGCCGATTATAATAATGTTCTTTGGAAGGCCCAATGTTCGGCAGTAGACATCTTACTCGTAAATACGTACCTACTACCTTTCGTCCTCATTCGATTATGATGATGACGCGCTGCGAGCCTTTACCGAAGCAAAGATTAACAACTTGTAGAAATTTTATAGGTCGTTATTAAAGCATACTTAGCGAGGCATACCTAAATAAAGTATTTCTACTAAATTGATGATGTCAATCTTCCTACAAAGGTATTTTAGACCGACGGAACACTATTCACATATCAAACGACAAAACTGCAGCATCAAATTCTTCCTGGCACACAATTTTCTACTAAAAAAAACAGAGTTTATGCCACGCCTGGCCATAAAGTGACTTTTTCCGCACGCTGCGCGTACGGAAAAAGCCGCTTTCTGGCCAAGTGTAGACATAAAATGATGTACACAACACGGGAGGTAATAAAGAAAGCCCTCGATCGCATATTTACGTCCCTCGCTTGCAGCTCGGGCCGCAAACTTCTGCGATCTCGGCCTTTCTGTGTATTACCACCCTAGTTATGTAATGTACTATAACTTAAGCCATGAGCAGATAAAACTTGGATATTTTGACGCTAAAATATACAGAAGCAAATAACCCACATTAACTGAATATAATCTGCTCCGAACCCTCGAACCCCGACGCGACCTCTCAAGTGGTGATCCGACCAACATTGGCATCGTTTCTTTGATAGCGGACTTTGCGTTAGCTGTCGGGCTAAAATTGTTTGTTCTTCCATAATTGCTCTAATTTGTACCCTTTAGAGTTCAAATTTGATCAGCAAGCTAGGAGTTGTTAGCGCTGATTTAGTTTCAAGTAAGCGTTTGTTTATTCAAGACCTTGCGGAGAAGATTAAAAAATATTGTTTCAATTTTTCATGAATGAAACGGATCATGCAGGAGTTGTATTGGTCGACGCCGGCTTTGTCTTGTTTTACTTATGTTAGTGGATTTGGGTACTTAGGTTATTTGTCGATTTGATTCTATTTAGTGTTTAGTGTTTAAACTATACGGGAGGTGGCGATGATCTATTTATTGTCAATGAAATAATACATTAGGTACGTCGTCAATATATTTTTTGAAACAGTTTCATGTTAATGCACTTTTTAAGGAATCAACATATTTACTGGAAAAATTTTGAATCCTCATAGCTTAATGTGGAAACACCACAATTTTATTATAGTTATAGATACATTGAGCAAATGCATTGAAAAATCAAATACGATCGACTACAGCTAATGCCGGATTTGAACCCGCATCTCTGACATTCCGGGTCAGCGAGTTATCCAATTTCTCCAATTAGCTTCTGCCAGCACCGTACGTAAATACGCACCGTACCGTACGCAGTTTCATGTTATTTTATCCTATAAATTATTATAGTAAAAGTAACTCACCAAAAACATTCTGTAAAAAACTAGCCAAGTCTCGATGGAGCTGCTTGTTTATCTCTAAAAAGTAATGAAATCTAGACAAAGTCGTGCCAAGTCTTAGGGCCGATACAGACGGACTGCATGCCAACTGCGCAGTCGGCGTGCGGTTGTGATGCGGTTCCCATACAAATCGCAGCTGGCATGCAGTCCGTCTGTATCGGCCCTAAGGTTCCTTACTGTGATTTCTTTATTATTATAGTAAATGTTGTGTGACTTGGCCGTTGAACATTCTTTATACGTTAGTGGGTACAAGTCAATTTTGTTTACACGTAATGTTATATCTGTTGTAACTACCTATGTTTATTAAGCGAGATAAAAGCCCATACTAGTATTGGTAATTGGACGCTAGTGTCTCAGGCTGTTGTTGATTGTGCCCTCTAACGTATATTTTAATTACGTAAACGCAAATTGACTTGTACCCACTAACGTATAAAGAATGTTCAACGGCCAAGTCACACAACATTCACTATAATAATAAAGAAATCGCAGTAAGAAACCTTAGACTTGGCACGACTTTGTCTAGATTTCATTACTTTTTAGAGATAAACAAGCAGCTCCATCGAGACTTGGCTAGTCTTTTACAGAATGTTTTTGGTGGGATTTCACTTCTTTTTGTAGAAACGTGGGCATATCGATTTATGTATTTTATTAGATTTTCTTATTTGACACAGTTTTTTTCTTTTTATTTTTGGTCTTTGTGTTTTCTAATCAGGGTCACCAGGTACTCCAGATCTTCGATTATCCTAGTTTTTATAGTTTTCCTTTTATGTGGCCATTAAACCCTAACTGTGTACCAAATTTCAGATCTCTGAGTTTATGGGAAGTACTAGTTCTATTCTGATGATTATGAGTGAGTGAGTGTCATAAATGCGAAACTTTGCTTTGGCTTAGCTTCGGAACTAAATGACCTACAGACTTGAAATTTTGGGTTTTAAGTATGTGATTATAGCTTACTGGATGACAAAAATTTCTGCTTTCTGGTCTCATCCAGAGGTTCTCAAATAGGAGCCTGAAAATGCGGTGAAATGGTTCCAGTAAAGGATGGTACGGCAGTGTTTGCTTCGCCCTCGACTGCCGTGCCCCCAGATATGCAAAATTTCGTTGCTTGGAGCCATTTTTGATGGACCGATTGTGAAGTGCGTCCGCAGCTTGAGCAAAAATGCTTTCGTATGTCTGTCTGTCCGGCTGCTCTCCTCTACAGGTCGCATTTCTCAATCGATTCTCTTGATGTCAGCAGGTTGGATAATTATATAGAATTTTTAGTTGGTAAAATTTTTGAAAATTTTAACAAGAAAGAAGAAATTTTAATAAGAAACATTAAATAACCATTGCCTTTGTACAATATCGTTTTAACACGTTTACTGTCCCCATTCAAAACATCGGAAAATGTCACAAGTCTCAACTGTGCAGTGAGTATGGGGAAGTGACCCTATAGTGGAAGCACGGACTCCTGAAAAAACTTTCAACCCCCACGTTGGGGGCACCGGGATGGGAACATGTTAAGAATTTGCCTTTCCTATCAGAATTTTATCTTTAGAAGCCACTTGGGCATAACAAATCTTCTTAGGTAACATTTAAAATTTTGCTTCTATAACTTTATTTATGTAAATAAACTAATAAGAAATAAATTCCAGTAATCATTTCTGATCTTTTATATGCCATTTTGATTTAGAAACTCTAACTCTATTTAAAGATAAATTTCAATGCGGGCAAACTTTTTGGCAAAGTCGTTGCCTGTTAATAGGCTTAAAAGTTTTCAAAGTATTTCTCCAGACTGATGAATCCGTTACTATTACAGAGTTTAAAACAAATTCGTATTTCAATCCCTTAGGCATGTTTATTTTAATTTACTAACTCCCTGCTAAGGGTTTGTGTAGAGAAAAGGAGCTCTATATGAATTTAGTGCCAACAGTTGAAAGATAATGTTGTTACCAAGGACCATTAAAACAAGAGGACTGTCATTCTCCATACTTTGGATCGTATTCCGATCGCAAGGGAGGATATCCAGGCAAAACCTAGATGGCACTAAAAAACTAAAGATGTAACGATGTTATAATTGAACAAAGAAACATAGTACAGTACTCGTAACAATTAGTTCGTAAACAGCTAATAATAAATAAATTCTAGCATTACTATACCAGCCACAAATTCAAATCAAATGTAGCCGTACTTACTTTATGGTATTATGACTTCAGTATATTTTATGTTTATTTCTTTTGTGTTAGTAGTCATTATCTATTAAATTGTAAAATTAAACATTAGTCAACATCCCAATTGGTATATATGACTTGATATACTACCTATGACGTATTACATTAAAGATGAAAAATAACCATTTAAAATAAAAGTATCCAAATGATGATTCCAAAGTTACATTATGTGCTTTTAATGGCTACAGATGAAGGAAAAAATATGTGCTTTGTGGAATTTAATTATAGTTTCAGACGAGGGTGACCTTAGGGATGTGTTAGTTACTTATTAAAGTTAGTTACTCCAGCTACCTATTTTAAGCATGAGATTTCTCGAGTTAACAGACGGTCAGTAGCCCAGACGGACCACATAACTTAATTATGATTAATATTCTACATGCGAATATTTCTGACATCTGACATCACACAAGTTTTAGGTCTAAGCTTTAGTCCAGCGTTTTGTACATAATGATGGTCCCGTGATATGAAATTTAAAAAAGTAACGCTATAGCCTGCTACTAACATACTACAGCCCCATTAGTTTTATCACACACTCTACACAAGGCAAAGTTGAACCGTTTCAACCAATCCCGTTGATCAGACTTCTAAATCTAGGTTAAACTTAGGTCAAGGATTACGCGTTCAATACTAACTTTACAATAAAAATACACAACTACCAACTTAACAGACAAATTAATTCCTGCGTCACTGCGTGTCACTAGCGAGTATACGTCAAATTAAAAAAAAGTCATATGTCATATTTGCCTTGTTTAGGTAATTTTGTATTTTATATTTTAAAACCTAGTCGTAGAACGAAAATTGTAGGACTAAAACAGTAAAACTACATTTGAAATTTAGATTTATTGACCTAACACAAAACTACACTCATGCATTTTCTTGGAAAAATATCAAAGTATAAGCACTTTGATTGCAAATGCCTGCAGGGAACAAAGTTATTCTTATAAACTGGCTAGGCTCCTTGTTACTCATGTCTCGTAGTCTTCCGAGGGCTAGGGGAGAGCTATGAACTCGATTCTTGACGGTTCACTCGCTTCTAGTTAATCGCTTCGATTCACATTGGCGCAGGTGAGACATGTTTAAACACTAAGAAAATAGTAGTAGAAGAGACCACGTAATGACAACCGTCCCTCATTATTTTTCTTGATGAAACAAATTTTGTATGCAATTAATTAAATTCAATTTTTTATTGGTAAATACAATTTACACGTCATAATGTATATGTAAGTAATTAAATAATATTGATATCAGAGTAAGGTAGCATGCCAGCTAATAGCTTTAGTTTTGCGACAAAAAACGCGAAAAAAACTTTAGAGGTTTAAACATAGACATAATACACTGGGGGTGCCTTCCTCTATAGATTTTCATAGCCTGACATAGATGGAAAGGTTGGTCATTTTATAAGCCACGGTGACACGGGTTTACCTTTGCAAAAGTTGGTAGATTTAGGGTTGCTGCGATTTTTAGGTTAAATAGTTAAACTGGATTCATAGGATTCCAATTAAGAAAGAAGTTGGGATGAGCACATTGTATTTTTTTTTATTATGTACGAAATTGTTTTCATTACAATAAAGTATGAGGGAAGATCGATTTCATGCTGTATGTTAGACTATAGATGCAGTCTAACCGCTATTTGTTGTAGTACGTACAGTGATGATCTTTAAAAATATTATGTATGTGACCCACCTAAGGTCAAAAGTCATACGGCAAAATTTACACCTTAAATATAAACTGCGAATTTTTACAAGTTACAAAACGAGCTTATTGCAATACAGTGATCAAAGACTATTTCTGGGATTAGGGTTTGCAGTACCGGGAATTTATTGTATGAGAAAACCGGGAATTCCCGGTACTGCCATATTAAAATTTCCTGGTACTGCAAACCCTATCTGGGATAGATCCCGAATCAAAAATAGTGACTGTATATATGTACAGCAAGTAATTCTGATACCACTCAACATATTTAAAATGAGCGGCTAAACAATTTCAATAATACTGTATGCCAAGTAAGATTTTTTTTGCAAAATTTTAATGAAAAACTAAATACTACAAGCACAGGTCACATTTATGATATTTAACTTTTCACTTTTCATCCAAATGAATAGTCATAAATCATTCAAAAAGGACGTTTTAGAACTTGAGCACTCCCAGCACGAAATGATAAATCGTAATTTGATCATTCGGGAAATCCGTAAGCACACGCTGAAATGAAATTGTTGCTAGAAATTTGAGAGCGAGCTCGAGACGAGACTCGGCTGGGTGCCGAAATTCACGAAGCTCTTGCTGTAGAACATAGACATGAGTGGACCTAGGTCTTCTTAAAAAAGTATTCTGTACATTTAAAAAAATAACATAGTACGACTGTAGTTTTACGGGAAAGATTTTTCCAGAAAAGTAACAAATTATTAATTGATTGAAACAAGCCTTACTTTGCGGAAATCTATGTTGTTGTTAACTGATTATTGTAAAGATTAAGTTTTTAGACGCAAATAAATAGTTACTTTTTCGGTTTGTCCGTTTGGGGGTTTGTTTATTTGTCAGTTAGTCATATGCCTACAGTCCAATCGTATCTTTTGCAGTCCCTTAAAAAAAATGTCCAAATCCATGGGCAGAAGTGGATCACTCCGCGGTTTCGCCGCGTGATAGAGAGAGACGGTGGGATCCGGTGCGTTCCGCCTAGTACTCGGACCCGACCGACAGTTTTGTTAGACAGAGAGACTTTTCTTTGTAGTACTATTACTTATTCTGTGTGACGATTTATAGTGCCAGCTACTGGGGCCATTGCGTGTCTTTGCAGCTCAATGACACGCTGTGACAGCTACCGTTAGTACGTCGATAGCAGTCGGCAACACCCGACGATACGCATCGTTGTCAGTCGTCACGACACGCTGCGACAACTGCCATTGGCACTGCCTTTGGTAAATGTCGTCCGTGTAAAAAATCTATTATGCCGAGCATTCATCTCTCCCAGGTTCGACAAGAAGCATTTCAGCAGACTTTCGTGTATAAGTGGCCGGTGTCCATTCGCACCAGACACAGTGAGTGATGAAGAATTTTAGTGTCAATCAGCTCAGCAAGTACCCGAAGTTGTTTTATAGAAATTCCTTCAATGAGGATATTTACAAATCATAAATTCACCGGCTGAAAATCAAAATATTGTTGTGTGAGTGATGGATTTTGACACCTGCTGACAAAAGTGCCTTTCGTCTTGCAGTAGATTATAATTTCTGAACACCCTCATTATTCTTTACTAGTGCTCGTAATTTATATGATGGTATTTTGTTTTCTTACACGACTGCCTAAAAAAAGGAGTATTATATCTATGTATGACCTAATTATAATATGGCTTCAGATGACGACTCCATGCATTCGATATACTTTCCTCCGGTCGTTCCGCTGAATTTAAATGGTGAAGCCTATAAAAAGAGGCTGGAATAGTCGACAGTCGAACGTGAAGTATTCAACCAATAGGATCTTACGCAACACTCGTAAAGAATAAGGCTTAGGTAAAATAAAGGAGAAAAATGCTATGGCGAAAACGAACGTGCGAGGTAGTGGCGTGAATGAGGGTTCTGAGGCGTAAATTTCTTGGCTCAAAGTGTCTTATTGGGAACTTGTGCAGGTTGACTAGGATTAACATCAGATTATTATTGTATACTCAAGAAATTTTAATATTTAGCTGGTTAACATAATACTATTTTCCGTCGCGACTGATGACGAACCACGAACGAACCAATATAAACAGATTAAGAAGACGATTAAACTACATTCAATATCCTTGAGTTTACATTGTACTGTACTGTTTTTGAGATTTTGAAATAGATAGTTTATTTTGAGATATCCATTTAATTATTTTATACAAAATTTAGTGTTATTTTCCCACATTTAAATCATCACTACATAGGATAAAACAAAGTCGCTTTCTCTGTCCCTATGTCCCTATGGCCCTATGTCCCTATGTCCCTATGTCCCTGTATGCTTAAATCTTTAAAACTACGCAACGGATTTTGATGCGGTTTTTTTTAATAGATAGAGTGATTGAAGAGAAAGGTTTATATGTATAATACATGCATAATATAATAGAGAAACACCGTGCGAAGCCGTGGCGGGTTGCTAGTCAAGAAATAAAAAGAAACATATTTCGTTCATACAGTTCCTTCTTGTCAAAACTAATTTACTAAGTTTTGAGAAGAAGTCAATATACATATTTTTATTAAATTTTTGGATGCTGATTTCGATTTTTTTTTTCAGTTTTATATTTAGCCTTCAGAAACAATTATTAATGTTCACATTGAGGTGCACCTGATTACCTAGAAGATATCTATTAATGTTTGTTTATGAGCGTCTCACTTTCTAACCTATGATCCGAATTCACAAAATTTTTGTTCCTTAACTTTTTGTAGGGTTTTACCTAAGAAATCAAGTTCACTCTTTGTTTAAAAGTTTTTTTACCCCAAGCAATCCAATTCTAGTTTTTCATAAAAACGTGTAAATAAATGTATTTTAATATTTTTCGAACTTTTGAGTATTTTCTTCCCTAAGTAACTCCAAAAACAAGGTCGGCTTCGAGCAATTATCTTTTGGTGAAAGCTTGTTCGCGTGGGTCTTAAATCTTTCTCCTCTAATGTGCTATTTTTTATCTTTTATGTAATATACGATTTACCTTAAAAGTTGTCTATAAATTATGGCATCGGTGTCTACATTTTTTTTATGTCGTTATAATTTACGTACGTTATGGTTTACCGCTAAATTGTAAACAAACAACGCATACCTATTTCATTTCATGGATGTATCACTTCATAGAAAACATTTTAACTAGAAAACAAACCAAATCTGATAGCGTTTATGCATCATGGACTATATGATTTTTTTACTTTTTATTAACTGACCTGCGGTTAACCGATCTTAAGCGACTATGAAGTCAAAGCAGAGAATAAGTAAATAATACTAAGTACATAACTCTCTCTTTCTAACAAAACTGTCGTTCGGGCCCGACCACCAGACGGAACGCACCGAATCCGACCCTTTCGCTCTATCGCATAACACGTGTTATTGCTGGTCGCTGGCTAAGCCACTCCGTAGGGGCAAAATTTGATACTAGCAGCCGCGCGGTAAAATCGCGAAGTGAACCACTCTTGGCCAAATACGTCAGTCGCCGGTGCAGTAACAGTCTATTTACTCTTATTCTGAAGGGTTCTGAGACTTCTCTAAAAATGTATAGTATTTAGAAAAAAACTTGTCAACGAAATGAAAATTCAATAAACTGAAATATTCAATGAAACACGTCGACAAAGGCGAGCATCCCGTGATACAGACGTAGAATCGCCAACAGCAAGCGAAATTACCGGGGTAACCTACCTTTGAGTTGCAGCAAATAATTATGCGGTGTGTCAGTTCACGGAAGCGCGAGGGTTTGCGTCTGGAGCAATGATATTCTGTTTGGGGGAGCAATTCAGGCGGATTGGAGTCCTTAAATGAAATCTCGCTATATTACTCGTATACTCGTAGTTGCACAAAGTGTGTATAATGCATAAGGATTTGTATACAGTATATAGAATGAATTTCACCACTAGAGGTGCTAGTGTAGCGTGTGGTCCCCGAAATGTCAAATGTCACTCGTCGGGGGCTCCACGGGTCTATTTGTAAGTAATTAGAATACTGTTATGAATATTTTGCAATATCTGAGATTATTATTGACTAGAGATGTGCCATTCTCGGAAACATTCTCCGTTTAGTATGGAGAGAGAACGTTCTCGAGAACATTTCCCATACAAAACTGATAACGTTTCCGAGAATTCTCGAGAACGGCAACAACTCTATTATTATTCACGGCACTCATATTTGCCGGCTGTACGGTATGGATTGTACGGGTCAACGAATGTCAGTGCTTTGAGACAGTTTTATCATTCGGAAACTTATGTCCTCTTTTTTCCGAAATAAACGCAATGCTCGATATTTTTATGGTAGGGTTTTAAGGCATTAAATACTATTGAAATATAAACTTCATTTTCACTCCCGTAATAACAAACTGACAGCTATATACTTCAGGACCCTACGCGACAGTGGCACCAACTAGTGAGCAGAAAAACAGTAGCCCTCATTGAAAGGGTAGGTTCTTTCAGTTTGGTTCCATTTATTTTCAAAAATCTGTTCTGCTGATGGGATTCATATGGAACTGAGGGAACTTCTCAAATATTATTGACACATATATTATAATATCGTGCATTTGTAAGTGTCGTAGTGTTGTTATTTGAATGGATTCACAAAAGTGACCTTGTTTGTGTTGTGTTATGTTAAATTTATAATTAGTTTCTACTGTTCTTCTCTATTGTATTGTACTTCTGTAATGACTGATGTAATGTGAAAAAAACAATAGCTCAAGGAAGATCAAACAATTCAAAGGCATAGTGTACAGAATAACTGATGGAAGGCATTAATGGGAGATGTGTTGTAATACCACTGTACATAACCACAATACATATCGAAACAAATTCGATCGATTGATGTCAGTGGCAGAGCATAGCCCCCCCCCCCCCCCCCCCACAGAGATTTCCCGACGAAGGGTTGCACGATTTTTGTTTTCATCAGCTTCCGGCGATCTTAACACCATTTTTAGTCCATCTTGCAACAAAAACTATTCCAAAACCTAACTAGCCTTTCAAAGTCTATTACTAAGCTAGTAATGGACTAAACTGGCCTCACCATGGACTGCCAGCAAACGATTTGTTATCAAACAATATTTCTAATTTATCGCCTAAACCTAGGGGCCATTTGCAAAATTTATAGCGACAATTTGTCACGAACGCGCGATGTATTTCGATTTGTTGCTGTCAATAATTTGTGCAACAATTCATTTGTTAAATTATCGCTTTTGTTTGAAACAATCGACTGACCGGCCCTAAGATAACGGAGGGAAATGGGCAATTGGTGGTAGATAAATGACACTAAATTGGCGTTTTGAGATCGACTATTGTGCTTCATTTTCTTCCCACTTTACGTGCTCTTTATTGTGTTATCTAAAAATATGCGGTAGTATGACTCCAAATAGACTTAGGTAAGCGAAATTCTCAATTAACAAAATCATTTCACATTTTTCAGCTGATTTGGGGCATTTTTAATATCGTTTTCAGATAACGAAATCTTGGCTCTTATTTGTATCTAGGTTTGTACAATCCCGGACAATTCCTTTCAACTATTCTAAAGTACCTATTAAGCAAAATACAAAAATTCTTGTTACTGCCCAAATCTTCTCTAGATTCTGTAGAAAAAATTGTAAATCTTATAGATGTGGCATATTGCTCTTAAGTATTATTTGCACATTTCCATTTAAATTTGGCGACCATATTTTAATCCAACCTTCCCATTTTATATTTCTGGTACAATCACACAAAATTTCCAAGCACCTAATAACTTCTTAAGTAACAGAGGTCGTGTTCTGAATAAATTCACAGCAAACTCGATGAATTATCATATAAATTACACGGGATAAACAGCGAGCCTACTTAAACACGGGAAGTAAAGTATTTACTACATAAAATGCATCCAGCTCCCTTTAAACACGGGAAGAGCGTTACAAACAGAGAAATAGCTCTCATAAACTCATCTATTATAAATACTTTTTTGTCAAATACCAACCGTATTACCACGGAACAGAGTTGATTTTAAATGAAATTACGCGACAAGATGGGAGTTTTTTGAATTAACGCGTCTTAAGAGCTACTTGGACGTTCACTTAGTATTTCCTGGAGATAAAAAAGGAAAAATAAAGCTTTGATCCTGCTCCACTAACGATAACAGACTCGTAATCCGGTTTTCCCGGATGATAGCGTGTATATTGACGATGGCAATATAATATTGAACACCTTGTATTTTTATCGACTTCACAAAACAGACCCTGCGTTCCAAAACAGGCATAACCGATGTCGGAGCTAAGGCCGCCAAGCTCAAGTGGGATTGGGCTGGCCACGTCTGCCGCATGCACCCGGAGAGGTGGGCTAATATAGCCACCAAGTGGGTGCCGCAAGACGGACGACGCAAGCGGGGCAGGCCTAGACGGAGATGGCGCGATGACTTGGACGCATTCCTTAGCGACTGACCTGGGGAGGCATCAAATAGGGGGTTGTGGAAATCAAAGGGAGAGGCCTTTGTCCAGCAGTGGGATATTTTGAGATTGGTCCAGTTTTGTTTCTCAAAATTCAGAACTCAAATATTACAGGCACATTTATAACAATTTCATAGTATCTCGTAGGTATTTTGTCATAGAATCTTGTATGTTTGCTAGTGTCGTAGTGATTTAGGCTGCGTTTCCACCAGGAGCGTAGCGAGGGATGTGTTTGCCATTAACCAATAGTAACCGCTCAGCGGAGCAAGGATTAGTAAATGAAGTGTTTCTATTGGTTCATGACAAACACATCCCTTGCCACGCATCCTCGCACATCCCTGGTGGAAATGCAGCCTTAATGTTTGAAGCTGGTCGTAATTCTTTTTACTTACTATATCATCATCATCATCATCATCAGCCTGTATCAGTCCACTGCTGGACATAGGCCTCACCCATGGCGCACCACTGAGCTCGATCTTCGGCTCTCTTCCTCCAGTCACCACCTACTGCCCTTCAAATGTCGTCACTCCACCTTTACAGGGCGCCCTACACTACGTTTCCCGATTCGCGGCCTCCACTTACTATATAAATATTTCATTCACTTTTCTTAATTAAATAAAAAAAAAACAGATTTACTACCTGATGCAAAGCAGTCATCGCCGTCCATGGATATCTGCAACACTAGAGTGGTTGAGTTTAAAATGTTCATGGCCAAAAACATTTCCTTCCCCAAAAACAGCACAAAGCGTGAGATGCTCTTTACTATCATAAAATTGCGAACGCAATATTGCAACACGGGATCATGATTCTAAGAAAAGTCTTAACAGCGTGATACGCAATTTCTTGGCAAATGAACGGAGCCATCTCTCGCAAGATTTGCGGAAGAAATTGTGGGTACTACTAGTCGTTCTACCTATTCTATTATGTTTGACCGTAGCTTCCGTTGGGGTATGAGTCAGGCAAAATAATATCCCTTACGTCAATTGAACCGACGTTCGACGATATAATTAAATCTTAGCAAGATCATTATTGTACATTCAAACTTTTGCTAAAACAGTATCTGGGCATAGTCAAAAATACGTGACAAAACGCAAATAAATAGTTTTTGTAATTTATGACGCAAAAACTATTCGACTAATTTCACAATTTTCATGAAATTTCGCGTGAAATCGTACGTAGATTATAACTTCGTTTAACTCATAAGAAACTTTTTATCCGACTACGGCGAAACAAAAAAAGGTATTTAACTTATTTCATCTCCGCGTACGAAGTAAGGTACTCTAGTTTTCAATTAATTGTAGTAACCGCATTTCTAAATTACGGTCATGTTACTGGCCCTTCATACATAAATAAGACTCAATATTCTTCCGCCCCGTGGGTTTGCTAGTGTTTGCTCAAAGAACATATTTCACAAATTCGCCATCAATCTCGACCCTAATATAACCTAAATCTAAACTAAAGTAATACATATATAGATACAAGAAATCAAAGAACATAGAAAAATTAAATGGTACAGTGGTATGGTATTAGGTTAAAAACCTATTAAACTAGAATGATGCGAAAGTCAAAGTAGATGGTTAAATTGAGGACGCTTGCTGAGTGCTCCGGTGGTCAAGTGGTCAAGGCGCTAGGCCGGAAATCCAGCGGTACCGGGTTCGATTCCTGGTCTGGACCACAGGTGAGTATCATTTAATTTTTCTATGTACTTTGATTTCTTGTATCTATATACGTAACTTAAAATGTGGTGTAATTTACCTGCATTAAAAACAAGTAAAGAAACATCATGTTTCTTTCATATGTAGTAAAGTAATACAGTTCATAATTTGGGGCTCAAAATGTGTCCGTCTTCTATCGCTGTGTCGCTTCGACTTGTGGACTAAAATAACACGACATGACCCCCGATTATGAAGTGTTATTACTTCCTTGTTCAAATCGTATGGTGAAAACCAAAACTAACTAACTATCAACATTGAAATTATGGGAATATAAACTGTGCTGTATGCTGTAAGTCTAATACAGTATATTGTTACTTTATTTTTTTTAACGTTATTAGTAAGTTTTGGTGGTCACTTGGCGAAATTAATGTTCATTGAGAATTTCTTGTTTGTCTGAATACTTTTTTCGTATATTATTAGTTCACAGATACCATTAAAATTGCAAAAACATAATAATATAAACATAACCTAACTTGCTATCTATAAGTAATTTCCGTAAACCATTCTTTATTGTGTTTTTCGTCACTGGTGGAAAATTCTGCGAATCAAAATTTCGAACTAACAGTAGGTACATTCGGGCAGATAAAATAATGCCCATTAGAGGGAACCCGTAAAAGTATCCCTTTCTGGACGGGAAATTTGTTGTATGAAAGCACTGCACGATAGTTCGATATTGTCCCGATCACGAAAAGACACGATTGTCGGTGGGGTTGTGAATCACAGGTCGGCGTCTTGTAATTAGGTCCAATGTTTACGCTGGCTCGGACGGGGGTATAGTACTACGCGGGGTGTATTTTTAGCACTTTTCGAGTTGATGAATCTCCCCCGTTTGGATGTTAGTACTGTGAATAGCGAGTGTATTTTTAGTTTTTTCGTTGTAATTATCTATCGTTTGTTATTTAAATAAAATAAAACTGCATTAAAATAGTCTTTTACAGCTATGTTTTTTACAGCCTCTTAAGAATCTCACTGCATAGTGCTTAACTGCCGTTATTTTAAAAGCACTTTACTTACAAGTCTCGTTTATTAGCTAAGGATTTTAATCTGGTTTAGTTTTCTTTATAATCTGAAGTAAATTTGTAAAGTTCTCAAATATTTTCTTTTCATATAGTTCGATTTATGAAAAAATCTCAATAATCGACAGGGTAATATAGTAGTTTCTGACAAAAAATAACTTCGACACTAGCTTTTCGTAGCCGTTTCTACCTTTTTTGTAGATATATAACATAATAGCAAACTGCACGTCAAAATCAATAACAAAAAGGTTCACTATTGCAAATATACAATATGTTATAGCACGGAATTGAAGTGCAAATCTCATCGGACACGTAACTGGTTTATGCATTATAAATAAACAAAGTTATGGGTCCTTCAACCTTTTAATTCCTTGCAAAAACTAATAATTGTAGCGCCAAAATTCACAAATAAAAACAGAACGACCGGTTAAAATTTTACACATTATTTATCGCTTTTCACCGGCCACAAATGTAGTTAAAAATTCAGAGTGGAGTCGCTAAAATAATTACTCCGCTCATAGTACGCGCAAACCTGATTACTGCAACGAGTAACACACTTATTTCTGTATAATAATTGCCCGCTTGAAATTACTTTATAGGTATGGGATATTAGATGCAACATGCCCTGCGAAACGCTGGCTGATTAGGATTTACCTTGTGCTAATGAAGGAGGAAGATTTCCTAAAAACTCAGATAATTAGATAAAAGAAATGCATGCAAAAAGTTTTTCTGGGGCTAAAAATGTTTTAAAGAAAGTCTAATGTGTTTAAATGGATGCTTGGTTGCTTTGACGAGTGATCCTGAGGTATTATTCTGTTTATAAAGAATAAAATGGAACCCAGTGATGTGCCCTGGGAGACACTTATTGTCTATGCAAGCCTGCAAGGAACCTAAGTCTCTCTGCTAGAGTTTGTTGAGTTGAAGCAATACTTTACACTGTTCTTCTTCTTCTTTATACGTTCGTTATTTGTATTGCTTATTTTGTCAGATGAAAATCAAGATTTTATAAATGATGGGTATCAATTATTTATCTAACTATCTCTACACTTGTTCAACGTCCTTCAGTGTGCCTATGTTAATCATGTTTTAAAAAAGGGTTAAATATATCAGATATCACTTTTTATCATTATATTATTTTTTTGATAAACTGACCTAATAGGTAGTCAATTAATATCCGTTCGATTAATCGTGTTTTTGAAATGTGATTTATGGTCGTTTCGTGAACCAATCGTTTTGCTACCAAGTCATTCAGATATACACTTATTGGCTTTTTACAAAGATCCCAGAGGCCCTTCTGAGAAAAGTGACCCTATGATGATATGGTCATTTTGACAATAATGTCGTTATAATCCCCACCCAAACGTGGGTTTTAATTTAAATATGTTATTTGTTACCTTTACTCGTAGAAATGTGTTTGAGATGTTTTCTTAGTATCGTTGGAGTTTGGTTTTATTTACATTTATCTGACAAAAGATTTCAGCGAACCGTAAAAATAATGATTTATGTACGACCAAAACTAATCTTTTAAGTAGTGGGTGGGTACATACTTTCAGAGTCATTATACCGTGGATTTTAGTTATGAAAATATTGCCTGAGTACCACGATAGAGTCGTATCATTAGTAAAATGTCAATGCATTTCCACAAAAAAACGTCTGGTATTATTATATTTCATAGTAAAATATTTCATTAGTGTAAGTGTTTTTGTTCTGCATTATGCTGTTACGACTATTTCATTTTTTTTTCTGAGGTATTAAAGAAGTTATTACCAAGTTATCAAATATCTAGATGACTCGATATTTAAATGATTTTCTTCCTTTTATCTGATAATAGAACTAAAGATATCTATCTAGCCTGTACCTTGAGTACGTTATCTTCCGTTCTTTAGATTTCACAAGCTTTTACGTAACTGTATTAGTTAGTTTGAATCACATCTTGAAAAGGCAGTAGTTAGACTGACATAAAAATGTTACGTGAATCTTCAACATTTCACCACAGAGACGTCCACTGTTGAACATAGGTCGCCCATGTGAAAATTAAGTAGGTACAGCAAAAAAATATCTAAAACTGAATTCTTGAGATTTTGTTTTACTATAGCCGAGGACATTGCTAATCACAAGTTTTTTTCTGGGGGCAAGGCCAAGTCGAGCAAACCAAAGGCACAGCCGTACCATCCTTTTCTCGAAGACCGCTTACAAAAAGAAATGAGATCCCCTCAAAAACATAATAAAACATAAAGATGCAAGTCTCGCAACGCAGTTTTTTACAAAAAAAAAGTTTTGTTGGATAAGAACTGCGTTGCGAGACTTGCATCTGTTTAATGGGATTCTTTATTCGCGATAGGAAAGCGTTTGACCTCGATCTCTCATGTTGGTAAGTGACGATGAAGTCGATGATGGGGCTTATACCCTCACGTACAATGAATTCGGGTCACTTTCCATATAACAGTTCATAGAAAATGACCCGAATTCGTTGTCCGTGAGTATATTAATATGCTTACCTAGGTAGTGCCTATTCACTCTCAACTTGAAAAGATCGAAGTAATATTTAGTTTTATTATTCTAGTTTAACAGAAGCAAAATATCAGTTACTATATTGAAAGGAAAACGCCGCGAGCGCAACCAGTTAAACAATAACTAAGAAATATCTTTTCAAAACAGTTTAATTCTAGTTGGGTGCTTCTTGGAAATTGGACCTTATTGAAAGAACATTAAGGTGGAATTTTGAACTCACTTTAAAGAAGACTTTAGGCATTTTAAATGTTATACGCTGGATGCCATTAACGCGTGCATTAACCTGTCTGCGAGCTGAAATCCGAAAATTTCACCGCACCATGTATTTTAATGAAGAGAAATATTAATATAGAAAATACTTGAAAGCGCAGAGCGTAGGATCTAAGCTTTATTTGAATTTTTGCGAGCTATTTCTAAAATAGTTGTTATGAAAGTTTTGTGGCCCATTTATTTGTAATGTGGATGTCTGTATAATTTAATATGGGCGAGTGCTGGTGACTTCATACCTAAAAAAAATGGTATTTAAATGCTAATGAATTACGATACAATACACTTTATTGCACACTTCAGATAATAAACCCAGATACTGAAAATATTAATAATACTTTAAATATTAAGAGTAGAGAGAAACAAGTTGTTCGCAAACCTGTAATGGTCGAGCATAAAAGTAAAAGCACGGGACCGAAACGGCGGCGGCCCAGCTCGAGCCACTGAGGATTCTTTGTATATAAAAAAACTCCTCCTTGCGGTTCACTGGATTGTACGGAGGCCAGCTACCGCCTCGCGGTAAGCACGCTGCCGGCAAGCCGTAAGCGTGATGACAGCTCATACGTGCCGTTTCTCTTCCGTTACGTGCTTGCATATGGTTGACGGCGAAACGATAAGTTGTCATTCCGTTGCCGAGCTGTTACTTGTGCCTTAATTAAGCAATGAAATATATAGAGAGATCTCTTGGAATAATAACGGACTTGACGCAGGCGAAACCGCGGGTAAATGCTAGTAAATAAATAATGTTTGCGACCTATGTCACAATAACCCAAATCCCATTTAATGGGACCCATGGGAAAAGTGGAAGTGATACTATTCAAAGCCAAAATACAGCGAAGCTTAAAAAGAGATTAAGGAAATAAGGTTTGTTTGTACTGTAGATGGGGGTGCCTTCGTAATTTTTGGATAACTCGGTCAGTTGTGAGCGTTTTTCAAAATGTGTACATTTGTTTTTATGGAAAAATGAGGTTTTCTTACTCAGAATTTGTATATAATATAATATATAATAATATAATATAATATAATATAATAATAATATAATATAATATATATATGTATATGTAAACACTTTTTTGCACATATCATCATACAAAAACAATACAAACATCAATGGTTATGTACAAAAACAAAGTTATTCCTGTAAGGGATCTCTTCCAGCTAACCTTTGAGTAAATGAGAAAGAATAACTACATCAAACAATACTGACCAACTAACAAATTTAATTCATTTACACAAAGGAAATATTTAGAATGTTTGTACTTTCGAACCTAATATACACAAAACATAAACACGCTGCGTCTTCAGGTTCGTGATCTTCATTTGAAGTGGATGCATGTCTCTTACTATGAGACTTATGCACCATGTGCTATGGAAAATGCTACGCTTGGACCCTTTTTTACGTCATTGAATCAAAAATCAGGAAATTCGTAGAAAAACTAAGATCACCGACATAACTGCCTAAGGGCCTTATCACACTGGCGATTTGCGAGCGTGTTTTCATACAAAACTTGTCGCAGCGTGCTCGCGGCGAGTTCGCCGCGATCGATATCTGTATGAAAACACGCTTGCAACTCGTTCCCAAATCGCCAGTGTCATAAAGCCGTAAGTTAGCAAAACGTGGCAATGGGGTGAGCTCGAAGAACCGACGGCCGATGGGGTGTATCGGATCTCCCACATCAATTACTTTCAATTCGAAAACTTTTTCCAGTAAACATCTCGTCTCAGACGCGTAACATCTGCTTAAGTTTAAAATCGAAAACCAATTTACAGTCCAAGTTAAAAGTCGCAAACATTCGTTTTAGGAGCCTAAAACATTAACGCGGATCCAACATACCTCAAACAAACTTTGGCAAGTTCTGCCTCCTTTATTTATGTTTCTACTCTTATTTATATCGGGAGATAGGTACAGGTAAGTCCCGGTACAGTTGAACAAGTTTTAATCCACGCCGCCGACGGCAATCGGCCGGTAAGTCGTTTTAAATTAAAAGTTGTCGACGATCCTGATCCTTCGGATTTGCAGGGTTTTCGCCTAAGGAAGGCTTTGGTTACCTAGTTGCATGCAACATTGATCATTTGTCAATAAGTTTATGTTTATGCGTTTGAATTTCATGTGAAATAAAAAGCTAGGGAAATATTACTTGCAACAAACATTTTCTTAATTAATTTTTTATGCGAGTAAATGATATCACATTGTTAACAAGCATTCTGTTAACTTGCAATGTTTGTATTACAAACATTGCAAATATACCTACATACATACTTTGTATCAATGTTTGTTTCAGTCAAATTTCGCGCCTAAACTTTAAAGCCATCCTGTAGTTGCCATCTTCAGTGTTAAGTTCCTGCACGTTCCATGACCATGACCTAACATCTCAATTCGTTACTATGATTGCTTATAACAACAACGCTCTTGACTCCACCCTTTACTTTATAATAACTTATTCTAACCCAGACTTAGAATATCAAAAGGCTCCTCCAGCCGTCTGGGGCTAGAAGTTTTAATCCCCGAGCTATGGATCTGCAGAAATCCCTCTAAATTAAAACTAGCTCCGACGCTCGCGTTCCGCACTAATTCTATGGAAATGTAAATAAGTAGGGTTTTATTTATAATTCGTGTTATGAGATACGCAACCTGCAGCGCTTTGAGCTGGTATAATTAAGTTAATTAGTACTAGTTTTTAAATTACATTTGTGTAAACTAGCGACACGTTTGACACTATGTTTGGAACATAAAACATGAATAAATAAAATAGTTGCTTAAAATAGAGACTCATATTATGACCTCCTCAAATCAGGTTACTGTTAAATAAAATAAGAATTAAGGATAGTAGTCGTATGGTAGAGAAAACCAACCTTAATTTGGATAACATTATAAAGTTTTGTTCAACTAAAAGAGACATACGTACATACTCTTAAGTACTCAAACAACAAATGTGTTTTTTTAAACGACGACTTCCTTCATTCAGTTTAGTTCAACACATAGCCTGAAAATCTGTATTAAATATAGTATTAGCGAGCCGTGGACTGTGAGGAGGATGATGGAAACAGGTTATTTTGGAATATAACGCGAGGAAACTAACGATATTTACAATAATATTACGCAAAGGCAGCGGTTGATAAACACGAACTGACTGTCTTCCTGTTTCGTTGCTATATAGCATGTGCCAGTTATTGTGGTGAAAACATACAGGAGAATGTAAAAAGGCCGCATCGTAGTCAGTCACTAACATACAGCCTGTAAATCCAATACGAGCAAACAAATCAGTATTAGGGTTTAGCAGTGAAATCATTCATTAAGAGGATTTCTGAAGTTGTCCTTACCTTAACAGTGACCCCGTAATTAATTTTTCAAAGGAGATTGCCGACGCGTCTATGGGGCCTCGTACCAAATCAAAAGTCATTGTGTCAACACGAAACCGACTGTATCTTAGAGAACAAGAAACTGCCTTTCCGAATCACTAAATCCCATTAAAATTGTATTCGGAGATCAATAGGAAATTGAGATTGATTTCCTGATTTCGAAGTTAGTTTTTGCGTAGCAAACCGTCTAAATATTTGTCAACCGGCCAAATACAAAATCACCTAATAACTTTAATTCCTGACGTTGTCAAGACTTCACTTAACTTAGTCGTATGACATGTCATTTCAGATACCTGTGTTAGGTTTTTTATTGTGCCTATTCAGATTGTTAAAATGTTATTATAAAAAAAGTTCTTTGAAACTATTTTGATACATCATGAGATAAAAAATATTCTAACATTACATTTACGCGCAATGTCTCGTATAGTGAAGTATCAGCGAGATATCACGAGTTATTTGTACCAAATAAAGAATTTAAAATGATTTACGTCCTTCGACAAAAAATTGTGAAAAGACGTGTCTTATAAAGTGCCTAATATTTAAACTTAGAATAAGACAGAATGTCAAGCTGTCAACTTTCTTGCTAAGATCATGCAGTTCGTATTAGAAAGAACCGCGGAGTTTTATGGAATTAATATTTTTGTATACATTCGCGTAGACGGTGGTGCCACTGTCATAGGCCTTTTAGATTTTGACCGATTTTGTCTGTCAAATACAGTTCTAAGGAATTCATACATCTTTCATGGTGGCGGCGGAAATCGTACAGCAAAATTCTTTTTTAATTGATCTCAGATTTCCCATTTTAAATTCAGTAATAAAAAAATCCCTCTGGTTTAAAAAATAAAACTAAGTTTTTGGTATCGTTTTCGTTGTGACACAATTAATAACGATATTGGTACCAAAAGTCGGCAATCTCCTTTACCGGACAGCCGAACCGCACCCGTACCGCATACATGAATGTTATGATATTATGAGATACGAGTTTTTCTAAAGTAACTGTCAACAAACGGCACTTGAATGTGTTGCGAACGTTACATTGCGAGCCGAATTGTTTTGTATGGTTAATATTTTCATTGTAATTTTAAGCAAAAGTTATCGAAATATACTTCTTAGGTCCTAAGCTAACCGCCGTTTAAAGATTCGCCCGTATTCAATTTATACGTTGTATAAAACAAAGAAACATGCACTAAATTTGACTATCAGAAACTGGCCTGTGCTGACATGTAGATGTAGTGGGGTATCGAGATCTAGGTTTTGACTCCGACCTAATCAAGGCCATCTAGTGAAAAATTTGGTAACTAAACATGGATGCTCAGACACAAAAAAATGTATACAAGCACCTTTATGAATAGACTCAACAGTATAAACTCAACGGCTTTCATTAGTCAGAGGCATTTAAAAATATTCATACTCCCAATAAAACATAAATTGCTTTCATAAAAAAATATTTCATGCAAGCATTTAATTTTTCAAATTAAATAGAAACGTCAACTAAAACGTACGTGAGCTGAATAATAATCTAGAAGCGTGCAAACTTTCCAAACTCAATAAAAAAACTTATCATAATTTCGTTTAGTGCTTATGTGAGAATTTGTTTCACTCCAACGGAGAATGAGCGTTCACACAGAGCTGTCAGCCACTGCACTTTCCTGCCCGTTTATATTAAATACCAACCAAAAGTTAAAGCCACAGAGTAAAAACCAACACATGTCAAACTTTTAAGTACTGCAGCAACGAAAAAATTACGCTTCATTTTTACACAGACTGTAGTTAATAATATGGGCTTGGCTATTTACACCGTACAAGGATCGCCTGGTCCTGCCTCCAGTATTACATTTACATAATGTACTTAGCGAGAAGAGCCGCATACAAAGGCGCTCCCCAAGTGATGAGGCGAATTTCTGTCAAACTAAAATGAATTCTTTTCCACAGACGTTTAAAATGATTTTTCAATGAGCAGCCGTTGTTTTTCTAGTGTTGAATTATTACGTGGTGTTCCACTCGAGAGACTGTAAGTACAATTTTCGTTTATGTTTGTAAACTTACAATGTTTTGTGTAGTAGACGTTAACTTTGAAACTAGTTAGCTTGAAGTTGGAAAGGAGTCCATTGTCGCCCTGAAACAAAACGATCCCTTCTGCAAAGTAAAACATTTACTTTAGAAAAGGTAGGTAAGTAAATATATTGTAAGGTATTTAATTTAGTTTACCTAATCTGGTGAGTTGAATGTTTATTTATTTAGAGGTCGTTCAGTTTAAGTGTAGTTTGAATTGAAAAAAAACTGTTGTTTTTAAAACTTTTAAGAAAAGTTTACATGTTTTGATTTTTGTAAATGTATTGATGTATAAATAAACAAATGAGAATACTATGAATAGAGAAAAACAGTAAATTCATTTGTAAAATTATTAGTAAGAATATTCACAAGTATAATGGGCTAGACGACTAAAAAAAACTATTTAGTCCGTCAGTTAGATTATAAAAAAATATTGTACACGTATTTTTTCTTTTGTTTGACAAACAAAAAATTACGAGGATAGAGTGCTTAGAAGTTTCGAGTGACGTCACTCCTAGGTACAATTTTCACCTAGGAGTTACGTCACAATCCCCCACTCCAGAAGTTTGATGATCTATAACTTTATCAATTTTTATTATTTTGTTAAACGAAAAAATACGTGTCCCATATTTTTCCATAATCTAACTGACGGACTAAATAGAATTATATAGTTTTAACCCAGTCGTCATCCCCAATGTAAAACCGCAATAATCCTGAGCGAAGTCTTCAATAATACATAAAACAGGCTAAATCTATATGAGTGAAACGTCTAAAGCCACATTCACATTTATCTGTCGTGTTGTGTTGTGACGCATCAGATCGGAATTGGTTTTTGGTTTCATACATTTAGTGCGGTAACGTTCACAGTTCACACTAGTGTGTTGTGATGTGACAACACTCTAGTACAAACGACGCGTCACAACACGTCACGTCAGACAAACATAAACCTGGCTAGCTTCATAAATACCCAGCTATTGACAATTTACCTTCATTACCTTAGACGTTAACTAATCCACTTAAAAAAGCTACAAACAGATTACCCTAGCTCTTGGATTACAAAAAATAATAATTCTGCTTAACTCCCAGTAAGTTCAAGTCTGGAACGAGTTCAACCAACTCGTGTATCAAAATGATTTAGAAAGTACTTAATAACGTTTGTTCTAGACGCATAAACAGGGGCCTAAATAAACTTAATTATGTACTTGATGGCGCTCAAGTAAACAAAACACTATAGCAGACTCGTTTCATACTCCATCATAATAATGTGAAGTTTAAGTAATGTTTTCTCAAGCATACGGGTATAGGGTATTTGTGACAACATCGAAATTGAACAATTTTTATTATAAGAATACTAAAAAACTGTCCCGCGCTTCTTTCGCATTCCTCCAGCATACCATCATCAGATTTTGACCTAGCAACCACTACTAGCTACTACTACTACTTAAGAGGTATTCCAATAAAAAAAAACATAAAATAACTAAATATTTTTACTAAAAAAAGCCCGGCCGCGGTGCACTTTAAAAGTGCATAAAATCCGTCATTTTGTTTATTTTAACAAACTTCATACCCAGTGACACTCGCGCCATCAAGACGAATCTAATGTAATGATGTATCATTTATCAAAATCGGTTGTGCCGTTGAGTAGTTATGAGCGGACACAGGAACGGACATACATACATACAGGTTAAACACATAACCCTTTTTTGGGCTTCGCCGCAGTCGGGTAAAAAAAACCAAATCGGTTCAGCCTTTTTGAGCCATCGGGAATACGGCTTTTACTCTGCTTCGAATTAGATAGGAACTAGGTACTCCTTTTTTTTAAAAGGTGCCCAACCTACAAAGCTAGAGAAAATATTTGTGTGATGAGCACGGGTATTTGATCTGAGTCATGGGTATTTTCCATCTACTTACGATAGAAAACACCTATTGTAGATAGAATATATAGTACATTACACAACTAGGGTGGTAATACAAAGAAAGGCCAAGGTCGCAGAAGTTTCCGGCCCGAGCTGCAAGCGAGGGACGTAAATCGATCGAGGCCTTTCTCTATTACCTCCCATGTTGTGTACGTCATTTTATGTCTACACATGGCCAGAAAGCGGCTTTTTCCGAACGCGCAGCGTGCGGAAAAAGCCACTTTATGAAAAGGTGTGGCATAAAGAATTTTATATAGTCGTGTAGTGTAAATTTGCATTGTAATTTAACTTTTGGTGTGCAATAAAGTATGATTATATCGTATTGTCTAGTACCCATAGCACAACCATTGCTTAATTCGGGACAAGATCAATTTGCGTATTATTTTATTTAATATGGAGTAAAACAAATCCACAATCGGTAGGTGCCATCTTCAGTCTGTGGTGATCTAAATTAGAGACCTATGTACAGCAGTGGACGTCCGAGGCTTATAAATAAATAAAATAAAGAAATAACACGAACCCATTTAAACGAAACGTGTTTTGTCGTAACAGTAGACATTGAGATGACGCGCTAGACGAATTTACATGCGTCCCGTCTGCCAATCAATGCGTAGCAGCACAATTGACTTGACGTTTATATACGTGACTTTAGTTTAAATAGACACGTCTAAAGTATGTGAAAAATTTGAAAATTCACGCTTGATCAATGAAGCAGTCAAGACGATTCGAAACAAATCATCATCATTAATCATTTCAACCACCTTGAGACGTCCGCTGCTGAACATAGGTCTCCCTCAAAGACTTGCGCAACGCACGGTCACACGCGTTACTCGTATGTGTCGGTCAAAAATAAATATGCCAAAACCAGAGTCACAACTAGAGCGTACAGAACCAGAAAATGTTAGTATGGTAGTACCGGGAATTCCCGATTCTCTCATACTAAAATTTCCCGGTTCTACATGCCCTAGTCACAACTACCAAGTCAACTCCATTTAAAATTCAATGTTAAACCGTAGTTTAAAGATATAGTGGAATAAATACGAGTAGACCAATAGGTAAGGTAGGTAGGATATGGAAACTGATCTGTATTTTCAAGCAAGTGATTTGCATCGTAGACGCATTGCTATGAGACAATGACAACGTCGCAGAGTCCGCGTGGAACATTTCGAACAGAATAAATCGAATTTTATAACACCTATACACTACGCACCTATGGAAAACGCACAGATTTGCGCAAATGTCGGGGGAGGTTCGTAAGTTCTGCAACAATACTAGGTCCAGTGCATAAGCTGACAGGAAGCAGTTAAATGCTACCAAGGTGGAATCATTCCCAACGTTAAATCTGTGGTAAGATAATTATGTTAATTTCGTAACATAATGTCTAAATAGGAGCCATTAGAAACCAGGGCTGGGAACCGGTATTTTGCAAAAACCCCGAAATAGCCCAATATTATGAATTATTTTATGCTTTTTTTTTTTAGTTTAGTTTATTTAAGAAACAAACAGTCTTGAATAACATTACAAAATATCTTAGCTTATAAAAGGTACAATTACTAAAATAGTAGACCTATAGTTTCCTATATGGTATTTTTTTATGTAGAGTTCAGTAATGTATTTAAGTGAAGACTTCGTATTATTAGATTGTCCGGTTAAAAAATGAAATAAATGAAAGAACGAGAAGAACGGAAAAAATACCGGTATTTTTGTATGGAGTAAATACCGGTTTCTGAGCCCTGTTAGAAACTGTCGCATCCTTAATAATAAACCGGGCTAACTCAAAATGATTCTGCAATTGAGTTGAAACCATTTGAATTCTTTTTAAGATTGAAAATAAACTGTCATTTTTTTTTTAGTTAGCCCGGTTTATTATTAAGGGTGCGCTGTGTCTCGTGAAAAGTACCTTAAGACGTTCTCCAGCGGTACCCAAATTATGGAATGCACTAGAATGACAGTAAAATTTCGCCATACAAAACCATACTTATAGAACGACATTATCTTATAGAGCGCCGTACTGCGTGTGCGTGCGTTGCATCTGTGTGAGTCGTCAAACTCCAGTTTGAGATTATCAGATTACACTCTGTTTTGATGGTAATGTCATCGTTGTTGTGCCCCACATGACATTAACAATTTGCTCCTTAATAACGGTATGAGTTTTGATCGGCAAGCACAGTACTGACTTAGGCAATCGCGAATAAATACTGCGCTAGTCGTACCGTCATATAGCCTGGTTCACACTTTACGGTGATACCCGTTACCGCCGGCGAACATGTTAAGAGGAAACAGGAGGGCAGTTTTTCCATACAAACATAGTCCCCTGTTTCCTCCCTGGATAATGCCAGTAGAGCAATAATTTTTTGTCCAAAAATCAATGGCAATATTGATATGTTCCTATGTTTTCCTTTTTACGATAAATTGATTCTCAAAAGAGATATTAACCTTCAAAAACCTAAAAAAAATGCCAGATTTTCCGCTGTGTTCACACATCCAGAAAACAAATTCGACTAGATTATTAAAAAAAAGGAAAACATAAGAACACGGTCAAAGCCTTTCTTTGATGTTTAATGAAAAAATTAGTTAAATAGGTTAAGTTTTGGGAAAGAAATCAGGGGACTACGAAACGTTGTTTTCATGAAATTTTAAAAGGTATTTTCGGTCCAAGCTGCAGTTGTCTCTATCGCGCTCTGCGCGGGAGAGGCGGGCAGTGCGGGACAGCGACACATTTTACAAATACCTAATTTTCAATTCTCTCCACCCTACTGTTTCCTCTTAAATCGTCTGTAATAGACCGAACGGAAATGATTATGATATGTCCTGCGCCCTATCCGATCTGAAGCTAAATATGTGATGAAGATTTTTTTGAAAATGTATTGTGACGGTTAAATAAATAATTATAAAAACTTTACCAGGAGGATTTCACTTGCTCTTGGCTTAGTATTTAACACCATTAATATTAGAGCTTTTGGCACCCATTCTTAGTTTGCCAGGAACATAGTGCACTTATTAGGTTTTTCAAAATAAAACTAACTTTGTTTTTAAGCGATAGCGTAGTTGTAGCGAACTACTGTACCTGTTTATGTGTAAGGGTACTCCGAGATTGCGGTTAATTGATCTATTACTAAACTAATCAGGAGAACAAAGAGAAGGCCAAAAATATACAATAATCCACCAACATGAACCTTATGATGTCTTTTTGATTTAGGTTTAACAAACGTTTCTTCAAAGTTTTATTTCATTGGCATGTAATTTCATAGAAAGATAATTTATCTGCGTAATGTTGGGTGAAAAAAAAAATATTAATGCCGACTCACTGGCCAGAGTATAAAACGCGTGAGTAGTAAAAAACTAATAATTAAAGTATTGACATTTCATATAGCAATATACTGCATTCTAGAATGGCTTTTCTTGGAAATGACATAAAAGAAACCTAATATAATGCAATCCTGTAAAAACAGGATGATATTTTCAAAAATCCTGAAAGTGAACGGCTTCAGAGAGAAAAAAACTTGTTGTTGAGTGTGCAACAAACGGCACGCACCATTTAATATATTGTTAAAAAAACCACATGCGTGTATCGAAAGAAAAATCGACCACCGATATGTAACATAGATTCCCCAATACAATTAAAAATCACTTACTCGGTACTCGAGCATCCCCGTAATGAGCATCCCCGAAAGCTCAATTAACTGACGTACGGGGTCTAATGAACCACGCCGGTATGACGTCACGATGGCAGCCAATGATTAGATTCGCCCTAAACCGTGACCGACTACGCTTTGTTGACGGCCAATTATAGGGGACGCTTTGGGAGACCTGTTTCCACAGTGTTATTTAACATGGTGACAACATAGTATGGAGAAGTTGAAGAGGATCTGACGTGGCAGAAACATCACTCTCTCTCTCTCTCTTCCTAGCTATTATCCCACAAGGTGATGGAGTCAGCTTAGTGAACTTGTCTCCTCCATTTCGCTCTATCTCCGACATCGTCTTCGGGCACCTGACACTCAATCATGTCCTATAGCACTACTACTTTCGACCTTTTTTAGAGACTACTTTAAATTTCAGCTATTGCGATTTCTTGTACTCCCCGTACTCTACTCGTATATGACGTCTAAACAAGGTCAGTTAAAGAGCGTGAGAGGCGAAGAATTATATTACGGTGGACGAGTGGTTGAGTCGTTGGGCCGGAAATCCAGAGGTACCGGGTTCGATTCCCGGTCTGTTCACAGGTGAGCGTCATTTAATTGTTCAATGTACTTTGATTTCTTGTATCTATATATGTAACATAAAATGTGGTGTAATTTACCCGCATTAAAAACCAATGAAGGGACGGGACAATATGTTTCTTTCATAAAAAGTATTTATTATTACTGTTAATTTTTTGTCTGTTTGTTGGTTGGTCTGCTTATCTCTTTTTTTGTGCGCGCATCACGTTAAAACTGCCGCACCGATTTTGTACGTGAGCGAGCAATAAAATTTTCGATTACTCAGTCATTACATTTGTTTTTGGAATTTTCATGCACAATTGTAATTACAGAAATTATATAATTAAAATACTGAAACAAATTGTGTCATTTCAACATTAATTATCATCGTTATTTTGCCTGTGGACTGTGATAACGTGCAACATTGGAAATATGCAATACTAAATACACACAAATTATTCAGAGAATTAAACCTAAATATAAATAAAATGTGGTAAACTTTATTTACTTACAATATAATAAACAGAGTCATATACAAATAAAATATAACTACTTAGTAAACTAAACTTAAGTAAAAATTAAACTAAACCTATTAATATAAAATTGCCTTATCAATATCTTAGACATATTTTTTACAGTTGGTAAATTTACATTAAAAAGGAAATAGAACACACATCTAAAATAAAACTAAACTAGACCAAAGCTAAACGATGAACCTCAAATCGGGCCACTGCGGCAGGTTCCCCATTAGGCTGACTGCGTTCCCCCACTGGATTGCTATGCAGTTATGCATTACTAAAATAAATCAAATATTTCGTAGGATTTATATTATTTAAAAGTTGTACAATGCTTAGATTTATTGAATTGAATTATGCGTTTTGGTAATATAATATAGCTTCAAAGGCCTAAAAAATATAACATGTGACCTCTGGGTTACGGATTCATATATTCTTAAAAAAAACCTATTAAACTTGCTTGTATTTTTTTTTTCAATTTATTATGTGTTGATTAAACGATTTAAAAAAAAATTAAACTTGCAAAAACAATTTTCATAATAATTTCATATTTAAAAAATAATCTAACATTTACATAAATGATTTCCGAAACATGAGAGAATGAAGGTGAATATACATTCAAAGTTTAAACCTGATAAATACAAATAAGTCACCACGTTTCCGAAATTAAGAAATACACGGCAAAATAGCTAGAATTACGTGTGATCCGAAACATCTGTGTCATTTCCTCAATATCCAACCGTAGCGGCCTACGAGCTCCGATAAAACCGCACCTACAGTGATTAGCGACGCGGTTGTGGAGTGTTGGAACGTAATTTCAACTCTTTAGCGCTGGCAGTTAATGTTTAAATATTATGTTAATTTTTTTTTGGTTTTTGTGATAAGTGTCACGTTTTATTTTTGTTGTTGTCAAAGAATCTAAATCGTCTGTCTATTATATTATACTAGCGACCCGCCCCGGCTTCGCACGGTGTTTCTCTATTATATTATGCATGTATTATACATATAAACCTACCTCTTCAATCACTCTATCTATTAAAAAAAATCGCTTCAAAATCCGTTGCGTAGTTTTAGAGATTTAAGCATACATAGGGACAGAGAAAGCGACTTTGATTTATACTATGTAGTGATTTACATAATCTTTATTTACCAATGCAATACTGTTTAAAAAATGAATATTATTATTCCGAACTCTGTGGTGTCTATATTACCTCTAGCACCTATATGGAGCAATACAAAATACGCAGTCGATATAGAATATAAGGGCCATAACACTTTAAACGACGCAACGTCGTGATGTGACACAGTGCATGCCATAATACGAATTGTACCAAAACGCGACATGCTCTCGTGCAATTGTGTGCCCTTAATTTCTAACCAATATCAGTTTAACTAGCAACTACAATACAGTCATTTTTAAGACCAGAGTGCATAGCAACTGTTGGCCGAGCTTTCTAGTAGGTATTCTTAACAATAATAGAAAAAATCCACAAGAAAACTGCCTGCCTTATAGTTCACTAATCTGCCGTCCTAGTGTAAAAGGCGACCTTTTACTATCGAAGTTCATAGTAAAAAGTCGCCTTTTAGACTAGGACGGTAGTGATGGGTCGTTTTCAAAAATAAATGTCCGTAGTTAAGGGTTAATTGAACAAAACGTTAATCTTGTTCCTTTGTGTAACGAAAGTTATCAATACAAATTGTATGGTAACTTTCGTTACACAAAGGAACAAGATTAACTCTTTGTTAAATAAATCCCTTAATTACTGACTTTTTTCAAGAAAGACCCAAGTTGCATCATTTGGTACATTATTCTTAGTAATAATTATCTTCGTGCGAGTGAAATGAAAGCGAAGCTAAAATCTGAAATAAGCATTAAATTTTACCAAGTTTTTTTTAAGATGAACGTAAAATAATAAATCGGAATGGTATGTTGATGATAAATCTTGAAATTCTTCGATATTGTTCGATAAATATTTAATTTAAAAATTAGACAATGCAACTACGTATAACTTAGAAAATTGTCTAAAGCAGTTAACTGTAGCAGTATACTAAGTATCAGTGGCGTGGCGTAAAAGATATCCTTGGGCAAGCCGGTGCAGATTTGGCGTATATTTTGCTTAGGAGCTGTAGAATAAGGTGCTCAAATGCTTGATATTAGGCAAGCCGGTAGGAATCGAGTTATTTGGATGCCACGCTACTGCTATAGCTTGGCAACTTCGTTGGTGACACTCACATGTGTGCTTTTTGTTATGTGCAGCCATAACTACTCACACAAGTTACCGCCAACACGAACGGGGGCCTCCGGAGGCTGCGTCCGTCGGTCGTCGTTCGTGTTGGCGGTAACTTGTGTGCGTAGTTACGGCTGCACAGAACAAAAAGCACACATGTGAGTGTCACGAACGAAGTTGCCAAGCTATAAGTATTCACACTTTTCCAAGGTTTTATAGCAAATCGCTAGCTTACACACTAAGAAAGGACCCTAATGAATGTTATATAACAGGTCGCAAACTGCTGGCAAGGCGTAATAATACTAGCTGCTATGCTCAGCCGATACAATTTAAGCTAGCGGAAATTAACAGCTTCTAGCTCCGAGCGAAGCGGAGCGGGCGCGGGAGCGGAACCGATTTATCGCTCTCGGTGTGTTAGGATGTTTCGGTGTTTATCGGATGCAATATGTACGTGTTCGTACAAGTATGTGGGTTTGTCGGAATGTTCAACTATTGAACAGCCGCGTCGCGTTAGAGTAGATATGTTCTACACAAGTCTTAATGAGGGCTAACAATTTTGAACTCAACAGATATCGCGAACAACAAAAAAGTCGCCTTAGGACATTATTTCGATATAAAACAGTCGGTGTTTATTTGCGTAAGACTTCTTTTTTACCCAGAGGGTGTCAACAGGGCGCTGTTACTAAAGTTTTGCTGATTGTCTGTCCGTCTGTCAGTTCATCCGTCTGTCACACTATCTGTCTTTACCTGTAGAAACATAAAACTTTTGACATATGTTTCGTGCCTTCGCTATAGCAATAGGTATTTTGTTAGTGTGCGAGTCACACTTTCACTTAGTCTGTTTTCTTTATTCTTATTTACTAGTTATGTTACGTTGTTACAAACTATTGTAACATGTAAAAGTTATTTTCCTGTTCTGCCATATTGTATTGATGCCGGACACGTGCAAGAGGTTTCTAATAATTTTCCCTGTACCAGGACCTAACTTCGACACGTGCAATAAGCAATTGAGCTCAGTTGTAAGAAATCATATCTTTATCAGCGGCGCCGGCTAAGGCTAAACTTGGCTAATTTAGGCTGAAGTAAGGCTTCCAAAAATATTATATTTATTATTTATTTATTTATTATTTTAATTATGAGGGGATATTTAGTACTTATGGGTAATAGGGTGGTCCAGTAAAATAAATTATTTCTCCGAAATGCTCCCTTCATTTGATAAACCATAGAAGACGTCAATATTTTATTTATGATCCGCTGATCAGTCTATGCCATTATTTAAACTTTGTCTATACATAGGTGATGGCACCAGTTAATTGACAAGAACCAATTATGGATACTTTTTTCCCTAAAACCCACATTTTAAGTAACGGACAGTACATTTTTAAACTATCAACACTTTAAACAAGGTGTTTCATTGAACGTAACACAACTCATATTTTTTAAACTCCTCTCTCTGGTGCTAAAACCCTGTGCTAGGCCTGGTGTTGTTAAAGTTGTCTCAATTAATTAATATCACTGTTTTAATTATTCATGTTTTTTTTTGGTCTTATCGTGGTTACCCTAATTAGAGTTAAAAGAGAGAAGTTTGAATCTAATTTTGTAGTGAAAACTTACCTTTTTGCTTATCTAGTTCGGTAATTTATGAATTAAATTCATACATTCTGACACATTATTGAAGTGATTGGTCATAACAAACAAACAGGGTACGTAAGCGTGACGTCATGTGGGTTGCCCACACTACGGGATTGTAATTTCTTAATTCTGTTAGGAAACTAGGAAAGTTAATTATGACGTATTTTAATAAATCATTTTGTGCATTTTGTTCGCGTTCGTTAATTGAGCCGGAATTGCTTAATTTGTATTACGTTCAATGAAACACCCTGTATTTTATTAGAAGAGAAAAATTATATTTTCTAATAAAATATTTAGAATTCGTTGGCAGTCATTAATGCTACAATAAAGTATCAAGACTATGTTCAGATAACTGATGGTCGTAACTGGTAAAGTCCATGAATAGTCCGGCTATAAGCCATTAAATTTTAGTCCATTACTGGGTACTACTGTGCTTAACATGTCCATGATTGGTGCCGTCACCCTATGTCTATGCTTTTAAATTAAGATATAAAACCAGTATAATACCAAGTATTTACAACTTACGCAAAATAGCTACGCAGACAATTTCCAAACTAATTCGCCGCGGAGCTAGCAAAAACGGGCGTATTCATTATCAGAGGAGTTAGGTGGCGCGTTCAACCGTGCTATTGGTGGCAGCTTAACCGTGCAGCTTGTACGCTTCGTAAATTAGTATACACTTTAATGGACCGAAACTAGTTGCAGCATGAGAAACACGCTTTTACTTGACGGTGACTTTAAGGAGTCTTTAACTCAGGTTTAAAGTTTAGTTAGCTACATATTGCTATTATGGCCTGGCTACTCTGATTTGGGCCCGTTCTGTGCGATCAACCGTGCTTAGCCGCCTAACCGTGCAGCTTGTACGCTTCGTAAATTAGTACACACTTTAATAAACCTAAGCTAGCTGCAGCATGAGCGAAACGCCTTTGGCGGTGACTTTAAAAAGCCTTAATAATAGATTAAAACCTAAAAATTTAGCTGCACACTGATAGTATTAAATATAAGATAGCACACTGATAGTATTATTAATATAGTTTAAGCTGTTGGTTCTCCATGTAAATAAAATAAAAAATAAGCAGAATAGCTGTTTCGAATGACTACGTTTTGTGTGTAAATGTGCGCCTTATGCTTCAAGTACTTCTTATTATCACCGTCATATCCCCATAGAAATCGTAAAACCTTAAGGCTGAAAACCAGCGAAGATACCCAACATTACACAATCTGAAATCAACTCATCGTCACACTTTTACTGACATTTTTAGTATACCTCGTAATCCTTTCACGTTCATTCGAATGTGAACTTTATTAACTAGCAATAAGGTTGGTACTGCATTTAACAATATTTGTGACTTACGAGTTTGTGAGTCCAGTAGTTGGACAATAAAGACGTTGTTCCCGATACGTCCACGATGGCCCGTGTGTTATTAATATTTCATCTGAAGGACCAAGTGTCAATATCACACTTCGGACACTCAACTCGATATAATATTGAACGTCTTTATACGAACGTAGTATTACTTATCGATGTCTTTGGTGATTATAATTATTAGCTCCTGGGGTCGTTTTAAAAAATATGTCCGTAGTTAAGGGATTATTTATTGTTCTTTTGTGTAACGAAAATTACCATACAAATTCTATGGGTTAATTTTTTTTTTTTATTGCTATAGACTGGCAAACAGGCAGACGGCCCACCTGATGGAAAGCGGTCACCGCCGCCTATAGACATTTGCAACACTAGATGCTTTGCCAATGCGTTGCCGGTCTCGAAGAAATTTGATGACACCCTTTTTAAAAAATCCCATATTGTAGCGCAGTGGGAAAATTTTAGCAGCAAGTTCATTCCAGATCCTTATTGTACGCGCTAGAAAGGTTCTAGAGAACCGGCGCGTTGTTGATTGTAATGATTCAAGGAAATGGGGATGAACCGCCTGCCGATGACGAGTAGTGCGATGGTAGAATGATGCGGTAGGCACCAACCCAAACAGTTCCTTGTTACATTCCCCATTATACAAACGGTAGAAGACACAGAGGGATGCAAAGTCTCTCCGGAGGCTAAGCGTTTCTAAACCGTCAGTAAGTATGGGATCGTTGACAATGCGGACGGCGCGTCTCTGGATGGCGTCGAGGGAGTCAAGCTGATAATATCGTTACACAAAGGAACAATATTAACATTATGTTAAATTAAGCCGTAACTAGGGACATTTTTTAAAAACAACCCATAAACCTGTCTCTCGCGTCATGCCGGACTTAGGTCCAATTTAAACGGGGCGAGAACTCGTATGTGAGTTTGATTACATTGTAGGCTGCCTAGGTACGATGAGTACAGTTGATGAGTTGATCGATTAATCGCTGCAATGAAATGAAAACCGCATACGAGTTCTCGCCCCTTCTAAATTGGGCCTAAATCCGGCATGGCACAAAAGACCCGTTAAATGGGGCTTTACTAGAAACCTCTGAGCTACGAAGTCGGGCTATTTTGAAATTGTCACTGTACTTACTTAATATCAAGTTGCAGACAAAAGACAAACGAATGAAATGCAGCTAATTTCAATGTAAAAGATACAAGTGCAACACGTCTCCAGGGATGCAGCTAAATTAAATAAAGTTAGTCTCTAAAGACACGATTCTTACGAGTTCGCATTTTGTCGTGTTTGACGACACGTTTAGCCTAGGGCACAGCTACCTCCACTAGACGGAGCATCTTGGGCGGCGCGCTCACATCAGATAAGGGCAATTGGGATGTTGAATAATGTTGAATGTTACAACACAATATAGTCACATGGATTGCAAAATACTAAATTATCATAACACAAAAGAAATAAACAAAAAATGTATAAACAATATAAAGTTATGAGACCACAAAGTTTAAAAAAAAACGATATTTTTTTTATCGTCTTTAAGAAAAATTTAAGTCAATTTCGGAATGCTTAAATAACACTAAAAAAATAAATGTGTAACAACTATGTGCTTAAACGCACTTCTTCGTGCTCAAAATGGCAAAATGCTATTTTTTTCATACAGACTTAGTACAGCGATGCAACGGATGACGTCATAATGTTCTACCGTTTTGTATAGAGCGTTTTCAATGCTCAGTCCGATCTGCTACTTTTGATTACAATTTGTGGCTGTTATACTTATACCAATGTATTAGGTGTCATATAGATATTTGTTCCTCAGAAATAGTAGAATCGATTTAGGACAGAAAAAAAATCGATTCAACAGGCTAATTGTATAGCATTACGACATTACGCGACCGGCCGCTCGTTCAATAGCGACCATGTTTCTGACTTGTGTGTGCACCAAACGTGAAATAAATATTTCTGTTCAATCCGACGACAATCTCGAAACATAAAATGATAAAAACGAAGAAACACGCGTTGTACTAGTAATATCTACCGATATTTAATCGCCCATATGCGTGGTGAGCTCGTGTCGCATGGCATGCTCCGTCTAGTAAAGGTGGTCTGTGGCTTAGGGGGAGTGACACTATATACGAAGCTAACTATAAGTCGTAGGTGCCAATACCAAAGTATAAAGACGAGTAAATAGTCCAACTTCGGCCGTTTAGGAAAGCGCGACACGTATTCACACAGACACGCGATAGCACGACTGTGTGAGTGCGATCCATATTGGAGCATTCTTACGCATTCTTAAAACTTTGCCTGTAGTGCGTTCGTACACGTTGTGCACACATTCAAGCGCGCGATTTGCCTTTTGTACTTAGAAAGAAAAAATGACTGCTATTATACAATACTGGCAAGGTAAATGATTATAGTGTGATTGCTACGAGTATTTGTTTTTGGGTTTTGGATATTTTCTGTTAAGCATTTGTTTCTCATATAAGTATGAATATTGTCTGTATTCATAATTTTAGCTTGGGACTAGGTAAAACACCTCGAACCATTTTATCCCTCAAAACGAATTTGCAGGTAAGGCAATGTCCCACCGCCGGCGAGTAAGCGAATTAAATTGAGCAAGTAGCATTATATTGCGGATCTGGAAAGGTAAATCTATCAAACTGTACCCTGACAGCCCGCAATTAACTGTTACTCGCCCAATTTTATACGCTTAACGAACAGATAAATTTTGGTTATTACATTTCCAACTTCAAATTAAAAAAAATACTTCAACTGTCACCTACTCACAGGATGGAAGGTACGCCCTGTATACCTAGATGTACAGGCTGTTTGGAAGCCACCGGTAAAGTTATATGGCCGCAATTTCATCATAAAACTGGAAGAAACGTGATTACGGGCAATAAGTCCCAATGATACTCTACCCGATGGCTCCGTAAGCGAGCCTAAATGGATAAATGAGATACTACTAAGAACAAAATATCATATCCTGGGGATTAAAAAAAAATCGTTTCACATTTTTGACTTTAAATGTTCAAAAATACTTTAGGTGTTACTATACTCCCCTCTCCTTCGGGAGAGGGGCACAACTCTCGGTTTCCCAAAGTGGCCAAAATTGACCAAACGGGACACAGACCATCCAAAAAAAAAGGTTTCACTACTTCAAAAGATGGTAGTTACTTAACAAACACTCTACAGGGTAGTAGGTAGATGAATCTAGGTACACAGGATGTTTGGAAGACAATAACTAGTTAAAATACTTGCAATTAAGTCATAAACCTATATACCTATATACAGGCTGTTTGGTAGCTACCGGTAAAGTTAAAATGGATGGAGTTAGTCATAAAACTGGAAAAAAACGTGATTGCGGGTAATAAGTCCCAACGATACCCTCTACCCGTTGGCTCTGTAAACGAGCCTAAGTGGATAAATGGGAGTGCTAAGTCGGCATTCACTCAAGATAAAGTAGATTAACGTCACTCAGGCTAATATCGACATGAAAGTATCTTAGTGGTGGAGTGGTGAGGATATAAATGGCAGTGTTAAGCGCTGTTCTTAGAGGGCCTTGGAAAATTTGAAATGTGTTCCATCCAGATTTTGACAAAAGTAAGGTAGACGTCAAAGTGCTTGCATTCCAGTTGTTGCCATCTTGGATGTTAAGTCATTAGCAACAGAGGAGACAGCTGGGTCTCAATTATTGGGCATTATAATGTCACACACTTTATTCATAATTCCAGCTAACTCATTGAAGTAGGCCGGAATTCTCGTGGCACTTTTGAGTTGTCATAAGGACTTCTTGTTCATCGACTTTCAATTTATCGAAATTATGGAAGATTTTTTTTCTACGTCCAAATGGATAATAAACGGTAAACGGACTAGTTTACAACCAAATAATATAAAAAAAATATCACCACACTATTTTTTTTATAAAAAATGCAGTGTAACGCTTGGTTTTGAACTTAAAATTAAAAATCCGGTGATGAAATTAACTAACATGAAATATATGGTTTACTAAATTTTTTTATTGCAGGTCATCTCGAAGAGATCGCTCATTAGAAATAAGACCGCCTGTTCTTACCTATACTTTTTAATCATATTTTGAATATTGCATTTTGTACTTATCGATATGCTTATTATGTATAGTCGATAAACGAGAAGTCTCTATGACAGCTCAAAAGTGCCACGAGAATTCCGCCCTCTGATGATAGTTCTGTTTTGTATTAGTTAAAATGTGAACGGTCTAACGACTTCTACGAGAAAGTAATATAATACATGTAGATTTTATGCTGGTTGGTTTGACAAGGTGCTAACCATAAAAAAAATATCAGGACTTGTCTTAAATCATAGAAAAAATTGTCGAAATCAATGAGCGTTACAGACATCTTACGGCTCTTAAGTTTAAAAGCAATTTAATGACTTATTTCACCAATTCATTGGCGCGTTTTGTCGCAAGACTTCATCGCGTCGCGTGGCTGCTTGTCACATTTGCCACCTGTGACAAAATAGCGTAGTTATCACTTTGAGTGCTACCGACTCGATATAACGGTAATTTTCAAAATAAGATGTGCGTAGTTAGGGTTTAATTAAAAAAAATGTTAATCTAGTTCCTATTTGTAACGAAAAAACGTATACATTGTATGGCTATAAACTTTCGTTACACAAACGACCAAGATGTTAAGTTAAACCCTAACCACGGACATCTTTTTTTGAAAACGACCCAGTGTAGGATTCAATGTCTACGAAGGATTTTCGCTACGTATGACAGTTAAAGTGCTACGGCGTAGCACTCGTAGCGATGCTTGGCACTGTATGTGTTATTTTGTAGTAACTAGTACAAGGAATGGTGCATTTTTGTTCCATGGCAACAACGATATCGTCGACCGTAGGCTGAATTAGCGTAAGGGACATTGTTTTGCCTGTCCCTTACCGTAATTCAGCATACGGTCGACGATATAGGTTATATTAGTTTCCACAACTCAACACTAGGCAGTTTCACAACTTCACCGTCAGTCACGTCCCTAATATAATTTGACCCATGAATTATTAATAACAGTTTGTTATCAATCACACAGCTTAAGAAAAATTACGCTACTATATCTACGCATTTTAGTGTTTAAATAACGCGTCACCTAAATAGTATCAGGCTGACCAACTCGAAGCAAAAACTAAAAAGAACCCAAATCCAAATCAATCTCGTTTACAACAGGCCTGACTCTCAGTCAATAGAAATAAGCTAACGAAAACAAAATGTAATTGATTGTCGCACAATACTTTGTGTTAGTTCATCTCAACCCGCGGGCGAAACAGATAAACAGCCGGACCAGTAAACGGAATACAAAGCAAGATTGATGTTTTCACAAAGGGATTTTAAACTTCTTGGTCACAGCGTTGCGTCACAAGGGGTCTAAGTTACGAGATATCGTCTATTTTGAAGCTTTGACGCTTGCACAAATGCACATTCGTAAACTAGATCTTGTTCCACTGCAGGGCAAAAACGAAGCGGCTCATTAGATTCACAACTCCTTATTACAATCTCAGGTTAATTGGCTAGAAAAGCATATAAATCGTCTATTCATCTCCAGATTGGCTTGCCCTGCCGTTGCCGTCTTACTTGCGAATTTAGAGGTGAAAATTTAAAAAATGGTTTCTAGGTTTATTTTGTTTATTTTTTTTTTAAGAGTAAATTATCTCTTTGACTTCAAAACGTTAAAGTGTTGCGAGGGCTTTGGTCAACTTGGTACCGAAATAAGTATGTAATGAATTACCAAAGTGCTTCCCACGACCTATCATAACTCGGAAATGTATAATTTTATCTCCTATATCACAAACTATTTCGTTTTTTTTAATTAATTTTGAGAATTTTTTTCTGAAATATTCAACGGTCCAAAGACAGTGCTAAATTTATCCAACCACAATAAAAAAATCGATAACTTACATACAAAAGCTTTATACACCTGTTTCATTTAGCTGCAGTCCGCTATCAGGAAATACTAATTACGCCTGTGCCTTGCACCGTATCTATAAAAGTCACAGCGTCCTAGATACTGTTTGGAAAATCGAGTCGAGGAGAGACCATCTAACTGCGGGCTAGTGATGGAATTAATTCACTACAGATCAAATAATGCAATTGTGCATTCAGTAGCAATAATATGTGAAGAAATCGGCCACGAATAAATATCTGACACGATCTTATTACTATGGGAACCAAGTAGTGTTGGATACTTTTGAATTTCCCATTTTGTGGAGAAGATTTAGGTTAGTCGTAACCTAGCAACGATTGCTTTCAATGTGAGATCATCCTTTCGTAGTCAAATAATTCGCTGGAAATTGTGCCTATAGTACTTTAAGAGGTTCCTCGATTTCTCTAATATTCTAACATCAGAACCTCACCTAGTGACGATGGGACCAACTGGGAGCCGTTTAAAAAAAATGCAAATCCTTCCAGCCATCTTCGAGTTACGGAACAAACATAAAAAACAGACAAATTGAGAGCCTCCTCCTTTTTAAAGCAGTTTAAAAACTGCTATGCCAGGAGTTCTTTACGATACCACAGAAATATAAATAGTTCGTTTATTTGTATGGGAACCAAGCGTGTAAGATTTTGCGGTTGACGTTTGACGTGAAGAGTGTAATTTAGTGATGGAAAACACACATTTTCAGATTTTTATCAGATTTTTCAAATATTAATGTTGTCATAAACTGAAGTGGACTGCGAGCAATGGTCCCTTCTTTTTAGCACGTGAAGTACATACACTCTTTCATTCTATGTCGATATATTTCTGTGCCTGTCACAGTACTCATACTCATACTCATACTCATTTATTCGTAAAATGTTTTTCGATTTTACATGTCAAAAAAATATTACAATAAGATTAATTAAATTAAATTACAATAATAAAAAGATAATAATTATGTTCCAATAAATTTCTTACACTGACAAATACTAACACTAATAATATTTAAATAATCATTCGACAATAATAATTGGTTTCAGGATGTGAAATCATAGAATTCCGAAATGTCATAAAATGCCTTTCGGACAAGCCATTTTTTTAATTCATTAAAAAAAGTTTGGTCATTAGTATCCCAGGCAATATTCAAATTCACTGTAAGGCAATAGTTAATTCTGTACTAAGTGAATGAATTAATTTTCCATGGATCAAATAAATTGGACAGCGCAAGCCTAATTAATAGCCCTTTATTAATTCGATTTAGGGACGTACGTCGGCCCTTTGAGCGTATCGGGCCGATTTGTAGCGATTGATCTTCGGCAAAGCACTCATGATTGCATGTTTAACCTTGTTTTAAGCCAAGCTCGCTTAGCTTCCGTATGTGGCACAAAAAGGATTTCGATTTGTTATTTCAGGCAGGATACGACGCTAATATCGATGAAAGTCGAAATTTGTAGGTCACTGGCCATAATATACAGCCTGTAAATCCAATACAAGCAAACAATTAAACCAAAAGATTAGTATAGTACTAGTAGTGTAATCATTAATTAAGATACTTTTTAAACTAACTGTCAACAAACGTTGACACTTGAATATGAGGCGTGCGTTATATTGCGCCCCGAATTATTTTGTATGGTCAATATTTTCATCGTAATTTTAAGCAAAAGTTAATATATTTTTCAGGTCCTACACTATAGCTTGGCAACTTCGTTGGTGACACTCACATGTGTGCTTTTTGTTCTGTGTATCCGTAACTACTTACACAAGTTACCGCCAACACGAACGGCTGCCTGCGGAGGCTGCCTCCGTCATTCGGTCATTCATGTGTATTCATACATGTTGTACAAATCAGACTGGCCTTTTTTAAAAATAAATATAAGCTTTCGTCCTTTGAAATAACAAAGTATTATAAATATAATAAATAAAAACAATGCTATATAGAAATACCTAAGCCTAAATATGCCTAAAAATGAACTAAACTATGTATATACAAAAATAAATAAGATTATAAAAAGAACATCCCCCAATATAATTAATTTAATATAATTACATTCAAGAGGAATACTCCTTATTTTATCCCGCACTAATTTTAGCATCAACAATAGAAGTAGCTATTTTGAAATCTGCATTAGGTCATAACACAAAAGAACAAACTTCAACGACTCAATCGCATTGTACTCTGGAAAGTACTAGAAAACAGTCTTATCAAACAGTAATACTCTCTTTGGACCAGTAACAGTGAAGCAGTGAGGAGACCCAAACAATCTTAAGCTCCATGTCAAACGTAGCAGCTTATCCTTGTTATGGTCGACTCAATGTTTGTCTTGCCTTCAACGAAGCCATAGCATAACCAGTAGTCTAACAGCGTTTAGTAGATTTACGCATTTGTCGTTTCATTGTTAGAATTTTAACGGTAATTTTTGCTCACGTTTTTTTGTTTCCCAAGGATGTCGGAGGGTAATATTGCACACTTATTTCAGTACCTTATTACGTTTCAAAGATAACACAACTCATATTTTTTCTAATCTGAATTGTAACGAGGTATGTAATGTTGTTCATATCCGAAAGATTTGGCAGGGTTACAACTGCCAGCTGTTCGTGTGGATGAAGAACGCTAATTGCAATTTTTTTTATTTTACTCCTAAGGAATACAATGCAGTGCAATTACCTACTTATTGATCTTGTTTCTGCATTTTTTGAAAACTGCGCCAACATGCTTACTCGACTCGGCTCAGTGACATATTTTTAGTCATCTTAGTGTTATCGATATGTGTGTGCTGTGATACACTCCCATTGGCGCGTCACGCAAAGATAAATCCCACAAAGTACCTTCCTATGAACTCAAACTACTGGTTATACTATTACGTAGCTCTGTCTGCTGCGAAAGGTTACTGACATTGTTTTCGCTTTAAACTGATTGGATATTTAATGCATGTTTTCTTTTGCAGTCGTAAAACATGTCTCTGCATGTAGCGGGTTCTTTGAAATATTAATGTTCCCTTTTCCGTGGGCGGGCGTTTCGACGTATCGCTACAAGCTTAATAGGGGTCAATGCGCTTTGTTTTAGTCATAATTGTGGCGTTGTTAGTCACAAAATCTTTTAAGCCATTAAGCATATTAGCTTCGTGCACAAGCATTAAACTTTTTAGTTTTAACTGAACAATAAAATGAGATTGGTACTTTTCAAATATAGTCGAGTTTTAGATTTTTTTATTGCATGCTTTTGCTTCGCGGCTTATTCTGCATAAAAAATTCAATATTTTTCTAATGCCGTAATAAGTAGACACTAAAAGTTTTGACAAGTTCTGTTACAACCGATTTGGAAACTAATCATATTTTTTCTATAACTATGGAGGTAGTTAGTGTGCAAAGTCAACTCGCACTTGTTTTTAGCGGCATAATTACCACCACATTACATTCACGAGCACTTCTAATACTGATCAGAATACCTGAAGTACCTTTCATCTAAACTAGGTCAAAGCTTTAAGTGTAATTAAACACGAATTCAGATCCCCTGGAACAATACTGTTCAGTACCGATAAACACGACTTTTTGGTTGATCAAAATAATAAAAATCGACAAAGTTATAGATCATCAAACTTCTGGAGTGGGGGCTTGTGACGTCACTCCTAGGTGAAAATTGTACCAAGGAGTGACGTAACTCGAAACTTCTAAGCACTCTATCTTCATCATTTTTTGTTTGCCAAACAAAAGAAAAAACACGTGTACAATATTTTTTAATAAACTAAAACAGTTTTTTTTAGTCGTCTAGCCCATTATAAACTGTAAAAAGGTACGTGTAGTTGTAAAAACTGGCAAAGCGCTATTCGGATTCGCACACGAAGGATTCCGTACCACCGTCGAACAAAAAACACCGAAATCAAGTTTGTTGTATAAGGGTCCGCTTTTATTTTTTATTTTATAGTGGCAATAAAAATACACATTCGGGGAAAATTTCAAGTGTCTACCTATTACGGATCAAAAAATACAGCCTTGATGTAACAAACGAACAAGAGACAGACAGACAGCGGAGGCTTAGTAATAAGGTTCTGTTGGCACCCATTAGGTACACGGAACCCTAAAAAAAGGAGCTTCTCAGTTCGTTGATAATTTTTTTTTAATTAATTCATGTTCCTTGATTTTGAGAACGACTGACTGATTTGGAAAATCCCGTTTTTTACGATACAGATTCTGTTGAACTTATCCAATATGAAAAGAAAATATGGCCGTTTATGCCGCAAAATAGTACATTACACAACTAGGGTGGTAAAACAAAGAAAGGCCGAGATCGCAGATGCTTACGACCCGAGCTGCAAGCGAGGGACGTAAATATGCGATCGAGGGCTTTCTTTATTACCTCCCGTGTTGTGTACATAATTTTATGTTTACACTTGACCAGAAAGCGGCTTTTCCTGTACGCGTAGCGTGCGGGAAAAGCCACTTTATGGCCAGGTGTGGCATAATAGTCCATTGTGATCAAGGGCGGTAAGTAAGGAATTTCAAACGAGTGTTTGTTACAAGGCCGAGGCGAAGCCGAGGGCTTTAATAACACGAGTTTGTAATTCCTTTACCGCTCGCACACACAATGTTTTTCATCACACTTGTGAGGAAATCTAATTAAAATAACCTTACTTAACCTAAATAAAATTGTAAAACTGACAGTGACATTAGTGACATTATCCATAGACAATGCGAATGTCAAGTCACGTTTGGAAACCATAACGGTAAAGACCTAAAACGGTTGATTTTATATTTGCAAAATACTGAAATACACTATTTAAACATTAAATTAATGTAACAGAAATATGTGTTTATATGTATGTGCAATAACAGTTCTCTTTAAATAAATATTTCAGTCATAAAAGTTAAAAAAGTAAATGGCATTTCCTTTGAACACGACAAATAAGAGTAAAACAAAACCATCGTTTCAAATTTAAAAAGAAAACCATTACGCCCTAGGGCGTAATAGGTCATTTACGGCCCGCAAAACCTACGTGTAATGACACCATTTTCGAGCAAGTGTGATGAAAGAGTATATTACGACACTCTCAAGGAAACCATAATTTATAGGGTATTTTCCCTTGATCTAGAACTATGAAATTTGGGAAGTAATACCGTCTTATATAGTAAAAAATAGGGGCAAATCTCAAAACGATAGGTACATTTTTAATTAAATCAATAACAAAATGAACTTTACTTAGGGAATCAAAATTTATAGGGTACTTTAATATATGGTGTTTCTTAGCACAGGTATCTCGCATACTTAAAAAGAAACACCAGCCTATATAAATTGGCTCCTTTAAGAAAACGACACACTTGTCCGGTTTTTTCATAGTCGCCATTGAAAGCACTTAAAATTTTCTCAAGCCTTTTCATCTCACACTTACTTCACAATTTTCATAAAACTTAATGAAGGACTCTTAACTTGGGCCTTTTTACATTACACTTATCAGTCTTATTAAGTATTCCAATGATGTCTAGGTACGCACTCAAATTAAATTACAGGCCGGTCTAATGAACCGAAATACCTTCACAATGCCCTGCAAACAGCTGAGGTATGTTGGGGTAAGTGTGGATCAGGGTAACACCAAATAATTTAACACTCACTAAAACACTAACAACTAAAACAAGCTTGCAATAAAACTGAGTACTATTTGTGAGGTTTTCAGGCACAACGTGTCACTTTGTCGCTTTTCAGTAATAGTGGCGATTTTTAATTGTGTCTATAAAACAGTAGACTTTATTTATTTATTTATTTAACATTTATTGCACAATTTATACGAGGTAGTACAAATGGCGGACTTAATGCCGTAAGGCATAGACTGCTTTTATGACGCTTTGCTTGAAAAGGGCACATTTGTGGTATGAAGTCACACTGCGTCATTTCGTTGTACCCTGCACGATATTATAAATTTATAAATAGGGAGTTACTTCACATAGGTATTTAACTTGTAAAAATATGAAAATGATTTATTACAAATACGATCATAAGACCTGTTGCAGGATTATTACGAATAATTCCTGGTAATTCTCATCTCATATTGGTATATAGAAAATGAGTGTGTTAAAAATTAAAATAAATAAAATAACTGACTTCAAGTACAAGACACCCAAATCGCTATATGTGTCCTTGTAATATTAGACGTGATCGCAAGATTTGTCGAAGTCCAGATTTGGGACCACCCAAAAGACCCGTTTCAAACAATTTTTTTTTCTAAATCAGTCCAGCCGTCTTTGAGTAGGTAATCGCGTAAAATTAACATACCTACGAAAACACACAAACGATTTCGCCATCTGTTATAAAAACCGTCAATAATTTAAATAGTGGCAAATATATCGTACCCGACATGAGTCAATAACTTTTGTTTATAATAAAAATACACCCAAGCTCCAAAAAAAAACAGACTTTTAATAGTTTATGTTATTAGTCCAAAAAATAAAAACAAACATAGACTTTTAATAGGTACGAGTAGTTTACAAATAAAAATGGTGCCGTTTACACAAAATGCAACACTACGCTTATTTAATACAAATGATAACAAATTTAGCTCTACGTACCTCCCTACTCATGTGTAGCCCATACAAAATAAACAGCGAAGGCTTTCCTTCGATTCCGACATTAGCCCAACACACCTAAAGTAACCACTGGAGACCGAATTAGACAGATCTGTATAAAGCTTAGTTGCGACTAGATTATCGATAATCTAAGGTTTTATCGATAAAATCTGAAATCGTTAGTGGATGCCTCATTAAGGCCGCTTAATCAGCTAAGTTAGGGATTAAACTGACCTGAGGAATTGCTGAGCGAACGATTAAATGCGGTTAGTTGCTGAGTGAGCGTTGTAATTCACTATTTTATCGTGAATCTCGTCTATATATTTTATTTTACACAAATAATAAAGTCTTAGCAGGGCGATTTAAAAAAGAAATGGGGAGTGTCAAAAAAGGCCATCTGGCGCTATAGAGGTCAATCGCAGGTCAGTTATTGAATAAAAAAATCGACTAGGCTATTATGGTCCGCGAAAGTGATGATTACAAGTTGTTATTGCTAGTTCACGGATCACATTATGTTAAGGACGAGGATGTCAATGAAATTGTTAATTACTTCATTAACTAAGTTCTAGCGGATTAGTCAAAGTCTAAAACATTTTGCACGGCACTTTACAGTTAAAAATATATATGTAATGTATTTGGAAATTTATTCCAATAAAAAGGCGACGATAACAAAGTAGCGGTTTAAAGCAAATGAACGAATGGATACGACTTACAAATTCAAACCGGCCAATAGTTATATTTTTTTCGGTTTCCGCGACTATCACTCATTGTAATAGAACAACCGTTTGTTTGTGAATGTTTTTTCTAAAAATAGCATAACAAGAGTCATTTGTTAAAAATTATGTTCTTTTTGCAAAAGTCAAGGGTGAAAGTTTGCCTGGCGTATCTTTCTTGTTAGTTAGTATAGCTCTCTCGCGATTTGTTAGATGAGGTTCCCAAACGCTTGTTTTCCTTGCTGAAATTTTTCTTTTCGCATTTTTTCCCGAAAGCGATTATCACCATTCACTTTTTTCCTCTGCTGCTTATTTTCACAGTCGCGTTGTTTCCGTTTCTCATATTTTTTCGCCTCAATTTTACCTGCAGTTAATTTCTACATTAGTTTTTTTCCCTTGTTGTGTTTTTTCTGTGTCTCCTTTTTTCCCGCAGCCAGTTTTTATACACAATGTACTATTATGGCCAGGTATGATTCATCATCATTAATTTAAGAGTTACACTCTTGTCGGTGGAGTTGTTTCCAACCTTGTCTGACGTACGCCAGCTTCTTGACATTTTGATAAGATTACTGATATGTAAATGCAAATGTAAAAAGATGAAAATAACTTTCAGGTCTACATATTATGCTATTTGCAGTCAGGGGACCTGATCTATTCTATTAACTCAAACTCATTTATTTCTGTAAGTAGGCCTCAAGGGCTCTTTTACATGTCTGATTCTTTTCTTTTGGCGCTTCGGTAGATGACCTTATTATTAGGCTGCGGCTTCACTATGGCAGAGACGAGGGAAGCGGAGAAGAGACGTGTAGCGATCGACCAATCACATTAGTTTTCGCTGTTTCCATTGAAGCGAAGTGGAGACGAGATGTGGATTTCAACTGATGTGATTGCTCGATTCCTACTTGTCTCCTCTCCGCTCCGCTCGTCTCCGCCTCAGTGGAGCCACAGACTTAGGGTTCCGGAGACAAAATGACTAAATAATTTTACACCCAGAATAATTAATATTTGCTCTAGGGAATTATAGCGAGCAAAAAATATGCTACTAAGTAATAAACCGAATGTGAAAAAATGCGTTTGTGAACAAATGCGATTAAAAAAACTCGCTACTAAGAAATAGTAAAACAGGGAAATTATAGAAATGGGAAATTATGAGACTAGGAATAACCGCGAAAAGAAAATTTGCCGCAAGGAAAACAAGCGTTTGGGAACCTCATCTAACAAATCTCTCTCGCTAGTTTCTATGGTAAGGTATCAATCAAGCCCTTCTGGTATGTGTGTAACCGTCTTAACACACACACACACATTTGTTTTAATTTGGAATTTGCGCAACGGTAATTTTGACAGAGAAAAATATGATTTTCTCTGTCTACCCGCGACCACGAACGCTGGAAAGTGTTACAAAACGTCAGGACTTAAAAGTTAACTAATATACGCGGTTTAATCCGTTTAAGTTGTTTTATGCCACACCTGGTCATAAAGTGTCTTTTTCCGCACGCTGCGCGTACGGATAAAAACCCCTTTCTGACCAAGTGTAGACATAAAATGATGTACACAACGCGGGAGGTAATAAAGAAAGCCCTCGATCCCATATTTACGTCTCTCGCTTGCAGCTCGGGGCGTAAACTTCTGCGATCGCGGCCTTTCTTTGTATAACCACCCTAGTTGTGTAATGTACTATTACTGCACTGCCTACACTTACTGTGTTTAAGTAGTACAGCAACTTTTATAGATTTATTTGGTCGTTCTTATACATAAATAACATAACCGGGATATCCTCAGAGTCTCTTTACATTCGTGATCGAGAAATGAGGAAATTCGTTGAAGAACTAATACCGTTCATATTCACCGACGTGCCGACAAGGCTGCTAGCGTTACCAAATTAAAATGGCAATTTGTGACTTTCAAGCTTGTCCCGGATGCTGCTTTCAGTAAGTATGTAGACACATTTTATACTTATTGAAAGGAAATGTGATTGCGAAGTATCAAGACAAATTAATCCTCTTGCCAAAGTATAAAGACGACAAAGTAGTCCAACTTCGGTCGTTTAGGGCGCGCGACGTATTCACACAGACGCGCGACACGTAATGTAAAAGAGCTGCAGTAATAAATTATTTTGATTTTGGGTTTTTTCAAATTGACATAAATAACTCTGACATGTTTGACAGTGGCAGATATATCGTAGTTTTTTTGGTTTTGAGTTAGAATTTGGAGTTTACGTACAGAAGTACCTATATCTCTCTACCAAAACTGTCCTTCGAGTCCGACCACCGGACGGAACGCACCGGATCCGACTGTCTCCCTCTGTCGCATAACGCGTGCTCTTTCTGGTCGCTGGTTAAGGCCGCAAGGGCCTCAAGGCCACGCGTCGAAAACGCAGAGTGAGCCGCTCCTGGCAGTGATTATTAATTAGCAACACGGGGCGTAACTTTCTGGACTTGAATGACTCAGCATTTACTAGAGCAAGAGCGTTGGAATATATATTCGATTTACCATGTATCTATGTGCCAATGTAATCTGAAATGTTAAACACATCTGACATTCATATATTTATGTGAAATGTAATCATATGTAAATTTTAAGGTTATTCTGAAGAATTTAGGTAGGTAGTTTTAAGTACCTATAGTGTAGTATGCATTATGTACATGTTAATTATTGTATGCCATAACTGGATGATTGTGTCGGCGCCGATCTAATCATATAAATATCTTTTGTATTACCCGCAATCTACAATAAAAATATTTGACTTTGGCTACAAATTATGTATTCGCGTATATATATACAAGCGCTGTGTACAGTATTTTAATCTTCGATAGCTTGTGGATGTAAACCATAGACTGGTTGGCTTGACCCCCTGCGCAGCATTACCAACAGCTCCCCAACAATATGGATGGCTTACCTTTAAACATGTGAACTCCAGGTCGCTTGCTCTAGCCGTGTGTTTGTCCGTTTGCTCACCCCACAAATACCGTCACCGGCCGGGACCCGATTGTCTTTATATCCGCACAAACAGTCACATATATCGTACAAGTTGTATTTACAAAATTATGTACACAACACACATATATTTACACTTATTTTTTATTATATACCGAAACGTTCATACAAAGCCGCCATAAAAAGTAGTCCGCCGAAAAACAAATGACGCTCGAAATCGGGCGTCGCCAACTTCAGCCAGCATTCGCGCGCATGGCGGTGTGGAGCTCGTTCACGAAGGGCAGCCAAACCATAGAGGTCGGTTATGCTGTGAAATGCTTGCACACGCTGATTGTTTACAATTTTCTCTTATTTGTCTCTTCTTTACAAATGTAACTGAAACTACTTAACCCTTAACTACATATGTCCTATTTTTGTCACATAACCTACCTGCGGTCTAGGAGACTCCAACTTGATATCGCCCTTATAAAAAAAGTTCCATGTATTTGAGAGTTATTTTACAATAACAGTTCGGATTTAAATATTTAAAAGTATTTATGAAGCGTAAAAATAATACAAAATAAATTTAATTTATATTATTTAAGCATGATTGACTCACCAACCTAAGCAATTTTGTAAAGAAAATATTATTCTTAGGTAAAAGGCCCCACGAAGCCAAAAACCATAATATAAATATTATGTTCATTATTTCTGATAATTCAATAATCAAAAAGCTAACAACTTACTAATTAAATTAAAAACCAAATACTAAACTAAAACCCTAAAGTAGAAACAATAATATACATCTAAAATAAAACCCTAAAGTAAAACTTAAAATATACCTAAAGCTAACTAAATGCAATTACTTACTGAACAGAACCATAATATTTCTACAAAATTGCAGACCCTCCATATACGGTTCTTACGGTAGTGAATGCACACAATTTGATGTCCGAAAGTTTTGCATAAAATAATATCTGGCATACAATTAATACTGTGGTGAGTTATGCGTTCTACAGGTTTTAGGTACGTCGAAAATAAAATCATGTCCAGAAATATGCTGTCTTAGATTTAAGTTTTTGTAATCTTTTGTTTTGGTGCACAATAAAGAATATTGTATTGTATTGTATTGTATTTTGTAATAAAAAAAAAATTTGAAAATCACGTAACCACCTATCACTAGTAAGAAATATGTATGACAAAAATTACGTTACCTCCTACCCGAGGGCTCACAGACCGCTGACCGTGGCTTTACAGCTACCAGATCCAATCAAACATCCACCCTCACCTCTTTCTGTTTTTTTTGTACCATGCATAGAGCGCGTCACAGCTACAATACCGCAAGCTAAAAATCGAACAACCTCTGTTTTGCTTAGCCAATTAGTACTACATTTCGATACCTTTAGACTTAAAGGGCGTAAACGCCATTAGAACCTACGGCGATTACGTCCTTTGAGTCTAAAGGTATCGATTTGATTAAATTCATAAAAAACAGTTTAAAAATCATGCAACCCTTTTTCAAAATATACTTATAACTAATGAAAAATAAAATACATTATAAATGATTACATTTATTTAATACAAAAAGTAACACCCAAGCTACAATAACTTCGAATAATAACTCCTTGTAAAATAACCCTATATGCTGCCGCCATAAGGAAGAGGGGCACAACCAACATTTTTTTTGAAGTTGAGTTGTATACATATTCGGAATCAGTGAAATTTACTGATGCCGAATATATTAGACAACTCAGTGTCGAAAAAAATGTTACATGTGCCCTTTTGCATTATGGTGGCAGTATAATCGTATTAAGTAGTTAGTAACTCTAGTGGTAAGTTAAATTCAAAACTGCCAGTAAAACGTACAATATAGCTGGCATGTTACTATGTTTCACTATTTTAGTACAAGTTACATCCGTGTCGATACTACGGAAGAACTACTAAATTCAAAAACGTCTTCAAAAGGTATCTAACTCGCCCTGCAGGCCGGATCCGTTTTTTCTTCCACGCTCGTCCTTACAGCGCATACTTAATATCTATTTGCTCGTACCGCGAGGTAAGCGGGGGGAGGGAGTTAGGGACAGGCGCGTTGGAGTCGCCCCAGCCAGTTGAGGCTGCGGCGTTAAGCGGAGCGCACTCGCGGCCACCCGCTACTAAAAAAAAAACTGACCCACCAGTGACGTGAAACAGTGCTTGCACATGCGTGTGCTATGACCGAGTCGATGATAGTGGACCAGTGACTTGTGCGTGTGATTGCGTGCCGCTAAGTGAGTTCCGAGCGAGTTTGAGGACAGTGGTTACGCTGCAATCGCTGGAATTGCTTCCGGTAAGTGTAGATTTTTAGTAAAATTTGCATGGTAACAGGATTGTCGCCTTAATCTTAGATACAGCCGGTAACTCAAGCTGCGTTACTTAGTAAACTAGACTAGTTTGGTGCTGATTCAACATGTTTTCGGTACTGTACGACACGTGCTTAAATGGATTAATTACTAGTCGAGCTATTGATTTCGCTATAACTTTGGTGGATATTGATTGAGGTTAAAACTTTTGGCCCGTTGCGGTATCGCATATATTATTCAGGCACATTTAAGTATTTAAACTGCCCGGCGCAAGTGAATGTTTCAACAGTTATTCAAACGGGTTGAGTAAAGTGTTCTGATGTGAAATTTTATTAAGTTTCAGTGCTACAATTAAGGGGTCCATATTATACAAAAAAATCGATACTGTTTTTTTTCAGCGCAAAAAAGGAGCCATCCAATCAAAAACATTTTAAAACTATGTCCTGAATAGCTAAATCTATAAATTTATTTTTTTGTTAAATAAAATATCTTACAAAACGTGGAAGAATAGCATCATATAGGACCCCGCAATCCAAAAGCAGATAAAAATGTTTCAACAACTCTATATAAAAGTAACACTTCTGAATTTTATTTGCAACAACATCGGTCAATAAAAGTTTCCATATTGCTCCATACACGTTAAGATGTCGGAAATCACTGACGCCCGTAAATCCGTAGCAGGTGCTTCGGGAAGTGCTGCTATTCCGCATTTCTTTAGCGATCTTAGCAATTTCGCAACCAACAATTTCGTAGTGCTCGTAGCCGATAGCATAAGGAAACCCGTATATAGAGAAAATTTGCAACAAACCTATCGCCTGCGGCGCGCCCGGTGTTGAAGTTAAGCAATGTTGAGCCAGATTGCGTTGGAATATAGCCCCAGTGTGCATGGTCGAATGTTAGCTATCTTGTTACTCCAATCATCTTAACACGTTCCCTGTCCTGGTAGCCCCCAATGTGGGGTTATGGAGTTTTTTTTTCATGAAAAACCACTCCATAGCCTTTCATTATGGTTTCACTTCCCCATACTGGTTGCACAGTTGGGACTTATGACATTGCCCGATAGTTGTGTATGACGACAGTGAACGTGTTAAATTAACACTTTTAACACCGAGAACCCGCTCCACGGGCGCTAGACTCGTTGCGTCTACGGGCTACATACGGCTTTTGCCGTGTTATAGGCTACGAGCGTAGCGCTACGTGGCTGCGAAAGTGTTATACAATATTTCGTGAGCTCTACCACTCTATAGCTATATTTTTTAATATATCTCGATGGAACAATTCAAAATCAATGGTTTAAGATCAATAAAGCCAATGCTGAGTAAGAATCAGTGCTTCTAAGCGCAATAGCGTAGCACTCGATCTTAAACAGAACTGTCTACGCTGCCTGCTACGAACATTCGTAGCACATTCTTACGTAGCTGCTACATAAATCAAGCTACAATATTTGAGCCTTATTAATATACATTTATTAATAAAGCAACTTTTGTTAATTTGAATTCTTTGGTCGTACCGTAAGAAACATGATGAGAGCTGCCAGATATTTTGCCAAGGTGGTGCCACTCGAGACGACTAGCGATACGTTTTATTAAGGAAGGCACACTGACAGATTATCCAAAATTCACCTCGCAAATTGGACGTAGTTATGCAACAACAGTCGACAGAATATATTTAGTTTTGTGAATTGGAACGTTTTTGTATAGCTACGTCCAGTTTGTGAGGTGAATTTTGAGACTATATGGATGTTCAGTGCCGTCTATTAAAGCGACATTTGGTCACCTACTTATCCCCTTAAGGAACAGTTAAGTAGTTGTTAGTTGTCAATGGAAAGATCAACTAGCGTCTAAAAGGTCATAACTTTTGAAATCGGTCTGACCAAATCCACTCCCGAAGAAACAAAAAATGCATTTGGCAAAACATCGACCAACGGCATTAGCTATTTCACAACTATTCTGTGGTTTGTTATAGAAAAATTCCTCAATAATAGAAATTAGTAAAAAAACTACTACTAAATCATAAAACTCACCGAGATACAACAATTTTAAAGATTTTAGACTTCCAAAAAAAGCTTCATACTAGCATTGTGACGTCACAAGGTTTTACTTTATATGCGGAAATTAAGATTTTGTCATGCAGCTACGTTAAAACTTGCGTTTATATAAAAAGTACCATGAAATTGTATAGGCTATTCAATAGTATTAATAGTTTTTTATATATTTTCATACTTTTAAAATGGATTTTCCCACCCAATTTTCAAGGCTCATTAAACAAGTTACACTATAGGTATCGAACTCAAAACTTTAACATATTTCCTTATTTTGCCTAATTTAACAGGATCTTATTTAATTTTAACAAATGTTGTGTCCAGTAAAATAGCCAATTTTGAAATTAGAACATGAACAAAATCAGTTCAAGAGTTTTGTAATACGTTTATTTAATTTGTAGTAGTTAAGGCGTTGCCATACATGCTTTATTTTGTACTGTTATGTACTATTCATCACACTTAATTGCTCGTAAAGAGTGTTATATTATAACACGCAGGTATATAAAGTAGAGTAGCCAGAGCCGATTTACCTCCCTTGGGAGGCAAATTGGTATTAAAATCTGTAACTCCCGAGGGAGTTATGAGTTTATTTTTAAAATAAAGAACCCACTCGTTCGTCGTTTCAGACTAAGGAGCTTTCAAAGCAGCCAAGGCTTATTTCCTACATTCAAAACTTGGCTACAAACCCAATTTTACAGTGTTTAAAACTTATACGGTGTACTTTACTATTATTCCAGTGAATTTTGCAATTACTTTAGTAAGTATCATTTTGAAAATCGGTACAATCTGGCAGTATGGCGAGTCAAGATTGAAAATTAAACGCTGTTGTTAGGATTATTTATGGAACACTACATTGAAAAAGTTGACTTATCTCTTACTTTTTTTCTCGCAAATGTGATGAAAAAACACTGTGTGTATCATGGACAGTAAGGTGATTACAAAGTCATTAAAAGCCCTCCGCTGGCGTCGGGCTTCTAATAGACCCTCGTTAGTAATACCCTTCTTACTACCCTTAATGCACAATGTATTCTAAAGGGTTATTCTTCAGAAATATGTCTGCGACTTATTCCTCTGTCTTCATACATTTAGTATGAAAAAGGGCCAGAGGAATAAGGTGACCGCAGACATATTTCTGAAGAATAACCCTAACATACCATGGTTTGCGGTAAATCAAGCAGGAGGCAAAGAGAGAAGTTGAGAAGTCACGTGCTGTTTACGGAGAACAACTACAAGGTAAATGTTCTAATGTTCGACACGCTAATGCCCAATAGTCGACACCCTGCTTTGACCTAAACTGCCATCCTAATTCAAAAGGACGCATCTCAACAAAAAAAATCGTTTTTGCATTCTTGTAGAGTCTGTGCGGAAAGAGAATAGGCGTGGCGAAAAACGGAACTAACCTACCCAGTATGGCCACAGAATAGAAAATACGGCACATACAGTAGAAAATCATGACAGCGCCCCCCAAAATTAATCCTATTCTCTTTCCACACAGACTTCATACAAAATATATCAATGCATAATAAGACATTTCCAAAAAGAAATCTTGATTTATAAATTTTTCCCAAAAGTCATTAAGAAAATTTTGCACACCACCAAAATCATGCCATTTCCACAACTAAAATTGCTGGTTTCTCAAAACCTATGAAACTGAGACGCGTCCTTTTGAATTAGGACGGCAGTATATGTGGGTATTTCTCCAGAAATATGTCTGCGGTCACCTCATTCATCTGAGCCTTTTTCATACTAAATGTATGGAGACAGATGAATGAGTCGCAGACATATTTCTGGAAAATGCCCATTGGTAACGACGTAACACTCAAGATGGCGACTACTGGGACATTGTCGAGCTCTCGGACCTCCTCCGGTCCGCTCTCAATCTACCTTATTATGTGCTTATAAAAATGTACTGGTACCTCACCTACTACAAATGAACGAGTCAGTGATTTGTCAGTGTACAAGTATTTTATAAAATCGATACAAATAATTGTTGTTACCAAGGTGAAGCCATTAACACAAACGATGACTGTACGAGGTGATTACAATCTTTCTTGTTGTAAAAGCAAATTGTACCTAGTTTATATGCGTAAGCCACATTTACTATCGAAACTGGCCTTAGAATAATTTAAGGAAATCAGCGAAATTAAGGTAATTTAACTATAGATTCTAACAACTATTAGGAGTAAAAAAAGTTATGTGATGTATAGTCGAAAAATACTTACTTTCCGAGATATTGATTTTTTTAAAATGAAAGTAAGGCTATTAGTGAATTAACAAGAAATATCCTTAAATTTTTTTTTTCTGAATCATGAGTTCATCAATGGTTTAATTATAATTTTACCAAGACTTAGTAAATATAAAGCTATAAAGTCAGATGGGGTAAGATGAACATAGTTTATTTTGCCCGGTAAGGTGGGCAGTATAAAAATTCCACACAAGTGTTCGTCCTTCCCGGTGTTCTCCTTACCCCGCCTGACCTGAGTACTTTAGTTAGCTATACTCCAAAACATTAACCTAGTCAAATGTCTTCTGCATCATAACGGAATATTTACTACATACTATAGGTAGTTATACATACAAACGTAACTGCAAACTGTCTGGGATATTCAAAGCTGACCTCGTCCGTGCTCGTATGCTGCCCCTAGTTTATGCAATGGCGGCCTGCCAATTTGCTCATATTACTAGCTAAGGAGATTAAGTTTGACTTTTTATTCAGCGATTTGGAAGCTAGATAGACTTTAGACATTGAGTTAGTAGTTATTATAAGGTTACGTAAGAAAATATCTAAAAACACATTTTATACGGCCGTTTTGCATACGATTAAAATACATAAAGTTAAATTGCAGAACGTACGGAATTTATAAAGTCTATTATCATTATATCAAGATTAAAATATAAACGGTATAAATTCATTACGTTTATAATCTTTAGTGCTAAATATGTATAAGGTTCAAAATACATAAAGCCAAATTATATAATGTAGTTATATAATTTGGCTTTATGTATTTTGAACCCAGACGCTAGGTTTCCTCAGAATCGTTTTAGTGGTTAAGCTAAAACGCATATTTAATATAAGATGTAAAATATCTAGCACAAGAAACATTTCATCTTAGTCCTAAGGTAGCGATGCATAAATAGATGTTATTAGTGCGGCTGTGTCTATGGGCGATTGGGTGGCGATCACCAGCATTTACTATCAAACGGGTAGTCTACTCGTTTGTTCCTTCAAGGTTTAAAAAACATGATAGTTCCCCAATTATTTTATCGATTCGATTTCTACATTCTAGACTTAATATGTGTATCAATTTTATATGAAATAATCATATTCATTTTGTATTTTCGATATTATAATCGTTCGACTAATCGTATGTATTTTGAACGTTATGTAACGAACATTATTCATTTAGATTTTCGACGTTTTAGGAATACGTGTATCGAGCTTATGACATTCGATCTTAGATATTTTGCTACGTAACCTGTTATAATCATTAAGTTATCGTGAGAGCGTAAATTAAAGAAATTTTATAATCCCCATTACGATGGCATAAATGTTTTGGTGATTTAATACATACCACGTATTATGTTTATGTCTAACGTTAATTAAAGACTGCACACTTAATAATTATCAGTTTATCGGTACTTCTGGAAATTGTCCAAGTACTCGAAATTAGGTGTTTAAATTAGCAGCATATTCCTTTTTTGAAAATGCACAAACTTCATCATCAGTTAATTTGAATAAGGCATTATTCTCCGGCGGAATATATCGTCGGGTTCAAAGTACCTGTCCCTTACGCCAATTAAATCTACGGTTGATTATATTTTGGATAGTGACAATACATTTCCAATAGGTTAATAAGTTAATTGTTATCGTTATTATGATCACTTTCTAGAATACTTCTTATAATTACTTGTCAACAGCTATCATATTTCAAGGACATGGAAATAAGCTTCAATTGGAATTAATAAAATCAACTTTCTAAGAAACGGATGTCAGAAAATGTTTCCCTACATCACCTTTAAATCTGTCCTTGAATACAGAAACGGGATTCTCATATTTCCAGCAGAGCTATGTAAAACAAATTGCTACAAACGATTTATCGAAAACCCACCGTGTACGCTACGAATTTAAAAAGAAAAAATCACAAACAAACGTGGAATTGCAAGCAACGGTGACCGCGAAACGATTTGATTCTGGGTTCACGTTGAAAAAGAGCTAAATTGGGAACACGGCCATAGTTCGGGACAATGCGACGGGTCGTATCACCGTGCCTGGAACTAATTGTGGTTAAACGGTGGTTTTCTTCGTATATGTGTGTTGGGAAATAAATGGGAAATTTCAGACATGCTTTTATGTGAGGCAATAGACGTTTAACTATTTTTTGTCTGACTGTTGAGTTTCTTTCAGCGTTTTTTCTCAACAGTGGTCTCGTTTCCGGAAACATTGTCAGAGTCAAGTTTATACATATAACACGGTATTGTGACTAAAAAACTAACATCTTGAGCAGATATCTATATATAATCATAAATTTCTTGGTATTATTGGTACTTTAACGAACGTAGAGATGTACTAAATAAGAACGTTATTCAAATACAATCCCTAAAACAGAACGTGAAAATTTGCATGAAAAAGTGGAAATAAAGTTAATTTATTTCAATGTAGTTGTGATCCGAGCCCCTGACAAGGAACTGTGAAGGTGAAATGCCTATCTACTGGCACAGGTTTTTGAATTATTCGAAAGCAGCCTATCTCGCTGTAACAAATTATAAAATGTTTAGTCTAGAAACTTAAGAAAAGTATCGCAATAAAATTAATTCGGAATTAAAGTTTTCTTTTTCAATCGACCCCTTTGAAAGTATACATTGAACGAACCTACTGAAGATTGCGGGAGTGGCCGGCAACTGGTATTCAAAGTCAAAGAATTTATTTGCTAGAACACAGCACATGTATATAGTTATGTTAAAGCTTGCGTTTATCCTAACGATTTCACAACAAAGTTACCATAAATTGTATGGGCTTATTTAATGGTATTGATAGTTTTTGATACGTACCCTTGGTCAAATAACAACGTATCTGCAAAATGGCAACTTTTCAGGATCTGTGTTTATCATGTAGTTCGTATGATTTGTATGACTTTTGAGCAAGAAAAAAACTTATGACTTAAAGTCACATACGTCATTATTTGACCAAGGCTACGAATATATTCGTACTTTTAAAATGGTTTTTCCCACTCAAATTTAAAGGCTCATAAATCAAGTTTCACTTTATGCATCGAACTCAAAACTTATTTTAACAGCATCTTACATTATAATAGCTTATTCGAGTACTCGTATCGTTAAAACGGAGAACTCACATGAATATATTAAAGAAACGTAAATGTTATTGTTTACCTTTTGTAATTAAATTTTTATACCACCAATATCTTACAGAAATGTAAAAACTTTAATTAAAGAAACCACATATCACAAAAAGGGATCACGTTATAAAATTCAGCGCACGTTTTTCGTTAAAAATCTGCTTCAATTTTAGTTGAAAAGAGTAAAGTGGGTAGTGATGTTTTATTTCAAATTTAATTTTGAATGCAAAATAAATATACTTACCTAATGGACATGACGGAGTCGAAATACACGCGATAGCGTGCGTGTTTTTTAAATGATCGCAAGGGAAACTATCCGATCTGCTGTCTTTGAAATCCTGTTATTTTATTAATAGTTTTCCTGGATTGCTATATTGAGATTTTTGCTAAATATAGCTTATTTTTAAAATGAATTACAGGGCAATTTTTCAATGGCGAGCAAAATAAGTTTAAGTATCTTTAAAAAAAATACTATAACAAGCGTTATTTTTGCTTGGTGTCACTTAGTACTGAAATATTTAGTAATGGCAAAAGCCTCTATATTTTTTTTTACCCGACTGCGGCGAAGCCCAAAGGAGGGTTATGTGTTTGACCTGTATGTATGTATGTATGTCCGTTCCTATATCCGCTCGTAACTACTCAACGGCACAACCGATTTTGATAAATGATATATCATTAGATTCGTCTTGATGGCGCGAGTGTCAGTTATGAAGTTTGTTAAAATAAACAAAATGGCGGATTATGTGCTGTTTTATAGTGCACCGCGGTAGGGTTTTTTTAGTTAAAATATTTAAATCAAACGTCATTTATATGCAGACGAAATTACTGCGTCAGCTGAAACGAACAATTAACAAAATCGAAGTGGCTCACCGCCGTTAAATAAATCTTAGCGGTAAGCATTAAAACGGCTGTCAACTATATTTCAGGCTAAATTGCCTTGCAGATTCTTCTCCAGAGACTTGAAACAGAGCGATTAGGCAATCCACTGACGCAACCGAGTCTAGGTAGGCTTACCTTGGATTAACAAGGTAGCTTGACAAGAGCCACTCTGGACTCTAACAAGCTTTTTTCAAACAAGCAGTGAAATGTTGACATTACATGTTTTATAATAGGCCGCAAAGTGCCTCGTTGCCGGCCTAGGCCTGCAATGTGTGTTTTTTTAATTTCCATTCGACGTTTGAATCATTTTCAAAAAAAGTTGTACACAATTAAGTGATTTAATTAAAACAAAACTTACCTAATTTATTCTTCTGTGTTACGAAAGTTACCCATATGCCTAACTTTCGTAACACAGAGGAAGCGATCGTGATTTTGTTTTTATTAGGCCCTTAAATATGTACAATTTTTTGAAAATGACTAATTTTTTTGTGAAATAGCATCACGGCATTCGGCCATTAAAAAAACAATAAACGATGTTTGCTATATTTTGCAGTTTTATTTATATAAAATTGGCATAAACATAACAAATAACACAATATAAACAATATTCAATGATTTAAAAATTGCAAACTTAACTACAAGAATACACATTTAAAATATTTCATCTAAATATTCACGGTAAAAATGTAAACTGAAACAGTTTTTGGAAAAGAAATTGTAAATTTTTCATTCTGTAGTTTTATTAGGGTTCCGTACCAAAATGGTAAAAAAGGAACTCTTATGGTGCGACTCTGTCTGTCTGTCTGTCTGTCTGTCTGTCTGTCTGTCTGTCCGTCTGTCACAGCCAGATATCTCAGGAACTACTGATGCTATCGATTTGAAATTTGGAATAGTGTTAAAAGTAGCTAACCCGAGCTTATTGGACATAAAAAATATCTTGTACCTTTTTTGCTTTTTTTTTAAAAGGCTCCGTAATGGGACTTTGAAAATTGAAAGTAGGGCTATTATATTGAGTGGGGTATCAAATGAAAGGGCTTAATTTGTAGATTAAAACACCATTTTTATTTTTTTTCTTAAATAAGTAGTTTTTAATTTATACATTTTTATGTACCATTCCCCCCTATTATCTCCGAAGTTACTGATCAGAAAAATGTATCATAATTACTGATTATCAATATAAACCTGAACATTACAGGAAAAATAGAACGGTCTTCCTAACTTTAATACTTTTTTAGAAATTTACAAAAACTTAATCCATCCATTAATCCATGTAGCGGAGAGTAGCAAAACTAAGCGATGGTCTTTTTCACGCTAGGGGATTTCCGGGAAAAAAACTAGATGGCGCTAAAACACTAAACATTTAACGATGTTATAATTGAACAAAGAAACATAGTATAGTAACAATTAGTTCGTAAACAGCTAATAATAAATAAATTTAAATACTGTGTCACGTTTGCAAAGTTAAATAATTGTAAATAATATTATAATTATTTTACCAAGCTTACACATAGATGGCGTTGTAAATTCAGGGAACAGCATTTTGTATGGAGAATAACAGTCCTCTTGATTTAATGGTCCTTGCTATTAAATAGAATCATTACACGTCAGGTTCTAAATATTACAGGGAAAATATAACTGTTTTCCTAACTTGCACTGATTTTTAGAAATTTGCAAAAATCATAACATATACTTATTTGCTTCTACTAAACAAATCGACATACAGTTTTTCTTGAACTATTCGCGTATCTACTTATGAGTTTGTACGGAACCCTCGGTGCGCGAGTCCGACTCGCACTTGACCGGTTTTTTTTTTGTCTACTTTACTTTTAATGTCTCTAGAAAATAAAGTTTGATTTTTGTAGTGTTTTTAATTTGTTTCATTGCATATTTGAGAAAAGCATTATACATACCTCGGCGTGTAATGGGATTGCCAGCCTCTCGTAATTATCTGGCCTCGCTATCGCTCGGCCATCTATATACCCCTTACTTCCCGGCCTCTGTCGTAATGTACTATTACAACCCAATGTTGACTATAAAAATGTTGAAATGAACAGTGAAGGTCGTTGGAATACTTTCACGGTTTTGTGGCAGAAATATAATAAGCGATAAAAGTTTTAGAGCATTTAACTTTAGGTACTGAATATTCTAAATATACCTAAGACAGTAAAACAAGATTGACCTTTGACAGGATTGTTTTACTGCAATAAATATAAAATATAAATAAATATTAGAGGACAATCTTACACAAATCGAACTAGTCCCATAGTAAGCTCAATAAGGCTTGTGTTATGGATACTAGACGACGATATATTTAATAGATACATAAATACAAATACTTAAATACATAGAAAAGATACATGACTCAGGAACAAATATTCGTGCTCATCACACAAATAAATGCCCTTACCGGGATTTGAACCCAGGACCTCTTGCTTCTTGGTCACTACCAACTAAGCTAAAGCGCAATAAATCTGTATATCTATTAAAGAATACACTATCGTAAAAATGGCTCAATTGAAATTCAAAATATCGTATATTTTATCGGAAGGAATGAATCAAAATAGTAGAAAATTTACAATGAGTCCATGAGGTGAACCGAGTCGGTCGAATTCTCCATACAAACCTAAAGAGGGTCATGTTTTTTTTCCAGGGTATTGCTGGCATTTGAGATGTGTTTTATTATAAAGCTTGACATATTTTGTCTGCGCAAAATGACACAAGAAGTCTTGAAAATACTCGAAATCCTAAAAAAATATGTTTTTTAAAATTAATTGTTTCTCATTGTTATAGACGCCACCTGTTGAAGGTCCTTGTAACTAAACTAGCTGTCACACTTAGTATATATTTGCCCATAAGATGGCGCTCCTTCTCGAATTCATTTAGAGTGGATTATTTGTTATTGTTTTACTTTGAAAATACGTAGAAAAATATCTATTATCCTTTCATTATGTAAATAAATTAATATTAGGGTATTAAATAGTTTCACTGTTGGCGGGAATCGAACTCTAGCTTCAAAGGCAATACATACTGCCATTGGGCTAATTATAATATCCAATCAAAGTATTTGGCTTTGGCAGTGTATAATAATTTATAAAATATTTTTAGGTATGCATCAAAATAAAAGACTCGATTTGGTATACTATTAATATTAACAACTAAGTATTAACACGTAAAAATGCTGATTTTGCGAAAATAAAATAGTGATGGACGGAGTTTTTCATACTTTTGTCGTGGAAATAAAGCGATATAAGTATTTACACGTCAGTTAATTTTGCCGTGCTTGTCTAAAATTTTAGTTTTATTACTGTATTTTAATGTTATCTAGGGCGAGTAAATGAGTACCTACTAAATCAATTAGGTAAGGTGCAAGCAGTATAATTTCCAGTCACATTCAATTTTACCATTTCTGAACGTTACCGCGAAACTGGCAACACGGTACGGCGTGCTGTCATGTTCATGTCACACTGTTCACTGTTGTAAATTTTTTTTGTTCAAATTATGCAATCATAGAAATATTTTATTTTCACATGTTTGTGATGAAATGTCTATCTAATTTGTCGACTATTTTGCTCTATAATTCCGTGGAGTGATAATTTAGTGTTATTCACGCCTATAAAATCGATTTACGTACGAGATCGACCAAGAACAAAAAATACTGATACCATACATATACTCTGCCAACCTAACTAATTTGGTATGTATTTCTATGTTGATTTAATCCATAGAATCCGAGTTTGATTTCTTAGAATGCGAGTTTAACATACTTAGACTAGGGTTCTATTCATGCATAAACAAATATTGTTAACAAATATTGCACGAGTGGAATTTTTCCACTAGAATCTATTCACATGATTCTAGTCTAGAGTATATTCTATTTACATATTTTAATACTTTACAAAGATAGTGTAAGATGGTGTTGAGAAATTATTCTGAAGTTCACTACTTCAGAATAATTTAAAATGAATACTTAATGACTTTAACACAATATGTGGGTTTTTTTAAGTTTGCACAATATGCATGTAATAAAATTAACATGGATTGCCTGGTTTTGTCTCTAGTTCCACAGGAGATAATATCTAACATGATACAGGAAACTGTCCGCAGAGATATAACTACCTTATGTTGCAGCGGAACTTCATTTCGCTGGCAGCTATGTGGTTTGTGATTAATAATATCCAGTATGTTACATTACTACAAATCATAACAAGCAACAATACATTCATTTTTCATACAGTCATTGCTAAAATGTGTGTTGAACTATGAATATCTCCAATTCTCCAGGTTGAAATGATGATCTTTGGTTTAGTAACTAAATGTAAGCTACCAATGACATTCTTTTTAGGCTGCAGTACTACAATGAAACCCTACTATTAAGCCTCCACTGTCCGTCTGTCCATCTGTCACAGGGCTCTGTCTTTTGAACTGTAATAGATAGACTTGAAATTATCACAGGATGAGTATTTCTAATGCCGCTATAACCGCTCATTCCCAAAATACCGCATTCCTAAAATACACTTTTTTTAAAATACCGGATTCTCGATACACCAGATTCTCCGTATACAAGATTCCCAAAATTACACACCCAACAAAGTGATTTAGATCCTTGAGTAACTTACGATTTTATAATCTACTGTAACGGGAATGTGGTAAGACAGGAATCTCATAAATCGAAAATCTGGTTTTTTGAAAAATGTGGTATTTCGGGAATGCGGTATTTTGGACACGAGCGGCTATAACAACAAAACATAAATACAAAATAAAGTAGGGGCGGGCCGCCCTGGGTGCCAAGCACTAAAGGCTGACACAGCCACCAACACACCGCCCCGGGTACTCGACTGGCTTACACCGCCACTGGTTCACTTGTTCAGTAAACTTGATCACTGTGTCTTAACTGTGTTCTGTGTTACAGAGTAGTATGTACCTCATGCAGGAGGCAAAGAAAGTTTTAATAGTGGGGATCTCCAAACTCTTGCCTCAGAGGGCCATACAGCACTTTTGAAAATGGCGCGGGCCACATGAATGGTCGACCCTGGATTCACGTAATCTTTTTCCGTTTTTATTATTATTAAATCTCGCCACTCGAGTGGAAAAAAGAGCACGCGTTATACGATAGAGGGAGACAGACGACTGCACGTAGTACTATTGTTATTCTGTGCCGAGGGCCATATTAGAATTCCTCGTAGGCCGGATCATAGGCTCTCCCGCGGGCCGTATTGGTACGGCTCCCGGGCCGGATCTGGCCGTAGTTTGGCGACCCCTGTCATAGGGTATAGACAGGTTAGACTGGAACCATGGTGTGTAAGTTATGCACTGGAGGAGTTTGTTTTGGAATATTTTGAGCAATTTAAGAGCTGAAGGGCTGTGGCCGAAAGAGACAGCGCGAAGGTTTTGTGAAGAAGAAGCTTATGAGGGGTTGAAAGTATGCTTTTTTTAATAAGAACTTGGTGTCGAGTGTGACCCACAAGTATTTGACGTCTATTGCCCAATAATTATACAATACTAATAAACACTGCGGTCGCTCACAACTCGTGGCAGAGACGCCGCGGCGGAGGAGCTGCCACGTCGTTGGCCAAACGACCTGGTTCGACTCCGGGCGTTCAGGCCGCCACCTAGTCCGACCCTATCGAGCTGGACCGGGACAGAGTGACCTGGTTCGACCCCAGGCGCCCCTGGCACCCACCCAGCCCGATCCACTCGGGGTGTTCCGGCTAGCGACCTGGTTCGACCCCAGGGAACGCCACGGCTGACCACCCGGTCCGACAATCGCTATGCCCTATTAGGGTTGCGAGTTTGTCAGTATCTAAAAAAAAAAAATTCATGCAGTCACTTGAAAATCTCGTGCTAAATTGTGGTTATTTACGTATGTCACACGGAGACATTGAAATCTCATGGAGGGCTCGCGTAGGACGTGGGTCGCTGCGGCGGGTGCGCGTCCGACTGAGGCGATACGGATAGGCGCGATATATCTTGTCTATCCGTCTGTGAGTCTGTCTGTATGTATGTATTAAATGGACTATGGCCAGTTCACATTATTCCAGTCCAGTGATCCAGCGGGCTAATCCAGTCCAGTTGTGGACTGGAGCATATCGTTTACATTATTCCAGTCTTTTAAGAGTTGTTAAAGACTGTTACCAAAAATAACCACGCGTATTCACTATATCATGTTCAATCCAGCACTGGATTGACGGTTCACACTATTCCAGTGGCGCTGGATTGGGTGAGCTGGAATGAAAAGTTGACGGTCTCTCCAGTCACTGGACTGGAATGCTCACTGGAATGGGTACATTCCGGTGCATTCCAGTGTCGGTTCACATTATTCCAGTAGCATTCCAGCACTGGATTGGATTGCTGGACTGGAATGCTACTGGAATAATATGAACTGGCCATAAAGATGTGAAATTTTATTTTTGTAAAAGGTGATTAGTTTTTGATCGATTTTGAAAACAAGGACGGTTCCCAATTCGTCTGTATTTTTTTTGTGTGTTTGTTATGCGATTACTCGAAGACGGGTGAACTGATTTGGAAAATTCTTTTTTGTTTGAAAGGGCATATTTCCGATGTGGTCCCAGTGCAACCAAATCAGTATCTGATGACCTTGATTGAAATTGAGGAAACTTTCAAATGCTATAGGAACACATATGCCGATTTAGATATATACAGACTTCCACAAAAATAGGACGGTTTGCAATGTAGACGTTTTTACGCCGTTACTCGAAAATGCCTAGATCGATTTGAAAAATCCTTATTTATTTCGAATTGTACACTTTTGTGGTAGTCTCAATCATATTAAAAAGATCTGATGATGGGATCTGTGTGAAATCGAGGGAACCCTTCAAATATTATAGGCTCACATATATCGATTTCGATATTTTCTATAGTGACTCTATTCGAATAGCTTCATTTGATGTCCGTTATTAACCGACTTCAACAAAATAAGGACAGTTCTGAATTTATATATGTGTGTTATGCGATTACTCGAAGACGGCTGAAATTTTATTTTCTGTTTGAAAGGATACACTTCCGAGGTGGTCTTATTGCAATCAAATCAAGATCTGATGATGGGATCTTGGAGAGTTCAAGTGAACCCTTCAAATATTATAGGCACATATATATTTGGGTATTGGCCATATCATAGCACAGTATAATAGCAGTAATTTTTCTTCCTGCAAAACGTACATCGCGCGATTGTATGTGTGCGCGCCGTGAACGAACGCACTACAAGCAAAGTGTTAAGAATGCTCCAGTACGGATCGCACTCACTCAGACCCGCTATCGCGCGTCTGTGTGAATACGTGCTGTTTATCTCTTACTTTAGTCGTAGTCACTCGTGCACTTTTTATCAAAATATTATTATTATACTTATATTACATTTTGGGCTGTTTGACTTTGTTAATTTCAGGATTTCTTTTTATGGCCATATGGGCCGGAATAACGTTAGGCCCTTTATTATTTCTTGTTATTGGTGTGATTATTTTTATTTATCACGAGCGCTAAGCGCGACCTAAGCATTTCCGTTTCAGCTTGGAAAAAATCCTTTCGTATATTTGTCCACTGTTCTTTTTTACGGGTCGTATTTCTCAACGGATTCTGGTGATCTTTTGTGAGCAAGTTGAATAATTATTATATTGAAGATTTTTTTGTCGATTCAGATTTTCCGAAATGGCGGAGCCGAAATGGTTGTTGGCCGATTCGCGAAGCTATCAGAGCTACTAGGTATATTTTTAGTTTTTTTTTATTTAGGTACTTGCAATGTTTGTAAGTAAGTTAGTATGTTTCTGGAAAACTATTCACCGTCATTGCCGTGCCGTAACACATAGCAAGTTTACACTAAGAAAATCTGTAAATAACCACCGTCCGTTTGTTCAAGAAAAACACGGAAAGTACCTACTAGACCAGCTTTGATGCAGTTTTCACTAACATGTAACATGTATGATGTACCTATGTACGTAAGTGAATGAATGAATGAAAGAATGAAACGTATTTATTCGGATAACACATCATTACAGTTACATAAATGAAACGAAACACAAACAGAGATGTGCAACCGAAATTGTCTCCACTCAGCAATGCAGTTGGCTATGCCTACATAGCTCTGCCAACGGCGCTGGTTTTCTGTGGAGCCAGAGCAGAGCGGTCATACATGTATTAGTCATACGGCACTTATATTTAGAATAAAATCCAAAAGTGTAAGAAAAAAAAGTAGTACTGTGTAAGAAGTGTCAGTGACGGTGCATATTATAAGCTATAGATACGTATATAGTAAAAGGTGTGTGGATATATTGTACATAAAATTGAAAAGAAAAACAAGAAAGTACATATACTTAAACATATAATTGTTAGGTATTACGGAAATTAAGAATTAAGTATACACTTTATTGCACAAAATAAGACAAGGTAGAGTACAAGCTTGAAAAATACATATGTACAAAGGCGAACTTATCCTTTTAAGTTTTAAGAGCCCTCTTCTAGTAACCTTTGAGCAACTTGTCAGTTTACCTTTGATTGATCGGTGCGAACGAAGTGTCTCTGCTTCAGCTTAGGTAAAAGTGCTTTCGCATGATCGGCCGGATGTATATATACCTATTCTCCTCGGTAGGTCGCAGTTCTCAACCGATTTTCGTAAAAATTTGTAAGCAGGTCCGATAATTACAATATAGATTTCTTTTTTGCCATTTCAGTTTTTGGAAATTTTCGTTTATGGATGCTTTTCATTTTTAGTGTTTGATCTATCAAAAGCAAAAAAAGGAACCCTTATAGGATCACTTTGCTGTCCGTCTGTCTGTCCATCCGTCCGACCGTCCGTTCGTCTGTCTGTTAAGACCCTTTATCTCGGGAACGCGTGGAGGTACTATACTCAGGTCTACGGTTCCTTGAAGCTGTGAAAAAATCAAACTAACGCAAAAAAAGATATGGCCGTTTATGCCCAAAAAGCGTATATTTGGATACTCTCAAGGAAGTCAAAATTTATAGGATACTTTCTGTTGAACTATGAAATTTGGCAAGTAATACCGTCTTATACAACAAGCATAGGGGAAAATGTGAAAACTACATTTGTAATGAAATCATACTTATAAAATATTTTTATTAAAGTACCTATTTGTACGGAACCCCCGAAAAAAAATGTAGGTAAGTATGTAGATATGTAGTCATATCACGGAACGTCTGAATAGATTTGAACTATTTTTAGTAGATATAGAAATAGCTGAACACCCGAGGCTAGTTATAGGACACTTTTTACCCGACTAAGGAAAAAAAAGGATGATATCTTTTTTTTCACCTTTCACCGAGGAATTAAACCATTTGTTAATCTGCAATTTGCCATCAATTTGCATCCGGTTATGAAAACCCTGGATCGGCCAAGTATCTGTACAGAAACATCCCACTTGCGACCACATTACTCATACACGTTTAGCCCTCTTTCTCATGATGTATTATTAGACTAGTACTAGGTCAGGGAGGATTACAGTGTAAGACGTTTTTAAACCATCAACCAATTTATATTTACAAACAAAAAGTATGGCAAGTATGCTTCAAAGCTACCAAAAAAGCAGGAAACTACTAAAAGTGGTCACACTGACACCTGGTACCTATAATAGCAGTAATTTTTCTTCGGACAAAAGGTACATCGGGCGCGCGCATGTGTGCAGACGGACAATAAGCAAACATTTACCAATGCGCACCAATGCTCCAGTATGGAGTGCACTCACACAGACGCGCGACTATGTAGATACTTGTCGTGCGCTCCTAAACGGCCGAAGTCGGACTACTTGTTTGTCTTTATATGTACTTTGACACTGAGACCAATCCAGCGGCGCGGCTCCACATACGAAACGCGATTTATGGTTCGTGCGATATAGTAATAAATAAAGTAACCTAGTCTCTACTGCTTATATGTAAAATGTAAACTTGTTTCAGCTTGCCCAATGATATCCCTGACGCCACGTTACGACACTCATATACCTCAGTCGACATGGGACACAATCAGTTTTGTTCCATCCACAATAACTCAAGTACTGTTTATAATTCTTCTGAAAATTGGTAGAGAGGTACCCACTTGAGGTCAATTTTGTTTTTTAAACTCAAGTATGAGCACAGCCTACGGGCTGTAGCTGCTGTGCGTGTGTACTGGAAGTTCCGGCCGTTTCTCGACTCGGAGCCGGAGCCATATCTATACATATAATTGAACCATAGGAAGACTGTTTATACATTAAAGTTTCTTTCACAAAAGTAACTGCGTAGGTTATAAATAACTCTGTTTGTCTGTTTATCAGTCTCTTTGTTTGTTCGCGCATCACGTAAAAAATACCAAGTCAACTCTTTTGAAATTTGGTACACAACACAACACAGGTAGATTATGACCCCGGATAATGCATAGGATACTTTTAATTCGCCTAAGCCGAAGCAAAAAAGAGACATTCAATTTATTTAACCTACGCGGACAAACCACTATTAGTAATAAAATAAACACACATGAAAGCTACACGCATGTGAAAATTTCATATATGGGACCATACCATAGGACCGCTATCGCGATTATTTCGAGCCAGCAGCCGTAGCATCTATCTGTTTTTACTTGCGTTACTGTTTTCATTCAATACATACATCACTATTGTTAAAAAAGTAGGTATGAGTGCAAAATCGAACATAGTTATGGTACTCCTAATATTATAATACCCTTACAAATAATTATATTTTATTCTCAGGTGTCATAAAATATGAACACGTTTCGCTTGAGCTTTCCACACCTTCAAAACTGATGCTGAAAAAGAAACAAACTTTCCATTGGACTGATATTTTAGTTATGAATAAGAACGATGGCTATAACTACCAGGTATGTGCAGTTAACATGACTTCTAAAACAAAGCAATAATTTATTGTGTATATTTATTTATTACTACTAGCTACTGGCTTTTTGCTGAGTTCGATTCATTCGTACAATGTGTTTGTCTGTGTGTCTGAAAAGTGAAAACTGTTGGATCGACCCAGGGATGATGGTGACTAAAAAGGGAGTTTTCCACCTTTGCTGACGAATTCGTGGGCTATAAAATATTTACTTTTTAATATTGTTAAAATGAAATTTCTATACTTACATCACATCACACTAATAAATTATAAGCGTGAAAGTTTCTAAAGATGTTTGGATATTCAGATATTTGGATGTTTAGATGTTAGTTACTAAATAACGGGTAACAACTGAATGGATTGCGCTCAAATTCAGCATGCAAGTAGACCGAGTCTTGAATTGAAACATAGGATACTTTATATCCCGGTAAAGAGTTCCCTTGAAACACTAACAACGCAGGCGAAACCGCGAGTTTATGTTGAAAAAAACTTAGGCTATTTGAGAATACTCGAATGGTTTCTTTTTTTATAATTATGTGTGTAAAGTGTATGTATATGTGTATGTAACTACATTACGCCGAAGCTGCTGAACGGATATCATCCGTTATTAGTAGGTACATAGATAATTCGACACACATAACAAGGATGGGTTGTAGGATATACTTTTTTATCCGACTAAGCATACATTATTTTTTACACCACTCGGAAAGGTGGCAATAGATAGTCGATATTGGGAGCGCAAAGCGACGAGTTTTTTACAGAGAACCAGTGAGCCGACTATGAGTAGGCTATATAGCTGGGGTAGGTTTAGCGAACCAGCAACTAAAACTCCCATTCGTGCGATTCACCACACTCACATAAGGACAGGTTAATCCGCTTCAACCTTCCCGCTGGTCCGATGCTCACTTTGAACAATCAGAGTAACTTCAAGGTGGCCCTGGCCTAGCGTCCTAGTTCGACCCCAGGCGCTTTGGCCCCCACCTAGTCCGACCCTCTCAAGATGGACCGGGACTAGCGACCTGGTTCGACCCCAGGCGCCCCCGATCCACTCCTAGTCCGATCCACTTATAGTGGTGCGGCCAGCGACCTGGTTCGACCCCAGCGAACGCCACGGCCCCCACCGGGTCCGATTTTTGCTACATCCAGTAAGGATTGCAAGTTAGTCAGGCTTCAGAAAAAAACTGGACAAGTGCGAGTTAAATTCGCGTGGAGCCCTTTTTTAAAATGACCTTCCCCAGTCAACTTTGAAGGCTCTATACCTACCTAAACAACTTCCACTTGAGGTATCAAACTTGAAGCTTCAACATATTTCCTTATTTTGCTTACTTTAACAGGATTTTAACAAATTTCAGGTTCAGTAAAATAGCCTATTAAACACGACAATATTGTTGTGTTGTGTTTACAATAGCAATTGACCAGTTATAGCACGCCGTGTCCTTCAATGATTTTATGTCGGCGGCGCGCACCTTCACTGACAACATCCCGCCGCCGCGCGTCCATCTGATAGGTACGGTACACATCAACTTTTTTAGGAGACTCATCAGGTGTTGTTAGTTCTGCTACATTTTTTCACGCTACTGCTCGGAAAGATGGCAATAGATAGATGTACGGTATCGTTAGCGCAACACGGTGCGCTCTTGGATAGTGCATCAGTGAGCCAACAATGTAATCATTACGGATTACTCTGATTAGGTACAGCAATTGAATTGAAAACATTTATTTCAGGTCCTTTAGACCCATATAAGATTTGGTTAGTTACAATTGTCTTTGAGCTATGTTAGTAACAGTATTCCTTATTTCAATTTTTAATAATAATAAATAATAATTAAACACAATAAAATCATTATACAACAATGCACATTAAAAATCAGAATAAAATATGACTAGAGAATGCAATCTCGCGAGATTGGGGTTCAGGCGAGATCTCGCGAGATTGTGAATATGAATACCGCGAGATCTCGCCAATTTCGAGATCTCGCGAGATTGGCGGTTTTGTATGTTTGTTCTTGCAATAATCACAAATTGTGATCACAATACTTAAATACATTAGGAGAAAAAAAAAGGATTAGAGATGTTATGAAATAAACATTTATTTTAACGTATTATTTTTATAAACTTTTACGTAATGACGTAGCTAATAATAATCTATCATTTTTCAATAAACTTTCAAGTAGTAAACTTTGGTGTATCATTATCAATTATCATGTATCTAATCAAATAAGAAATAGAATAAACAATTAGTCTTCTCTTCTAACATAAAACAAAAGTCTTTTAATAATAAAATAACAACAACAAGTCAAGAACTAAAATGAAAAATTACTTCAGGCCGCCGCCCCCCGCCGCCTGCACTCCGAAACCGGAACCGATCGCAGTACCAGCACAACTGTGACACGCGACTCTTTGTCGCGCGACAAAAGCTACCTATTTCTTTCCACTCAATATAGTGTGAGAGTGACAGGTAATGCTCTGTCGCGCGAGAAACGAAGTCGCGGCCAGTTATGCTAGACGTACAGCTCTGTGTCAGTTCGCGCGCTGTCGCGCTTCAAATAAGACGTTTTTATGCTCGAGCGCAATCTCGTTAAACTCGCGAGATCTCGCCAATTTTTCGATCGAGATCAGTCTCGCTAAAAAAGGCCGAGATCTCGCAAAAACGAGATCTCGCGAGAACGAGATTGCATTCCCTAAATATGACATGTAAATAAATAAATATATTAACATTTATCATTAAAAATTCAGCTTTTTTGGTGTTTTTGAACTTGGAACCTAAATTCATAATATAAAAGTTCAATATTAATTTCGAATTACTCCTATAGGTAGTAACCGTGGGCCGCAGGAGGATAGAGCGCGCCGTTTGCCTCGACGATTAAATTGTCGACGCGACGGTACGCACCGCCATCGGCGCCACCGCGCTGGCTGCTCGGCGCCACCGCTCGTCCGACACGTATACACGGTTCTCTTATTTATTGCCGAAAATTGTATAGCCGATTATCATTTCCCAACTAACGTCTCATAGAATTTTATTTCGCCGAATGATCATTTTCCAACTTATCAAATGATTTTGTTTTATGTCCCAACCTCACCGTTACCAACTGTTCATTTGGTCTGTTTTTTACAATGTCAATTTTCAAAATGCCACTTTTCATGTAGCAGGTTGTTTTAGTTAGGGTAATATCCATTTTGTTGTTTATTGTTTACCAAATTTTTTTTTTTTTATTAAATAAAACGTCGATTCTGGTTCTAAGTTCTAACTGGACTCTGTCACATATGAGATTTCTGTTGCTACACATATTAAAAAAATATTGATGTGCATTGCTGCCAATTTAAAAGTTTAAGTTTATATTTGCTTCAATAATAATTGCATGTCAAAATTAGTTAATTTTTTATAATTATTCCTAGTTGCGTTTTTCAGGGAAAAATGTACCACTATCATTGGTGACTAGAGTCGCAAGTCATTATTAGCATATAAACATGTTTATAAATTTAATATTGCCAACTGTAAAAAGTATTGTATCTTGTACAGTTGAGGTCATAAATATGGTTACACTTTTCGACCTTATTTCAAGGAAATAAGGTCGAAAAGTGTAAACATATTTATGACGTCGACTGTATTTAGTTTTTGTAAAAACTTAGCTAATGTATGAAAAGGGAACTGATGCACTGACGAAACGTTATTCCTCTAATAGTTGTTTGGCATAGTGAAACATTTGACAAATGATAAATGTCTCAAAAGTTTTGAGGCATTTAATTAATCTGCTTTACAATAATTCTGCCAAATAAAACGTCATACAAAAATTAGGTAATCGTTAGTTGTCAAAGTGAAACGTCGGCGAAATGTTGGTTGGCAAATGAAATTCGGCCAAACAAAGTTCGGCGAAAAGGCAGACCACCAATCAATTTATATTCTTTTTCTACTCCTGTACTGTTATCTGTCTTTTACTTGGTCACGAACACTAATATAAGAACATACATAATATGAGTTCAGAGAAGTCTATACTCTATTCCCCATAACAGCACTAGTGTCGTTATAGCCACTTTACGTTATTGCTAGCAACCACAGACTTCTAAATCTAGGTTAAACTTAGGTCAAGGATTAAGCGCTCAATTTTAACTTTACGGTAAAAATGCACAACTACCAACTTAACAAACAATTAAAATCCTACGGCTTTTAAGAAAAACGAAACTTTCTGAACTAAATTCATTGATGCCAACATAAAAACAAAAGTATTTTTAATATATTCACTGCGTGTCAACTTCATTTAAAAAATAAAAAGTTTACCATAGACACATACTGACAGTCATACGTCATATTTGCCTTCTTTGCAGGTTATGCCTTGTTTGTATTTTATATTTTAAAACCTGTCGTAGAAAAAGTATTGTATGCAACGTTGTATAATTAAGTCAAAAAACGCTCATTGCGTCTCTATTTGCTATACTCGCCGCATTCGCGGCTCGTATCGCAACTCACGCAATTCGCATTTTTTGAACCTTCTTATACAACTGTTGCATAAAATACTAAAGTGTTCAGCCACAGCTTTTTAAATTTTTATTTGTTCCTTCTGTGATTGCCTCACGGACACCGGTAACTAGTTCCATAATTTTACAGCCTGAATTCTGTGAAAGACTACGTACGTATACGTACAGGACTTATTGGGTGATATGGCAAGAGAAAGATTGGTCCTCGATCGCAGACGGTGGCCTCTGCCGACAGCCATATAGGTAAATCTTTCGCAGAGGTAGGAGGGGATGCAGGATTGAATAACACGGTAAAAAGCAATGACAGCACATGCACATCCCTACGACGGCGGACAGGAAGCCAACGGAGTTGTGATCGAAACTGAGACACATGGATGGTCAAATTTCCGTAGGCCATATCGTAGACATATTTTTGTACACTCGTACCTTGTGCAAACATTTACTTGAATATGTGCCTACTCAAACGCCGGTATTGCGCGACACCTAATTTCTACATTGAATTATCTGTCACAGCTTATTCTATAATTGCTAAGAAGTAATCTAATTCTAAATTATATAAAATGTGTAAAAAGCGATTTCGATAAACAAATGAGGGCCTACCTATAATGATGTCGGGAAAATATGAAAGTGACGAATTTATCGGGTGACCTCTGTGATCACTTCTCTATTAAATTAGTGTCATATTTCAATTTTGAAAATTGGTATGAATGTATTGGTATGTTGGTGTTTATGAACTAGCTGTCCCGGCGACTTCGTCCCGCCTCAGAATTTTTAATTTTTCGATGTTTTAATAGTAATTATGATTATTCGGGGTGGAGACGAACCTAAAAATATCAAATATAAAGACCGGTCCACCCGTTCTCGTTATGCATACTAGGTACTGGATTACCCGATGAACCGATGATGCAAGCAAACATCAAAAAATGTGTTGGTTACCTTGCAAGTTCCTAAGTCGCAAGGTACACAAATAATACAAATAAACAGGACACTTCAGGAGAAAATATCTGTACCCACCATGTCTGTCAGGCGGGACACAGTGATAAATAAATAATTCATCTGGTAGGTACCGTCAGCGTCAGATAGTCTACTCCAGGGGTCTCCAAACTTTTTGCCCAGAGGGCCTACAGCACCTTTGAAAATGTCGCGCTTCCACATGACATGGACCTTGGAGTTACGTATAGAGATGTGCCATTCTCGGAAACCTTCTCCGTTTTGTATGGAGAGAGAACGTTCTCGAGAACAGTTCCCATACAAAACTGAGAACGTTTCCGAGAATTCTCGAGAACGGCACAACTCTAGTTACGTATAACTTTTTTCGTCCTGGGAGTCCTTACAATACATCACGCATCATCTGTAGGTACTTTACTATGCGGGCAGGACTGACTTACTCCATGATTCTGTTTCGCGGTAATTATTATAAATCTCACCACCGCGGGTCAGCTCCATCAGGCCATCCGACGTGAACGGCAGTTTCGTTAGGGAGAGAGGCTTTTCTGTACGCAGTACTATTCTTATTCATTTATTTGTGCCGCGGGCCGGATTAGAATGCCTCCCGGGCCGGATCATAGGCCCTCCCGCTTTCGTCCCGCGGGCCGTAGTTTGGAGACCCCTGGTCTATTCTATAGCATCTAAAGCGCCATATATATGGTAATACATCTTTGTGCCTATAGCAATGAAGACGTGTTACCATATATATGGCGCTTTGGATGCTACAGACTATTTGACGCTGACTGTACCTACCTTTGAAACAACTGGCCTATGGACTTTCACAGAGCTGTATTGGTAGGTATACTCTAACATATCGAAATACAGTAACGATATGCGTGACAGATTTCAGAAAAAGGATTCTCCAGTAGATTGTATTTTTGTTTCATTTTATTTATTACCTCCTTGCCTTTTCTATATTGGGAACCTCGGAACTCCGTCGGTAATGAAGCGATTAAAAAAACCAGTCAAATGCGAGTCGGACTTGTGCACCGAGGGATCCATCCGTACACATTCGTAAGTAGATACGTGAATAGTTTAACGATGCAAATTAGGAAGGTAGGGATTTTATCTGTAATATTGAGGATGATATTAATAATTAAGTATTACAGATTGTTCTGTTCAGTAATAACTTGGAAGAAAGGTTTTTATTTTTACTTTCTTATTTAAAAATTATAAAAAAGTAGGTATAGGTATTTGAGATTTTTGCAGTGAGCCCTTTCATTTAATATGTCGCACGATATAGATTGCTAACTTTTTTTTATTTTCTAGTGGACCCCTCAAAAGTGGCCCCCGTGATTAAAATTCATATATTTTTGTGACACGTCCGTGTTTGGGTTATTAACCTTGATATATGTAGGTACCAAATTTCAACTCAATCGGTCTAGTACTTTCGGAGCACATTGGCTGTGACAGACACACAAGTGATCCTATAAGGGTTCTGTTTTTCTTTTGAGGTACGGAACCCTAAAAAGTAATAAAGGTGTAAAGGGAGATTTTATTAAGTCCAGTAGGCTCAAGTTAACGAGTTTCTAAACTAAGTATTCCGAATTTCATATCGATAGGCAGCAGTAGTTCCCGAGATATCTGGCTGTGACAGACAGAGTCGGATCATAAGGGATCCTTTTTTTGCTATTTTGGTACGGAAACCTAAAAATATTATAACTAAAGCAGTGCTTCTATATTTCAATTTTTTCCAAAATCCATTTCTGAGAATGGTATTGAGCGAACTTCTCAAATAACTATAGGCTCGTGCATAGCAATTTTAATATTTTACAAGCTTTTATTATTTAGTTTCACCTCACCCAGTGCCTTTCAATCAAATCTTGCAAGTTAAATTTGATCCACTCCCCGGTCTGCGATTGAGCAGAATTTTTCAAAGGATTATGTTAATCATACGATAATGCAATATTATTATGACATTAAGCTGATTTAATGATAAAGCCCATAGATCATCTAAATTACATAAGATACCTAAATTCACCGTGTTTGGGCTCATTTCATTAGTTACGACGTGCAGTAAGTGATTATACAAAAAGTAGGTATAGTTAGCAATAAAAGCTTGTTTCAATGTAATATTTTACACAAACATGTTTTGTAGTAACTAACTTGTGCATTTGTTTGATGTTAAATCCAAGTCTGATGATGAGATCCGTGGAGTCGAGGCAGCAACTCAAATGTTTTAGGCACATGTATCGTAATTTCAGTACTTTCATCATTTATGTCGAGATTTGCTATTGTCACAGATTTGATGTTTGTTGTCGGTTATTTCTTTTTTATATTTATTTAAAATTAAGTTTTGATTATGGTATCGATGAGGAATTAAAGGGACTCTATATTATAAGCACATGTATAGCTATTTCAGGATTTTTCATAGTAGGTAACTTGTGCATTTGTTTCTAAATCCAGTTCTGAGGGAAGTAAAAATAGTCTGATAGGTTTTAGACTTAAAAAAAATGTTTACCTACGTTCTATACACTGTATGTGGTGCTCAAACTATGAACTTTTGTAAATTCCTATTCAAAAGACTCCAAATACTGACCATTTATTCTTTATACATATATGTAAGTAATATGTGTCTCCTTGTGAAAAGAAACATGCACCTGTATAAAATCAGAACATCAAACTCTAGAAAAACTTCGAAGCTGCATGGTCTCTTTACTTCAGCAATCCTGAAATTGTCTACACGTGTCTATGTCAATTTTTTTTTACTATCTCGCCGAAGACCTAAAAAAACTACAGCTACCAGATTTTGAAAATATATTACAACATTATTGTAATTTTTCTTTTATGTATAATATTTAACTTGTATTGGTTACGGTACATAATGTACGCAGATTGTGGCGAACTATTCAGGTACCACCTATAAGTTAACACGTTCTGTCCCGGTGCCTCCAATGTGGGGTCACGAAGGTTTTTTTCCGGAGTCCGTGCTTCCACTATGGGGTCACTTCCTCGTACTGATTGCACAGTTGGGTACATTGAATGTGTTAAGACCCACCGTACGTACCTATGTAGGTACTCTACTCACAATATGCTAATAAAATGATTGTGATTAGGGGAAGGTTGCTATCATTGGACCACTTAATTTCGCTGCCTTATAATTTACACAATTCATGTAAGAAATTAAAACAAGTTTGATAATTTTGAACCATTGAAATATATTTATTCGTTACCTTACAGACAAATGAATACAGTATAATAATCTAGGAGTAAAATAGATTGTTCGCACTGTTGCCTTGTTTGGACCAGGGTCACCTTGATTGGACCACAGAGTCACCATCAATGGACTTAGGATTTTTTTTGCTGATGGTCCAATCAAGGAGACTTATAGAAATTGACATTTTTAATTTTTTTAATATATTTTTTATTAATAGTATTGCGTGGAAACAATGATAAGTCAATAAATAAATGGAAGATAAGTACATGACGTATGGCAGCCTTCTTTAGATGACATTTTTAAAACTGAAAAAAAAGTTGCCATGATTGGACCGGTCCGATGATACGACATACATGCGGTCCATTGATAGCAACTAGGTATCAAATAACAAAAAAAATAAAAATAAGGAAAATAACTGGCCAGAAACTATTATTATAAATTTAATGATTAATAGATTTCTAACCATCATACGTCAATACACTCAAACAAATGCAAATATAATGACACTTAAACTTAAGTTTCTCTTTCGCGCATCGCCAACGCTCGAAACACACTGGCTCACACATCAACATCACTCGTCGCCGAGAAAAGCGGCGCGACTGAAGAAGCGGTGGGGCCGCTTGGATCGCTCAAGGACACTTTGTACCTTGTCTATCTCTGTCTAGCATGCCTAGGTTTTAAAATATTTAGATAGTCTATTTAAAGCGCCGGTCCAATGATAGAAAACTTCCCCTATGTTCATACAAATACTTATAATAAGGTGCATTGGCGTAAATTCGATCGTGGGCTAATTCAGGACTAAGATTCTCTCGTAATCCACGCAACATACATGCTAATACTAGTGTCTAGACACGCCAATAGTGCTTCAACTAGGTAATTTTAGACCTTAAATATCTTGCATAGTTTAGTAAAAAATCCCATTACCCCAATAAGGTGCATTGGTATTGTAAGTATTTGTATGTAGTCATTTCAGTATTTTTGAAAGTAACTCGTGCATTTGTTAGTTTCGTTGTCGTAATGATTCAATGTTGGAAGCCGGTTATTTTATAGAGAATTGTTATACCTATTACTGAATGACAAATAGGCCTTCATCTGATAGAAGTTAGAATCCAGTCAAATGACAACTGAACATTTTATAGTAGTAACACGTTGCAATGGTTGTCACTCATAGGACTAATAAAATGTAATGCTTCATTTGCCCGTAATTACACTTTTTTACGTAACTAAAAAAATCATTGGTTCAAGTATGATAGGCAGGAGTTGAGAGTGGTCTGAAACCATTTGATGAAACATGTTCGTACCCTTCATTACGTATTATTAATACACAGACCATAGTCCTGCTTGCTTAGTGACAACGCAAACGGGCAAGAAAATATATATTATACTTATTATGAATCCACATTGCTTTAATTTTGTGGGTCCACGCAAGCATTGAACCACTGCCATAATAGTAGTATGCGATATGTATGAACATCACATTGGAAAAGTACCGATGATGGAACACCCGGAACGACGGAAGTTAGTGGGTAAAAATGAAGACAAGAGTTTTTAAAATATAATGTATGTCTAGGCATTAGTATTTATTGCACGTCAGCGAGGCATTCCTTACGTTTAGCCGAAACATCACGAACATTTAGGTATGTATTACATATTTCATTTATTTGGCAGGGCAGGATCCTGGCCTATAAGCACCTATAAGGCGCACATCACTTATGCAATTTCATTTATACGAAATCTGTCATTCATTGCCAATACTCCAAATTTCTATACATGATGACGTAGTACATAGAAACATGAGACAGACATATGCAGTGACGTATGTGGTACTCTTCCCATGAAACGTCAAACGGCGTTATTCAATTATGACACCTATGCCTAGTGAATAAAGTTGCATTCTGAAGATTGAACATATTTATACGAAATTTGTCTCATTCATTGCCGATACTCCAAATTTCTACTCATGATGACGTAGCACATCGAAACATGAGACAGACATATGGAGTGACGTATGTGGTACTCTTCCCATGAAACGTCAAACGGCGTTATTCAATTATGGCACCTATGTCAAGCGAATAAAGTTGCATTCTGAATATGAAAATATTTTTGACTTTGTATCATAATTATTTTCAATTCTTCGCAAAAAATATAAATTGCAAAGAAAGTATGTAGGTACCCTGTAGGTATAATAAATTATAAAAATTAGTTACGAATGATTTTTTTAATTGTACGGGTCACGGGATCTAGTAACTATAGGAACGTCTGGTACATTTTGCGTGATGCGCGCACAAACATTGTCTTTTACGGAATCTTACATAGACGTGGCCTGATGTGTTTTTGTGTATGCAACGAATGGTACCTACCTATCAAGCAGAGAGGCCATTGTCTTATTTATCACACTTTGGCTAAAGTGAACAATTTAGAATTGAACCTGTTCTTCCACTCCGATCAACTAAACTGACCAACTGAAACAGATCAACTATTTTTGTTTCCCAACGGCTCAGCTATTTAGTTGATTCGATAGGGATAATTTTTTACTTGCTGTTTTTTCCTGTCTATTCTATAAATATAAAATTCTGCTACAACCAGGTTTTGCAGTGGGAAATCTCTTTCTTCGTACTTTTCGGACCCCGACGTTGGTTCTGTACAAGGCATTAAAAAATCCTACTCCAAAACCAGGATTGTCTTTCCTCGTACCTACATTACCGGCCCATGACGTAGGTTTTGTACAAGGAAAGAAAAACCTTTTACAAAACCCTGTTTTGGACTAGGAATTAATCAATCAGTCCAGTGCTGGTTATGTAAGTTGGATATGTACGGGGAGCAAAGGAAAATTTCACGAGGATGTGACAGGCAATAGCTTGTAGGTATTGAATACCTAATAAGATGATAATTCACAGGACATCACTAATAGTCGGTGGTAGATACTAAATGGAACAGTGAGTTTTTAAATCTTTAATTCGCGATAAAAGTGATTTTTCCTGTTGGGAATAATTTATTCACAAAATAAATATCTGATCAACTATAGTTTGGCAACTTCGTTGGTGACACTCACATGTGTGCTTTTTGTTATGTGCAGTGCAACCGTAACTACTCATAGAAGTTACCGCCAACACGAACGACAACCGACGAAAGCAGCCTCCGGAGGCCCCCGTTCGTGTTGCGGTAACTTGTGTGAGTAGTTATGGCTGTACATAACAAAAAGCACACATGTGAGTGTCACCAACGAAGTTGCCAAGCTATAGTAAGTTCGATAGGAACAAATGACTTCATCAAGTTCCATTCTGCACAACTAGTTGATCGGAGTGGAAGAACAACATGTATTAGGTACCTAGGTGGAACTCTTTCCTCTGGTCTCTTAATAAATGGCATCAAATTTCAAAACCGCAATAAGCGGTACTGCGTTACCATAATCAATCAAAATAATATTTCGCTGCTTATCATGAACAACGGCGCAATCCAAAATAATTCTGTGTTGAACTTTAAATTATAACATTGAGTAATAAGATTAAAAATAAATCTACTTTTCATTTTGGGTTGCCCCGTTGTTCATGATGCTCCGTACTGAAGCGTAGAAAGATCGGCGTGACGTACTGCGGAGCGGAGACCTCTCGTCACGTCATGAGCAAGTCCTAAGTAAGTAGTGTTAGGTGCGTAAGTATTCATCAGGTAATAATATACCTACAAATATTCATGGGATGTCTAGGAACTATGTGCTATGCAAATGCATAGCAAGCCATGGAAATTGTACAGTCAAGATTAGGTATATACCCTTGTACTTATAATAAACCTATCAAAAGTAGTGCACCGCAGAATACCTAGTTTCTAAAAAACAATATATTTTGACCTTGACCGTACTTATTCCTGCTGTACGAAAGCACTCGCCTAGTCCAAACGTGTTCTTGCATAGATGCATCCGCAATATTGGGATATCCATAAGGACAGGTTGATCCGCTTCAACGTTCCCGCTGGTCCGCTTCTCAGTTTCAGCAATCAGCGAGACTTCAAAGTGGCCTTGGCTTAGCGTCCTGGTTCGATCCCAAGAGCTTCGGCCCGCACCTAATCTAACCCTCTCAAGGTGGTCCGGGCGCCAGCCCCAAAATCCCTTCTTTAGCATTGCCCACCTCCCGAGACCATCTAGAAATGGTGGTAATTTTGTTCATTCATACATTTTCAACGTGCAAAGCATTTGCAACTGGTGCAAAAACATTTGACAAAATTCTGATTTTACATATTTCTCAGACAAATTCTTCGCGCAAACACAAAACAGGAATATATATTAATTATAACAACCAGTTTTAATGAGAGGTAGACCGTCACTAATATGAATTACAATATATAATATAAGTAATAGAAAGGTGAACGGTAGTAAAAATAAAATTTCAACGGTTTACCCAGCTGGCCTTGGGAGGTGGACGGTGGGAAAGAAGGGCGTTATACATAGTTATTATTTTATATTATAACTGCAATGGGAAAAGTCCCTACTTTCCCACCGTCCACCTCCCGAGACCACCTGGGTGAACCGTTGAAAATATTTTTTACTACCGTTCACCCCCGATTATATAGTATAATTTATATTGGTGACCGTCCACCTCTGAAATTTATTTAATTGATTTTTGGGTGGATTTTCGTCCGCGATATTTGTATGCCAAACTAAATGTATGGCATACAAATTTGTATGGCAAAAATCCACCCTTTTCCATGTTTATGTATATACATTTAAATAAGAACCACAAGAAACCGGAATAGTAGTTGTCAATGCCATATTGAAATTATGTGTATAGACTAACTTGAAATCTGAAGAGTTCTGATAATAGGTAGGTACATACTCCGTATTGATAATAAGGTGTACGGTGGAAATGAAATTTTTCCCATCGTACACCCAGGTGGTCAAAGGTGAACGGTAGTAAAAAATATTTTCAACGGTTCATCCAGGTGGTCTCGGGAGGTGGACGGTGGGAAAGAAGGGAAAAGTCCTACCTTATAATAAGATAATACCAAAGTTTGTAAAGACTTTATTAAATAACGCGATAGTAATTGATTAGCGCTCATGCCCAAAATACAGCATTCCCGAAATAAAAGATTTTTCAAAATACTAGATTCTCGATTTATCAGATTCCTTACCACATTCCAGTTACACTAGATTATAAAATCGTAAGTTACTCAAGGATTAAATGATGGTGGTGGATGTATTATTTTGGAAATCTGGTATACGGAGAATCTGATATATCGAGAATTTGGTAGGTATTTTAAAAATCTGGTATTTTAGGAATGTGGTATTTTGCGAATGAGCGTTGATTAATTAAATTGAGCGTTGATTAATTAAATTGAGATGAAATTTGGCGTGCGAGTAGATCAAGTCCTTGTTTCAATCCAGGATAATAATAAGAAGATACTTTATATTCCGATAAACAGTAATTTTTGGATAATAATGTGTATATCGTTTTCGTTGTTACAGTAACAAAACTATTCGAGGCCCATAATTAAGTTTGCCCCAAATGACAACTTGACAAACTTTACAAGCGTGTAGATCGCTATTTTGTGTAAGCACATTACCTAGTACAAAATCTGATAGTAACGTTTTGGAACGGGCACCACTTCTTATACACAGCCTAAAATAATATGGCAACACCCATTTATCGTTGAATGAATAGGTACCTACACTATTCTCGACCGAATAGGTACCGAAGTTAAGCAACGTCGAGTGTGGTCAATACTTGGATGGGTGACCGCCCGGGAAACCTGGCTTTTTTTACTATTTTTATGATATTAGCAAAATTGAAGTTGGTATAATTATGTATTATGAACTAAGAAAAACGCATTTATTTTCATCAACGGAAATTAAAAAATCGACGAAGTTTGATGAAAAGTAAAATCCATTTCGCTATTTTATCGCAATATTATGGCCAAAATAAAAACACAAATTCCCACGAATGACAAAAAAATGTTTGCTTCCATTTTGAATTCATCTTTAAACAGATATTTTTCTTTACAAGACATTTTTCAGTATAGAAATCAAGTATAGCATCGTCGACGATTCGTAATTATTGCACATATGATTTTTCCATCAGTCTACTACACGATTTTAAGTCGCTGCAAAGTTATTTGTTCAAGCGGACAAATAGGGAACTAGCTCTGTAATATGAATACATAGAGCAGACCACGTTGATACTAGCGCCGCCGCCGACTGCAATGGTGAGTTGGTGACGCATTTAACATTTCCATACTAAATTTAATATTATGTTTTTTTTGTCTAAATTTCCATTAAGAATTGTTTAAATTTACCTATAAAACTCAAAAATATTTATTAACATTTTTATCTTGTCCAAAAGTATAAACAATTGTAATTATTTATCAACATTTTTTTCCGACGTCACCAAAAGAGGGTCATAGCTTTGAAACGGCTTAATAATACGATATAAATTGTATATGGACTAATAAAGCATGAGTTATCATTTGCGCAAAATGAACATTGACCGAAAACAACTTTGATATTTACTGGAAAAACTCGATTTTCCGAAAAAAAATCAGCTCGAAACTGGCAATCCGACACTAACGCCATCTGTTGAAATTTTTCGCATGACTCACCGGCTCGTATCACCTTAAATAGAATTTCTTTTGTATCATTATTATATAAATTGCTTTCCACATAGAAATAATTGAAAATTCCAAAATTAAACAGTTTTTATCAAATATCCAACCAATTTTGTTGTGAATCTGTATTTGAAACGAAAAATGTAACAAAATGTAACAATACGTTGTCAGGAAACAGAACGAGATAGAATACTTTTATCCAGAGTAATTGGAGGAATCTCACGGGAAATACTGGTAACTTTTTATAGGACCAAAGGCACGGGAACTCGACACATAAAGTTAATACAACGGGCATTTATATAAGGGGCAATAATGTCGTCCTGTAGTGACTGGACGCTTGAAATACCAAGTACTTTGTAATACAGGCTGTTTTTTAATCAATAGCAATATTTTGCGTGTGAAGTAGGAACCAACTCATTGCGTTGGTGCCTAATCATATTGATTGTGAAGGACAGGCAATTGACGGGGAAATCAAGGTGATCTCAGCGGTCATAGTGCATTGTGACATAACCTAACCTAAATTAAAAATTAAAAAAACCCCCGACCAAACATAACAAACGACCTGATGATCTTGAAGATCTGAACCGATTTCCACCAAACATAGCTAAGAACACTCTCGACTGATATACCTTTCAAACAAAAAAAACCGCATTAAAATCGGATCATCCGTTTGGGAGCTACGATGCCACAAGGACATTTACACATTTACACACACAGACACGTCAAACTTATAACACCCCGTCGTTTTTGCGTCGGGGGTTAAAACGAGCCGCCTTTAGGTATATTTGTGGCGCTAACTCATAATGACATAAAAAAGTGTATCATTAGGTATTCATCAAAAAGCACCCTGTATGTAAAAAACTGAGCAATAATATTGTCCAGTAGTGACCGGGCGCCCGAAATGCGGAGTACTTTGTAATATACTGAATGCTTGAATTGTCGTACATGGCCCGGGGGCATCATTATTTTTACACGACATTTGTGTTCGAGCACATTTCAAATAGCGGTTTATTTACGGCTTCCGGCATTGGTCTGAAATGTTTAAAATGAGCCTTATTTTGCTGTTTTACGTAATAAAGTTCAAGTAAAATGCTTAGCCATATTTGACCCTGCGCTTTGTATGGGCAAGTGTTCTGGAATACCCTGCGAGGTCAGGCCAGGCGATGAAATAATTTTAGGATTTTACAACCACTATCATGTTTTTAATAGGCATGTTTTAGCTTGATTAAGTAATAATGTTGTGATGATAGCTTATCAATTATTTTACTAAGTCGATACTTATGAAAGTTTCCGTAATAATACTAGATTATGATCATTTTGGCATGATTGAGAATCTGATGATGGAATGAAACAACCAATGAAAATTAATTTTGATTTATACTTATTTTTTTATCATCAAAGAAAAGTTGTGTTTTGTTCAAATTTTCACTTTACGAATTGGCTTTTGAACATCTCTGGCAGTTTGTTACCGTGGTAACTACATTCACAATATTAAAGTAATACTCAGTGTACTCAGGAATAAATCTATTTTGACTATCATTCAATCGAAACCAATATAACAGTTTGTCACTCATCCACTTTAATATCATTCTGGAAATAATAACATAATAAGTTTTTTTCAGGCACAAGGTATCACTTTCCCTTTTGCGCAATAAGGACGAAATGGATCTAAAGATTTTTTTTATTGCCTTAGACTGGCAAACAGGTAGACGGCCCACCTTATCACGAGTTCGCTGAGCGGTGGCGCCTTTTTAGGCAAGAGACCCCTCCACTCAGTCAAGTTTGCGGACAAATGGCCAAAGTTAATCCGCACAAAGATATTGTACAAATAAAAAGACGGCCTACTTGATGGATAGTAGTCACAATACCTATTACATATAATATTGGAAATCCCATACAATAAATGTATCTGGCCGGGATTCGTCCATTCGCTTACTGTTAGGATAATCCAAAGCTAACCGGTGACATCACCCGCTGAAACAATCTTATCTGGAAATACCAACAGGAGACATCGAATCTCACGGCTTTTCTGTTGTGAATAAAAGAATATAAAGTGTTTTATTTATTGATTAGGAAAAGTTAAGTATAAATAATCTTCTTAGAAAATAATGAGAATCATATGTAAGTTTTCACAATAAATATATTTTTTCTTTTGGTGTTACTCAATATTAAAATCTTGAGTAGTAGCCCCCCCAAAATACTTAAAAGCGATCTTCTCATTAAAGTTACGCGAGCAAAATTTCTGCACCCGCTCTGATCACCCTGGCGATTGCCTGCCCACTACATGCAGTATGATGAGGCATATATTTCCTAAAAACAATAATTTTTCATTTTATATAGGCATTTTTAAATGATACTTTACATGCGAAATATTGCTAGTAATTACAAAAAACATCCTGTATATATCCTGTATATGTATGTGTGTATGTGAGTAGTGTATCGATAGATTGAAATCAATCAATAGCGGTTTCGGTTCGCTCCTAATCTACTTTAATATCTAATAAACTATAAATAACTTATCTAACATAGCGTCGCACACGCTTTCACCATTTTATGGCTTATTTTAGAATCATAAACACTCGATTTTATGACGTAAACTTTTTCAATTATGAAACATAAATACATCAACTTTCATATAACGCGGTGACACGAACGCGATACGATCTCGACGAGTAAATTTTTACGAAAACTGCATCGTAATATGGGTTAGCATAAAGGCAAATCATTGTGTTTTCATCACCGCGTGAAAGCCTTTTGTTTAAGTTGTTTTGAACGTGTATAAAGCTAAATCGCTTTAATAGCTCATTTTTAACTGCGTACATTCATATGGTGTTTTTATTGTAATTAGATTTTTGTATTGCTTTTGGGGTAATGTTATGTATAACAAGGTAATTAAATTAACAGTTCATTGAGTCATAGGTTAACAAAATGAAGTGTTTACATTGAATTTTGAGTAAAGTGAAGAATTCTATAATAGGATCCTGAATGTAGCGAGGGATTCAAGTGTTAAATGCCCAAGATAAAACAGATATTGCTCTCTTGTGAAACCCACTGCTTTTCACACCAAAAAACAGGAACATGTATGTATACTTATATTTAGCAAATATTTACCGTCCAGGTTAATATAATACCTACGAGTTGTCTGCGGAATTAAGATAATTACAGGAAACTAATTAAATCACAGAAAATTCCTTTAACAGAAAAGTACCACCTTGATCTCCTCTAAGAGGAAAGAAATAGTATATTACACAACTAGGGTGGTAATACAAAGAAAGGCCGAGATCGCAGAAGTTTGCGGCCCGAGCTGCAAGCGAGGGACGTAAATATGCGATCGAGGGCTTTGTTTATTACCTCCCGTGTTGTGTACATCATGTTATGTCTACACTTGCCAGGTGTGGCATAAAGGTTTTTTCTCAGTATGAAAGTTGTGTAAAAAAGATTTAAATTTGTACACGGGACTTTCGAGGGCATTTCTCCAGAAAAATGTCTGCGGTCACCTCATTCATCTGGCCCTTTTTCATACTAAATGTATGGAGACAGATCAATGAGTCGCAGACATATTTCTGGAGAAATGCCCTCGAAAAAACATTTACTTAATCTTATTTATTGACAATATTTTTATGGGTATAAGAAAACGCCGCGCCGAGCTCATTAATATGAAAGGCCAAATATGTTTCAAATTATAATATGTGGCTTTTGAAACCGTTGTGTATAAAATAACTATTAGGCTTACCCAGTAGTTTAGTATGTCCTTGCACGCAATGGTTCCCGCTTTTTCAACCCCCATAACGTAGCGAGTTTTAAATCCTTCCTGCCTTTGAGGGCGAATTGAAAACCCTCGTTTCTCCCCAGCACTGAACAATCCATTTAGACCCTTATCTTTATATTCTTAGATAAGAAATTCCAATAACAATTTACTCAGACGCTGGTAATAAATAAACTTGCGAGTAATAACTGTGACATGGAATTGTTTAACTTTAAATTAATTGTACGTGTAATCATTTATAATTATACGTTGTTCGAAAGCGTGGAATAATGTCACTACTAACTTACGAGTTACTATTAAAGGCAGCAGTAGCGTAGCGTCCAAATAACTCGATTCCTACCGGCTTGCCTAATATCAGGCATTTGAGCATCTTATTCTACAGCTATTAAGGAAAATGTACGCTAAATCTGCACCGGCTTGCCCAAGGATATCTTTTAAGCTACGCCACTGAAAGGTAGTGTTCAAATTATTTACAAAAACGATAATGTTTCAATATAGGTATTAATACTTCTAAAATATACATAAATTTGAAATCAATACTTGTTTTGCTTGTGTAGTTCTCGATTTTTCCATATTCTCACTCAGTGGTGGGTTTGTCCTAAGGCCCAGTGGGCCTGAGGCGGACAGATATTTGGGGCGGTAATTTATTATGCTATGGGTACAGAAGAAGTGGCGGCTGGTACTTACTACATGGCCTAGGGCCTAATGCAGCCAATAATGCAAATCTGCCACTATTTCGACTTTCCTCATTCCCGATTCGACCACATTTCCAAATCCGGGACTTAATTAGAGAATGTGAACTAACTGGGAATGTGAGATTTGGTCCAGATGGAAATGTGGACGAAATAGAAAGTAGATGAAATGGGAATGCAGACAAAGTAGTCACTACATAATATAAAACAAAGTCGCTTTCTCTGTCCTTATGTCCTATGTATGCTTAAATCTTTAAAACTACGCAACGGATTTTGATGCGGTTTTTTTTAATAGATAGAGTGATTGAAGAGGAAGGTTTATATGTATATTACATAATATAATAGAGTAACACCGTGCGAAGCCGGAGCGGGTCGCTAGTTTAAAATAAAACCCAAACTACATTTTGTTAAAAAAGGCAATCCAAGGACCTCTTGTGCAATCACTCGTGCGTAAAAAATACAGAATGATTCGGGATACGTGTGCAAAATCAACCCTACGGATTCAATAAATGCCAATGAATAGTTCACCATCGTTTTTAATTGAAATATTCACACCTGTTCCTTTCTTTTTTCTTTTTGTTAAGTACTTTCTAAACTTAATTCTCTACAATCATGTTCACTCTAAAAGTAAGAGTAGCTCTTTAACTATAATTAGGACAACACTTTGATTATAAAGAAAGTAAATAGTCATTATTATTTTGGCAATTTCAGGGTCTACCAACGTTTCTGGCAGTTTAACGGTACTTTACGGGAGTATTCTAATTGTAGATTAACCATGAATGTCGTAAATAATTTTAATGTTTTTTTTCAACACCAAGAGAAAATTAACGTTTATCAGTTAATGTTAAACGGTAGCTTATAATTTACTGTATCTACAGATACAGTTCATCTTGCTTACGTCTCCCGAATCACCCTGTATAAGTTGAGAGAATGTCACCAATTTTTAGGGCAGTTGAATCTAACTGAAACTACTTTACTTATAATAAAATCAATTAAACTCGTTAAATTAATTCAATATAAATTAAACTCGTTTTTGTGCCACCAACGATTTTAAAATGACTAAAACTAAAAATAAGGCTTGTCGCATGTATATTAAGCATGAAGTCAGTATTTCAAACTAAACTGTATACTTTCCGGGCGTTTCGACACTTCATAAAAAGAAGCTGATTTGAACTGTCATCAAACAGCCTATTCATCTTCGGATTTCGTGAATACTGATTCAATCACACAAAATAACTCAGTAATGTATTTATAATAATAACGGGGTTGAATATTCCCCAAAATGAATTAACTGGCTTTGCTTCAGTCAACATTCTACTTAAATGTGTATTGTCGCATATACAATACGTATAATTATAGTCGAAGAACGATATGTCTGAGTCGCAGAAGCGTGTGATTCGATAGTATTGATACGATGTCGTAATAATTTGTCGCGCCCCGTTGATTCCACTTGGGGTGGTTCCCATTCGATCTCTATTACCGATAGTTCATATTATTTATCGTTCATTTAGCAGAACAAAGGCAGCTAATATTAGATTTTTACGCATTTTAATGTAAGAGCAGTTCATTTTAACCTTACTTTTTTCTGTATTTTTGCAATGCCGTTATTAAAAAACGGCTGGACCCACAGAAATATATCGAGGTAAGCGAAAAAAGTGTATGTACCTCGCGTGCTAAAAAGACATGGCGGTGACCTACTTTGCACTCCGTTAACTTCAGTTGCCGTCAATATTATTATAAGATTTGATAATCTGATAATTAATTATTAAAATAAAACCAAATGAAATGGAAATTAATTGTTCAAATATAACCAAATGAACTGGAAAATGTATGTTTTCTATCACTAAATTACAATTTTGGCGTCAAACGCCAAGCAACAAACGTTAATTTTTTTTTTACAACTACGGTGGCAAACTGGCGTACGGCCTGCTTGATGGTAAGCAGTCACCGCAGCGTATGGACGCTTGCAACACCAGGGGCATTACGTTGCCGACTCTTTAAGAACCTTTTCAGTCCCCTCTTGAAGAACTCCACTTACATGCTTGATTCCCATACAAGTCGACGAAGTATTTCCTTCTAGATCGACATATTTCTGTGGCTGGACCTATTGGGACAATTCTTTTTTAATTATAGATACATTGGGCAAATGCATTGAAAAATCAAATACGATCGACTACAGCTAATGCCGGATTTGAACCCGCACCTCTGTCATTACGGGACAGCGAGGTATCCAATTTCTCCAATTAGCTTCTGACCTAAAATATTTCCAGTAAATATGATGATTCCTTAAAAATAGTGCATTACAATTCTTTTTTGTTTGAAAGGGTACACCTTCCAATTTGTCTCATTGCAACCAGGTCAGGATCTGATGATCTGTAATCTTGAAGTAATCTAGGGAACTCGCCGAATATTATAAGCACACATACCGCAATTTGGGTATTAGGTATGTACTATTTCGCATTACAGTAAGCAGATTCAAATTCAGATTCTTTAGTGTTTCATATTGTATATAATAAGGTCTTAAAACTACTTACAGCTTCAACATGAACCCTGTAAAGGCACAGCAACATTAAGTTACTACAGCAATATGTTGTGAGTTTTTATTTTTAAGTTCCAAGTTAGTTGCGGAAAATTAGCCCGCGTTAAACTATAACCTATTGTACTACAAGTCTCGATTATAAATATAAAACAACACGAAATAAATCTCTTAATCTAAACCATTGATATTATAGCCATGTGTGTAAAATGTTATTATATGTGTAAGCAAGTGTATTTATTATTCCATAAGAAAATAAAACAATTCAATTTTCTTTAATTTGAGTTTGCAGCGTTCAAAAATCAACATTTTTTTGCTGAAAAAATACAGATACAATTATTGTTTACAAATGGTGTCGATTTATATTTTTCTCTCTTTTATTTTAGTTGAGAGCTTCGTGAAAAATTTCTGGCTTATGAACAATTTTAATATTCACCGTTATTTACATTTAGCAGACTTAATTTGTTTTGTAACAAATATTTAAAATGTTGTACATGTTGTTCTAAACTTCAATTTATTACGTGCTTAATTGTAAAAATATCTTAGAACGCTTTGCAAATTTAAAACAAACATGTATTCAAGATAGTAAAATACCTCCAGCAGGGGTTCCCAATCTTTTTCAGCCCGTGGCGCACTTACAAGTTTAGTATCTCGTCACGGCGCCCTACCCCAGTTCGCTCAAAATAGGTATTGTTGCTTTATGTAGCGAATATTTGTGGTTTTAGATAATTATAGAGGATCGACTCACGGCGCCCCTTACTCGGCGCTCTTTACTTTCTACGGCGCACCAGGGCGCCGCGGTGCACATATTGGGAACCCCTGACCTACAAGGTAATCTTCACACATACACATCATAAGCGTATATACATCATACAAAATCTCGTAGCTGTAAGTTAGTTATTAAGTTTCGGAATATGTGTAACGATTTGGTTTGTTGTGAACAAAAAACATATTATAGTAACAATTAGTTCGTAAACAGCTAATAATAAATAAATTCTAACATTTAATTACTGTGTCACGTTTGCAAAGTTGAATAATTTTATTCTTTTACCAAGTTTATACATATATGGCGTTGTATATTCGGGGAACAGCTTTTTGTATGGAGAATGACAGTCCTCTTGTTTTGATGGCCCTTGGAGTCGGTCACTTTTCCATACAAACATAAAGAGGGTCACCGCTTGTTTCTACGGCATCAGTTACGTTTGAAATTTGTTTTATTTTATAGCTTGATACATTTTATATGTGCGAAATGAAATGAGTCTCAAAAATCCTAAAAAATAGATATTTTAAAACAAAAAATGTTTGTGCGACCGACCTTTATTAATTTCAAATTGCAAAATACATAATAATCAATTCAAAAACCATTGTGCTTATTTCAGTTCTTTTTATTAACAATGAACAACAACAAATTTCATAATTTTTATTACTGTTATCTTTTAACAGTGTCCATAACATCCCTTATATAATGTACCTTATCACGTCCGAGCCGAGAAGGGTTATCGGCCATCCCGAAGTTTTACAAAGTGGTATTATGTTACATTCCAAAAGGTGTAATAGGGATGTTTACCTTAATCTGAACGACACTTTCAGTCCATTAGGTAATTGGGTAACAGTTGATGTGGGTATATATAATTATTAAGTTTCCCCGATTCAGTGATTACAATCAGATAGCATAGTAATGTGGCATTAACAGAGACGTCACTATTAAGGAACTCGAAAACTGATTAGAATTTCAGATTGGAATATGTCTGTGGAACGGCTTCATTGTGCGATTGGAGTCTGCAAATAGACTATTGTACTTTCATGTTACGTTATGTTTGAGTAAGAAGTGTAAGTTTATGTTTTCGTATTAATTAGCTTCTGTATTTTATTATTTGCTACAAGTCTTTCTAAAACTTTACAATAAATAAAAAATATATATTAATTTAGAAGATATTGGCAACATTTCCGTGAATCGTTCGAGGGATGGCGCTTTTATTTGCTAAAGGAATCATGCCTATTCTACATTCAGTTTTTCTTAGAATTGATTATAGAGTTGAGGAACATTGATTTTACATTGAATTAATAGCAAATAAGACGGGCCTCATCCAAATGAGGGTAACTCATAACTTCGCCGTTTGTCTCGTCGTTAATATAATTTAACCCTTAAAAAAGCACGAACAATTCGTAATCGGGGCTCAAATTACAATTCGTAATGGAAGGTCACGCTGCCTGTGGTCCGCCAAAGTCGGACTTTGACGGCGAGACAGCGTGACTTTGCATTACGAACAGTTAACGGGCCAAATTATATAAGGGACTATATTTACTGCGACATTATGAATTACGCCATATTGCTGTAGGCTGGATTATTGGTTTTGTACCCGAGCTATCCCTTCGGGCCTTAATTTGAGGAGCCCTTTCATAAGCCGGCAAAATAAATGGGTACCCTTTAACAAAAAATTCAAAATATTATATTTCGCTTTGAAATATTAATTGACTTTGAATCATTTTTAATAAGTAGGTGTTTCTTTAGCTTTCATCTTATACTAGCATTTCCCCGTGGCTTCGCTTGCGTTATTCCCTTTACCATCCCTACCGGTATAAAAAGGACCTTATGTTTTTAATGACGACTTGGTCAACTTGTATGACAAATTTCATCAATTCCATTTATACCGCGATATTTAGTAAGAAACATTCAAACATCCACACATCTTCACAAACTTTCACATTTATTAAACTTTTATAATATTCGTATCGTACGAAGTAGGATTTGCCTCGCGGTATAGTCATTATATTGCACATTGAGCGTTTAGGCCAAGTTGCGTTTTATTTCTTGGGCGGCACGACGATAATATTGAAATAGCACTTTTCAAACGACATCATCAGCTGTCACGGGAAGCATGTGCCTTGCTTAATTGCATCATCATTAAGATGGCTATTTGACAAACGATATTGAAAACAGAATGTAGATTACGTATATTATCTTCGGTTTCCACGATTATCACTCATTGTAATAAATTAACTTTAACGGATTAAATCGTATATTACTTTAACTTTATGTTCATTGTTATGTGGGACGTAAAAATGAATTTAAGTAATGTGATACGTGATTTAATCGGTTTAGGTTGTTTAATTAGAATGTCAATTACTTATATGGTATTCTCTTTCGGTTGTTAGTAAAATTTATTATTTGTCCTAATGTTTGATCGAAAACTGGTTGCGCTGGAACCGTAGATTTTTCAGGAATCTAATAACAAAAACGTAACTTAAACTTACTCTATGGGCACTTTCATAAGAAAGCTACTTTTAACCATGGAGAATTATGATTTCATTTTACTCAGGAGCACGAGTACTTTTGATTTTTGAAATAATAAAAAAGTGGCCCTAGTTTTCCATATTTTTTGTGTCAGTTTAGAGATGCCCATATTAAATTTGTGAAAAATAAACAAAATAGCGCCCCTATACTAAGTCGCTAGTTTTAGCGGAAGAAAATAGCGATCAAACGATAGTTCAACCAAACGTTATGACAAACTATTTTAGATTAGGTACGCAGTACAATTATCTCACATAGAACTTATCTCAATTCAATTACATTATGTTGACATTTTGATGATACTAAATGTCTCAAGTTTCGAACAACTTGAACACACTAAAGGCACCTCATTTAAATGCAAAACTCACGTCGCTTTGTGTTAGTCGCGGTGCACGAAACTGAGAATAATGAAAATTGACTTTTACCCTAATTGGCTCGTACAATTTGTGCCCGAAAAAACATTAATTTAACCCCGAATCCCGCTTCCTAGGATATACTTCTTTGAGTAAATCTTTAAGTCAGTGAGATAATGAAACTGTCTTTTAAAGAGAATTTACGTTTTACTCTTTATGAAGTTCGCCTGGAGTGGCGACGTTTTTTTTCGTTGCTCGAAGATAGGTTTGATAAAAGTATTATTTCTGCCATATAAATTTACTGTGATAATTGAAATAACTAAAGCATATTTAATACAGTCATATTTCGGGCCAATTTTGATGAACAGACGTTTGTACATATTTTAGCCCGATGGGGTTTGGCTTGGTTTTCAATGTTTTCATAAGTATATTTTCTGTAAAAACAGGCAGTAACAGTACAATCATCATCGTCATCTCCAAAATACTTCAAGTGGCAGCATTGACAGTCTAACAAGTAGTAGTATGTAGCCTAGGTGCAGACCTAGGTTACGAGGCCTTTACATAATTCCTCATTTTGTTTAATATCTTACTCACGTCAGTTTCATGACCATCATTTTAGTTCACATTCAGCCACTGTTAATATAAAGGGCTCTTTACAAAAGGCCTCCTCACGTTCCTTTGAGCGGTGTTGAACTAGTGTGATCCACAATTTTCCAGCTAATTTCCAGCTATGCTAAACTAGCTGATACATTAAGCACTAACCTTATGGTAAAATATAATTGGTACTCACCCAAGTTTAACGTCGGCCATGTAAAACACGGTATTCGAACGTTAAAACTCCACGTAAAGCCATTAACCTTAATTCCATATTCAGAACAAGAATCTAACGCGGAATAAGCAATAACAATAATAATGTATGCGCAAACGACGCATTTATTTAAGTGGGTAGTTACCGCGATGCGTGAGCGTCGCTTCAGAATGCTTATGACGCCCTGCTTTTGTATAAAGGCGTATCTTAGGCCTAATATGCACTTCCGTCTTCCTGATTAGATTTCTGTAAAAAATGTTTTTTTTTTCTTTTTTTGTTAAAACAGCAATAAAGGAGGGAGCATTTCTACTCGGTCGGAACACATTGTAAGACTCTGGAGTACGCAATTTTACTATACAGGGTGTCCCATAACTGACACGTCACAGTGACCCTGGAGGTAGACCAGGCCAAGAGGTACCAAACTTAACATGACCCGCCGACCGTAATTTTGTTTTTACTACTGGTGGTCAAAGTCGCAATTAAATTTCGCTGTGAATTAATTCAAGATCAAACTAGCATTTTTTTCAGTTTTACTTAGTTTTTGGATAAAATACCATTTCTGTAACCTTAATTAAACATTCATGTTACCGTACACATAAAAAAAAAACTAACCATGACACCTTTCCGAGTGCACACTGGCACTAATAATGTTAAAAACGGTCAAAATTCATGAACAACTTTAATTCGACAATAACTCAAAAACCGTGCTACTTTTACTGGGGTCATGTTAAGTTGGTTTGGTACCTCTTGACCTGGTCTACCTCTAGTGTCACTGTGACGTGTCAGTTATGGGACACCCTGTATACGCTACCATTACTCCATTATTCAACTCTGACACGTCCATTGCTGTACATATGTGTCCTCAGAAACTTAAACAAAAAACAGTCACATGCCTTTTGTCTCCAACGACCCAGTACTTACAAAAACAATGATCATTATTTAACCTCTTGCTTATCTACCCTTAAATGTTACTTTCTAATAATGTTGGCTTCGTAAATACAGTTTAAGTGCGCTACTTTCAAACATTCTCCTTTAAAAAATAATTATATTTAACGAACTCCTCAAGTAATTCTGTATTTTCTTATTCCAATAACTTTCCTTTGCCACGGTACCAACATTTGTAAAAAAATATATTCCGTCGAACCGAGGGTTTTCAACGAAATCATTCACACGCACGACCCCTCAAATGTAATAATTTCTAACGAAATTCGCTTACACATTAGCCAAATTCGGGCCACCGCCTCAGTTGCCTATTTGCTGAATTTGTAACGTATTTCCGCTATTTGTAACACCCTTAGTGGGGGCTCTGAGGCGACATTTATTCACGTTCGAAGTACACAAACCTGAAAAATTGTTAGTGTTAGCCGCATTTCTGAACGCGGCCTAAGTTGTAGAGGGCGCTGCCAACCCAGCGCGCTGTCAAGCCGGCTAGCGTCGGTTCGCGCCCGAATGGCGTCTCGAGAGGATTAATCAATTATTGGATCGATTGTGTTTTTAATATAAATAAATGGTTTCTAAGTAACTAGTGCTTCTACATTTAATATTAGTTAGAAAATGTGATAGATTTGTATGATTATAGGATCCATGAGGAGTTGAGAGAACTCCTCAAATATAATAGCAATATCAATATTTTTTTAGTATCTCGGGCATTTACTTTGTGTCGTAGCGTAGAAAGTTTGAACACAGTATTTTTTTAGAACAGCTATGTTTTTGCAAGTTATTTCGCCACAAAGTATACAGATATTCAAATATTTACTTTTTCCGAGAGTTCTAGGAACAAGGAGTACTTCGGTTTATCCACGGCTCTCGAGATGTCTGATTAGCTCGTGATAAAACTTCGAGCATAGGTTTCTTTATGTTAATTAACTGTAACCGAAATCAAAAGCACTAAGAAACTGTTTTAGTGTACTTAAGTTAAACTTAGGTTCATCCAAACTTTTATCATTACCCTCTATTATATTATTACTAAGTTAATAATCAAATAATGTAATTGTCAGCGCGAATTTATGACTCGAACTTAAAATCGGCACGGATATATCTAAATTTAATTGTGTCTAGACCTATTAGATTATGATTTGTGTTCACACAATTTTGTTTTGTAAAGAGTAATGAAAACTTAATGTGGAACTAAAGTGACTTTACGCGACCACAAGTGGCTCAGAGCGGCCGCACATTGGGCCACTAAACGCGGCCAGAAGTGGCGAGCGCGCGCCATTCTCGCAGCTTGTGTTCCGAATGCAGCCACACGAACGCCCAGTGTGCGCCGGTGCCATACAAAATGGATGAAAAACTCGCCCGCTGCTTGTGGCGGCCACCAGTGGCCGGGTTGTGGCTGCCAGTAGTGGCCCAATTGGCGGAGACTCTACGTAACTCAACATACTCAAATCTTTGAGTACACGGTTTAAGGGTGATACTATTTCAATTTTTTTTAAGTTCGCAAAAGAGGTTATTTTATATTTTTATCAGAAAAAATAACGGTTATGAGTTTATCAATGAACTGGACAAACACCTTAATGTTGTTGTTTTTCTCATTATTAGTTACCTTTATTCAAGTGCATAGTCTTATATAAGGCCACTAGTTAATTGCATAATGCTGTCATGCTCTTAAATTAAACAAATTTAGGTAATATTTTATTCTTACTATATCATCACACGCGTATTTGCAATGGTCATTTCAACCTCAGCAATCCATTTTTAACCCAAATCTGGGTTAATCCAAATCAAACACCAAAATCAAATCACACATACGATTTGCACGAGTAACCCGTGCAAATGCACAGCATTGTTGAGGTTCTCAATGGGACCATTTGTAACAATGCTAAGGGTAGCGGAACAGGAACGGGCGTGGAAACAAACGGGTTTAAAGAGGTTGGGCTTTCACTGCATCCGTCCGATGGAGGTTCCTTGTCTAAGACTTTTTACATCACATTCAACATACGCGATAAAACTCTGTTTCCACATCACGCAAACTATAAGGAAGTTCATAATTTATTGCGTCGACATTTTTACATAAACCTTACTATTCTGAATCTCATAAAAAAAGATAATACTAACTGGTAAGAATTGTATAAATTCAGCCCATAACATTATTAACAGTTATTAAAAGGCAAGCGATGTTGCATAGGACTTCCTTATACTAGTAGTAGATGATCAAAAATGTATTTTTGAAAATGCGTGACGAGTTAAACTAGGGGTGTACGTACAAGTATACTACAAAGTACCATCGAACAAAGATGACGAATGGCGTTACATACTTAAGAAATAACTGTTCAGAAAATACCGTATCGTGGTGGTTTTCCAAATCTAAAACTGGATTTTAAATCCGATCAATGCGCAACAGCCAACACTAAAGGCCTAGTCGGAAAAACGTCCCTCCACAACGTAATCCAATATTGCGCTGGCTACGCAAGCGAAAGTGGCCCAAACGCTACTGAAACCCGCAAATAGATCTCTATTACCCTAATGTGTAACCTGAATCTGATCCAAAAGGCCAGTTAAAAGGAAAATGTGTTGAATAAACGTTTCAAAGCAATGTGATACGTGAAGTATAAATGGCTCATGAAATTTAGCTTAAGGATATTGCCTCCTTGGAGAAATACTCGGCGTTCGAAGGGGAAAATTTGATAGCTTATAGCTCTGATAACACAAACATGAGAGCGGTGACGTCACATACTTAAGGTTGTGAGAAAAACACAAGACGTGACGCGCAATTTTGAGTGAGTATTAGCGCACCCATATCTCACGAGTTGTTTGTCATCTACCGAAGCGCCAAAAGAAAAGAATCAGACATGTAAAAGAGCCCTTGAGGCCTACTTACAGAAATAAATGAGTTTTGAGTTTTTTGAGTTTTTTTTTTGAGTTTGTTGTTTTCCTTTGATTTGTCTTGACTAAAATTTCATTATTGAAGTGGTAGAAGCTAGCCATCTGGGCAATTATCTTTCCAATTAATTACTCATAGTACTCTATTCGCAATTTTCTGTTTCAATTTCATTTATAAATAAAATAGAAAATCAAATCACGTTGCGACTTTTTCATGATTTAAATTGCTCTTGCTGGTTAAACTCTCTTAATTTTTTTCTTCTTCACGCGAGTTCTTCATTCTTCTTGGATTCTTCGACGATTTTTCCCAACATTATCTTCTTGCGGTATTATCCAGTAACTTTGTCGCCTGAAAGTATGGGGCAGTATGCGTCAAATCCGGTAGTTCTGAATTTTTGCAGACTTGCTTATGATGTTGGCCTAATGAATAATCCAAGTTTGTGACCTCGAGCGCCGAACGCAACTTTGTCAAAAATCGAAAAAACCGCGAAAAAATTGAATTTCTCTAATTTTGGCGAGTATAACCCTAAAGGACTAGTTTTTGAAAAAACTTTCTTTAAACGTTTTTAAAGAAGACTAAATTTGCTACAATATGATACTAGAATTGTCTCTGTGGACCCAATAGTTTTCGAGATTAAGTCTTTCAAAGTTTATAATTTTTTTCGAACTTCGCAATTTTTTGCAATTCTGTCGTTCTGAATGAATGTTGACCCTGATTATACTATCGAAGCCCTGTACTTTTATAATGGGATGTTAAAAAATATAATGAGAAGTGTTAACGATGATGTTAAAGCTAAGCTACGAATAATGAAGTAAATAAAAAAGGAAAGTACAACAAAAGTTAATAAGTTTATTTGTTAGGAAATTGAGTAATATTCAAAATCAAAAAATCAAATTAATTTAGGTTCGTCGGTTGTGGTTCGTCCGTATCTGGATCGACGTATTGGGTTGGCATATCCCCATCAGGGGATGGTAATGAATCGTCGACGTATTGTGCCGTCAAGTCATCCACCATTCAGTCAGTCATTTCGACATCGGACAGATCGTCACCTTCTGGGATATTTACTACTGCAACATCAGGTATATTGTCACAAGAGGCCCCGCTGCAGTGCCTGCAGACTGATGAGACAGATTCTCCAACCAGGCCACTGCTGATGGACATAACGAAATCTGTTGTAAGGAATGGAGGGTGCTGTGCAAACCAGTTACAGAGTTTATCAGTATCTGATGAAGTTCGAAAAAAATTATAAACTTTGAAAGACTTAATCTCGAAAACTATTGGGTCCACAGAGACAATTCTAGTATCATATTGTAGCAAATTTAGTCCCTTTAAAAACGTTTTAAGAAAGTTTTTTCAAAAACTAGTCCTTTAGGGTTATACTCGCCAAAATTAGAGAAAATCAATTTTTTCGCGGTTTTTTCGATTTTTGACAAAGTTGCGTTCGGCACTCGAGGTCACAAACTTGGATTATTCATTAGGCCAATATCATAAACAAGTCTGCAAAAATTCAGAACTACCGGATTTGACGCATACTACCGATGTATAAAGTTACTGGATTATATTAGATGTCCCGCCATTTTCCCGTTCCACGTAGCAACTACTTTTTCACAATGATCTTAGCAATATAATACAAGTTTTGTTGTAATTGTAATAGCAACACTTCGTACCCTTGGTCAAATAACGACGTATCTGCAAAATGACAACTTTTCAGGATCTGTGTGTATCATGTAGTTCGTATGATTTGTATGACTTTTAAGCAATAAAAAAACTTTGGACGTAAAGTCACATGCGACGTTATTTGACCAAGGGTACGACTTATAAACTCTGATAAGCTTTGTATTTATTTATAGTACGCGCGTTATCCGTGCGATCCGATTTCAACGAAAATCATTTGATACTGCTAAGTATGAGTCATGTTATCTTTAAAAATGTAATAAGGTCCTGAAACAAGAAAACTTAGTACGATACCCTCTGAAATGATGACACGTTGGCAAAATTGGCCGTTAAAATTGAATAAAAAGAGGTTGAAGTGGATATATTTTCAGATTAATTAAAAAGAGTAAGCCGGGCGTTGTATGACATAATTGATAATAAGGAATAAACATTCAGGTACCAGCACGAGATATTCGCAAAATTAGCAGCCCGTGATATGGCACAAAATGCGAACGGGACATCCATTAACACTGATTAGCAATTACACGTAATGGCTACTTTTAGTTAATGGAAAGATTTTAGTTCGGGCATCGACTGTGACATACATTCAGTCGGTGCTTTGGAGAACATCAATGTCACAATTCACAAACGGGTTTTGCATATACACGGTATCATTATCTGTATTATTTAGTTCTGTGATGTTAAAAGGAATGTTTCCAGTAGGCTTATGATGCTACAATTTGTCGCGCGATAAATAAATGATAAAGCATCCGTCACTCTCACACACATATTTGTCAGAACGTGATAGATGCTTTATCATTTATTAATCGCGCGACAAAGCGTAGCATCATAAGCCTACTGGGCAAAAAAAATTGTCAATCAAACAAAAAATGCTCATGACGTCACTACGCGGTAAACATTACAATAACTTTATCAACGTCTCCAATTTTTTTGTTGATCTGCCTGATGCATTATGTAAAATGTAATTTCTTAGGACTCTACCCCAATCTTGATAAATTAGGTTTAGTTGCTCGTAAATCATAACAAAGCTCAAATAATAGACGTATTAAAATTATTCAAATGTATGCCTTGAACTGCATAACATATCTTCATGAAGACTTATAGACCTTGACTCCGATCCGATTATATCGAACAGATAAAGGCAGAAAGTCATGCTATCCGGCATTGCTTCTTCGACTGAAGCGTGGCTCTCAAAGGACACAAACTAAGATTTATTAAGAGTTTCTGTCAACACCTCAATGCTTGACTCCCAGGAGTTTCGAATAGCGTTTCGGTAACGAATTCCTAAAATGAAATATAAATGATAAAATTGATAAATTAACTTTGTATATTTGACACTGAGAAATGATTGTAAGGATTGAGGGTAGACGTAAACTTGTGAACACACCACGGGTGATAATAAATAAAGCCCCAGATCGCATATTTATGCATATTCCTGCCATCTGGGCTATTTCGTAATTCCTCTATATTAATACGTTCTGGATGCATAATAAGCTATTTACATGGCATTGAATAACCTATATATAACTTTTGTTTCAAAATGTTGATGAATACGTAACTAGTCTTACTTGCTCCACCTTAAGTAGGTAAATGTGTAACCGTGGCCCTATACTGGGCAAACACATTAAATGCTGAGAGGACTTACTTACTACTTTACGTAACTTTACGGTACTTTTCGTAAACAAAAAATTACTGAAGTTCTTTCCGACTATAGGATTGGACGGGAATAATAAGGAGTGGCGATCACAAACAATCTTTATTGCAATTACTAGGACTTCAAAAACTAGAATAACTAAATATTTTTACTAAAAAAAAACCCGACCGCGGTGCACTTAAAAAGTGCATAAAATCCGCCATTTTGTTTGTATTTTAAAGAACTTCATACCCAGTGACACTCGCGCCATCAAGACGAATCTAATGATGTATCATTTGTCAAAATCGGTTGAGCCGTTGAGTAGTTACGAGCGGACATAGGAATACATACATATATACATACATACATACATACAGGTTAAACACATAACCCTCCTTTGGGCTTCGCCGCGGTCGGGTAAAAACTGCTCCTTCCCGGCCGCTGCGTGGAGAGAAAATCCCATTCACTGGCCAGGAGACTTACAATTAGGTACCTACACATCACGGTCAGTCAGGTGCCATATACACAAACATCTATGATCTAGGTCATTCTGTAATATTACCACCCTGACACCTCAACCAACTGGTTGTTCACTCACTAGTGAACATTGTAAGTATTTATTAATACCAACTCGGTAAACAATAAATAACAAAACAATAAATTATCCTAAACTAAAATAATTATACTAAACCTAAAACTTAAGCTAAACTAGCAATTCAATTATATTTAAAAAGGGCCCCCGTGGCATAGATATCGATAAAATTTGCAAGAAGGACACGCGTAATAGTATATTACACAACTAGGGTGGTAATACAAAGGCTTTCTTTATTACCTCCCGTGTTGTGTATATCATTTTATGTCTACACTTGGCAAGAAAGCGGCTTTTTCCGTACGCGCAGCGTGCGGAAAAGGCCACGTCATGGCCACGTGTGGCATAAATGTACTTTATGCCACACCTGGCCATAAAGTGGCTTTTTCCGCACGCTACGCGTTCGGAAAAAGCCGCTTTCTGGCCAAGTGTCGACATAAAATGATGTACACAACACGGGAGGTAATAAAGAAAGCCCTCGATCGCATATTTACGTCCCTCGCTTGCAGCTCGGGCCGCAAACTTCTGCGATCTCGGCCTTTCTTTGTATTACCACCCTAGTTGTGTAATGTACTATTCATACGTTCAACCTGTCCGTGTCCTGTCTTAACTTTTCCTTGTAACCTGGCATTTGTATAGGTATTCTAGACAAAATGGACTTGTGGTCTTTACAAAATATTAGTGTGTTTCCAATAATAATATTGGTTTTTGAAGACAGTAGATACAATCATCATCATCAATCACCATGATAATAATTTTTCACTTGTATTTGTTCGTACGTAGAGCGTTATTATCTTGAACAGTCTACAAACAGAAGGCATTACTTATTGTATTCGATTATCAATCTTAACTACACATTATGTAGAAAAAAAATCTATCATAATCACGCAACCCAAAATACTAGGTAACAAACATTCTGACGTAAATAATTGAATAATACGTTAGAGTTAAAACATTACATTTCATTTCACAGTTGTGGGTAATATACGATTTTAAGCTAACATGGTCATTCACGTAATTAATTATTAACATCGGGATATAACAAATATACATGGTAAATATCCCGATGTTAATAATAGTAGTTATTAGGCCAGATTTACGACTGTAAGTTTTACTTACGTAAGTAAGGACGCAGCTATACGTTAGACTGAGATAGTCAGTCTAACGTAACGTGTCTAACGTATAGCTGCGTACTTACGCAAGTAAAACTTACAGGGGTAAATCCGGCCTTGGCTGTGGTTATTGATTTGGATGATGATTATTACTAAATAAATCAATATGAATATATTTTTCCAGATTCTGGTAATGTGAAAAATTAACTAGAACAAATAGATAAACCACAAAAAGTCCTAAGAGCTATGAACGGCCTTGGTTTTTGAGGTCACGCTGAAAAGAGGGAACACAAGATGCAATGCAACCGACTATGAGAAAGAAAACAGTCAAGCGTAGATAATGTAATTTTAGGGGTTCTGTACCCAAAGGGTGGCAACGTGACCATATTACTGAGATTCCGTTGTCAGCCTATCTGTCCGTCTGTCCTTCTGTATGTCCGTCTGTTTCTCCATCTGCGTCTGTCTCACTCAACAAAATAAAAATTAAAGGGGTCCCCATACAAGAAACGTGTTTGTTCGGATTTTTTACTCGAGGGCGGTACGGAATCCTTCATGTGCGAATCCGACTCGTACTTAGCTGGTTTTTAATTAACTGTTTTCTGTTACTATAAACAAGTATCACACTCATCTTTTTTACATGTGCTTAAGTAAACTATAAATTTTATAATCAACTATCCAGGTCACGTATAGATTACAAAGCATTCGGCTTTGCTAACTAGCCAATACGAGTAAATTTGGGTCAAACCTATCCAATAAGAGGATTAGTTGGAAAATACCTTAGCACGTGAGTTATCTAAGCTATGGAGTAACTTCGTCCATACAACTGATTTTATGAAATCTCGCTGAGATCGAGACGGTTCGTTAACTTCAGTCCAAGTAACTAAGTTACGTAAGTAAGGGGGATGGAATCTGATCACTTAGGAGTTTGTCATTAAAAAGGCCGGCATAAATATCTTCCTTATTGCTCGCGTAACTCTTGAGCAATATTTCTGATAATGGATCTGTTGTGTTTTTTTTATTGGGATAGCTGTTTCCATAATGTAACTTATTTTACTACGTTATTACATATTACATAATTTTATTTTGAGGACGGCAATTCTTATAAAACAAATTACAAATTGTGGTAACTGACATTTCTTACCCAGAATTTGGCATTAGCAAAAAGTAAGGAACTTTTGAAGAATTGTACAGTATAGTAAGTATTGGCGGTAAAAAAAAGAATCGCAAGTATTTATCGCTCTTGCATTCGGCTCGGGCGTCAAATACCTTTTTTTTTTAACCCGGAGAAATGCATGAAACTGTATACCACTACGTAACCTAAGGCCATCGGGGGTGACAGGATGGGTTCTAGGTTGTAATAGGTAATTTACGGCCCGCAGAATCTACGTGTAACAACACCATTTTCGAGCGAGTGTGATGAAAATTATTTTAAATGCGCTACTTTTTTAAATTAAAATATAATAGGTCGGATTTCACATCTCTCTCACTTTAATTTTCTCCTCGAAGTAATTTCTTTCTTTCTAATTTTATTTTTAAATATTAAAGTCATATAATTGATGTGTTTTGTCGCGCATACTGCAAAAATGGCCGACTCTGTCACTTGAGGTATTGTTATTTGTGTACTAAAATAAGTTCAGACAGATTATCGCGGGAGCTACCACATAGTATGTAATAGTATAAGATTGTAAACTTTCTACGATCAAATCCTGACAAACCAAGTACATCTTCTGGTAATCTCTAAAATCATAATTTTGTCGACTCCCGGTCACATACTGCAGCATATTTCCTATCACGACATTATAAAGCTTACTGAATTCTTTGCCCTCGTTTCCCCTTAATACTGCAGTTTCTTAGTTACCTTCCTCACGGCTCATTGGCTTCGCTTCACGGCAAACTAGTTAATAACTTTCTCACATTACGCCTCTGACGATATTCTTAGAAGTGTTTGGTTCTAGGGCAAAGTATTGTATTAGTTTCATAAAGATATTATTAGAGCTTTTAGTAGTTGTTGAGACACTCATCTTCTCTTAACACTTTTGGAAAAGCGTCAAAGGGCATTTCTCCAGAAATATGTCTGCGACTTATTCATCTGTCTCCATACGTTTAGTATGAAAAAGGGCCAGATGAATGAGGTGACCGCAGACATATTTCTGGAGAAATGCCCCAAAATTAAGGCCATAGAAGGAAAATTAATGATTTCTCAAATAATTCAGTCAGTTTTTTTTTATTGCTATAGACTGGCAAACAGGCAGACGGCCCACCTGATGGAAAGCGGTCACCGCCGCCTATAGACATTTGCAACACTAGATGCATTGCCAATGCGTTGCCGGTCTCGAAGAAATTTGATGACACCCTTTTTAAAAAAAATCCCACATTGTAGCGCAGTGGGAAAATCTTAGCAGGAAGTTCATTCCAGATCCTTATTGTACGCGCTAGAAAGGTTCTAGAGAACCGGCGCGTTGTTGACAATGTTTTTATCATTTACAAAAACAAGGATTGGATTGGGAGTTTTTTTAAATATTTAATTCATATTAACTATGTCATGTGAATTTAGGTAAATAAATGAAAAATTATTCAAGATCAGAGGATTGAAGAACAAGTCTCTTTTTACCAAGGTATTTCGTTTTTTTATTTAATGAGAAACAATAAACTTATCTACCGTGAATCATGGTTCATGATGAGCCACTTGAACCTCATTCAAATAACTTCTTCTTTGACAAAGACAGACACTCTTTTTGCAACACACGTAATATTATATACCAAATTATAATAAAAAACAATGCTAACTAGAAATACCAAATCCTAAATATGCCTAAAAACTAATTAAACCATAGACTAAAAGAAATAAATTATTGTGCATTTCTTATTAATAAGCTGGATAAAATAAACTCACACAGTTCTCTAGAATTATTTTTACTTGTAAAAGAGTACTTTTTATAATTTTGATTACGAAAACCTTTTTACCTTCCCAACCCAAATGGATATTTCCCATTTCTTCCATTGAACTGTAAAATCCCGTAGCTATACAGCCCAAAGCCATGCAAAACCTCTCAGTTCTACGGTCCCCAAAACAGAACCTTTCTTACTAATGCAAAGGACATGTAACACGGCAAACGTAGCTACTTACCGAAACAGACTTAAAGGAAACATTGTATGAAAAGAGTTTTAAAAAGAAACCCCTAAAGTGGATTTGGGTAAAGGGTACAAGCCTTCACAAGCGCTCGAGGAGCCTCGCGACTGGTACATATTTGCTATGAGATGAGTTGACACAGCGTTGCGGTACCGACAGCCGAAACATCTCAATAGCAGGCCTGTCTTTATACGCTGTTTTCTTTTGATGCTTCTAATTTTGTAAGTGAAGTTTTGCTTTGACGTATTGATACCACAGTTTTGATATAAAACTGTGACTACGTATGGCAGATATAATATATTCGCTTGACGAATTGTGTTGATGAAAAATTAAAATAACGGTGACTAAACCCATCACGAAACCGATTTTGATAATTATACTTCGAATTATCAGCAATTGACTAGTTAGTATTGAAGTATTTTATTCTGTACATAACGAATCGGAAAACAAAGCGTGAGTTACCCCACAAAAAATGGTCTGACGACCTACTTACGGTCGCTGGAACTCAATTGAGGAAAAATCATGCGTGTCCTGATTACAAATGATGATGATGATGAATACTAGAGTATAATATATCAACACTTAATAAAATATAAATATTAAAGCTTGATTTTAATCACTTAATTCTATTTGCCGACATCTTTATGACGGTAAATTTGACCGCCAATGTAAGGACATTGAATGTCGAGCTTAAACGTCATAAAATAGCTGCTATGAAGTTAACACCACTCAATTTAATCGATTATACAAACAAAACGAACTTAGGCTAGTTCTAATGGTTATTAGTAAAGCTGGGCACAAACTGGCGAAGGTTGTCCCAAGTACCACACATGCTTTTATAATATTATGAGCTTATTCGGCCATTTTAATGCGTAAACGGGAAGTATAATGACTAAAACGTGTTTTAATAATAATTTGAAAATTCTACAAATAAGCTTTTATTTTAGTTGTTGTTAAATTACATTTGTATAAATAAAATTTGCAGTAAAATTTGCAGTACTACTCGGAAGGGATTTTTTTCACTTTGGTTTTTTTTTATCCAAACTTTACAAATAAACTATGATTGGTGGATTGATTGATTGATTGAGATATTAAAGAAAATGGCCTTGATTGGTAAGAACTTTACTTTGCGTGTTTATATATTTTTATTATTACAAAATAATATTTTATTTACAAGTTATTCCACAAAAACAGCCATGCTCAATACTTTTGGCTGAGGCTGTATAATAGAGGAGCATATTACGCTGTTATACTTACACTTATGCGGGACTTGGGATGCCACACCCAGTCTAGCCACAGTCTAAGGAACTGTAGTCGGCCGACAGGCACGTTTTAACAGAGCTGTCGTGCGGGGGCCGCGTGGTGCGGCGCGACTCGGGCGAGCTCTAAGAGCCTTATCGGCCATTCTCATGAAGTATGTCTGCGGTCACCTAATTACCGTGACGCTGTTTTCATACTAAATGTATGAAGACGCGGTAATTAGACGCAGTCATACTTCGTGAGAATGGCCGTTATCACACTTGCGATTTGCGAGCGAGGTAAGCAAAGTTCCATACAAATGTCGCTCGAGTTCACCGCGACTGGTTTTGTTCGCCCGCAGCTCGCCCGCAAATCGCAAGTATGATAAGGCCCTAATTGCATACATCGCCGTGCTTACCGATTTAGGACATACTTTCAAAGATTGCGTAACAGTGCACTTACTATCATAGTCGGGTATGTATGGGTGTCGGCCAAATGTACAGTCAGCATCAAATAATCTGTAGCATCCGAAGCGCCATTATATATCGTAACACGTCTTTATTACTACACTTTGGATGCTACAGACTATCTGACGCTGACAGTACATAGGTCTTATAAATGTGCTGCGTGTGTGTAGCTCCGTATTTCGAGCTCGAGACTAGCGGTTTAGTATAAGCTCTCAGAAGCTCTGTGTAAAGTAAGCCGACAAAGTTAAGTTTAATTGATAAATCGTTTTTTTTATTATTGCTTTATCTACACATTGTTTCCTTTTATCTTTGAAGATTACCTACGTCGTGAAATATCCAACTTATATCTACAAAAAGTGCTAAAATATAAAAATCAGCTGACGTACGCACACAATAAATACAAACAACCACAAAAAAATTGTTTCGATTATTTTTTACGGCCAAAAAGGATTTATTAGTGTGTGACATTCGCACGGTTAACTGCCATGCTCGTTGCACAGAGAACACAGCGTCAGTTTTCAGTCCACCTCCAAAGAAAAAATGGACACTCTCTTTGTAGTCGACTGCACGTCATGCGGGGCGCGCGCTCAAAGTGACTCGGCGAACGAACACTTACGGGCCAGCCATGACAAGGTATAAAGACAACCAAGTAGTACGACTTCGGCCGTTTAGGAGTGCGCAACACGTATTTACACAGACGAACGACGCGCGTCTGTGTGAGTGAACGCCATACTGTGGCATGCTCGCGCATGCTCAAATCCTTGCCTGTGGTGCGTCCGTACACGGCGCGCACACATGCGCGCTCCCGATGTACCTTTTGTGGGAAGAAAATCTACCGTATACCGTGGCCATGACGTCGGCGGCGAGCGGTAGCGCCAAGTGACGGTCATACGTGGGAGTGAGAGATTGGAGTGCGGTCTCTCGCTCGCACCTATAGCCGCCGCTGGTGACTGTCGCTCGCCGCCGATGTTATAACCGGATCCTTAGTACTGGCACTGTTTAAAAATATGAGTGTACAGTTAGCCAATGCCCTATCGGGTGACACAGTCAACGATGACGGTATTTCAAGCCACGGTATCACAAGCCCTGACAGTTATGTCCTGTGTACACGGTGATGTATTCAACTCGAGCTCACCCCACCCGCATCTCGCTCTTTGCTCGCACGACAGCTCTATCTAAACATATTCATTGGTTGTAGATTTCTCTGTAGGTTCAGATTACCATTTTCGGTTATTTTCTAGAGATTCAGTACCTCTAACACAACTGTGACGAGTGACTCTTTGTTGCATGACAAACACTACCTATCCTTTTTATCCAATGTATTCTGACAGAGACAATTCAACTAAAGTCGCGCGACAAACGAAACCGTGGTCGTTATGCTAGTTCGGCAGGCATTCTGCAAATAACCCAAAATAGTAATCCTCATACAGGAAAGTGATCCAGACTTCGACCAGGAAAGTTAGAGTAATTGAAATACTAATACAACTACACCTATTAGACTGTGGTACTCGCGAGCCTGAACCCAGCTTAATATTTCACATTGAATCGCGTGAGCAATGTGACCCACGGGCTTTGGAAGGTCACAAAATAGTTCCGATACTTGTTAATAAATCCTTTAGTTCTTGTTTTAGGGTCCTATTAACCTTGCCAATTTACAAAGACACAGTGAAGTCTTATTACTTTTTCTATTTCTACTCATTGTTATAAAACTTAGTGCAAAAGTAAAATGGCTTAGCAATTTCATATTTCGTAGGTATCTATATTTTATAAGAATATTTCTGTAATCTTATTCAGACTTAACACACTTGATGTTTAATAATAAAATAAATTCGAATTACGCTGCCTAAAACTGTATCACACGCACAATACTTGCTCTAACTTCTACAATCATTTTAATTTCTAATTTAACAAATAACTGTAGAATTACCCTGGGTCTTATCTAGTTGCCTAAATGGAGAATACACATTTTCAAAACGCTTCCTTTTATTCCACTCTTTCTTAAAGTAGACCTTATTCGTATCAATTTAAAACCTAATTTAGAGTTAGTCCCATAGTAGCCATAAAGCCTTTTCAAAAGGCAGTCTTCAATTCGGGAACAGTCTAAATCTTCCAAGATGGCGTGAATTTTTCACCAGCAGAGCTGACTGCGCTCGCAAAAACAGGTTTTATTCCCCAGTAACGCAATTTGTAACTGCCTGCCGTAAGTCTGACTGAGTGTGCGACACTTTTGCCGACCGTACATTGACAGAAATGGGTCACTCTTCATCCTGTCCGCGTTTACCTGGAGGTGAAGATAAAATGTGCTTGTGCTTGCATTGGGAATTGATAGTGCTACTATAAATGATAAGATGTTACTTAACTTTAGTTTCTCCTAACAGATAACAATTCTTTAGTAAATGATACAACGTATAGTATTTAAGCATCAAAGATAAGCAAGTAACTCCTTTGCCATACACACGTGTGTGATAAGAGTTACATACATTACGCTGGATCTAAAATCATGAAATATGGCTGAAAAATTTATAAATAAGTGACAATGAGAGAAAATGCTTGTTTTATATTTCTTTAAGTAATTCCATATCCCATCAAAAACATTACATTTAAAAAGATGCAAGTCTCGCAACGCAGTTCTCCTACAACAAAAAAGTTTTGAGATGTAAAGTTAAACCAAGTCAGTAGGTACAGTAGAGGAGTATCAACAGAACTCGATTTTGCCTATTATTAGATCTATAAAATGTGTTCCTCCACGGTTAAATAATAGGCAAGTCGGTGGAAATCGAGTTCTGTTGATATCCCTCTACTGTACCTACTGACTTGGTTTAACTTTACATCTCAAAACTTTTTTGTTGTAGGAGAACTGCGTTTCGAGACTTGAATCTTTTTACATGTAATGTTTTTGATGGGATCTCATTTCTTTTTGTAAGTGGTCTTCCTTTATTTATTACATTCCAATCCATTATTTTCAATTTGAACTGCAAAACTAACTTTGTAATCACATGTATTTGTATAGGATTACAATTGTGTGTGCAGTTGTGACTGAAATTGCAACATTTTTACGTTTTTTAGGACTTAAGAGGGTAAAAACTAACTATTTTTAAAATTTGGAGCTTGTAGGTCTGCTAGAAGTACCTTGGAATTATGATGATCATCAGTCAGTCAGTGACAAAACTAAGGAACTTTGACATGCAATAGTTCTCAAACTACACGTTCAAATTGAATGATATTGAGAATGTATATCAGTCTTATTGTGCCCTATATATCCCTGAAATTTCAGGGTTCTAGCTTTAGCCAGTGCAAAATTACGGGAGGCTGAAAATGGCCTGAATGGCTTCAAGAAAAGGATGGTACGGCCGTGCCTTTGTATTGCTCGACTTGGCGGGGGCACTACCGTGCCCCCAGATCGGATGCAATTCTGCATATGATTTTTTTTTTCTACAAACATGTTTTTTCTACAAACATGACTCATATGGTTTAGCTTTCAAAAAACTTAAATGCTTATCTACGGCGTCTACTGTTAAGCCTAGACACTGTGAAATGCCAGGGCTTAACATCAAAGCAAAAGACCAAAGTAAACACTATTATAAAACCTACACTTCTCGCGATTCGTTTTCTCCGTGTAGTAAAAAATAGCACAATTGAGGGGCCGCGCGATGCATATTTCAGAGCTCGGCTCGACGTTCACTGAATTTCCTAAGAACTTTAGTTTCTTTGCACTGAAATGGTCCATTTTTTGTTACAATCAGAAATATATTGGCTAAAAATACTTTAGACTTTAATGGTTCTACTGATAATAAACATTTTCACAAACATGCAATGAAATATTGATATTACGTGCCTTATAATAGACCGAAAAGTACCTCTTTTCCGATGCCGCTAGACAAGAGGCTTTTAATTAAATTTCATACAATATTGCCGGCATAGGCCTGCTTTTATAATTTCCATTCCATTTTATTTGTGACACTGCATCATGGCGTTCAGCCATTAAAAAAACCATAAACTATGTTTGCTATATTTTACAGTGTCATTTATAATAATAAATAAAATTGACACGAACATAACAAATAAGACATTAAAAACAATTTCTAATAATTTTAAATTACAAAGTACACGAATATAATTTTTTATTTTATTTACGCTGTGTATTGTTTCTCAGTTTCCCTTAGTTCTCATTTGACCTTAGTCACTGGATTGGTTTTTTTACTTTATTACTGTGGTTTTATACACCGTGGACCTGTATAACCCGACCAACTTTAACCATAGATTCTAACAACTATTAGAAGTAAAAAAAGTTATGTGACGTATAGTCGATTAACGCTTACTTTCCGAGATATTCATAATTTTTAAAATAAAAACTCCCAAGTGTGTAACAAGCCCTAATAAATGTGACTAAGATACTTATACTGATTTCTAAAATCCTTTAACTAAACAGCAATTAACCTTCGCAGTATTAGATGGTAAGCGATTACAAAGCCAAAATATTGACCTTTCGTTTCCATTTTAGCTTTTTTTTTCCTTTTTAATAACTTTTCCTCCAGTAAGGACATGTTTATAACGAGGGACTGAATTTATTGATTTGTTTTGTTCCATAAGACTGTTAATGTAAAATGACAAAATTCGACCGATGTTGATATAACGTTATTTACTTGTAATACCATCAGGAATACGTGGTTAAAGTTGGTCGGGTTGTACGGGCCCACGGTGTATGTATTTATTTAGATTGCATTACCAACAATAATACTTGCATCTAAAACGTCAGCAAATTAGTATCACATTGTATTGAGAATTGTGATCCTGTATCTATTAGTACACTACGAGTAGATGTAAGGTAAGGTGGGGTAAAACGAACATAGTTTATTTTGTCCAGGGTAAGACGGACAGTATGAAAATTCCATACAAGTGTTTGTCTTGCCCCGGTGTTCGTCTTACCCCACCTTACCTTACTGAGCAATGATCCTTACATAATGAAACAACTATCGCAATAACATAACAGATCCACAAACTGCATTAATATACCATACCAGGGGTTCCCAAACTTTTCTATACTTCGACTCCTTTGGCAGGTTGTAATCTTTTTGCGACGCCCTTGTACACCGAGATACCCGCGGGTCGTTCTAGGTTTAATTTATGGCGGGGCATTTCTCCAGAAATATGTCTGCGACTCATTCATCTGTCTCCATACATTTAGTATGAAAAGGGCCAGATGAATGAGGTGACCGCAGACATATTTCTGGAGAAATGCCCGGCGACTTGAATTTTCCGTATCGCGAAGCCCCTGAGACAGAATCGCGACTCCTCGGGGTGTCGCGGCGCACAGTTTGGGAAACCCTGTATAGGTACTATACGATCATTTCCAAGATTGGCAACAATAATGCATTCCAGCCATCGAAATGTAGGGTATTACCAAGAGACCACCCACGCTCGCAGTTCCTAAACCGGAGTCACCCTTCATGCATCGGATTCAATTGTTTCTCATATTACAATTATAACCACTAATTAATTCAGCTCATTTACAGGCTTACTTAACTCCATTAGCGATAGACTTGTAAATTATAATTGATGTGAAAGCACAGTTGGAACCCCAAAACGTTATAACCAGCCTTTATGCGTTGCAAAAGGAAATAACAACGATTTAGCCCCCAAAGGGATTGTAAATCTAAGTAATTTATATTAATTGCTCGAAATTTAGGTTAGTTCTGTATTGTAGCTGTTTGGGGACTAATTTCTGGATCACCAGACTGTTGTAAATCATAGTACGGCTCGTGGCGGTTTCAAGTGCAATAATATGCGTTATTGACCGAGCGAGCGTTAAGCGCGAGCAAGCGTCTCCGTTTCAGCTTGGGCAACGATTTCGTATGTCTATCCGGTTTTCTGGCTGTTTTTCTTTACAGATGGCATTTCTCGACCGATTATCATGAGGTTTAGGCAGAAATGCTTTAACAGACTCGCGACGTCTACAGCTAACAATACGCTAGTTAACTGTTCCCGAAATTTAAAATAAGGTAGCGAAGACTCTAAACGAATTGATTCGAATCGAGTTCATTCTCAACTCGAATCAAGTCGCATACCTAACTCTAGCTAGAATTGATATGGACCAGACAAGCGAACGGATAAGGAATGCGAGTTATACGAGTGCATGCGAGTTAGCGATTCGCCAACTCGAAACTCAACTCGACAAATATTCATTTTGTTACGAATACGCTGAACTCGACTTGACTCGCCGATCCATTTGGCTGCTACCGCGAAGCGGATCCCATGCGGTTGATGCGCGTCAAGGCAACTCGAGTTTTGATTTGAGTTAACGGCCGAGGCAACTCGAGTTATCCGAGTTCGAATAAAACATTTATTTTAGCAATGTAATAAAAATTACATTGCTAAAATAAATAAGTTTTTTGAAGTTTTGAGTTCGTACCTAAAGTGTAACTTGTTTTATGAGCCTCCAAAGTTGGGTGGGAAAGTCCATTTTAAAAGTTTGAAAATATGAAACACGATGAATACCATTGACTAGTCCATGAAATTTATGGCATTTTTGTTATGAAATCGTTAGGATAAATGCATGTTTTAACATAGCTGCATGACAAATTCTTGTGTCTTGTAGTTGTGACGTGACACGGTTAAACTTTGTATAGGGAAACCTATACAAAGTATAACCGTGTCACGTCACAACGCTACGCATGTATGCTTTAGTATGAAGCGTTTTTGGGAAAGTCCAAAAATGCGATTATAACATTGTTTTCTCTAGGGGAGGTTTTATGATGTCGAAGTAGTTTTTTCACAAATATTTCTATTATTTAGAAGTCCTTCCTTAACATACCGCAGAGAAAGTTGTAAAATAGCCTTTTTGATTTGTTTTGTCATTTCACTATTATCATAACTGTCAAAGACAATAAATGGCTGGGTTAGTAAAATATTGATATTTTACTCAGAAAATATTCCTCTAACACCTTCGGGCCCACAATGGCTATAATGGAAAACGCTTTATTAAAACGAATAACGGCTAAATAAATGTCAAAGGTTGACAAGACATTGACAAGTTTATAATTGGATTATTGACATTTAGAAATAATACTACTGATATTGGGATATTTGTGGTGTAAAGGTCGTGTCGCACTAATTATATTTTACACTTCACTAATGACATATTTGTAATCATAATGCTGATACCCTTTTGATATATAGTACTATTGAAATATGAGATAGTAGTGGACGATTTTCTGGGCGTTTCGACTGCGCTAATAATATAAATGTGAAAGTTTCTGAAGATGTTTGGGGGTTTGAACGTTTGTATGTAAGCACTTCAAAACAAAATTATATAAAAATAATACAAAAATCAATGGCTATGTACATAGGCGAAACTTATCCCTGTAAGGGATCGATTCCAGCTAACCCTTGAGCAAATGAGAAAGAACAACCAACATCGAAGAAGATAGACAAACTAACAAAATTAATGTTCGGATGTTCGTTACTAAATAACGTAGTGACAACTGTATGGATTGTAATGAAATTTGGCATGTCAGTTCTGGATTAAAACATACTTAGCTCTATACTTTTTATCCCGGTAATAAGTTCCTTTGGTATAATAACGGGAATACCGCAAGCGAAGCTAAATGCTAGTTTACCATAACGGAAAGCCAAATCGCAACAACTTCGACCGAACTAGACCCAGTCTTGGGATTGTCTTTTGCTCACATAAAAAGTTAACACTAGGCATCTTCTTATTGAACAATATTAACTGATATGATTTTTTATTATAGCCTTAATGACGAAATATAAATATTTCATTGGAAGAAAAAAGTTGAAAAATTATATGTCTCGGGCAGGATTCGAACCTGCATCTCCAACGGCTTTCCGGGTCAACACAGGCGCGCTACCAATTGCGCCACCGAAGCTACACCCAAGAAATATTTTTAAAATTTACTGAGGCGACAACGACGAACGTAAAACGCGGTAAAAATATATTGGCCCAAACGTAGTATATAATATGATAGCATTCATTTGTATGGTCAGTGATTCATCCATCATAACGATCAACATTTGAACCCTGAGACCTCCACTGCCGAAAATAGGTCTTCCCCAAATACTTCCACAACAAACAGTCATACGCTTTTTACCTTCATCGACTTCAGGCGATATTAAACAGGTCGTCAGACCATCTTGGGAAAGACGCAGTGCGAGTCCCTATCGCTGTATCTAAATAATCATTATCTTCTCCCATAATTTTTGTTAGGAAAAACGTTAGTAAATAAACTGAATAACACCAGCAAGTTTATTAAAATAGCCGCAAAAGAAACAATATAAAATTGTACTAAAGCTCAAAATCCTCTCTAATCTATGCATCTCATTGTCTTTTTATGTGAAACTAAGCTCAAAACAGAGCCAATGAACTCAGAAAAAAGTACTCCGTCATTTTATAGAGCATTTCGCTCCTCGCCCGCATGAAAATAATAATGAAACAAAATTTAGTCTATATCACCGTGTCGTTCGCTTAGTCTCCTTCCTTCGGCTGCTCTAATTAACAAGGTTATTTTGGTGGCTTATTCTGCATTAACGTATCTCCTGAATTTAGAGACAAAAAACACTGAGTCCCCTAAATAATCGTGAATAATTGTAGCCATTTTAACGACGAAGGCGTAGCTTAGGGTAAATTGTTTGTTTATGTTCCGTTATTTCTTTTTTTGTCGAATAAAAAGCAATTTTGGAGCTCCCGTGGAGCTGTGCAATTAAAATATATTGCAATGTTGAACGTCAATTTCCTTATTTTTCCGAAAAGCAGAAACAGTTTCTGTGCCTCATTTTTTAGCTTCTTTAATTCCCTAAGGAAATTCTTAATACAATGAAGGCTGTAAGCGTCATAATTTGATGCTTGCGTCGTTTTGCCAAGAGAAATTCATACTTTTGATAAAATGAAGACAAATCTGAATATACATAAGTTTATTATCCAGCTATTTAGTGGCCTGGTTTCTGTGTCGTAAAAGTTGCTATCGTTATATAGTGCTGATGTTCCAAGCTACCCAAACTACTAAACCTGGGATCACGGATAGGTGAAGTGGTAAAGTAAATTAGTTGAACGATTAAAATGGCAGTGGGCAGACCATATAGCCCGGCGAATGGATAACCGTTTGGGCAGTAAAGTCCTGTAGTGGAGACCACACATAGATAAGCGCAATATGGGGCGGCCCCAGACTCAGTGGATGCGGTCAGCTCAGAACCGCACTCTGTGGCGATCTATGGGGGAGACATATGTCCAGCAGTGGACATAGATAGTGGCTAATAGATAGATGACTATGACTGACAATAATTCTCAGTATTACTAATGATAAGATTGATTGATTCGCAGTACCCGAAACTTTCCTCTTTTCAACTTTTTTCTAAACAGAAATACATCTCTTGAATAATAGCCGCCATTCCAGCGCTCCTTCCCGAAGTAATCTCAACTTGCTTTAGTATGAGCGCGAAATAAACATTCAGATGTTTTACTATAATGAGATCTTTTAACGCTACTGGCCATCATTATTGTTAACTAGCATTTATTCGCGGCTTTATTCGCAATATCGTCACTATTTTGAAAAAAACTCTTATCTAAAAACGTTGTAAAGAAAATCGTCAAAGGGCATTTCTCCAGAAATATGTCTGCGGTCACCTCATTCATCTGGCCCTTTTTCATACTAAATGTATGGAGACAGATGAATGAGTCGCAGACATATTTCTGGAGAAATGCCCCAAAAGTTACATACGAACTTCATATACAGTTACTGCGCTTTTGCCTGGAGTCAGAATCAGGTACGTTTTTTTTAAAGGACTGGCGATGTTCTCAATAAGTGATCGCGCTCGCAACTTTGTTCATGGAAGTGAAATAAATTAAATGTTTCGTTTTCGCTCCGGCTTAGGTAATCTAGTAAAAAGTTTGATTTTATAATACCTCTGTTAACCGGCGTCCTTATCTATACCTACCTGTACACAAAATTTCATGGAAATTGATCTGGTAGTTTTTACGTGATCTGACGCACAAATCTGATTTTGTTACGCTTTTAGTATTTATTAATTATAATAAATATTATACATAACTACATCTCCTCTCTAGGATATATGTTACAGTCCAAGACTTGATTTATTTGTGTGATAAATGTTGTTTTAAGCCGTTCAATTGTTACCACGTTAGTAACAAAATGTCTTTAACCTTTTGTATGCCGGAACGTGGATCCGCGTACGAGGAAACTATTAGAAAGAAATATACGCGGCTAACTAGAGATTAAACTTTCTAAACTTCAAACATCTTCACAAATTTTCACATTTACGAGTATAATATAAGTAGGATAGGAAGTAGTGTACCTGTTACGTATATGCGTACAAATATCATTATTTGAGCCTTTCGTGGACTGGTTTTCGTCTATTCTAGTCTTATATCGATCTATTTAGGATATATCCGAGACTTTTAAAAAAATATTTTGGAATTTCATTAAAATCTACAGGAGCTTCGACAAAAATGTGTCCAGGAAAGTGACGCGCGTGAAACGCTTAAGTAATGAACGAAATAAAAACATCCAAATCTGTATCACGCACTTCATCATTGCTGAACTTAGTAACTTAGTCATCGTTGTCGTCATGGTCCCTCCCCACCCTAAGACTTCCACAACGAACGGCCACACGCCTTTTGTGTCCATCGAGTTCCAGCGACCCTAATACTATGTCGTCAGACGATCTTGTGGGGGATCGACCCACACTGCGTCTTCCAGGTCGTGGTCTCCATTCGGGCACTTACGCCCCTTCAGCCATCGGATCTTCTAGCTATGATGTCCAGCCCATTTCACGCAATATACAAAATACAAGTCGTTTCAATGATCTATTCGTTTCTTGGTAGTTATTAGGCTAACAATAACAAATCGTTTATGGGCCCATTCAAACGCCTAACGAACAATAGAGTAATAAAAACGAAACTAATGTCCTAATTATCTATTCCATTTGATTGTTCCCAACATCAGAAACAATATAAAACCGTCACGCTATTGGATATTTCATTTCCACTTGAATTATCCATTATCCACAATATAGACAATGTTTTGCCTGGCATCGCACAGTGCAGCGGTTAGCAAATTATCGTGCAACATTGCGCTTTAGAACGACCTATTTTCAGCTCGATCAATTTACTAGCATTTACCCGCAGCTTCGCCTGCGTCGTTCTCGTTATTATCCCAAGGGAACTTCCTACCGGGATATAATGCAGGTATCAGTAGCGTGGCGTCCAAAGAACTCGATTCCTACCGGCTTGCCTAATATCAGGCATTTGAGCACCTTATTCTACAGCTCTTAAGGAAAATGTACGCCAAATCTGCACCGGCTTGCCCAAGGATATCTTTTACGCCACGCCACTGGTAGGTATTCATAAGTTTCAATACAGGACATGGTCCACTCGTATGCCAAATTTCATCTCAATCCATTCACTTGGTCTTCTTTCTTCCTTGTCGGAATCACTCTTGACAGAGTGGTCGTGGTCATCACTTCAGGAGTTCGTGGCAAGCTTCACAACACGCCGCCACTCTTCTCTGATGGCCGCCTTCCTCGTGCACTAATATTATAAATGCGAAAGTTGGATGTTTAGATGTTTGGATATTTGTTACTAAATAACGGGGTAACGACTAGATGGATTGAGCTGAAATTTGGCATGCAAGTAGATCAAGTCCTGGATTGAAACATAGGATACTTTAAATCCCGGTAAATAGTTCCCTTGGGACAGTAACGGGAACAAAGCGGGCAAAGCCGCGGGTAAATGCTAGTTTATAATACGAGGGCGACACTGAAAGTTTTTAGAACTGGCTACTTTTAAAATATGTAATGAAAAGATAAGTTTTAAATTTAAAAAAGGAACTCTTTGTTAATATAATGTGTTTGTATTCCATTCATCTGTTTCGCGATTTGGCGGCAAATTGAAAATTGTCTGTGTTACGTCAGGATGATTTTAACGCGAGAAAATTTCCGTGCAATGATTTTTTTACGACTTTCGATGTCATTTAAGTCATCAAGAAAGTTATGATAGACTTCGATTGGCCTTTCACGATGAAGCCCCATCTTGTGCGACTGTTTATGTAAGGTAAACTTTTTTTTGCGTGGAGGGAAGAAATCCTCATTGCATGACGCATGCCTGACTCGCTCGGGAATATAATCCAGCGTACGTTGTCTCGACTCTATAGGGAATGTGCACGACGAAGGTGCTGCCAACTGGTGCCGCCAATCTAAATCATATACCCTCTCATGCTGGGGCCACATTGACGAAAACGCTGTTAATAACGTTAATTTATCACGTTGAAGGACGATTAACGTCAGAGTAGCTACGACTTACTATATTTGACATTGACACTTACATAAATTATCATAGACATTGACAGCTTGATTTGACAGGGGCGATAGTTTCCTTTATTGTCCGCCCGTGTCTCTTTTGTCGTTTAGTGCTGCCACCTATAGTTCGTGCACGTTCCCTATACCGAAACGCCTACGGACTAAAACCTCTCCCGCGTCTTGTGTTTGGGGGGGGGGGGGGGGGGGGGACATGCCGCGCTTTAGGTCTACACTTTGTGCCCCCCGCATGGCGTGAGTTAGTGTGCACGTATGGTGTTCTTAGGGGTGTTTGTGGTTGTAAAAGAAGTGGGTGGTGTTTGACATGCTAACAAGCACTACTGACTACTTATATTTTGTGTCTACATTAGATATTAGGTTGTTTATTGTTCCCCACAAATATCAGAGTTGATTTACATCAGAAGTTCACAAGCGTCCTTTTCCATCGTTACAATGACATTTGGTTTCCTCGAGAATTTTCCAATAATTCACAACGCCAAAGGCAGCACTGCATGTCAAGAATCAAGATTCAATGCGTGTCGAATTCGCTTTGACTCGGCGCCATTCTCGAAAATATCAAATAATCCGCCCCATGAAATATAAGCTTCACGACGGAGCCATGTCAAATTGGTTTATTAAGGGACGTGACATGATACACGTAATATTGGTGCTGTAATCGAGGGAGTAATGTTGACTTAGTAAACGACTATTTTACTACAGTCTTTTATATTCTGGAGTATATAAAAGATTTGCTAACAACTTGCAAAATAAATTTTATTTGATTCGTAATTTTTAATGTAATATTATTGTCTTCGGTTGCCGCGATTATCACTCATAGTAATAAAACAACTTAATTAATCGGATTAAATCCGTACGGTCCGTACGTTACGGATGTAGTAATATACGCGATTTAATCCGTTTAAGTTGTTTTATTACTATGAATTTTTAATGTGTTTTTCTTGTGTACAATATAGTATATTTGTTATGTATTGTATCTTCTTATGTAAATGGATATTAGCATGCAGGGATCGGAACCGGTATTTGCAAAGCCCCGAAAGAACCTACTTTTTACCCGACTGCGGCGAAGCCCAAAGGAGGGTTATGTATTTGACCTGTATGTATGTATGTATGTCCGTTCCTGTGTCCGCTCGTAACTACTCAACGGCACAACCGATTTTGATAAATGATACATCATTAGATTCGTCTTGATGACGCGAGTGTCACTGGGTATGAAGTTCGTTAAAATGAACAAAGTGGCGGATTTTATCCACTTTCAAAGTGCACCGCGGTCGGGTTTTTTTTAGTAAAAATATTTAGTTATTATTAGGGCTCAATTATGTATTTAAGTAATGACTCCGTATTATTATTGTCCGATTAAAAAATGAAATGATAAACCAAAGAACGAAAAGAACGGAAAAAATACCGGTAATTTTGTATGGAGACAATACCGGTATCCGAGCTCTGTTAACATTACTTCCGATTAAAAGTCACTTTAAATCATAAACACATATTCATATTCCTTAGTTCCGTGACTAAGGTACTGGTAGACAAAGTACAGCCTTCCACTCAGATTGCGAAATGAAATTCAAAACTCAAACAAAGTACAAATATTTGTATTATTGTCAAAATTTCACGCAATACGAGTAGGTATTTGCTCAAACACTGGAAAAATTTTTGTATGAAATATTACGAAAAAAAATCACGTAAGGCGGCAACTAGTCATTGGTATTAAAATGCTGTAGATAAATTGTTTGCTTACGAAACAATACAAATCGTTTATTTTTTAGTCACATTTTTCCAATCAAAAAAACCTTGTAAAATGTTTGAGAAATATTTATTAACAAAACTCGGATGGATTACAAAAGCACTCAATCAAAAATTAAGAACAGCAACACCAAATTAAGTCAAATTGCGGAGTGCACTTAATTAGCGTGGCAAAGGGACCTTAGAGAGAATTTGAAATATAATATAGCAATTAATGTAATGAACCTTAGCAACCCTCTCGTTATAACAATTCCCCTAAATACCAGCGTTTGTGGCTCGAGCGTAACGTAAGTAGTTCATTAGTAGAGCTGGGCGATTTATACTGAAACTGTTTCGGCAAAACAGTTTCTGATACATAAATAGAATAACAGTTTCTTGAAATAAGTAACTAAAAGCAGTGTATTTAAAACTACGACTCGATTTAACAATACCACAAAGTTTTTTTTACGAAAAAACAAGCCGATTATTCGGGTCATTATTCGAGCGTTTGTTCCGCGTCACTTTCGTGGACACGTGGATATCTGACTATTTGTCAGAAGTCCGGGGTCTCTACCAAATAGTTCAAAATGCCACAAAATCTGCAGGGATTTCGTCAAAAACGTGTCCACAAAAGTGAGACGGTTGAAACGCTCGAATAATGACCCACTCTCTAAAACTATTGTATCTATCTAGGTACCAGTGGCGTGGCGTCCAAAGAACTCGTTTCCTACCGGCTTGCCTAATATCAGGCATTTGGCCACCTTATTCTACAGCTCTTAAGGAAAATGTACACCAAATCTGCACCGGCTTGCCCAAGGATATCTTTTACGCCACGCCACTGCTAGGTACCGATCTATATCCAAGACTAACTCTGTTTTTTATTACTTATTTTTTTAGTAAGACTTTTTTTTACTTTTACTTTTTTTACTTTTTTTCTAACCATGGTGAATAGAACGAGATATTTAGCTTATTTCACCTCCAGGAAGGAAATCGCAGGCATCCTCTAGTTACACAATATAAACGTTTTATGAAAAACTGGTTCTTGAAACAAATGATTTCGATATCTAAAAAGTCATACGTGGCTTTCGTTGATTTGGAACGACACCAAGTAACAAAGAAGCTGTTTCTTAAGTAAGTGGTTTTTGAAACAGTTACATATTAAACAGAAAATGTTATGTTTCGTTTCAACGCAATCGCGTACCGACCCCAGCTCTATTTGTCAGGGTGCGTAGCCATGACTGATAATGGCAATGGGCACATTAGGGGATGTATTTGGGAGATGGAGGGGAGGGGATATATTTCGAAACAAATAGAACAGGTGCCATAGGTCATCATCTCAAATAGGTGCTAAAGTCCTAGTCATAGTTGACATAGATGCAATAAACAAATAGCGCAAATATCTTTACTAAAAAAAATCTGACCGCGGTGCACTTCAAAAGTGCATTTTGTTTACTTTAACGAACTTCCTACCCAGTGACACTCGCGCCATCAAGACGAATCTAATGATGTATCATTTATCAAAATCAGTTGTGCTTTTGAGTAGTTGCGAGCGGACATAGGAACGGACATACATACAGGTTAAACACATAACCCTTCTTTTGGGCTTCGCCGAAGTCGGGTAAAAAGGAAAATATCACTTTATCAAAAAGGCACCTATATCTTTCCTTCAACACACTTTTACAATTATACTACTTAAAATACTTGAAGACTTATAATTTATAGTATTTTATGCAACAGTTGTATAAGTGGGTTCAAAAAATGCGAATTGCGTGAGTTGCGATACGAGCCGCGAATGCGGCGAGTATCGCAAATAGAGACGCAATGAGCGTTTTTTTACTTAATTATACAACGTTGCATACAATACTTTTTCTACGACTAGGTTTTACAAAATTAATCATAACCTGGAAACAAGGCAAATATGACGTTTGACTGACAGTATGTGTCTATGGTAAACTTTTTTTTTTAAATTTAAAATATACTTAAATTAAAAATACTTTTTTTATGTTGGCATCAATGAATTTAGTCCGGAAAGTTTGGTTTTTCTTAAAAACTGTAGGAATTTAATTGCTTGTTAAGTTGGTAGTTGTGCATTTTTACCGTAAAGTTAAAATTGAGCGCTTAATCCTTGACCTAAGTTTAACCTAGATTTAGAAGTCTGTGGCTGCTAGCAATAACGTAAAGTGACTATAACGACACTAGTGCTGTTATGGGGAATAGAGTATAGACTTCTCTGAACTCATATTATGTATGTTCTTATATTAGTGTTCGTGACCAAGTAAAAGACAGATAACAGTACAGGAGTAGAAAAAGTCAAATATGAAGTATAATTAGGGAAGCTGAAACGGAACAACAAATTGCCAGCGGTAATACATAATACCAGCCAAAATGGATTCCAGTCAGTTGCAAAGGTCAGGTCAGGCGTTCGTTAAGCCACCGAGTTTGAGCTAATCAGGCTACCCTCCATCAACCTCAGACCTCGGGAACTAACGAGTCTAGCTCGCTGACAAAAATCAAAGCCCAATTTCCGAAATAATTATAGTTAGGGACTTATTTAGGCGGCTTTACTTATTTAAAATAGTATGAATAAGGCAAATTAAATTTCTTTCTTCTGATCAAGTTGAATGAAATGTGTAGCATCATAACTTTTTTTAGTATACAAGGTGTCTCTCTGATAGGATACCTCTCCATTTCACCTCCACAACTCCTTATTAGTAGCATCCTCCGGTCAGTCGGCTACAGTGTCGGCTAGGATCGGACGTTCTTTGGATATTTGTAGATTATGGAATGTATAACATGTTCATTAACAGTTTTTTAATAACGCTTACTCACGTATGTTTTTAAAGTTAATCCAAATGAAGAACTAATAGTATTTTCTCGAAGGAATAATGCAAGATAATAATGTATCCGTACCATATTAATTTTACAGACCAATATTTTTCTTCAACTATGAGTATTAGTAACTACTAGTGGAGCATTCCATGAAAATATTTCGTAAGGGACCGTTTTAATACTTCCGAGAAATAAATTCAGAAACTATTTATCAGCATTGTAATATCATAACTCGGCTTTAAGATTGGTAGTGTTTCTTAGCAGCTAATACGTTTTATTAGAGTAGCTGCCATAGGGACAAAAAGTTGATGTTTTCATGGAATGCTCCCAGTAGTGAAAAGTTATTACGCCTGGGGTATACAAACCTTGTAACCTGGTAATATACTTATTATAAGTATAAGATATTACTTAGTACAACATAAGAGTGTTCGTACATTTCCAGTACATTACCCAAAATTAAGCATTAATTAATACCATGTAAACATAATTAACCCTCGCAGACAATAACAATAACCACACGTAGACATGTAAATCTCCGACCTGGCTCTTTATTAAGAACCTACACATAATGTAAGGAACAAGGCAGCTTTCATTATGCGTCGTTACGCTCAAGCCTTTCGTCGCGTCTCCTGCAAGCGATTATGACTTAATTGAATTTTCTATGTGCGAACATTTGGTTTCATGCGTTCGGTGTTTTCAGATGTTGGATGTTATTAAGTCTGTTAATTTTGGAGTTGAAATAATGTTTTGACGTTAAAAGCGTCAATTGTTAAAATCATAATGTTTTGTCATCTTTCTAAAACGACATTGCCTACCTATTTCGTATTATTTGTTCAAAATACAATTCTAAAACAAGGTTATAATCGTCGACCGTTCCATGGGTTAAGGAACAGAGAAATCAATGTCTCTTACGCAATAGCCAACTATATATTAAAACTACCATCACTTCCTCACAAAATAAGTTCTATTGGCCCAAGTCAGTCGTCGACATGGTGTTTTAAACTAAAATAGCACAAATTCTGCTCAAACAAAGATTATACACAGTATTAACCGTGATTTTATACAGCACTCCGTAATATTTGGTCCGTAAATAACAGAGATGCACAAACATTTGAACTAAACGAGCGCACTAAAACATTCCGTCGAAAAACAATTCCGTTTCAAAACTGCACCGACCAATGGCGTAACTGCAGACAATTACCGAGAAAAATCCACAACAATAACTGCATTTAAGGCAAAGATATTGCCGCCATAAATTCACTTAGTGCTGCGGGATCGTAAAGTTTTTACATCAGCTCAAGTTACCGTGTTATAATGCAAATGAGTTTTGTAACTTGGCGGACGTCGTCTTAAATCTTCACCAGTTTCGTGGCTAGACGTGACAGGTTTAATCTTATGGAGTTCCGAGCAGTAAATAGCTTCGCGGTTGTCCAGTTAAGTTGAGTTCAAAGCCTTGAGTCGGCTGCTTCTGACAGTATTCGTACACTTAATTGGGACGGAGTCAACGAACTTTGTTGGGATAATTCCTGTTGGACGTTAGGATATGACTTGCCCACAGCCTTATATGAAGATTTTGAAGCTGTTCGTTATTTTTTTCAGCGCTCAAGTACACTTTACAATAATTATTTAAGTGAAGTCTGCATCAACATAATATCGTTTTTATCAAGTCAATATAGCCCTTATTCTATACAAAGCGCGATAAATTGTGAGCCGTAGATCCTACAATACAGCCTCTTAATCAATAATTTGATGCAAAATATTCGTTTAAAGACTGCGATGGGTCCAAAACTGAACTTATCTGTCATCTGTCAAAACATCACTTGAGAGTTGAGAGTGGTTTGTGCTTGGTCTTTGGCGGGTAGTTATAAAATGTCAAGTCAAGAATGACAGAAGTCTCGTAAACGTCAAGTTGACTGGGACATTATGGTTTCGGAGATTGGACCGCATGGTTGCCGGAAGCAAGCATAGAATTCTCTGCGTTTCGTTATCCGTTTACATCCCGCAAGTGCTAGTTTATTTCTTCTGTTTGATTGTGTAAATTGATTAGTGAACTATTGTGTGACACATCTGCGTGTTTGTTTTTGAGAACGAACGCTTATCAATATGGCTGATAACGGACCGGAATCAGAGCCATCCACCTCAGCCGTAGTTTCCTACAGGCCGTATAAAAGAAACTGTATTGAAAGCTATTATTAAAGACGCTACGACAACAGAAGCCAAATGAGTAACTTTATTCTACACAGAAATATACTTAAAATTCTTTTTGCTGTGTGCCTTCATACAATTTTACGCAAATTACCGAATTAAAGTAATACTGCCGTTATATGACTAAAACCTTGCTAGCTACTAAGAAATTGTAAAAAAGTTAACCGAGTTTTAGTCGTAGGACAGCTGCAGAATATAACTCACACATAACCACAAGTAGCAGTACCAAAAAATAAGTATCAAAGTATTAATTACAATATGACATTTTCTAGAACTTAAAATGGAATACAATATTAAACAGCGTTCACTTTTTATAAATAATTTATATCTATTAGGACCAACACAAGGATATGAAAGAATAACAGAATACTGACAACATTAATAAAAAAAATAAAGTGGCAGATAATTGCTTCGACCAATCCATTATATTCGTACAAGCTATTAACGCAGAAAGCTATCAAGTAAGTAGTTGGAATAGTTCAATCAAATTACGGCGACACTCCGATACTGGAGCTCACGGCTGTGAGCACAGAGCCAACACAGTGCAGGCAGATACACGTTTCTCTTATTGCACCCTCGTTAGGGTTGTCCTTATTTTATCGATACTTCATTTTTCGCAAAATAAAATATATATTTTATGCCACACCTGGCCATAAAGTGGCTCTTTCTTAACATGAAATTATGTCCACAACAAGAGCAGCAAACTTCTGCGATCTCGGCCTTTCTTTGTATTACCACCCTATTATTCCATCACATGTAAAATCATCATATTTTTTTTTAATCCTAAAAATCAGATGCTTAGTAAAAATCTTAAAAAACACTCCTAATATTTTTTCTTAAAAGGAAACATGGACGTTATCTTATTTTATTGCATCATTCTATGTTTTTATCAAAATGTTTATATAGTTTTTATGAAAAAAACTATGCAAACATTACCTACACTTAATACGAATGTTGATACTCGTAATTAACAAACACGAAAAAAGTGTTTTTTTTTTTTCAATGAGTGGTTGCAAAATTTGATACTGCAACAAATTATGAAAGTAAGCGACCTAAAAATATGTCTATATATATATTTAAACTAAAATAGCATCCTATTTTGTCCGCTAAAAAAACGATATCGGCAAAACAAGACTCGCCCTAATCCTCACCTAGCGTACATGTGCATCCCGGAGGAGGCACTACGCGTTGTTGGAAAATGATTGAAGGCGAACCATAAAATATTTTATGTCCAGATACAAAACTTGATTTTATGGTCTGTTTATATGGCACCAAAATGGGCAATGGGTGAGCTAGATTGACGAATGTGAATGATCTAGATTTTATATTTGTGGCAAGGTCTACGTGTATATACGTCGGAGATTCAGCCAGATTAGTGTCGTTTGGTCTGTTCGCTATATTGTGGAAATGGCTCGTGGAAAGGAAAAGAATGACAAGCCCCGAGAGCGTATCGTACAGCTGACAGACCGGAATGAAGTTGCTACCAGTTCTTACAAATCAACACGGCTAACTACATATCGTACTACACCGCCATCTAGCGGATTCACGCGGTGCTACTTCAATATTTTGACTTACCGCCATTGGCGACTTACAAAGTTTCCGAGCACCCTATCTGTTAGTGAACGATTCCAAGGATGACCTGTCAAAATTCACGTAACTCACGCATTCTCCGACATATATAAACATACACACTTTGTTCTGAACTCGTGACGTGACAAATTAAAATTGCGATTCGGAGAAGTTTAGTAAAATGTGAGTGACGTTTCAAAATGCTGTCAAATTACAAAGTTTTCAAGTAAAATTTTAAGTTCGCGTGAAGTTACAATCCGTGCATTTAAGATTATAGTGATAATTCAAAACGATGAAGGGATAAACTTTTTATCATAAATATTACTGTATCTTAAGTTTACGGTTACGCATAATTATGCGTGAATAAACAACGTTATCTTGTTATTAAATTTATTTCATTATTCCCGCCGTGACATCACTTCAAAGCATCCCCCTTGCCATTAAGCTAAGATTAAGTAAGTCAAGCATCCGACTCAAAAACAAAAATCTTGTCTTCCTGCATTAACATTCAGGGCAAATTGAAAAGAATATTGCAGGGCAAAGAAATGATAGGATTTCGTCCTCCCTTTGAGTAATCACAAGCCTCAGTTTTTATTTCTTTGTCATTCATTATTTTTTATTACTTCATTTAGATTACTTAAATTGGTAACTTAGAAATCCAAAAAGGAAACTGCGCTGTCTGCGGATTTTGTTTGAGCAATGTTATTCGAAAATAAATTAATTGAGGTTCAGCTAATGGTAGTATTTTTTGCGGACGTACGAACATTTTCAGTTAGTGACACTAAAGATAAGAAAAATCTGTCAAACAAAATACTGTTGTTTTATTCTTACAAAGGTACTATGATCCGTTTCGATTTCAGTTATAATTTTAGGTGCTTTATTGTGTGTTTTATTTTTGCCTTAAGCAAAACTGATCAAATAAATCAGAACAACACGCAGGGTTTCCGAGTTCTACGTTTATTTTTTGTGAAAATTCATAATGCCTGAACACATTTTAATCTCAAAACAAATGAATCTCTTCATGAATGCATTGGCTGTCTAACAAATTGTTGGTAAAAAAGACTGCTCGTCGCACAACAAACGAGATAAAGGTTACATGGACCGTGCCCCCTTTGTTAACGAACATCAGACATCCCTTGAATATTAAACCACAAACAATGCAAAGTGCAAATAAATACTAAAACAGTAAGCAAAAGGTGCACAACCGCTTCACTTAAGTAGGTGACACAACAAAGAATAGCGGGTGCGAAGCAACAGAGGGAACACCCGCGGAGAACATAAAACGTCCGCACACAATACAATTTCTGCGTCGAAAGGCTTTGCACAATACTTCTGTGTCGGACGCCGCTCCACAATACGTGTCGTCCTTTTCAGGTCACTTTCAGTAACATGTTCAAACAAATAATTATGCCGCCGGTACACGCGCAGTGAAAAGTGTAGAGGGTTAGGGGTGGGGAAATTATACTTTGACAGGAAGGGTTTTGGGTCAAGTTTGGGAGCACGTGTATTGTAATAGATGACACAAAAGACACTTAGCTGAAAATAAATAATAAAAAAAGAGAACTTTCATTTTGTGTTTTGTATTATTCGCGGTTTTCCTTGTTCTCGTCATCATCATCATCATCACTAATACCAAATCATTATTCAAAATAAGAACGCCTGAATTATTTTATTACATTTGTAATCAGAAAGCGCAAAAGCTTAATTCAATAAAACTACATAATATAGTTCAATAAAAATAAATTCTGCATTTTAATGCAAATTAAGCTAATATAACGCTAAGAACTTCATGGTAGGTACTTATAACCTTATAATTGAGGACACTAGGAATTCAACTTGAACTCAAATTAACTATTTTTGGAAATTCCGAAGTAAAATAAAAATATAGTGGTATTTTTTTTTTGTTAACGGTGTGGAAATGCATGACGCGTACCCCTCTGCAGCGGGGCCTGCATCCGCGGCCCGTTGCTGCACGTCAGAAGTGGCCGGAACTCCTCAGGAGCTCGCGGCCGGGGTTGTGGAGGGGTGCTGACCTGACGTCTAGGACGCCAAAGCCGGACTGCACCTGCTGCTCTTCTAATGGACCTGTAAAGCTAACAGAGGTTCTGCTGGACCTGTAAAGCTAACAGAGGATGACAGGAGGATGAGGAAGCTTAGACTTATTGGCCTGGCTACTCTGATTTGAGCCCGTTGAGACTCAGACGAATGAGGGGATTGAATCTACTGACTATGTTATAGCGGTCAGTCTCAGCTTCTGTCTGTCGGTTTTGTCGGACACTTTCATAGTGACGGGCCGTTTGAGTTGGAGGAGTGCATTGCCTAAGGTTGGGACGGTAACTGACTGATGGCCTTTGGGCCCGAAGATTTTGCGCCTCATGGTAATGGGGTCGTCGAGGGCAGATAAGACGTGTTTAGGACGTCTGATCTCCTTGCGAGGGGGGACTTCGGCATCATAATGTATGGTCTCGCGAATGAATCTATTCCTAGAGTTCGCTGCCCTCTCGAAATGACTCTTGGCAAGGGTACGAAAGTGATCGGCCACTGAGGGGATGTTGAGATCCTCCAGCAGACCTCTGCGTAACAAATGTACCAAGGGGCTCCTATTGCTCTTATAAGGAACTTATTTTGGAGGACCTGAAGGGTCTTAAGGTGTTTAGGGGAGGCATGGACGCTGCTGATCGTGAGAGAGCCTTCAGGTTGCAAAAACGGGCAATACGCGTGATCTCGGGAGTACAGTGGGATCACCCGGCTAAAGAATTGTTCAGACAAAATAAAATCCTTACGCTACCATGCCTCTATATCCTAGAAATAGCAAAGCTAGTCAGGTGCAACCCCGAACGGTTTCAAACTAATGCAGAAGTGCTAAATTTTAATTCGAGGCGACTGCATGAGCTTCGTCCACCCATCACGAGATTGGTAAAATCAAAAAAGTGCCTACATACAAGAGGTCCGAAAATTTATAACAAACTGCCAGAAGTAATAAAAACTGCTACTTCAGTTAAATCATTTCTTACGAAACTAAAAGCCTATCTAGCCAATGCTGCCTATTACTCGTTGCAAGAGTTCTTCTCTGAGTGAATAAGTTAGTTAGTCTGGGTATGACAATGTAATAGTAATTATGCGCACGATGATTGCTGCAATATCTTAAGTAGAATATAATGCCTAATTATTAGAATTGTAAATTAATTAATGTTTAAATTTGAATAATGTTATTATGTACCTAATATTGTAATTATTGACGTGTAAAATTTTATTTTATTAATAAATGAACTGAACTGAACATGAGCAAAGGCAGAGCTGGAATAGGAAAAAAACCAGCCTGATGCACGTCTTGCACGTTTGGTGTTGCCGAAAATGCCGCTCGGTCTCTAACGGTATTGATGTGCTTGAAGATTTTTTTTCATCAAATGTATTTTTCGTCAGGTTTTCTCATAATAAAGATCCAATTGAATTTTCAGAAAAAGTATGTAAGAAACCCAACTTGTTCTAATTTATTCTAAGTGACTTACGCAAAAGATTTTTCGAAACCTTTTTCGATTTAGCCAGAGAAAATTTTGCAGATTAAATACGTGTTCAAAGTATACATTTGGAAAAATAAGGTAATGCCAAATAGAGGGATCCCATCCATCAGGCATAGACTAGCAGAAGATCAAAAACTAACATCCAATATTTTACAAACGTCTATGTTTGTTCGACCCGAAATACGAGTACCTAAGCTAAGTAGCTAATGTGTACTAGTTTACTTAGGTACAAAATACAAATAGTCCATTCCTACTAGTAATCGAATCCCCAAACTCCATTTGGGGCAATCACCGTACAAACTGATTCTAGTTAACCTAGACTTATTGCGTCCTAGATTTAGGGAAATTTATTCATGCAAAACCCGATCTTCGAGTATTCAAAATGCCAAGTATAAATTATTATAGGTACATAAAGCTTCAAAAATATATTATGATTATTTTATCACCCTTTTTCTTTCACATCTTCTTTTTCTATGAGAGTAGGCAGGACTATGCCCAGCAGTGGGCGTATATAGGCTGATGATGACTCTTGGAAAGCCAAACAGTTGCAGTAATAATAATACATCTAAATTTACATGGCCTTCTGCACAAAGTAATGCGTTTCTCACTGAATTTACTGCGCTTCGGGCTCTGTACGGCAAATGAGAAATAATCTGGGGGCATGGCAGTGCCCCCGCCAAGTCGAGCAAAACAAAGCCACGGCCGTACCATCCTTTTCTCGAAACCATTCAGGCCATTTTCAGCCTCCCGTAATTTTGTGCTGGCTAAAACTAGAATCCAGAATTTTCAGGGATATGTAGGACTTAAATAAATTCTCAACAATATTCAATTTGAACGTGTAGTTTAAGAACTATTGCACGTCAAAGTTCCTTAGTTTTGTCACTGACTCACTGACTGACGATCATCATAATTTTAAGGTACTTCTAGCAGACCCACAAGCTTTTAATCATAATCAGTTTTTAACCGACTTCCAAAAGAAGGACGGTTCTCAATTCGTCTGTATGTTTTTTTTTAGCCTATCATGTCATGCAAAACCTAAAAATATTGTAATTTAAATAGTAAGTTTATAATCCTATACAAATATAGGCGATTACAAAGTTGCTTTTGTAGTTCTAATGGGAAATAGAATGGATTGGAATGTAATAAATAACGGAAGACCGCTTACAAAAATAAATGTGATCCCACCAAAAACATTATACGTAAAAAGATGCAAGTCTCGCAACTCAGTTCTTCTACAACAAGAATGGATAAATAATAGGCAAGTCGGTGGAAATTGAGTTCTGTGGACATGTCCCGTGTGTAACGTTTTTGATTGGATACATTTTACTTACGCCTACTTCCAGTGATAGAATGGGCCTGATGTTTGGTATAAAACTAGATACACCAGGATAATGGGCTAGACGGCAAAAAAAACTGTTTAGTCCGTCAGTTAGATTATTAAAAAATATTGTACACGTATTTTTTCTTTTGTTTGACAAACAAAAAATTACGAAATAATGTGCTTAGAAGTTTCGAGTGACGTCACTCCTAAGTACAATTTTCACCTAGGAGTGACGTCACAAGTCCCAACTCCAGAAGTTTGATGATTTATAACTTTGTCGATATTTAATATTTTGATTGACCAAAAAATACGTGTCCCATATTTTTCCATAATCTAACTGACGAACTAAATAGAATAATATATTTTTAACCCAGTCGTCATCCCCATTGTATTTAACGTCACAGCAATTTAAAATAATAAAAGCCAGATGAATTTTTAACGTAATCTTAATGTGTCCCAACATTAAACTACCCTACATAACACCATGACAAATAAAAACTTCAAATAGTTCTTTGCAATATCAAACCAATCGTTAACGTCATTAATTAAGTTGCAATTGCAATAACAAGTAACAAAAATTACTTAATAACACTGAGTAGAAATGGAAATTGGTTCAAAGAGGTCAACGCTTCGTGCACATTACATCAATATGCTAAAGACTTGGAAATTAGCCCACAATTGCCTTACTCACGCTTGTAATGGGATAAAATTCCGTGACTATGATTTTAGGGTGCAATGGCCTACTTATTAGCATTATGAGTATTTACGAGACCGCGTGTTGTGAGGTTTATTCGCTTACTCTAGTTAATAGGAGAGTTATGTTGGATTCACAGTAGGTAAGAAGTAGAAGAAGTTAAAAGAAAGTAAATTGAGAGATTCACACTATTAAGATATTATTTTCATGACAGCTTACATCTAATATTGTTAATATTATCATAGATCTTACCATTACCGTGAAAATCCCGATAAATAGGTAAACAAACTGCTTTTGCCAAAGGAGTAAGCCCGCAGGAAAAAAGTAGTTTAAAATACCGAGCTGTAGTTACAAAAACGTGAGAAAATATTACAAATAAATGTTACGCTGTAACAGGCTGTAACATCTTAGAGCAAGCTGTAAGGAAGACTTACAGATTCCAGTTCAAAGGGCTGTAATTCAATTTAGCTGAAAGATTTCTATTGAGCAACCGCGGTAACTTTCTTATTTGGATTTCAGCTCAACGCAAGACATTCTCTTTCAGTTTGTCAATAATTAGTTGATGCTTGAAATGTGATAAAATTTTGAATTTGAAATGGTGTTTTAATGGTTTTCGTTGACTTTAAAAGTCAAGAATAGTATATTACACAACTAGGGTGATAATATAAAGAAAGGCTGAGATCGCAGATGTTTGCGGCCCGAGCCGCAGGCGAGGGACGTAAATGTGCGATTGAGGGCTTTCTTTATTACCTCCCGTACGTGTTGTGTACATCATTTTATGTCTACACTTGGCCGGAAAGCGACTTTTTCCGAACGCATAGCGTGCGGAAAAAGCCACTTTATGGCCAGGTGTGGCATAAATGTAATTAACACAACATAACAATTAATGCAAACGTGAGGATTTTAAACCTCCGGGGGCGAAATAGTACATTACACAACTAGGGTGATAAAACCAAGAAAGGCCGAGATCGCAGATGTTTGCAGCCCGAGCTACAAGCGAGGGATGTAATTATGCGATCGAGGACTTACTTTACTATCTCCCGTGTTGTGTACATCATTTTATGTCTACACTTGGCCAGAAAGCGGCTTTTTCCGTACGCGTAGCGTGCGGAAAAAGCCACTTTATGGCCAGGTGTGGCATAAATAAAATTAATACCAAAGTATAATGGGAAAAAATTAGTTCTAGTTGTGGTCTATTTTTAATCTCCAACATCTTTTATTCATTACTCTACTCAATTCCAAAATACCTAAAACATTTTCATGCTAGAGGCTTTAGCAGTAAAGCCATCTAACCGCCGAAATTAAACGTCCATTTATGTGACAAAAGTGTAAGTGGCTAACCATTTCGTTTCTTTTTTTCAGATGTGATCGCTTAGACTTCTAGAGCATAAACGAAAGATGTCGGTAGAAAAATCGATAGTACTCAGGACAATGGGTAGAACGAGTGTTCATTGAAATTGGACGAAAAAGAGTAAAAATGTCGGTTCGAGCTAGCGTGGGTTAAGCAAGAGGACAAAAATGGCCGTCCAAGGTTTTGCTGGCGAGGTGATTGGCTTTTTCCTGGCTGTGGCGTTCTGCATTATATGCCCGGAATATGGTGAGTTATATTCATTGGCTTATTGAGTTTTTACATTTCAACTTAGCACTAAATGTATGCGTTATCGGAAATCTTATGACAATGATTAATGAGATTGTTGACATATTCAATACCGATAAGGTTCTGAAACGACAATACACACATGACGCGAACCGAGTTACTTACTGGCTTATTGACAAACAAATCTAAGTGGCAGTCATCACTATTCTTCAAAGGACAGCAAAGCATGAAATTGCAAAGGTAAAATTATGGTCCCGAATAATAACATGAGTTTATAATCTTTAACTATCTAAAAATGATAAAATTAGTTCTATTTATATAGTCATAAAGGAATATAGGAACTCTGCGGTCCTAGTTTAAAAGGCGACTTTTTACTATGAACTTCCATAGCAAAAAGTCGCCTTTTAGACTAGGACGGCAGAACTGGAGTGCGGCGAATAACTGTACACACTTTCTGAATCCCGTGCAGAAGACGAAAGACGTTTAAGTATTTTTGCTCTCTTCACGAGATTCAGATACCAAAAAGGGACATAGCAATCGGTGTAAGTAAGTCCAACGATTTTCTGTAAGTTGCCAGTTTGACTTTAAAAATATGCACCATGTACGTTGTACACTAAATTACCTAAATTGTCTTGAAGATAATTTTATGAATTAGATCCATTGATGAATTATGAACGAAAAAGAAATAATTACAAAACGCAAAACGTATGAATGTGTACTTTGTGCGAAATAAAATTAACGAAAAAATTCTGAAATTACCCTATATTGCCTGCGGAGCGTGACGTTGTTTCCTACAAAGCTTATTATTTTGTATATCACAAAGAAGCCTTTGTACTGAATTGTAAGTGTTCATTTTTTGTTTCAGTACACATGACTTGTAATGCTAGTATTTTTTGTGGCTACTAACTAGCTGTTTCTATCTTCTTTTCATACAATAGGGTAAACCAGGGTGTGATTGCCCACTGACAGTGATTTCCCGCTTTAAAAAAAACATGATCGAATGTTAGCTTTGGATCGTTCTAGTTGGATTAGAATTCGCTAGATGGTGCTGTAATTCGATGTTTAGTAGATTTAAAATTGAAAACTGGCAACACTCATAAAAAAAAAATAGTAATGGCGGATTTTGTCCAGATGGGTGAAAGTGTTACTCAAACAGGTAAACATTTTAACATTTTTCTTAAGAACTTACTATCTGAAAGGTTATTTTTGTGCGTTGATTATTTGATATTCAGCTTCTATTGGATGAATATTATAAAATTAAATGTATTTACATCGTTTTTAATGTAAATCTGTGTTCAATTTCGAATCCTAACGGTAATTTTAGCTGTGGGCAATCACTGAACCAAAATTTGAATATTTTTAGTTATTGCCCACCCTTTTTTTAGTAATTGCCATTGGTAATGTCTATAGTTATTGCCCGGGCAATAACTGTCGTGGTAGAATATTGATCAAAGTGTTGCCAACATCACCTATTTGTTGTGTTTAAAATGCTTAAATCCTTCGCAATCCTTGTGCATTTGAAATAGAGCAATTACCAGCGTCTAAAAAGATAACTGTTTTAAGTAACGTTGTAATAAAGCCTGGTAAATAATAGTCTTTGCGGATTTTGTCATACTAATGTGAAAAAAGTCAACTGACTTGCAGTGCTTGTTCAAAAATCTTTCATGTGCGTTGCATTCCTCGAAACCATAAGGAATATTTACCGAGCACCGATTTGAATTTATTTTTATGCCATCATTGTTTTGTGGTAGATGATTCTGACTCATCATCATCAGCGAAAAAATCATTTGATGCTGTTATGAGCTAAACGCAACCCTTTTTAATTTATTGAAAACTATCCTGTTAGGTTTGAGTTTAATGTTTTGTTTTATGTTTATTTATGTTTAAAGTCAATTCAGACGACTCACGTCAGACAAAGACTTTGATTTATGATTTTAAGGTATTGGGCAATTACTGTGCTGTGATGTTGGCAATTACTGTAGGCTATGGGCAATGACTGTACTTTTTAGATGATTTTAATTTCGTTGCATTATTTCCTATGTTATGTAAGTTTTAATTAAAAACTGTTGATATTCTATAGGTGAGTTTATTAGGTCATAAGAAAATAGTAGTCAAAAGTTGCTACCTATCATATTTTCTTTTTTATTGCATGTCAATGTGTTTGACATCCTTAAGTGGGCAATAGCTATATGGTTTACCCTATATTATTTTAATCGGCCCTATACACCTGAATTGTTAATGTACGATACAGTAGGTATTCTCCTGTCGTTTTTGCCTTAAAACAAAAGTAGGTACCTACCTATGTAGGGTAACTTTATCTTTGGTACCAGTCTTATTTAATTTGACGAAAGTCTCGCAAATATAAAATAGATGAAATACATAACTTGTCTCCCCAAAGACTGACCAGGGATAAGTGCGGGGTAACTTTGGAACCGAACTTAGGATGGCAATTATATGGATACTATATAGCTCTACCAAAACGGACACCAAATCCTATACGCAATTACAATTTAGGGCCTCCAAATTGTTCAAAAATCCAATTACACGAACCCAGTCAGATAATTTCGACCGGCAAGTTCCTTTCTAGCGTTTACTAACAAAACTAGGTACGAGTTAAAACTAGTTTAGTCCCGTTTTTGACGCCAAATGTGACTTTTTATTTCATTTTATTGGTCGAAAAAACAATAGTGAATTGAATTTAGTGCCACATTTGATTGAGCGACGGCCGATTGTGCAAACTACCCGGTTTGATTGCGAACTTTGAATAAAAAACTCTATCGAATTATCATTTGCATGTATGTTTTTAATACGCTTCTACGGGAAAAATAAATAAAGCTTTCAACGATTTGTGTATTGTAGTTTTAACTACTTTATGCCACACCTGGCCATAAAGTGGCTTTTTCTGCACGCTGCGCGTACGGAAAAAGCCGCTTTCTGGCCAAGTGTAGACATAAAATGATGTACACAACACGGGAGGTAATAAAGAAAGCCCTCGATCGCATGTGCTCGCTTGCAGCTCGGGCCGCAAACTTCTGCGATCTCGGCCTTTCTTTGTATTACCACCCTAGTTATGTAATGTACTATTTACTATTTATTAAGTCATTTATATCTATTTATATATTCAAATTGAATTTAAAACGCTTCTTACTTCACGAAGAAAGCTAGAGAAAGAGACAAAGCACTTTTCCTTATAAAATCAGAAGGGCGTTGTTTTGTTTTATGCTCCATGTAGGTTTTACGCTCCGTAGATACTTTGCTTATGTTCCATTGCTCACTGTACGTTCTCCAAATCTTTTGCCATCTCGCAGTTGTATTTTCCCAGCAATGTTGGAGACATACGTTTGTATATCTCGATTTAGCTACTCTCTTGGGTGTGTCAACCATCCATCGCATTTTATGATGCTATTTTTTACGCAGCTACCAAGCATTATTGTATGCGTCGTTCTGACGCATAGTTCGATTTTATGTCCCTTTCCCACAGCAGAATTTGCAAAATCACGTCTCATTCTTATAGGTGCGATCGTAGCTCTGAATATTCCGTCATTGTCAGCAAACTTCCAAAATCGAATTCGATACGGTGGAAAATAAATCATATTTCGTTGGCAAAGGCATCCATGCGGTGAACAAAAACATATAGAAATTCATTTTACAATCAAGTCACGTCTGTAGCCAGAGAACTTCATAGCCGACGCGAAATAGTTGTTTATAAGTCGAAATAAGGAAATACGTAGTCTGCGTGAGATGCCGCCTTATTCTTTTCATTTTAAGGTTCATTTCAGTTCACTCACATATATTTATTGTCAGTTGGTTATGCAATATGGGAGTCGCCTGAACTTATAAGCCTTTGTTGGGTGATAATTTTTTGTATGTTCCGCGTTTTAATACGAGGAATATAAATATTTGAAGGAGAATCCTTTTCGCTTGTGTTTTACATAAAAACAAAGTGAGAATTTATGGATTTGACGTAAAAATGGGATGGATTTGCTTTGTTATCCCTGTGTTTCAACAACGTTTACCACTTACTCTGAAATGAATAAATAAGTGAATACTCACGTAGACTGCGGTATAAAAAGCTGATTTCTAATGCAGCCGCCGTCGAGAATCGATAAAAACTCATCACACTTAGCAAAAGAAAGACTTGTTTCTACTTCATTTGATGTCGCACTCAGGGGCGTACATTAACTTCACATAGCAATTATTTATGTGTCACTATTGAATGTTTCCCAGTACTTGATTTTTAAGAGTTTCTGTAATTTAAATAGACACAAAGAGGGATTTTAGGGTTCCGTGCCCAAAGGGTGCCAATGGAACTCTATTACTAAGATTCCGATGTGCGTCTGTCCGTTAATCTTTTTGTAGAGACTTAAACATTTTCACAAAATAACAACAAAAGAATAAAAGCAAAATAAAATAAAAATAGAAGGGGGTCCGATATAAGAAACGTGTTTCTGTGGTGTCTTTTCGACACTTTTCGTGTCGGGTCGACGGTTCCTTCGGGTGCGAATCTGACTCTCACTTGGCTGGGTTTTTTATCTTTTATTCACACTGAGATTCAAACGTAGTTCCTCACAAATCTCTCGATAATAATATACGAGTAATATGCCAAGGAATAATATAATATATAATTTTATAATACCATAGCGATCGCAACTAAATAGCCCATCTTTTTTTTATTTCAAAAGTTAATTTTCTGAGTATCAAATTCAAGCGCAAAGTGTCTTTTATGTTATTAATGTTATTGGTACTAGAGGTAAACGAATTCCTTTGAAATTGGTGTGTACAGGTTTGTTAGTTATATTAAGGCATACCTACTCCTAATTGTCCAACATCTCAAACAAGCAAAGTGCACAGGTCAACTTGTGCCATCTATTATTCAGTCGAGGTATTTCGAAAAGCCAAACGACGAAACGAGTGGGTTCGCTTCAAGGGGCTTATTACGTAATACTTTGACATACGAATTTCTCTGAAATTTGACAATTCCTTATACATATTTTCTTACAAACTGTATTTGTTAGCTTTTTGAGACTAAATGTGTATTGTGTTTTTCTTTTCTATGATCTACCTAAGCCTATATATGTATCATACATTTAGAGGGTCTAATACAGGGTAGGCCAAAATTTTTGCACTTTTGAAACATTGATAAAAATAAAACTATATGCGTTATTCAATGTTATATCTATTCTACCTAACAACAATTTAATGTCATTGTTTTTTAATAAATTACATCATCCAGATGACCTCCGTCTCGTCGTTGGCACTCCTGCCACCGACCTTGCATACTTTGGAAAACCGCTGACACGTGGTACGGGGTATCGCGGCTATGTCATCGAGGATTTATTTTTTAATTTGGGTATTGTTATCGGTTTGTTAAGGTACACTTGACTCTTTAGATAAGGCTACGGAAAAAAATCCCAAGCTGTAAGGTCAATTTCTAAACAGGCGTCGTACAGTCCCATACAAATCGTTGTTTTTGTAAAATTATTTAACACTAAAACCACGTTTTTTTTCTACAAAACGCTCCATTTAAAAAAAAATTGCACGAAGTCATGGATATCTGCCCGTCAACTGTCCTCAAGTGTGTTTTCGATAAAATCAGTGTTGCTATTTGCAAAAAATTTTGGCCCAGCCTGTATAGGTTATATTTTCTGAAAGGAAACTACAGTCAGCCTACAGAGATAAACAAGTACATGTTTATTATGGCAAAAGGGTTACTTATCTCTGTAATAAACAATGTACATCGCTAAGAAATATTTCCCAAAGTTGAAAGCCAAAGGCAGAGAAAAAGGAAATGTATAAGGTTGAAAAATATACGCAAAAAGTCACCTAGCGGAATTACAACGCTCTTTTTGAGCTTGCAACCATACGGTATCCTAGCTTAACTTTACCAGGGAACTATCTTTTCCACCTCGTGCTTATTTACATAACCGAAGCCAATATCCATCGGCTGTCATTTCAGTGCATGTAACATGTCAGCGCGCGATCAAAGGCGCTCATTTGACAGTCTGACATCTGCGCTGTTTTTCGAGCACTTTTTACGTCGTACGTGAAAAACGTCAGCAGCAGGCCCGTTTCGCGGCTCACTAGTATTTTGACGATTGATCTGGTTTTTCACTTTTACGTAGTTTCCGGTTATTGGTTATGATAGCCGATTTTTAAACCGCTGTTGTTTGTGCAGTTTTAAATTGCCGTGCAATTTACGGGGTACCTATTACACTAGTACCGGTCACGGACTTTAATTGGTAAGCCGTATAGGATCAGTCTAATTTTGTCGTATAATACACAACCTGTAGTATTGTAAGGTAAACTCTAAACGACTCAACAATTAAAGTTCGTGAGCGTACCAAAACAGATATACAGGTACTAACCGATGTTGATATATTTATTTATTTTATTCAAACAAAATATATACAGCATGACAGTATAAACCAAATAACTGCATAATTTAGTATTAAAGACTAAGGTACAAACAATTAACAGTACACAATTTATAAATAATTATTCTAAGCAATCTAACATCCATCCATCGCTTACCCTTCTTGATGTATGTGTATGTATTGTAAGAGAAATATTTTATTCATCATTATCTCAACCTGAAGACGTCCACTGCTGAACATAGGTCTCCCGCAAAGATTTCCACGACAAACGCTCACATGCAAAAGCATCAAAAATGATTCCATCGGTTGAAACGCTTAACTAGGGCACCAACTCATCTACTTCTTCCGTTTTTTGGTTTTAATTTCGAAATATCCCAATTTTGTACTACAGCTGTAACATTTTTTGCATAAGATCAATTTGCTGTTTATTCCCATGCAGTTGGTATTTTTTCTAGTACCTATGCAATAAAGAAATTATGATTAATTATCGTATACTACCGTCTTTTCATAAGTGCAAAAATAGGTAACACTTCCGAAGTGGAACCATTACCTGTTTAAACAAAAAATCCATCGAGGAGTATCTATCTATTATAAATGATGTTGACCTCAAACTTGACTTTTGAGTCCTTCCAGTCCTGTCACTATCATTGTCTATGTGACAACCGTTGGGTTATTATTTCACTTAAAATTAAGATATTGTAAGAAGATTTTATAAAACAAAAATCGAAAACCAAGTCCAGCTTGCTTTATACCACATTATTTTCTAATCATGCTCAGGTTTACGCTGGTAATTATTTGGATTCCTACCGAGCACTCTGTATACTTTAAATCGAACTCTCGACAAAATGGTTACCTTACGTCGATAATTTCCATTATTAGGTTAAACATTGCTGGATACGAAACTTTCGCTTTATTCAATTGAGTAGGTATTTCCCAACGGGCCAAAACCGACATACCCTAATCACGCCGCAACTATTTTCAACTGAAACTATTTCATTTAGGTGAAATCCCCTTAGACTATTTATTGAAACCGATCAAACTGTTCGCAACATCAAATAATTTAATTTTCTTTTTTTTTTAGAAAATTTGAACGTGTTTTACACTTTTAATCTTTTATATTGGGAAATTTCTGCTGTAATTTAGTTTATAGTTGAAATTGACTTGAATTGGCGTAAAATATTAAAACAAGTGGAAATAGAAAAAAATTGCATATAAGATATTATGGGTATAACAAATTAGGGAAATCTACACTCAAATGACGTACCATAAATGGAACTCCATGCCCATAAATACTTAATGATATACTTTTGTAAAGACCACCGTGATAAATTATTATGTATCAATGAATGAACATTTATTTCAAATACACATGCATACAAATAAATTATAAAAAAATAAACATCAAATTCTGCGAAAAAGGACGGTACTCAGGATGGTGTCAAGTCACAGAAGGTGGCTTAACGCTGGGATTATGTGGCTTATCATGCAGGGCGAAACAAAAGTACACATCACGCAGTTCACTCTTTACAACAGGTAGAGAGGTAATATCCAAAATATAATTTAGGTACCAATTACGGTAGACCAAAGTTATCGTTTATCACGGTTATATTTGTTTCAATAACCAATACAATATAAACACAAGAAAATACTAACCTAAAATATAGACCGTCAGAAATATCAAAAGTTATTTATTAACCCGCTTATAAATTATATTGTTCTCGTTTTAATAATACGTCACGTTAAAAAACCTTTTCACTTTCCGAACTTTTCACAGGCCGCTTTGATTAATAGTAGCGTTGCTAAATATATACACGCGTTTTATCACACGGTAATGAAACCGCCTCGAAATAGGTCACAAGCGGGTCAGTGCTATTCACCCCACACGACAGCAGTAGGTAGGCCGGTTTAGAAGAGTGTTGTGATACGATAGGGCTGCAATGCTGCGCTGATCGGTTTCACCCCGCGTAGTTAATTATTCGATAATGAGAGTGCTAGGTGGGGTTTTTGTACATGGGGCGAATAAGAACAATTCAGTGAACTTTAATGGGGTTAGTGCAGTTATTGATTTTGCTGTTAGGTGAAAATCTTATTTTAATTATTTTTTATCGTCCGTAGAAATTTTACTAGGTTAATTTTCATTATCTTGGCATTACAAATTTGCTAGATAACAGTCGACGAGTTTTCTACTAATAATTGTTCCATGTTTTGTGTACAAAATCGTTTCGTCAAGTGCCCAGTAACGCAACGATGAAAATGTGCATAATTTCACAAACACCCCGAAGTAGCCCAATATTTTGAATTATTTTATGCTTTTTATGTAAGGCTCAATCATGTATTTCGTATTATTAGATTGTCCCATTAAAAAATGATGTAATTAACCAAAGAACGAAAATAACGGAAAAAAATACCGGTATTTTTGTATGGAGAAAGAGCCCTGTAAAATAGCATAAGCATTTCGCTATTAGCCTAAAAAAAATAGTACACTACACAACTACTAGGGTGTTGTGTCGGTACATCATTTTATGTCTACACTTGCCAGGTGTGGCATAAATAATATTTTAAATAAGATCTCGTACCACCATGGACTCAGCAGGTACGTAAAATGTTACTACTCTAATCAATACTATGATACTACATTTTTTATTTAAAAGTTGCGTCATTGTGTGCCCAATGATATAAAAGAACCCATAAAAATGCGGATAAAATCCGCGTAAAATAGTTCTAATCAATACACAGTTAGTCCAAGAATCACACACAGGTCGCGCAGTTTAAACTTTTTCACTACAAAGTTGGACCATTAACCCGTCTATCCGGGATTACTCCGGAGAAGCCCGCACGTGCGAGGGAGTAAATCCAGATCATCACCGGGATTTGCGATAAATTGAAGGGAAGGAAGTCTAGTGCACTCTTTCTACTGATAGTATACTTGTACTTTGCAGTCTGCACCAATATTAAATGATGGAAAACAGATTTGTTCAATAATTTTCATAGAAGAATTTTTTCACAGTAGCGAATATTCACATCGCGTTTTTTCATGGTCGCAAATTTAATTACTCGTCTTTCTTCATGTAGCGATTTTTCATGAAGCATTTTATAATGCCTGCAATGTGCTTTTTAGGGTTCCGTAGCCAAAATGCCAAAAACGGAACCCTTATAGTTGCGTCATGTCCGTCCGTCCGTCTGTCCGTATGTCACAGGCATTTTACTCAAAAACTAGACGATGGATATTGATGAGAAATATAGGTGTATTGTATGAACCGCTACTTAGTTTGGTAAGTTAAACAATAAAAATAAATATTTTTAGGGGGGGGGGGGGGCACTCCATACATGTTACAAAAGCTACAAAAAATTTTTTTCAGGAAATATCAACGTGTGGTACGAGTTCGACAGCTCTTTCAAAAACATTTTAAGGTTTTTAACTAATGTTTTGATTAAGTGAATATCTTTGGAAATAATCGCTCCGAAAGTTGTGAAAATTGTGTCTTCCCCCCTCTATCTTCCAAAACCGTGTGTCCGAAAAATAAAAAATAAATACAAAGATAACGCTTAATTAATACTTTAAACTAAAATTATTTTCAACAAGATCGGATTAACCGTTTTTGAGTTATAGCCGATAAATTGCGCTTTTCAAAAAAAGGACGTAATTGCTATGAAGATACGCTCTTTTGTTGTTGTACTTTTTTTACATCGTATTTTCTATTTACCTTATAGTTACGGCTATGGAACCCTACACTGAGCATGGTCTGACATGCTTTTGGCCAGTTATTTTAAATTTCTATAAATCACGTCGATACACGATTTATGCGGATATGTCAAAGCAACAAATTGGTCCAAGCATTATTGAGTCACAGAATAATAATTTGCTATTTTCACGTTAATTCCATGAACGTGTGACGTTCAGTTTGAAGGGGTATCACAGGATTTTTTTTTAAATGTTACTTAAAGTTATGTTGGTAAATTTGAAAATTTCATTTAGGAAAGTAACTATTAGATGGATGAACTACTTTTTATGAAGAATAATTGTAAACATTGCGTTTGATGACTTTTAATTTATAGAGCTTTTTATATCATACACTTTACAGGTACTTGTAATCAAATCTCAATCAATTATACAATGAAAACTGATAACAGCTCCAATCAAGTAAAACTGAAGTGTGTCTCACGAAGTTGATTTTAATCAAAATTCAATACAAATAATGAATTGAGAGAGTAATTCTTAATAGACTTTTTCGAAGACGAAAAATGCTTAGTTACAGTAATTCAAGTCTATGAATACACTTCAAACTGATCTTAAAATCCCTTATCGTAATAATTCCAACAGAAAAAATTATTATTTCCAATCTTAAGACAAAATTTGAGGGACTAAAGCAAATGATTACCCAAGCGAACAAAGACTATTTGCTCGAAGACGAAGTATCATCGTTAGAAACTCCAACTATTCTAACGTACGTGATACTGTAACTCTTTCGCAAGCAACTACTTAATTACCAGCACTAAAATACTTCATTAGGAACTCGGTAATTAGTAATTTGAGGGGCTGGTTTGTGTCTCCGTGAATTTAATTGCAAAATGGAGTACCTATCTCGTGTGGAAGTAATTACTTAGAAATTGGATTTCCAAGTGTGAAATGCATTGCAATATGCGGCGTAAGCAATAGCAAGTAGAATATTTTGTAGTGAAAACTTACCTACTCAAAATGCAAATAAAAATAGATAAATTTTTACTCCACTTTGTTACAATAGAAAAAGATAAATAATGGATAAGTACATCTGTTTATTTATTCGTTATTCCATAAAAAATACGTACAATGAACAAATATCATTTTATATTTTTATTTTTTTACAAAAGGCATTTTCTATCGGTTATCATAAAGCAAAGCAAAGTAGTAAAACAAACAAAACAAACATAACTATCGTCTTTTATAAAATCAAAATGTAAAATATTGTTTTGTTTAAAAAAAATCGAATAAGACTGGCGATTCAACGTACTACGCCGCGAGTGTTCTTGGCTCTTAGCCCGGGCAGAAGCAATGCAGAAGTTTGATATATTTTGATACTTAAGGATTTAGCATTAGAGTAGTAGGTTTTTATTTCCTGTATGAAATACGTTTCTTAAGACAAGTTTTTACTGTAGATCGTATTTTTTTAATTGTATAATCGCAAACTGCCTGTCAAGAATAATTGATGAGCCCAAACACGGCGGATTTGTTTTATGTAATTTAGATGATCCCATGGCCACCTTCCGCTTCATCATCAGATCAGCTCGATTGTACTATAATCTTGCATTGTCTGTACATATTGTTGCATTGTACATAATAGTACAATGTATAGGTACCTAATTTCAGCTCAAAAAGCATTCCATGACGTACATCTACGTTTGTCGCTTACGTAACGCTATTATGATAGCTACCCTAATAAAACTTATTAGCTTCTAAGAAACACAACTAATCTTAAAGCCGAGTTATGATACGACCATATCAATATTCAGCTTCCTAATTTTACACGTCAAAAGTATTAAAATAAAAAGGCTTACGTAACGTTCTCGTCAATTGGATACCAAGATGTGGTTGAAAAATGGTTTGTAATTTTCGGCTTACATGATTGTAGATTTACTGACTTACTAACGTTGGAAGATAATTAAAAGCATGTAAAAAGGCAGGCAATCTGTTGTATATGTATGTTTGCGCGGGCAACACTAGGCAGGCTATGTGATTATCTGTAGTGTGTGATATAGCGCGGAAATAAAAGTGTGTGTTTATAATCTGTAAACGTATGATGCTACGTTTTGTCGCGTGATAAATAAATGATAAAGTATCCGTCACGTTCTAACAAATAGTGTGTGAGAGTGACGCATGCTTTATCACTTATTTATCGCGTGACAAAAAGTAGCATCATAAGCTTACTGGCTGTATTAATTAATTCTCCAGTTTTAACACTCAAGTGCAGTATAATCCGATATACAACATTGGCGACGAGGATGGGATACATTTGACAAATAATGCCACCAATAAGTATGAAATTTAATTATAATAATTTTTGACGTCGCTTCTTTTAAAACTGCTCATAGATAACATTAATTCTGTAAGTTCTGAGCGAATCCTTTGCCAATAGTTATAGATACAAAGTAAATCTGGCAAAACAAAAGTATCCCGTTTTGCAAACAAATTAAAACAATCTTTAGAACTTGTTAGCCTAAGAAGAAAATTATAACACTCTTTAATTAAATTACATTTTAATTGTACTTCTGACTTTCTTTTGTAAGCAATTTGCACTTTGCAAAGTAGTTCGATTTTAATTGTTTATCAGGTTCTTGATAACTAGTTAGCTATTTTATGTATTACTTTTTGGAGTGCGTAGCAATATTTCAAAAATTGTCTACGTACGAAATTCACATAAACTAAACTTCGGAAATCAAATTTTATACTGTATGACATTCCTAAAACCGTATATTCTACGATCAAATTACCTACTCCTACTATTTCTCTTTTTCAGCATCAAACGCGTATTTAAATACTAATAAATGAGAAAAATATCAAAAATAAGGATAAAAAAGCATGGTAATCGAGTAAAAAGTATCATTTAACCAGCTTTTTAGGGTTCCGTAGCCAAAATGGCAAAAACGGAACCCTTATTAATATATTAACTACCTTTGTCTGTATCAACCGTGTTCCCGTAATGAGAACAAAACCCAAATAGTTTATTCAACCCTTATAGTGCTCAAACTAGAGTTAAAATGACTGTATGAGCTTTAACAAAGCTTGTCTGTTTATACAGAACTTATAGCGTTCAAACTAGAGGTATGATTGCTGTATAAGCGCGTAATTTGAAATGGCGGCCCGGGCCAACTATGGCACAGTAATTGGTTTTAAAATTTTTATAACATTATAATCTAAATTATAATATTTTCAACGCATTTTATTTTTATGTATATTGTATACATTTGATGTGCACATTATCCGACAAACCTTTTATAAATGCGGTTATAAACTGCATCATAATGGTTCATAGAATAATATTTTCACAATTACTATAGTTTTATAAAACGGTTATTGCCGACTTTATGGTAATAACAACAATAATCTGAGTCCAATAAATTCTACGTACGCATAAACTTTACAACTGTGCTTTACAACTTCACCGACAATTCCTTCTCCAATATAATTTAGCCCGTGAACTAGTTATAACAGTTCGTAATCAGAGGCAAGAGTGGCTCACTTCGCGATTTCGCCGCGCGGCTACTACTACTAGTACCAAAGTTTGCCACTTAGAAGCGGCTTTTTTTTTTTTTGGTAGATGAGTCATAGCTCCTTCAACGCTTTGGTTACTGTGCGGAACGGGACTGTAAGCGCTCACACACCTTCGATAGCAGGGTACCTAATGGGTGGTAGGAAATGAGAAGAAACACTGATTTTACAATACTGGCTAAGTGGAGGGGAAGGCGACCTTTGGCGTCGGCGGCTGGATACAAAACTGGCGGCTAGCCGATTGCGTGGTGTAAATCGGCTGTCGCGGTAGTCCACAGTTAGTGTGGTTGGAGAAACGGGAGGCCTACTATTGGTCGTGCCTGTGATTGGCCGACGTTTCTGATTGGTCGGTTTTCCCTCCATTTTTGCCATAGTTTATTTATTAAAAGCGGGAAAACTTATCTAGGTTACATGAATGCACTTTGTGCATGTGTGTGCAGTATGCACTTGGCTGATGGCCCATATTGTTGCACATTGTGTGCTAGTGGGTGTACATTGTGTACTTGGCTTAGGGCCTGGGTATGTACTATGCACTTGCTGGTGCATCATGTACTTGCTGGTGTGCATGTGCATTGTTGCACATGCATCTGAGGCTTAGGGCCTGTTGTAGCTTTGTACATGATGCACTCAGCTTTATGTGTGCAGTATGCACTTGTAGGCTTAGGGCCTATTAGTGTTTGTGCATAGTACATTTAGTGCAGTATGCACTTTGAGTGCAATATGCACTTTTGGCTGAAGGCCTGATTCCTACCTATAGTAAAGGGTTAAAGACACGTTATTAAATGATTGGACAAACCTAAGCTAGCTGATACAATTATTTTACCTAAACCTAATAGAAATAGAAAATGATTATTATTTATTTGCTTATAACTAAACTTATTTATATTTACATGTCATTAAGTATCCGGTACATTTCTCCCGCCGCTATGTCATTGGACATAGATAGACTCGCTGGTGCCGGATGACGCGATGCTCTGGCTCGGTGTCTCGTTGCTCAGGCCGTTGCTCGGGGGCTCGATGCTCGGGAACTCGGTGCTCAGGCCGGCGCTCGGTGTCTCGATGCTCTGGTTGGCGGGCTGGTTCTTCCTCGTTCGGTCAACAGTCTGTGTTTTGCTCGTGTCGGCGGGCGGTGAGGTTGCCGCGCCGACGGCATGGCAGGCGAGCTGTGTGTTGCTCGGGCCGGCGGGCGTTGTGGGTGCCGCGCCGGTGATGGTGCCAGTGAGCTGTGTGTTGCTCGAGCCAGCGAGCTGTGTGTTGCTCGGGCCAGCGGGCTGTGTGGGTGCCGCGCTGGGTGGTGCTGGCTCGGCGCTGGGGCCGGCGGGCTGGTTGGCGCCCGCGGCGGTGGTTGGCGTGTCCGGCTTGCTCGGCAGGATGACGAGTCGTTTTGTTGCTCGTCGTAGCACGCCGCCCTTGGTCTTGATGTCGACGACCCGAGTGGTGTTGTCAGGGCCCGGGTAGGTGGCGATGACGCGTCCCCGCGGCCATGTGTTGCGGGGAAGCGTGTTGTCGACGACCAGCACGATGTCATCTACGGCGATGGCGGGGCCCTTGTGTGTGGGCTCCCGCCGGTCTTGTAAGTGTGGCAGGTACTCGCGCAGCCATCTCGCCCAGAACATGTCAGCCAGGCGCTGAGCTGTGCGCCAGGTAGAGCGCCCGACGGTGTCCTTTTCGTTGAAGGTGCCCGGGGCCGGGTTCCAGGCGGAGCCCCCGAGCAAGAAGTGGTTTGGTGTGAGTGCCTCGGGGTCGTCGGGGTCCGTTGAGACGTGGGTGAGCGGCCGGCTGTTGACGGTGAACTCGGCCTCTGCCAAGAAGGTGGCGAGGACTTCCTCGCTGGGGTGCCGCTCGTGCATGACGGCCAGGAGGGCTTTTTTCGTTAAGCCCACGATCCGCTCCCAGGCGCCTCCCATGAATGGTGCTGCCGGCGGCACGAAGCGCCAGCTGATGCCACGGGTCGTGGCCTCTGCATTGAGGCCCGGGTCGACGGCGCGGCGCAGCTCCTTGTCGGCGCCCCGCAGGTTTGTCCCATTGTCGGACCAAATTTCGGCCGGACATCCTCGGCGCGCGATTAGGCGCCTGAGCGCCATGATGGCGGAGTCTGTCGTCAGTGAACCTGCAATTTCTAAATGAACGGCACGAGTTGTTAGGCATGTAAAGAGGGCTACGTATCTCTTTTGTGTGGAACGACCCACCGTCACAGTGAGGGGGCCCATGAGATCGTAACCCACGTAGCTGAAGGGCCTCTGGTGGTGAGCTAGACGGGTATATGGGTGGTTACCAGTAGGCGGTCTTGATGGCGTCGCTCTCCTTATGATACACGGCCGGCATTTATGTAGCACGTGACGTGTTGATTGACGCAAATGTATTACCCATATTCGTTGTTTTATTTCGTTGACTACTAGCTCCACTCGCCCGTGATTGAGTCGCCTGTGCACGTAGTCGATGTAGAGGCGTGTAGCTGCGTGGCGGCCGTTTACGATGGGCGGGTCCCTCACGCAGGTTACTCCCGTCGCTGCGTCGATGCGGCTTCGTAGTATGATGAGGTCATCTTTCATCTCTACGGCGAGCTTACTTAGTTTGCTACTGCGGTGTGGGTTCTCGTTTCGTTCGAGAGCTGCGAGGTCCTCTGGGAAATCGTCTCGCTGGGCGGCCCTCCATATGAGTTGCTCGGCGCGTCGTAGAAGGTCTACGCTGACTGGGGCGTAGCACTCTACGTGTCGTAGCGGTCGGGCGGGCGGGCGTTTCGCAGCTTTTCGAGACGCAGAAGTGGTCCTCCAATCAGGGTCCTTGCTGGCGTTGGCACGGGTTCGTTTATAGTTAACTGATTCATGCTTACGTTTGCATTGTTGAACGAACTGTAGTACTCGTGCGGTCGCCCTCAGGTACTTTTCCCAGCGTGAAAATCTCGTAGCATCTGGTAGCGCGTGCCTTGCGTCCATTTTCTGTCCGCTTGTAGCGTAGCACGTGCGTTCTTCACCGGTGGGCGTGGCTTCGCTCTCATTGGCTGGAGACTCCTGCGGCCACGTGGACGGATCTTTGTATAGAAAATCGGGCCCTTTATACCACCGATGATTCGAATTGAAGTCTTCAGGAACGTCTCGGGTGGCGTCATCTGCTACGTTGAGCTTGGTCGGGACGTAGCGCCAGTCGTTGGGTTTCGAGTGTTCCTGGATGGCGGCTACTCTGTGTGCGACGAACGGCTTGTATGAGCGAGCTCCGTTACGTACCCATTGTAAGACGACTTTACTGTCTGTCCAGAACGTAACTGCATCGGGTTTTCTTTCGTGCTCGCTTTTCACGACGTCGGCCATCCGTGCCGCCACGACCGCAGCCATTAACTCGAGGCGCGGTACACTGGTTACTTTCAGCGGGCAGACTTTGGCTTTCGCCATGATGAGAGATACTTTTACCTCGTTAGATGGGGTCGTAGCGCGCCAGTAGAGGACGGCCGCGAACGCTGTTTCAGATGAGTCGGCAAATACGTGTAGCTCGAGTCTCGTTGCGTCGCTGTAGCCGAGGTAGGCGCGGGGTATCGTGACACGATGTAGGTTCCTCAGATGACCCATCCAGCGCCTCCATTGTTCTGCCAAGTCCTCAGGCAGACGCTCGTCCCACGCCGTGCCGCGCCTCCACACTTCCTGTAATATCGACTTTGCTCTTACCGTTACCGGTGCGGCGTAACCCATAGGGTCGTAGAGCGACATCGTGATTTTCAGGGCTTCTCTCTTCGTAGGCTGTCCGTTGTGTAGCACGTCGGCAGGCACGCGGGCGAGGTCCAGGTTGAACGTCATCTCGTCCGTCGTCGGCTTCCAGATGAGCCCGAGGACGCGCTCGACGGGGGCGGCGCCGCCGTCGCTGAGCGCGACTGCAGTGTTGGCGGCATTTTCTTCGACTCCCAGGGCGGCGAGGAGGTCGGGCGAGTTTGATGTCCATCCGCGTAGCTCGAAATTGCCCTCCGCGTGGATGTCGCGCACCTTTGATGCTATTTCAATCGCCTCGTCTGAAGTCCTGAAAGAGTCGAGATAATCATCAACATAATGTTTTTCAATAATGGCCCTTACTGCAGTCGGCTCTCGGTCTATGTGCCTTAGTGCATTTTTATTTTTCACATAAATTGCACATGTTGGTGAACACGTTGCCCCGAATATCAGTTTTGTCATTCTGTATTCAGTGGGGGGGGGTATCCCCGCGCTCCCCGCCCCGCCAGAGGTACCTCAGCGCGTCGCGATCTTGTTCGCGAACACTTACTCTCATGAACATTTCTTTAATGTCCGCGGTGACTCCAATTGCGTGTTGTCTAAATTTGCTGAGTACCCCGGGGAGGCTCTGTATGAGGGAGGGCCCGCTCAGGAGGTTATCGTTGAGACTCCTGCCGTCTGCGCCTTTTACCGCTGCATCATGCACTATTCGTACCTTACCCGGTTTCATAGGGTTTATAACCGGAAAATGCGGGAGAAAAAATGTCTTGCCGGGCGTCCTCGTTGATGGGGCTATCTCTGCATACCCTTTCTCGATGAACGCGGCCATTTCTGTCTCGTACTTGGCTCGCAGTTCCGGGTGTTTGTCTAGCCGCTTTTCAACGCCATGGAGCCTCCGCAGAGCTGAGTTATAATTGAAAGGTAAACATACCTCATTTTTCTTCCATAATAGACCAACTTCATACTCTGCGGGTGAAATGCGGTGCGTTGTTTCCTCCAATATGCGGCTGGCTCGGTGCTCCGGGTCGGTCGCAGGGCGGGCGGGCTCTATTGCGAGTGAGTCGACACTGAAAAAATAATCGAGTTTTTCTTCAATTTTTTCATCTAAATTGTTCACAAAATTCACTCGATGTCCTATGGCGCGTGTGGATGAACCGTGCAGTACCCATCCTAAGGAAACTTGGCTTGCAATCAGCTGATCGCATCGTCCCTTTCTAACACACTGCGCTAGAAGGAGAGGCCAGTTATCTTGTCCTATTAAAATGGTGGGGGAAGCATTATCATATTTTAATTTATCTTTGATATCACTCAAATGTTCGCAGTCAGATATCGCTGTCTCTGTCACACTTTGAGGAGATAATGAAAGTTTACTCACGGTTCTAGCTTCAATTTTTTCAGTGTTACCCGCTCCCTGTAGTTCAATTTTGACGCGGCGCGACGAGTCGTTGCTTATTGCGCTATCCGATAGCGCCTCGATGTGCAGGGGGTCGACCGGCCCGGGGGCTCCGATTGCAGCGGCCAATTCTTCGGAGATCAGGCTGACGCTGCTACCGTCGTCGAGGAGGGCGTAGGCCTCCCTTGTTCCGAGCGGGCCCTTCACTTGCACTGGTAGTATCTTCAGGAACGAGCGCGCCTTGCGCGCCCATGCGCAGGAGACCTTTTCAGGTTTGACAGCTTCTGAAATCTCATTATAATCTTTATGCACAAGAACGTTATGATTTTTTCCACAATTTTCAGCTGTACACAACATCTTTTTACACAAATGCCTGCGGGCACGATAATGAAGACACTTGAAACACAGTTGCTGCGTTTTTGCCACCTCCCGCCGCTTATCTATGCACATGTTAAGAAAAGTTGCGCATTCTCCGGCCCCGCTGTGATTTGTACTTGCGCATATCGGACATTTTTTCTCAGCGACTGTCAGCGTTTTCTGTGGGCGCGGCTGCGAGCTCGATGCGACCGGCGGCTGCCAGCGTGGTGCTGCCGCGGGCGGGTAGCGCGCGCTCTGGGCGGGGCGGGGTGCATAGGTGTTGTATGAGGTAGGGCGGGGGGGGTACCTTTGATAATTTTGTTGCGTGTCCGTCATTATTGTGTATGGTTCGCGCAGCTTCGCCTCGGCTCTCAGGAAGTCGACCATCAGCATGACGTCACTTTCACGACGTTGCTTGTCCGCAGAGTAGGTGTACCACTTCGACTGTAAATTCACTGTTAATTTGTCATGAAGCGAGCGTAGTATCTCGGAGTTGTACCTACTTGCATGTGGGTCGACCAGCTGTAGCGTAGTCATGATGGTGCCGAGGCGCAGCGAAAATGTACAGATGTCTTGCGCGTTGTCGGTCAGCTTCGGCAGCTCTCGCAGATTCTTGTACTCGAGGGCTGCAAGCGTCGCTGTGTTCCCGTAGCATTCTTCTAATTTTTCCATGATGATTTCAGGCCGTGCGCCCGAAATGATGAAGTCGGCGATAGCGGCGTTTCGTAGCCCGCTTGTCGCCGTCTGCAGTCGCGCTGTATTTTCTCCTGTTGTAAAAAATGGTGCTGTGTCTTCATATACCCTTTTGAAGGACAGCCACTGCCGTCGGGAGCCGGTGAACGCCGGGAGGTCGGCCGGCTTCCTGAAGGACGGTTCTTGTTTGCTTGCGACGATGGCGGCACGTATGGCGTCAGCGAAGTTGTTCATGTCTGCATTCGGTGAATACTGTTGCATCGCCATTGCCCGCTCCTGAGAGAACAGCATCGACTGGGGGACCGGGTTTGTTGTGCTAGGATCAGCTTCCTGGCGCCGGTCCGGGTACTGGATCGCCGCGGGTAGCGGGGGCGGGGGCCCAGCGCGGGCTCCCGCCGAGTGAGACAGTACCTGAGTGTCGTGCTGCGGTGTTGGGATGTGCGGATGCATGTCGATTGCAGGAACTTGTTGATGCCGGTCGAGCCAGGTTTCGACCTGTCGCGACGTGTTCACTTTTGTTCCGGTGCTCACGTCGTCCTCGAACTCTTCATCCGACGATGCTTCTGCCTGGACGATAGCTAGCCTTGCCGCGGCTAGCTCTGCCTGCGCCTTCGCCAGTTTGATGCGATGTTGCTTCGATTTCTTCGATGTTGCCTGCGAGCGCGCTCTTGTAGCGGACGCTAACACAGGCGCTGGGAGCGCCTCTCGTATAGGCGCCTGTAGCCCAGCGGAGGTACCCGCGGCGCTCCCCTCTCCCGGGCGCGGGAGAGGGGGTACGGCTGAAGCGGGGGGTTCGGTGGTGGGGGCGGGCGCGGCCTGGCCGGCGTTGCCTTGCGGCGGTGCGGGCTGGGGCGGCGCGCCCACGGTTGCGGCATATGCAGTGCCAGCAGTCTCGGCCGCGGCGGGCATGGTGCCTGCGGCCGGGGCGGTATCACGGGCCTGGGGAGGCTCCGAGAGTGACCGTAATGAATCGTACCTTGCTTGTCTTGTGATACGTGGTGAGTTTCTTCCAGATTCCGCCGACGCTCCTGTTGTGGTTGTGGTGCCCGTCGTCGTCGTCTGCTCCGATGAATCGGTGATGCCTCCTGGTGTGGAGGCTGTGTGGACGGACGACGGGGGTCGCCTCCTCTCTACCGACCTTGTGACCGGCATGATGAGTTTCTTTATTCTTTTTTGAGCCTTGAGACTTCTGGTTTCTTGAGCCTTGAGACTTCTGGTTTCTTGAGCCTTCTGGTTTCTTCTGGTTTCTTGAAGCTTTTTTCTGGTTTCTTGAGCCTTGAGACTTCTGGTTTCTTGAGTCTTCTGGTTTCTTGAAGCTTTTTTCTGGTTTCTTGAGCCTTGAGTCTTCTGGGTTCTTGAAATCCGCGGAGAATGGACCAATGTGCGGAACGGGACTGTAAGCGCTCACACACCTTCGATAGCAGGGTACCTAATGGGTGGTAGGAAATGAGAAGAAACACTGATTTTACAATACTGGCTAAGTGGAGGGGAAGGCGACCTTTGGCGTCGGCGGCTGGATACAAAACTGGCGGCTAGCCGATTGCGTGGTGTAAATCGGCTGTCGCGGTAGTCCACAGTTAGTGTGGTTGGAGAAACGGGAGGCCTACTATTGGTCGTGCCTGTGATTGGCCGACGTTTCTGATTGGTCGGTTTTCCCTCCATTTTTGCCATAGTTTATTTATTAAAAGCGGGAAAACTTATCTAGGTTACATGAATGCACTTTGTGCATGTGTGTGCAGTATGCACTTGGCTGATGGCCCATATTGTTGCACATTGTGTGCTAGTGGGTGTACATTGTGTACTTGGCTTAGGGCCTGGGTATGTACTATGCACTTGCTGGTGCATCATGTACTTGCTGGTGTGCATGTGCATTGTTGCACATGCATCTGAGGCTTAGGGCCTGTTGTAGCTTTGTACATGATGCACTCAGCTTTATGTGTGCAGTATGCACTTGTAGGCTTAGGGCCTATTAGTGTTTGTGCATAGTACATTTAGTGCAGTATGCACTTTGAGTGCAATATGCACTTTTGGCTGAAGGCCTGATTCCTACCTATAGTAAAGGGTTAAAGACACGTTATTAAATGATTGGACAAACCTAAGCTAGCTGATACAATTATTTTACCTAAACCTAATAGAAATAGAAAATGATTATTATTTATTTGCTTATAACTAAACTTATTTATATTTACATGTCATTAAGTATCCGGTACAGTTACGTTTGGTGCGCGGCGCTATCGGTCTACGCTTTGCACAAACTTTGTTCAATGGTTGAGTTTTATTTGTTTTTAGGAGAGTGAGAGTGAGAGGTGGAGCGAGATATATATATATATATATATATATATATGTACATATTTATATGTACATATTTAATATTAGTATTTTTCAAGGTTTAGGGAGTTGTGAGTTATAGATTTATAGAGAGAGAGAGTTTGGCTGAGGAAGAGATTAGTGTGTGGAGAGAGATGATGAGAGAGTTATGTTTCGTTAAATTCTTTAAGATGTGAGACAATGTATTTAAGCAGAAAATGAAATGAGTTAGTAGATGTGTCTTTGGAAAGGATGCTGGAGAGATTTTGCGGATCGATAGAGATGTTTTGGCATGTGATTATATGGTCCAGTCTTTGGGAGGCGAAGCGGGGGCAGTGATAGAGGAGATGCTCGAAGGTCTGTTCGTGGTGTGCAGTACTGTCGCAAGGGCAGTCACTGTCAGGCGTAATGTTGAAGCGGTGGAGGTATTGCTTGTGGTACCCGTGGTTGGACAGAAATTGGGTCATTGAGAAGGTAAGTGCGTGTTTGGAGAGATAGGAGTCTAGATCGTCGTAGGTCGGAATGAGTGTCTTCGTGTAGAGACAGTTTGATGGGTTATTGTAGAGACGTTGTGAGGCAAGTTTTAGTTTTGATTTGTTGTGATACTTGATGTAGCTAATGGGAATGGCGTCAAAATCTGGAGGCTTATGTAGGTTTGTGGCGGCCTTGGCTGCGGCATCGGCCAGCTCATTGCCGACGATGCCGCAGTGTGCCTTGGTCCAGAAGAAGTATGTAGAGACGTTGTATGTGGATTTGGATTAGGAAGAGCACGCGTTACGCGATTGAGAGACTGTACATAGTACTATTACTTATTCTGTGTCACAATGCTGAGGCCAGCCAATGTATATAATAGCAGTTATTTTTCTTCCTATAAAAGGTACATCGCGCGGCTTGTTTGTGTGCGCGCCATGAACGAACGCACTGCAAGCAAAGTTTTACGAATGCGTAAGAAAGAACACTCTAAAAATTTGAGCCAACTAAGAGAGATTTTCTCTTTGTTGGCGTTAACTTAAATAAAACAAACAGGATATTAAACATATCAACGAAAGATGGTTAATAAAAACAGCAAGTTCGTTAGTGATTAAAACAACAATCTAGAATCTTGATAATTTTAACAAATATATTCCTTGTTTCTATCATTATTTTCTTCTTCGTATGATTCGATCATGTTTAATAAGTTACCCTATACATCAATGTTTGTTGAATCAAATCAGAATATGGTTAATTAAACTGTGATAAACAATCAATATCATCTTAGTTGGTGCATCTAACGTCTTGTTAGGCTCGTATGGAATCAAGATGCTCGATTATAAATAGGTATCACAATCTTGTTAGGAACAACCGATTTTTTTTTAGAGTGAAGATAAATGTAGTGCGGATCGCATGGTCTGCACTGGGGCACTGCACTTAGAATTTTTTTACCTCGGTGTACATACCTCTCCGGGTGCGGCCCACCGGTGCGGCCCACCAGTGTAAAAGGGCCCAACCAAGTTCTGGGCCTGCGCACTAAGTAGGTTAAGACAATGACAATGCATGGTCTGTACCTTGACCTTGTATACGTATCGCGCGCTCCTAAATGGCCGAAGTTTGACTACAGTAAACGGCCATAAAGAATGCACATCGGCAATCATCGCATTTCCGAATACAAACGAATGCTAATTTCCATGTACATCAATTATTAGATTAATTGTTCATCAGAATTTGAATTTAGAACTAAGCACTTTATTGTTGTTTTGTTTTGATTTCACGTGGAATATATAGAGCTGTAAAACATGATGTAGTTATATTTAATTATTGCTTGTTGGGGAATAGATATACATATATTCACGCCCACATTCCTAAAAGGGGTTGACTGAGCATTAGCAACTCATGTTATACTACTAGCATATTTAAATGTAGGTTTAAGGATCGACAAAAAGTGTAATATTGCGGTGACGGTATATAAACATTGTAGATAATTTCGCGTGACTGGCAAAGTAACGGCTTACCTTTTTTCCTATAGATGCCATAGTACAAATATAATTTTGTAAAAGTTTTAGCAACTCTATATATATATTGACTTGGAGATGCGACTGCACTCTCTCGCATTTGAACCACGACTGACAAAACAAGCGTCATGGTGTGTGCGACACAGATATCGCTATACGAAGTCGAAATTAGCCGATTGCCTCTTTCCAAAGGACGATGTGCATTCTTTATGGCCGTTTACTGTACTTGTTTGTCTTTATACTTTGGTCAAAGCGACGAGAGGATCGACGCATTTTGACCCCCGATTACGAACGGTTATAGTTAGTTTACGGATCAGATTATATTAGTGACGATATTGAAGTCTTAAGTTGGGAATTACCCTCTTAATAATGGCTGCCAGGCGTTCGGGGTGACCAATAATAATATGAAAGCAGTAGAAGTACGCATGCCAAGCTCACGCAATATGGCAATTACCTATGTACGTAGTAAAAACTACTACGTAAGTTTGTTGCCGTAAGAAGTTTTCATAGCCGATGGAAAATAGAAACAAAACTATCAATTTATCATACTAGCATTACTTAGAAAACAGGGTATTTATTACGTAATGTATTGCTTTAAGTTACAATTATCCATTAATAACAATTTTGTTCTGATTCGATCCCGCAGAGAAACCCCGAGCATAGCCCTTTCCATAGCCCGTTGAGCGACTCTGAGCCTATTCATAAGGCCTATAGATGAGGAGATACGTAGAAGAACGAGGGTCACCGACATAGCTAAACGGATAAGCTTGTTGAAGTGGCAATGGGCAGGGCATATAGCACGTAGAACAGATGGCCGATGGGGCCGAAAGGTTCTCGAATGGAGACCACGAATCGGCATGCGCAGCGTCGGACGTCCACCAACAAGATGGACAGATGATCTGGTTAAGGCTGCTGGCTCACGGTGGATGCAGGTTGCTTCCAACCGAATTAAGTGGAAATCTATGAGGGAGGCCTATGTCCAGCAGTGGACGTCCTATGGCTGAAATGAATGAATGGATGAACAATTTTGTTAGAAAACTGAAAAGAAAAAGAGAGACAAACATATTGAAATAAAAGTTGGGTCGTTTCGATTATTTTTTCACCTGTTTCGGACGTGTTCGACGTTCTTATTCATGAGCATAGTGACCCATCGACGATAAGTACGAGCCACAGCTGTGTTGGTTCGGTGCAGCGACCCGCAGTGGTTGACGAGCCACGATCCCGAATATTCATGAATTCGACGTATACGTACGAAACATGTCAAGAAATTTCAGGTACAAATTTCGATACTTATTTTTTAATATTTTTTTAAAAATATGTATGATTCTTGACTGCAGGACGCAAAGCTGAAACTAATATTTGTGCTCATCGTCATCATGTTTTTCTCTTCTTAAAATAGAGCCTAAGATTGTTACCATCGTAAACAGGATCTAATGGTCCAAAAAAGCTAATCAAAAATACAAAAGTTTTGAATATCCTATTTCGTTTGTACTTATACAATGCACTTTGACCTCGTAACTAAGCGCATTGCAGGGCATCCCATGCGATTGTTTCAAACTAAAATATTATTTTATTTGTGCCGCACTGCAACAAACTCGGGAAGGAGCCATCAAGCTATCTTTATTTTACCTAGTGCCATGGATCGCTATTCTCGGATTATTTTCGTTTAGATTCTCTGAGACTTCATTTCATAAACGTCATAAAAGGAGTAAACATAATAGGGAGAGCGATACTAAGGTGACTTAATCACCCGGTTCTCCCGGTTGTTTTTATCTATTGCAACCCTATGAGGGCAAAAGTTTAACTACCTGGTTAATGTAATAGAATAAAGTATGAGTTAGTATTCGCATATTTCCTGTGAACATCACCAAAATTAAGGGCTTTAAAAGTCTGATTATCTTGCTAAACACCTGACGCGCCAATACCGCGTCCAGACATGCAATGAAAGAATTTGCCGTCCACATTGGTGCAATGTATCATGTAATGTAACACACTTTGCAACAAATTCCCATAGTCTGGACGCCTTCCGCGCACGAACCGCGCATTTGTCGCGCACGCTACGCATTGACATTACAAGTCGCGCGTGGAGCGATCAGTGATTTGTCCGTTTTTCCGACCAACACAAAGGAGCGCGCTTCGTGCGCGCTGTGTGCGCAGTGCACAAGCGTGGACAATATGACGCGGCATACTGGTGGAAACAGGTGCGCGCGTGAGATGCGCGGTTCGTGCGCGCTCCGTGCGCAGGGTAGGTCGAAGCTGGCGGGATTTTGTGCAGCCAGTGCTTATTTCATACTAAATCCGCACCAGCTCTTGTGAATCGACCTGTACGTCTATGCTTACCGCGAACATGCAATGAAAGGCAAAACGTTACATTACATGTTGCATGACGATAAAAACTTTATGCCACACCTGGGCATAAAGTGGCTTTTACCGCACGCTACGCGTACGGATAAAGCCGCTTTCTGGCCAAGTGTAGACGTAAAATGATGTACACAACACGGGAGGTAATAAAGAAAGCCCTCACTCGCATATTTACGTCTCTCGCTTGCAGCTCGGGCCGCAAACATCTGCGATCTCGGCCTTTCTATATTTTACCACCCCAGTTGTATAATGTACTATAATGATACGTACCCAGGAAGTTTACTATAGTATCGTCCACAGAAAAGATGCTCATTTTCAGGAATCTACATAGATCCCACCTACTCAACGATTTTTTTGTTGGATTGTAACATGACTTGCTCGGTATTATAGCGCCATCTATGTTAGTATGCACTGATCCATTGGGAACGTGCAGGAACTATAGGTGGCAGCACTAAATTGACAAAACCAGACACTATGCGGACAGTAAAAACAACTTATTAGGCCTGAAAATAATTATTAGGTGGGATACCTGTGTAATACAGGTTCTCATAGATGGCGTTTAGGTTAATATCTAATATCCTATTAAACGAGAATGATACAGAAGTCAATGTAGATGGCAACATTGAGAGCGCTTACTGGGTGCTCCTGTGGACGAGTGGTTGAGTCGCTGGGCCGGAAATCCAGAGGTACCGGGTTCGATCCCCGGTCAGGACACAGGTGAGTGCCATTTAATTTTTCTATGTACTTTGATTTCTTGTATATACGTATGTCATATAAATGTCGATGTCAAATATAGTAAGTTGTGGCTATACTAACGTTAATCGTTCTTCATCGCGATAATAACAGCGTTTCCCGTTAATGTGGCCCCGGCATGATAGAGTACAAGATTCGAGTTGGCGGCACCAGTTGGCAGTACCTCTACCTTCGTTGTACACGTTCCCTATAGTAAGCTGCGAATGGTGCCAAGTTTGACAGACTTTAATATCTTTCATCCATGTTAAGCGCTGAAATTATTGACTACGGCAGGCTAAGTGGAAAGATTGCCAAATCGATCCTACACTAGTGTTGCATCAAATCAGGCTTAGGTGTTTTTATAGGCCTATAGTAGTTTTTTAAGCGTGCAGCGTTTATTTAATGAACTCGAATATAGTTTTAACTAGTTTTTCCTACTACTTACTTGCATGTAGCATACTTAGGAGCGTGCGATACGTATTCAGTTCGTACTGGGGCATTCTACACATTCGTAAAACTCAATACTTTATGTTATGTATTACCTCACATACACATATGAGTCAAACGACGAAAATATTCATAAGAAAACTCCGAGAATTGTTAGTTGATAAGTGTTGTTATACCGTAACAGAATATCTTAGTGAAAACCTGTAGTAAGATATAGTCAAATATCCTAGATAATTATTGTGTAAGTTAAATATGTTAAAACTGTTTAATTTGCAAATATTGCTGTGCCCAACAGGGTCCTTAGTGTATTTATAGTTTGTAAGTTTCACATCTGTAATACATTCGTAAAACTTTGCTTGTAGTGCGTTCGTTCACGGCGCACACACATACAAGCCGCATGATGCACCTTTTGTTGGAAGAAAACATAAATAAAAAAAATAAAAAATAAAATAATTTATTTCTGTAAGTAGGCCCTCAAGGGCTTTTTTACATGTCTCATCTCTAATTCTTTTCTTTTGGCGCTCCGGGTAATTGACCTTCTGGTGAGAAGAGGCGCCGGAAGAAACTTACCAGTTTCTCTTTTCCACCAACGAGTATTACAACAATATAAGATTTCATTAATACATTACATTAAACTTAAAACTACATTTATAGAGATGTAAAGGGTCTCTCTATGCGTCCAACAAGACAAATAAAATTATAGAAAATAATCGTATCATATCATACTGTTATTATACTGTGGTACAGTACTTGCTCAGAGTCAATGACTATCGACATAAAACGATCGCTAGATAACCTGCCTGAACTCTACGTAAAACCCGTTAACTTAGTTCGTTTGCCGGCAATAAACAAAAATCTAGGCCGGGCAAATCGATTGATAGCTTCCATAAGCTCATAACTCAATTAATAACTCAGGTTAAAAGCGACCTTGCTGCCTGGGATTAAAGATTAATTTTGCTGAAACGTGAAATGATGGTTTGAGTTTGTCTAAGTATCCCCTGGAAACGTAGGCCGAGAAAATTCTATTATAGTCCGCGAAAAAGGGGGAAATACGCAAAAGGGGGAAGTACTGCCAGTCCATTCAATCTTCGCTTAGCTGAGGGTTTTATTATACAGGTAACAAGGAGCTATTCGGCTTTGTTTTTTTATTGTAAGAGGGTTGGTAAAGAAGCCCTCGCCGTCGGCGATTAGCTGTTCCGGTGTCATGTTGCGTCGATTGTTTATGAACAAACTGTATTTATTGAAAGTTTAGTTCTTTTACTTGGCTTTATACTTCATTTTCGTTTTGTTTTTGTAAATCAGACACTAAGTAAGTTTTATAAAATATTTTGAATATAACAAAATTGAAGGGAATTAATAATAAATAAATAAATATTAGGGGACAATCTTACACAAATCGAACTAGCCCCAAAGTAAGCTCAATACGGCTTGTGTTATGGATACTAGACGACGATATATTTAATAGTTACAAATACTTAAATACATAGAAAACGTCCATGACTCAGGAACAAATATTCGTGCTCATCACACAAATAAATGCCCTTACCGGGATTCGAACCCAGAACCTCCTGCTTCGTAGGCAGGGTCACTACCAACTAAGCTAAAACGGTCGCCTAATATTAATTGGAATTGTACATGTACTTCGTGTATTTACAGAGAAAAAACTAAGTTTCTGGCACGAAAGTCAAAAACTTTTACAGTCACCACTCGGGAATGTAGCGCCACTTGCCCCTGTTAATTCAAATCGGATGTAAGTAGGTACTTTGGGCACACGGCTGATAATGAATTATGATTACACGGCGTGTGGTGACTGTATTTTTGTTAAAATAAAATAAGCGCCGGAAGAAACTCACCAGTTTCTCTTTTCAAACATTCAAACATCTTAAGTATGTTAGGTAGATAGATTTTCCTATATTCAAACTAGTTATATGTAGGTACATAATACCTATATGTAAAACTAGCTGAAATATCCGGATTTGGTATTAGAATATTACATATATTCCCTCTTTTATTGGGAACAAATTAATTTTACATCACCATTCCTCGTGCAAAAGCAGATTTCCTTACATTTCATTGCAATATGGAAATAAGTATGAAATTTTCAGTGTTATTTGTCCATGCTGTGCAACAACGACCTAAAATTATTGTTGGAGTAATAACATGAACAGTTCCTTAGTGATTACCAACACGGACGGTTACGAAGTAGGTCCAATTGGACTTGCCGCACGAAACCAGGCTATGTTATATTATTTTCTACTTATTGATAGCATATTAAAGTAATAATGAAATGAAAAAATTATAATGAAAAAGCATTTATATCAATGTTAGAATTAACATGAAGGTTTGTAGGTTGGGACTTCCTAGTAAGTAAATACTTGTGTCAGGAAGTCCCGTTTTCCATGGCTATTTAGTCTTAACAATTAAACAGAAGTAGGTAATTATACATACTAAAATACTTTTCTTACTAACTTAGTTTACTCTAAGAGAATGTGGGAGAGGGGGCACACGCGCTTGTGTGTGTGTGTGTGTGTGTAGTAATAGCTTATTTTAATAATATGAGTTATTGAATAGTTTACTACGCACAACGACTTTATATGTAGCTCGGGCTATTTATTAATTCTTTGTCAACATAAAAATTGTCCCATGTTTAGTAACCTTGAGATCAAGGAAGTTGTAAATGCATTTTTTTGCCATCCGTTGATATGGATGCGGAATTAGGTAAAACATCCATACACTAAAAATAATTTAAGGCTTTCACATAAGTAGATGAAAAATGTTATAGTCAGTCAATTGGAGTCAGTACTCGTAGTTGTTACGTGTGCGCCAAATAGCACAGAGATCCTGTCCCCATAATCTCTGCGTCGTTTTATTGCGGATGCGGATTATCAAATTATTGCGAAAGTTCTGCGGATGTGGAAGAGGATGCGAATATCCGCAACATCCGCCACGCCCAGGCGCTTGAGAAGTTGAGACGAAAGGTGTACCTTAAAAATTTATCCAAAATCGAATCGTCTTACTTGTGCCACAAGCATAAAGAAATAATCTAGCTGGAACCTTACGACTATTTGGTATACAGCCGTACTCAGTAAAGTATGTGTTACACATTAAATGAAATTGATTAGAAACTACAATACATTTATTATTTTTACATTCAGCAATTCATTAGCTACCCGTAGCAATATTATATCCTATCATTATCATAATTAACCCAATTCAAAAATAGCGCCTAATACCAGTGATTTATTAAGAGTAAATAAACAACCCAATTATGCAAACGATGTCTTTAATAAACAAAAAGATTTACCCATGACAATGTTAACCAGCAACACTTAAATAATCAATCGAATTTGAATACCTTAAAATATTCACATTGCCTATGAAAATTATAGTAGAACGTAGCTCTCGTGACTCTGGTCTCAATTTATAAGCGGCACACACAATTTTGACACGAATTACCTTAGTATTAGTGCCTAGAGTTATTCAGTGGTAAGTTTGTACGAAGTCACGCAGTCTCGCCCTTCCCCAACCCCCCTAACCGCTTCTCCCTGTAACCTAAGTCGTGGGGCGATTAACCAAATTGCTGGGGAAAGGCTTACGGAGTTACGGTGTTCTGTAGATATTGTATCCAGTATAATAAAAGTTATGTTACAGTTTGTGTAACACAACCAACAATATGTTGTTACTACGCGAAATGTGTTTTTGTTGCTACAGAAGCTACACTAACAAATATGTACATGTACAGTCAAGGGCAAACATAAATATCCACACACAGTTCCGAAATATGTAAACATAAACGTTATTGTCAACATAATAAGACGTGTATACATAGTTTTGAAACTTTGTGGTGTATACATATTTGAGCTCTAGACTGTACATGATAACTTGAGGGATTTCATAGTTTCAATGTACTAGGTTTATGATTATGGTATAGAGATATTTTGTTTAGTAAAAAAATGTACTAAATGGCGCCCAATTTACAATTCATCACAGTTTTAATTAAAAAATAATAATAACAGAACGGACAAGGGTATCATTGAAATATTCTTTTGACTCCGTATAATTTTGCTAGTACTTGCGTAGAGCAATATTGAAATAACTAAAAATTTTTACTAAAAAAAACCCGACCGCGGTGCACTTTAAAAGTGCATAAAATCCGCCATTTTGTTTATTTTAACGAACTTCATACCCAGTGACACTCGCGCCATCAAGACGAATCCAATGATGTATCATTTATCAAAATCGGTTGTGCCGTTGAGTAGTTACGAGCGGACACAGGAACGGACATACATACATACATACATACAGGTCAAACACATTACCCTCCTTTGGGCTTCGCCGCAGTTGGGTAAAAAAATACGGTTTTAGGGCGCCATTCCTAGGATAGCTATACACGGTGTAACACGAGGAATCCGAATAATTTTAACAGTGTGTTCCTAAGGTAATAAGAAACAAAAAAGATTATATGAACCCAGGTCGAAATATGATTTTAATTTTTGTTATGTTTTCATACATAATAAATTAATTATTTTTCCTACACCAGTAAATCAACACCTTAGGATAAGCTGGCAACGTTTCTTATTGTTATCTCTTTTAGGCAAGTACAGATGTAGTGCAAAATTATTTTCCATCGTATTTTATCGGAAAAGTTCGTATTTATCGTGCTCTCTCAATCAGCTTCAGTACCCATCTTACAGCCGCCATTTTTCACTTTGACATTTGACACTAAACAATAAAGTTCCATATTAATGGCTATTAAAACTTCACTCATTTAATACAATCATTGACTGACAGTTCGGGTGCCATCGTATTCCGATTGAGATCCGAGTTTACCCGATGGAAAATCATTTTGCACTACATCTGTAACGCCGGCTGTACACACTCGGAGAGACCAGGCGAGACACGCATGTTGTGCTCTTCCCACGATGTGAGTAAGAAAAGGACGTCACGCGTGTCTCGTCCGGTCTGTCCGAGTGTGTACAGCAAATTTTATTATCTATGACATAGGTGATAGATAATAAAATTCCCTTGTCAGGCATTATTGTTTTAAAGCAGGATTTACGTAAAAGTACAATCGGAACTATTTACTAATAATTTACCTATTTAGACATGCTTCAGTATATCGCACAGAGATTTACACTTTCGCAAAGTTAAAAATATTGTAACAGCCTCATTCGATTAAATTAGATTTTTTAAAACAAAGTCTACAAAAGGTAGCCCAGAAACAGTTATTTTGAACTGTCATGGGTACTCCTTACATCAAACTAAAAACTACTGGCCACTTCATTCCGCAATCATAATGACATTAATGACTTACATTGCGTCATCGTCATTGTTGATATTGATTTAATTATTAAGCATTGCCTCTGAACTGTAACCCACGAATAAGATTTGTACAACGTACATTTGATTTTCACAACGTAACTTTTATTATCTTGTACTGGTATTTATTATCTTGTCAGCCTTATCTAGTTGTTAAACTAGGCATAAGACGTTAGAAAGTGTCTTCAGAAATAATGAATGTTAAATTGAAGGATATCTAATACGGACCGTTGGCCTTAAGTTGGTGGGCTAGAGCTGGCTTTTGGCTGGGAGTGCTGCATATCTATTGGGAAATAAATGTGTGTGTACCTTGCCGTGTACTGCAGTTAAGTATAGCCGATTAAAAATGCGGCCGTTACGGTTTTACGATATTAAATTAATGTGAGTTAATGCAAATAAAAGTACCTGTGGTATGCTTGTACTTAATAAATAAAATGAAAGAATTTTGTGTATTATTTCGTATAATTTGTGGATAACATGAATTGCATAAATAAGATTAATTAGTAATTACAATAATAAAATGAAATGTTTACAAAATTAACTTGCAACAATACTAGTACTACTCCTGCCTATCATAAAAATATTACATCCACTAAGATTCCGTTAAGTACTTATGTACCCAGTACTTTGCTGTCGGTGTCTTTCTTACACTTTACTACTTGATACTCCAACGAACTCGTAATAGCACGAATACTTTTAATCCGTTGGCTTCATCATTATCACCATTTCTTCAGCCTGTTACCGCCACTGGTGAGCATTCGAGTACGCCATTCATCCCGAATCCCGATCATGTGCTGTTCTAACCTAATCCAAAAGTGATCCGGCTTGCCTTTAGTAATTACAATGTTCCAAGATTTGTGAAAGTTTCTTCATATTTGTTTTTTTGTCATAACATTCAATTTAATATTGGATTATTGTTATTAATTTATCGATATTTTTACGTTTTTGGAGAAAAAATATTAAGCTGACGTTGACATGTAAACATACTAATGACGGTACTGAATTTGACTTTTACAGTCAACTTAGACGTGGCGGGCTCGCAACGTCGCAATTATAAGGGTGTTTTGAACTGGAGATTTCATTACAACTTTTTTAAACATAAACGCAAATATCTCAAAAACCAAGCTGAATCTAGCAAACATTATACGACATTTTTAACTCCAAATAATGTCTGGAATACGCTGTTAAAATTATTCGGATTCCTCGTGTTACACCGTGTATAATTGTCTAAGCGATGAAGAAATGAGTTGAGTATTAAAATAAAAAAAATTGGCTAAATACAATCGATACAAGTGTCAACATGAAATACAATGCAAATAGATCGTCAACAGTCGGAAGAATTCTACTGTTAGTCATAGGTTTCAACCAAAGAAAGGCGTCATGGCCAACCCTTTGTTATGCCATAAATAAAATGTGTTTCACTATCATCATCACTACATAGTATAAAACAAAGTCGCTTTCTCTGTCCCTATTTCCCTATATCCCTATGTTTGCTTAAATCTTTAAAACTACGCATCGGATTTTGATGCGTTTTTTTTCAATAGATAGAGTGATTGAAGAGGAAGGTTTATAATGTATAGTATTGCACTCGTGCGGAGCCGGGGCGGGTCGCTAGTATAGTATAAAACAAAGTCGCTTTCTCTGTTCCTATGTCCCCATGTATGCTTAAATCTTTAAAACTACGCAACGGATTTTGATGCGGTTTTTTTTAATAGATAGAGTGATTGAAGAGGAAGGTTTATATGTATAATACATGCATGTAAGGTAATAGCCCTCGCACTAAATGGTTTTGTTTTGAAGGAAATAAGTTTTGCCCTTGGGCGCCAATTTTAGACAAACATTATAAGTTTATTTTGCTTTAATAAAACATATAATATAAATGCATAGTCTCGAACAAAGAAAAGTAGCATTAAGATTATTTGAATGCACAGTTACTTGATTATAACATAAATAACATTAAATAATAAAATTAGTTACACGTCAGGACGCCAATTTAAGAAAGTAATGGAAAAAAATGTTTAGGCAGTAAGTGACTAATATTTTACAAATGTTTGAGTGTCATAATAAAAACAGTGTGAAAGAGTGCTATAAAATTCATTAAAACAAATGCATTTTGCTGTGTAATAGCTGTTAAGCCATACACGAAAACAGAGAGATAAAGCGCTCAGTGCGTCATTTAATGTAAATTGCACGTTTCCACAAATTATTTTAAGTCCAACACAGAGGATTAACGATTTCATTTTCGTTTTGTAATCCGATTGTTTTAAATTAAGTTTCGTTTTATTGGTGTTTGTTGTAATAATTACTCAAATGCATGATATCAATTACAAGTGTTATACATTTGTGAAAATTAATTTCGTTTTGGGCTCAAAAGTTCTAATAAATGGATCCCATTTAGGTATTAATCGTCTTTTAGAGAAATATGGTATTATTGACCTTGCAATGCAATAATCTTGTGCTTTATGTTATTTATCTTAACCCACACCATAAATCCTCTATTATGCGTTCGGAACCCGTATATAATGATCACCATTATTGCAACAAGTAATGTAAAATCAGTGTGTTATCTGTGCCACTTTTACTATAATGTTTGAAAAATCATAATAACGTGGAAATCGATACTATTATGCAAATCTAGTTGGTCATCATTTGAAGTTTAGTCGGCCACCGCTGTAAAATGGCGGTCATTCTTACGGTTCCCAAATACTTACATTATTGAGGATTTATAATATGTGTATGCAAATATACATAATTAGGCCTTTAAACACTCGTGTGAAAAAGCACACTTGTGTTTTAATGTCCCTCATTATGTATCAGTTGCATAACTACTACAAGCCGTTATCGTTCTTAAAATTGCATAAGCCCAAAATATAATCTATATCTTCTTTGTCGTATCATTCTGATCATAGTCATCATTTTAGGTGTCAGTGGCACGCTTTACTATGTGTTGCAATTCCTGTTTAAGAGCTGTTTTCCGGGTGCATTCGGAAAAGCCAATATTTACTGCAGTTTTAGCCACCGTCTCATAAGTGACACGACCTGACACCTTGAACGTAAGGTATAATCAACTTTAACTTAAAGTATAATCATCTTACATATTCCGTGACATGACACAAGGTGATAAACAAACCCTAAAATATTATAACCGAAGCAATAACATAAATATGGCGATCAGGCGGCACGGAAACAATATAAAGCTAATAAACCAGAAAATATGACATGCCCGAATGTGGTAGACAAAATATAGCGCGTAATGCCGTGTACACAATGAATTATTTGCGGAGATGGTGCCGACTAGTTAAGCTGATTATCCACTGGTAATATTGACTGTATATTACTGTTCCAAATACCGAATGACAGAATGGAATACGGTTAATATTGGAAGTGTACACAATTCTGGGGTGGGAATCGCTAATGGTGAAATGAATGTTTTATTCTCGTGGTAACCTTTGTTGCCAATAACTTTGCTCACGTTATTACCGATTCTGTATTCACATCCTGGCAAAAGTCTGATTAAAAACTAGAAATGTTTTTCATGTCCTAGATTAAAATGAGGAGGCGAATAACAAAACAAAACAACGTCAGAATACGGACCACCAATCTTTATTACGAGAGCGTTTGAAAATGGGAATGTTACCTCTGTGGAATATCTGTAAACATAATTTCTAACAGTTCAAATAGTTCCCTATTTATACCGTTTTAATCCATAATTCATTCCCCCTTTACTTCAGCTTCAGCAATACCTCCGTTACAATCTACCCCCTCAAAAATAGCCAGTTCGTGTTGACGTCACGAGTAACCTGACACTAGGCAGTATTTTCCTTAGTAGCCGGGCCTTCCTTCCTGATGTCAGTGTCGCCTGTCTCTGTCCCGGCATTGTGTTTTAAGGCTGTTTTTGAGGACATACCAAGAATGGTGAAGATACAAAGACGCGTTGGTTTGCTGGCTTTATCTATTTTGTTGGCTAAGGCGTCGTGACTTCTTGGAATATTTCCGACATACACGTTTTTAGGTATATTTTAATGAAAAAAGGAAATTTATCAATGCCGTTTGAATATTCTTAGTGTATTATATTAATACCGATCTTACATTAAATTAAAAGTAACTAAATGAAAATTTTAACACTTTTCATTGGTCGATCCAGTCTTGTTAGGCATCAAGTTGCTGACTCACCGGTTAATTGTTAGAAACGTTTCGTAAAATTATTGTAACAGCTATTTATCGAAAACTTTGACTCATCACTCATTAACGAACTGATTCATCAAACCGAAATTTAATACAGAACATTCGTTTTTGATGGAAACAAAAAAAGTCAAGGTTAAAGCTAACAAAGCAAGTTTTAACATGGATTTGAGATAATAAGAGGCTCTCTATACAAACGAAAAGTGAGTTAAATATAGACTTTTAAACAACATCAAATTTGGTTGAAATATGTTTTATTTTATAGCCTGATAATTATTTTATCTGCGCGTAACGACACAAATTGTCCCAAAAATTCCGAACAAAATCTACAATCGAGGTTTTGTGGTCAGCGCCATCTTATTTATGACATAATTCGAAACTAAAGCTTTAATTACTACAAATAAAATGATTATTTGGTTTTTGGAGACTTCGCATGTGGCAACGCGCTGAGAAAATATATTTTAACCAAAATGGGTGTCGTTTAAATAGCTTCTTATGTTTCCATGGGGAACCGATCGACTCTATTCGCCTTAAAGTCTCAGCCTACACTTAATGGTCTTATATTATACTGGTATTGTTGAAAATTAGCCAAGTTTGGACAACAAACAGAGTACCCAAAACACCGTAGCGAAGTTAACCTAACCTTACCTCTTATCTAATAAATAATTATTGCCGCGTGGCGCTCAGCAATTTATTATTCCCTTGGGAACTTTATTTGATTAGAAACCCCGTGTTTATCTAATAATTTATGTATTTTGGAGCCGGTTTTTAGTAAGACTATAATAAATTAATTTCCTTGTTGTTGCTTATAGTGCATATCATTTGAAAGAAAGAAAGAAATATAAATGTATTCCATGTAATTGTTTGTTACATAAAAACTAAACCTTATGTAATTGGTACACCGTGGAATAGTCTATCTATACGAATGCGAACTGATAAGTAGGTACAACATTTATTTTCTCCATCGTGACTAGTTCTGCTGAAATCATATCCTATCTTTTTTAGTGACCATCGCCGACCCCCTCCCTTTTTTCTTCTGCCTACTTTTTTTTCAGCCGGCCTCAATCTTATCAGTTCCGCCTTTACTTATTGATCCTTTATAGTGAAATTTGTAACAAAAGGTTGAATACGAACAAATGACAAACATTGTATTTCAATATGCTTAGTAGGGTACGAGTGTCAGGGGATAGGATTTTTCCAATTTTGTTTTGAAGTGTAACGACGGAACCATTGGCTATTACCATAAAATTATTATTCATGACTTTCCTAAAATATGTCCATGCGAATACGAAACGAGGAAAGTTATATTAACTTGAAGAAGTTAGATTAGCGGTTATCCAAACATCTAAAACATGTTTTGTTTTTCTCGACTTGGAAAGTAAACATACTTGAGGCACATGTTTTAAGAAATAGCTTTTTCCATTTACATTAAAACGGAAAAAAAGATAAGATAGCGAAAGTAATTTCAAATCTAGAACGCTGTATCTACCGGCACGCGAGTTACAGACATGAAAGCGCGATGTAATTTTACTTTTCCAGCCTAAAACCTCATTAATTCTCAACTTGTGCCTTTTAAACTCAGCAGATCCTTAATTGTGTGAATATTAATTACTAGAATTATTTCGTAATGAATGTCAAAATTAAATAAACTTGTAATTTGCATTAAAGTTGGCTGTAAAAATATGCGGGGTCGAAACGGCGCGGAGTCACGCTCCGTTTGATCGGGTTCAGTAGAGCAATTCATAATTTAACCGCCAATCTCGTCCCAAACAAAAAATGACCCGTGGATTCAATTTTTGCAGTAGTTGTTGAAATAATATGATGATTCAATTTTATGGCCATAGGAAAGTTTAAATGGCCACTGCCAAATAAATATGAAAGTTTGTGAAGATGTTTGGATGTTTGTTACCTAATAACGGGGTAATAACTGGATGGATCAAGATGAAATTTGGCAATGCTTTCGTGTCTCTGTCCGGCGTTCTCTATAGGTCGCATTTCTCAACCGATTGCTGTGAAATATTTTTTGTGGATTTATTTTTGGACTTTTTTTAAAATGATGGAGCCTGGAGGCAATGGCGTAGTAGCGTAGTAAGATACTGCATACCCTCTAATGTCTACCCTATTAAGGGTAGCAGAGTAGAAATTAGTAGGGTGGGTAGTGTGTTAAGTAGGGATGTAACGATTCCGATATCGATACCGATGTATCGGCCGGTATATCGGCATCGCCGATTATATACAACCAATTGAAGAGCGCGAAAAAAAATTGTTGTCTGAAAAAACGTCTGAAAAATTAATTTCAATTACTGACTAAATTTATGTTGTCGGTTTATTACCTTGTGCAAAGATAATTATTTTGTTTCATAATAAATATTTTCTTTGAATTTTAAGTTGACAATTTATTTATTTTTACTTAACACTTTCAAGGTTTAGTCTCTGTTAAATATACCCAAGTATTAGGTATCATAAGGTCATATAAATATCTGAGGTGCATACTTCATTATTTAGCTACGATATCGGTATCGGTATCGCCGATTATTTACTACAATAACAGGTAACGGTATCGTATCGGCAAAATTATGTATCGGTACATCCCTAGTGTTAAGATACCGCCACTAGGTATATTAGGGTGAATTGACGTTGAAATTGCGAAACATCCTACAGATTGTAAGCAAACCACTCAAACAGCTGTTGTGCGTACTGTGAGACCTAAAAACTTTGCCCATTTCCCTTTTATGCAGAAATTAATACTTTCTGTAACGATGTTTTCGTAAACCGGGCGCCCGGAATTGATACGTTCGCAAACGGATCTTATTTCTACGGATATCGGCGTCTGCTGGGTTTAAATATTCTTGTCAGCTCGTGCTAAGTCGGAAATATATCAAATCAAGTTTTGCAGTAGTTGTTCAAATAATATGATGATTCAATTTGATGACCATAGGAAAGGTTCAAAAGGCAATAAAATAACCAAAACATTCAACGTTTACGATTATTCGCTTATTTAAAAAAAAGATTGTTCCCACTTTATTTTTCAATTTTATTATTTACTCAAGTCCCAGCTGAGTATAATGCATATTGTAATGTGTACTAATAATTATTAACCATACTGTACGCAGTTTTTGGCTTTGTTTGTAAAAAAAATACATTTACAATGGCCATCAGTCTGTTTGACTATTATTGAACTAAATCACAAAGCTAAATATTTTTGATGGCTATGGGTGTGCCTTGTAATAAAATATTTTCGTCGTCAAAGATGTGCTTTGTGGACAAATTTGACAGCTTAAACATTAAGAGTTTTATCACCAAACATAGAAGTTTTTGTGGCAAAAACGTCAATTAACTAGGGACTTCCTTCCGATTTAAAATTTATCGATAACTGTTTCAAATACTTATTTCGAATTGACATTTCATAGTACATAGATATTACGTTCAGCAGATAAAATAGAAATTAACTAAAATGCTGAACACTATTATAAAATGATAATATGTAATTTAAGTAATTCATAGGCATACTTTCTAGAGATTTTAAAATTCAAGTAAAAGTCAATTTTAACAACTAAAATTTATTATTTTTTTTTTCTTTTACAATTTTTTTTAATGATATTCAATCGAATTTCATACAAAGTAAACTGAAATCAAGAGTGCCTTGCAAAAAAGGCCAATTTAGGTAAAATTCATGACATTGTGTAGCATAATAGTACTTTATGCTGTATAATAAATAAATAATAAATAAATAAATATTAGGGGACAATCTTACACAAATCGAACTAGCCCCATAGTAAGCTCAATAAGGCTTGTGTTATGGATACTAGACGACGATAATATAATAGATATAATATAATAGATTTGAAAGTTGCATAATCATTTTATACATTATCTCACTGTCATAAGAAAGTAAAATTTATCGATAATTCCTGCCTCAAAACAGCGAGTTGCAAGCGTATTTTGTATGAAGGCGATCACGCAGCGAGTTCGCCGCGACCGATATTTAAATAGAAATCACGCTCGCAACTCGCTAGTGCAGTGGTTCCTAACCTTTATTATCATATCACCCACATTCTCATCGAGATTTGTATTACTACCCCTCCAAAAAATAGGTATTATAAGCTTATAAGAAACTGCTCAAAGTAAAACGGCTTAACATTCATGCGTATTACCCCTGAGAAAACTTCGTTTTACCCCTGGAGGGGTAATTACCCCCAGGTTCGGAACCACTGCGCTAGTGTGATAAGGCTCTAAGTCATGTTAGACGGACCAAAATAGGCCATATTTGGCCGACGCCGTCTTTTGTATTCACGGAAGGTTTAATTTATACCAAATAAGTCCAAGGTTGAAATTTATTGCTTCCAACCTTTATAATTGTGGTTTAATTATCTGAAAATTTGAAGTAATTAATCATAGGCTTGCGTGGTATTGTAACAGTCATGTTATCGTTAATTATGATTAGGACACAATTTCTGTCATAATTATCCTAGTACTAATTATAATGTTGTTTGCTATATTAGGGGTGTATAATTATCAGTTAAATTTAGGTGATAGCAATAGTGAGGATTGTTTGCCGTATTACTGACTACAGAAGCGAGTTGCGCGAGCAAAGCATCTCCGTTTCAGCTTGACCAAAAATGCTTTCGTATGTCTTTCCGGATGTCCGGTTTTTCTCCTCTACAGGTCGCATTTCTCAACCGATTCTCATTAAACTTTGTGCGTTGGTTCGATAATTATATAGATTTTTTTTTCAAAATGGCGGATTTATAGGATTGACAGACTCGTTAGGGTGTTCTCGTACGGTTCATAGAGCCACCAGTTATTAAATTGCGCTGCAGCAACATGTATAAGACGATTATTAATTAAAATTTCAATTTTGTTTTTATGTTGGTCTTTACATGGATTTATTATAATTTTAACTATATTTCCTGAAATGTATAATAACAATGAAAATGTATGATTAATACAATAAATATCTATTTATCTATCTATAGCAGAACTTTAAAGATGAACGACCAAATTCAGTTACCGTGGAGTATGCAGAGAACGTATAATAGCAGTATTTTTATGTTCCTAATACTGCTGCTAAATTTCTATTGCCATGCGAATGCGTAAGAATGCTCCAGTACAAATCGCACTGTCTGCGCCTCGACCTTGAATAGGTAGGTATCGCGCGTTCCTAAACGGCTACAGAGTGACTATTTGTCTGTCTTTATACTTTGGTATAACGCCAAAGATTAGGCAGAAGTAAAACATCTGAGCTACCACAATCTTCGAGTAAATAATATTTTAGTAATTTCAAGATAAACACACGACCGCACCCCACCTGAAAGCGGTGACGAACCACTACCAAGAAGTCCTGTGCAGTTAAATAAAAAAATGTTAAACTATCTGTATTAACAATTAATTTAATACGCTTCATTTAAATACCCCGTAAGTACCAGTTGTCCTAAAATTTCCCTTAGGTCATTTGTGGTGTAGAAATGACGACAGGTTCATCTGCAAAAATAACTACAATTTAGTAGCAGCAAATTGTGCAAGTTAACGAAACAGATTCCTCGATAAATAACCTGCACAATGGGCTCAAACTAAATAAAAGTGGACTTTGTTTATAATGTTGCAAATTTTTAACTTGTTAGTAAAGTACCTATTGTTTAAAAGAAATCTGAGTTAGTTTACGTAAGACCAAGTACTACGATAAAACACTATAAAACATTTTTTTTAATATACCTATCGAAAGATACTTTAAGAGGTCGAGTTTATTTCCATCAATAGAAAATAAATTAAGAGTTTTTATAGTTAAGTCTCCACTTAACTATAAAAACCCTTAATTTCTCCAAAATACGACAAGAAGGCATAACATTTCACAGGAATGAGTTACATATAAGGGACTCCTCTTCGTCCGTTTACAATTATATCATTTATTAACATCTAGGGAACCAATACCAACAATAAAACAACGGTCTCGGAAAGTAATAAAAGTTAACTCTGAGATCTCACGTCATAAACCCGAAATCGTCTTTATTCGTCTATATTGTTTACTAGCGTTTCCCGAGTTTGCATGTATACGCAAGTGTAGCGTTGCAAGATTTTGTTACAAACTTTTATCCCCTATTTCAACTCTTTGGGGGTTGAATTCCAAAAAGTCCTTTCTTAAAGAATTCATCCCTCTATCTGCAGTAGTTTAGGCTGTGTCAATAACGTAGTCACGGAACTATTTTAAATATGTAACAAGCACGGTAACTTATATTTTAATACCATCTAAGTATTAAATAAGCTTAACCGAGGTCAAAAAAGTATAATTTTTTTGTTTTCATGATGTCACTCTTATTTTTTTACATTGAATGGGTTATAAAACACCAATCATGCCTTTTGGTAGGGTAGTGGCTGAACCCGGAAGAATAAAATGCATATCTCTTTCGATAAAAACTTAAGTAAATACAACAAAATAAGCAACGCACGTTATACGGAATCCTGAAAAAAAAACAAGGAGATAACATACATTTATTACAGTTATACTTCAGATAACTCATAAAAAACTATTTCCAACTAAACATCCACACGATCTCACGTACAAAACCGCTGCTGTCACTCACACATGAATTTATATAAAGGTTCGTCCCCACGGGGCCCTAAAAACCACAGACAACGTAATTTAACTCTAACCTAATACGCAACCTTTGTACCCGGTTGCCGACACACTGTGCGCAATTTGGTCTGCTATCGCCCCAAATGTATTTCAGTTAAGATTTATTGCTGCGACTCTTTCTGGGGCATTTTCACTTGCATGATAAGCAAAAACGGGTATTTGTGGAGAAAATCTTACTATATCTTAATGCTTTGAGCGCAAAGTGGTTTGTTTTTACGACCCGATAGTGCGTGTCAATTGTGATGGTTTCAGGGTAAATTCATTGCTGCTTGATACTCGTAGCTAGGGTAATTTTTAATAGTGTCTTCTTAATAGTAATACCTTATTGATAACTATTAAATACCCTTCGTGTGAGCTTTCTCACTCATCGTGTCCTTACACGATGTGATGTTTAGCACTTTGAGTGCAGCCATCGATAATTAGGTTCAAAGTCTACGCAGTATTTTCACTTGATACGGATTGGATAATAGGGATGATGAATGGGTCAAAACTCTATTTGGTCCGTCAGTTAGATTATGTAAAAATATGGGACACGTATTTTTTGGTTTATCAAAATATTAAAAATCGACAAAGTTATAGATCTTCAAACTTCTGGAGTGGAGGCTTGTGACGTCACTCCTAGGTAAAAATTGTACCTAGTAGTGACGTCACTCGAAACTTCTAAGCACTCTACTCTCTCTCGACTCTTTGTTTGTCAAAGAAAAGAAAAAATACGTGTACAATATTTTTTTATAATCTAACTGACGGACTAAACAGTTTTTTTAGTCGTCTAGCCCATTGTATCCAGCTACGAACTACGGGGTAGCGCACGTAGCGATGCTTGGCAACGAATATGTTATTTGACTGTAGATATCAGCCAGGCTACTCTCCTGCGGAGAGACACAACCTCCGATAGCCCAAAGTGGTCATTTAAATGACCAAACGGGACACAGACAAATTAAAAAAACAGCCAGGCTAGTACAACTAGCCGCAACTTCATCTAACATGCAGAAACTACGAGTATAGGTGGCAGCACTAAATTGACTTAAGAGACACTATACGGACAGTAAATTAAACTTATCAGGCCTGAAAAAAATACTGGTTATAAATGTCAATGTCAAGTAGGTATAATAAGTCGTGGTCATACTAACGTTAATCGGCCTATTATTAACGGCGTTTCCCGTTACTGTGGCCTCAGCAGGATAGAGTACAAGATTCGGAATGGCGGCACCAGTTGGCAGCACCTTCGTTGTGCACGTTCCTTATTGTGCGACAGAGCATGATCTGTCACTTTCGCACGATATAGAATGGAAAAGGATAATAATACATGGCACGACAAAAAGTCGTAACAGTTATCCATGGCTTACAGTATCGGGTTAGATTAGTCCTTTCAGTTGTTTTTTTTAACACTTTCTACACCGGGAACCCGTCTCGCGGGCGCTGGTCTCGTAGCGTCTACGGGCTACATATGGAGTTCACCTTGGTACCGGCTACGAGCGTAGCGCTACGTGATTGCAAAAGTGTAAAGTACTTACGTCAATGCAAACCATGTGCATAAATGTATATGTTGTGCAGGTTTTTGACGTAGATAAATGTAGGTAGGTAAGTATAGAATTTCGAATAAAATTATTAACGAATGAAAATGCACGATTATAGAAAAAAATAACTACCCGTAATCAATAATTCAAGATTTTCATTCATCATTACGACCGTCGTAATTAATCTGAATTCTGTAAAAGAACCTTATTTACATTTCAGCGCAATTTTTGTGGGGTCTCCTTAAAATGTTGGTGTAATAGGTAAATACATCGCCCAAATCATGATGGATGATGTGCTTATTTTTATCCTTACGAGGCGGGCCCCTACTTATTCAATATTTGTCACTTTTCTTTCATTGACATTCTCAAGAAAACCTATTCGTTAAATATACTGAAAACTCTTGATTTTCGGACAGCCCAGTGAAAAAGGGGCTTTATATTGTTTACTTTTGTAATGGTCAGTTTTATTGCGCCTATCCGTCGGACATTTTGTTTGATTCGTTTACCCCTCTCACCCCGTTCCACCCCGCCGAGCTTCGTTTCGCCCCGATATGAGTTATCGTTGAGTTAATGTTCTGCAAGAATATGGCAGTGCTTTGCTAAATGTTTGCCTGTTATTACTGGTGTTTGACCTCGTTTAAGTGTTATGTTTATTGAGATGTTAGCGGATTAAAAACATTTGTATATTTAAGTCACTTTTTCAAAAACCACTAGTTTGGAAACTAATAATAACATTTGTAAAATAAATTATTTAGTTATTTCCTCAAAGTAATTATGTAATTATTGTGTTGTTCTCCGATAAAAATAATGTCAAACTATTCGGTAAAATTAATAAGCCATACAAATAATTGATAAGCACACTAGTAAATTCCTTACATAATATAGCTTCCCGACGTTTTTCGATCGTAATTGTAGCCACCGATAACCGAACCAAATATATTTCATCTACCAACCTGCGTGACAAAGTTACGGTATTTTGCCTCCGGGTTGTAAAATATGTTAGGGTTTTAGCTATAAAATTTCCCTTCCTGTTGTTTGCTTCGTTTTCGGTTACACCGGGTCCCTTGTTCGCGTCCTCCATTTTGTGATATTCGATACCAACAATAACAGCGCTCGGCAAATTTACCGCGTCTACTTGTAAAATAAATCTGCGAACATTGGGGTCCCGTACGTCAATTCGGAGCCGTTCTGATGCGATGCCGGGAAAATGGCGCGTTTTAAGATGTTTTCCGATAACTTCGCGTGTAGATAAACATCTGTACCTAAAGCCAAACTAAGATTCAATCTTGGCTGCAAATCATACTAATATTATAAATGTGAAAGTTTGTGAAGATGTTTGGATGTTTCTTACTAAATATAACGCACCTGAACGGATTGAGCTGAAATTTGTCATACTAGTAGATTCAAGTCCTAGATTGAAACATATGATACTTTGTATGCCGGAAAAGAGTTCCCTTAGGATAATAACAGGAGTAGCGCAGGCGAAGCCATGGGTTGATGTTAGTACTACATACAATTCCCATTCAATATTACAGTCATGCTTTGTTGCAAGAACAATCAAAGTCACGGCAGTTGTGCTAGCCCGACTGGGCCACCTTTCAATACATATGTATATCTAATTAGATAAGAAGCGCCTACAACTTATGAGTATAATTCCAGGAAAGACACAGAGACTCCAAAGATCAGGCAGATGTAAAACATCTTGGCTCAAAAACCTTCGAGAAAGCTATGGTTTGAGATGAACTAATCGAGGGCTTGACCAAATAAGAATTTTTAGGATGATCGTTAACCTCTAATAAATTAAAAATGGCGCCAAAAGAAGAAACAGTAGACAAACTTGATGTGCTAAGCTATGAATTCTATTACAGTTGTGGTGAATGTCATAAAATGTGGTTTATAACTAATACTATCATGTCTCTAGTTTAATTTAGTAAAGCCTAATTTCGGGTTCTAAACGGTTATTATTAATCACAACAGTACTTGTAGTAATATTGCTATGCGACTTTATCATGCTATGTCATACTTGGACTGCAACGATTACCTTTCAAAATTGCGCGGGTCACGAGGGTCAGATGGCAGTCGTTTCAAGGCAATATTGACCTGACCTGCCAAATCTGGGATCACGGACGAAAGCGTGAAAAGGAACGGGAAAAGTGCTAGGGAATGATGAACTTGCAAAATTCTGGAACTAAAGTCACAAAAAAAGAACGGAATATTTCCATTTCAAACACATATTCGTCAATATCGCATTCCTTTGCAATTATGTTTGGGTATGGCATAGTTTACTATTGTTTTTGTTGGGATTAACGAACGAACGAATCAGCCTAAATATTAATAAATATCAGAATAAATTTCAAAATTTATGTCTTAAAGATTCAAACAAACAATACCCATTTGAATGAGGAATTTATGCTTTATTTTGGAGTTTAACACACAGCAGTCAAACCAAATCATTTACAAAGCAATATTACTATCACAACTACCCACCCCGCACTATTATTTTTTTTAAATATATTTTTATTATTTATTGTTCACTTGAAAACGTCTGAACTTGGCTGATTAGCCTCATACCTGCCTCATTTTACTGCCTTTCAAATTTACGTAATGCGATTCACCCCATGTCGAGGCTAGAACGCTTACTTCGCATGCCATACGCAGAGCATGACCTGTCACTTTCCCACTATGGACCCATTCAGACGGGGCGAGAACTCGTATGCGAGTTTGATTACATTGCGGGGTACCTAGGTACGATAAGTATACCTCCGCTACGCCGAGCGGGTTCCTGGAGTTGAAAGTGTTAACGGAAAGGGATAAGGGTAGTATGTCTTGCGACAAAAAGTTGCATGGCACAGTTACTCTAGGACAGTGGTTTCTAACCTTTATTGCCACATCACCCAAAGGCCCCCTCTAGATTTCTATCGTTACCCCACCAAAAAATAAGTAATACAGACAAGTATATGAAAGTACTCAAAGAAAAACGACTTAATATGAGTATTACCCCCAGGTTCGGAACCACTGTTCTAGGAGTATAACTATGAGTAGCTCGCCGCTAATAGCTCTAGTCGGGGCCAAAAAAGGGTGTAACTGACTTTTGATTCAGTTTGATATGAACTGTGCTCGAGCGAAACCTTGTACTAAATTCAAAGGATTTCAAAACGGATTTTCCTTACAACAGTATAATTATCTCAGCTCCTTATCGGTCCTTTGTCAGTCTCTCTGCCACTCTTAATGACGAGATAATGGCTGATATTCGACCGTAAGCTTCATCGCGATTGTGTCATTCGAATCGGCCTTCGAGGCGGCTTTTATTTCTAATTGAAGAGGATTTTATTGGTGACTTGCGGAAAAAAAAATGTAATATCATCCGTTTTTTAGCCCGCAATAGCTACATAATTATTAGTAAGCCCCACCACCGATGAGGAAGCGACTAGCTTTCGACTATATTTTCTTACCGAAAACACTAAGATCCAATTTTTTTGTCAAAAAGTTAAAAAAAGCGTATAAGTTTTAATAAATGACACTGACTGTACGTCATGTAATTCTTGGCATACCGGAAAGGATTGGTGAAAGGTGAAAATAGTTAATTGTAAACGTTTAGTTATGTACACCTTTTTGAAAAATAAATAAAAAAACGCACGCAAAAAACTTAAATAGCAGGGTCTCGGCTCCCAATACCACTTCATGCCTTTCGGCGTCGAGACCCTAGGCCCGTGGGGTCCTTGCGCTAAGCTCCTATTTAAGGACATTTCAAAACGGCTCGTCGACACCTCTGGTGATCAAAGGGCTGGCAGCTTCCTCGCTCAGCGCGTTAGTATTGCCATACAGCGTGGACATCCTGCCATTTTTGGCACCATGCCACGCGGGGGCCCTTTTTCGATATAATTTAATAGGTAATTTAGGTTTAGTATAATTATTTTAGTTTTGATTATTGTCTACTTAATAAAAAAAGGTAGATATAGGTCCCGTGTAAATAAAAGAACATCTGCATGTATATGTAATAGTTGAGCTCTGACGGTTTACACTGCCGGCTAGACATCTCGCTCCACTAGTTTGTTTCAGCGACAAAAGCTATCATCGCTTAGCGAAATTATTTCCCAAAAGTAAGTAATATTTGCCAGGCAGTTTCTGAAATAAGTGTTTCTACGTTTAAATCTACAAATTGCACATCCATACAAGTCATACCACTGTATGGACCACATCTTCAACAAACTTTCACATTTTTACCATTAAGTGTCACCAAAGGTGTCCACCATATCTTTACAGGAAAAAATGCGATCACACGTACCCTTGCCGAAGAGAAATTCATTCGAATAAATCAAATTTAAAGATATCGGCTCAAATAAGGCGAATGTTGGAAGGCCTGCGAGTTGCTGCCTTCGTCCTAACTTTCTTCAATATACATTTGGTACAATTGCGTAGTCTGATTAACCATGAATTATTTTCTAGATTAGCCTTATTTCTGCTTCAGTAAATAAGTTGGGTATCAATCTGTGATTAATTTCGTCTGGCATTTGTAGGCTTTGAGGCCGAGTAATACAAAAATTGTAAGTGGTTATTAGAGAGATTATTAGAGTCGAAAAGCCGCTTTGAAATTACATTTACAGTAAAATTGCGCATTTGGTAAATCAAGAAAATCAGAAGTGATTTGCTTTCCATAGCACAAATTCCACAAATTTTTAGAATATATCATAATTTGTACTTAACGACTCATTTTTAGGGTTCTGTACCTAAAAAGGCAAAATCGGGACCCTTATGGGGTCACTTTGTTGTCCGTCCGTCTGTCTATCAAGACCTTTTTCTCGGAAACGCGGGGAGGTATCGAGTTGCAAATAAAAACATACTATAAATATAAGTCTACAATCTTTGAAGCTGTGAAAAAGTTCTAAGTTAACTTAAAAAAAGATAATATGGCCGTTGATGCCGCAAAAAAACGTATATTTCGACACTATCAAGTGTGTTTTGACACACTTGATAGTGTCAAATTTATAGGGTACTTTCCATCGATCTAGAACGATGAAATTTGGCAAGTAATACCGTCTTATACTACAAGTACAGAGAAAGATCTGAAAACTATACATTTGTAATTAAATAATAAAAAACATAGTCTTTATTTAAAGTATTTGTATGGAACCCTCGGTGGGCGAGTCCGACTCGCACTTGTCCGGTTTTTTTACCCGTGTAAATGTCATATCATTTCATATTTACCCGACTGCGGCGAAGCCCAAAGGTTATGTGTTTGACCTGTATGTATGTCCGTTCCTATGTCCGCTCGTAACTACTCAACGGCACAACCGATTTTGATAAATGATACATCATTAGATTCCTCTTGATGGCGCGAGTGTCACTGGGTATGAAGTTCGATAAAATAAACAAATGGCGGATTTTATGCACTTTTAACGTGCACCGCGGTCGGGCTTTTTTTCAGTAAAAATATTTTTTTTTAGGAAATAAAAATATTTTTTTTTAGTAAATATATTTTTTTTTAATAATTTTTTTTTTTTCACCGATCTTAACAATGCTTTACGATTCGTATTAAAAAAAAACGTGCAATTGGCGAAACATTTGTATCATTAGCTGGTTTGGAAATACATTTCCAATACAAACCAGTCGCAATCTATTTTTGCGGTAAATGTAAATGTTTTCAATTTGCTTTCCTCAAAATCCCTTGAGTTACGGAACACGATCTATATCATTCAAACTATCCTATTTTGTCGAACATCCGTACCTAAGTGGCTTTTAGGTATATTGGGCCAAGGCCCAGACGAATATATCACAAACTTACCTACTACTTGAATTGATTTTCTCAGTGCTAAACGTTGAAAGGAACACTTAAAGGAACTGTTTTTTTTCTGTTTTGCCACAATAAGTAAAGTACTCAGGGACAGTGAATTCGGGTCGTTTTCTATGAACAATTATATACAAAGTGACCGGAATTCATTGTCCGTGAGTGTAAATTTAGGGTAGGTATTATATGGTTAAATAATGTGAACAGGCATTTTCAGAAAAAGTGTTTATGGCCGAATTTTGACTTTGTTTTTTTTTTGCCTTGCTGAATTGCAACCGAGTGGTTAACTCAGGATTATAATAAATTCTAATATGTGTACAGTCGAGTTCATCATTATCTGAGCAAAGAACGGATCAAAAATATCTGATCTAGTTCTTATGCTTCTGACAATAGGGTCTTGTTTAGATGTTTTTGGTCCAATCTTTGCTCAGATAATGATGAACTCGACTGTACATACACAAGAAAATAAGTATACTGCTAGTAATTTTTCTACTCCAGACAGTTGCACTTTTGTGTAAAGCAAAAGACGCACTATTTTTATAGTTCCGTACCAAAATGGTAAAAAAGGAACCCTTATGGTGCGACTCCGTCTGTCCGTCTGTCAGAGCCAGATATCTCAGGAACTACTGCTGCTATCGATTTGATATTGGGAATAGTGATAAAAATCGCTAACCCGAACTTATTGGAAATAAAAAAAATCTTGTGCATTTTTTACTTTTTTTAAAGAGGGCCGAAATGACATGTCGAAATTTAAATAGGGCTATTATATCAAGTATGGTGGACCAGGTAGAAAAGTGTTTGTAAACTAAGAATTACAGGGACATGAAATGTGTGCTAAATACGTAGTTTCTACGGAACCCTCGGTGGGCGAGTCCGACTCGCACTTGACCGGTTTTATTTTTTGTAATATTTTGTAAGTTTAACCTACCTCTCAACACCAGCGTAATGGAAGCAGCGCCACCTATCGGACTATTCATGAACGAAATTGCGCGCCGATTCCAGCACAATATGTATATTTAATGTCTGTCAACGAAGACAACACTATGAATAATTTATAATCATCAGTCATCAGTCACAAGATGCGTGTTGAAATTCTAACCGCTCTAGTAGCTTTGACCCAGGTCTGACCGCACTTGACTGCCGGCTGACCGACTCGACCGATACAGTTTCTATGCCAGCAATGCTTTTATCCCTCTCAGTTGTTATTGCTCATTAATTATTCAAGCTTAAACTCTGGTCACTGGAATAACCGAGTCGGAAGGGATACTACGATTTGCATATAAAATGGGGTAATAATCGGATTAATGAAGATGTATGCGTTCCTTTAGGCCCGACCTTTCGGTTGTACGCAAACAGAAACATGTAGTACATTCTTAAGTGTTTATTTTTTTACCCATTTATCCTGGACAACGAGATATGGGCGTTTAATTGGGTCGTGTCAAATTTATACAGGGTGGTAAAACCAATCGAAATTACATTAAGAATTGGCTACTTGACAACTTTTTTCCATCAATGTTATAGACACACCTCTCATTAATAGAAATAAAAATGAAAAAACCACTTCAATATCATAAAAACTCACCGAGATCTACAATGCTAAAATCACGTTTTTAGACTTTCCCAAATACGTGCCGAAACGCTCCCTCTGAAGCCCGTTATACAGTGACGTCATTACTCATACGTTGTTTGGGGAAATCAATAACTTGGTTCTGCAACTATGTTAAAACTTGCGTTTATCGTAACGGTTTCATAACAAAAGTTACTATAAATTTTATGGGTTATTTAATGATATTAATAGTTTTTAATAATTCTATACTTTTAAAATGGACTTTCCCACCCAACTTTGGAGACTCATAAAAAAAGTTACACGTTAGGTATCAAACTCAAAACTTGAACATATTTCCTTTATATAATTTTTACAAATATCAGTTGCAGTCAAGTACCCAATTGAAGACACAATAAATTATTTTAGAAAATATAATTTTGTTCACGTTTTATGAAACATAATTGTAATAATAAGCAGTCGTAAATATTTTTTCTATTTTTAAGTTTAAAAGTACTTTTCCATCATTAAACTAATCCGTATAGGTAGCGATCTCCCTCCTACAAATTCGGCTACCTATAGGTAAGAAAGAGTGAAGAAGCTATACAATGCCACCAACATTATCAATTGATACATAAACGAATAGAAAATTTCCTCTTTAGGAAAATTATTCCAATTTAGTAATAGTCAAATATAATATAATGTTAAATTTTCTGATTGACGCTAACAACTTATCAAGAAAAAGTATGAGGAATTTTATATTCTAAGTAAAAGAGCTATCGACAAAATTTCCATTCTTAGCGACTAATTTGTGTAAATATGTTATTCTGCCTCGTAAAATACTTAAGTTGATTTTATTGGGATCATTAAGTGACATCACTGTTATTTTTTTACTTTATAGTTCAGTTATTTGCAAATAAATGATTTCTTTATTGTACGTAAACTAGCTGAAAAGTAAAAGCACTAGTGCGTAACATACAACTTTCCGCACAATAAACAGTAACGAAAAGTACCGCTTTTTGACAAAGTGTACTAAAATAGTACATTACACAACTAGGGTGGTAATACAAAGTCTTTATTACCTCCCGTGTTGTGTACATATTTTATGTCTACACTTGGCCAGAAAGCGGCTCTTACCGGACCGCAGCTTTGCAGCTTTGCAGCTCGGGCCGCAATCATCTGCGATCTCGGCCTTTCTTTATTTTACCGCCCTAGTTGTGTAATGTACTATTAACTCGCTAAACAATCTTCAAATTCCTTGAGTGTACAATCGAAAAGGTAGGAATAGTACATTGTGTATCTTGGGCGGTAAGTCAGGAATTACAAACGAGTGTTTGTTACAAGGCCGAGGCGAAGCCGAGGGCTTTAATAACACGAGTTTGTAATTCCCTTACCGCCCGTGGCACACACAATGTTTTTCATCGCACTTGTGAGGAAATCTGATTAAAATAACCTTACTTAACCTAAATAAAATTGTAAAACTGACAGTGACATTAGTGACATATATCGAGACAACAAGTCACGTTCGGAAACCATAGCGGTAAAGACTTAAAATGGTTGATTTTATATTTGCAAAATACTGAAATACACTATTTAAACATTTAATTAATGTTACAGAAATATGTGTTTACATGTATTTGCAATAACAGTTCTCTTTAAATAAATATTTCAGTAATAAAAGTTAAAAAAGTAAGTTGGCGTTTTCTTTGAACATGACAAATAAGAGTAAAACAGAACCAGCGTTTCAAATTTAAAAAGAAAACCATTACGCCCTAGGGCGTAATAGGTCATTTACGGCCCGCAAAACCTACGTGTAATGACACCATTTTCGAGCAAGTGTGATGAAAAAATATTCAAGCACCTCTACCTACGTTCTGGGAGTTAATCAGTTAAAATACGGCTCATAATAAAAACTCCCCTAAAACGCGTATCAATAAAAATCTAATTTTATAAAATATGCCCTGGTTTATTTTTATGACGCATCCAGCGCTCCACGTGTGATGGGGCCACCGGTGCTGAAGAGATGAGCTTACGCGTGATCGGCTTTACGAAGTTTCCACGCGAATGAACCGGGATAATACTGCCCCCGGCGTAAAGGATGCAACCGATGTTTACTTCCTATCAACATGAGACCTTTTTCGAACAGGCACCAGGCTACGTAGCTATATATTCTTGGGAGTATATTTAGTCACCTGTCCGGTTTTTTGAGGTCTGTCCGGAATGTTTCGTTAGTTCGCCGATCGTGTGCAGTGAAGTGTATCCTATATTCGTTTCGAGTATGCTCTTTTTGACAGAAAACTTACGCATTCATGTGTAAACTATCCTATAACTATATATTTAATTTTACTGAAAGAAACTATTGAAATGTTCGGTTATTGTGCCAATATATTCGTATTTCAAGGTCTACCTTTTTCATCGAACATCACTAGCTAGCATCACTGAACTCTTCCTCCTTGCATATTTTATTCTTATTTCCTCATTACTGAGGGTCGTGCTAATTTTTTGGAACACTTTATCTCGGATGATGTTCTGCCATCTCTTTCTATCTACAGCCAAATATAGAGATTCGTGTACTGTAGTATAATAGAAAAGACTAGCAAGACAAACGTGTTTATTGGTCTCGTCGGTCGTCTTTTAGTCATAAAGTTGATTATTGATTTAGATAATGTCCTTCTTCTTTACGCGTTTACCTATTTCAAAGTACAAAGACAGACATATAGTCAAACTGCGGTCATTTAGGAGGGCGCAACGCGTATTCAAAGTCGAGTTGCAGACAGTACGATCCGTACTGAGGTATTCTTACGCATTCGTAAAACTTCGCTTGTAGTGCGTTCGGACACGGCGCGCACACATACAAGCCGCGCCTTTTGTGGGAGGCAAAATTACTACCTATTATACTGTGCGTAGGTACGTTGCAGTAACAAATCAATCCTTTTTTTCACCAATTTCTAAATTCAAATTCAACCTAACCTAAAACTCAACTAATAATCGCTCAACTAATTCAACCTAATAATCGCCACAATTTCTACAGTTCACCACGTAACCAACTAAATTTAGATATTTTTTTACTTTAAAGGGTTAATATCGTTTAAGTAAATATTTTCACTGTCAAGTAATTTTCAGAAAACACAGTATTTCTTTTTTAATACTCAGAAGATCTTAGTGACACGCACGTCAGCACAAACACATGGCTCGTCTAACAGTTGAAAACCATGGCGGCCGCGTCTGCGGCTAAATTTTCAGTAACAAGATAACTTTGCCATTAAAATAAATAAATAAACTACTAGTTTGGGCTATGGACATCGGAATTCTGCCGTCGAACAACCAAAGTGTTACAACGGAAAGTATTTGTGGGACACATCTTGGTCTTAAAAATTAAAATTGAAAATATTGAACATTCCTCATTTAGACTACATTATCGTTTAGGCATTTTTATGTACATTGTGTGTGCATAAAATGGTAATGATGAACGGATATGTAACAAAAAGTAAAAAATACGCTTGTCCAAAAAACCAGAGAGGGGACACACTTATTTTCTATGAAGCAAAAAATGGAATCAACTTTGACATAATTGCTTTCCTAAAAAAAAATAAGCGAAAATAATAATAATAAAATATCACATATTTTTAAAATGTCATTAATTTGTTTGTGGCTTTCAAAAACCACTTTCGGTGGAATTCGGTCCTTACCCACTTAGCAAAACGGTAGAAACTTATTTAATAACTTAAAAAAAAGATCCTATGATTGGTAATGGGTACCAGTCTCAGCATGTGCTAGGCTGAAGCCCAGCGCTGATTTTCAGACTAGACCATTATATTCCCTTCTATTCTACAAGTTCACCTTCTTTGTCAACAGTATCATCAGCCCAACGCGAGCTCGGCAAGGCCCCGGCGAACGCGTCAGCGACGGCGCCGCCGGCCGGCTCGGTAGACAACGCGATCCGCGCCGGCGCCGCCGACCCGCGCCCCACGCCCCGCACCGGCCCGTACTTCGACCCGGTCGCTTCGAAGAACGTGACTGCTCTGCTTGGCAAGACAGCATACTTGAACTGCCGAGTCAAGAACTTAGGCAATAAGACGGTAAGTGACCACCACAGAAATATATCGATATAAACGGAAATAATAGTTCGTCGATTTGTACGGCAACCAAACGTGTAAGATTTGACGATAATGCGATCCGTGCCGGCGCCGCCGACCCGCGCCCCATGCCCCGCACCGGCCTGTACTTCGACCCGGTCGCTTCGAAGAACGTGACTGCTCTGCTTGGCAAGACAGCATACTTGAACTGCCGAGTCAAGAACTTAGGCAATAAGACGGTAAGTGACCACCACAGAAATATATCGAGATAGAAGGTAATAATAAGTAGTTCATCGATTTGTATGGCAACCAAGCCTATAAGATTTTGCGACAACGCGACCCGCGCCGGCGCCGCCGACCTGCGCCCCACGCCCCGCACCAGACCGTACTTCGACCCGATCGCTTCGTAGAACGTGACTGCTCTGCTTGGCAAGACAGCATACTTGAACTGCCGAGTCAAGAACTTAGGCAATAAGACGGTAAGTGCCCACCACAGAAATATATCGATATAAAAGGAAATAATAGTTCGTCGATTTGTATGGCAACCAAGCGTGTAAGATTTCGCAGCGCGCCGGTACCGCCGACCCGCACCCTACGCCATGCACTGGACTGTAAGGCCCCATTTAGACGGGGCGAGAACTCGTATGCGATTTTCATTTCATTGCGGCGATTAATCGATCAACTGTACCTAGGTAGCCCGCAATGTAATCAAACGCGCATACGAGTTCTCGCCCCGTCTAAATGGGGCCTAATTTGACCCGGTCGCTTCAAAGAACGTGACTGCTCTGCTTGGCAAGACAGCATACTTGAACTGCCGAGTCAAGAAATTAGGGAATAAGACGGTAAGTGACCACGTAAAGTTATGGCTCCAAAAAATCGAATAAGAATTTTTAGATGTTTTTAAGTTAAGTCAAAATTTTTTTTTAAGATAGTTTACGCAACTGGCACATCAGTAGCTATGGTCCTTGCATGGGTCTAAGTCATATCACACTAGGACTGTATTTCTCGGGAAGACCGCATACTTAAACAGCTAGGTCAAAACTTAGGCAATAAGACGGCAAGACACCATAGAATGAATCACTCAATATTATGCAAAAAGCATTCCTATAAGTCACGCCGTCATCTACGCCAGATTGCACTTCGACTCGATCACTTCGAAGAACTTTACTACTCTGCTGGACAAGACCGCATACTTGAACTGCCGAGTCAGAACTTATTGAACAAGACGGTATGTGACAACAAGGTACAACACGCAGTCCTAAGCTACAAATTTTCATGTAAGTCGGGCCGTATTGGAACTGACGCAAGAACTTCATGAACCTGTGCTCAGAATTCTTAACAAAAATATAAGTGCCTTTTCAGGGCAGCTCCGTGAAAAAACACGAAAAAATAACTCATAAAATTAAGTTTACTTAGATAACGACTTTATGTTAGCTAGATAACAACCATTCGGCACTGAGTGAGTCCTTTCACTCATTGTTTAAGCAGTAAGTCGGAGCTAGTTCCTTCCCGGCTTGGAAGTCTAATCCGGGGCTTGAGTACGCATTTTATTATACCTATTCAGACCGTGACGTAATAGGAGGCTCAGTCTTGTAAGCTGGCTGATAAGGGCCTAATATTGGATTATCGTTTCTTCTGTATAGGAAATTAAGTAATAGCCTTTGCATAATATAAAAGAGGGGATAAAACTATTAGTGTTCCCGGGCTTTAGGTCTAGAACCCCAAGGTAATGTAATGTCGCAATAAAACAACATAATTATGTTTTGCCAGAGAGTGAACTCGCCTACGTTACGACTGTATGTTGTATTCAATATGTATGCTTATGACACAGTCATGTTCACACGAAGTCAGCAGCATTTACGGAAGAACGTACCGAGTTTTATTGTAAAATGGGTAATACCAAATGGACAACACTCCGTGTTGGTAGGGATAGGTTGTGACCTGACAACCCCTTCATGACAAACTAGGTCATGGTCGTATTTCGTTAAAAAGTCAATAGGTAGTAAGTATTTTCTAGTGATGTTTTTATAATGACTGCTAATATTAGCTGAATTGGTTAAATCCTTAAACACTCGACCATCATAGTTCTAAGAAATAATAGGAATTGTTTCAGTAAATAAGTATAAAGAAAACAGCGTGAGTTTCACCCCTCCGTCGGTACGTGAGGTTATAAGTAGTCCGTGGCGTTAATAGGTTCTCTGTTTCCTATACTTATACGGCAGATAACTTTTAATAGCTCGGCCTATATTGCTCGCAGTCTTCAAGCGCGCGTGCCAGCTGCAATTTCCGACGGTTGACGACATAACAACCGCAATTTATACGTCATTTTTCACTAACCACACACAATTAGCAAACTTCGACGGTCCAATTTTAATTTTACACGAATATAATAACAAGTTTTAATGAAGGTTGAAATAAAGTAAGGCGGAACGGCCGCGGCCCACCTTCATAATGGGCACAACTAAAACGCTACACACGTCTAACGAGCCCCGCTTATTTCGTCCGCCCAATTTACATAGCGGTCACAGCGTCTGGCTCAAAATGAAACGCAACAATGACAATGGGACAATGCAACTTTAAAGCCATTGTGAGGTTTATAAATAAAAACCTCATTAGGCAGGCACATCTTCCACATAAATAACAACCCACTAACGAGATCTCACTCAGATGCTTTTAAAGGGAGATTTACTATGCCCGTTTAAATTTTACGCGTCTGCTGTAATGATCGCTATTTTATTCCGTGGAACCTGATGATATTCAGTTTGATGTATTTTTTCGCACGCCATTTGGCTCGGCCTTGTTAAATCTGTTGCCGTGTCCTGGTTTTGTTTGGGAAACATAACATTGGAGAGAATGTTTATCGGGAAGGTACTTAGCTAATGAAGGACGAGATGCAATTACCATCGAAAGAAGGTAAGGAGGAGGAAAAGGAAAGAGCTATTCTCTAACTAAAATATCGGAGAACTAAAAGTTGTAGTCTCGTTTCTAATTTTTTATAGAAATGAGTACATCATCATCAGCCTGTATCAGTCCACTGCTAGACATAGGCCTCTCCCTTGGCACACCACTGAGCTCGAACATCAGCTCTCCTCCTCCAGAAATGAACACGGTATACGCGAATTGCTCCGTTGTTCAGGTATAATTTTAATTCGTAAAGTCGTAATGCTAAGATTTGGCCAGGCATATCACGATGTGCCTAATAATAAATACAGCAGATCGATGAGACCAACGTCGATATTCCTAGCTACATACCGGGCAGATCGTAAAGTAGTAGCATTTTCGGCCACTGGTGGTTCATGAAATGCCGGCATTTCATTATAGGCCTAGGAATATTATGATATGCCTTGGAATATCATGAAATGCGGGCATATCGTGAAATGCCGGCATGTCATGATATGCCTAGGAATTCATGAAATGCCGGCATATGGTGAAATGCCGACATATCATGATATACCTAGGAATATAATGTTATGGCGAATTATACTGTCGCAGCCGACAGGTTTAATTTGCCATTTGGTTAACTGCCTAGCATTTTCACTGAAATATGACCCGCCAGCAGGTCGACTATTTCTGTTCTGAGGTTCACAAGCTGACTAACAAACCTAACCTAAAATAAGGAGTGTGTTTAATGAAAAGGCTAGGCAGCTAATTAAGCTAGTTGACGGCGACACATACAAGTCGACGAAGTCCTGGGTTGAAACATATAGGATACTTTTTATGTCGGTAAAGCATTCCCTTACAATAGTAATGGGAATAACGCAGGCGAAGCCACGGGTAAATGCAAAATGTAAATTCAAGAAGAAATAGTCTTAGTTATCGATTGGCCTAAACGTTGCTAGGCAAATCGTCAAACGATGAGCTTTGAATGATATGGCGGATGTTAGTTAGACATATCATGAAATGCCGGCATTTCATGATATGCCTAGGAATTTCATGATTTGGCGAATTAAACGATCGGCCGCCGACATATATAAGTATGTATATCGTCGCCTAGTACCCATAATACAAGCATTGCTTAGTTTGGGGCTAGGTCGATTTGTGTAAGAATGTCCCCACAATATTTATTTATTTATTCAATAGTAGTTCTAAATCCATAGATTTTCAATAAAATACTTACTCAGACAATATCTGAGCAATTCCGTAGCAAGCTATAGTTTTAAATAATTTTCACTCCCGCAGCCTCTCGTTTAAAATCGCTTTCATTTAAATACCAAAAAGACTGAGTCTTTTCCATGCATAAATAAAATTTGGTGAACAATGGAAGCCGCTCTTCATTTAATTAAGAGAGCACCAAATAGTAAAAACACATTTTTTTATGATATGCATTAACAACAGACATAAAAATTATTTTCAAGACACTTGCTCATAAAGTCGCTCTTATTTGGTGGTTCTTATGCGCGGAACGCAGCTTATTACACACAAGTGTTTTTTACTTTACATTACCGCACAAGTGCTGTAATTACCGCCAATTGACCAATGAGAGCGCGTCGTCGTGGGACTCGGCGTGCGGATATTATCCCCGCGCAGCGTGTACATGAGCGTGCGCCCGCACTGCACCAACACCACACGACGAGATGGCGATAGACGAGGATAGATAAACCACTAAATAAATATGCAAGCATGCTACATCTTCGGCTTCATCGTCACTTAACATCAGGTGCGATCGGAGTTAAATGCTTGTCTATTACACATAAAAAAAAATGTACAAAACAGAAATTCTAAATGATAAGTATTATTTTTTATTCGCAAGTGTGTTAAAAAACGTCGTATGACACTCGCGGGCATTGGTCATTACAGTCTCGGCTATTACAGCCTTCTCTGTAATGACCAACATAGCCCACTCGTATCATAATGTAGGTACTATAATAGTAGCACCCCTTCAGAGATTAGGGAATATGCAATATTTCCCTATTACACTCCACCAGGAGTGACTCACTCCGCGATTTCGCCGCGTGGCCTTGAGAGACAGAGCCCCGTGAGACGGTCGGATGCGGTGCGTTCCGTCCGGTGGTCGGACCCGAACGACAGTTTAGTTAGAGTGAGAGACTTCCGTACATCGTACTTACTATTACTTATCCTGTGACACCACCAAGATTTCATTACCTACAGTCTAATAGAAAAAAGCAACCTCTACTTTGAAAGAAGTAAAGAAACCTCTACTTTGTAACTAAATGACTATTAACGTAGTAAATAAATAAAGTCGAAGCTTTGAAACTAGTACCGTAATATCTAGCTGGTCCGTAGTGAACACAGATACACCATTAGAGGTACCATTTCCTCTTGCTGAAGGCTGACTTAACTCGAGTACTTAGAAATACTTGTTTTAGAAATTACTAGGTATAAAATACTTTCAAGTAGTTGAGGTGTGTAGTAATACAGATGAAAAATAATCCTAATTTATGCTTAAGAGAGTGATTAGTATAGGTAATGATGGCAAATACACATTTTTAGATTGATGCGTCGGAGCAAGGTAAGGGCTTACGCTTTATTAAGAACTATTCCACAGTTAAATTAATATTCTACAAGTCGATATTTGGTTTTAAGTGACCTTCGGTATGTTGGTACCAAAAAGTATTTGAGTAGCTTTAGTTATTCATCGTAATAGTGCGGCCGTGACACTACTATTTAAAAGAATATTCGGTTTTTCTAAACATAATGTGAATGAATAAAGTAATTGGTTCTAATTTCAGTCCTATCCACATGTAATGAGGGTATTTTGTGTTAAAAATACCAAGTAAAAATACTAGTTACTGTTGATGTACACTCCACTGTGAACTTGCTAACGAGATTGTGTCATTCCCCTTTATTTCTGTTACAGAAAAAGCGAACATTGTTATTTCTATATAAAGGGTTTCATGCTGCCTACATGATAGGTACAAACTTAGGTATATATCGTATTGTGTTTAATTATCTCTATGATAATACTAAAACAAGCTTCAGAATAAAAATAATGATATTATTTTATAAAAGGAAAATACAGATGGTCTAGGAATCACGGGCGAAATATTCATCTTATTTCCTCATAAAAATGCTCTGTTTCTCTCTTATTTCGGTCTACTTCCAGTCACAAATCTCAACGTCTGGCACCTCGGAGTAGTTGCGTTTGCCCAGGGGAGACCCGTAAAGTTGCAAAAAAATCTGAAAAAATATCTTATCGGCTCAAGGATAGTTTTGGGTTTAATCTATAGTTTTTTATGCTGGTAATCTCGAGGTAACATTGCCAGAACAGTAGGGCGTTGCTAAATACCTGCCAAAAGGTCCTGAAGTTGCAAGATTAGGGTTTAAATTTATCTTATAGCCTCAAGGCTGATTCTTGCATATGTTGTTGTATACTCCCCAAAATAGACCCTATACATAATGACAGAACATTAGGACGTTGCGTTCAGCACCCAGAAGAGGTCAAAGTTGTTGTGTGTTGTTGTTTTCAGATGTCACAAGTCCGAAGCGTTGATGAGCATCTATTGTATTTTTAATATTAACAACACCGCGATCTCGGTATTGTCTAAGTATATAACTAATACCGGTATGGGTGATTCTTATCTGGCGATTTTTTTTATTTCTGGATACTCAGCCCTTAATTTTATTCTAGGGTATGAAAAAACATCCCTGTTTTTTTAGTTTATTATTCAAATTTTAAAATTCACTACCGCTTATTTAAATCCTAACCAAAAAAAGGTCATAATTTTGTTCTTCTCATATATATCGTCATGGGTGACTTTAATACGTGCCTTCTAAAAGATAACCACCGGACAAAGTCCTTAAAATCTGTTGCAGAGGCCTGTAACATGCATATTCTTCCCTCAAAATCCACGCATCACTTCCCGAACTGTTCTCCGTCTCTTTTGGATATCACTTTGATTTCTTCTAAGTCTCATGTTGCTAAATATGGACAATTCTCTGCGGATGCCTTTTCATATCATGATTTATTATATCTTTCTTATAAGATTCGACCTCCAAAACCTAAAGCCAAAATTCTCTTTCAGCGCAATTTTAGTAGAATAGATGCTGAAAAGCTCCGCGAGGATGCACTTAAGCTTGATTGGGATACTATTTTTGAAGCCGAGTCGGTAGATGAACAAATCACAATTTTTAACTCCCTTCTCACACAGTTGTATGACGTTCACGCCCCGATTCGAGCGATAAAGGTAAAGCATCTTCCTGCTCCCTGGCTTACAAAGGAGATACGATCGCTCATCGAGAAAAAGAATCTTGCCAAATCTAGATACAAGGCCGACTCTTCGGATAAGAATAAAGCTCGATACCACGCTTTAAGGAATCGGTGCAGCACTGTTTGTCGAGATGCTCAAAGACGCCATATCCACAAGTCTGTCGAAAACGGTGATCCGGCTAAAGTTTGGAAATTTTTAAAGTCGCTTGGAGTTGGGAAATCTCAACAGAACTCCTGTTCCAAAGATGTCAATCTTGAACAGTTAAATCTGCATTTCTCGTCTTCTGCTACGTTTAGTGGCCCCACTAAAAGCGGGACGCTTGAATATCTTTCATCTCTCCCAACTCCAGACTCTGATCCCTTCTCTCTTGCTCAATTTTCTGTCAGTGATGTTAAAAAGAACGTAGTATCCATTTCCTCTAATGCCGTCGGTGTTGACAGCGTGAGTCGTAGCATGATCCTTCCCCTCCTTGATCTTCTTGCTCCTATAATTACCAGCATCCTTAATTCCTCAATTTCATTTGGTGTTTTTCCTTCAATTTGGAAGGATGCTGATATTATCCCATTACCTAAGAAAGCCAACCCATCCTCCTTCTCGGATTATCGTCCTATTTCAATTCTTCCCTTTCTATCCAAAGTCTTAGAGCGCCTAGTTTCCCAGCAACTCCTATCTTTTTTAAACAGAAATGATCTCCTTAATCCTTATCAGTCTGGTTTCCGTGCTGGCCACAGCACGACTACGGCACTCGTGAAAATTACAGACGACATTCGGGCGGGCATGAACGATCGCAAGTTGACTGTTTTGACATTGCTAGATTTTAGCAATGCGTTTAATACAGTGGATTTCGATATCATGCTGGCGATACTACGTTCTCTTAACATATCTCCTGCGGTTATTGACTGGTTTCGTAGTTATCTGACCGGTCGTCGGCAGCGTATAAAGGTGGATGCTTCTCGTTCTTCGTGGTGTAACACGCTAGCCGGCGTTCCGCAGGGCGGTGTGCTATCTCCTCTGTTATTCTCTATTTTTATTAATTCCATTACACATAGCTTATCTTCACATTATCACCTTTATGCCGACGATCTTCAAATCTATTCTCAAGGTTCACTCGAAGATCTCCCATCTGTAATTTCCTCTACAAACTCAGATTTGGAGCGTATCTCAGAGTGGAGCAATCATTATGGCCTAACCGTGAACCCAGCCAAAACACAAGCTATCATCATTGGCAGTGCAAAGTTAGTCCCAAGAGTCGACCTTGTAACCCTTCCTCGTATCTCTTTCAACGGCGTCTCGATTCCTTTCTCTCACCAAGTAAAGAACTTGGGCGTTATCTTGGATCGCACTCTTTCTTGGGGGCCCCAAGTGAATGAAGTGAGCAGGAAGATGTTTGCCGCTGTCGGCTCTCTAAGAAGGCTTCGCAATTTCCTTCCCATCGCTACTAAGATTGCGCTTGCTCAATCACTACTTCTCCCTATTCTTGACTATGCTGACATTTCCTACATCGATCTTTCTGAGGAGCAACTTAATAAGCTTGAGCGCATTCAAAATATCTGCATCAGATTCATATTTGGGTTACGCAAATATGATCATGTCTCCAGTTTTCGATCCCAACTCAAGTGGCTCCCTATCCGTTTTCGACGTAACTCTCACACTCTTTCTCTCCTTTATAGCATTCTTTTCACTCCCGCAACTCCTCGCTATCTTAAAGAGCGCTTCAGTTATCTTTCGTCAGCAAGATCCGCTAAAAACCTTCTCTTAAATGTTCCTTCTTCTCAATCAAAATTCTATTCGAATTCTTTTACATTCCAGGCCGTAAGATTATGGAACTCGTTACCTCTTAAATTAAGATGTGCTGAATCCCTTCCCATTTTTAAAACCAAAATTAAAGAGCATTACCTATCCCTCCCATAATTTAAATTGTGTACTTTTCCAAACTGTTTCTTTAAAATGTCTGCTGTCAGTTTTGCGGTTAATATTACCCTCTATTTATTTATTTGTATTTATGTATGTATATGTAGGTTTATCTATCTATTTATTTATGTATGTTTATGTTTGCCCTCACGGGTATTTACTTTTGATACTAAATTAGCTCTCGCTTCGTTACCCTTCGCACCACCTACTTTCTGGTTTAATTTTGCGTCAATTCCGCCACCCAAAGGTTGTCTGGAAGAGATCGCTTTTTAGCGATAAGACCGCCTGTTGTCTACCTTTAAGTTATGTTAATTATGTAATGTACCCTTATAATATGTTTTTCTGGTGTGCAATAAAGAATATTTGTATTTGTATTTGTATTGTATATTTTTTATTTAGATCATTTTGTTTTTATAGCTAAATGTAATAATTTATAAATATTTGTCAACTGCATTTTTTTGATAAAAAAAATCTCTGTTCTTATTTTTTCCATTTTGGGTTTTAATAAAATATTGTGAACTTTCTTGCTTTGTTCCTGCGTTCTTTTTATTAAAACTTTTTTTTTTGTTTTTCGAAACTTTTCTTAGGTGGCAGCGACATCTACCTAGCCAGAAAAATAATACTAGATAAATGAATAATCTTGCCAAATTAAGCAGCTAGTATAAAAGCGAACAATTTCATTAAAGGGTATGAAATAAATTTAATACTATCACAGAATTATACCAAAATTTCGCCGACGCCCAAGTTAAAGTGCTAAGTTAAGAACCAGCCAAAGTACAATCTGAGAAAGTTTTGATTGAAATAAGGCAAAATAAAGCAGTAAATTGGGAATCAATTTATGCCCTTAATGTTTGTTGTGGTAATTAATTTGATTTATCTACAAAAGTAATTACCAAGTGGCAACGTTTCGTTATCAATTTTCTGTTGATTGACAATACCTGAATTCGGAATAACTCGAGGCCAATTTAGTAGATGGATGTTGTTTGTTGTTGAAAACAAAAGTAATAGATTACGGTGCCTTATCATTTTTCACGTGAAGACAGCGAACTACTAAGTTTGTGACTTCGGTTGTTTGCGGTTCTGAGGTTTTTTTATGGATTCTCTGATTTACTTTAGCAACTAAATCTGGGGTAGACTACATTTGGACTGCGTTATGGAATAAGCGATCAAGCGACGTTCGGTTGAAACCGAGAAAATGAGCTCGAAAGATTTCAAATTTGAATTGGTCGCTGTAGCTGCATTTTTTTAAGTAAAAACTTCAATTTTAACAGTAAACCTGTAAAAGTGTTTCTAGTTGTATACAAGAGAAAAAAAATCACTGTATTTGTTAAAATGTTGAAGTTATTGGCGTTTTTCCGCTTAATTCGTTATTGCACTAAATCTACGATGAAGGGAATTTATTACGCAGTAACGTACTATGCGACATATTTGTCGCTTGATTCTTTAATGCAATTTGTTTCTGGTAAAATCAATAATGGAATAAGATTAAGTTCAGACATTTTAATATATATATTTGAATGTAAATGAGTCAAATATTGTAGATAATAATTGTATTTATTGCAAAAAAAGGGTCAATTACAATGTTACGTACAACAAAAAAAAATGTACTAACTCGAACAGTATTAACTGTTTTAAATAGTACCTATACCAAATATTTTAGATACCACTACATAGTATAAAACAAAGTCACTTTCTCTGTCCCTATGTCCCTATGTATGCTTAAATCTTTTAAACCACGCAACGGATTTTGATGCGGTTTTTTTTAATAGATAGAGTGATTGAAGAGGAAGATTTATATGTATAATACATGCATAATATAATAGAGAAACACCGTGCGAAGCCGGGGCGGGTCGCTAGTTATTTATGAACAGTAAAAAAATCCTTTAAAAATAAAGTCGTTATTATGGCTTAAAGATATAAAATACTAAGCTGTTTATTCTTCTTCAATGTCAAAATCTAAGGATCCATTAAAACCATCAACATCTTCTTCTAAATAACGAGACCCAATTAAATTTTGGTAAAAGCATCTGGCATCAGAAGGAATGAGGTGCAGGAGCGATTGTATATCATTCAGTTTCGGTTGTGCAATAGGTTTCCCTTGTGGCCAAAGTTGTTCATATAGACTGGATAACTTTAATGTGGCACAATTTTGACCTCTTTTGGGTCTTTTAGTAAGATCAACTTCTTGAAGGTGACCCCCGTGATTGGTTGAAAGAAATATCCGACCAGGTTTATCCTTAAAAATGCATATTTCTTTAGTTTTAAGCCAGCTCACAGAATTTCCGTCAACGTCTTTTTTTCTGTTTACTATTTTCGTCATCATTTTAGAAACACCCACAAAGTCATTTTTGTTCATATTCGTAGCTGTCAACTTATTTCTTTTGCGACAACTGGTCATCACATCCATGTAATCTTGTGGAGTATAAAGTCGTGTATGAGTCTTCAAAGATGATTCGATATCACTGAACTCGCTATCGTTTTCTAAGAAACTGTGACCGGGAACCATAAACCGTAGTGTGATTTTCTCTAAGGTTTCATTTTCTTCCAGTACTGCAAACAGTAATAATGTTACTTTGATGTTACGGTTTTGGCCGGTATTCCCTTGACTTGTCTAAAAATTTTTTGTCTAATTTCAGTTTGTCTAACAACTTTTACTATAATGAACTTTTTGTCTAAAGTCAATATGTATAAATTCATTTTTCATAATTATTGTTTTGTCGAAACTCGTTTTACCTAAATTATCATTTGCATAACTATTGTTTTGTCGAATATTATTTTATCTAAAACTCACTTTGTCGATTCTTATTTTAACTAATCATTATATAGCCGAATATCATTTAAACTAAATGTTTTTGTCTAAAATTGAATTATTATAATCTTTATTTTGACGATTCTTATTTTAACTAATTATTACATAGCCCAATAACGTTTTTACTAGGATTTTACTGTCTAATTCAGGATACTTGCTTGATTTTATCTTGGTAATTTGATAATTACCAAGATAAATGACGGATTGTAAAATGTAAAATTTTCAATGATGGAATATTATGTATACGATATTAGCCTGTGAAAATCCGAATCTAGGGCTCTCGCTGGTTAGGACGCGTGCCGACACAGCGCGCCCTAGAGTGTTTTTATAAAGCCGGAGGCGTGGAGGGAGAGCAGCCCTGGCCCGCCATGACGAAGCGCGGGAACGAGTGAGGCGAGCGGCTGAGGCTGGTCGCCGAAGGCGACCAACAAGCCGAAGCTGCGGAGCCGAGCGAAGTGACCGTGCGCCGTCATGCAAGGGCGGAAGGGCTGCTATTCCCGCAGCGCCGGAGATACGGAAAGTCACTATTGACATTAAAAACGAGCTGCTATCAGAAAACTGTGGAGTGCGGATGTGTTATGCGCTCCGATTTAAAGTCATTCGTCGAAAATTTTACAAGTGCTAGAAATTTGGTTGGTTTATAACAAAGGGGCCGTTGGGGGAAATGACTTTAACAAAAAACTTACATAGGCTGAACGAAAAAGGGGGGCTCGGGGGGCGAAGCCCCCCGCATTAAGAAAAACTCAATACAAAGGTTACATTAAGCAAAAAAGTAGGTTAGGTTAGGTTAGAACTGCGTCCCCCAACAAAAACGAACTGCTGTCAGAAAAGTAGGTAAGGTTTGAACTGCATCCCCCAACAAAAACGAATTGCTGTCAGAAAAGTAGGTTAGGTTAGGTTAAATGAAACATTATACGAAATAAGTATAGAAAAAACAAAATTATGCAAAATGTATGTTAGACAAAAAATAATTATGTTAATAAAACATTATACAAATGTAGATTATACTAACTAAAAATTAGACAAAACAATATTAGACGAAATAAATTTAGGTAACATAAGGATTATACAAAACGAGTTTCACTCAAATAAAAATTAGGCAAAATGAATAATTATGCAAAACAATATTAGTCAAAATGAAATTAGGCAAAACGCAAATAGGCAAAAAGTTGTTAGGCAAAACAACGTACAACCGTTTTGGCCACCACACGAATCTGACCAAAGAATTAGTTCTTTGACTTTAGAATCTAGATTCAAGGATACATGTTTGCGTAAAGAGGAACCCACTTCCTGTGCTCCTCTGCCCGCAGTACCTTCTACCCATACGTAGCAAAATCCTCTACCAGTTTTTCCAGAATGAACACCGCAATTATAAAGCCAAAGTTGACGTTTGTAAAAAACAATATTGGTGGGAATTCTAGGTAGTGGCAGGGTTTTTTCCATATCAAATGTAAGGGTTTCGAGGTGATCACAAGTCTTAGCTAAGTTCAAGTCCTGTTTCTTCATTGCCCGTGCATCTTCTGCTTCTTTATGGTGTTGATCTCTTTCCGTTTCTAAATTCAGTTTAGTTTCTTCTGAAGTAGCATCTCTTATTTTTATTGCAAACAAATCACACTTATTACACGTATCTTTTTGTGGCTTTTTTCTTTGTAAATTGAATTTAGTGTAAAATATTCGTTTATATGTTGCAAATGAAACATTTTTTCTGGAATTGTCACTTGCGACGTCCGATTGATATAATTCGTACATTTTTGGTAACGTCATATCTGGTGGTAAATACATTCTATCTGTCTGCGCTCTACAGTAATGTGATTTATATTTTGGAAATTTATCAATGTGTTCAATAATACTTTGTTCCACATCTTCAGGCAACTTATGAGTACTTGGTGACGATATTCCTCTTTTGTCTTGAATTTTCTCAGTACTCGAACATTTTATTAAGTATCTGTTAACCCTTGCTGAAGAAATTCTTAAAGTGCCGATAAACATTTTTGCACACACGACTTGATTTTTTAAGCGATATATGCGTGTGAATTTCCTTTTATTGGAACTTTTGTTTCTTTTTCTTTTTACATCGATGGTTTGAATGTTAGCAGATATGTATAAACACTTGCTCTCAAACTCTAACTCCCAAAATTTTAAAAATTCTTCTTTACGCTCTGTTATTGACACTTTTTCACAACAACCATCGTTACACTGAACGTCTACAAATTCTCGAGAGTCAATATCTTTTCCTTTTTGGTTTATATATTTTTTATTGCTTTGACATAATTTTTTTCGAACTGCACGAGTTTGGTCTGGATATTTTCTTTTCCTACCCTTCTTCGGTCGTCCGGTCCTATTTTCATTTTCTTCTGGTTCACATGTAGTAGGGACAGTAGGATCGAGAAATGTATCAGCAGTATCAGACTGATTTGCAGTAGGTTCAGGCAAATTTGCATTTTCTTGCTGAAAACTTCTCTGTTCAGGGTCTTTTTGTGTTTCCTGGTAGTCGTGCACTGACGTATTTAAATCTGCGGCATCGATAAACCTTGAGCCGGATTCATAATCCTCCATCTGAATTAAATTTTGAAAAGCGTCATTCACTTCGGTACAGGTGCTTATATTTGCGTGATTATCAGATGTTATATTTGTAAAATGTACAGAACTTGATATATCTAGCATTACTTTTTCGCTATTGTCTTCTAGTATCGGATCTTCATGTGATAAGTACTTACAGTCAGGTTCTTTTGTTATCTAAAAATATAAAAAAATGCTGTAATGAGTGATTAGCATAAAATGTCGTAAACTGTACTTCGCATGTACCTAGCACTAGCAGACTCTGTGATAAGCTGTGGCATATCTATTAGCTATGGGCTTACATATAACGCATACCTACAAAAATATATAATATTCAAATAAGATTACTAATAACAATAATTCTTTTGCAAATCAAGCTTCAGTATAAAAATATTTATCACAAACTATTTAATATCGTAGAATAATGAGTATTTACTTTTACATTTTAGATTAAGAATTGTGTACTAAATTGCAACTAATTTCTTCCAATAGTCAAAGAAAAAATAGTCTGTGACGGTGACTGACGTACAGACAAACACGCGATTGATCGTATAAGGTTAGCTACGGAACCCTGAAAAGAAAACAACCTTAACCTCTAATAAACAGGGTGTCTTTTCAACCCATAGCCTGCGTAACTAACGTGTTCGAATACGGGTAGGTACGAGTAAGTAAGTATTTATATATGTAGATAGTTATGTAGGTACCTCATCATGCAGCTCGATGTATTTATTTTGTGCCCCGTTTGAGACGTCAACCGAAGTAGTATCCTTAAAAATAAAACTTCATTACTATTAGATAACAACAGTATTTTCTATATAAATACCTATTTACTTAGTAGCTTAAAAAGAAAAAGTAGTATCAAATGATTCATGTTAGATTCTATGCCTATAGAACATATAAAGCTATGGTTCAATTAAATACATATGTAATTAACTTTCACTGATGCTATTTTCATTTTATGATTTGTATGAATAAAGTAGAAAATGTTTTCATCCTGTTGCTATGATGTGAGAAATAGTAGGTACATACCTGCAAGGAAGTTGACGTCGAGACATTGTTAGATAATGTAGAAATCAAACGGTAACCCCGCGAATTTCTGTTAAATTTGTCCATTTCCAACACTTTTTAATGATTATCACTCAAAAATGTGACAATATGTAGGTAAACATATCCTTTCGTCGTCACGTCAGACTCGCTAATGAGTAATGGAGACAAATAATAAATAATGCAATATCGAATCAAACGCCAGAAATTGGCGCTTAGTTCTCAATCAAGCGAAAGATCGGTGATATGAGATATGTAAAAACGAATTAAACGCCACATATGGCGGTTAAATCGTTATTGCGTTTTTAAATAAATAAAACTTAACGAATTAACGACACATTTAGGCGTTTAATTCGTTTTTGCAATTTAAAATACATGTTTATACATTTTGTAAAAGTAACTTTGGCGCTTAGTTCTCTTTTACTTAACGAGTTTGTGCACAGGCCCATACATATTTTGATGTGTCGCTTGATTCTACCCCTTATAATTAGGCTTAGATATGATTTTTGAACACAGAAATTGTTGAGTACGTAGATTATCAAACCTAGAATCGACCTGCATTCATAACTTTTTTTTTTCGATTTTGTCGCTTAGTTCGTTATTCCATAACGCAGTCCATTTGATACCTATATTTTGCTTTGAATATTTTCCATGTTGGCACGAACCGATTAAAATCTGTACTATCTCATGTTAGTTTTCTTACGCATTCTTACATTTATTTGTGACCTTTAAATGTCGCTTTATTGCCTTAGATTAGCAAACAGGTAGACGGCCTTCTTGATGGAAAGTGGTCACCGCTGCCTATAGACCTTTGCAGCACTAGATGCGTTACAAATGCGTTGCCAGTGTCGTACAAATTTGATGATATCCTTTTTGAAAAGTCCCGTATTGTAGCATGGTGGGACAATCTTAGTAGGGATTTCATTCCAGATCCCTATTATACGCGCCAAAAACGCTGTGGATGTCTATACTATTAAAAAGATATTAAAATATTGACTTGGATATAAAATAATATGCACATACAAATCGCCTAGTGACGCAATACGGCCACATCTCAAAAAAAAACGTTTTTTTTTCACAGTAGGTAATCAACAATAATGTCAAAAAAAATTGTGATGTGGCCGTATTGCAGTCACTAGGCGAAATGTGAAACTGATCGAATTATAGTTGCTTGAATTGCGGGATTACGGTATGGCCCTACTATTAATACCGATATTGAAGCTTTACTAACACTTGCTCAATTATTTTTGGGTTATTCCAATTACTTGTATTGTTTAGAAATGGTTCATTCAATTTTGTCGTAATTTTAACCCTTCCTATAGCCATAATAAGCAACCTCGGTGGGCAAATTGTGATGCGGGTAAACGGGTTAAATTCAGAAAGGTTTCCAATCTTAACGGAATAAAATAAATGGGGTATTTTTAGGCCGGAGGGATAGTGGTATGTAACCACAATTTTTTTGTCATAATTTCGTGATTTAGCCTTATCAGTTGGTGCTTACTCCAACTGTTAAGGCTATTCTTAATTAAACTGGTATCAAGCCGGAATTAAGCGATTGCGATGGCTTAATATTTTTTATAACACTTGCTCGTAAAGGGTGCATAAAGCACTTAGAGCCGATTTACCTCCCATGGGAGTTATAGATTTTTATAACTCCCTAGGGACTTATAAGTTTACTCGTAGTTATAAAATATAGAATCCTCTCGTCATTTCAGGCTATAGTATAAGATCCCAGTATAGAACGACCTTCACCGAGCTGGTTAATGGATGAAAAGTATTGTATATTGAATTAAATATGTTAATAAATATATTGCAAGTGGGTTGCCTAAAAAAATTCAGTCCAGAATATGATTAATTAAAAATTGAAAAAAATTTTTTTTTTTAATTTTTCTTCGTTTTGTTTAATAGACAAATGACATACCAATCAAAAGTATGAAGCCTATAGAATATGCAAACGTTAGGTTGCCTATATTTTTCCCGTCATAACTTTTGGGTTGCCAGGCATAAACAGGTACATCATATTAGTAATTTGCACTGGTCTGGTTAATGAATAAACTTTATGCCAAAATAAAGATTATTTTATTACGAACACGGTGATATAGGGTTGCCTGCGAAAAAGCAGTCCCGAATTCCGGTTGCCGAGCTTTAAAAAGTCAAAGCCCTTCAATCCCCGTTGCGTTAAGTTTGCACCTGGTTGGTATGTGATGCGAAGGAAACCAGGTGCAAACTTAGCTCAACTGGTTAATACGAAAAATTTAGAATGAAGTCGGCACGGGTACATCGATATTAGTGATTTGCACTGGTCTGGTTAATGAATAAACTTTATGCCAAAATAAAGACTATTCTATTACGAACACAGTGGTATAGAGTTGCCTGCGAAAAATCAGTCCTGAAGTGCGGTTGTCGAGTTTTAAAAAGTCAAAGCCCTTCAATCCCGGTTGCGTTAAGTTTGCACCTGGTTGGTATGTGATGCCCAGGAAACCAGGTGCAAACTTAGCTCAACCGGTTAATATGAAAAGTTTAGAATGAAGTCGGCACGGGTACATCGATATTAGTGATTTGCACTGGTCTGGTTAATGAATAAACTTTATGCCAAAATAAAGACTATTTTATTACGAACACGGTGGTATAGAGTTGCCTGCGAAAAATCAGTCCTGAAGTGCGGTTGTCGAGTTTTAAAAAGTCAAAGCCGTTCAATCCCGGTTGCGTTAAGTTTGCACCTGGTTGGTATGTGATGCGAAAGAAACCAGGTGCAAACTTAGCTCAACTGGTTAATACGAAAAATTTAGAATGAAGTCGGCACGGGTACATCGATATTAGTGATTTGCACTGGTCTGGTTAATGAATAAACTTTATGCCAAAATAAAGACTATTCTATTACGAACACAGTGGTATAGAGTTGCCTGCGAAAAATCAGTCCTGAAGTGCGGTTGTCGAGTTTTAAAAAGTCAAAGCCCTTCAATCCCGGTTGCGTTAAGTTTGCACCTGGTTGGTATGTGATGCCCAGGAAACCAGGTGCAAACTTAGCTCAACCGGTTAATATGAAAAATTTAGAATGAAGTCGGCACGGGTACATCGATATTAGTGATTTGCACTGGTCTGGTTAATGAATAAACTTTATGCCAAAATAAAGACTATTCTATTACGAACACAGTGGTATAGAGTTGCCTGCGAAAAATCAGTCCTGAAGTGCGGTTGTCGAGTTTTAAAAAGTCAAAGCCCTTCAATCCCGGTTGCGTTAAGTTTGCACCTGGTTGGTATGTGATGCCCAGGAAACTAGGTGCAAACTTAGCTCAACCGGTTAATATGAAAAATTTAGGATGAAGTCGGCACGGGTACATCGATATTAGTGATTTGGTTGGTATGTGATGCCAAGGAAACCAGGTGCAAACTTAAGGTTGCGTTAAGTTTGCACCTGGTTTCCTTGCAAACTTAGCCCAACCGGTTAATATGAAAAATTTAGGATGAAGTCAGCACGGGTACATCGATATTAGTGATTTGGTTAGCATCACATGCGGGTACGTCTGCCGTCTTAGTCTAGAAGGCGAGTTTTTGCTATGGAAGTTCATAGTAAAAAGTCGCCTTTTAGACTAGGACGGCAGCCGTGCCGACTTCATCCTAAATTTTTCATATTAACCGGTTGAGCTAAGTTTGCACCTGGTTTCCTGGGCATCACATACCAACTAGGTGCAAACTTAACGCAACCGGGATTGAACGGCTTTGACTTTTTAAAACTCGACAACCGCACTTCAGGACTGATTATTCGCAGGCAACTCTATACCATCGTGTTCGTAATAAAATAGTCTTTATTTTGGCATAAAGTTTATTCATTAACCAGACCAGTGCAAATCAATAATATCGATGTACCCGTGCCGACTTCATTCTAAATTTTTCGTATTAACCGGTTGAGCTAAGTTTGCACCTGGTTTCCTTGGCATCACCTACCAATCAGGTGCAAACTTAACGCAACCGGGATTGAACGGCTTTGACTTTTTAAAACTCGACAACCGCACTTCAGGACTGATTTTTCGCAGGCAACTCTATACCACCGTGTTCGTAATAAAATAGTCTTTATTTTGGCATAAAGTTTATTCATTAACCAGACCAGTGCAAATCAATAATATCGATGTACCCGTGCCGACTTCATTCTAAATTTTTCGTATTAACCGGTTGAGCTAAGTTTGCACCTGGTTTCTTTGGCATCACATACCAACCAGGTGCAAACTTAACGCAACCGGGATTGAAGGGCTTTGACTTTTTAAAACTCGGCAACCGGAATTCAGGACTGATTTTTCGCAGGCAACCCTATATCACCGTGTTCGTAATAAAATAATCTTTATTTTGGCATAAAGTTTATTCATTAACCAGACCAGTGCAAATTACTAATATGATGTACCTGTTTATGCCTGGCAACCCAAAAGTTATGACGGGAAAAATATAGGCAACCTAACGTTTGCATATTCTATAGGCTTCATACTTTTGATTGGTATGTCATTTGTCTATTAAACAAAACGGTGAAAAATTAAAAAAAAAAATTTTTTCAATTTTTAATTAATCATATTCTGGACTGAATTTTTTTAGGCAACCCACTTGCAATATATTTATTAACATATTTAATTCAATATACAATACTTTTCATCCATTAACCAGCTCGGTGAAGGTCGTTCTATACTGGGATCCTCTACTACTAAGGAAGTTTCAAATCAGCCAAGTCCTATTTCCTATCTTCAAACATGGCTACAAAACCAATTTTACTGTAAATAAAACGTATACGATATTTTTACTACTATTTCAGAGACTCCATTATTATAGTAAATTTGAAATTTGGCACTTATAATCTGGCAGTATGACCTTGACATTAGCGTTGTAGTTGAAGTTACCTATTAGCGGGCGCAATTAGTTTATTTGATTTTTGTCTTATTTTTTTCTTCGCAAATCTGATGCAAAACATAGTGTGTATCACGGGCAGTAAGTGGTTAACAAACTAGAGCCATTAAAAGCCCTCCGCCTCCAGCGTCGGGCTTCTAATAGACTCTGGTTTGTTACTGCCCTTGGTGCACAATGTATTATTTAGTCATGTCTTGTGTAGACGTGTAATACTTTTTAATGAATGATTTACATAAACACGTGTACATAAATTATTAAGACGTTTTTAGAAAGTGACCGCCATCTATCTAGAGCCCAATTTACGATGTAAGCATTCGGTCGTGCATATCCTGTCCATGACATTATAGTACATTACTGCAGAGGCCGGGAAGTGAGGGGTTGCCGGCCGAGTACATATAGATAGTTACGAGGCTGGCAACCCCATTTCCCGCCGAGGTATGTATAGTGCTTTTCTCAAATATGCAATGAAATAAATAAACTTACTATAATAACCTTACTTAATATTTTATAACACAAACTTTCTGTCAGATAGTGACATTAGTGACATATTATATCCATAAACAATGCAAAAGCTGTTTCAGTTTACATTTTTACCGCGAATATTTAGATGAAATATTTTAAATGTGTATTCGTGTTGTTAAAATTGAAATTTAAAATTGTTTATAATGTGTTATTTGTTATGGTCATGTCAATTTGAAATAAATAAAACTGCAAAATATAGCAAACATCGTTTTTTGTTTTTTTAATGGCTGAATGCCGTGATGCTGTGGCCCAAATAAATGTGGAATGGAAATTAAAAAAAAAATACATTGCTACCACACCGGAAACGAGGTACTTTGCGGCCTATTTTTAGGCACGTAATGTCAACACTTCATGCCATGTTTGAGAAAAAGTGATTTTTTAAATTATGGTACAGATAAAATATTATGATTGTTGCAGTTGAACATGCAAGTGTCATGGGTGCGCCACAGAGACATTCACTTGCTGACGGTCGGGCGGTACACATACACGAGTGACCAGCGCTTCAGGGCCATACACCTGCCGCATTCCGAGGACTGGACCTTACAGGTAATAAATACGACCCTTCTTACGTAAAAATGACATGCAACCACACAAACACTACCGGTATTAGGGAAAAAATACCGGTATTGTAATAAAAATACGAGTATCGGAATGAAAATACCGGTATTGGAATAAAAATACGAGTATCCGAATGAAAATACCGGTATTTGAATAAAAATACGAGTATCGGAATGAAAATACCGGTATTCAATCCGATACTCATATTTTTATTCCAATACCGGTATATTCATTCCAATACTCGTATTTTTATTCCAATACCGGTATTTTTTCCCTAATACCGGTAGTGTTTGTGTGGTTAATACCGGAAACCAGATTTTATTCAATATCAGGATTGGGAACTCTAAATGCATAAATCAGAAAAGCGAATAAGTGTAAAAAAAATATAATTATAATTTCTTTTTAAATTCTCATGATCGGGTCATGAGAATCTAAAAGGAAATTATAATTAGTAAAGTATAAATTAGTAGTGGAAATTTAAAGAAATATAAGTAAAGCTAAATAAAAAAAGAATACACATGTAGGAATTTATTTTTAAGCTTAAAATTTACACACGGCATTTTGATATAGATTTTTAAAGTTAGGTAATAGAAACCTACTAATATAAAAAGTCAGGAAATCGAGTCCTTAGCACAGCACGCATAAAGTAGATCTATTACTTTACTATCATTATAATCTAAACCATAATATCAATACCATGCATGCTGTGGGTTGAGTCAATAGCAATGAAACTCACAATACGAAGTCACACAAAGCCCGTTTTGGGGGGCATACAAAATGATAAATTCTCACGATTAATTAATTCCATTACAATAACACAAATGATCATTAATTTCATAAAACCATTTCAAACACTTTCTACTACAATTATCGAATACAATTTGCTTCATTTTGTTTTCTGATTGCAGTGAGATTGAAAGTGTACCTTTGAATGTAACATTAATTTATTAAGAGTAAATTTAATGTTTTGCTTAATATTTGCGTAGGAAGATAATACATTTTATGCCACACCTGGCCATAAAGTGGCTTTTTCCGCACGCTACGCGTACGGAAAAGCCGCTTTATGGCCAAGTGTAGACATAAAATGATGTACACAACACGGGAGGTAATGAAGAAAGCCCTCGATCGCATATTTACGTCCCTCGCTTACAGCTCGGGCCACAAACATCTGCGATCTCGACCTTTCTTTGTTTTACCACCGTAGTTGTGTAATGTACTATTATTTAGTAGATCATGATAAGCAACAGAAATAGAAGCTTATTGGTGACTCCTCATCATTGTGCGCGTCGAATCCAGCATAGGGGAGACCGGGTATGGTTGTCTCATGGGTTGGTTGTCACAGCAGCCATTAAATAATACGAAACGAAGGAATAATTGCATCGCTCGGTGTTAAAAGATCGCAAGAGCCTCACCTCCTTCCCTACTTCACCAATCGATGCACTTATTCCTTCGTTTCGTATTATTTAATGGCTGCTGTGACAACCAACCCGTGAGACAACCATACCCGGCCTCCCCTACGGCGGCTCAGCCGGAGGAATCCTCTAAAGGGCATGGTGATGCACGTTGTACAACATGCTCTGTACTTAAACGCTGTCCCTTTTTTTACTCATGTGTAGGTAGGAACTTGCAAAAGCCAGAATTGTTACAATGTGTTTACGAGCTGTGGACTGTATCTGAAAAAGAGAAAGATGGAAACCGGTGTTCATGAATTTAATAACAAGTTGACGATAGAAGCAATATGATTTTGTAACAAGTCAACAAAACGCAACTTGACACTGGGGCTTCGAATTCCGGGTTTTTTAATGGCCAATCCTGGAATCCTGGGATCGTCCATACATTTCGATCCCGGGATTAGAAGCACTAGTTGACACACACGAACTAAAAACTTCTGTAACCGCATCACAGCCAGTCGCTAACACAATGTTTTGTTGCAGATCAAGTACCCACAACACAGGGACTCTGGCATCTACGAGTGTCAAATATCAACGACGCCACATATGAGCCACTTCATACATTTGAACGTAGTCGGTGAGTTAACATTTGTTTGATTTGTGCCAAAAATATAGTCGTACCTATATTTTGTCTGTATAAAGATTGCCAAAACATGTTTATTGCAATAACTTTTAAGTTCCATCATCACCGTGTGAAACTCTTATTGGAGTATGTTCTAGTTATCCTTCAAATACGCCAACACATATTACTATTGTTAACTCGACATTTTTATTTAATTATTTCACTTACTATTTGTACCTACTATCTGTTTATCCTTTAGTTTAGAACAACTGTGACGCGCATCTCTTTGTCGGGCGATAAATGCTCTATCTCTTTCTATTCCATATAGAAAGAAAGTGACATGCTCTATCGTGACAAATGAATCATGGCCAGTTGTGCTAGCTTGGCAGTTGAGATTGAAGTCAAATGTTTGCCTATTATGGATAAAAAGACATTATTTTAAACATAGTAAAGAATAAAATAATGAGTTAAAACGTAAGGTACACATAACTAATATGACTATTAATTATGAATAAAGGAATCACAAAAACTCAAGAAATCATCTATGAAGCAAAAGTTTTATAATAGCGTTGAGGTTTGTTCGAAGCGAAATATAATGTAGACATGAGAACGTTCAAAGTTCGAGCCAAATCATGAATAAAACTGTAGACGGCGTAGTGTACTCATAATAAATACTATACATCCATTTTAGAGAATTGCCTGTGTCTATGTTTAAAAAGTGAACTTTTTACAGTTTACCATTTCAGAGTACTCCTTGGAGTCTTAACATAAATCCAGTGCTTGCCTTATTCATGAGTTTGACTAGACTCGTATATTGCATGAATATACTAGATTGCCATCTTTGCAGGCTTGCAGTTTTAGACACCGTCACTTTTAGGAACAAAGAAATCTGAAGATATATTGAACTTCAGAATATTTCGATGTCATATTTATACTATGAAATATTTTTCTAGACGTTTAGCCATTCAATCATTTCGATAAGCGTTTTTCTGCTTGCCTGAAAAAGTCCATTTACTCGTAATTTTCATGTTTTTAGTGATACTTTTCTATTCTATGATCAATCTCCTTATTTAGCTTAAATATCAAAATATCGTATCGTATAATTAACATCATGATTCATCTTGGATAGGTATAGACAAACTGCCTTAATCTGAATCACTTTTTTAGCATTTATTTAGTTTGTCAAAGTAAATCGTCTAGTCGTTAAATTTTGAGCATATTCGGAATTCCGATTACTGATTAGTCTGATGATAAGATTGATAACATATTTCAAAGTGTAGTGTTTAATTAACTCAAATTAACATAGTTCTATTAAAAGATTTAATGTACTTAAATAAACAGTTATTCTGTTTCAAAACAAAAATAAATGCCATGCACACTACATGCCACATACTGCAGTGAAAGTTTGTCATGCGATGGAACTGTTTTCGTGCATGTAATTTTAGGTTTATTACCACGTTATTACCTCCTACCGTCTATCGTATTTACTCAGCCCAAAATCAACGAACTTTATAGTATGAAATTGCTGTAAATTGATTCAAGTCGGGGTATATTCATGAAGTTTAGAAGCGTCCAGTGACCGTGATGAAATTGAAATTTAATGAGAAATAAGGCTTTCCGCGTAAAACGGGCCCTTAATGCAGTAATAATATGGATGAAACTAAATTTTGTAACCGTTCCAAAGAAAGATTAGATTTTAACAATGAAAGTATACCATGTTTCATTTAGATTTTAAAAATCGTGACTTAAGTACCTATTCGATAGTATTCGTAGTAAAGGAGTGAAATTAGTGAACTTAGTACCTACAATCACCCTCTGATATCCGAGAAAACGACCAATCGTGGGCAAACATGACTATTAAAATATAAAATAAATGAGTTAGGTAGAGGAGGCGTGGCGTCAAAGAACCAGTGTTCTTAAAGAAAGTATTTCCCAATTTGCTCTGGGTTGCCTATAGCTAAGTTTGACGTCCGCTACTGGGACCTTTATCTACTTTACTAAAACCATTGTTAGAATTTTTAATATCAACACCTTTTTCTATTTTATAAATATTTTGATAATTGATTAGAACTGTCTTTGTTTAATTTCAAAACAAACATGTTCATTTCTTTAAAAACGATAAAATAAAAATTATAAAAATGTCAAACGCTGAGTACTTCACTCTATTACCGTCAGGAGCAATACACGTTCAGAATTTAAATCATGGCTCAACGAGGTTATCAAGTAATTACCAAACTTAGTAAACTACAAAGTAAGCGTAACCTTAATATTAAGTCTAAGGTAGACGTTTGCGTTACAAAAGTTCGTTCGCTCAGAGCCAAATGTTTACATTACCGTGTTTGGGCAAGTCTAAGTACAGTTAGAGTATTAAACGCACGCACATAGTTCAAAGTCCTGAAGAATAACATGGTTTAAAGATTATTCGTGCTGGAAATATTGCAGCCATTTACTTTTTACTATTTTACATTTGTCGGTTACCTTAGTTCTTCTACAAATTTCCTCATTTCTGATTCGATCGCGTAAATAGAATTATTTTTGAATTTTTATCTTATTTTTTGTATAATGTTCTCGTTTTACTTTTTATTATTCCAATTATTATTTAGTGTTATACTATTAGAATTTTTTTTGACGATCCTTATTGGGAGACATGATCTGATTATTGTTTGCTGATTCTGTTTTTTTGTATATTTCGCCACTGTGACATTTACTACCTACAAATTTATACTGTTATTTTCACATGAAAGAACTGATCTATCTAATATTGTCTTCGGTTTCTGCGATTATCACTCATAGTAATAAAACAACTTAAACGGATTAAGGCGAGGTAAGACGAGAATCGGGCGCGGAAGCCTAGTTTCCAAATCATTTTTAGAGCACTTATTTGACTCGTAGGTCACTGTAAAACATATATAATAATATTCAGAACTGTATCTAGGGCTTCCTCTCACTTAGAACACGATAGCGAACACTTCGCTCGATAGAAAAGTAGCGCGAAAACACTATAAAATAAAGTATTTTTTTCATTTTGTTCATTACCAGTTACGTTTTCTGACAAAATTAATACCTGACAATCATGATTTCACAGTCATGCAGGGCATCCTCTCATGTTTGGGTTGATAACGTATACTTTTATGTTAGAAATCGAAGATAATCTGCAATAATCTGCATTCCGCCCGACCCTAGTTGTATGTGAAATGCGAGCCAGGTCCTACCGGGCCTTAAATCGCGTATGGGCGTACGTAGGGTAGACCCGCGACCACGAACGCTGAAAAGGGTTACGAAACGTCGGGACTTAAAATGTAGTAATATACGCGATTTAATCCGTTTAAGTTGTTTTATTACTATAACTGATCTATCTATTTATCTATCTAAGATACACCGAGCATAGCTCTCTCCATGGCATGTTGAACGACTCAGCGCCGGTTTAAAGTCAAAGTACTTTCTTCTTCAATTTAGGCATATTAAAATGCACCTTTGAATGCTTATTATGAAAGACCACGCTTCTACTCCGTATGTCATCACTGGCAACATACACTGGACAAAAACCATGGTCTTGAGACATTGCGGGATTTTGGACGATTATTTTTGGATTTTACTCTTTTTAGCCGCGCATTCTTGGCAAAGTGGTCGTGGTCATATTTCGGTCTAGTCTTGCGCCACTTCTCTCGTGATGCGACGCTATAGTCTCCCGTGATGTAGATCTATCTTTGGCGGAGTAAGGGTTGAGATTTATGCTGAAGTGTATTTATTACTTCGGAGTAGATTTGATGAGATTTGTCCACGGTGATGGAAAGCTCCGATAGATCTTTTGCCCTCGACTTTCCCGTGCACCGTCAATACATTTTACTGCACTAATTGAAAAGCAGTATTCGTTTTATATGATGAGTGTTACGAAAGTCCATGATCTTTTAGGTTAAGTGGTTCATAGAGATTTTGTAGTATGAGTCAAGTTTTCGCATTTTTCCTGTGGACATCACAAAATTACACAAGTCTTGATGGAGCCTTGTACGCACTTAACCCTACTCTACTACTAGATTTTTAAGATAAAAATATATTTTATTTACAACGTGTTACCGTAATGAAACCAAAGTACAGATTATCGTGAGATATAATGCAGCAAGCAGGAGTCAAGAAAGATATAATATATTTTTTGTTTGTTTGGAATCCAAACAAATATCAACCTCACCGATAACTAACAACTAACGTTAACAAACAGTTAACACAACTGGGCAACGATTTATACACCAACAAGCCAACAAGTTGTAAACAGGTAATTGGAAGCCATAAATATCCCCACAAAGACAAAAAAGTCCCTTCACTTTGATATTATCGCATTTGTGTCAACTAATTACATTTACATTTAGCAGGGTAATTTATTTTTAAATTAACACACTGATGCTTTATCGCGACGCGTTTATTATTACGCAATAAAAGTCTGTCCAGATGATAACTTGGCGAGATATAAAAAATGCCCTCTCAATACCGTTGTATTAATTTCTTTTATTACGAGGAGAGTAGGGTGGAAATTTTTTTTTATTACTTAGGGCTATTTTTAGATGTCGAAAAGCTCCCAAGAATTGTAAATTAGATGTTTAAATTAAGGGTGTAATTTGGTTGTACTCGTATTTATCTCGTTTTGTTTTCACAAAAATGCTTTTATCAGAAACAAATTATTGTTATCTTTGAATTTGTTGACTTATTGTAAAACAGATTCTCTTTACGTGATCTAGTGAGAAATGAGGAAATTCATAAAAGAACTAAAATAACAGACATAGCTGCCAGAGATAAGTTGAAGTGGCAATGTGCTGGCATTCTAGAACCTATGTTCTAGAATGGAGACTACCGCCCAACAGGAAGACGCAATATAGGTCGACCCCTACAAGATGGTCTAACAACCTGGTTAAGATCGCCAGAAGTCGATGAAGGCATAAAACATGCTATCATTATGGAAGTCTTTAGAGGAGACCTATGTCCAGCAGTGAACGCCTTTTACCTTATTTTTATGTAGAGTAGCGTTTAGTATTTTATGGTGGATTTTAGTTGATCTCAATCACAAAAATATATCTAGGTAGAAGACAACAGTTTATCGATTTGTATGGGAACTAAGCGTGGAACGCTTTTCGTTTGACGCCAAAAGTGTAGCTTAGTGATAGAAAACATACATTTTCCATTTTATTTGGTTGTATTTGAACAACTAATTATACCGTTATTATCTGATAATGAAATTGAGTGCAAAGTACATTGACGTATAATAACATAGACGCACAGTTTCAAAGAAAAATGTCTATGAATCTGGCGCAAAATGACATTTGTAGTTACAGTCAAATATACTCTAATAACGATAATTTATAAGCTGTATCTATATGAAACTGTCATTCAAAAGATAACTTAGTTCCATGACACCTATGTGTCAAATATGCAAACGAACATTTGAAAACTTTAGTTTATTCGCACCTATCAAAAAGTGAAACGTCAAAAGTGAGCTGCAAATAAATGGAGTCGCTTTTTGGTAAAAGATTCGCGAAGATAATTAAAAAACTATGAAATCACGAATTCACTTGTAATTCTGATTAATATTAATTCGCCCTTAACTAAGAAGTATATCCTATCTTTCTTTCTTGTTTTTTTGCTGCTATTAACGCATTTTTTTATGCTACCTTTAGCCATTTTTGACAACTGTCGCCGTCTATGATTGAAACCAGACTAAGGCAAAATGAGCTAGCCAAGCCGATCGGCTAGCACTTTTGTGGGGCCATTTTTTCCGGCTGATTGTGTATCTAGGTATATCATAGATCTATGGAAAAGTAGGTCGCCGCCACTTCTTTTTGGCACGCGAGGTTCATACACTTTTCCATTCTACCTCAATATATTTCTCTGATCTCAACTATAAAGTGTAACTAAATCCCAATTCCAGCCATTAAACAATAAAGCTCAACTGCATTTTAAATTATAATACTGATGGTAAAACAAGATTAGTGTGAAAAAGCACTTAGACACTTAGACTAATGCATAATACTAGTTATAAATATTTGGATACGTGCTTATATATCTAATATAATTGAATTTGATCACACAGCCACCTAAAAAGTGTTGTAACTTTACAGATCATGTCTTGAATTTTCAAACAAATATGAATATCTTTCTTGCCAGGTTTTGCTTTAACCCTTTATAGAGCGGAATCAAAATTGTAAAGCAAAAATTACCACCTCACAACATCGTCTTTTGGATTTTTTTTCTTAACCAGAATCATTACGACAATTGAACCCCCAGGGGGCTTGAACCGACCTCGGTGTTTTTTGGGCGTTAAAGGGTTAAGTTGATTTGAGTCACCCAGCTCTGCATACAAACAGAAAAGGGGTTAAGCAAGTTGTCAATCAATCAGACAAAATGTGTCAAGCTGTGAAATAAAACAAATTTCATCCAAAATCGGGTTCGTCCAATTTCATTCGTACCGCTTTTTTTTCACCTTAAAATGAAGAGTCTTCTTCGTCGTATCCTCATGGCTGAGGGACGTGACGGCTGCGGGAACTCTTCACAAACGCTCTCCAAGCTGCACGATTTTGGGCCTGTAATGTGGCTCCAGTTGCAGATGTAACTGTGTCCGTCCATCGCATAGGCATTCGGCCGCTAAAAAAGAAAATAATGAGAAAATAAAATAAAAAGAAGGAAATGAAGGGTAGGTACACGGAAAGAACATGTCTAGTCAGTCACCTTTATGTGAAAATGAGATTTTCATCTCAAAATGTAGAGCTGGCAATGACCTATAACTTACCACTTGATTACAGGCAAATATCTTAAATAATTTGAGTGTAAATAACTAAAACGTAAATAACTTAAAAAGTGAAAAAACATATATTAATTAAGTACTTATTTTAAATGTGTATCCTTGTAGTTATGTTTGCAATTGAACATTATTGGAAATTGTTTATAATGTTTTGGGGTATTACTTTAATATTAATAAAGTACAAACACATATTGATACTATACTAAAATAAGAAAAACAAGATAAAATTTAAAATACCTTAACCTAAATAAGCCTAAAAACTAAATTAAACTACCTAAACTAAAATATTAATTATTAATATATGTTTTTTTACTTTTTAAGAGATGGTTACCATAGTAATTGTTCCCGATGACTAACTTTCAAACCGCTACAACTCAAAAAGTTACTTAGGTGACTAGACAGGTTCACTAATGTTTGACCAAAATATAATTGACAAATGGTCATTTGACAAACAACGTTTCACCAAATGATCATTTGGCAAACGAGGCATTTGACCAAAGTATCATCTTACAAAAACTCACTTAGCAAATGATTAATTAGCAAACACTACACTTGGTAAATGTGTTAAATAATAAAATGTCAATCGACCTTTTTTCATTTCACCAAATAATATGTATCGCAAATTAAGCATTTGTCCAAATGTCATTTAACAAAATGTTATTTCATAAAAAGTACTTCTTTTTTCAAACATTGTGATCTCTGGTCTGTTGGGTAATTTATTCCGCTGCCCTCTTATAGGCGGATCTCACACTGCAGCGAAAATCGCGGCGACGCGCCACTCAGCGATTTTCAACTTTGTATGTAGAATCATCGATTTGTATAGAAAAATCGCGGGATGGCGATAAATCGCGGCGATTTTTTCCGTGTAGCTGCGCATAGTACGAAAAAATCGTGGCGACGGGCGATTTCAGTGTGTACTTCGCCTTAGCCACAAGTTACAAGATTATATAGAAGGCAAGCAATCATGCATTATGACACTCCTTTCGCTTCACTCGCTCCGCTATTGGTGGTCATAATAGGTACAAACCTAACCCAACCGACGACCTAGGTTATTTCCATGATTAGTCTAAATGCATCAGTTCGTTTTTGTTGGGGGACACAGTTCAAACCCTAACCTAACCTAACAACCTAATTTTTTTGCCAGCAGTTCGTTTTTGTTGGGGGATGCAGTTCAAACCCTAACCTAACCTAACAACCTACTCTTTTTTCCAAATACTGTGTATTAATTTGACCCATACCATATCTGGGTGTATTTTCGCTGGCGTAATTTCTCTGGCCACCAATATTTAAAAGATTCCTCCACACTAGACTGGCATTCGTTGGTTACTTGTTATAACTTGACTGATTCTACATTGTAACCAAAAGTGCCAATTCTAATAAGGCAGAATCTTCTCAGTATTCGCCAATATGTCATGACAGCGAAATTACGTTTTTGAAAATACATCCATCTATTATTAGATTTATTAATAAACGAAACACAACACTTGTCAAATAATACATTGTACCTACCAAACGTTTTTAGACCAAGAGTAGTTTTGTCTGATAACTCAGTTGCTAAATGTTCATTTTGTCAAATAATTATTTATAAAATGTAAATTTAACTGTTGATTATTTGGTAAAGTGAGTCATTTGTAAAATGACTAGTAGTAAAATGATCAATTGGCGAAACATTTTTTTGCAAAACGTTGTTTGTCAAGTGTAATTTTGCCAAATGACTTTTGGTCAAACGGCAGGACACCGACTAGACACTATGTTCTTGCACACCTCAACAGACTTGACAGGAATGTTAACTTGAAAGACCGCAGTATTGAACTTTAAGGCTGTCAGATCATTGCACTCAATGTAAGATTTGTATCAGAGCTGTTCAAGTTATAGTCAAACACGAATCACGATGTTTTCAACCCTTAAGCCACTTAAAACCTCGCTTACGGCGATTATAGATAAAACTTTATGTAAAGTCATATCGCTTCGTACTAAAGGGAGCTCAGAAACTCAATATTAATGTATAAAATACTACGAAGATTATTGTTATCGGTTTATATGTAAAAGTAAAGTCCATAAGTTTAACATGAAACATGCCAATTAAAAAAGCTATCTCAAAGCTATTTGCAGTTAAAATATTTGATTTGACCCCGTATCAGAATTTAGATAAAGCAGAAATACTGCGTCGTAATATCGAAGGTTAACGAGCCCTTTAACGGTGGACCTTGGGCATTATCAGCAATTGAATTCCACGTTTATTTTTCACCTTTACGATAATTTTGATAAATGATCCGAGATTTTAAGGTGGACTAAGTATATTGTTGCAGTTGAGGAAAAGACTTGCCTAATATTTGAACCAACAAAGATTCTGCCGACTGCGCCAATGTAACTTTGATTCATTTGTTTATACAAAATATATCATAAAAAGATATGATTTTGTATTTTTCTGTGGTTTTGTACGAATTTTTTAGACTATCTATTTAAAATTAGCTGGCATTTTTTGATGACGTGATGTTTAAGATCAGATCATCATCATAAAAGTTACAATTTTCTTTCATAATATTTATAAAGACTTCTGTAAACATGGAACTCTTTTATTTATAACGAAAATTGATCTTCATATACTGTAGGTAATCTAGTAGAAAATATAACAGCTGAAAATTATAGGAATTAAACTGAAATAAATACATATTGGATAAACTATTAAGAAAGGGTTACTTACCTGGGAAATAATCTCCGTTTTCCTCCGATAAAACTAGTTTTCATAGTCAGTTTCTGGTGAATCACGTCAAAATTTACCTACACTTGAATTTTATTTCATGAGTTCTAGCTTACATTTTAAATGCTAGAGACTATTGTTGTCAGCACACTCTCTGTTATGCATAAAGAGTGGGTGTAGACACCTTTAAAATGTTTGCAGCAAATATAAAACTACAAAATGCACAATTGTGCAGCACTCAATTTTGTGTAGTTTTAATGTGACTGTAAAAAAAGAGTTGTTTCAAACTAAGGTCGCATATTTTGTATTCACATCTACATTCAAACATCTGTATTAGGTACTGTTATTTCGAATTTAGTTTCAAAGGTTATTTGCCCTTGACTGTACCCAGAGGAACTTTATCTTTTTATACTAAGTAGTACTTAGTAAACTATTTCATAAGGTGAGCGGTGCCTACGACCCTTAATTAATTGCGTGTATTAGGTTAGATATGTCTCATAAATCATCATACCTTGAGAACTGAACCTAAACCCTAATATACTTCATAACCTACTTTCGGGCATTATCAGGCGGATCGCAGATATTTTTCTGATTTCAATGCATTGTTTTGTTTACGTTTCTCTCATACTATCCGATTTTAGTTCTCTCAAAGTCTTATTTATTTCAAAATCTTTGTTCTTTCAAGTTCTTGGTCTATTAAAATTTTGATTCTTTCAAGATCTTGGTTCTTTCAAGGTCATTAACGGTAACTTTGTCGACAGAGCCCACGACGGAGATCATTGGAGGGCCAGATCTGTACATAGACCGGGGCAGTACGATAAACCTGACCTGCGTGGTGCTGTACTCTCCAGAACCACCTGCATACATATTCTGGAATCACAATGATGCGGTAAGAGTTTTTTATGCCACACCTGGCCATAAAGTGTTTTTTTCCGCACGCTGCGCGTACGGAAAAAGCCGCTTTCTGGCCAAGTGTACACATAAAATGATGTACACAACACGGGAGGTAATAAAGAAAGCCCTCGATCGCATATTTACGTCCCTCGCTTGCAGCTCGGGCTGCAAACTTCTGTGATCTCGGCCTTTCTTTGTATTACCACCCTAGTTGTGTAATGTACTATTTTATTCGAATACTAACGGAGCATTTCACGAAAACGTTACGTAAGGGACACTACCTTTTTAATACTTTACATGTAAAATTAGGAAGCTGAATGTCGGTATAGTAATGTGTTTTATAACTTGGCTTTAAGATGGGTAGTGTCTCTTAGCAGCTAATTAGTTTTATTAGGGTAGCTACCATAGCGTTTCGTAAGGGACGAAAAGTAGATGTTTTCATGGAATGCTCCTAAACCGGGTCTGAAATGTACCCAAGGACATTTTTTAATAATAAATCTCCGACTTGAAACTTTACATCACTACTTCACTTGTACCATACATTATAGCTTAGAACATTTGAGGAGTTGCTTCAATTCCTCATGGATCCCACTATCAGAACTAAATTTCGAATAACATTTTGTTATGACGCATGCCATTGCGCGGCGGTGTTCTGATCGGTTGCGGTGAGATGGGGCGGCACGCGTCGCGCGCCGGCTTCGCTGCTCCCGCGCCCGCGCAGCCGGGCACCGCAACCCACCGTCTTATTTTTTGTGCTGGAACGGGTGCTAGTTCTAGTAGCTGTCACAGCTATCGGACTTCGTGGCGGTAGGCTGCTTCAGCAAAACCTCAGCACCAAGAGCCCGCCGTCGCCCTCGCTGTTGGGGTTTTCACGTAGCTTACGCGTGAACACTGGACGTTCAAATTATTTTATGCCACACCTGGCCATAAAGTGGCTTTTTGGCCAAGTGTAGGCATAAAATTATGTACACAACACGGGAGGTAATAAAGAAAGCCCTCGATCGCATATTTACGTCCCTCGCTTGCAGCTCGGGCCGCAAACACCTGCGATCTCGGCCTCTCTTTGTATTACCACCCTAGTTGTGTAATGTACCCATTCAGTGCGGAATGACGCAACCCACCAACCTTCATAACACGCCTGTCGTGCCATCCGCAACCAATCGTTTAATTAACAACTTAATTTCAAATCGATTTATAAATGACGTAGTTGCGAGATAATTTTTATTAAAAATACTAAAAAAAAAAGTAGGTACAACCGTCAACACAACTTTTCATTTCATTTTCATTACTGACTGGAGAATCTCCTCTTCTTGCAGTCAGTTAAAAATAATCAAATCTTTTGTGTACACATGGAAAACACAAACAAATAAAATTCCCTACACAACCACTAAATTGTAACAACTGCTGCCAAACAGCCCTCGGTAATAATATGCCAACACAAGAGGGCTGTACGTTATAAAAGTTCTCCTTTATTTTATTTTCGATAAAAAACTCTTAACAGAAAATGTTTTACTGAGCCAAATTCAATATCTCATAGATATTTTACCCAAAAAAATAAAATGATAGACAAGATTCAACTACGTCTTGGTTACAAAATCATCCAATTATTTATTTTAAAGTGTAAAGAAACATTCAAAATTTTAATAGAAATTTCGTCAACAAATCAAAATCGACTTATCGAACTCGCTTGCGTAATCAAAGAGATTTCGTTTGGCTTAAGAATTTGTAGAGCTATAGAATTATGGTTGCTTTGAAACTTTTCCAATTTACGGGCGTTATTCACCTGTCGATCGGTTAGATTGCGTTTATATGTAAACATTGATACATATTGGGTTTGGGTGCCACTTTTTCGACATATTTTTTTGGAATATAGTGTTTGTTCCAATATTTAATATAATTTTCTTTCTCTTTCAAGGGAAATCACGGAATGAGCCTTTCCTGATATAATAAGTTCATATCATATTATATAGTATTTAAAATTATTTTAAACGAAATTAGTTAAGTCATGGACCTTAAAATAAATAGCCGGACGGAGCCTCGTCTTCAGATAACTGAAGCCATTTTTAATAAGCCGGCTGCTTGTACTTTATACGAGTCACACGCGCACATCAACTAGTTTTTTCCTATTGCGAGCAGCACGCACACATAGGTAGCCGGCGGATTAGACATGCTTCAGTTCTTTGCTAGCGAGGCTCCGTCCGGCTATTTATTTTAAAGTCCTTGAGTTTTATGTTTTTAATTGTATTTATTTAGTAATATATCAATGGGAGCATAAAAAGCACAGTGCACCTACTCAGTAAATTGGCCTTAAAAAGTAAACATCACTAACAAACGAAGTTTCATTCAAATGGTGGATTTTATTTCCATGTGAACATTCTGACGATGCTCCCTATCATCATGTTAATATTAAAACAGTTTACTAGTCGTTGTCACGCGAACAATTTCACACAGTATTATTTTATTTAAATTATTGGTTCTTTTCAGCACCTTTTGTTTGTAAAGTGTACACATTTCAATCGATTTATTCGTTAAATTTCAAATAACGTTGTTCATAAAACTCCAAAATTGTATCCTCCGGGATACATATGAGTTTTGGTAGGCGTGCCTAAGTTCCGACCTAGGCACGTATTTAACCGAGTGAGACGTTACATATACCATAATACTGTTTCATTTTTATTTACTTCTAAATTAAGTCCAGGACACATAATGTTGCTAATATTTTAGACTACAGCTTGGCAACTTCGTTGGTGACACTCACCTGTTTGCTTTTTGTTATGTGCAGCCGTAACTACCTACACAAAGCACACAGGTGAGTGTCACCAACGAAGTTGCCAAGCTATAGAAAGTAATAGTAGATTATGCCACAGGAGAGCAAAATAACGCATTTACAGTGAAGGCGTACATTGAATTCACTATGAACCAAAGGATTCTGTAATAAAATGTTGGGCGTACATATCAAAGGTTTCTTATATAACGCCCTAGATGAAAATAGTGTTGCTAGCGCTTGACACTACTTTTCACACGAACCGCGAGGAAAATGAGTATTGAGCGTACAAGGTAATTTAATGCGTAAAATCTGTCTATAAAATCAAAACAGAATACCAGTAATTAAATTACTCATAATAAATCCCTTGAACGGAAAATTACCACTTTGATTACTCATCATCATCTGAGGCGCTATAGCCCTGGGTGGGCCTTGGCCTTGTCGAGTATCTTCCTCCACTCCAGTCTATTCTTGGCTTTTTCTCTCCAGCCGCTAACAGCGATCGCTTTAAGATCTTTCTCAACGCCTTCCAACCATCGAAGTTTTGGCCTGCCGTGGTTACGACGGCTGTCTTTGATTACTCTACGAAGAAAGAACATTTTTTTCCTGAAAAAAATGATTGAGAATGCTATAAAAGAGCTCACCAAGCTCCTAGATAACATCCAATTTAAAAATAAGTCTGAATGTGAATAATATTTGCTTCCCCAACAGATAATCAGCTACGACTCTCCCCGAGGCGGGGTCTCCGTGGTGACAGAGAAGGGGGAGACCACAACTTCCTTCCTGCTCATCCAGCAGGCCAGGCCCTCGGACTCTGGCACCTATCAGTGCAACCCGAGCAATGCACAGTCCAAGAGCATCGTTGTGCATGTACTTAATGGTGGGTATCAAAATATGATCACAGCTCGCGGCAACTAAGCCTAGTATTGATTGTATAGTAGCAATATACAGGGTGGGAGGGACTATACCGACAAAGTTTAACTATAGATTCTAACAACTATTAGGAGTAAAAAAAGTTGCAGTATTTGATGGTAAGCGACTATGAGGCCAAAAAATTGGGTAGGGGTCGGGTTGCATAAAGTTTAAGGTAATATTTTTGATACGCATACGAGGATTCGTCATACTCATCATTACGCATAACTGTAAATAGTCATACATTTATGCGCATAACGATTTTAATCATAATGTTTATGGACATACTGTGTAATGGGCATATAGTTGATATGCATACATTTATTCAAGAATACTTTATAATGGGCATACATGGATTGCTCATACAACACTTTAACCATACTAAGTAAATGCATAAAATGCTAAACGCATAAATAGGTTGCTCATACAACACTTTAACCATACTAAGTAAAAGCATAAATTGCTAAACGCATAAACCTAATTTTAAAAGTTTTTTTAAAAGTTCTCTTTTATGTTGCGTCACAGTTCTAACCTAATATACTTTTCTGGCAGCGATTTGGTTCTGTGTGAGGTCACAGTTCTAACCTAACCTAACCTACTTTTCTGGCAGCGATTCGGTTATGTATGAGATAACAGTTCTAACCTAACCTATTCTACTTTTCTGGCAGCGATTCGGTAATGTGTGAGATAACAGTTCTAACCTAACCTAACCTACTTTACTGGTAGCGATTCGGTTATGTGTGAGATAACAGTTCTAACCTAACGTACTTTTCTGGCAGCGATTCGGTTATGTGTGAGATAACAGTTCTAACCTAACCTAACCTACTTTTCTGGCAGCGATTTGGTTCTGTGTGAGGTCACTAATATTGTGTAATGAGTAGAAATTAAAAATACTTAAATAATATAAATCGTTTCTTTTTTGAAGAACCATCGCAAGTCCATTATCAAAATTTATGCAATACGATTGTTATAATCATCAATATTATGGCTTGATAAATGTATTTAATTTACAATTATTGCAAAAACGACTTATAATCATCAATATTATGACTAAATAAATGTATGACAATTTACATTATGGTTAAACCAATTATGACTCCGTATAATTATGACACGGAACAATTATGCCATAGGACAATTTATGCCAAAAAAAATATATGAGCATCAACTTTATGCTTAAACTGTTATGACATTTAATAATATGACAATAGTTGTTATGCAACCAGACGGCCCCCCCAAAAAATTTACCTTTCGTTTCCATTTTAGCTTTTTTTTTTTTTGATAACTTTTCAGCCAGTAAGGACATGTTTATAACGAGGAGCTTAATTTACTGATTTATTTTGTTCCATAAGACTATTAATGTAAAATGACAATATTCGACCCATGTTGATATAACATTGTTTACTCGTCACACCACCAGGAATTCATGGCTAAAGTATGTCGGTATAGTCCCTCCCACCCTGTATAAGGTATAGTCAAAGTATAAAGACAGACAGTCAAACTTCGGCCGTTCAGGGTCAAGGTGCAGATAGTGCGTTCGTTCGCGGCGCGCACACATACACTGCCGCCTTAAGGAAAAAAACCTTAAGTGACAATTTTTGCGAAATTGAGTTATTGACACCCTCGAAATCAGGAAAAAAAATGTGATTTTTCTATTCAACAGTCATTTCTGTATATCAAACAGATCATGATTTAGACAAGCATAACTACACCGCATTTTGGTAAAATGACTTCCTGTCAGAGAAAGAAAAAGCATAAGTAGCTATTCCTAGATAGAAAAGTTCTTAACTGACGCCTTGTGTCTTTATATTTAGTCTTGAATTTGAGCCAAACATTTATTTCATAAGATGAAAAACCATTTAATGACATTTCTATGAAAAATAACCTTAATTTCACTAAAAAGTCCATTCTTGTTAGTATAAAACAATTATTTAGTCGTAACACTCGGAGGTTGAAAAAACATAAGTTGTCAGTTATGTTTTTTCTATCTTGTACGACTCTTACTTATGCTTTTTCTGCTTAGTGTCGGTTTCAATAAAGTGTAGTTGTGGTTTATTTCGTAAAAATTGCTGTCAGTTATGCTGTATCATGCTAGTAGATAGCCCCCCTCCACCCCTCAAGGACAGGTTCAGTCGGCGCACGCGGCTCCATCGGTTACTTGCCTTTGGGAGAGCTGCGCGTACGACGCACGTATAGTAATTGTCCGTTCAACTGGGCTAATGCTGTTAACGAATACAATGCCATTGAGCGAACAATGCCATTGAGAGAGTACAATACCACAAAAAAAAATAACAATGCGTAATACGAGTAAACCCGGGCGGTCTACCTGGCTCCCCGCTGAATCTGTAAAAGCAAAACGCATTATTATTTTTTTGTTTGAAAGCATTTGCCGCCTTATCATTACGGTCATAGAACCGATAATCCGTTGAAAGCTCATAGTATCTCTAAGTCTTTTCTCTACGGAATACGCACTTGCAGACTGTCGGGCGAATGTGAAATGCAAAACAAATTAAGATCGCAGTTATCTATAACTGCATTTACACTTTACTGTCTAGTAAATAGAATCTAAAATCTAATGATCTTTCAAGGCAGTTATACTTTTTTGACACTATATTCTCGTTATCCAAATTTGTGGTTTACCTCTCAATGGCATTGTATTCGTTAACAGCATTAGCCCAGTTGAACGGACAATTACTATAATTAATGTACCTACTCTGCTGCTTACGTTTAAAATACGACAAGTGGTTAACGTGTATATGGTGACTGTTATAAAGTGTCAAAAACTATTCGTAAGTATACTTATATACTACGTTTCTAACCTTTCACTTTTGAATAAGTGTATACCAATTCGTCGCGGTTAATTTTTTACTTGCAATTTGGCTTGGCGCGCGTATTCAAATGTGTACTTATACGTTCCTGAAATTAACATTACCTACTTATTATATTGGTTATTCTGGTGTTTAGTTACGCATCTACTGAGGTTGGTGTTAATTATCTACACCCCAGGCCAAACGTATGAAAACAAGTTTAAAATAGGTACTTACCTAAAAAAAAATCTCTGATGTTTAGTTAAAAAAGTGTTTTTTTCGACAGTAACATACGTATTTATTATTTCTATTAATATCCCTATCGACTACATTATGTTTTTCTACCGATAATAAGTAAACTTGTGTTCATAGTTTTGTCCTGAGGTGTACCTATTCTATATACTTATATACCTACTCGTAACTTAACCACGATACTTTGGGTGTTAAATAGCTGATGCGTGTAATGGGATTCAACATACAATGTTTTAACATAACGTGGCTTTGGTGCCAGCGAATTTTATGTCGCTAAACACGCACAGAAAAATAATGAGCACAGTAAAGTTGGTTTTACATCGGTACGTGGCACGATGCACCGGGCGGGCGTCATCTTGCCGCGTGCAAAGTCATGCTTGTTTATAAAATAAAACAGGGTTTTCCTAACTCCTTATTTTCATAACGCTTATTACATTCTATCGCTGTGTTGTTATTTTTATGGTTGCATGATTTTTTTAAGTTTTGATTTTTTTGAGTGATTGAGCTATAATAACTAAAACTATCTAACTACATTCTACCTCACTATAACTCAAAGGCCGTGTGTGTGTTTGCTTCTTGGCTGTGGGTATACGTTTTTGTTATCAGATAAATAACAATGCGGCAGTAATCCAGGAGCAGACGGTTGCTTCTAATGGCGAGAGGTGAAATGCAAGAAAATAATGACGAGCCACAAACATCAGCAGCAGTTTTTTTCTTGAATTTCATGTACGGGTATACCGCAATTAATAATTGATTAACAATTAGGTACTCATAGTAATCTCATTGTGGTTAAGTTTAGTTTTATGTTACCTACATTATTTCTCAAAGATCTGTAAAAGTAGGTATCTCATTTGTTTTTTTAAATAAATAATTTATGATTCATAGTTGTATTTTTATGAATTCCTTTAAAGAGATAAATTATAATTTTACTTTCTTTACTAAGTAAAAAAACCACAAGTACGCAATTGTGCTTTTTCGGCTTCTAGATTGTTTAGTAACATAAGCATAACTGTGTACATGTGTTTTTCTTTCTTAGTCATCGTAATGCAATACTGTCACAAAAAACATAAGTACGCACTTATGATATTTCTTATTAGAAACGATATATTATTTTTATTTATTCTAAGAGGCAGTAACTGTTTTTTATAAATAACTTATTAAAATAAATAGATAATCGAATAATTTACATTGTATAAAAATTCTACAGTGTTATTTTATTCATAAACAAAAGTTTCAACTTTGTACTATGAATTAATCCTATTTTAGCAGGAGTGCAAAGTTTTCGGCTTTTTCTCGAAACATACTTTTTGTCACTTAAGGTTTTTTTCCTTAAGGCGGCAGTACAAGCCGCGCGTTGTGGCTTTTGTAGTAAGAAAAATTACTGCTATTATACTGTATAAGGACGCTAGTAGTGTGCAGATCCCGTCCACATTTTGGTCACTGCTAGACTTAGTTGCCGCGAGCTGTATAATTTTTTTCACGTTACCTTTTTATCGTTTTTACCCTAATTTTAACCAATTATTGTTAGGTTGCAGTGGCGTGGCGTCCAAACAACTCGATTCCTACCGGCTTGCCTAATATCAGGCTTTTGACCACCTTATTCTAGAGCTCTTAAGGAAAATGTACGCCAAATCTGCACTGGCTTGCCCTAGGATTTCTTTTACGCCACGCCACTGTTAGGTTGTTTGTATTTTTATCTATGTTTGTTACGCAGTACTTTTGCCAATCATATCAATTTCTTTTTGTTGTGACATTGATTTGTTTCGGGGAATATCAAAGGATGAGAACTATATATTCAATTTAACCGGGAACAGAAAAAAGTAATAAACATTGATACACTATTTTTCTGGCATAATACGGATGATAATAAAAACTTGTCAATACCTACAAGTCATTTCAAAATCGGTTCTTTTTATATGAACAATGGAAACCCGGTATGGGCCATATATATACATTTTCCGGTATTCATAAATGTATAAACAAATGAATGATGTGTTAAATACGGTACGCTTTGGATAATCTATCGGTATCGCGTGACGCATCCACCCAATCACTCAGAGTAGGGCAACCGAATAATGACCAATTTGGTGGTTCACTTCACACGGGTGAATAGTCATATTCAAATTGACCGAGTACTATACAACGGGTGTATATATTGTCTCCCATATACCCCCGGTCTATAAGGTCTGTAGGCCTTAATGTATTGTTTGTTATAATTATCAGAAGGCATTATGACTTTTTCCTCTAAAACTTTACGGTGCTGTTAAAAACAAACCTAACCTATTCGTTTTCATATTCGTACGATGGACTGAACATTTAATTTAGAAATATACCGAAAAGATTACTGTTTTAGACAAAATAATTCGTTTTTGACTTTCAACAATTATGACAAACAAAACAATCATTATGTTTGTAACTTTATGGGAAACAAAGGGGCTTTAGAACAAGTATCAATTTTGCTCGAAAACGGTAATTTCTCTGGCATTACTATTATTTTATAAGGCCAAGAATCTATTCGCAGTTTACGCGACTGAAAATGTTTCTTTCGAAACTTCTGTTACAGTTAAATTCACTTTGATGGGTTTCTCTAGAAAAATAAATCACGCTACCTTTGATTTAAAGTTATCTTTAAAAGGGAAGATATAAAAAATACAATCTCCGCAACTCAAGGCGGCCTTATTCTCAAAGACATCCCAATCTAGTTGATAAACGACCGTAAGATAGGAGAAAGGAAATACATTTTTAAAATCCCAGGGAAGAGTAAAAATCCCGAATAAAGGCCATTATCATTAAAACAACGATGGCGATAAATCAAAAGTATGAAACGTGTCTTTTAAATGGGTGCGTTAATGTTTTTATTATGTTCTGGGTCTGTGTAAGAGATTTGCCGAGAACGTTTGGTGGATAAATGCATGATTATTTTGCTATCTCTCACGTATTGTGCCCTTTTTTTCACAACCACAGGCAGCTTTATCTCAAGGTTTGTTGTGTAATATTTACACTTACAGAGAATAATAGTAAGATAGGGTCTTCTTAGACGTAGAGCCTTCGGCACTTTCCAATTTGCAGACCTGAATTCGTTAGAAGCTCCAATCATCCAACCTGTATTTATAAATACGTAAGACGTAACTGTATTCAGGTATTTACTATGTTTACTAAACGTAAAAATAATCTATAAGTATAAAACAGTTTCATGACTAAAGTACTGACAGAAACCTACAGCGGCACGAAATTCAAACACATGTTCTTTAGGGGATATAGAGGTGCATTTAGAAAAGATTTTTCGAAATCAATCTCCCAACAACCCAAAAAAAGTAGAAACGGTTAAAGTTTGTATTGAATAGTTGGAAATTCACACTGAAGTAGTCGAGAGGCAACATCAATTATTATTGCATTTATAACGTTTCCACGCGCTCAAAAATATTTTACACCTTTTTGCTTAATACATGTCCACGTTGTAAAATACTTAAGTTTCCGTTTTTAAATTACGTGCAAATGTCTGAATTTCCGGGCAGGGTACAAAAATTTCATCGTATCAAACGTATCTAGGTCAAAGAGTGCAATGACGAAAAATTTAAAAGAGGCTTCACCGAAAATATCCATGGCGCGGCATATTAAAAATGCCTGGCTTGGAGCCTGGCTCTACTGCTATTTTTCATGTGGAACATTCTAGCAGTTTATTGCGACCACAAAATAAATTTAACAATGTTCCCTGTTAGACTAGATTATAAGTCAACTTGGCTCTTTTCTCATGTAATATGATGTTATTTTTGGGATTAAAGACACCCTTTTTTTGCTATAAGAATTATACGAATTCGGTTGCATGAAAATATTTCTCAATTTGATGATGGTTTATTTTAATTTAATTTCGACAGACATTGGTGTCATTGATTTGATTCAAGCATTTTTTTTTTCACACATCGTAAATTAAAGTCATGTTGTTTCAAATCATTTTTACAGAAGTGCTTTTACATTTTTGGCAGTACATTGTTCGCTGTTTCGTCAGTGCCATTTAGTGTTCAGTATATTCGGTAAATGAAATGGTATTACAACAAAATGCATTCGAAACAACCCGCTTACCTATTTTGTTGTTAAATTGTCGGGTGACAACTAAAACTCATTGATTACAAAAAAATACAACGGAAAATCTACGATGTATAAATTTTTAGAAAGTCTGTCTCCGTGATTTGTCCAGTGTATTGTAATGAGGTTTCGTTACCACTCAACCTAATATAAAATAATATTGATGCAGGATGACAATCACCGCCATTTTGTGTGAAAATTGTGATGGCGTTTCCCAGAGCAGTTTTAATTTTTGCCAAAGAAGCAAATTCGATTTTTCCTTTATCAGGTGAGTACCCGGCGGCGATGCAGCGAGGCGGGCAAGCTTTCGCCCCCACGTCTCCGACACACTGCCTCGTGCTGGCTACCTGCCTCTTCATCGCCCTCTCCTGACACATACCTGCCAACATATACATGTAAATACAATTTTACACTGACTCCGCTTCTTCTATTCACTTCTGCGTGACTTATTAGCAGGCACCGTAAATTTGACAATATTTTCAGCACTCATCATGGTGGAATGCCATAGGAGTGAACAATTTTCTATTTATACAATGTAACATTTTGATTGTAATTTCTCACTCTTATGGTAATTTCTCATGATGCCTGCACTGAAAATGCTACAACATTTACGATCTCTGCTTATTAGCGGTAAATGTGAATGGAAGACCGAGCATCTATTTTCTATTTTATAGTGTGGGTTGTGTTATGTAAAATATAATATTAAATCCCTGAGCAAGTAGCTAAGTGCTTGTTTAGTACTGAACTGTAAATAGTGTATTATAAGTCATCTGCGGATTATTTTTATAATTTCTACAGAAATGCTTGACGTTTATTTTTCCTCTTTCTAACGTCACACCTGTTACATTTAAATTAAAAATTTCATAAAAGGAGAGAAAAAAATTAAATCAAATTGATCCTGTTACAAATAGATTAGAAGCAATTGGGAGGTTATCCATTGAGAGAAATAAAGATGACAGGAATGTATAAAACAGCTGACAATACTATTTAAAAATGACAGAAAGTGTTTAGAAAATCTGTAAATAGTATAACGAGTAAAAATATACGAATCATTCTATCTAGCTTTACTAAATCTGTGGTAAGGAGTGTAAATTTGTATGTAAGTTTTAGCTGATAATTTGCTGATTCAAATGAAGTTGTACATAATATTGTATAGGAAATAAGTAGACTTAACACAAGTACAGAAAATGTTTATTTGAATCGTATTAAAATTACAAAACCTGTGGCATACGAGTAGGAGCTCGGTGTAACTAAAGCAGTTATTATAGGTACTGAGTAACATAGCGTAAGCATAAAATTAGACACAAAAATATAAATTTTGCATAAACAGATAGTTAGAAATTAATTCTTATTTCAAATATTCGCTGTTAACTTTCCTATGTTATGTTTTGGTGACTCATGAAATATTAGAAAGGAGACCCGCAAAATTATACGCAATTTACCCGTCCCAAGGAGATTTCATTAGTAATGACCTCGATTTCAAAGAACTATTTTATGTACGTCGGATAATGAATGTTCAAGTGCTTTTGAGACAGAAGCTGTCTTTAAACAAGTTGGATTGTTTATGTCGTGAAACTTTAGCGAAACCTTCTAAATGTAAATAATTCGGAAACCTTTGTCCAATAAATTCTATAGACACGAAACTTAACTTAGAACCAGGGTATTCGTGCGACGGGGAGTAGTAACATCGCCGTCTCACCGCCTCACGCAAATCCCGGTTTTCTATTAAGTTGGGCGCCTATACTAACAGTCGCCGTCAGTGGCGTACACTCTATAAGGACAAGAAGACACCGCCTATACCCTCTAATTTCTACACTATTAACCGATTCGTTGCGGATGGCACGACAGGCGTGTCATGAAGGTTAGTGTGTGGCGTCATTCCGCACTGAAAGGGTTAAGGATAGGAGGTTAGAAAATAATACGGTTGGTTACTACCAACCGTATTATTTTCTAACCTCCTCTTTCTTAAGATACTATCTACTCCACCAATTTCTAACCTCGTACCCTTAATAGGGAAGAAATAAGAGGTAAGAGGTAGTAATCATAGCTCAATGCTGCCTAGCATTGAGCTATGATTACTACGTATAGAGAAGACAGCGCGAACAAAATCTGTGCAACAAGCGCGGCAGTGCGGGGCGCGTGGGAGGGGGTAGGGGCGGCAGAGCAACTGAGTGAACTGCGGCCGGCCGGCCGCAGTTGAACGGAGCACTTAGTGATGGGCGGCGTCTTCTCTATACTTAGTAATAATAGCTCAAAGGCAGTGTCTTTTTTGTCTTTATGGAGTAACGCCTCTGATAGTTGTCATTGGAAATAACTACGCGAACTAAACCCATTTATTATGGCGATTTTTCTTGTATTAGGGTATTTAAATTACAGAATCTCGATTAATATTACCAGTTATTATTATGTCAAAAGTTTATTGTATACAGGTAAATAATAGTATTAAAGAAAAACTTGTTGTATGTATTGTATAATGATACCGGACGGTTTTGCACACCGTTACAATATAAATTACATGTGTAATAAATATTATAAAGAAACAATAAAGTTTTAAAAAAACAATTGCCTTTCCTTTCATAGATTTTGTTTTTAAATGAAAGATTCAAGCATGACAGATGGGAAGTAAATTTATTCCGACAAGGGAGGCTACAGACATATACATAATATCGTCTGGAAGGCGAAAGAATAAAGCATTATAGATTCATATTACTTCTGAGCACCAAAAAGTTTTTGTTTACATATAAGAAAACAAGAAAAAAGTGTATTGTGCGGAAGAATGTGGGGACGAAAGACTGTTTGTGAATAGCTAATCTTATTAAAGGAAGATGAAAAATGATGTTTTGTTACTCTAAAAAGGTCTGGTTGTACTAAAAGATTTTTGTAAGACGCGTATGTACCATTTAAAAAAATATGTATAATAAATGTACGTAGGCACAACATCTCTCATAAGCTGCGGGAAATATCAAAGTCATCAAAATGGGTTGAGTTGTGGAAAACTTACTCGTGAAAACATATAACCCATGAAAATGCACATGCAATAAATCTAACCTAACCTAACCATTTCATGAAATCATCAATCAATCATCGGGGCCACCACATATATATCGCCGCCAACTAGCTTAATTAGCTATTTCGTTAGCTGCCTAGCCTTTTCATTTCACACACTCCTTATTTTAGGTTAGGTTTGTTAGTCAGCTTGTGTCCCTCAGAGCAGAAATAGAAGCCCGGCGCAGCGGGGCTTCGTCGACCTGCTGGTGCTGACGGGTCATAATTTAGTGAAAATGTTAGGCAGTTAACCAAATGGCTATTTAAACCAGTTGGCTGCGTCATATACATTATACTAATTAAAAACGAATGTGAACAGAACGCATAATTGAAGATTTATGATATGGGTATAGATAAATAATTTTATGCCACACCTGGCCATAAAGTGACTTTTTCCGCACGCTGCGCGTACGGAAAAAGCCGCTTTCTGGCCAAATATAGACATAAAATGATGTACACAACACGGGAGGTAATAAAGAAAGCCCTTGATCGCATATTTACGTCCGTCGCTTGCAGCTCGGGCCGCAAACTTCTGCGATCTCGGCCTTTCTTTGTATTACCACCCTAGTTGTGTAATGTACTATTATGACACAACTGACCATAAAGTGGCTTTTATCGCACGCTACGCGTACGGATACTTTCTGGCCAAGTGTAGATATAAAATGATAACGCAGGAGGTAATAAAGAAAGCCATCGATCGCATATTTACGTACCTACCTAGGCTCGGACCGCAAACATCTGTGATTTCGGCCTTTCTTTGTTTTACCACCCTAGTTGTGTAATGTACTATAAAGCCACTATTTTAACCCTCACGTATCGAATTAATATAAATTATCAACATTTGCTTCCTCCGCAAAAGTAAGAAAGTTTGCTCCAACCCATACGATGCGGAGGCGATTTTGGGCGGATCAATAAAACAAATGAGTGTCACTGCAGATGCGTGCTCTAGGGAAGTGTTGTCTAGACGTCAGATGAGACGAGAAAGGAGTATCACTTTCAACGTGTATAGCTGTTTTGGGATGAAATATGCCTAAAGACGCCCCAATAATTTTCGGAACGAGACTACCACGAAACTAGATGTCCCGGATATAAATACTGGAAAGAGCAAATATACATATATGTAATGAGCATGAGTATATTATGTTTCAGAGTGGGTATTTATTTTTCTACATTAGTATGTATATCACATACGGGACTCCTCCGGGTCCCATATGCCCCAATATTTATTAATCTTACTTTGATTCCACGATGACTGTTAACCATTCCAGAACACGTAATTTCACTTCGAACTTGCCTAATATTGAAAATAAAGAAATGTTGGATTAATATGCTGAATTATCTACCTTTCCGGGAAAATGTCGGTTCTAAGGAAGTTTCACAATTTTTCTGTCCTCATGAAAAATGACGGCACAGTATTACAATATAGTTTGTTTCCTGCTTGTGAAACAAAGAATTGTGCCTAAACTGCAACGTAAATTATTTTTTATCATTTATTAAAGATTTGATTAAGTCAAAAAAAAACGCCCACTGCTGGCCATAGGCTTCCTTCTAAAAATATTATCGTTAGGAGAGAAAAAAGACATGTGCCGTTCTCGAAAATATTTCTCGTTTGTATGGGGACAGGTAGGAACATCGGGGATATTTCCCAAAATGTCCTATATAACTTAAAAATATTCCTGAACGACACATCACTTAACGGGGGATATACTGTTATCAAGACTCTTCATCATCATAGTCCTATGGTGCATAACAGTGTAACAAATCGGAAGTCAGACCTAATTCCTTAATTGACTGAAATACGAACTTTCCCAAGCTTCACACGAACACTATTTCGGTAGACGTTTTTCGCATCTTGCATCGTGCCACCTGGTAATTTCAGGCGCGTGCGTGTTTGCGGTCGATTCCGTAATGATAACGCCCAACGCAATGCCTTGGTGCGGGCACAACTTAATAACACGTCAGCAGTTTAAATGGGTAAGAAGGTGAGTAGAGGTGACAGGTTCGCTATGAACGTTTAACATGAAATAACTAACCCCAGCTGCTTACACACTCGGCGAGTCACAGACGCGCGTGTTGTACTCTTCTCATGCGTGATTAGAAAAGGACGTCACGTGTGAATTTGTGCAGGTAGTAGTTTGTCCCAAACAAAGACCTCGCGGCTTTCAGATAATTATGCTGCTTCCGATAATTTGATAAAATAATACTTATTGTTTATATTCGTTGACATTCCAGTGGCTTCAATTATCTTTCCTCTAAATTGTACGAACATAGAAAGCCGGTTTTTCGCTTTTGCCGACACAAGGACTGAAATAGAGACTCGTAGAACGTAAAAAAAAAAAACTGTGTAGTTGGGAAATATTTGCAATAGAATTTCTAACAGAGCCCGCGGTTTTTTTTTCTTTTCCTGCTAAAATTCCGGAGAAGGTGGTTTAGGTAACATTCTAGAAAGTTATATTTGAACAAATAAACATACGATACCTACTTACAATACGCAAATGTAAAACATAAGCTTACTGGAGTGTGTAAAGACTCAATAACCAGTAAAACCTGTGTCTCCAGTGCTTGAAGAAGATTCGAGAAAATCTACCGTATCGCTGAACGTAAGTAAGTTAGACGCACAAAATTGTTATCAAGACGACTTTTACCGCTGCGCAAGCTACAAGTTGAAGCGGATTAAATGAATAAAATAAATAGCCGGACGTAGCCTCGCTAGCAAATAACTGAAGCACCCCTAGTGAGTCGGTCGCTTAACGCTGGTTGGTCAGGTCAATGTGTGCGCGCTGCTCGTAGTAGGAAAATACTTTTTGGTGTGTGCGTGCATCATTCACTTCCACGGCATTAATTATGTTTGAAATGTATTTTATTTTATAGCTTGGTACAATTTGTCTACGAGAAACGACATTGTAAACTTTAACTCATTTATAAAGTATACAGCCAATGTCATTTTTCCCACCAATTTTTTTAACCAACTTAGAGATAATCTTTTTTTATATTTTTTCTATGTATCTTCCCCGATTACTTGAAGACTACTGAACCGGATCTGGAACGTTTTTTTTGGTTGAAAGGTTATATACCTACGTCCCAGATGGTTCTATTGTCACTACTTACATCAGGATCTAATAATTGAATCTTGAAGAGGAATTATTTAAATATTACAAGGCATACCTATAATGAATGAATGATTGAATTAAATTTTAAAAAGGGCGTAAAAACATAACTTTTAAATGTTTTTACGCCCTTTTTAAAATTTGATTTGGAGCACTTACCTACTAGGTTTTGATATAGGGCAGCCGATTTGAGTTACATATCAGGTGGATAATAAGTGTACTTAGTATTCCAACATTTCCAACTAACAACATTTATCTTTGCAGGTACGACCTGATTATAGTCAGTTGTACTAGCCTAGCTGATTCCAAAGTTTGTCCCGCTGACGTTTTCACTTTACACCGTCGAACTCTTTCCGAAGGCGTGCTCACGTGCTATCCGATAGTCATGAATTTTCTCCCCTTTTTCATTTAAAGCATTAAGATATATTTGCTGAGTTCCGATAAATTCTAGTTATGTCTTGGACAAGTAAATTTGTCAGTTTTAACAGAAATGAGTACGAGAAAATATATTTCTGGCTCATACAGATTTTGTAGTATGAGTTACCTAAGTGTAGGGACACATTACATGTAACGCGGCGATATAGGGGCGGTTGCACCGCCGCATAAGTTAGTATAAGTATTTAGTCTGGAATAAACCATCTTCCTGTTAACACGCTTTCTCATTTTACGCAACCTATAATTTAGTCTATCAAGGACTTAAACCGTAAGGACAGTTAACCCTACATTGGTGACCCGAAAACTTTGAACTTTTGTGAGAAGACTTTTGTGTTTTTTGAGTGCGTGTAAAAATGAGTCATACCCAAAATGCGCCAGCGCCCGGACTTGCGCAAGGGCCCGTGTCGGTTTCAGGGCCAACGGCGGCCCAAGGTAAAAGTGCCCCGCAGCCAGCATCGCGAAGTGAGGAGCCCAGCAGAGAAAATGATACTGCTTTGGCGAGCATCACGGTGTCCTCGAGGGTGCCTGAGTTTTGGAGCGACATGCCAAGACTCTGGTTTCTTCAGTTCGAGGCGGCGGTGGAAAACCAGAGGTTAGCTGACACGGCGAAGCAGAATTTGGTGATGACGAAATTGAGTAAGCAGGCCATACAGCAGGTGAGCGACTTATTATTATCACCTCCTGAGAATAACAAATATCAGGCTCTCAAAGATCGGTTGCTGCAGATTTATGAAGAGTCAGATACGAGGCAGACTCAAAAGCTACTGGGTGAAATGGAATTAGGCAGTCAAAAGCCGTCCCAACTACTCAGACGTATGCGTGACCTTGGGAGAGGTAAGATTCTTGACAAGACACTGGTAATAATGTGGAATGGTCATCTCCCATCGGCAGTGCAGGCAGTCTTAGCTGCATCCGAGGTCACCGACATGGAGAAATTGGCGAGTATTGCAGATAAGGTCATGGAGGCGACTCGTCGAATGGAAGTGGCGGAGATAGCTAGCGGAAAGTATCGCAACAAGGATACCGATTTGGCAGCCAAGTTGGATAAGCTTTCAATAGAGGTGGCTGAGTTACGGCGTTCGCGGAAGCCGTTCAAGGACAGCACCTCAAGGAAACATCAGCAGTCAAGGTCACGATCGAAATCTCGCTCGCGAGATGCCAGTAAGAATGGTCGTAAGGCAGGATGGTTATGTTTTTACCACTTCAGGTATGGAAAGAAAGCCGCGAAATGCATCAAACCGTGCAACTGGAAGGACGTGCCCGAAACGGAAAACTAGGCACGATACAGTCGGAGGCGGAGATGTGTATCGGGTTATCAAATAACCGCCTATGTGTTACGGACCAAAATAGTCGTTTAAAATTTCTCATAGACACAGGTGCCCACGTATCGGTTTTACCCGCATCAAAAAAGTGCGCGACGCCCGATTCAGTGAGTGATAAATATAAGTTATATGCCGCGAACGGCAGTGAGATAAAAACTTATGGTGTTCGTAGTTTAGTTTTAGATTTAAATCTCAGGAGAACATTTAGATGGATTTTTATCGTTGCGGACGTTAAACAGCCAATAATTGGAGCTGATTTTTTTAAGCCATTATAAGCTGTTAGTTGATTTAAGCGCGCGGAAATTGAGGGATCAAGTTACAAATTTAAATGTTCTCACTGCAGTTGTTAGCCATGATAATACTGACATGTCAATTAAGGCAATAGATATAAATAATCCTTGGCATGAAATATTGTTGGAATTCCCGGATTTGACAAAACCAGTGTCTTACAAGGACACTCCGAAACATTCCGTGGTTCATTATATTGAAACTACGGGACCCCCGGTATATGCTAAAGCTCGTCCTTTGCCACCAGACCGATATCAGAAAGTAAAAGAGGAATTCAGATTAATGGTAGAGCTCGGAATATGTAGGCCCTCGAAAAGTGCGTGGGCTAGCCCATTGCACGTTGTGCCTAAGAAAAATGGCGATTTGCGACCTTGCGGTGACTATAGAAGGCTTAATGCAATTACTAAGCCAGACCGCTATCCGATTCCTCGTTTACAGGACTTTACGTATCTGCTGGCGGGTAAAAAGAAAATATTTACCCGGTTAGACTTAAACAGAGCTTATCACTTTATACCGGTGGCCCCGGAGGACATTGAAAAGACTGCTATAATAACGCCTTTCGGGTTGTTCGAATTTACCAGACTTGGATTTGGATTTCGCAATAGTTCGCAGAGTTTTCAGCGTTTTATGGATACTGTAGTATTACGAAATTTTGATTTTTTGTTTGCGTATATAGATGATGTAATTATCGCAAGCGAAACGGAAGAACAACACAAAGAGCAGTTAAGAAAGGTCTTTGAACGATTTAATCAATATGGCATAACAATTAACGTGTCTAAATGTGAGTTTGGCAAGTCTAAACTTAACTTTTTAGGTTACGAGGTGTCGACAAGTGGAATTCGACCTTTAGACGACAAAGTGCAAGCAATAGTTAATTTCCCGAAACCAGAAACCGTCGAGCAACTACGCCGATTTCTAGGTATGTTGAATTTTTATCGTTTGCATATTCCTAGGGCTGTCGAGTACCAATCGGAATTAAATAATTATTTACATAATGCTAAGAAGCGCGATAAGACAGTTATTCAATGGACGGAGAAGGCTATAGAGTCATTTGAGAAGTGTAAGGAAAGCTTAAAAAGCGCCGCTACGCTTGCTCATCCTTTACCTAACGTGAAACTGGCCTTGATGACGGATGCGTCTGAGGTTAGTGTAGGTGCTGTTTTGCAACAAAATGTTGACAACGTTTGGCAACCATTAGGCTATTTTTCCCGGAAGTTAACTGATACACAAGTTAAATATTCGACATATGATAGGGAAATGTTAGGTATATATATGGCTATTAGGTATTTTAGGAGTTTAATAGAGGGACGTGACCTTAGGGTCTACACGGATCACATGCCCTTGACCTTCGTTTATTCTAAGGTAAACAGTGACAAAGAGAGTCCTAGAAGGATTCGTTATCTGTCGTACATCAGTGAGTTTACCACAGATATACAACATATCAGTGGTGTGCAAAATGTAGTCGCTGATGCTCTCTCACGGATAGACGCGATTTACTGTCCCACGGGAATTAATTACGACGAATTAGCAGAAAAACAGGCTAGTGACGATTATTTGCAACAGAGTGTGCGCGCGTCACCTGATATCTTGCAATTCAAGCGAATAAGTTTACCGGACTGTGAGAAAACAATTTACTGTGAGGTTTCTACGAATAATATTCGACCTTATTTACCTGAGGATTTTAGAAAGCGAGCATGGCAACAAATACATAATCTAAGTCATCCTGGCATCAGAACTACTAAACGTTTAATTACCGAGAAATTCTTTTGGCCGAAAATGAACGCGGATGTTGTTAAATGGACTAGATCATGTATTCAGTGCCAAAAAGCAAAAGTTATAAGACATACGGTTTCAGGACTAGAACAATTTGCGGAATCTGATCGTTTTAGTCATGTCCACATCGATATCACGGGACCTTTAGCTACTACCAGCGATGGTTATCGTTATTGCGTAACAATGATAGATAGATTTTCAGGTTGGCCGGAAGCATATCCAGTTCGTGACATTACGGCAGAAACAGTCGCCAGAGTATTATATGAAGGATGGATAGTTCGTTTTGGATGTCCTTCAAGGCTTACTAGTGACTGTGGTCGTCAATTTGAAAGCGATTTATTTCAGCAATTAATGAGGTACCTAGGTGTACATAAATTGCGTACGACGCCGTATCATCCTGAAAGTAATGGTCTAGTTGAGCGTTTCCATAGAGTTATGAAAACGGCCCTTAAGGCACGATTAAAGGATAATACGTCATGGGTAGAGGAACTTCCAACAGTGATGTTAGGCGTGCGCGCCGCTCCTAGAAGTGACACTGGAGTGAGCGCAGCCGAGTTAACCTATGGCAAAACTATTCGGTTACCTGGTGAATTTTATGACCAAGTTAAAGTTAAGGTTTCTGATTCGGAATATTTGCAAAAGCTTAGAGACTCCATAAGTAAGTTGAAACCTAGACCACCAAGTCATGGAAAGTCACGTTCATTGTTTGTCCATAATGATTTAAAGACATGTAAATATGTATTTTTACGGAACGATTTAGTTCGTAAATCCCTTCAACCTCCTTATGATGGCCCTTACAGCGTCATAAGTAGGAGAGGAAAAACATGTGTAATTCAATTGGAAAATAGGCAAACAAATGTATCTATAGATAGGTTAAAACCCGCATATATAATAGATGATAGTTATGGTAGTGAGGAAGATCCTGTAGATAGTTTACCAAATAAGTGTATACAGGATAGACCGATAAACAACAATGTCACTTCTAGTAACCATATACCGCGAACGACGCGCAGTGGACGTGCCATAAAGGCGCCGATCCGTTTTGCAAGCTGGGTGATATGATATTATAATTACTAGCAATAATAACAATAACATCGTATGATTTAATTAGTGTATGGTTACACGGAGAAATATGTCTTGCTTTTATAAGAATAAGACACATAATTAGAAGTAGTTATGTAAGTGCAAGTTGTTAAGAAATAAAATGTGCTAAAAAATATCTGGGGCAAATGCAGTTTTACTTAGTTGTAATAAGCTAAATAAATAGCATATAAAAAAGATGTTTTCTAAATATTGTTACATTAAAATTGTTATTTTGATCGAGACACGTACCGTTTGTTGCTCGGACTCTATATTGTATTTTTGTGTATAACCTCGTAAATATGGGGTGGGGACAGAGCAAGGAAGGAGACAAGAGCGTTATTACGCAAACGCAAACAGTCACAAATCAGCAGTTCCATGAGAAGTTGAGTACAATCAGTATGGTACTGATTGCAGTAACAATAATGTTTTGCGTCGTCCTGATTGGTCTGATGTGGAACCAATGCAGAAGAGCGGCCAGGACATGGGTGAGGAAACAGATCCCCAACCCAACACCAGCGCCACAGCAGAGTGCGCCGGTGGCCGGCTACGTGTAGTGATAACCTAGTGATTAGTGATAACCCTCAGTGTACCTAATCTTCAGTGTGTGTTAATTAAGATTAAAGGGGGGGAATACTGTAGGGACACATTACATGTAACGCGGCGATATAGGGGCGGTTGCACCGCCGCATAAGTTAGTATAAGTATTTAGTCTGGAATAAACCATCTTCCTGTTAACACGCTTTCTCATTTTACGCAACCTATAATTTAGTCTATCAAGGACTTAAACCGTAAGGACAGTTAACCCTACAGTGTTCGCGTCTTTCCTGTGGACATTATGACGCTCACAAAAGCTCAAACACTTAACTAAATTGAACGCTTAATAGTCACGGCTTTAAAAGCCTAATTTACTTGCCGGGCCCGGCTAGGTAACACCTACTCTACTACTACTACTATCTATTATCTATATACATAAAAAGAAGTCGAGTTTATAACTTGACTACGGGTGGACCGGTTTTTATGATCTTTGATATTTTGGATTTTTCTCAGCCCCGAATAACATAATCACTATTAAAACATCGAAAAATTAAAAATTCTGAGGCGGAACGAAGTTTCCGGGACAGCTAGTTTATAATACGGCTGTTTTTGGGCTCATGTAGCAGGAGTGAACGGGGTACTGGTGAGGGTCACACTGAGCAACTTTCACTATGGGGACAACCACGAAATCGCGAAAAAAATCTCTTAACTATCAATGAAATATCAATTAACTCTTAATTAGGAGATTTTTTTTCGGGAATTCGTGGTTGTTCCCATAGTGAAAGTTACCCTCCCTAGTACCCCGTTCACTCCTGCTACATGACCCCATAACAGCCGTATAAATAACATTGTGTTTATATGTTTTCGGACCGATAACTGTCATTTTTAGGGTTCCGTACCAAAATGGTAAAAAAGGAACCCTTATGGTGCGACTCTGTCTGTCTGTCTGTCTGTCTGTCTGTCTGTCTGTCCGTCTGTCACAGCAAGATATCTCAGGATCTACTGATGCTATCGACTTGAAACTTGGAATAGTGTTAAAAGTCGCTGATTCGAGCCTATTGGATAGAAAAAAAATCTTATACCTTTTTTACTTTTTTTTTAAAGGGGTCCGAAATGGGATGTGGAAAAACAAAAGTAGAGCTATTATATCGAGTGGGATATCAAATAAAAGGGCTTAATTTGTAGATTCCAAAACAATTTTTGTTTTTTTTTTAAATTTTGTACTATTTGATTTATGACCAAAAACGTTCAAAAAAATACCATTCCCCCCCTATTATCTTCGAAGTTACTGAACAGAAAAATCTATAATAATTACCAATTATTAATATCATCCTAAATATTACAGGAAAAATAAAACGGTTTTCCTAAATTGCATCGTTTTTTAGAAATTTTTAAAAATCGTACACATACTTATTTGCTCCTACTAAGCTAACGGCTACAGTTTTTGTTGAACTATTCACGTATCTACTTACGAGTTTGTACGGGACCCTCGGTGAGCGAGTCCGACTCGCACTTGACCGGTTTTATTTATTGTTTCGTCCACAAGAAAACGCTTATTGATTTAAACTTTCACGATTTTCACTCATTATTATAACAAAACGGGACTTAATCGCGTAAAAACATTCTATTACCTCGACGTTTCGGACGTGCCGTGACGTCCATGGGACTCAGTCCCTTCGCGACCATGGACGTTAAGTCCCGTTTTGTTATAATAAGAAAACGCTTGTTGAAAATCTGTGTGATATGAGAAAAAAGTTGAAATTAAAAATTTTAAAACTCTTGGAAAGAATAATATTAAAAAATATATTTTTAATATTGTCATCAATTATAAATAGTTTTAAGTAATACATTTTAACCTGTTTAAATTATTTTATTGAAATCACTTACATCGCTTAATGAAAAGAGCTCAATTACGACTACTGATAATTAGCACATAGCTAATACTCGTGCTAACACGTGCAAATTTTTGCTTATGGCACAATACTTCACCAAGTTATATTTGAAAAATCTTATCAGAGTATCTGGTATTCACTGTATATTACAACAAGCAGTAAATACTAGAAGATTGAGCACAAAAAGGCCAATACCACATAAATCACACGTTAAAACACTCTCCATAGGCCGACTGGGCCCGTTCCTAAATAGTTTTGCTATGAACGCCCAAACAAATTTTGTATCGCTTTAGCTTTTTTGTAACAAAGTGTACGGAGACTAAACAGTAGTTAAGATATATGGCCGATTCTTGAGATTTGTAGGTCCTCAAAAATCAATACTTAATGGGGTATGTGCCTATGTTACCAATATACATATATTATACCTACCTATTATAAGAGTATTTTCGAGAACAGTGACAATTATGTTGCATCGATTCTGAACCAAGTAAGGGTCAGGATTATTCATTTATTTAAACTTAATTGCACTGTACAGAAAATTACAAATGGCGCACTTAATGCCGTACGGCATTCTCTACCAGTCAACCATCAGGGTAAAGAGAGACATTATGTGGGGTGAAAAGGGGTACAAGTCAAATTTATACCAGGAACAAAAGGTCACAACTCTATTGTAAGACTTAAGCCCTTTTGCTCCTAGGTTAAATGTGACTTGTACCGGTTTTCACTAGACCCACAGCATTATAGGTGCGGATTAAGTTACGAGTAAGTTAGCCATTTTTAATCCTTTACACCCGGGCTGATACGATCGTAAGGGTTAATACCAATTAAATTTAAACTTTATTGACAGTAAATTAATCATTTCGATATTAATTACAATAGGGTAGTAAACTGATAGATCAAATCAGTTACTTTTTATGAAGTGTCATTAAAACGCTTAGATAGTATACATTTCTTACGAGAAAGAGTAATATGACGTTATTTTACCTAATCGTCAAATGTACTTTATTTTTAGTTATTAATGTTTTAAAAAAATCGACGTAAACGCGCAATTGATAAAGAATAGTTAATTTTCTTTTTGAAAGCAGCTTTAAACTCTAGGGTGAAATAATTTGTATTGACTACATCATTACAGGCAAGTACCCTATTCTCCTAAGGCCCAGAGCATTTTTGATATTGGAACCTCATTTCATAATATAAAAGTTCAAAGCTAATTTTGAATTAGTCCTAGTGTGTTTGAACCGTGGGCCGCAGGAGACTATTTCATACGTTACATTTGACGTATTTGGTCGAATAGACTAGATTTAAGCTGGATAATGAGCACATTAAATCTGCTCAGCGCTAACAAACGCGGTGCCCCACACGCGGAACCATTTTCTGTGTGCAAGTTTCAAACTAATGACGATTAGAAAATTTTCAAGCTTCTGTAACTTTAAAACATAGAAAGGTTTTGGTTCGCCGCATTACCACTTAAGGAAAAATGTTCAGCTAAAATAATGCAACAAACTTCGTCTATCTGAGCCACAAACAGACCGACAGATACACTTAGCTGTTTAACTTTTAACACTGACGTCTCGTGGGGTGTACTTAGTAGAATTTTCTCACAATTTAACTTAGTAAGTAGTATAGATAGCGGCAACTAAATTTAGTGAACTAAATGTGGAGGTTATCTGCGCAGTACTTAACGTCCCTACGATGCCTTATATTTAGCTATAGTTCGTACCGGATAACAATAGACTCTAGAGGGACACAGAAGAAGAGATTCGAAACATTTTCTGTAAAGATTCACTTCTTCTTCTTCGCGATGGTCGAGTGACAACACACGCTAGAGCAAACGCCTTTTCCACTGCCCCGCAGAATCACTCATATTGAATGTTACAAATAACTATTCTCCAAATACTTAGGAATGACAAACTATAATAGAAACAGTATACCATTAAAAAAAACATACAAATTCGATATAACTATTTGATAGTAAAATATAATAATGACAGCTCTGAGCTGTGTCGTATTATTAAGTGTTGCTTATCTCTGGCTCTTTGGGTATATTATAAGGATACTTTTTTATTTTCAGCCAACCAAAAAGTATGGACATCATCAATATTTTATTTTTGAGCATCTACTTTAGAAATGTCATTTATTGAATGTCAACCTAAAACCGGCACTATAAAGAACCTTTTTTTTCTTCTGTCTATTCCTATACGAAACAGACTGTACTACGCAATCAAAGTCACAGCTAGAGTTAGTAGCCGCATGCTGTACTCCGTAACAAGAGTATTTTGCAGTAGCGTGGCGTCCAAAGAACTCGATTCTTACCGGTTTACCTACTATCAGGCATTTGAGCACCTTATTCTACAGCTCTGTAGAAAAATTTACACTAAATCTGCATCGGCTTGCCCAAGGATATTTTTTACGCCACGCCACTAGTATGTTGTGACTATTTTTGAAAGCTCAGCTACTTTTCACACGTTTCAAATCTATCCAACAGTTTTGATCTAATGTGACTCTTGCTCCGCATGAACATCCAACAAATGTTGCTATTAGGAAAGAATACATTCAAAAGAAATCTTACATTGCGCTAACAAGTAATTTTTGACGAGCATGACGCAACAGAAAGTTGTTTTCACGCGTTTGTTTATAGAGATGACGTACTGTTTACATTCTGTGTGTCATAAGTCTGATATAATGACCCCATCGACTACTTTTGCCCGAGCCTATTTCCTTATACTAGCGGCGTTTCACCAAATTGGCCGCGTGACTTGCTATACCAGGCGTCAGCTAAGGTTTGGAACGTATCAAGCGGAAAGAGGTAAATCATTTCTTTCCCTGGAACGAATAGTCATTATAACTCGGGTAGTAAATGAGCAGAAGTGGCAGTGGGCTAGACACATTAATGATGATCGTCGCCCCAGATTTATTAATAGATAAAGAAATCATACGTGGCAAAACATAGTACGCCAGATGAACAGACGATGTGAGGAGATTTGTATAAAGCGTTTGATTGAGGGGGGTCTGGGATAGACCAGTTGGCGTTCGATATTAGAAACTCATACTCGTATCTATATACAGTGAAACCTGGATAACTGGGATCTCAAGGGACCCGCAAATTTGTCTCACTTAAAGAGGTATTCCACTTACCCAGTGTCTCAGATATCCAGGTATAAATAAATATCTGTCTCATTTACAGAGGGTTCCATTAATACAGGGTAAGAAAAGAGGTTATCTTAGTTATAGAGGTGCGATTACTAAATAAAATCAACATTATCTATGTATATGTACACGAGTTGTTTAACATTCAATACTTAGTATTAAAAATAATCAAACATGTTTTTTTATAAACGGCACAGATTTCATCGCATATTTTTCGACTTTCATAAACGAATAGGCATTAAATTAATTTTTCACGCAATGATAAAAATTCATTTCTGCATATTTAAATAATTTCAATTTAATTTCAACCTTTGTTTCAGCATTTATCATTTATCAGTTGGGTACCTAAAGATCCGGACGATAGCAAAACCAAATTAAAACTTGAGGTAATTTAGGCACAATTAGCAAAGTGCGAAATTCGTGGGTAGACTAAAAATTTGTAAACAAAACGGAAATTTATCTGCAATAAATTCCGAGTTGGTGACAATAGTACATTGTGTATCAAGGGCGGTAAGTAAGGAATTACAAACGAGTGTTTGTTACAAGGCCGAGGCGAAGCCGAGGGCTTTAATAACACGAGTTTGTAATTCCTTTACCGCCCGTGGCACACACAATGTTTTTCATCACACTTGTGAGGAAATCTGATTAAAATAACCTTACTTAACCTAAATAAAATTGTAAAACTGACAGTGAATATATCCATAGACAATGCGAATGTCAACTCACGTTCGGAAACCATAGCGGTAAAAACCTAAAATGTGTGTTTTTATTTTTGCAAAATACTGAAATGCACTATTTAAACATTTAATTAATGTTACAGAAATATGTGTTTACATGTTTTTGCAATAACAGTTCTCTTTAAATAAATATTTCAGTAATAAAAGTTAAAAAAGTACTTTGGCGTTTCATTTGAACATGACAAATAAGAGTAAAACAGAACCAGCGTTTCAAATTTAAAAAGAAAACCATTACGCCCTAGGGCGTAATAGGTCATTTACGGCCCGCAAAACCTACGTGTAATGACACCATTTTCGAGCAAGTGTGATGAAAAACATATTTCGTCGCAGTTACAGAGGTCAAGTTACCTATAAAATTCAAAGGAATCCCAATTATAGAGGTAAATAAGACGATAACATCAAAAGAACTAGATAATCCCAGATATAGAGACCCGTTGTGTTCCACTAACAGAGGTAATTTTCATGTCGTCTCAGTTACAGAGGTAAAAAAGACGATATAATTGAAAGTACTAATCCCAGTTATAGAGGTCTGTTGTGTCCCACTTACAGAGGTAATTCAGTGCTAAGGTGCCGGGACCTCAGCATGAGTTCCAGCTATGGAGGTTCCTCACTTATCCAGGTCCCAGTTATCCAGGTTTCACTGTATTGGAGGATGCGGAGGTAAGTTGATGATTGTGATCCTTTACATTTATCTATGTTGTTCTTGAAAGTCATTTTCATAAGAAAGGGTCGTATTATGAGCAATCCATGGAAACGGTATGTAAGCGACACTACCTTTTTTAATACTCTTGACATGTAAAATTAGGAAGCTGAATATCGGTATGGTAATTATCATAACTTATATTTAAGATTGGTAGTGTTTTTAGCAGCTAGTTTAGTTTTCTACCGTCCGATATCTAAAACTGGACTAACCCCTATACAACTCCATAGAGGTTAGTCCAGTTTTAGACATAGGACGGCAGTTTTACAATGGTAGCTACAAAAGCGACAAAAAGTAGATGTTTTCATGGAATGCTACATTACGGCTAATAACTTTCCGAAACAAGCAGAACAACGCTGAAGGCATTTTTTTAACGAAAGGTAAACATCTTAAAGTTCTGTTTCGTCGGTTAGTGGATCATATTAACATTGAACATCCTCAAATTTTCAGATTTTGTACGAGAAAAATAAAATCTCTGTGCGCAAAAGAGGATGTTCTCTTCTACAAGAAATCTTCTTTTAAACTAATTTGTTCGCGGTGTACCTTAGTCCTAACTCTGTGTTCGAGGTCAAAGCTATAACATAAACCGATACGAACCCACCCTTCCGCAGTGTAAGTTGTTAGTTTAAGAATAAACCCACTACTTATAGGGTGTACGACGGATTTCATATACATTTGTATCCATCTCAGTAATAGAAGAGGTATTAATAAAAATAAATACCCAGAAATCAGCCCACACAGATCGAGCCAGTCATAAACTAAGACTTTGTTTGGAAATCAATCAGTAGTAACATTCATTATTTATCTTATTAAGTCTCTGAGTAAATGTAGGTCAGTTGCGATTTTTTTAATAAAAATATCCGTGAATACGATTTTACGTGAACGGAAATTAGATATTTTAGGTACTATTTTCTACAGGTTGGCGTTCATTCTGGCAACATGTATTATGTCCAAAGCCGGTTTAAATGGGACGTGCAGATTTTAGGAAATAAACGTCTTTTCTTTAGACAATGAAATAATTGAGAGTATTCTGTTTTTATCACAAATTTCTTAAAGCAGCATAGGATTTTAACCCATAAGAATCCAGCGAAAAAAATAGGTTATGAAAGCTTCTACTTTCTTATGTCCACAGGAAAGATACAACGCTAAGTCATACTAAACACTCTTTATAACCGGGATAGCGTGTGTTCATTCTTTTTTGGCGCGTACAAAACTTTATGAAAACAAAAATCATAAAAGTCGAATGCAGTTGTTTATAATTAAGCCAGTTCACTGACAGTAACAAAACTGGCTATTTCTTTAGGCACCAGCGCAATGCAGAGCAATAAAATTTGGTTTCATTGTTGTTGTTTGAGTTTTGTACGGTTCACAAAAGAGTGACAGAAAAATTATAAGTAAGTATTTAGGCCAGAAGTAAGCAAGAAAGTATGGGCGTGAAAATATTGAAGGGATATAAATAAAATACAAATTTAACTTGTTATGGCTTTACATTTGTATGTAATAATACATTGATTATTAAAAACTACAATTTCAGTAATTGTTTCAAAACTTACAGCGATATTTAACGAAATTTTGAACACTTAGCAATTATCCTTATGCCCAATATTATTTTTTTTTTCAAAAATTATTTTAAATAGAATTACCAATACTCTTGAAGAAAACCAACCGAAAGAACAAGCTGGATTCCGTAGCAAATTTGCAGCTATCGATCACTTACACACCCTTAGACAGATCCTACAAAAATACAATAAAATCTACTACATAGGGTTCGTCGATTTTAACAAAGCATTTGACACATTAGAATATATGTGACGCATTAGAAAGATTAGGGGTACAAACAAAATATACAGGGTGAATTTTAAATCGTGAATCGTAACCACGTTTACAGGTAAAGCTACTTAAGACTAATACAGAGCACTTGTGTTAATTACAATTAAAGACCCGCTTAATTAATTATGAACAAAATGGTGGAGGCGCTTATTAATCGTAACAAAACTGAATTATTTTATGAGTAAATACGATTTAAATAGGTACTTATGTTGACAATGTCGACGATGTTGACATTATTGACAATACGTGCCAAAATTCTATCCAGCCAACTTCAATATTAGGAGGTTGGATATCTAATGTTGAAATTTTCATGACAAGTACGAAACATGAATGTCGTAGGGTGACCACGAGATTTTAAAAATTAGGATAAATCAAAAAAGTGGACAAAATAAAAACATACTTAATTTAGGTTTAAAAGCATTGTAAGTTATTGTTAACTATGTATAGACTACAAAAAAATTATTACGATTCACGATTTAAAATTCACCCTGTATACAATTACTTTCAAAGGTACATACGAGGACCACAGCACAACTCAAATTAGAACGTACTGGTGAAGAATTCCCTATCAAAAGAGGAGTACGCCAGGTGGATCCTGTCTCACCTAAACTATTCTACGCAGTTTTGAAGATATTCAGGAACCTGAACTGGAATGATTTTGGGCTCAACATAAGTCATCTACAGTTTGCAGACGACCTAATCATATTCTCAGAGGCAGCAAGAACCCTAGAGCTATAATGCTATGTACAACAACTAGCGGATGAGAGTGCTAAGCCCGGCCTATCAATGAACTCTATCTGCGACCGTTCGTAGGAAGAGTTTTTGCGGGGGGTTCAGTTGTGGACTTCAAGTTGATATGATGATGATGATGAGGAGTGATAGTTGAGTGCAAGTATATTATGACTCACGAAAGTCACGAAGCTCACGTTAATCTCCCTGCAGCGCCGGAGCTAAGGCGGAGTCTGATGCAATAATTAATAATACAATACACATCGAAATTTCTCGGTAGTTATCAAGGTTAAAAAAGTTTCCAATACAAAACACGCCTGTTTAAGTGTATTCTATACAATAAAATCATAAAAAAACATAATTCACAATGGCACTGTCCGTATCCCTCAATAATTTTTTAAGTCCAAAAATATTTTCCATCGAATTCCCACCTCGCCCTCCTCACTCCTCCCACTTTTATTGAGCCGAACATTTTATTGTTCGGTATACTGGATTTCGGAATTTGGGAAATCGGTATATTGATTTTCAGATTTCGTATTTTTGATGTATCGGATTATCATAGATTCGGACTGTTCATTATTCGGAGTATTGAATTTCGGCATTTTGAAAATCTTACGGTTAGACGTTTTATAATTTCAGATTTTTGAAAATCGAAGTCATGACAAATCGGAATTGTAATAAGTCATTCCATGGACTAAAATGTAGTCATATTTATATCATAGATAACTGGCTATCCTAAACTTCATAGCGTTGCCCTTTTGCAAGAAAAATAATTAAAATGTTGTTCCATCTAAGACAATTGAAATTTAAACCCAACAAACGAAACAAAAGTGAGTAATTTTATTTAAAAGGGCGCGAAATTGTCGTGGCAATTATGTAAAATTCTAATTTCTTCTTTGTTGTTGTGTTAATTCTAAAATCATCTGTCAGCTTAACGTAACCCTTATCACATAAAACAAATGTTAGCAGTTAAACAGCCATTTTAAGGTTAATTATTATTATGCGGCTAGACTAGTGTGTTGATGGTTCGTTGCCAGGGTGGCTTATGTGCAAGGTGAAATTTTGTGCAAAAGAGAAGAATAATACACACCCACAGTGGTTTTATATAAATATGCCTTAAAATAATTTTGTAGATTTTTTTTATTAATAGGTTATATGTTTTGGAAAAATGTGCCATTTTTGCGCCACTATGGTTTGTAGGAAGGTTACTTTTAGTAACCAAAGCCTAAAGAAAACTTAAAACAGTCTGATATATCCATGATTAAAATCTGTAATTGTTACAAAGAAATACACTTTAAACAATATTCTTTTTGAAATCTGTAATTATTATATATGCTTTTATTTTAAAGATATACAGCTATCCAACATCTATACTATCGGATGGCTGCCTGCCTATAACATTATGTTTCTGAGTTACAAATCACTAGTAGTAGAACCATGAAATAGTATTCGTTTTAATATACACCCAGTACAATGTCATGTGTCTATGCACCTAAGTTAAGACTTGGACCGTTTAGTAAAAACATAATTATTAAAAACCGTTTAATAATTAGGATTATAATTATGAATTATTATAATGAGGATTTTTTTTTACTACTCGGTATCTACGTTAGGGCTCCAATCCCGCAGCCTATCTTTAATCTCGGTACCTGCGGGATTGCACATTTTCGATCCCGCGGGATCCCGGTATTTCCAGGATCCCGCATATAGCAAATAATGATATCAATTATAAGGTAAAATAATCATCGTATTTAAAGGTTTACTAGAGTTTACCTTTTAAACATTAAATATTACACATAAAAAATAACATTGCACTTGTATTAGTTATATTGAGACCAAAATGAAAATCAAACTTTGTTAAACAAACTCTAAGGAACTGAATTATAATTTAAGACAAATTATTAAAATATTAAACTTATGTATGTATGTAAACACTTTATTGCACATAAAATCAAATAGAAACAATACAAAAAATAATGGATCTGTACAAATGCGAACTTATCCCTATAAGGGATCTCTTCCAGTTAACCTTTGAGTTGAGCAAATGAGAAAGAATAACTAACATCAAAGAAGATAGACTATCATGCTAACTTACTTACACAAAGAAAAGGCCAAGTTTTATTATTATTTATTAGTATTTATTATTTGCTTGTATCAATATTTTGTTGAAAATGTTTGTCCTGCAGTCCCACTAATCCCGCGGGATCCCGCGCTCGTAATCCCGCTATGAGCGGGACTGAAAAAAGGCGCGGGATCCTGGAATACCGAGATCTCGGAATACCGGGATTGGAAGCCCTAATCTACGTGTGACTGTACTTCACCATAAGAATTAGGGCATTCCTCGGTAAGAGGTAACGCGAGTCAGGAATTTACTGCGTCTTGCATCATCATAATGCAAATTTAAGTGTTCGTTTATCTCTAAAGAAGCGTCACTTATTTATCATCTCTAGATATATAGACACTTAAATTTGTATCTTGAATGAAAAAAACACGCAATGAAATTGTGATTCGCTTTGCTTCTACGCATAAAGCCCCAATTGATCAATATCTATATTTGACTTTACTATAAATAGAAGTATAATTCTGTGTATTAAAATCCTAACTCTGACACAAATAAATGCGTCTAGACCCCAATTTAAAGTACGTAATACCTAAATGGGACGCATTTATATAGTTTATAAAGGACCACTAGGCGGTTTCAACTTTAATGACGTAATTACCATATTAAATAGTGGATTTAGTATTATACCTTTAGAATAGATAGAGTAGGATTTCTCTACTAGCATAACTATGTATCATGTCAGCTAAAGTTGTATAATGTTAAAGTTGTGTACCGTTGTTATAGCTTTCATGGTGGCTTTGATATTGGCAATTATTTTTGTTGTACGACAATATCACTTCTGATGTTTTATTGCGATTTATATTCAAATTTCGATGCTGTTCTGTTTTGTGAATTTGTATCCAAGTTTCAATCTTTTGGTGTCGTTTTGTTATAATAATGACGTAAATAATAGTTTTTTCCAAGATCAAAGATTTTATCGCTGTTAATTATGAGGTTCCGATACGGATAGTGTCGATCATCAATCACATTACACGAGCATCAAACAAGCGAGCTATTAAATTAAAAACAAATTTAATGCGTCTCGAACAGTTTACAGAGCGCTGCGCCCTCCATCGAAATATAATAAGTAAGGAAGCGTAACGGACGCTCAAAATTAGCCCCACGAAATATGTACCAAAGGGGCGGAGCTAGTACTTAGTCTTGAAGAAAAAACTATAGTATAAAATGAATGTCTCACGTCAGTAACTTTCTAGGGTCAATTGCGGAAAAAATTTACCTGTCGGAGTATGAGCCGGCTGGGCCGTGGGATGGCCGTGCGAAAGAGCCATAGAAACATAACACACACGTGGACGTGTGTTGCGGCGGGATGACCGTATCGAGGATCAAATGAAACGTCAAGCGATTTCATCTGTCAAAACATCGCTTGGGGGTGGTCTGTGCTTGGTCTCTGGTAGGTAGTTATTGAATTGTCAAGGATGACAGAAGTCTCGAAAACGTCAAGTGGAAAGTAAAAACGCGAGCAGCAGAGTGACGGGATTCGGCATTCAGCATTCGGCGTTGGACGTTCTGGGTTTTCGCAGATCAGAGCTCATGTTGGCCAGACGCAAGCACAGAACTCTCCACGTTTCGTAATCCGTTTACATCTCGCGAGTGCCAGTTTATTTATTCTGTTTGATTGTGGAAATTGATTAAAGAACTATTGTGTGATACATCTGCGTATTTATTTTTGAAAACTAACGATGCCAAGATGGCTGTTGATAACGAATCAGAACCAGGGCCATCCACCCTCCTCCGCACAGTTCTGACATACCTATTGCTTTTTAAAATCGTAACGAAACTGAGATTTTTTTTTCTCAGGTTCGTTACGATTTTCCCTTATATTTAGTTTGGGCGTAACGAAACTGAGAAATTCAAAATTTGTATGGAAAAGTTGGGCCATTTTGGACCACTTTTTTATTTCATAAATGAAAAGTGCTAATGATTCTGAGTAAAATGGTATAAGACACACCATGATCAGACAAAAAGAGTAAAAGGTACATTTTTTCTACAATTCTCCAATCACAGTTTTTGGCATCCTTTTTGAAATTGCGCTTTCTCAAACTTGATAAGTATTAATATTTGTCATAAATGGCTTGAGACCCAAACTTAGTAAACATTAAGTTGGTTATCAGCCCCATTGATACATAAGATTGATTTCAACGTCATTTTTTTTCGGCCATACATTATATTTCGATGGCGCCCTCATACAGGTATATATCTACAACACAAGAACACAAAGCTGAAAAACTATATAACACCCTCACACAAATCAACATTTCAATAAAAGCCAGGCCGCCCACGTCCCGGCTGATTGAACCAGCACGTTTGATTACCGAACACCGATTAACCAAATCGCACGGAAGACCTCACCCGGCCCAATCAGCCCTCACGTACTCTTAGTATATCCAGTTGGGATCACGGCAACTTTATATCGGTAGTAACAACCCGGCTTACAACTCCATTGATTGCTTCAAGTTTCGAGCCCTTAGTATTATGGATTCTATTATTGACAGCTGTGCACTAGCAGTTTGGTCATCCGCAATCTGCTGTATTTGAGTGAATTAATTTCGGACCAAACAATTAAATAGAGTGTGTGTTACTAATATGCAATTTTTAGGGTTCCATTTTGGCTACGGAACCCTAAAAATTGCATATTAGACGGACGGACGGACATGACGAAACTTCGTCATGTCCGTCCGTCCGTCTGTCCGTATGTCACAGGCATTTTACTCAAAAACTACATGATGGATATTGATGAAATTTGGAATATAGGTGTCTTGTATGAGCCGCTACTTAGTTTGGTAGTTAAACAACTAAAATAAATATTTTTAGGGGGGGCACTCCATACATGTTACAGAAGCTAAAAAAAAAATTTTCAGTAAATACCAACTTGTGGTACATAGTTCGATAGCTCTTTAAAAAACACTAAAAGGTTTCAAAGTAATGTTTTTGATTAAGTGAATATATTTGGAAATAATCGCTTCAAAAGTTGTGTAAATTGTGTCCCCGCCCCCCTCTATCTTCTAAACCGTGTGTCCAAAAAATATGAAAAAATCACGAAGGTAACGCTTAATCAACGGAAATTATTTTGAACAAGATCGAATTAACCGTTTTTGAGTAATTGCCGATAAACTGCGCTTCTCAACAAAAGGACGTAATTGCTATGAAGATAGGCTCTTTTGTTGTCGTACTTTTTTTACATCGTATTTTTTACCTTATATTACGGCTATGGAACCCTACACTAAGCATGGTCCGACATGCTCTTGACCAGTTTTTAAAGTGCGTTCTTAACTGACTGCTAGCACGTTATCACAGAACTGACGATTGGTGTCAAACTCCATACATTTCGTCACGGACTGACCGGTTAGACGGTGTTTAAACATAGCTTAAGTTTCGCCTAACCGTAGATTTTAAAATAAAAATGCCCTAAAAGAACAACGGAACAAATAATCCATTCACAAAGAAAATTCTCAGGTTGCCTAGTGATTTACCTGCCTAGAAAGGTTTCAAGCGTAGTCTAACTTTGTAACTCTCTTTGCCTGTCGCACTATTGGACCGTAGAGGTAAAACTACAACGGAGCTACCCCTAAGTTGAAAATTCGAAGTTCGTATCGTGCCGTCTCTTATTTTCCTTTGGATTGATAGGGTTCCGTACCTCAAAAGGAAAAACAGAACCTTTATAGGATCACTTTGTTGTCCATCTGTCTGTCTGTCCATCTATCAAGACCCTTTATCTCGGGAATCCGTGGAGGTATAAAGTTGAAATTAAAACGATATACTCAGTTTTATGTTCCCTTCAAGCTGTGAAGAAATCAAACTTCTAAGTTACCGTGAAAAAAAGATACGGCTGTTTATACCGCAAAAAACGCACATTTCGACACTCTCAAGTAAACCAAAATTTAAAGAGTACTTTCCGTTGACCTAGAACTATGAAATTTGGCCAGTGATACCGACTTATACTACAATTATAGGAAAAAATCTGAAAACTATACATTTTTAATTAAATCATAAAAAATAGACTTTCTAAAGGAATCAAAATGTAAAGGGTACTTTAATATAATACTACTATGTACTACTATCGACTCGCACTTGTCCAGTTTTTTTTATCAAAAACTACGCCGCAAAAAAAATCTTTTTACAATAAGCTTCGCCAACCGCAGTTTTTTTTTTTATTTTGCTGTCAATAAAAACTCTCGTTATAACTCAAGACTCGAGAGGTCTATTTCAACGTATTTTCATTTGGCGCATTTGAATGTACCTTTTCATTTGGCAGTCTAGCCGGGAGCGCCAGACGATTATTTATGTATGCTTCTTCATATCTCATAGTAGCACACCGCAAGCGCCTTGCCCCAAACTATTTGCCCGTTATACCGAACAAATATCTATGATCAAATAAAAATACAACTTTAATAACAAATGTATTTCGCACACATCGAAAATAAACAAGATTGCATAAACTTCTAAAAACAACGTCTGCCTAAAATAAAGAGAATGCTGAAGACAAGTTTAAAAGACATTACATTAAAAACAAAAGAATAACGGACTAAAGATCTCCAAGGGACTCATAAGAAGGGTAAACTTAAAAAGAAACCCGACCCTAACACTTCAACGTAACATCAATATAAAATGAAATGAGACTCAACATTTTGCAAGAGATAAAATTCTACGCACCAAACGCCAGGATAATTTGAGCCCCTTCGGCTATCGCGAAGGGAGGAAGTTATAGTAACAAAGAGGGCGACCGGGGGCTCATAATGAATAAGAGGGATCAGATTCGAATGGGCATTTGGAGTCATTTTGCGCACATACCCCAATATTTTCCGTGCATCCCTTGTCTCTAGACGCTACTTGTGATATTGCATATCTTTAAGTGTACCCGTTGGATCTATTTCGCCCTGCCGTTATAGTAATGTTATATGGCGTAATCTTAGATTTTCCCTTGCATTGTTGTGATATATGTTACTATATACATAAATTTAACAAATCTGCAACATGGCGTTTTCTGCTATAATATTTTAAATTAATAATATACTTTGTATTGTCTATATCTAGTTCCTAGTATCGAAATTTATAGTGGGTGGTCCATTTTTTTTAAGTTTTGCACTTTACTTTTTTTTTAGATTTGAGAAATTTTACATAATTTCTACTCAGAATCACGCGTACTATCTCTCTGATAGAAGAAAAAAAGTGTCCCATTTTTTTCCGTTACTGTCCCATACACACTTGTATGGCGGTAACGGAACGGAAGAGCGGTATTTGTATGAAAAATTTGGGACACTCTTTTCTTCTATCAGAGACGATAATAGTACGCGTGATTCTGAGTAGAAATGATGTGAAATTTCTCAGATCTAAAAAAAAGTTAAGTGTACAACTTTAAAAAAAATGGCCCGGGTATACAAACTACATTTCAGTAGGGAACAGGGGCGATAAACATGAAATTACTAAAACTATACGGGGTGAAATTTTTTAACCTGAACTATGATAATAAAACCTTAATTTATCCATGACATTGAACAACTTTTACTACGGGGTCAGCCTTGTAAATGCAAAAAAAAAACAACTCTCTGATATATTTTGATCTACCGACTTATGACTTTTTCTATGAAACAGAAGATTTTTTTTTGCATTTACGAAGTTGACCCCACAGTAAAAGTTGTTTAAAATCATGGATAGATTGAGGTTTTATTTCATCATGCTTCAAGTTATACATTTCAGCCGGTATAAAGTAAAATCCACAGACCTACGGACTAAATTGACAAATGACTGACAGGTAAAATGATACCAGGAACAGCAAAATAAAAATAGTGAAGGGTATATGTTGATAACAATATATCGACAAGTTGTAAAGTACAAATAACAGACTAGTTTAAATCAAAAATAAGTATATTAGTTTCAAATAAGAGGTACAAATTTTGGTTTGTTTGATTTTCGAAGTAGTGGATGGATAGAATTCACTAATAGATTTTTTTCTTCTTTTTGTTGGAGGCGAACATTTTGATGAACATGGCTCTGGTCCCGAATCTTGCGAATCAATAATAACACGTAACAATTTAAATAAACACTCGTAATAGCAATGACAACGTATATCGTTAGATACATAAAAGTAGTTTGTAAACAGTGGTCAACTATTTCTGAAGATACCCGCTTTTTTTTTGTTAAAAAGATGGACCACATTGTTGGGAATTTGAAAATAAAGAACTATAATTTTTATAATTCATTTAATAGAATGTATGTATTCAATAAACTATCATAAATATATAATTTTCATGTACATTATTGCTGGTTTGACATTAAATTATTTTCTCTAATTAGGGGTCTACAGACCTTTTGATTTGTCGAAATCACTGGAAAAAACTGGTATATAGATTAGCCGATCAAATTGCCAATTTCATTGTCCCATCTGGGTGGACCTTAAACCTACGATGTAACAATAATTTTAATATCGATGAGAACGACACTGGCCAAACTCTGGCAACATTTGTTCATACTTACTTGTCAATTTAGTCCGTAGGTCTGTGGATTTTACTTTAGGTAAGTATGTATTTTGTTTGCATACTCGGGATATTCACTGCCTCTATTTAATTCGTACGTCGATATGAAACCAACCACGAATTTCATTTTAATTAATTAAAGGTCATTGTGAATTAATTTTCATATTTCATCATATGCTTAATTAAAATGGAATATAAGCATTATATTTAAAAGTGTATTAAACCCAATACACTATACATAAACGTAAATAAAGTGGGTACAGTCAGCATCAAATAGTATGTAACATTCAACGTCCCAGATATCGTCAGACATCTTTGAAAGGGTGTTTTTGTAGAGATTTGGTTTTTAAATTGGCGACACTGTTTCTAGTGATTGTTAATTTGACAATTGGCGGTATATTTGTAATCAGTACGTTTGGCTACTTCATAACAATGATATTTTAGTAAAGATACGTGATACCCTTATAGTTAGGGAGCTGGCGAGCATTTCGGTATATGATTTGCACACGTTTCACGTCGAGGTGGGTTGCAGTTTAAGTCATTACGAATTGATTTGGTCCAATCAATTAAGGTCCAATGTCGCTGCGTTTTCGCGTTACAGCGAATTGAAGTTGCTTATAAAAATCGGGGTATTAAATCATTTGCACATGTATGCCTCTGGAGTTCATGGTCACAATCATCTTGGAAACGAAGAAAATCGAAGAGGCAGACATTCAGGGCTCTGCATTATCATGGGACGGAGTTGTAAAAATGTTTAAAAAATAGGGTCTACTGAGTCATTTGCACACGGTTCTCATTGCGCCCATTCGATTCAATATGACTCCGTGGATTCGAAAAAACATGTGGCAGACACTTTGCTCACTGATTTTCAGCTGTACAACTGTTTGAAATTCACGGAATCAAGGGCGAGTGGGTATTGCATGGGATTATTGTTATTCTTAATAGTTTTATTATTATCATTATGTTTCATATTATTCGCTGAACTCACGGTAACAATTAAACTTCTGGAGTTGAAATCTATGCAAACATTTGAACGGCGAGTGTGCGGCGTGTGCCACTGAGCGGTAATTGCGCAACGGGCAAAGACATGGCACGCAAACTGCAAGCATTTCTTGGGTCTACTTTAATACATGGTTTGTGGCTTAGACACTAAAATTATTCGAAAAACTTCGAAGACTCAAATTACTCCAAAACTGTAGATGAGCGTTTTGAAGAACCCGCTCTGAATCGTCTGCTGTGTCCGGACACAAGGCTCCGTAGTCTTACGCTTTCGAGATGTCCGTGTGAAAGTGCCTGAGGGTGAGAGAGAGAGAGAGAGAGGAAAAGCGTGCAAAATAAAAGGGAAGGCTGTATATAGATATACGCTGTATAAATTTAGGTACACAATACGGAAAAGGTCGGAACTGAGTTATACCGTTCTCACTCATGTACCCAAATAAAAGAGAGACATCACGAAAGGAACTGTGGAGATATTTTATACCTGCTTGGTTTGGCGCGAACGGCGGGTTGAAAAAAAAATCAAATGGTCTGCCTTTGGAATATCAGAGGCCTGAACGTCTGCCTCATCGATTTTCTTGGTTTTCATAAGAAATTTAAACATCACTCCAAGAGGCAGACATGTGCGCATAATATAGCACACCTTTTTTTTGTTACATTTTTGGAGCACTGTGAATAGACAACGCAGAGGCAACATGCTGGCAGACTATTTTTCCGTCGTCCTTCTCATCGTTTTCAACCGAACAATTTAAATCTGCCAAGTGTGCACTTCATATAAAGTTTTTTAAATCATAAAAATAACTTAAAAAATTTAACACTACAAAACTCAGAGCCTTGGATGTCTGCCTCTTCGATTCTTTGTGTTTCCAGGATGACTGTGATCATTAGCCCCAGAGGCAGACGTGTGCGCATAATATAGCACACGTTTTTTTTTTACATTTTCGAAACGCTGTAAATTTACAACGCAGCGCCACCATGATGGCAGACGAGGTCCTTGATGTTTCTTAGGGTATAATTATCACTATTAATAACGTCTGCCATGTGTGCTGATTATATCGATACCTTTAGACTCAAAGGACGTAAGCTCCATTAGAACCTACGGGGTTTACATCCTTTGAGTCTAAAGGTATCGATATAGAAATTTTGCTCGCTAGCTCCCTAACTACGTTCTAACCGAAAAAATGCTACCCAGATTGCACACATTCGTCCTTCTATTTTGTTTTTAAATACGCACAGATTAAAAATTGCGTAAAAGGGATGGCATATTTAAATGAAATTCATTAAGTGAAATGTAACATTTCTTTTGAGAATAAAGTTCTTCAAACCTAAAGTAATAAATAAAGAGAATTCGGATAAATACTTTTTTTACTAATCCCCCATATAAGATTGCGCTGCTTACCTCTACTCTCCATAGTTAGCAACAGGGACAAGGACAAGTTAGTTAGAAGTTAGTAGTAGTTAGTTAGTGGGGCATTCCACGAAAACGTCTACTTTATCGAACACGTGACGACTATGGCAGCTACCTTAAAAACAAATAGAAAGTCCTAAATGACATTATCGATTCAGAAATCAAGTTATAAAATATTGACATACCCAAAATGTATTTCCTAACTTTGTTAGAAGTATGAAAAAAATGGCGTCACGTGCCCGACATTCTGGTGGAATGCCCCTAGTAAAGAGACAAGTTTGCCTTTGTACAAAGCCATTGATTTCAGTATGGTTTATTTTTGATTATATACATAGATTACATACATCATTTACATACAAAGTAATAAAGTGCCCAACATTTTCGTACAATAACCGCACACTAAACATAATTAGTTCTGTACAGTTGATTAACCAGACTGTAATTAATATTAGAAATACCTAACAGAAAAATCATTAGCTTTGTAAGGAGCCTTGATAACTCAGTAAACCCAGACTCCATTACTGAGTCAAGATATTCGTTTAATATTCTACTGAATCTAATCATAAAAGAATCTAATAAATTTCTGAACTTCCGATCAAAGATAATAATATAAAATAATATAATTAGTACTATCTATCGGATAAATTGTAGAAGAGTAATAAAAAATAAGACAAGTGCGAATCAGACTCACCCACCAAGGGTTCCGTACAAATAATTTAAATAAAGACTAAGTTTTCAGATTTTCCCCTATAGGTAGGTACTTGTAGTATAAGACAGTATTACTAGTTTACCAAATATCATAGTTCTAGATCAACTGAAAGTACACTATAAATTTTGGTTTCCTTGATAGTGTCGAAATATACGTTTTTTGCGATATAAACGGCCATATCTTTTTATTAAACGGTTTTATTTAGCTTACCGTGTTTGTGTCAAGTTTGTAAGTTTGTTTGGGTCAAATCTTGCGGCAGCTTTTTCAACTACTTCTACTAAACCGATTTTTATGCAACTTTGCACACAGATTCTGTTTCCGTGACAATAGAACATTATGATAACTTCAAGGTGGTCTGATAATGGAGTCAGAAGCTGGAGAGTGGAACTCTTCAACCGTTACTACTAACTCCATCGAGCGTGGGCTCATTCGCTTGGTATTGACGAGCCCGATTCGTTAAGCCTGGTAACGAGGGTCTGATGATGGAGTCAGGAGGTGGATGCGGGTGGATATATTGTTTCATAATATGTAGAGATATAGATAGATGCAAAAACAATGCGCCCCACGTTTTTATTTAGTATGTTAAGTCCCAGATTATTTGTTATTCCGCTTATTGGACGATTTTCCACCTAACAGATGTCAAAATCTCGAAAAGATCCAGTTTTGTGTCCTAAATGTATTTTTTACTTTATGGTACCTACATTTTTTAACATAAGATAAGTTTAACTTACAAAGTTTTTTTACCTATTTTTATTTTTATTTTACGTTAACCTAGAAATTTGATTTTTTCACAGCTTCAAGGGACCGTAGAGTTGAGTATATGGTTTAAATTTCACCTCCACGCGTTCCCAAAGTGGGCCACCCCTGCCAGTGATGATACATAGAATAGAAGTGTGGTCTTTCACTGGAGCATCATGAACCGGCTCAGGCGCTCAACGTGCTATGGAGAGTAGGGAATGCAATCCGGGTACCCGACTTTATTTAGAGTCGGGTAAAACCCGGGTATTTTGACTCAAACCCCGGATTAAAAAACTCTACAAGATAATAAAAATAAGAGTATTGACAGACGGTCGGACGGAGGGATAGACGGACAACAAAGTGATCTATCTTATAAGGGTTCTATTTTTTCCTTTTGAGGTACGGAACCCTAACAAGAGGTATATAAGTAAAGAGAAGAATGAAAATTCTTAAAAATATCATCATCGGGGGGCACAGCAGTGCCCCCGCCACGTCGAGCAAAACAAAGGCACAGCCGTACCATCCTTTTCTCGAAGCCATTCAGGCCATTTTCAGCCTGCCGTAATTTTGTACTGGCTAAAGCTAGAACCCTGAAATTTCAGGGATATATAGGGCCCAATAAGACTTAAGTATGTTCTTAATATCATTCAATTTGAACGTGTAGTTTAAGAACTATTGCATGTCAAAGTTCTTTAGTTTTGTCACTGACTGACTGACTGACTGACTCACATCATCATCATAATTCTAAGTCATCACAATGATCATCATAATTCTAAGGTACTTCTGTAGACCTACAAGCTTCAAATTTTAAACATAGTTAGTTTATAACCTATCAAGTCCTTAAAAACCTAAATATGTTGTAATTTCAGTCACAACTGCACACACATATTTTTGTAATCCTATACAAATGCATGCGATTACAAAGTTAGTAAGAATGTATTGGAATGTAATAATTAAAGGAAGACCACTTACAAAAAGAAATGAGATCCCATCAAAAACATTACATGTAAAAAGATACAAGTCTTGCGAAGCAGTTCTCCTATAACAAAAAAGTTTTGAGATGTAAAGTTAAACCAAGTCAGTACCGGGGGGGTATCAACAGAACTCGATTTCCACCGACTTGCCTATTATTTAACCGTGGAGGAACACATTTTATAGATCTAATAATAGGCAAGTCGGTGGAAATCGAGTTCTGTTGATACCCCCCGGTACTGGCTTTGTTTAACTTTACATCTCAAAACTTTTTTGTTATAGGAGAACTGCGTTGCGAGACTTGCATCTTTTTACAAATGTAATGTTTTTGATGGGATCAATATATACTCGTATATAAAAAATACATCCTATGTTTCAATTCAGAACTTGCATGCCTAATTTCATCTTTACCTACTCGTAACTATTCATTTATGTCTAATACTAAATTATATAATAACAAACATCCAAATCTCCAATGGATTCTTTACACTTCTCTGTCACTTTATGGGAAAAATTTAGATTTAAGCGATTATTCCTTAGCTTCAAGCTAATTAAAGCCCTTAATTATACCATGATAACTGCTCATTGCGCAAAATGCAATAAGCGTTTAAGGCACCAATTTATCGCCAACATGTCGATGGGCACAAATGAACAGTATTTGGGTCTATTTCATTATGCATTCGACCGCCCCAAGCGAGGTAATGCATAGCGCAACCACAGACAAACCTGAATAGATGGTGCAATTAATGTGAGTACCGCACCTAGCCCACGTTACGCAAATGGCACTTAGATACATTGGATATTGGAAACGTTCCTCAGTCGAGTGCCTATTCGGCGTGTTTGATTTCTACGTGTTTTAATTGTAGTGCTTGTTGTTTAACTATAATCTATCACATCGACATATTATTGCATCGCTGCTTTTATAATATCCATTAATGTATAAAGCCCAAGCAGCATATCAGGTATATAAGAACCAGTGGCGTGGCGTCCAAAGAACTCGATGCCTACCGGCTTGCCTAATATCAGGCACTTGACCACCTTATTCTACAGCTCTTAAGGAAAATGTACCCCAAATCTGCACCGGCTTGCCCAAGGATATCTTTTACGCCACGCCACCAAAGTATAAAGACAACCAAGTAGTACGACTTCGGCAGTTTAGGAGCGCGCAACACGTATTTACACAGACGCACGACGCGCGTCTGTGTGAGTGAACGCCATATTGTGGCATGCTCGCGCATGCTCAAATCCTTGCCTGTGGTGCGTCCATACACGGCGCGCACACATGCGCGCTCCCAATGTGCCTTTTGTAAGAACGTGACGCCACTGATAAGAACTTATATGTTTTTTTACACATTACAAGAACTTATATGTTATTTTACACATTATATAGGCTCAAACTGGAACTATAATAGTTGGCAAGTTTGTATAAAGATAACTAAGAACAGAAGCACAGAATAAGTAATAGTTCTACGTACAGATATATTCTCTATCTAACAAAACTTGACATTCGGGTCTAACCACCGGACAAAGCGCACCATGTCTGACTATCTTTCTACCCCATAACGCGTGTTCTTTCTGATCGCTACACCCCTCCGGGGGGGCAAACATTGGTACTAGTAGCCGCGCAGCGAAATAACTATACATACATACTTACACCACTTAGCAAACTCATTAGGTTTAACTTACAACTACACCAATACACTCTAGTCATATAAGTTGTTGGTTTATATAAATTTGCAAATATCCGCACGCGCGGGAGCTTCTCTCCCCCGTGCAAATAATGTACACTCTGTTGGAGGGCCCATACAGGCGCCCTACAGACGAGCATGGTAATAAAAAAAAAAAAAAAACGTGGAGTGAGCCACTCCTGACAGAAGCCCTCCTTCCTACTTGGGACGCCTCCTCCGTTTGATTCCATGCCTGACGATCTTTCACCCTCTACATCCACTCGGGTTCTCTGTATCTGATGCCATCCACCTAACCAAAGTATAAAGAAGGACAAGTAGTCGAACTTCGGCCGTTTAAGAGCGCGCGACACGTGCATCCGTACTGAAGGATTATTCTTTGCTTGTAGTGCGTTCGTTCATGGCGCGCACACAAGCACGCGATGTACCTACCTTTTCTAGGAAGAAATATTACTGCAATTCGCATCTATTGGTGTAATGAAAAAGTAACGATGGAGTCACTGTCTGCTCTTAAAAATGTTCGGATTGGATTCGACCAATTCATTTTGCCTGATCACGTTAAACGAAGATATTTTTTTTTAAACAAATACTGTTGTTAGCTAAACTTTAGCTAAAGCTACGACATGAGAATGATGAGCTGCAGTGCGGGTAAAAGTAGTAGTTTGATACTAGAAAGGAGAATACACACACATGTACAGTCCCTTCGAGTTCTTTGGTACATTCTACGTGAACACACTCACATTGTAGTATTACTGTTATTTCGACATCAAGCACAAATTTGCACCAAATATTTTGGCGTTCTGTGACCTTTTGGCAGTCATTCAGTTTTTAGCTTGGAGATGCGCCAACACAATATGATATCGCATATATGTATAAAAAAGAAGTGGTATATCAATGCAAAGGAAATGGAGTTACGTGCGTGTACATTGCTTTTTTGAGTAATTTTATAAAATTAAACCTACTTCAAAAAAGAAAGAAATAAAAGATTTTTGCAATCGGACTTATAGTTTTTGAGATTTGCGCGGACAAACATACACACAGACATTTACGAAATTTGGCACACATATTTAGAAGCTGATATAGAGTAAGATTATATAAAAACTGTGCAATCCTGACAATATTACACACATATGGGTCGAATTGATAACCTTATTGTTTTAAGCCGGTAAAAAGCCATGAATTTTGAGTAGGTTTAATAGCTTCTGTTCTTGGTTTCCTTCTTTCTTCGTCATGATGTGCTCTCATAACTTAATGTGCAAGAAATAGATACAATGTAGGATAAGGACATGGCGAGTTGACGATAATATGTTACGTTATGTCTTTGAATGTGACTAATAAAACATGAATGCTGACATTATTGCGTATCAAATTTCAAATTATTCCAGGTCTTTCTACCACAAAAGAACTTACTTCACCCAATGGCTTTAAGACTCCGAGCATAGCTCTCTCCATAGGATGTTGAGCGATTCTGAGCCGGTTCATGATGCTCATAGTGAAAGACCAAGCCATCATTTGACGATCATGGTATGAGATTCATGTAAATCGATATTGTGTAATTAGTGCGCCGAGTTACGGACATGCTTCTATGGGAAAAGTTCACATTCGGATACCAGCACCAAATTTTAGTATGTTGTTAGGTATGGTCTCTGGACCCCAAAACTGCCGGGAAACAGTCTCTGAAAGGTCAAGGTCACCGAATATGACGTCATTCATCTAGCCCCTCCCGTGTTCTTAAGAATGTTTAATTGTGACAAAACTACACATCTGACATTCACATAAGAGATATCAAATGAAAGGTAATTAAATGTACTATAAATGACTTTTACATTTGAATTTAATAAATGTTATACTTTAGGAATTATTCACACAATAATTTCAATGTCAAAAAAAAATACGGTAATTTAGGTTTTATACGGTAATTCCTTCCAGGGCCTCTACGCGTTGGTTCTGGCTCCGCGCACGCCTCCGAAAGGTCCGGGACCCCATTGTCCCGTGAACGGATAAGACATATAAATATAATCTAATCTAGTAATTTTATTCCTATATATATATATATTTTGAAGACCGGTTTAGCCTAGTGGTTAGTGACTCTGCCTACGAAGCTGACGGTCCTGGGTTCGAATCCCGGTAAGAGCAAATATTATTTGTGTGATGATATTTGTTTCCGAGTCTTGGATATTTTCTATGTATTTAAGTATTTCATTTTCATTTGTGTTTATTAAATATATAGAAGTCTAGTATCCTCACAAGCCTTATTGGGCTTACTATGGAATTTGTTCGATTTGTGTAAGATTGTCCCCTAATATTTATTTACTTATTTATTTATTCCTCGCTGCAACTGAATACGGACTCAGGCCCGGCAGAATGCCGCGACAACTTATAGGTGTGTGGAAGTGTTGCTAATTGCAATCGAGCCTATGTAAACGCGATGGCCTGCGCAGGTTCAAGTATTTGAGATAGCCGTGGAATTCCCATTACTGCCCGATGCTATCCAGATTACCTAATATGAGATTTATTGGGTAAGAGAGATAAATACGTCAAATTGGATTTCGGAATACAGTGCGGCTGACTAAGGCCAATTTAAACTTGATAAAGTATTACATTAAAATTTTAGTAACAATTTTAACAAAAAGTATTTTTGGGAATAATGATACCGAGACGGTAACAGTTGATTATGGTACAAATGACTGAATGTGCAATGGTCCAGTATGTGTCTTTGTCAAAATATACTACTTATGGTCAAAATGTACGTATATGTAAACATGCGATAATGAACATAGGACAAAACAATCAGATGTCACAAAAACTTATGAGCCAAAATGTATGAGAGAAAAATAAAGAAAAGACAAATGGCCAAAATCTCAGTGGGTTCGAAAGTACCTTTGTTAATTTGTACAAAAGTCAAAACGTACATTAATGTTAACATGTTCGTAAGAACAAATGACAAAACAATAGATAGCGGGTAATCTTGGTGTAAGTGCCACATTCTACAAGTGCCAGAATGTTCAATAGGTTAAAATGTACAACGGTCAAAACGTATATTAATGATAACATATTATAATTAATACATTATAAACATTTTGACCATAATATAATCTGCCCTGTAAATATTGTAACGAAATGATACTTTAACCATAACTAAATGTGCCTTATAAACATTTAAAGAAGGAAAATCACATTTTGTACATCTTGACCAAGGAGTATTCTGTCCTTAAAACTTTCAGACAAAACGACATTTAGACCATAATTCATTCTGTCATTAAACCATTTCGATAGGAGCACATTTCGACAGTCGCAGTTTGTACATTTCAGGATTTGGGCGGTAGGTGTCAGTTTCGACATAAACCAGTTGAGATTTTGGGTAAAATCTGGACAGGTCTGACTCTAACATTGCCAGTTTCTCATTATTTACAGTTCTAAGTAAGTATGAATCTAGCTACGTCATTTTTTAATTTAATTAAGTTCTGAAAACATCAAATTCTTTATAATCCAAAATCTGTGTAATTGAGATTTCGATAAAATCAAATTCTGAGTACGTCAGATTACTACAAAGCCCGAATATCTGTTTTGTCTAATTGTAAGTACGACAGATTTTGGATGAATTGGGTTCCGTATAGGTTGTATTGCTAGTAGGATAATTTATTTGACAATCGATTTACGGGTAAGTAAAGTGAAAGTACAGTCAGTAAGAAAAAAATGTGTAGGTATATTGAAATATTGTTTATTAAAAAGAAAACAACTGTTTCCGCTTACAATGAAATAAAAAAAATCTAACTCAACTAAATTACGCTTTTTCTAATATATTTTTTTTCGATTTTTTTTTAACTTAAAATATCTCACTAGGGTTATTCTAAATCACTAGTAGCAGTCGTTTAGAATATTTCGTTATCGGAACTACTTGAAGAATCACAATCGGAACTAGAACTGCTAGACTCAGGGCCATTGTCGTTGTCAAATAGATTAGTCTTGATATGTCTTTCGAAGTTTAAGTAAGACGCCTTTTTTAGAAAATCCATTATGCTGAGAGTTTTCTTTTTCACGTCTTCAATCAAATTCCTCACGTGCCGATCATATTTAAGGTCGACTCTCCTTGATTTTTTAGTTTCTCGGTGAATATATGCTTGTTTCATGGTTACGTCGTGATGTCTTGCCTCCTTTTTTAGGGTAAACAGAAACTTGAATATATTCGATTGCTTACAGAGTTTTTTGTTTAGCCTGTTATGCCATCCTTCCAGGTGATTTGTTGTGCGATACTTTTCTTCCGAGCAGTTAAACACTTCAGGGGTGATTAATGAAAACCAATAAGTTTCGAAATATTTACGATATTTCTCTATGTTTGGCACATGCAGAAATTTTTCCATGAGAGTAGCCCATGCATTCATCATGTATTCAATCGGCAATAATGGTACATATGTCAGTAGACTGACAAATTTGACGCCATCATCCTTGCAGATATCTATATCTCTGGATTTTTTCCAGATCGCTTTCATAAAATGAAAGTAGCATCCTGTTATAGTAACGGTTGGGTATACTTTAGACACGGCATTCAAAGCTGCTAACTCAAAATCGGCCTTGAAATGTTCGATATTTATATCTAGTATGGTCTTGCATGTGTCAAATAATCTGACGTACGTCTGTTCCTCTTTGTTCGGCAGGAGAGCGTAGATGACTGGAACGATAGTGCGGCAACTGTCGGACTCGTAATTCAGCATTGCATGTATTGTGTAGAGTTGGCAAAATGGTTTCGGTGTAACTTTAAAAGTACCATCCCCGAGGAACCTGGTACTTTTTTTTGAAACTTTTTTCGCCAAATTGGAACCAAAAATAAATATTTTATCATCACCTTCACCTTGCTCGCAAATCAAAAAATTATCGCTTACGATTTTTGGTACTGTCACATCCTTTGGACTGTTAAATTGTAACGCGTTCGTTCCTAAAGCTCTTTTCTTCCACGCGTACAACGAGTCTTTTTTCGAGGAAAAGGTAGGCAGTAATATTGAGTGATGCAAGTCTTCGAGTTCTTGCAATGATTCTTCGAATATAGGCTGAATTGGTTCGAATGACTCTGCCACCTTCTCCTTGCAGCGGAACATCGCCCATTCAATTGAATTTCTTTCGAAATCAGGTAAGCATGTATGTTCACTAATTCTATTTACGGCGGTCATTGACGGATTCATAGTTAAAGATGCACTGCACATACTTCTGTTACTACATCTAAAGTTTATTGTACCTGATTTGTTTTTGAGCTGATAACAATATTTATGTCCATTTAAAAGTATAGTGGGACGATCTTTAGGAGTTTTTATAATTTTTAAGTTTTCCATTTCCATTTTAGAGAATTTTCACCATGAACGACAGTCATGTGACATTTGTCATTAAGATTGTGTTATCGTATCGTATTTATATTCAAGTGGCCAATATCTTCAATATCTAGTTTCAAATGAGTCATTCAAATATAATTGCAACCTATTTTTTACTTACCGATTATACATGGCATTTTTAGAATATAACGCATTCAGACTCTGTCCTACTAAGAAACGGCATGTTTTAGGATAAATTTATGTCATAATTTGACATATTTCAAAATCTACTCTATTAAAATCTGACCTAATGAGAAATCTCATTTTTTCGTATAAAACTTAATGGTCGACTGAACCGATACTAAAATGACCGTAACCTGTTAAGAATCTGACCTACTCAGAAACTGAATTGAAAAAAAAGTGACTTAAACTTCATACGATTTTTTCCGAAACCGTCTCACTCAGAAACCGAACTATAGGTAATCTGAAGTAACGAGAATCTAAATTATAGGGATTTTGTCCAAAATCTCAACTGGTTTATGTCGAAACTGACACCTACCGCCCAAATCCATTTCAGCAATAGAGTATTCTGTCATGAAAACTTTCAGACCAAATAACATTTAGACCATAATGCATTCTGTCTGAGAAACATTTTGACTAAAAGGATTTTTGACCATAGTGTATTTTGTCCTGCAAACATGCAGAAAATATGACCTGATGGCACAAACATTTTGTACATTTTGACCATATTACATTTTAAAAGTTTATGCATTTTAACAATTGTACCAACATTGCCTGTTACCCCAAAAACATTTATTTTAACTGTCGTCGAACAGTGAACGGTTTTAAAATTAATTTGTTTTTACCATTATTATTCCTGAATCTTGTAACGTTAAGTACTTTAATTTGTAAAAGCACGGTGAAATTCCTTTGAAATTACAAAAGACGCCTTTAACAAATTAAATTTTGCAACAAAAACAACTCTTGATAGCCCACGCGGCAGAATGCCATTTGCCATTTTGTTCCGTATATAGGTACCTACAAGAGAAATAATAAATATAACAAAACAAGACTACTATGTCACATAAAAATATTATGATATTTCGCCTTTTCCCATTAGTTCCATCGTGACCATGGACGTCACGGCACGTCCGAAACGTCGAGGTAAATATATCATGCCTTTATGCGATTATATCTGGCTTCAATGAGTAAAAATCAAGAAAATTTAAATCAGTACAACAGTTAAGTAATTTCAACAGTGCTGGAAATTTCAAATTTGTACAAGACAACATTGACGTAGTGAAACTGAACTGTCCCCTTCTGTCGCGATTCCTTATGGTACAGCTATACACATCGCGATAACGCGAATGTTCGTATTGATATCTCGTTATTTTTGTATGTCAGAGAAAGAGATGCCAACACGAATCGTCGCGATATGGCGATGTGTGTAGCCGTAGGTAACTAAAAGTCTGTTAATGTTGATACGTACCTTATTTCATATTACCTACGGTCATTTTTGTCTAGGTTTCTTTGTTTCTTCAGTAGGCGTATGATGCTACGCTTTGTCACGCGATAAATAAATGATAAAGCATCCATCCCGTTCTGACAATAATATGTGTGTGAGAGTGACGGATGCTTTATCATTTATTTATCACGCGACAAAGCGTAGTCTCATAAACGTACAGGTTAGTACAATATTGTCTGATATTTATATATCAGACAATATTATACTAATTGTAAGTTCAATTATATGAGATCAGGACCTGATTATATGTTAAAGATAGTCCGTTTTATATTTTCAAGATTCAAGAAGCTTTTCCTTGAAATCTCATGACTTTGCAAATTTAAATTGAAACGAGGTAGGTACATTAAAATGGGTACCTACTTACCAAAATCGAAATTCCTACGTATACACAATTCCTAAAGACAAAACTTCAAAAAATCGAAATTTCTAATTTACGGAATTCAAAAATACACACAAATTAAAAAAACAATAGTACAATTTTACAAACGTTGGAGACTTACAAAGAACGTAGCCTCCGGGCCGCACGCGTAATGCGGGATTCGAGTGAGATTAGACATTCAGATAATCTCCGCCAGTACGCACGCTCCTATTTACGCAACGTCAGCGCAGCGATTGCTCGACCCTTGCTCCAGTACTCAGATTTCGAACAGTGCGCTAGTTGAAATCAAGCAACACGTGCTGTGTTTGTGTCTACTTGTTTTTATTACACTTTTTGAAACAATGGCTGAAAGAAAATAGTACAAGGAATACAACAAACACTGGAAACTTACAAAGAGTGTATCATCCGGGAGGCATGCGTAATGCGGGATTCTAGTGAGATTAGACATTCAAATAATCTCCGCCAGTACGCACGCTCCTATTTACGAAACGGCACCGCAGCGATTGCTCGACCCTTGCTCCAGTAGTCAGATTTCAAACAGTGTCGTTATTTCAGTGTTTTTCATAAAGATTTCTGAGTCATGTGGTCTTTATCGGTTTCCAGTTTTTTTGTGGGTTTTCACTAGGGCACACCGTAAATCCTAACGATATTATTCACCCTAACAATCCTATACCTACTTTACGCCCACTTTGTTCCATAATAATTATTACTACATCACTCACTTTTGCTTTGCTTCAGATCCATTCATTAAGTCTTCGGACTCAATTCGTAGACTCCGTTATGAGGAGTGTCTTTTCATAAGGACTTATTTTTATTAACCACAGAAAAATAAGCCCTTATGAAAACACACTCCTCATATAGCACCATAGCTTTCTGTGTGAGTTAATTTCTCTTCAGAAATTGCTTCGCTAGCAATACATCTCTTCGTTACCGTGCGACAACATTGTGCTTTTCCATCCAGAGAATTCAAAAACCGTTCCTGACCAAAAGATGCACGAATCATATTTCAACAACAAGACCATCCATTTTCGTTATATTATCTTAGATTTTAGTTTCTTGTTCAAGTTTCTTATACTTTATTTATTATGTTTTATTTTTGAAGCTGTCCCTTATTTTTCTTGTCCTAGCGAATATGGGTCACTGGTCTTTCTATGCACCAAAAATATAATCATATGATTACCACGAGCAACTTACGTTACGATTTTTAGCACTCTTTCTTCAGTGTCAGTCAGTCAACGTATGTCGGCAATAATCAAACAAGTCTTCTCTATTTTCACCACTCTACCAAGAGTGGTAGCGTTTGCAACACCGATACAGAATCAGATAATCTCACAGCCGAGAATGTCAATTATCGGTCTTTGTATACCTCTTTTTCTGTATATTTCTTTCTCTATATGTTATGATTTTTACTCCTACAAAGATATTTACTCTTTATGTAGGTTGTGTAGGTAAAGTATTCTTTATTTCAATCCAGGATTATGTGTACTTGTATGCCAAAGTTCACCTCGATCTGTATTGTTACCGTTGAATTAAGTAACAAACTTTCAAACATCCTAACTTCCAAACCTCCAAACGTCTTCTCGTCACACTTTCACATTTATCATATTAGTAGGATAGGATACGTCCAATATGTTTAGCATGTTGTATCAAAATTGCGTCTATTCTGTGTACCGCGGATGTACCCCGATGTGATTTGCGGTCCATTTTCTTCGTAAGCAGTATTTGATTGAATGTCGAAAGGCTGAGCTGGCTGCCAGTTCCTGCTGGACGAGATCTTTAAGTGACGCATTGGGTCCAATTTAATTTATTTGCTACGACTATATCGACCCGGGCACAACTGGCCATGACTTCGCTAGCCGCGCAACAGAGCATGGCTTCTCACTTTCACACTATATTAATGAATGGGAAAGGTGTTGTTAGTCACGCGACAAAAAGTCGCGCAGCTCATTTGCACTAGAGGCATTGTGACTATGTGTTAAAGGCTGAATTGATTCCCAATATCCAACACTACAAATTATACCTTTAGTTATCGAGCGACCCAATATGTGTAGCCTAGAAGACGAAACTGGTCACCGTAGCGAAAAAGCGTACGATCATTTTGGCAGAGACCGGCGATATACTAGGTATCCACTATAATTAAATTATCTCATCCCTATGCCTGCAGTTGAACAGAGTTCTACCGGATCGTTCGGACGCATGTGCGATCTTTACCCTATTTTTGATTTCGCTAAGGTAAACATTGCAATAAAAAAGGAAAACGGACAAAGTAAATAAGCACCGAATTCGCAGAAAAAGCGAGCAACGCTGGTCGCGTTCAATTACGCGTTCAAGCACGTCAATTTCAATTACGTTGCTTACCCATTGCAATCCTACCGTTATATAACGTTTTCCTTGTCCCAATATCTTTGAGAAAACCGTTTTCCTGTGCCTAGTAAGGTATATTGGGGTAAAATCTCATGGTCAATACAATACGAGTACTCTTTATAGCACTCTTCATAAACCAAAGCAGCACCTCACCTCACAGGTGCACTACTTCTTTATTTGCATTAAAATAATAACAGAAGACATAATAAAGATAAAATAATAAATGTATTCGAATAATACGAATAGCTTCCCTTCACATTCTTTGTAAATAATATGTGGTATTATTTTGTAAACAAGTTTCTCGGCGTCACTTTCATGGACACATTTTTGTCGAAGTTCATGCAGATTTTAATGAAATTCCAAAATATTTTTAGAAGTCCCGGATATGTACCAAATACCTCGATATAAGACAAATCTCAGGGAATTTCGACAAAAATATGTCCACGAAAGTGACGCGTGTGAAACGCTCAAATAAAGACCCAAGAATTCAGATCACGATCAGGGTTATTCAATAGGATATTTGACAACAATCAAAATAAATTCATTAACTCTAACCAGCAAATTACGCTTCCAAAACAGACCGGATAAAATCATTCGAACTTATTTTCGTGCCATCAACGATTTTACAATGACGAAAACTAAAAATAAGGCACCATGTTGAGCATGACGTCACAAGATAGTATTTCATACTAAACTGCATACTTTCGGAGCGTTTTGACACTTCATAAAAAGAAGCTGATTTGAACTGTCATCAAGTAGCCTATTATTATGTTTTAAATTTAAATTTATTCAGTCATATGTAGATATGCTTCCTGTAGGCTTATGATGCTACGCATTGTCACGTAATCAATAAATGATAAAGCATCCCTCACGCTACACATTATTTGTCAGAACGTGACGGATGCTTTATCATTTATTTATCGCGCGACAAAGCGTAGCATCACGCCTACTGATATTCCATTATTTCCATGTTCATACTGCAAACAGGGATCAACAGGTTTTTAACTTTAAGCATGCCCTGTTGGTTCAAATTAACACAAGTAACGGAAGGCTGCAAAAAAAAACCGTACATGTATCCAAGTCTAGCTACTACAGTAAATTGAGATATCCGGTCATACCTCGCTCCGATTTTACCCAACATACCCTCCGTAAAAGGAATCGAATAGACGTATAAATAAAATCAAACAACAATGGGCAGGTGTAGCTTCGGAGAACGGATGTAGGTAATAAAATCATGTGCGAACATGAATTTGTAGATGTGCAATTTCAATATTTCAGCAAAAAGATTGTGCATGTCACGAATTTATTGATAAAATATGAAATTTTAAAATTAAATTGTTGAAAGCTGTTTGAAATACTAAGACTACTGTTAAGTATTTTTGCTTACAGTTTTCCTTCTTTGCTTTAGCATAATTTCATCTGGACACATCGACTGTTGAACATAGGTCTCCCTCCGAAGACTTCCATAATGAGGGCATTTGGCGAGTAAGCAAGTTAAATTGGGCGAGTAACAGTTCATTGCCGGCTGACGGGGTACAGTGTGTTTGATCGACCTTTCCAGATCCGCAATGCAATGCTACTCGCCCAATTTTACTCGCTTACTTGCCGGTGGTTAGACAATCGACTTCCGGCGATGGGTCTATGTTACGTATCTGCCATACTGTTTAAAAGTCATACTGTATTGCTAGTCATAATTATCGAAAGTCATACCTATTTTCTATGAAACCGTTAAGTTTTCAGAATTGTTATAAAGCAAACCTAACCTAAGCTATTGTTTTCTATACGCTGCTGTTTCAAAATATCTTGAAAATATCACCGTTTAAATATTGTATGACATCCGATAATTATGACTAACATTACAGTATGACTTGTATTGTAACTTTATGGGTTACAAGGAGATCCCTCCGGCGATCCTAACCAGTTCGTCAAACCATCTTGTTTGTGTTCTTTGTTTATGGAAGTACCTATTTGAAATGTAAAGCTGGGTTCTGTGAGACCTAGTTATATTAGAAACTATTTAAGAAGAAACAGGAGGACAGTTTTTCCATACAAACGTAGTCCCCTTTTTCCTCCCTGGATAATGCCAGTAGAGCAATCATTTTTTGGCCAAAAATCTATGGCTACTATTGATATGTTCCTATGTTTTCCTTTTTACGATAAATTGATTCTCAAAAGAGATATTAACCTTCAAAAACCTAAAAAAATGCCAGATTCCGCTGTGTTCACACATCCAGAAATCAAATTTGACTAGATTATTAAAAAAAAGGAAAACATAGGAACACGGCCAAAGCCTTTCTTTAATGTTTAATGAAAAAATTAGTTAAATAGGTTAAGTTTTGGGGAAGAAATCAGGGGACTACGAAACATTGTTTTCATGAAATTTTAAAAGGTATATTCGGTCCAAGCTGCAGTTGTCTCTATCGCGCTCTGCGGGTGAGAGGCGGGCAGTGCGGGATAGCGACACATTTTACAAATACCTAATTTTCAATTTTCTCGACCTTACTGTTTCCTCTTAAGTTAGGTACACACTATAACGTCACACAATCGCTCACTTTGTCACGCAATGTAGGGTGATAGAATTTTCTTTGAATGCCACTAACAGAGAAAGATGAAGAATCATAGTGAAAGCAGCGATTACGACCGGACCAAACAATTATTATGTGTGACATACCGCGGGAAAAGGTACCTTACAGATATTGTCGCTTGCGTCCTTCTATCTTGATGTCCTATAGTAACGGAGTCAGATACGACGTAAGTGACAAAATCCATAAGGTATATACAACGTTACACGACCATCTCAAAACTGTTTATTCAGAATGAAGAGCAGAATCGATTACATTATATTTTAATACAGTTTTTTTTTTAATTTCCTCTTTTTATCTTGCCCAGTCTAAAAGTTACGAGTGCAACATTTGCTACTCTCAGATGAAGGTTGTATGCATACCCCCAATATGTCTGGCTGGCATATTGGTAATGGCTGGTTTTTTGACGGATTTATTTTTTGCTACCCAAAGTTGAAATTTCTCTAGATATGTGAAGCAAATACATACAATCTTCTCATCAAACTGTTGAGCATTACAACCCTGTCATTTTAAATTGAGAATTGCGTTCGCTCAATCCCATTGAGTGTCAAACTTTAAGATTACTATGACAACATTCTAAAGTAGGTACAGACCTACAGTGGGATTACCTACGTCACTTACACGTAATCAACAAATGTAGAGTTACTAATCGACTAGAATTAAAAAAAGAAACACAGTAATATCTTTGGCAATAATACACGGATTTAAAAACAAATAACTGTAGACTAATTCAGAATAATATAAATCAGTTGGGGTGTCTGAGGTTTTCAATAGGTGGTGTAACACGTTGTATAATGTTACTGTGCATACATTGCTATGTTACACCAAACTAATTTATTCAAAGCTTTCAATTTTTTTTTCTATGGCCATAATGTTAATCGTTCCATAGTAGCGTGAAGGTACGAAAAGTCAACATAATTTGCAGCAATAATTTATAGGTAAAAATATCCATTTACTAGTTCAATATTGATTTTAACAGTAATGATTCCAGCCTTCTATCTTCAAAATTGGACAGACTTACTTAAACAGAACTTGAGCTTGCAATTAACTCGTCCTAAGATCAAAATAAATTCATTTCGACTCCGGTCTGATTTGTACCTAATTACGTATCTTTGCTTACGAACACTGGTAGGCTTATGATGCTACGCTTTGTCGCGCGATAAATAAATGATAAAGCATCCGTCACTCTCACACACTAGTTGTCAGAACGTGACGGATGCTTTATCATTTATTTATCGCGTGACAAAGCGTAGCATCATACGCATACAGGAACCATTTCAATGTATGTATTATAAATGCGTGCTTAAAATTGTATAACTTCTTATAATAGGTTTAATAGAAACCTTTTCCTTTTATTTTGTTCCGAAAATTCTCAATGAACCTATAAATGCACAAAAAAGTGAAATCGACGGGTCTAAGCCTATTTATATTAAGCGCCTTTGAATTCAATGGAATGCGCCATTCTCATCGAAAAGTGTGTTGTTGTGTTATGCAACACAAATAAATAGCCTTCTGGGGATAGTATCTTTAAGTTATATACATTTTGTATTTCAGGCTAAATTTTGTATCTTGATTCCGACAGCGAGTATTTTCCAGAAATCCGAAATTAGTAAAAGTACCTATGTCAATACATGCAGCAAGGTCAACCAACATAAACAAAAAAAACCGGGCAAATGCGAGTTCGACTCGCGTGGAGTGGGTTCCGTACGTTCAAAACAATATAGCACAATTATACTTTACTGCACGACTTCTTATAGGTTTTCCTGTGATGCAGGACTATTTTCCATATTTTTTTCAAAATTCTAGGTCCAATAGTTTCGGATATAAGGGGAGGGAATGGTCATCTTTTGCCTATTTTCTTAAATAACTTCAAACCTATTGATATAAAAATTATTAAAAAAAAAATGATATTGTCACAGAGAGCCTTTTCATTTAATATGTCACACGATATAGTTCGCTATTTTTTTATTTTCTTGTTGACCCCCCTAAAAGTCGCCCCCACGATAAAAATTCATACATTTTTATGACATGTCCGTGTTCGGGTCATTAACCTTAATAAATGTACCAAATTTCAACTCAATCGGTTCAGTACTTTTAAAGCAAATTGACTGTGACAGACAGGCAGACACACGAGTGATCCTATAAGGGTTCCGTTTTTTACTTTTGAGGTACGGAACCCTAAAAACAATAATTCTTCTGTTATAAGTTAAAAAGCCAATTTAACTATGAGACCCGTATTATTATGGGCCTTATTTACTTAGCAAGGTAGACTTAGTTTTTATTCCCAAAATAAACCTGAAGGCGTGAGTTGGTCTAAAATTGAAAGGGTTTAACAGAAGTACTTATTTATCTGGCGGGATAGGCATCGAGCTCACTGGCTCGTTTTATCGTAGAAGCCGGACGTCACGTCGGTCCGTTGATCAACGTTCACTCATAAGCTCCGCCTAGGCTGCGGCTTTAGAAACTTTACCTTGTAATACTAATAAGACGGTATATGAGCTTACTGAAAACGAATGGAAAAACTACTAATAATATGGAGAAGTGTTAGTTAACCCACTTTTGTGACGGAGAAGGAAAGCAGCCCCCGCTCATTTTGTCTATTGTAACGTCATATTGCATATGAAATTTCTTTCATTAAGAAAAAGGATGATAGAAGGTCGTCATTCGATAGTGTTTTTAGTAATAGAGAATAATTTATAGTCTACAGAAATACGCTTCATTTCAGGTCTTGCCGTATTCTTACCAAATACTACCTATTCATACATTCACCTGTAAAACTAATCGATATTAGTAATAACCCTTTTGCATTTTGCTTTTAGAGAGTACATTCCATAAATTGGTGATACCTAATGGATTTGTATTTTGTGTACTTTGAGTACACAAAAAACAAATCCATTAGGTATCACTTAGCCCTATTACTGACATATCTTGCCAAGTCGTCCCTGCCTCTGCTCCGGTGGCTAAGTCGCGAGATACAGTTATATAGTCACTATTTTTGTCCATCTTTCCTCATGACCCTTCCCATTTTTTTATTATTTAATGCAATACTGTATTTTACCCATATACCATGTCAAGTGAGCGCTGACTCTTTTTCACTATCCCAGACGAAGTTATGAGCAAATTCCTAAACGAAATAAATTATGTGTAGTATGGATTAAATTAACTAAACGTTTACTAAATTATTGATATAGGGAACGAGAGGGAACTCAAATACGACCCACTCAATCTAAATTTTAACCCGCGTCTCTGTTTTACCGAAACAGCGTGATTACCACTACACCATCCAGTCACTTAAACATCATATCGAATTTCCCAATGTACCTATAAAATTCGTTACTGGCTCTTCTATCAGTACTAGCATTTGTCAGTGGCTTCGCCCGCGTTATTCCTGTTAATGTCCCAAGGGAACTCTTTACGAGGATTACTGGGTGAAATTTATAACGTGAATCATGATAATAAAACCTCAATCTATCCATGACTTTGAACAACTTTTATTCTGGGTCAGCCTTGTAAATGCAGTATCCTGTGTTTCAACACCAGGACTAGATCTAGTTGCATGCCAAATTTCATCTCAATGCATCCAGTTGTTATTCTGTAAATTTTTCGCAAACTTTCGCATTTATAATTATTAGTAGGATAGTAGGGTTAGTAGGATATTTGAAAGGTTCACTGCCTTAACTCCACTCTAGGATATGTGTATAAGCAGTGCCCTTCTCCCATCTGAACTCCTTTACAGCAGTATAAAGTCAGTGAAAGAGTTGCCGCTTTACTCAATGTGTTTAGATAAATTTATTACAAATATGTTTACGAAATCGCTATCTGCTCCGCGTATCTCAGTTCGCGCCTGGCCTGGAACACGTGCGACGAACGAGGACAGTTCATGAACGAGCCCTCGTTATTCCACGGTTTGAACTTGCGGCGCACTGGCAAACAGCATTACGCCCTCGTGCTAATACTCACTCGAGGAAAATGGCTTCCGCACGCACGGATCATTGATTTCAATCGTACTGTTGTTTAGATTTTGTTTGGCGTCGCATGACTAAGATGTAGGTTTTCTATTAAGTAAGCTTAGTTATGCGATGCCAAACAATCTTTGGGGGGACTTATGTTTTGTAGTGAAACGTCTCCGGGTTGAGATAAGTATGATGCTTTTCAAGAACTAACGTTATGTATATACATACAAATGTAGTTGTACCTTGACACTTGAACTTTACAACGCTGAGAGCTGAGAGTAAGAACAAGTTGCTAGTGAATAATGTAACATCTGGCTTCTTCAAGTAATTTATTAATCAAATATACCAATACTAGTTTGAGTAGGTTCATCAACAACTCATTACGAAAAAACACCTGGGTTTCCAAGGTACAAAATCAAATAGATCAAGCGCAGAGTTCACCTTACAGTCTTTGTTTTACACTACAAATCAGCCTTCTTTTTACTACCATCCGGTGAAATAGACCTAGGCTCAATAATCGACAATTACGTACCCATTACAATATTGCAATACTCAGGAAAATTGCACTACTAGTTATAGCCGTTACCCTTATATACCCTATACCTTGCCGTTAACGAGATGAGAACAACCCGATATAACATGCACGAGTGACTTCGGAACGGCAGAGGGGCAGAAATCGGATGAACCGGGAAATAGTATGGGTCCGTAATTTTTCGTCATTATAACTTAATGCACAATTACCTACGTAGATAAAACATTCAGCGTCTTTAAAGAGATCATCGAAGCGTAGCCAGTTAACAATCGTGTCAAATCAATTTGTTTTACAAATCATCGGCACGTCCGACCTGTCGTCGCGCTTACGGCTAACAGGCAGTACGCTTACCACGAGGAGACAGCTCTCCTCGGTACAAGCGAGAGACCGCAAGCGGCGCGAGGGCGACTCGTGGTTCCCGCGCGGCGAGGAGTCGCAAGCGCTTTTTTTATTTGTTTTTGAAGACTAAGTAACTTGCGACCCTTATTCTGCCGTCCTAGTCTAAAAGGCCACTTTTTATTAAGAGCTTCTATAGTAAAAAGTCGCCTTTTACACTAGGATGGCAGTATTGGGCATAGCGATAGTTTGACCGGGTGGTCGGCCGTGGCGTTCCCTGGGTCGCTAGCCGGTCCACCTGAGTGGGTAATCGCAAGCGCGGCGGTGGCGTGATGTAAGCGCGGTGGCCGCGTGAGTTTGTGCTGAGCCCAGACGTTGACGTTTTAATGCCGATAAATGTGTAGTTTCTTATATGTATATGGTGTTGCCTGTACTAGGAGCAAATAATTAAAACATTGATTGTACTCCTCAAACTGAACAACATTTATTCAGCGACATTTAAAAATAGTTTTAGTACACTTTAAAGTTTATTTGAAACCGCAATGTATTGCGATGTTTTTTTTATGTTTGTAGCGTGACAAGCGACGTCCATTAGACTGATGTTAACGTTTTAGTTTCTATGAAAAAGATATAATCTAATGATTACATAATGTTTAAAAGTTGTTGAAAGAAAGTTTTATTGTTTGATGAAGAGAATCTACGTTTTAATTATTTGCTCCTGTTACAGGCAACACCCGGTATAGAATACTGAGCGGCTCGTGCTGAGCCGCCGCCACTCAAGTGCCGATCTGTTATGGGTGAACTTTAATGTAAAAAAGTCAATAAAAACACATAGCGCACCAATTCGTTATGCAAGCCTTTAACAGAGAGATATGTACAGTCATGATTCATAATTTTTAATATCTGATCCACCTTACGCCGAACCTCATACAGCATTTTTTTTCAACTATGATTGTTGTACAGGTTACTAAGCTACCTTATTGCAAAGAACATTTCTAGAAAATAGCAGTAACTGGAATAACGCGGGAGAAGCCGCGGGTAAATCCTAGTACTTACTAAAATAGTAACATCTCATTTCTATCCCCGAATATGAACGAAAACGGGACGAACCGTAATTTAACTCTGGAGTGTTTATTGAGGCGACCTGGCAACATAATATACGATATCCAGACCTAAACTTATGATGAATGTTGGTACAACACACCCATATATTACAGTAGTGATCGACGCGGTACATGTTTCCTTTGTCTTGGCCCTAAATCAACCCAGAAGGTACATGAATACATAACTATCGAAGTAGATAACACTCTATGGCACACGCTTACACATGCGGTTATCTATAGACATTACTATGAATACCATCAAAAACATTACATGTAAAAAGATGCAAGTCTTGCAACGCAGTTCTTTTACAACAAAAAAGTTTTGAGATATAATGTTAAACCAAGTCAGTACTGGGGGGGTCAGTACTGCGTTGCGAGACTTGCATCTTTTTACATGTAATGTTTTTTGATGGGATCATAATTTGTTGTTATACTTAATGTTTTCGAAAGGGAAACTGAGCAGTATCTTACGCCATTTGTTCTCACCAGAGGTGATTTTCTGAAGCGATCATAGATTCAGACCTGTAAAGGATCCCTAGAGGCCTATTTGCAAACCGAGTAAGGCTCTGTTATCAATAATGTTTTATAAGCTTTTGCTGCTCCTTATTTTAATTTTATGTCTAATTTGCATAAAACTAGGTACTTATTCAAAAACAACAAATTTTAACAAAAAGTACTTGTTTTTCCGTTGAGCAAAGTAACGAAGATGTAATATTAATTATTTAAACATTATTGTATAATAATAAAAAGTGCAACTGACGGAATTAATGCGTAACAAAGCTATAAAATATTGCGCACTATACACTCTTATGTGACTACATATAAGTATATACAGGGACAATATTAACTGGGTTTTTTAAGCCTACAATACAATACAAATATACTTTTTATGTACATAAAAAATATACTACATGGTAGAGAACAGGCAGTCTTATTGCTAAAAAGCGATCTCATCCAAACAACCTAACCTATATATTTATAGCAAATTTGATACATGCGAGTAATCCTACGCACCCAAGTCAGATGGCGTACTGACGGGACCCACGTCAAGACTTGTCAGACCGAGTATCTTCATTTTCTAGAACACTTTTCCTAGAACATCTTAAGATTGATCATTTAATATACTTTGATATAGGAGAGAGGGTGCGTCAAAATGCACATGTGCGATGTAATTAGAGATGTTGAAGAAAATGAACTAAAATACTTAATTTTTATGAGAAATAGATAACCGATTTGAAACAATTAAGCTACGAGACCAAAATTTCACGAAATGCTATAAAAATACTAAAATGTTTGTACAACCCTACAATATTTGAGGAATTTTATGAATCCGATAAAAATTAAATGGAAAAATTGTACAAACAATTTTAAACTGAACGCTCCGTTGACAACGAATTCATACGAGTAAGTACAATTTTTAATCGGTTAGTTGATATTATCAATACTTTTCCTAAAGCCGCTTAATGTATTACAGACAACAACACTAACTTGAGAAGAAAAAAGGTAACTGTACACCATAATCGTAAAAGATAACGGAAGTGCTAACCCTAATTTCCTACTCACGTAACTCATATGACAGTGTCAACTTTGCCATTACTAGGGTTGCACAAACCTGACGCTGTTTAATTAAGACCGAAGGTTCTCTGCTGTTTATTTATTCTAGCCAAGAGTTCCGTTCCCACCGGTAATTGTGCTGTCTGGTTGGAAGGGTTCTGTTTGCGCCCACTTTATTGGGAAGTGACGAAAAGTTTGACATCTTAGATCAGTTTAGACTGCTTATCTCGGTAGATCGGGTGAGGTAAATAAGACGTAAAGGTATGAAAATAAGATTCAAATTAGGAAACTCTTGTGAAAGCATAAAAAACACGGAAAACGTAGCGTGGGTCGACCTCCCGCGAGATTGTCTGCCGACTTGGTTAAGGAAGTTGATGGAGTCAAAAAGCGTGAAACCGTTCGTCGTGGAAGTCATTGGGAGACATCTATGGTCAGTAGTAGATGTCTCCAGTCTGAATTGATGACGATTATGATGAAAAAAAATAATAGTTAAAGGGGTAAAGATAGGAGAAAAAAATCATCAAATCAAAAACTTTACATACATATGAATGCTAGATGTATGTCATGTTTCCTGCTTTTTCATGGATGTGACTCTTATTGTTATTCAATCCAGGTAAAGAAAAACCCTTCTATAATACGAGTTAACCAATCAACGTGCCTGGCCCTGCCCAGCGCGGCCCGGCATTGGTACGTTTTTGTTCGTACACAGCTAAGCTAGCTCTAAGCTAGCTCGGTATGGTAGTGTAAGGGTGCGTTTTTCTCTTCCTATGAGTTGATGAGTCACAGTGTTTGAAATCACTGTGTGATTATTCACCTTATAGTCCATTTTTCTCCGTTCCACACAGCTCCGCGTCGGTAGAAACGCACCCTTATGCAATACATTGCTGTCAATATTCAACCGTCAATCAATTTATAGTAACAGACAGTAATCAGAGGTAAAAATATGTCAGCCTGCTCGTCGCGTCGACAGACCACAGCAGCGTGATCTCCGATCACGAACTATTATTGCTAGTTCACGGGTTTGAATATTAGGGTGCGACCGAGAGTGAAGTTATTAATTACCTCTAGTGTAGTCATGTGCAAAATGTGTCACTTAAAAGAAAAGATCGATATACGACTTTCGTTCATTGAGAAGTCACTCTTTTAGTCTAGTAATTCAATGTATTTCAGTAGCTCAACAGGTCCATCTACTTCACTTGATATAAATATGGTATACCGTATCAGTCGGGTGTATTTCTTTCACAGAACAGTAAATCTTATGTTTAAATTAAGAACAAACGACCAAAATATTACGCACATAAGTAGCTAAGGTAACGAAAAAATACATTAACTATGAACGGAACTAGATACAAAAGTAATGAAGTATATGAACCAGAACTAAACTAGTGAATAAAGGAGTGACACTGACTGCTATACTTCATTTAAATCATTCATTTAGGAACTACTCATGTCTATCCTGATAGATAAGTAGCCTAAACATAGTGCAACTAGATTGGACAGTAAATTTTAATGAACTATTAACATATGCCGTATGGGGGAAAAATTGTACACGCAGAAAATGACGCCCTACGCGTAATTTCGTGAACCATCCCTCAATATCGGTATTTCAGGGGTTGTTAATTAAAATGGGAATCATTCGTTAACTCTATTAGGACTCGGGATTAAACCTGGTTAGTTCACTAGCAAACATTTTCAGTTTAATCTAATGTTGTGTAACGAGATCGTGTCGTATTTCTTTACTACGTTAATGTTGCACCATTAACGTTAAAGTAATACGACACGATTTTAAATTTATGTATTTTTATACTGACTTACATACTTAAATCTTATTCGGTTTAATTATGCGCTCATTTTTGTAATTAACACAAACAAAAGTATATCTGATTGTGCCTTTCAAGTAGAAATAAACTATGTAGCACCAAAAAATTAAGTAAAAAATCAACCTATAGTACATAGTTTTTACGTTTCGATGTACTAACAAATAAGTTAAACAACAGAAAAACCATGCAACAAAACAAAATAAACTCGGTACAACAGAACTATTTACACGGTCCAGACCGGTTTAGGGTTATTTTTCAGAAATAAGTCTGCGCTTTATTCCTCTGTCTCGTATTAGTAAGTATTTTTAATTTCCACTTATATGCATTTTTTTAGTAATTATTAAATCCTTCAACATTAAATTTTGGGATTGCATTATTTTTCTCAATTTCACCATGGTAAGGAAACTTAAGCGCGAAGATGATTAATTTGAATAACGATACATCGGAATCAAAGTATAAAAAAAGAAAAGTAATCACACTCGGGCTCTTTAAGTATGCGAGATAGCTATTAAAGGTGCAGGGCTACCATCGGTTGGTTTTTTCGCATTCAAACACACTGCAGTATACACATTCACCATACATTTTGCGCACTGCTACGCATTCCTAAAAGTATTCTTATAGTGCGTGCGCGCACACATGCAAGCGCGATGTGCCTTTTGTCGTAGAGTGCGACTACGATAACCTTTCAGAGCGGACCATGGCAACACCTCCATTTAAAAGTCACATTTTCATAGAAATTTGACGATTAAACGGAGGTGTTGCCATGTTCCACTCTGCAAAATTATCATAGTTGCACTTTGACATATTAATTAGGTAACTGTTATTATACTGTGTGGGAATGGTCGACGTATTTTTTAATATATCTATTAAATTTATATTTTTAATTACTGCTAAAAGAAGTTGGTACTAAAAAAGCAATCATATCGGACCTGATGTACTACATTTCTCATATGGAACTCAAACTGTCATTCCTGGCCTGAAATCCAATCAACCTTAGATCCGTGACGTCAGAACGACGAAATAGTAATTTAAGTTAACGTGAAAAGGTTCAATATGACGTACCCGGCCGTTGATGATTTATTTCAGCAATAAGTGTCGTGTTAAGCTACACCATTACCGGCCCGTCAGACGGACTTGTTTGTGGTCTATGGTACAGAAGAATCGTTAAATATAAAACCCTACTGATAGTAGTGCTAGTAATACATATTATAAATATGGAAGTTTGTGAAGATGTTTAGAGGTTTGGCATTCGCATGCAAGTAGGAACAACAAGGTATGATTTAAAATATCGGATACTTTGTACCCCAGTAAATTTATGTAACAATCTTCAAAGTAACATAAATTAATTGTATAGTATGAAATTTAATTATGTTTTAATAAACTCGTATTCTGTAAATTAACCAAATTTCATAAAAATCGGCCCATTTATTTTTTGTGATGTTTATATAAGTATTAAAACATTTATTAATATAATTAAAGTTACAACATAAGGGGTTATCCACAAAGTACGTCACACGATTTTTCAGATTTTTAGAACCTATCTCTGTATCGTCATAGGTCAAGTTTTTCAGAGCTTCTTGTAGGACTTTTTTGCATTCAACAAAACTAAGCTGATAAATGCTATATTCACCATTTAGCTTATTATACACTCGTGGCCCTAAAAGCCCAAAAAATCTTGCTGCTGTAAAATAATGTTTAGTTTCTGGTAGGTTGGGTGCAAAACGATAAATTATCTTTCCGTCTCTTGTTAGTGCTAAAAGTAAGCATTTTGTGCTGTTTTAGTACAGTGCTCAGAATAAAAATTTGTCGAACTGTTAGTACTTTACAAGACTTGTATAACAGCTCAGTGGGGTAACGAAAAGAACGGCAAGTTGAGACCTTCAGGATTGCTCGCAGTGCTCTCTCGATAGATACCAAGATAGTTTTACCCGCTCCTCCCCAAGATGAGATACAATACGTTAGTAAAGACTGGCATAGTGCAAAGTATACATATTGTGATTATTAACCTTGAGTCTGCAAAATTGCGCAATGTATTAACACAAATATAAGCTGACGGATACGGCTGCTTAACGTTTCGAAATGGGGTGTGAACGACAAAGCAACGTTTATTATGACACCAAGGTACTTTATAATTTATATTACTTATAGGCGAGACTACAGGACAGGGGCAGTTGTTACTTGCAGGACAATTGCAGTGGTTGAGTGGCTGAGAAAATTAAAGCGGTATCGTCTGCATAAGCAATTATTTTACCACATTCGAGTTGAAGGTTGCATAGGTCATTAATATCAATTAAAAATAAGCTTGGGCCTAAAATTACTTCCTTAGGGCACCCCGAAATTACTATTACTTTGGTCAGCACCAACAAAATGGCCTCATTACATACACTGACAACTATTTGTCAAATAAATTTTGAAGAGGCTAAGCAAACAAACAAGCAAACGGACAAACAGACAAACATTTCAAAACAGTTTATTTACATTTGATTACCTATTCATTTTATACAGTTATTTTTCTGCAAATTGATCTGTCAAAGTTTTTCCAAAAAAGTCTTTATACTCTTATAAATACCTACTAACTCTACTACATTATAAGCTCGTGACTTGGGCAGTTTTCTAAAGGAAGGTCGAGAAAAACAATGTTTATAGCGTTTATTTAGGCAAGCCCGCGATGACTGACGTCTGTTTAATAAAGGCAAAATGAGTCTCGCACTTGTTTTGATTCGACGCTTTATGTGTTTCCTTAATACAAGAACATTTTTCACTGGGCCGTTGGACTGTTCTTTGGCACTGTTAATTTGTTTTTTGTAGATGCCATTGACTGAATGAGCAAGTATAACAATGATAGGAATCAACTAGAAGGCCACAGCGATATACAATTATATCTTTATGGAATTTGATGGATGTTTGTTGACCCCGCTAGAATTTCAAAGTTCGAGCATAGCAATCGATTGATTGGTTACTGAGGCAATCGTCATAAATGTTTGGGGTGGACTGCACTTGGTAATCTGATCGCTTTTTGACTGTTGCGAGAGTATATTTCGGCGTAATGTTTTAGCATAACACTGTTTACACCTTAGAGCAACACGGAAAGGAAGCGTCATAAGGTCCGGTACACAAATTTCTGCTACACCCATTCACACTCACAAAGATAGATTTTGCATTGAAATAGTGTAATGACGTGACGCACAACATTGATAAGTTTAGCAAAACACCATGGCAACGCGAGGTTGCTTGGGCTAGTGTTGTAATGTCAGCGATAGTTATACCACATGTGCGGGCGAGCGAGTTGGTATACCGCCGATGTTGGACAAAATGTTGACTGAACTCTATTTTATGAGACATGTACTCACGTCGGCAATACTTAAAAATCGAAGTCGTATTGAATATAAAAGTATTATTGAGGTAAGAAACACGCTTCTAAATTGAATAAATTCTAAATTCTGAAACCCTAATGCATAAAATGTCATTGAGAAAATTTCGAACCGCGTAACAACATTGTGTACCTTCGCAACTTTGTTAATTTTCATTTTGTAAATTTATATTCAAGTAATTTTAAAATTTGCAACTTCATAACCAGATGAATTGGGTAATTTTGGAGTTTATACAACTTTTGAAGCTACTTAGTTGTACTTTACCAAAAGTTTTTCTGATTTCATAAAAACGAATCGTCGTGATTGTTATATTTAACCGTTAATATTACAGCGAGATACATTTATACCTATAAGGCAATTCTATCTAGGTATTATATTTTAATATCATTCAATCAGTTAGCTCATAGCTAGTTTGAAGAAACTGCTCTATTAAGTTCAAAAGCATCAGTAGGTCTCAAAGGAATAAAAGATATCCAGCCGATTTCGATAACAAATAATAAATACTGAAATATTTTTATTTAAGGACAAAGATACAATACAATACTCTTTATTGCACACCAAAAAAATACAAAAATCCTTAAATAAACAAGATAATAAAAAGTAATGTTAGACAACAGGCAGTCTTAACGCATGGAAGCGATCTCTTCCAGACAACCTTTGGGTAGCCTACCCAAAGAAAAGATATCTATTAAGTTCAGATTACAAATTAAATGTTTTATGCCACACCTGGCCATAAAGTGGCTTTTTCCGCACGCTGCGCGTTCGGAAAAGGTCCCTTTCTGGCCAAGTGTAGACTTAAAATCATGTACACAACACGGGAGGTAATAAAGAAAGCCCTCGATCGCATATTTACGTCCCTCGCTTGCAGCTCGGGGCGTAAACATCTGCGATCTCGGCCTTTCTATGTATTACCACCCTAGTTGTGTAATGTACTATATACCATTTCTCAGGACCGTGTGTCATAAAATGGTCCGTAGAACATTCGTAGAATTCACAAAAATTCTCGTCTGCGAAGATATTGGAGCAAATTCCGAATTGATTTTCGCCCGAAGTCGTATTTCACTTGAAATTTTGCAACACTAATTGCCTGTCCGGCTCCGTTTACAGTAGTTTCCATTTTCATTGTGCTTCCATTAATCCAAAATTCCCAGTTATTTTATATTTCATTTATAAAAGATTATTTGGTATTAAAAATGGGTCGAATGGTTGAGAAGTTAGTTTCCCTGATTAAGCTGTTAAGTTAAGACTAAGGTGTTAGTTTGATTCCGGCTAGGTTTGAGCGTGGTTAACTTATTTTACTTAAATGCTCGTGTTTCGCAGGTACCAATATTATAATAATCACAACATGATTTGCCGTGACACAAAACCGTGGAGCAAAATCGGTTATTTGTATCTATTTGACTCAGGGTATCATCATGGGTAGTGCCGTGGTAAACAAATTTAAATGCTGTTCTTTTTTTGTATTAGGTAGTTGGTTTTGGCAATTATTCTTAACTAGGTATGTTTGATAAATATCACTTCAACCAATCTGATGATCAGTGTTTTAAATTTTTTAGCTTGCTCCTTTGCCACGTGTTTGTTACTTTATAGTTTATTTATTATAACTACATCGATTTTCATCGCTTGAGTATAGTTCAACCTTGAAACGTCCATCGCTGAATATATGTCTCCTCTAAAGGCTTTCACTACGAAAGGTCGTACGGCCTCTATCTCCGTCGACTTTCGGCGAGCTTAACAGGTCGTCAGACTATCTTGTAGGAGGCAGACCCATGCTGCGTCTTCCGGCTAGTGACCTCCGTTCGAGAACCCTTACGCCTCATCGGTCAACGATTCTTTGAGCTACCTAAATTAAGGATGAGTCGAGTATGCCCTCGGTAGATTCAGTCATTTTGTATGCGTAACGCTACTGGACTTGATGGCCTCATTACCCACGTCATAACCAAAGCATTGATTTTCGAGGAATTCCACAGATCGCGTGACTAGCAAGTGTTTGATAAAAATCGATCAATCCACACTCGATTCCGCCGGTCGGGTTCCGTGAGCCATTAGATTTTCATTTGCGATTACTTTTCAACAGTCTTACATTAGCGCAGTTTAGTATTGTAGGTACGAAGGTATTTTTGTGAAACATGCCATGTAGGTCAATGAGAACTGCCAATTTTTTTTCGCTGCCAATGCCACGCCTAAGAATGAGACGTTCACATTTTTATTTTTTCAGCAAACATTCATCATGTCATTAAAATATTTATAAAATCCATTGATCTTTGACAAAATTTGGTAAAGGTCTAAATAGACTATTTTAATACCACTAGGGTCACAAGCAAGCATACGGCCTGAGATGATCTATGCAGCAACCGTCTATGGATACTGGCAACACGAGGGTCGTTATGCGTGCTGTAGACTTTTTCTATACGCCTAATTTTTTAACTACTATAACCCATGTTTTAAGACTACCTGTCTTTTTAAATTCGTATTCCAAGGAAATATTCTCATTTTGATAAAAATCATCCTAAAATTTGATGCTCAACAGTCACTTCACAATTAGCCTGAACTCGTTCTGAAGATCGCATTCGATCTCAACGTCAATAAAAAGCACGGGTCTAATTAATTCGAGGATGTCAGTACGTGGCTAATTCAGCAAGACCCCCGCTTCCCCTCTGAAGCGTTTGAAAGCCGCAAGAAGATGAGGGGGCTAAGTGAGGTTGTAGAGGCCTCATTAGACTGGTGACACGCGTAAATGAAGCCTGACGCCATTGGTGTGGGATGTCAAATGAGGGGAGCGTTCGGCGTAAACACCGACGCACTACGTATGGCTTATGTCTACATTTTCCAAAATACCTATTCAGAATTTGTATCTTAATAATTACGCGTTGTTCAGTTACGTATATACTAGTTGAGCTTTCAAGAATTTTATATGTTATATAAACACAGAACTAACGCTATTTATGTCTTAGTGTAGCGAGCGTGTGATTTGGGGCTGTAATAATTGCGGACAACGCGCGGTAGATAAAATTATACAACTGCTGTCATATCACAATGAATGGCGGATGCTTTATCATTATCATATTTATACGCGTATACGCGCAATCATTGTAGGCCCGCTACATTGGATTTCATGACGTATTATTCAACGAGGTCTTTTGGCCAAAACACTTTGGTCAAGCTGACATCTGACAGATTTGAATCATCGCTGTTATTATTGCGACGGTTTCACTTTTTTTTAAATGGAAGACACGTATTGCAGACTTAGGCACGAGCTCTATTCATATCACCAACTGCTTCATCTGTCAAATGAGGTATTCAAAAAAATATTTCTACAAAACAGAAAGGAATAAAAATGGGATAGCCACAGTTTTGAAAACTTTTAACAGTTTACTTACTACAAAAAAATATAATATGGACCACTTAAAAAAACTTAAGGTACCCAATTACGTGTACCCACTGCACTTTGTGGCGACCTATGGGGGAGGCCTATGTATAGCAGTGGACGTCCGTGGCTGATACATAGAACTACCTGTAAGTATTAACCCTGAGTATCCTACTTAGCACCCAGATATAAAAATCAAGTCAAAAATATAGTATTATTCAGCTTCTATAAAATATTCACCTTCATTAATCACGTCGTCGTATTTGGGTCAATTGCAGAAAAAAATTACCTCTTACTTTTTTTGTCTGATGATGGTGTGTCTTATACCATTTTACTCAGAATCATGAGCAATTTTCATTTATGAAATAAAAAAAGTTGTCCCAACTTTTCCGTACAAATGTTGAATCTCAATTTCGTTACGCCCAATCTATTATAGGGGAAAATCGTAACGAAACTGAGATTTGTTTTATCAGTTTCATTGCGATTTTCCCCTATATTTAGTTCAGACGTAACGAAACTGAGATTCAAAATTTGTACGGAAAAGTTGGGACATTTGGGACAGTTTTTTTTATTTCATAAATGAAAAGTGCTCATGATTCTGAGTAAAATGGTATAAGACACATCATGATCAGAATAAAAAAGTAAAAGGTACATATTTTCTGCAATTGAACCATTTATTAGTAGGTGAAAGTGACAGTACAGAAAAAAGCTTTCCATATTCTGGTTACGATATAAAATTACCTGTGAACAATACTTATTTACTATATCGTTTCATATTTCAGCGAGCATTTTCAAGCAACAAAATGGCGAACATTTTCTATCCCTGATTTCGAATTCAGTTGGATCGTATCGAGAGGAAATGGAAAAATTTTCATACGTGTACCGTGAAGGATTTATATCACGTGGCGTTTTTGTTGTGTATGTTTGTTTGAATCTGGTTCGATTTTTTTCAAATTGCCTTTTTGACATTCTGGCCACACAGTGTCGCTCTAGATCAGGGGTCTTCAAACTTTTTTCGCAAAGGGCCACACTGCAAAGGGCAACCTTGAGAACAACCTTCAAAAAAAGTCCCACCTGAAGCCACCTGGCAGGCAACGCACTTGTGACTCCCCTGCTGTTGCAGGTGTCTATGGGCGACGGTAATTGCTTACCATCAGGCGATTTGTCTGCTCGATTGCCCCCTATGACATAAAATAACAGTGACCTTCTCACAGTTTAGAACAACTAACTATAGCCCCGTGGAAATCGACGCGTTAAAATGCTAAAATCGCAAAGCATGACGTAGTTCTGATTTTTTTGGTATGTTGCTTGGACCAGTTAGGGTAGTGTAAATTCCAATTTGCAAATTCTAAAAAGTTCTAGCTGAGCAACACCCGAAAAACTACGCCGTTTTTGAACTTTTTGGATTCCCGCTCTAACTAAAATTTAATGAAGAGAGTTGGGAAACGATTACGGAACGAGTCCTATCAATCTCCAAAACAGGTGAAGTGAAAACGTAGTGCACACCCGCGACCGCTGATTGGTAACGTGTAAATCGGCATTATGCGCTGATCGCAACGACCGCAGCCTGTCGTGCGGCGGTGAGTGCATTCAATTTGCGGTGGGGAATTAATCACCAATTCTGGGGAAGAGCGTAATTAGTCAGCTTATGGGATTATTAAGACAGATCATGGATTTAAATTTAGGTTGAAACGGTTTGGACTATAACATTCATGTCTGTGTCCATAACTACAGGGATAACAATTTTATTCGCTCAACTCAACACTGAACGACAAACGAGTGGCTCAAAGTACTATGGAGAGAACTTTGCTCTGAGTCTACGTGCTCGAACCAGAAATGAGTAAAACTGTCGAAGAAATAAGGTGCCGGATATAGGTAGCTGGCAGAATTTGCGACTTAAAGTGGTAATGGGCTGGGTATATCGCTCAAAGACGTGATGGCCGTTGGGGCGTAAAGGTTCTGGAATCGACCACCGAAAAACGCAGCGTGGGTCACCCCCAAGATTGTCTGACGATCTGTTTAAGGTGCGGGGATAACGGAAGAGTTTCAGATTAAATCACTTCAACACTGGCAAACGCACGAACTATTCTAAAAAAAATACTGAACTTGTTTTACATCCTGATCCTCGTGTCAATTCCCTCATTACTGAGGATTGTGATTCCTCTTTTGTAGTGTAGGTAGTTTTCTTTGCGCCTCACTTCTGTTTCTGGAGTCGTGCTGGGCATGATGCAGCTTGGAGTCTAGTAGAGAGTGGATTTGGTCATTGCGGAGCGGGTCGTGTGGTGGTTGTTATACATCTGCTAATATACTTGAGGATTTCCCCCGATCCCTCATGGATGTACAACGGTACCAATTTGGAAGTATACCTTTTTAAGTAACAACAGTTTTCTTTTTAATAATTTTAAAACAACGGAATTCCGAGGTAACAAACAATACAACAGTACCTCTAGCGCAACTGTGACACGCGACTCTTTGTCGCGCGACAAATCCTACCTATCTCTTTCCACTCAATATAGTGTGACAGTGACAGGTGATGCTCAGTCGCGCGAGTTACGAAGTCGCGGCCAGTTATGCTATACGTACAGATTAGAGAAACTCCTCTTTTTGTGGAATTAGTTAAAAAACCAACGATATATCATTTAATAACCTAAATAGCTGCGCAATGAGACTCAACTAAATTTGCCATATCAGCCCCCAAACGTACGCAACAATCCCAAATTAAGTTGCCCAAGCAAGCATGAAACTTTTAATTGTGGTTCAAAACTAGCTACTGCCCGTCGGCATAACCCTCGTCTAATAGAAAGCATTGTTAGCCTCGCTCAATCAATTGTTCTACTCGCTTATGAAGGTACGGACGTAGCACACACACACATCACAGCTGCACGCGTACAAATACACGATCGCTATTCAGAGCATCCGTCGATACAGTAGCGCTGATAATAAGTAACTAGAAGACCAAAGATGTAGCCTACAGTTCAGTAACAGCCGCTAAAGTACAGCGTATACTACAGGCAGGTAGAGTAGCGGTAGTTTTAAAGAGTTCGGATTTAATGGAATCTTTAAAAGACACATTTACCCGCATACTCGTAGACGCAATTACCGCAGTTGACCTTACTAAATATGAATTCTAACCGATTTATCACTGCACCGCAAATTCATGGTCGAGGGTTGCAATTCCTGTAACAAAACTTGGTGGAGTGCATTAGCTCACAAAAGGCATAAACCTCAATCTCGTCCATTTTCTAACCCGTGAACTTATTAAAATTCAAATTATTTATTTCAAATTAGGCATCCATAGTATGTGTTAGTAACAATGGCAGTATATACGTACGTAAGTACTAGTATATTCTTAAGAATATAAATAATAATCATCAAATATATTACAGTCATAATATGCATGTATACATTGGGAGGCATATTACCAGTACTTATTTATTACAAAACTAAGATCAAGTAAGAGGCTGTTGGCGCTGCTGCGCACCTATCAGCGAGGCGACTCGCTTGCGCATGATGGCATGGAAGTCATCCGTGCGTGCCTCCGCGAATTTTCCCGACGCGCTACAGTAGTAGCATCCTGTAGGTTTATGATGCTACGCTTTGTCACGCGATTAATAAATGATAAAGCATCCGTCCCTCTCGCACACAGTATCTGTCAGAACGTGACGGATGCTTTATCATTTATTTATCGCGTGACAAAGCGTAGCATCGTAAGCCTACTGAACACGTTGTTATATAGGACGCGTAGCGCACTGTAAGCCTTCTTGGTAAAGTTAGTAATAAAACATGTCGATTTGCTCGTTGTTTCGACTATGACGGACCACAGCAGCGTGACTTGCAATTACTCGGACAACGACATGTGTGGCTAATTCCGCGATTTCGCCGCTCGTGGCTAATAGTACCAAATTTTGCCCCTCGGGGGTCTTAAACAGCGACCAGAAAGAGCACGCGTTATGCGATAGAAAGAGACGATCGGATGCGGTGCCGTCCGGTGATCGGATGCGAACGTCAGTTTTGTTAGAAAGAGAAACTTGAGTACGTAGTACTATTACTTATTCTGTGGCAACGGTTAGTCGGGTCCACGGTGTGGATTGACGGTAAAATGCTGATATTCTGAATTAGCCAACTGCACTGGCTCCTCGTCACGTCTGTCTGTCCACGTGAAATCCCGGCCACTACAAATTGGGTCTCTATTCGCCAACCGCTTCGATTTTGAGATGTCCAACCTATTTCACGAGGTGCTACATTTGAAGTTTTGGATTGTCGAGACAAGGAAACAGAGATTTATAAAAGTATATTGAATATAGTTTTGTCTGTTTCCGTTCCTGTTTTTGTAACGTCCTTGAACAAATCATTTGATAAACGTGTCTCTATAAGTGTCAACTAGTTTAATTTGTTGTTGTTTTATATGTTACGAAGACGGTTGAGCTAACAAATACAAATGACAGTAAATTTACCTCCTGGCTCCTGGAGGTATCGATTTTGTCGAAATTGATACTTTTTTCGAAAAATCGATTTAGTAAGTGCCTTTTAATGTTAGAAAATTAGTTAAGTAAAAAGAACATGGAGTTTTCTCCTCGATTTTTCCTTATGTCCTCAGGCAAGTACATGGGGACTTTGTCCTCACTCGAGAACAGTGTCAATTAAAAAGAAATACTATCATTAATCAACTTTATTTGCATGAATATATACGAAAAGTACCTATTTGTACTTATTATAGCACAGGCTTATAAATTCAGCGTCATAAACATTTTTTTAACGTCAGTAAAAAATCTGAAATAAACTATGTACGAGTAGGTACTAAAACGTAGTTTGCGTAATAAGTAAATTACTATATCGATACCTCCTACGTATACTGAGCTAACTCACTTTTTTACGATTTTTGTTTTTTTGCATATTTGGCATCAAAATACTTATATCTACATGCTATAAAAATTTCGTGAAGAAATTACTGCTAGTTTTCGAAATAAAATGACGTATAGTGAGCCAACTAACACCTTTTTTTAAATTAGGACATCGTATACTGAGCTAAGTCGCTTGGTCCACTATACGCGGTACACTTTTCGGTCAAGGCCCGGCGCGCGCGTGGCGCAAGTGACAGTTGGCTCAGTATGCTCGCTCGTCATCGTTGCGGGCGGACGTTGGTCCACTATGCGCGAACGAGAGTCGATGCGGCATACGTCTTTTCTATCTACTACGTATACAATTTGGCTCTTTTGATGATGATTTAGTTATTGTATTGTTACGTGATTAGTTATTATGTTAAATTAAAAATAATTTCACACAAAATACATCAAAATGAAGCAGCGGAGGGAAAGAAATCTGTTTTTGCCAATTGTAAAGTATTTAATATACTACAAGTGTGTAATGTAATGTCTTTGCTCGACAAATGTAATCTTTAATAACTATCAACGTTCCAAGTATAGTAAGAATTATCTAAGGTGTCCGAATATTTGTTCATTCTCTTTAGGAATATTCGGACACCTTAGATAATTCTTACTATAATGATAGAATAGGAAAAAAAACAGAACCCAGCCCTCACTACTGTAGCAGGACTGAGAATAAAGCAAGCTATCAATAATTAAATAACAATAATTAAAATAAAGAAAAGTAAAGAATATTTCCAAAAATGCCAGATAGCGGAACTGTAGGTCTTGGCAATTTTAATCATAAGGGAGGTTTTCAGTTACAGGGAGGCCACAGTTTCCTGCGATTAAACCATGAAAACCTGTTGAGAGGTGTTTATTAGTCTACTACAATAAGTTTTATAAGTTAGATTTTAACCAAAGATACGTTTATCTACATAATCTATGATGTACTTAAATAATAACAAGGGTGTCACCGACCTAGGAGATGTTGTTTACCCCCCTGTTAACTATGCAGTCATCAGCGGAGTCCCACGCCAACTGGATCCAGGTTTAAGCCGCTCAGGGGCTCCCAGCTCCCACGGTCCCAGTTGTGGTAGTTGTCCGGAGTGGAGTCAGTCAATGCACCGTAACAGATTTAGAAAAGCGTGCAGCTTGTAAGGTTAAACAACCGCAAAGGGTTAATGTAAGAGCAGGGAAAAGGTATCCGGCAAAGCGGCATAAAGAAAGTTATTAGACATTAAGCCATGATGCCTTTTAATTGAATTAAGGGGGAAAACACTATAAATTGTGACTTAAATTAGGCATGGCCATAGCTAGGTTACCAAATCCGAGTGACACGGTATGTAAAAAGTCATAGGAGAGAAAAGAGAAACAGAGAAAGTGCCATCAAGTGCATATAGCGAACAAAACGTAAAACCAGGTGTCGCACGCACAAAAATGGTCGCAAAAGTTGGTAAAAACGGACCCAAAACGTAATTAAGCGTAGTTAAACGTAATTCAAACAGGCGCCTTATGACCTCCAACAAGAGACAAGATTCGTGTTAACCTCAACACAATAAAGTAACGTGGCATGGAATTTTCAAGTTAAATTTTCTTAATTACTCACGCCTGTTGTAAAGATGAGTTTAACAGTCCATCTCGGTTGAATGTCGTCGCATTCTCACGACAATAAAAGAAGAACCCTGAAACAATTCAGAGAAGGAATGACGCAATATGTCTTGACAAGAGGAATTTGTCCAATTGGAAAGAATTTATCAAAAAATACTAACCGAAACGCGGGTGAAACGCGACGGCTTAGTTGTAGATGGCCGTCAATTTGACGTCTCGTTAGCACTTCATTTTAGAACAAATTTAATACCAAACGTCCAAAAAGACGAGTCCGCCATCCAGAAAACAAGAAGCAAACCCTCTGCTGAGACGCTCTGGCAACTAACCAACCATCGGTGTTGCCAAACTGGTGGATATAACAAACAAAATAAGTTTAGCGGTATACTGGTCCATAATAAATTGATTCAGGCGTATACTGGTACAAGTGACAAATCAGACGAAAACTAACTGATAAAATCCATCCGAGCACGAGCTTTGAGTTTGTTTAGATATTTAATGGTACATCACATCACACATGGCCATGGCCAAAGGCATCTAATATAATAAAAATATAGCCATATTCATCTAATTATAGTTTACCACGTATACTGGATCAACTGGTAGTTGGCTCAGTCTATCAAAAACTAGAACTCGTAAATTTCACGTATACTGGGCTAAGTGCCGGTTTTTTCAAAAACTACTATTAATTAGGAAAAAGTAAATATGTAGATTTAAGCAAAATGTGTTCATTTCGCATAATTGAAATTTTCATGAAATTATATCAACATATGAGTTAGTTATGGGACTTTGTACCTTTGAAGAGCCCTCCTGTAAAATCGTGATTTTGCACTTAGCTCAGTATACGTAGGAGGTATCGATATTCTAGAAATCACAGTTGCAATTGGACGTAGTGTAACGAACCGAAGCCTTCAGCTTTCCTTGTAGAATTAGATATTCAATTAACAGCTTTATTTTATAGGGCAGATATGAACGCCGCACCGGCCTGCTTCCTCTGGGAGGTGCTTCTTGGTCCAATTTTATCAATTCACGGTAGCCTGGGTTTAGAAAACATTATTACTCCTTCCGGGCCAAACTAGATATGAATAAAATGCTTACTTGAGTTTAGCAGAGAGCAAAATCCTTTATTTATAGGGCCGGTCATAGGCCAGCTGGTCAAAATTGGCCTCTAGGTCCATTACTGCTTTTATATTAATACTGTGTGTTAGTTATTTTTCAGGGTTTGTAGAAAGGAACTTGTTCAAACAAAAGTACTGATTTCATCCATGGTCGGCCGTGACATCTGTTGAAAATAAAAGATAAAAGAAATGGTTACAGGGGTTAAAATTGGGTCTAAGGTTTAGGATTCATTCAAGAGGAAAGGCGGGGCTGTGAATTTCAATAATAATTCATGTGGAAATAGTAGTATTTAGTGTAACTATTTTTGTTAGAGGTTAAAATTTTATTTCAAAAGAAAAGGTATTTCAAAGGCAAATCTTGAGACTATTCATCCGAGGATTTGTAAAACATAATTATTTGGACCCATTTAATGCTAGCTCAGCATTGGAATTCATGTCAATAGAAAGAATTGACCACTTAATTTTCCATAATTTGAAGTGTTCCTTTGGTCCAATGGAAACTATGTTTCAGTGGTGGATTTTCATTATTTTGTTAACCCTGAGTTCTGAAAACTTGGATAAATCAAAAACAAAGAAAGAATCTAAGATATTTGAGAAGAACTAGGCTTTTGCATTTTGAAATTTTACTACCGTAAAAGTTGTCTTGAAAAATCAATGACGGGCGGATTTCTAGGGATAATTCTTGTTAAAGTAACGTTAATACGGTCTAGCGAAGTAAGAAAATCAAAAAATATTGTAAAGATATGAGGAATTTTAGGAATTATAAGCATTCAAAGTTTTGCGATTTACCGTAAAAACATGGGTCTCATAACAGCTGGGAAACGCGTGTCTAGGTGAGATTTTCTCATGAAATCATTCCTTAGGGTCCCAGGATTCAGGAAACTCAAAAACAATGTGAAAAACTCTAGTATTTGGGAAGTTATTAGCATATTTTTATTTATATGAAGAAAATCGGAAGAAATGTCAGAATGTTGCTACTTAAATGTGACAGCCTTCAAATTTGGGATAATTTTAGAGGGGCTTTGGTCCAAACTGAGGTAATCCGTTCATCTGGCAGGAAAGTCAGGCTTTCGTTGACTTTGTGGATTTTTTATCAGCAGAGTGATTATTGTAAATGGATTTGGAAGCAGTTAGGTTCATAAATAGCAGGAAATCGGGTATTGTGTATTCTATACAGATTTCGCGAGTTAAAAGTGGGTCACATTTTTCTTTGGCTTAAACAAAAGAATTTATTGATCGTCATTTGTTTCTCAAGGGGAAAGTATATAAAGCCGACTTGCGGCACGGTAGGGGATTCGATTTCAGACCGCCGGCGGAACAACATCTCTCTAAGAAGAAATATCAGAAGCCAGGCGAAGCCCTGCCCATCTGTTTCGGATTCGAAATTAGACCGCCGTCGAGACAACATCTCACTAAGAAGAAATATCAGAAGCCAGGCGAAGCCCTGCCCATCTGTTTCGGCACTCAATTTGAGACCGTCGGAGGAGCAACATCGGAAGTACAACATCGCTCTAGGAAGAGTAATCAGAATCAGCGGAGCCCCGGGCCTACGGGGAAGGCCTTTGACTGCGGCGAGAAACGTTGGCGTCTCTCAAAACGACTCAAGTTTGGGCGGCGACAACATCAGAGCGGGCGTTGCTGTGGAGACGAGGCTGCGGGTCACGAAGTCCAGCTAGCGAGCTACGGGTCAGGCGACTGGAACCAGTCAGTGAGGTATCTTGGGATACCGATCGGTAAGTTTGCATTATTTACTTTAGATAGTTTCAACAAGGTGCTTATTTCAATGCAACCCACCCCGGGGAAGTTGCAGGAAGATGTTCACCTGGCACCTCGGACGGGCGTAACCTGCGTGCTAATTATTTTCATTCCATTAAGTGATGGACGGTGGTTTAAGGTATGTGTTCTAGTTCTAAGGAACTTCATATTTTTGTATGGCCTGGGAGAGTTTTGATGCCTAGGCATCCGGTTCATTCTAAACTGGATAAGTAAATCAGCACAGGTTAGCGGGACAGGTTATTAGGGCAGGTGAACGTCGTACACGGGGGCTGAGGTGGTAGGGAGGTTGGATTCAAACCTGCAGGTGGTATTTAGTCTTAGTTACTTTCGGTAGATTCTAGTTTGACATTTAGTAGTAGTTTAATATCAATCTGGTGTCTACCCTTTTAGCATATTAGAAATCAAGTTCTGGCAACACGTCAGTATGTATTCGGAACCGCATATATTAGATTATTTGGCGTTTCTTTGAATTCTAGAGTAACTTCCAGAATCTGAAGTATTAAATATATGGAATGGATTGGATTCAAACAGAATCAAGGTAATTACCCTTGGTGTTAGGATCATCACAGATTGTATCTAAATTTAGGGGTTCTTTTGTGCCACACGGACATCGGGGAATGTTGACCATTTCGGTACAGAGTAGCATAATTAGAGCTCTGTTTTGGGGAGAGATTGTTGGCAATCTGACTTTGTGTACTCGCAAAATAAGTCGAGGCAGGGAATCTGGTAACAATAACGGCCGGCCCCTCTTGACACGTCAGAGAAACCAGGGATTTCTCACGCTGAGCGACGAGCTGAACTCAAGAGGTTCACAGGCTATCTAATTATTAACACATCTGAAGCAGAGGAGAGCCCCTCCTTTGTATTGGTCAAGAACCTTTTTTACAGGAAGTTATGGTTGCCGAAATGAGCGATAATCCCTGATGCCAAGGCGCAGGGGGAATAAAGGTCTCTCAGTATTCCCTATTCTTCGATAGGGTAGGCATCGTTAATAAGTAGCTCATTATTAGCTCACCCTACTCTTTGTAAGAACCAAGGATTAGTGCACTCGCAGTGGTAGTGCGTGAGACCGTTTCGGTTAAATTAGACCAAGTCAGGTAGGGTTGCCTAACTGATGCCAACAAATGTATGGCAAGTTCTGAACAAGTTATCCCGCGTATAAAAGAGGCTCTGAGAAGTCCATCACGGTCCCTCTTCCCTGGTTCATGTCATTACTGCTCGCACCCTATCCACTGGACGAGCTGAGATTGCCAAAAACAGGTAGTTTGGGACTGATAGCTGGGGAGAGCGGCGCTTGACGCCCCGTACAAGGGTAGAAATAGGATTTATTCTTTATCTCGGCAAACTTGGCTTGTTCATCAACGGAGCTCGGTTGGGGATTTTAACTTAAAGATCTTCTATGGTCTTAGTTAAAACTAGTAGTTGTCCATTTATGTAGAGTGTTCACTTCCAGTAGTATGAGGATGTAGTCTTAGCTGAAACTCAGGTTCGCACTAGGACATATGAGTTCTGGCTCTCCAAACCACACTAGTCCGAAGAGTACCATGGGTTACGAGTCGTCGCAACGTAGTAGGTCTACTTAGTCGATCACATTTTGGCCAAAACTAAAGCAAATTACAGTCTGTTAACGTAGGAGACTTTTGAGGCTTCGTAGGTTTAGTTTAAGCTTTCATATGGGGTGGGTCATTTCAGTAGTATGCAATAACGTTCCAACCCACAAAACAAAGTACCAACCTTCTGTCTTTAAAAACAAAGTCCATAATCCAAAATTATTGCATAACTACGTCCTTTTCCTCTTGACTGACGTCCTCGTGCCAGCCCTTTTGACCTTTTGCCTGTCGAAAAAACATACCTGGTGGTGGAAAAGATAATCTGGGAACATCTTCATTTTCATAATCATATGACAAAATTGGACTAGGAACTGCTGATGCACCGCTTATTTCACTCCGTAATCTTGGACTAGAATAAGTTTCAGTCAAATAATGTACTGTTTTTATATAATCGCAAACTTCCAGGTCACAACTAATCAAATGAACCCAAACACGGTGAATTTATCTTATGTAATTTAGATGATCCTATAGCTACCATTCGGCTCCATCATCAGGTCAGGTCCATGTCATAATAATATTGATTTGTCATTTGATTTACGTATTTTTGGAAAATTTCTGATCAATCGGTTGAAAACATTTGCTTGAGAATTGAGTTGCAAGATTTCACCCGAACAAACATGTTTACATAGGTACATACATACAGCATACATACATTCCAATTTAAATAAAAGCTTGTAAAATTTTTGATCCCCCTCTATTTCTATTTCTGGACTAGAAACCGCCGAAGTTACATCTTCTGTTATCCTTTGAATATTTTCAAAAATATCGCTAACTTCGTCGTCGCTTTCCGATCCAGATATAACGGAACCATTACATTCAAGATTATTTCTGACATTTAAACATCTTCGCCCTCGGAAAAACCGTCAGATTCGTCGAAGTTAAGGTACTCCTCTATTTCACAGTCATTTTAGCCTGAAAAATCACAAAAAAGTGTTTTAATTTTCTGGAGGAAATCAGTTCACTAACATGAAATACACAGAACATTTTTTAATCAAAACAAAACAAAAATATACTTTCGATGAGATAAATCTGGATTTACTTACCGCGGGACATGATGTGGCCAGTGGTGTCAGATCTCAAAGCCGCACTGTTCGCTGATTGGCCATCAATGACTCGGTGTTTATTTTTTTAATTTAACAGTTTCGTTCGGAAACGATACAAATGCGTATGCGTGTTAACTTATTGGGTATCATTTAATCGATCAGCAAAATACTCATATTTTGGTCAGCAGAAATATGTATTTGGTCAGCCAAAATAGCTAGTTGGTAAGCAACTTATGGTTAGCCAACATTTATAAATCAGGCTGCAATTAATGATATACTGAACTGCACTAAATTATTTTGGTCAGCAAATTAAATATTTGAGCTGCATTAAGCGATCTACGGTTAATCAAATGTTGGTAAGCAATCAGTAAGGTAAGCAAAATATTTCATTTTGTTCATCAAAATGAAAGGTGCAATAAAACCTAATTGGCATGCACAAAATGGGCGCAACTATTCTACCGCAATAACGCAAAAGGGCACATCTAAATAAAATTTTCGAGTTTACAATAAAATAAGCATATTTTATTAGCCAAACATCTATTTCTAAAATATAAAATGTCCGAGATATTCGACTTCAAGTTGACAAATTTTTAAGACGTAAAAATTTCGATGGATGTTGGTTTCATTATAACACCTATTTATTATTGTTTTTTCGTATAGAATTCACTAAAATAAGCATGTTTTATGGAAAACACTTTTCTCTGAAATCAAAAATAACCGAGATATTCGACTTCAAAGTTGAAAAAGTTGACTTTCCGTATCTCCGGCGCTGCGGGAACAGCAGCCCTTCCGCCCTTGCATGACGACGCACGGTCACTTCGCTCGGCTCCGCAGCTTCGGCTTGTTGGTCGCCTTCGGCGACCAGCCTTAGCCGCTCGCCTTACTCATTCCCGCGCTTCGTCATGGCGGGCGAGGGCTGCTCTCCCTCCGCGCCTCCGGCTCTATAAAAACACTCTAGGGCGCGCAGTGTCGGCACGCGTCCTAACCAGCGAGAGCCCTAGATTAGGACTTTCGCAGGCTTTTTAAATTTTATAGTAAGTAGTATCTTCAAAAATTGCAATACAGTAAAAATCACTGATAATTGATAAACACTACTACTTGACACTGACAGCTGACAATCACCGAATGACAAAACAAACACGCCCACGATTGGCTGCTCGCGTCACGTGGTCTGTTTCGCTCTGCCCACAGTACTGCTGATTTTTCACTACAACGCAATCCACGCATGTTTTCTCTGCTAACCAATTGTAAAATCTTGCCGGCCAAGTAATTATTTTGCAGCTCGACTGTTTATTAGGCAGACAAATAATAAATAAAGCAGATTAATATTGGTTAAAATGTTAAACATTTTTACCCGACTGCGGCGAAGCCCAAATGAGGGTTATGTGTTTGACCTGTATGTATGTATGTATGTCCGTTCCTGTGTCCGCTCGTAACTACTCAACGGCACATCCGATTTTGATAAATGATACATCATTAGATTCGTCTTGATAGTGCGAGTGTCACTGGGTATGAAGTTTGTTAAAATAAACAAAATGGCGGATTTCATGCAGTTTCAAAGTGCACCGCGGTCGGGTTTTTTTTAGTAAAAATGTGGTTATTAAATTATTTGCTGAACAAGAGTTGCCGCCCGATTTTTATTTATTGCCAGTCAAATCTTTGTATGCTGTCCAAATGATTTAACTGCTTATTTTTTTTGCGGATCAATTTTAATAACGGCTGACCAAAAAATTACTTTCTTAACTTATTTAGCCGGTTCGACATTTGGCTGTAGATTCACTGTCATTTCTATTTGTTATGTAGCTTTCCTAAATGTGAAATTAATTTCACTTCGTTTGACGTAGTCGAATAAAAACAACACTTCATCCTTTCATCCATTTTGATTTAATAGGGATCTATCTAACACATAAACCTAGAAACATACAATAATTGATTCAGTATTTTCAAATAGGCTTTGTAGAATTTCCCAACTAAACTCCAATAGACGGATATTTACCTACTGTTTTCAATTAAACAATAAAATTACTTGTACAATTATAATTCCATTTCATTTTGCTTGACAAACATAAACAAGTCCATAATAAAGAACGAGAAGTTCGTTATAAGCTTTGCCGACGCCAAGGTCCGTTTGTTAAAGGCAATTAAAATTATTAATTAACGTTGTAATTTTTAACGTCTTGTTTCCATGACAAATTCCTCGTTAAAAACTTACGTAAAAGGCAATGGTGGAAAAATTAAATTAACTTATAAACTTGCAAGCTGTTTAGAAATAAAAATAATATAGGCAATTTAGGAAGACGTTGAGTCCCATCAAAGCGAAATCAGTACCCCGTTTCACCATCCTATAACTTACAATTTTAGAAGTAAAAATTAGCATTATAGGCCCGTGGAAAGGTAACCTATCGCAAACACTAAAAACCATTCACCCAATTTCATTTGGCCAACAACTATTCGAATTATTATCGTTTGTCCGATGACAGGTTTCGTATTTTTTTCTGTTCACCATTTTACGTTTAGTAAAAGTTTCGTTTGTCCGAAAAACGTTTCCCATCTCATTCACTTGCCCTATGAATTGTTACGTATTTTGTTTCGTTGCCCATTTTTCATTTACCCAATGATACTTTTCGCACTGGATACGTTTAGACATATTTTCAGTTTACCTTTTAACGATATCCCAAGTTATTTCTCGGCAGAGAAAATAAATGTTATTTTAGAAAAGAAAATTAGTTATTATTAGTTTTTTAGAGAAAGGTCAGTAGGTTAGGTTGGTTCATGAAAAAGTGGCCGTTTGGGGAAGTGACTTTCACAGAAAACTTACATAGGCACAAGGACAAAGGGGGGACGGGGGGGCGGAGCCCCCCACTAGGGGGGCTCGGGGGGCGAAGCCCCCCTCATGGAAAAAACTCAAAACAAAGGTTCAATTGCGTAAAAAAGTAGGTTAGGTTAGGTTTGAACTGCGTCCCCCAACAAAAACGAACTGCTACCAGAAAAATAGGTTAGGTTAGGTTTGAACTGCGTCCCTCAACAAAAACGAACTGCTACCAGAAAAATAGGTTAGGTTAGGTTTGAACTGCGTCCCCCAACAAAAACGAACTGCTAGGAAAAAAGTAGGTTAGGTCAGACATATTTAAATAAGTTTTCACTATCGCACTGTACTACTCAGTATTAGCTTTAATAATACACTAAGTATAACAAATGTTATGTGGCGGGTAGGGTTATCTTTATCAAAGTACAAAGCGGGTAGATTCTTGCAGACTAGTTTGCCAGGTATAAAAATAAATAATTGTAAATTGTAATGCCAGCTGTACACATGTCGAATAGTTAAAAATCGGATCGTTTCATCTGACAAATGAAATCAAAGTCAATGGAAAAAAGTCGAATGGTGAATAAATCGAAACGTTACTTCGGGTAACTGATATTACGGTGAAACGAGATTTAGGGCAAACCGTAATTTGTCGAATGATTAAAAAACCGAACCAATAAATGCCGTATCGTAATAATTCGAAATGAAAATTCGGACAAACGAAAAAAAATTGAAACGATATTTGTCGAATAGTTTTTGCCGAAACGAAATTCGGACTAACATTTTTAGTGTTTCAGATAGGTAACCCCGTGGAAATTAACCTTAAAATCGCAAGGCCTGATGTAGTTCTGATATTTTGGCATGTTATTTGGACCAGTTAGGGTAGTGTACTGCAGTTGTGCTAGCTGAGCAACACGCGCAAAAGTACGCCGTTTTTGAAGTTTTTGGGATTCCTGCTCTAACTATGCATTTTTTAACAGTAATATCTTTGGCGCAAATGAACTAGATTGAATTTGCTATAAATTAGGTTCTATTAATTTTTATTGTAAGGTTTTGAAATCGATGAAACTCCAAAAAGCAAGGTGCTCTTTCAAGTTCCCTTTGCCCGTTTAGATTCAGAGCTGATTCTTCACGCGTCAATTTCCACGGGCCTATGGTTCGAAAAAAACACAATTGGTTGGTTTGACCAATACGAGCGAATATTGAAACGGTGGTCAGCAAAGTTATCTACATAACTTTTGCTTAAAACTACAATGAAAATATTTACCATACAAAATAATTCGGCCCGCAATGTAACGCAACACATTCAAGTTGACAAACACGCTAGTTGACAGTTAGACAGTTACTTTAAAAAAGCTCGTTCGCAATGTCATAACAAGCATGTATGCAGTACATTGCTGCTTGGTAAATTTTCAAAAATTACGAGTTCACTATTAGGTAAGTGTAATTTAAAAAAACATATATTAATTAATGATAACACTACTAAACGCTATATCTGGTTTAATTATTTGCTCGCATTGGACTTCCACGCTGTATACCAAATAGCTCGATACGAGTATGAGACTAAAATCTCAGGGAACAACAAAGAAGTGTCCACGAAAATGACGCGGATGAAACGCATAAATAATGACCAACTTACTTAAGTACTAGAAATTACCTAGAATTCTCGTCAAATAAATGCTCGGATGGATATTCACATTTGCTCCCTCTTGTACCTGTATACATATTTACGTGTATGTATTAAACCATTCACACTACGCAACACCCTCCTACCGACCCAAATATTAGGTATTACCCTACTAACCAAATGCCTAAATATTAAGGTCAGCAATTATCTGGAACGAGGCCCAAGGTCACTCCACTAAATCTGAAAAACTAGCGCACCAAGTTATCAAACTTTTTCATCTGATATATCGCCAGCACATGTATGGGTAATACTCTGCACGCGCTGCAAAGAACCTTGTAGCTATAACTTACTCTATACATCTCAACTCAAACACAGTCTAACCACCCACACACAGTCGATCGACCGAGGTATTTAGACAAATTCCGGGGCAAGTCAGAGCTGCTTACACCGCTGTCCTCAGTAATTTGGCCGTGAATTTTCTTCGTGTGTTCTTTTTATTTTCACGGTCTCGCTTTTGTGATATCATTAATAAATGTATTTTCTTTCACTGTCTTCCTTTTGTGCAGTCATAAATAAATGTTCTTTTTTTCCAGTAACTTGGGACAAATAGTGCTTTTACATGATGCATATAGCTAGAACGAGTCAAGACGTTTCGTAATGCTGCGACCAAACCGCTGCTCAAATGGCGTTGACATAGCATAAACGCAGTGACGTGCCTCATCCATCACGTTTTTAACACATTCCTTGCACACCGCTCAAAAGACGTTGACGCACCGTAAACGCAGTAACGTGATTCATGCGGCCTGAGGCACGTTTAAGTTACTTGCTTCGGGTGTGGTTGCATGGGGTGGCACTAGGCCCTAGTGCCAGCGCGAGCTCCCGAACCAAGCAGTAATTTTTCTTCCTGCAAAAGGTGCATCGCGCGCTTAAATGTGTGCGCGCCGTGTACGAACGCACTACAAGCAAAGTTTTAAGAATGCGTAAGAATACTCCAGTACAGATTGTATCGCCTACGCCTTGATACGTATCGCGCGTCTGTGTGAATACGTGTCGCGCGCTCCTTAACAGCCGAAGTTGGACAACTTGTTTGTCTTTTCTTTATACTCTGTTACAAACGCCAATACTGCCGTCCTATGACTAAAACTTGACTAACCTCTATGGAGTTGTATAGAGGTTAGTCTAGTTTTAAATATCGGACGGCAGAATAGCTTTCTGAGCATACGTAACAGCGTAGTTATTGTCGCACACAGCTGACTCACTATGACAGTATAGAGTTAGACATCTGTTTGTTTCTAACCTGTGGCTCAAGAAATGAGTAGGTATATGGAATAAGTTACAGGTATTCAGTAAGCTGTCGAGAACTTTCGCTTCAGTACAAATGTAATTTCACATTAATCTTCAAAGGACACGGGTGGAAATTAAATTGGAAACGTAGAGAAATCAACAGAAGCATGAAGATGTTGCGTTTGAGAATAGCGACTAGATTTGTGTGGATTAAATTTGAAAGCGTAAATTAATTTAAAAATAAAATAAAAGTGTTGATCTTTAGTGATACTAAGCGTAAATTAGGAAATACTTTACACTATAAAATTTATTAACTGACATACATTTTGTCACTAAGGTAGACGTCCGGACGCTTGGCTGGTTTTTAAATTTGACCAGCCGTATTCCATAATTAACATACAGCTATAGGTACCTTATATCACGCAAATTAGGCGCATATCAGACGTCGACTTGCAGAAAACTAGCCAGTTGAAACCTTAACCTAGATAAAGAATAAAACTTTTAAATTACCATGCACATAGTTAAAACTAAAGGATCTCGTGACTACATTGCATCCGAGTTGTCAGCCGACAAATTGCACGGCGCTCCTTCCCCGTAATTAGAGAGGCAATCTCCGGCCGCCGAGGTGGACAGCCGATAGCGATCCGAGGCTAATAGAAACCTGAATGCTACTTTTACACTAAGATCCGATAGTGGTAAATACTGTGTTACGCTAACTAGAAAGAAGAGATAACTATGCAAAACACTATCAACACTACAACAAATATCTACGTAGTTCATCTATTTCTTAGGTTACTTGTAAATAAGGCTAGTAAACTCCTAAAATATCTCAGCTGCAGTATTGGGCTAAAGCGGGAGATACTTTTGATTGGATTGCATCCGATTTGTCATCCGATCAATTGCATTGCTTTCCCGTCACTGTTCCCTCTAGAAGTGTAGATGAACAATCCGGACATGGATAGCCGATAGCAATAGCAATTCGAGCTATGTAGCATATTTACGTGTAAATGGCTCGTCGATACATTAAAAAAAATACATGCGATGTGATTGAAATATACTGTTGTTTAAAAACAAATCAACAATCACTGCCTTTTTTATCTTCAACATTGCTACTTAAAACGCAAAAATAATGCAAATAGTCAGCAGACTATAAAAAATATTAAAAGTTAGAAAAATATATAACCTTTTGTTCGCAAAGTTATGGAGATAGTTTACCTAGTTAATGATTGTCAAATAAACTTTTTCTAGTCGAGCAATTATCTTCTAGCGGGGCTAGCACAGCGATGGTCACTAAGTACTACGACTCTTTGTTTCACAATTTTGTCAAACCACATTTTTGCCGTCAATAAAGGCGACACCTACATAATTGGATCTTTATATGTCGGAGAACACATGGTTAGTTCCATGGCAACGGTCATCACCTTAGCTGCAAGGCGCCATCCGTGGCAAAACTCTGGACACGTGCAGTCTGCAGGTGTCGTTTACGCCCATGCGGCTGCACGAGCATGGCCAGTGGTGAGTTGGACTGCCCATAAATGATAGAATCGATTGAGAGTGGTCACTTCATTACTGAACTTCATTAAGTAATGACTCGAGCAATAAAGTGAAGTCAAGTGACTTCACTTTATCACTGGAGTTCGAATGGTCGAACTGAGTATTATCTGCTAGTGGACTTGCTGTCTAGTGTCTATTATGTGTACCTTTTGATTTGATGTGTCTATGTGTAGGTACCTTTTGATTTGACGTGTCTATGTGTACCTTTTGATTTGATGTGTCTATGTGTTACCTTTTGATTTGATGTGTCTATGTGTACCTTTTGATTTGAGGTGTGATATGTGACTATACGGGGTGGAACGGAACGAGGGCCTTTCCCGCAAATGTGCATTATTTAGCCTTAGTACATTATTTCCTCCAAATAAACTAAGTTAATATGTATTACCGTTTTCAAGTTACACCTTGTTTAACTTTCATGCAAAAAACTGCGTGTTTCAACCCTACTATAAAGACCATACGTGGACACGTAAGGTTGTACAAACATTAAAATTACTATTTTGATAGTTGGGCATTTCTCCAGAAATATGTCTGCGACTCATTCATCTGTCTCCATAAATTTAGTATGAAAAAGGGCCAGATGCATGAGGTGACCGCAGACATATTTCTGGAGAAATGCCCAGTTATGTTTTTCTTTATTATTACAAGTATTTAATTAATGCAAATCGATTCTACATCAAATATGTGACATTATATTTTCAGGAAAGTCCCTCGATACATTCCACCCGGTATATCGTACGTTGTCTTATTGTTCGAGTACCAACTTACATCATGCCCAACAAAGACGGTCGATGTATCGCGAGCGAGATATACCGCGACCATGTACTAACCGTGGGTCATGCTACTCAAGCTATAATGTACTCGAGCTATAATGTATATTATAGCAGGCGTACGTCACTCCGCGATTTTGTTTCGCGGTAATTCTTATTATTCCTTGCCTAATGCATTAGGCAAGCTCAGGGCTGCGCCGAACCCCGGCAGCGCCTGTGTGCGAAACCTATGAAGCAAGTTTTTTTTTTCATTACTGCAGGTTGCGAATAATTGGTAAATCTGGTTCATTTACGTTAATTTATGAATATTATTAGATTCTAGTGCTTTTGTTAATTTGGCAATCATTCAATTTTGAAAAGAAAAAGCGATCTTTTTTCCTTTAAGTCCTATATTATACAATGTAGAAAGCACTGGGTTGTAATACTTGTAGGTAAAGAATAATAAAACATCTTTGCTGTTCACCACTAAAAACAATACCTACTCGAAACTTGAAATACTATATTATTTCGACTATATATAAAATCAAATGCCATTATTAACGCCATAACTACCTGTAATTTAACATGAAACACTATTTGTAATAAGAAGTTTATTTTTGTCGACAACCTTAGCGGTGGGCGTGGTGACCAGAAAGAGCGCGCATTATGAGTTAGAGCGAGAAGGTACGATTCGGCGCATTTTTGTGACTCGAACGTGGGTTTTGTTAGGCAGTGCGAGTTCTGTACAAAGTACTAATACTTATTCTGTGATTATAGCACGGTATCGTACGATACATCTTCCGTAGATAGTAGTCGACAGGTGGCACAGACGCAGCTGCAATATATATCGATACCTTTAGACTCAAAGGGCGTAAACGCCATTAGAACCTACGCTGTTTACGCCCTTTGAGTCTAAAGGCATCGATATGTTAGCATGGCGCCTTACGACCTTCCGATAAGTACATTTTTGCATGGCAAAAATATTATGTTACGGTATATTAATATATATTATAACTCGGTCTGTGACGGGCTTCTTGGTCAGTCTCCGACGCGACAAGCGGGGATTGTACTAGCTCCGTAGTTTTAAAAAGCCTAGTTGATATCCAGCATCCTCAACATTTCATTATAACCCAAGTCTCTAGAACAAGAGGGCTAACTTTTGAATCAAAATTTTCCACCAGATTTAGTTAAATAAACAGCGTGCTAGTGTCTCTAATAAGATGAAAACTTTGCACTGGCGCGAAGTTTTTTAATGAAAAAACTCGTTTGAGATTGACTGGAACTACGACCGCTGATTAGTTCCTTCTACGACTTGCAAATTAACGCTTTTTGCCTTTTTACTCGTAACTGATTTAAAAAAGAAGGAGGCTCTCAGATCGTTGGTACTTTTTTTATGTAAATATTCCATATTGTATGTATGTATGTAAACACTTTATTGCACAAAATAAGACAAAGTACAGGGTTACAAAATTAAGGTATGTACAAAGGCGAACTTATCTCTTTGAGGGATCTCTTCCAGTTAATCTTTGAGCAGTTGAGTGATGAGACAAGAGAGATGGTAGACAAACTGAGAAACGATAAAATTCAGCAAGTTTGAATGCATCCTGTTTGAAATTTTCAATTCAGTCAGTATCATTGAAAGTTCTGTGCCAGTAAATTTCCTCAAATAGTCTTGAAGGCTGCAGCTAAGCCTCAGATTTAAGGCAACGGGCCGCTGGGCAGAGAGGATAAGCGCCTCCAGCCGGTGATTTCAGCTTTACAGCCAACTGTAAACACCTTTTAAGCGTAATTACTTTCAACAAAAGCGAACTGCCCTTACTTAAATAATAGCTAATATCCGTACACTTACATTTAAAAACTATTTTGTTTGATTTGACCTAGTTTAAGTGTTTGTGTGTACTTAGCAGTAGCGTGGCGTCCAAATATATAACTCGATTCCTACCATTTGAGCACCTTATTCTACAGCTCCTGAGGAAAATGTACGCCAAATCGGCACCAGCTTGCCCAAGGATATGTTTTACGCCACACTACTGGTACTTTGGAATCTAAATCGTCTTGTTTGATAGCGCTTTATTGAAAACATCGTTAGACGTCAAAGTACAGTCAGCGCAGTGTGGGAACTATGTACAGGCTGTACATTGTACACTGGCCATTCTCAAGAAGTATGACTGCGTCTAATTACCGCGTCTCCATACATTTAATATGAAAACAGAGTCGCGGTAATTAGGTGACCGCAGACATACTTCGTGAGAATGGCCGACACAGCCTATTCACTGTCTTTTGTGTGTAGACCCATGCCCCACATTGGGACGTATATAGACTGACGAATGACGCGGATGACGACATACGTCATCAAATTACCTAATTGATGTTATAATATCTTGAAGCGCCGCCTAAGAGTCACTTTGCATCCCACAGTGCTCTTTGGGTTACTTTCTCAAGTTGAAAAATCGATTGTCACAAAGCATTCCCAAGTATTACAATAGGCGTAGTTATAAGCGAGTCATTAAGAGAGTATTTAAGTAGTGAACGCAAAGGCACAAAGGGAGGCAGCGAGGGCCCTCAGTCGATCGCTGGCTCGGCATTCTTTCAACTGGGGTTGACCCACCTACGTGACGCTATGCGTTTTTATATACTAAACTTTAGCACACTTCATATTATATCCACTTTCATTTTCCCACAATTTGGGTATTCCATTCCAACATTGGGTTATCTACTATGTAGTTATTATTGTGTTATGTACCTATATTAAATTAGTCAGTAAAAAAAACCTATACCTATCTTTCCCATTGCATTGTTAATAGCTTAAATAATCGATAAAATTATAATCATGATCATTACAAAAAAATCTATGAATACCCACAGGCAAATACTAAAAAATAAAAACACGAGATATTTTAATGTCTCATATTCAGCTATATTTAAAAGGGAGTTTAAAAGCATCACAAGCAGAATAATAAAACAAGTTGAAAACACATACAAAATGAAAGAAAAGTTTTCCAGAAAATGAGGATTAACGGATTATAATGAGATACGTTAAAATAATAAAGCAAAAACAGTGAATTTTTTTGCGAGAAGAATATTTATTATTTTGTAGCTCAGAATCTGAAACTACGCTTTCAGTTTTCAGTATACTGTCGCCTACAGTCTGTTAACAACACGGGACTTAATCGCGTAAAATATATCATTAATCGTGAATTCGTGAAAGTTTAAATCAATATTTTACAGTCTGTTATGTCTCCCATTGAGATATAACCAGACATTAAACAAGAGACGCATAGCTAAAACATATGTATTAACCACACCTGGCTAAACCAAAATAAAACTACGATAGCGATACCAGTGACTCAATATTAGACCTTAAACCTGTAGCAAAAAGGTTTTAATAATTTCAACGACGTATTTTGTCACATTTTGCATTAAAATGACGTTAATTACCATATTAACATTAACCATTACATTCGTTTAACCATTTCCAAATTGCTGGACTAAATTCTAACGAATTTTCAGACGGTAGTTAATTAACGCTAACCGCAACGCTCTGTTGTCTAGTTCAGCGATTGGCGCGTGGCCCGAGTGATGACGTACGCTGATTGGTTGAAATGTTTTGAAAAGGTCGTTGATTTGCCGAAATGTTTTGTGAAGGTGTCGGATTGAAACAGCTTTGCGGAAAGCTACAAACCGCTGCAGTATGCTATTATATGATCCAAGTTTTAGCTCGATAAAGGAATATCTTCATTGATCATTGTTCTATTGTTGTAATTTTAAAGCCACTTTGACGATATATCTCGAATAGACAATCATATTATCTTTATCAAACCAGATATTTGGCCGCCTAAAAAGCGCCTAATAGAAGAATTTCTCTCTCTTTTCTTCTTAAATTTCCTTTAACGTAACTGCCTATTGTATTTCATTTTACGTAAGAAGAAATCTTGTTCTTTAAATAACATTCATATACCGAGTAACCTTGCTAAAACTGAAACTAACTGTTGGAATAGTTACACAGTATAATGAACTAAACTAAGGTTTCATCCAAGATTGTACTGTTCAACTTTAGTAAAGTAACTCTCGCTCTCAGTTCGTGACCGATGCCATACAAAACCAATGAGCATTCGCGTGGGAGAACGTTACGACTCACAAACAACTCGCCAAGCAAGAGGGTACAAATAACAAGTCTTATTATTGCATATAATACTACCCTTATTCCTTGCGACATAAGACCTAGAATCAAGTGGTCCGCAAAGATCGATGAAAGTAATAAGAAAGGCTGGAATATGTCGAGAGATCGAGATATCTACGCTGTTAGTGGTGGACTGGAACACACCCGCGATAAACCAAGATTTATTTAGCATCGGTCTACTATTTGTTTACGGTATAAATGTGTGTGATTAGATGTTTTTATTGTTTTGTAAGGAAGAACGATATATGTGGCGCGTTCAGGGGGATTCTCTTTTAACTGTTGTGATGTTTTTATGTTGTAATTATATATTATTATGGCCACATTTCTTACCTAACCAAGGATCGGTAGGATAGGAGTTAATGGATGATGGAGACGCATCTCAAGGACCCTACAAGATGATTTGATGGGCCGTTGAAAATCGCAATATTTCGCTAGAATCATGTAATAGGTTTTTTTTATTAACAGTATGCATTACACATACACACACCTCCCAGGCATTTTTCCAGGCCCTTAGCAGGGCCCTTCGGGGAGGTTATAGGACTCAACCCCTCAGAATGAGAATAGCATACCCACTAAAACCACACCGGTGATGGAGCCTCCGCAGCGGGACCGGTAACCGTTGCTGTACGTCGGAGGTGGCCGAAACTCCTCAGGAGCTCGCGGCTGGGGTTGTCGGGGTCTCTGTCCTGACGTTTAGGATGCCAAGGTCGGACTGTATCTGCTGCTCTTCTACTGAACCTGTAAAGTTAACAAAAGATGAGTGTGGGAAAGTAAACCAGACGACGGTCTGGCTACTCGGAGAGTATTGTTGTGTTTGTTGAGTGAGGTCTATGTCCAAAAATGCATTTAAAATTATGTGTATTTTTATCGCCAACCAAAATAGACGCATCAGTGTAGCACTCTCCTCTGGAAATCTATTATTATTATACAGACCTGTACACAACGAGTAGTAGGGGGAAGCGCCACTGTTGATTAATCTACGAGTATGACGTCTATATTAATCTTCTGTGGCTTCAGTTTCTATTACATATCAACTACCTGTTAAATTTGGGTCCCTTTATTTGGCATAAGGTTATTTCTCCGAATGTATTGTTTGTCCGATTTTTTTATTCGCATAAATTTCCTCTATATTAAGGTGATTCTAGTCAGTTCGATACAAAATTCTCCATACAAAATTTTTGTCTTGTTTTGAGAGTAATTATTTGCTTTCACAGCATCTGAGTCTTTATTTGAGTTTGATAATGTTTGTCTACAGGAAATGATATGAGAAGTCAAAAAAACAGAATTAACGCATAATTGCGCACGCAAAACCAAAATTAACGGCAGTGCCATTTATCAGCATAATTTGAAACTAAACGTATTTTTCTGAAATTATATACTTTTTTAACTTTTTGAAAGTTCTCGTGTCATTTCGTGCAGTTAAAATGTATCAAACTATAAAACAAAACAAATTAGAATAATTTAGGTTAGGTAACTTGAATATTTTTTCTAAAAATTCAATTGTATCTATAAACTAACTATCTATGATTCGGACAAACTAAAGATACTGACAAATAAAAGCAGGTCAAAATAAGGAAAATCGTTACATGTACATATGTTTCACGTTTTCATCGTACTTTTTTAAAATAAACACATTTAACCTCGCCACTTTGAAGCATAAACAGTCATACCGCATTTCGTTCCTCGTCAGAATTTAAAAACACTGCGTGGGTTTTTAATATAGCGTAACATATACATATTTACGCTTACATCGGCCTACATAATCCTCCCGGACTTGTCCTGCTTATAAATATTTAAAATGAACTCGCTCACGTACAGTTTGCTATAGGAATAACTCACAAATAGGTTTAACTGATGCAAATTTATTATTATATATGAACAATGATTTTAAACCATCTAAATATACCATGAGCCCTAAAATATAAAATAACTGCCGGTTTCTACTTTTGTTGCAACTCTTGAAGAGGTACAGTTCTTTACAGAAATTAACGCATGTTCTAGAGTAGGTTTATTAAGGCAGGAAGCAATTCAAACGAAATAACCACAAAATTATGTTTTTTAAAATGACTGACTTTCAATGAACCTATTTTGATATGACGTGCACGAGTCACTAATGAGCAATACCCAAATCGCCATGTATGTAGGTACCTCGATTTCTCCTGAATCCCGTCATCAGACCTTGGTTTGGTTGCAATAAGACCACCTCAAGGGTGTTCTCCTTCAAATAAAAAAAATCTTTACAGCCGTCTTCGAGTAATAGCCTAACAAACGTATAAATTAAACTGTTGTTCTTTTGTGGAAGTCGGTTAATAATGGACTTCAAATTAAGCTATTCTATAAGAAATCGCCCCGCTGTAGCTTAGTTGGTAGTGACCCTGCCTACGAAGCAAGCGGTCCGGGGTTCGAATCCCGGTAAGGACATTTATTTGTGTGATGAGCACGAATATTTGTTCCTGAGTCATGGATGTTTTCTATGTATTTAAGTATTTGTATCTATTAAATATATCGTCGTCTAGTATCCATAACACAAGCCCTATTGAGCTTACTATGGAGCTAGTTCGATTTGTGTAAGATTGTCCCCTAATATTTATTTATTTATTTAAATGCACGAGTCACTATGAAAAATACCCAAATCGCTATATGTGTGTTTACATTATTTGAAGAGTTCCTTGCATTTCTCCAAGATCCCATCACCAGATCCTGGTGTGGTTGCAATGAAACCACCTCGAAAGTATAACCTTTCAAAAAAAAAAAAATTTCCAAATCGGTCCAGCAGTCTTCGAGTAATTGCGTAACAAACATACAAAAAATCGGTTGTCTGTAAATTCGGTTTACTGACTTCGGTTTAAAGCCGGCCTTGACTATAGGAGCCACTTTGCCCGTGATTATTAATTGCAGAAGTTCGTATCTTGAGTGCCCTAAGCACATGACCAAGATAGGCAACTTTTCTTCTTTTGATGGTCTGCATTAAAAAATCCAAATATGTTGAGTAAATATATTGGTTCCAACACATACAAAAATAAATTAAATTTCAAAATTATATTACCACATCGTGCCTGATTTTATCAATTTAATTTCGTACTGAAAACACTGCAATTAATTGCGTAATGAGCAATTTACGCGCCATTATAAATTTTGCTATCCATCTTATTTTAATGACGTTGCATTGAAAGTTATATTCTTTCAAAAGAAGGACTGTTCTTAATTCGTCTGTATGTTTTTTTTTGTGTTGGAGAACATGAAAAAAGAATAAACACGTGTTTTGTCATTTCACCCTAACTCTCTCCCCTGAAACTCATATTTTCCTAAAAAACACCCTCAAAGGGCTCAAATTTTGAAGGGTGTTTTTTTAGGAAAATATGAGTTTCAGCCGATATAACGAAACACGTGCTTATTAGTGTTTCATGTTCTAAAACATAATATCAAACAGGTAATCAACTAGCAACTTGCTTGAATTTTTTTTTCTGTAGAAGTTGGAGGGTTTAGTAACTTTTCAGTACTTTGGAGGTCAGCTTGTCACAACAAGTTGGGATTGGGCAGCTAAAAAAAAAACGTGTCTATCATTTTAGACTACTCTCTAACATATAAATATCAAAATAAATCAGATGGGAGCCGGACAGTTGGGTACTTTTCCTTGTAAGCAGGCTAAATGCGGTGTATGACCCAAAGACCAATAGAATAGGATAGAAGAATAGTTCCAAAACTAGTCAAATGCAGTCAATTGACTGGGTTTGGCTCGTCGTGGCACCGCACACTCCACAATCTTAGAAATCATAAGATGGGGAACAAAAGAAGTAAATTTTCAAATGCATAGCCAGCTAAGGAAATCGAAGGCTCGCCTGCCGAAGACGTTTCTTGATTAATTAATTTCAGCCCAGCCGGTTCCATCCATGGCTTGAAGTTATAAGCGCAGTGCGAGCAACGCAGTAGCTAATATAAATCAATTTCATATCCTTGGATTTTTGATCTGTACGTACGACAGAGCATCACCTGTCTCTGTCACACTATACTGCTAGAGGTACTGGTCGACCATTTTTTATTGTCCGGGCCGGCTTCACACGGGTGGTGTAAAAACCTTGTCCTAGCAGTAACAAATAGGTACAACAAAGAAGAATTATCCAATTTTGTGCAGTAGTTTGGAAGTTGGATAGAAAGTATCCTATATGGCCATAATCTACATGTATACCAAATTTAGTGCAAATCGGTTTGGTACACTCTAAAAAATTTAATTTTCTCTTAGTTGGCGTTAAATTAAATAAAACAAACAAGATATTAAACATGTCAACGAAAGCTGATTAATTAAAACAGCAAGTTCATTAGTGATTAAAACAATAATAATTAAGATTCTAGCTTAATAGTTTTAACAAATATATTCCTTGTTTCTATATCATTATTTTCTTCTTTGTATGATTCTTCTTTGTTTAATTAGTTACCTTATACATGTTCGTTGAATCAAATCAGAACTCGTTAATTGAACTATGATAAACAATCAATATCATCTTAGTTGGTGCATCTAACGTCTTGTTAGGCTTGTATGGAATCAAGATGCTCAATTATAACTATCGCGATCTTGTTAGGAGCAACGCATTTTTTAAAGTGTAGTTTTTACGTGATGCGCATGCGCGCACAAACAAAACAGACAAAAATTTCATATACTATTTATTTATATAAGTTCTATTGCTTATTTTTAACACTTCCTAGTTATTTTATGGAAAAATCTTTTATGTACAATCACCACACGGGAATGTTACGCTATTTGCCACTGTTCTTAATTTAGCTGTGTAATTCAAATCGGACGTACTTCTGCCACGCGTAATTAAGAGTACACGGCTAAATTAAGAAGGTGTGGTGACTGTAGAAACACAGTCTTAAAAAAAGACCCGTAAGCTTATGATCATCCGCCTCCGTCACTCTCACATACATATTTGTCAGAACGTAACGAATGCTTTATCATTTATTTATCGTGCGACAAAACGTAGCATCATACGCCTACAGGTAGGGTTGCCAGATTGAATCACCCTGTTATCGGGAGCAGGAAACAATATGTCGGGATTTTGAGACTTTGGTCAGGAGATGCCCCGTGCGCTCGACGTGCGAGCTTTTTTTTATAGCCTGAAAGACCAGAAATTCTCGCTGGCCGGACCACCTTGAGTGGATCGGAGTAAGTTTTAAAATGAAGTCGTTTGTCGGGAGATTTTCTTCTTTGTCGGGAGTCGGGAGAACATACAAAAAATCGGGAGAATCCCGCCAATTCTCGACTATCTGGCAACCCTACCTACAGGTCAACTTCAATCAGGAAGAAACAAATTTGGTACAGGCACGACATGGGAATGGCCACTTGTCGCTGTTCTTAATTTAGCTTGTCACTGTTCTTAATCATAATTCGTTAGCAGTCGTGTGATTTTGTCAAATAACCAAAAACAAGTATTGCCTGTCTACGGCCAGAAATCTTTAAATCTCGTCGTTTTATTCTGGTGGCAAAACTGATAAAATTCGTAATGAGGTAATTAGGTATACAATAATTACACGTGATATTAATGTAATCATCACATCAATGTAACATTTGGACATCACACGCCAACAATAATACTATAACCAATTAATTAAGATGTTCGACTACTGCTTCTCATTACGTATGTACATGGAAGCAAAATTAATTGGCAAGTAATCAACAGGCAGCCTTTTATATAGCGTATCGTACCGCAAATTAATATCATGTTTGCTCATTTGTTAATTAAAGTTGGACCAAATGAAGTGTACCACTTAAACTCGTGTGTGGCGTCGTATCTGATTAACTTCATAATTTATCACTGATATTTCGAAATTTAAAATCGTATCCAGCGAATTTCAGATAACCGTTATTGATGTCTCTTTCGATAAATTAACCTTTCGCGCTTATGCAATTATTTCCGTTGGTCGCTGGTTTAATAGCGAACCGAAAATTTAAACTATAAAAACACTTAACTGTAAAAACACTTTTACAGTTAAACTACAAAAACACTTTTAACTGTAAATAACAATGAATATTAAAGGAAATTTAATACTCAAGTATCATAATATTAATGACATATACACTGTTTACACTGAATGTAGACAAACTGGCCGAACAAATGATACACACTGTTCAGTCCCAAAGTGGTTTTTGGGTACTAGGATTTCTCCTTGGATTTCCCAGTTACACATTGTCATTGTCTTCTCCTGGCGTTGTGCGCAGGCCCAGAGCTCAGTTGGGCCCTTTTACACTGATTACCCAGTTACACACTTTGACTTTGACTTCACCTAACGTTGTAACCCAGTTACACAAAATGTTCCTAGCCGTCTTATATCAAACGAGAAAAATCTCTATCGCGCGATCTAGCTTTAGCACTGTCACCGCCAAGCACCATCTGTGGCCAAATAGCTATACTAATCATTTCATAATATTTAATTATTACTGTCTCTAATGTCAGACAGAAAACATGTAGTACATGGTAGTACATGGTGGCAGTATACATGGCATGACATTTGCTATGCAATAGTTACACTAGAAATTACGTACAACAGAGACATGTCGAGTCATTGGGTTAAATTGTACCTTAAATATCTCAGTTGTACACTTGCCTAAAGTGCTTTTTTGATGGTTATATAATATTACTTGGTCAATAATTCATTGTTTTAGAGTATACTTTACATTTAAAGTATATTATATTTCCCACGTCCAAACTGCTCACGAGACATCGTGTTGTACACGGGGCGTTTTGACTAGTAATGGGCTAGACGACAAAAAAAAACTGTTTAGTCCGTCAGTTAGATTATTAAAAAATATTGTACACGTATTTCTTCTTTTGTTTGACAAACAAAAAATGACGAAGATAGAGTGCTTAGAAGTTTCGAGTGACGTCACTCCTAGGTACAATATTCACCTAGGAGTGACGTCACAAGCCCCCACTTCAGAAGTTTGATGATCTATAACTTTGTCGATTTTTAATATTTTGATAAACCAAAAAATACGTGTCCCATATTTTTCCATAATCTAACTGACGGACTAAATAGAATTATATATTTTTAACCCAGTCGTCATCCCCATTCTATTTTTTCAAGTATGGGCGTTAATGATAAATGTCACTTTATACTTAATGTAGTGTACAGTGGGTGGCTCGACGCTATAGGTCTTTCAAGATCACGTAGGTACTAGTACAGTCACGATCTTTCATTTGTGAACTATTTCGTAAATATGTTTTACGAACACTCATAATCTAATAAGGTCGATCAGTAAATTGTAAATAATTCATAGCCATGACTAGAACTACAATGGAAAGGCTGTCTAAAATCTAGAGAGAACCGTAATAATACGAAAGCAAGAAAGACTTGCCTTGTTAAATCCTTATTGTTCCCAGTGTTACTCTACGGTGCAGAAACGTGGACGGTAAAAGAAAAAAAAAAGGAAACTGCATCAATGGCCAGGAAATGTAGTGCTGGAGAAGAATGTTGCGGATATCATGGAGACGTCGGTGAGGGAGAGATGGCGGGAGACAGTCGAAAAGGCCGTGCTACGACCCTCATGACCACGACTATATTTCCAAGAGGACACGACTAAGAAGAAGAAACTATTCACAGGTATACATTTGCTTACATAATTTCTGTATGAAATTTAGAGAACTAGAAAAACCTGAACTTCAATACGTGACCCGTATTGAAGTTCATGACTGTAGGTACAATAACTAAATGCCGTATAATAACGTTTGTGCTTTTCAATTTTCTCCCCACGCTCAAACAGTAGTGGTACTTGAAAAACATTATCCAGTATTGTTTGCCCTTCTACACAGCATAAGCGCATATTATATTTTAAAGTTACGTTTCACAAAGAAAATCAAATAGGTGAACAACGTTATAAAATAACTGGCATGTCGGACCATGCTCAGTGTAGGGTTCCATAGCCGTAACTATAAGGTAAAGAATACGATGTAAAAAAGTACTACAACAAAAGAGCATATCTTCTTAGCAATTACGTCCTTTTCTTGAGAAGCGCAGTTTATCGGCAATAACTCAAAAACGGTACATTCGATCTTGTTCAAAATAATTTTCGTTGAAAGTATTAATTAAGCGTTACCTTCGTGATTTTTTTCATATTTTTCGGACGCACGGTTTAGAAAATAGAGGGGGGGACACAATTTACACAACTTTCGGAGCGATTATTTCCAAATACATTCACCTAATCAAAAACATTACTTAGGAACCTTATAATGTTTTTTAAAGAGCTGTTGAACTATGTACCACACGTTGATATTAGCTGAAATATTTTTTTTACTGTCTTTAACATGTATGGAGTGCCCCCCTAAAAATATTTATTTTAATTATTTTTATACCAAACTAAGTAGCGGCTCATAAAAGACACCTATATTCCAAATTTCATCAATATCCAATCCAATCCAATCCAGTTTTTGAGTAAAATGCCTGTGACATACGGACAGACAGACGGACGGACACGACGAAACTATAAGGGTTCCGTTTTTGCCATTTTGGCTACGGAACCCTAAAAAGGAGAAGGTACCTATATTTTTGGTAAAAAGAATTCAGAAAAACGAGAGAAACTAGCGTATATTTTTTTAAAGGTTCACGAACTACGTAAGGTTAAAAATACTGAATGTTTTACCTCTTTGTAAAGGTTTACTGAATTTGCCAAGGTTTGTTTGACCTAATGCTCAAAATAAAAACCTCTTGTTTTCAGTTCTGTGGTTTTAAGTGTACTCGAGTAAGATTTCTCTTTGTGTATTCTTTGGTAAGTGTATGTGATTTAGCATTTTGTGCATATTTTGTGTATTTATAGTTCGATGACAGTTTGTCTGCCCTTGCCGGCTGCCAAGATCAAGTTCATATTTAACTGACTTTTAAAATATAAGTCATGAGTCTATGAAAACCTTTAAAGTAGATATTGTTATGAATTGTTTTAGAATTCACATTTTTCAGTTATCTAAAGCTTCTGTTGAATTGATTATCAACTAACAATAGTTTAGGCTCTTTTTCATGACGTATGAATTTATGAGGAATTGAAGGAACTACTCAAATATTACGGGTAAGTATAGCAATTTCAGCATTATTATAGAAACTCATGCATTTGTTTCCAAATTCTGTGCTGATGATGAGATTCATGAAGAGCTGAGGAAATCCTCAAATTTTACAATTTTAGGCACATGTATAACAATGTCGGTTTGTAGGGTTCCGTACCTCAAAAGAGGACTTTGTTTTCCGTCTGTCTGTCTGACCGTCCGTCCGTCCGTTTGTCCATACCCTTTATATCGGGAACCCATGGAGGTATCAAGTTGAAAATAAAACCATATACTCAGGTCTATGGTCCCTTGAAGCTGTGAAAAAATCAAATTTCTAAGTTACCGTAAAAAAAGATACGGCCGTTTATGCCGCAAAAAGCGTATATTTCGACACTCTCATTACAGTCAAAATGTATGAGGTACTTTCCGTTGACCGAGAACTATGAAATGTAGCAAATAATCCTGTCTTATATTACAAGTATAGGGAAAAATCTGAAAATCACACTTATGTAATTAAATCATAACAAATATAGTCTTTATTTAAAGTATTTGTGCGGAACCCCAGGTGGGCGAGTCCAGTCGCATTTGTCCGGTTTTTTTAATCATATGTTTTTTATATTGTGTTGTTTTTATTACTAGCTGTTTCGGGGCGAACTTCGTTCCGCCTCAAAATTTTAAAATTTTCAGAGTTATTCTGTTATTCGGGGCAGATATAAACCCAAAATTAAAAATCATAAAAATCGGTCCACCCGTTCTTGAGTTATAAATGATGTTACTAACCCAACTTTGTTTTATGTGTATAGATAAGATAAGTATGTAAGATTAGTTTAACTTGCTTGCGATAATTTTCTAAATCAAACTTTCTCCGCGATAAAAATAAGTTGACAGCTTCTTTGCTTTATAACAAACGCTGGGAAGTTTGAGCAAAATTATATTTCACCCTGCATACCACTCTCAAAACACGCTCACTACTTTTATCCAACCATCGTGTTAAATATGCATTACGCAGGGCTTTCGTCCACGGGATTTTCCGCTCGGCCGATAAACTGATTAACTCAGCTCACTTGCTGACAATGGTTGCTTTAGTAGTCATAATTACATTTGCATAAAGGTCAAAATCGTTTGGCACATTTGTCTGAATGAGGTCGCCTGGATTAGGGAACGTAAAATCTAATGAGCCATACTGATAATGGGTTTGCCTCATTAGATCTAACGAACATGAAATGTAGATGGCGTTAGGACTTTAAAACAAAAGAAGTATTTCCATTAGAGCTGATACTTATTGTTTTTGTATTGTACAATAGTTTTCTTTTTTCGTAGTAATAATCTGCAGAATGCTTTTTGGTATTTTTAGTAACTAAAATTTCTATCTGCGCTGTCTCGTGCGAAGGACTCCAGAACCTCAGATTGAACGTACTTAAATTATGCGACAATCTGGAATTTTTATTACCTCGCACATCATTGTAGTGTGGCGACACTGCCACCTAGCGACACTCGCTGGAAGAGGAGGACAGTGAGAACAATACCACGACAGGTGGCGCTTACATCAACGCCCATACAAACTACACCTTTCCCATAGTGTCCTGCATCGCACTCTAGGAGTGTTTCTAACGCTAACACTAAGTATATATACCACTTCCAACCAACGTCTTTCGGACTTCGGTCCTCAGGCACAAGCCCAGGTCCAGGGAGTGCTTGTTTATTTAAATCGTAAGTTTAAAACTACTGATAAATTAATTATATCAGTATAGTCTTTTCATAATTAGATAAATAGCATTGTAAAGTAATGTTTTTGTAGTGGCAACCCACATTGGTCTTGAATTAGAATTCGGAGTATACATAAGGTATCGAGTGCTGCATACTTGAGTGTAGTTTTGGTTCCGTTCCGGATCCCAACGCGATAATTCTGTCGATCTGCGTAATGGGGTATTCAATAGCAATAATTATCCGGACGAGCAGCGAATTGCGTCATTTGGAATTAACTTCATTGATCTTTGTATGAAAGAAACATGATGTTCCTGTATTAGTTTTTAATGCGGGTAAATTACACCACATTTTTTTCATTCAACTTGTTTTTTACCCAACTGCGGTGAAGCCTAAAAGGAAGTTCACCTGTATGTATGTGTTTCCATTCCTGAGCCATGAAATCTTCTACAGAGTTACAAAAAAGATATGGGATTTTCGTAACTCATTGGAAGTTTTCATACAAAGTTTGTAGGACATATTAGGAAAATTTGTTTTTCTTACACAGAAGGCTGAACACTATGTAATTACCAATTTGCACTAAAATCGGAAGAAATAAAAAAAAATTACAACAAAATAAAAAATGGCCCTCCTATGTCCGCGCGTAACTACTTAACGGCTCAGAAGATTTTAATAATCATACGTCATTAAATTCGTTTTGATAGCGCAAGGGTCACAGGGTACAATTGGCTATTTGACAACTTTTTTCTGTGACGTCATAGAAACACTTCTCAATAATAGCAATATTAGTAAAAAACCACTTCAATATCATAAATACTCACCGAGATACTACAATGTTAAAATCACATTTATATACTTGCCCAAATACGTGCCGAAACGCTTTCTACTGGAGCCTATTATAACGTGACGTCACGATACATACGTTGTTTGGGGAAATCAAGAACTTTGTTCTGGAACTATGTTAAAACTTGCTTTTATTGTAACGGTTTCGTAACAAAAGTTACCATAAATTTTATGGTATTTATGTTTTAAAATAATTTTATACTTTTAAAATGGATTTTTTCACTTAATTTTGCAGGCTCATAAAAAAAGTTACACGTCAGGTATCAAACTCAAGACTTTAAAATATTTCCTTTATTTATCAGGATCTTATATAATTTTTACAAATTCCAGTTACAGTCAAACACCCAATTCTTAAAAATAAAATGACCGATTTTATGCACTTAAAATGTGCGATATTTTACAGTCGTGTCTTTTTTAATTACGTAATTTATTGTTCTACTTCAGATATGCTATTCATGGTTAGGAATGTTAGGATATCTTAGGTATCTCCAAACAAAGAGTGAGTTCTTCTTAGTCGTGCACTCTTGGCAGAGTGGTCGTGGTCATGTCTTGGTCGACTCTTGCGCCATCGCTTCTCTTGTGATGCGGCGCCATGTATCTCTATGTTTGGCGGAGTGAGAGTTAACATTTATGCTGGAATGTGTCACAGATTAGAAAGAAGAGTGTGTAGAAAGAGTGAGTAGGCAAATATTAAACCAGCAAACTACTTCTTTGGCCCCATAGACCCAGGTAATATAGAGATCAATTTCAATGACAAACTAATATTGAAAGCTATTTGGCACTAAAATTAATAAGGTAATGTTGAGTTTGTTAATTGTGTGAATAGAGAATTCTATTTAAAACGTAAAAGTATATTCTAGAAGTAAACCATACAAACGTTTACCTTAAATTACGTAATTAATGCATAATACGCATATTTACGTGTCCCCTTGAATGCTGGATGGCAACGTGGTAATTGCCCGTCATTCTGCTTAATGAGTATTCAATAGCAATGATTAGTACGACGTGGCAAATTGCGTGATTTGTAATTGAAATATTATAGTTACTTTTATTATTTTACCCTTAATTTGGCAAAATTAAAAACAACATAATTAATTGAATTATGCAGCCTCAGCAAATTCGAACATCATTCTGGTTTAATCAAACTTAAAATAAATACGGTGCTAAAATCATAACCCTCCTTTTTGCTTCGCCGTAGTCGGGTAAAAAAAACGTGTCGTGGTGAAAAAAAAGAAAAAAAAGATGATGTATGCTTAATTTAGTTTACTAGTGTTAGTTATTATTATGGTTGATACCTACCATTATTCAGGAACTATACACTGCTGCCACTACCACCACGATTACCGTCATAAATAGCCAGGATTTCAGCGGAGAGGAACCATTGAACCTTTATTTCAAGGACCGTGTGGTTTATGTTCTCCTTGAGCTGGTTTAATTATGGGCGTTGAAAGATAAGACAAGAGTCAAGAACATGCATTTATTAGTGCACAGCAATAAACGGCTTAAGGCCACATGGGTGTCTTGCACCAGTTCCAATCAATCTTAAGACTAGACGGACCGATCGGAGATCTCCAAAGAATATAGCATACGATACGACCGCACGACGAAACGATACGCGGAACGGGCTTTATGCCTGGCCAAGCAAAAAGAAAATATCGCACTTACAGTTTGTTCACATCGCGACGGGGTGTTACGCACTGTCTTATCCGAATCCGTTGAGTGCGGGCTGGAAGACGTTGAACGCTTTCGTAGGCGTACCTCCGCCGTCACTCCATAGCTAGCCAGCCAGGAGGAGGCAAGAGATACGAGGATCGTCGCGATGCCACCGCTGTCCCTCTGCGGCTCCTTGGCGTTGCAGCCGGCGCGGTCGCGCGCGGGCAAATGGTCTGCTCAATGCCTCCGCACGAGCACGCCAAGCTGCACTCGGGGCGGGACGAAGTACCCCGAGGCCTGCGGAGGAATCTTCCCTAGGCCCCGTGTGAAGACGCCTTGGCATCCATGACCACGCAGGTCACGGCGAGAGCTCCTGGCAGACTGGAGCCCTCGTGGCGAGCGCGTGGGCACAGCGCGAGCCACCGGGCCAAAACTCGCGTCCTACGGCGAAGGAAATCCGTCGATTACACTCGCGACAGTTTGTCGCGACAGTTTATGATGTCACTAGGAATTGCACCAAACACAACACTGCACAAACCACCGTTTCCGGAAGGACGCTAATTACTAACACGACATTACAATTAAAAACCCTTTTTGCGTGTCGGACAATTCTCATCCGCGCGAATTATTAGCGGGAAAAAAAAAACCGCGCAAGTCAGCGCGCGTGCGCTGCTCAGAGCGTCTCCGCCATGTCTGTCAAAGCTGTCTCGTTTTGTTTTTAAAGTTTTGAACGACGTCTCTAACTACGCTACGGTCTGTCGGTGTCAGTCAAAAATATGGCTTTGCAAATCAACCTTAATTCAAATAATTACGAGTGTACCGCAATTATCGGTTTCATAGACTAACTCATTTTATGGGCCATTAAAATCATTTATTTTTAACTAGTGTTTGTTTTCCCCCACATTTGCGTTTGACGTTAGCAAAATGGCCGGGTGCCGAACGGAACGTTTTTTCAAGTGACAGTCGAATGTGATGGTTTTTGAAATTACCCCAAAAGTTGCGTTTTTATAAATGTTTACTTATTTTTGCTAATCGTGTTCCATACGTGAAACACTTATTATAAATAGATAAAGTTAATCGCCCCGGTCATTTTGGTGTACGTTAAGTTCAGTTCTGTTCAGGTTAAGTGACTGAATTTGCAGTTTGAAACTACTTCAAAAGCATGTGTTTTATAATAAAGTCCAATGGCTTTTATGCTGTTCCTGAGCGTAGTTGGTTACTAAGAAGGTGTTGGATTGCCTAAACAAAAGGTCAGTGACAATTTCTAGCACTTCTTTACGTCCAGATCATGTTCGCTGCGACAAAAATCGATCCCCTAAAATCTCATGTAGTGCCATCCACTACAGTACCCCCTTTTTCGGGAAAGAGGTTAAGCACCACTTAACCGAGACAGCCGGGGTGACCGGATTAAATTCGAAACTAATGCAATGGCTGATTGCCGTATTGAAAACTAATGCTACTATTATTACCTGTAAATATCTACATATATACCTACTAGACATGCTGCATGTTAATGATTACTTAAGGTAATGTATGTCCAGCTCCTGGACTATAATTCCTATGACATGCCCTTACAAAGACTATAGATCCTACACTATGATTTACTTAAGTTATGTTTTATGCGTCTAGCTCCTAGACTATAATTTATCATTTTGAAAATATTACCTATTGGTTCCTAGACTATAATTCGATAAACCTAATTATCATTAGTCTAAGTTGCTATGTTCCTAGGTTACTATTCACATTAGCATGCGCTTACACAACTTTAATGTAGCATTTAAATGTTTTACTATACCTTATGGATAAGTATTTATGTATGTTTATATTTACATGTTTTAAGTATAACATGCCTTAAATTGTAGATGGGCTACCTCAATGCGTCCATTGTGGTGTCCATTTAAGTCATAACACTTATATTAGTGCTATGTTTTGTTTTTATTCAAAAATTTCAAACAAGTGTTTGGCTCAAGCCACACTTTGTATGAAAAAAAACTTAATTTTCCTTTTTTTGGAAAAGTGTGTGGACCAATTTTGGTTCCACTTGTACCCCCTGGTACCTAGGGTTGTACAGTTGTCTAGAAATTTCAGTTCCATGGAAAAAAATCAAGTTTGACTTTTTTTGTCAAAAATGTTGTGTACACTAAAATAATAAGTTTCAAATTATTTACCTTTATGGTAAATTATAAAGTTCAAAAGAAAGTCAACATTTCTATGTTTATACACACTTCATGGCACTTTTATGATATCTTTGGCATGATATTTTCCGATCTTTCCTGTGTCTATGTCTTGAAGGTCGTAAACGACATCCGAATGCTTTTTTACAACTTTGCATTTTACGAACCGCGGTGCCAGTTTAGCTGAGAAAAAATGTGCCGCGTTTGACTGTACAAAGTTTCTCCGCCATACGATATCTCCTGCGTTTAGCCGCAGTTGGCGTCTGCGCAGGTTATATCGCATCGCGTTCTGGTTATACGCTTTGGTCAAAGCGGCAGTGACACGTTGGAAAATTCCAGCCAATTCATTCAAAGCTTCTGCTTCTTTTGACCGGTCTGTAACTTGGAGAGTGTCTAACGAATGTGGAACGCTCTCACGCATAGAGTGTAGCGCTCCGTCCGTTATCATCTCACGGCCTCTTGCCAAGAAGAATGGTGTATATCCTGTTGCTATGTTGACAGTGCTATTCAGCGATAGCTGTATTTGTGGTAAGTACTTAGACCAGTTTCTTTGGTCTTCTTCTACTAGGATTGCTAAGCAGGTTTGTACAGATTGATTGTATCTTTCTACCGTGTTCGACTGCGGGCTATAATATGCGTTATAAAATATTTTAGGTATCGAATGTCTCGTACAAAAGTCTTTAAATTGCCTACTTTGGAAAATAGTGGCATTATCACAAATTAAAACGCATGGAGTGCCTTCCTTTGCTAAGATCTCGGTTTCTATAAATGAAGTTACCGTTTTAGTCGTCGCAGTTCTAAGTGGGTGTATCCAGCAATATTTAGTGAATGCATCTACTATGGACAGTATGTAGATGTGACCAGAATATGATTTTGTCATGGGACCTATTAGGTCGACGGACAGTGTGTGCATTGGTTTTTCCAATCTTTTCTGGTTTGTCATGAGTCCATGTGGAGGTTGATTTGAATGCTTGTATGCTTTGCATTTCTCACACTTGGACACATGATTCTTCACATCTGCATACATGCCTTTCCAATAATAGTTTTCTTTTATTTTTGTTAAAGTTTTGTAGAAGCCGGGGTGTACTGTATACACCTCATGGTTCTCTTTAATGCATTCTGATGCTAATTCTTTTGGCAAGACCATTTTCCATTCACTTGAAGTGTGTAATTGAGATATTGGTTTGCTATATCTAAATAACTTTCCATTTTGTATAGTATAATTTTTATGGAATATTGGATTTGCTTCTACATTTTTAAATAATTTGTTATACCAATCATCGTTAGAACTGCTACGGCCATCAAATGTGACTGCTTGTAGTTCGATTCGAGACAAAACATCAGGGACTATATGTGAAGAGCCCTTTCTATGTCGTATCTCAAAATCGAAGCAAGACAGCTGCATCGCCCAACGCGCCAGACGACCTGAAGGGTTGTTCAGCGTTTTGAGCCATTTCAGACTCATATGGTCTGTAACTACTATGAAATGGCTTCCATCTATATAGGGACGAAAATGAGTGATTGAGTCCACTACCGCTAACAGCTCCCTTTCTGTTGTGCTGAAATTCTGTTCAGTCTTTGAAAATAAACGTGAATGAAATGCTACCGGGTGTTCGACTCCGTCAGAATCCTGTTGCACTAGCGCGCTGCCCAAACCTACGCTAGAAGCGTCTGTGTGTAATTGAAAAACTTGGGTGAAATCAGGGCAAGCGAGGACGGGAGCCTGGGTTAATGCATCTTTGAGTTGTATAAACGACCTCTCTGCTTCCTCACTCCAGGCTACGAGTTCTCGACCCTTCTTTTTACCCAATTTCGCAGTCATTGGCGCTATTATGGTTGAAAAGTTTGCAACGAATCTGCGGTAGTATGAACATAAGCCAATAAAAGCACGCAATTGCTTAGCAGTCGTTGGACGAGGGAAATTTTTAATGCAATCTAATTTTCGTGGATCGGTTTGTAAACCTTGTGAACCAATCACATAACCGAGATATCTTAGCTCATCTTTACAAAATTCGCATTTACTGAAGTTAATAGTTAAACCTGCTTTGCGTAAGGCTTCATACACATCATTTAATATGGTAATATGCTCTTCAAATGTACTAGTAGCTATCAAAAGGTCATCGCAGTACGCGAATATTTTTTCGCCGTACTTATGATGAAATAAGGAGTCTACCAGACGTTGCAGCTCACAGCCTCCGTTACTTATACCGTATGGAACCCGTTTAAATTCAAATAACCCGCGGTTCTGGACAACAAAGGCTGTTTTCTGACAGGAAGTGCCAGTGCCATTTACGTTATCAGTGTCGCATAAGGCGATTTGCCAATAAGCGGCTGACAAGTCAATTGAAGTCAAATAACGAGAACCCCGTAAGTTATCTAAAATGGAACTAATATATGGCAGTGGATACGAATCCTTAACCGTGACTTCATTAAGTTTCCTCGCATCTAAGCAGAATCTTAGGGAGCCGTCTTTTTTTGGAGTCATAACAACTGGGTTTGCCCATGGTGATTTTGAAGGTGTTATTACCCCTAGTTCCAGCATTCGGTCTACCTCTTCGTTAAGAGCTTTTAGTTTGACCGGTGAAAGTGGGTAGTACCTTTGTTTTATGGGTGGGCCTGTTGTCATAATTCGGTGCTCGACTAAGGAAGTCTTACCAAGTCCTCGCTTCTCTGTACTGATATCTTTAAATTTATTAATAATTTTATCTATTTCTATTGATTCGAGAGGAGCGAGATCTTGTTTAGGTATCACTGCGCATATAGAGTCGTTATTCTTGGAATTGGTTAAAGCTGGGTCATCTGAGGACTTGTTACTTGTGAAATTGAATGAGCTTAGTATGCCTAACTCGTGTATGAAATCCATACCTAATATAAAGTTATCTTTTATAGATGGTATAACCATAAATGTCGTATCATATACCTTGTTTCCGAAGCTAAGTGGTAATAGTAGTTGTCCTATAACCTTAACTACAGATCCATTGGCACAGGTGGCGCTTGAATTGTCATGAATCAATTCATATCCCATGTCTAATATTTTATTATGATAGTTGTTACCGACTATGCTGAGATTTGAACCTGTGTCCATCAGTCCTCTACAAAGTGTCTGTCCAATGTGAAAATCTATAAATATTCTATTATCTCCTGCTACACTTGCTATACCGGGGGTCACTGAACCTAAATGTGGAGATGTTAATTTGAACTTGGTGATCCCCGGTGTATGTCGTTTTTTGGGCTGCTGTTTGCTTCCAATTGTGGCCTGCTACTTGTGGGGTTGCACTTGTGGCAGGTATTAGTCAACACCCCTTTTTGTCCACATTGGAAACAAACAACACCCTGTATGCTGCGGCATTGCCTATAAGAATGACCAATTTTTTTACATTTTAAGCAAGTTGTAGGATTGTTGTTTTTTCTAAAATTATTGTTATTATTGAATTTCTTTTGCTTTTGTGTTTCTAATGCAAATATTTGTTTATTTTTAGTGACTTTCGGACCACTAGTGGTACCTGATGGACAAGTGTAAGCTTCAAAACGTTTGCCAAGTGCAATAAGACTTTGTATGCTATTCGAGTCACTGACAGCCAGCAGGTGGCCATAAGTTGGCAAAATGTTATGTTTAATGATGTCCAGTAATGTCACATCTGTTAATGGTGATGTTAAACGGGCATTCATGGTCTGCATTTCCAAGATATAAAAATGCAACGACTGACCTGCTGTCTGTTTGTGTTCTCGGATAGCCTTTTCCAAAACATAGTCGTTATCAATAGATGTAAAAAATGATCTAAATTGTTCTTGCAATTCAGCGAGCGAGGTGATTCCGTCACGTATGTGCCTATAAAAATCTAGTGCTTTTCCAGCTAACAAGTCTGAGAAACATTTCAGCATTTTATGTTCCGGTGTATCCCTACTACGCATATAATCGTCTATCCTAAGGAAAAAATCTGTCACGTCCGAGTCTCCAGAGAATTTTAAATTCCATGACCGCAAACTATCTTCGCGTAGCACATGTATGATCCGTCCACTATCATTGCTATCATGGCTTCTATCGCGCTGTTCTAGCAACCGTGCATTTGTTTGTGAAACTAGGTTTGGAGCTCCTAGTACGGGCAAAGTTTCAAACCTGCGATCATCAAAGCCAGAAGTAGATGGATCAGACAAGTGAGTATTAAAGTTCCCACGTGGTCGTGTATTGACAAAAGGTCGTGTCAAGTCATGTGTCGGTGTCGTGGGTTTGGATTCCCTTTCTCCCAGTTCGTGATATTCCTCCTTGTCCGACATGCTGTAAGGTATATTTTACTTATGGCAATCAGAGAGCTTTTAATAAAATAAATTGCTTCTCCAATGAGAAGGTATCGAAAATTAAATAAATTAATAATACACAAGCACTGAGCTAAATGCTGTGAAAAAATATGTGGCTGATGCTATGCTATTTATTCATAACAAGGCCGAATAATTAATATAATTAAATATAATTTCTCTCCAATTACTCATAAGCTAACATAACACCAATAAATTTATAGGCAAAACACTAGATACAGGGTGACATTTGAAAATAGTCAAAGTGCAACTAACATTTGGATTGTTTCCTAGCCAAATAATTAAACCAGTCCAAGAATTCTCCTTTCAATGTTATGTAAATTAAATTATTTCGGGCGCCATTGTCGTGGTGAAAAAAAGAAAAAAAAGATATATGTATGCTTAATTTAGTTTACTAGTGTTAGTTATTATTATGGTTGATACCTACCATTATTCAGGAACTATACACTGCTGCCACTACCACCACGATTACCGTCATAAATAGCCAGGATTTCAGCGGAGAGGAACCATTGAACCTTTATTTCAAGGACCGTGTGGTTTATGTTCTCCTTGAGCTGGTTTAATTATGGGCGTTGAAAGATAAGACAAGAGTCAAGAACATGCATTTATTAGTGCACAGCAATAAACGGCTTAAGGCCACATGGGTGTCTTGCACCAGTTCCAATCAATCTTAAGACTAGACGGACCGATCGGAGATCTCCAAAGAATATAGCATACGATACGACCGCACGACGAAACGATACGCGGAACGGGCTTTATGCCTGGCCAAGCAAAAAGAAAATATCGCACTTACAGTTTGTTCACATCGCGACGGGGTGTTACGCACTGTCTTATCCGAATCCGTTGAGTGCGGGCTGGAAGACGTTGAACGCTTTCGTAGGCGTACCTCCGCCGTCACTCCATAGCTAGCCAGCCAGGAGGAGGCAAGAGATACGAGGATCGTCGCGATGCCACCGCTGTCCCTCTGCGGCTCCTTGGCGTTGCAGCCGGCGCGGTCGCGCGCGGGCAAATGGTCTGCTCAATGCCTCCGCACGAGCACGCCAAGCTGCACTCGGGGCGGGACGAAGTACCCCGAGGCCTGCGGAGGAATCTTCCCTAGGCCCCGTGTGAAGACGCCTTGGCATCCATGACCACGCAGGTCACGGCGAGAGCTCCTGGCAGACTGGAGCCCTCGTGGCGAGCGCGTGGGCACAGCGCGAGCCACCGGGCCAAAACTCGCGTCCTACGGCGAAGGAAATCCGTCGATTACACTCGCGACAGTTTGTCGCGACAGTTCATGATGTCACTAGGAATTGCACCAAACACAACACTGCACAAACCACCGTTTCCGGAAGGACGCTAATTACTAACACGACATTACAATTAAAAACCCTTTTTGCGTGTCGGACAATTCTCATCCGCGCGAATTATTAGCGGGAAAAAAAAAACCGCGCAAGTCAGCGCGCGTGCGCTGCTCAGAGCGTCTCCGCCATGTCTGTCAAAGCTGTCTCGTTTTGTTTTTAAAGTTTTGAACGACGTCTCTAACTACGCTACGGTCTGTCGGTGTCAGTCAAAAATATGGCTTTGCAAATCAACCTTAATTCAAATAATTACGAGTGTACCGCAATTATCGGTTTCATAGACTAACTCATTTTATGGGCCATTAAAATCATTTATTTTTAACTAGTGTTTGTTTTCCCCCACATTTGCGTTTGACGTTAGCAAAATGGCCGGGTGCCGAACGGAACGTTTTTTCAAGTGACAGTCGAATGTGATGGTTTTTGAAATTACCCCAAAAGTTGCGTTTTTATAAATGTTTACTTATTTTTGCTAATCGTGTTCCATACGTGAAACACTTATTATAAATAGATAAAGTTAATCGCCCCGGTCATTTTGGTGTACGTTAAGTTCAGTTCTGTTCAGGTTAAGTGACTGAATTTGCAGTTTGAAACTACTTCAAAAGCATGTGTTTTATAATAAAGTCCAATGGCTTTTATGCTGTTCCTGAGCGTAGTTGGTTACTAAGAAGGTGTTGGATTGCCTAAACAAAAGGTCAGTGACAATTTCTAGCACTTCTTTACGTCCAGATCATGTTCGCTGCGACAAAAATCGATCCCCTAAAATCTCATGTAGTGCCATCCACTACAAACGTGTACGGCAATTCGAACATAAAAAGCGCTTGTGGCGAATTACTTTTTAGTCTGCTTTTTTTACAAAACTTACAAAAAATAAATGCATGTTACTACACATTTAAGTACTTTTTTTATTTCACATTCAAAATTAAATTGAACCTCATAACGTAATCTATAATAGACAATCGTAAAGTGAAAGAACTACGTATTTACACCATTAAAAAAATACACATTACAGCGCAAATATGCTGCACGTAAGGTAAGTGAATATGGAACCATGATTCTGTTAGTTTGGTTATGAAAAATTACCGAGGTCAGTCTCGATAACTTAAGACCGCCAGTCCACTAAAGCGCAGCAGAGATGGCTTCTATTAACCAACAGAATGCAATAAACTATGTCCACTGAGTTGGCACGGAAAAAAGCTTAAATTCAAGTTATTGGCCCTGTCCGCTCCGCTTTGGTTCGGTGGACGGGCAACCTAACGGAAAAAGAACTAAAATGATGATATCATTTTCAGTAGTGGCGGCAGTGGACAAACGAACTTACGCTGTTACTCCTATTTGGACGTGACAAAGAGAAACTAAATAAAAAAACTGAACAACTGCAAAGCTCAGAGAAAACTAGAAAATTGCATATTTTCCCAGAATTTTGGGTTATTGCGCAGTAGTCACCTTTTTTAATACTTTTTCTGCCCTTTTAGAATCGATTTCATAAAACCGAACGTAAATTTTACGGCATGGTATGAAGGGTTCAAAATAAACATAACAATAACACAAAAAAATATTTCTAGTAAGTTTAAGAATAATGAAGTTGAAAAAATAATGCTTTCGGAATTTTGACACTTCAGAATTGTCGAGTGTGTGTGGAGTGCACCCGGCCGGAAGACATATTTCTGGTCAGGAATTATACAATATTAAGCAATAGCTTATGATGCCCACTCTTTCGTCTCTCACAAACCGCCATGAAACTATTGCTTCAATTTATAAATACGTTCGCCATCAGCCGAGTACGATATTAACCTACCGTAAATACTGTGAACTAAAAGGTTTCTAGTTAGTTTAAGAATAACGAAATTTGGAAAAATGATACTTTCAGAATGTTGACTCTTCGGAATTGTGAAGTGCATCCGCCCGAACGAAATGTTTCTGGTCAGGATTTAACACAGTTTTAAGAAGTAGCTTATTTGCCCATACTCCCGTCTCCCACAAACCGCCATGAAACTATTGCCTCAATTTAGAAATACTTTCGCCGTCCGTCGAGTACCGTACCGTAAATACTTGTGGCGGGGCTACTTTGAATAATTTGATTAAGCCCGAGGAACCTTAAGCGCATTAAAATAAAGGCCATTATTATTTTAGGACTCTTTAAACGTTCGACGATCAAGTATTCAGATTTTAATGATTGAGGTTTTATTTATTTACTTTGCGTCGGCGGTAGGGAAATTGGAGTGGTGTTTCGTGTTTCATTAAGGAGTGTATTAAGGTTTTCGTTTATTTTATTTAAGGTTGTTTTAAATATTTAATTTTCAATCATGTTTTGATATCAGAATCTGTTTTGTCTATGTTAGGTAAATATTCTTATAGTTAAGTTCACCACTTCTACCTTAATTATTACACTGGTTTTCATTCAAATCATATTAAAAAAATTCATGAAATTAATTATTATCTATAACAATAAAATTGTCAATGAATAAAATACAATAGAACTGTACTTTTTTGAACACCAGAAAATACACATTTATATAATAATTTTTAGTTTATTAATGTTTTTATTTTAACTTTATTTTGAAACATTTTGCGTAAATCAGTAAAATCATGGATTTTCATCTTCATCATCATTAACCCTAAGGATCAACTTAATACAATGAACACGTCCTCCTTTGTCTAATTTTTATATATTATGTTTTCATATATACACGGCGGATTCTAATCGGTAATCAGGAGTAGATTAATATCTATCTAAAATCAAACTTAATAGGCGAGGTCTCACACAAATACCTCACTGTTTAATTAATTAAAGGTTAAAACATAATTTAAACTAATAACCACTGGATACATGGTCACCTACATTAATTATTGAAGTAAAATCACGTGATCACGATACGTCAAGTGCCATCGCTTTCGCGGAAAATTTGACAGATCTTAAGTAAATAAACTTTTCTACGAGTATGAGTAGTTAGATAACGAATTTAAATTGATAAAATGGCCGAAAATGAAAAGAATGCAATTCCGACGATTTAAGTAGCCGCCACAAGAAGGGCTGACTCACATGAAACCTTCTCGCTGCTTGCCTATTGCTCCTACAAGGATCCCGAGCAAAGTATCTTAAAATGCGTCGATCCAGATCGTCAGGACGACGTCGAGGCCGGCCGGGTGCTTGAGCGTGGTTTGGCACTGTGAACTGTCCGAAGTCACAGAGGTTTTAGTTCATGTGGTTTATCAAACTGTGCGTGAGAATTGGTACGTTTAGATGAATTTCGTGGAATAATTCTTGAGTTCATCTTCAGCTATTTGGTTTGTATTGATAAACGTACCTACAATATTGTAACGCTCGATATTTTGAGCACAAATATGGTCCAGGCATGTTTGTTTAATTACTAATTTACTTTTCTCATTCAATATTTGCGACTTCTATGACTTTGTTTACATACATTGTGACAAGTTATTACTCATAAATTATCATTGTCATTAATTTTTTAAAGAGGTTGTAATCTCACAGATACAGATTAGTAGGGTGACAAGGAATTTAGGATAGAACTGATTTGGAAATAAAAATTATCACAGAAAAAAAAATTGTTTAGATGTAACTAATTACGAGATCAACGTGACCGCTATCAATTACTGAGTTAGAAAAACTGGTACCTGATTACCGATTAGATGCCATCGTGTATATATGTGTGTTATATAACACATGCCTTTTCACCTACTTACAGCAAGGAACTAAAAATAAACCAATCATATATAATTCATACAACTATCGATATATCCGCCTGAAATACAACATAAACCCAATTTCTACTTTTTTAATGCTCGCCCGAATTTTCATTGACCACGTTCGGTCACGCAAAGTGCCGCTTAAGTTTTTTCGCTATTCGTTCCATTCGTCCAAAGAAAGGTATTTCCACCAGCGTTTTATGGAATTCCTTTGACATGGCATCCGAACATTAGATTGGTTGATTGCTACGCCGTAGACGGCTACGGCGCGGCGTAGAGGTGCTACGTGCGTAGCGTTTAGTGTGTGTGCGTGGATAATTGTTATGGATTTTGATTTATTGTTTAACGGTTAAGTTCTGTATGAATGCATTACCTACTTTGGTAATGGCGTGTCAAAATATAACGTGCATCCATTTATCATTCGAAAACAATTTACAAGATACAAGAACGTGAAAATTAGGTACTTTTGAAAGTATTAAGATTGCGTTTTAAAAGCTATGTTTAACCCAAGAGTTGTATTATTAGTTCCTTTATCATTAGATAAAGACCACAGAAGTCAGCTAATTATGAGGAGGCTATACTATTCACGACGAACAACTCATGACGGAGAATATAATAATTGTTGTCAATTATGATTAGTGTTGCAAGGTTAAGTTCGCTAAAAATCGGAACTCCTTTTCATAAAAATTGGGGCATTAGTGTTGCAATCGTGACACCAAATAAAACGCAATTCTGGGTCTTCCTGTTGACATTATTTCTCTAGCCGTCTTAAAATCGGTACAATGTGTCCTGATAGAAGGAAAATCGGGACGTGACCACATGCTCCTGATAATCAGGAAGTCTTACTCAAACCAGTGGTACCGGTGTTGTCTCTAGGCAATTTTATATGTCGTTATTTAACAGGGACCCATCTAGTGGAGAACAAGTTACCGCCTGTCAGTGCCATCACGATCATAGCCATGAGACACTTTTTCCTGATAGTCGCCGTCATATTTCATTTTCAATCAATAGCCAAGTTTTCTGTCCGTATTTCAACCACCCAGCAACACAACAACAGCCTAGTACTTGCATCTAGCGGGGGCTGTCTCTGTGTGCCTCCTATGACAGAGATAGCATCCGTTGGGTACACTTTGCCTTTCATTAAATTGTCGAAAGGGCTTCTACGCGTTGGCTTCGGCTCCGCGTACGCCTTCCAAATATACGTGACACCATTATCGCCTGAACGAGTAAGACATACAATCATAATTATAACCCTGCCTGAGCCCCAAATTTTCTTCTATATTGAAGTTTTTATTTGCTAATATGAGCTTGCACAGGATAACTGAATTCACTTAATTTATTCTGACAATTACCTCTAAAAGTAGTCGCCAATATTTCAATCATATATTGACGCCAAAATTATGTACACATTTTTATTCCTTATGCAGTGTTTTTCAAAGTGCGGGTCGCGACCCCCCAGGCTTTTTTAGGAGGGTCGCAAGAGGTCGAGAGGACTGCTTCAGTAAAAGAAAACTATAAAGTTTAATAAGATAGACTTCATGTATGTACATGTATACTTGATCAAAAAGCGAAGGGTCAGGGGGTCGCGACATATTTTTTCATACCAGGGGGGTCGTGTCATGAAAAAGGTTGAAAACCACTACCTTATTGCAATAAAAAATGGTACAAAAATGTGTTTTTGCCGGTTACTGTACGGCTATTTAGATTGATTAGATTTTTTTTTCATAATATAAGAATTACAATATAGATTACACTATGGCAATTTACATGAATTTTATACTATGATCGTCAAATGAAATAAAAAATAAAAATATAAAACGCTCACAATAAAAAGATACAATGTCAGAAATAAAAATGCAAAATAAAATCAAATGGTATCTCCCAATAAGGATGGTCATCACATCACAAAAATATAAAAACACTCAAATAAGAATTCACATAATAAAATTAAATTAATCATATCTCCCAATAAGAATCGTCAATGACACATACAATACAAAATCCAAAATAATTAAAATTTATAATAAAAATAATAAAAAATTTAATAATGTCAAAATTACAGTAAAATTATAACAATAGTTCCATGTGCTCGTTTGCCAAGTATAAAGGGTAATTTCATCGATAATTTAGACCACGGACAAATATGACTCATGATCTGTAAAAGTTATTGAATTATTCAATAGTTTCAAAGCGATATTTCAGTTACCGCTTTTGAATCATTTGCAGGCATACAAAATATTAATTAATTATTTACAATTGGATAAACAAATACTCAAAGTAGTTATTTGTAGTGACCGTTTAATATAAACCTGGGCGAATGAAAGATGATACGACAGAACCACAAACTATACGAGCTGTGATATCTAATTACTTTCAAAATCGAAAAAGACTTTTGCAGATTTCTAGCAAAGAAAACAGCTTTTTCAACTCGTGAGATAAATACAATGATGACGGGTAATTCATTCCATGTAGGCTGGTACTTAGCTCGTTGATGAGTTGATGAAAGAAGGACGATGGGACATATACCTAGGCTATTTGACTAGATTGGTTATTATTGGTATTTCCACGAATTCAGTTTTATGGCTATTAAAATTACATCCTCAAGGGAATCTTTGGCAATTTTTCAAATGATAGACCAAAAAAGGAGTGTAATGTATTTGGGATTCATGTACGTGGGTTTCTTACTGTATGTTACATATCAACTGAAAAAATAAAAAAAGTAATGTATGTTTAAGAGACTAGATTATCGCACTATTGGGTAAAGGCTTTCTTCTCAAATTTTCACTAATCCCAGTCTTGGACAACCTCCCACCAAACATGATGAAAGGCGTCAAATTCCTCTCGCGATTCCGCTATTGTCTGCCTCAACTTCAGACTCTCTTCAATTGTGTGACCCACGTGGTGGTCGCTTTAGGCCACAATCTTTCCTCCCTTTCGGCTCTTGCATATATTATTTAAACTCTCTACAATGACTAATACGCAGACCAAATACATTGAACAATTAAACGTGACCTGCATGTACATGTAATTCAAAGCTGAATTCGAACCAACGTCTCTGTTTTCACAACATATTAACCACTACACTATCGGCCACTGATGGTTCTAAAGAATCAAAATATTTCCAGTATGTATATTGGATGGAGGGCATTTCTCCAGAAATATGTCTGCGGTCACCTCATTCATCTGGCCCTTTTTCATACTAAATGTATGGAGACAGATGAATGAGTCACAGACATATTTCTGGAGAAATGCCCTGGAATACATCCATTTTCTACGTTTAATTTAATTCTATAGATGACTGAAAAATTATATATTGAAATTTTGACATAATGCCACCTAATTCGAGATTCATTTCCTAAATATGGGCTTTTCTGGCAGTTAACAAGTCGTCACAAAACTGAGGATTAGTGTCAAACTACATATTATATTTTGTTACCAACTGACAGCTTAGACGGTATTTAAACATAGCTTAAATTTCGCCTAACCGTACGTTTAAAATAAAAATGCGCATTAACCAGTCTTAAAACCAATTAAGATTTTTATTAAATTTTATTTACATAATATTATCATTTCTTTCATTAATTTAGATCTTTGTCCTATTAACTTACAAAAATTTACACAAAAAAATTGTTTCTCAGTTTAACAGTTGCGAGAAATTCATAAGAATCGTTAGTTAATCGGATTTTGATTTCATAATATTAGAAAGCAGAAAATTTAGCCCCTACGAGGTTTCCTATACATTTGGGAAACAAAGCGCCTCAAAGGTATTTGACTGATATTTATGTATACCATTTACTGATTGTAATGTCATGATAAGTTAAATCATAATTATTGATCTTACCTAAATTTCCGTAAATAGGTAATAATAACTGATTCAACTGGTAATTTAGATGAAATGTTTTTATATTATTTCTAAATGTCTAACATAGGGGGCCGTCTGGTTGCATAACAACTATTGTCATATTATTAATTGTCATAACAGTTTAAGCATAAAGTTGATGCTCATATTTTTTTTTTGGCATAAATTGTTGTCACGTTGTGTTTTTTGCATTTAATTGTAGGTTTAAATATGACAAATTTAATTTTATGTTCAAGAGAAAGGTTTTACAATTGTCTCGAATAGCTTCGTTAGAATTATTTTCGTCTAGCAACATTGCTACAACTGTCTAGTGTCATATTTGAGAGATTCTTGACATACAACATACTGATGTTGCTATATGTCATATAAATAGATTTATAGGGTAAATTTGTAATGCAAATTGGGGAATAACATTTATTATAATAAGATATTAAAAGTATAAAAATATAAACTAATTTGAATATAATGGACAAGTAAATATAGTTAAATATTCTGATCAGTAAATGTTATTTCTTAATTAATAGGATTGAAATTCTTTAGATTTCCAAATCAATTAGGGAGAAATTGAGGTCCTTAGTGGAAACACAATTTGGTTGGAAATGATCTTTGAAAGAGAGGAGGTCTAGCTATACTGGCTGGAGCTCTTCAAAAGCTTTTTGCATCTGGGCCGTGAAGGGAGCAACCCCTGATGCTTGTGTTCTCCTTGGTGGCTACAAATATGGCGCGGCTGAGGCAGTCCTAATTTTCATCATGAAGTAATTGTGAGTAGCATTTCTTTAAGGTTAACTCATCTGGCTGTTGAGGCACCCCATTCACTGAAAGGTCTTGTTACAGTTAGCCCTCCGGGGGCATCTTCATGAAGGGTGGCGGGCTTCGCAGAGCTATGAGGATATAACTCTTCTGTCTGGTGAGAATAACCATAATTTCAGTCTTCTTCTAAGCTGTGGAAAAAAACACATACTTTAGCATACTAATGTAAGCAATTTGTTCTATTCCAGCTGAAGATGGGGTTTTTCTAATTTCTTTTTCTAATTTTTTCTAATTTCTAATTTTCTAAATTCAAATTCAATTTCTAATTTGGTGATATTTCAAAAGGAACATGGTTTTGTATTAATTCACACCTCACCTATAAATCCCATGGGCTGTAGCGCTCTCGTCGGAATAGTCTTCATGCACACTACGGGTCACTAACATCCGGCGCCTGCTGTTGCTGTTGCCAGCATCAGAAATCCTGTAAGAAGGTGTGTTGATGAGAGTCTGCAGTCTCGAGGTTGGTGACTTCAAAATTTATTAAGTCATTGTTAGGAGATTAGTTTAAATTTAACTGATGGCAGTGTAACTTTAGGCACTAACATTTATACTAGCCTGTGACCTCACTACTAGAAGAACCTAGGCTTTAAGACCCCGCTCTACCAACTGAGCACAATAGGTAGTGCTAAGGAAACGCTGAATTTGTACTGTGAGGCCGCAAGCGAGTGAAAAATAAAAATAAATTTGTCATACACTAACTGACTTTCCTTATTCTCCTTTTTGTTAGCCTGAACTACTGAAGGGTCCTGTACGTAGCACTACTTAATATTGTTTGTTTTTTTTATTGAAAGGTGAGTTCATAGTTTTTTTTCATCTTTCCACAATTATGTTCACACTGTATCCTCAAATATAACCGGGCGGGATACAGGGTGACATTGGCGCCCAACTTTTAGAGAAAATTCAGTATATTTCAGTACCTTTCAGTAGTTTTGAGCATATATTACACTGCCAATCGATTGTTGTAAAAATATTTCATACTTACATGGTAAAATCCACTTTTCAAGCCTTGTTCCTCGTGTTTCGATAGTGCAACACATTTCTTTTAGACATATTTTGTGTTTTGGGATTCATTTGATCCATATATTGTGTATTTCTTGATATTTGGAGCTAATTTTGGTGAACACGTTATTTAGAGGTTATAACCAAGTGACGTTTTCAAAAGAAAGTGTAATTTTTTCAATCGACTACTTTTGAGTACTTTATTTTGAGTTTTGGATCTTGATATATCACAATTTAGACCTTTTGAAACTAAAATTTAATTTAGTTGTGATTTTAGAGACATTTATTTCAATTGTCCAGTTAAGCATTTCAGACAAATAGTATTTAAGTCTCAGACTTGATTTAAGTTCATTTAAAAGCAAATTTTATTACCAACGTTTTTAGTATTACCACATGAAATTCTAGATTTGATTTTTAAGCTTTGGTTTTGGTACATTGTAAAACTTAACAATTCCAATTTAAAATACACAACAAATTTACATCATACCTAATTACATTGTTTTTCAACAATTCTAAATATCCATTCATTCATTAAGATTTAAAAATTGGAATTGATATACAATACTGTTATTAGGCAAAAGCATTCCCACATATTGTTATTTTCAGACACTTACACCAATACATATTGTTTTTTCTGATACTTACCTTTTGTGCATTTTATAGTGATAATTAAGTAACAGACATATTTTGTGAAGGAAATTAAGTAAAAACAAGTTCGTTTAAAAATATTGTATTAACTAGGTCACAGGTGATTCATAATATCTGAGTGGTATTTTATTGTGATTACACATCCATCAGTACTAAGTACATTTATTTTAGATAATTCAAAATGGAGCGTAGCTTACAATTTCATTCTTTGTTGAAGGATGAGCTTAATTATGAAGTCACAATTAGATCTGAGACACCTGCAGGCACTGTGGATGGTATGAGGAAACAGTTGAGGCAATTGCTTCTGGAATGTCCACCCGAAGCAATTATCGAGACAGATTTTGAAACCGACAGTGAGCTCGGAATTATTTCAGACAAATTAAAAGACCTATCCACATGTGTTGACAGGTACACTCGTACGCAAGACAGGCACTCTTCAAGTCGTAGTAAAGCCTTAGGGAATCACTTGTATCATAGACTTTTGAGAGTCCAGACTGAGGATGATCCGGAGGCATTGTCGTTGAAGGCCGGCCTTACATCTCAGTTGGAATCTTTGTTTTCAAAGTTAGGTGGTTTTAAACAGTCTATGGGTTCTGTAGAAAATATTCAGGCCAGTGTTTCAAATTCCCAACCGACTTCAAACAAGGATATTCAGCTTGTTTGCTCTGGTAACATGAATATTGCTAAATGGAATTTGAAATTTGAGGGCTCCGGCGACTTGAGATCATTCTTGGATCGTGTTGAGGAACTTAAATCAGCTTTTGGTGTTTCTGATGCGATATTATTTCGTTCTGCAGCACTTTTGTTTTCGGGAAATGCATTGTTGTGGTATAGAGGTATTAAGGACCAAGTTTCTTCATGGATTGAATTGAAACAAAATTTATTATCGGAATTTGACGCTGTTGATTACGATTACCGTTTAACACGTTCGCGGACAGTAAGTCACACCTGTTTGACACAAACATTTTGTATGGAATTTTTGGAACTGTTACAGCAGGTTCGTCACAATTGTGCCATTGTGTACTGTTTATATGTGACACTGAATGCTATGTAAGTCGAATGCTATACCAGCGACGTCAAATATGATACTTTGTTATACCACGTTATGTGACAGCAAATGCTATTGCATATAACTGCTATAGCAGTTCTGTCACATGGTTTAGTTAGCTTGTGATATATTATGACAACGAATGCTATAAGTTGCCTGCTATAGCAGCTCCGTCTAATTTGTTGTACTATAGTATGTAACAATGTGACACGGATGCTGTATTTTATCACCTTTTTTTTTCATGTTTTAATCAAAAAATATGTTATTTTTAAAAATATGTCATCATAATATCGGGATTGGTGATGACGGCGGTTGAGACGCTCTAAAATCTACCCAGTCTCTTCCCATGGAGTATCTTTTATGGATGAAGTTGGACCTATCAAGCTTGATAGGTGAAGCTGCTCGTTCGCTTTGTACTGATTGCGGCGACAATGCTGACAGGTTTGGAGATGAAGGAAAAAAGTCGCTTGGTGGCAAATCAACTAGGACAGCTAAATGAAAGTCAGGATCGGCTTGTGGCGCAGTAGCTGGCTCAATTGGTGGCAAAAGGGAAGGCTTTCTTTGCGGCGAAAAAATTAGCGCATTTTGTGCTGAATTAACTTGCTCGCTTCAAGGTGAAGAGGGTGATGATAAGGCTGATTCGTTTCGCAGCACATGAACGGGCTCTCGTCGCGACGAGGAATGTCTAAAGGCGAAGTAAATCTAAACCAAATTGAAAACACTTTTATTACACAGTGCTAAGCAACCTATACACCCATTACGTTGCAAGTAGTAGAACAGAGAACGAACAATATCAAAGATTATTACCTAAAATTATTATTACTGTATTAGTTTATCAAAAAATAGGTATCATCATTCATGCCTGCGTTTTAAATCCTTGCCACCATTAACACTAGTTATAGGGCAATAAACAGTTAGTAAATAAGCCTAGTCATTGCAACACACAATATTATGCTAGAAAACCATAGAATAATTGTTACTTATGATGATGGAAATAATGCTTCGAAAAGGCTCCGTAGCTCGAAATTCACCAACATCACCATAGACTACTCAGCGGCGCACTCGCCGGTTGACCAAACAAACTTTCATACAACCGCGACTGCTATAGCATCTGTGTGCATGAGAGGGGGGTACTATAGCCGGCAATACATGTTTAGCTTTTTTGTGTGCAAAAGCATGTAATATGACAGTAAGCGCGTCTGGACTAGAGAAAAAGTGTCAGTAAAGATAGATCTACTAGTATTTACTATAGCAAAGCGCATTCTTTAGCATTTGCGCTCAGGAAAGCATCTCAAATCAAGACTGCTATAGAATGCGTGTCACAAAAGTTACTCAAAATTCGAATGCTATAGAATGTCCGTCCGCGAACGTGTTAATGGGAGAAATAAGGTCGAGAACTCAGGGTGTTGACGAGCCAGTCCACATCTATTTTGCAATAATGTCATGTTTGTTCTCTCGGCTTAAAACTCCACTGTCAGAGGATGCTAGGTTGGAAATATTACTGCACAACATAAGACCAAACTTATCACAACAGCTTGCTTTGATTAATATAACTTCTATTACGGATTTAAAAGATCATTGTCGTAAATTGGAAGCAGCACGCCAGCGGGCGGACTTGTTTGTTGAGCCGTCTAAGAGTTCTTGTAATACGCTCAGCAGTGATTTCGCGTACAAATCAAAGCAAAAACAAGTAAATGCAGTAAATGTCCTTGCACAACAGCGGCCCTCAAACAATTCTGGTCGTCAGGTGCCGACTTTTAGTCAACAATCAACAAGGAATAACAGCAACGTTCGTCAGTATTCTAACAACAGGTCCACACATGTACCGAATTCTCGGAATGTCCCGGTTTGTTATAAATGTGGTGGTACTAATCATAACTTTAGTTTCTGTAGGGGAAAGCCACAGAAAAATAACATTTGTACTGGATGCGGAAAATATGGAGTTGTCATAGCAAATTGTGACACTTGTAAGAAACGTTCGGATACCTCACACAAAGTTTCACCAACGTCAAAAAACTAGTTAGCCAGAATCGTAGCGATCAATTTAACGGCAATTTTGATGAATCAATGAAGACGTTTTTTAATTATGATTCAATTGCTTCGGTTCTGTTTTCACCAAATAAAGATGACATACGGCCGTATTTGAAATTAAAAGTATGTGATTTTGAGATTTTTGGACTTTTAGACTCAGCATCTTCCTTATCATTGCTTGGGAAAAATGCCCACGAGGATTTTGTTAAATTCGGTTTCGAGTTGCATAAAACCGAAACAATTTCGTGCAGTGTTGCAAATGGCGTTCAAGTAGAATCAATTGGTTATATGTTTATTCCGGTAACATTTAAGGATGTTACACACGTGCTTAAGTTTTTTGTTATACCCAATATTGTTACGGAAGTTATTTTAGGGGTAAATTTTTGGCACGCTTTTCGCTTGGCGCCAGAAATATTTGACAACATAGCATATATTAAAGCTCCGGAGAAATATTTTGAGAGATGTAACAGTGTTGGTTCTAAACAGGTACACACCATACAGTCGTATGAGCATTTAACTTCAACGCAGCAAGAGCTTGCTAGTGCCGTAGTAGGGAAGTTTAGGGATATCTCGTTCGAAGAGAAAGGGTTAGGTAGGACGTCCTTAATTGAGCATGTCATTGACACTGGCGACGCCTTACCTATTAAGACCAAACAGTATCCACTATCTCCTGAAAAGAGGGCGATTTTGAGCTCCGAACTCGATCGTATGTTGGAGTTAGGTGTAGTTACTCCTTGCGAAAGTCCTTGGAACAATCCAGCGCTGCTAGTGCAGAAAGCAAACGGGGATTGGCGATTTTGCCTGGATTGTAGGAAATTAAATGCGGTGACGAAGGGTGATTCGTATTCCATTCCTTATATTCCGCAGATTTTAGATAGTTTAAAGGAAGCGAAGTACCTTTCGTCTATCGATCTTAGCTCTTCCTTCTGGCAGATTCCTCTGCAACAGAGCTCGCAGGAGAAAACCAGTTTTACGGTACCTGGTCGTGGTTTATTTAAATTTTGCGTCATGCCGTTTGGAATTTCGGGTGCGCCGGCTAGACAACAACGTCTTATGGATAGGCTAATTGACCACAATCTAACCAGCGACATAGAAAACGGCATGGTATACTGTTACATAGACGATATCGTCATATGTTCTTCGGATTTTCAGACGCACTTAGTGCTTTTAAATCGTGTGTTGGAAAGATTGAAGATGGCAAATTTAACTATCAATTTTGCGAAGTCTAACTTCTTTAGACAGTCCATTAAGTACCTGGGGTACGTCGTCGACGAGTTTGGTTTGAGGACAGATCCCCAGAAGATTTCTGCCATCTTGAACTTTCCAATTCCCACGACGTCTCGGGAGGTGAAAATATTTTTGGGAACGTGCTCGTGGTACCGTCGTTTTATCCGGGATTTTTCGACCATAGCCGCTCCCTTAAATAGATTGACCTCGAAGGGAAAGAATGCACCGACCTTCTGTTGGTCTGTAGAGGCCGATAACGCCTTTAATACATTGAAGAATGCGTTAGTGTCAGCACCAATTTTAGCTGTTCCGGATTTTGATAAACCGTTTGCTGTACACTGCGACGCTTCTTCATATGGTATTGGCGGAATGCTCTCACAGACGATAGACGGTCAAGAGCATCCTATTGCGTACGTCAGCCGCTCTCTAAACAAGTGTGAGCGCAATTATAGTGCTACGGAAAGGGAGGCTCTTGCGGTGATTTTCTCTGTCGAGAAGTTTCAAGCGTATTTGGGTTCACGTCGCTTTAAGGTGATTACGGACCACGTCTCATTGCGTTGGTTCATGAAGCTGGAAAATCCATCAGGCAGGTTAGCGCGTTGGGGTTGCCGACTGTCTCAATTTAATTTTGATATTGAGCACAGGAAGGGCTCCGACAACGTCGTGCCTGATGCATTGTCCAGACTCATGAAAGTCGACGCGGTGAACGTGACTGTGAGAGACGACGTGAACGATGAATGGTTTGACAGAACGCTGAACGGTTGTAAAGCTTACCCTGCTAACTTTCCGAATTGTTGTGTTAGGGAAGGGAAGCTATTTCGATTTTGCAAGAGCAAGTATAACTTGTTGCGAGAGTTTGATTGGAAGGAGGTGGTACGTAAGGGGGATCGAAAGAGAATTTTGCAAGAGAACCATTGCGAACCGACGGCTGCGCATTTAGGGGTTTATAAAACTCATCGGCGGTTGGCGTTGACATACTTTTGGCCTGGTATGTATAAGGACGTAGTTGAGTTTGTGAAGGCATGCGATACCTGTGCAGCCTATAAGCACTCACAAAAATTGACGCCTGGTTTGATGGGTCAGCCAAAGGTATGTCATCGTCCAATGCAAGTAGTTAGCATCGATCTGGTTGGTCCACTCCCACGCTCTCGACAAGGGTTTACATTTTTGTTCGTGGTTACATGTTGCTTTTCTAAGTACACGCTGCTGTTTCCACTTCGCCGCGCAACCAGTGCGTTGGTGGCGAAGCATTTTGAGAACCATGTTATCTTAGAACATGGCGTTCCTGAGACCGTAATTACCGACAATGGGGTTCAATTCACGGGATCAGAGTTTAAGCAGTTAATGAAGCGTTACAATGTACCTAAAGTATTTTATGGCCCACGATATACGCCGCAGGTAAATTTAGTCGAACGTTACAATAAAACGGTGATGACAGCCGTAGCGTCGTACGTAGAGGACAATCACCGGACATGGGATGAAAAACTGCACCAAATTAGGTTTGCAATAAACAGTGCAGTAAATGAATCCACGGGGTTTTCTCCTTTCTTTCTGGTACACGCTAGAGAGCCGGTCATTAACGGTTCGTTCTATAAAGACTCAGATCAAGATTACTCTGCAGCTATTCCTAGAGAGGAATACGCTGGCGAATTTGGTTGCTTAAAAGAAATTTTCCACCAAGTTAGGTTACGCTTATTGAAGGCACATGAAACCAGCTCTAGGCATTATAATTTAAGAAGACGTTCAGCGCAATTTTCGGTAGGAGATATTGTATGGAAACGTTCATACGTACAAAGCGATGCGTTGAAGTACAAAATGGCAAAACTCGCACCCAAATACGAGAAGTGTAGGGTAAAAGCGGTTTTATCTCCTTTAGTTTATGAACTGGAGAGGATGGACGGACATCCTATAGGTTCATGGCACATAAAAGACCTAAAAGCATGGAGTACGGCTGCTGATTTTGTGATCAGTGGACGTGCGGCCCGCATACTGTGGTTGCTCGCCGCACCGCCACTGTTGACTTAACAACGGTCTTGTAACATTTACAAGTTTATAGGTTGTCGGTAATTAGTGTTAAATACTGCAGAGTCATATTTAATCACAAGTTATAAGGTTCGTGGTGAACAGCGCAGACTGTTTCACTACTTAGTATGTGTGAGGAAGAATGGTAGGTATTTGCATGGTATGAATATTTGAGACGACAAATCTTAATCATAATATCATCTAAAAGTTAGTCTTTATGTGCGTATATATTTTTTAACCCTTAATTCGACAAGGAAAAAAAATAGTGAAATTCAGTTAGTGTTATCGTTTTTATGGACATTTGTATGTTTATATGTAATGGAAAAATAACTAAAAAAATCTGTTGTTGATACTTTTCAAGAAATCGTATGTCAAGTATGTTGGACATTGCCAATTATGTAAAGAATAGGAGGGTAGTTTGAATGTACAGTATTTTGGACATTGCCGAATATATGGTTTGTTAGTTTACTAAAGGAATCTTACTTATATTTATTAAATTTACATTTATATAAAAGAAAAACCTTAGCGGGCGTTCACATTGAGGGCGTGCAGGGTATCCTGGGTGGCGGCAACCCTCTTAGCCGGCGATCCCCCTTGGGAACTCCAGGAGGAGGTCCTCGCGAAAGCCTAAATACCGCCCGGACCTGAGGGCCCGGGGGGAGTTCTCGACTCCGAAGGAAGTTGAAGAGGTGCGAAGGAGAGGACAGGCAGAGGTGCGTCAGAGGTGGACGGAAGATTTAGCAGCGGCAGCTGCGGGCTGGGGGGCCCTAGATGCATTCGTGCCCAGTTTCGACCGGTGGGTTACCCGAAAGTGGGGAATGCCCAAATACCATCTGGTGCAGGTTCTCACCGACCACAGCTGCTTCGGTGAGACCTGCACCGAGTTACGTGCAGAGAAAAGACACCAGTAGCGTGGTGTCCAAAGAACTCGATTCCTACCGGCTTGCCTAATATCAGGCATTTGAGCACCTTATTCTACAGCTCTTAAGGAAAATGTACACTAAATCTGCATCGGCTTGCCCAAGGATATCTTTTACGCCACACCACTGAGAGACACCCTCATGCTACGAATGCATTGCGCCGGTTAATATTGTGGTACCGCAGCAGTGGGTTCAGATCTTTCGCTGTTGACCATCGTTACTAATATGCTCGACAACGAGAGGTGCTGGAAAGCAATGGTCGCCTTCTGCACATCTGTTATGATGCAGAAGGCGGCAGCGGAGCGGAGACAGGAGGACAATCCTCTTACTATTCCCAACAGACGGAGGGTAGGGCGTGCACGCTGGCGATTTGCGCATCTGCTCCCTCCACCGTAACGGGTCGAGTGGCAGGGATGGGGTCCCGTCTGCCACCCATGAAAACCCATAGACAAACGGTATTGTGGCCAATAGAAAAACAAGAGGCAGAAGGCGAATTGATGGGTTTGCAGTGGGTATACGTAATAATGTATTTTCCCAGCCTTAAAAAAAGTACCGACAGGTGAACGCATGGCAGATGTAGGTACGCTATTTGACACTACACGCGAAGTTATGGCAGGATTAAGTCGGTGAGATGAAGACGTCGCTTCAATATCTTATAATTAACTTCACCATTACGACCGCTTTTACTATAGTAGAAAGAAGATTTTCTTCATCTTCATTTGTAAATATCATTGTCTGAATCTTCTTTAAGCTCCAAGTAAATTAAGTCGTTCCAGTGACGAACTGGAGCTTTCTATATCTGATAGTGCATTGCATTGTGAAACCAATTCAACAAGTTTTCGGCCTCTCAAATACTTTTGCATAACCTGAGAGCCGATTGTTTGGTGGTATGATTCTGATTAGATTGTGCTTACCAGAATGATACCACCAACCAATCGGCTAAATGGGGACTTACGTACAAAGAGTTCCGTACCATCGTGGGCAAAAAACTCCAAAAAGAACCATATTTCATGTATGGCGACACTCATAATTTTTTCTTTATTTTATTGTTATCATTTGTTGCTAACTGGGTCAAATACAGCATACACTTCTTGAATATTTAAAGTTTCAATCTGTTATGGTTCAATAGATCCTGTAACAGACAAGCAGAGAGGTGGATGGACAGGCAGACGGACGAAATTACAAGCAGAGCCTCAGTACAATTGGTTCTCATTGATATTTATTATGTACGGAGTCCAAAAAGCTACGGCCAATTCAGTTATTTCAAAATAATATAAATAGATAAGGAAGTTATGTCATTAATATTATTACATGCATCATTGGCAATGTGTATTTTAGTTGACATGATAAAAGTTTACTGAAACACAGCAATATTGGCAACGGGAAAAATGTTGGACATAGAAATAACGACTTAAAACGCCGCATCATTGGCAAGGGGAAAAATACTGGACGTTATAATATGCCAGCATATAACACATCAATAGAACAACTTTTGAATGTCAATTAAAGAGAAACACATTTTTCAATTGTTAATCAAAAACATATGCAAATTGATTTCGGTGTTGTCATACAAAATTATGTCAAAATATTTACTTCCCGTAACTCCGCGAGACGGGATTTTTCCTCTCAGCATCTTGGTGGCCACTGCGCACAGAAAAGCGTTCCAGTGCCCTTCGCGTATTTTTTGTGGTGAAAAACCATAATATTCCATTCACTTACAACATTTAAAAAAAATCTAAATATATTAGTATTTTGTGTAGATTTTTGTTTTTAGGACGTCTAGTATTTTACCCGTTGTCGAATTAAGGGTTAAGTCGTGCGTAAACACGTTAAATATATTTCCGTTTCTGTTATACTGTAGATGCATACCACACAATTTTTTTTTCCGCGGTTTTCTGTACATGTGTGGAGGCATATTTTGTTGCGCAGTATTATTTCCGATTTTGGGTTTCCTCGGACAATTTTGGTAGTGAACATATCAGGCCCGAGATATTTAGTTTATCAAACTACATACTGTGTTTGAGTTTTGTTTTGATATTGGTACCAATAAAGAGTTTGATCATTTTCGATGTTGTATTCGATTTGGATTGTGAAGGTTAGTATATAGTCTAGTTGCTACTGACTATACTAGATATTTTGATCGATTAGATCACTTGGATTGACTTTTGCCCGGTCTAGCGGAGATATATTTTAAAGAATGCTGATCATCTGTCCTGGCAGTTGGCATTAACCTTCTCGACACAACGCTTTGTTGTGCCGAAAAGGTTAAGGAATGGTTACTGGTTGAGTTGGATTTTGATGGTGGGAAGGAGTATTTTGGTTCGGTTGGGTTCCTTCCGATCTTATTTTGATAAGTTTTGGTGTTGGGTTCGTCAGCAAGGCTGACAGTTTATTTTTCTTAATTAGTATAGGTAGTTGTTGGCGTGGGTTCGAGATTTCGAGATATAGTTTGAAAGGGGAAAGTCTAGGATATTCGGGAAGTAGGGAGTTTTTTTTTCGTTGAATACGTACATAAATAGATAGAATCGTAGATTGGTATTATTTCTGGGGGGATAGGTTAGAAGCACTTTTATAAAACTTGGGGGTTTAAGTTAACGGTTTGGCTGTAGTATCTTCTCTCGGATCCGCAACAACAATTTCGTTCATAATATTTCTGAGTTATATATTATACCTAATTTTTTTGTGTAACAGTAGTCTATCGATAGATATATTCTTGTACGGGTTTTGGGATTTTCGGTTTTTTTTGATATTTTCATTTTAGTGACATCGCTGAGGGCAGCGGGCGGTTTCCCTGCGGTAAACCTTTTCATCGGGGAGAGGGGTATTGTCACGTTGTGTTTTTTGCATTTAATTGTAGGTTTAAATATGACAAATTTAATTTTATGTTCAAGAGAAAGGTTTTACAATTGTCTCGAATAGCTTCGTTAGAATTATTTTCGTCTAGCAACATTGCTACAACTGTCTAGTGTCATATTTGAGAGATTCTTGACATACAACATACTGATGTTGCTATATGTCATATAAATAGATTTATAGGGTAAATTTGTAATGCAAATTGGGGAATAACATTTATTATAATAAGATATTAAAAGTATAAAAATATAAACTAATTTGAATATAATGGACAAGTAAATATAGTTAAATATTCTGATCAGTAAATGTTATTTCTTAATTAATAGGATTGAAATTCTTTAGATTTCCAAATCAATTAGGGAGAAATTGAGGTCCTTAGTGGAAACACAATTTGGTTGGAAATGATCTTTGAAAGAGAGGAGGTCTAGCTATACTGGCTGGAGCTCTTCAAAAGCTTTTTGCATCTGGGCCGTGAAGGGAGCAACCCCTGATGCTTGTGTTCTCCTTGGTGGCTACAAATATGGCGCGGCTGAGGCAGTCCTAATTTTCATCATGAAGTAATTGTGAGTAGCATTTCTTTAAGGTTAACTCATCTGGCTGTTGAGGCACCCCATTCACTGAAAGGTCTTGTTACAGTTAGCCCTCCGGGGGCATCTTCATGAAGGGTGGCGGGCTTCGCAGAGCTATGAGGATATAACTCTTCTGTCTGGTGAGAATAACCATAATTTCAGTCTTCTTCTAAGCTGTGGAAAAAAACACATACTTTAGCATACTAATGTAAGCAATTTGTTCTATTCCAGCTGAAGATGGGGTTTTTCTAATTTCTTTTTCTAATTTTTTCTAATTTCTAATTTTCTAAATTCAAATTCAATTTCTAATTTGGTGATATTTCAAAAGGAACATGGTTTTGTATTAATTCACACCTCACCTATAAATCCCATGGGCTGTAGCGCTCTCGTCGGAATAGTCTTCATGCACACTACGGGTCACTAACATCCGGCGCCTGCTGTTGCTGTTGCCAGCATCAGAAATCCTGTAAGAAGGTGTGTTGATGAGAGTCTGCAGTCTCGAGGTTGGTGACTTCAAAATTTATTAAGTCATTGTTAGGAGATTAGTTTAAATTTAACTGATGGCAGTGTAACTTTAGGCACTAACATTTATACTAGCCTGTGACCTCACTACTAGAAGAACCTAGGCTTTAAGACCCCGCTCTACCAACTGAGCACAATAGGTAGTGCTAAGGAAACGCTGAATTTGTACTGTGAGGCCGCAAGCGAGTGAAAAATAAAAATAAATTTGTCATACACTAACTGACTTTCCTTATTCTCCTTTTTGTTAGCCTGAACTACTGAAGGGTCCTGTACGTAGCACTACTTAATATTGTTTGTTTTTTTTATTGAAAGGTGAGTTCATAGTTTTTTTTCATCTTTCCACAATTATGTTCACACTGTATCCTCAAATATAACCGGGCGGGATACAGGGTGACATTGTCCTATGGCATAATTGTTCCGTGTCATAATTATACGGAGTCATAATTGGTTTAACCATAATGTAAATTGCCATACATTTATTTAGTCATAATATTGATGATTATAAGTAGTTTTTGCAATAATTGTAAATTTCATACATTTATTAAGCCATAACATTGATGATTATAAGTGGTTTTAGTAATAATTGTAAATTTCATACATTTATCAAGCCATAATATTCATGATTATAACAATCGTATTGCATACATTTTGATAATGGACTTGCGATGGTTCTTCAAAAAAGAAACGATTTATATTATTGAAGTATTTTTAAGGTAGGTTAGGTTAGAACTGTTATCTCACACATAACCGAATCGCTGCCAGAAAAGTAGAATAGGTTAGGTTTGAACTGTTATCTCACACATAACCGAATCGCTGCCAGAAAAGTAGGTTAGGTTAGAACTGTGACCTCACACAGAACCAAATCGCTGCCAGAAAAGTAGGTTAGGTTAAAACTGTGACCTCACACAGAACCAAATCGCTGCCAGAAAAGTAGGTTAGGTTAGAACTGTGACCTCACACAGAACCAAATCGCTGCCAGAAAAGTAGGTTAGGTTAGGTTAGAACTGTTATCTCACACATAACCGCATCGCTGCCAGAAAAGTAGGTTAGGTTAGGTTAGAACTGTTATCTCACACATAACCAAATCGCTGCCAGAAAAGTATATTAGGTTTGAACTGTGACGCACCATAAAAGAGAACTTTTTAAAACACTTTTAAAATTAGGCTTATGCGTTTAGCAATTTATGCTTTTACTTAGTATGGTTAAAGTGTTGTATGAGCAACCGATTTATGCGTTTAGCATTTTATGCATTTACTTGGTATGGTTAAAGTGTTGCATGAGCGATCCATGTATGCCCATTGTAAAGTATGCTTGAATAAATGTATGCATATCAACTATATGCCCATTACACAGTATGTCCATAAACATTATGATTAAAATCGTTATGCGCATAAATGTATGACTATTTACAGTTATGCGTAATGATGAGTATGACGAATCCTCGTATGCGTATCAAAAATATGACCTTAAACTTTATGCAACCCAACCCCTACCCGTCTAACATTTAACGCATATAAATGAAAATATGATAACACATGGTAACAAAATTTTAATTTTTAAAATTTTCCGGAAGTATTTTTCATTTTTTTTTTATCTTTTGATACAGTGAATTTAAATCTACCAGCCATTTCTATCTATCAGCTTTTATTTTCCGTATATCTTTTTGGTATTTTAAGTGAGGGTAGGCATATTACATACATGTCATATCTCCAAAACTAAAGCTGATAGATGAAAACGATTTTTATTTTCAGAATCAGGATGCCATAAGTCTACATGAAAGCTAATTAACGGTCCGGAAAAAAATCATTGTAATTACGTGATAATCCACGAATATTGTATATTTTACTGGTATTCCTCAAAACTTTATGCATTTATGATCGTATGTATGAATATGCACGGGGAAGAACAGTTGAAAGTGTTAAAACGCTCCGTAGCCTTACCCGAATTAAAACTTACACCAGATAAAGCGATTAAGTCTTAAAAATGTGTACCAAGCTCAGGCTTGCAACGCGGGCGTACAAATGATATCCAATGTAATAAGTAGGCAGATTTTTAATATAAAAAGCCTACAAAAGACCGTTAACCAACCCAAAACGCGCAGCAAGTCATAAAGCGCGGGAGAAATGGGGCCGAACTAGTTTATAACAAAACTGCCTTTGTATTGTACCAAATCACGGAAATTCCAGCCCTTAAAAGGTTGGTAAGCAAAAATATAGGAACGACCTATGGGTTTCATATACAGATATGACGTTTTGGTATTGAATAGGTGGGCTGTTGGAGCCATTATTAAGGTAAAGTGCGGTCACCCTGAAAAGATGCATTCAGCGGCTCTTGGGTTCAACAAGGTACAATATATGTACGAACTAACATATTTCAATAGAGTGGATAATTACTTCGGTTTACTCTACAAAATCCTGACAAATAGCACACAGCCTAAAATAGAACTAAACATTCGCAATTTTCCGTAAAGCATGAGAAAATTACCACCAATAAATCAATCAATCATAGTTTATTCGTTTAACATACTTAATAACAGTACAGTACAAGTACAGTGATGTTAGTTTTTTACGGTCAACTATGTTAGACGAATTCGTGTAGTTTTGAAAATGGGTACAGAGCCTTCTTAGGCTGTCAAAATAAAGGCACTAAGAATACTCGGGTCTAGAGGGCGAATTAAAGTCATTTAAATGTCACTTTTTACTGATGTTTTCTTTTATCTCGAAAGAGCATGCTAATTTTGGAAAAGTTTTAGCCTTTTCCACCTCCATAATATAAATTTTCCTTGCAATATTTTACACTGAAATGTCATTCTTTAGATTACACATATTATATTAATTTAATCCGACACTTTTATTTTTTAGGACAATTGGCTAAATTGGCTTATAGGCTAAACTAACCCGTATAAGACTTAGTTACAACTCTACTCAAACATGCTATTGGGCTAAACTACCGAGCCAACTCACCGAGTTGCAATGTAACTTGTATCACACCTATGAACTTTGATGATATGTAATCAAATACTTGAGAACTTTAAACTGCGTCTGTTAAGTGCTGTGTTCATCAAATACAAAGTCCTATGACTGAAATATTGCCACACGGACTTTGGAACGTCGTTCATTTCTAAAAAAAAAACGAAGCGTGCACTGCACAGCTGATCTTTATAGCTGCATTTTTTGTTACAGGGAAAATAGTTCTTATTAGTATATTATACATAAACAGTATATACTAAGTATCAATTCGTGCCTATTTAGATTATTTCACAATACATACATAGAATGCTATCATTTGGGTAAATATTAATTAGGTACTATGTCTATATGTATAATATGTCAACCCCTTGAAACTAAGTTTCTAAAATACCTAAACAACAAAACTAATATTTCATCCTCCAGATACTCCTTAATTGAGTAGTAACATTTCTCAACTAGCCATATATGAATTTTGGATTTGAATAATTTATCCGGTAAAGTTTTGATATCATTCGGCAGCTTATTAAATATTTCTATGGCCATAACCTCCTGCCGCCCAAAGACCTATTTAAAGGTCTTCGCCTGAGTAGTGGTTCCAGCCCAAGCATAATGACGATTTTAACTTATAACCGCCCAATGACCTTCTAAAAGGTCTTCAACTTCAACTAGTCATAGAACTTTAAATTTACCGCGAATTCAATAGAATTCAGATCATTTCTGAACGAATATGTTATGTTTGAGTTGACACTAGATGTCAATCTGTATAACATCATCTGTCAGTTTTGACGTAACCGCCAAAACAAAGGGGACGAGTCGAGGAAGAGGTAAGCAAGTCTGTGATTATCTTTGCTATACGACAGATTGCGTATGTATTTTTGCTGTGAGTGTTGCCTAAGATGTTCATCTTTGTTTAACCATATTTATTTTATGCATTGAATCAATATTAAGTATTGTAAATACAACAAAAAATTAAAAAAACGGCGGCAACATATTTAAGGATTTTAATAGGTCTATGGGCTTTAACCGCTACGCTATTCTGGTTTGCAAACAAAAAAAAAAATTGTCTTCTAATTTAATTTAATTTGCTTTTTTTATGCTTTTTAAATAGTGGTCGGCATGAATCAGTATAAAGCTCTTACACATTTGGCATAAAGCTCTTACACATTTTTTTGGACTAGAAAGGCATCGTTTATATTTGTAGCGCTTCCCCAGGGCAGTATACCATATTGCAATACAGAGGCAACATATCCGTGGTATGCATTCATGGCTGTTTCTAATGTGCCTATTTCTCTAAGACGCCGTAATGCATACACGAAGTTATTGCATGCATTTTCCAGCTACAGTGTTTATCTAGTGTTAAACCTAAGAATTTAATTGCTTCAACCTCTTCTAATTGTATATGCGAGTATTTCACTATCAAGTCACCCGATGTGGCTCTAATAGAGTGGAATTGCATCACCTTGGTCTTTGTGAAATTCACATTTAAATTATTTTCCTCTAGCCATTTTATAATTTTAGATATGGTTACATTAATTCCGTTTTCAAAGTCAATATTACTAGTACCCTTTATCTCTGCTTCATGAGACCATAGACTTGAGTATGTTGTTTTAACTTCAATTTGAGTATATGGTTTTACCTCCACGCGTTTTTGAGATAAAGGGTCTTGACAGACGGACAGTCAGACAGAAAGACAGACGGACAACAAAGTGATCATATAAGGGTTCCGTTTTTTTTCCTTTTGAGGTACAGAGCCCTAAACACGTTAATCAAGTTTAAGTTGGGATTCCTAATAATAGAATAAATTTCGTTGTACATACAATCGCAAACTTTATTATGTGACCTACCTAATGGTGCCTTAAGTATCATCTGTGACTTGTTTACCAGTTACTAAGCGATCTTATTCCATTATGAGGGTTCAAAGAATATTTCTATGAAAGAGCTACAAATTAAAGATCGTGGCTGACTGACTGTAGATTGCTTCTACCAAACACGAGTAGCCACTCTAAACACACATTGACATTTAAAATTGGGCTCGACGTCACGTCATGGCGTCACAGGCGTCATAATGTCGTTATTGCGATTGCCGCTCGATTGCCGCCGATCGCCACGTCCCCGATAACTCCCATACTATTTGAAGTCACGCAATACCCCGTTTAAGGGTTCCCATTGCACTTTTTCTAACCGCCGTTCCTAGAAAACTTATTACAATTTGTTACTTCATTTACTTTGAACGTTTTTCCTTGATTTATTTTTTAATAACCGCCTTCTGGGAGGAAATTGTAGCGAAAGTCTAAATGAACGGAATAAAGAAAATATTACGTTTTATTTACTTGTCGATGGAAGATGTAAGCGTGGCGTTTTTATACTAACTTGGAGTTGAGCTGCTAGGAAAAATATGGATTTAGATTTAAAGAGGGGAGTAATTCAGCGTTGAAAAAAAACGTTCCTTACGTTTTAATTTTGACGCTGAATTACTTCTACATAAAATAATTTGATCTTTACCTCTTTAATGAAAAGGTAAAATTCGGAATCCTATTTTAAGTGCGTACCCTAAAACCAGAAAGATAGCATTATTATAAGATACACTAGATTATGTTAGAAAAAAAAACGTTAACTTATGAGTTTATGAGTCAACTATCAATAAAATAATTTGATCGTAAACTCTTTAATGAGAAGGTAAAATTCAGAAACCTATTTTGAGTAAGTACTACTATAACCTAAAACTATAATAATAGCGCCATCATAAAGTGCCTGCACTAGATTATGTTAAAAAAACGTTGACTCATGAGTCAACTATAACTATAAAATAATTTGATCGTAAACTCTTTAATGAGAACGTATAATTCGGAAACCTATTTTGAGTAGGTACTATAACCTAAAACTATAATGATAGCGCCATTATAAAGTACCTACACTAGATTATGTTAGAAAAAAAAACGTTCAAACAGTCAACTATCACTCATGAAGTCATGAATGATGTCAGTGCAAATGACTCACGTGGAACATGGGACCGTTAAGAATCTACCCCTCTGCCAAGAAAGAGAACGCAATTGAATTCAATTTTTTTAAGATTATAATTTAGGAACATGTGACTCCCACTGGAGTCACATGTTCATGTGTGTGTATTTGGCTTGTTCCTCTTTGCACTCACTCACTTTGCCTCTTTGCACTCTAAAGCCACATTACAAATCAGGTACAATTTCCGGTTGATCGACGCCACGGGCGACGAGTGAGCTGGCAGTTTCTGGAACTAGACTTTTAGTAGCAGTTTTAATTGTTTTTTTTTATGGTTTTAGTTTAAGTATGCATTATTCTCAATCAGGTACAAAAGGTTTTAAATCTACTGTAAGACTAGAGCTTATCAACTATTAATAATATGTAACATGTTCCCCTTTTCACTAGACTATAAAATACAATGCCAATCATGGATCTGTGTCATATTGTCGAACTAGAATATATTTTCCGATATTAGAATTACTTTTACTATGAAACTGTTACTATCCAGAGCGAGCATTTTATTAATTTCCTATCTACCGTTTCGAATATACGTTCAATTCGCATCCTCATCAAAATTAGAAGCACAACTCAGGCGGCGTCAAACACCAGTCTTCGAGCGTTCGGAAACCACATCACGTGCCCGACATTATGAGTGGACTAGCAGCAATTTGTAGACCGTTACCCCCGATCCCGAACGCACCGATACATCGCCCTAAAAGCCTGTAAAATTTATTGAGCACACATAGATTGATTGCACCCGTAAATATAGGTTTTTGAACGTACTAACATTGATCTTTCGTGAGTGGATACTAATTTTGGTGCGATACATTAATCAATGAGGTAAGGTTGTTATTAGTGTCTATGGAATTCGTGTCATATATAATGGAATTTCATGGAAATTAATGGAATTGAAATTATAATCAAATATGTATTATTATTATCAAAAGTTTGTAAAGTTTGCATGTCCAAATTTTGCTGAGATGATCTAACAAAATTGTTCCACCGCAAATAAATTTCATTCAATTTAAGTAATTTCATTGATACCTAGTTAAAGTGTATTCAGTCCCTCGGTTGTCCATAAAAACGTAAAGAGGGTTAATAATCCATATTAACGACATCAGTTTCGATTGAAATGTGTTATATTTTATTCTAAGATTGATACATTGTCTTTGCAAAAGTCATAAGAGTTCTCAAAAAGGTAATTAAAACCTAAGTTTCGAATTATGCTAATACCATTATAATAAAAATAAACCAAAATCAAGCAACTAAGTGTCTTTTATTTAGCCCGCAGATATTATTTATCATATTATGATACATTTTGTACAACATAAATTAGTTATAGGCATCCTTGGTACGACAAACAAAATTCCAGGTAAGTTGTTACTAACCTAAAATTTGAAATTGATGGTTACAAACTAAATATTTACCCAATCAAACCCTGTCAAACTTAAGATTGAACGCCAAATAACACCTAGCCAAAAAAGTATTAAACTATACATTTCTGTAGGTCTACTGAAAAAGTGCGTATCTGGGGGCACGGCAGTGGCCCCGCCAAGTCAAGCAAAACAAAGGCACGGCCGTACCATCCTTTTCTCGAAGCCATTCAGGCCATTTTCAACCTCCTGTAATTTTGTGCTGGCTAAAGCTAGAACCGTGGAGGAACATTTAATACTTGCCAAATAAAGAATCCTCACTCCACAAGTAAATAATAGGTCAACAACAAGTAAGTCGGTGTGAATAGAGTTCTGTGGACCCCCCCCCCCCCCCCCCCCCCGGTACTAACTTGGCTTAACATTACATCTCAAAACTTTTTTTGTTGTAAAAGAACTGCGTTGCGAGACTTGCATTTTTACATGTAATGTTTTTGATGGGATCTAGTTTATGCGTAGACTGAGTATAAGACAGACTTTTTATAACCCGACTTAATTAAATATCACACATAGATAACGGACTCCAGCATTATTATTTATATCCTATCTAATTTGGTCGGGGTTGTCTATTTGCCGCCAGTTTGGACAAATTTACCAATAACAAGCCGGTGACAGGTTTCAAAAACGTATACGCGGACAAGGGACAACAAAATGCAACAGTGTTTCTCATTTCCACGCGTACAGCGCATCAACAGCGTCCTGTATAAGCGCATATCTTTCATTTCTTTGCTTGTCATTCCAATGACATTCCTTGAGTTTACATTTGTTACAGGTACCTCTCGGTACTAGACCCACAGATTTGCAGAATTATTCATGTTGATCATGATATTTTAAATACCAGATCCTGCTAGCTCTTCGTAAAAAAAAATCTAAACTGTTGTTGTTCTGTAATGCGTCGAGCTTTTTACCCGACTGCGGCGAAGCCCAAAGGAGGGTTATGTGTTTGACCTGTATGTATGTATGTATGTCCGTTCCTGTGTCCGCTCGTAACTACTCAACGGCACATCCGATTTTGATAAATGATTATAATTATTAGATTCGTCTTGATGGTGCGAGTGTCACTGGGTATGAAGTTTGTTAAAATAAGCAAAATGGCGCATTTTATGCAGTTTCAAAGTGCACCGCGGGACTGTATAGATCAATTACCCAATATTTCTTTTCCCCAATATTTTTATTTCCAGTCGCGTTTTTCCCCATTCTACTTTTTTTCTACACATTATTATAACCAGTAGTTAATTTCCTCACACGATTTAATTTCTGCCCGTTTAATTCTCTATACGCGTCTTTGCCCATGCATACATTTAACCACTCCGGATCATTCACATACATATTATTTACCCGCAGAAAAAATCCCGATCGCTTAATTTAGTCACACGTTTAATTTATGCTCATTATTTTGATGATCTCTGTTCCGATGCATAAACGCAAATACTAAATGGGTAAAATATCGAGCAAAATCTATTGGCTCCTTATTTATAACAGATAGACGATAAAAAGCACTCGAAACTCTTTAGATAATAATTTCTATTAAGAAACAACGTTTAGCTTGACAATGTCAAGTCAACGTCAGTGAAATCAGTCACGTTTCTAGTAGATTCAATTTGATTCAGTGAACATTTACGATGGATTTAAATGAAGAATCACAAGGGTCTTCGTCGGATCTTTGTAAATTGACTTTCATAGACAGTACACATGGAGGCCGTATTTTAGTGCGAGGTGGTTACAGGCATTATTTGAAACGAACAAATAAATCTGGTTCGTCCGTGTGGGGTTGTCATGTAAAAGGTTCCTGCAAGGGCTTTGTAGTTTTAGATGCACGGGAGAGAAACATTTTGCGAGATGTCAATCATTCATGTGTGCCAGATTTCGAGTCCATCGAAATTGAAAAAGAAATGATTGATTTAAAAAAAAAGGTTTCTACTGATTATAGGCCCATTCCTACCTTGTATAAACTGCAAATGAAAAAATTTATGCGTCTCGAATACGCTGATAAATTAAAACCTTTTCATTCGGTAAGAGATGCTTTGTATAAAGCAAGCCAGAAGTCCGCCAAGAGATCGAAGTTCGAAACATTTGAAGATGTGGTAATACCCGTAGAAATATCGGAAAACTTTGTGTGCATTCATGACGACGATATTATAATTTGCTGTACAAATGAATGCAAGGAATGGATAGCAGGTTTAAAGACATTTTTTTTAGACGGCACTTTTAAAATGGTGCCGAGCCCATTTGTTCAACTCTACACGGTTCATGGCGATCTTGGTTCGGACAACGAACACACGAGGGTAGTTCCTTGTATATATGCTTTACTGCCTAACAAGCAACAGGTTACGTACGAACGAATGTTCAAGCTCATCAAAGAAAATATACCCAAATTTCAGCCGGATCAAATAAAAATTGACTATGAAATCGCTGCAATTAATGCGATCAAGGCTTTATACCCGACGGTTAAAGCAAGGGGTTGTTTCTTTCACTTTACACAAGCCTTATATAAAAAAGCGGATACACTTGGGGCAACAAGTGCACCAGAAGGATGCAGCCACATCGCAAAATGTGCTGCGTTAGCACATTTGCCTCCGACTAAAATACATGAAGGATGGATTTCGATATTGGCAAATTCACCTCAAAATGAAGAAGTAATACGTTTCAACAATTACATGATAAAACAGTGGGTCAAAATGGAGATGATAGATATGGTATCATGTTACGGACATCGCCACAGGACAAATAATGTCGTCGAAAGCTGGCATAAAAAAATAAACAACAAGATTCATAAAAACTCTAACTTATTATTTTTTATGTCTCAGTTAAGAGATGAAGCTCTAGAAATGAATTTTCTAAACATACAAAATGAAATGCGGTCTGATGTGTTCCGAAAACGCAATAAAAAGTATTCTTTGATGGACAAGAAAATAGAAGGAATTGTAAATAATTACCTAGAGGGACTCATCACCTTAAATAAGTGTATAATATTGTTATCTGTACTTAAATATAAGTAAAATTGCCGAGCAAGATTATGACTATGACCATAGAAAATATAAATTCATATAGGTGTGTAACAAACAAAATAAGTTTATGTTGAGCCAGCTTTCGACGGCATTATGGTCCTTTCTCAGATCTACTTGTCATTCTTCATATTTTATTATACTAACAATTGTTTTAATAGCAGAAAAGCTTTTTTTTTTTACATACATATTTAAAACAATATTTTAATTTGCTGAAATGGTTTCATATTGTGTGCGAGTAGATCGGTTTAAACTTGTAAGTGTAGTTGTCTATATGCCTTAAATACAATACAAGGACATTTTTAATTATTGATTTGTTTCAATTCCGCCCCTTTGCGTTAATTTTTTTGCTTGCGATTGGGGAAGATATTAAGTCTTCCAAATTTCAGGCGAATATATACTTTGGGACAAAATATGATTTATTATAATATATTTATTTATTAGTTATTTAGACTCTAAATCTACGAAATAGAATGATAATAAAAACTTAATGATCCCAATTTTTACCTCTTAGTATTTGCGTTTATGCATCGGAACAGAGATCATCAAAATAATGAGCATAAATTAAACGTGTGACTAAATTAAGCGATCGGGATTTTTTCTGCGGGTAAATAATATGTATGTGAATGATCCGGAGTGGTTAAATGTATGCATGGGCAAAGACGCGTATAGAGAATTAAACGGGCAGAAATTAAATCGTGTGAGGAAATTAACTACTGGTTATAATAATGTGTAGAAAAAAAGTAGAATGGGGAAAAACGCGACTGGAAATAAAAATATTGGGGAAAAGAAATATTGGGTAATTGATCTATACAGTCACAACATTACGAAAAAACGCATTATGCATGTGACAGATTAACAAAGATGTAACTTGAAAATCAACGACAGAAAAATATAGAGAAAAGAAAATCAAACTACGAGTATAATGAGTACATTACAAAAGTTTGGAATGACAAAGAAGTGTGTTTGTGTGTGTTTTTTCCGAATGTTCTATTTTTCTGAATACTCTTTATGCATAATTATTACTTTACAAGACGGCAGGGCCGACCTGGAGTAGAATCGCCGCATCAAGAAACAATTGAAAATCCATACAAGAGGCATATTTCCAGCAGTGGACATATATATGCTGAGAAGAAGAAGAAGAAGATTATTTTACAGACACCATAGACTTTTCAGTGTAATTATAAAAGAAACCTAACCTTTACTAAGTGACTAACGTTAGATATTTCTTAAAATATTTTCCGTTAAGGCAATAGAAAAATTAAGTGGAATAAAATTCGGAACAGCAAAATTTTCGGACAAATAAACCGTAGGCCAAATACAGGGAACCCCTCTAAAATACTATACATATGTGTGGCAAAAAACCAATACTAGCTCGCTCTAAAATCGCTACCTAAAATCGCTGCACTAAAAGCAACACAGCAACAGCAACAGGTCCACAAAACTCTTTTTCTCTCATTAGAGTTGTTCCTAGAAACCACTAAACCTCTGTCCACACCATATACCCAGAAGACTCCGCTACGGCAAAATAGCGTTTCTGGTTACTGTGTAGAACTTGGCAAGTTCTAAAACGTAATAAAAAATGCCATTTCAGTGTGAGGAGGAATGTTATGTGTATTTTTGGCCAAAGGAGTTATTTCTTCGAAGAATAACCAATTAGAACCCCATTTTTAGTTTAATTTGATCAAGTCTAGTTTGTGTGTAATTACGTACCTACGAACCGCTCTAGGAAATAACTGATGAATAAACAGTACGAAAAACTTACCATTTCTAAAATAATACAACATCAATGCTACTAACTAATATAAAATTTCTCAACTTTTCTCTGTGGTATACTGTAGAAAGACATAATAGAAATATTAGTGAAAACTACTTCAATATCAGAAAAACTCATCGAGATATTTCGGTAAATTCAAATTCGGGTACAGTAAACATCCTCATTGTAATAGTGTTAACCTCATTCTAAACATAATTAGTGTGAAGTTTTCTTATTACCTACAAATTATGAGTTTCTTTTGACCAGTGTAATTTACATGTAAGTTCCAATACCAATCGATATGCTTCAATTGTCTTAAGTAAGTTGCAAATAACACATTCAATTACTTTCACAATTTCACTAGTCGCGAGCTCTGAATCTAATCGTCGCATGTCTCAAAATGGCATGGACTCATGATACGACTAACTAACTGTATGAGTGTCACTAGTCTGCAGTCCATTTACAACTATTACTCAATTATGTATACTAGATTGTTAGAAACCGTTATTCATGATGAGCACGAGTATTTGTTCCTGTGTCATGAATGTTTTCTATCTATTTAAGTATGTATTTATATAAGTATCTGTATGTCTTCACCTCTTCGCCCAAAGTACGCATTGCTTGCTTAATTTGGGACTAGGTTGATTTGTGTAAGAAGAAGGGGGTTCCCTCATTTTTCAGGCAGTCTCTATCCGTGATTTAGCGGAATTAAATTTGAACTAGCAAGAAAGGTTAGAACAAATGAAGGGTACACGGAAAAAAAAAACATATTTAGTCATCTAAGCAACGATTTGAATCTTTAACAATATAGGTAACTATGGTAACCATTTGTTTAAAGTGAAGAAATATATAGTATTTTCATATTCTATATTTAAACAAACGATAATATTATGATAATTGAGGCGAACTTTAGTTTTCCTCTGAAATAAAAAAAATACGGTTGCAAGACATGCGTGACGAAGTTTTCATATACCGCAATTTGTGATTTTTAAACTTATCATAGATAGGTCATAATATGTGTGTAGATAAAGCAGTCTATGTAACTGTACATAATTAGGCATTAGTAACAGTCACATAAACTACTATTAAAAAGTTAAAACTGACCAGCAAACTTAACATTATCGAATAACTGCGAATAACTATCAAATACAATAAGATCTTGCATAATTTATGTTGAAAATTAGATTTTATTACTTGAATGTTTTATTTAAAAATACAGCTAGTAAAGATGAAAACAAATTGGTCATAAAATTAATCTAATTAGACGCACAAATATTAATGGGGTTGAAAGTGGCTCCAAATGTTAGAGGACACAATGCCATGTGTCTGAATATGGAACATTTTATTCGTTTTTTTTTCGTTTTCCAGGCAGAAAACCGTATAAGACAATGCGTGAAGCTTAGTACAATACACCAAACTTATTTTAAATTATAAAGTTATTTTTTTTTTTGTTTTAATAAAGTCAATTCATTACCTACGCGCAAAAGACAAATTACTCTACAAAAGGTACTCCATCTTCAGAAAATACTTACGAAAAAGTAAAGATTTCTGAGCCTCATTTAACAATCCTCAGACTGAATAAGTGTTTTTCGATGTTGTAATTAATTAAGAATCAAAATACATTAGACGTAAGAGGCTTTATTGAAGTTATTTTATTTTGGGCAGATTTAATTAAAAGTGGAATTCAAATTCTCGGATTCGTATTTCGATGCTTTTCAAATATCTGATTTCGGGTTTAAACTTTGGGAAATACGTATTGCTTTTGTCGGCCTTTCGAATATTATTTAAAATTGGATGCCTATATTTTATTGTTATACAGGAATATTTGTTGCACAGATTTTTAGGATTACAACAACTACCCAATTACTTCAGTGTTTTCTATCCGCTGAACATAGTGACATAATGTCACAAATAAGGGCATTTTTGATTCGAATTCGAATGTAATGAGGGCTACCGCGATTGGATTTCACCGCTAGAGGCGCTAGTGTAGCGTGTGGTCTCCGAAATATCAAATGTCACTGTTTGGTGGAGGCTACACGGGTTTATTTGTTATTAGAATAATGGTATCAATATTTTGCAATATCTGAGATTATTTATGGCAAATATGAGTTACGGGTCAACGAATGTCAGTGGTTTGAGACAGTTTCATCATTTGGAAACTTATGTCCTCTTTTTTCCGAACTAAACGCAATACTGCTGCATGCTTGATATGTTTTGGTACGGTTTTAAGGCATTAAATACGATGGAAATGTAAACATTGTTTCACACCCGTAATAACAAACTGACAGCTATACTTCAGGACCCTACTCGACAGTGGCGCCAACTGCTGAGCACAAAAACGGTAGCCCTCATTCTGATTTGTTTTTACAATTTGAATTGTCACTGTGTTCATGATTATATTAAAACAAGATCCCTCAGCTTAGTTTACGAATGCCAAAGACTCAAATGTTACAATATTGTAATTTGATAACCAATCACGCTTTGTTGCAAAACGACGAAGTCACGAATTAGATTTTTCGTAGTTTCATACCCTGAATTCGACGCAGTGTAAAAAAAAATACTAGACTAAAATGGCATTATGCATGCATGCAGATAAGACGTATTTTCATCCCCCGTGATTTAGGCTGTACCAAGGACCTTAAAATAAATAGCCGGACGGAGCCTCGCTAACAGAGAACTGAAGCAATTTTAATAAGCCGGCAGCTTGTACTTACGAGTCGCACGCACACATCAACCACTTACTTACTGTTTCACCTTTGTTCCAACTGTGATATGCAATAAATATTTGAATTTGAATTTGAATTTGAATTTGAACCAGTTTTTTCTATTGCGAGCAGCACGCACACATAAGTAGCTGGCTTATTAGGCAGCTGTTTGTTAGCGAGTCTCCGTCCGGCTATTTATTTTAAGGTCCTTGGGCTTTACGTTACCTCATTATTATAACAAAACGGGACTTAATCGCGTAAAAACATGATATTACCTCGACGTTTCGGACGTGCCGTGACGTCCATGGTCGCGAAGGGACTCAAGGTAATATCATGTTTTTACGCGATTAAGTCCCGTTTTGTTATAATAATGAGTGAAAATCGTGAAAGTTTAAATCAATATTTTTTACGTTACCTGTCATTACCTAAGTCATGGAACTATTTGAATATGTCTAAGAAATAAAATCTGCAAGTATGGTCAGCTGAAAAGAAAAGGAATCCCCTATCATACATTCGTGGTGTGGCAAGGGAGTTACTTTTCTCGTATTCTTGCATCTGACTGTACAAGGAACAATACCTATCGGAAATACATTTGTCTATATTTATTACAGTTAGGTTAGACTTCCCGATGTCAGCTTTATTAGTTTGCGTGAATGTCTAGTTATTTTCATGCGTCCCTTACGGGTTCCTTTGCGTGAACCCGTGTGTCCCCAGGGAACTTTACATTAACCCCAGATAAATATTTCGAACCCGTGTCATGGAAAAATAAATATTCATCTTACTATACGAGCCCCATTTTAGATGCAGGATGTATTGCTACGGCTATGGTTTATACAGGGTGACTGGAAATTCGCCGTATTCCTTGATAGGGGTTTTTCTACAGCTCATTTGCAATGATTTAGGTCCAGTCAACTAGGGGACAAAACTCCTTGGTTTTCGGGATGAAAAAAAAATTGAAATGTAAAAAAAAATGGGAAATAAATCTGGAATTTCTGACTTTGAATGTATGTATTTACGTAAAAAATAAACTAAAACGTTATATAATTAACAATAAGAAGCTTGCCAATTGGCTGTTGTTTGGAAATGATTATCAATATAGCACTTAGTACTAGTTAGAACGTACGGAGAAAATTTAATATATTTTTGCGTTAATAGTAGTTCATGCAACTGATGCATAATGATAGGCCTTAATACACGAGTGTGGTTTTATGAAACGAGCCAAAGGTTAGTTTCATAATAAAATGACACAAGTGTTTTAAGGCTTAATTAATTATGTACAGTTACATACACTACTTTATCAGGGTCGCCTATTTTTGGCATAATTTTATTTGTCCGAATGTTCTATTTGCCCGAATACTATTTACGCATAATTGTTATTTTACAGATAATATTGACTTTTCAGAATAACTATAAAAGAAACCTAACCTAACCTAATGTTTTAAATGGCTGATGTAAAAGATTTTGCAAAATATTTTCCGTTAAAGCTAGAGAAAAATTATGCGAAATAAAATTCGGGCTAAACAATACATTCGGACAGATAAAATTATGCCAAATAAGGGGCACCCACTTTATCAACATATATATTATAATATAAGCTCTCAATTATGTGTTCAAAAACCGTCAATTAAAATGCATGGTGATATGCGTACCCTACAACAAAAGTTTTTTTTTTTAATTCAGATACAAACAAGAGTAGGCGTCAACTATTATATCGTTCGATATCAAGTAATGTGCGAGATTTGTCAAAATTGTTTGCATTTAATTCGAGTAAAATATCATTTCAACTGATCTTAGACTTGAGGTCAAATGAAATTGCTTTGTTTCTCAGAGATATTTGAAATCTGAATGTCATAATAACATTTAATTCGATGTTACTGTGAAACCACAATAACATTTGTAAAAAAGGCGAAAGGTTTCGGTTGTGACAACGAACAAGCTATATCTCTGCCAGATGCGAAATTGTCTAAGAGCTCATGGAGTGTTTTATCGTGTAAAAATCAGAAGTATTTAATAAAGGTTTTCATTTATAGATAAGCTGTGCACATGTTTTTTTAATTATCCACCCCAAAAACGTAATATAATTGTAAGTAAGCTATTATTTTCCCTATAAGCGCTTGTGAATACCTTAAGGAACTTAAAGCCGTGTTGTTATTCCCCGGCGCTGCATCATTTAGCATGTTAATGTTGGCGCGGGACCCGCCAGTTAAACAGACGTGACGACATTGACTTCTATAAGATCCCGGCAAACGGTCGCGACTGAGTCATTGTCAGATTTTCACTTCTTTCCGGTGGACATATGCATAACAGTCCCAGGGCCTAATTTTCTGATGAAACTCGTATGAGAATAAAGAACGTTCTCTTTGTATAATCCAATCTAATACCAACATAACCTAGATTCATACAAGTTCTTAACTTTTGACCACTTGTTTTATGAACCGACAATAACTCGACTAATAGTTAGTACATCCCAACGCGCTTACCCTAAAAAGCGTGAGACACTAAGGGTGATAATATAAATAATGTTCCAGATCAGGCGTTCGTTTGTATCCCAAACTGCAGGTGAGATAAATACCTGTAACCTGTATGCGATTTGGCGATTCCTTTATCAGCATTCGTGGTGGTGGAATTTTAACGTTAACCTGACTTAACCTGACCAGGAAGAGCCATATTCTCTCCGCATAGTTTCAAAAAAGGCTACTTACTACTTACAGCCTATGGTCAGGTAAAGTCAGCTTATTCCTTGCTTTTTTTATCCTTCGAATCGTAATGTTTGCAGTATTTGACCACGCAACTAAGCATTGTTACGACAATTGACTGACAAACGTACGCTGAAGACCCCACCGTCGACTGACGTTGCCTTAAACAACCTAAAATTGATTTTTAGGGCCAGCGCGAAGTTAGCATCAGTCGAGCCTCTTGGCCTGCATGGCTACAAGATGGCCAAGTTGGATGCAACACAGCATGTAACAGCCAAAGGAAGCACGCAACTCACAGCGCAATATACGCGCGTTCTCATTGGATGTCACGCGCCGCGTCACTCGCGAGATTATCCCGGTTGATTTGTGCTGACAGTACTGGTCCCTATATATACGTCAATACGTAACACGATGTTATAATGATGCTAACAGCGAGATGATGGCACCCATTAACGCAAGTTCAAGGCTGTCTCGAATACAGGCTAATTCGGTTTGCAAGTCCATGGCAAATTGTAGTTACTTAAACTTGATATTAACAATTAAAAGGCCTTAGAAAATATACAACGTTTTCAGTTGAGAGTATAAAAAGTACTGATAATATCAACCAACTGATTAAAGTATAGGCTAGTTATTGTATGAGTATTAGCTTGAATTTTTGGAATTAAGACTGATGGCACAGAATAAGTAATAGTACAGAAGTCTCTCTCTCTCTCTCTCTCTCTCAACAAAACTGACATTCGGGTCCGACCACCGGACGAAACGCTCTGGATCCGTCTCTCTTTATCGCATAATGCGTGCTCTTTCTGGTGTCGCAGTGGTCGCTGGTTAACCCCTTCACGGAGGCAAGACATGATGCTAGCGCACGGCGAAATCACGGAGTGAGTCCTCATGATTATTTGCGCAAGATTTCTTAGAAAAAATTAATAAAATGTCAACTATTAAACCACAACCTCCCTGAACTAATATTAACGTTGGAAAAGCAAAAAGACTTGTCTTCAATTACAAAGAATATTTTGATAAACCTGTCAAACGTCTAAGACTCCTTAACCGTATTAAAAAGTTGTAAATCGTATTAAAAGGTTGATAATCAGGGTTTTTTTATTTAAAATGACCTCTTAACCAGAAGTTAACAGGTCGTCACAAAACTGACGATAAGTGTCAAACTCCATATATTTCGTCACCAACAGACGCCGTGAACGAACGCACTACAAGCAAAGTTTTACGAATGCGTAAGAATACCCAAGTACAGATCGCACTATCTGCGCCTCGACCTTGAACGTATCGCGCGCTACTAAACGGCCGAAGTTTGACTACTTGTCTGTCTTTACTTGACTTGACTTGGTTAAGTTAATGTAGGCAGAAGGCATGAAACCGTTAGGTACTTGTGGAAATCTTTGGGGCAGAGCTATATTCAGCAGTGGATGTTACAACCTTGACCACCAAATCATCTGGGTCTCGTTTCGGCATGAGGTCAAGGGTAGTCGTTTGGGATTGGATTAAGTAGGCGGGTCTGAACTGAACACGAGTCTGTGTGAACAAATTACCGCGGAACCAGCAAGCTATATCGTAAAGCGCTTAGCGACATACCAATTAGGTGAATGGAACTACCTTCTTTTCGAAATTTGCTAAAATATTAACACCAAAGAGATAGAGCCCATAAGTTAATTCCAAGAACCAGATACAAGTACACAACTAATAAGGCAAACAATATCACCATTAAAACTCATACAAATATCACACTTACGCCAATGGCATAAAACTTAAATTCCCGGAGCACATGGCACATTTTTTCACAAACCCTCATTATAAAGTTTCCTTCTTCCATCTCACTTATCTTGTAAAGGAGCCTAAAGGACCCACTTGACTTTTGCCGATCCAAAACGAGATGTCAATTCAGAGATTCCTCGATTGCGCCACGCAATTTGAATTTCAAAACACGCCAAAGAATTTCATACCATCGAACAAATTCGAATAGAACAGATATTGTTGTACAGAGGCGAGGTCAAACGGAATGTAAGATATTTTATTGATATTGAAGTCTTATACAAATACAAATATTGTTAGACGCTTTGGACGTTACATGCGACTTGAAACTAAATCAAATTATGCTAGTCTTTGTAATCAATATCTCAGAATCTACGGCTAGCTTCTTACTCGCATATTACTTTGGAAGTTCGGGATTAGTTTTGGATTTGTAGGTTTAATGACAGGAACGTTCTTGGCTCCACACTCACAAGTTTAGCATGGCTGAAACCTTTACCACATGTCATCGATATGTCGTTAACAACATCCACTGTCCCTTTCCCTCCATCGCTGTAAAATGAAAAGGAAGATGTGATCATGATCCAGACCATATCGGTGTCGTTATTTGAGATATGAAACTGCTCTTAGGGTGTTGTTACTATATCAATCTATCAATCGTCAATCGACCATCGATTTATTGATGTAGTAAATTCCCCTTAAGAACCCACGAACTTCATGGAATGTTTTAAGCCTAACCTTCGTATTTTAAGCGGTCGCTCGGCTCTGTTACATATTTTATATCGGAGCCACAAATAACTATCGAGGCAGCTGACCAAAAAGAGCGTAACCTCAAAAACGTTCGAGTAACTCAGAAACAAGACTAAGGTCACTTGGGAAGTTTAAGCCAATATATAAAAGAAAGAAAATAACGAGTAAAAGTTCGCAGGAGATCGCTTAAACCGGGTTCGGACGTGACTTGCGTCTTAAAATAGAGTTAATATTATTATAACCTAATTTTGTAGGGTTGCTTGGCAGTAATTTTTTCGTAACATCTTTTATTGGGTCGCAGCGTGTGCCTGATGGAAAACAAATACTGGTTTCCGCGGACCGAAAAGTAATGTTTTTGAAAAATGCAAGCAAAATTCTCACTTTTTCTTGTTTATATAAAAGTGATTCCTATTGTTCCTTTTTTAAGGTCTTTGGATCCGTTTTTTTTAGATCTTCGACAAATACGTTAAAAGCAGTTTCATGCGAACAATTGATTTGCATGGCATTTTGTCTACAATGGGCAGCTTGTTAGAAGAATATTTAAAAAGTATTACTTTTTACCTTGGAAATTGCAGGGAAGTGTGAAACGTTACTATAAGATTAGACTTCTCCCTATAAAACTACATTTTCTTTTATGTCTAAGATAAGTCGATTTAAATAAATCACCCTGTCATCAATTTAAAGATAAGACTTGTCTCAATAATTATCTGTTTTATCAACATCCATCCTAAAATATTCAATGAGTCTAAAATTAAATTTCCCAATATTGTTCCGTTTATGCTATGAACAATGAACATAGGAAGGGTACACGGAAAGAACATGTTAAGTCACCTTTTTTTGTAAATACTATTTTAATCCCAAAATGTAGAGCTCGAGATTAACTATAACTTATCAGTTGATTACAGGTGTATATCTTAAAAAAAATCGGACATGGTTACACTAGTTGATTCCAATGTTCTTTCAAACCGCTATAACTCAAAAAGTTACTTAGGCGACTAGACTTGTCATTTTCTTCCCGTGTACCCTTCATATACGAACCAAGGCCGTGGGCGCAATCTATTTTATACTCGTAAATGCATTTCATTTTTTATTCCCATGAACCTGACACGTGTACAAACAGACGGCTAACCGATCACCCTCAGAAATAGCAAAGGTTTCTCCCAAAAATTAAACTGTCAATCTATTTGCTTCGGCAGATGGATCATTTCCTGGGTAGTTATTGCTATAGCCAGTATCCGTTGAGCTCTGTTTGCCTACAAAGCTGGTGGGTTGGGAGGTCAAGTGGGATGGAGGTCGATGGAGCAGGAAGGCTGAGGTCGCGTGACGTTTGCGAACTATATCCGGTTCGACGGAGTGCTGATTGACTGAATACAGGATTGATCCGGAATTTTCCGAACAAAATTACTGCATATACCTGCTAACTGTGCGGTTTATTATAAATGTTTTTCATAAAGAAAAATACCAAAATCTGACAATGTGAAATGACGAACCAAAAGGCTTGACGTTGGTGCTCAAAGTGGCTTAGGGGGTGAACTCGACATTATAAGGTCTAAAGTTTGAATCTTGCGGTAGACCGCGTACACCGTGTTTTTTTTTATTTCCGTTAAATTGGACACGTTGCTTCGTACGTCGACAGAAGCTACCTGGTATATCGCTTTTTGTTAAATTCGATTTTTTTTTACTTTTCAAAATAAATTAATATTGAGTTGATAACCATTTTAAAAGACACTTCTGAGTTAGTCAAAAATTAACGTCAACTATGACAGTGTTGGGATTATGACAGCTCATTTATAGGTACTGGTTGGTGATTAAATTATGATTATTTTAAAAACGGTATGAGTTACAACATTAGTTTTTAGAGAAATTAACTTAATTAGATCTGGGGAATGTGCCCTCAAAGTTCACGGAAATCAATAAAAACACGGTGTATACCTGTACGATGTAAGTATGTATGTTTGTCAGAGGATAACTTTCGAACCATTATTTCGATAATCATCGACCATTTTAGGTCTAGTTCCGTGCCAGTCCCTGTACAATTGTACACGTATGGTAATAATAATAACCTGAATCTCTTGATAAAACATCTACCCCAAAAGAAGCAGAGCAGATCGCTCAGGTGATGTGGAACAAATGTTTGTTTGAACCATTACTGATACCAACGAAAACCAAAAATAGATTTTCATTAAAGCTTCCACAAGATCTCTGTAGTTATTATACCCGATTCTACCATTTGACCGATACCGTAGGTGGATCACTAAATCTAAATAAAAATACCATTGTTCACAAAACCATCGCAATAAAGTGGAGACCAAACCAAACAAGCACTTTTTCAATTTCCGTGCGCTAGTAATAAAACACAATACATTTACCTACAACCAACACTTGTTTTATTTTAACCCCACGTTTTAGAATAAAGTTTAGCCACAGTTTATTTTCATTTTTGACCGCTCGTCAGGTGGCCATTTCTATTTTTTCGCGTACCTAACTTAAAAAAATATTTATAGATTATACATTTTACAGCTCAAAACGACATTACATATACGCTGCTTAAGAACCCTACAACCCTGCCTACCCTACAAGTATACAATACATTACAAGAATTCTGGGGCTTTACTATTTACCGCCCGTAGTGGGTCCGCAATTTTACGTCTTCCCTTGGTTAGGACGTGGTAAACCTTCCCGTGCAGCAGGTGGAAAATGCTCCTTACGGCCTAAGGTGACATAAAACATAAGTATTAAGTAAATTCTTTCTAAAAGAAGATGTACTCGTATACATCAAAAAGTATCCATAATAGACTTATTCTTTAAACACACGAAATAATATTAAAGTATATACAAAAAACAAGGTAAATCGAGTCAATAGGCCGCTCCGCTGTGCCGTAATCGTCGCATTATTTCTCTTTAACGGCAGCACGTGCCAATATTGGCTATTTTGCGTAAGGATAAATTGTTTTCAATGGGTAATGCCGATGACCGTAGTTTATGTTCATTTTATATTAGTCAATTGCGATCCACTCTATTTGAGGCTATGTTAACGGTATATTTTTTATTCAGACTTTTTTATTAAAAATTGACATGTAATGACAGGTAATCAGTTTATCAAAATGCTTAATGCCACTCTTGATAAAAATATTTATACCCGCAATGGTAATGAACATGAATTCTGAAAAACCGTCACGTCTAATATGCTGAAACGGCCTTAGAATAAGTTGTATCAGATACTCGATATCGTCCTTGTGGGGCGACATCATTTGTGTGGTCTTTACCGTTTGATACAAACTGTCATACCCATATCACCCTCTTAGAAGTAGATGTTCTCAAAACCCTCTCATAGTAATCCACGCCGTAATCCGAAACATGTGTTTCAAATTGCATCCCACCGCCTGCAGTGTTTTAAGGTATGCTGTTTCATAAAATTACGTAACCTCTGCAGCAGACACGTTCTCAAGTGGAGACTGCGTCACGGCAAAAGAAGTATAGGACGTCTTCAGGTAATTTCCCAGAGTAGCTAACGGCAGATGAAAGAGATTGACTGAAGATTGTGAGACACATGTCCAGCAGTAGATGTGTATTAATATATATATATATATATAATTGCAGGTGATCCTGGTCCCGGCACCACAATGTAATCAACTTATTACTTAAATTGCCTAATCATACTAAATACCTGCTCACAGTATACCCGTTAATGTAAGTGTGAATCATCGATTAACTTCGAGACTAGATTGGTTTATAACTAAATTAATTGTGGACGCATGGCTTTACTTACCGGGGCTTCATTGAATGGAGTATTAATCAATTTGTGATTTGGTTGCGACGTATTAATTAAGAACTGCTTATAAGCACTTGGATGAGTAAGAAGACGTAGAGATCGCGTCCTCTTTAATTTTCGATACTTAGAATGTACTTATCGAATGACTACTGAAGCTAAGCAGATACAAGCAGATGAGATACTGAATAGGTACAATCATAAAATAAACCGATGTTTTGCTTTGACCAATTGAAAGTCTTGCTTGGTGAAATCCTATTAAAGCTGCGCCATGTACCTACTGGATAATGAATGACCAAAAAACCACCCGATCATTAACTGATTTATTGTCCATCAAAGCAATTTTAACCTACCCTTAAGTCACATTATCCACATTATATTTTGTAACTAATGGTCATGATATTATTGAAATTAAAACGGATCACTTACATTGTACAAAAGCCGACAACGACATTTATTTTGTACATCGTGAGTGATCCGTTTTTATTTTAATATGCTTGAGTCTCACGATGGTTTTCTAGGTCAAGATAATGTTGGTTTATTCTTTATATGAACTTCCAAAACCGCTTGCAATAAAATATGTTCTTTAATGAGACAAAAGGTTTGTTGTTTGTTAGTTTGGAAAACCCATTGTAAAAGTATATAAATGCAAGTCGACCGCTATTAGCGCAATATAAAAGGTCCGACCAAGTGTGCTTAGAAGAATAGCGCTCGCCACAGCTCGTTACCCTTTACACACTCGCCAATTTGCCACGGCGCCCACTCTGACGAGCGCGTTAAATTTTAGACGTGTCCTAAGTAAATTCTGAATTCCAAAAATTCAACATTTGGATATTTTAATTACTTAAGTGTAAATAATTGTTGGTGGCTGAACAAGTTCAGTTTTATTTCTAAGTAGGTATAGTAAAGGTTAACGCGCGCTAATTTTCCTTTTGAGGTATGGAACCCTAAAAATCGAATACTGACTCCTTAGATTTTTGTTCTGTGTCATCCATATATTTGTACTAACAAAATTAATATTAAAAAACTATGAAAGCACGATGAGTTCACTTGTAATTCTGCTCAATATTAATTTGGACGTACCTAAAGAAGTATATTCCATCTTTCTTTCTTTTTTTTTGCTGCTATTAACACATTTTTTTACGCAACATTTAGTCATTGTTGACAACTGTCGCCGTCTATGGGTGAAACTAGACTGTCAGAATAAGATCCCCAAGCCGTTCGGGCAACTCTTTTGTGGGGCCATTTTTTCCGGCTGATTGTGTATCTAGGTATATCATACATCTATGGTTCTGATTATTGATTTGGCAATCTTTTGCATGTCAGAACAATGGTGAATTGAGCTGGTCAGGGAATTGGGGCCAGTGATGGTTGAGCTGAGCCTTTTGGGCGACGGGACATGTCTTTGTCTAGTATCGCATCCAACTTCACTGCATTCCCTCGTTTGTTACACCTAGGCGCATTGCTATTATCGTGGACCAACCGACGGAAACTTACGTTCGACTGCAAACTACCGATCCGGTCCGATATCCTGGCTCTCTCCTTCTTCACTTCGACATATATACTTATATTTAACTAACATTACGACGTGACGAAGCCTATTGCCGATTTGAATTTGTACCCACCTGACGAAGCCTGCGATGTGGATTTAATCTTATGTGGTGATCTTTTATTTTTTCAATTTATTATGTGTTGATTAAATGATTTTTGATACTAACATTTAATTAATGCACTGTCAATGATATTCGTAGATAAAGTTAGTAGGAAATCAGATGTTTATTTTACAAGTGCTTTGGACTAAGACGTGAAGGTTTTTAAAATCACCCAAAAGCGCTATGGCCACGCAAGTAGATAGATACCTATTGCTAACATTCGACTCTTTAACACGTTCAGTACATTACGCATTAAGTACAGGGTGCTACAACTAAATTAAGCGACGGGGTAGTTTGAAAAACTTGCGCGGCTGGTAAATGGTGACGCCGGGTTCGCCAGTCCCTTCGCGACTATGGACGTCACGGCACAGGTCAGGGTACGTCTGAAACGTCGAGGTAATATCAGGTTTTAATTAGAGATCGGTCGATCAAATGCAAATAAAATAAGGAACAGGACTGGAGTAGAAATCCATGTTACCTTTTTTATGCAGTGGATAAATTTATCGTTTGTATAAAAATTCTACTTAGCATTGATTTCTACTCCAGTCCTGTTCCTTATTTCATTTGATCGTCCGACGCCTAATAATAATACTTTGGTACTTGTTATACATACTCCATAATCATGATGACAAAACACCCAAAAGAATACGATCGAAATAATATTTTGTCAAGCCCCCGGTACGCATTTTAAACGTGACATGGGCGCTTCAATGTTTTTGGTTCATGCCACATTTTATCTACTAAGTATATTTTCCATTTTCCGGGTACTGAGCTAACGGTCCGATCACATGTCCCTGACACAGCCGCCCTCACCCGTGTCATATAAATGTCCAACAATTCCCGGTACCGACTTTTCACAAACAAAAGAGCTTATTTTGGTAAGAAGTTTTTGGCACTGAGGCTCTTTGATACTCGGAGAGTAATCCTAGAACCTTTCTTTTCTTTATTCCGATCCTAGTTCTAACTTTACAGTTCAATCAAACTTTCATGTAAGTTGATAGTGCTTGGAATACTAATTCCTAAATAGATAAAAGTTAGTAGTATTATATTCTAGGTTTCACCACATTTTCCTGATTAACTTTACGCATTTAAATAGTTATTAATTCAGGGATTAGCATTACATTTCGGACTTTTTTCTTCTTGCTAAAATAAACGCTATTTAATAAATAATGTAACACAAATGTAAAAACTATTATTTATAAAAAGACTAAATACATTGGAAAATTAAACGTGACCTAAACGTGGTGATTCCACAACATTAAGTGGATCAAAATATTTCCAGTCAGTAATATTATAGAGACCGGACACCATCTGTCTAAGCAAGGGCTAACGTGGGAAGTTCCCGGGAAAAGAAAAGCCGGTCGACCGCATACCACCTGGAGGTGCACAGTGGAGGAGGCGGCAACAACTGGCCTTGGATGGCAGGAGCTGGAGGTGGTCGCGCAGGATCGTGACAAGTGGAGCCCTGTGCCCCTGATGAGGGACAATAATCAGCAGTTGGTTCGAATGCTTTTAATTAAAATAAATGCAAATCTCATATGCATATAGGTATATGTCACTTAACCAATACAATACTAGATCAGTACTTTAGTCTAATAACCTGGCCTATGTCCACCCCATTTGTATATTATAATTCAATAAAATGACACTTAATACTTTAATCCAACTTTTCAAATAATCAAGGTAATCTGTCTTCTACGGACGGTACAGTCAGCATTAAAATAGTCTGTGACATCTGAAGCGCCATATATACACATCTCTCTCTCTCTCTTTCTTCTCAATCGTTCCCTCACTGCTGAGGATCATGACTCATTTAGATTCTGTCAATCAGCTGCCTCCATCGGTTACGCTCCGTTACTTGGTGGAGTGTGGCAATGACAAATATTTCCAAACAAACATAGTATATCCGCACCCGCGGGGGACTAGCCCCCCTCGTGCAGCTAGGATCATCCTGTTGCAGGGCCCCAACGAGGTTGCCCTACAGGCTTGTCAGGCTATCAAAAAAAACCGGCCAAGTGCGAGTCGGACTCGCGCACCGAGGGTTCCTTACAAACTCATAAGTAGATAATTGAATAATTCAAGAAAAACTATATGGCGATTAGTTTAGTAGGAGCAAATAAGTATGTGATAAGATTTTTGCAAATTTCTCAAAAACGGTGCAAGTTAGGAAAACCGTTTTATTTTTCCTGTAATATATAGGACGACATTAATAGTTGGTAATTATTACAGATTTTTCTGTTCAGTAACTTCGAAGATAATAGGGGGGGAATGGTATTTTTTTTAACGTTTTTCGCCATAAATCAAACACTACTTATTTAAAAAAAATACAAAAATAGTGTTTTAATCTACAAATCAAGACCTTTCATTTGATACCCCACTCGATATAATAGCCCTAATTTCAATTTTCAAAGTCTCATTACGGACCCCTTTAAAAAAAAAGTAAAAAAGTTACAAGACTTTTTTTACATCCCATAAGCTCGGGTTAGCGGTTTTTAACACTATTCCAAATTTCAAGTCGATAGCATCAGTAGATCCTGAGATATCTTGCTGTGACAGACGGACAGACAGACAGACAGACAGACAGACAGACAGACAGACAGACAGAGTCGCACCATAAGGGTTCCTTTTTTACCATTTTGGTACGGAACCCTAAAAAAGACAGATATTTCCAGTTCTTCTGATATCTGGTCTGACCACCGTTTATAAATCGATATAGCAACGTCTTTATTCCTATAGGTACAGACTATTTGATGCTGACTGTACAATGTATGTACAGTAAAATCTGGATAACTGGGACATGGATAAGTGGGAAACCTCCATAACTGGTACTCATGCTGATCCCGACAGTTTAGCACTGAATTATCTAATATTGTCTTCGGTTTCCGCGATTATCACTCATAGTAATAAAACAACTTAAACGGATTAAATCGCTAATAATATACGCGATGGAGTAATATACGCGATTTAATCCGTTTAAGTTGTTTTATTACTATGAGTGATAATCGCGGAAACCGAAGGGGGACTTAAAATGTAGTAATATACGCGATTTAATCCGTTTAAGTTGTTTTATTACTGAATTATCTGTTAGTGGGACACAACAAATTTCTATAAATAGTTTTTTTTTTAAATTTTATTTACCTCTATATAATTGGGACTTCTTTGAATTGTATAGGTATTGACTTCTGTAACTGAGACGACATTTTTTCTCTCCGACTCGGAATTTTTTGCAGATAAAATTTCCGTTTTGCTTACAAATTTTTAGTCTACCCACGAATTTTGCAGTTTGCTAATTGTGCCTAAATTACCTCAAGTTTTAGTCTGGTTTTACTATAGTCTGTATGTTTTAGGTAATTGATAAATTCTGAAACGAAGGTTTAAATTAAGTTGGAATTATTGAAAAATGCCGAAATGAAGGCTTAAATCTTTACCACTGCGTGAATAATTAAGTTAATGTCTATCCATTTATGAAAGTCGGAAGACACGTGATTAAATCTATGTCGTTGGAACAAAATCGCAGGCACCGTTAAATTTTTAATATAAAACAGAAAATATTTCATCAAATATCACATCACAGCATATTCAGGCAACTTTTATTAACCAGTTATTAAATATGAAATACGTTCAGTCCTTTTACCAGCTCAATTTTGTGTCATGAGTGAATACTACGCAAACTTACTTTATTCAGTAATTTATTAACTTATTTTTCATGTTAGCACAGTTGTTGAATATTTTACTTCACTTTTATAGATATACATGTTCCATGCTGTTACGTTGGTATTTAATTGATATTAATAAAATATGAGTAGGTAAAGTGATATTATGTATTATGCTGCTGTGATCCGTCAAAGACGAAGTGACGGCTGGTCGACATACACTTACATTTATTTAGATTTCCTCACAAATGTGCTGAAAAACATTGTCTGTGCCCTACCCACCGCTAAAACCGACCAATCAGGGACAGTTTACAATTTTACGGGTGAAAAAATCTGACAGATTGTAAACTCTTGCCGATAAGTGCAAGGTTGTTCACAATTTGACGGTTTGTGATGAATAGATTATAAACTACCGAAATGTAATAAGTTATATTGTAAGGAGTGTAATGAAACTACGCGAGTAGGAAACAACAACTGATTTATTAACACCAATGTGGGTACATCCATACAAACATATTCTACCTACAACATCTCCCCCAAAAGGAGTTTCATGTGATAAACATGAAACATGTAACAATAACACCTAAACCCATCACCATTATACAAAATTATAATTGATTTACGAAGCCTTAATATAATTAACACCTTATTATAATAACCCTATCCCCCATATAAAAAAACTGTGACTAATAAACTAATGTTCTGCCTTAATAATTATGTGCAGTATAAGTAGGTACGAGTATACTCGTATGTGACATACATCTTCTTGGGCGACATCCGATCTAACGTAGGTACCTAGGTTTATGTTTCATTGTTACACGGATAAATAGTGTGTTTTGTTATCACATATCAGTTAATTATTTAACAGTTTCGAATTATAACTGCCAATTTCTTATTGAACTTTAGGGAAGAGAGTTGGTTAGAAGTGATAGTCCGATCGTAGTCAGAAGGTAATTATTTTATTTACAAAAAGCACTTAATATATACAGAAATAATAGGTAACAATTATACTAGGTAGTAAGACGGTTTCGCGCGACAAGGATAGACGCGCGCGAGAGAGATGGAGCGAGCGCGGGCGCGGCGAGATCGCATCGCGCGTGTTATGTACTGTTATGTACCCTTGTAGTTAAGTTCTAGTTATAAGTACATAACCATACATTAAGATATAAGTAATGTTAATATTTTAATAACATCACTGCTCTAGCGAACGCGCAGGCGGCGGCCCAGACGCTACCTTGCGAATTCTTACGATAAGCGGCCCACCGCAGTGACATCCGCTGCACTTCGCCGAACGTGAGAGCATTGATTAATATTTTAGTACTAAGATTGATACTCGTACCGACATGACTGTAACTTAGCTGTCGTAATTAATTAAATGTAGTTATAAAGTGACTACATCTTTTATTTAAGCTCCTCGAGAGCATAATTGGCGCAGATCGGTAGTTTTCACTGAGCTGGACAACCGAAAATCGTGTTCAGTGTCCGTTTTAACGGTTTATAGTGTGGACTACTTTCCCGGAAATGAACTTTTTATTTTTGTGGAAGCTGTGACGCCCTGAGGACACAAATCGCCTTCGTGGGACTAATTACGATGATCCGTTTGCTGATAATACTGTGAGTACTCCTAGATAAGATCAGTTCATAGCCATCCTCTCCTTCATTCCTATAATTGTGTAAAAGTGAAGTGAAAGTGAAAAGTGTTAAAAACAAAAACAATTAACATTAATATAAAAATATATATAAACAAATACATAATTAAGTGTCCAATTGTAGTTTTAACTAAGAAAAGATAAGAACAAATTACCGATCATAAATAGTAATAAAAAAAAATTAATAATAATAAAAAAATAAAAAATCATCAAATACATGTTTTTTGAGTGTGTAAACAATTTGTAAATTATGGAACAACAACAACAGTTACAACTTTTTGTTTTAGCGCTAAAAATAGTGCCAGAATATGACGGTAACGTTAATTCATTGTATAGATTTATCAACATTGTAAATAGTGTTGTGACACAGTATTACGACGTGGAAAATGTAAATAATTTTCAAAATGTCCTTGTCATTAATGGCATTATCGGAAAATTGCGCGGAAAAGCTCTTGACGTGATCGACGTTAATTCCGCTAATACTTGGGCAAGAATTAAAGCAGTTTTAATTGAAAAAATTTCCGATCAAAGAGATGAAAATTCCCTTAACCGTGACCTTGTAAATTTACACCAAGGCAACGAGAGCCCGCAGCAATTTTACGACAGATGCGTTACCCTGTTGACGACTGTAATAAACTATATTAATATACACAACGAAGATGCAAACGTTATTTCCTGGAAGCGAGAATTCTTTACAGCTCAAGCCTTAAAAACATTTTTGGCAGGTTTAAAAGAACCTCTGGGTTCCACGATTCGTGCTATGCGGCCACAATCTCTCCCTACTGCCCTTCAATATATTAAAGAAGAAGCTAACATAATGTACGTACAAAAACGTAACCGGCCGCAAAATCAACCGTCAAATCGTAATATTGGACCCAATACCCAAAGATTTTTACCATACCAGCCTCAGCAAAGATTTAATTCTATGACCTTGTATCAAACCCGTCAACCGGAAAATCAAAACAATGCGCAAAACTATCAGTCACCAAGACCCAATTTCAGCAGCCATGTTCCAAACCAATCAAACAGATCTAACTACTTTTATCAAGATCCAAACACAACTTCAAGGTCAAGGCCTACCCCTATAAGTGGAATTTCGTATTCTAATGCGTTTAGAAATAATAATAACAACAATGCTCCCCGTATGAGTGGAATTTCACACCAAAATACGCCTAGAAATCACGCTCCAAGGTTCATTCCAAATTCGAACTTCCGGTCACAGCAGCTTAACCCAAGACAACCAAATTATTTCCAAAACGTTGGGCACTATCCAGACTTTGCTTTTGAAGAAATGAACGTACACGAAATTGAAAATGCTGAGTTTTCCGGCCGAAATAACACCAGTGATTATCAACCAGAGCCCCTTCCAATTACATATGATCAAGTCCTCGGAAGCGACATATCGTCACAAAATAACGTGGCGCATGAAATTCGCGACGGTCAAAATTTTCATCAGGCTTTAAACACTAATGCGGATGCATTGTCCCGAGCTATAATAAATAATAATGAAACAGAATCACTTACTTGCACTGATCCAGAAGCTCGTTATTCTCCCATACTTCCCGAAGATGACAATTTATCACTTTTTAACAATGTTTCTGAAATGCCTGAAGTACCAAATTTAAATTCAGATACACAAGAATCTGATACCATCCACACTTGCCAAGAACAACCAATTTTTGAAATTCCTATATTAGAAAAACCTATAAATAGTCAAAATAATCAAATTTTTATCAACGTTGTGCTACACTCTCCTGTAAAAGTTAACACCAAAGCAATATTTCCCGAAAAAAAACGAATAATAGCTCAGATTGGCCTAAACAATTTTCAAGATGACGTAACTGACTTATTCAAGAACTCTATACGACCAGGCATTCGTTACGGTATTTGGCTTTCAGATTTTAAATACTTACCCGATCTTACCAAAACTCTGCAGAAAAATTTCAAATATTCCATATACAAACAAAAAAAAAAAAAAAGAAATTATTATTGGCTTAATATGAAAACAACTATTACAGAAATTGTTAATAACTGCTCATCCTGCCAAATAAATATATATCTTTTACTATTACTGGATTTTCTGCAAAATTTAGCTCTCTTATGTTTCTGCCGATTTCGTCTATTATTTCTAAATCGTTTGGTACATTTTGTGGATTTTGATTGAGTGCATCAAATTTGTTTTTCTCATTGATATTCTGATTACAATGTTTATTTACTCCAATGTCATTATTTTTCATATTTTGTTCGATTTCGTCATGTCTATCGATTCTTTGCAGAGCTATTTTCTGCATTATTAAGCGTTACTATTTTATCTTTCGCATTTGTCGTCTCATAATTAAACATAGCATTCAAACTATTCTTAGTCTTAATTAAATTGATTAATTTATCAGAATTAGTATCTTTTTTACCAAATACATTATCAACGTTGGTTTCGTTAAATAAGTTCGTTCTGCTTTCATGAACTGGAAATCCGTTGATTTTAGTAAAAGAAAAGCTGTTTACTTCACTTATATCTTGCATAAAGAGATTCTCAGATTTATTTTTATCATTTAGTACTACAATTTTCATTTTTCTTATTTCACTTAGTCTTTCTGGAGTAGGCTGGATATCGTCTTTAAACTGCTGCATCGCTTTCCACTAAGCACATAGCCTACAGGAACTTGATATCGTTTTCAAATCTAGAATACTTCTTCTATTCTTCAAAAATATTACAGTCCTGAACAGTTGATAACTTCTGATGCGACTGAATCTCGCATTTTTTATAGTTTCTTAGATGTAAGTTCATATTTTAGCGATAATAAGTTAGTATTTGTAGTTAAGATACCAATATTCTTTAAGATCATGTTTGCTTACTACAATTTGTTCCCGATTCCCAGCTCTAATAATACCGTAATTATTCCCAATAAATCCTACCTGGTTATGAACGAAAATGAGTACCAGTATTTAGAAACTAAATGCAACAGAGTCGGAACTATCCATTACTGTCAAGAAGAAGCATCAATACAGGATTCGAAACGAAACCCGGACTGCGTATATACATTGATAAAATCCCAACATCTGTTACCTGAGTGTCAATATCATCAAATTAACATAGATCATGATATATTCGAGAAGGTTAACGACGAGGATTACATAGTAATTAGTCCAAAATCCACAAAATTTCACCTACAATGTACCCAGGACGAATACCTGAAAATAAATGGGGCATACATACTGAAACTTCCCGAAAACTGCAGCGCAGCTACAGAAAAAGTCACATTTACGAACATCCACAACCGGATCTACGGAGCACCTATCAAGCTCTTCACTCTTAACATGAGCGAAATAAATATTCAAAACCCGCTTCAGCCTCTGAAATTAGAAAACGTGAATTTGAAAGAACTTTACAAAATAGTGGGATTTATCGAACGAGAACAACAACCGATTCAGCTAGAAAGCATGACCCGTCAACAGCATTTATACTGGACTACACCACTCTACATTATTATCATTCTGATTGCTTCCTATTTTTTATACACTAAAGTGAAAAAAATGAAACAAACCGCAGATACGGAGACTGGCCTTACCACAGCCACAGCCGAAGTACGAGATGTACCACCGATACAAATGGAAAACCTTCCTCGGTCTTTCTTGACATAGTCTAAAGAAAAGACCTCAGTTTGGACGGGGAGGTGTTATGTACTGTTATGTACCCTTGTAGTTAAGTTCTAGTTATAAGTACATAACCATACATTAAGATATAAGTAATGTTAATATTTTAATAACATCACTGCTCTAGCGAACGCGCAGGCGGCGGCCCAGACGCTACCTTGCGAATTCTTACGATAAGCGGCCCACCGCAGTGACATCCGCTGCACTTCGCCGAACGTGAGAGCATTGATTAATATTTTAGTACTAAGATTGATACTCGTACCGACATGACTGTAACTTAGCTGTCGTAATTAATTAAATGTAGTTATAAAGTGACTACATCTTTTATTTAAGCTCCTCGAGAGCATAATTCGCGATGTCACGCCATTTCCAGGAATCGCTTCCGGGTCGTCTTTATTAGCGCGCTCTGGGCTAGTTCGTTCCTTTTCGCCGTCTGGCCGTCGTCATGTGCGCACGCTGCTCTGCGTCTTGAAGATCGACTCGTCACTCGAAGATGAAGATGAATGGTGCTTGAAGATGAAGATGGACGGTGCTTGAAGATGAAGATGGAACTTGAATACGAAGATTCACACGTTGAAAATCTCCTCCTTACTGTCGCTGTTTCCTTGTGAAACTGTGGCGTCAATCATCTTTCAGTCACTGTTTCTTTCGAAACGATGACGTCAATCACCTATAGAACTAACTCACTTTTAGGAGAAAAAAAAAACTTAGATTAAATATACTTTACGATAAAACTTATACTAAATTTCATTGTTACATTTTCAAGTGCGAAATCAACCCCGTCGCATCGTCCTCGGACTTGCGCGATATTGCAGAAAATGATACCGCTGATGAGTTTAGGGACGCATGCGACGAGGTAAATCACACCGACCAATGTCAATCTGATCCCACCGCTGCCACCATGTAATGAAACTACGCGAGTAGGAAACAACAACTGATTTATTAACACCAATGTGGGTACATCCATACAAACATATTCTACCTACAACAAGGAGTATGGTACAGTTTACAATTTATCGACAGTTTATAATCTGACGAGTTAGATTATAAACTGACGGTGTTCGTAATTTTACGGTGACATATACATATAATAGTAGTAAGATATCATAGAGAGAATGGTAATAAGTATATAATGTATCTGTGTCACACATACGTATAGTAGATATATAAAAGTAGTTAGTTAAAAAAAATTACATTAATAAAGGCTCCATCCGACACCTCGCGCCTTCTGGTTAAAAAGATTCGCGAATATTCCATTTCCATTTTAACGGTGGCAACCATTTTGTGATATTTTATGTTCCGATTGCTCCAATACGTTACGCCGTCCATCGAGCGGATATTCAATAACACCCGAAAAATGCATTTTGGTGTAGTTTCGTATCGTATAAAAACGTGTCAGTGGTTTTTCCATGAATTCACATATTTAGCATTTATGCCATTCAACCTTAAATATCGTATGCAGTATATCCTTACATTACAAGTAGTTGTACGTAAAATGCTTCTTTTTTATGAGTATTGCCTAACCTTACCTAATTTTAACCACCTAAAACGGTTTAGAAACATGACCTTCGCTGAAGAGTTTCTTGAATAAAACGCATGTGAACACTTAAAATAAATGTTTGTAAATATAATTATGTATAACATTCGTTAATTATAAGTAAGAGGTAGTGTCCAAGTGCTTGCCACTGTCCCAGTAGTTGCCATATTGAATGTAAAGTCTTTAATTATTTCAATACAGATGGCAGCAGGGTGTCAAACACTACGACGTTTATCTAATATATTTCAATCCTATAGAGCATACGACAATACAATATCAGACGGAACGACAAAAGAATCAAAGAACCCATGAAGTTTTTACTTGACAACCTTGTCGAGAGTCACGGGACCAAAAATATCTGAACTGTCTGTATCTGATCTGTCAAGAGCATTTATAAAACCGTGTTCAGATATTTTTAAATGAACTTGACTGTAAGACAAAGTTCGACTTGACTAGAGCTAATAGCTCCAGTTCCGTATACGGGACGAAGTCGCCAATGTCGCCATAGCACATTTTTCTAATACCTTTTACACTCAACCCATTTGGAGCCAAATATAAAAGAACAGCATAAAATTAGAAAATTCTTTACTAAACATGAATTAGTACATTGTGTATCTAGGGCGGTAAGTAAGGAATTGCAAACGAGTGTTTGTTATAAGCCCGAGGTGAAACCGAGGGCTTTAATAACACGAGTTTGTAATTCCTTTACCGCCCGTGGCACACACAATGTTTTTCATATGTGTATCATAATAATATAACCTTACTAATCGCCCCAGTATGACAAGAAAATATTAATACAGACAGTGACATTAGTGACATTTAAGTCCATAGACAATGCGAAGTCAAGTCACGTTCGGAAACCATAGCAGTAAACGGCATTTTATATTTGCAAAATAAAGAAATACATTATTAAAACAATTAATGTTACCGAAATATGTGTTTACATGTATTTGTAACAGTTATCTTTAAATAAATATTTAAGTGATAAAAGTTAAAAAAGTAAGTTGGCGTTTCCTTTGAACATGACAAATAAGCGTGAAACAGAACCAGCGTTTCAAATTTAAAAAAAAAACATTACGCCCTAGGGCTTAATAGGCCATTTACGGCCCGCAGAACCTACGTGTAATGACACCATTTTCGAGCAAGTGTGATGAAAAAAATATAACGTTAAGTACCTGCCCTTATAATTAAGTGTAAGTAACCATATTGGCAAGGCGGCAAAGAATGGGTTTAGTAGTATTTTTATAAGTAACATGAGATAATATTTAACAGGCACCAAAAAGATTTCCACGATTTTGCCAACTCGCATCTCCCGGACGTTCCAAAGTAAGTGATTACTATGCTCGTTCGACCCTAAATATTTGACTTTTTAGCCATTAGCATCTCCCACGAGTCACGATTGCTCGGGACGTGGGGCGACTGGTAAACGGAACCCTTTCGTAAGGCACACTCTAAAAAAAATTGGTACTCCTAACAAGATTGTGATAGATATAATCAAGCATCTTGATTCCGTACGAAACACACTATGTAGTGTTATTTGACACATTTTTTTTATTTTTGGTTGGGCTCTTGTATTTTCTAATCAAGGTCGCCAGGTACTCAAGATCTTCGATTATCCGGCTATCTAGGCAGCGCTAGAATAGTCTTAGTTTTATCAGTGTAAGCAATTGTTGGTAGACCTAATAAATAAAATAAAATAAAATCCTAGTTTTTATAGTTTTCCCTTTATGTGGCCATTAAACCCTAACTCTGTACCAAATTTCAGCTCTCTAAGTATATGGGAAGTACTACTTCTATTCTGATGATCATGAGTGAGAAAATGAGTGTCATAAATGCGAAAATTTGCTTTCGCTTAACTTCGGAACTAAATGACCTACAGATTTGAAATTTTGGATTTTAAGTATATGATTATACTGGATGACGAAAATTTCTGCGTTCTGGTCTTATCCAGAGGTTCTCAAATAGGGGCCTGAAAATGCGGCGAAATGGTTCCAGTAAAGGATGGTACGGCAGTGTTTGCTTCGCGCTCGACTTGGCGGGGGCTCTACCGTGCCCCCAGATATCTATCTTAGTAACTGATGATCCATTGTTGGGGACAATCTAGTAATTAGGTAATTAATAGTATTTTGTTAAATCTTTGGTTATTGTTTTGTATTTAAATTCGTAGCATACACTGATTCAACGGCCATTTTGCCCACGTTTTTTCATTTCCGTATATTAATCGTGATGATGGACGATTAACGTTAGTCTGGCCACTGGCCATGACTTACTATAAGTACTTGACATTTTGTAACCAGTTTTTTTTTCAGATCGGATAAGTTTCGTTCACTATGCACATAGTGTCTATTTTGTCAATTTAGTGCTGCCACCTGTATATAGTACCTGCACGTTCCCTGTGGCATCATTGAGTGCCCCTCGGCGTAGTCGGTTAAAACGTTGTGCTTAATTTTCACGAGATGCACTTATGTACGTGACTAGCCGGGCTAGTGGAAACCTAACAATCGCAAAATTCGCCAGAGAAAACCACCAACACTCTAATCTACTCGAATAAACAGTTTTATTAAACTTACATTAGTAGGTACGACGTTGTAGTCTAATGGATTGGGAGACTCAAGTAGTTATCTGCTTAGTTAACCTTTAATTGTTTATGTCACAGACGAATGGGAGGATCTTTACACTTGGCAATCACATAGGGACTTTTGGGTAACGCATTAGGCATTTAATAAAAAAATGTGGTGTAGTGTAGGGGTTCAATAAACGCCCAGTCGGGATATATCTTCACCCCGCTGAAATATGACTTCATTATCGTTATTGGCAATTAATGTTAGTGGTCTGACCTACAAACATTACTTTCGTTCAGGTCGGAGATGTTTAGACAAAGAAATAGTGGGGGGAGGTGGGAGAGGAAAGTAAGACACGGATGGGGCACACCTGAATTGCATACTTCGCCATGGTTAGGACATAGCAATTCATGCGTAACAGAGAGCTTACTGTCATAGGTGGCTTTATCATCCGATAGTAGGTACGTTATAACACCGCAAGATAGTCTGACGACCTGGTTAAGGTCGCAGAAAGTCAATGCGGGCTAAAACCTGTGACCGTTGGTAGTGTAAGCACGTGTAAGTCTTAGGCTGCGGTCTGGAAGCACAACGCCACTTGTATGGACATCGCGCGCCGACAAACACGCCACGCTCGATGTACGCTGTCCTCGAGACCGCGATCTTAGGGAGAGACCCTATGTTCGGCAGTGGACGTCTCCAGCTTCAAATAATGATAATGATGACTTTATTATGAGCATTGGCCAACTATACCTATGCTTTAAAATTGTGGTTTTGTGCTAGAACAAAGTTTCACCCCTGTACAGTGATGCGCGACTCTTTGACAAATACGCCCTACCCTTTTCCTTTTAAGACCGTAAGGTCAAAAGAAAGAAGGGTAACTTTGGCCCACATGAAAGGCACATAAAGGATCTGAAAATAAATATTAAAACACGAGCGGTCAACTAAAACCTACCAATGCAACCAACGCACCACAATGTGCCATGATTTCAATGCAATAATAAAACTTGAATTAACCCCCTGGGCTAAAATACCCCGACTTTACGGTTAAGAGTAAAAGTCATGGTCAGGCAACAACCGAAGTCGCGGCTAGTTATACCTAATAACTCCGTTGATATAATTATTTTTATGTCACACCTGGCCATAAAGTGGCTTTTCCCGCACGCTACGCGTTCGGAAAAAGTCGCTTTCTGGCCAAGTGTAGACATAAAATGATGTACACAACACGGGAGGTAAAAAAGAAAGCCCTCGATCGCATATTTACGTCCCTCGCTTGCAGCTCGGGCCGCAAACTCCTGCGATCTCGGCCTTTCTTTGTATTACCACCCTAGTTGTGTAATATACTATTATGGCACACCTAGCCATAAAGTGGCTTTTCCCGCACGCTACGCGTTCGGAAAAAGTCGCTTTCTGGCCAAGTGTAGACATAAAATGATGTACACAACACGGGAGGTAAAAAAGAAAGCTTTCGATCGCATATGTACGTCCCTCGCTTGCAGCTCGGGCCGCAAACTTCTGCAATCTCGGCCTTTCTTTGTATTACCACCCTAATTGTGTAATGTACTATTTTCACACCTTCTATTCAGAAAAAAGTATTTTGCTCCCTCATAAGAGGGATCAAAGTGGTACTTTTCTGTTCAAGGACAACAGGGTACTTTTAGTTTGAACTCTCTTAGAATAATGTCATACCATAGACAGCTTTATTATATTACACACAGAGGCCGGTATAATATAATAAGGAATGGCCCAGATCACAGGTGTTTGCGGTCCAAGCCGCAGGCTAGGGCCATAAATGTAATATGGAAGTGGTATTTTCGTCCCGTCCGTAAAAAATAATTATCGTTTTATAAAATAATAATAGACTATAAAATAATATTTAATTTTTAATAATAATGTGTGATGCTCTTTGACTAACTATATATTTCGTTATTTTGGTAGGTAGCGATTGTATTTGAATTTTCCTCATAGTCAGTGTGACAAGCAGTATGTGTCACAAGGTAGCAAAATTATTTCCACCACGGGCGTTAACACTTGAATCCCTCACTACGCTCCGGATTATACTCTAGAATCCCTCACTATGCTCGGGATTCTATTGCACAATCCTTCGCTTCGTTCAGGATTCAATATACGTCCTCGCCGTAAATACTTCATTTTGCTCCCTTGTGACACAATCTACTACCTATATTCTTCTGAGAGAGGATAGGCTGTTCTATCTGGCCGCATCGCCGCAGGCGTCGACAACGCTTACCTAGGCTCGGTTTGACATTATACGGCTACTGAAACCAGTCCAGCAAATACGAGTTTTGGAACAACTTTATTATATTATGCCTCGCTTAATTCCATGTTTGCTTTTGCACGCAATATTTTATTACAACAAATCAAAACTTAATGAGCTTTCAGAAGCAAGCAACTCGAAAAACAAAAGTAAAAACTTATTATACTGCATGTAATGGCTGAAATTATGATTTTAATTTACGAGTATTATTCTGAACTGAAAGTCAGTGAAAATTCCATTTTATCTCTGTCTTCTCCCACGTAAAAAAATTAATACGTTTTATTACACTACATTTAGTATAACTGTCGCGCGACAAATACTATGCATCTCTTGCCACTCAATTTAGTGGAACAGTGACTGTACTGCTAGCATAACTGGGCGCGACTTCGTTTCTCGCGCGACAGAGCATGACCTGTCACTGTCACACTATATTGAATTGAAAGAGATAGGTAGCGTTTGTCGCGCGTCACAGTTGTGCTAGAGGTACTGGACATGTTCTGTCGCGCGACAAGCGAAGTCGCGCCCAGTTATACTAGAGGTACTGTACCTCTAGCACAACTGGCCAAGACTCCGAGATAGGTAGTATTTTTCGAGCGACAAAGAGTCGCGTGTCACAGTTGTGCTAGAGGTACTGGACATGCTCTGTCGCGCGACAAGCGAATTCGCGCCCAGTTATACTAGAGGTACATGGTACATGTACCTCTAGCACAACTGGCCAAGACTCCGAGATAGGTAGTATTTTTCGAGCGACAAAGAGTCGCGTGTCACAGTTGTGCTCGAGGTACTGGACATGTTCTGTCGCGCGACAAGCGAAGTCGCGCCCAGTTATACTAGAGGTACTGTACCTCTAGCACAACTGGCCAAGACTCCGAGATAGGTAGTATTTTTCGAGCGGCAAAGAGTCGCGTGTCACAGTTGTGCTAGAGGTACATGTTGCCCATGTGTTTTAAGGTCTATGCCCACTATTATACACCATATCATACCATAACCGTATTAGGCACGGTATGACAAATGCTGTTCGGTGACGGAACGTGCTAGTGGGCATAGTCGCATACTTTTCAATACAAAGAATATATATTTTGCCTGACACGTTCATATTACGGTCATGGTATACTGTGTAGTGGGCAGAGACTATAAACCTAAAGTCTGAGTTATCCGAATTTATAAATGACGAAATTGACGTTCGCTATGGTATTTGTTTATTTTAAGATAAACAAATGACATAGCGAACGTCAATTTTGTCATTTATTTCCGTTAGACTTTTCAACAGTTTCTATTTCATATTCTTCACACAAAGGCCGAACTTTAGATTAGTTTACCCCGCGCTCGGAGTCTTGAGGACTCCAAACCAATTCGTCAGCAACGGTGCCACAGTCTAACTTCTGTCGTGGATTTATCGTTGTATTCAAATAACTGTTCAGCTTTCCTTGTATGGTTTCAATTTAGTCCATTCTTTAAAACTACCAAATACTACCTGTCTATCGAGATACAGTCGCCTATGACAGTAATCGTGTTGTTAAGTATTCTTTAAATGTATGTTCCGAATATAATATTTTCTAATAATCAAAATAAATTAGCAAACGCTAACCATCAAATGATGTTTCCAAAACTGTTCGGAAGAAATCTGGCTACAGTCATTTTGCTGCCATCAACGATTTTAAAATGACAAAAACTAACAATAAGGCACCAATTTAACCACGTTGATTAATGACGTTACAAGTCAGTTTGTCTTGAAAACCGCAGACTATCTGAGCGACACTTCGTAAAAAGAAGCCGACTTGATTTGTCAGCAAATGAAGGGTACACGGCTGAAAAATAAAGATGAAAATCTGTTTAGAATCTGACATAACCGTATAGTCTACAAAGGAACTATTGGGTTATCTCAAAGTTTAGAGGCTGGTAAAAACAAAATGCGGTATTAAATTTGAGAAAAAAATGCTATTTCCTAATTTTCAAAAACTAAGCTTTCAATTAGTGTATAGGTAAAGAACAAAAAATACTATAAATTTATTATATTTGCAAAAAACCTTGTGACAGAACTTATAACCCGACTAGGTAATATTGACGGTGACCAATATTATTATCAAGTTTGAAAATCTGATAATAATCGTATAATTAATTGTTGAAGTACCACCAAATGAAATGGAAAATGTATGTTTTCCATCACTAAATTACACTTTTGGCGTCAAACGCCAAGCGAACAACGTTACACGCTTGGTTTCCATACAAATCGACGAACTATTTCCTTTTATCTTCTATTTCTGTTCTAAAAACCAATTCGCTATAGTCCTTTCCAATCTTATCTCGCAAAACACTTGTGAAATCGCAAAATGCAGACCACAGAGCCGAATGTTGCTTTTCAAAGAGATAAATTTCCAGTTCAAAAGTTGAAGGAGTTACCCCCAGGCTGTCTTGTCGTGAGCAAACGGTGAGAAGTTTCCGTGGTTACATGCCGCTTTTGATTTATACTCCCTAACTTTGGCGCACTTGTTTCGAGCTCCAATTTAACCTAAAAATACCATGTGTTGATGAAACATCGATACCGAATTGTATGTAAATTTTGCGGAGTTGCGCGAAAGTTGGAGATTGGGTTTAGAGACCTTAAGGGGATTATTTACTTACATAGAAAGCGGTTGATATGTGCCTCCTTTTAAGGTGCGTTGAAACCCCGAAGTTACTCTTTATGGGTTTAGTAGTAGTACAGTAGCGCAATTTAAACGACGTTGAGAGAGCTGTAGCCTTACTTAAAATAGAACAAAAAAACTTAGCTCCATGTTACAGCTAGTGTTTGTTTTATCAGCAGTGAGCAATTGTCGTATTATTGCGGTATTGCCTTTGGTTTTTAAGCCTTGGAAAGTGATTCTCCTAATAGTATATTATAAACCAGATCCCAGATATTTTTGATAAACCGATCTTTCTTTATACCCATGGTGTGTACAACATTTTACGTCTTCCCCAGTTCCTGAGATTTGCTCCACGTAACGGATAGTAAACTGTTACTTACCGGCTGCTTGTTTGCGGTTCGGGTCACAAACAGCTGCGATCTGGGTCAATCTTTAGTTTACCGCCCTAAGTGTGTAATATACTATTACGTCTTCCCCTGGCCAGGAAGTGAGATTTTATCTCCACGTAACGGACAGTAAACTGCCACTTAGCTACGAACTGTCCAAAAACATCAGTCGTGACCAAAGTACCCGTACACTTTTTTTCATAACTTCCTGGCTTCTTTCACATGGAGTAGAATAGTGGTACAGTAAAACTCGCTTAAGATGATTTTGAAGGGACCCAGTCAAAAACGCGTTATAAGCGGGAAAGCGTATTAAGCGTGATATAAATGTATGAAAATACGCCATACTTTGCAGGGACGTATGGCGTATTATGCGAGAAATCGTATTAAACGTGATCGTATTAAGCGGGTTCTACTGTACAAGTCTTAGGTCAAATTAAACGGTCACATATTTTACCTCCAGCACATCTGTGTTGCGCTACTCATTGTCACATGACAAATTCTATCTATCCTTTTCTACTGAATATAGTGCAAAAGTGACAGATCTCAGGAGATAAATGATGGTCAAACAACGCAACACCAATCTCGAATGAAACTCCCAACAAGATGGAGTCAATTTTAAAGGAAAGGACGGAAACAAATTTGAGAGAAATAATTGGAAAGCGGAATGGGAACACAAATCAGTAAATATCGTATTGACACAAACCCTAGGTCGTTGACCCCTGCCCGTAATAATTTAGCTGGCTTAGTCGACTGTCTCACTTTGATATCGCATCTTAAATAGGGTTCGTTAGAAAAGAAAGTTAATTTTGAAAAAATGTGATACTTGTTTTATAATATTATGCATTACAAATTGGCTTAGTCTATGTAGTAGTTAGATTTTTTTAACCTTGACTTAACCAAAAACCCTAGGCTCTTTGTTATTAAAGTTGTCAAAGTATAAGGAAAAACAGTAGCCACACTCAAGGTCCAGCCCTATAGTTATTCAAGGTCGTAGCGCAGGGCTGCCGTCCATCGGTTTTTTTCGCATCCGGACGCACTGCAGTATATACGTTTACGACACGTTTCGTGGCGATGGCCCACCCCGACAGGCGCACTGCTGCGCATTCTTAAAAGTTAACTTGTAGTGCGTTCGCACACGGCGCGCACACATGCAAGCGGCGCGATATACCTTTTGTCCGAAGAAATATTACTGCTGTTATACTGCGGAGTTGTCCTAACACAGTGGGGGGGATTACACAGAAGGGCGTTTCTCCAGAAATATGTCTGCCACTCATTCATCTGTCTCCATACATTTAGTATGAAAAAGGGCCAGATGAATGAGGTGACCGCAGACATATTTCTGGAGAAATGCCCAGAAATATATCGAGATAGAAGGAAATGGTTCGTCGATTTGTATGGGAACCAAGCGTGTAACGTTTTTCGCTTGGCGTGTACCGAAAGTGTAATTTAATGATGTCAAACATTCATTTTACACGCATTTAAACCGTTATCATAGCGCGGGTTAGCAAAGCAATATTTTTGTTTTACCTAATACATTTTCCATTTCTGTTGGTGGTATTTGAGCAATCAATGATAATAAATAATATTGACGGTAACCGAAGTTAACGGCGTGCAAAGTAGGTCGTCGCCACTTCTTTTTAACACGCGAGGTAAACCCTTTTCCTTCTACCTGGATATATTTCTGAGGGGGATTACAATCCTACAAGCAAGATTGCCATCTACGGTCGCTTGTGACTTTTTGATGAACGCTTTAAGGGTCAAATGCAGAAAAAAATTACCTTTATGCCACACCTGGCCATAAAGTGACTTTTTCCGCACGCTGCGCGTACGAAAAAAGCCGCTTTCTGGCCAAGTGTAGACATAAAATGATGTACACAACACGGGAGGTAATAAAGAAAACCCTCGATCGCATATTTACGTCCCTCGCTTGCAGCTCGGGCCGCAAACATCTGCGATCTCGGGCTTTCTTTGTATTACCACCCTAGTTGTGTAATATACTATTTACTTTTTTTGTCTGATCATGGTGTCTTACTTTGTGTGCACTTCTTTTTTTATTTCATAAATGAAAAGTGCTCGTGATTCTGAGCAAAATGGTATAAGATTCACCATGATCAGACAAAAAAAGTAAAAGGTACATTTTTTCTGCAATTGACCCTAAAGGTGGTTTGAGTCGCTCGGTTCTCCAATGAAAATATGGTTAAGAATCGACATTAACAACTTCAAATCAGGAAGACTCAAATCGCCTTTTACGTTGATCATAAAGCAAATTATTGTTGCCAAAGCTCACAATGTCCAACATGGAACGCGTGCATAACCCGCCTACGTAAAGTAAGGTCACGTTATACATATTTCAGCACAAGGGCGGAAGAGGTCTGTAGGCTGCTTCACAACTTCGCCTTAAATTGAATCCCTAATAAGCCAAATATGCCAGCATATTCGGCACCATGCCAAGGAGCCCAATTTTTTACATAATTTTTGGTTCTAATTTAGACTTATCTTCAAGGTTTAGTTAAATTTTTACTTAAGTTTAGTATGTGGTTTATTTTTTTTGTTTGCTTGTCTGTATTTTCTGTTTATTTCCAAATAATAATTGCCCACTTGACCCATGAACTGGTAATAAGTTAGTCGTCGCTTCGACTGAGAAAGACAATACTGTAATCAATCTGCATACCTATATAATAAAATAAATAATATATGTTCCACACGGGACCCGGGTGTCTCGTGTAGAATGGGACTCCGATTGCGGAGTTCGAATGAAACCTTGACGCGGTTAAGAATAATTTTCACTTACCCCAATCGACCGCTGACCGCAGGCTTAATTTTGTCTAGTAAAGTCACAGTCGGGTCAGTCAAAGAGTCAAAGTCTCGTCAAGGTTCTTCAATGGGTTTCCAGCAGGCCAGGTCGCCGCCCAGGGCGCGTCCAATCTCTGGTCCGGACTCCAAATTATGTGCCGTTCGCGTCGCGAAAACAATCAATGCACTTCACAATTAGCACCAACAGTTCGTGCATACAAATTCAATCACTAAATAACTAATTACAGCGTACAAAGAGACGATCAGACCGCTGCATCACCTCCGCTGTCCAACCGAGAAAAATGCAAAGTGAATCTGTCAAAAATCACGTTTTGGTGGCAATATTTGACGTTGACAAGTGTCCTGTCAAATAGTGAGGTGACATCCCACGATTGGACTCCGATATATATAGGGAAGTAACAATATAATTCCTATATACCCGTTACAAATATTTAATTTAAAAAACCTGGCCAAGAGCATGTCGGACCATGCTCAGTCTAAGGGTTCCATACCCGTAACTATAATAAATAAAATAAATAAATAAATAAATAAATAAAATAAATAAATAAATAAATATACGGGGACAATCTTACACAAATCGAACTAGTCCCATAGTAAATAAATATTAGGGGACAATCTTTCTTTAATATAAGGTAAAAAATACTATGTAAAAAAAGTACAACAACAAAAGAGCGTATCTTCATAGCAATTACGTCCTTTTGTTGAGAAGCGCAGTTTAAGGGCAATAACTCAAAAACGGTACATTCGATCTTGTTGAAAATAATTTTCGTTGAAAGTTTTAATTAAGCGTTACCTTCGTGATTTTTTTCATATTTTTCGGGCGCACGGTTTAGAAAATAGAGGGGGGGGACACAATTTACACAACTTTCGGAGCGATTATTGCCAAATACATTCACTTAATCAAAAACATTACTTAGGAACCTTATAGTGTTTTTTAAAGAGCTATCGAACTATGTACCACACGTTGATATTTGCTGAAAAAAAATTATTTACTGTCTTTAACATGTATGGAGTGCCCCCCTAAAAATATTTATTTTAATTATTTATATACCAAACTAAGTAGCGGCTCATAAAAGACACCTATATTCCAAATTTCATCAATATCCATCATGTAGTTTTTGGGTAAAATGCCTGTGACATACGTACAGACAGACAGACAGACGGACGGACATGATGAAACTATAAGGGTTCCGTTTTTGCCATTTTGGCTACGGAACCCTAAAAAAGATGTTAGAATGGATTATCAATCTGAACTATGAAGAAACAGAAGAACTTCTATACCATATACCTACCTTAATATATTATAACAAACACACACACAGACACATATGCACACACACATCATATGATGCTATAATTACAAATAGTATAGTACACTTAAACTATCATTATTTAATATTTTATTGTTTAAATTTAGTTTTAAGTTAATTACTCAAATAATTTACGCCTAGACTGTAATAGTACATTGTGTATCTAGGGCGGTAACGAAGGAATTGCAAACGAGTGTTTGTTACAAGCCCGCGGCGAAGCCAAGGGCTTTAATAACACGAGTTTGTAATTCCTTTACCGCCCGTGGCACACACAATGTTTTTCATCACACTTGTGAGGAAATCTTAAATAAAAATAACCTTACTAATCCACCCAGTATGACAAGAAAATATTAAAACAGACAGTGACGTTAGTGACATATGTCATAGACAATGCGAATGTCAAGTCACGTTCGGAAACCATAGCGGTAACTGCCATTATAGTTGATTTTATATTTGCAAAATACTGAAATACAATATTTTAACATTTAATTAATGTTACCGAAGTATGTGTTTACATGTATTTGCAATAACAGTTATCTTTAAATAAATATTTCAGTGATAAAAGTTAAAAAAGTAAGTTCGCGTTTCCTTTGAACATGACAAATAAGAGTAAAACAGAACCAGCGTTTCAAATTTAAAAAGAAAACCATTACGCCCTAGGGCGTAATAGGTCATTTATGGCCCTCAAAACCTACGTGTAATGACACCATTTTCGAGCAAGTGTGTGATGAAAAAAGCCAAGCCAAGAGCGGGATCTCCTGGCACAAGTATATGCAATACTTACTTACTAGGAGATTCCAACCACGACCTACTTGTATACCTTATAAGTAACCAAATAAACTTTTTCATTTTTCATTTTCATTTTTTTCGACTTTGACGATGACCGACCACGGCAGCGTGACCTTCGATCAAGTTTGATATTGTTACTATACGAGTTTATACTGTTCACGCCCCCACAGACCACGTGATAAAGGGTGTGGAGCTAGCACTTAGTGCTGAAAAAATAAAAATAAATATTTTTCCTTAAAATAAACCCGACCGCGGTGCACTTTAAAAGTGCATAAAATCCACCATTTTGTTTATTTTAACGACCTTCATACCCAGTGACACTTGCGCCATCAAAACGAATCTAATGATGTATCATTTATCAAAATCGGTTGTGCCGTTGAGTTTACAAGCGGACATAAGAACGGATAAACATACATACATAGGTACCAGTGGCGTGGCGTCCAATATATTCTTAGTTAAGCCGGAGCAGGTTTGGATTATTTTTTCTACACGAGTAGTAGGTCATATACTTACTTTAAAATAGGCAAGCCGGTGGGAATCGGGTTCTATGGACGCCACGCCACTGATAGGTACATACATAAATACATACATACATACAGGTTAAACACATAACCCTCCTTTGGGCTTCGCCGTAGTCGGGTAAGAAATACTAGTATAGCGTCAAATGAATTTATGCCACACCTGGCCATAAAGTGACTTTTTCCGCACGCTGCGCGTACGGAAAAAGCCGCTTTCTGGCCAAGTGTAGACATAAAATGATGTACACAACACGGGAGGTCATAAAGAAAGCCCTCGATCGCATATTTACGTCCCTCGCTTGCAGCTCGGGCCGCAAACTTCTGCGATCTCGGCCTTTATTTGTATTACCACCCTAGTTGTGTAATGTACTATTCTCACGTTAGTACCTAGATTCGTAATCAATCACAGATTGTTGTCTTTTAAACGATATGCAACCTATCCGAAAACGCCATCTACTCAAACTTAATATGAATATTAAACATTTATAAATGACGCACTATTTTTAAGGAATCATCATATTTACTGGAAATATTTGGACACTGCGTTCGCGCATGTCTTAGAGTGGAGCTAAGGCGATAAGCCTTTCAAACAAAATGGTACAGAGGGCGCTAGTATCTCGATACGAATGCATTCAAAACGTGCGTGCGGTGACGTCAGAAGCTAATTGGAGAAATTGGATAACTCGCTGTCCCGGAATGACAGAGGTGCGGGTTCAAATCCGGCATTAGCTGTAGTCGATCGTATCTATAATTATTTATAAATGACTTTAGATTCACACATAGTTAACATTAAGTTGGCTATCTACACCACTTGAGACAAGAGAAAAATTGGGCGGGCGATTCTCCGAGCGGTTTGACACTCATTGTTGTCCGACGATTATCCCATCCCACTAATATTATAAATGCGAAAGTTTGTGAAGATGTTTGGATGTCTGGATGTTTGTTACCTTATAACGGGGTAGCAACTGGATGGATCAAGCTGAAATTTGGCATGCAAGTAGACCAAGTCCTGGATTGAAACATAGGATACATTATATCCCGGTAAAGAGTTCCTTTGGGACGATAACGGGAGCAACGCGGGCGAAGCCGCGGGAAAATGCTAGTTTACTATAACGAAAGGACAAATCGTGAAATTTTGATAAAACTAGACTTAACCTCGGGACTGTTTTTCGGTTTCATAAAATGTTAAATCTAGGTATCGTTTTTTTGGACAATATTTACTGAGACAATAATGACGAAAATAAAACGCCGTAAAAACGCTGAATATTGGCCCGGGCGCTGTAGTGCAAATTTAAACATCAGTTTTGATAAGCGTTATCCTTCTATACAATATAATATCCGTGGTTTGCGTTTGACCTTGGTCTCATCTGATGGAAAATGGAGACAAGGTCAGGATGATCGAGATGAAATTATATTAGAGACTAGATTAACGAGTGACCTGTGAATTACCCAACTGATTTGACGGAACCCGCCGCTGTACACGACCTACGCTTCTCAAACTTTTTTATTATTCCGTTACCAGTCTGCTTATATTAAAATTTACATTGAATCGTCTCGAAACGAGATCCGGCGGGCATCAAGGTCATATAAAAATGAAACGGAGTTGATATTAAATGAAACGCGGACATCTGTCGTACGGAAATACTGTTTTGTTAAGGAAATTGACTTAATGGAAAAAAAAGGCATCCAGTTGCATATATGTATTATGTCTGCTTATTTTGATCACTAGATATCGATGGCAAAAAGCGAGAACGTAGTAACCGCCACTTGGTCAAAAAAATTTTTTTTGCATATTCGGAATCAGCGAATTTTTCTGCGTCGACTGGTCTGGGTCCCATGGCTCTACGACGCTTAGAAAAAACTGGACTACGTTGCAAAACGAATGTATTTTTTTGACGATGCCCACATCTAATTGCTGTAAACATCCAAATAGTAGCAATTTTCTAAACGAGTACATTTACGCTAATTTTGTTTTTTCATAAATCAAAGGGTGTGCCGGTTACAGCGTTGCCGAAATTTTGTTCCGTGGCGGTTACAGCATTTATGCATGTAGTGAAAAAATTACGAACCAAGCTTACTGCAATTATCCTAAAATAAATTATCTATGATTGACGCTTACTACATTTCATTCGAAAATGAATTAACAGCAAGCTACAGTAACGACATTTGAAACACAACGTGAAGTGGGTAGTGCTTGAAGATACAGCAATAAAAATGTGCGCTCGCGGCGATGTGGCTCGTGAATACGACCTGTGATTTAGTCTATCGGCGATCGCCGGAGCGAGTGGGTGTGCGTAGTCTGTGTACTCTGTGTGTCCGTGAAGTGAAATATTTTTATAATTGAGGTGATAGTTGTGTTCAAACAATTGTTTAAGAATTATGTTGAAAACTTATATAATAAGTAATACTTACATACAAAACATCTTTTATAGTTAGTGGGTTTAATAGGTAGTGAGTTTTATATCGATAAAAGTTACTTAAAAGACAATTTAATGCCAAAACTGAAGATAAAATGTAGAGAGTCTTAAAGTTTTCACGGGAATATTAAACCTCATTACCTATAATATTTAGTTTTAGCGGATAACAATATTATAGTCTGATTAACCCTAAGAATATTTATGTTTGTTTTTAGCACGATAAGTACAAGGTTGTGATTTTATATGAGAGATTTTATTAGCCTTTTGAAATGTAATAAGCAACGGAGGTTTTAAGTAATTTTCGTAATTATTTATTTATTTATTTAATCTTTATTGCACAATATAAATAGTACAATTGGCGGACTTAATGCCTTAAGGCATTCTCTACCAGTCAACCAATGGGCTAAACAGAAACATTGTTTTGGTGCAGGGCCTTTAACGTCAATTGGAAAACTTAAGATAAATTTACAAATATACCTACAATATACATACATACAGTATATACTTACACAAATACAATATTATATAATATACTTACATATACTACTTTACGTACCTTGTGAAAACCTCATGTCGATAATTAGTTTTGGACAGCATTGAAGAGATGCTTGCGCAACATGCGCTTGAATGTGAACTTGCTTTGTGCTTATACAGAGAGAAACGTAATGTTTTTATACAGAGAAATTGAGACTAGATAGTAATTGATTATGTTAAGACGGTAATTGCTGCTTCTGATCTTTTAATTTGTAAGAAACCTGCATTTAAAATTTGGGAACATTTTAAAAAAATATGTTGATAAAAGTTGATTGATCCTTAAGTCGTTTTATTTTCACAGTTTCTTTTTGCCGGTGGACACTTACCACATTTCAGTTAGTCCTATAAAGAACGTAATGACATTTACGTCAAAATTATTGAATCTTAAAATAAATATGCATCTGGTTACAGCATTTATGCTTTATGGAAATAATACCCGTTTCACCATTTTAGTACATTTACTTCTGGCGTTTGCAGCGTTTTCGCGTAACGAAAAAAAGAGTTCAATTGTCGTAACCGCCACTAAGTCGTAAACCAGTCTGTTTTGTTAAATATTAAATATGCCAGTTGAAAGAAAACCATAAGTTATGAATTAGATCCAAATATCAAGCATTTTCGTTCATAAATGAAAGAGTTATGATTTTTTTTCTTGAAATCGAAAAGTTTTTTGGCTCTGGTGTAAAGTTTGCATTTTGGCGGTTACTACGTTCTCGCTTTTTGCCATCGATATCTATATTTATTTCCTCAATCTATATTGTTACTTTCGTGGGGTAAGTAACGTAATAGAAAATGCACTAATTAACCACTACTTAAAAACGCATAGTTTATTACAAAATTACTAATTAAAAAGACTTTCTTAATAAAACACTTCGGTCCGATTACAGAAAAGCCCACTCCTCGGTACGCGACGCATCGCGAGTGTTCTAGATTCTAAACAATCTAGATTGTTCGATGCACGACTAAAACATACTCATACATTGCTATCCCTTTCTAGCACTGTTCTATTTCTTTCACACACTTCAAAAACATTCTCAGTATAGCTGTCTCTTTCTAATAGTGCTGTCTCTTTCACTCCTTTGAGAAATTTCGAAATATACTGTACTTCAAAGGCCCATAAGGGGTCCTGAAAACGGGTTTTCAGGTTATTGTGCCATCTGATAGAGGGTGTCCTGAAACGGACTGAAAACATGTTTCAGGCGCCGAAAACAACGGCATCCAGTTGGAATTCAAACATAGCTTAAGTTTCACCTAACCGTACATTTTAAAATAAAAATGCCCCTGTGTGCTACCGGCATAGGTCATTACGCCATAATCTCTATAAGGAGATTAAAATTACCAACTTATTATGCATTGCGCGCCACAGTATCTTAAACATGTAATATTATAAGGATTACATCTGCTTTAAAGCCAGTGAACGCATGTCAGCTCGCGAAATGTAATCCCTGAGACATTCGCACGCCTAACACACGATCTCGACGGTGGGATTTATTCAAAGGCACGTACCCGAGTTATCAGTTGCCGGTGGCGAATCAGCCATCGGCATCGCTGTCACAGTCTAAGGGATACAGTCGGCCAACGGAGACGCATGTGTTGCGTTTCTACTGACGAGTTTTTGGAGCGGAGAAACTGTAAAGGTCCGACCGAGATCTCGGTCGGTCTCGGCTAATCTCGGCGTAATTCGCGCTGAGATCCTCAGTTTCGGTCTAAAATACGTCGTAATACTCGGCCCGACCGAGACTTCGCGCGGATACGATAAAAGTAGTTTCAATTACACAAACATTCTGCATAATTTCATTTAACTACGTTCGAATAGCATGATGCATGTTTAGCATACAAACGAAATGAATATTTTTATAAGATCACTCACAAGAGAGCTTATTTTTAGAGAAAACTGAATTAATGGCGGTTGTGACTCTTTGTCTAACGAAAAATGATGACCTATTACGAGTAGGTGGCGAGAGCTGTTATAAAGAGTTATATTTCTAAAATAGGATTGATGAACTTAATGTTTTGTGAATTTAAGAAAAAATAGTTGTCCAATCACACTTCTACCACTGATGCGGAGCGGAGAACACAGTGGCATAGCGGCGTAAAACGGCACCCAGGGCACGCATCCAAACTGCGCCCCTTAGCCATGGTGAACAGGGCACCCATCCAAATTGCGCCCCTTTCTTGGTATCACCCAGGACGGACAAAATCCATGTTAAATTGCGGCGGCAGGGGTAGGTTGCATTCAAGACTTTTTGGATTGATGTTATTTTTTTGTATAGGTAGTTATTTCGTTTTTGCGCCCCCCTCCTTGTTGGCGCCCAGGGCACGTGCCCTGCCTGCACCACCCTCGCTACGCCACTGGAGAACACAGTGCTTGGTCAACTCACGGTCCGGTCCTGTCCGCTCCGCCCAGCCGTCAGTTTTGTTAGAATGAGAAACATCTGTATAGTATTACTGCTTATTCTGCGGCCGCGCTTGGAAATGCGGGCTATACTTTCAAATCCTGTCTCTTTATCACTCTAATTAGAGCCATAAGCTAGGCGTGCTCTTGTACATCAATCTAAACCAAGGCCTTACAATGCTACAGGCAGGTTTGCTAGGAGCGGACACCAGCGAATTTTCGCTGACCGCTCGAAGTGAGCATACGAACCAGTCAGATTAGTTGAAGCGGTCGAACGTTTTCTTATTATGTTTATGTGATCGAGCTAATGAGAGTTTTATTCGTCCGTTCGCTAAGCCTAGGGCACCTAAGAAGATTCCGACAAGAACCTAACTTAGCTGGTTTCAGAGCGTGCGCAGGACTAACTCACTCAGATTCCGTAGCGCGGTTATTATTATTAAATTCGCCACCCATGGTTGGTAATAACCAGCAACCAGAAAGAGTACGCGTTATGCGATAAAGAGACGGTCGGATGCGGGTGAACTCCGTCCGGTCATCGGACGCGAACGGCAGTTTTGTTAAAGAGAGAAGCTTCTGTACGAAGTCCTTATACTTATTTTGTGGCATGCGTAACAGCAAACTTAGTGGTATAAAGTAGCTGTGTCATCGGAAAGTATGGGGGTTGACCAACTGTCGATTTTTACACTGTGTCGCCGTCGTGCTGATGGAGTGCCTGGAACGCTGAGTTCGACATTTGGAAATCATGTGTCAAAATACTGAGATTTTTCTTGCAACGTTGAAGGTTTGGTCGAGCCGCGTTTGGTAACTTTTTTCTTTTTGACAACTAGTAGAATAAAATCATTTTACCCTGAAATTGGGTTTTCCTAGGACAGCAAAAGTCTTTTTGTCATAATTTATGACATCTTTATCTTAATGAATCACAAATTGAAAAAATATACCTACGAAACTTGAACAAACCATCATTAAAGTATGTTTTTATTTTCATAATTATAGGTACATACATAGATCGCTGGTTAAAACCGTTCTCAAAATGTAAAGGTAATAAATAGGCATATTAATATATGTGATGCAGCTCGGGGCTATCTCGTATATAAGGAAAATAAAAACAAAACATATAAAAGGAAATAAAAATAAAAAAAAATCGGGTGATGAATAATAACTTAATTAAGCATGGGGTACCTAAGTGTTTACTAGAGATCTGGGGGCACGTGCCCTCGCCAAGTCGAGCAAAACAAAGACACGGCCGTACCATCCTTTTCTCGAAGCCATTCAGGCCATTTTCAGGATACATAGCAGAATGTGCAAGTCGCAAAATGTGCACTAGTGCAAATCGTAAAACGTGCATGTCGCAATATGAGCAAATCGTACAATGTGCATGCCGCAATATGAGCAAATCGTAAAATGTGCAGGCCGCAGTATGAGCAAATCGTAAAATGTGCAGGCCGCAGTATGAGCAAATCGTAAAATGTGCAGGCCGCAGTATGAAATCGTAACTACTGAGAGAGCTACGAGTGAGAAATTAAGAATGAATCAACAGAACTCGATTTCCACCGACTTGCCTATTATTTAACCATGGAGGAACAAATTTTATAGATCTAATAAAAGGCAAGTCGGTGGAAATTGAGTTCTGTTGATACCCCCCCGGTACTGACTTGGTTTAACTTTACATCTCAAAACTTTTTTGTTGTATTTTATTATTATTGAGTTATTTTTGGGCCTTTTGTGTGCCGCTTCGACCATTGCTGATCTATTGTGGCAGCCCTTTTGTTAGATTTCACTGCAAAGGCCCGTTGAATCTAAGAAATTCCAGATTCTTTGGGCAGTGAGTAGTTGTATCTCCTCCGGCAACAGAATATGTCGCCCTAGGTGGATACTTCGTTTGCGCATGAGTGGTCCGCATGAGCAGAGGATGTGCATGGCAGTCTCCTCTGACTCTTGGCAGAACCTGCACGCTGGGTCCTGTTTCATACCCATTTGAAACAGATGTTTGTTCAGTTTGCAGTGGCCAGTGAGGATTCTGGTCACTGAGCAAGTTTTAAATCTTTTGAGTGATTTTTGTTGTAGGAGAACTGCGTTGCGAGACTTGCATCTTTTTACATGTAATGTTTTTGATGGTCAATTTTACTAAAACAAACATTTGAGCAATATGGAGGCCAAACCAATTGTTCCACTATTTCTAAAGGTAATTCGTTACCGAAATTTAATTGAATTTGTATGTACCCACGACCAATACAAACGCCGTGAAGAGATAGCTCCAATAATAAACTAGAGCCGAAAATGGAAACCCCAAAGGTTTATATTAAAATGTTTTACCACAATTGTTTGGATTTAACCCTTGCCTTTAATATGGGATTGAAATTTAATCTCGCCATTGTTTTCGAGATATTTACGGAATCCATTGAAATTCAGACGAGATTAGAAGTTTGCGGGTTGGGAACCATAACTGTGGCTGTTCGATGTTTCATTTTCAGTAAAGGATAACATTTACTTTTAAACGATTATGTTGCAAACGTGTCTGTTCTCTTAAACAAATACTATTTACGTCACACCTGTAGGCTTATGATGCTACGTTTTGTCACGCGATAAATAAGTGATAAAGCATCCGTCACTCTCACGCACTATTAGTTAGATCGTGACGGATGCTTTATCATTTATTAATCGCGTGACAAAACGTAGCATCATAAGCCTATTGGTCATAAAGTGGCAATAACCGCCCGATACGCATACGGCAAATTCCACTTCATGACCTGGGGGAGACCTAAATTTTGCACTTAACACGGGCGGTAGTAAAGAAGGCGGTAGTAGTGAAATACCTGCGATCTAAGACATTCTTTGTTCTACCGACCTAGCTAAGTAATGTACTATAATTAATATAATATACAGGGCGATTTTGGGGTCATGTAGCAAGAGTGAACGGGGTACTGGGGAGGGTCACACTGACTGAGAATCGTGAAAAAAAATCTCCTAATTAAGAGATAATTGATGCTTAATTGATAGTTAAGAATCAATTAACTCATAATTAGGAGATTTTTTTTCGTTATTTCGTGGTTGTCCCCATAGTGAAAGTTGCTCAGTGTGACCCTCCCCAGTACCCCGTTCACTCCTGCTATATGACCCCAAAAGCGCCCTGTATAGACTTGTTGAAATAGGAGCTTGTAAGAAAACAATTTAAACGGATTTTTTAATACCATGCGTGACGCTCGCGGAAACTGAAGATAATATTATTGTCAGACCTGCTAATATTAGTAACCAAACACAGTTAATCGACATCAAAAAAGCAGTAAGATTCTTAGTTCCTCGGAATCCTTTTTAATTTTTTTTCATATAATATTTAAGAGCTTAGCTCCTGTCCGTGGAGTAATTCCAACTTAATCTACATTCTGTCCTTTCTTTCACTTCTCTATATGATTTTTTTTTCTTTTATTTGCTCCATGTATGTTCTCCTTCCCCTTTTCCTCTTCCCGTCAATTTTTCCTTCCAATATTACTTTGATCCAGTTGTCGTGGCGTAAGAGATGGCCTAACATTTTTCCTCTCCTATTTTCTATCACCTTCTTCAAATTAGTTTTTTCATTTACCATATTTAAAACCTCTTCATTGCTTTTCACACCTCCTATTCAGAAAAAAAGTATTTTGATCCCTCATAAGAGGGATCAAAGTGATACTTTTCTGTTCAAGGACAACAGGGTATTTTTAGTTTGAACCTACTTAGAATATGCCATACCATAGACAGCTTTATTAATATATTACACACAGAGGGCGGTATAATAAGGAATGGCCCAGATCACAGGTGTTAGCGGTCCGAGCCGCAGGCGAGGGCCATAAATATAAGTGGTAAATTCGTCCTGTCCGTAAAAAATAATACACGTTTTATAAAATAATAAGAGATTATAAATTGAACAATTTAACATTTCATTTTATTAAAAATGTGTGATGCTCTTTGACTAACTATATATTTCGTTATTTTGGTAGGTAGCGTTTGTATTTAAATTTTCCTCATAGTCGGTGTGAAAAGCAGTATGTGTCACAAAGTAGCAAAATTATTTTCACCTCGGGCGTTAACACTTGAATCCCTCACTACGCTCCGGATTCTACTTTAGAATCCCTCGCTACGCTCGGGATTCAATTGTAGAATCCTTCGCTTCGTTCAGGATTCAATGTACGCCCTCGTCGTAAATATATCATTTTGCTCCCTTATGACAAAATCTACTATTTCATCTCCGTCCAACTGATTCTATTCTTCCTTTATTTTTTTTAACTAACTGATTTGGAATATTCTTTTTGTTAAGGGTAGCTCTCAGGGCGTGCCATTGTTTGATCAGGATCTGATGATGGGATCTTGGAGAAATTGAAAGAACTCTTCAAATACGAGTACTATAGGCACGCCCATAGCGATTTGGGTAGTTTAGTGCTCTCGCAACACATTCGACCGTCAGAAATGAAGAAGAATGGAAGTGAAGCCAGTCGTTTATGGCATCTAAATAGTCTAGCCCTTCGGCCACGTACGAAACCGGAGGTTCGTAACCAGTTGCGAAACACATTTTTTTTCTCTTTGTACGAAACCAGTAGAGATTAAAGAGTTTTTTGTTTTCTTACGAAACTGCGTCTATCCTTTCGTAATTGGTTACGAGCTAAGATTTTTTAGGACGTGTACGATACTAGTTCAAAACGAGGAATTATATGTTGTATAGCAATATCCCTTATATGTTTCACGTTAAAGTATATATAAATGATCTCAAACAACTTTTGCATCGTCTGCAGTAAAGTAATTTCATTTTAGATAGGTAGTATAGGTACCTGCACCTGTTATTCTTTGTATTGCTAATTAAATCCTGCATTTTAATATTTTATATTGTGTTTATTAAATAAAATAACTCAAATTATCCATAACGGCTGTTTATTTGCAATCTATTCAATGCTATAGTATCAATATCTAATAGGTTCTGTTGTCATTAAAGGGCTGCTGACGCATGTAACTTAATAGACTTGTATAACTTTTTTGTAGGTAATTATTGATGTTCTTATTTTTAATTTAATTGTAGTTAATCAATGTTACGGATATCTTTTAAAATACTAATGACGATTACATTCATAAGTCGCCCATTAGTTATCCTTATGGGAATCGTTTAAGGTTAAGTATGAAAAAAGTACCTACCGCTTTGTTTCATTTCTTCAATTCATTACTTTGTCACAATTCTTTTTATTTCGAAACCAGTATCGTGTGAGGAAAAAACCCTATTATTTGGTATGTTTCGCAACTGGTTACGAACCTCCGGTTTAGTACGCGGCCGAAGGGGCCACGCCCACTACTCGGACAAGAGTGGACTAATAAGGATAGAGTTAAATGCATTAAATAAGCTATTCGTTTTTAGGGTTCCGTACATCAAAAGGAAAAAGCGGATCCCTTATAGGATCACTTTGTTGTCTGTCCGTCCGTACGCGTGAAGGTATCGATTTGAAGTGTCCGTCAAGATAGCGTACACCGTAAAGATATTCAGAATCTGATGCAGCCAAAATAGTACCCAAATAGTACCGACGAAATACCTAGTACCCTTAAACTTTCTCAAATATAGGGCCTGTTCACGGTGTACGCTACCGGGCGTCAAGCTGGCGTACACCGTTTGTATCTCTGAAACGGCTTTGTTTTTGGAAACGCTTTATATCTCAAAAAATAGTACCCAAATAGTAGACCTCTAGCTATCGTATAAGCCGAGTACGCTATCTTGACGGACACGAGTTGAAAATAAAACCATATAGGTACACAGGTCTACAGTCCCTTGAAGCTGTGAAAAACTTCTAAGTTAAAGTAAAGAAAAAGATGATTGCCAGAATAACGTAGGTATATTTCAACACTCTCAAGGGAATTCAAAGTTATAGGGGACTTTCCGTTTACCTAGAACTATGAAATTTGGCAAGTAATATATCGTCTTACACTACAAATAGCGAAAAATCTATAAAGTATACATTTGTAATTAAATCATAGAAAATATGAATATGTTGGTACCTACCTAAGGAACACTGATATCCATATAACTATAATTCGGCTGACCCATATCAAAACCTAGTAAGTGTTTTAGACAAATTTTAAAAATGAACCTAAAAATCATTCTTATGTTTATGTTTTTACACCCTTTTTAAAATTTTCTGGGTACTACAAGCTATACATATAGAAAGCCATATATGTAACTCAGAATGTTTGTCAGAAACAATCTTGCAACGTTTAAAGCGTTAGTGTTTCTGGAATGCATATACGTTCAACAGGACGACTATGTACTGTGCCTCGTCGCATGGCCTTTGCCGAAAAAAACCCGCGAGTTATTGGGCCTGCGTATTATGAACGACCTGCTGATATCTAAAATGAAACATCTGATCAGACCTTCAAACGTCGACTGAGAAACTGTTTGTTGGATAAGGCATTATAGTTAGTGAATTTGTGGGCATGCAACCTGTATTTATTATTTAATTAGCTGTTGTATCTTAGTAACATAACCCTCAACTTCTGGCTAAACGCACTTTCAGAGTCCCCCTTCCACAGCCATATTTGCTCAGCGTGCACCAGCTTATATGCATCTGCGCATTTATAATAACATCTGCCAGTTGCTCGACATGCAAAATTGCACTACAAGTAAGGTTAAAGAGATAGTGAGGAAGTGACTTTTGCCCTTAACTTATAATGAAACTGAGTCCCTTTTACGTGCCCGCCCACACACCACTAAACTAGGTACTGTAACTAAACCGTCCAATAAATAAATTTTGCACCCGAAAATTCAGTGTACATTTTCAAACAATATTTACTGTCAAATTGTTTGTGCTCTTATGATTTAAGAAGAATGAAATTTTATTAATGAGCCTACTCTCTCCAGCCTGCGAGAAATAAGGTGACCCGAGAACAAATATTAGATACCTTTACTTACAAAAAATTGCTGTCCTCGGGGTTGGTACGGTCGTCAAAGAAGCGCCCTGATTTACATTTTTTTCTGTTTATACCCAACCCAAGCCCAAAGGAGAGTTATGTGATTGACCTGTATGTACGTATGTATGTATGTAAGAAGGTATGTCCGTTCCTATGTCCGCTCGTAAGTAGTCAACGGCATAACCGATTTAGATAAATGATATATCATTAGATACGTCTTGATGGCGCGAGTGTCACTGGGTAGTTCGTTAAAGTAAATAAAATTGCGGATTTTAAGCACTTTTAAAGTGCACCGCGGTCGGGTTTTTTTTTATTATTGGTCTACTTGAATATTTGTGTTAAGTGTGCTAAATAAAGGTGGTGAGAGTTACATACTAGTTTGAAATCTCTGTGTCTGCTTATGGGTTTTTTTTATTTAAAATGTCTTCTTAACTAGTAGTTAACAGGTCGTCACAAAACTGACGATTAGTATCAAACTCTATATACCTATTTCGTCACCATCTGACAGGTTAGACGGTATTTAAACATAGCTTAAGTTTCGCCTAACCGTACATTTTAAAATAAGAATCGGTTGAGCACAAGTAGTTGAAAAAGCTGTCGCAAGATTTGACCCAAACAAACTTGGCACAAACACGGTAAGCTAAATAAAATCGTTTAATAAAAATGCCCTTATGGCATCGTTGCAATTAACACGTTAATTGCCTGAGCGAAGCGTCTCCGTTTCAGTTTTGGTAAAAATAAAATAAACAAACAACAATCATCAATAGTGATTGTGTGCTTAGCATCCCAAAAACAAGCGGGCGTCACGCTCATTTTTACCACCAATTGGCAAGATTTGGAATGAGCTTCCTCCTGAGGTGTTCCCGGAGTGCTAAGATATGGGGTAGGTACCTACTTCAAGAAGTGAGCAAACAGGGCACTCAAAGGTCGGCAATACAGAAATATATCGAGATATAAGGAAATAGGTCGTCGGTTTGGTAATTCTTAGGTATCAATACTGATAGTACCTAACTTAAATTGGAAGACTCAAAGCAAACAAATGTAAAACATTATTAATAAGTCAGCCTATGCTCTTCGCATCTTATCTAGGGTTGTAAATCGCGAAGCTTTGTTGACTGCTTACCATGGGCTCGTAGCATCTAAACTTAGATACGGTATTACTTTCTGGGGGAACGGTATACTGATAAGGAAATGGTATTTCGATCCCAAAAGCGGTGCATTCGTGCTATGTGTGGCATGAATGCAAGGGAAAGCTGCGTTCCTATACTTTTAAATCTTTAAAAATATTAACTTTACCATCACTTTATATTTTAAAAATATCAATGTTTGTTAAATCCAACCCACATCGATTAAAAAATTCAGCCAGCATCGAATAAGGCCCATCAGGATGCAATACCAACATAATTTACACACACAAGTTAACAAATCAGCTACTTTTAGGAAACATTTTAACGCTATGGCACCTATAATTTATAATAAACTACCCAGTGACATTAAATGTTTAGAAATGCCTATGTTTAAACGTAAACTTACAGAACTATTATTAAGTAAATGCTACTATTCAGTCAAAGACTATCTGAATGATACAATTATCAAGCAGTGAGACGGATCCTATTTATCACTAGTATTAATCAGATCTTCTATGACATGTTTATATAATAATAAGAATAATTATAGTATGTAAAATAACTTGACATTAAAAATAGATATAATTAATGTAATATAAATGTGATTGTGGTATTTAATTGAATAACTTCTTATGTAATTTTAATTTTATTTTTTTTATTTATTTCTATGTATAAATTTAATTCAACCCTTAGTAAATTCATAATGTATTGTGTTGTAACCACCGTATGTAGGTACCTACAACACCATTCATGCCAAATTTTGTACACCTGCGGGTAAAGCATAATGAGACATACCACTTATCCTTCCATCTCTGTAATGTACCTATGTTTAACAAAATAAATTTATCTTTATCTTTATCTTTGTATAGAAACCAAGCGTGTAACGTTGTTCGCTTGGCGTTTGACGCCAAGTGTAATTTAGTAATGGAAAACATACATTTTCCATTTCATTTGGCGGTATTTGAACAATTAATTATACAGATTTTCGAATCTGATAATAATATTGGCGGCGATTGAAGTAGACGGCGTGCAAAGTAGGCCGCCGACACTTCTTTTTAGCACGCGAGGTACATGCACTTTTTCCTTCTACCTTATATATTTCTGTGTTCGGCAACATATAAGCAAAGCCTCTAGAATTGCAAATATCCATGAGTGATGACTGTTTTTCCATCAGTTGGTTCGTAGGCTTGTTTACAACTTATTACATTAAAAAAATTGGTATAGGTAAAAAACTAAAGGACTTGTTGCATGTAGTACAGGTCGATTCACAAGAGCTGGCACGAATGAATTGAACGAGTGAATGATAATGTTTATGTGTGCATCGCAAAATGATTAAATACAGGTTGATTCGATAAGCGATAATCGTGTTTTTAGACTATCTCGTCTCATAACTTCGTAACCCAGTCTGCATTGTGTATTTTATGAACAACGAAAAAATCCCTACCTACACAACCGCAACCTTGTTTGCACACTGACGCCGTAAAGCGCGGAAATTGCATCGAAAATTCCAAATTTCGTATGAGTTCCGCATGTTTTCGCCATGGTTTCGTAGAATTAAATAAAAACTCAATGATAGTAAAATATTTGTAGCGAACAGTCAAATTTTCCTTTCTCCTATATCTTTTACCGGATTTTTTCTTGTATAATGAATAATTGCTATGTACTTGTAAGGGATAAGTTCGCCTTTGTACATATACCTTAATCTTGTAACCCTGTAATTTGTCTTATTTTGTGCAATAAAGTGTTTACATACATACATACATACTTGTTTACAAAATATTTGGATCCTCCCGTATAAGAACGTCACTCAACAGTGACAAGTGACATTACTTTAGTTCAATCCATTCGTGCAAGCTCTTGTGAATCGACCTGTAGTAATCTCCGTATAGACAGTTTGACGTTCCATTGCAGAAAAATAACATAAGTTCCATATAAATTCCGTACACTACTACATGCAACAAGTCATTTAGATAAGTACGAGTATTTTACCTATATAGCTATGCTTCAAAATTTATACCGAAGAATGCCCCTTTTTGCTGTCCGTACCGACGTAGGTGCCATGATTTATGACGTTTAATAAGGCACGCTGAATTTCCGCGGCCACGTGCTCGAAATAAAGTACAAGCTATGTTTACCCTCTTAATAAGAAGATTCTCATTTTAGATCTCCCTGAATAGACGACAGTTTAATTTAGATATCGACGCCAGAGGTGTGTGAGGGAATGATGTGGAATCGACCGATAAATTACGTATGTTTCTGAGAAAATTAAAATTATGATATGATTTATTATATCTGTGACCCGCTTCACGAAGCTACTAGCTTACAAAAACTAGCTAAATTGGTCAAACCGACCGAAGGTATTGTTGTTTTTGACCAACGCTACTAGTTTAGACTTAGAAAATTGTAACTTTTAGCTTCCTGAAACTGGTTACTGGTCTCCAGAATTCCCTTATTTCCCATAAATGTATACGTATTGTTTGTCATAATTATGCGTTAATAATTCAGTATTTTCAGATTTTCAGGAAATTTCAAAACGAGTGTTTGTTATAAGCCCGAGGTGAAACCGAGGGCTTTAATAACGCGAGTTTGTAATTCCTTTACCGCCCGTGGCACACACAATGTTTTTCATCACACTTGTGAGGAAATCTGATTAAAATAACCTTACTTAACCTAAATAAAATTGTAAAACTGACAGTGACATTAGTGACATTATCCATAGACAATGCGGATTCACGTCACGTTCGGAAACCATAGCGTCACAGACTTAAAATGGTTGATTTTATTTTTGCAAAATACTGAAATGCACTATTTAAACATTTAATGTTACAGAAATATATGTTTACATGTATTTGCAATAACAGTTATCTTTAAATAAATATTTCAGTGATAAAAGTTAAAAAAGTAAGTTGGCGTTTCCTTTGATCATGACAAATAAGAGTAAAACGGAACCAGCGTTTCAAATTTAAAAAGAAACCCATTACGCCCTAGGGCGTAATAGGTCATTTACGGCCCGCAGAACCTACGTGTAATGACACCATTTTCGAGCAAGTGTGATGAAAAATAAATAACCGGACGGAACCTCGCTAACAAATAACTGAAGCATGTCTAATACGAGGGCTGGTTGAAAAGAATCCGAAACAACAATAAAAAAAAAGAAATAAAACAAAATTTTACTAGAAACGTCATTTGCAGTCTTTTACGATCTCAATACATGTAATTTTAGGAAATAATTATTGTTTGTTTAAAAAATATTCAGCTTTATAGTGAGACAGTTTTCATTTTCATGAAAATGGAGAAAACGGAGGTTCGTGCCGTCATAAAGTTCTATGTTTTAAAAGGGAAATCGGCGACCCAGATTCAAACTAAATTGAATAGTGTGTTAGGGAATTCTTCACCTTCATTTAGCACTATACACTCTTGGGTGGCAGAATTCAAACGAGGACGAACGAGCTGCAATGACGCTCCCCGTAGCGGAAGACCAAATGAGGTAACTACCCCAGAAATGGTCAGTAAAATAAAAAATATCGTATTAGAAGACCGTCGATTAAAACTCAGGGAGATAGCCCAAATTGTGAACATCTCATCTGAACGCGTTTTGAACATATTACATGAGCATTTGTTTATGAAAAAGCTTTGTGCCAGATGGGTGCCGCGGCTTTTGAACGACGAGCAAAAGAAACAAAGAGTGAATGTTTCAAAGGAGTGTTTGGAACTTTTTAGACGGAATCCCAATGAATTTCTTCGTCGATTTATAACAGTTGATGAGACCTGGATCCACCACTACACGCCGGAGACCAAAGAGCAGTCTAAACAGTGGACTAAAAGCGGCGAACCCGCACCAAAGAAGGCGAAGACGACATTATCGGCAGGCAAGGTTATGGCAACCGTATTTTGGGATGCTAGAGGTGTCATCTATGTGGATTACCTTGAAAAGGGGAAAACAATAAATGGCCCATACTATGCAAACTTGTTGCAAAAGTTGAGTGACGTAGTGAAACAAGAAAGACCCCACTTGAATAGGAAAAAAATATTGTTCCACCACGATAATGCACCGGTCCACACTGCAAAAGTTGCGATGGCAAAAATTAAAGAGTTACGCCTCGAATTACTGCCCCACCCGCCATATTCGCCAGATTTGGCCCCCTGCGACTTCCATCTGTTTCCAAATTTGAAAAAATGGCTAGGAGAGCAGAAATTTTCGTCCAACACTGAAGTGATTGACGCCGTTAACGGCTATTTTGAAGGACTTGACAGTTTTTTTTATAAAAATGGAATAATGGCCCTGGAGAAGCGTTGGTCTAAGTGTATTGAGCTAGGAGGAACATATGTAGAAAAATAAATTCAATTTATTCAAATATCTCTTTTTTCTCCTCTTCGTTCCGGATACTTATCAATCAGCCCTCGTAAGCCGACTACCTATGTGTGCGCGCTGTTCGCAATAGGGAAAAACTAGTTGATGTGTGCGTGCTGCTCGTAAGTACAAGCAGCCGGCTTATTAAATGGCTTCAGTTCTCTGTTGGCGAGGCTCCATCCGGCTATTTATTTTAAGGTCCTTGTTACCCACATAAAAAAAGAAATAAGTTTTTTTCATATAGTATGGACAACTAAGTATATTAAATGCGTAAGACCACAGATAAGCAATAGTCTTGCTAAGCCTGGTAAACGGCACACTGCACGATTTCCCAGAAACCGAAGGGCCGGAAATTAAATGTATATTCCACGAATCGTGTGCACATTGATTACGTTACATACGTTTTCTATGAATTTGTAATTGGCTTGGTTTTGAATACTGCAGGATAATTTACAATCTCGACGTCAATGGCATCCCTGATATAATTGGACTAAACTAGTAACAACAGTTCGTAATAATTGGGATGTTGACAGTAACCGAAAAGTAACAAATTATATTCTTCTTCTTAGTCGTGCACTCTTGGCAGAGTGGTCGTGGTCATGTCTCGATCGGTCGGTATTGCGCCACCTCTTCTCTTGTGATGCGACGCCATGTATCTCTATGTTTGGCGGAGTCAGAGTTAACATTTATACTGGAATGTGTCACAGATTTGATGAGGACTGTCCACCGTGTTGGAGAGCGCCTGCGAGATCTTTTGCCCTCGACTTGCCCTTGCACCACCAAACGTTCCATGGAGTCCTCGTTACGGGTAATGTGCCCGAAGAATTTGAGAATTTGTATTTGCACAGACGGCGATAATTTCTCTTTAATGTTGAGTGTGCGTGTTGATGTTGAAAAAAATATATTAGATCCTATTAAAATAAGCAAAATAAAGAAATATGTCAACGTTTTCAGTTCGATAGTCCTTTTTAAAAGGATGAAAGTATTAAAAACTATTACTATACCATTGAGTAACCCATAAAATTTATGGTAAAAGCTGTTACGATAAGCGCAAGTTTTATCAGACCTACAGAACAAAATTCTTGAATTCCCCTTACAAAAAGCTAGAGAATGGCGTCACACGACAGATGGCATAAAACACAATTTTAGACTTTCCCAAAAACACTTCATACTAGTTTTTGGGAAAGTCTAAAATTGTGATTTTAACATGATTGTACCTCGGTGTGTTTCATAATAATGGAGTAGTTTTTTCACTAACTATTGTTTCTATTATTGCGAGATCTTGTTCATATCTTAGAAAAAAGTTCTCAAATACCCAATTAGGTCACACTGCAGTGGTCCCTTAAAGTCGACATATTTTAACCGCCGATTACGACTTTTAGTTCACAGATCAAATTATAAGGTCAGAGATGACGGTGAAGTTCTGAAATATCTTACTGACATTTCCTCTGAACTGAAATTAACTTTGATTCCGTTTTGATTTGTACCTGTAAGTAGTGTTTTTTTGTCCAGAACCTTATGTCTTTGTGGGAAGGACTTTTGTTAGAAAAGTACACTAGGTAAACTCGGTTATCTCTGGAAGAGGCAACGTGGTAGGACCCACAAGGCGAACTGATGATCTGCTAACTTACGGGTAGTATTAATAAGACGCCCGCATCATATCTTGCGCGCAACACAGCATGTTAAGGCTGTGTTACCACCAGAATTGCGCGAAGCAGCGAAGTGTTGTGCGAGGAAAAAGGCCACCAATCAACGTGCCTAGCCTCGCTCAGCGATGGATGTTTTTCTCACCGCTCCGCTACTTCGCACAGCTCTAGTGGAAACGCAGCCTAAAGCCAGCGAGAATGCGTGTTTATTGCGCTGCGTTAGGCTGTGGCTTGATTGAGGCGGAGACGAGCGGTGCGAAGAGGAGACGTGGAGGATGAACCAATCACATTAGTTGAAATCCACAACTCGTCAATGGAAACAGCGAACACTAATGTCATTGGTCGATCGCTACAGATCTCCTCCCCGCTCAGCTCGTCTCCGGCTCAGTGGAAACGCAGCCTTAAGGGGATATCATGTTATTTTCGTGTTTCATTCTGCACCTTTCACACAAAGTGACACGTCTGAACACAAAGTGAAACAAGTGTCGATTGAATTCAATTCACTAGTGATCCGATCCAACGATGTTCGATACCATTTACTCCATCAATTCACAGAATACAATGGCGCTTCAAAATAATAAAACATATCACCATATTTGACCATATGGTATATTTATATATCTACTCCCATAGAACGCATATGTGTAAACTTACTAAGTCCTAATTAAATATAAAACATCAAAAAGATAGCTGCGATTAATATCATACTAGAACTAAAAACCGCTACAATATACAGGGAATAAGTGAAATATTCCGTGATGTTCAGGAGCAAAGTTAAGTGCCTGTTTACCAGTTCGTATTTATTCTTGTAAAAGCATTCACAGCTGCCTTGGAAGTGGGGCAGCAATCTCTAGTGCTGGCTATCAGCGAATAGGAAATTATTTTTCGATTTTAAATACATTTTCTTTGAACCTTATTTTGTGTAATTTTTAAGTGTAAATAAGAAACTGAATATAATAGTTTGTTCTGTAATTAAGGTGCTGATAAAAATCTTTGTTCGTGATATGCTATGAACTATTTGATCTAATCCCACCTTCCTCCTTTTCTAATCAGACTTCTAGACGCCGCGAGGGATTCCATACACATGTGGTTAAGTTCGCCACGTGCCGCAATGCGCGATTTAAGAGATATTTTCTGGTTCGTACCGCTTGTGATTGGAATTCGCTTCCGGCGTCTGTGTTTCCTGTGATTTACAACCTAGATGTCTTTTATAACAAGAGTAAATAGGCATAAGCGTGCTCCATCTTAGACCTTGTCTTCACTTTCCATCAGGTGAGACCAAGGTCAAACGCAAACCCATCATTCGCACATCCACCCATTTCGTGACATATTTCTTTGCCACTGACACTTTAGTTACTGTAGTATACTAAAGAAATTTGTTGATTTCTTATTGATGCGTAACACCGTATATTTATATTGTTATACATAGATACATGATATCAAATTATATAGAAATATTAAATTACGTTCAGCGCCAGGAATGGAACCCAGTAGTACCTCTGGATTCAGACCCAGCGTCTCAGCTATTTAATCACTAGTGACTTGGCGTATTTTCTTGCTCTTTTATTTTGCTCATAAAAGAGTTCGAGTCTTAAAACTCTCGCACTTGCACCGAAAAAAGTACAACAGAAACTATAGAAACTTTTCAACAGTTAGCAACAGTACTAAGTATCCCCACGTGTAGCACCGGCGCGTGCTTTTGCAGCGAATCTGAGTGCGATAGAAGCCGGGCCGCGTCCCTTGTGGCCCGACAAAGGCAGGAGATTGCGTGTGCTTGCTATCGAGGCGTCTTTACACTGAGTGCGTTGCTAGGAGGGCTTTAAGAGTTTTCAGGACTATTCTGTTCAATATACAAGGTGTCCAAAAGGAGTATCTGGTATTTATTCTGACAGCTGGAACAAATACCCAGAAAGAGTTCTGACCTTGTACAATCGTAACACGAATATGAAACACTGTGAGTTAGCCTGGATACAGTTTTCATCAAGAACTAGCTGTAAATTCAGTTTCTTCCCGAGTTCGCATTTGGTCATAATCCGTTAGCAGGTCAGCTAATAGGGACTGTTATTTATATCGTCATTTTATGAAATGAAATGAAATGAAATGAAATAATTTATTTGCATAACATTATGTTCAATTGAGCGGTGGTAAGCTCAGTATGGTCATCCAATAATGTCAATTACCTTATAAAAGTAGGCATGCAAAATTTTAAGCTATATCTAAAAATATAATTTATTTAATACATCACATTAAAATAGATTTTTTTTTTATCACAGCGCATAATTATAATAATAATGTCGAGTTTGAGTATCTTAATACAATTCTTTCCGATAGTCAGCACTAAGGTATTCTTTTAGGCTATAGAAATTGTGTTTGGCTAGAAATCTTAGGAGCTCTCTTTTGAATTTATTTAAGGGCGTCTCTAGGAGGGTTTGAGGGAGCTTGTTATATATTTTTCATCACACTTGCTCGAAAATGGTGTCATTACACGTAGGTTTTGCGGGCCGTAAATGACCTATTACGCCCTAGGGCGTAATGGTTTTCTTTTTAAATTTGAAACGCTGGTTCTGTTTTACTCTTATTTGTCATGATCAAAGGAAACGCCAACTTACTTTTTTAACTTTTATTACTGAAATATTTATTTAAAGAGAACTGTTATTGCAAATACATGTAAACACATATTTCTGTAACATTAATTAAATGTTTAAATAGTGTATTTCAGTATTTTGCAAACATAAAATCAATCATTTTAAGTCTTTACCGCTATGGTTTCTGAACGTGACTTGTCGTCTTGATATATGTCACTAATGTCACTGTCAGTTTTACAATTTTATTTAGGTTAAGTAAGGTTATTTTAATCAGATTTCCTCACAAGTGTGATGAAAAACATCGTGTGTGCCACGGGCGGTAAAGGAATTACAAACTCGTGTTGTTAAAGCCCTCGGCTTCGCCTCGGCCTTGTAACAAACACTCGTTTGTAATTCCTTACTTACCGCCCTTGATACACAATGTACTATTAATCGCCATTCCATAGGCGTTATTGCGATATAGGGTCAGGTGGTATTTAGGGACCTGTAGCTTATTCAAGCGGTTGCTCCTGGCATCTGGGTTTGTTTGAGCGATTGTAGAGAAGTAGTGACTGTGCTTTTTTACAAAGATACATATTTCTGCTATATATATACAAGGCAATATGTGTCTTACTAACAAAACAGTTGAAATCTTACACATATAGATACAGGAAATCAAAGTACACAGAAAAACTAAATGGCACTCGCCTGTGTACAGACCGAGAATCGAACCCAGTACCTCTGGATTTGGTCTGTACACAGGCGAGTGCCATTTAGTTTTTCTGTGTACTTTGATTTCCTGTATCTATATATGTAACATAAAGAGTGTGGTGTAAATTGCCCACATTAAAACCAATGAAGAGACAAAATGTTTCCTTCATAAATATATAAAGTTGAAATCTTGTAAGAATTTCAAAACAAATATGTGTATTTTATTTATTTTATTTTATTTATTTGGGACATCAACAGCATTACAATTCAGAAATATACAGAGACAATTATTAAAACACAAAGCCAATTACAGATGTCCACTAAGGAACTGTTGTTTGCCCTAAATCTTGACCGTAACAAGCACAATAGACACTTTTGAAACTTTTCCTAGCAACAGTGCTAAGTATCCCCACGGGTAGCACCGGCAAGTGCATTTGCAGCGAATCAGAGTGCGATAGAAGCCGGGCCGCGTCCCTTGTGGCCCGACAAAGGCAGGAGATTGCATGTGCTTGCTATCGAGGCATCTTTACACTGAGTGTGTTGCTAGGAGGCCTTTAAGAGTTTTGAGGACTATTCGGGTATTTATAGATAGAACTAGAATGTGGCTAAATAGAACAAATACCCGATACTTGTAACGCGGCAAACCTCCTTGGCGCAGTACTGGCCGGTTAGAAACCTTTACGAACGTACAGCATTTACGATCGTCTTTTTTTTCACGGAGACATTTTTCGGTGGCTTTTCATATAGCGAGAATTGCCGGAATATCTTGTTATTGTAGAAAATACTACTGACTTGTGTTATTAAAACTGCTATAATATTAATTACTGTGTATATAGATACTCGTAAGGGCTGCCGCTTTGCAGGTACTTTTTGTTTTTATTTATTTACGAATGTATTTCTGACTTTCAAACTCAATCCAAGTCTTATCAAATTTTCACTGGTCTTGGCAAAGAAGAAAATAAATGAGACTTGGATTGATTTGAGACAAGCACTAACGGGAGTATTGTTCCAGCCCTTTTTACAAGATTGAAGTTGTGCGAAGTCGCTTCCGTTTATCGTATCAACTGATGCAGAATAGCGCTGGTTCTGAACTGGTCTGGAGCTGGCTTCGAACTAGGAACTGAAAACCTATACCCATCCTGAAGTCCCGACTCTTCACCGCCATCCAGTCTCCCAGCACCGTTAAGGCCAGTGACCATCCATACATACATACTGCGTACTGACTGAATGCCGTTTCATCTTTATTTTATTGTATATAGTTTTATTGTTTAATTTTATTACATTTTTTTTATAACCACGGCTCGAGTTTTACTCCCGACTCTAGCCGGGCTACATACTCTTTCTGGACACACACTGCAAACATCTTTACAGTGAGTGTTGCTAGGAGGGATTTAAGTAAGAGTTTTAAGGATTATTCTGTACAATATACAGTTGCAACACGAATATGACTTATCTTAAGTGGGCCTGGATACATCATTCAATGATCTAGCATTATATCCCGTTTTTTTTGGAGTACGCTTTTAGACATAATCCCTTGCCAAGTCACCTTAGAGCGACGGCCCTCTATATTTTCTATACAAATATATATATATATATATATCTATATATATATATATATATATATTATGTTTTTTTGTGTTTTACTTACAAAACAGTTGGAATCTTAAAAGAATTTCAAAGTAAATATTTGTATCTTTGCCGTGTAAAGCGCAATCGACACAATTGAAACTATTCATAGCAAAAGTGCTACCACCAGTAATTTCAAATTTAGCACGGTTTTTCTATTTTAATACCATTTTTTTTATTAATTAAATTGTAATTTCATTAGTGATAAATTGTAAGCTCGTAGACATTCAAAGTAAGTTCGTAAGACCCAAAAACTTTTATTTATTAAAATTGATTACATCAAATTTGAAACGTCTAGGTAGCCCGACCCAATCCTTTGGGACCATTAAGTTTCCTAATTCTAAAACAAATTCTGAGCCCAAACTTGCCGTCAGGTCTGTGACAGTCTTAACTAGATCTAATCGTTTCACTTAATACTCGTATCAAGCTACCTAACTTTATAATATTGGTTTCCTAGACATGAAGCTATGGGTACCTTTAAATTGTAATGTTTACATGTTATTGATTTTGATAAGAATAGGGCAAGAGTGATCTTGACTTGAATTATGCCAAGTTATGTTAATTAGTTCGATTAAAATACCTAGTCTGAAAGAATATCTCACTTCTCATATTTTGGGAGCAAAACCATACAAATTGTGGAAAACGCTTGGTTTGTACGTCGAATTGAAAATTTAATACACCCAATATTTTTTTACGTAAAAATTTGGCTATAGAACGCGATACCAACCGGCAAATGAAAGCTTTTATTTCATAGAATTGGATTTGAAAAATAAATAAAAGTAGAGTTAGCATGTTGAAATGGTAATGGGCTGGGCAGCTAGCTCAAAGAACCGACGGCCGATGGGGCGTAACTAAAGTTTCTCGAAGGAAGGTCACAAACTGGAATAATTATGCAAGGTGGAACGGTTCCCCACAAGTCGAGTCGATGAAGGCAAAAAGTGTACGACCTGTCATTGTGGAAGCCTTTCGAGGAGACCTATGTTTAACAGTGGACGTCTCTGGGTTGAAATGATCATGATTAAAAAATTGTACTACATATGTTTAGGGCCGGACATTTTGACGTCCTTTGCGAGAAACCTAGTCTTGCGATTAGTCTCACTTCTACTATTAGACGCTGCCGGTGAACAATGGCCAAATTTTCAGTAAAAACATGCAAGAATAACAACAGTAAAATTAGAAAAAAAGGTGGGAATACTTTTGTTTTCGTTAAATCTATTAATTCATTATCGAATACTATTTAAAGTCATCGTAGTTTTAATAATGTCTAGAATAATTTATGAAATCACATCATAATATTTTACATTACAATAGTAGTCATCTAAGTTAAAAAGAGGTTTCTTGACATTTAAAACATACTATATTATTTTCTGTGTGAAACAATTAAGTTCTAAATAGATAAACATTTTTAGCAAGTCTGTTTAAACGTAGCTGGAAGCCAATTTATTTGTCATTTTACTATGTACTATTCTGTGCTCAGGTACTATCTAAGAGATATATTATATCTATTAGAATAGTATATAAATCCATCGAAACGGAGTCATTTTGCCGACTAGAATTAACTTTCCTCTAGCCTTTTGTACGGATCGGCTCAAACAAAAATGTAACAGTGAATGTAAAGTTCCACGGGAAAATCCACATTGGGTCCGATAGTTGTTTTTGCAGTCAAATACCTTTTGACGAGGTTAGAGCGGCTGGCCGAATTACAGTCATTGCATACTGTAACGACTTCAAACCCCACTGTAATCAAACATTTTATAGTACATTACACAACTAGGGTGGTAATATAAAGAAAGGCCGAGATCGCAGAAGTTTGCGTCCCGAGCTGCAAGCGAGGGACGTAAATATGCGATCGAGGGCTTTCTTTATTACCTCCCGTGTTGTGTACATCGTTTTATGTTTACACTTGGCCAGAAAGCGCAGCGTGCGGAAAAATACACTTTATGGCCAGGTGTGGCATAAATAAACAAATTCTCATGTCATCAAAATATACTACTAGTACTTCTTACATAGCCCATTTTTCACTACCTGAATACGTTTGGTATATACAGTCAAGGGCGCCAATATGTATACACCACAAAGTTTCAAAAATAAGTATACAGCTCTTATTATTATGGCAGTAAGGTATATGTATACATATTTTGGAACTTTGTTTGGATATTTATCTTTGCCCTTGACTGTACCGTGGACTGGGGAGGGCTTTCACAGGGTAACATTTATCATCGATTTTTAGACACCTCTGATTTTGGACGCATTTATTTTAAATTTTTATTAAGGTAGCCTACCTTCATAATAAATGGTTCTGAGCGCATTTAAAAACCAGTTTCTTATAGTTGAAAAATCGATAGTAAATGTTACTCCGTGAATCAAAGTATCCCAAAGTACCTACCCCACTCCACGGTACGTTACTTTTACTCTGTAGCTCTATTTTACGAGATACTTGTCTTGGAGATGGCATGACAATGTCACTTCTCTCGACTGATCCCTAAAATCGGACCACTAAATAATACATGTCAAAATCGCCTAAATCTTTTATGCTCATTTACTAACAGAATTACATCTGCAACGCCACATTACATACAGGCTAGCATTCATCAATCACAAAACCGTGCAGCTTGGAGAGCGTTGGTGAAGAGTTCCCGCAGCCGTCACGTCCCTCAGCCACGAGGATACGACGAAGAAGAAGAAGAAGACTAACAGAATATGTATATTTTCAACGAAGGAATGAACTTCAAACTGATATATCAAATTTTGAGGGCTTATGCAGTTTTGTTGTTTTGATACATATCTTCAATCTTCATACTTGCAGTTCTAATAATAATCGCTTATAGTTTCCGAGTAAGTAATATTTACCTACACATTAGTGTAGATATCGAACTGACATTGATGATGATTTACGAATAAAACTAAGTTCTATTTAAATAAACAATTACGTCACTTAAATAATTTTAATGAAACTAAAGTACCTACTCCTAAAGCAGACATGACATGAAAGCAGCATTAAAGTCTGTTTATCTAGGAGCAAAATTCACTGACATTTTTGAATTTCATACAATGCTGTTAATAATGAATTGTAGTATTTTAGTGCTATTTTCATACTAATATTTGTTCCCGTAGTACGATGACAGCTGGATTGTGAAACAGGAATCTCATTTAAGTGTTTTAATAAACAGGCAACTTGAACAAATAAGTAGTAGCTTTTAAAATAAATCCTCCGGCGTCAAACATTGAAACACTATGCACTAGCATATGCATGCAGTCGCTGTAAAAAATACTACAATTGCTATACATATGCCTATAACATTTTAGGATGTCGCCCAATCCTTAATGGACTTCACATACACCTTTGTATTTCTTCGTAACCGATCAATCAACACTATGACAAAATTATTGATTATATACTTGAACCTAATAGGAATCAGGACGACTATTTCAGAAATCCTAATAAACAAAGGCTTAAAAAAGACATAATGAAATTATGATAAGCATAACATGGCTCACTGGCACAACGATATCGTTAGAGAACTCCAAAGCAAAGCAATTAAATATCTTTCTTGCTTGAACATTCAAAGAGCCGCTTCCTTTTCGAATTTCACGGCAAGGTTCTTATTAATAAAGTGTTAAAAACTGTGAAGAAAGTTTAATTCCTTACGTTTCTTGCAGACTTAGCAAAGTACTAGAAGAAACTTTCTAAATGTGACTAAAATAGGATAAAGGGGTAAATATCTTTTACAGACGGAGGTTGTCTAGAAGAGATTCGCGACAAGATCGTCTGTTGTGTTCTATAACTCTAATATGAATGTAAATTTTATCTTTGATGAGTGCAATAATATTGTATTGTATTTTATAGTATTGTAGATCCGTTTGTATTTTTTGTCTTGGCAGGGTAGAGACCCTGTGCCTTGCCCTTTCAAGCGACAGTCCATTGAACCTTAAGTATCTGTACTAAGTAGCAAACCCCTCCGGAGTGTTATGTCAAAGTCGTAAAATGTCCAGTCTCGAAATTGCGTCCAGATCGTAAGAAGTCCATATCTTACAGCGTCTAAGTCGTGCCACGTCTAAGTCTCCGACGGTCGAAATCGTGAAATGTCTAAGTCGTAAAATGTCAAGTCTTTACTTATGTCTAAGTCTCGGGCGGTCCAAATCGTGAAATGTCCAAGTTGTAAATATAGATGTCGCCGCAAACTAGCTTAATTAGCCATTTGGTTTACTGCCTAGCCTTTTCATTAAACGGCGCGATTTAGTTAAGTGCCTGGATGAACATCGGGCCGTCTGGCCTACAAGGGATCAAGTCATAGTATATCAATTCTAGTAACTTGGACATTGTTTCATGCCTAAATGTTGTAGGTATAGTAGAAGAGACGGCCTAACAACGACCTTCCCTCACTCTTTTTCCTAACGAAACATATACTGCATGAAAGAGCATGCATCAACAAACACAATTCGCTAGAGTTGCCACCCCATTGCCTACCAAAAACCCGGCAAGGGTTGCCGCTATTTGAAAATGATTACGTGAGATTTTTATCATTTTGACCAACTTTTATTGTTCGGACGTTATTCCTGCCATAGAACAAAATCACTCTAATACTTAAATGAGTCAATCCTCATTGCCATTTTTTTTTATTATTTTTACTTCCAAAAAACGGTGAGGGTTTCTAACTAAAAAAGTGAATGACATTTTTCGAAAAAATCTACCAATGAGTATTGACTCTGTTACGTATTAGGATGATTTTGTTCTATAGTAACGTCCGAACAATAGAAGTTGGTCAAAATTACAAAAAAATGTAACTTCTACTATACCTACAACATTTAGGCATGGAACTATATCCAAGCCAAGGCTCGCCTTTGTACATAACCATTGATTTTTGTACTGCTTATTTTATGTGCAATAAAGTGTTTACATACATAAATACTTGGAGTATGATGATATTACGATCTTGACATTCTACTACCTGGTTACTTTACGATCTTGTCATTTTACTACCTGGTTATTTTACGATCTTGACATTCTATTACCTGGTTATTTTACCAACTTGACATTTTCCTACTTGGTTATTTTACGACCTGGACACCTGGACATTTTACGACTTTGACGTAACACTCCGGAGGGGGCCAAAAACTGGCAAAGTTATGTTCAAACTGTTGTCTCAACTCAACTGTCAAGTTGCATTATTTATGACTAAATCGGCAAAAAGGTACATCTTTAGAGTACAAAAAAATATAATTCATCCAAACGACATAACTAAATAAGATAACCACAACAGAACAGAAGAACTTGAATCAATGCTTAAAACTTCTACCTTTCTCCTTCAGAGCAAAGCAGTTGATTGTCAAAAATGCCGATGTCAGCTGGCTAAACGGGATACAGACCGATCTCTAATGTATGCCATAATATCATTTCTACTAATATTATTTTTCATAAATATATGTTTTTTTCATTTCATAAAGTTTCAAGGTCCATAATTATGCAGTCTTACATTAAATAGTTTTTAGTGCCATAATGTAATGTATGCCATACATTTTGTTTTCCCAATTTTCTACTGCCATAAACATTATTTTATTTAAAAGCTTATAATGTTTTCCATAATTTCAGTTTTACTGATGTCATTTTCCATAATTTTTAGTTGTAAAGATTTGTTATCCATAATGATAAAATTATATCTTTTTTTTTATTGCTTTAACAAATAGAAAATAATCCTAACAAGTTATCCAAGGAGTCACTTTCGGGGCAGTCATAAAAAACCACTAGCAACCTAACCAAGACAAGTTCCTTTCAGACTTGTTGTAAGAAAAAATAATCATCCGTAAGCAGATGCCTGTAAGCAAGTCGACGAAGCCCCACTTTGCGGGGCTTCTATTTCGCTCTGAGCGACGCAAGGTGACTAACGAACCTAACCATGTCAAAGCAGTGGTGGTTTTGAGGTTGTTTTTATTGCGGAGGGCTTCATTTTCTTCTCTTTTTGTTCTTGCTGCAATTTATTTCAGCTATATTAAACTAAATGTTATTAGTTCATATTTATACTTAATGAAAATTATGTCACTTAAAATTTATGGAAAAAAAATGGTTTAATATTTTTATGGCATGCAATACTTATAAAATACGAAATTATGACAAAAAAATTATACCATATGACTGTTATGGCAACTGAAATTAGAAGAAATGACATTATGGAAAACAAGGGTATCCCGACAACGGACAAATAAAAAATCAGTGCTTAATTCATTTGCAGCTTTTCGTATCCAAAAAACACCGTTAAATAGTAGTAAATGTTTGTTTAAATCGCATAAACAGTTTCTTGTCTACCGCTTCCTCGGCCGTCCAGACTGCGGTGTTAATTAGCAAACTATGACAAAGGAAACAAAACTCCCTCACCTCGCCTACAGTTTCAAAGTTGCTCATTAAAATAGAAACTTCGACGTTACAGGACTCCGTGTTCGAACGTTTCCGATTACATTTAATGAGGAAAATAAATACAAGCCTAAAGAAAATGCGCCAAATAAAAGTGTATTCTGAGTTAATTAAACGTCTTTGTTTGGGCATTTTTAATGTCGACTTTTGTTCCGAGTTCCTAACGACTAGATGCGGCCGGAAAAGTTTCACTTCTATTCCGGTTTTTTAACAAAGAAACATCTGAGATATCATCAAAATGCTGAATGGCAAAGAGTGGTGGCAGTTAACTTAAGATTCAACAACAGTGAAGAATGCTTTAATAGGCTAAAAAGTGCGTAAATACGACTCATTTGCTTAAGGTAACTGTAGCTACCTGTCAAATCACTTATTTCTATAGAGATGTGGTTGTTATAATGTATTTCTTACGTCGCACCTGGCCATAAAGTGGTAATTAATTCCACAAAAAATCGCACTTCCTGGCCTGGGGGAGACTCCTTTTTTTGAAACCTGACAAACTTGCAACCCTTATTGGGCGTGGCAAAAGTCGAACCAGGTCGCTGGCCGGGCCACCTGGGGGGGGGGGGGAGCGCTTGGGGTCGAACCAAGTCGCCAGTCCCGGTCTCCTTTAGGGGGAGACGTAAACTCTTGTACTTACCACGGGAAGTAATAAAGAAAGACTCAGATCGCATATTTATCGCCCTTTTTCTTAAGGCGAGGCTAGACCAGAATCGGGCACGGAAGCCTAGTTTCCAAATCATTTTTAGAGCACTTATTTGACTCGTAGGTCACTGTAAAACATATATAATAATATTCAGAACTGTATCTAGGGCTTCCTCTCACTTAGAACACGATAGCGAACACTTCGCTCGACAGAAAAGTAGCGCGAAAACACTATAAAATAAAGTATTTTTTTCATTTTGTTCATTACCAGTTACCTTTTCTGACAAAATTAATACCTGACAATCATGATTTCACAGTCATGCAGGGCATCCTCTCATGTTTGGGTTGATAACGTATACTTTTATGTTAGAAATCTAAGATAATCTGCAATAATCTGCATTCCGCCCGACCCTAGTTGTATGTGAAATGCGAGCCAGGTCCTACCGGGCCTTAAAGATGTAAAATAACACCAAATATTCAACAATAGTCGGCCATGTTTGTTTACGTCAACGCACCCAGCGTTTAGAAACTATGAAATAATGAGACTAACGCCAGTTGTGTTGTTTTAAACAAATATAAAAAAGGTGTTATAAACGCCTCTGTAACATAACATACATTTGGAACGCTAATGGTGTTTCATGATCACACGGGCCTTTTATGAAAACGAGCCGGATTAGTGAGAACATGCGTGTTTCATATTAATAAGGGGGAATAAAAGAACCCCCAATCTCCTGCAATCATACTTGCGGGAACCCGAGATTAAGTTTAATGAATCTGTTTTGCGAGGAGCGAATCCTCTGGAGATTCCTTGAAGGCAGGAATTAAATGTAGGCAAATCTTTATCTCGTGCGTTATTAAATTAAATGAGCGTGTCTTTACTGTGCACGCGCCGTTAATTTCTATTTTAAAGGGTTTTTAAAACTGCTCAAAGCAGTACAGCTGTAGTCAGGTTTTGGTATCTAGTACGATAAACGTCCTAGTGTTTAACAAGCTAATAGAGTGCGACTACGCTAAGTTTGCAGAGGTTAATTTATTTAAAAAATGCATATGGCAACATCACAAGAAATAGGATTAATTAGCCTTGATACTTTTCAAATATATTTCCGTTTAATAAGTATATAATGTATCTACATACCTACTTAAATAAATATTCAGGGCAGCAATGCTTGTATACATGTATATATTTAAATACATAGAAATGATTCAAGACCCTGGAACAAATAGCTTAGTTGGGTTGAAACTAGATTGATGTGTGCAAGATTCACCCAAATATTTATTTCAGTAGGTACGTACACACATTTTGTAATAAAGGGATGAATTATTGCCAAGGACCAAGATTAAATTTGGTCTTATTAATTTGGTCTTTTCTGATTAAATAATCGTTTTGCTGTAGTTTCCGCATGTTGCCATGTATATAATTTTTAATAAAACATTTTTTCGACATCTGCAAACTTAGCGTAGTCCGACTATACACAATAGCTGACCCTGTTATCACCTCTATTACAATACAATACACATACTTTATTGCACAACAAAAGATAAATTACAATGTAAACTTATACAAAAAACATTGGTAAACAATAGGCAATCTTATGCCTTAACATTGAAAATGGTAATTACTAAGATAGTGTCTCTCTTTTACCCATTACCATTTATTCCCTCCAAGCTCACCTAATTCCCTGTTTTCCAGGGTTTTTATCGGATTCAATAAATAGGGAATATGAAGGTCAAGAAGTATTGTAAAGAAATGAAATGAAATGATTTTTTAACCATACGAGTAACTAAACATACAAATTATTAAGTGGTGACAATGATTCCCACACTAGGCGAGGCCTGTAATATACTATAAGCGGCTTACTATGGAATGGTCTAAGGATTTAGATAGATCTATTTTATTATTTATATTTATACAATAAGAGCAGGCAAGTTAACTTAAATATTACAAATAACAAAACAAGACATGGATATTTTATACACATTCATAGCAAAAGCGAGAATAGACGATGCGTGTGAGCGAGCATTCGGCGTCGGTGTGTGTGAGAGAGAAAGTGTGTATGTATTTGTAGGTATGTATGTGTGGTGACTGGAGAGCTGGAAAATTTGTAAAAGATGGTGGGTAGAGGTGTCTGATTATCTACTCTAAGCTGGGTTATTATGGACATAGAGTGTTAGAGTAATAGCAATATAAATACTAACAGCATTTCAACCTGAGGGCCGCCATGGTTCGTGCTCGCGAAATATTAATTTTGGGCCAACTCCCCGCTGACCGGCTACCGCTTTATTTATTACTTTTATTCCGGTTCGATTGGGTTTCGAATTACACGTGTTTGTTGAATGCTGCCCAGTTTCATTCCCAGTCCTAAATAATATATTTTTTCTGTGACAAAATAGTATTTCAGTTTGCATAGGTATGCATACTTTTTTTTGCAAAATTCTTTTGCTTTTAATTTACACTGAATTGATGCTAGAGCAGACTTTTTTTAAAAGCTTTATGCTGGATTAATTAAAAATAAGTTTTAATTAAAATTCCAATCCCATTTTAAAATTGAATTTGCGTGGAAAAAGAAGCCCATACCCTCAAATAATTATTTATTACAGAACTAAACGAGCAATAAAGTTGATTCACACCCGTCTGATAAAAAGTGACCTGAGACATTTATCAACAAAATTGAATTAAATTGGAACCTTGATTCCATCGACTCGTTCGTTGCATTATTTAAAAGTTATTTCTTCAATTAAGTTTTCAAAAACCTTTAACTTATAAGACATTGGTGCAGTGACATTTTAGAAAACAATTTTCTTGATTAATTCTTGGAAAACGCCTTTAACAATAAGCCGCGGCGTTATTTAATATATCTAATAATCAACATCGGTTACGGACATCTGTTACACTGGTCCGGCCCTTAATTAAAATTTAAATAGAATTACGAGAGAAACGCGACCTCAGAATTAAATGGATTATTTAAATGTTAATAAAGTTAAAGCTGTGAGAAATAGCAATACAATTTTTGGAGGTCAACGTTTTAAGAGCAGTTTTGAGGTTGTTGAAGGATAATAGGGATTACCATAAAATGTTGAGTATGTTTTAATTTCTTTCTACAATACGCTCCGCGATAGGAACACTGCGTGTGTTACCTAATAACTAATATATTCCACTAGATACATATATTTCCCAATAGCCTTCCTTTTTTTTTCCTTATGTATGATTGTGAGGCCTGGACACTAACACAAAAAGAGGAATGTCAGCACCTTGTAGCGGAAAGGAAGGTTTTGCGTAAGATCTTGGGGCCTGTCAAGAGTGAAAACGGACGTGGAGGATCCGTAAGAACATAGAGATCCAGGAGCTGGTGGCTGAACCCAACATCATCGGCGTAACAAAATCACACAGACTTCGCTGGTTTGGTCACCTACTCCGAATGGGAGAGGATCGTGCGGCCAAGAGAGCGTACGTGGGACGACCAACTGGTCGCCGCCCGGTTGGGCGACCCAGGTACCCGCTGGGAGGACAGTGTGCAGGCGGATCTGCGACGTCTTCAAGTCGTTAACTAGCAAGAAGTTGCGCACGATCGGGACAGATGGCGTGCTCTCGTTTTGGAGGCCAAGACCCTCTTTGGGTCCCTAAGCCAAGTTAGTTAGTTTTTAGATACATATATTTATTTAAAAAAGAGCCGCTAAATGTTTGCTTAAACTCGAGAACCACTGGATCAGTGTAGCTATTTTTTTTAAATATTCCTTGAAGATCGAGGAAGGTTCTTTTGAAGAAAACATTGGGAAAATTACCCGGATTGAATGGAGTTGAAACGGGGGCTGAAATTTTGTATGAGAAAGTCGAAAATTCACGCAGCCGAAGTCGCGGAGCGGCACCTAGTATTTCATAAAATAAACGGAACAATTTTGTTACGAAGCCCAAATCACGGGGGAAAGCCCAGTAAGTATTCCTATTTATTAGTCGATGTTGCCAAATATAAAACACGACACGACACGACAATACAAAACATCATTGATAAAATTTCGGATATTGCTAAGGTAAATTGGTACAGTAGGGAAAATGCGTGATATTTTTTATTTACTTTAATAAAAGCTCATTCATATAAGAAACAGCAGGAAGGAAATATCGAATAACTCTAAAAATAACCAAGATATAAGACAACAAAGATTTATCTCTATCTCTTTCTAGCAAAACAGAATATAGTATGGAGATTGTATGGCGGCCGTGTACGACGTCATAGTTCATATCGGATCTTTCTGTTTAATAGCTGTCTGATTAGTGCTTTAAAATGTTTATATATTCCGTATTTCTCGGACGATTTTAGTTTTATTTTGACTTTATGTCATCTTTTTTACGGTATTTCCAATTTTGTTAAGAAAATGTGTTAAAAAAATTCATGCATATTCCCTATTCTGTGAGACCCTTAATCATTAATTGATCCAATTCACAGTATTATCAGTAGTCCAACTTCAGGTGGTAAGGACGAGGACATACGCTAGAGCTTGGCAATTTCGTTCGTGACACTCCCATGGTCCGCGGGCGACGGGGGGGCGGGGAGACAGCGGGAGTGCTATGAGGTGTGCGCGCGGCAGGGGCCGCCTGACAAGAGCTGCTCTGCTCAGTCGGTGGCCGATGTCGGTCGCGGTAACTTCCCTGTCCGACCAACTCAGGGTGGTCTGACTAGCGACCTGGTTCGACCCCAGGGAACGCCACGGCCAACCACCGACAATCGCTACGCCCAGGATGGGTTGCGAGTTTGTCAGTTTCAAAAAAAAAAAGTCGCGGTAGCTTGTGTGTATAACTACGGCTGCACATAACAAAAAGCACACGAGATAACTACGCAAAGATGAGTCTGCGGATCGGAAAAATTATTGAATGTGGAGCGAAACAAATTTTGAGTAATGTATATACATACCTATTTTAAAAATTGCTTTCTGGCTGCAAAAGTGCAGTTGAAAGGCAGTTCTTTTCTAGGTGAAATAACTGCATCAAAATTGTAAACCAACTTCGGCTTGCAGTTATTTTAACTGCCAAAAATCTGCCTTCAAACTGCATTTGCAGCTAGAAATCATCGAAAGACTGTTTCGGCCTTTAGGGATATCGGCAGATATATCCGTACGTAATTCGCATCGCGTGTAGCGGTGCTCAGTACGTCATCATTCCCCGCCCCCCCCGCGCGGACCATGGGAGTGTCACCAAGGAACTTGCCAAGCTATAGTACTTAGTACAATCACGAGACTAGAGATGTGCCGTTCCCGGGAATATTCCCCACTTGTATGGGGAATATTCCCACGGTGGGAATATTCCCCATACAAACGAGGAATATTCCCGGGAATGGCACATCTCTACACGGGACGCTAGTGCTGTTAGGACGAAACTCGCGCGGCGCTACGATACGATCCTAACTATGCCGCCATAATTATCCAGAATGTATCGATGTGTGCTTGCCGCGATGCGCTCCTGCGATGCGTTTTTGTGCGTGTCCCATGCACACATTCATACAGTTAACGTGACGTGTTTTACCTTTTTTTATGAAGTTAAGTTATACTACTGGTTATGCTGTGCCTGAAGCGCGGTTAATATGTGAAGCACTTCGAGTTTTCATGTAATTTAGCCGGGTTGTTTAAAAATAAAATGAGTTTTCATTATAACGTTGTGGTTAAAGAAAACGGCTTGGGTTATTTTAAATGAGCGGCATTGTATGGCGTAGGCGGGAACTTTGTATAAAGCAAGTCGAGATTTAATGTAAGGAAATAATATTAGAAATTCACATTTAAAGCGCAATAGTTTTATGTGTACTTGCATTTTTAAAAGGGTTAAAATACGTTGTTCATTTTTCAACATGGAGACGTCTACTACTGAACATAGGCCTTCCCCAAAAACACTACCATGACCGGTCCTGTACCCCTCGTACGCCGCAGATTCCAACGGCTTTCACCATGTCTTGAACCACACTACGCAACACACGCAGTGTATCAAGCAGAAAGTCCAGTGAGTATCATCGTAGTCATCACTGGGATGACTTACGGCACTGAAGAGTGGTCGTTCACAAGGCTTTATATAAGCTTTAAGTCACTCAAAGAGCAATGGCCCCTCTCAAGGTGGTCCAGCCCCTCTCAAGCGATCTGGTTCGAGCCCAGGGAATGCCACGGACCCCATCTGGTCAGATTTTTGCAACACTCAGTAAGACTTGCAAGTTTGTCAAAAAAAAAGAGCTATGGAGAGGCATATGATCGGACTTTCTCTGCAATATCGAATCAGGAATAAAGAGAGCCGAAGAAAAAAACAGAAAAAATCATATAATAATACCTACTATTGGAATTCGTACGTCGTAGGTATCAATCAATCACGGATATATAGGGATCGAAACCATTGACTTATATATAAGGACGCAGCAAACATGCGCGACTAATGGTACCAGCGCACTGACCCTAAAACTCATTTATAAGTTGGTTTACAGCTTTCATAGGTATTACAAACTGCACGCCGACTGCATATGAGTAGTTTGCAGCTGGGTTGCAATGCCTGCAGGATTTTCATGAATGCAATAAAGGAACTGAAAACTGATTTTTGGGTGAATCAACTTTTAGACCCACACTTTTGACGTCTCTGGCGTTACCGAAAATGTCTCTGAAGTTACCAAGAAATCGAACTTCTAATAGGATATTTTTCTATTTATTAGGTTTATGAGACGGTGCATTCAACTTCTAACATACACCATAAATTTAAACATAGACAAACCGGTATTTAAATGCGTATCATTTTACAACGAAAATCATAAGTTGCGGATAGCGTCGTGCGGGTAAAAAAGTTGATTGACCCTTTTAGGGCCAGTGCGCTGGTGTCTTTACACGTTTACCTATTCTTTTTTTATGTCATGGGAAAGGCAAACGAGCGCACAGGTCACCTGGTAAGTGACTTCTGAGGCACATGGACATTAGCAATCTTAATCGTATCACAAATCCCTGAGGACTAAAATAGAATGCCTCTATGCTAGTAATTTCACCGGCTGTCTTACCCCGACATCGGAACACAACAGTGCGAACACTGCTCTTTGGCGGCAGGTTAGTAAGTTTTATATAAAACTATGGTTCAAGCTGAATAAGAAGATCTGATCCCAAATAATAAGCAGGTGCAAACGCGTGCGAACGGCTTATTTGTGAACGGGGTCAATAAGTTATTTGTATTCATGAAGTCTAAAAATACATTTCGTCTCACCTATCGACTTTTGGCCGGAATTGTATTATCTATGCCGGCACACGTTTGTATATTGTGGTCTAATGCCACGGTGTGTAGAAGACGGTAAGGAAGTTGAAATAGTAGGTACATTATGATACGTGTGGGTTATGTTTTTCATTACAGTCGAGGCTGTGTTGCACAGTCCGAGCCATCAGGCTTGGACTATAATAGCCGAGACTGTAATGACCAATGCCCACGACTGGCCACGAGTGTCATACGACGTTTTTCAATACATACAATACTTATCATTTAAAACTTCTATTTTTGTATTTATTTTGTGAGTTATCTAGCAACACCTCGGTGCGCGGGTATAATATTCGCCGAGCCGGCCGGCCGAGCCCCACGACGTGCATTGGTCAATCGGTGGTAATTATAGCACTAATTCGGTAATATACAGTAAAACGTACTTGTGTGTAATAAACCGCATTCCGGGCGTAATAATAATGAAATAATAGCCACTTTATGAGCAAGTGTGTTGAAAAGAAATATTTTGGATTGATCTTATGTCGCGAATACAAAGTATCGAGACTCAAGACTGCGAGTCGAGTCGACCTGATTTAACTCGATCCGTTCAGCGCACCGCGCGTTAGGCGATTTGACGAGCTCAAATTGGCAATTTGTTGACTCGTATTCATACGAACGAATCGGTAGCCGCAGTCTGTAAAGACAAATTGATTCGAGTTGCTTAGGAAGTTGATTCGAGTTGACTTGTTTAAACTTTGATTCGAGTCATTCGAATCAGACAAGTTGACTCGCCCATCGCTACTATATTTTTCAAAAGGGTGCTACTGTGCTGTTCCGGATTCGTCGAACTTTTGACAACTAGCCAATCTCACTGTATTTTATTATTCAACAGTTCTTATTGCATCAGACGCGCGCCTCCCGTTTCTCGCCGCTGCGCGGAATAGTACATTACACAACTAGGGTGGTAATACAAAGAAAGGCCGAGATCGCAGAAGTTTGCGGCGCGAGCTGCAAGCGAGGGACGTAAATATGCAATCGAGGGCTTTCTTTATTACCTCCCGTGTTGTGTACATCATTTTATGTCTACACTTGGCCAGAAAGCGGCGGAAAAAGCCACTTTATGGCCAGGTGTGGCATAAAGAAAATACCGCTTACTTTCCAAAGGAAGACGTAAAATTGTGGACGAGTGTCCATAGTAATTATTCCGCCCTAGGTGTGTAATATACTAATGTACTCGTACTTCGTTGTAAGTCTTATTACGACACGCCCGCAATGAATATCTGTTTGAACTTTTGTATTCAGAATTATCAGCTTTAAATATGGACATAGTTACGAAATAAAAGGTATGAAAGAGTCCATTGTAACATTAGCCTTAATGAGCAAACTACGACCGTTACATGGAAACTTCACACAAGAACAAGAACTCTTTAAAAATGTGTGAAATACAACTCGGTGAGACAAACAGTTTGTGGGGCAGATAAATGCATTGTTTAGTTGGCCGCGTCTAGTGTATTTAGTCTGAGATAAGGTTGTCTTCGCTTGTAAGTGGGAGTTACTTTCACAATGTTTCCACTTCAATGTTTACTTTAGCTAAGTTCGTTCGCTACACGCGTTAAGGTTGTCGCACACTGAGCAGATTTTTACTTGGCTTACTTACTCCGTTAGCGCAGCAAACCAAAGTGAGTCTTGGCCTCCGGCACGAGAACTCGCCACTCTTCTCTTCTTCTATGTCATTTTTCTCTTGGCAGAGCGGTCGTGGTCACACTGAGGCGTCCACATCGCTGGTAGAGGCGAACACAGCTCTCCGCACGATCTCCCGCCATCTCTCCCTGTTAGCAGACTGTCTGGCACAATCAGATACGTGGCTTTCTACAGCGGCTTTCACTCGATCAGTTCAGCGCATGACCTCCCGCGAGATCTAGGTCTGGTTGGATCTCCATGGAAGTTCCCGGATCTGCCTTATTTCTTGCCAATTGAAAGCATGAAGTTCGCGCAGATCCACCTTGTCCATGTCCATGTTGAGTAGCCCAGGTGTGCTCTTTTTACTTTCGATTTTCCTCTATGAAAAATTCATTGCTCTATGTTCAAAAACCAGAGAGGAAACAGGCGAGAGCGTTTGTATGGGAAAAGCGCAGGTTTCCTCTACTCAATTCCTCTTAAATAAATTAGTACATTGTCTATCTAGGGGGGTAAGTAAAGAATTACAAACGAGTGTTTGTTATAAGCCCGAGGTGAAACCGAGGGCTTTAATAACACGAGTTTGTAATTCCTTTGCGGCCCGTGGCACACACAATGTTTTTCATCACACTTGTGAGGAAATCTTAATAATATAACTTTACTAATATGATAAGAAAATATTAAAACAGAAAGTGACATTAGTGACATATGCCCATAGACAATGCGAATGTCATGTCACGTTCGGAAATCATAGCGGTAAAGACCTAAAACGGCCATTTTAGTTGATTTTATATTTGCAAAATACTGTAATACACTATTTAAACATTTAATGAATGTTACCGAAATATGTGTTTACATGTATTTGCAATAACAGTTATCTTTAAATAAATATTTCAGCGATAAAAGTAAAAATAACTGGCCAAGAGCATGTCGGACCATGCTCAGTGTAGGGTTCCATAGCCGTAACTATAAGGTAAAATATACGATGTAAAAAAAGTACAACAACAAAAGAGCGTATCTTCATAGCAATTACTTCCTTTTGTTGAGAAGCGCAGTTTATCGGCAATAACTCAAAAACGGCACATTCGATCTTGTTGAAAATAATTTTCGTTGAAAGTATTAATTAAGCGTTACCTTCGTGATTTTTTTCATATTTTTCGGACGCTCGGTTTAGAAAATAGAGGGGGGGGACACAATTTACACAACTTTCAGAGCGATTATTTCCAAATACATTCACTTTATCAAAAACATTACTTAGGAACCTTATAGTGTTTTTTAAAGAACTGTCGAACTATGTACCACACGTTGATATTTATTGAAATTTTTTTTTTTACTGTCTTTAACATGTATGGAGTGCCCCCCCTAAAAATATTTATTTTAATTATTTATATACCAAACTAAGTAGCGGCTCATAAAAGACACCTATATTCCAAATTTCATCAATATCCATCATGTAGTTTTTGAGTAAAATGCCTGTGACATACGGACAGACAGACAGACAGAGAGACAGACAGACAGACAGACAGACAGACGGACGGACATGACGAAACTATAAGGGTTCCGTTTTTGCCATTTTGGCTACGGAACCCTAAAAATGAGTTGGCGTTTCCTTTGAACATGACAAATAAGAGCAAAACAAAACCGGCGTTTCAAATTTAAAAAGAAAACCATTACGCCCTAGGGCATAATAGTTCATTTACGGCCCGCAGAACCTACGTGTAAAGACACCATTTTCGAGCAAGTGTGATGAAAAAACTATTACACGTTCAAATCTCAACTTCCCAGCATTCACAATACTTAACTGTTACTAATGAAACGTAATAACGTGTGTGAAACGTAATATACAAGTATTGTATGCGAGCTAGTCTAATTATGATAATGTCTGAATATGTACTTGACAGTAACGGATGGGACGGACGACGCCTTTTCATCTGAATAAAACTATTGTAAACGGATTCGACCGTGAATATTATTCAAATTTTCATTGTTTCAGACATTCATTGTTCAGTTTGCCCGCTCACATTAAAACGTGTATGTAGTCTCTTTACGTAACCTCCACCACACTTACAAATTATACTATAAAGTCTTACTGACCACAATATTTATCTTTACTATTAAAGTTGTTACCTATTTTTTTCAACTCGAAGTCATTATTCCAATAAACATATCAAGCGTAAAGTAAGGTATCTTCTGGTAAAAAAAAACCCGAGGTAGCTATTTTCTTAGAATATGGGCCTTTGAGGTTTTTAGGGCTCAGAAGCGTTAGTACTTTCGAATCTTAAACGGGAAAAAATTGTAGGTATGGAAAAATATTTTTCCACTATGCCTATATAATATTATAAATGTGAAAATTTGTGAAAATGTTTGGATATTTGTTACTAAATAACGGGGTAACAACTGGGTGGATTGAGCTAAAATTTAGCATGCAAGTAGACCAAGTAGATGGAACATAGGATACTTTGTATCCCGGTAAATAGTTCCCTTGGGACAGTAACGGGAACAACGCTGGCGAAGCCGCGGGTTGCTAGTAGCTAAATACATGATTGTTTTAAATGGTTGTCTGTTTGTTCGCGCATCACATAAATAAAATATACGGGAACGATTTCCATGAAATTCGGTGTACAGGTTACCTAATACTTTATACTCGGTTACGACAAAGCAAAAAGCGATATCATACTAATATTATAAAATGTGAAAGTTGATGAAGATGATTGGATGTTTGTTACTAAATAACGCAGTCACTACTGAATTGATTGGGCTGAAATTTGACATACAATTGTGAATTGAAACATGGAATACTTTATATCACGGTAAAACTTCCCTTAGGATCATAACGGGAATAACGCAGGCGAAGCTGGGTATGTATATGCTAGTTTAACATATTTCAGCTATGTGAATTACCTAACTTTTGGGCAGTACAAAATAAAGTTACCTCCCTTTTGGCCTAGACATTGACGAAGGCCATTACGTTTCATAGCCTTTAAACTCCACGAAAAGATAATCAAAACGAGATATCCTTTCAGAGTCCGCTATCATAAAAAGGATCTAAATTACAAAGAGAAATTACAGTAGCCTTAATAAATAATAAATTCAGAATGAAGGTTACTCGTGTCTGGTACGGGAAAGATTTCGTCTGGCGAAAGGTTGCCGTCTAAAATAGACCAGTTGAGGTCAGTGCAGGTTAAATTTTAATGGAGAACATACGCTGCATTCTATAGGGTGCTGACTGAAATCTGTGTCAAAAATGTTAGTATTTCATAATATAAAATGCTAAAAGTGTGTGGACAAAATTCTAAGAATCATTAACATTACACCTTTGTATATAATCATTAATGGGTTATTCTTCAGAAATATGTCTGCGACTTATTCCTCTGTCTCCATACATTTAGTATGAAAAATGGCCAGAGGAATAAGGTGATCGCAGACATATTTCTGAAGAATAACCCTAATCATCCATGCAAATCATACGTAATAGTATTTTATGCAACAGTTGTATAAGTGGGTTCAAAAAATGCGAATTGCGTGAGTTGCGATACGAGCCGCGAATGCGGCGAGTATCGCAAATAGAGACGCAATGAGCGTTTTTTGACTTAATTATACAACGTTGCATACAATACTTTTTCTACGACGAGGTTTCAAATTATAAAATACAAAATTAATCATAACCTGGAAACAAGGCAAATATGACGTTTGACTGTTTTTTTTTTTTTTTTTTAATTTATTAGGAGCATTGGCAACAAGGCCATCAGCTTAAACCAGAAAACAAGACAGTCAAGTAACATAAGAGAGTACATATTACACATTGTACGTTTGACTGACAGTATGTGTCTATGGTAAACTTTTTTTTTTTAATTTAAAATATACTTAAATTAAAAATACTTTTTTTATGTTGGCATAAATGAATTTAGTTCGGAAAGTTTTGATTTTCTTAAATTTAATTGTTTGTTAAGTTGGTAGTTGTGCATTTTTACCGTAAAGTTAAAATTGAGCGCTTATTCTTTGACCTAAGTTTAATCTAGATTTAGAAGTCTGTGGCTGCTAGCAATAACGTAAAGTGACTATAACGACACTAGTGCTGTTATGGGGAATAGAGTATAGACTTCTCTGAACTCATATTATGTATGTTCTTATATTAGTGTTCGTGACCAAGTAAAAGACAGATAACAGTACAGGAGTAGAAAAAATGGTTTTACGTGGATTGTGTTAAGGCTTCCCGTCCACTCAAGCGGCGCGGAGGGCGGGGAGTGTCTATGACCGTCATAATCCATGTCAACTGACGTGGAGCCGAGAAAAACTTAAAATCAATTAGTTGATTCTGGCGCTCTTCGCTCCGGTTCGCTTCAGTAGGCAGCCTTATGTTTGACGTATATTATTCTTTACCAGTAACATACCTAATATTGATTTAAACTTTCACGATTTTCACTCATTCTTATAACAAAAAGGGACTTAATCGCGTAAAAACACGCAATTACCTCTACGTTTCGGGAGTGCCGTGACGTCCATGGTCGCAAAAGGGGGAGGAGGGGGAGGGGTCCCGATTTGGTCCCGTTTTCTTATAGGCATATTTTAAAATCGTGAAAGTTTAAATCAATATTTGGATGTTACTGGTAAAGGATAATATATTTCAGTTCAGTAATTGGAAACTACCTACATTTTCCCAGCAATAACACCATATAAAAAATGTTCAACCTTTTGAATTTCTCTAACGTCCGCATGAAAGTTAATCTAGTAACAACCACCACGGCCAATATCGGGCACTTTGCCAGAGTATCTAATTTTAGTTCGGTAGGAACATAGAAGAATTCCTCCGCAGATTTTACCCATAAAACCTTAATAGGCTCTCCATTCGGATTCTTTCACAGTCATTGCTTCCAGCCTAAGGGACAGACTCCCTTCTGATTTAAACGCATACCTAAACGTTTTCTTCAGTGCCCTTAAAGGAAAGTAAACATTTTATTCTTTACTGCGAAAACAGTTTGACCTTTTCTTAAAGCACAATGTAGGTGTCGTGCGTGTTAAAAAGACGTAACAGACTAAGCGATGCATTATGAGATAAGCTTTTGCTTTACCAATGATAGTCGTTAAACTACATAAAGACGTGTCATCTCATGATCATCATCAGCCAATAGACGTTGTTGAACACAGGCCTCCCCAAAGAAACCCGCCAACAAAAGGATTTCGACAACCTTCACCAGGTCACAGTACAGTATTTTTTGTTCTTATAAAAGGTACATCGTGCACTTGAATGTGTGCGCGCCGTGTACGAACACACTACAAGCAAAGATTTAAGAATGCGCAAGAATGCCTCAGTATGGAACGCACTCTCACAGACGTGCGAAAGATTCGTATGCTAGATTACCAAAGAAATTGAGCGAAGAGAATAAAAGCAAACTATTCCAATTGTGACGAAGACACAAATAAAGCGGAATCAATAGAGCAATACGACGGCCGTCCGTCCGTAACTACGCTAGCGCTACCTGACCGGGGCTCTAATGCGCCATTACACTTAAATAGGTCTTTTACATTCGTTATGAGATGTTTTTTCAATGTAAGGATCGTGCCTAAGCACCTAATGGGGAATCTCTGCTCATGTACATAATGTGTGTTCCTTTCATAATGGAACTGCTTTGATATAAAGAAAAAACTTGCACTAAAATAATTTTATTGTATGTTTTATGGTAATATGATTATCATGGAGTGACTGCCATCTTTCCTTTCCCCGTGACAAGAAAATCAGACCTACGGTTCGGTTGCTTCAATATGCAGGATTCTGTACGATATTTTGAATCACCGTACGAGCTTTGATTACTGTGGTAATTAAATACGGCTGTGGATTTACAAGGCCCTGAAGATTGGAGACGTTCATCGATTTAGACTAGGTATTTTTTATTTGATTCACCAGTCTTGGTGTTTTGTGGGTGTTTTTTCGAAACCTGACAAACTTGCAATGCAAGTTGCATTCTGTAAATACAGCACTGATCTGCAAGTTGCAGAAAGTTTCTAAAAAATGTCTGGAAACTGACACATGAATTCTAAGGAAGTTTCCATTTTGGAATATTATTCCCTATAAGAAAAAATTGAAGAAAAAGGAAGTAAGGTAAACGCTCTAGTATTTGTCGCAATAATGACCAAAAGTTTACCCCCTGATGTCACCTCTAGTTGACTTAACCACAGAATAAGTAAAAGTACTCCGTACAGAAGTCTCTCTCTAACAAAACTGATCTTTGGCGGCACCGGATCCGACCATATCTCTCTGTATCACATAACGCGTGCTCATTCTGATCTACAGACTACCTCCACTAGACGGAGCATGTTGGGCGGCGCGCGCTCACATCAGATGTGGTCAATTGTATAGCATTACGAAATTACGCGACCGGCCGCTTGTTCAGTTGCGACCATGTTTCTGAATTGTGTGTGCACCAAACGTGAAATAAATATTTCTGTTCAATCCGACGACAATCTCGAAACATAAAATGATAAAAAAGATGTGAAACACGCGTTGTACTAGTAATATCTACCGATATTTAATCGCCCATATGCGTGGTGAGCTCGTGTCGTATCGCATGCTTCGTCCAGTGGAGGTGGTCTGTGTTTTGATCGCTGGCTAAGCCCCTCTTGACTTAACGTTACAACTAGTGGGGCAGTGTTAAGCACTCGAACCCCTACCTACTTTAACTACCGAACCTTATACGTACGAGAGCAAGTATTCGATTAGGGGCAGATTAGCAAACGTCTCCGGCCGACGAAGATACATTGCACGGAATCGACAGGTGGGCACTGCGGCATGATTGATGCGCCGTGCTTCACATGCAGGGCGCAGATTAAGCAAAGAAACAGAGGGGCAAGCATTTTTAATTTACAGTACGCTTATGATGCTACACTTTGTCGCGCGATAAATAAATGATAAAGCATCCGTCACTTTCACACACTATTTATCAGAACTTGACGGATGCTTCATCATTTGAAGGGTACACGGAAAGAAGATGTCTAAACACCTAAGCTTTTTGAGTTATAGCTGTTTGAAAGTTAATCATCAACAACAATTACTATGGTAACCATTTCTTTAAAAGTGAAAAAATATCGTACAAGGAGTCTACACTACCTAGTACCTACTACCTGATGCAGTAATGTGCAAATGTTTTATGAAATATACAAAAATTTTTGCTTAAAAAACGTGAAAGTGATATAATTTTGGCCGGTACTGTATTTATTTTTCCCATTAGGGCACATGGATTTGATGGATTAAATTCCATTCGGACGCGTGCCGGATTTTACTCGCTGCAGGGATAAAGGCCGTAGCAGGATAAGGGAGGAAAAAATGCCCTTTAATGATTAAGAGCTGTTTATTTTTTCTATAGTTGCTTTCATTTAGTTGTATAATTGTGCAAAGTTTGGTTGAAAAATTCCCAGTGGTTCAGCCGGGAAAAAATAAAAACAAAATTTATGAAATTTGACGTATCTCTAAAACTATAAATCTTTATCATAATATCTTTAATTCATTTTGGTTAATTAAATAGTATGTATGCCTTAAAAGAAAATTGAGTCTCTATCTTTGCAATTTCTGTAAAAAACACGTAAGTCAAAATTTCAAAAAAAAGTTTTTTTGATACCTGAAGGAGTGACCACTCTAAGTGACATTTCTAAAAAAGCCTTATTTAACGATCTGTCAGTCATATAAGTTTGACGGTTAAAATCGAAAAGCAACAGTGTCAAAATTAAAAAACTATGTTGGTCGGATTCTGTTACATTTTATTCTTATACAATTCTAATACAGCCAAAGAACTTAAACATAAATATTCTTTGTTAAGAACTAAAAATAAAATAAATTTATCGCATTTACTCGTATATGTATCAACTTAAAATAGTACATTACACAACTAGGGTGGTAATACAAAGAAAGGCCGAGATCGCAGAAGTTTGCGGCCCGAGCTGCAAGCGAGGGACGTAAATATGCGATCGAGGGCTTTCTTTATTACCTCCCGTGTTGTGTACATCATTTTATGTCTACACTTGGCCAGAAAGCGGCTTTTTCCGAACGCGCAGCGTGCGGAAAAAGCCACTTTATGGCCAGGTGTGGCATAAATGTCTTTTACTTCTTATTTTAATCACTATCGCTATCTTCATTAACGGTAACACTAATACCGTTTCTCAAAAAAGGTCCACTAAGAATTTCGGCAGGCTGAATAATTTTTGATAAATATCTTGCGTGCGATAGGTAATACACAATTGCGGCAATGTGTGAACAACACCCTACCTACGAATGAATATATCTGGTGAAACGATAAGTAAGGCTTAATTAGAAATAATGATGATTACCTATTTGAAAAAAAAAAGGTTTTATAAGTTAAAAGGCGACAATTAATACAAATACAGGCTGGTTTTCGATAATCTGTACATATTAAAAGGGGTGAAATTCCATTTAATTTTATCGGTAAAAATGACTAATTTATGTTTCTGGGCAAAAAAAAAATTTTTACAGATTTTTACAGTTTGCTATGAAATTTTGGGCAGTACATCTGTTTGACGCAGTATAACTTTTGATCTTATTGTTCAAAGCTGTAAGAAAAAAATGTTTGTAAGATCACAATTAAGTGCTAAACGAAGATAAGCATGAAAAAAATGGTCACAATATTCGCAAACTTTCGAGAAAAACGGTGTTTTCCGTAAAAAAAACTGAAGTTTTGCAGCCGTTTTTCACAATTATAATTTTTTTTGACGAGTTTTTCTTCAAGTCGGTGGTTTATTGTTATTGCTACTAAATAACGTGTCTATTGCCATGACCCTGCAATTTTTTCTTACAATTTTAAGCAATTAGTTCAAAAGTTATACCGTGGCAAACAGATGTACTGCCGAAAATTTCACTGAAAGTTTAAAAATCTGTAAAAAAAAAACGAATGACCACAAACAAAAATTAAAATCAGTTTTACCGATAAAATTGGCCGAAATTTCACCCCTTTTCATATGTACAGATTATCGAAAACCACCCTGTATATTTTCAAGCCAATATTAATGGGAATGTCAATAATTGATTTATTTTTAATTTTTTACAAAGAAGATTTATTTTTAAGTTCTTTGGCTGTATTAGATTAGAATAGTATGAGAATAAAATGTAACAGAATCCGACCAACATAGTTTTTTAATTTTGACACTGTTGCTTTTCGATTTTAACCGTCAAACTTATATGACTGACAGATCGTTAAATAAGGCTTTTTTAGAAATGTCACTTAGAGTGGTCACTCCTTCAGGTATCAAAAAAACTTTTTTTTGAAATTTTGACTTACGTGTTTTTTACAGAAATTGCAAAGATAGAGACTCAATTTTCTTTTAAGGCATACATACCTATCAATTTACCAAAATGAATTAAAGATATTATGATAAAGATTTATAGTTTTAGAGATACGTGAAATTTCATAAATTTTGTTTTTATTTTTTCCCGGCTGAACCACTGGGAATTTTTCAACCAAACTTTGCACAATTATACAACTAAATGAAAGCAACTATAGAAAAAATAAACAGCTCTTAATCATTCAAGGGCATTTTTTCTTCCCTTATCCTGCTACGGCCTTTGTAAAACTCCTCTTTTGCCTGGCCAAACGATATTATAAGGGAACTTATTTATCTCACTCTTTAGGTAGGTTTGCCTGTCAGTATTATCCACAATCTTATTTGTTAGATAGCAGATATTTATAAGACTTAATGTTATAGTACTTAGTACTTTATTCAAGGTTTCTTTTCTTTTTAGTCCTGTCTATTCATATATCATACAAAGTGACAAAAAAGTACTAAAATATGCCGCCAATACAAGTACTTATAGTTTTTGAGTATAATACCAGTAAAATGCTGACAGAAAATTAGACTGGAGGCCGGAATTATCTGTTCTTTTCATTTTAGCAACGGCACTTAAACTATCTTAAAATAGCAGCACACTTGTATTTTCTTGCCGCTTCTAGTATTTTCATTGCAGCTAGTCTATGAGAATTACAGTAGACATGGGTACTAGTTTGTACCAATCATAGATAACATTGTGCGTAGTGCGTACAAGATTAATCCGTACAAAGATGATTGTTATGTTATCTAAGATCTGACGAATTTGATGCTGATAACCAATAGTACGATCTATTAACTAATATTGTTTTGCTTAAACCGAATAAGACTCACAGGGTCCAACCACCGGACGGAACGCATCGGATTCGACCGTCTCTCTCTATCGCATAACGCGTGCTCTCTCTGTTCGCTGGCTGAGCCCCTCCGCGGGGGCAAAATTTGGTACTAGTAGCCGTGCGGCGAAATCGCGAAGTGAGTGAGACACTCCTGCTCGCTTCGATCCATTTTTCATTAGAAATTTTAGGATCCTTTTCACCGACGTTTCTTCGTTGCCCTTACTTATTTTAGCACCTTATTCCGCTTCAAAGATAACACAACTCATATTTTCGGTTTCAAGGTTTTGGTGTATTGAACTTACGTGGGTGGCACAAACCAGTCATGGTAACGTTCTTTGGGGGAGGTATATGCCAGCAGTCGAAATAGGCCTCCGCCAAAGAGATAGGTAATGATAATTTAAGATAGCCCTGGGGAATCACACTGTAAGTAAAACATGGATGGATGCTATCTATCTAGCAGTCACTGACGTCCACTGATGGACATAAGCCTCCCCCATAGATCTCCACAAAGTGCGGTTCTGTTCTAAGCAGACCGTATCCAACGACTCCCCGCTACCTTTCACGATGGTTGCTATGCATCTATTTTATTTATTTCGTCACCAAACCGACTGTCATAAGCCAACTGCTAATGACACTAACTACCTCTATACGTCTAACATCTAACTTGACATACAATTGCTTGAGCATTGGACGTTCTAAATTGCTTCTAAATATGCTAATGTAGATGCATCGTAATGCATTCTAATGGAACATGGAATCGAATAGTAAATTAGCCTTAAAATCTAGGGGCAAAAGGTTTTCTTGAATAATAATTATAGCAATTACCAACTTGAATAAGTTTGAATAAACGGAATTGATGCAATCATGGTCAAAAATATTTACAAGGCTATCCAAAATGGGAGCCCGAATTATGGTCTTAAAAATTGTTTGTCCTCGTCTAATATTTGAATTTGAACGAATTTATCGTTTGGTCGAAAATGTCTTTTGTTGAATTTGATTATATTTTTTGTCTGATACTGTAGCACCTTAGCATAGGTTAAGTTAGGTTATGTTTATGTCCCCCCGAAGGGTACCAGCCTTGTCATGATGGGGCTTAGTAACCGTGACTTGCTCCCAGTCACGGTGAAGCTAAAGGGTACCCGGGTCAGCTGGTGGTTTCGTACCCGGCTGACCCGAGGCGGACGCTCCAAGCGGGCTGCTGGCGAAGCCCGTTTGTGATGCGTAGCGAGAGGTACGTTGGGAGAGAAGGATCTGGCAGTATGGGGATGCTGAGCTGATCCATGCTGTCCTTCCGAAACCGAGGCGAGATCGCAGGGGGAGAGGCGTGATGGTATTGAGGTGCGCCACTCTCCCTACCCCCTGCGACCTGGGCGGGCCCGCACCGCCGTTGCGGCGTTGGTGGGCCCGCAGGGCAAGAGAAGTATCGATATTACGATGCGCCGTTCTCCCTGTCCTCTGCGGCCGAGATGTGGTGGGCGGCAAAACCACAGATCTGATCCGCCACCGGGTGCTGGGATGAACTTTTCCTCTCGGCGTCCATGGCCTCAACGTGGCGGTACCGGGGGGCATCGCCACATTACTGGATGGAGGCCGAGGAGATAGGTGCGCCTTAAAACCTGGCGTGCCTAAGCGGAGGTAGAGGCCAATAGGCCTCCCGAGGGGCCGCTCTTTTGCGGCCATCCGCCGGCGGGGTCGCGGATAAGTGCAAAAGCGTTCCCGTAACCTCGTCACATGGCAGTGTGGCGAAAGCCCATGGGGTTTTTGTCGGTGCAAGCCCGACATAACCCGCCCTCGCCTCCAAGAGGACGGGTATGCGTTAGACATTTCCCCATGACAAAAAAAAATTTTATGTTTATGTTATAGTATTCCTGAAAAGTTTACGGTTTCAGGATGAGAAATTATGAGTGTGTCCTCCGTATTCCGAAAATCGTTTTTTCCGAATGACAAAGCAGATTAGCAAAATATGCGACAAAGAAGATCCGCTCCTCATAAAAATCGCTACGGGGAAAAAAATAAAAGCGAGTGGTTAGATAACATTTCAGGAAAATAACCTATTGAAATAGTACATTACATAACAAGGGTGGTAATACAAAGAAAGGCCGAGATCGCAGATGTTTGCGGCCCGAGCTGCAAATGAGGGACGTTAATATGCGATCGAGGGCTTTTTTATTACCTCCCGTGTTGTGTACATTATTTTATGTCTACACCTGGCCAGAAAGCCACTTTATGGCCAGGGCCCTATTTAATAAACGTTACAATCCTACAATTTTGTAGAAAAGCAACAGATTTGTCAAATTGTACTACAAGTGACGTCTAATAAACCTTACAAATATGTAAGAAATGTACGTATGTATAACTCACAATTATCGCAAGAACTGTTTAATAAAAGTTTACACATGTAGAAAATGCCCGTAGATTTTGATGATAATATTGTACTTACAAATAAGTACCTAGTTGTAGGGTACAATTTACATAAAATGTAAGTTTTTGGTGTAAGTTCTTAATATAGAAGGTAGATTTCTTAGTCTTGAGATTTGAATTTTAGTGTTACACGGAGTACTTTCTTATTAGTAAAGTCATGTATAACAACAACAAAATAGGGTATTTGACAACGATCAAAATAAAATAATTAACTTTAAACATCAAATTACGTTTCCAAAACTGCTCGAATAAAATCAGTTACACTCATTTTCGTGAATTACATTATTTTAAAATGGCAAAAACTAAAAATAAGGCACCATGTTGAACATGACATCACAAGTCAGTATTTCATTCTAAACTGCATACTTTCTGAGCGTTTTGACACTTCATAAAAAGAAGCTGATTTGAACTGTCATCAAGTAGCCTATTACAATTCTGTTTCTAATATACGAGATTAAAGTCGTGTTATTCAGTCGGTTTAATGAAAAACTAAGTCATGATATGAAAATCAACGAAATGAAATGAAATGAAATGAAATAATTTATTTCCGCAAGTAGGCCTCAAGCTCAAGGGCTCTTTCAGATGTCTGATTCTTTTGGCGCTTCGGCAGATGACATTCTGGTGAGAAGAAGCGCCGGAAGAAACTCACCAGTTTCTCTTTTAAAAACATTACAATAATTGTGACAATATTACATTGCATATCACAAACAACTACTAAACTAAATACATTCAATTCAATAAAGCAACAAGCTACCATCACTACTCTCACTACTTGTTGTATAAACCATGTTTAATATTATTTATTTATTATTGTTTAGGTTGTAGGACACATCTCTTCAAGTTTTGACACACCATGAGCCCACCTGTCGGAATTGTACTACAATTTACATAATATCTAAACTTTTAATTACAATCGTGTGTTTAATAAAGCAGTTTTCCTTACAAATATGTGAATCGTCACCTGTAGAATGAAAATGTTTATTAAACAGATATGTGTAAAATTGTAGTTACAATACTACAATTATGTAGGTTTTCCACCATTACAAATGTTTAACTTATAAAATTTATCAAACATAAATTTGTAAAATTGTAGCCTGTAATCTACAATTTGTAACTTGTAGCGTTTATTAAATAGTGCCCAGGGCCCTATTAAAATAAAATAAATATTGTAGAAAATTATTAGAATGGTTAGAAATCCCTTTGGAAAAAGAAGGGTGACCCATGGTGGTGATAGCCAGCGACCAGAAAGAGCACGCGTTAGTACTCGTTATTCGATAGAGAGGGACGGTTGGATGAGGGTCAGCTCCGTCCCGTCGTCGGACACGAACGCTAGTTATATGTTAGGGAGAGAGGCTTCTGTACGTAGTACGAATACTTATTCCGTGGTTTCGCTGAAAATAGCCTCCGGAATTGTATAATTCGGAAAAATTATTCATTCGGAATTGGGAATCTCGTTCTATCTGCAGCCGAATGTAGAGCATCGTGTACCGTGGTGTCGAAAGTTGTGCGTACCTATCTGATCCTGATGATCTGACGACCGCTTTAGCTTAGTTGGTAGTGACCCTGCCTGCGAAGCAGGAGGTCCTGGGTTCGAATCCCGGTAAGGGCATTTATTTGTGTGATGAGCACGAATATTTGTTTCTGAGTCATGGATGTTTTCTATGTATTTAATTATTTGTATCTTTTAAATATATCATCGTCTAGTATCCATAACACAAGACTTATTGAGCTTACTATGGGGCTAGTTCGATTTGTGTAAGATTGTCCAATAATATTTATTTATCTGCCCAACGTGTGGGACTCCTGCATCTTGGTCGCTTGCCTTCGACCTTTCCAGTGACCATCAACTTTTCCAGGTTATCGCTATCCTTCCTCGCAATGTGATCAAAATATTGGAGTACTCTGCATAGGCAAATAGTCGACACTCGCAAAAAATTACTATCAGATATAAAATTGTCCGCTCAACTTATTAAAAAGCTAATTTAAAATTCTCCGCACCTTTTGTCTTTTCCGAAGTGCGATCAAGAACTTCAATGAATTATAACGGCTGTTCGAGATCCGAAGATGAAATTAAATGGAACGAATTAAGAATTGCAACTTTACTTCCTGCAGCGACTCACATTTCTGTCTCGAAGTTTTAATTGCCCTCCATCGTCCGACTTGAGAAATTAATATCTTTCCAGGGCCTTAATTCTGTATATTGTTCGCGAACAATCCGTATGCGATGAATTTATGCCTTCATTTCAGATTAATTGTTCGTCTCATGGTCAGTGAATTGCAAAGAGAGACGCGTAAATATTGAACAAATAGGTTAACGATGTTCTAGCTACATACATGTCAATGTAATGACTTGTGTGTAATCTCGTTCGTCTAGCAAACAACGAAAAAACCGGCCAAGTGCGAGTCAGAGCGAAAGGCCGCCAAAAAAACGGGTACACTACACGATTATCAAAATGCCGAAATTCAATACACCGAACAATGAAAAGTCCGTATCTATAGTAATCCGATACGACAAAAATACGAATTCCGATAATCAATGTACCGATTTTCAAAGTTCGGAAATTTAGTACACTGAACAATAAAATATCCGACTCGATAAAAATCCGAACCTAACCTAACCTACCTACTATTCTAATTGCAGTCGGTATCTGTTAAGGTCGTAGTTCTATCTAAGTAAAAGAACCTATTTTAGCCTGTGGTTAATTTGCCTTAGGGTCGCAGTTACGAATTAAAAGGGCTGTGACCAAGTCGACGAAGCCCCGCCGCGCGGGGCTTCTATTTCCGCTCTGAGAGACACAAGCGACCTATTTAAGTTTAACTAATGTACTTTTAAGGGTTTTTTCCATGCAGCAGTTTTATGCCAACTCGTTGCCATTGGCATAAAACTGCCACAGTCGCAATAGTGGGTAGGGGTCGGGTTGCATAAAGTTTAAGGTCATATTTTTGATACGCATACGAGGATTCGTCATACACATCATTACGCATAACTATAAATAGTCATACATTTATGCGCATAACGATTTTAATCATAATGTTTATGGACATATACTGTGTAATGGGCATATAGTTGATATGCATACATTTATTCAAGCATACTTTATAATGGGCATATATGGATTGCTCATACAATACTTTAACCATACTAAGTAAATGCATAAAATGCTAAACGCATAAATAGGTTGCTCATACAACACTTTAACCATACTAAGTAAATGCATAAATTGCTAAACGCATAAGTCTAATTTTAAAAGTTTTTTTAAAAGTTCTCTTTTATGTTGCGTCACAGTTCTAACCTAATATACTTTTCTGGCAGCGATGCGGTTATGTGTGAGATAACAGTTCTAACCTAACCTAACCTACTTTTCTGGCAGCGATTTGGTTCTGTGTGAGGTCACAGTTCTAACCTAACCTAACCTACTTTTCTGGCAGCGATTTGGTTCTGTGTGAGGTCACAGTTCGAACCTAACCTAACCTACATTTCTGGCAGCGATTTGGTTTTATGTGAGGTCACAGTTCTAACCTAACCTACTTTTCTGGCAGCGATTCGGTTATGTGTGAGATAACAGTTCTAACCTAACCTATTCTACTTTTCTGGCAGCGATTCGGTTATGTGTGAGATAACAGTGCTAACCTAAGCTAACCTACTTTTATGGCAGCGATTTGGTTCTGTGTGAGGTCACTAATATTGTGTAATGAGTAGAAATTAAAAATACTTCAATAATATAAATCGTTTCTTTTTTGAAGAACCATCGCAAGTCCATTATCAAAATTTATGCAATACGATTGTTATAATCATCAATATTATGGCTTGATAAATGTATGAAATTTACAATTATTACTAAAACCACTTGTAATCATCAATGTTATGACTTAATAAATGTATGAAATTTATAATTATTACAAAAACGACTTATAATCATCAATATTATGACTAAATAAATGTATGACAATTTACATTATGGTTAAACAAACTATGACTCCGTATAATTATGACACGGAACAATTATGCCATAGGACAATTTATGCCAAAAAAAAATATGAGCATCAACTTTATGCTTAAACTGTTATGACATTTAATAATATGACAATAGTTGTTATGCAACCAGACGGTCCCCCCGCAATAGTACATTACACAACTAGGATGGTAAAAAAAAGAAAGGCCGAGATCGCAGATGGTTGTGGCCCGAGCTGCACGCGAGGGACGTAAATATGCGATCGAGGGCTTTCTTTATTACCTTCTGTGTTGTGTACAGAATTTTATGTCTACACCTGTGTACACACCTTTTAAAAACCGTTAATTTTATACGTTCTGTCCTTTGTAGATATTGAGACTGGCTGGAATCTCAATATCTAAAAAGGCGTTGAAAATGAATTTGCACCAATCGTGCTCCATTGTCGCTTCATCACACATTCCACAATCAACTCTCTCGTATAATCCTGGCTAAATTTCCATTAAGTACCTGTCGAAATTTAACGGGCTAGTCTTGATATTTCACCCCTCGTTAAATCTACATTGGCCGCGCTCTCATTTGCCGCACAATGGGGACGTGGCAAAAGGCCCGCAAAGCGTAACGCTTGCATGTAACAATACAGCAGAGTGTTATAAATTGCCACACCTCGGGTACTTTACAATGTGTACATAATCTGTCCGCGTACGCTATGTCCTTAGTGTGTAGGATAGTGTAAGATGTTTTTGCAGCGTTGGGATTTTAGAGCGGGGCCTAGAATTCAGTGTTCAATTTCAATTTATTTCAAAATTATGGTACAGAACACTTATACGAATAATACAATAAATATCATCGTATAATGTCAGTGTTTCAGGTATCAAACGGAACTATAAGCAAAACATGTGCCTTACTTATCAACCTGTCATCTTATTATGAATTTATTTGAATTCTAGCAAATATTTTGATTTGATTTGAAACTAATAGAAGCAATATGGGCGAGAAGTGGATGTGCGACTCTGTATAACATAAGAAAAATCGATGCGCAAATTTTATAATGAACCACTTAAATGGTTTCGACAGAAAGAACATCTAAACGATCAATAAACCTTGAAAACTGCAACTTTAAAAAACTGTTCACAGAATCAATAAATTATCTAACAAGTGTAAAATTGTAAATAGTGTAGTGCGCAAGTTCACTATCTTTCAGCGTCGGATTTAAAATTTCATATAGTTCTATTCTGTGTATCTTTTCAAGCATCCTAGTGTCCAAAGACAGGCCGTTAGTTACGAATATAATATAGTTTACAGATTCAATCTAGATACCCAAAATGGTGCTGGTTTTGAACCACAATAGGGCATTATTTGCGGTCAGGCGACGTGGTTTGCGGTGCGCCGGCTCACAAATCAGTGGCATTGTGTGTCGTGCTGGCTACGTCTATTATGACTCAATGAAGCGTATTGTACCTCAGGTTTGGCTGGTGAGATGTTATATCGGATTTGTGATAAGATCTACAATCTTAAATCTGTTACTTCGCATCACGAGAAGCGTTCAGTTGTGTTGTACTTTAGGTAAGTTCAATCGGTGCGGACTGAGACGCCATCTTATGTGTAATTCTTTTAAATTTAACGCGTGCTACAATATGGGTTTATTTCAAAAAGGTGTCATCAGACCACTTTTCATCCAGCAGGCCCTCTGCCCGTTTGCCAGTCTAAGGCAATAAAAAAAAGAGCTTGCAATAGCATGTTGCACCATGGCAATAGTTTCTTGTCACCCCATACGAACTCAAGCGGCTCTCAAATATTTACAGAGGGGTTCTCAACTTTTTTAGTCATAAGATGCAACATGTACTACTTCGAAAGAAGCTATACCTACTGAGCCGCTTGATTGTCTGCCGGAAATGGGAAATTAGAAATTGTCACGATCCTCAATAATGATGCAACGATAAAGACGTTTTCCTCATACGCGAAAAGGGAATATCACTTTTTTTTCTAGCTATTATTAACCTTACGATAATAAATGCAATCAGAGAGGCCAACGATGCATTATAACATTTCACTGCGCTTATTTTAAGCAAGCTTTTGTCTCATTTAAGAGTCGCAATTTATTTCTACACGTACGGCCGCAGAGCTTTTAAAACTTTCACGTTTAATTTAAAAGTTAATTATGTATACGGACACCAAAAAGTGCTAGCTAGCTAGGTCTTTATCGCTTTTTCGCTTGTCACGTTTGCATGTTAAATTAGATCCAAACTATAAGAAATTCATAAAACCGATGCCACAGAAATATTTATACACCGCCATTGGAATAGCTAAATTATTAGCTATAATAAAGTAGATGTCCGAGTTTTCGACACTGTTCCAGTAGCCGTCATCTTGGACGTCGTTAGCAATAGAGGTGACAGCAGGCTGTCGACTATTGGGCATGTGCATGTCGATCACTGAGACATTTGAGAAAAAAACGGCTGGCATATCCGTGCATTGAGGGCATTTTCTTATGAATGAAGGATTAAGCACTTTCTCCTTCGCCAGTATCACTCTTAACAGAGTGATCATGGTCGTAATTTCATGGTGTTGGTCTCACGCTTTACGACACTTAGCCATTCCTCTCTAAGAGCTACTTTCCTGGAGAATTCGCGCAAGGGAATATGCCGCACAGGCCCTCAAATCCAAAAATGAACTTTTTACATTTGTATGATGTTTTCATTCACGTCACATCAAAATCTAATTAGGTAACCCATAGCTCGTTATTAAATACTTTTGAAAACAAATGGCAAATTTTAGTCACTCAAATGGGGTCTAATAGATTATTCTAACAATAGACACCAATTACCATCGCATTAGTGAATTCAGTACTTACCGCAGCCTTTGCACATAAAACGCTATTATATATTTCAGTAATAGAGTATCGCGTATGCCCTTTATTCCCGAAGTGTTCCAAAACCAATAATGACGGAATAAAGGCCACCGCAACTGTTCCCGGAGAGTTATTGCCACATTGTCTGCCGCAAATGGGAATTTATCGACAATAAAACTTTTATTCACCTAGGTATACGTTCGGAACTGTAAAAAACGTGGACCAAGTTCTGTCTGAATTTAAAGTCGCATATTTATAACTACCGCCGAACACTTGTAACATGTTAACTTGGAATGAGTATGGGAAAGTTTATAAATGTTGCAGGTTAACAGCACCGTTCACAGAATCACCCATGTTTGTTCCAACTTACAGCGGCTTCCCAAGTATCCACGTTGGAAGCCACGAAGGAAAATTGGCAGTAACTTCTGAGTTGTTTCGTGCAATGTTTAAGCTCCTCGTTATTCATTGGACTGAAAGGAAATATTTGATTGTTTCTGTTTCAATTGTAGTCGCACCGAATTTCGTTACGTTTTATTTACTGGCACTTATGTGGTAGTGCCTAGTTTTAGCCGCAATTATAAAAAATCGTTAAAATATCAGAATTTCAATTGCTCATCCTGTTACATCGTTTTATAAAGTGGCATTAGCGCTATAAACTGAAAACTTTCGGCAGAAAAAAAAAACCGGTCAAGTGCGAGTCGGATTCGCGCACCGAGGGTTCCGTACAAACTCGTCAGTAGATACGTGAATAATTCAAGAAAAACTGTATGGTGGCACAAACTTAACTTTGCTCTTGTAAAACTGTTGTCCCCATACATCGACATATGCCGCGGTTAGTTTAGTAGGAGCAAATAAGGTTGTCTTACGATTTTTGCGAATTTCTAAAAAACGCTGCAAGTTAGGAAAACCGTTTTATTTTTCTTGTAATATTTAGGTTAATATTTATAATCGGTAATTATTACAGATTTTTCTGTTCAGTAACTTCGGAGATAATAGGGGGGGAATGGTATTTTTTTCAACGTTTTTTATCTTAAATCAAAAACGACATGTCTAAGAAAAAAAATAAAAACGGTTATGGAATCTACATGTTAAGCCCTTTCATTTCATATCCCACTCGATATATTAGCTCAACTTTTGATTTTCGACATCTCATTTCGGTCCCCTTTAAAAAAAAGTAAAACAGGTATAAGATTTTTTTTCTGTTCTATAGGCTCGTATTGGTGGTTTTTAACATTATTCCAAATTTCAAGTCGATAGCATTAGTAGATCTTGAGATATCTTGCTGTGACAGACGGACAGACAGACAGACAGACAGACAGACAGACAGACAGACAGAGTCGCACCATAAGGGTTCCTTTTTTACCATTTTGGTACGGAACCCTAAAAACCTAAACTTATAACAGTACCGAACCTAAGAATACTTACAAAATGAGCCCGAGATCTCTGCACTGGGTGTGTAAACAAGCAAATTTACAAAATCGTTTAGGGTTTCAGTTCACACTGCACAGCGTGCGTTGTTGGCCATTACTTAGCTAAGGTGACATTAGTGCTGTATTCGCCGACGAATATTTCGCTCGTCTAGCGCACGAACAACAAACATAATGGCACTACACAAGGCCTATTATGGCCTCGTTTGTCGCCATGGATAAAGCACCCGTCTCTTGCTGACACGTATGTAAGTGCAAGAATGACGGATGCTTTCACCACAACGATAAATGGAACCATCTTTGACTAGCAAAGTTTTTAATTTGAATTTCTATTCAAAATGACACTCAGAAATTACTAAACTTAAAGATGTAAGTAAAACAGCCAGTCACTACACTGCTACAGCGTTGCAAACTACAAACAAATTTTCAAGGGTAATGAACTTTTCGTCGTAAAGATACATCTACTTATAAGATTAAACAGAGTAAGCGCGTCCTCAGTTACAAGTCCCTATAGCGATTACTGATAAAAATTACGAATATAAGATGGTTATTTTTTTTTAATATCGACTATTGGCCATTAACTAAATCATGCTCGGCGCGCATTCGTGTGTTGAATACTACATGTAGTTTAGCCGTAGTTTTTAATATCTTAGTATAACCTTTAAATGAAGTCTAATCATAATAAAATCATAATAATTCCCTCATAAATAGAATACGCCAGAAAACAGATATGTTTCAATTTCCATTTGTCGCAAGTTGAGCACTTGGTGATAAACAAGCCAGCCATTGCGGAGTGCAGGAGAAACTTCGGATATATCTCTTTAAGTAAGTCTTGGTTTAGGTATAGTTTTGTAGTTCAAGTCAAAGGCTACCAATGGCGTTGCTTCAACGTTACCCTTGAGTAACCCCCAAAGACATTACCTCAATTCTTGAATAAATTACATTGGATTAAAGAGCTCAAGTAGAGTATACTGCCGAGAACGGTGGCCCCTTTGCAGTACAAACATAAATCGTAGGGTAATCCTACTCTGCAGCTAAGTGTATTTAAAATTAAAGTTACAGTCATGACATATTATCAAAAGAAAAAGGGAAAGTTATATTAAAGGTAGGTTGGTATAACAGTATGTGCCAACAACTCAACAGAGAGCATGCAGAGGACATTAGATCGCTAGACGTGAAAGAATTATGGAAGAAATATAAATTACCGAAGATGGACAGACAGACACCCGAAAATGGGTTGCTGAATAAAGTCAATCAAAAATATACAAAAATAAAGTATTCGAAACAAATTTATTAAAAAGACAATCCAGGTATTTAATACAGCTTTCAGGAAATAAGCATTACTTTCCTTAGACAACAGAAAAGCCAAAAGCTATATATTTGTCGCGTGTTTGTCGCAGTGTCGGAGTTCGCCCCGCAAAGGAATGTCAAGTTTGTTTATGCTTGAGTGTTTTTGGTTGCGGTACAATGACGTGTATGCAAAATTGACTTAGTTCTGTCACGTTCTGTTACTGTTTTGCATGTCAAAAAATGGTGAATTGTGCTGAACAAGGAATTGGAGTCATATCAGTGATGGTTGATCTGAGCATTTGGGGCAAAGGAACACGTCCCGCAACCAAGCTCACTGCATTTCTTCGTTTATTATGATTAGTTAATGACACTATCGAGCTCCAAGCGATGGAAATCTACACTCGACTGCGGTTTATTGGCAATTTGATGGATATCCTGACGACTCCTAACCCCTTGACGCCGACATATTACTATGTTTTTATTATACAGGTCTCCTACTTATGCATGCCCTATATTAGGCATGCCTTGCCTATAAATGTCCATAAAATAGTAGGTATTAAAAGCCTCTAAAATTTGTGATATCCAGAGGTAACCCATACAAAAAATCTATATAGAGGTTTTCCGCTGTCAGTTATTCAATTGTGCCACTTACGCCGCATTGCATATGCCAGAATTTCATTCGAGCTTATAATGGCGGACTGAAAATTAAAACTTCATCTCCAGGCTAATAATTCACTTCCGATGGAAGTAATTTTACTATGCAGATGCTTTACCAAACCATGCTGTTAGTACGTAGGTATCATATTGTAAGTAGCTATAATGACTACTGTAAGCTTATGATGCTACGTTTTGTCACGCGATAAATAAGTGATAAAGCATCCGTCACTCTCACACACTATTTCTTAGAACGTGACGGATGCTTTATCATTTATTTATCACGCGACAAAAGCGTAGCATCATTAGCCTGCTGAAGGTTTAAAATCTAATTTGTATAAATTGGTAAAATGTTTCGAGCCCTTGGAATATTGTTGATTTTTGCTTTTGTCTTTAACATTGAGTTCAGAAAAAAGCTTATACTTTCAGTGGGAAACCAAAAAACGCTGATTTAAGATGCTTAGTTCAACTCAACCGAGTCAAGTCAATTCATGGGAAAGAAATGTTTTTTTTTTTAATAATCGGAGCACAATCTCGTTAGCATCGAGCCGAGCCAAAGACGAGCGACCGATTGTTTTTTAATTTTCCTTCCCTTTTCGTACCTTGTTCTAAATCATGGTGAATATTTTTATTGCTGCTTTTCATTAACTATTTTTGCTGCTGCTGGGGTTGTAAATCGTTTATACGTTTTCTGTTTACAGTTTGTCTGAAAGAAATTTTAATAATTTTAGACTTCACAGATGTATTTGAATTGTAGTAAGTATACTCTGTACCTATATTTTTATTTTCTTTCGTAGTAGGATATACCCGCTCACGGGACAATGGTGTCCCGGACCTTTGGGAGGCGTGCGCGGAGCCGAAGCCAACGCGTAGAGGCTCTTTCGAACTTCAAACCTAACCCAAAAAAAAAAAAACAAAATTAGACAATCACAATCTTAATATGTGTAAAATAAAATTCTAGACATAAGACGAATTGAACTTTGCCTCGAATACAAAGACTGGATTTGTTTAGCTAAACTCACATCCTAACGAAAAGATAAGACGCCCACATGACATCCCCTATGCTACAGCTTAAGCCGATGACAGATAATTCTATAGAAATAACCGTTCCTTACATAATTATGCATATTATGCAGTAAGTTTTAGTACCTATCATCATCATCATCATCAGCATATATACGCCTCGCTGCGGCACATTCCTAATAGATGAGATCCATTGGACTGTAGTTCTCACGCTGGTACTGTGTGGATTTCACTGCCGCTTTTGTATGCAGGTTTTCACGACGTTTTTCCATAGCCAAAAAACTGATGATAAGTATCAAATACTAATATAGCAAGCAATATCCGAGAGGTAAACAGTTTTCAAGATCAGTTCTAGTTTTAGTAAAAATGGCTTTTTGACTCCTGAAGTATAAGTTACACAAAAAGCTAAAAATAATCAGGGCACAAAAAAAACTTTTTGTTGAGCTATGTTATCTATATCTCGGTGAAATTCGTATGTATAATCTTGAGCAACTTTTCTTTGGGTTATTATTTCTACGTGCGAGTATATGAAAAAGATAAAGGCTTGAGCTTGTATTTGTCTCCGTACCTGCGTGAATACTTTAAACACTCAATATCTACAGTTTTCGCTTACTAGCTCATACTTATGGTAAAGCAATTATCATCCGCCGAAAGATGCTAATGCTGGACATAGGCCCCTAAAGAACGTCACCATGACAAGTCATATGCTGCCCACATCCATCTGACTTCAGCACCATTCACCAGATCATTAGTCCACCTTTTGAGAACCCTGCCCACGACGCGTCTTCCGATGCTTCGTCGCCGCTCAAGAACACGTCGATACCAGGAGTTCAAATTTCTCCTGTTATTTATTTTTTTTTTTATTTATTTAGACTTTATTGCACAATACAGGAAAGTACAAACTGCGAACTTAATGCCATAAGGCATTCTCTACCAGTTAACCGCTGGGCCAAATAGAAATATTAAATTGGTGCATGAACATATAGTCAAATCCGTAAAATTTCACGTAGACAAAATGTTATGATCATCATTTCAACCTTGATACGTCCACTGCTGAACATAAGTATCCCCCAAAGACTTCTACAACGAATGGTTACACGCCTCCTGCCTCCACCGACTTCTGGCGACCCTAACCAGGTCGTCAGACCATCTTATACCCACAGGTCGACCTACACTACCTCTTTTGAGAAAATGAATGAATGAATGAATGAATGAATATTTATTTGCATTTGCATTTGCATTGCGTTTATATAGTCTGTCTACGCTCTTCATACCACAGGCATAGCACCGGCTAGTTAATAGCCTGCAGGTGTGCGTGCTAAGTTAACAGAGCGAGTGGAATAAACACCAGCAAGCCCCATGTTTGCTGCACGAGTGCAAACATTGGGCTTGAATAGTATGTATTGTAAAGGGGAACGAAGCGTAAAAGCAGTTTTAATCGTCTAGCGCTACCAACCTGCCAGTTGTAAAACGACATTTCTTTACCATGCGTATTTGTAAATAGTGTGTAAGGATCCATTCATCACTGAAATAAATGTTCAGTGGAAGATATTTAATCGGCATTCTCGCACATACAAGCTTATCAGAAAGGGAGAGAGAGGTAGCTTCGGAGAGAGGCACAACTCTCGATTTCCCAAAGTGGCCAACTTTGACCAAACGGGACACAAACCAACCAAAAAAAAAGGGTATTTTGACTCTGAACCCAGGTTAGAAAAACCTAGTAATTAATAAAAAATATATATGTATCGCGTTATTTTAAAGATAATACCTTAAATAAAATCTAATGTCGACCGCCTTAAATCAAACGCGAAAAAACATCACATGCTTGCTTATCTCACTTAACACGGCCGGCAATGCCGTGCCGGCATGTTCATTGTAGGTAATGTAACCCGGGTACCCGAAACCCGACAACCCCGGTAACTGACTTTATTTAGAGTCGGGTGATACCCGGGTTTCACATTTGACCGGGTATAGTATTCCCTAATCAGAAAGAACAAGAAACGGCATAAATATGTATAATCCGTATCTATCTTTAGAATCTATCAATTAATTCTAAAGCCCTGTATGATGATGTAAGCTCTGTATCAACTTACTTAAGATTATTACCTATGTTTGGTAGTTACAAATGCGTACATTTAGAATTGTTTAACTACGTCTGATGGTGTACTTTTTATTATTTTGTTACCTAGCCTAGTAGATAAGTACAAATTAATATTTTCAAATGTAGGAGGTTAGAAGTGCACTAGTAGTGATATCAAGTAATCAATATTTTGACGTAAAGATATAATCTACAATAAAATCATACGTACGTATACGTAGCTCCATTTGCAAAGGTAAAGAAAAACTAAAAATATTTAATTGATGCTTCATCGTAGACGAATTGCTACCTATTTTTACCAGACCATGGTGAATAAAAAAAGTCGGAGTAATTTTTACTCTCACAGACGAAGTTGCCGGTAAATTATGGTAATTGTATCATTGTAAGACTGCAAGCCAACATGCTGAGGCAATTAGTAGCTTACATTACAATTCAGTCCACACACCGCGCTGCCGTCCTAGTCTAAAAGGCGACTTTTTACTATGAACTTCCATAGTAAAAGGTCGCCTTTTACACTAGGACGGCAGCGCGGTGCAGGCGCGTTCTCAAACAGCAAATATCATTTTTCAATTAACTTACTGTATCTTTGTTTTACTCGACTAAATACGAGTATATTTCCTATTCACTGCGCCGAGTATACGCTTCGAAGGCTGAACGTAGCGCAGCGTAAACATACACTTAGAAGTGTATACTTCCGAGTACGATTCTCATACAATGCGCTGGCTCGAACTGCAACTTGAGGGTGATTATAATTACCTCGTTTTATTATTGATTAGAATTTGAAAAATCTCTAGAGAAAATAGTTATAAGTACTGTAAAACGGGGTTAGTTGGCTCGAAATCGAAGTTCAAACCTGGATAAAAGTTTATTTTTATATGTGGCATATTGATTTATATACAAAAAAAGTGTTCCGGGTGTATGAATTTTAGTTTGTCAATGATAGTTTGTTGCTCCATTGCATAGTTTCAACGAAAAATTCATAATAGTAGGCAAAGCCAGCTCACCCCGTAGTTGGGGTTATAAGGCCTAGCAATGGGGTGAGATGGAAAAATTGCTAGGGTTGACACTTTCGGATCAAGACAATAGCTCGACTTGTCAAGAGAATTGTTTATTAATGTAGCAAAATTATGTTTTATTTATGCTCCTACTTAAACCGGTTTAATGTTTTCTGTAAGTAGTGACCCTTATTTTTATGACGTATAAATAGTTTTTTAGATCAATTTATAAAAATACATTTTGATCTATATGGAATTAGTAAGATGAATCCCATCAAAAATGTTTATATGAAATTAATGAAATCATGCACACTATGACACGTCAACGTATTTATTTAATTTGCAATTTATTTCATTCCTCCGCTACTTCAATATATTTTTTTAATAATATTTACCATTTTATCATAATGTAAGACACTTTTGACTACTTATGTAAATCGACAACCCTGAACTACGAACACCAACTCCCCCCTCTATCAAACCGGTACACCCCGTTCGTAACACCAACTCTCCCCATTCATGACCCAACTGTCCCCGTTGTCGAGCCAACTAACCCCTCAGTACAACCCTGCTCTCCCCATAAAAATCCTCAGATGCGGTTGGATCGTTTTCTATGTTAAAATCTTTATAAATAAAGAAAATATAACTTAAGTTTTTCTGTTTCCAATAAGCCATGTAAGTATATAAACGATATCCGAAAGGTGGATGAACACTTACTTCGGTAAACATCACTTAAAAACAAAGTTAAATTCAACTAAAAATCCACCGATTTCGAGCATCAACTTTGACAGTGAATTTCTGTTTCAAAATTGTATAGATGAGCTTAGTGTTGCGAAAAGAAGAAAAAATATATCTAAAAATATAATCAGCCTAAGCCCAAAAATTAAATTAGCTACTCAACAATGAAATTCTGGATTCGCAATCCAACTCCCCCCGCGAAACCTACTCACCCCATTTTACGGTAAAACTGTAAAATACTGTAAGAAAAAGTCAAACTATACGGACGGACAACGCCCTAAAAGCCAATTTCATGACAAGTTTTCACTAAAGGCCGCGCGCGAAATGTGTAGTAAACAAATAAAACTAGACTTAATAAAAAATAAAAGGCTATCTATACAAAAGACTAAATGAAAATTTTACAGTGAAAGGGCATTTCTAAAATAATACATTATTTATAGCTAACGTATACTTCGCGTCAGAAAATATTTACACCCAACAATCCCCAACAAAAGGGGCGTTAGTACTGTGAAAAATGTGTGATAGAAATCTAAAATTCCAGCGTATATTTCTAAAATAAATAACGTTGTGTGCAGTTAAACATCCACAATTAATTTTACGGCATCTGAGTCCAATTTTATAGCAAAAGTAACCGAGTGGAACATGTTGGAAAAAGTTATTTGTTTCTTTGAACGAGCACTGATTGGTAAGTATGGCGAAGTTACTAAAACTTGAAAATCCATAACTTCCATTTTGAATATCATGTAAGGCAGTGGTTCCTAACATTTATTATCATATCACCAACATTCTCATCGAGATTTGTATTATTACCCCTCCAAAAAATTGCCATTATAAGCTTATAAGAAACTGCTCAAAGTAAAACGGCTAACATTCATGCGTATTACCCCTGAGAAAACTTCGTTTAAACCCTGACGGTAACCTATCGCAAACACTAAAAACCATTCACCGAATTTCATTTGGCCAAAAACTATTCGAACTATTATCGTTTGTCCGATGACAGGTTTCGTATTTTTTTCTGTTCACCATTTCACGTTTAGTAAAAGTTTCGATTGTCCGAAAAACGTTTCCCATCTCATTCACTTGCCCTATGAATTGTTACGTATTTTGTTTCGTTGCCCATTTTTCATTTACCCAATGATACTTTTCGCACTGGATACGTTTAGACATATTTTCAGTTTACCTTTTAACGATATCCCAAGTTATTTCTCGGCAGAGGTATGTTCCCCTAAATCTAAAATAAATGTTATTTTAGAAAAGAAAATTAGTTATTATTAGTTTTTTAGAGAAAGGTCAGTAGGTTAGGTTGGTTCATAAAAAAGTGGCCGTTTGGAGAAGTGACTTTCACAGAAAACTTACATAGGCAGAAGGACAAAGGGGGAACGGGGGGGCGGAGCCCCCCACAAGGGGGGCTCGGGGGGCGAAGCCCCCCGCATGGAAAAAAAACTCAAAAAAAAGGTTCAATTAGGTAAAAAAGTAGGTTAGGTTAGGTTTGAACTGCGTCCCCCAACAAAAACGAACTGCTACCAGAAAAATAGGTTAGGTTAGGTTTGAACTGCGTCCCTCAACAAAAACGAACTGCTACCAGAAAAATAGGTTAGGTTAGGTTTGAACTGCGTCCCCCAATAAAAACGAACTGCTAGTAAAAAAGTAGGTTAGGTCAGACATATTTAAATAAGTTTTCACTATCGCACTGTACTACTCAGTATTAGCTTTAATAATACACCATAACAAGTTTTATGTGGCGGGTAGGGTTATCTTTATCAAAGTACAAAGCGGGTAGATTCTTGCAGACTAGTTTGCCAGGTATAAAAATAAATAATTGTAAATTGTAATGCCTGTACACATGTCGAATAGTTAAAAATCGAATCGTTACATCGGACAAATGAAATCAAAGTTAATCGAAAAAAGTCGAATGGTGAATAAATCGAAACGTTACTTCGGGTAACTGATATTACGGTGAAACGAGATTTAGGGCAAACCGTAATTTGTCGAATGATTAAAAAACCGAACCAATAAATGCCGAATCGTAATAATTCGAAATGAAAATTCGGACAAACGAAAAAAAATTGAAACGATATTTGTCGAATAGTTTTTGCCGAAACGAAATTCGGACTAACATTTTTAGTGTTTCAGATAGGTAACCACCCCTGACATTATCCCAAATTAACACTATAAAGATTTTTAAAATACCAGATTCTCGATATATCAGATTCTCCGTATACCAGATTCCCAAAATTATACGTACCTACACCAAAATGATTTAGATCTTTGAGTAACTTACGATTTTATAATGTAGTGTAACGGGAATGTGGTAAAACAGGAATCTGATAAGTCGAGAATCTCGTATTTTAGGAATGCGGTATTTTGGGAATGAGCGAAGCATTTCATATTTCAATTGAGGACTTGGTCTACTTGTACGAGTATGCCTTGTTTTATCTCAATCCATTCATTTGTTACCGGGTTATACAGGGTGGAAATAATCTATGGGCCCTGGAGGGGAACTACCTTAAATCCTTTAGTTAACTCATTTTACTTAAATTAAAGGAAACATTATTTTATTTTTAAAAAGAAACAAAACTGCATTCAAAGATTTTATTAAATTCTCTTGGCCTTTGTATTGGAATTGATGGTAAAATAAAATTAATGATCGATTTCAAGATCTTTTTTACTTGTAAGACCAAATGTTTATTAGAGAAATTTTGTCCTGAACAATATACTTAACAATATACTTAGGTCATTGGGTCACTGAATCCCTTTCTGACGACTTAGACATTGAGAGGGAACGTAGGGCGTTGGCTGTCCGGGGGAATATGTTGGCTCGCAGGTTTGCACGATGTTCAGGGGAGGTTAAAGTTACTCTATTTAAGGCCTACTGCCAGTCTTTTTACTCGTGCAGCCTGTGGGTTCACTATACGCAAGGGGCAGTTAACGCCTTACGTGTGCAGTATAATAACATACTTAGGATGCTGCTGGGTCTTCCTAGATACTGTAGTGCGTCGGGGATGTTTGCGGAAACTCGTGTTGATGGTTTTCATGCCATCCTGAGGAAGCGGACCGCATCCATAAGACGCCGCGTACGGGACAGTACCAACAGCATCCTGAGTGTGATAGCGAGCAGACTGGACTGCCCTATAGCTAGGCACTGGGACAGCTTGCACACTCTTCATAGTCAGCCTCAGCGTAACATTGTCCGTTAATATTTTTTTTATTTTTATTTTAAATAATTCTGTGTAATTTTATTTTAATTATTTTTTACCTTGTGCCGTTTTTTACATTTTTATTTCATTAATTATACTCATTTAAATTTTATTATTACTTTAATTTATTTTTTATGATTATTACAATGATTTATTGCGCTGCGTCTGACATTTATATGATTAAATTATACATTATTATTGCTACTATTTTACTAACATAGGCTCTAAGATAATAATGTTACTAACACTCTGTATGGATCTTGTTATCCGAAATAAACGATTTGAATTGAATATTCTATCGATTAGTAGAATAAAATAGTGAGTGCTTATTTTTTTAATTTTTAGCCGGTTCAATTCCTGGGTAATACAAACGAGTTTTAGAAAATCTTTTAATGCAGTTTTGTTTCTTGTTAAAATTAAAGGAATGTTTCCTTTCAGTAAAATGAGCTAACTAAAGGATTTAAGGTAAATTCCCCTCCAGGGTCCATAGATTTTTTCCACCCTGTATTTTTTTTTTTTTTAATACGGTTGATTCCATCCGTGATACGGATGAGATCTTCCGCTAGAAGAGTGTTTTGTGTCCAGGGCGCGGTGCTATCGGTATACACGTTGCCTGTGGGGTGTGTTCGTATGCATGTGTGTAGTTTAGTGTTGTGTTAGTGTGTAGTGTGATGTAAATGTTGTGGAGTGTTTCGTTGCCCCTGCGGAGCGATCGGATGTCTGAATCGTAATCCGCTCGCTCCTCAGGGGCGAAGAGAGATTTTCAAGGTGAGTATATTCCTATGTACCATTAAAGGATTTCAGGTTTCGTACGATGTATGCGAGGAAGCTGTGGAAGGAAGTGGATGTGGTGGTTCTGGAGAGTACTTCGGAGATAGAGGTAGGGTCTATGCGGAGGTTTTCACAGGTGATGATATGATCCAGGCGTTTGGAGTCAAAGCGCGGGCAGTCTTGAAGCAGGTGTTGCAGAGATTGGCAGGTACTGCCATCGCAAGGACAGCAGTCATCTATGGTAATATTAAATCGTTTTAGATACTGTTTATGATACCCGTGATTTGAAATGAACTGTGTGGCTGAGAAGGTAAGTGTATTAGTCGTAAGATAGCTGTGTAGGTCTGAGTAGTTTGGAAATAGAGTTTTTGTGTAGGTGCATTTTTCGGGGTGTTCATAGAGCTTTGACATTGATGTTTGGGCTAGTTGCTTATTCTGTAGTTTTACGTAGCTTATAGGTATCTGCCAGTAATCAGGGGCTTTTTTCAGGTTTGCAGCTGACTTTGCAGCAAGGTCGACTTGCTCGTTACCTAGAATCCCGCAGTGTGCCTTGACCCAGTAGAAGAAAATTTGTGATTGTAGGAGCTGTTTATTACTGTGGATTAGTTTATGTATTTTGTTAACTATTGGGTTGTGGCTTGAAGGGTTGGCAATTTCTTGCAGAGCTGATTTGCTGTCTGATAGAATAATATGGACTGAGTTTAGAGTAGTTTCTTTTGTGATTGAAGCTGTGTAAGCTTCGAGGCATTGTGCAATAGCAAGTAGTTCAGCTTGAAACACTGAGCAGCAATCATGCAGCTTGAACTTTTTGGTTACAGTAGTTCCGTCGGGTCTCGTGGTGACGTAAGCAGACCCGACTTTGCTGTCATGTTTGCTGCCATCAGTGTAGGTGGTCCATCTATTGGTTGTGTGCGATTCTAGAGCTGTGTCAACTTCGTCTTGATTGCCCAGTTCCTCGAAGGTTAGTGTTTTCCTGTGTGCAGGATGTAGAAGGTCAGATGGTGATGCTGGTGCTTCAATGGGGAGGTCCCCAGGTAAGAAGGTAGAAGTGCCTCGGAGTCTTGTGGATTCTACATTTGCAGCATATTCAATTTTATTTGGTAACGGTATTAGTTGAGCCAGGGTTATCGATAGGTGGGTGCTGACTGTCCTGAAGGCGTGAATGATCTTTAAAGCAAAGAGTCTCTGTAAGGATAGTAGTTTGGCTTGTATGAATTTGTAGTTAAGTGCTTTAGACCATATTGATGCTGCATATGTTATTATAGGCTCGATGACATGCGTGTAGATAGTACGCACGTTCTCCGGGTGAACTCCCCATGTAGGCCTAATGTAGACCTGGAGTTTATAGTAGAGTTTTCTTGCTTTTTCAATCGTGTTGAGGACGTGTTTGGTGAATCTAAATTTGTTATCTATTGTAATTCCTAGGTATTTTATTTCTTTTACTATTGGTATTATTGTGTTATACATGTTAATTTTAGCTTTGTTCGCTTTTGGCGTGAAGGCTATGACCTGGGTCTTTTCTTTTCCGAAGTCCAGCTTGACTCTAGTTCCCCATTCGGCTATTTGTTCGATCGCGGCATTAGTGACGTGTTCCAACTCTGCAACTGTCCTGGCTCGGCATACCAGAAGGACATCGTCCGCGTAAGCTTGCAGACAGCATCCCTCCGGCACTGCCATGTCCAACAGGTCATCAAGAATGAGGTTCCAGAGAACGGGACCCGCCACTGAGCCCTGGATACATCCTCTGGTCGTTGCCTTGTGGGCCATGCAATCCGAGAAGGCAAGCTGGACATCTCTGTCAACGAGGTAGTTTTTAAGGATGTTGTATATGTTCCTTGGACATCCGATTTTCTTAAGACGTTGAAATATTGCCGGCCACCAGGCATTATCAAATGCGGCTCGGATGTCCAAGGACACAGCCAAGACCTCATCTTTCTTGTGTTTGCCCTGTTCTATAGCATCTATTGCATGTTGAATTGCGTGTGCAGTAGAAGTTTGAAGTCTAAATCCAAACTGTCTGGTGACGACTCTATTATTTAGGTGCATGTAGTGGACTAGTCTATTTATGATCAGTTTTTCTAGGAGTTTGCCAAAGACTTTCACAAGCCCAATAGGACGAAAAGACGAAGATTTCGTATAGTCGTCCTTATTGGGCTTAGGTATGATTTTGGTAACAGTTTGTTTCCAAAAATACGGAAAGTATCCGAGTTGGAAGCATCTGTTCATCACAGCAGTTATGGTTTCAGGGAAGATTTTAGCCACCTGGAGGCAAATGTCCGCTGTGAGGTTGTCCGAGCCAGGTGCTCTCTTGTGACTAATGGTTTTTAGGGTTTCTATAAGTTCGGTTTCAGTAAATGGGGGTTCGTCTGGAGTGTCGGGACTTATCTGAGCCTCATCTCTGATGTGTTTTTGATCATTGGAGTCTGTGGTGTCATCGGGATGGAAAGCTTTCAACAGAGCTTCAGCGGTCTGTTTGCTTGTGGTGGTGTAGGTTCCATCCGGAAGGAGTAAGGTGGCAGGTGGTTGAGTAAGAGGTCGGGTTCTAATGATCCGGTTTGTTACGGACCAGACATCTTCCTTCTGCTGCCGCTCGCAGAAGCTCCGAAAAGCGTCAGTAGATGCAGCACAGCAGGCGTCTGAGTATACTTTCCTGGCACGATCTCTCTCAGTCAGATATTCTGTAAGCGGCAGCTTCTGTCGAACGGCTTTGCTCAGTGCGTGGTGTGTTTTGATGACCTCCTTTTTTAAGTTAGTTAGGTTATCATTCCACCAGGGAATGCGCTGTGGCGGGCCACTGGACCTCGGTAGTATGTCATCGCACATTTTCTGAATAGAAGATGTTAGGAAAGTGATTGTGTGGTCCATCTGTTCCTCATCACTTCTTGCAATTTCTTCCAGAGAAGGAAGTTTGTGAGTGAGTGCTTCCTTAATATCTTCAGTAAGAGACTCCCATTTGACCTTGGTTGTATTATATTTAAAGGTTGTGAGCTTGACCTTCTTGCTAAGGCTTGCGGATTTTTGGAAAGCTGTGACAATTTGAAAAGTTACAGCATGGTGGTCGGAGGAAGGACAGATCTCAGTGTCAACGTTCCAGTTGCTGATTTTAAGCTGATTCGATCTAGTGTTTTGAGGGTTACCTAGGAGGGTGATGTCAATAATTGAGGTGCGAAGAGTGCCGTGTGTGACGGTTTCGAAGGTGGGAGATTTACCCTTATTACAGATGACAAGATCGTTTTCTAGAATCAAATCTGCGACGTCATTGCCCCTTGCGTTATTTCGAGAGGATCCCCACAGTTGATGCCACCCGTTGAAGTCACCACCGATTACGTATTTTGCACCCTTGGTTTCTTGAAAGAAGGCCTCCAACTTCTGCATTGTATTGTTTGGGTCGGTTTTCGGCTCAATATAGACGGATATGAGATATATTTTCCCTCCCGATTTTTCAGTGAGTTGTACAATGCACAAGTTGGAGTTACAGAATTTGGTGTAGCCTAAGGTACCAATAAAGAGGTCCTCTCTCACCAGGAGAGCAGCTTTAAGTGGTGTAGTTGAGGTAGGGAATTGATAGGTTGTGTAGCCGGGAATGGACTTTATTTTGTTGCCGGCATTCCCGAAGATATATGGTTCTGCAATGAAGACAAAATGCCATTCCTGGCTGTTGTCACTTAAGATGGTGGCTATCTCCTGGTGAGCGTTCCGACCTCGACCTTCGTTTATTTGTAGGCAATTATATATGCCTGTTTTACTTTGATTTGCTCCTCGAGGCAGGCCCTTAGCAGTACCGGATAGCCGCTCGGGCTATCCGATCCCACTTCTGCCATTCGGGGCAATTCTGACTGTAGGCGGGGTGTCCGTGTGGTTGGCCATTGCCCCAGCAGTTGATACAGCAGGGGGTGTCGGCTTCCCTCGGGCATTCCCGCGTGTCGTGATTTTGGGCGCAGAACCCACAGGTGTGTCCAGATTTGCAATCCGAAGCTCTGTGACCATACCCCATACAGTTGTAACACTGTAGAATTGGGGATTGGTCCACAGTTGTCACGCACTGGTACCCTATTCTGAGCTTCTGTTCCAGCATGTTAGTCCAGACCTGCGGGCTCACCTCAACCACAACGTTGCGCACGGCGTTGTTGCGGCCTTTAATGCTGCGCAGGTATTTGACATGTCTGTCTTCCTCCTTTAGTTCGTCAAAGATTCTGGGGTTTTGTTTAAAGATTGCATCCACAATCTTTTCGTTGGCGTAGTCGGGAATGACTCCGAGAATCTTTACAGATGGGTTGCGCAGTCGTGGAACTCCAACCGTAATGTCGGACGCTTTTTCAATGATGGCTGATCTTAGCGTCTGGCGGTCTTTTTCTGAGTCGCAGCTTACAACTACTTTGTTGTTTCGCGTCTCACGGATGTTTCTTATACCGACGCCAAGCTCCACGACATCTACTTTTGTCTTGAGCTCCTGTATGACATCCTTTCCCTCGAGTCTCGGGTCTGTGGATTCCAGGAGTACAACGTAGTTTGTGGGCGGAGGATCAGGTTTGGTGTTCCTTTGTAGAGTGCCGTTGATAGTTTTGGCCGCTTCGTTTAGAGTTGTGGGGGCAGCAGCCCGTGCCTGGGCTCGTCTCTTGTTCTTCTTACTTAGGACCTTGACAAAGCCTTCGTTGTCATCTTCTTTTTCTTCGTTCATGGCAGCAATAACGAAGTCATTGATTTTCTTTTGCTCGGCCTGCATCTTGGCAATTTCGGCCTGGACACCAGCGATTATGTCATCTTTAAGTTTGTGCGGGTCCAGGCTCGATTTGGCCAAGATGTTGGCCTGGCAATCGAGACCTTCGGCTATAGGCGCGAACTGCGTTTGTGTAGCCGAGTTTTTGGTGGCTACGCGAGGGCGCTTGTCAGTTGAATCCCTAGCAGATAGATGGCCCAGGGTTTCAATTTCTCCGAGGAAGAGATCTGTGGATTCGCGGATAGTTTCCACGCATCTGTCGATCTCCTTTCTATTTCCCTTAGTTACGCTCTTTTCAGCGTGGAGCTCCGAGTTTATCTTCTTAAGGTTCCGTTTAATCATTGCTCGGAATCTTTCGCAAGAGGCGTTTGGGACGGGGCTCTCGATTGGTGAGAGACTAAGCCTAAGGGGCTCCATCTCATCAGTGGCTGGGAGATTAGAGGAGAGAGGCGTTTTCGGCGTGCACTCGGGCTCTGGTGCCCATGTGCGGTCTGCGTCGGCCTTAGTCTTTTGCTCCACGGTGAAAGTGGAGTTAAATGTAGAGCCCAAGTCGAGCCCGTCCAAATCTATGAGGAACTGTACGGGCTCCTTAACCGGGCAGTTTCCTGTGGTTAGAGGCTCCTGCTGTGAGGGGTCTACGGAGCGAGTTTGACTTCTGGTCTTCCGGGGAGAGCCAGAGAGGGATGGGGGGGGAGTACGCAACATTTTTAGGGGGGGGGTGGTAATTTTAGGGGTGGAAACAGAGTTAGAGAGGTGAATCTGAGGAAATTTGGAGGAAGAATTCAGTTGTGGGAGAAGGGGCAAATCGCAAGAAATTCAGAGTATGAGGGATTATAGGAGGAGTCAAGGTCTACCAGTTCTAATACCAATGAGAGAGATCGCGAAGGAGAGAGAAGAGATATGTGGAAAGAGAGGGAAATTTAATTTTAAAAATTTTTAAAAATTTAGTGGGGAAGAAACTATAAGAGCTAGGGGGTGGTGGTCTATGGGGGGAAGAAGGGTATTTGGGAGGACTATATTAATAAAGAAAGAGAGCGGGGATCGGATGAATAGGAGAGAAGGGAAAAATTTTTAAAGGCAGAAAAAGACGTGAAAATCGGAAAAAATTGAATAACTTTAGAGGGGGGGGAGCTAATTTAAAAAGGATAATGGGGGAAGGACGGGAAAAATTTTTAACGCTTTGAAAATAAATTTGGGGAACAACCATCCAAACCAATAAGTTTTCAGTTCAGCTACTTTTGGTAAAATATCGGGAGTAATATTAAAATTAGCCTAGGCCAAAATATTGAAAGTCCGTTGAGCCCAAATCCGTTGAAAGAAACAAATGGATTAAAAACCGATTTAGTACTTTTAGGTTAGTTATGTCATTATTTTTATTTTCTTCAAATTATCTTCGACACATAAACAATTCTTTAATAACGTTATTATAACCAAAACAAATAAACTTACAATCAAGGTTAGGCCGCTAGTTTAATCATAATATAATCATTGGTAGACTCATAAATATTCAAACACTAATAATCTGAAGGTCGTCTGGTAACACTTACATTATACCTCTATGCCGAATGTTATTAGCTTCTGAACACGGTATAATTTATAAGGGTTTAGTCCATAAAGGATGATATTTATTATACAATATGAAAACCTTTTTGTTCTAATATCTATACAGGTATGCTATGCGGGGCCCGATGCCTAAGCTTAGGGTATTTTAAGGGACATTTCATGTTCGCTAAAGTTATTTGAATTTCTGTTCGTAAAACAAGTACATCAGGGTTCAACTATCCGAAATTCGCCTTACCAGCGTACTCAGGTTATCCTTCAGAAATATGTCTGCGGTCACCTTTTTCCTCTGGCCCTTTTTCATACTAAATGTATGGAGACAGAGGAATAAGTCGCAGACATATTTCTGAAGAATAACCCACTTAAGAACAACGTCCCAGATTTATCGGATTCAATCGATTCAATTCATTCTCAATAGATACTTCCTTTTACAAATATAGGTAGGAAATATTGTTAAATTTATTGTAGTAGTAGTACTTCATTTCGTTTTATTTATGGTCGAATTCGTAGCTTGCAGTTAAACTCCGAAAAACGTATTTCGCATCGTTAATAAAAAACCGGCTTAGTTAAAAAAAAGTATAATTTAGTTTCAACCTTAAAACGACTTTAAAGGGTTTTAACTCAATTGTTAAAAAAAAATGAATTAAACCGCTGTATTACTAACGGGCCGGTATGTATAGAACTCGAACTTGTCTACGGAATATCATTTGGATTTGCTTTTCGCCAAAGGAAATCATCGTAAAGAAGGCCGCATGTATCCGCGAAAGAATGCAAAAGTGTATGAGAAGTCCCCAACCCGCACTAGGTGTGCGTGGGACCCTTCACTCTCTACCTCCATCAATGGATGCAAGCCTTTGCCCAGCAGTGGGACATATATAGGCTGATGACGTAAGATGAAACTAAACGATACATATCTGACCGACTTTTTTGACTAATCATTTTCTGCACATCAGAATGAAATGCCTTTTAAGATTTCTACTTTACATTGCGACAAACTAATTACGTTAAAAACGCCTCGGGGGAAATTAAGAAACAATTTTTCTCCCGCACAGCTTTTTCATGAGCTTACAGAGGTACTTATAAAGCCCCTTATTCCTACTTTTATTTCAATTACATCGCTGTCGATAAAAAAAAAAAAACATTTTATTAATTACTAGTGGACTCGGTCGCATTTTTCGCCCTCGGAGTTGAAACTTGCCCGGCTTAGTTAGGTAAATAGTAGATTGTGTCACAAGGGAGCAAAATGATGTATTTACGGCGAGGGCGTAAATTGAATCCTGAACGAAGCGAAGGAATACAATAGAATCCCGAGCGTAGCGAGGGATTCTAAAGTACAATCCGGAGCGTAGTGAGGGATTCAAGTGTTAACGCCCGTGGTGAAAATAATTTTGCTACCTTGTGACACATACTGCTTTTCACATCGACTATGAGGAAAATTCAAATACAAACGCTACCTATCAAAATAACGAAATATTATAGTTATTCAAAGAGCATCACATATTATTATTAAAAAAAAATGTTAAATTATTAAATCTATAGTCCATTATTATTCTATAAAACGATCATTATTGTTTACGGACGGGACGAAAATACCACTTCCATATTATATTTATGGCCCTCGCCTGCGGCTTGGACCGCAAACACCTGTGATCTGGGCCATTCCTTATTATACCGCCTCTGTGTGTAATATACTAACAAAGCTGTCTATGGTATGGCATATTCTTAGTGGGTTCAAACTAAAAATACCCTTTAGTCCTTGAACAGAAAAGTACCACTTTGATCCCTCTTATGAGGGAGCAAAATACTCTTTTCTGAATAGGAGGTGTGAAAAGTATCCTGTGTCGCCAGGTGAGAATGTGTTTGTGCCATATCCAGCCATTTCCATACAAATCGACTGGATATGGCACAAGAGCGTTTTCCAAAAAAAATACCGGGGTAGCTATTTTCTCAAAATATGGACTTTTGAGGTTTTTCTGGCTCAGAATCGTTAGTACATTCGAACCTTATACGTAAAAAAAAGTGTCCCAAAATTTGAATGGGATTTTTGTCTTTCCACTACGTCACGTTCATACAAACACTATGCAAAATGGTGACGTAATGGAAAAAAAATTGGGACTCTTTTTTTTACGTATAAGGTTCGAAAGTACTAACGATTCTGAGCCGAAAAAACCTCACAAGTCCATATTTTGAGAAAGTAGCTACGCCGGTATTTTTTTTGGAAAACGCTCACAAACTTATTCTCACCCGGCGATGTGTTAACTAGGGTCATAATACTCATAATCTATCCGTATGCTCTATTTCATAGAAATAGTTCGGATAGTTTATGCGTGATGCCCGCACAAACTTAACCTTGCTACCTTGCTTTATTATACAGGGTGATTTGAAATTCGACGTATTCCTTGAAAGGGGTTATTCTATAGCTTATTTGCAATGATTTAAGTCCAATCAACCAGGGGTCAAAACTCAATGGTTATCAAGTTATTTGAGTTTTAACTTTCTTTTTGTATATATACCAACTTAGGACGAATAAATAACTAGTCAACCATAGGTCCAATCCAAACGCAGACAGGTAATGTAGAGAGTCGCGTAATGTACATATAATACAGTCGAAAGCAAATATTCCGGGCTAGCTCCAGTGTCACCAGAACAGTCGTTTTACCGCGATTTTAAGTACTTTTATGAACACAAGCGTGCTATTAACGTGCGCTACAAAAAAACGTGCTAAAACCGTGCTTTCTGATGCACAATTCCTGGTTTAGTATATGTTTTATCAGTTAGGTTCTCGTAGCTTCTCTAGTTACACAAATGGTTGGCCAAACCATTACTGCAATGCACATTACATTTTTTTTCTGACGTCAGCTTGCATTTTAGGTCCTCCGAAGCCACCCCCCCCCCCGCACCGCTGTTAGTTTTTAATTATTCATGAGATAAAACTAATCAACTTATTTATTAATAAATACAATACGAGTATTAAATATGGTATGAAACATAACAACATTAGATCTTACACATCGTAGCTACTCGTAACAAAATAAAAGTAGTAGATTTTCGAAATCCGGGACAGTCAAGAGTAAATCCGGGACATTCAAGGGTGATTCCGGGACACGGAACAAGAACTGTAATTCCGGGACAATCCCGGATTTCCCGGGCATCTGGCAACCCTACATTTACCGTGGTGTACCAAGGTAAACGTCTTAGTGTTTGATACGCTAATGCCCAACCCTGCTATCGCTTCCAGTGCTAATGAATTAACATTAAAAGTAGTAACTACTGGGATAGTGACACAAGCTCTTGGATGTGTACCTCATACAGGGTGAAATATTATTGATCGTCCAAATTGTTCCTAGGCATTAGGGTATCAATAAAAGATGCCATGTCTGAAAAAAAATGTAGGTAAAATTCTCACAAAATAATGTGCTATCCCAAAAAAATATTAGTAACGTGACGAATACGCATGTCAACGCGTAAGTTTGTCTTGGCGACTCAACGCGAGGGCGGGGTCTAGGTCGCGGGGAGGGGACCGTTGCCGTCTTCCGCGCAGTGCGCTACCGCGGTATCCACAATCGTATGTTCTTTTAGGATATCTTTCAGCTGCTGTTTCTCAATATTTTAGTTCTGAAAGATACTGAGTGAAACACATATTTTCTATTTTTTGCTAAAGAATCCACCGTAAAAATTTGTACGGTTAAAAAATTTCACCCTGTATGTTAGTGATCCGGAACAGTGACTCTGACGGATGCATATATAACATACAAACTTTTATCCCCTGCTTAATTAACTTAAGGGATTGAATTTTGAAAAATCTTCGTCCTTTAAAATTTCACCCCGCTATCCTCAGTGGTTTAAGCTGTACGTTGTCTGTGAGTATTTCAGTCACAGAACTGTTTTACATATATAGATAACTGGCACTTACCTTGGCCTTACCTTGTCCTTAGCCTTCGCCTGCGTTGCTACAGCTATCATCCCATGGAGACTCCTTATTGGGAAGTAATCCTATGTTTCAATCCAGGACTTGATCTACTTATATGCCAAATTTTATTTCAATCAATTTAATTGGCTACTTGACAACTTTTTTCTGTGATATGTTATAGAAACACCTCTCAATAATAGAAATATTAGTGAAAAAACTACTTCAATATCATAAAAACTCACATTTTTAGACTTTCCCAAATACGTGCTGAAACGCTCCGTACTGAAGCCGTTATACAGTGTCGTCACTACTCATACGTTGTTTGGGGAAATCAATAACTTTGTTCTGCAACTACGTTAAAAATTGCGTTTATCGTAATGGTTTCATAACAAAAGTTACTATAAATTTTATGGGTTATTTAATGATATTAATAGTGTTTAATAATTTTATACTTTTAAGATAGACTTTCCCACCCATTTTTGGAGGCTCATAAAAAAGTTACACGTTAGTTATCAAACTCAAAACTTGAACATATTTCCTTATTGCTGCGTTATTACCTTCGGCTGCCGTTACACTGTTAAAAGATAACGCCCCAGAATGTAGTAAAGACTTTCATTTTGAACATGTTAGTACTTCAGATGTAGTAAAGGCGTTTAAATCAATTAATGTCAAAAAAACTAGTGACCTTTGGGGAGTCTCTGTCCATGCTGTTAAATCCCTAATAGAAATCATAGCGCCTGACTTGGTAGTCGTGTTTAATAACTGTGTTGATTGCGGTGAGTTTCCTGATCTAATGAAATATAGTAAAATAACACCTTTATTCAAAACAGGTAGCACTACTGACCCCACTAACTTTAGACCAATATCTGTGCTACCAACTTTTAGTAAAATTTTTGAGAAATTAGTTTTGTCCCAATTAATGAAACATTTTAATACAAATAACTTAATGCATAATAAGCAATTTGGTTTTACTCGGGGTCGCTCGACAACCGACGCTGGTGTCGAGCTAATTAAACATATTTTCGATGCCTGGGAGGAGTCATGTGATGCTTTAGGTATTTTCTGTGATTTATCCAAGGCATTTGACTGCGTATGTCATGAAACATTGATCGGGAAGCTGCACTACTATGGAGTCAGAGAATCGGCACTGAATTTATTTAAGTCATACTTACAAGGTAGAATTCAAAGGGTTGACGTGAATGGACAGCACTCACCGGGGTCATTGGTCTCGATGGGTGTACCGCAGGGATCAATATTGGGACCATTCCTGTTCCTTATTTACATAAATGACTTGCCATACCTCGTTAAGACCCACCATGATATAGTATTGTTTGCAGACGACACCTCACTTATCTTCAAAGTCAAGCGACAGCAGCAAGCTTACAATGATGTAAACAATGCTATATCTAAAGTAGTGAATTGGTTCAATGTTAACAATTTACTGTTAAATGAAAGAAAGACTAAATGTATAAACTTTGTCACGCGTAACGTAAATCGCGAGCAAGCAAGTGTCATTGTGAAGGATGAGGAATTGGAACTAGTTGATAGTACAGTCTTTCTTGGTATAACATTGGATTCTAAACTCCAGTGGGGTCCCCATATTGGTAATCTCTCGAATAGACTAAGTTCTGCAGCGTTTGCAGTCAACAAGATCCGACAATTAACAGACATAAAAACAGCTCGATTAGTATATTTTAGTTACTTCCACAGTATTATGTCGTATGGTATTCTGCTGTGGGGCAGTGCTAGTGCTTCAGAGCTTAATACTATATTTGTTCTGCAGAAGAGGGCTATTCGAGCGATATATAAGATGAATTATCGAGACTCACTTAGAGATAAGTTTAAGGAAATTAATGTAATGACATTGCATTGTCAATACATCTATGAGAATATTATGTATGTACATAAAAATATCATGAATTTTAAGAAGAACTGTGACATACATAATATTAATACTAGGAATAAACATAAGCTCGCAGTGCCCACCACTCGGCTCCATAAAATAAAAACATCATTCATGGGTAATTGTGTAAGGTTTTATAATAAGCTACCAAGGAATATAACTGAATTATCTATTAACAAATTTAAGAATTGTGTAAAGCGTAAACTCATGTCTAAGGCTTATTACAGCACACAAGACTACATGAATGATGAAACACCGTGGGATTAACTGCGACTGGAAATAGATATATTTTAAAAACAATGTTTGATTAGTTGTCTTTTTCTGTTTTTGTACTTGCCAATTGTTTTGACACTTAGAGACCATTTACATCTCTAAGAAAAAATTGACTTAATTTAGTAAATAAGTATTTTCAATTTGTATTTTGACGTTTGGAGATCCTTTACACCTCCAAAACATAATATTTTGACAACGGAGACTCTTTACATCTCCATTAATTCTAGTATCAATTTATTTTCTATTTTTTTATTTGTATTGTTGGACGCATAGAGAGACCCTTTACATCTCTATAAATGTAGTTTTTAAGGTAATGTAATGTATATTAAATTATTAAAAGAGAAACTGGTGAGTTTCTTCCGGCGCTTCTTCTCACCAGAAGGTCATTACCCGAAGCGCCAAAAAGAAAAGAAGACAAAGAATGTAAGACATGTAAAAGAGCCCTTGAGGGCCTACTTACAGAAATAAATTATTTTATTTTTTTTATTTTTTATTATTATGCTTATTTGAACAGGATCTTATATAATTTTTACAAATTTCAGTTACATTCAAGTACCCAATTGCTACCGTCACAAGGGACCGAAGAGCTGGCGGCTTCCTCGCTCAACGCATAAGTATAGCGATACAGCGAGGAAATGCCGCCAGTATCTTCGGAACCATGCTAAAGGGGCTGAATTTTTTAGACGTATTTTAGTTTTAGGTAGGTATATTCTAATTTTTCTTTAGGCTTTTATTTTAGGTGTATATTGTTTCTACTTAAGGGTTTTAATTTAGTAGGTATTTCGTTTTTAATCTAATTAGTAATTTTTTTGGTATGGTTAAATTTTTTTATTGTTACCGCCATATTTAGTAACTAACATCTGAACGTCAAAACCTCCAAACTTCTTCACAAGCATTCACATTTATTATATTTGTAGGATAGAATGATTGACTTAATGTTATCTGAAAGTGAAAATTTAATATAAACTCGTAGATTTTGCGCTGGGCACTGCAGTTCCTAAACTAAACAAAGAACGACTAGTTCAGCAACCAAATATTCGGTTTAAGTTCGCTATACTCGTAATCCGAAATTCGCGCCAGTTCAAAGACAACCGCCAGCCATTTAATTAAGTATAAATTAATAGTTGCGGTCACAGGTGCCGACGCTCCCAGCGAGTAGGCGAGTTAGTACCAACTGCTTGGGAAGTGCCAGCGCCAAACTACCGGAGTAAGTGTGGCTGGCCAGTTTGTTTAGAACGCCGCTGTTATACTCGAGCATTAAATTAAATCTCTAAGTAATATTTTATTTCATGTAATTGTTTATTACACTTAAAACTTAGTTACATTTGAAGTAGAGTAAGATACACTAAAGCGAAGAACACACTGAAATCGCCCGTCGCCGCGATTTTTTCGTACTATGCGCAGCTACACGGAAAAAATCGCCGCGATTTACGCGACAGTGTGCGCCACCCCGCGATTTTTCTATACAAATCGATGATTCTACATACAAAGTTGAAAATCGCTGAGACGCGCGTCGCCGCGATTTTCGCTGCAGTGTGAGATCCGCCTAAAATGGTTACCACTCAGCATGAGCCGAACGACTCATGCTGAGTGGTAACCAACGACGAACGACTACCTATAGTGTCGATGGCACTGATATTCTGAGTAACCAAGAGAGACGGAAAATGAAAAGGCTTTAAGGAAAAAGGGAAGGAAAGAATTTGCATTTCTAACTGCCTGATGAGTGTCCGTGCCAAACTCCTGGAGTAAGTGTGGCCAGCCAGCTTGTTTTGTTAGCTTTGCCAACTAACTGGCTTAGAAGCGGCAGCGGCAAATTACCGGAGTAGATGTGTACACTAAATTGTAGCCGCCTAGTTTGTTTAGTTAGAGCGTCGGTAGTGTCCGACTGAAACTAGTTTTTACGGCCGAAATCGAAACCGAATTTCGGCCTCCGTCTTACCGAAACTTCCATAAATAATATCATGTTTTCGTGGGAAGAAACAAAATCATAACAGTTAGTCTTTATTTTTTAGAAGATATTAATGATTCAGTGTCTGATATTTGAAATAATAAGTTAAGTTAATGGGTATAACATATGATTACTTCTTATTTCAGATAACTTATTTGTGCTTTTTGAAATGAGAGTCACAGCGCGAAACCTCTGGAATTCAGTTTCTGTTACAGCCGTAGGCAGCCGTAACGGAAATTGAGCCGAAACCCGTTTTTTAGCCAAAACTAGGTCGAAACCGGACCCGAAACCGTCTAACTACCTTAAACTAACTTAAATATTGAATTAAATGTCCATAGAGAAATCATTTCGATAAATCTTTTTTTTTTCTCTAAATAAAAATCGAAAATCGAAATAATATTGGGACACTATAAGCTCTATCTTGTAAGGATTTTTGCTTTGATAATTATAATATTTTAATTTGTTTTTCATCTCTTAGTGCACTTACTTATTTTGCACCAACTCTACTACCTGGTTGACTGGAAGAGGTCAGTTGTTAGCGAAAAGCCGTCAGTTGGTTATCACACTTAGCCAGTTGCGAGCGTTTTTCTGTACGAATATCGGTTGCGGGGGCGAACTCGCTGCGTGGATCGCCTTCATACAAAACACGCTCGCAAATCGCCGGTGTGATAAGGTTCTTAATAATACTATTTTAGATTTAAAAATCATATTATTATGCAATAAGGAATTCATCTTGTCAAAATATTGCTCTTTAAGTATCAAAGGTGCGGTAAAATTACCTCATCATATTTCATCATTTATTTCAAAATCACTCCAATTCCACACACTCTTTAATAACCTCGGCGCATTTTTGCCGAGCCTCGTAAAAACATACGATTACGCAGGCCTCCCTCATTACGAATTACGATAAATTCCTTTGTGGGAGCACTCTGGCAGCCGCTCGCTGGAACTTCAAACAGCCAATTGATGTACCGGCAATTGTTTCACTAGCTCGTTATGTCGTGAAATACGCGGCGGAATTCATTTCGCTTTTTCAAGCTCATGTTGTGTACTTGACAAGATTTCACGAGAAATTGCGAGATACATGTGTATGTGACGGTATATCTATCTATCTATGCACAATATTATGAATGGATAATTAGACTTCCGTTCAAAATAGTAAAAAAGGAACCCTTATGGTGCGACTCTGTCTGTCCGTCTGTCACAGCATTTCAGAGACTGCTACTATCGCTTTGAAATTCGTAATAGTTTTAAAAGTCGCTAACCCGAGCCTACTAGATATAAAAAATATTGTATACCTTTTTTACTTTTTTTTTAAAGGGGGCCGAAATGCGATGTCGGAAATTTCAAACTATTGTATCAAGTGCGGTATCAAACGAAAGGGCTTATTTTGTAGATTCCAAAACCATTTTTTTTCTTAATCATGTTGTCGGGATATCCCGCTCATGTGACACAAAAAATGATGGCGTTTTCCTTTACTGGGCCAACGGAAATGATGCAATAACCCGCTCCGTGGGCTACCAAAGATGTTTGATATGAGATGATGTAGTTGTTCTGCTCCTCGGCGCTGCCCCGCGCCACGACCACCGTCTTAGCGTCTGCAGCAGGAGGGAAGAAGTATGAAGGCTCAGGCCCCGCCTAGAGCCTGTCGCTACAGTCCCCAGCGATCTATGACCCACTAGTCTACTAGACAAATGAAGGCAGCACCTCCTGTGCTGCGTGATAGGAGTCACCCTGAATGACTTCCCAACAAATAAACCGATTGAACTTTCACACGCGTTTATTACCTAATTTTACACACACTGGTTAAGTTTTACATGACAAAAAGATGGCGTCCGCCATTGAATATTGAAAAGACACGTCACACAACCTTCCCGGCTGACGGTCGGAATTGAACTCAATGATCTGAGTGAATGAATCTAATGACATTAGAATGAATGAGTGTATGAAATTAAGTGTGACATATCTACCGAAACACTATTCGATCGCTAGTGGCGCTAGGAAATTAAGTTAAAAATATCAACCCTATGTTAAATTGCGTTAACACATGTACTGTTTGATTTAGGTTAATTAAAATACCGTCCTCCCCCCCGCCCCATTATCTTTAAAGTTACTGAACTGAAAAATCTCTAATAATAATCATTATTATGAATTATTAAAATCATCCTAAATATTACAGAAAAAATATAACAGTTTTCCTAACTTGCACCGTTCTTTAGAAATTTTCAAAAATCGTAACACATACTTATTTGCTCCTACTCGTACTAAACTAATCGCCATACAGTTTATGAGTTTGTACGGAACCCTCGGTGCGCGAGTCCGACTCGCACTTGACCGGTTTTTTTTTATTTTACATTTGAAGTCCTGTATAACATAAAATCCAAGAAAAATCTTGACAGTGCTATGTACTGATGCATTAGAATGGATTAAAATAGCCAAAAAAAATGGTGGCGCCAACTCTAAGCGAATTGGTGCCAAAAACATTAACGGGAAAACGGCTGTAGCGATTTCAATCATTTTCGGTACAGGAGCAACTAAATATACTTTTTACCCGACTATATATGGTCTGATTAACAGGAGTATGGGGCAATGGGGCATATTTTCAATGCTGCAGATATTATGGCGATCGTGGGGTTGTAGCCGGCACAGGGCGCTCAACCGGCGTCTGAGGGGGCCCAGCCTAAATTTGCAATTCTAGTTTTATTAATATAATATTATTAGTTTCCGTATGTTCGTGAAATAAAACATTTCCCTTTGATTATTCCATCTGAAATAGGAAAATGATTTGACTTCCAACTTCAAAAGAGTAGTGAAACCGGGTACGTATCATAATATATACAGTCATTATATGTATATAAGTTCAAAACATATATGTTCATAATATATAAAATCAAAATGAATAATGATTGAAAATCATATCAGTTAAAATGCATAATGTACGTTGGCCATAATGGTCGAAATATATACTAACGAAGTGCATATGTTTACAATCCATAAGTTCAAAATATATAAAGACTAATGATATAATGTTTATAAGGAATAATGGTCGAAATCCAGGACTTACGTTTAAGGAATGAAAGGCGTTATACAATTAATTCAGTTGTACAAATTTTGTCTATAACTATAAATAGCGGTGTACTAGAAAAAATAAGTATTTATTCCTCAAAACTTGTTCTTTTCAGTTAAGTTGCGACGTTTGATGGTTGTAAGTGATCCTAATACGCTCCTCCTCGCTTCGCTCGTCGTCGCACCTAACCGGGTGCTTAGACTACATTTTAAAAATTTCAAGATTCTGAGTAATCTGAAAGTTTAAAATATTTGAATTTTTGAGTAATTTGAACCCAAAAGTTAGGTACGACGTACGACGAGCGAAGCGAGGAGGAGTGTGTTAGGATCACTTCCTATTAACACATGCCACAACTGAATTACATTATATGTGGGCTTCATGTAAATTTGATTATTAATTATGAAAAAAACTTCCTCCTTCCATCCTTGCAGATGTAATAAATGAAGAAAATTTTGATTTTTTGTTTTAATTTCATACTATATAATATACGAATACAAACAAGGTAAGGTAATAAGTAAGATTTATTTCGCTGTTACAAAAATAGTTAAATATGTACTTAAAGCCTCGGAGGTGACGCTATAATTAACCTATGTACCTGTGAGGCTTTTGTTCCAAAGCCCATTATATATTTTGACGATTATGCATTTCAAGCTTAGGAATTGTAACCATTATGAAATTCAACCGATATACATTTTGACCATTATATATTATGACCATTATGAATTTAGAATTTATGAGTTTTGAACTTATATCAAACAACTTTATACATTTAAATCCATTATATATTTTGAATTTTTTCATTTCAACCGTATATTTTTTGACTTCATATTTTGATACGTACCCAGTGAAACCTCATTGTTTTGTAGATACGCTTAAACAGCCATTACTATTTGTACGCGAAATGAAGCGAGACAGTGCAACTTTGCTTTATTTGTGCGTTCCAAGAAATCTTTCGACCTCATTTCCTCAATACTTACAAGATTGACTGTAAACATTCGTTCTTTAATTAGAATATTATAATCCATGATGTGTTTGAGGAAACTCCTCAATTAACCTCAAATACATTCGTTCAGTGACTGTTAACAATCCAGTGGCGAACTAAGCACCTTTTTTACCATATTTTGTGATATATAATTCGGTTTTCTTGTTCTTCTTCTCTTTCGTTTAGCTCTTGACAGAGCGGACGTGATTACACTTAGGCGTCCACGTCAGTGGTACAGGCAATTTAATATTAGATTTGAAAATCTGATAATAATATTGGCGGATCACCTGCCCTGGAAGTGCATGTGCTCCTGGTTTTGATTCCTCTCATGCATATTTCATATGGCGCCGACTCAAGATAAATGCTCAAATTTATTTCTCATTTAGAGAATATTTTGAGTTGACAAGATACTCCAAATCCAAACAGTTGTAGTCGGAGGCCCCGGAAACAAGACAAAAAACAAGGGGAATCCGATTACGGCTGACAGCTTACCCCAAATACTGAAGGATTAGCAATTTATGTTTGGAGTATGCTGTCAGTTGTAGTCGGAGGCCCCTTGCTTTTTGACTTATTTCCGGGGCCACCGACTACGACTAACAGCATACCCCAAACATTTAAGAATTAGCAATTTATCGGCCATTCTCACGAAGTATGTCTGCGGTCACCTAATTACCGCGACGCTGTTTTCATACTAAATGTATGGAGACGCGGTAATTAGACGCAGTCATACTTCGTGAGCATGGCCGTTATCTGAGCCTGGTGTAATAAAACGCAAGAATCTGGTAACAGTCTTTTTTGTAGTCAATTTTTAGTTTTTAACTTTATTTTATGTGTCATATAATAGTCGTATGTTCCGATGGAATGCGGTTTTACTAAGATTACATTCGCACTCATGACCGCATCACCTCGATCTCCCAATATGAATAGCCTCAACGAATTCGATTTACAGTATCGTGTTGACAAACTCGCAGCCAGCCCGGGTAAAATATAGGAGTAACACGCCACGTAACAGGAAGCTCGGATCACCTGCCCTGGAAGCGCATGTGCTCCTGGTTTTGATTCCTCTCATGCATATTTCATACCGCGCCGGGTCAGGATGGATGGCCAAGCTTAGAATAAAGCAAAGTTCGCCAGACGGAGTTTAAAATACAATTGAGTGTTTGCTATCGTAATTGGGTGGCTAGCAAAGCGAAACAAAGTATTATGCAGTGGATCCGTTTTCTGTCTTGACTTCAATCTCACAGTTTTTTTTATTTTACCGCTATATAAAAAAAACACGACTGCCATGAATGAACGCGAGCTTAAAAGTTAACAAAAGTATATATTTTTATGATCAGCTTTTAAATGTTTTCATTTTGATACCCTACACGATGGGGTCGGAAGATTTTTTTTTCTTCCGATCACATAACATGGCGTACAGAATCCGCCATTTATGGTGATGTCACATGGTCTATGACACTCGGAATAACTCAGTAATTCTAGCGATACCAACACGTCTAAATCGGCTAAGGGGTTTAGAAATTATCGTGAACATAATATGAACCATGAAAACATAACACTCACTCCTTTTTTGGGGCAGTCATGTAAAAAAAGTACAGGCAACAATCAAAACTTATCTCAATTTATTTTTTTGACAGATATTTACATTTGTCTTCTGACGCGTCATTTTGAAGGATAAAGAATGTATGAACAAAAACTTAGTCGTCTGATACCACCTCATACGATGTCTGTCCTTTCCGACTAACTCTCACGAATGGCATCAAAACGGGTGGATCGTAAATCGGCATGCGCTCTCGCTAGTTTTGTTTGCCCCAATCACAGAACGAAGGATATGAGCAAACCGGGTTAATGTCTAAACTTCACGAGTGCACTTTTATGATAGTGGATGTTATTAACAGAGTTCAAAAATGGGGTTCTCAATTCCGTTGTTTGTTTTATGTGTTTTACCTTAGAACTCTGTCATTTATAAACCGAATCCGAAAATTATTCTTATCTAATTGTAACATATACTTCCACATTGATCCCTTTTTTCCAAAATGTGATCATGGGATCCGTGAGGAATTGAGGAAACTCCTCAAATAATATTGACATATGTATAACAATATAAGGTCAACCAGGGTAATTACGTCTATGGGGGCAAATGCGTGTTTTAAAGATTGCATTAAACCCGAACTCTTTAAAACTACCTCTACCCTACCTCCCTTATACCCTATATACTTTACAGACAGGTACAGTAGGGGTAGTTTTAAAGAGTTCGGATTTAATGGAATCTTTGAAAGTCGCATTTGCCCCCATAGACGCAATTACCCGGTTGACCTTAGGTACTTTTTTAGGTAAGTAGTGTATTTGTTAGGTGTCATAATGCATGTATATTTGATTTTGGTTACTTTTTTAAATTATTAATCAAGGCATTTCCTGAGTTGTGTGTATGCAATTTGGATTTGAAGCACCGTTTAATCCAGATCGGAGAAATTCGATTCAATGATCATTTAGTATTTATATGGCCGGAGCGGTAGACAGATGCAGCGGTCGCATTGCGAGTGCTGAATTAGAAGGTATGTATCGGATGTAGAATTTAGCACATATTGCACTATTAGAGACAAACAGGAGGATATTTGAGAGTTTAAAATAAGGATATGGTAATTTTCAACCATTTTAAATATTTAATAGGTCTAATGTTTTTTTAACCAGCAAAATTTATAAATCCGTATGAATATATTTATATATACCTAACTATATAACTTATATACATCCAGATTTGTCCCATTTTTTTCAAAAATTAGTGCTAATGATGGGATCCATGTGGAATTGATGGGTATCTCGGCTTCTATATAGCAAGAGAAATTAGATTTTAGGATCTTAGGGTACTATTTGGGGATTATTTTTTGAGATTTGAAAACAAAACCGTTCCAGAGATACTACAAGCAGTGTACGCCAGCTTGACGGTAGCGTACCTATACTACACCGTGAACGGGCCTTATCTTTCGAAAAGTTTAAGGGTACTATTTTTTTCACCTGGGTATTTCGTCGGTACTATTTGGGTACTATTTATTGGCAGCATTAGATTCTGGATATCTTTACGGTGTACGCCATCTTGACGGTCACGTTAATTCTGTTTTTTCGAGACTTCTCATGTCATTTCGCGCAGATAAAATATATCCTAATTTCGACGATTTTTCCCGATTCCGATAAGTTCCGATTCTGACGAGTCCTGATTCCGACGAGGTCTAATAGGCTAGTTTCCTGTAGTAAAAAAAAAATATTTTACACTTATTATCTTATTAAGCTTCCAAAACTGATCCCAAATAAATCCAGATTTTCTTATTTTCTTGCTTTTAACGATTTTAAAAAGATAAGATATTAAAATAAGGAGACAATTTGACCCTAGCACCCTGTGACGTCATATATTCATATTTCTATGAAGCTCCATACTATCGTAGCGTTTTGACACTTCATAAAAAGAAGCTGAGTTGACCTGTTAGGAAACTAGCCTATTTTAGCAGGCTCTGATTCCGACGCAGCTTCAGATCACTATTTCCAGTGTCTCTAATGAATACGATGGTGAAACGTAGATCGATTCTGACTAACAATAGATGACGTGATTAAGGCGTTAATGAATCTGTAGACACAGTTTACGGAAAACGCTTTTAACGACCTCTAAGATGTGATTTTTTTATGTGCTCATATCATGAATACCTTGGAGATACATATTTGTGTAATGAAGACATGTACATCTTCCTAAGTCTCGGAATACACCTATATATTTAAGTTTTTATTAGTCTATGTTTACTGGTGTTTATTATTACTAATTGTAAGTCAATGAACACGCCTCGAACCTAGTAGTAGCTAAATTGATATTGTGAAGATGACCTCCCTAATATTTTAATTGTTATTATTTATAAGTATGACAAACCTAATTAGTAACTATTAATGAACTTACTACGGTAGCTTTTGAATCTGTTTAACAATATTGAATAGCAATGTCAAGTTGATAGACTAACCCAATGAATTGAGTTTTTTTTTTCAGTTCGTTAGTATTTCGGATGACGAGATTTAAAATAAGGTACCGAAAATTAAGTTTTGCATTCGCACACCATATATCGTCATCAATTTCACGAAATTTATCAGAAATTTAGAACAAATGAAGTTGGTTTCTCCAAGCGGCCAAAGGTCCGCACAAATACTCGAAACGAGTAAGCCAATATCGATGAAAAGCCAGTAGTTGTAAATTCAATTACGCATCTATTTTACATCAAATGTAACTGGCCACTCAAAATATCGGCTAGTGCTGTGCTCAATCACTCGAAATCAGTATGTACGGGCGTTTGGCTGATTTATGGCGGCCCGGCCCAGGCATAGAGAGACATCATAAATTCGCTTCACTCGATGCCTGTTCCATTTTCGAATACGAATGAGCATTTCATACATTATATCTATTTCAGGCGATAATTATTTGGCATCTATAAGTGGCCAGTGCTTGTTTAAACACGAAATTTGACAGTTGAAACTTATTCTATTTTTTAAACGCGTCGCGAGCAGATGATAATAAAATTATTTGGGAACTATTTATAAGTGGTGAGGCACATGATGAAAATTGCGCTTCAATTAACGGTTGTTCCATTATAAAGAAGTGGCGCCAGTTTTAGTTATATAGGTATCAAAAACTATAAGTATTTTTTTTTTTAGGGTTCTGTGCCTAAGGGTGTTTATTACTAAGCCTCCGCTGTCCGTCTGTCACAGGCACAGGGCTATATTCTTCAACTGTATCAGGTAGAGGACTTGAGCTCATTGGGACGACTGATGATGAGGTAAAGACCTGACATTTTCACAGAATGCGTATTTCCATTGCCGCTATAACAATAAAAATTAAATAAAATTAAAGAGTTTTTTGCTCGACAGTGGTACGGAAGGGGGGCCGTCTGGTTGCATAACAACTATTGTCATATTATTAATTGTCATAACAGTTTAAGCATAAAGTTGATGCTCATATTTTTTTTTGGCATAAATTGTCCTATGGCATTATTGTTCCGTGTCATAATTATACGGAGTCATAATTGGTTTAACCATAATGTAAATTGTCATACATTTATTTAGTCATAATATTCATGATCATAAGTCGTTTTTGCAATAATTGTAAATTTCATACATTTATTAAGCCATAACATTGATGATTATAAGTGGTTTTAGTAATAATTGTAAATCTCATACATTTATCAAGCCATAATATTGATGATTGTAACAATCGTATTGCATAAATTTTGATAATGAACTTGCTATGGTTCTTCAAAAAAGAAACGATTTATATTATTGAAGTATTTTTAATTTCTACTCATTAACCAATATTAGTGATCTCACACAGAACCAAATCGCTGCCAGAAAAGTAGGTTAGGTTAGAACTGTTATCTCACACATAACCGAATCGCTACCAGTAAAGTAGGTTAGGTTAGGTTAGAACTGTTATCTCACACGTAACTGAATCGCTGCCAGAAAAGTAGAATAGGTTAGGTTAGAACTGTTATCTCACACATAACCGAATCGCTGCCAGAAAAGTAGGTTAGGTTAGGTTAGAACTGTGACCTCACATAAAACGAAATCGCTGCCAGAAAAGTAGGTTAGGTTAGATTAGAACTGTGACCTCACACAGAGCCAAATCGCTGCCAGGTAAGTAGGTTAGGTTAGAACTGTGACCTCACACAGAACCTAATCGCTGCCAGAAAAGTAGGTTAGGTTAGGTTAAAACTGTTATCTCACACATAACCGCATCGCTGCCAGAAAAGTAGGTTAGGTTAGGTTAGAACTGTTATCTCACACATAACCGAATCGCTGCCAGAAAATTATATTAGGTTAGAACTGTGACGCAAAGGTAAAAGAAAACTTTTAAAATTAGGCTTATGCGTTTAGCAATTTATGCTTTTACTTAGTATGGTTAAAGTGTTGTATGAGCAACCTATTTATGCGTTTAGCATTTTATGCATTTACTTAGTTTGGTTAAAGTGTTGTATGAGCAATCTATGTATGCCCATTATAAAGTATGCTTGAATAAATGTATGCATATCAACTATATGCCCATTACACAGTATGTCCATAAACATTATGATTAAAATCGTTATGCGCATAAATGTATGACTATTTCCAGTTATGCGTAATGATGAGTATGACGAATCCTCGTATGCGTATCAAAAATATGACCTTAAACTTTATGCAACCCGACCCCTACCCGGTACGGAAACTTTCGTGCGCGACTCCGAATCGCAAGTTTTTTTATAAACTCGTTAGTATGAAATGATAAATATTAATTAGCCACTAGCTCATTGTAACCTAAGTTCTACCAAAGCAGTGCACTACTCTGCCAGCTTATTACAAACTTCATATTTTAACCGCGATACGAGACCACCGCTCAACAGTTAAAAGGTTCCTTCTCGGCACGAAACTTACTAAAAAGTTTAACAACTTAGGCCAAAACTCCCACTCACTTATGGGACACGTCTTGCGAAAAATACTTCTTTATCGCTTCAGAGTTTAACCCAACAATATGACGGCAGATGGCGCCAACGAGTTTCACTTATGACGGGTTTCGTCATCCGAACGTCTCGGCTCAAAGTTATATGTTACGCAGATGCTTTTACATACGTAATCTAATGAGGTAATTGAGACATAATTTAGACGCGTTTAAGGTATATGGTGACGGTATTGTAGCAGTCTTCCTACTAAAGGCCCTCGCTCTTGTTGCCCTTCGCACCATCTAGTGTTTTTGGTTTATTTTTGTGTCAATTCCGCCGCCTAAAGGTTGTCTGGAAGAGATCGCTCTTAAGCGATAAGACCGCCTGTTGTACCTTTTTACCTCTTGTAATGTGTTTTTCTAGTGTGCAATAAAGTATGCTTGTATTGTATTGCACTGTAAAGGTACATCGCGCGGCTTGTATATGTGCGCGCCGTGAACGAACGAACAAGCAAAGTTATACGTAAAAATGCTCCAGTATGGATAGCAGTAGCACCGTCTGCGCCTCGAACTTGAATAGGTATCGCGCACTCCTAAACGGCCGGAGTCTGACTACTTGTCTGTCTTTATGATTTGATATTGTTTTCATTTAATTCTCGCGGAATAAAGGATGACGAGGGAAGATGCCAAAATCGTGTGGTGTGATTGGTGGATAAAAATAAAAATAAATAAAATAGTTTATTTTTGCAAGTAGGCCCTCAAGGGCTCTTTTACAAGTCTGAGTCTAAATATGTATGTATTATTTCATTTCTTTTCTTTTGGCGCTTCGGGTAGTGACCTTCTGGTGAGAAGAAGCGCCGGAAGAAACTCACCAGTTTCTCTTTTTTAAAAACAGGTATGACATTATTACATTCTATTTCATTAATACGTTATAATAAACTTATAACTACATTTTCAGAGATGTAAAAGGTCTCTAGGCGTCAAAACAAGACAATTAAAATAATAGAAATAAATTGATAATAAAAATTCATGGAGATGTAAAGAGTCTCCGTTGTCAAAATATTAAGTTTTGGAGGTGTAAAGGACCTCCAAACGTCAAAATATAAAATAGGAATGTTTATACTAAATATATTACAGAAATGAAAATATTCTGCAACTCACACGATATAACTTAAAAACTAAATTAAAATAAAATGAATACAGTTTTTTCTTAGAGATGTATATGGTCTCTAAGTGTCAAAACAGTTAACAAGTTCAAAAACAGAAAAAAATCAACAAAAGAGACATTATATTAAAATGTAGTTATTTCCAGTTGCAGTTAATCCCAAGGTGCTTCATCATTCATGTAGTCTTGTGTGCTGTAATAAGCTTTGGACATGAGTTTACGCTTTACACAATTCTTGAATTTGCTAACAGATAATTCAGTTATGTTTCTTGGCAGTTTATTATAAAACCTTACACAATTACCCATGAATGATGTTTTTATTTTATGGAGCCGAGTGGTGGGCACTGCGAGCTTAAGTTTATTTCTAGTATTAATATTATGTATGTCACAATTCTTCTTAAAATTCATGATATTCTTATGTACATACATAATATTCTCATAGATGTATTGACAATGCAATGTCATTACATTAATGTCCTTAAACTTATCTCTAAGTGAGTCTCGATAGTTCATCTTATATATCGCTCGAATAGCCCTCTTCTGCAGAACAAATATAGTATTAAGCTCTGAAGCGCTAGCACTGCCCCACAGTAGAATACCATACGACATAATACTGTGGAAGTAACTAAAATATACTAATCGAGCTGTTTTGATGTCTGTTAATTGTCGGATCTTGTTGACTGCAAAAGCTGCAGAACTAAGTCTATTCGAGAGATTAGCAATATGGGGACCCCACTGGAGTTTATGATCCAATGTTATACCTAGAAAAACTGTACTATCAACTAGTTCCAATTCCTCATCCTTCACAATGACACTTGCTTGCTCGCGATTTACGTTACGCGTGACAAAGTTTATACATTTAGTCTTTCTTTCATTTAACAGTAAATTGTTAACATTGAACCAATTTACTACTTTAGAGATAGCATTGTTTACATCGTTGTAAGCTTGCTGCTGTCGCTTAACTTTGAAGATAAGTGAGGTGTCATCTGCAAACAATACTATATCATGGTGGGTCTTTACGAGGTATGGCAAGTCATTTATGTAAATAAGGAACAGGAATGGTCCCAATATTGAACCCTGCGGTACACCCATCGAGACCAGTGACCCTGGTGAGTGCTGTCCATTCACGTCAACCCTTTGTATTCTACCTTGTAAGTACGACTTAAATAAATTCAGTGCCGATTCTCTAACTCCATAGTAGTGCAGCTTCCCGATCAATGTTTCATGACAAACGCAATCAAATGCCTTGGATAAATCACAGAAGATACCTAAAGCATCACATGACTCCTCCCAGGCATCGAAAATATGTTTAATTAGCTCAACACCAGCGTCGGTTGTCGAGCGACCCCGAGTAAAACCAAATTGCTTATTATGCATTAAGTTATTTGTATTAAAATGTTTCATTAATTGGGACAAAACTAATTTCTCGAAAATTTTACTGAAAGTTGGTAGCACAGATATTGGTCTAAAGTTAGTGGGGTCAGTAGTGCTACCTGATTTAAATAAAGGTGTTATTTTACTATATTTCATTAGATCAGGAAACTCACCGCAATCAACACAGTTATTAAACACGACTACCAAGTCAGGCGCTATGATTTCTATTAGGGATTTAACAGCATGGACAGAGACTCCCCAAAGGTCACTAGTTTTTTTAACATTAATTGATTTAAACGCCTTTACTACATCCGAGGTACTGACATGTTCAAAATGAAAGTATTTACTACATTCTGGGGCGTTGTCTTTTAACAGCGTGACGGCAGACGAAGGTGATGAATTTAAATGCTTAGTTGTGGATACTGGTATCTCGGTAAAAAACTTTTCAAATTCTGTTGCTACTTCTAAATTGGAATCTACAATTTTGCCATCAATTTTTAGTTTAAGATCGTTTACTGTGTGCTTCGATCGACCAGTCTCCACATTAATTACTTTCCAGGTTGTTTTAATAATATCAGAACTATTTCTAATTTTCTGGCTTAAGTAATTACGCTTAGCTAAATGACAATCTATCTTAAATTTCTTCGAATATTCTTTCACGTGCTCTTTAAATTCATCACTCGTATTGAACCGCCGTTCCTCATACAAGGCATACAATTCCTGTCTACGTTTATGTAAGTCCTCAGTAGCCCACTCACTAAAAACTGGTGCACCACTAACCACGACCGATTTAGAAGTAAATATTGCGTTATAATGTTCCATAAAAGTGTGAAAGAATGAATTGTACATGTCGTTAGGAGTCGTGTCGGAAGATAAAAAGGGTAGCGCCTGAACTAGACTGTCCCTCATTCGTTCCACACGGTCCGTGGTTACTGGTACAAAATTAATTTGTTTTCTCAAGATATTATTCCTTAATGACTCAAATACCATTAGTTGGCCAAGATGATCTGATTCTAACTTGCTGATTACACTTTTGGTATTAGGAAGAATATCAGTGAAAATGTTATCAATGCAGGTGGCGCTAGTAGCGGTCACTCTAGTTGGCTCCATAAATATGGGTCTGAGATTACAAGATTTGAAAAGATTCAACAATCTGACACTTACTGTTGAATTTTCCAAAATATTTACATTGAAGTCGCCGCATATAAGTAATTTCTTACTAGAAGTAGCAATTATTTTATGTAACACAGATTCCATTACGTTTTCAAAAAGTTCAAAATCACTTAAAGGCGGCCTATAGACACAAACAACAATAAATAAATCTAATTCTACGGCACTTAGTTCTATGGTCCGTTCAACAGACAAGGATACAATATCCTTACGTTCCTTAAATTTTAATTGTCTATTTAATATGATTAATGACCCACCATGTATGGAACTTAGTCTGGTGAACGAACTACCCACCTGGTGATTCTTAAATTGAGGCATTAGTTCATTATTTTCTAACCAATGTTCGGTTATACAAAGAATATCTATATTGTAATCGTTCAAAAAAAGTTCAATCGCTAAGTCTTTCCCTCTAATGCACTGAATATTTTGATGCACCAGGTGGATGTGACTTTTATGTTTGCAGCATTCATTGGATTTACTTAGAACCAAATTGCCAGAGACAGAGTACTCCTTTGTCTTAACATTTAATTTAAATTATTGGTTATAATAGGAACCAACTCCAAGTTCACATTATTGGACTGCTCAATAGGAGCAGAACCTGCCAAATTCTTGGCAGAAATGTCTAATAAATATGATAGCGACAAAGCTATTTGTCTTCTATAATAATTAGAAAGGTAAAACTTACCTTTAGTCAAAAATACCCTACTTACATATTTGTTTGTGTCTATTATTGTAAACTTACTACTATATGTACAAAATTTATACAGGTATATATTTAAGTTGTATCTAGTATCATTTTCTGTTTTTGACACTTGATTGCAATAGGGGAATGTGAACATAATAATTTCTTTTACTGCAAGGCTGTCTAACTTTTCTAGAAATTTAATCAAATTATTTTTGTTCGCACTACCCCTATTCCCTATAAGAATAAGCAGAGTAGTCTTGGAATGAATATTACTATCATTCAATATTTGTTTTGAGAAATGATCAAGGCTACTATAAGGCAGACAATTGCTGATTGCGCTCAGTCCCTTTAAGTAAAAGTTTAAGTAATTGCCCATATTACTTCCAATCTCATCACAGTACATAATTACATTAGATTTAGGTGTGTTTTTTTGCGTAGTGAGGACGGAGCTATTATTTATTTGTTGTTTTGGAGGTAAACTGTCACACAGATCCGGGTTAAGTCCACCAGTAGACAAATGACCATTCACTCGTGTACATACACATGACTGGCCATTTGTCAGCGACTCAAACCGCTCTGAATTATATTTAATTTGTGATATTAAATCATCCATGGCTAATGAATATTCATTAATAATTTTCTTTGAACTCTCATTCATTTCATCTAATGATTGTATAGAATCCTCCAAACTCTGAATTTTTAATTTTAAAATCTGTGTGTCAGTTTCATATTTTGATTGACTATGTTGTAACTGAGCAGAACACATATCCAGTTTATCTACCAAGTTTACATTAATTTTACTAAATCTTAATTTCCTGAAAAACAATTTGTTATGTTTTGATAACTTTTGTGTTTTTTTTATGATTCTGTTCAGTTTAGCACATTTTTTTCGTTTTTTACCGCTGCAATTTATTAATGTGGTAGATTCATTAGTTAAGTCTATAGTGACTATGGGGTTTGTAATTGGAGCGGTAACCAACTGGGGTTCGGGCCCGACCAGTTCCTCGAATAAGCTCTGAGTGTGCACCGCTGTAGCATTGTTCTGGGCCTCCTGTAGCTCATAGATTTGTTCATGGGCATCATGCAGCGCTCTCTCCAGTGAGTCGATGTCCTTCAGGGCCTGCTCATACGCTGCAGCACACTCAGTAAACCTGTCTACCGTCTCCTGTAGCCGGGCCCGCTCAGAATTTACATCATTATAATTAGTTTCTAAAGAACATAATTCCTTTTTTAACTTATCTTTGCTAACAAGTACTTCTAAAAGCTCCTTCTCACTGTCCTCTCTTTCACTAAGCAACTGTGCACACAACTCCTTGGATGTTTTTAATTCAAGCAAGGTAAGCTGAAGCTTATCAACCTCTTGCTGACGTGCTGCAGCGGCTGCTCTGCGAGTAAGCATTATGAATGTTTATGATTCTTTAATAAGTACAAAACAAAACAAGGAATTGGTCACTATGGCTTAGCGATATTAGTACTTACAAGAAATCTTGATGTTTCACTGTGCCTACACTGTGTTCTAAAATTGAACAATGATTTACTCTTTCTTACAACGCAAATGGTATTAACTAGTGAGTAAAAACCAGCAGATAGGATTGTAAAACGAACACAGATTTCGAATTGGTAACCTATAACGGTTACAAAATCGAGATATTACAAGGCACTTGTAAACATCACTGAATCACTTCACTTATTATGTAATATGTAAACAGTTAAAATAAAATACTTAATTCACACCTAATGGGCTTAATATTACACGAAAAATGATTAAATTTACAATAAATACATGGGACAAAACGGAATCAGCTGCTTATCCTTTGACAGCCGGTGTTGTCATCGGATTTTCACACCTGCCGTCAAAAAGACCATTTACCGACTCGCTGCCGTCTGGTTATGAGTTCTGGAACTCCTTAAGGTGGTTTTCCACTGGCAGGGCGAGACGAGACGCGACGCGGATTGAATTGAAATTTGTATGAAATTTTCAATCCTCTCCTAGGGATTGGATTGGATTGAAAATTTCATACAAATTCAATTCAATCCGCGTCGCGTCTCGTCTCGCCCTGCCGGTGGAAAACCACCTTTATTGGCTTCTAATACAGACTCGTGACGGGAAACTGATGTGCCGGCGAGATGTCAATGCATATGAAAGAAAATATGCTTAACTACCCGATTAAATGGCAAGATTAAGATAAGATTGAGCTTGCGAAGAGTAGACAACGGTGACTTGTCGAGCTTTGCTGTACCTCATCCCCGCGCCTCACACTTATGTTTCTGTCAATTGGGTAAGACAACTTTTTCAAAGATTTGTATTTTTTTTTTCTATAAGTCCCCGTCTTAAAGATCCAGAAAGCTTATTCCCTGTGACATCATAGTTAGTTCCATATTAAGCACGCCAGACTAACAAATAGTATAAGTTTTTTATACGAACTAAGACACTAAATTTGTTAAACGACCACAATAAAATCTTTTATTTCTTCCTTTTTTTAAGTCGGTTAAAAATAGATGTATATGTGAGGTCTGTGTCGACTGTCAGCTGGCAATTGTGACAAAATCAAAACAACGAACGATTCTGTTTCTTTGTCGTTCGTTGTAATAACACCGAGATTTAATAAAATCCTTGTGCTTTCTTCAATCTAAGAAAGTAGAGAGTAATATAGTAATTGAAGAGGTTTAAGGTATGAGCATTACAGTAATGCTCATATTGACATTATTAGAATTACAGTAATGTTGCTTCTGTACCTGCTTCACATTATTCGCTTTACATTACACGTTACACTCGTTTATTGGAGCCGGCTTAAGTTGTGCGCCCCACAGAATCTTAACTCAGATTAATAATAGACGTTTACCGTAACCTTCCATACAGACTGTTATGTCTCGCCAATGTAATTATGCAAATAACCTACCTGTGCTCGATGTCTTCATCGATTGACTTCAATATGTAGGTCAAGAATGCGAAGGAATATTCCTTACTATTCAGTATTCCGTAGACGGCATAATGTATTGTAATCATTTAGAACTCGCGTAAATCGTCAATAAATGGCCACTTAGTGTAATTCGATTCTCTATAATATGAATGAAATTAAGAACTAATTTTAACAACATGAAAGTTGTTTGATATATATGTTCCATTCCATAGTAATTTTATCCTTGATGCTATAACGAGACAACATGCGCATTTATGTTTTTTTTTTGGGATTTTTCACATAGACTCTTTTGGTGTTGCAGGTGTCTATGGGCGACGGTGATTGCTTACCATGGCGACCCGTCTGCTCGTTTGCCCCCTATTTCATAAAAAAAAAATATATAGTTTTGCGTCTCTCTCTGGGGTCGGCCCCTCATGTCTGAGGATCGTGGTCAGCATCAGGGTTGCATCTGGCGCGGATGATCTGCTTTTTCTGTCCAGCGCGTAGTTTTGCGTAGGCAAGCTATAAAATGGAACAAATTTCAACGGAAATCGATGCCATTAAAGTGGATTTAACCCCCAATGCGTTTGAAACTACAACCAAGCGTCTCGAATCACAACTGAAAACGTAACATCAAAATGGCCGTTATTTAGTTTACTAAAAAGCAAATTCCAAGCAGCAATGTCCCGTTAGGACATACGAGTAGAAATATGAGTCAAGTCTCAACACATGTGTACAGAACTATTTCAAAGAACAAAGAACTCCTCTTGAAAAGTAAAATACGATCCCGTGGAAACTTGTTAGAAATGTTTACGATACCGATTTACTCGTTGCTGTTGTTACAACAGTATTCAATCTTGTTTGTGGAATTTATGAAACATGTCGTTAAATAATACATTAGCGCGAAGGTTGGGAAACATAGGATTACATGATGAGCAGTGATAAATAATAACGCGAATTAGATTCCACTGAGATATATTACGAGATTGCGTTTCAAGGGAGTAAAATAATGTATTTCCGACGAGCGCGTACATTGAATGTAGAGCGAAACGAACAATTCTACAATTGAATCCCGAGTGTAGCTAAGAATTCAAATGTCAACGCCCTAGATGAAAATAGTTTAGGTACCGTGTGACACACACTGCTTTTCACACCAACTAGGGCAGTGGTTCCGAACCTGGGGGTAATTACCCCTTTAGGGGTAAAATTAAGTTTTATCAGGGGTAATACTCATATTAAGTCGTTTTTCTTTGAGTACTTTGTCCTGTCTGACTTGTCTGTATTACCTATTTTTTGTAGGGGTAATGATACAAATCTAGAGGGAGCCTGTGGGTAATGTGGCAATAAAGGCTAGGAACCACTGAACTAGGTGAAACATGGGTATTGAAAAAAATATCATCATCAGCCAATAGACGTCCCACTGCTCGGCACAGAATTACTCTCATAGAGTGCGACTACGATAAATTTGCAGAGCGGAACATTGCCATGTTCACACCTCCATTTAAAAGTCACATTTTCATAGAAATTTTACTTTTAAACTTAGGTTTTGACATGTTCCGCTCTGCAAAGCTATCGTACTCTAGCTTTTTTTTTTTTTTTTTTTAAACCTGACAAACTCACAACCCACATCCGAGCATTGTGATTGTCGGGCCGGGTGGTTGGCCGTTGCGGTCACTGGGCTCGAACCAGATCGCTGGCCAGACCACCCAAGGGCGTCCGACCGTGTGCCGTACACACGGTCGACACGCTCATCGGGCTGGGTAAGTGCCGGGGGGTGCCTGGAGTCGAACCAGGTCACCAGTCCCGGCCTACCACGATAGGTGTCGGGCTAGGTGGGGGCCTGCTCGCCTGGGGTCGAACCAGGACGATGGCCAGGGCCACCTTTGACTTTTCGCTGATTGCTCAGAGTGAGCAGCGGACCAGCGGGAAGGATGAAGCGGATCAACCTGTCCTTATGTGAACTTGTGTATCGAACTAATGGGAGTTTTAGTTGCCGGTTCGCTATACCTAGCCCAGCTAAGAAGACTCCGGCAAGAAACTTAGCTGGGCCCGAGCAAGGTCGGAGTGAAGTTAAGCCAGGACATTCGGGGTACTCTAGCTGAGATTGAATGGGCGGTAGTCCTCACGGCCACAGTATAATAGCAGTAACTTTTCTTCTCATAAAAGGTACATCGCGCGCTTAAATGTGTGCGAAGAAAGGTTTAAGAATGCTTAAGAGTGCTACAGTATGGCTCGCACTCACACAGACTCGCGATCGGGCGCATGTGTGAATACGTGTCGCGCGCTCCTAAACGGCGGAAGTCGGACTACTTGGTTGTCTTTATACTTTGCCACGGTCCAGGGCGGGTGGGACTTCTCAAACACGATTGAGAAAATATATAACGTAGAAAATAATATGTGTATGTAATATGTGTGGCTGCAAAATCAAGATAATAAAAAATAGATAGGTACTAATATCTTTCTAGATCATAGAAAGGTATTACTTTGATCCCTTCTCAGAGGAAAAAAGGTTTGATTCTGAAAACGAGGTGTGAAATAGTATATTACCCTTGCTTTCGGCTCGGGCGTCAAATACCTGCGATCTGAGACATTCTTTGTTTTACCGCCCTAGGTAAGTACAAAATTGTACGTCTCCCCAGGCCAGGAAGTGGGATTTTCCGAGTGGCGGTAATTGCCACTTTATGGCCAGGTGTGACGTAAAAATACATTTTCATCACACTTACTCGAAAATGGTGTCATTGCACGTAGGTTCTGCGGGCCGTAAATGGCCTATTACGCCCTAGGGCGTAATGGTTTTTTTTTTAAGTTGGAACGCTGTTTCTTTTTTACGCTTATTTGTCATGTTCAAAGGAAACGCCAACTTACGTTTTTAACTTTTATCAGGCACTGAAATATTTATTTAAAGGGAACTGTTATTGCAAATACATGTATACACATATTTCGGTAACATTAATTAAATATTTAAATAGTGTATTTCAGTATTTTGCAAATATAAAATCAACTAAAATGGCCGTTTTAGGTCTTTACCGCTATGGTTTCCGAACGTGACTTGACATTCGCATTGTCTATGGACATATGTCACTAATGTCACTTTCTGTTTTAATATTTTCTTGTCATACTGGGTCGATTAGTAAGGTTATTTTATATAAGATTTCCTCACAAGTGTGATGAAAAACATTGTGTGTGCCAGGGGCGGTAAAGGAATTACAAACGAGTGTTATTAAAGGCTTCGCCTCGGGCTTGTAACAAACACTCGTTTGTAATTCCTTCGTTATGAAATGAAATGAAATGAAATGAAATGAAATAATTTATTTCTGCAAGTAGGCCTCAAGGGCTCCTTCACATGTCTGATTCTTTTGGCGCTTCGGCAGATGACATTCTGGTGAGAAGAAGCGCCGGAAGATACTCACCAGTTTCTCTTTTAAACACATTACAATAATTGTGACAATATTACATTGCATATTACAAACAACTACTTAACTAAATACATTTCAATAAACATAAAACTACAATTTAAGAGATGTAAAGGGTCTCTAGGCGTCAAAACAAGATAAATTACTAAGAAAAATAGAAAATAAAAAGGCATATACTAAAATTAATGGAGATGTAAGGGGCCTCCGTTGTCAAACATGTTTTGGAGGTGTAAAGGATCTCCAAACGTCAAAATACAAAATGGGAAAATGAGAAATAGACTATAGAACTATCATTAAATTTACATGGTTTACACAAAACGAACGTACAGAAATGTAAAAATAAAAAATAAAAAAATCTGTGACTCACAAAACTTAAAAACTAAAATTAAAACAATTTTTCTTAGAGATGTATGTCGTCTCTAAGCGTCAAGACATTTGCAAGTACAAAACAGATTTTTTTAATATAATATAATCTACATTCCTCAGAGATGTATATGGTCTCTAAGGTTTAATGTGAATTATTTACAAAAACGGACTCTATGCGTTCAAGCTATAAGATAAAACGTTAAGTTCAATTGAGAACAAGATGTAGTCTCTCACGTCAGTTTTATTAAACACTAGTATATAATTATCTAACACATTCAACATAGCCCATGCAAGCGTGAACAGACCGGACCCCACAAACGGCACCCGTTCACGAGCATGACGCGTATCTCAGCCATCGCCTCCCTCAACCATATTTTAGGGAAGGTTGCGACCCGATCAACGACGCCGCCGTAAGCAAAGCCCCTTAAGCGAGCATGACATGCTCAAGCTGCCGGACATTGAAACTAAAATAATTTGTCCGGTGAGAAACGACAAAATGTGCTCTCATGTTACATGGAGGATGGGGCTATTAAGATTTAGCAGTGTGAAAATTAATATATGCTACAAAATTTAACTACCTACTCACTTAAAGGCGTTCTTGTCATCTAGAAAGTTACCGCCCTAGATACACAATTTACTATTACAGTATTGTTACATCTAAATCAGCAGTACCTAGTTTTCTTGAATGATACATTTAGTTGGAAAAAAAAACCCTTTTACCCATTTTAAAAAAATGCGTATGCATCTTATTGGTTTGACCAGCCTTTTTGCGAGTAGGGCGTATGCCACCTAATTTGCATAGTGCCAAAATCACTAATTTCAAATTGCTATGGGCTCACAATACCTAAATATCAAATTGTCTCATTCCTAAAATGAACAAATGTCATAATGATTTTGAACTAAAACGTCACCTGTTCAAAATGCTTAAATATTGAAATGTACATTTGGTTCAACTACCAAATCACAGATACGACAAAATTTCAAAATAACTGAAACAGAAAACTCCAGAACGGCAAAATGTCACAGTTTCATAATGCCTAAATTTTTTCGCAATCTATAAAGCTTTATGAAGCAATATTATATTGAATTTTATTTGTCTTATTTAGATATAATCAATCATATATTAAAGAAGTGAATATATCGATTTGAATAGCAATTTATAAATTTCATTTCAATTTTTAAAAATCTTTATTAAATTGGCACTTCAAAATAAGTGGCCAGCACTAAGATAAGTAGGTATATTATATTTGTACATACATGAAGGTTAACTAGCTTTTTTGAAATTTAGGTATTCTGGCACCTGGTTGTTTTGAACTTATGGTGTTCTGCGATGAAGGTGTTGTGAAGTTTATTCATTATGAAAATAAGGCATTTTAAAATTCAGCCATATTAAGCATATGGTGTTATGAGAAAAAAAGTTAGGTATTCTGTGATTTAGGTATTTTGACACTAAGTTATTTTGAGATCTAGGAGTATTGGTAAAAGAGTAAAATGGAAAATAGGTGGCATAAGCCCTACTGCATATTGAATCACAAATAACATATACTGCATGCATATAGATCGAAAAGTAGCTTAATCTACTTTTTATCCAAATATTATTACAAAAGGATAAGTAAAACAACTTTTCCACGCTGGTGAAGGTGCCAGAAGAAAATAGTTAATCATAAATAAGACGCCCCGAAGTGAAGCGTTATAAATGTACAAAGCTTCTTAAGCCCGTGGATAATTGTTTTCCACTTCAACTCGGATTATATTTTTACGTTTCTATTTTCAACAATCTTGAATCGCTTAAATGTAAGTTGATAAATTAAAAGCTTTGCAGGATAGCTATTGGACGCGGTCGCGTCTTCATATTCAGAAAAAGGTCCGTCCTTATTAAGGGCGGTATAGAAGGAATTACAATCGAGTGTCTGTTGAGGCAAAGCCGACAGCTTTATTAAATTAATACATTATTCCTGCCATCGGTCTATCTGTTAATGTTGTTTATGATCATTACTTTCAGAATTAGGGCTAGTTATAGTTAAGGCCTACTATAGCTTGGCAAATCCGTTAGTGATGCTGCCGTGGTCCGCGCGCACACTTCAATACCGCTTTACTTCGTCCCCCGTCGCCCGCGGACTATGGAAGTGTCACCAACGAATTTGCCAAGCAATAGACGTATCACCACAGATTATATAATTGGTATCACACTAAGTTCCCAGTCAGCGTTCCTGATGCTTCTTATTAAAGTAAAGTAAACAATTTTTTAGGGTTATTTTAGTTTTTAGTTCCAAAATACGCAACCTTCCATTACGATCTAACGCAAAACCTCGCTAACGGCTTAAATTAATCCTATAGTGCAGTCACGTCAATCACGGCTTTTTCAATCTATTTCTATTGGGACATGGCGCCATGCTCGCATAGCATGTAAACTTTCTATTTCAGCGCATAAAGGTGAAACGGGTCGGGGCATTCATCTTTTCACCCCGCTATCTGCGTCTAAGCCTGGCTTACTTTGAAAATGGAGCCCTGAGCAAAAATACCCGCTTGGCTTTGCCTGGGCAAGTGCCTAACCACTTACTCGCAAGGCGAGTGCGACGGCAACTTGAAAGCAAGATGGGATCATGATAAGATTCAATTCCAAATATCGGTTTATAAATGCCATCTCAGTTTGATACTTTCAATGGTGTGTTCTAGAAACAGCGTCTCTTCCACTTTTTAATAAACAACGTTTGTATGAAAGATACATGGAGAATGGAAATAAGCCACTAAGCACAGGTAGTCTGTAACCAAGTTATGTTTCAAAAGTAAGTGGTGTCAGTTTCTTTTGTGAGCTGGGACTCACATGATCAAATTAAAGTTAACTTATCTCAGTCATGAAAAAATATGACTATTTTTATGACACAACACAAATTATAGTAATAAAACAACTTAAACGGATTAAATCGCGTATATTACTACATTTTAAGTCCCGACGTTTCGTAACCCTTTTCAGCGTTCGTGGTCGCGGGTAGACGCACGAACGCTGAAAAGGGTTACGAAACGTCGGGACTTAAAATGTAGTAATATACGCGATTTAATCCGTTTAAGTTGTTTTATTACTATGAGTGATAATCGCGGAAACCGAAGACAATATTACAACACAAATTACCTTAGGTACCCAAAAATAAGTAAGCCTATATCTATACTTTAATACCTTTGATCAAAAATAAGTAAGACATAGACTATCATTTTAAATTAGTTTCTGTTTCACTAAAAGTAACAAAAAATCTGGAAAGAAACAAGAGGAGGAAAGGAAGAGAGGTACAATGAAAAAATAAGCAACTAATTATACCGGGCTAGCACTAATAGGGAATATGCATGATATTTTTTATTTACTTTAATAAAAGCTCGTTCATATAAAAAACAGTAGAAAAAAAATATTTTTCGAATAACTATAAAAATAACCAAGATATAACACAACAAAGATTTATCTCTATCTCTTTCTCGCAAAACAGAATATAGTATGGAGATTGTATGGCGGCCACGTACTATGACGTCATAGTCCATATCGGATCTCTCTCTCTAATTGCTATCTGATTAGTGCTTTAAAATGTTTATATCTTCCGTAATTCTCGGTCGATTTCAATTTTATTTTGACTGAATGTCATCTTTTTTACAGTATTTTCATATATTGTTAAGAAATCTCTTTAAAAAAAATCATGCATATTCCCTATTGACTAACAATATTTTTTTTTTTAGGGTTCCTTACCTCAACAGGAAAAAACGGAACCCTTATATAATTAGGAGATTTTTTAGTGGTCTCAGTGACTAGTGGTCTTAATAACAATTTATAGCAAATGCTGTTGTCAATAAATCTACATCCGTTATAATTGTATCGGTGATGAGGTTGGGTGCCGTACATTTCTGCCCATCATTCTTTGCACGGAACCCTCGGTGGGCGAGTCCGACTCGCACTTGTCTTGGTTTTAGGGTTCCGTATTTCTTATTCACATCGCTACTGATGGGAATTCCCTTCCCGCGTTTGTGATTCCGTAGGTAACTTATGACCTAGATGTTTTTAAGGCAAGAGTGATTCTTCTGGATATACTCCATCATAGATCTTGTCTCAACTGTCCATCAGGTGAGATCAAGGTGAAACGCAAACCCTTTAACCATAAAAAACAGTCGGCGGAGTCTCGATCCCCAGCAGTGAGGGTCCGACTTAGAAGAAGTACTCTGTTAGAATTCAATATTGTTTTCTGAGATAGTGATAATTATTCTTTTAGTAAAATAAAAAAGCTAAAGGCCGTAGTTGCGCCGTGCCGCCGGTCTCTCGTTAAATGTACTTTGAATTAGGCAGAGCTCCTAATTAGTTACGGAAATTCCGTCCCAGGTGTGACATTATCCCTTTCAAGTTTACTCTCGTGATGGCCGGGCATTTTCAATTTTATTTATCTTACATATTTTACTGCGTCGGAATTTGGTAACCTAATTAACTTTGGAGAAGTTGGTGATTGTTTTACTCAGTCGAAAATAAATTAATTGTTCCATATGCTATGCTATGCTTATATTCATCAAAATTTTATAATGCTTGTCATGTCGCAGTAAAACCCCTACATTTGACATTAAGTCCACCAAGTATGAAATACATAAACTACCTTGTCTGATTCTTAGCATCAGGTAGTCTGTATATTCATGCAATAGATATTATTGTGCACAACAGATATTATTCAGTAAGTCCATCGCATGGACGACCACCTGCCTCGTGGTCTAGTGCATTGTCTTTACTCTGAACTACCAGGCGTTCAATAGAATCGCTTTCCCACCGTTAGACGAGACATAGACCGAGGTGGTGAGACATCATAAGGCGGGCAACAATAGCCTCCTCACCCTCTCTTATGGTGAAAACGCGCAGCCAACATCACAACGAAAAAGAAGAATAGAACCTTGCCTAAACCTAATGTACCAGGCAGATGTCCTTTAATCTAAAGGTTTACCTTTGGTTTTCCCTTAGATTCAATCACCGAATTAACATTTTAAATTTTTTTGCCACAAAAACATTTTGGCTCCAAGTTAAGAAGCAATTAATCCTCAAATCTTATTTGGAAAGTAGCCTAAATAAAAGAAACATTTCAAAAGCAAACCTTGAAAGTTAGGTGAAATCTTCCAATGTAATATTTTGTCAATTTCCGACTTTCGCCGGGAGTGAAACTTTTACACAATGCATTTCATCCTCGACTGGATTTAAGAATCGACTACTGTCTGATAAACATTGTTTTGAAATGGTCTCGAACATAAATTCTTGTTCAAACTTCTTTTATCTTAAAATCTTCTGTTTGTGCTGATCTGGTCGCAATTTTCATAATATATTTTCATTAGGTACTTACACGTTGAGTGAAATTTGACTAAGTCTCACAGATCTAATATAGTCTATTAAAAAAATGTAGAATGATGTAAAAAATGTATGTAGTCTATTAAAAATCTACGTCTTTAGTATTCACTAGAGCATACAAAATAGACTTGCTACGATGTTATTATACCTACAAGACATTTACTTACTGATAACAGTACATATAGAAAAATAATGCATCGTACAATTTCTCGGTGATGATTACACTTCATTTCTTCTTCAATTTATTTCATGATTTTTGATGAGCCTGTTTGTCACCTGTTTCATAGCGTTTTATTATTATAAAGAAAAATAAATCTGACTAAAAACGGCAGACGATTTTTCGGGAGGCTTTAGTTAACTGGGCTCTAATGGATAAAGTTGAAAAACGCCCCATTAAACAAATTCCGATAATGTATTTTGGATGCCTTGTACATATTTCTTATTGTTAATAGAAACTATAGTAGAATTTAGATAATATAATGCGAAAGACGAATTTTCTTTTATAGTGTATTTCCGAAAACCAACCCACCTTTCTCAATACTTGTAATTTTACCTATCTCTATTAAACCGAGTTTTCCGTCAAAAGAAAGACATTGCTTCAAAGCGTATTTTCCATTGCGAGATAGTCTAGAATATGAAAGGAAATCTTTGTATTTATTCCTAGCCTCGAGGCTGGAACGGTCCCGCTATCCGTTTACATAGAGAAGGTAAATAAACACAGATAATCTGAGCCCGACCTTTGCTGTGACGTCAACAAATATGGCTACTTTAGTGGAAGAAACATAAGATCGCGACTACTAATCCTTGCTAAGAGCAGACATTACTCAAGCGCGTGGTGGTGTATCATCAGATAAGCGGGATATTGCATTTTCATCGGAAATGAATCAATATTTATAAAAATTGAACTACCTAGAAATAGAGGAAGAGGTTCTAATTCAGGTTGCTAGACTTAACCCGAGCAAACTATGCAGACAAACATAGCAAGTCAATAAGAAAAAAGGTTGTAAAATGTAATGTATAGGGGTAATTTTCAAAGTGAACATGTGTTTTTCCCCAGAATATTGACTTTTTAGATATTATATGAAAGAAGCATGATATTTTTTGTTAGTTTTTAATGCGAGTAAATTACACCACATTTTTATGTTACATATATAGATACGAGAAATCAAAGTACATAGAAAAAAATAGGTAAAGGTATTGCTTACTCAAAATCGTTTGTGCTTCCGAACCTAATACAAAAAAATTGTTCCCCTACATTTCCATTCTTGATCGTCATATTTTTTTATGGATGATTTTTTATTTCTATGAACGTGATGTACTGGAAACATAATTTTCCATACAAAAACTTGGGTCGCAATTTTTCATGTAAGTATTAGAGGTTCGAAAGTACAAACGATTCTGAGCAAGAAGAACCCAAAAAGTAAATATTCTAAAAAAACACAATTGTACACTTTTTTGAAAAATGCTCCTAGGACACTATAAATATTAATAAAATCAAATAGGCTGGAGTAAAGATGTCATGTCTAGACTCACCTTATATAGTAATAAGGACGAATTACAAAAATATAGACATTTTCATTATACCTAGACGCAATTTGTGCCACGTTGCCGCTTTGAAGTACGCCGCTTGTTTACTTTACATTAAAACAAGTAAACAGTTTGTGTGTTCACCATTACCGCTTGTAAAATCTATTAACAAACTGTCCAATAACATTGGAATATCTCAAACTTTTCAAAGCCTTCATGAAACTTTGACCTATTATCAAACACGACAAACGTTATTATGTTCGTCAATGCATTATGCCGCACAAATACCCAATTAACGTTAAATTAATGCTATTTTCGCCGTTACCCTAATTTGTCATGGCTCCGGAATTAGCATCAAGCGTGTTGACATTAATCCATGTAATTGCGAAATTGTAAATAACATTTTCGTTTTGTGCCTAGTACAGACAAGTGAAGCACGCCCTTTCCTAATACCGGTAAATATTAGTTGTATTAGGTATTGCCCATACATAAAATATCGGTATTGAAAGCACAAACCTCTGCGACATGGATCGCGAAAACAGGGAATATGCATGATATTGTTTACTTTCATAAAAGCTCATTCATATAAGAAACAGTAAGAAATAAATATTTTTCAAAGATCTATAAAAATAACCAAGATATAAGCCATCAAACATTTATCTCTATCTCTTTCTAGCAAAACAGAATTTGGTATGGAGTTTGTATCGCGGACGTGTACTATGACGTCATCTCTCCGTCTCTAATCGCTAATTTTTAGTGCTTTAAAATGTTTATATCTTCCGTATTTCTCGGTCGATTTTAATTTAATTTTCACTTTATGTCATCATTTTTACTGTATTTACATATTTTGTTAATAAATGCGATAAAAAAAATTCATGCATATTCCCTATTAGCGTAATACCTCGTAGTCCTCGTTATATACGATCTAAATTAAAACCTTGTGCCGCGGAGGAAGAGCATTTTAATATGTTATTGGTAATAAATATTTTTTAATTTAAATTTTACATTATACAAAATTGCTACATAGAAATATGCAATGGAGGAGGTGTTAATAAAGCATTACGCTAGTTTAACAATTTTCACAATCACATCTATACACTCGTCACTCTTTAAGATAAGATAAGCGTTTATTGTCAGAGCTGTGCACTAAAGTTCTTATACTAAAGTAGTTTTAAGGTAGGTCGCAACAGCCTGCCCTTTACAGGCAGGCTTTTTGCATGTCGTGGTTTTTACAATGCTTCCCCATCTTGCTCTGTTTCATCATAGTCTCATACATACAATTTAAGCGAAAACAGTGGAACGACACGCATGTATTGATAAATAAATAAGTCCGTCTTGTTCTATGAACGTCAAACCATCTCAAATAATCTCGATTTGTTTTTTTTAGATATCAGGATTATTTTATTAGAATGACACAGTTTTAAAGGATAACTTGTTTCAATTTCACTCTGTTGGTTTGTTTTTAGGACTTCCAATCCTGGAATTTTACGTATTGCTAATACCGGGGGGGTAATACTGACTGTGATGTTGTACCCGCGAGTATGTCTATGTACACGCCTTTGCAAATAAGCTCAGTGGTGTACCTATCTAAAATTATATGTAAAACCTTTATATTGAACTGACAACTGAAATATTGTATTTTACTTATTTATTATGAGTAAGTTCACCAAATAAATGACCATAATTAATAAACCGGCTACGTCAACCGGATCTTTCTATAATAAAATACGCCATTTGGGTAATTCTGTTCTAATGTGTGCTAAAATAGTCTTTAAATCAGTGGTTCTGAACCGGTTATCCGCGGGCCGCTGGTGGTCTTTGGAAGTACCCGAAGTGGTCTGCGTAGCCATCCTAAAATACTATATTACCTTCAAACATATATACCTACTTTACATTACCTCCTAACAGTTGGTGGTCCGTGGCAAGACGCAATTTTGTCAAATGGTCCTTCATCTCTAAAATGTTAAGAACCACTTGCTTTTAATAGAATAAATGTTTTAATAACACAATAATTTAATCTAGCGACACCCACTAGTGACACCCCCTTGTACTACGAGAATTGCAGACATTTTTGTACTACTCTGGATGTTTTGTTACTTTTGTTCATTCAAATTTACTTGAAGAATAAAGAAGTTTGATTTTGACTTGCACGACCTCTTGGCAGCCTAATCATCATTACCACGCTACTTCGAAATAGTCAAATTTATAGCTCAAAACGAGTTTATCTCCACACGATAATATATGTAAAACTTGGTACGGAACGAAACTCGAAACAAATTCCAACTTTTCCCGGCCAGAAATTTACCAAGAACTCGAGTATTTATTACATCAATTTTGGGAGACGCATATTTTAATCAAAAGCATATTTAACGAAATTGCGTTTATTAGAAAAGTTGGGGTCGCGGATGATAGCGGAGTCTCTCGCTAAATAGATTGAGTTCATAATCTAATTAGGGATACATGTGTTAGTAAAGACGAAGTTACTTCAGTATGTTCCACGGTGATTTGCATACGCCTAAACCGTACAAGAACAATCGCCCAGTGAAAACGTAGATTACAGTACCACACAACTGTGACACGCAACACTTTGTCGCGCGACAAATACTACCTACCTCTTGCCACTCAATATAATAGCCGCTCCCTGGCTATTATATTGAGTGGCAAGAGGTACTAGGTATACATATACATACATTATGTACAATTTGTTTGACTTGAAATTCAAGAACTTTGGCAATCGGCAGACTCATCTTTACGTAGTTATCTCGTGTGCTTTTTGTTACATGTAGACGTGATTATGTACAATCGAACCAACTGAATCATGACCCACCATAAGCTCATTTTGCTAAAACTCCTAAATGCAAGTAGGTCGAAATTTGCTTAAAGATAGATTTCCATGGTGAGGAACTTGTTATCATTTTATTAGACACTGACATTTATGGAGTGCACTGTCACTGTATTCCGAGATATATTCTATTCGCGTGATTTTTTTCGTATGCCATAGCCTTCCTGACTTGAGACTATAATCCGAGCTCTCTGTTCTTTTAAATTGGCCATAATTTAAAATGATTAAGCATTTTACAATTTAGTTTCTATTCTTTCACATTGACTGACAACTGATAACTTGACATTTGACGCACATTTAGAACATTGTATTTATGAAATATTATTTTTCCATCATCAAAAAGTTAAGGTTATCTAAGCGAGAGCTAGCTCGAGATTCAAACATTGACTGTAAAATGTGTTTCTATTGCAATGATAACAAAGGTTAAAATTGTCTCCGACCTATATTGACGTAATTTTGCTAGGATCTAAAACGTCCTAAGTGTGTCGATAGACCTTACAAGTTGGAAAGTTTCAAACGAATTGTTAGCAAAGTGGGTCATGATTCAGTTGGTTCGATTGTACACAAGTTACCGCCAACACGACCGGGGCCGACTGACGTTCTTGCACACGCGGCTCCCGCCGCGCGCATACTTCATACCGCCCCGCTGTACTTCGTCCCCCGTCGCCCGCGGACCATGGGAGTGTCACCAACGAATTTGCCAAGCTAATTCCTGGAAAGCCTGGAAAGTTAATTCGAATCAAGACAACATCAATTATGGAATAACATGGTTCTAAGTACGCTTAACATCACTACCAAAAAAAATAAGATCATGAAAGCTTAACAATCTGTTGATTAGTGAAACTAATGGACATTTTTCCCGTTGAGTAACACTCCTCGCTCTACATTCACATTATTTCTTGAACGAGAAAAACTAGGTGCTTGTGTTATCTTTTTGATCTCCGCTGTCCTTCTTTTCTTAGTTTTCAATGTTAATTCCAATCATAAGCTAAACAACCTAAAGCGACGGCTTATAAAAATTATCCGCTGCACTATGAGAATGAATGAATGAGAATGAGAATTTATTTGCATAAACACGGTAATACATATGATTTAACTAATTAACTTGTATTCAAATAATGTTCTCTGCAATACAGACTTTCGACACATTTCGAAAGTTAAGCCTTCCTATTAATATAAGTCACTGCACGATTATGATTCAACTTGTATACGAATAATGTTATGTGTACCTAATACATATTATACACTTTAGACACATTTCCCAAGTTAAGTATCTTAGAAGTTAGAGAATTAGAGAATTAATAACTGCCCGATTATGACTCAACTAAGGAACTTGTATACAAATAATATAACACCGACTTATAGAGACATTTTTCACAAGTAAAGCCTTCATATTAATATCAAACACGTCGCGGCGCCTCGCATCACAGCTTTGGTGCCCAATATCAAGATATTAAAAATCCAAGACAGCAAACATCAACATACGGAGGGTCGAGGCATCCTATATTAATTCCATCGAACGCATTAGCATAGAGCTGTTGTAACTTAATACATATCAATTCTGCTACACGCAATATCAAACCGTAACCTTCTACAGCTGGTACACTCTATACTGTTAATTTCAAATTCAAACTTTAACATAAAAGGATAGAGTTGAGTTTGTGTTGAAACAATGGATCGTCTTACGAATTTGCGAGTGATACACGATATTACGCTGTTCCCGTCATGTAACAGCAACATTGTGATCCATTTCTTGACTTGACAGCCGATTACGTTGTCTTTTGCTTTCATGAAATTATTATCGGGCGCCCGCTTCGATAATGTTTGACCAATGTTTTTGCTACTGGCCACATTGGCGGGACGTGGCCAGGGATTTTATACTTGATTTATTCTGCGCGGAATTCAATGAAGTTTTCTTGTTGAATATTATGATCGTAATAAAATTGAGTTGGAGTGCTATTTCATGATCTTTTTGCGACGAAATTGAGTAGAAGGACTAGTAAATTTTGATGTTCAGTACAGCAAGAGATGAAATATACGACTGAGTACTAAAGAAGCGATTCTTTTAAAGTACGAAAATAAACTGGTAAAATTTTCACCAAATTGCGTTTAACGTGATATTGGTGTCACGATTTGCTGTAATAACCAGAAATCAGAATGCTGCCCTAAATAGTACTATGCTTGATTCAAGAAGATCGACTCGGTGAAGATATTTGGAGTCAGATGAATGCGGGCGGGACAGAACCAGCCATGGCGGTGTTATTTGGGAGAGGTCTATGTCCGGCAGTGGACGTTTTTCTGCTGATATTTAAGGGCCACATACCACCTTTGAAAGCAACCATCCTAGGATCATGTGTGTTGACAACAAAGCACCACGTATCCAAAATTGCCAAAAACCCCACCAAATTACCAAGCACTTACAAAACTCATTCACAAAAGTACCAAAGATTTCTTTCTCCAATCCATACAAAACCAGTTGTTCCAACGACTTTGGCCCAAAGTTAACGAACTTGACTTCGGCATGGCAATTTATATAATAGGGATTCCCCCGGCTCGTTAGCCTTTATCTAAGAAGCGGACGCCGACCGCAACACCTTAGTCCCATTAGGCGAGCGCTACTGACTGGAATGTACTCTCAGATTCATCATTAAGCCGGAGTGCCACAAGACCACGGAATAATCATGTCAATAATAATGACGTTTCAATTATCTAGGATCTAGGTTAGTACCTAGCAGTAGCGTTGCGTCCAATGAACTCGATTCCTACCGGCTTGCCAAATATCAGGCATTAGAGCACCTTATTCTACAGCTCTTATGGAAAATGTACGCCAAATCTGCACCGGCTTGCCCAAGGATATATTTTACGCCACGCCACTGGTTCCGAGATTCTTCTTGTTTCAAAACCATATAAAACATAACATATCTATCTATCTATCTATCTATCTATTTATTTGCCTACTCAAACTCATTTATTTCTGCAAGAAGGCCTCAAGGGCTCTTGTACATGTCTGATTATTTTCTTTTGGCGCTTCGGGATGAAACTCAACAGTTTCTCTTTTCAAAAACTTACTTTGTGTACTACATATATGTCCCTATGGATTATGTCCTAATGGATCTGTGTTTGCCGTGTTTTATTTATGGGTTAATAGCAGAAAAAAATGTACCGTTTACTTTTTATGTCTTATCATGGTGTGTCTTATACCATTTATGAAATAAAATAAAAAAAGCTGTCCAAAGTGTCCAAAATTTCCGTATAAATTTTGAATCTCAGTTTCGTTACGCCAAAACTAAATATAGAGGAAAATAGTAACGAAATTTTTTATCAGTTTCGTTACTACTTCCCCTATATTTAATTTGGGACTGATCAACCATAGAGAATGGAAAAATAACATAATTTTATAACCCGTCTCAGGTTGGTTTCCATGATGAATGATACTGTAACCACATGAAATTTCATCCTCTTTTTCACGCCCTTAGAAATTATCTGAAAAAAAACCTTTCTTTTCTGAGGTCATTCAAAATCAACAACTTACACCTAATAAGGCTTCACTGTGTTAATATCTGTGGCAATTTGGTCTAATTAATGAACTCGCTTTTATAATTATTATATTATATTTCATTCATATTATCGTAACCCGTCTGACCTATTATTTATTTTATATAAAATAAAATAGGTAGCACAATTCAAGCGCTATAAAATAGCAGAATTTTAATTTCATACCATTATTCTATCTTTGCCCGAAGCTGTGTCACACTGTCTAAGGAACATACAGACGGCCGACGGGCACGTTTAGTCAAATTAAGTACGAGGGCGACAAGTAGGGCTTTCAATCCCGGGATTTTATGTATGACCAATCCTGAGGTCCCGGGATTGGTCATGCAAAAAATCCCGGGATTGAAAGTTCTAGTATCAAGGTAAGACACGGGTGGGACGAGTCCGAATTGCATACATTGCACCGTGCTTTAGCAATATGGATCTTTCTTGAGTAAAAAATATATGATTATTACAATTAGTTGGCTAGTTATTGGACACGTATTTTTACTTTTGTCAAACAAAAAATTACTAAGATAAAACGCCAAAATTTGGGTGTGTGGGCTCGTAACGTCACTTCGTAAAAAGAGTAGCACGGCGTCACGTCAATATCTTCATATTTTTTTGTTTAATTGACGTAAATATAAATACGTATTTAATATTGTTTTATAGTCTAGTAGAAGGACACAGCAGGCTAATAAATAAAAATACAAATGAAACTGCTACTAACTAAAAATAGCTAAAAAGACGCAAATAAAATAAAGCTAATAACTACGAATAACAAGAAAGACTAAAAAAAGTTTAAAACAAGATCCTTGAGTTAGATTCCACTAAACTCACAGAAAATACTGCTTACCTTTTAGAAAATGCTTGGAGTATGTCTTGGTCGGGTTTTAGTTTTTACTTTTTGCGTAATAGTGTGATTACTGTCATATGAGACTGTTTATGAGGTTATCCAACTGTAGGTTTTCTTAACTGTGACTGTGTTAAAATTAATTCTAAAATTCGGGGCAACGTATCGCGCGGCCATCTCTTTGAGCAACATAAAACATTTCGGGCGATAATTTTGTTTCAAGTTTCCATGCCCTTATCTCGGGGCTAGCAGAGGGCTATGTAATCCTCCTCGAAAACGGACTAGTAATCAATTCGGGAATTAGTCGTATCATAGTCATGCAGGCGATTATATAATAAGAATTGTTCTAATTGGCCGCTACCTACGAAACTAGGGGTACTACTTTAATTGAGAATCGCGGTATGCATGAGATGGGGGTGGAGATTAAGAGAAATGTATTCTTCAGACATTTGGAATAAATAATATTTTTCAAATGACAATATATGAAAGATAACTTAATGAATATTCCTGGAAAACGTGTGAAATAATGAGGTGACAGATTAGAATATTCGATGACTCGAGTGTGGCCTCCCTGGAGCTAACTAGAAAGCGGCCCATGTTGGCCCGGAGGGCCGCGGAGACGCGGCAGGGCCAACCGTACGAGGTTCCTTGTTAGATACCGTCTGGTTAATGACCCACGCATGCAATTTATTATATAGTCCTTATTTTGGTAAGCGAAATGGAATTCGTGTCGTTTTGTTTGTCGTTTGATTGGCACTCCAAAAGCACCCCCTCCCCTTCCTTCCCTAGGTTTAACTTCTAAAAAATTCTAGTTGACAACCCTGAGACGCGTGTTCAGCTCGTTTAATTTTTACCCGACTGCGGCGAAGCCCGAAGGAGGGTTATGTGTTTGGCCTGTATGTATGTATGTATGTCCGTTCCTGTGTCCGCTCGTAACTACTCAACGACACATTCGATTTTGATAAATGATACATCATTAGATTCGTCTTGATGGTGCGAGTGTCACTGGGCATGAAGTTTGTTAAAATAAACAAAATTGCGGATTTAATGCAGTTTCAAAGTGCACCACAGTCGGGTTTTTTTTATAAAAATGTGGTTATTCAATTTTCACTTCAATAGAAACATCACTCAACGAGTTAAATATACTACTTAAATATTAAAGACTAAAACTGTAATAATATTATTTTCTATATCTGGCTAAAAAACTATACCAATTTGATAGAATTTCTGAATTTCTGCATAGTATAATGAAGTGAGTAGAAAGTTTGAAATCAAAAGCTATTCCATATAAAAACTGGATCGAACTGGCACTCAGCAGAGAGCTCAGAAAAAGTTCCGCAGAGTTATGATGATGCATACGATTATTATTAATGCTCTTACGTCATGAAACGACTTCTTAGTTATTTCTTCGGAAGGATTGCTGAGTTTTCTTTTGGTACAGTCTGCATAACATAGCACAAGAAGTGCTTAAAATGAGCTGCACATGACTACTTAGGTAATCCTAACCTGATTTTTAAAAATATACGTTTTTCATTTTTTTCTCTACTGGTATACTTTATTAAGTCAAAATTTTATTAAAACAGCAAATGTATACAATATAGGAGATCAAGAAAAAAACCTAAAACGAACTAAAAATAAAAACAATTATAAAAAGAATACCCCGTCCAACAAGTCTGCCTGCGGCATAGTCCCCATTACGCTGGCGGCGTTGCCTCTCTGTATCGCGAGAGCGATTTTTTGAGAGAGGTTTCGGCAGGGCAAAGGTTTTTTCACGTCAGCTTACCAGGGGCCCAGTGTCTCCACTGCAAGCGCCGCAACCTCGTAGTCATTAAGAAACGACGAGTATTAGCGGTGCTTAATGACTAGGGCCTGGTTAGCTGCAGCGCCAGCCTGTGTGCGGGTTACTTTTCTCTTCTTCACTTTCGATATAGAAGTGGAAAATGCCCACAAGCACAATACCATACGACCATACGACATGAGCCGAGCTCAAGTTATGTCTGACGCATCATATACCTCAAGATGTCTGAGTATGAAACATTACAATATATTTCGGCAGTTAAATTGATACCAGTAGCTAATACAGCGGTGACAATGTCTAGATCGATACAGACCGCACTCTTTGGCGATTTATGGGGGCTTATGTCCAGCAGTCGACATGTGAAGCTGATAAATTGATCTGATTGTCTATTCCTGCGTATCCACCCACTGTTGGGTAAAGGCCTCTTCTTTATCACGCCACTTGCCTCGATCAGGTTCCAACTAGGGCATGCAGCACTGGGAAATTTTAGTATAGCAGTACCGGGAATTCCCGGTTCTCCCCTACTAAAATTTCCCGGTTCTGACGCTTTAGTTCCAACCTCATCCACTGCGTAGTGCAGAAGACATCGTCTGAACATCGAACCGATGTCTTCCCGGATCCTATTCAGTAACTTATTAGTCACCTCGCGTCTTTCGTCTTCGCTAAGTGTCCTGATCCTAATCCTGGTCACGACTAGTTCTACTGTGTTATTTTTCCGACGTCAGGTACGTTTGTTCTGCACTGGATTTCAGTTTTCGAGAAATTATTAACAAGTTAGATCCTTAACAAAGCCACTCTTATCCTCTTATATATTTTATGTAAAGAAAAGATAATAGGTAAACTACATAAGTTTCCATCTAGCTGTTATAGTTAGCAACTTCACCATATCAACATTATAATATGCCAGTTCCTTTAGTTTGAAAACTTTTCTAGAACTTACACTGTTATGAAAGGCAACATATTCTGCGCTAACATATTTTAAAAACGACCTAGTTTCGCGAGCGTTTAAAATCAAACTGAACCTCCACTGTAAATATTTTATGAGCCGCTAAATGGCGACAAACATGAGCTATCTATCCTACAATCATCTATACATCATTGGAATAGCCAAAACCACACGTAGCTTCAATCAAAGCGAATTCAACTCTAACACTTACACGTACAGCTCATTTTAATTTTCGAAAATTAAATTGCTTTGAAGAAGTGCCTTCATAGGACACGTCGTTTGATTCTGGACTTTATTCGGTAGGGGATAGATTTGTTAGTTGTATGTGGGTGTTTGTTGTTGAAGAAGTGTTGTCAGACAGGGCAAGTTTGATGGGGCTCGCATGTCGCGGTGGAGACAGCTGAGTCTAATCGACTGGTAGCGACGTGGGTAACGTGCACACACACTTACACATGACGAGCGATTAAATCGTGTTTTCATATCACACCAACAAAACAGCTCTTCACTTTTATTTTTATGTTATCTTGAAAGCAAATCAAGATTTTTTTTCATCACAACCTGACTTTATTAGCTCGGCGAGCTCTTGTATAGAAATGCTAACCAAGTGGGAGGCTTATAATCCGCAAGCAGATTTGCCAACTGCGGCTTCTAGCGACTTTTCGCTGACTTTTGTTTGAGGCGGTTTAACTTCTCTTTATTGTTTGTGTGTGTGATCGAGCTAGTGGGAATTTTAGTCGTCTAAATCCCCTTAATAGGCCCGTGGAAATCGACGTGTTAAAAATTCTAAAATCGGGATTTGCGATTTTAATGTCGATTTCCACGGGGCTATAAGGAGAACAACCTAATCGAGCGACCGCGAAGTCAAACGATTTTCGTCATTTGATAAAAGGTGCCGTTTTACTAATCTATTTATCTATACATAGTAGAATGACCATGTTTATACATTCTATCAAAGATTTTTACAAAACGATAACTGGAGACGGTTAGAAATAAGTATAGAACGTACATAACAGTTTTTTCATCACACTTGCTCGAAAATGGTGTCATTACACGTAGGTTTTGCGGGCCGTTAATGACCTATTACGCCCTAGGGCGTAATGGGTTTTTTTATTTGATTACGTTGGTTCTGTTTTACTCTTATTTGTCATGTTCAAAGGGAACGCCAACTTACTTTTTTAACTTTTATTACTGAAATATTTATTTACAGAGAACAGTTATTGCAAATACATGTAAACACATATTTCTGTAACATTAATTAAATGTTTAAATAGTGTATTTCAGTATTTTGCAAATACAAAATCAACCATTTTATGTCTTTACCGCTATGGTTTCCGAACGTGACTTGACATTCGAATTGTCTATGGATGTATTTCACTATGTCACTGTCTGTTTTACAATTTTATTAAGGTTAAGTAAGGTTATTTTAATCAGATTTCCTCACAAGTGTGATGAAAAACATTGTGTGTGCCACGGGCGGTAAATAGGTTACTTATCGCCCTTGATACACATTGTACTATTAATATTGTCTTCGGTTTTCGCGATTATCACTCATAGTAATAAAACAACTTAAACGGATTAAATCGCGTGTAGTCCCGACATCCGATGTGTGTGAACATCTTTACACATTAGGCCCGTCTGGCAACACTAATATTGAATTTGTATTTTTTAAAGTGGGTAGGTTTGCACAACGGTAATTTTGACAGAGGAAATTTATGATTTTCTCAGTCTACCCTCGACCACGAACGCTGAAAAAGGTAACGAAACGTCGGGACTTAAAATGTAGTAATATAGGCGATTTAATCCGTTTAAGTTGTTTTATTACTATAACAGTTTTTGTTTTTTTTGTTGTTGTTGTTGTGTTTGTGCAACTTTTGTTTTTGCAGTGCGACCGCCCTGCTGATCAGCCAGTGGCCTGCTGCTGTCGCCAAATAGTAGAATAAAAGGGCACACCCAGGGGGAGGGGGGATGTTTAGCCAGGCCACGATGAGCCAAAGGCCTGGGCTATCATCCCACCTGGGAGTGCGACCGTCCTGCTGATCAGCCAGTGGCCTGCTGCTGTCGCCAAATAGTAGAATAAAAGGGCACACCCAGGGGGAGGGGGGGATGTTTAGCCAGGCCACGATGAGCCAAAGGCCTGGGCTATCATCCCACCTGGGAGTGCCACTGTCCTGCTGACCAGCCAGTGGCCTGCTGCTGTCGCCAAATAGTAGAAAAAAAGGGCACACCCAGGGGGAGGGGGGGATGCTTAGTAAGGCTACGATGCGTCAAATGCCAGGGCTATCGTCCCACCTGGGAGTGTGACCGCCTTGCTGACCAGCCGGTGGCCTGCTGCTGTCTCCAAATAGTATACATCAATTTCTGGAACAATAGCTTGATTTGATGATTATTGTGTTTTTGATTTGATTTTTTTTTCGTTATTACTGATTATTGCGCTTATTATTATTTTCGTTCAACTGAAATGAAGTCTTAATAGACAGGTAGCTTTTTAGTTTAACTTTCGTTTGTCGTTTTTTATTTAAATGTTTATTTTCTGTTTATTACACTTCCTATAAGCAGGGATGTTCAGCCAGCCATTCGATTAGCCTAGGGGTTCCTCAGTGATCCGTGCATTGCTCATCCTAGTTTAGCTCATGCAAGCAAGCTCATGCAAGTTTGTGCGTGCATCACGTAAAAACTAGAGCACCGATTTGCATGAAATTTGGTATACAGGCTGATTATACCCTTAGTTAACACATAGGATACCTTTTTGTTCGACCTCCGCGAACGACGTTGCGGTACGGTGCTTACCGATCAAAACCTTACCATTACCTATTACGGAGCAAATTCGTACTGTCATGTGGGGCACAGCAACAATGGCACTACAGTCGAAACAGAGTGTAATCTCAAACTCGAATTTGACTCTGACTCACGCTGATGCAACGATGCAATAAATTGGGTACCAACGTGTGAACGGGATTGACGACTAAGTTCTGTAATACCTTACAGAAGAAGTTTAACGATCTGTTCGCAAAAGCATTAACTAACCCAAGATTACGGTTTAACATTGTGCTAAATATAGCATTTCTTGTTTATGAACCCCTAAACACATTTTTACGGCATTATGAAAACGTATACAGGTAGGTACGTGACGTATATAGGTAGATCGTAAGCTGGGCTTACCGGGGAGTTAATTAAAATATTAACGCGTTCCATTCGCTCAGATTACTGCCTTAAGCCCCGAGACGATGTAAAACGTGTTAAGGAATAAACAATGTTAACCCTGCAGCTGTCGTTCATAGAAGACTTACTTTGTAATGTAGTTGAAAATTATAATCGTGATGGAGCGTTTTCTCAAGAGCGTGTCACAAAATGTCCATTCCAGATCGTCACGTGTTTGTATGAATGTTTCTAGGGTTCCGTACCTTAAAAGGAAAAAACGGAACCATTATCCTGTCTGTCCGTCCGTCCGTCCGCCTGTCTGTCTGTATTTCTCGGCCCTTTATTTTGGCTTGTAGTTCTAAGTAGAAATAACATCAAACTGGCACAAAACTTCACAATGAAGAAAATAGCTCCTTTTAGAAATGCTCAAATTGTCGTAATTTTTAACACAATTTAAATTGAATTTTCAATTAACAAATAATACATGCTATATTATTATCACAACAAGTAAGAACTATATTCATCTACCCGACTGTTGTTATCTTCAACCCTCCCTGAATTACTAAAGACTTTCCTCATTTAGTAATGTGTCGTATTCTCAAACTGTAAATTGGTCATTCGCGAATAATTTGGTTATTCTTATTCGTCATTCGAATAAATTTTGCCCATCTCTGCTGTGAAGGAAATCAAACGAATTAATTCCATCCGTATTATTGTAAATCGAATACCCACGAATAAACCTGACGTGTTCAGCTTGTAATGATCAAAGTCCCTAAGGAAATAAAGATAAAATGAAACGGGACCAAATTATTTCACCCCATAAAACCAATAAACCATCATCTAAATGAACCGTTAACTGTAGGATACAAGCAATCATAATGACGTCAGAGGTAAGACTTGTTCTTTTTCAATTGAATTAAACAGTACATCGCCTTTACTCTCGTACCGTGAGAAAAGGACAGGTGTTGTGGAATTCTGGGTATCAGGGTAAAGCTTCGATAGGAGATCGCCCGTGCCGCATTATTTCCCATTAATGGGGTAATTTTTACGCTTAACGTCACTTCGCATGTTTGCGCCGAGCACGTTAAAGTATTAAAAACAGCTTTCATCCCGTAATTGCGTTTTTAAAACCTTTTTCACTAAATCGCTTCGCTCTAAAACGGCGTACGTGGCATGAAAACCCGCACCGTTGCGCTCTTTCAGTGTTTTAGCCTCCAAATAGTCTTTGTCCCGGATATTAAAGTGACAGTGCAAAAGTTTGTGTTTTATGGCCACTTGGATTCCGTAGGTGGGTATGAAAGTTTTTATTTTAATTTCTTTATGAGCAGTACGTGTCAAAATGCATCTTGGGTAACTTTTGATGGATCGTAAAATTAGTTTGTCTTTAGTACTACCTGTCTCAGACCTATAGGTACCTCGTTTTTTAGAGTCGAAATTTCACGATTACTGTCGCTCACACTTCGTTTTCTTATGATATCAGTGGGCAATACTGTACTAATTTCCGCAACTTATTGCGTTTTAAAGATTGCACGACGCAAATTTTCCCGTTTCAAGATTGTTTTCAATTAAATCGCATCACTTTTCAAATTTGAAAAACAAAACACGTATAGAGTTTATGGCGTCACCAGATTTCCCTAGCATCTCATCTAATGAATAAAGTCTAGTCGTGACTTCTGATCTTAGAAAAACATCTGATCTGATCCCAGTTGACTGATCACGAATAGATTGTTTTTGTGGATCGACTTCAGAGCGTTTCGACCGCAGCGGTCTTTTTTTTCATTTGTGTTCCAGCAAATATAGCAGCAAGCAGTGGTGATCACAGTTAACTTTTATTGTAATGATAGACGACACTAATGAAATAAAATCAACGCTGGAAAAACGCCTGAATTCGACCCTTAGTGTTTTACATTTCGGTAGCTAAAGAAAATACGCATCTACTGAACCACCGAGCTACATCTTCGGCCTCGTAGTCGCTTACGATCAGGCACTACTGAGGTCAATCGCAGGTCAGTTTTTTATAAAAAAAAAACGTCCAATAGTTATTTATTTATTGATTTTATGTACACGTATGTACACTTTAATGCACATAAAATCATACGGAAGCAGTAGAAAAGTCAATGGTTATGTACAAAGGCTAACTGCTGAGGCGAAGGGGATTTTACTTCAGTACTCTGTGAAAGAGTTATATTATACTTGACCAATATCTGTACCTACGCCATCTATTAACATTATTCGAAACTAAACATTTAATTATTTGTTTTTTGGTAAGTAGTTAGAGATTTCTCATGTTGTTTTACGCCGACCAAATGTATCGAGCTATGGCATAAAACGCATTCCAACTAAACTTGATGTCATTAAAATCGATTGTAAACCTCTTTTTAGGGTTCCGTAGCCAAAATGGCAAAAACGGAACCCTTATAGTTCCGTCATGTCCGTCCGTCTGTCTGTCTGTCTGTCTGTCTGTCTGTCTGTCTGTCCGTATGTCACAGGCATTTTACTCAGAAACTACATGATGAATATTGATGAAATTTGGAATATAGATGTGTTTTATGAGCCGCTACTTAGTTTGGTATATAAATAATTAAAATAAATATTTTTAGGGGGGGCACTCCATACATGTTAAAGACAGTAAAACATTTTTTTTTCAGTAAATATCAACGTATGGTACATAGTTCGACAGCTCTTTAAAAAACACTATAAGGTTTCTAAGTAATGTTTTTGATTAAGTGAATGTATTTGGAAATAATCGCTCCGAAAGTTGTGTAAATTGTGTCCCCCCCCCCCCTCTATTTTCTAAACCGTGCGTCCGAAAAATATGAAAAAAATCACGAAGGTAACGCTTAATTAATACTTTCAACGAAAATTATTTTCAACAAGATCGAATGTACCGTTTTTGAGTTATTGCCGATAAACTGCGCTTCTCAACAAAAGGACGTAATTGCTATGAAGATACGCTCTTTTGTTGTTGTACTTTTTTTACATCGTATTTTTTACCTTATAGTTACGGCTATGGAACCCTACACTGAGCATGGTCCGACATGCTCTTGGCCAGTTATTTGTTTTTATGGAGCATTGGCGACTCAAATTACTTTTTAAACAGAGACCATTTGATCCATACAAACTGTCATCCCTTATTTAACCCACGTAGGGAATGAAGGTTCAATATTCCTTTCTAAGTGCTCTACCTACGTTATAAAGGATTATTCATCAGCAACACAAAGATCTCTATCTCTCCAAAGTTAAAGCAATAAGAGGTATAGTATACGTATCAACTTATATTGGTTCTTGACAAATTACTGCATTTTTAATTGTTTTCTAAGTTCACTTTGTGCACCCATAATTGTGCGCTGCGTGCGACATAGAAATATGTAATTTTAATCTGTCAATCCAAATCTAAATGAATTTTGCATTAAGTATTTTATTATTGCATTCCTAACATACCCATTCAAATAGTTTCCGATTCAATCATTTTGTCTGAAATAATTGAACCAAATAATTGAACTATTAAACCAGAATGACACAGAAGTCAATGTAGATGGCAAAGTTGAGGGCGCTTACTGGGTGCTCCCGTGGCCGAGTGGTTGAGTCGCTGGGCCGGAAATCCAGAGGTACCATGTTCGATTCCCGGTCAGGACACAGGTGAGTGCCATTTAATTTTTTTCATCACACTTGCTCGTAAAGGGTGTTATAACACGCGCGCTTATAGACCAACTCGAGCCGATTTACCCCCCGTGGGTTACAAATATCTATAACTCCCACGGGAGGAAAAACTGTATGAAAATCTATAACTCCCTCGGGAGTTATGAGTTTAGTTTTAAAAGTCGTACGTCATTTCAGACTAAGGAGGTTTCGAATCAGCCAAGACTATTTCACATCTTCAAAACTTGGCTACAAAACCAATTTTAGTGTAAATAAAACTTATATGGTATATTTTACTATTATTTCCGTAGTTTTTGCGATTATTATAATGCAATTAAATTAATTTAGTTTAAAATTTTATTTTGAAAATCGGTACAATCTGGCGACATTGCCTGTCAAGTTTAAAAACTAAACGCAGTTCTTAGCATTATCTGTGGAAGACTATATTGAAAAAGTTGACAGTTGAAGTTGTCTCTTAGCGGGTGCGTTTAGTTTATTTCATTTTTATGTTTTATTTTTTTTCCTCGCAAATGTGATGAAAAACATTGTGTGTATCACGGGCAGTAAGAAGTACAAACTCGAGTCATTAAAAGCCCTCCGCCTACGGCGTCGGGCTTCTAATAGACTCTCGTTAGTAATCCCCTTCTTACTACCCTCGGTGCACAATGTACTATTAACCGGCTTTCAAAAGAACGACGGTTCTCAATTCGTCTGTATGTTTTTTTTTTGTGTGTTTGTTCACCGATTACTCGAAGACGGCTAAACCGATTTTAAAAATTCTTTTTTTGTTTGAAAGGGTATATTTCAGAGGTGGTCCCATTGCAACCAAATCAGGATCTGATGATGGGATCTTGGAGAAATCGAGGGAACTCTTCAAATACTATAGGCACACATATAGAGATTTTGGTATTTTTCATAGTTTCTCGAGCATTTCTTATGAGAAATGAGTTTCTAGAGTTAACCGACTTCAAAACAACGAGAAAATTTTATGTAGGTTTGTTCTTCGATTATTTTCTATGTACTTTGATTTCTTGTATCTATATATGTGAAATAATTGAATTAGAAGGAAATTCAAATACAACTGAAGTAACACGAACCTTACCCACGGCCCACTCCACTATAGTCGCTACAGTCCAATGTCTCTAAAGGCTCTACACATACCCGGAGGGTATTTGTGCCGCCGGCCCACCGGCACGCCACCGATGGACCCTTGGTCACGAGTGGCTCACTCCGCGATTTCACCGCGCGGCTACTATAGTCTGCACTTTTAGGTATTTAAAAAAGGTAAACAAGAAAACCACGTGACTCGGATCGTTCAGCCAATCAAAGTAACGTTTTGTATCTGTGGCGCATTACTACTGGCTGAACGACCCGAGTCACGTGGTTTTTTTGTTTACCTTTTTTTAAATACCTAAAAGTGCAGACTGTAATACCAAGTTTAGTCCCTTCGGGGAAGCAAAAAACCAGAAAGAGCACGCGTTATGCGATAGAGCAGTGGTTCCGACCCTGGGGGTAATTATGGGAGGTATTTTGACGACCGCTTTAGCTTAGTTGGTAGTGACTCTGCCTACGAAGCAGGAGGTCCTGGGTTCGAATCCCCCCGGTAAGGGCATTTGTGTGATGAGCATGAATATTTGTTCCTGAGTCATGGATGTTTTCTATGTATTTAAGTATTTGTATCTATTAAATATATCGTCGTCTAGTATCCATAACACAAGCCTTATTGAGCTTTACTATTCGATTTGTGTAAGATTGTCCGCTAATATTTAAAAAAAAATATATTTAAATTACCCTGTAGGGGTAAAATTAAGTTTTCTCAGGGGTAATACTCATATTAAGTCGTTTTTCCTTGAGTACTTTCATGTAATTGCCTGTATTACCTATTTTTTGAAGGGGTAACAACATAAATCTCGATGGGGCCTGTGGGTGATGTAGTAATAAATAAATATAATAAATATTAGGGGACAATCTTACACAAATCGAACTAGCCCCATAGTAAGCTCAATAAGGCTTAGGCTTAGTAATAAAGGTTAGGAACCACTGCGATAGAGAGACAATCGGATACTTTGCGTGGCGTCCGGTAGTCGGACCTAAACGCAATGAAATATAATGTATGGAACGATAATGCCGAACAAAAATGACGTTGAAATTTGCCCCATAACACCTACTTTTTAAAATTATACGTCTTATGTATCAGTAGGGCTGATAACCAACTTAATTACTATGTTTGAGTCTTAAAAGTCATTTATGACAAATATTAATATTAAAAGAGAAAAAAAAATGTGATTGGTTACAAACCTACTGACGTGAGAAATTCTATTGGATGCTTTAGTTTTTTCTTCAGTACCAAGTATAGTAAGAATTATCTAAGGGGTCCGAATGTTTGTTCATTCTGTTTACGAACATTCGGACACCTTAGATAATTAAAATAAATAAATAATAAATAAATAAATATTAGGGGACAATCTTACACAAATCGAACTAGCCCCATAGTAAGCTCAATAAGGCTTGTGTTATGGATACTAGACGACGAATAATAATAATAATAATTGATGATAATTCTTACTATACTATTTATTATATTATATCTATTGCCGGCGGTATTCCCGAAGGTCATAGTGTGTAGGAGCCTTAATATTCTCTGAGACAATAACCATTGAGAAATAAAGCAGTTTCCAAAAGGACAAAGAAAACCTTTTAACCGATAACATAAGTGCCTTCATAAAACGTTTTAGTTTGATCGTCCATCAAAAAGCAAGAGTACCTATCTATTTACATAAGTTTTCTTCAATCTTGTCTTCAAAAGGTGGCGCTAATCTTTTGAAGAGATTAAATTGCGCAGAAAAGATGTTCTTTGGTAACAATAAGTATTGAAGTTATAAGATTTCAAACTAATTAAAATAAAATATTAGACAAAAATCGTTTATTTTTTTCAGACATCCCTTTTTTTTAGTAAGTAACGTCGAAATATCCAAACCTCCAAAAATTCAAACATCTTTGAAAGCTTTCACATTGATAATATTATATACAGTAGGATTACTTCAAAAATTCCCACATACCTACCTACTTTGATGGCTGCAACATTGCAAAAAACTTATTATACGCTAGACAACTAAAAAAAACTGTTTAGTCCGTCAGTTAGATTATTAAAAAATATTGTACACGTATTTTTTCTTTTGTTTGACAAACAAAAAATGACGAGTCTAGAATGCTTAGAGGTTTCGAGTGACGTCACTCCTTGGTACAAATTTCACCTAGGAGCGTCACAAGCCCCCACTCCAGAAATTTAATGATGGTGGTAAACCGAAATATAGATGTCCCATATTTTTCCATAATCTAACTGACGGACTAAATAGAATTATATATATTTATTTTAACCCAGTCGTTATCTCTATTACGAGTATCAAAGTCTGCGGTATATTTTCAGCTATAGATATGTAGCTGTAGCTACTATAAGATTGACGCTGCGTAGAAACAGGAAGACGTTCTGATAAGAACGTTTCCGATTAACGTCCGCGAGAAACAGTACAGAAGCTGCGACGTGTTCACCGCAGCGAACGACGAGTGACTGTCGCGGCGCGGGCGCCCGCCGGTCACGAGACGTCACGCATCCCCGGCAGTGAGCAACGGATTGATGCGTAAACTTTGGCGCTGCCTAGTTTTATATTGTAGCGAGAATTCAAAACGCCCCATCGCGTGATTATCGTATGATCTTATTGCCATCTTGTTTTAATGTATTGTAAATAGTTGAAATAACGCATCTCACTTGTCTGTACATATTCTAGTTGTAAGTCTACATTTTTAGTATAAGTATAGCCCTATTTTTGTAAATAAAACATTCCGATTCCGACACGCATCATCTGACTATCATTTAATTAGGAGTTACTTTCCTCTACCAACCAGTCTCTCCTAAAGTGGTGACCCCTGTGAGAAGAAGTCGAGCATTTCATAGAAACGACTGGGCCGCCCGTCCACTGCCGCGCGCGACCTATCGCACCGCATCGCTACGAGCAAGTTAAAAAAGAATTCCAGAACATGATCGAACAAGGCCTATGTCGTCCAAGCAAAAGTCCATGGTCGTCGCCATTACACGTCGTACCGAAGAAATCGGGAGATTTACGTGTGTGTGGCGATTACCGAAGATTGAACGCGGTAACTAAACCCGACCGTTACCCCATACCACGCATACGAGATTTTACCTATCAACTCGCCGGAAAGAAGATTTTTTCTACGCTCGACCTGAACCGTGCTTACCAGCAACTCCCAGTCAGCCCGCAAGACATTGAAAAAACCGCAATAATCACTCCATTCGGTTTATTCGAGATGAATCGTATGGTCCCAGGTCTGAAGAACGGAGGGCAAACTTTTCAACGATTTATCCACGATGTACTCAGAGGACTCGACTACGTATTCCCATTCATCGATGACCTACTCGTCGCATCATCTTCCGAAGACGAACACCGAACGCACATACGCACCATACTACAGCGACTCGACGATTACGGCGTAACAATAAATCCCGCCAAATGTGTGTTCGGCCAGCCTACAGTCAAGTTCCTCGGTCATCAAGTAAATCAAGACGGAATACAGCCACCCGCCGAAAAAGTGCAAGCCATAGTCGAGTACCCTAAACCAGAAACAATAGAAGAGTTACGACGTTTTCTCGGTATGATCAACTTTTACCGAGAAAACATTAAAGATGCCGCAACAATTCAAGCACCACTCAATAAATACCTACACAACGCGAAGAAACGAGACAAGTCGAAAATCGAATGGACCGACGAAGCAACGCGCGCATTCGAAGCGTGTAAAATGAGCATCAGCAATGCCACTCTACTCGCTCACCCGCAACACCAAGCTCCGATCGCCATATTTTCCGACGCTTCAAACTCGTCAGCCGGTGCCGTCCTACAACAATGCATCGAAGGCAAATGGCAACCACTCGGATATTTTTCACGCAAGTTCACCGACGCTCAGAAGAAATACAGCACTTTCGACCGTGAACTAACCGCTATCTACATGTCGGTGAAACACTTCAGAAAAATGTTCGAGGGAAGACCGCTCATAATATTTACAGACCATCGCCCAATTACTTATGCCTATACGAAGTCATCGACCGACAGCGAATCGCCACGCCGAACTCGTCAGCTACTAGACATGTGCGCCGATCAAAAAATTGTCGGCGGCGGCGTTTGGCCAAAAATCGGCGGCGGCGGCGTATTTTCGGCGTGAAATCGGCGTGATTGAAACATGATTTCACACAGCGAAAAACCGTAATTCAGGGACACAGTTATTTCAAATATCGCCGTACACCACCTTAAACTCTGATTTAATGTTATAAACCTATATTTTTACAAAAAAAAATTGAAATAAAATGGTTAAAATTTGCGTTTTTTGCCTTTTTGGCACTAGTGATCATAACCATCTACTGAGGGAAAGTGACCCATGCTTCATCTTGGTTCTACATGGCACATCTTCGCCCTATTCGAGAGGTTTTAGGCCTTATCAGACATTATTTATTCGAGCTATATGGTATGGCATTACCACTTGGTTATTCGGAGCTATATCAATTAAATAGTGCTTATACGGATTTGCTCATTTCTACGGAGCAACTTAGGTTCACACAGGACATCACTGCCTGTATGAGAGAAGTTCACTGGCCAAACGCCTATAGTTACAGGATCTAAAGCGTCGCGAGGATGAACTTAAGTTTTTCCAACGTTACCCAAACAGACCAAAATTAGATTAAGTACCACAAAAAGGCTTGTTGTTTTCGATTTTTGGGACTTTACTGTCATCTTTCGAAAGCTTCCATGTAATTCCATATTCTCCATAAGAGCGCGTGACCAAGGTACCTCGAGGCCGAATCTCTAATACGGTTCTGTACTGGAAAAACATATAAGTAGCAGCAGACATAAGCAAACCACAGCTCTCAGTAGCTCTAACAAAAGTATAGTAAACTAGGTTAATAAACCAGCGAACAAAATGATTAAAAAGGGCAGAGCTCAAACTGGCTGGACTACCAGCTACAAATAACTTGCCATTCACTTTGATGGACACTTTAGTTCCTCTGTTGCCCAATATCTTCCTGAACTCAAATATTGCCAAATGCTTAGAAATGTGCCGAACTAAAAATAATAAAAAATATGCTCAACGACCCCTGTGTTTATAAGACGAAAGTTATGTCGAACTCCCTGATCCCAGTCGGTCTTGGGGCAGTTAACCTTGAAGTTGTCTAGGACGAGAACTACGAATACACATGTGTAACTGAAACATACACTCCAGTTCTTCTCTCTCACCATGTCTCAATGTCTCAAGAATAGTTTTTGACTAGTGACGAGATATCCAGTAGACGTATAGTCTTTCACCTTCATAAATAGGGTCGAGTCACTCAACGTTCCATAGAGAGAGCTATGCTTGGAGTTTACGTTACCAAATTAGTAAATCCGTTTCGTTCCGTTTCCAAAGAACCTACTTAGGTGACATAACTCTAGCAAGATGAGGTGGTAATGGACTGGGCATATAGCTCGAGCAACAATGACCGATGGGATGGAAAGGTTCCCAAAGGGAGACCACGAATCTGAAGGAAGATGGAGCGTGGGTTGGCCTCCACAAAATGATCTGAGGACATGTTTAAGTTCGTCGGCATTCGATCAAGAGAAAACGTGTGCGTTGCGACTGTTCGTTCGGAATTATTTAGGGCAGACCTATGTTCATCAATTAATGTCTCCTGATTGAGATGTTAATGATGATCTAGAGCATTTTAACTAGCCTCTGCCGTCTTTTGAAATCCTACGAGAGGATAATAAAAAAAAACGTTATCCAAAAATGGGATGAACCTAGATTTCAACAGAGTATATGCCATGAACTGCTAGAACAAAGTGTTAAATAAGGTTAGATTTGATATTTGGTACGAAAATCTGCTTTTGCAATAAATTTTTATCCACGCCGATTTCACGCCGAACAGAAATCGGCGGCGGCGGCGTGGCCAAAAAAGCCGGCGGCGGCGGCGCGCCGGCGCGGCGCACACCTCTATCAGCTACTCTACATTAGCGAATTTACCACCGATATTCGCTACGTGAGCGGAAGCGAAAACGCTGTCGCGGACGCACTCTCGCGCGTCGACGCAATCAGCTGTCCAACTCCGATCGACTTCCAACAACTCGCCGCCGCTCAAGAAAGAGATAGCAACAACATCCAAAACCTACAACAACAGAAAAATCTATCTCTCAAACAAATTCAAATTCCCGGAACCGACTACAAAATTTACTGCGAAACATCTACAGGCAACGTTCGTCCATACCTACCTACCGACTTCCGACGCAACATATACAACTGTATACATAACGTCAGTCACCCCGGTATACGAACTACGCGCAAGATGATTACAAGCAAGTACTTCTGGCCAGCAATGAACAAGGACATCGGGACGTGGGCGAAGTCGTGTACAGCCTGTCAACGAGCGAAGATACAGCAACATACCTCAAGTTCTATATCTACGTTCAAACCGACCGGCCGATTCGACCACGTACACATCGACATCATCGGAGCCCTACCGACGACATCGGAAGGTTATCGTTACTGCCTAACGATGATCGATCGCGCTACTCGATGGCCCGAAGCAGTCCCGCTTAAAGAAATTACCGCCGAAGAAGTCGCCAAGGCCGTCTACGAAGGATGGATATCAAGATTCGGAAGCCCAACCACTATCACAACGGATCAAGGTCGACAATTCGAGAGCCGAGTATTCCTATACCTAACACGGTTACTCGGAATCGATAAAGGTCGTACCACACCATACCATCCGCAAGCAAACGGAATCATCGAACGTTGGCACCGAACCATGAAGACCGCACTGAAGGCCAGACTCCAATCCGCGACCAGCTGGATCACCGAACTACCTACAGTGTTGTTGGGTGTGCGCGCCGCCTTACGTAGCGACACAGACGTAAGCGCCGCACAACTTACCTACGGTTCGAATATTCGCCTACCCGGAGATTTTCTATCGCCCGACACGAACAATGACGTCATCATGGACAGTACCTACGTCGAACAGCTGAGAGAAACAATTCGCAAGCTGAAACCAATACCTACGCAACCACATAGCAACAGCAAACCTATATTTGTACATCGAGACCTGACTACGTGCAAATATGTTTTCGTTCGTGTCGACGCCGTAAAAAAGCCACTTCAACCACCGTACGACGGACCCTACAAAGTACTACAACGCAACGACAAAGTTTTCACCATCCAGTTACCTACAAGACAAACAAACATATCGATCGACCGCCTGAAACCTGCCTACACCATCAACGAAGACACCGAAGACACATCAACACCGATACCTACAGCTATATTCTACAACAACGTCAACAACCAGAGTTCAACGACCCCGCTCGATCCCGATAGCAACACAACACAACGAAGCACTGAAACGTCGCCTACGCACACAACTGCAAGTCAAGCACAACAACCGCAACAGCCACGGACTTCACGCAGCGGCCGTACCATCCGTCTTCCCGTACGCTTCGCTTGAAGGGGAGCCATGTAGCTGTAGCTACTATAAGATTGACGCTGCGTAGAAACAGGAAGACGTTCTGATAAGAACGTTTCCGATTAACGTCCGCGAGAAACAGTACAGAAGCTGCGACGTGTTCACCGCAGCGAACGACGAGTGACTGTCGCGGCGCGGGCGCCCGCCGGTCACGAGACGTCACGCATCCCCGGCAGTGAGCAACGGATTGATGCGTAAACTTTGGCGCTGCCTAGTTTTATATTGTAGCGAGAATTCAAAACGCCCCATCGCGTGATTATCGTATGATCTTATTGCCATCTTGTTTTAATGTATTGTAAATAGTTGAAATAACGCATCTCACTTGTCTGTACATATTCTAGTTGTAAGTCTACATTTTTAGTATAAGTATAGCCCTATTTTTGTAAATAAAACATTCCGATTCCGACACGCATCATCTGACTATCATTTAATTAGGAGTTACTTTCCTCTACCAACCAGTCTCTCCTAAAGTGGTGACCCCTGTGAGAAGAAGTCGAGCATTTCATAGAAACGACTGGGCCGCCCGTCCACTGCCGCGCGCGACCTATCGCACCGCATCGCTACGAGCAAGTTAAAAAAGAATTCCAGAACATGATCGAACAAGGCCTATGTCGTCCAAGCAAAAGTCCATGGTCGTCGCCATTACACGTCGTACCGAAGAAATCGGGAGATTTACGTGTGTGTGGCGATTACCGAAGATTGAACGCGGTAACTAAACCCGACCGTTACCCCATACCACGCATACGAGATTTTACCTATCAACTCGCCGGAAAGAAGATTTTTTCTACGCTCGACCTGAACCGTGCTTACCAGCAACTCCCAGTCAGCCCGCAAGACATTGAAAAAACCGCAATAATCACTCCATTCGGTTTATTCGAGATGAATCGTATGGTCCCAGGTCTGAAGAACGGAGGGCAAACTTTTCAACGATTTATCCACGATGTACTCAGAGGACTCGACTACGTATTCCCATTCATCGATGACCTACTCGTCGCATCATCTTCCGAAGACGAACACCGAACGCACATACGCACCATACTACAGCGACTCGACGATTACGGCGTAACAATAAATCCCGCCAAATGTGTGTTCGGCCAGCCTACAGTCAAGTTCCTCGGTCATCAAGTAAATCAAGACGGAATACAGCCACCCGCCGAAAAAGTGCAAGCCATAGTCGAGTACCCTAAACCAGAAACAATAGAAGAGTTACGACGTTTTCTCGGTATGATCAACTTTTACCGAGAAAACATTAAAGATGCCGCAACAATTCAAGCACCACTCAATAAATACCTACACAACGCGAAGAAACGAGACAAGTCGAAAATCGAATGGACCGACGAAGCAACGCGCGCATTCGAAGCGTGTAAAATGAGCATCAGCAATGCCACTCTACTCGCTCACCCGCAACACCAAGCTCCGATCGCCATATTTTCCGACGCTTCAAACTCGTCAGCCGGTGCCGTCCTACAACAATGCATCGAAGGCAAATGGCAACCACTCGGATATTTTTCACGCAAGTTCACCGACGCTCAGAAGAAATACAGCACTTTCGACCGTGAACTAACCGCTATCTACATGTCGGTGAAACACTTCAGAAAAATGTTCGAGGGAAGACCGCTCATAATATTTACAGACCATCGCCCAATTACTTATGCCTATACGAAGTCATCGACCGACAGCGAATCGCCACGCCGAACTCGTCAGCTAGACATGTGCGCCGATCAAAAAATTGTCGGCGGCGGCGTTTGGCCAAAAATCGGCGGCGGCGGCGTATTTTCGGCGTGAAATCGGCGTGATTGAAACATGATTTCACACAGCGAAAAACCGTAATTCAGGGACACAGTTATTTCAAATATCGCCGTACACCACCTTAAACTCTGATTTAATGTTATAAACCTATATTTTTACAAAAAAAAATTGAAATAAAATGGTTAAAATTTGCGTTTTTTGCCTTTTTGGCACTAGTGATCATAACCATCTACTGAGGGAAAGTGACCCATGCTTCATCTTGGTTCTACATGGCACATCTTCGCCCTATTCGAGAGGTTTTAGGCCTTATCAGACATTATTTATTCGAGCTATATGGTATGGCATTACCACTTGGTTATTCGGAGCTATATCAATTAAATAGTGCTTATACGGATTTGCTCATTTCTACGGAGCAACTTAGGTTCACACAGGACATCACTGCCTGTATGAGAGAAGTTCACTGGCCAAACGCCTATAGTTACAGGATCTAAAGCGTCGCGAGGATGAACTTAAGTTTTTCCAACGTTACCCAAACAGACCAAAATTAGATTAAGTACCACAAAAAGGCTTGTTGTTTTCGATTTTTGGGACTTTACTGTCATCTTTCGAAAGCTTCCATGTAATTCCATATTCTCCATAAGAGCGCGTGACCAAGGTACCTCGAGGCCGAATCTCTAATACGGTTCTGTACTGGAAAAACATATAAGTAGCAGCAGACATAAGCAAACCACAGCTCTCAGTAGCTCTAACAAAAGTATAGTAAACTAGGTTAATAAACCAGCGAACAAAATGATTAAAAAGGGCAGAGCTCAAACTGGCTGGACTACCAGCTACAAATAACTTGCCATTCACTTTGATGGACACTTTAGTTCCTCTGTTGCCCAATATCTTCCTGAACTCAAATATTGCCAAATGCTTAGAAATGTGCCGAACTAAAAATAATAAAAAATATGCTCAACGACCCCTGTGTTTATAAGACGAAAGTTATGTCGAACTCCCTGATCCCAGTCGGTCTTGGGGCAGTTAACCTTGAAGTTGTCTAGGACGAGAACTACGAATACACATGTGTAACTGAAACATACACTCCAGTTCTTCTCTCTCACCATGTCTCAATGTCTCAAGAATAGTTTTTGACTAGTGACGAGATATCCAGTAGACGTATAGTCTTTCACCTTCATAAATAGGGTCGAGTCACTCAACGTTCCATAGAGAGAGCTATGCTTGGAGTTTACGTTACCAAATTAGTAAATCCGTTTCGTTCCGTTTCCAAAGAACCTACTTAGGTGACATAACTCTAGCAAGATGAGGTGGTAATGGACTGGGCATATAGCTCGAGCAACAATGACCGATGGGATGGAAAGGTTCCCAAAGGGAGACCACGAATCTGAAGGAAGATGGAGCGTGGGTTGGCCTCCACAAAATGATCTGAGGACATGTTTAAGTTCGTCGGCATTCGATCAAGAGAAAACGTGTGCGTTGCGACTGTTCGTTCGGAATTATTTAGGGCAGACCTATGTTCATCAATTAATGTCTCCTGATTGAGATGTTAATGATGATCTAGAGCATTTTAACTAGCCTCTGCCGTCTTTTGAAATCCTACGAGAGGATAATAAAAAAAAACGTTATCCAAAAATGGGATGAACCTAGATTTCAACAGAGTATATGCCATGAACTGCTAGAACAAAGTGTTAAATAAGGTTAGATTTGATATTTGGTACGAAAATCTGCTTTTGCAATAAATTTTTATCCACGCCGATTTCACGCCGAACAGAAATCGGCGGCGGCGGCGTGGCCAAAAAAGCCGGCGGCGGCGGCGCGCCGGCGCGGCGCACACCTCTATCAGCTACTCTACATTAGCGAATTTACCACCGATATTCGCTACGTGAGCGGAAGCGAAAACGCTGTCGCGGACGCACTCTCGCGCGTCGACGCAATCAGCTGTCCAACTCCGATCGACTTCCAACAACTCGCCGCCGCTCAAGAAAGAGATAGCAACAACATCCAAAACCTACAACAACAGAAAAATCTATCTCTCAAACAAATTCAAATTCCCGGAACCGACTACAAAATTTACTGCGAAACATCTACAGGCAACGTTCGTCCATACCTACCTACCGACTTCCGACGCAACATATACAACTGTATACATAACGTCAGTCACCCCGGTATACGAACTACGCGCAAGATGATTACAAGCAAGTACTTCTGGCCAGCAATGAACAAGGACATCGGGACGTGGGCGAAGTCGTGTACAGCCTGTCAACGAGCGAAGATACAGCAACATACCTCAAGTTCTATATCTACGTTCAAACCGACCGGCCGATTCGACCACGTACACATCGACATCATCGGAGCCCTACCGACGACATCGGAAGGTTATCGTTACTGCCTAACGATGATCGATCGCGCTACTCGATGGCCCGAAGCAGTCCCGCTTAAAGAAATTACCGCCGAAGAAGTCGCCAAGGCCGTCTACGAAGGATGGATATCAAGATTCGGAAGCCCAACCACTATCACAACGGATCAAGGTCGACAATTCGAGAGCCGAGTATTCCTATACCTAACACGGTTACTCGGAATCGATAAAGGTCGTACCACACCATACCATCCGCAAGCAAACGGAATCATCGAACGTTGGCACCGAACCATGAAGACCGCACTGAAGGCCAGACTCCAATCCGCGACCAGCTGGATCACCGAACTACCTACAGTGTTGTTGGGTGTGCGCGCCGCCTTACGTAGCGACACAGACGTAAGCGCCGCACAACTTACCTACGGTTCGAATATTCGCCTACCCGGAGATTTTCTATCGCCCGACACGAACAATGACGTCATCATGGACAGTACCTACGTCGAACAGCTGAGAGAAACAATTCGCAAGCTGAAACCAATACCTACGCAACCACATAGCAACAGCAAACCTATATTTGTACATCGAGACCTGACTACGTGCAAATATGTTTTCGTTCGTGTCGACGCCGTAAAAAAGCCACTTCAACCACCGTACGACGGACCCTACAAAGTACTACAACGCAACGACAAAGTTTTCACCATCCAGTTACCTACAAGACAAACAAACATATCGATCGACCGCCTGAAACCTGCCTACACCATCAACGAAGACACCGAAGACACATCAACACCGATACCTACAGCTATATTCTACAACAACGTCAACAACCAGAGTTCAACGACCCCGCTCGATCCCGATAGCAACACAACACAACGAAGCACTGAAACGTCGCCTACGCACACAACTGCAAGTCAAGCACAACAACCGCAACAGCCACGGACTTCACGCAGCGGCCGTACCATCCGTCTTCCCGTACGCTTCGCTTGAAGGGGAGCCATGTAGCTGTAGCTACTATAAGATTGACGCTGCGTAGAAACAGGAAGACGTTCTGATAAGAACGTTTCCGATTAACGTCCGCGAGAAACAGTACAGAAGCTGCGACGTGTTCACCGCAGCGAACGACGAGTGACTGTCGCGGCGCGGGCGCCCGCCGGTCACGAGACGTCACGCATCCCCGGCAGTGAGCAACGGATTGATGCGTAAACTTTGGCGCTGCCTAGTTTTATATTGTAGCGAGAATTCAAAACGCCCCATCGCGTGATTATCGTATGATCTTATTGCCATCTTGTTTTAATGTATTGTAAATAGTTGAAATAACGCATCTCACTTGTCTGTACATATTCTAGTTGTAAGTCTACATTTTTAGTATAAGTATAGCCCTATTTTTGTAAATAAAACATTCCGATTCCGACACGCATCATCTGACTATCATTTAATTAGGAGTTACTTTCCTCTACCAACCAGTCTCTCCTAAAGATATTCTAATACTGGCCATATCGAATACTTTTATAGATCGTTTTCGTAATGATCAATATGTCACTTTTATTACAAACGGTCCAAACGGTTCAAACGGTTTTTGTTTTTTAGATTTTATTTTGTTATTCGGGGCAGAGACAAACTCGAAAAATCAAAAATCACAAAAATCGGTCCACCAGTTCTCGAGTTATAAATGGTGTAACTAACCTGACTTTGTTTTATGTATATGTAGATAGTTTTTCTTGACACAACAATTATTTTTCTCCATATTTTATATTATTTAACAGAACAAAACTTGTATGCTTATAAGTCGTTGTGGGATAAAAGTGAATACTGCGAATACCTGTAAGTACAGAATTTATTCGCCTTTGATAATAGTTCTCGAACATTCTAGCCACTGAAACTTCTTCCGACCAACTTCACCCTAATTGAAAATGGCGGTCAAATAATAAACTTCAATTTATTAAGGCCCATGAGCTTCTACAGTGGAAACTTTAGGAAATCTATTTCAAATACCAGACGTTATAAACTGTAAAATATGAAAGATGCGATAAAATATAAAACATGTTTTCATACATACGTACCTACTCGCTAAATTTGTATAAAATTGAGTCTATAACTGACATATGGGAAACATGGCATAGATTGCATTAGCTGAAAGTGTATAGTATAATACCTATATAATTTTTTTAAATGGTTATACTCAACCATTCTGTGAAATGAAGTAAAAACAAACTTAAGTATTTTGACATTTGCATAAATAATCGTAACAAAATGATGGTCATCACATGAAGTTATAGAATCAAAGTTTTCTTTTTCTTCTGCCTAACGATTTTCGGGCCTACTCCCAAGGTCCGCTTTCTGACTGCGTCTTCTCCACTTTGCCCGGTGTTCAGCATCCTTTTTTGTGTGATTTCCAGTAAATATATTGATCCCAATACATAAAATTAAATATAATAATATACGAGTATTTTTAGAAAATCAAAACAAGGATGAATAAATATTTGTACCTACAACTGCGTAATATTTCTTTATTCTCGATAGAATAGGCGTCTCTTAACAACAATCAAAACATTCCCTTAGTACGGAAGAAACTTATCTGAATAACGGTTCGACGTTACGTTTTCTTTACATTACCTATCCTATAGAAACTGTTTTGAAAAGAATTGGTAGTAATAGAAGTAGCCATACAAGAACTGAAAGTAAAATAAGAGCGATATATTTCTTTTAAATCGTAGTACATCAATTTCTTCGTATATATATACTCTCAAATAATATTTTAAGTCTAAATAAACCGCATAGGATTTCGAACCCTAGGTTAAAATTTCCGCTTTTATATTCCGTACTGTAATCGATAGTAAAATTTTCCGACTTGAAAAATAACCTTACCATACAATTTTACAAGAAGACTTCAGCCAGCGAACATGTAAAAGATGAAACCTATTTTTGCTTTACCATATCGTCGGATAGTATCCAATAACCATCTTGTATGTCCCACTATCCCAGTATCAAAATTGATTGAAACCGATTCAATTGTTTTTTTTTTGTATTATTTAACTCGATTGACCTCAGTATCATCTGATGGTAAGCGACTACGAGGCCGGAGATGTAGCTCGCCCGTTTAGTAACAACCTATTCACCCTTGTCTATAAGTATAAACGATATGAGTGAGTTTCATTCCTTGGGGCCGCCAAGCGCATTAAGAACGATGACGCCAAGCGCGTCGCGCGAATGAATGGAATATTTACAACATAAGGATGAAGTCGCTCCGTACGCCTTGTAATAGCTCCTCTACACGATGGGCCATCGCTGGCCCAGCGAGATGGCCATGCGATGGTTGACGTCCACACTATGGAATGGGCCATCGTGTAGATGCGTACCGCCATCGCTGGCCCACTCCCTTTGATGTGCGGCCGAAAAACCGACACCGTCGCCATCCCACGACCATCGCACGCGCCATAAGCCATCCGTCACTACTATGCCCTCCACACGCTGGCCCATCATAGTGGACCATTACGATGGGCCATAGTGTAGAGGCACCATAACGAAGATGATTAGACATTCTCCAAAATGTACCAAGTTACATCAGAAATTTGAACAGCAAACAAACTTCGATATGTATTTATATGCATGCATTATCTTAGAAATGGTGCTACGATAATGACGTCAGCAAAATTCGTGCATTCTAACGACACGAAATCATGATTTTATAGCAGCTAAACAGAGGTATACATGACACTTAATGCTCAAACGCCCATACATTACTTCAAGAAGCCTTTTAAAATTAAAGTTCCATAAAATCCATTTCAATCTAAAACAGATTCAAAGTTTGACTTCCCATTTTCGGTGTCAAGAGTTAGTCGGGTACAGAGCGCTAGGCTACCTATTTTCAATAGGAAGAGTGGCTTTTATCGATGTCTGAGAAACTAGGTCGACATTTAGCCTGCCCTGTGATCGTGCGTTAGTATGAATGTAATCTAATCCGTGAAGTGATCTGCTTCAAAGGTGAGGGTGCTATTTGAATTCTATTGAGTATATAAGTTCGAAAGTTAGAGGAATGGCATTTACGACGGCGACGGATCTAATACGGATACATTTTAGGCATTTCCAGACCTTTTCTTTTTGAGGTTAAAAACTGGTAGTTGAATACGTCATATAGGTAGGTATATCACCACTGTTGGGCGTTCCTAAATGGTGATGGTTGTTAACAAAGTCAACGAATATATTGTTATATTTTGCGATTATTGCTATCGTAAATCACACTTGCGATTATTGCTATTATAAATGTGAGAGTTTGTGAAGATGTTTGGATGTTTGTTACTAAATTACGAGGTAACAACTGGATGGATTCAGCTGAAATTTGGCATGCAATTAGACCAAGTCCTAGATTAAAACATAGGACAAGGATTTTATATCCCGGTAAATAGTTCCCTTAGGATAGTAACGGGAACAACGCGGGCGAAACCGCAGGTAAATGGTACTAAAACATGTAAAACACGATATTTCTGTAAAGAGGTTACTATTTTATTCAGATTGAGCTTATGATTTCATTGAATATGGCCAGTTTTTAAAATCACTAGCCTCAAAGACGGGTATGATATATAAATAAACAAAAACTCAACAGTGGTACCATCAGCAATGAGTTCCTAGCTTTTCCCTCATTAACCTAGTAACGGGATGCTAGAACTGTCCTCGACGCCTCTCACAGTATGGCGACACTATCGCAGTTCCTTTTAACTTTGTTAAATAAGAACAATACCCTTCAAACGTCGATAGAGGACTACCTGTTCTTACCGGATAAAGATATCGGGCCGCATCAAAAGAGGACCCATTGTACGCTCCGATGGGCAGGGTTGCCATGCGTGTTTCAATATTAATACGATGGAGTACCCAGTAAGAGAGTGTACTATCATTTGACAAGAAAATCAATATAAAGTCAATAGAAATGAGTATCCATTAAATGCGAAATTTAAAACGTATTTTTTTCATTTGACTATACATAGAAAAAGTTTTCTAACATCACTTTGACTTCTAATTTGAGATCTTCCAGGAAAGTAAACTTGGAAAGTACCCTAACTCAATTGTGACAACTGTGCCTCTAGCACAAGTGTGCCACGCAACTCTTTGTCGCCCAAAAAATGCTACCTATTTCAATATGGTATGATAGTGATAGGTCATGCTCGGTGTCCATTGGCCCTCATGTGACTTTTTCTAATATAAGATAGGGAAAAGGTTGAAACTGTGGTTACGTATTCGGCCACAATGGCTACTGGAAATGGAAAATAAACACGATACACTATCCAATCACCGATACTCGATACTCAATGGAATCTGATACGGCATAATCGTGCTCCAATTCATCGTCAAGGAAGGGACTTCAGGATACGGCCCTGATATCTCGGGTGACAAGCGAAATCGCTGCCAATTTTATTGTGCTATCCCAGCTAGACTGTATTATCCGACTACAGATGGCATTAAATTTTCTGTAGACGCTTTTTATTATGACGAATACCTAGCAGTCTATGTTTCCCTCATGATAATAACGCTATGCTATATTCAGTATACTCCTCAGGTAGTACACTGCCTGGAGCCAAATGTAAACGACGCTTGTAGCAACCCTAATTGCGTACACTCCTTGCAACAAAGGAAGCCTTTGTGAATAATGTTGTATAAAAACTACCTATAGAGCTATAGAAATCTGATAAAGATGGACTTACGCATTTGTTATGGTATCAATTAAATGTGGGTATTATAATGTACCTATATAATATTCATTTATGATGCGGAATGTATTGGTTTTTTTTTATTTGGTGTAAGATACACGGGTGAGTCACAAAATGATAATCGTATCTATCGATCTACACTCACGGAAAATGAATCTGGGTCATTTTCTATGAACAATTATATAGAAAATGACCCGGTATCATTGTCCATGAGTGTCGTTTCATACCAAATGGACTTGTAGTTACTACATAATACACATTCTTCGCTCTAGGGACGAAACCCGGGACCGATACCTCCGTAAAAGAGTGGTTGAGCTTAAAGGCAGAGTCTATAGAACATAAGTAGGTACAGTCGGCGACGAAGACGTTCAGACAAAGAAATCTCGTAAATACCGGTCACTCTGAAAAAAAATTGAATGTCAGCCTTATACAATTCAAAATTATAACATCGTTTCCAAATAGACGATATCGTATCGTACGAGTATAACCGTGTTTTGGTCTTAGGGCTAAAATATAATTACACGATGCACGATGTGAAATGTCTACCAAAAGAAAGAATCAGACATGTGAAAGAGCCCTTGAGGCCTACTTACAGAAATAAATTATTTCATTTCATTTCATTTCATTTCTACACAGCAAAATCTTACACGAACTATTTTCTTCTATCTTGACATACACCGTGGGTACGAGTTACCCAACAAACTTTAACCACGTATTCCTTATGGTATTACAAGTAAATAGCGTTATATCAACATAGGTCGAATTTTGTCATTTTACATTAATAGTCTTATGGAACAAAATAAATCAGTAAATTCAGCCCCTCGTTATAAACATGTCCTTACTGGAGGAAAAGTTACTATCAAAAAGAAAAAAAAACTAAAATGGAAACGAAAGGTAATTTTTTTGGCCTCTTAGTCGCTTACCATCAAATACTGCGAAGGTTAATTGCTGTTTAGTTAAAGGATTTAAAAAAACCGGTCAAGTGCGAGTCGGACTCGCGCACCGAGGGTTCCGTATAAACTCATAAGTAGACCAACCTTACGACTAACAGCAACCCTGCCTTAAACCCGCTTTAGCCCTATTCAACCAGGAAAAATCTTAACAGCGCAATGCAGCGTATGCTACAGCGACATCTATTGATACTAAATAGCGCATAAATTTTACTTGTAATTTAAATTTAAACGTTACTTTTTGTTATTGGCTGATTGAAATAATTGTTTGTCAACTAAGTTAGTTCTCATGTATCATTTTTAGCCACAAGCTACCTTATTTTAGATTTGTGTCCCTAGATGGCGCTAGTGGTATTTCATTTTTATGGTATTTACTAGTGTCAAATTTCCTAACATACTCCTATTATAGAGTTTTTAATAATTATTGTTACTTTATGTTTTTTTCCCGATTCCTGATGAGTGATCATTGTATTTAATAGACATTTTTTATATAATCTGAAATAAATCAGCGCTTAGTTTTGCTACTCTCCGCTAGATGGCTCTCTTAGGGAGGGTAGAACTAATATGTTAAGATTTTTGTAAATTTTTAAAAAGTATTCAAGTTAGGAAGAGAAAATATAACGGTCTTCCTAATAATAATAATAATCCTAATAAGTAGATACATAAATAGTTCAAGAAAAACTGTATGGCGATTAGTTTAGTAGGAGCAAATAAGTATGTGTTATGATTTTAGCAAATTTCTCAAAAACGGTGCAAGTGAGGAAAGACGTTATATTTTTCCTGTAATATTTAGGACGACATTAATAATTGGTAATTATGACACATTTTTCTGATCAGTAACTTCGGAGATAATAGGGGGGAATGGTATTTTTTTTAACTTTTTTCGCCATAAATCAAAAACTATTTATTTAAGAAAAAAAATAAAAATAGTCGTTTAATCTACAAATTAAGCTCTTTCATTTGATACCCCACTCAATATATAAGCCCTACTTTCAATTTTCAAAATCCCATTACGGAGCCATTTAAAAAAAAAGTAAAAAAGGTACAAGATTTTTTTTATGTCCAATAAGCTCGGGTTAGCTACTTTTAACACTATTCCAAATTTCAAACCGATAGCAGCAGTAGTTCCTGAGATATCTGGCTGTGACAGACGAACAGACAGACAGAGTCGCACCATAAGGGTTCCTTTTTTACCATTTTGGTACGGAACCCTAAAAATTAGTAAAACTATCTTATAGTACTGGTCTACCCACGACCACGAACGCTGAAAAGGGTTACGAAACGTCGGGACTTAAAAATGTAGTAATACACGCGATTTAATCCGTTTAAGTTGTTTTATTACTATGAGTGATAATCGCGGAAACCGAAGACAACATTAAAACTATCTTAGTCACTTTAATTAGGGCTTGTTAAACACTTGGGAGTTTTCATTTAAAAAATAATGAATATCTCGGAAAGTAAGCGTTTTTCGACTATACATCACGTAACTTTTTTTTGCTCCTAATAGATACTTTTTTTACTCCTAATAGTTGTTAGAATCTATAGTTAAAGTTTGTCGGGTTACTCGTACCCACGGTGACTCTGTGAGTAAGTGATTAATTATTATTTTACGAGAACCGATAACATTTATCGCATAAACTTTACTCGCATTCAAAGCTACCTTTACAACAGCGAGTCTAGGAAGTCTAAAAGTACCCTCTTTCAAACATATTTGTGTAACGAATAAAGGCACGCCGTACAAGCCAGAGACTGCTTATGAGCGTTCTGAATGTAACTGAATGGTTATTTCATAACATTTTCTTATTGCATTGCTCAAATGCTCCACGGGATGCAAGCAAAGAGCTTTGACTTAGACGAAAAGAACAGTACATTCACTTTACTATTAGGTATTGTTTGAAGATATCGAAAATTAACTTTTGTTTGGCAGTCGGTTACCTATACAAAAATATTACTTTGTATTAATTAGCTTACGGGTCAACTAAACTTTTTTATCGCCCGTTGAATATGACCACTACTGCTAACCACTTGAGCACCAACATCTTCTTCCGCCGAAATACATTGATTGATGAACCTGATCCATAAACACCGCCATTCGCAAAGTCAGTAATCCATGGTACGTCTTCCAGAATTCGGTCACTCAAGAACCTATCTGCCTTGACTCAAGGCAGATAGCTTGAGCGCAAGGAACATAATGAAATTATCCGTTCAAGAGAGCTAATGCTGTTAAAGAATACAATGCCATTGAGCGAACAATGCCATTGATAGAATACAATACCACAAAAAAAATAACAATGCGTAACACGAGTAAACCCGGGCGGTCTACCTGGCTCCCCGTTAAATCTGTAAAAGCAAAATGCATTATTATTTTTTGTTTGAAAGTATTTGCCGCCTTATCATTACGGTCATAGAACCGACAATCCGTTGAAAGCTCATAGTATCTCTAAGTCTTTTCTCTACGGAATACGCACTTGCAGACCGTCGGGCGAATGTGAAATGCAAAACAAATTAAGATCGCAGTTATCTATAACTGCATTTACACTTTACTGTCTAGTAAATAGAATCTAAAATCTAATGATCTTTCAAGGCAGTTATACTTTTTTGACACTATATTCTCGTTATCCTAATTTGTGGTTTACCTCTCAATGGCATTGTATTCGTTAACAACATTAGCCCAGTTGATCGGATAAATACTATACCAGGGGTCGGAAACTTTCGTACCGCGACCCGCTCCTCGCTTTATCACACGAAAATATTTTAGACACAAGATATTATTTTTTTAGAATTTGTTTTGACGTGACGCCATCTTCAATTTGCAGTGTTGCCAGGTCTAGATTGGAAAAATCAGATTAAACATGTCCTAAACAACAAAATATTTGAATGATTACATGAATCTTAAAAGGCGAAGGTTATTTTTTCCTTTAGGAGAGGAGTTTGACGTTTAGCTCTCACAATGTCTACATCCTAATATGATCGTTCTCTAAAATTTTAATGTAACTAAAACTTCAAAACCCTAAAGAAGTTATAATTACATAAATTAGATAAAAAGATCCAATATGGTAACACTAATACAGACTAGTGTTACTAAAGTAAAATATTGTACAAGTTTTATTTTCACATTTAGCAATAGTCAAATTTCGCACGACGCACACATACAAAAGTACAAGTTGCCAATATTTGTTCTAGAGTTGAGAGACCCTGCTTGAGCGTTTAATATGTGAAATAAAAAGGCTGTCGTCTCAACCTGATGTAGTCCCCGAGTGAACGCCGCGGCGTCTCGTCTCAATAGAAATGTTGTCACGTGCTCCCATAAAGCTTTCTAGTTATTTCCATACAGTGAGCCTTTATTGGCTTCAAATGCCTCAGATTCAAACGGCATTTAATATGCACGGAGAATTTTTGTGACAAACGTGCTTTTAAATGCTGGGTGACGGTATGAATTACAGAGACGTACTTGTAATTTTATGTTAGCTTTATGAAAATACCGGTATCACTATTGTTGTAATTTTTTTTACAAAAAGTCCCGCGTTTAAATTGATAAGTTACCGTTTTCACGGCTTTTGTGTTTAGCTAAAGCACGCACTGGATTGGAGTCAAGAGTAATTTCATTTATTGAAAATGAGTTAAGTCGATCATTACCGCTGCCGTATTAAGTAGATAATAGTTACATAATATACTAGTAACAGTAGTACCTAGTAGAGAATTTGAGAACTCACAACTCAAACTCCTAATCTCAAGCTGGGCCAAATATAATTGAAAATGTTTCAGAAAATATCACGTTAACAAACTATTGGAGAGATAAGAAAACATTTTTATAAAAGTTCGGAATCTCTGTTCGAGAAATGTAAGTAAGCCATGCTTAGTAAAGTTGGGCTCAGTTTGGGATTGAATTTGATAAAGGGGAACGATTTCCAGGTACGGAACTTTCATTTCCCTTATCTTTGATAAAAAAAATTTAGGGAAGGTGAAAACCTTTGGAGTTAAGAGTTGAGAAGACACTTTCCACTGAGAGACCGATTGTTATTAACAGCACCGTTCGGAGTTATTTTGAAACTATACTTCAGCAAATTGTATCATTCTATGCTTTAATGTTAGATATTTTTTATTCGATAATAATGATAAATAATATGCTGCTACGGGATCTTCCAAAACTTTTGTTTAAAAACCGTTTCTTTCTATTTGTAAGGATTTTTCACCCCATCACATAGTTTTTATATTTACTATACGCTACTCATTAGTAATTCTCAGAGTCTAGGGTTTGGTAATCTAGAAAATAAACTACACTAGAAAGCAAATATTCCGGGTCCCTACCATAAAATGCATTATCGAGTTATTTAATGCTGTTTGATTGATTCGTTTCAGCACTGATTTTGTAAACTAAGTAATGGCGTCCATTCGTTTACAAAATCAGTACATATAATGTTTTTAATAAGTAAAATAATTATTTAAACAATCATAGCCTAGCTGCACTAGCTTACGAGTTATAAAATTTTGTGTTAGGGACTCAGAATATCAATTTACTCTCAAGTGTAATAGTTTATATAATTTTAGAGAAGCCGCGAACCGGAAGATGCAGTTGTTGGTCGGTTCCCACAAGTAGGTCTGGGTAAGGACCTGGTTAGGGTGTTCGGTAGTTGATTGATACTAGAAGCAAGAACTAAATTAAAATCGGTACACCCGTTAGGGAGCTACAATACCACACAAAACCCACAAAGCCATACACACTTCAAACTTATAACACCCCTCTTTTTCCGTCGGGGCTGGATAAATGAAAATGGATGAAATGAAAAATTCGGTGTTTGGCAACAAAACCCGTTTATTAAATAAGCGAACGAAGTGAAAATGATCTATGAGTGGACTAAGGAGATGTCATCATTCATCATCATAATTTTAACCTTGATTCGTCTACTGGTGAACGTAGGTGTCCCCCAAAGACCTCCACACCGTCGCACGCCTCCTGACTCCATCGACTTCCGGCGACCAGATCGTCAGAAAATCTGATCATCCACTAAGGAGATAAATCGGCGTTTATTTATTCGACCTTAACGCAAATAATGAGTATCCGATCTTCTTCTTGAATTTTAGTAGAAAAGTATTTTAGGCCCATAGAATTTAAGTTCCGTTTTCCGAATGGAGCAACGACGCCGAGATCTTTTGGAGGCGAACTACAAAATTAATCTTTATTGTATTATTGGGTTGCCAATACGTTACTGACTTTGACAGCCCAATTTACTCGCTTTTTGAAGAATAATATAGTTATAGTGCTAAGGAGACACCTTTGAAGGGAGGCAGACTGGCCGTTCATGCCCTATTTGTACTCTTTCTATCCTGTACCTACTAATATAATAAATGTGAATTCTGTGAAGATTTTTGGATGTATGTTACTGAAATGAAGCATTAACAATTCAACGGATTGAGATAATTTTCTTTTGATACAAGTTGAAAAAGTCTTCGATTGAAACATAGAAATAACTTTTTTCCGGTAAGGAGATCCATTTTGATAATCACGAGAATTACGCAGGTCGAGGACACGCGATTCCGGAACCGCCACTCACTCCGACATAATACGACGCGTGTCTCGTCTCTCCCCATTAACGGTTCTCGCACGTAATCATCCAGTACACCTCCAATGACGTACGAGTAATAAAATTTAATATCCGCCCGGATACCTGCGGAATTAGGCGCTCGAAGCGTCACATTTTGCCGGTCAGTTCTCACTTTGGAGTACTGCCTGGCCTTTCATTCGCCATGTTAATCAATTTTTTTTAATGTTTAGGTACTTCATTACATCCAATATTTTTGAGTTTTACTCTTTTCTATTTATTTTTTTCTTTTTGTTATACACGATACCAATTTTTTCTTTAATTTTGTCTAAATCATTACCTACCTACACAGGTTTATAATTTTTTTTTTGCTGCCCCATTTTATTTTTACGTTTTTGTGTACTTGAAAATATACAACTTCAGAAGTCACTTGTAGACGTATCAGATCAGCTATTTTTTTTGTAGGTAAACCGAGACCAAAAGTGGCTTTTCTATGGACTGTAGCAATAAAATAATGGTGTTTCAAAAACTAGAGCTGATCTTGGAAATCTGTTTACAGGCCCGTTAATGTCATTGCCAAATTACTGTAAAAGCATATTTATATCAAATGCAACAAAGTCACAGTTGACCAGTGTTATGTTTCGGCCTCCCCTTTTCACATCATTCTTTAATTATTCAGGCACTTCAATATTTCAGTTAGTATACTTCCTTACTCTGTTCTATTCTTCATCAGTACTATATTATAATCTCATTCAGCTTCTCTCTATCTTTATGATGTATTAGGATTTAATTCCAGCCGAAAGTGAATGATATTTGAGGTAGATCAAGTTTACTTATCCAGGACATTTCTCGTCAGGTGTTCACTTATTACAGGTGTCTTAATAAGATTAAGGTTGTAAGTCAACGAAACCACAGACAGCGGAAGAGAATTCCAATAAAAAGAGACACGATTGGTTCGAAAGATTTTCTTAAAACACGAGCGTTATTCCACAAACTAATTTCGAGCTAGGTAGTGTAAATCCAATCTTAAACTAAACGCCCTCCAGTCATCGCGATGTTTCTACTTGTAAGAGAAGATATTTGTTGCAACAGTGTACTTGTGTGTCTGCTCACATATCTAGTCAGTGAAATCCAGTTTGTGTGTAGTGCGTCAAGATACGCTTATTTACTTTAAATGTGAGCAGCCGTTCCGTGCATGATTCGTTTTACTTTACCTACTAAGGTAGGTACCTATGTCCTACCTGATTGCAAACACAAGGCCCTTTCGACCATCGACCTCATGCTGGGTTTATAAACCTATCAGTACCCTAAAATGGCGGCCACGTCGGATTTAATGAACCTCCCTATCTCACCGAAATAATCGGTAACGAAAATGACGGGCCCATAATATTCTCTATTAAAACGCTTGAGTTTCTAAAATACCCTTTACGCAGGTACTGGACGAGTTATAAAATTAGAGCGGAATTTCAAAATATATTTTCGATAGATAACGGAAAACATTTAATAGATAGATAGATTTTTAATGTATTAATCGTACATTATCATTATACATTTCAGGAAATTTAATTGGAATTACAATGAAAATCCTAATTAAGATCAACATAAAATTAATCCAAATCAAAATTCGAGTTTAAATTAAAGTTATAAATATTATATATGGTCAGAGAGTGTAGTTAAAGACTAGTATAGAATTTAAAGAAGAACCGGGTGTGAACTATTAAGACACAGGAAACATAGACTCAGACGAATATTTATTATATTACAAGCCCGTATTTAACAATTCACATGAATTACCTATAGGTATATAATTATAATCCTGTTATTAATTGTAAATATCTTTGGTTTTCTGAACATATTCACTCACTCGTCTAGGGACTCTTTAACTGAGTAAGGGCCGATTCACACCGGAATGGCAGCGGTCGGCAGCGACGCGGCGAGCACTTTTAGTGTGAAATAATTTTAAACGTTATCTACATATTTAAAAATACCAGTATCACTTGACGTACTCAAACAGGTCGCGCGGCTGCCCGCGGCGACGCGAGCAGACGCGCGGCGCTGCGTTTCTTGGCGGCGGCGAAACTAGCAGCGCCGCGCGGCCGTTGGAGGTGCCGCGCGGTTCGAGGTGCTGGCGGCCGCGCCTCGCGGCCTGTGCTCCTCGCGCAGCCTGCCCTCTTTTTCTTCTTCTTCTTCATAAATTTTTCCTCTTCTTCATAAATATGTGCTATAATAACCAATTCCATCGTTTCACTCTAAACACACGTGTTTCCTTGCTGTATGAGTACTTTAAAAACTGATCAATACGAGAATAGACTGGGGCGGCGCGCGGTCGGCAGCGGCCGCCGGCGGCAATAGGAGGAGGCGCGCGGCCGCCAGAGGCCGGCGGAGGCGACGAGAGCTCGCCGCGGCCGGCCGCTGCCGACCGCTGCCGACCGCTGCCATTCCGGTGTGAATCGGCCTTAATAGGCTATTTCGTACAGAAGTATTTTAGTTTGTAATAGAAGCAGCGTTCCGATGATAAGGTTCTTATTTCCTCGGTTCTTAGTTCGTATTTTTTTATAAATGCGTGCACTCATTATACTCAGTTACTTGCATGTCTTCTGCAACCTGTGACTCGGGACGGCCACTCGTGTACCTCTAGCACAATTACTGTGACACGCGACTCTTTGTCGCGCGACAAATACTACCTATCTCTTTCCACCCAATATAGTGTGACAGTGACAGGTGATACTCTATCGCGCAACAAGCGCAGTCGCGATCAGTTATGCTAGACAGCCTGGTTTCCTTCAAGCGGTGTAATTCTTGCTATCCGGAAACTCGGCAATGTTCCGTTTTACATATTAATTACCGACTTCCAATGTGTACAGTGAAGGCGCAGCCATAATCCCGAGGTCAATAAACAGCTTTCTTACAACTTGAATATATTTCAGGAATGGCAAAAGTTGGTCGGAGATGGGGAGAAGTAGAGAAACCTTTGTCTCGAAGTGGGACCTTAAATAAGCTACGTACTTAATTAAAAAAACGGACAAGTGCGAGTCGGACTCGCCCACCGAGGACCCCGTACAAATTCGTAGGTACATTTATTAAAGTACCCTTTATATTTTGATTCCCTTAGTAAAAACTGTATATTTATGATATAATTATTAGAAATGTATAGTTTTCAGCTTTTTTCCTACACTTGTAGTATAAAACGGTATTAGTTACCAAATTTCATAGCTCTAGGTCAACGGCAAGTACCCTATAAATTTTGGTTTCCTTGAGAGTGTCCAAGTTTCTTGCGGCATAAACGGCCGTATCTTTTTTACATTAACTTAGAAGTTTGTTTTTTTTTACAGCTTCAAGGAACCGTAGACCAGAGTATATAGTTTTATTTTCAACTCGATACCTCCACGCGTTCCCAAGATAAAGGGGGCTTGCAGACAGACGGACAACAAAATTATCTTTTAACGGTTCCGTTTTTTCCTTTTGAGGTACCCTAAACTCGACATGAAGCCAGGTGAGCTAGAATTTACCTACTCACTCATAAAACTTTCAATTTCCATGTTAAAATAATGACTCTAAGGGGCTATTAGCTCATTGCGAATTATCAAGTGCAACTTGGTACCTACCTTTTGAAGCAAGAAGAAAATGAATTAACTTTTTATATTTTGCATGATATACATATCTCCTCTACAGATAGATATCATTAAAACGCGTTTCACTATCTAAACTAGTTCGCGCTACGACGCTTGAAATTGTACACTTAATTTCTGGGTAGAAGTCAAGTTTTGCGAAGAACACTCTTTTATTTTTACCCGACTACGCGAAGTGAAAAGCAGGGTTATGATTTTAGCACTGTATGCACATATGTATATGTCGAATAACGTGACTGTCAGGTCAGGAAGGGTTAACTGCAGAATCCTTCGCCGTTGAGGTATGTTGACACGACGACATATATTTGTATGTTTGTCTGTCCCCTCATAACTCGAAAACTACTAAACCGAATCAAACATATGCGGTATCGTTCGCTTTACCGTGATTTTGCGCGGGTTATACGCTAGTTACTTAGTTGAAACTGGAATTCAATAGGGTGTACATGGTACTCGATAAAACGCACTGCCAGCAATGTGTCAGTCTTTCTTCCAAGCAGCCTGATGTCTCAAACGCAGCTGAAAGTACGTAAATTAAAAAAAAAACCGACTGCACTCACAGGTCAAATACCTGTATAAATGATAGTCGCGTAAAAATGGTCCTGCAGTGAACGTGTCAACCATTTACCCGCTCCCTCCAGTACTGTGTGTCGTGCCGTTATTCAATTTGCTTTTATTGTTTAAAAGAAGACTTTAAATTCCGGGTTCCGTCCCTGGGCCGGGATTCGCGAATAAGCTCGAGTTTCTTTTCCTCGAATTAATACAGCGAACGAGACTACCAATTTGGGATGGAATTTCTTTTCTTTTCCGGGTGCAATCGTCTAGTGGTATTTTTATTAACCCAGCTACAATGGGAGTAAATACGGAATTAAATAAACGTTTTGCGTGTTGCACATTTTTTTTGCGATTGTAAAAGAAATATTTCATTAGACCAATACGTGCGAAACAGTTAATTTGAATTTGTTGCTTCTGCCGTTTTTAACCTCTTGAACGCCAAGTATATGTAAAATTACCTCTCACAATTATCGGTTGATTGTATAGCCAATCGATTGTTACTTACCTGTATAAGTTGTTAAACCTCTCAACTGAATTATCCCAAAAAACCATCTGACTTTAATTGCCTTTTTCCATTATCTTTATCCGTTCTGAACATACAACGATGGTTCACAAAAATAAGCCTACAGATTGTATTCGCCTAGTAATTAAACTTTATGGCATCGTCGGGAAACAAAACTCTGCACAATAGATAGGTAGTCGATATGTAGAATAAAATCTGACGAGCCGCATTTGGCAATTAGCAGTATACAGTTAAATATGTAGATTCTGGTCACTCTAAACTTTTGTTAATGAGCAGCAATATACATAAAATTTACATGTATTGGAAGTCCAATTTTAAAGGGAGATAAACATATTTGGCAGTTTGGAACGGATGTTACAGATTATTTGATGCTGACGTACTGTCAGCATCAAATAATCTGTATTGGGACCGAGCGTGACGACAGCGCCACGTGATAGGCGGCCATTATGGACAATATTGTCACCGCTGTCAAACAAGAAGTAAGTAAATATTGTGAAAAATATTAATGAAATCTTGTGTTATTTTACTATATTACACAATTTTGGACAATGGTAGTCAGTAACATTATTGCCAATAATATTAAAATTGTTGTTTTCAGTGAGAAAAGTCAGCGACAAAAATGTCAATTTTAGCCGTAGCGAGCGCTGTGATCGTTTAGGCTACCCCCTCCACCCGCTTTGCACTCTGCCAATAGGTAATTTCACGAGAGTTGAGGTTGCAAAAAAGTGAATGAATGAAATGAATGAGTGAGTTAATAAACACAAGGCTATAGTTTTACGAACCTTTTTGATCTATCTTGTAAAGTCCGACCGAAATTTCGGTTTCGGTTTCGGCCTAGTTTCGGCCAAAAAAAGGGTTTCGGCTTATATTCGGTTTCGGCTGCCATGCGGCCGAAACCGTAACTGAATTTGAGAGGTTTATTTCAAAAAGCACAGGTAATAATATTTGAAATAAGAAGTTATAATATGTTAATAATTAATGAATATTCTAAATATCGGAGACTAAATGATTAATATGTTATTCAAAAATGAAGACTGATTGTTAATGAGTATCATGTTTAGGGTTCCGTACCAAAATGGTAAAAAAGGAAGGAAGGAGGTGGTGCGACTCTGTTTGTCTGTCTGTCCGTCTGTCACAACCAGATATCTCAGGAGCTACTGCTGCTATCGATTCGAAAAATGGAATAATTTTAAAAATCGCTGACCCTAGCTTACAGGACATGAAAAAAAACTTATAAGAACCTTTTTTACTTTATTTTAAAGGGCTCTGTAATGGGAGTTTGGGCTAGTATATCAAGTGGGGTATCAAATGAAAGGGCTTAATTTGTACATTCCAACCCCATTTTTTCTTAATCATGTGCTTTTTGATTTAGGACTAAAAACGTTCAAGAAAATTTAATCCCCCCCCCCCCCCTCCCCCCCTTTATTATCTTCGAAGTTACTGAACAGAAAAATCTGTAATAATTTCTAATTATTCGTATTATCCTAAATAAAAATATAACAATTTTCCTAACTTGCATCGTTTTTTATAAATTCGCAAAAATCGTCACGCAAATTTATTTGCTGCTACTACTAAACTAAACGCGACCTATGTCGATGTCCCACCATACAGTTTATCTTGAACCATGTTTGTTCGGAACCCTCGGTGCGCGAGTCCGACTCTCACTTGACCGGTGTTTTTCTTCCCATGAAAACATGACTTTATATGGAAGTTTCGGTTTCAGTTCTGGTTTCGGCTGAAACTGAGATCAAAGCCGAAGTTCGGTTTCGGTTTCGGCCGTGAAAACTAGTTTCGGTCGGACACTAGGGGAGACCGGGTATGGTTGTCTCACAGGTTGGTTGTCACAGCAGCCATTAAATAATACGAAACAAAGGAATAATTGCATCGCTCGGTGTTAAAAGATCGCTAGAGCTTCACCTCCTTCCCTACTTCACCAATCGATGCACTTATTCCTTCGTTTCGTATTATTTAATGGCTGTTGTGACAACCAACCCGTGAGACAACCATACCCGGTCTCCCCTACTATCTTGCAATTCACTGTTGAACTTGCTATCGATACGAAAAAGAACAGTAATTTCAAAACCTCGCTGTCATTACATGACGGTGTTGTTGTGTGCGTGGCCTCAACTCTCGTGAAATTATCTATAACATCCAAAGCACCATTTTTATCGCCAGATGTGTGGCTAGTAATAAAGACATGTTGTGTTACATATGGCGCTCTGGATGTTAGGCCTACAGACTATTCGATGCTAACTGTATACATAATAAGTTCGCAATAAAGTTTAAATACAAAAACTAAAATGTCCCTTTAATTGTGTCCCCTTTATTATATCTCTTCTCAACTCGTGCAATTTATATTAAAAATCGTGAAAAGATTTTAATAGAGTGCAATTAGAGGAAAAATACCCGTCACTGGTGGGCAAATAACTACCATCCATCATGTTTTGTTGTGCAGAGCGCGCTTACGCGGCGTTTTTCTGACAAATCGGACAAATCTAAACATGGAATGAAAAATTAAATAAACGCGTCCAATTCATTATGTTCACAAAGTTGCTTTCGTTTATATTGTGATTTCTGTTATACATTGCATTTTATTTACTCTGAAATAAGTGACCGGTTTTTTTTTTCAGTTTATTTGTGCGTCTTTATAATAGAGAATAGTAGTATTTTATACACCAAGAACGACAAAACAAAAAATACAGAAGATGGCAGGTTTTAGGTAATTCTTGCATTCCCCTGGCTACGAATATTCAGAAGATTCCCCCTCATTAAAATGGTATTTTTGGTTCTGAAGAAGAACCCATTAGCTGTCAGCGGTCTGTAACCACAACATTTATGGAAATTTTACAAAAAACGTGCATTATTTAACTTTACAAATTTACATGGTGATACCAAATACAAGTAGGGACGACTGAATGCGTGAAGATCACAAAACTAAGTCGAATATCGAACGTTCTCTTTCCTGTAATATTCCACAAGCAGATATCAATTATTCCGAAGCAGCCCTATGTTTCCTGAAGCACCAACTATCCCAACGGGTTACCCGACATTTTATTTAACAAGCCACATCAATAACAAACGGTATCATAAAGTGAAACCCAACTTTGGCCATACACTGTAACAAACGGGAGCGTGCAATTGCTCCATCATTCTTCAAAAGTCTTATTTTAATACGAAATCCACGGGACTTCAGCCTTTTTGAGTGAAGAGGCGAGTGTTCCCTGGGAATTCGGTATAAGGTCAGCGAAACACGGCTTGGCAAATATTCAAGAATTAGTTTGTCTCGGCCCGGTGCCGCGTTAACGTTTTATTTCCTAGAAAATTTAGTTTATTTCCTGCGAAATGTTAGGTAACGTCTCAGGCGGGGTTTGGGTGTGAACCTTTATTTAACAGGTATCTCGACGACTTCTGTTTGATGTAATTGTTACAGGTAGGTATTTCTGCTGTTGAGGATTGCGATTGTACTATATATTAAGCATCTACCTATTAATATTTGGGTGTAAGGAAAAATAGAAGTGCCCTTTTATGTGTTTTCCACGAGTACTAAGTTAAAGACACTTAACTCTACGCGCGTTTCCTAAATATCTCACTTTAGCATTTAGAAGAGTAGCTTTGTGCACATATTGAATGAGTATGACGCATTAGGTAGTTGAACGTCAATGGACAAGCGGCGAGGCTTGATACTGGCTTCTGGGAGTAATCTCCCGACGCGTAAAGAAACCTTCTGTCCTCGCTTCAATTTTATTAGAATTCCACAAAGCCTGAGCTAAAATAAAAGGCCACTTCGATCCTCAAAATAAACCTCGGTTTTTTCAATTCGTCCAACGCCCGAACAAAAGCCGCGGTGAATTATCTGCGGATCTATCTCGAGACATTCGCGCTTATTGTTTCCTTGACAAAAGGGCGGGATGTCAGCGCCAATTGATCACGTAGCAGTCGCACGCGTAGGGCTCGCCGGTCCAACGCGGAAATCGGTTTGTATATTTACCTTGCTGCTAAATTTAGAAGGCTCCAAAATATACCGTAAAACGGGTATTTAGATCCGCGAGGCTATTTGGAAAAATGATTAAACTAATAAAAACCTTATTTATAGACAACTAACCGACTTCACATTAGACTAAGGCTCTGATAGACGAAGATCTTTGTTTCTACCATTGTCATGGAAAAAAATAAATGGACTCTAATTAGCCCCATTTTACGGTAGCTTTACTGTTTAGATTGCTGCAACATTACATGGACAAACTTGAGTAGTTCAACAGGATAAATAATAGTACTAGGTACAGAAGTCATACTCTCTAACAAAACTGACGTTCCGGTACGAGGACTGGACGGAACGCACCGGATCCGACCGTCTCCTATTGCATAACGCGTGCTCTTTGTGGTCGCTGGCTAAGCCCTCAGCGAAATTAGAACTTAATATTCTTGAAAGTTTGTGGAGATGTGTGGACATTTAGATATTAGTTACTAAATAACGCAGCATTCAATGGCGAATGGATTGAGATGAAATTTGGCACGCAAGCAAATCAAGTCTTGGATTGAAAGTATTCAAACACAGGTTTCTTTATATCCCGGTTAGGAGTTCGCTTGGAAGAAAAAAGTGGTAGTGGTAGTGGTGGTGGTGGGTATAGCGGTAGTAGCAAATGTTGCCCCTTCGAAGGCGCTTAGCCAGCTACCAGAAAGAGCACGCATTATGCGATAGAGAGATACGGTCGGAAGAATTTCAAAGGTGAAGTGAAAAGTGAAGTCCCCAATCCGCAGTGGACTAACAGCCCAGCCCACTCATTCTCGTCTATGAGAGTACGCCGGCCTGAGCCCAGCAGTGGGACGTATATAGGAGATGATGATGATGATGCTTGACGCTTAGCTGCGCAGTTAATCTTTCCAGGTGCTTATAGTGAACGCAAGAATTTGGTTAAACAGATATTTCTTTCCAAAAAGACGAAAAATTGTGTAGTCATGCGAAAGTATTTCTGAAATTTTCAAACTAAATGTTGTAATTTAGGACTGTCTACTATTTGAAACTACAGTTTCACTATCGGAAACATTACAGTCTGTCTTTTGCGTTACTAAAAATAATAGTTACACCTTATCTGTTATGATTGCTGTTTGGGATTTTTGATGTTGTTTTCCGCATACAAAACGTGTCTATCAAGCTATGATATAAAACAGATTTTAACAATTGATGTTGTTAGTAAATCGTTTTCGGCGCCCCATAAGATGGTCTGATAACCTGTTTAGGATCGCCCGAAATCGATAGCGAAAAAAGGGTGTGACCGATTTTGGAAGCCTCTGGGGGAAACCTACGTTCAATAAATCAGCAAGAGACATCTCCAGGTTTTAATAATGAAAGTTTGTTGGCCAGCTTTTTATTTCAACAGAAAACCGAGCGTCTTGAATCATCTTTAATTATCCTTGCATTCTCCGTTAAAACCGCAACAGCTAGCGCTGCGAGTACTGTAGTCTTCATTATGGACCGTTTACGACTAGTTGCCAACAAATTAGCTCCCGACTAAAGCGAATTGCCACTCCAACTAGTAGCGCCACGCTAATGAGTACTAGGTATGCCACGTAATGCTAGGTGCGTAGCTATAATTGACATCATGTACCTACATCGAATCGTGAGTGATAAATAGTACATAAAAAATGTAAGAAAATGTTTTCACGCTAGTCTATCCAGTGAATAAGAGCAAAACTTAGTATAAAAATACCAAATCATTATACTAGTAGGTGTAACTTGGTATACATTTGAAGAAGTCCCACGATTTCTCGAAGATTTCATCATCAGGTCCTGACCTGGTGACAATGGGACCACCTGGGAGGTATATGTTAGAAAAAAAATGACAATGGACATTTAGATCGATAACAGAACGCTGACTATATCTCAGTTTGTTTGGCGTAACACTTCTAGAAATGGTAGATAGCACCAGCTTGAGGTGTCCGACCAAACCTACACTCACGGACAATGAATTCGGGTCATCTATGAACAATTATATAGAAAATTACCCGAATTCATTGTTTCGGCCGAGATGATGACAATCATAATCAAAATCAGTCTACATTTTTAAATAACATATTAATAGGCCATTCTCACGAAGTATGACTGCGTCTAGTTACCGCGTCTCCATACCATTTAGTGGGTGTATTTTCAAAAACGTCATTTCGCTGTCATGACATATTGGCGAATAATGAGAAGATTCAGCCTTACTAGAATTGGCACTTTTGGTTACAATGTAGAATCTGTCAAGTTCTACCACGTAACCAACGAATGCCAGTCTAGTGAGGAGGAATCTTTTAAATATTTGTGGCCAGAGAAATTATGTCTTTGAAAATACACCCTAGTATGAAAACAGCGTCGTGGTAATTAGGTGACCGCAGACATACTTCGTGAGAATGGCCGTAATAATTTAGTCTCTGGTATTTGAAGTAATCATTAATATAACTTTATGAAAGGAACATGATGTTTCTTGACTAGTTTTCTTGTACCTATATATGTATATTATAACTTGTTATTTTAAATAAATTATTAGCGCTTTTTGAAATAAAGATTGTCCGATCGCAGCGCGAAACCCTCAAATTCAGTTTCAGTTTCGGCTAAATGCCAGCCAAAACCGAGAATAAGCCGAAACCCGTATTTTCGCCGAAACTAGGCCGAAACCGAAAGTTCGATCGGACTCTACCCGCTTGCTCATTTGATGGGGACAGCATCGTGTTAATGATACCAAAATAATTATAATACAGCACTTCTAGCAGACGTTCATAAATCTTTGTACTTAGAACAATTTTGAGCCAGACGAAAATTAGTACAAATACCGACAATACTCGGTATCCGCTGAAGTATCCAAAGATAGAATTATGACGTTAATTCCATACATAGTTTACTAATGTGCACTCGGAAGCATACAATGCCAGCAAACGTAACTGACAGAGGGTACACGACAAATGAAACCAGTAGTGTTGATTTTACGAATGAATGATTTATTTCATTATCTGATTAAATCGGTTATGTTTTGTAAAGTATCAAATAATTGTGTCCTCTCAGGAAATGAAATGAAATGAAATAATTTAAGAAAGGACCTTCAATAATTATCTGACACATTCAAAATAGTCCATGCAAGCGTGAACAGACCGGAAGCCAAAATCCTCTTTATGGTGTCCATTGGAGTCCCGTTATTCCCCATCGGCCATCAGTTGATCGGTAGCTATTCCCTTCAACTTGCTAATTGCGAGACTGTTGGTAACTTTCATTCATTTACGGATTCCGTGTTCCGATCCCCAATTTTTTAATTCGCGGAAGTCAATGGAGGCAAAAAGCATGCGACAGTTCGTTGTGGATGTTTTCGAGAGATATCTCTGTGTCCGAAGATAGGGCAGCTAAAGCTTTTTAGTTACTAAAATAAAAATAAAATAAAATAAAATAGTTTATTTTTGCAAGTAGGCCCTCAAGGGCTCTTTTACAAGTCTGAGTATTATTTCATTTCTTTTCTTTTGGCGCTTCGGGTAGTGACCTTCTGGTGAGAAGAAGCGCCGGAAGAAACTCACCAGTTTCTCTTTTTTAACACTTTTATTCAAACCTCATATGCATGACTATAAAGTGACAAACCAAGTAAGTGTGCTGTTACGCATGCTGTAACGCGGCAAACCTCCTTGGCGCAGTACTGGCCGGTTAGAAACTTTTACAAACGGACAGCATTTACGATCGTCTTTTTTTTCACGGAGACATTTTCGGTCGCTTTTCACATTGCCGTGATATCTTGTTATTTGCTAAACAGACTGACATATTATGATATTTTAAACTGCTTAAATATTAATTACTGTGTAGATATATAAATACTCGTAAGGGCTGCCGCTTCGCAGGTACTTTTGTTTTTATATATTTTACTATGTTCTTTTTGTAACTTTCAAACTCAATCCAAGTCTTATTAATTAAATGTTCACTGGTCTTGGCAAAGAATAAATGAGACTTGGATTGGTTTGAGACAAACGCTAACGGGAGGATTGTTCCAGCCCTTTTTACTGGATTGAAGTTGTGTGAAGTCGCTTCCGTTTATCGTATCGACTGATGCAGAATAGCGCTTCTGAACTGGTCTGGAGCTGGCTTCGAACTAGGAACTGAAAACCTATACTTACCTATCCTGAAGTCCCGACTCTTCACCGCCATCCAGTCTCCCAGCACCGTTAAGGCCAGTGACCTTCCTTTGTACATACCTACTGCGTACTGACGGAATGCCGTTTCACCTTAATTTTATTGTATATAGTTTTATTATTTAATTTTATTACATTTTTTTATAACCACGGCTCGAGTTTTACTCCCGACTCTAGCCGGGCTACATTGGCGCCCAAGGGTTCATTCAGTCAGTACGTGGGTCTTAAAGACTTGGATTGAGTTATGTACATACTTGTAAATAACATAAGTGGTTGTACATAGCTTGGATGTAATTTTTGTTATTATATTTTGTGTTAGAGTTCTTTTGTGCATAGTTTTAAATGGTTAATTCTATGATTGGACTTATTTAGGACTGATTAGATACGCAACTTGCATTCGGTGTAGTACCCATATAAGTATTAATAACATAACAGTTGCGTGTTTGTGTGTGTTTTCAAAATAGTTTGTGTATATATTGTCTTTTCCTGCTTGTTTAAAGTACGTAATTTTTCGTAATAAGCATGGAGTTCTCGCAGGTAAATGTAAATATGCTAAATAAAAATGAACTTACGTACGAAGTAAGTATTAGGCATGAAAAACCGCGCGACACAGTTATAGAGTTGCGACAGCAGTTGTCTGACTTGTTGGGTAAATATGTGGCTGAGGATTTACCTACTACTTTTGCAGTTGCTGAAGACTTGAAAGGCACTGAAAAGTCTATTTCTTTTATCGAGGATAAAATCACCCTCTATGAAAGTTCCTCTGATTTGAAACTTGTAAATAAAATAAGGTCATTTCTTGTACATATATACTTACGCCTTCAACGTATAGACGTCTCGGAGGTAGAGGAGCACCGTGATACGTATAAGAGTCTTGTATCCAAATATAGTGCCTTGAAAATGCGTTTTGATTTAAAGAACAGCAGCGCTAATAGTGACTCCGCGTCGTCATTTGTTACTGCGAACAGTGACAAATGTGCAGAGAGTAAAATTATTGTACACTGTGACCGCGGCGTGACTAGCGAGTTCCGCAAATTTTCATACGCGGGTAAAGGCTGCCCGCGTAGTTTTGTGCAAAAGGTGGAAGAGTTTGCGCTGTCTAGGAATTTGCCTACTAGCACATTATTAACTCATTCTTATGAAATGTTCACGGACGCAGCGCTACACTGGTTTCGTGCCTACAAGGACAATTTCACTTCTTGGGAAAGTTTGAAAGTAAAACTGTTTGATGATTTTGGTATTGTAGATTACGATTACAAGCTATTGCGTGAAATACAGGACCGCACTCAAGGCAGGGAAGAGTCGGTCGTAGCGTACTTTGCCATAATGTCTGGATTATTTGCCAAGCTGAGCTACAGTATGTCTGAGGCTAATAAACTTGAAATTTTGCTAAGGAATATTCGTCCTGAGTACGACATCATGTTAGCTCAGGCTGACATTCAGTCTATTGATAACTTAAAGGCTGTGTGTAAAAAGTATGAAGCTTGCCTTGACCGCTCGAGGAACTTTAAGGAACCTCCTACGAATAGCCCATCATCTTTGACTGATGATTTTGTATATAGGCCTGTAAATAGTAAGTCTGTAAATATAGTTAGTTCTATTAAGCAATTTTGTGTTCGTTGTCGAGTGAACGGTCACTCTTTGCGTATGTGCAAGGAACCACGCACCCTTGTGTGTTTTAAATGCGGTATGGCTGGTTACCGTAGCACGGATTGTCCTCAGTGCCGTAAATCTGTCGGTAAAAATGAGTCTTTGCCAAAAAACGGATAAGTGAGGGTCAAAGACTTATTACACGCAATGACTCTAAATATTCGCGTGATGAATGGGAGGAATGGCTCTCAGTAGTTCGTCTTTTTATGCTATCATCAAAAACGTCTTTGATCCTCTTTGACGATCAGAATGATAATGAGCGTCCTTTTGTAAATATTAATGTAAATAATTTGACTTTATGCGGCTTACTCGACAGTGGCAGCTCAATTACCATTCTTGGTAATAACTCTCATAAGGCTCTACTAGATCAGGGATTTGTACTGAACTCCTCTTACAAGATCTCTGTGCGAGCTGCTAACGGACAGCCCGTTTACTCCGTCGGTTACATGGAGTTACCTGTGAAGTTTAACGGTAAATATTTAAGTATTGCTGCGCACGTAATACCCGACATTTCTTCACACTTAATATTGGGTATAGACTTTTGGAAAGGCTTTAATCTTTTGCCTCATTGCCTAAGTAACGTCGAACTGAAAAAGCCCTCTAATTGTACTTCTCTAACTGTATATAACGGTTCTAAGCAAGTTCTTCCATTTGAAGACTTGTCCGGGGAACAACAGACTCGGGCAAATATTATTATATCGCAGTTTCGCGAGGCTTCCACGGAATCTAGTCCGCTTGGCCGTACACACTTGATTGAACATCGCATTGATACCGGAGATCATGCACCTATTAGACAAAGATGTTATAGACTTTCTCCCGAGAAACAAAAAGTGCTAGTGGATGAGGTAGATAAAATGCTTGCTTTAGATATCATAGAGCCGTGTGAGAGCCCGTGGTTGAGTCCTGTTCTTGTGACTCCTAAAAAAGATGGTACTTGGAGGTTTTGTTTAGACAGTAGGAAACTTAATTCTGTCACTAAGAAAGACGCGTATAAACTGCCTTATATAAATGAGATTCTTGATAATTTGCGCGATGCTAAGTTCTTATCTAGTATTGACATCGCTAAGGCATTTTGGGAATTACCATTATACGAAGGGGATAGAGATAAAACAGCTTTTTACGTCCCTGGGCGGGGCATGTATAGATTCAAAGTTGTTCCGTTTGGATTGACGAATGCACCGGCGTCCCAGCAGCGTTTAATGGACCTTTTGTTTACGCCTGAGTTTGAAAACCGCGTTTTCTGGTATTTAGATGATATTATTGTGATATCTAATACCTTTGAAGAGCACATTTCTCTGTTATCGCAGGTATTAGAAAAACTTACATACGCGCGGCTTACCGTTAACTTTGAGAAGTCTGCATTCTTTCGTCGCGAACTGAAATATCTTGGTTATATTGTAGACCACAAAGGATTGCACACAGACCCTGAAAAAGTGCAAGCGATACTCGACATACCTGTTCCTACTACTAGACGTGAATTGAAAAAGTTCCTAGGTACAGCCAGTTGGTACAGGCGGTTTGTGCCAAACTTTAGCACATTGGCTGCACCACTGAATTTGCTTACTTCTACTGGAAAGAAAGCTCCTCCTTTCAAGTGGAATGAGGATGCTAATGCTGCATTTAATAAAATAAAAAAAGCTCTTGTATCTACTCATGTACTAACTTGTCCTGATTTTACTAAGACTTTCTCTGTGCATTGTGATGCATCCAATTTTGGAATTGGAGCTATGTTGACGCAAGAGGAAGACGGCATCGAAAAGCCTATTGCTTACTTTAGCCGTTCTTTATCTAAGCAACAGCAAAATTATTCAATCACCGAACGTGAATTACTAAGCGTTATTACTTCCTTAGAACATTGGCAATGTTATTTAGATAATGGTCAAAAATTCATAGTCTATACTGACCACGCAGCCTTAAAATGGTTCTTAAACTTAGACAACCCTTCAGGACGATTGGCTCGTTGGAGCGTTCGTTTGTCTGCGTTTAATTTTGAAATAAGGCATAAAAAAGGTAAAGATCACGTCGTTCCTGACATTTTATCACGTTCGGTGCCAGTTGACCTGATTTATGTAGATTCTAACGATGAATGGTTTAACAATATATTAAACGGTTGTCGGGACAATCCTGATTCTTTTCCTGACTACAAAATTGTAAATAATAATCTGTACAGACTTAAAAGGACTAGTTCTTTGCTCACTTCCGAGTATGACTGGAAACTAGTAATTCCGAAGGAAATGAGAGATGATATTATACATGAAAATCATTCTCAGCCTACAGCCGGCCATTTCGGCATTTTCAAAACTCATAAGCGAATCGCTTTACGTTATTTCTGGCCGGGGATGTATAGAGACGTTTGTAAATATATTGCCGATTGCGAGACTTGTTTGGCCTACAAATACCAGAATCATCAGACACTGGGAATAATGGGTAAACCTAAAGAATGTTGCAGGCCATTTCAATGCCTTTCAATCGATCTTGTTGGCACTTTACCTATGACTCGTAAGCAGAACCGTTACATATTAGTTGTCAACTGCTGCTTTTCGAAATATTGCATGATATTTCCTATAAAAAAGGCGACTTCTAATATAATATGTAAGATTCTAGAAGACTTTATATTCTTGGTACACGGTTTTCCTCGTACTATCATAATGGATAATGGTACTCAGTTTATCAGTAATGAATTACAGGAACTTTTTACTAAATATCAGATTCCTCAGGTGCATTTTACTCCTAAATATTGCCCTCAGGTAAATTCTGTTGAACGCTACAACCGTACTATCATGACAGCAATTAGTTCTTTTGTGGAGGAGGATCATAGAAACTGGGATGTCAATATTCCTAAGATCCAATTTGCTATGAATACCAGTGTTAATGAAGTAACAGGATTCAGCCCTGCCTTCCTGGTTTTCGGCAGAGAGTTAGTGCCATGCGGGTCTTTCTATGGTGCCGCAGACTCTAATGACGTCGATTATGACGATCTCATTTTTGCACCTCGTGACATTTATGCTGAGAATTTAGGTCACTTGTCGCCTATCTTAGATAAAGTGCAGACAGCAATTTGGGAAGCTCATGTAAAAAATTGTAAATACTACAACTTGAGGCGTAAACAGGCCGAATTTAATGAAGGTGATGTTGTATGGCGCCGTAACTACCAATTAAGTGACGCTGGTAAATATTTTACCGCAAAATTGGCTCCCAAATATGTTAAGTGTACAGTATTGAAAAAGTTGTCACCTCTTGTGTATGAATTGGCTGACAATAATGGACGTGCGATAGGTAAATGGCACATTAAAGATTTAAAATTGTAAATATTGTGTAGTTGTATATTTTCTGTTATTTTCTGCCTGGAATTTTCCTGTGTTATCCAACTTGGAAAATTCTCCTGGGCGCGCGGGGTACTGTAACGCGGCAAACCTCCTTGGCGCAGTACTGGCCGGTTAGAAACTTTTACAAACGGACAGCATTTACGATCGTCTTTTTTTTCACGGAGACATTTTCGGTCGCTTTTCACATTGCCGTGATATCTTGTTATTTGCTAAACAGACTGACATATTATGATATTTTAAACTGCTTAAATATTAATTACTGTGTAGATATATAAATACTCGTAAGGGCTGCCGCTTCGCAGGTACTTTTGTTTTTATATATTTTACTATGTTCTTTTTGTAACTTTCAAACTCAATCCAAGTCTTATTAATTAAATGTTCACTGGTCTTGGCAAAGAATAAATGAGACTTGGATTGGTTTGAGACAAACGCTAACGGGAGGATTGTTCCAGCCCTTTTTACTGGATTGAAGTTGTGTGAAGTCGCTTCCGTTTATCGTATCGACTGATGCAGAATAGCGCTTCTGAACTGGTCTGGAGCTGGCTTCGAACTAGGAACTGAAAACCTATACTTACCTATCCTGAAGTCCCGACTCTTCACCGCCATCCAGTCTCCCAGCACCGTTAAGGCCAGTGACCTTCCTTTGTACATACCTACTGCGTACTGACGGAATGCCGTTTCACCTTAATTTTATTGTATATAGTTTTATTATTTAATTTTATTACATTTTTTTATAACCACGGCTCGAGTTTTACTCCCGACTCTAGCCGGGCTACAATGCTTTGAAAGTATGTCCCACAATTCTTTACCACACCTCCTCCTACCTGCCCTACCTGCGTCACACTCCGCAGTCCGTCCGTCCCCCATTCGACTGCGCTGTCTAAAGGTCTTCATGGGCCGACTGTATATTCCTTAGACTGTGCTTGGTTTTCAATCTGCGTGCATCAGTTCTGTGTGAAGGCGCTCCATTAGCCGCGAGTTTGATCTTACGCATAGCGCATCGTGCCAAATCTGACTAAACGTCTCCATGGGCCGACTGTATGTTTTTTGCGCTTATTCAAAGAACAAAGACGGACAAGTAGTCCAACTTTGGCTGTTTAGGAGTGCGCGACACGTATTCTGTTTGAGTGCAATCCATACTGGAGGATTCTTACGTATTCTTAAAACTTTGCTTGTAGTGCGTTTGTACACGGCGCGCACACATACAAGCGCGTACGGTTCCTTTTGTATAGGAAGAAAAATTACTGCTATTATACTGTGGCTTGGTTTTCCTTCTGCGCGCATCAGACTTGTGTGAAGGAGCTCCATTAGCCGCGAGTTTGATCTCGACGCTGATTACGCACAGCGCACCGCGCCGAATTATTAATGTGTTGCATGGAGCATGTGTTAATGTGACACGAGTGATCGTAAAAACAAGCAAACAAAGGCTAAGAGGGCTAGTAGCATTTCAACTGCTTTCAGTTTCGCATTAGTAACCATTTTCCTGTAGATTCGGATTACCATTTCCAGTTATTTTCTAGAATTGTAGTCATCGCGCATCATACAACGCGCTTCAAACCAAAACCGTTTGAAATGCTTGTAGAACTACTCGCATAATTTCTCTTTGTAGCGTTAGGAAAACAGAGTATTTTTATATCCGGGGGATCTATAACAAAGTTGGAAATTCAAGGCTCGTATCCTGCCGTTTCCTTTCCTGTAACAAAATATTTGAGTGATCGGAGCGACATCTACGAATTGGGGACTTTGGAGTAGTAGACTAGTTACGTCTTCATTTTAATAACAGGTTCCTATGTCCAATCCCTTTAGGACAAAATAGCGTGTGCCCAATGCTATATGCACTTCAGAACAAAACGTGTTAAAACGGAGTCAACGTTTAATCATTCTTCGTTGTCATGAGCTGTTTACCTCTGTCTACTTTGTAAATTACTTAAGCTCTCTGTATTAGGTATGTTTTTGTGAATAGTTGGAGCTGTCTGTAGGATCATTTTCTCGTGAAATAAATAATAGATTATTCTATATCTGAATGGTTATTCCGTAACATTTTGGTTCTAGTTTCGATAAATCGCCTCCAAACGATACCATTTCGTACATATGCAGCTGTATTACATTAACCGCAATGTCACTTTGCCAGCGAAACCCAAAGGGTCGCGAGAGGGTCGTCATCTCCTGAGATGGCTTAATCAAATTCCCATTTAACTACAAATCTAACAATAACACTCGTGTCCACATATTACATAATGCACACGCTTTATATTCTGATCTGTGTAACAAGCGTTGGATTCCCATTTGCATGGTAATAGTGGCATCGGGCCCATGATAATGTTTACGGTTAGCGGTAGACAGGATCGCTAGTGTGCCGCAAAGCCGTTTGGAGAACGGTTGTCTGGCTTATATTAAATGGCAGAGTAAAGATAATGCGTTTAAGTTTACAAGCTTGTGGAAAATCAAAGATGTTTATTGTATCATTTCTTGCCGTGGGTGAACAAAGAATACAGCCTTAAGAGAAGATTGACGTCATGTCGCAAAGCACCATCATAACCACACTATGTCAAGAGTAAAATTGTTGAAGAAGAGCCGTGAACCCACTTTTAGAGTTCAAATTGACTTGGAATTTAATGTAGAAATAGAAGCATAAAATGAAGATAATCATGTGCCATTAAAAATTATATCAGAAAATACACTTTTGCTGTTACAAATTTGGAGGAAAGAACAGATACGCTCATCGGTGTATTGTAAGAATTATCTAAGGTGTCCGAATGTTTGTACAGATAATGGACAAACATTCGGATACCGTTGATAATTCTTACTGTACCAAGCGTTGAATTCCCATTTGTATGGTAAAAGTTGCATCGGGCCCTTAGGTAATAATGTTACGGTTAGCGTTGGACAGGATCGCTAATATGCCGCAAAGCTTGGCGAAGCCGTCTGGAAAACGGTTGTCTGGCTGAAATTAAATGGCAGAGTAAAGGGAATGCGTTAAAGTTTACAAGTTTGTGGAAAATCAAAGATGTTTATTGTATAATTTCTTCAACAAGGCACCCCTAAGAGAAGAATAGTATCATGTCGTAAATCGCCATAGTCACAACCACACTCTTCTTAATAATTAAATCGTTCAATAAGAACCGCGGACGCACTTTCAGAGGTCAAATTGACTTGGAATTTAATGATGAAAAATAAAATAAAGATAATCAAGTACCACTAAAAATTACATCAGAAAATATACTTTTGCTGTTACAAATTGCTCCAAGCAAAGAACAAATACGCTTATCGGTGTAACAAGCGTGGGATTCCCATTTGCATGGTAATAGTAGCATCGAGCCCATAATAATGTTTACGGTTAGCGGTAGACAGGATCGCTAGTGTGCCGTAAAGTCGTCTGAAGAACGGTTGTCTGGCTTAAATTAATTGGCGACGTAAAGTGGAAGTACTGGAAGTGTTTCAAAGTGTAAAAAGATATTAAAAAAATGCTTTTGCCATTTTATTTTAAGGCCAGACTTACACCATTTTTTGTAATAATCGAGTAAAAAACAAGATGTGCTCTTTACTTATACAAAAATGCTATCAAGAAAATGTAATCAATATTTGTATAACTCGTGCCAAGAAATACTTCAAAACAAAATTACTGTTGGGTTTTATGTTTCCTGCCGTCCAGTAGTATAGAACTTGTATATGGCTTGTTTGCTGTATTGTATTCGAGGTATCAAATAAAACTGCTCCTTATTTTATGATCGAATGTATTACATTGCTCGTATGTAGCTGTAACACCTGTTTTGTGTCTCGAGATTTGGACGTTGTAAAAGTTTTCCAACACTTTTTCTCTAGCTTGATTCGAAGCCGCGTCTGGGCTAAATTCTCTCCAGTTTTTCTCCGTTTCATCCAATAGACCTACATTCGATATGTTCTGTCATCTTTTTAGGGTTCCGTACCCAAAAGGTGCTAACGGAACCCTATTACTAAGCCTCTGCTGTCCGTCTGTCTGTCCGTCATAGCGCTTTAGCTTTTGAACCGTAATAGGTAGGTACTTGAAATTTTCATAGAATGTGTATTTCTATTGCCGCTATAACAACAAATAATAAAAACAAAATAAAATGAAAAAGAAAAGGACCCATATACAAAAAACGTGTTTTTGGTGTCTTTTCGATTGATATGTTCATAAAATTGATATGTTCTATTACCGTTAATGCCGCTATAACAACAAATAATAAAAATAAAATAAAGTTAAAAATAAAAAGGGGTCCCCATACAATAAACATGTTTTTGGCGTATTTTTGCTCGACGGTGGTGGAACCCTTCGTGCGCGAGGGTATAGTACCTACCTTAAAACAAAAAAACGGGACCTTTATAGGACCACTTTGTTTGTCTGTCAGTCTATTTATTTATCTGAGCTTAACCGACCTTTAAGGATTCTATTTAAATTAAATTATATGCTGGCCAACACACACAACCATACTTATTTAATTACCATTTAACATAGTTTAGTTTTCCTTACTACAAGCTCACATTAACAATAGAATTTGACCCCATTCAAAGGTTGCCAAGTTTGTATACGGTTGTTTTAAACATAGTGTACAAACTTGGTAACCTTTTTGTTTTTTTAGGTATTTAGGTACATTTTATATTTTATTTTTTCTTTGAAGATTGTATAGTAGAGGCTTATTGAAGCTGGCATAGTCAGTCTGACAAAAGCTCCCTATAAATAAAGATAAAAAAAAAAATTGTCATAGTCAGTCAAACATGTGGGGATGGGGCCGGGAAACAAACAATTAGGATTTTTAAGACTTCGTTCATCATCATTTCAACCTTGATACGTCCCGCTGCTGTATATAGATCTCCTTCAAAGACTTCCATAACGAGCGGTCGCACGCCTCCCGCCACCCACTCGGGGTGGTCCGGCTAGCGACCTGGTTCGACCCCAGGGAACGCCACGGCCAACCACCCGGTCATACTATCGCTACGCCCACTAGAGTTGCGAGTTAGTCAGGCTTTAAAAAAAAAGCCTTCCACCTCAGACCATTTTTGCGTTGCGTCTTCCGGTTAGTGGTCCTCGAAAACCTTTACAGCTATTATGTCCAGCCCATTGCCACTTAACTTGCTAACTTATTTAAGTATTTGTATTTATTAAATATATCATCGTCTAGTATCCGTAACACAAGCCTTATTGAGCTTACTATGGGACTAGTTCGATTTGTGTAAGATTGTCCCCTAATATTCATAAAATGTACAATTAACTATTTACATATTTTCTTCTCACATCTCTTAGGGGGACCGGGTATAGTTGTCTCACGGGTTGGTTGTCACAGCAGCCATTAAATAATACGAAACGAAGGAATAAGTGCATCGATTGGTGAAGTAGGGAAGGAGGTGAAGCTCTTGCGATCTTTTAACACCGAGCGATGCAATTATTCCTTCGTTTCGTATTATTTAATGGCTGCTGTGACAACCAACCCGTGAGACAACCATACCCGGTCTCCCCTACATCGTCTGTCACTCACTGTCGTACGTCTACTCGTTCTCTATTATAATTATTCAAACATACATTCTTCGTCCACCAGCCCGCATGCATATATTAATACACGGTTCACTTTTGCTAAAACCCTATCAATCCAGTCAACGGACCCACTTTTAGGTATAGCTATACTTATCAGGGTGAAACTAGCAACCCCGATAAAATAACTTTCATGAATATTAAAAACGTTAACGCAGTAACGTTTTTCACCGGGGCGGCTATCTAATATTAATTTATGAACGTACTCTCAAAGGTCGATCTCGTTATCCCGCTTCTGAGAAACCATACATTTTTCTTACATGTTACATTTTAACGAGGTATAATTACCTATATTAATTAGAATACAGAGATGTTTGTAATGTTAATAACCCGCTCACTATTATTACTAGCTTTTATTACCCGACTGCGGCGAAGCCCAAAGGAGGGTTATGTGTTTGACCTGTATGTATGTATGTATGTATGTCCGTTCCTGTGTCCGCTCGTAACTACTCAACGGCACAACCGATTTTGATAAATGATACATCATTAGATTCGTCTTGATGGCGCGAGTGTCACTGGGTATGAAGTTCGTTAAAATATACAAAATGGCGGAATTTATGCATTTTTAAAGAGCACTGCGGTCGGGTTTTTTTTAGTAAAAATTTTTTTTAACTTGCAGTGTTAGTGTGTATGCAAGGACTTTAAAATAAATAGCCGGACGTAGCCTCGCTAATAGATAACTGAAGCAATTGTAGTAAGGCGGTCGCTTTGTACTTACGAGTGACACACATCAACCAGCGTAGACGAGCAGCACGCACACATGAACCACCGCTAAGCGACCGTCTACTAGAGGTTCTTCAGTTATTTGCTAGCGATGCTACGTCCAGCTATTTATTTTAAGGTCCTTGTATGTGTGTATGTTTGTGTGGGTCAAATCTCTCGCGTATCTTCGGTGACAATGTAATAATACCTACAGTACTATGATGATGCACTGATGAAATCAGAAGGTGACCATGGGATCATTTAAATTACATAAAATAAACCCACCATGTTTGGGTTCATTTGATTGGTTTTGATATGCAATTTGCCACTATACGTAAAGGGTTATGTTTGGCAATAAAAAGCTTCACTCAAAAGAACTTTTTTACTGTATTTTTGAAAGTAGTTATAAACTTCTTTGTGACAATGTTTGGAGTTTAATGGAAGGTAAGTCTTATTTTCTTCCCTTCCCCCTCCCCCATCCCTAAAACCTGAGACTGATAGACCAATTCATAAAACACGAAAAGCTTTTGTGCCACAACTACATGTCTCCATGCTTGCGCCACAAAAACAATTTTTTTCCAACAATTTTAAAACTGACCCTGGCCTCGAGTGAGTGTAAAATATTGTATTTATTGTAGTTTTTATTTAAGGTGGTTGTGTTCCCATACAAAAGTTGGTGCACCTTCACGGGCTAATGGCAGGGTATATTAAGAAACTAATTTGACAAATATCAATTAATTTACGTTTTATTTTGGGCAAATGCATAAAAAATGGTATATTTTCACGCTAAATACCATATTTCACCGATGAAAAACTTGGATATTCTATCACTGTGTGCGAATCACCTACAGGTGGGTAACACAACTCACGCAAACACAGGCAAATGGTGTATGGATGTGTGTGTGACTTATCTATTGACACTTCAAAAGCGATCTTAATTTACGCACCGATTGAGTGTGCATCCGTAGCCTTGTGGTCTCAAGCTTTTACTTATGGTTACGTTTGGTTGTGGGTTCTATTCCCGAAATAATTTTATTTTTTCTTTTTTTTTCGTCTTTATCGAATACGACACGCTCTAATTAATTTTGTAATTTAGCCTGTTTATGCCTAAATTACTAATTAAATATTTTGACTAAATTTATATTGTGAAATATATATGTACCTACTAAATATTGTTTTGTTTTACTTTTTAAATCAGGATACTTAAATAAAAAGAAATAATAATAATACGGAGGTAAATTTTACAAAAACAATCTAAGCAATGCTTATTAGGGTAAAAAATTACCAGGATTTGAACCCGGGACCTCTAGCTTAGTAGGCGGTGTCACTCCCGCTAAGCCAAAAGTGTCGTCGATCGTTAGGCATTCATAGATGTCTGACAAACGGTGACAGATGGCAACGTCGCATGTCACGGTGACAACGCAACGTTGCAACTCTGGGCAATTTTTTGCTTCACGCAAACTAAAATACGAGAGTCTAGTAGTCAGGGACGTTCAAATACTTTTCGAGAAAATTTATATTGTACCATCACCTTATAACTTTACCCATCTTATTGTTTTGATGTGAAAACACAAATGTACTATACGAGTACAAAATTAATATTTGACATTCCATATTTAGGATTCCACAAAATAAAGAAGGTTTCGGAACATTACGCTGTCACCAATAATGCTGTCATTCGTTTTGTTTCTAAACTAAATTTTCCAATTGGTGAAGGGAAGATGCATTTATCGTAGAGAGGATGCCAGAATTGATTTGTTCTTTAAAAAATATGTTTTAGGTACCTGAAATCGTGACGCGAATCGTAGAACAAAATACTAAGTTCCTAGACCTGAGATGCACACATATAAAAGGTAGTCAGTTAATTTAATATTAGACTGAATTACTAGTGTTTTGCAATGCTAGTTTTATTGACCTATAGTAACATGGTACTTTATTTATTACAGAACGACTGACAGAGTCAACTCGCATCAATCTCTGTATTCGAGAAATTTGGCGTCCCTTGGCAAACTTCAAGTAATGTGCTCAATGCCAGTTTACTTGTAAGCCTAGAAAATCAAGAGTTCTCTCAATAACACATTGAGTGAGTCTGAGTCTGCCTGTTCAATGTTTATACAACTTATAATATGTTATTGGTCCGTAAACTTACGGCCCTAAGAATCTATAAAATATGGAGATCGGCTTCGCCAAATTTGAGAATAAATATATTATGAATAAAACTATTTTACTCAGTTATACGTCTTATTCCATTCAATATATTCCCATACAAAAAAGAGCTGTACATTTATCGTGAAATAAACGGTTGCGTTTGTTTCACAAATTTATTATATTACCCAGTGGGTAAAATAAAATTGAGCAATACCCATGTGGGTATGAAACTAGGTGGTAATTACAAAGTTATTTTTTGACCGATCAAAAAAAATGTGGGGTAGACAAGGGGGAAAATCGGCGTTCTATATTTGTTTGTTCGATGGTAACTCGAGAATATTGTTGCTCGAGTACCTACACTTGACACATGACTATTACCCGAGTTTCTGCTAATACGGGTTTACACAATAGCCGGAGCGACGGAGCACAATAGGCGAACTTACAAGTTAGAATCTCTGTCAATAGATGTCACTTATATCAATGATTTTGCTTTAGTGTGCGTGTATATTTACCTGTCAAAGTACTACTCGAGTTTCATGCACATTCCTGCGCTTGGTAAGCACGTACATAAATTATTATGAATTAGAAATCATCGAAAGGGACTCAAAATATTGGGCTAATTGATTCTCATACTGGTAAAATAAGCAGATATCATAATATAGTCTTGAACATTTGGTCACGTGACCAAGACAGCGCCATCTCTGAGCAATTCTGCCCCGGGTCACCGTGCGATACGCCCTTAAAATAGAATCACTTTTCCTAACTACTGTAACAATTTTTGAGACAGTTATTTTTACCCGACTGCGGCGAAGCCCAAAGGAGGGTTATGTGTTTGACCTGTATGTGTGTATTTATGTATGTATGTATGTATGTCCGTTCCTATGTCCGCTCGTAACTACTCAACGGCACAACCGATTTTGATAAATGATACATCATTAGATTCGTCTTGATGGCACGAATGTCACTGGATATGAAGTTCGTTAAAATAAACAAAATGGCGGATTTTATCTAATTTTAAAGTGCACCGCGGTCGGGGTTTTAATAGTAAAAATATTTAGTTATTTATAACAAACGGTGAGCAGCACTGTATTCATTATTCCAATCACTTGACATTCAACCAGGCAACCAAAAATGTAATAATGTAGATTTCTTCGAAACAACTTTCATACGAATAACCTACATTCGCTAGCGTCTTAAAGCACACTTCACTAAAGCTACTTCATCCCCAATACGTTTAATAATGCTCAGAGCCATAACACCATCGTAATGGTTGTGTAACTGCGCTCGTCAATATTGGATCAGGATTGCATACCAAATGTAGAGTTCCTTCCGTTGTGACGTCACCGCTTCACAGTATCATTAACAAAACCGTTAGTAAATACACAGTAGAGCATCAATATTACTTAATAGTGGCAACCTAATACAATACATAACGCATTGTAAAAAGAACCTTCCGTGAATAGATTAAGATTCCAAGAAAAATGAAATATAAGGAAATCTAAGTAAGTACCACATTAGCATAGCACGTCAAAATGCCTAGAGAAATTAAGGGATACATATTTTAGAGGTTTAAAGAGTAAAAGAGTGTAAGGACAGGCACTTGTAGCATATTGCATCTTAGTGCTAGGTGACGTCACATTTAAATCCTTTTGGTTCAGAGGTTCCAGCTGTTATACCGGGTGTGGCCTGTAATACGAGCAAAAAATTAAACCGTAGGTTCTACTCCTCAAACTAGACAACTTTTATTCAGCGACTTTTAAAAATAACTTGTGGTTTGATTTTTAGCACACTTTAAAGTTTATCCGAACACGCAATGTATTGCGAAATTGATTACGTCTGTAGGGTGACAAGATTGACAAGCAATGTCAATTAGACGGATTTTGATGTACATTGAAAATACTAATTACTTTGTATGAAAAAGAGACAATCTGAGGACTACATATTTTTAAAAAGTGATTGAACAAAAGTTTTATTATTTGAGGAATAGAATCTACGGTTTGATTTTTTGCTCGTATTACAGGCCACACCCGGTATGGATTCTGATTTCCGTCACGTGGATTGAATATCATATTATTCAACTGGATTTCTAAGTACCCTGTTAATTTGAATATATATACTACACCCTGTATAGTCTAGTAAGCCCTTGCCGCAACTACAACACCTGTGAATTGTAGGTGAAGCCATCCAACTTCAATTACCTGTGTGGGCGTCAATATTGGAACAGAACTGCATACGATACGCTGTATTCCTTGCACGGAGCTTCGCCTCACCGGCTGCCATACAAATTAACAAAATAGTATAATAGTAATAAAACAACTTAAACGGATTAAATCGCGTATATTACTACATTTTAAGTCCCGACGTTTCGTAACCCTTTTCAGCGTTCGTGGTCGCGGGTAGACTGAGAAAATCATAAATTTGCACTATCAAAATTACTGTTGTGCAAACCTACCCACTTTTAAAAAATACAAATTCAATATTAGTGTTGCCAGATGGGCCTAATGTGTAAAGATGTTCACACACATGCCACAAGGTTTTTGTCAGAAGCCCGAGACGAAGCCGAGGGCGTTAATAATACGAGTTTGTAATTCCTTTACCGCCCGTGGCACACACAATGTTTTTCATCACACTTGTGAGGAAATCTGATTAAAATAACCTTACTTAATCTAAATAAAATTGTAAAACTGACAGTGACATTAGTGACATATATCAAGACGACAAGTCACGTTCGGAAACCATAGCGGTAAAGACTTAAAATGGTTGATTTTATATTTGCAAAATACTGAAATACACTATTTAAACATTTAATTAATGTTACAGAAATATGTGTTTACATGTATTTGCAATAACAGTTCTCTTTAAATAAATATTTCAGTAATAAAAGTTAAAAAAGTAAGTTGGCGTTTCCCGTGATCATGACAAATAAGACTAAAACAGAACCAGCGTTTCAAATTTAAAAAGAAAACCATTACGCCCTAGGGCGTAATAGGTCATTTACGGTCCGCAAAACCTACATGTAATGACACTATTTTCGAGCAAGTGTGATGAAATAGTACATTGTGTATCAAGGGCGGTAGGTAAGGAATTACAAACGAGTGTTTGTTACAAGGCCGAGGCGAAGCCGAGGGCTTTAATAACACGAGTTTGTAATTCCTTTACCGCCCGTGGCACACACAATGTTTTTCATCACACTTGTGAGGAAATCTAATTAAAATTAACCTTACTTAACCTAAATAAAATTGTAAAACTGACAGTGACATTAGTGACATATCCATAGACAATGCGCAACGTTCGGAAACCATAGCGGTACAGACCTAAAACGGTTGATTTTATAATTGCAAAATACTGAAATACACTATTGAAACATTTAATTAATGTTACAGAAATATGTGTTTACATGTATATTTGCAATACCAGTTCTCTTTAAATAAATATTTCAGTGATAAAAGTTAAAAAAGTAAGTTGGCGTTTCCTTTGAACATGACAAATAAGAGTAAAACAGAACCAGCGTTTCAAATTTAAAAAGAAAACCATTACGCCCTAGGGCGTAATAGCTCATTTACGGCCCGCAAAACCTACGTGTAATGCACCATTTTCGAGCAAGTGTGATGAAAAATATATTTCAGCCCGAATGCAATACACGTGTTCTTTAAGAGACGTAGAGGTGCACTAAGGAAGGTCTTTTCTAAATTCACCTCTGGTTGAAATAGGGGATGAAAGTTTCTACGAAAAAGTCGAAAATCCACGCGGATGAAGTCGCGTAGGAAGGTAGACATATCTGGTGAAGTTTGCGGATGTGGGCGACGCAAGACGCGCGCTGGCGGCGGTTGAGGAAGGCTTATGTCCAGCTGTAAACATCTTGAGGTCTCTGTCCACTACACGATGACCGTACTATGAACGTATCAGACACAGTATGATAAATGCCGGTCGGTGACGGAGCGTGCTAGTGGGCATAGTCTCATACTTTTCAATACAAAGAATTTTTATTTTTCATCATACTTGCTCGAAAACGGTGTTGTTACACGTAGGTTCTGCGGGCTGTAAATGACCTATTACGCCCTAGGGCCTAATTTTTTTTTTTATTTGAATACGCTGGTTCTGTTTTACTCTTATTTGTCATGTTCAAAGGAAACGCCAACTTACTTTTTTAACTTTTATCACTGAAATATTTATTTTAAGAGAACTATTATTGCAAATACATGTAAACACATATTTCGGTAATATTAATTAAATGTTTAAATAGTGTATTTCAGTACTTTGCGAATATAAGATCAACTAAAATGGCCCTATTTTAGGTCTTTACCGCTATGGTTTCCGAACGTGACTTAACATTCGCATTATCTATGGATAAATGTATCCATCCATGTCTTGAAAACCACAATAAACATTTTTTGATTTTTCATATTTCACTTTTTACTTTTATCCTACTGGGTGGATTAGTAATGTTATTTATTTAGATTTCCTCACAAGTGAGATGAAAAACATTGTGTGTGCCACAGGCGGTAAAGGAATTACAAACTCGTATTATTAACGCCCTCGGCTTCGTCTCGGGCTTCTGACAAAAACTCGTTTGTAACTCCTTCCTTACCGCCGTATGTACTATTGCCTGAAACGGTTATAGTAAGGTCATGGTATGATACGGTGTAATGGGCGATATACGTTAATTTCTGGTATCCAAGCAGTGTCAGATGACTGACCTAATCTTCCATTTTATTTTCTGCGTTTGGAATAGCTAAAAAAATCTCAAACTGACTAATAAAAAATAATCCAAATGTTTCAGTATTGAGAAATATCAATAGGAAACGGGAAATATGTTAAGTTTTGTGTGTCCCCCGGTGTCTCTGCGGCGGGCGTAATGGCGTCGCATAATGCCGCCATCCCGCGCAGTATTTGCATTAACTTCCGCCACTGAGTGCATCGCGCACCGTCTGATGCAACGCGACACTGCACGTGAGATATGCCGGAATTAGTACGATTATTTACACAAACAAAACTGATGTGATATTAGAATTAGCATAGTTAATTGAGATATTCCATATGCAGTGTGCATATGGAATCTCTCAATATTAACTACTTATACAGTTGAGTTCATTTACATCTACACATTTAAGAGAGCAAAAATATCTGAACACGCTTGTATGCTCCTGACAATAGGGTCGTGTTCAGATATTTTTGTTTCCGTAAGTGTGTAGATGTAAATGAACTCGACTGTACAACTATTTTAATTTGTCCGGTAAGACAAAACGAAATTGTAATGGGAGCTCAAAAACCATTTCAACAATATTTCCAGACTTTGATAGTCTTTCTCATTAGACTAATCTCCTAATTAAGAGTTAATTGATACTTAATTGATAGTTAAGTATCAACTTTATTTCGCGATTTCGTGGTTGTCCCCATAGTGAAAGTTGCTCAGTGTGACCCTCCCCAGTACCCCGTTCACTCCTGCTACATGACTCCAAAAACAGCCTGTATACATATAGAGGCTAGTTGTATCATCTTTTATTTTAAATATCACAATGCCCTCGAGCCCCAATCCCAATTTAATCTCCATGCATTTCCACCAAGATTACAAAACGTTGTACACCGACGGAATTTAACACAAACAATCTATTAACACCACCATCACGTTTCCAATATCTCGAGTCAGTATTATTCGGTTCATAAATTCGAAGCCCCTGAGTAATAGAGTCGCCTCCGCGTCAGGCTTGTCAACAGCATACATTATGTACCCGTGATATACTGTGTTACAGAATACATAACCGTACAAACATATGCCTGCACCCGCAATTCGACCGCCGCTACGAAAACCCCATAGACTCCACCCTTTCCAGATGTAAATGTAACTTTGTACGCATGACGCATAGGTATGGGACAGCGAGGTCCGTGTATATATAATACAGGATTACTGAGATAACCTATGTCATGTAATGTCACATTAGTCTGACAGTGGTTTGGTTGTGAGATAATTTTGGTACTTTAGATTTCGAACCGGCGGCGTATAAACTAAGACAAGTTTATACGCCGCCGGTTCGCTTGTCACTAAGCCAAATTATACAATTAGAAAATGTATCATCCCTTATTAAGAAGAAACATAAAAAACACTTCAATGATTTATTTTAATTTACGTTACAAAGGCACATCTTTATTTTAAAGTAAAGTCAATGCGAGGTTACGAAAAGTTTAGATGAAAATAAATTAAAATAGAACAGGAATTTGTCTGTTATGGAATAATTAAATTCTATAACTGCAAATAAACACAAGCACTGCGGAAACAACGGCACTCTCATTAGAATACAACTCGGGACGCATTCATGTCTTCATATTTCCATGCAAGTCTGTAATGAACTATATTCTGTTCGTGAACATTGATTGTACTTTACCTACATTTTCCGTATTGAATCTAAAGAAAAAGTCCGCTGCTTTAACGTGCATGTTTCTGTGAAATCCGAAGCAACAATTTGCCAGCCCTAATTTCGTAAAAGACCTTTGATACCAAACACGGGCAGGTTCGAAACGGCCTCAACCAAGAATGGTGAAGCCCATTTTTATACCTTTTTATTCCCGTTGGCGTTTTTTTCCGCGCTCACTCTTTTGGAATCTAATTACTCTGGCTGTCGCTCGCTTTTGTTTTTTTTTACGTGTCTACCATGTGTAAAATTCGAACAGTTATTCTCACTTTTACACGTACGTTCGTCGAACCGTTTTCGGGTTGTTTGTAATTGCATTATCGTTCTAACTCGGATTGGTTGTACATTATCAAATTTTCGTCGTGTCGGCGACCGAGAAAGAAAGCATTTTCTTTTTTCTGTACTTTTAGCTGCGAGCGCTTTATTGTACCTACAAAGTGGATATTGTATTGACCAAAGTAAGAGTCGTATAATTGTAAAAGTTGTTGCGTAGGCTGTGTAGGTTCGTAGGAGACTTAAGTTTCATGGGAGCTCGTGCGACCGAGATTAGCACAAGAAGGAAGCCCGCTTACATTTTACCATAAATCTAAATAGAAAGTAAAAATCATACTTAACTCTAACCATAATGCCAATATTAGAAAACGAAGTAACTGTTGGACTTGCCAATGAAAGTCACTTGAGCCTGAAGACTTTTTACGTTTCTTTAAAACTAAGGAAGGGAAAATATTGTAGCTTGTAGAAAATAGAAAGGTAATATAACCAGTGAGAATTTTTCTTCGTGGGAAACAACAGCAGCAGTCTTTAAAAAGTATAATATAGTATAATGTAAAAGTATAATGTAGTAGAATATATTTTCAATAGAATAATAATGATAAAGTGTATGTTCGACTTACAACACTCTAGGGTTTCATTTCTAGTAACATTTATCTAATTCATTAATTTGTGTAAGGTTGTCCTCCTTGTGCTTATTCATCCACTTTTGTTTGTTCGAAAATAGATAAACTGTTTGCCTCGGGCGGCACTCCAACGACATTCGCGACCAATAAAGCGCACTATCAATTTTGCTATCAAGATACTTGCCCGAGTAATTGTTTTTACCAGCTTTTAACTTCGCAGAGGTGGAAAAACGTTTTATTAAAAAAATATATATATGATAACATGGAGAAACTACTGCAAGAAGATTGTTTAATCTTGGTACTTGGCAATAATTCTTCCCTTTATTACAAAATGTGCGTCTACATTAGTACATTGTGTATCAAGGGAGGTAAGTAAGGAATTACAAACGAGTGTTTGTTACAAGGCCGAGGCGAAGCCGAAGGCTTTAATAACACGAGTTTGTAATTCCTTTACCGCCCGTGGCACACACAATGTTTTTCATCACACTTGTGAGGAAATCTGATTAAAATAACCTTACTTAACCTAAATAAAACTGTAAAACTGACAGTGACATTAGTGAATATATCCATAGACAATGCGAATGTAAAGTCACGTTCGGAAACCATAGCGGTAAAGACTTAAAATGGTTGATTTTATATTTGCAAAATACTGAAATGCACTATTTAAACATTTAATTAATGTTACAGAAATATGTGTTTACATGTATTTGCAATAACAGTTCTCTTTAAATAAATATTTCAGTAATAAAAGTTAAAAAAGTAAGTTGGCGTTTCCCGTGATCATCAACACCATTTTCGACCAAGTGTGATGAAAAAGTACATACCTACTGAAATAAATATCTGGGTCAGGCTTGCACACATCGATCTAGTTCCAACCAAACTAAGCGATTTGTTCCAGGGTCTTGGATAATTTGTATGTATTTAAGTATATATTTACCTCTAAATATGTACATGTATAACGAATTGCTTAGTTTGGTTGCGACTAGATCGATTTGTGCAAGTCTGTCCTGAATATTTATTTCAGTAGGTATATAGACACATTATATACCTATTAAACGGAAAGATATTTCCCAAGTATCAAGACTAATTAATCCTCTTTTTTGTGATGTTGCCATAATTATTTTTTTAATAAAACCTTTTTTTTACCTTTGCAAACTTAGCGTAGACGCACTCTATGTATGTTTATGTAGGGATAGAATAAGTAATAGTACCTACTACGTACAGAAGTGTCTCTCTCTCTAACAAAACTGTCCTTAGGGTCCGACCACCGGCCGGAACGCACCGGATCCGGAGTTGGTCATTGGAACTCCTGAAGACGATAAACCCACCATTTTTAGGCTCATTTGATCGGTTTTGATAAGCCGTTTACGATTATAGGATAAAAAGTGCAATCGACAATAAAAAGCTTCTCTCGATTTGTTTTTTACAGAAACGTATTAATCAGGCGTCTCCTGTTTTTCTCCTTATCTTTTTATTGTGAGCATTTTATATTTTTAATTTTATTTCATTTGACGATCATAGTATAAGATTCATGTAAATTGACATTGTGTAATTTATATTGTACTTCTTGTATTATGAAATAAAAAATCTAATCTAATCTAATCTAATAAAAAAATGTAGGTATAGATTGACATTCTTAACGAAATCAGCTTCATCTTACACATTTAGACACCATGCCTCACGACCAAAATTTACATGACAAAGCCGTACCCTCACACTCACACGCGCGCAAAACAAACATTTCACCGAAACTCAAGAGTTTTTATTAGCCGAGGGTAACTGGCAGAAAACAAAAGATAACGCGGTAATCCCCAATACCAGCCTGCCTTAGCCTGCGTCCCGCGGAATCCCCCAAATGCCCTGCTTTGATAATGACCCCCCCAGCCATTGAGTTGTATGGGCATTTTTATTTAAAAATGTACTATTAACTAGCAGTTAGTGACTATCACAAAACTGACAATATCGAACAGCAATACAACGGCACAAAGTTGACAGGTTAGATAGTTTTTAACACAGAAATATCGAGGTAGAAGGAAAAAGTGTATGTACCTCGCGTTTTTTTTTTTTTTTTTAAACCTGACAAACTCACAGCTTATAACCGGGCATGGTGATTGTCGGGCCGGGTGGTTGGCCGTTGCGGTCCCTGGGGCCGAACCAGGTCGCTGGCCAGACCACCCAAGGGCGTCCGACCGGGTGCCGTACACACAGTCGGCACGCACATCGGGCTGGGTAAGTGCCGGGGGGTGCCTGGAGTCGAACCAGGTCACCTGTCCCGGCCTACCACGATAGGTGTCGGACTAGGTGGGGGCCTGTTCGCCTGGGGTCGAACCAGGACGATGGCCAGGGCCACCTTTGACTTTTCGCTGATTGCTCAGAGTGAGCAGCGGACCAGCGGGAAGGATGAAGCGGATCAACCTGTCCTTATGTGAACGTGTGAATCGAACTAAGTGTACCTCGCGTGCTAAAAAGATGTGGCGGCCACCTACTTTGAATACCGTTAAAGGTAACTTCAGTTTCCGTCAATATTATTAGCAGATTTGAAGATCTGATAATAATGGTATAATTAATTGTTCAAATACCACCGAATGAAATGGAAAATTTATGTTTTCCATCACTAAATTGCACTTTCGGCGTCAAACGCCGAGCGAAAAACGTTACACGCTTCTTTGCCATACAAATCGCCGAACTATTTCCTGCTATCTCGATATATTTCTGTGGTTTTTAAGTATAAATTAAAGTTGGCTTAACCTGTACATCTTTAAATAAAATTGCGAGCACGACTATTGGTACCAGAGCGCTGGCACTCACAATTTTAACTATCGTATCGTAATTTTTACAGCCTTTGAACTAGGTATTACACGACGATCAACAGGCAGACACGCAAGTTATTGCATCCCGCTACCGACTGACGTTGCGCTGACCCTAAAACTGATTTTAAGGCCAGCGCGCTCGTACCATTAGTCACACGCAATGTCCTGATTCTTGTATTTAAGTCAATGCTCCGAGCTCATTCCTGATGATACTTTCAAGGAATTTCAAGCTTAAGTTAAAAATGGTGGTTAAATCGCTGCTTAGCTAATTAAGGTTTAAATGAGCTCAGTGGATACTGTCATTGCTGCTTCAATTCGAAATTACGTAAGCGGCATACGATAGGATGGTCTTAGGTTAGAGTTGATAACAGGTACACACAGGGCGTCCCACGACTATACGACATGAGGGGCAATTATTTTAAATAATATAGATATGATATTTTGGTGTATGGAAACATCGTTTTATTTTCAAAAGTAACTAATACTGCATTCAAGATTTTTTTATTGCCTACCTTATCTAGACTTCTAAGTCAAACCCCCTCACTGTAAAAATACATCTTGTTTTTCCTGCCAATAGAAAGGATCCTTCAAGTGTCATAATCGTAGGGCGGCCCCGTATATTGTTGTATAGTCTATTCTAGAATAACAATACGCAGACATGTTACTTTTATTTAAGGTACCTATTTACTTAGCTTCCATTGTTGTTTAGTCTATATAAATACTTTCAAATTTTCTATTGTACCTACTGTGAATAACGATTGTTAAGTACTGTAACTTCTAGTCTAACCACAAAGAGAAAACTAGCTGAGGTTAATTTAGACTCAGTACTAACTTTTAATTTCGACTTTAATTAAGTTCCAGAAGAAATTGTAAGTTCTATTAAAAGTTCCAACTAGATACGGTAAACAACTAACTTACCTACAAGTTTATCACCGACAACAATATGCGTCATTATCAGGCAAAAGTTAATACTTATCTAGCTGTCAATAAGGTCCGAACGATTAGCTACTACATATTATGAAGTTGCAATTAAAAACAAAGGACGGTTGACAAGCTGCAAAGCAGTGCCTTTTCCTTAAACATGTCCCATGAATAAATAAAAACCAAAAGAAAAAACAGTTGATTGCTTATTTCTTAAACTCCACAACTACAGGCTATTGAAACCGTATTTTCTGATAAAGCTTCTTAAGACTAACACGGAACACTAATGGTAATCGCGATTAAGTTATTAACAATTCATACCAAAACAATATCCAAGCCAGCAAAATGCTTAGAAGATGCTTATAAATCAAACTAAAAGGGAAAAATTAAATGATGTATCTAAGTTAACTATATTAATCATGTAAGGACTTCGAAAAAGTATTTCGATTCACGATATATAATACACCCTGTATATAATTAACAAACAGACAAGAACAACGTATCTATTACGAATGTAGGTACTTATGTCTACCTGCAGGCTCTGTTATCTCAGGTGTACCAAATACCAATAGTCTAAATGTAGCAATTAAAGATCAAAGCCTCGAACCCGAAACCACACGTTAGCTAGGCCAAGTCGGCAACCACTACCACCGCACCTGACAGACGGCTAAACAGCCCTAATTGTATCCAAGACGACAACTAATCAACCGCAAACGTGCTCGGTTTAGGCAGCGGCTCCACTGAGGCGGAGACGAGCAGAGCTAGGAGACGTGTATGGATAGACCAATCACATTAGTGTTCGCTGTTTCCATTGAAGCGGAGTGTAAACGAGATGTTTATTTCAGAAAGAAAGAAGAAGAAAGAAAATACATTTATTCATGACAGCACAAGATAAAAACAAAAAGTATTACAAATTAAATTAAAGATACGCTGCCACAGCGGTCCCACCTCAGCAAAATACTGACCTTAGAGCTAGTGCTGGTCTTCCGGTGGAACCAGGTAGGGGCGACGTCATACCGAGAAACCCGCATAACTGGTCCAGGACAGAGAGTAAGGGTAATTACTATTATTTAGTAATATTTCTGTAGTAATATTAAACATTTTTGACTTGGTCGGCTAGGTCCACTTATAGTGAACGCGACCATTAATGACAGCTCCGACCAATGGTGCCAACCGACCAAATCAAACCTCACTGTCTGTCTGTGGTCACGACCTTACGTCAAACAAAATAAAACCCAAGATAAAAACCGGCCAAGTGCGAGTCGGACTCGCGCACTGAAGGTTCCGTAGAAACTCATAAGTAGATACAAGAATAGTTCAAGAAAAACTATATGGCGATTAGTTTAGTAGGAGCAAATAAGTATGTGTTAAAATTTTTGCAAATTTCTCAAAAACGGTTAAAGTTAGGAAAATCGTTATATTTTTCCTGTAATATATAGAGTGACATTAATAATTGGTAATTATTACAGATTTTTCTGTTCTGTAACTTCGAAGATAATAGGGGGGAATGGTATTTTTTTTAACGTTTTTCGCCATAAATCAAAAACGACTTATTTAAAAAAAATACAAAAAATAGTATTTTAATCTATAAATCAAGCCCCTTTATTTGATACCCCACTCGATATAATAGGCCTACTTTCAATTTCAAAGTCTCATTACGGACCCCTTTAAAAAAAAAGTAAAAAAGTTACAAGATTTTTTTTACATCCCATAAGCTTGGGTTATCGGTTCTTAACACTATTCCAAATTTCAAGTCGATAGCATCAGTAGATCCTGAGATATCTTGCTGTGACAGACGGCCAGACAGACAGTTTTTTACCATTTTGGTACGGAACCCTAAAAATACACAAAGCACATGCCAATTAAATACTACATTATACAAGTTAAATTTAAATTTAAATAGCATTTTGATATATACGAGTATATCAGTCTCAAGGACGAACAGGACAAAACAAAACAGCTAGTGACATTAGCGGGACGTGTCCGTCTCCGCTCTGCAAACAATATTATGGACTAATTAAATTTAAATAAAATAATCAAATGGTACATGGGTACTTAATCTACTCTCACAATATCACTCGGTCAATGCTATTTCAAATAATGTGATTGGTCGATTCTACATGTGTTCTAGACGGGACCCGGGTGTCTCCGAGTAGAATGGGACTCCGAATGCGGAGTTCGAATGAGACTCTGACGCGGTTAAGAACAAATTACACTTACCAAATCGACCGCTGACCGCAGGCTTAATTTTGTCAAGTCAAAGTCACAGTCGGGTCAGTCAAAGAGTCAAAGTCTCGTCAAGGTTCTTCAATGGGGTTCCAGCAGGCCAGGTCGCCGCCCAGGGCGCGTCCAATCTCTGGTCCGGACTCCCAAATATGTACCGTTCGCGGCGCGAAAACAAGGCTGGCACTTAATTGTTCACACAAATCATTCTACACACAAAACAATCACGAAATAACTAATTACAGCGTACAAAAAAGGTGATAAGACCGCCGAAAACACCTTAGCTGTCCAACCGAGAAAAATGCAAGTGAATGACAGCACAGACGTCATGAAGACCGCGCTTTTGAGCTGTCAAAGTATGTTGCGGTTATAATTCTTTTGACATTGACAAAGGGCGCGTTCCGATTCAATGTCGGAACGTAACAACATGTCTCCTCTCCGCTCCTCTCGTCTCCGCTTCAGTGTTCACCAGAGCTATGGGCAGCAGAGCGGTGTGCGAGGAAAATATCACCAATCACCGTGCCTCGCTCCTCGCGAATTTTCCTGGCATACCGCTCCGCTATCGCGCACGCTCTGTTGGAAACGCAGCCTTACCCGCCAGCCTTTAGTAAAATAAGTACCTATAGGTGGATCAAAGATACCATATAGTATAGTTATATATGCAGGTTCCAAAATGTTGGGATGAAATTTTTCGGAAATTACTGGAAGTTTCCCTATAGTTGAGAAATTACTGAGAATTTACCAAATGGTATGTTTAGGAATTTCAGAAACTTCGACACATCCCTTTTCCTAGCCAAAGACAGGAAAGGCTGCCACTTTATAAGGGTTCCGTACCTCAAAAAGAAAAAACGGAACCCTTATAGGATCACTCGTGTGTCTGTCTGTCTGTCTGTCACAGCAAATTTGCTCCGAAAGTACTGGTCCGATTGAGTTGAAATTTGGTATATATTTTAATGTTCATGACCCAAACACGGACATGTCACGAAAATATATGAATTTAAATCATGGGGGCCACTTTTGGGGGGTCAACTAGAAAATAAAATGAAAATTTAGCGAACTATACAGGGTGAATTTTAAATCGTGAATCGTAATCACGTTTACCGGTAAAGCTACTTAAGACTAATACAGAGCACTAGTGTTAATTACAATTAAAGACCCGCTTAATTAATTATGAACAAAACGGTGGAGGCGCTTATACCATTAATCGTAACAAAACTGAATCATTTTATGAGTAAATACGATTTAATTATGATAAAATACTTATGTTGACAATGTCGACGATGTTGATATTATTGACAATACGTGCCAAAACTCTATCCAGCCAACTTCAATATTAGGAGGTTGGATATATAATGTTGAAATTTTCATGACAAGTACGAAACATGAATGTAGGGTGACCACGAGATTTTAAAAATTAGGATAAATCAAAATAAAAGTGGACAAAAAAACGTACTTAATTTAGGTTTAAAATCATTGTAAGTTATTGTTAACTATATAGACTACAAAAAAATTATTACGATTCACGATTTAAAATTCACCCTGTATTTATACATCTGCTCTTCAAACCGGAAAAATATTGAAATAAACAAATGAAAACATAAGCGACATAAAGGGGCCTTTTCGCTTGCTTCTCTTTTTACAGGCAAGGATATGTAAATCAGATGACAATGTAATATTATTATAAAATTAAGGTAATCTGATGATGGATCAAGATAGGCTCATTTGATTCGTTTTGACATGCAGTTGGCGACTATACAAATAAGTACAATTGGCAATAAAAGCTTGTCTCAAAAAATTTTTTTTTTGACAGTAACTTATTGACCATTGCATTTTATTTGATTTCAATTCACCATAAACATTATACACACACGGCATTATACGGCACACGTTCTGATGGTAGTAAAATATAGTAATTACTTAAAGTAGCTCTGGCGTCTGATAAAATGCCGGACCCGATTGAGCGATGTAAAATGATATATAGCTAAATCAGAGCAGACAGTTCTAAAAATATAGCAATTCTGTTATGGAGGCGCACCCCAGATCGGGAGAGATGCTAGTAGTCTATGGATAGAATGGACGTGGGATTAAAGGACAAATGGTTACAGCTAGCGATATCTAGTGTACCTACACGACATGCCCACAAGAATGTTGGGGATGTGATTTTTTTTTTAATTTTTATGGGTATATTTTGAAACTTACATCTCCGGCTGCGAACGCGAATATTGATAATAAATTGAAATTGATAGTTTAGGGAAATTACATAAATAAACGTAAAATATTGTATAGCATAATTATATTGTCAGTCAATTCTTGCGCGCGGTGAGTCTCGTAAACAAAGCAAAGGTTTTTAACTCGCAAATCGCTGAAATTTCCAAACTAACAAGCACACGTGTGTGGCGTGCAGCTCCCGCTGGCCTTCGATCTTGCTGGACATTGCTTCGCATCGTTGTGTTTTGAAAGCGGATTCTCAGAGCGGAAAATGTGGATGCGGATGCAAATATCTGCAATGTTCCTGGTACCTACTAGTTATTCCGAACGTTTATTTGTGCTGTACCTGTAAACGGGTACATTGTCCAAATCCAAAAGTATTAAGGATAATTCAAAATGTATTAAAAATTAAGTTATAAGTAGTGAGTAAAAATAACATAAGGTAGGTGACCAACTGAGTTCGAATTATGATACTTCACAGAAATTCAATACCTACCAAAAAAACATAATTTAATAAAATTTAAGAGTAAGACGCCGATGTCTAAATCAAGTAAAGCAACAAACCGCTGTACTCAATCTGCCCTAATGACCAGAAAACTTCGTTAAATCAAGATCCACAAAAAAGGCGGAACGCATTAAAGACATTCTGTCCAATCCATTCAAAATATTTTCCTGCCCGGCTTCGATGGCAAACAAGATTACCAACTGATTTATATCGACGAATAGCTGATATCTGACAACTGTTTGTTCTGTTTTTCGTAAACAATACGAACGTTTTTATGACAGGCCCATTTGGTCTAATTGTTTGTGTTTTTCTCTTGTAGCAGACGCCCGAAATAGTAATGCGGATGGAAGGATGTAAATAAAGCTTTTTCCGTCTGAATAAAGTGACGTACTACAGGATCAGTTTTCCGTTTCGATAATAAGCACTGTAGTATCAAATACATTCTGAAAAATCCAACAGTTTAAATTGTTTTGTTTCTTCTATAAAGGTAATAGTAGAAGCATGCAATCAATACGGCCGAGTGGAAAAAAAGAGGGCCGGCCTTTCTTTGCTTAGCGGATAGCGGAACCGATAAGCACCACGTATGCTCAGACTTGTCTTCCCAGTTTACTTCATATTTTAAGCTGGAACAGGACATAAATCGGCTTAGTCAGCGGAAATATATAATATCAACATGCCACGCTAAGCGGCCGATGGGGCGTGAAGGTTCTCAAATGGAGACCACTAACAAGTAAACGCAGCGTGGGTCCCCACAAGATGGTGAAGGTTGAAGTTGGCGATAAGGGCAATAATAAGCGACCGATCGTTGTGGGAGTCTTTAAACAAGATGTATGTTCAGCAGTAGACGTCTCCAAGCTGAAATAGCGATGATAACGCCATCAGGACGTCCCGTCCGGCCGAGCAGGCCGCGTTTCATAGATTTTTATTATCCGTCCTTCGAAAGAGTCACGGCGTGCCATTTTGGCGGAATGTCAGGTAATTTCGACTTAGCAATTAGAAGGGGAAAAATTGCTGCGTAATTATTCACCACCCCTCGGCACTGCATTAAGGAAAGGGCCGATTTTTTAGAACAATTATAAATCTCTGGAAGACGCATTAAACTGATTTCATTTCGACTCTCTTTAAATTCGGAGGTCCGTTTGGCTTATTATTCAGTACTGTTTTTATAAAAGTCATTAGTCAGTTTGTGGCAACTAGCTGTATAGTAATAGCTTTACTTATATATTTTCTCTTAGCAATCCACTTAATACGAAATTTTAGTTCTTCATAACATTGACACGTCATCATTTTATCAACTCAACTCGCGCCATTCGCATTTTTTGAGCCTACTTATACAACTGTTGCATAATAGTATTTTATTAGTGTGAGTTGCGATACGAGCCGCCGCGGCGGCGAGTATCGGAAATAGGGACGCCATGAGCGTTTTTTCACTGAATTATACAACGTTGCATACAATACTTTTTCTACGACTAGGTTTTAAAATATAAAATACAAAATTAAACATAGCGCGCAAACAAGGCAAATATGACATATGACTGACAGTATGTGTCTATGGTAAACTTTTTTTTAATTTGACGTATACTCGCTAGTGACACGCAGTGACGTTATTAATTTTTTTTTTATGTTGGCATCAATGAATTTAGTTCGGAAAGTTTTGTTTTTCTTAAAAACCGCAGGAATTAATTTGTCTGTTAAGTTGATAGTTGTGTATTTTTTTTATTGTAAAATTGTATTGAACGCGTAATCCTTGACCTAAGTTTGACCTAGATTTAGACGTCTGTGGCTGCTAGCAGTATTTTTAGCGATTTTTAAAACACTAGTGCTTTTAAGGGGAATAGAGTATAGACTTCTCTGAACTCATATTATGTATGTTCTTATATTAGTATTCGTGACCAAATAAAAGACAGATAAAAGTACAGGAGTAGAAAGACAATTCAAATCTATTTTGAGGATTTGATATATTTATAGGGGTAATGGATAGACATATACATTTTGTCATATATACAGGTTGTCACTGTGATATATACAGGGTGTCATTGTGATCTATACAGGATGTCACTGTGATATATACAGAGTGTCGCACTTCTACAGCGTGTCACACTGCTTCATCTTGGGCGTTTAACATTTTAGTTTCATCCCTATGCTCTGGCTTTAATGTACACCCACACCGTACATACATCATTCTCCCCCCTTGTGACACAATTACTATTGCCACGCGGGCAAAGCCGCGGGTAAATGCTTCTATAGTAAACTTCACTTATTTACTCTGATATGAAGGTAAACTTCACTTATTTACTCTGATATGAAGTACCTACTGCGGACAAAAGTATCCCGATTTTCCATTAAGAGAGTTTTCTTTACAAATTAATATGAACGGTAAAACGGTTTCGTTCGTTCTACAACTTTAATGGAAAAGAAATAATTCTCGCTCCACCTTTTATATAATTCAATGCCGGTTAAGGGGACTGAGATTAACTGGATAAAATGTGTTATCAAATAATTTTGAACACGACAAGATAACCCATAGTTGCTTTACCTATTGCGACAGAGACTACGACTGAGTGATGAAATATACTGAGTTTCAATAATATTTGGCTGAGGAATACAAGCGAAAGACATGACATTTTTACGTCAACCCAGATTGTAAGTGACCCATTTTTACCCGCTATGTGGAGAGAGAATTCCATTTTCTGTACGCTTATGATGCTACGCTTTGTTGCGCGATAAATAAATGATAAAGCATTCGTCACTCTCACACACTATTTGTCAGAACGTGACGGATGCTTTATCATTTATTTATCGCGTGACAAAGCGTAGTATCATACGCCTACTGGTCAGGAGAAGGGGTAAAATTACGGGGTTAGTCTCATCTCGTCTAAAAAAGCAGCTGGTCTAAGCAGTAACTGGTCTAAAAAGCCAATGGTCTAATTAGCAACTCGTCTAAAAAACAACTGGTCTAAGTAGCATAGCAACTGGTCTAACGCACAGATGGTCTAATTAGCAAGTGGTCTAAAACGCGGTTGGTCTAAGTAGCTAGTGGTTTAAAAATCAGCTGGTCTAATTAGTAAGTGGTCTAAACTGGTTTTAGGGTCTTACCAGAATAAAGTAGAACAATGACTCGTACTTACTCGTGAAAATGTATATGTCATGTACTTAAGTCATTAATGTCATGTAATATGAAAAATATTTTTGTGTACCTACTATCTTTTATCTTCTTACCAAATTTCATAAAATTGGTTGTACAGTTTAAGCGTGAAGAGGTTTCATAACCTTCGCATTTATAAAACCCAGGATTGTCAAGGAATAAGAGTGTGGGTAGATCCTTTTGAGCTCTTCGTGTGTATAGCTACTTCCGCTGCTGACTGTACATAGAAGTGGGCTGCGGGTAAATACTTTAACGCAAGCGCAAATAGGTAGGCTACCTACCTATGTAGACTACGAAAATAAGTATCCACTTTTGAATTTATCTCAATGCAATAACAATAAGGTGAAAAAGTGGACACATGTCTTTGTAGTAAAGGCGTTGACTGTACATATAGATATTAAAAATTTAAATAATAATAAAAATACTATGATTGATACAAATCAGTGCTGACTAATTTGAGTTTAGAAGACATTAATTTTTGACGGTATGCTGAGATTTAGACAACATTATAGACCAGTTGCATTATTGGCGGGTAGCGTTTTAGACCAGTTGCGTTTTAGTTAGACCAGCTGCTAGGTGCGTTTTAGACAAGTTGCTACTTAAACCAGTTGCTTTTTAGACGAGTTGCTAATTAGACCATTTGCTTTTTAGACCAGTTAACTGCTTAGACCAGCTGCTTTTTTAGACGAGATGAGACTAACCCAAATTACGTACACAGCACGAGTGCTAGTAACAAAAGCCCCAGTTTGAAAATTTATGACCCTCACACGCTCTAGACCATTCTTTATTTTACCATTTAGATGTGTAATATACTACCCCAACTATGGTCAAGAGAAAAAGAAGGTCAATGCCTTTATACATTCTCACTGATGAAGTATCGAGCATAAGTATTTTAGTTCATTTTAAAATCCTGGCTTTAATGATCTGCCGATTTAGTCAATTTTCATAACCCTATCTGTTATGGTTTGATTAACATCTGACGAGAGGATCGAATCGGAAAATTTAATCCATAAACAACATAGATAAGGACAAAACGTACTCACACATTACAAACTTGTTAAGCTAAAATCATATTAGCCTTCCCTCGTACACTCTTTTGTTTGTTATAATTTGTAGAGCAACACAGTGACTAAAACTAGAATATTTTGAATAATGATATCTGAGAACCCGAATCAATCATAATCTTACTAACTTTACAGGTTATTATAATCAAATAATGTGGGCCAGGATATTTTGCGTCGCGCTCGTAAAATTTCATTTTTATACTCACGAAGTCTTCTCTCCGGGGCATAAATTAGGCGTGTTATCAGATCCAGGCGAACTTTTATACCTAACGTCTAACATTTGTTTTACGAGGCCGAACAACAGCGTAAATTGAAAAAGTAGATGTATTAGTACAATTATTAACGAGATAAACTTTTTCTTTAGCTTAAAAATAAGTTTCTGAGAAAAATTATGAGCTCATCATCACAAAGTTAACTTTCAAATTACTTTGAATATTAAACTACACCGCGTTGTTGGTACATGAAAACTTGGTAATTTCATCATTTCCTAAGAATAAAAACCTTTCTCTGTTTTTGCTTCCTTCAACTCTTCTCAGCCATTCTCGAATACCATACCTTTTATGGTCTCTGAGGAATCTAATTAAGTCTTCAACTTCACGTCACGACAGAACTATTCATTCCTTACAATTGTTACTTCTACAATTGATATTAACTGTTCTTTACATTTTTCATTACAAATGACAAGAAGTAAGATGTTCTAGATTGAAACTATTTCGGGAAATCGAAAATATCTTGGTCGAAGTGTATATTCTCGTAAGCCTAAAATAAATCTTAAGAAAAGCCAAAAAAATAAAATAAAGAAAGTTTTTGTTTTCTTTATATTTAGAAAAGACAAAAATGTTTTGTAGGATGTGTAAAATCTTAAACCAGATCAGCTCTTGGCTGAACAATCTTTCCACTTCATAAAAGATAATTTCGGTTATTCTAAAGTTTAGAATCTAAACAATTAATGGTATTCAGTGAGGTAACCTTCTGTGCGGCCTCCCTCGTGGCATCGACCTGGAGGCCGTGCATTATTTATAGTTTATATTGTACTCTTTTAATTATCTTACATACGCTAAGTTTAAAGTGTTTATTTTTAATAAAATATATTACTTCATGCAAATAACTAATACACAATGCAATCAAAGCTTGGAAGGTCATAACCTTTGTACAGCTACAGGTTAAATTAGAAAGCAAAATTTTATATATAAGCATAATGCTACCAAAATCGTCATTGAATGGTTCCACTTAATTTTTTTTAAATTACTTGTTTTATACAACTAAATCTACATTTACAGAACTCGCAAACCCACTGACGACAGCTTAAGTAAAGAAGACAGAAGATATCTATAAATTTAACACGCTCGGTGGTCCACAATTTATTTCAGCGCAGTAACCGGTGGTAGAACAAATATTTTGCAGTTAAGGTGCATACTGCCTTCGCTCCGTGGTACCATAATGCGGTTTATTTTCAAAGGAGTGAATTTAATTTTTCGATTTCAATTTTCCTACTGAGAAATTGCAAAGGAATTTTTCATCTGCAAAGTTCCAGTGATGTTGCGGTGAGGGAATGCTAGCAATGGTCGTAATAGATTTCAATTCACCGATATCTTTTGAAGTTAGCATCGTTTTCTTTGGTCAAATTGAAGTTAGGACTAAAAAGAAGATATTTTATGCTAGCTCGTATCAGTTCGTGTTTATTGATTGAGCATAATAGCACACAGATTGTTCATTTTTTGTCGTTTTATGTACTTGATACTTTAAATACGGTTGATCCCTAACTTTTGCCTATCCTTGCATAGGTAGTTGATTTTCCTCAAATTCCTCTAGGACAAATAGTAACATAACACCATTAAATATCAAGCAATAAATAGGTACTTGATATTAGTAACGCCCTAGTTATTATAATAGAGGGTGCTATATGCCACTAACAGCCGGAGCTGACGTAAAATCGATTGTTCGATATTTTTAAACAGATAGGTATATACTCGTACGAACTTGCATGAAAACAGTTGGTAGAAGACATAACCACTCGTGTTCGAGGCATGTTTCATAAAATTACATTACTATAAAATAATATATGAATGTAGGAGTAGTACGAGTATTTTTACAAACCATTACACAACTTGAGGAAGCTAATTATAAAATTACCTACCTAAATTTTTGAAGCTGATTTTTATAGTCAAGAAACTTTAAGGCGATTCCGTAAGAAATAGTACCTATTACAAATATTGAAAAAATAACCCTATCTAGTCGATGAAATAGGTATATACGAACTTGCATGAAAACAGTTGGTAAAAGCCTTAACCACTTTGAGGCAAGCGTCACAAAGGACGGCCGTGTTTGTGTAATGTTATTGAGCGCGGCCGGAGGTGATTGTGTTTGGTTAGGGTTGTACTCGTCCCGATACCTTTCTTACTACAGCTGTGGATGTGTGCCTGTGTCGACCAATTGTTGTCTTGAAATTACTGTGACGGATGATTGAAAAAACACAAATGGTTTATTTATATGAAGAGTCCATCAATACACGAAAACGTATTCATACAATATATACCCAATTTGGAAAATGTATTCGCTACTCTAGGCCAGGTCGGTTACATAGACGGACATTACGATTAGTATAAAATAATAAATTATAGTAGGAATCTTAGTGCGAGTATTTAGTAAGCCTTTGCACAACTTCAGGTAGAAAAAAAATTAATTATCTACATTTTTAAAGCCATTTAGCAAGTTTAAGTAAATTTAAGATCCTTTCATGACAGGATTGTAAATATTCGAAAAAATAACCCTAGGTAGTCGAGGAAATAGGTACCTATATGAACGTTGCTAGCATGAAAACGGTTGGTAGAAGCCTTAACCACTTTGTGGCGAGCGTCACAAAGGACGGCCGTGTTTGTGTAATGTTATAGAGCGCGGCCGGAGGTGATTGTGTTTGGTTAGACTTGTACTCGATGCCTTTCTTACTACAGCTGTGGATGTGTGCCTGTGTTGCCCAATTGTTGTCACGAAATTACTGTATTGATAATAATGTGTACCTAAACATAATGGATTTGCTGTAATCAGTAATGACACAAATGAAACTGATTAATTCGGTCATTTTTTAACTGTACGTATCAACGTTTTGTTAACTGAAAACGTATTTTTTTTCCGTTAAGGTCAGTTTTGCAAACTAACTAGGTATCTCAAATCAGATTCAATGGATTTAGAAGGATGATGACACATACGCCAGAACGAGCTCCAAACATTTTTAATTTTTTAAAGGTTTTTAAATTTTTTATACACACCAGAAATCTTCTACAACGTGTCCCAAAACTCAACGATAAGCCGGCACCAGAGGATGGAGCTACTTATGATTAGTCGAGAAAAAATAAGGAAAAAAATATATCTCAATTATTTTAGAAATTACAGAAAAAAAATGAAATTCATCGAAAATCGACATCCCTAATGGTATTTTTAACGACCATGTCTACAAATATTCAAATATTACTGTTTTTTTTTGTTTTTGGAAACTTAAGTAGCCCTGCTATCTAACACAGTTCTTAAAAATACCATAATACATGTAGTTTTTACACAAAAAATAATCAAAATCGATTTTGTCCCTACAATTTTGAAAGATTTTTTCTTACAGTCCACTTTCAATCATCATGGTGTAAAAAAATTGTATTGACACCACTATGGCAATTATTTTCAAAAGTTGACGCAACTAACCAAGATTCCAAAATGATATAATACTTTAGGAAACCTAGTCACAAAAAAAAACAACGAATTTTTAAACAAGAATCGACATTATTTAATGTTGGCGGTAATCACTTTTACTGTACCCAAAAAAGGATTTTTGTTGTTGAAAAATGTTGAATAAATGCAAAGAAATGGTACAATTTTTTTTTAATTTTTTTAAATTCATTTACTACATTATTAATACTACAGTAAATGTTCAAATTGCCTGCCACCGGCATTAATACAGACATGACATCGCCTTAGAAATGATCGTTTTATCCGTCGTGCATATCTTCTACCATTGATATGATCCGCAGCTTGTGTGATTTTTTGGCGAAGCTCGTCCAATGTTGCTATGGGTTTTGAGTAGACTTTGTCTTTAAGACAGCCCCAGTAGAAGAAGTCCAGGGGGTTCAGGTCGGGCGAACGGGGTGGCCACAAGATAGGACCAAGTCGCCCGATCCAACGCCCTGGATACTCTTGGTTTAAGTATTCTCGCACTGCACGGGCATAGTGAGCTGGGCAACCATCATTTTGAAACCACATGTTTTGTAAAGAAGACGTACCTTTACGTGATTTACAAAACATGTGGTTTCAAAATGCTGGTTGCCCAGCTCACTATGCCCGTCTACTCAAAACCCATAGCAACATTGGACGAGCTTCGCCAAAAAATCACACAAGCTGCGGATCATATCAATGGTAGAAGATATGCACGACGGATAAAACGATCATTTCTAAGGCGATGTCATGTCTGTATTAATGCCGGTGGCAGGCAATTTGAACATTTACTGTAGTATTAATAATGTAGTAAATGAATTTAAAAAAATTAAAAAAAATTGTACCATTTCTTTGCATTTATTCAACATTTTTCAACAACAAAAATCCTTTTTTGGGTACAGTAAAAGTGATTACCGCCAACATTAAATAATGTCGATTCTTGTTTAAAAATTCGTTGTTTTTTTTTGTGACTAGGTTTCCTAAAGTATTATATCATTTTGGAATCTTGGTTAGTTGCGTCAACTTTTGAAAATAATTGCCATAGTGGTGTCAATACAATTTTTTTACACCATGATGATTGAAAGTGGACTGTAAGAAAAAATCTTTCAAAATTGTAGGGACAAAATCGATTTTGATTATTTTTTGTGTAATAACTACATGTATTATGGTATTTTTAAGAACTGTGTTAGATAGCAGGGCTACTTAAGTTTCCAAAAACAAAAAAAAAACAGTAATATTTGAATATTTGTAGACATGGTCGTTAAAAATACCATTAGGGATGTCGATTTTCGATGAATTTCATTTTTTTTCTGTAATTTCTAAAATAATTGAGATATATTTTTTTCCTTATTTTTTCTCGACTAATCATAAGTAGCTCCATCCTCTGGTGCCGGCTTATCGTTGAGTTTTGGGACACGTTGTATATATATTAAAGAAGAAGTCCTGACTGACTTACTGGCTCATCAACGCACAGCCGAAACTACTGAAGCTAGAAACTTGATTTTTTTACAGTAGTGTGGTTGTATAACGTAAGTAAGGGATAAGAAGGGATTTTTTGAAATTCATCCCCAAAATGGGGGTTGAAACTTTGTATAGGGACCAAACTATTTTTGAAGTAGGAGATCTGAGACTTCGCACATAGACACTTCAATATAAGTTGAGAAAAGTAATTTCACCGTTTTGTGAAATTCACCACAAGGGGTTCAAAGGGGGGTTGAAAGTTTATATGGGGTCCACACGATTTTTAAAGTCGGAGATCTGAGACTTCGAACGTAGACCCTTCAATATAAGTTGAGAAAAGTCATTTCACTGTTTTTTGAAATTCACCCCCCATAAGGGTAGAAATGGGGGTCGAAACTTTGTATAGGGACGAAAGGATTTTTGAAGGAGGAGATCTGAGACTTCGAACATAGACTCCTCAATTGAGAAAAGTAATTTCACCGTTTTTTAAATTCACCCCCCAAAAGGGTTTAACGGGGGTTAAAATTTTGTATAGGGAAGGGACCATACGATTTTTGAAGTAGGAAATCTAAAACTGATTTAACTGAATAGAAATATCCAAAACGGGTTGAGTAGGGGTTGAAAGTTTGTCAAGGGACGTAGGTAGCTTTGAAGAGTAATGACAATGATTCGAAACTTTGTACTCTTCAATTAGTAGATTGTGTAAGTAACGGATGGTTAATGAAGTGAATTAATTTTTTTGGAAATAATCTGATTACAAAAGAATTGATATTCGCGGTAAATGCTCAGTTTTTGGCTCAATATTTCAGGATTTTGTTTAATTACAACCAAGATCAACTAATATCAGAAATTATTTATGAAAACTAATTGCCTAATTATAATTTACACCGCAGACGTAGTCGCGGGCATAAGCTAGTTTAAAATAAAAATTAAATAACATACACAGTACTATACCTAATACACGATTGTTAACTGTGTCTTCTGTAAATAATAATCATTATGTAAGTATAGACTCACTATTTTTCCAACTGTACACAATTGTTTTGTTGGCAGTAGTAGTTTTCGTTCGTTTTACGTTTCTCCTTAAATAAAAGCAATCTTAAACAGAATAGTGCGGAAGACATGCGATGTTAAACAAAGTTGTACAAGATTCGCAATGCATAAAGATAGTAGACAAAATGATAACTACGGCAATCGCAGAAGCATCGCTGCATACCGGGTATAAAAGAAGAAAAATATTGCCTACAGTCACGCTATTCAACTTTGTTACTGGAACCAAATTTTTCTATGTAATTTCTAGTGGTATAGGTGTAAGGGCGGAATAGGGAATATGCATGAATTTTTTTTAACAGATTTCTTAACAAAATATGAAAACACCGTAAAAAAGATGACATACAGTCAAAATAAAATTGAAATCGACCAAGAAACACGGAAGATATAAACATTTTAAAGCACTAATCAGAAGCGATTAGAGAGAGAGATCCGATATGGACTATGACGTCATAGTACACGGCCGCCATACAATCTCCATACTATATTCTGTTTTGCTAGAAAGATATAGAGATAATTTTTTGTTGTGTTATATCTTGGTTATTTTTATAGTTATTCGAAAAATATTTTTTTCGTACTGTTTTTTACATGAATGAGCTTTTATTAAAGTAAATAAAAAATATCATGCATATTCCCTATTCTGGGAAAAGAAGATAATACTTACGGCGTATAATTAAGAACCGGGGTATGTGTGGTGTGGGCTGAAGGAAATGGTAACTAGTCGAGCTTCTTTTGATTCGTCATGCTCACGCATGAGATCAGCTTCTTATGGAGTATCAAAACGCTCACATAGTTGCAGTTTCATAGAACAACAACAACAACAATCGTACTTTATTGCACACCAAAAGATAAATTACAATGCAAACTTATACAAAAACAGTGGTAAACAACAAATAACAAACATAGAAGAAATGAAGTCACTGATTCTTATTATAAAATCGTTAAAGGCAAGAAAATAAGTGAATCCAGATTTGTTTAGGATAAGTTTTGGAAACTGAATTTGATAATTAGTGTTGAATATATTCTCACTACAGGAAACAACCCTATACAATTTTGGGTACGCATCATCATCATCAGCCAAAAGACATCAGCAAAAAGACAAAGAGAAGATGTACTTACTGAAGAAGTACTTAAACCTACCACAAAGTGCACCACCATGAACGGTCCTGTCCGCCCGCATCCATCAGACTCCAGCAACCTTCACCAGTGATGCTACGCTTTGTCGCGCGATAAATAAATGTTAAAGCATCCGTCACTCTCACACACTATTTGTCAGAACATGACGGATGTTTTATCATTTATATTCATCGCGTGGAGGACCTACCTACGTTTTGTCTTCCAATGCGTGATCGCCACTCAAGCGTCTGTTCTACAAGAAATAATATGCGCTGTCCATTGCCACTTATATCTTACAATTCTTCGAGTAATGTCGGTTACTTTGGTTCTTCTACGTCTTCATTTCTGATTCAATCTCGCAGAGACACCACTATGTACGCAATATTTTGTTAAACGTTAGTTAGTCTTATGAAGTACGACTTATTACAATCTTCACTCATTCTCTGTCTAAAACAACCAATCTAAGTATCACTCTCTTTGAGATAACATCGAATCCTAACCTACCATAACTCCAATCACTTTGAATAACGGAAATAAAATACCGAACTTAATTTATTGTGATAAGATTTAGCTTTCAAGAAAGATGAAAACGTGTCTGGAAGCTAGAGAAGTTATCCCCAGATATCGCCCGATTTCCTTCTTAGCTTCTCGTATCACTCGATAGTGTACTCTTGAAAGCAACCTTAAATTATGCGAGATAGGGTTGAGTTTTGAGAAGTAAGTAATGGGTAAATACGAGGATTGGGAAGTAATCACTGGATATGAGTTGGTAAAACGCTTGGCGCGCAACTCTGAGGCAGTTATCTTTGCTCGTAAACAAAAGATTGCCGATGATTTAGGAGCACCGTGTCGCGCTGGCGTTTCGTAAACGCTTATACCTATTCATCGCTGCGATCTAGGTACAAATTTTGCTAGAGAAAGACATGCAAATGTCAACTTTATGGTATTCGACTAAGGCTGGTATTGGAATGGCAAAAAATGTGTCGAGAGGAAAAAGTGATTGCGACTTCTCAATAGGCCGTGATAGAAATGGTGCGGTTTAAGAGATTATGTCGAACGTTCTGAAGCGCCGACAATCGTGTGATAAATAAAGCCTCAAGCGCATAGTTAACCTGATTTCTGACTAAATATCAAATCCGAACCCTGAACCATGTCCAAAGGGTTAGGTAAAATAATGAGCTTCCGTATTTATATTACTAATAATCTCCGTAAGAAAATTTCAATAAGGATCAAAAGGCATTCCTTTAAATCCTCAAACTCGGACTCGTAATCCCAAAAGATTATAATTATGCAATCTTTACAGATCCTAATAAACCGAAAGGCTCAATACGACTCAACAACTGTACTAATTATCTAATCCAAACACTAAAAGATAAAAGTATGATCAAAGAGATTATAAATGGTTAGCAAAACTGAGCCGAGATCAAAGGACCCAACTTTTCATAACAACGTTCAAAGTAAATTAAGTTGAACGGAAAAGTGGGAAGCCATTAATATTGAAATAAATTTTGGCCGGGCTCAAATTGAAAGATGTTATAAGTTTAAATTCTACAGTAATAAACTAATTACTGGGCATGTACTTTTTCCCGCGACATCTCCAGTAAAGAATAGTACATTGTGTATCAAGGGCGGTAGGTAAGGAATTACAAACGAGTGTTTGTTACAAGGCCGAGGCGAAGCCGAGGGCTTTAATAACACGAGTTTGTAATTCCTTTACCGCCCGTGGCACACACAATGTTTTTCATCACACTTGTGAGGAAATCTAATTAAAATTAACCTTACTTAACCTAAATAAAATTGTAAAACTGACAGTGACATTAGTGACATATCCATAGACAATGCGCAACGTTCGGAAACCATAGCGATACAGACCTAAAACGGTTGATTTTATAGTTGCAAAATACTGAAATACACTATTGAAACATTTAATTAATGTTACAGAAATATGTGTTTACATGTATTTGCAATACCAGTTCTCTTTAAATAAATATTTCAGTGATAAAAGTTAAAAAAGTAAGTTGGCGTTTCCTTTGAACATGACAAATAAGAGTAAAACAGAACCAGCGTTTCAAATTTAAAAAGAAAACCATTACGCCCTAGGGCGTAATAGCTCATTTACGGCCCGCAAAACCTACGTGTAATGCACCATTTTCGAGCAAGTGTGATGAAAAACTTTTTTTGTTGTTGTGACGTCTACATCTGGAGTAGATATGAGCGCCGATGGGCAATTGGTCGGCGGCGGCGCGCCGATCAAAATCGGTCGGCGGCGGCGGCGTCGGCGGCGTGACCTTGACTTTCCCCGGAAAAGAAAAATACCTACAGTTTTTCATAGAAACACTTTTATAATGAAGCAGTACTAAGCGTAATCAATTATTTAAAGAATTTAATAGTATTTACGTCACACCTGGCCATAAAGTGGCAATTACTCCTGAAAAATCCCACTTTCTGGCCTGGGAGAGCACCCGGTGCAAAGGTGCCTATCACACTCGCCACATTGCCCCGCTGAATGGCAATAGACAACCTCTGCACCAAGTACGAACCCTCGCGAGGATCGGACCCCCTTTCCACAATTCGTCGCCCTACCTCTCTAATAAAGGCTTTAGCCTCCGACCCCCAGCACCCTGTCGTCTCAAAAGCAAGAGGCACAAAATAATACGCATTGGCCAGGGCTAAGTATTTGTCCTGTTTTCGAGCTGCGGCAAAATCTGCTGCCGCACCAGCTGTCCGCACCGTTCGGCTGAGGTGTGAAGCGGCGAAAGTGCTGACGCACGTGGCGTCCCAGAGGACACATTTTCCCTTCTGCCACGGCACCAGAGTGTGCCCGTCTGGCCTTTTGCTATCAGTGCAACAGAGACCAGGTGGATCTAGGACACATGGGATGTTTGCGGATATTAAGGTCCTTCGAACGATGTCATTAAGAGCGTGGTGGCGCGGAAATCTTCCTGAACAGCGACAACAACTTAACGCGTGATGGCCATTCGCTTCCACCATGGAATTGCAGATGCATTTATGGGGAACATCAAACATCGCAGCCCAGGCGGGGAGCTACCGCCACCCGCATAGAGTCATTATCAAGGAGTGTTCCGAGATGAGGAGCAGGTAAAGCCTGCAACCACGCTCCTGCCTCTGCCCTTGACACTGATCGAAGTCTAGTCAAATCCACGCCTGTAGCTACACCCATGAGCCTTTCGAGTGTATCCTTGCCCCAACATCGTCCCACAGCCGATGCACTTGCGGAGCCTCGGGCACGGCCGCACTCGAGAACCGTGCTTTCCATTTTGCCAATGCGTCATCAACAAAAGGAATTGTGTAACTGTTTCCTTGACAATTTAAAATTTTAGACACCAGGCCACAAAGCCCATGTGCCGAGGCAAGAAAGGCTGGCAAACCTACGTACCCCGCACGCCGCAAACCCAGGCCCCCGTGACGTACGGGCAAAGACGCTTGACTCCACTGGCCATCAGATAGGGACACATTCAGAATTGCTTCTGTTGTATCCCTCAAAGCGTCGTCAAACGAAGACACTTCATCTGGGTTCAGCCACGTTGGACTGGTTCCTTAACGGTAGGTTATTTGGGAATCGCGAAGCACATTCTCAGCAGAATCAGGGACATGAGCATTGATATTCTCGAGACGCTCTCGGGCGAGCACAAGGAGCCGCTTCCTGGCCTCTATAGCATTTGGAATGGCCGCTGGGAATATTGGAGAGCCCAGGAGGGTAAAAGTGTTGCGAGAAAGCTCTTTGACTCCAGGAAGCGAAGAGTGGAAAGAAAGCAAAGAAGAAGTCGGTCCGCAACAGAAAAATTCACACTTCGTCGCATTAACCTCCAGGCCCATCTCCTTAAGACGAGGAAGCAGCGATTCCAAGTCCTGCTTTACAACTTTCTGCTTCCCCCGATAGTCCCGTCATCCAAGTACCAAATATTAAGGGGTGACTTCAAAGCCAATATCGTCGCTATATTTACTCAACCACGTATCTACTCGAATAGTTTGATAGAAAACGCACCTGTGTTACGAGTAGAAAAGTGCGATTTTCCTATGAAACTATTGGAGTAGATACGTGGTTGAGTAAGTATAGCGGCGATATTGCTTTATGGATAGCGAGGCTGAAGGTTAACGGTCCGAGCGGATCTCCCTGCTGCGCACCGACCTGAGAAAGGATCAAGTAGTCATTGTAGAAAAGATTAGATGGAGAGTGAAAGAAGAATTTTATTTATAATGAATATTGTACCTATCCTTTAATTTTCAAACACAATGTATATTGTTTTTGGAATAAATTGAATTGATACACTTGACAGAGAAAAGGATATAAAGACGGTATCTTGACCCAGACTTCGCCCAGCAGAAACATATCTATAAAATTATAATCTTATGAAGAACTAGCATTTAGCTTCGCCCGCGTTGTTCCTGTTACTGTCCCAAGGGAATTTACCGGGATATAAAGTATCCTATGTTTCAATCCAGGGCTTGGTCTACTTGCATGCCAATTTCAGCTCAATCCTTCTAGTGTTTACCCCGTTATTTAATCACAAACATCTAAATATCCAAACATCTTCAAAAACTTTCACATTTTAGGATTTAATTGAAAATAAGTACGTTTTGCGGACATTTTTTGTCAACAATAAAGTACTCGTGGCTGGTATGCCCAAAAATGATCGTGATAGTATAATAATAAATAGGACAGGGCCTTTTTGTCTTTAATGTAATATGAATAATGTGATGCCAATAATGTAATATGAATAGTATGATACGGGATTATATGTTTAGGGCACGATATCCTAAAATACTTCAAACACTCACTTTTATGAAGGCTTTTAAAGGTTAGAGCACTGTCATGTCTTCGTGCTAAGCTCACATGTAAACTCGATGTTGAAGTAAGTACTCGGTAGTCATAGATTTTGGACGCAGATGTGAACTCGTTTATTTCGCTATGATTACTGGACGCTGACGACGTCATTTTATGACGGGTTTGCCGCGGAGCGCGACTCTAAATAATTGAAATACAGTTTCAAAACCAGCGGGAGGCGGGGATCGGCGCGCCGATGAACCCGCGTCGGCGGCGGCGGCGCGAGATTTTAGCCGGCGGCGGCGGCGCGGCGCGGCGGCGCTCATATCTAATCTGGAGGCCCTTTACAGTTTACATCTCTAAAACTATAGATTAAGTTAATTGCAATGTAACGGATCCGGAGACCATGTGTAAAGGACGTTGAATTGCCTGGCCCTTACGCCAACAGAACCCGGGCGACAATACATATAAATCTCTCTGTAAAAAACTACCGAGTATTTATATACTGCATTTATTATATTACTATAAATGTTGATGTAAATAATAAGTTCATATAATGTCATTACGCTTAATGGTTTTTTTATGAAAAAATGTTTCTTATTGCTACCTGGTCATACTTTCCGAAAAGCTCGTAGAATCAGACCTGTATGTGATACCCCATATGGACTATTTGCACCAAACGGCCCGCATCGGCTCGGCACGGAAAAAATACGAACGGACGCGGCGACAACCGATCGCGTCCGGCAGCGTATCGACAGTATCGACACATACGATCGGCCGGTAACAGCCGTTCGCGGCCGACAGAATGTCGACGCACACGATCGGCACCGTACGGTTGCTTGGGAACCGCACCCAGCCCCGCACCCAGTCAAATAGTTTCGCGGCGGCGGCATCGACAGCCGAAAGGTTCCGATCGCACACGTCGACACCCGAACGGGGCCGATCGGTAGCAAACGGAGCCGATCGCGTGTCGCAGCATACTTTCGGTTACGATCACGTGTCGCGGAAGACGCCCGCCTTCAAGCTGTTGTGCGCAGCTTGGTAATGTAGACTTAAAAACAGTACACATATGATTCAGTATCGTTTAAAGGCCATAAAATTCTTTTCATCACACTTGCTCGAAAATGATGTCATTACACGTAGGTTCTGCGGGCCGTAAATCACCTATTTCAAATTTGAAACGATGGTTTTGTTTTACTCTTATTTGTCGTGTTCAAAGGAAATGCCAATTTACTTTTTTAACTTTTATCACTGAAATATTTATTTAAAGAGAACTGTTATTGCAACTACATATAAACACATATTTCTGTTACATTAATTTAATGTTTAAATAGTGTATTTCAGTATTTTGCAAATATAAAATCAACCGTTTTAGGTCTTTACCGTTATGGGTTCCGAACGTGTCTTGACTTTCGCGATATTTCTTCATTCGATATGTCACTAATGTCACTGTCAGTTTTACAATTTTATTTAGGTTAAGTAAAGTTATTTTAATTAGATTTCCTCACAAGTGTGATGAAAAACATTGTGTGTGCCACGGGCGTTAAAGGAATTACAAACTCGTGTTATTAAAGCCCTCGGCTTCGTCTCGGCCTTGTAACAAACACTTGTTAGTAATTCCTTACTTACCGCCCTTGATACACAATGTACTATTCCGTGCTGAGCCGATGCGGGCCGTTTGGTGGAAATAGTCCTTAATAGCGTCTTTCGAGCCCCTGTAGGGTGTCTCTACACAGCCGCTGTGTTGAATTAAATTAGTTTTTTCCTAGCTTTTATTTAACTTGTAGTCCGTTTCGAAATTTACAAACCAATTTTCAGCCTCATGTGGTTTAACTTAAATTTGACCTACTTAATCGTTGACAAAGCAATAATGTAGGGAATAGAAGCCCCTGATGGCAATCACTGTTTTGTCCAATTTGGGCTAGTTTGTTTTATTATCATGGGCACTTACTATTAAACCTTGTTTGAAAAAGAATAAGGGTTATTTTCGATATGTAACGTAACAATGTATTTAAAGTTACTCATTTTTAGTCGTTTTTCGAAATCATATATGAAGCCATGTTTTCGTTACCTACCACGCCTTTCTTTTATTTATTTATTGAAACTTTATTGCACAAAATAAAACTTATCGTAAAAAAAGGCGAACTTAATGCCATAAGGCATTCTCTATCAGTTAACCTTAGGGCAAGGCAGATAACTTGTGGGCGGTGCTACTAACAAACAAATAAAATAAAAATACATGATATAATACATATACTAAAGATAATTAATAGTAACAATAATTACATAGATAGGGATAACCATATAATATACATAAATACATACACATATATAAATACAGATGACACGTCTAAGCAGATACACTAAGAGATTTCAGTTCTACCAGCATAGAAATCACGCACAGATTTTTTGAAAACGCACTTATTTGGAGCTTGTTTGATTTTAAGAGGAAGACCGTTCCAGAGGCGCGCTGCTTGGACCGAGAAGGAGTAAGTCAAAAATCCGGTACGATGAAGAGGGACAGGAGGATTAACTTTTCAGAAGAGCGAAGGTACCGAGTTTGAGTCTCATTGACATCTTTTGCAATCAATCAATATTAAATACACTTTGGGAACAGTGCATTTTTCACTGTATGTAATAAATCACTTCGAATCGTTGTTCTCTTGTTGCATAAAAGGAGAAATTAATTCATACATACCTATGTAAGCTTTCACATTTTTATGGGTAAGGATGGAATTAATCAAAAAAATTTAACAACTATTCTCAAAAACACAGGTTATTGAGAATAGTTGTTATATATTTTTCACTTTGATTTGATTGACAAGATTCTTGTAACCAAGGACCGTAAAAAGAAATAGCCGGACGTAGCCTCGCTAACAAAGAACTGAAGCACCTCTAGTCCGCCGGTTTCTTTACCGCTGGTTGGTCAGGTCAATGTGTGCGTGCTGCAGGTAGTAGGAAAAAACTTATTGATGTGTGCGTCCGGCTCGTAAGTACAAAGCTACCGGCCCACTACAATTGCTTCAGTTATCTGTTGGCAAGGCTCCGTCGGCTATTTATTTTAAGGTCCTTGCTTGTAACCTATAAAACCTTAACAAAAACTTGTAAGTTGTCATAATTCTGGGTTAAAAGGTTTCTTAAAAGTTTAACCAAAATCGCATTCACTTAATCTTAATATCTCGAAACGAAAGCTAAAACTTTTTACGTACAAGTTTAGTATGATTAATATCTCACATTTAAACTTGTTCAATTATATCGTATGTCTTTGCAAGTTAACCTCATAACCTAGCAAAGGAAAACATTGCACTGAGTGTGAGAGAATGGAAGTGACAGTTCGCGTTATCAATCGCTCTTAAACTTTGTTAAGCTTTGAACTAAAATGTCAGCTAGTTCAAATATTCACATTTACGAGTATATTAAACCAGTATTTACCCGCTGGTTTGCCTGCGTTTTTCCCTAAAAATGTAATTCCCCAATAAACACATTGACGGATACCCAGAGGTTCCCATCTTATTGGAATGATATGCTGCAAAATATGTATTTTGTATTATAAAATAATATACCATAAAGATAAACTAAAACCTATAATAAAACTAAGACTAAAATTAAAAAGTTAGACTGGCCCTCCTCGACATGATATTTTTGTTTTCTGTGTAAAAACTGCCAAGTTCATCAAAGTAACCCAAAATGCCATTATAGAAATGTGATGGCCCTTCTAAGTATTTGTGATTAGAAGAATGACTTGGAAGACATCTTCCAAGAACCATCCGCGTATTTTTAATCGGCATTTCACTGTGAACTGAATTGTACTGAACTACATAAAAAAAGCTCGCGTTTCTTGTTCCAACCAGCCAGTTATTATTCGAAGGCTTATCCCTAATTAACCCCTTTTGACATATGATGTAATATCAGTCATGAACTGCAATATTACACGGCTGGAGCCATTAATTACAGTCCACAACTAAATTAAGCTGATTACGTAGTGCCAGTTTGAGTGCGTGCTAGATGGGTTGTAAATTAAAGATCTCTTGTATGAGTAGGTCGTTGCAATAGAGCTGGCATACCTAAATGGATTGAATGAGTGAATGAATATGTAAGAAAAGCATGGTTCACCATAGGAAAACGTTAAAATTTGTGAAGGACGCTAAACTAGCGTCACCTATATCACTGTTTACGAACTATCTTAATTAAAAGAGAAAGATTTTAACGTTTTAAGGTAGGTACAAAGGCACTAAACAGTGCGGTGCGACGCAGCGCAGTAGTGGAGCGACGCGACAGAATATTCTTAATGCCACACCTGGCCATAAAGTAGCTTTTTCCGCACGCTGCGCGTACGGAAAAAGCCGCTTTCTGGCCAAGTGTAGACATAAAATGATGTACACAACACGGGAGGTAATAAAGAAAGCCCTCGATCGCATATTTACGTCCCTCGCTTGCAGCTCGGGCCGCAAACTTCTGCGATCTCGGCCTTTCTTTGTATTACCACCCTAGTTGTGTAATGTACTATTGTGTATAATTGTGTAAGTGTGTTTTAGCGGGTATACTAGAAATATCCCCCGTAAATATTCGTTTCGTCGTGTCGTGTCCCTTGTTTCTTTTTTCTGGGTTTATTATTATAATTGTTTTGATATTCATTTTATATTGTTACCTTGCTTTATTTCTCTGTTTTTTTTTGTAATTATTGTATTTTTGTGTGTGTTATGGCTGAACAAATAAATGTTTAATCTGAATCTTTATCTAAATATCGTGCCGCATCGCGGCGCTTAGGTATATTTTAAAGATTTAAGAGATTTATATAATTTATCAGGTACATACATATACATAATAAAAACCTTGAAAATTTGTAAGTTTATGTAACTCTGTACTGTAAGGTTTGTACCATGATATACAAACCTTACCGCCTTGAATGACAGACTGGCAGCCTTTGGAACTATTAAATATTCAAATTTAATCGAATTCAGTCTGTCTCGCTCTAGCGGAGGAACAAATGGATCACTTCTGTTGTAGACCTATAGCAACGTGCAGTTGAATAAACGAAAGTACTAAAAGTATTGCCTTGTATCAGTCCCTGATCCTCCCACGACCCTGGCAGTACACATGCAATATAACCAAGACGATTCTTCGCTATACGGTGGTGGTCAAAGTAGAGGGTGAGCTGACCACATCACAATATAGGAAAAATAATATAGCTGGGATAGAGAGAGAGACTCACTATCGTACAATCTTTACAGCGGAAATAATTGTTTTTTTTTTGTGCCACATCTCATTTTCGCATTGACACATTTTCCGACTTCCCAAAACGATTTTCCGCATTTAACGTATTTGATAATCACTCGATGTTCATAAGTAATGTGTATTTAAAGAGCGAATCTTACGGAACACGCAGCGGAAGGGACCGGTCCAATAACAAACGAATTGCTTATAAATATTAAAATATTGAAATCTGCTCCATTATGCAGTCAAAGCCGGGAACAACAAAATATCCGCGGCGTGCGTCCGCGATAAAGTGGTTTATTCTATTAATGAACAAGTACTTGTTTAGGGAAGATTCTTAAACAAGCTTCCCTTGGAACCTAATTATAATTGACGCGATGACAGCATTCGGACTTTTTCGTAGCGTGGAGCCATTTTCGTTGGACGTCGTAAGTTTTAAAGTAGCATAAATTTATGAATGTCTTTGATTTGTTTGGTTTGATTTTGTTTCTTTGTTTGTGAATAAATAAAGTTGGTTTAAGCCTCAGTATGTGGCTAATACTTTGTACCTACTTTGAATGTAAGCAAAAAGCGTGCGACTGTTGGTTGAGGAAATCTTTACGGGAAACCTATAATATGTTCAACAGTGAAACTCCTCCCGGTTGAAATGCCCATAATAAGCCATGATGGCCATTATAAGTATAGAATATAATAAAAGAGATATAACCACATATTAAGCAAGAAATCAGAAGTCACTACATCGCACTCAATTTAAATAGCAATGTCATCAATTACACCCATAGCATGAGTAACATACCTTTACACAGCCGGGGCGTGTCAAAGGAAGCGAGTGAATTTAACATTAGAGCGATGTGGCACTGACACGGCGAGGGCGGGGCACCCTAATCACTTCTGCATTAGTCTAGCCTAGGATGTTTGTACCCTAGCTCTATTTCCACTTCTACAACCTCTCGATTCACTAACCTCTCTATATTCAACCTTATCACGACGGCATTTATAAGGTCCAAGATTAAAAGGAATTTGGGAAATTGGTAAGTCTTGGCAGGAATGGGAAGTTGGAATTTTAGCGCTGTATTAATGCATGTGGCGCTGGGGCAGGGGTAACGCAATCATTGCTGCATTTGGCCTTAACCAGTGCCTAAGTCTATTTTAAGGCTAATTTCGAATGCCCCTGGCTCGGTCGTAGGACTCGATTTAAAGGCGGACTCCTATGTCATTTAATGACTAACTAGTGACTACTATAAGATATAACTGACTTCAATTTAAATTATTCACATGTTTTACGCCAACTCATTGCGCTTATTTTATGTGTATAGTCGATATTAAGACAAAGGCAACGCTCTCTTTCTATGTTCGAGTTTTTATAACACGTAACACGTCACCGTCACGTGGCGTCACTTAGGTCACTTTACTGTCTATGGTAGGTCAAGCTATGCTTAGGTAATTAAAAGTGTAAATAAAATTCCAAATTCGACAGTTAAGAAATAATAAAAACGTAAATTCATATTTCGAGCGTGAAGCTGACGTTTAAGTCTTATAAACACGTCATTTAGATCGTCAAATTATACTATCTGTGGCCAGATCTAGCTACCTCACAGTGCATATAAACCTCTAAATTTGAAATTTAAAAAATAATAATACCATAATTTCAAAAATCGAACGCCGAGCTGGAAACAAGAGAGGGGCACAGAGGCGTAATATTTCTCTGCGGCCCCCGCACGGTGCATTACTCGCTCGCGCCGGCGTTCCGTGATGGCACGCTGCGATGCGCGCATTGTACTGCGAACACAATGCCCGTAATGGATTACGACACCGCTGATGCTGTTATAAAATCGTTGCCTTGTTTTTAGATGTTATGATTTAATGTAAATAATAAGGGCGTCAGATATTTTCTTAAACAAAGAACAACAAAATACATCACATTGTAATTATATACCGGGTGAAATCTGTAACATGATACAAGATAGTAAAACCTCAATCTAGCCTTCTAGCCCTGGTTTTGAACAACTTTTACTATGGAGTCAACATTGTAGATGCAAAATAATCAGATATTTCGTAGAAAAGGTCATGAGTTAGTAGACAAAATTTATGAGAGCCTTACTGACGAAATGTAGCAAAAAGTTATTTTTTACCGACTTTGTAAAGAAGGATGGTTCTCAATTCGTCTGTATGTTTGTTACGCGACTACTCGAAGACGGCAGGACTGATTTGGAAAATATTTTTTTTGTTTGAAAGGGAGTGGCCCTCCAGAGTGGTCTAACCGAACCAAGACCTGATGATGGGATGTTGGAGAAATCGAGGGAACTCTTCGAATATTATAGGCACTTGGGAAGTGGGGATAATATTCGATTCTATACCGCAATTTGGGAATTGTTCATAGTTACTCGTGCATCTCATATCAAAATAGGTTCACTGAAAGTCGGTTATTTTAAATTTTTTAATTTTGTGATTATCTTGTCTCAATAGTAAACATTAGGCGGTAGTGGCGTGGCGTCCATAGAACCCGATTCCCATGGGCTTGCCTATTTTAAAGCATATGACCAGGCAGGGTATCAACTACTCCTGAAGGTAAAGTAATCCAAATCTACTCCGGTTTTAGTAACACTATACTTGACGCCACGCCACGTCACTTGGCGGTCTTATAGCGAAAGAGCGATCTCTTCCAGACCATAGGGACCGTGCACGACGAAGGTGCTGCCAACTGGTGACGCCAATCTAAAGGTTCTGCCCTATATTTGACATTGACAGTGCTGCCATCTATAGTTCGTGAAGCGACCGTGCACGACGAAGGTGCTGCCAACTGGTGACGCCAATCTAAAGGTACTGCCCTATATTTGACATTGACAGTGCTGCCACCTATAGTTCGTGCACGGTGCCTATAAGGTGAAGTCAAGTGCTACAGATGAAGAACATGAGTAGGGACATAAATGGTTGACTGGTGGAAAATACCTTGACGCATTAATTCAGACATTTGTACCATTACTGTGTATAGGTATAAACGAGTTAATAAAGTAAATATTTATAATATCTATAAACGAAACATGTTCAATTCCAATATGTATGTAAACCTGATTTAAAAATATAATTTGGGAAATAATTACCGTAATGAAATAAATACCACTTTGGTTTGTTATTTAATTAACCGCCCGCTGATTTCATTTATGCTAAATGGTTTTATTTACACGCATTTCGCGGAGCTTCGCAGGATTTATCGCGTTTCGCAAAATGTGGTGAACTATCCCACCACCGAGGTGTTTATTCGGTTAGTCATTTATTCACCTAATTAATTACGTAATTTTTTGGACGTGTGACGTGATGCGCCGTACGCATCGGTTCAAACCCAGATTACGCAGTAGCGCTACAGAATAAATATTGGTTTAATTAAAAAAAGTGCATTATGCGAAATGATGAATTCTGCCAAATGTTGATTCAACCAAAAAAGTTTCTGCAAGACAATAGTGAACCACTTCGTATACGTACAGAAGCCTCTCCCTAACAAAACTGTCGCGTCCGACGACCGGACGGAGCTGACTCGCATCCGACCGTCTCTCTCTATCGCATAACGCGTACATAATGCGTGCTCTTTATTACCACCCATGGGTGGAGATATTTAATGAAAATAATAATAGCCGCGCTATGGAATCGCGGAGTACGTCAGTCCTGGCAGCGTATATGGAGAAGCTTCAAGGCACTGGTCTCACCGCCGGCGAGTAAGCGAGTAAAATTGGACGAGTAGCATTACATTGCGAATCTGGAAAGGTCGATCGATCACACTGTACCTCGTCAACCTGCAATGAACTGTTGCTCGCCCAATTTTACTCGTTTATTCGCCGGCGGCAGGACAAGTGGCCAAGGCTGAAGAATGAATCTAAGGGAATGAAGATTTCTAGGTGTTTTCGAAGGAAAATTGCAGTGAATGGATTCTTCTAATAGATGACGTTGGAATCGTCTGTCAAGCTTGCACAATTGTCAAAGTCAGGTGGAAAAGTAACAGTAGGTACCTCTAGCACAACTGTCACACGCGACTCTTTGTCGCGCGACAAATGCTACCTATCTCTTTCCACTCAATATTGTGTAACAGTGACAGGTGATGCTCTGTCGCGCGAGAAACGAAGTGTCACGGGACGAAGAGTCGCGTGGCCCAGTTGTAATAGAGGTTACACTTATCTATTATTTATTTAGTCGTTTGGAAAAACAAGAGAAAATTAGATACAGAAAAAATAATACACTATACATAATAATATACTAAAAGTAATATAGGACATGTGAAGTTTGGACCCATTTTTTTCGATTGTAACCTAGCTAAACTCCCTGTGTGATCACAAATACAAATAATAAGCACAACACATGTGGTAGGAAATATATATCTAAGTATTAGAATAAACGTAATTATAATTAACTTGAAGTATCCAGATTACTAGATCAGCTAGATGTTTTTCTTCAAAACAGGGTCAAATTACTTCAACTAGCTCGGCAAACACCATTATCCCGGCATAAAAGCAACCTGCGCTAACATCCCGAAGGGTTATGACTGCGATACACATTACGCCTAATTTATGCGCGGACTTAATGAAACAACGCTAATTTACATCTCAATACACACCCTGTATGTGCCTAGTGTAATTACGTAATGGTTATCTACTCGATCGAGGATTTTAAATTAGGTTTGCTGACACACTATTAACTATGTAAATAAGTTACTACCATATCGTCACTAAAAAAAAACTCGTACTGATACTGACTTCAGGTAAAAACACAGTAAGTCTATATGAAGTTTTTACGTAACTTTGACGTTTTTCTTTACGACGTTTTTAGATACGAGTTTTTAAAGTAGTGGCGATATACCACCGATGGCTCCGTAGCCGTAAATATTATAGGTGAATTGGATAGTATAGGAAGGATAGATAGTTTTGCTATCCCTTGTGTACCAAGTCGTATATCCCATAAATCTTTCCAATTTCCCGTTTAAATTTGATAACCCAGACGGACACATCTTAATATATAAAATGTCTTCTACCATTGACGGTCGGTACCAATGAAATGGGGTATTTTTTTAAGTTGTAACAAACATTTAATTTTTTAAATTTGATGTAATTTCTACTCAGAATTGCGAGTAGGTACCTACTATCAACTTTGATAGGAGTAAAAAATGTGTCCTAATATTTTTTATTCCCATTCCGTTACTTGTCCATATACACTTGTAGCTACGAGTAAGGTGGTAACGGAATAAAGAACGAAATTTGTATGGAAATTTCGAGACACTTTTTTTTCTTATACCAGAATCGATTATACTTATGATTCCGATTAGGAATCACTTAAAATGTATCAAATTTAAAAATAGTACATCACGATACAAGTGTGCGAAGTTGGTCATTACAGTCGAGGCGGTATTGCACAGCCCGAGCCGCAAGGCGAGGGCTGTAATAGAGCCAAGACTGTAATGAACAAAGCACACGCGTATCATACGACGTTTTTCAACACACTTGCGAGGAAAAAAACAATTAGGTAGGTATAAAATACATTTTTAATTACTAAAGCAATTATTGAAAGTACAATTACTAAAATGATACGCAACAGTTTTTGTTGGATGTTGCACAGTATGTGTTACCTATAGTATTATTAAAAATGTCACTGTGGTGTTCTTGAGTAACTGTAAATGTTGGAGATAGTGATACATCCCCATAGGAGGTGGATTGGCGATCTAATTCTCCTTTAGTCAGAGTAGGCGGCACACAAAAATCACTGGCGTATGAGGTAGAAGGTTGCGGTTCGGGACAAAACTTCTTAGAAGGTTGCTCCAAATTGATTGCTTGTTGTTGGGTGCAAATCTAACTGTACTTCGTCACTTGTACTCGACATTTTCAGTCACAAATCAGCAAATTATAAACGAACAAATGTTTGCACAAAATGGCGCGGAGGTTTATTTTTTCGCGCGCCGTATCTTTGGTTGAATAACTATGCGCGCGCAGGTTAAGTCCAGAGGCACCGAACACCGCCATTCAGCCACAATATATTAAACTAAATAATTATGTATTTCTAATAAGAATTTACGGTAGTTAATATTGTATTTTTTAATTGCTTAAATAGATAATTAGATGAAGTATAATCTTATCTTATCGGATTTTGACTACAACAAGTTTATTTATTTACAAAATAATAAATCTTTTGGTAGGTAACAACCTCTTTACGGATATTAAAAAAAAAGTGAAATAAGAAAAACACTAGTGCGGCAATGAAAAGTAAAACGCACTAGTGTGTAATAAACCGCATTCCGGGCGTAAGACCAAAGAAAAAATAGCAACTTTACGAGCAAGTGTGTTGAAAAATAAGTATTTTGTAGCACTTGCCCCATGAGGTCACAACTTTTACAATACTGGCAGGTAATTATCGGTAACGATAAATCAATTTACAAACTAGACTGAATAATGCTGTATGTAAATTCACATTTGTCATCAGCACCAAGAGTTAGCTTTCTGCACAATACTAAATGCGGTTTGGCAAAAAAAATAAGTTAGAGAATGGTTCTTTCCTTACCCAGGTCAGAACAAACAGTGCGTAACTTTCAACCACCAGATTCATAGTACATATCACATTTGATCCCATTGGTTCGCCGCTCTACCATTGACTTCGGAATAAAATATATACGCGCTTTTTGGCGTTGACCAATATTTATTGGATTACGGTCAATCAGTGCTCGCAGCAAATCTATGGTTACTCGATAGAATCGCATCTCAACGTGAACACACGCTAAAATAGCGTCCATGGAAGCGAGAGTAAATGTGTGGAAACAGGACGAGTAAGCAGGAAAATCTCAAGCGCGTATCATGTTTCTTTTCTTAGTAAAACTAGAAGCCGATTACTTTGTATCTGTGGGTGAAAAACCCCATAGTCCACTTTGTCAAAGAATAAGTGCCTTTTCACATGCATACCTACGGTCACATTAAATGTGCCGTGTAAATTAGAAATGTGTGAGCTTCTCTCTGGTTTTAAATGATGATGATGATGGAATATTCTTCATTTAAGTGTTCATAATTTGTAGTTACCATCATTAATCGGAACCTACATAAGTTTCCTTCGCTAACCTAGACTTTGAAATTGGAAGCAAATTTTGTGGATTTCAGACTAGTCGTGTGACTTAATTAATGCAGGGTATCTTGGTAATTAATATAAGAGCTAATTAAATCAGCCTTACCACTCAATTGAGAATAATAATTATATTAAATTCACTAATTACTGTCTGAAGATCTAGGCCGGTATTATATGAAAGTTGACACAAATATAATGAAGTGCCTACTTTTAGGTCCTATGTATATTATACATACTTTTCATGATGCGATGTTAATGGAGTATTTTTTAGTCACTCACTTAATTATCTCTGTATCTCAGATGTCTGTATTTCAGATTAAAGATATAATGAAATGAGTGTTATCTGCCGTGCGCTCACATCGTAGGTACAATCGAACCAACTGAATCATGACCCACTTTGCTGACAATTCGTTTGAAACTTTCCAACTTGTATGGTCTATCGACACACTTAGGACGTTTTAGACCCTAGCAAAATTACGTCAATATAGGTCGGAGACCATTTTAACCTTTGTTATCATTGCAATAGAAACACATTTTACAGTCAATGTTTGAATCTCGAGCTAGCTCTCGCTTAGATAACCTTAACTTTTTGATGATGGAAAAATAATATTTCATAAATACAATGTTCTAAATGTGCGTCAAATGTCAAGTTATCAGTTGTCAGTCAATGTGAAAGAATAGAAACTAAATTGTAAAGTGTTTAATCATTTTAAATGATGGCCAATTTAAAAGAACAGAGAGCTTGGAATATAGTCTCAAGCGAGGAAGGCTATGGCATACGAAAAAAATCACGCGAATAGAATATATCTCGGAATACAGTGACAGTGCACTCCATAAATGTCAGTGTCTAATAAAATGATAACAAGTTCCTCACCATGGAAATCTATCTTTAAGCAAATTTCGACCTACTTGCATTTAGGAGTTTTAGCAAAATGAGCTTATGGTGGGTCATGATTCAGTTGGTTCGATTGTACATCCAACAATTAAGTTTTTGTTTTTCCAAGAATTATGACTCCGATATGGAAAATACTTTTTACAATGCTTTGTAATAGTAGATGTATGAAGATTACAGAAGAGTGCCATGTTGGCGCTATATCTTAGACTAACTAAGTCGGGGTACATTTGTGTCCACATCACGGGAAAATTATTAAACCAATTCCAACCATTTTGGTACGAGGACAGCTGCATAACAAAGAATAGTTAAAACATAATCGTTATTGTATTTGTAACCTGACTACTTATGGTACCGAACAGAGTCACAGTAAGCTTTCTACCAACATAAGGTACATTGCGCGCTTGTATGTCTGCGAGCCGTAAACGAACGCACTTTAAGCAAAGTTTTAAGAATGCGTAAGAATGCTGTAGTACGGATCGCACTGTTGCGCCTCGAACCTTGAATACGTATAGGAGCGCCTAAATGGCCGAAGTTTGACTATTTGTTTGCCTTTAGTGCCTTTTCACATGCATACCTACGGTCGCCGTGCCGTGTAAAGTAGAAACGTATGAGTCTCACATGGCTCGGTCGCCGTACCATGTGCAAGCTGCCTATGTAGCTCATACATTTCTACTTCTGGCATTGGTTTAATCATTTTCCCGTGATGTAGACACAAATGTACCCCGACTCACGATCACTCTGTCAAGAGTGCACGTGTGGTAAGAGAGGACATAGAGAGATCTCTCTCCAGGCGGGTGTTGTGCCTGGGGACCGAAGTCCAATGAGAGTTAGTCGGAAGTTGTATTTATGCAACCGACTTAGAAAACTTCGATAGCGCGTTGTAGAACATGTCAGAATTGACAGGTGACAGGAGCGTCGCCACACACGACTAAAAAGAGAGCTACTCGTATCTATGTATGGAAAGTACAAGGGCAACACTGATGATATGGTAAGATCGAGTGTACGAAGGGACGAGCCCGCCCAAAAGACTTTAGATACTGATCTCTATGTTTAAGGTTGCCTGTAGTCGGTGGTTCGTTGTGGAAGTCTGAGCTCCTCTCTGGTTTAAAATGATGATGATGTTGGAATATGCTGAGGCCACCGCTTCTCTTGTGATGCGACGTATCTCTATGTTTGGCGGAGTAAGAATTAACATTTATGCTGGAATATGTTAGAGATTTGTAACAGATTATTAGGTTTTTGGCACTGAATGTGGTAAGAGCACCCTATCAGAATCTCCATTAAAGTGCGGTCAAACGCTGCTCTTAATATGTTGACGCACCGTAAACGCAGTGACGCATACGTCCCGCTATTTGAGCAGCAGTTTGGGCAGCGTGCGCTAAAAATGTGACGCCTGAGTAGGGTTACCAGATGTCCGGGAAATCGGGAAATTACCGTTCTTGTCCCGTGTCCAGGAATTACACCTTATTGTCCCGGATTTCGTATACCTACTTGCAGTTTATTTTTCAGTATGTTACTTGGAAGTACGATGCGTATCGTACTTACGTGTGTGTTTGTAAAATGTTACAAGTAAAGCAATTTACTGAAATATTTATCTATTTGTATATTTTCCTGTCGACCGAATTCGACAGTGGCGTAGCTACAATGAATGACACCCGGGGATATCTATGTTGCCACCCCATAAGTATTTCTTTTTTTATTTTGCGAAAGGGGGTGGGGTGCATTTGTCCCGGAAATGAAATGCCTGAATCTGGCAACCCTACACCTGAGTCACCTCACTGCATTTACGGTGGGCCAACGTCTTTTAGTGGTGGTTTCGCCGCACCCTTAAGGGTTATCAATAATTATATTACGCCACGTATTATTTTCCAGAGTTTTGATTCCTCTAAAATAACAATCACCCGATACTGTTTACGAGAAACTAGTTAGTAAACTTCGGACTGCATTTTCTGAGACAAAAAAGATTGCTATAGACAGATATTGCTATGAAATCTATAGTACAGATAGACAAATAGGTAGAGCTATATGCAAGTTAGGGCGGAGTAATGTTTGTTTCAGTTAAGTTCCTCGATAATAATCACCCGGCAGTTATAATAATAGGATCACGCTCAGCCCGGTTTAATGCGGACAGTTTGGCAACTGCGCGGGTGGATGCCAGGCAGCCACGCTAATTTAATAACGCTCTCAACACCGTAACCTACCCAGATTCCTTCACCATTTGGTCCGTTTAGTCCATCTTAACCATTTCAGTGCAGGTGACGCGCTTTTTGAAAAAAGAAGTTGGCAGCGAATCGTCATTCTACCCTCAAGATACCATCAGGTGAGACCAAGGTCAAATACAAAGTCACATTAAACCCATAAACAGTTTTTTAGGGTTCCGTAGCCAAAATGGCTAAAAAGGAACCCTTATAGTTTCGTCATGTCCGTCCGTCCGTCCGTCCGTTCGTATGTCACGTGCATTTTACTCAAAAACTACAAGACGTATACTGATGGAATTTGGAATATAGATGTAGATGCCGCTACTAAGTTTGGTAGTTAGATAATAAAAAAAATCTAGGGGGGGGGGCACTCCATACATGTAACAGAAGCTAAAAAAAAATTCTTTCGGAAATACTAATCGCTCCGAAAGTTGCATAAATTGTGTCCCCCCCCCTTTAACTTTTAAACCGTAAATCGAAAAACTATGAAAAAAATCAGGAAGGTAACGCTTGATAAATACATTCAACAAAAATTATTTTGAATAGTAACGAATAAACCGTTTTGAAGTTATTGCCGAAAAACTTCTCGACCAAAAGACTTTAAGTACCATTGATTTACATGGCATTTAAGACCTTTTACCAGTCGTTTATTACGACGTTTTTTTTGTACGGTAGTACGGAACCCTTCGTATGTGAGTCCGACTCGCACTTGGCCGGTTTTTTTTTAAATAAAACAACTGAAAATTACAGGTTCAACGTGGCTATTGGCAATAGGCTAGTCTGCTAACAGATCAAATCAAATCAGCTTCTTTGTATGAAATGTCAAAACGCTAAAATAGTATGCAGTTTCAATATGTACGTAAAAAATACGAACACATGACCTCACTGGTTCTTATGGTCAAATTGTCCCCATATTTAAAAAAAAATGTTTAGCCTAGGATTGCTTTACTGAGGATGCCTGCCGTTTTCTCGGCAAACGTTTCGTCGCCAAGTCTTTTTCTGTGAAATCGTTGCTTTTTCAGTATTTTTGAAAAAGTCATCCTGTATAACCGATTAGGTTCAGTTAGTTTTGTTTTATATAAATCCCAAAAAATACAGTTTCGGAGAAAATTGCTTTGAATGAAATTATATGTCGATGAAATTAGGCGACCATTCGATGAAACGTTTGTTGGTCAGTCGAGTGTAAACTATATTATACTAAAAAAAAGAGCGATGAAATGATTAAAAATATACAAAACTTTCGTGATTGACACTTGTAAACCGTGATAGTTCAGTCCGGATTTCAGGGACTTTACGAGTATTGTCGCTGTCTGTATTGTATTACGCTTTACTGCTTGTAACATTGCTGAGTCCACTATCGATTTCCATAGTTTCCAGTCTTACTGCAGCTAAGTTCAGGTGAAGTACCCACTCGTAACTAAGTGAAACAACAGCTACAAGCCTCGAAAGTTCGCAACAGTATGAACTGCTCAAACTATGATTAAAGTTAGCCTCTTAAAGCCAACTATTGCATGCCACGTTCAGTGCTTACGTATATTAAATTAGGGGTTAGACTAGGCTAAAATTTAGTAACAGATTTACGGGAAGCCGTTCAGTTTCATATATTATGTACCTATAATTAATTACTTATTCGTATTTGATATATGATAATATTATACCTATTTTTATTATTATTTATACTGTCGTAAACCTGTTGAATGGTTGCGACTAATGGTACCAGGCGAGCCGGCGCTAAAATCAGCAGTTCATCCCAATTATACAAGCTTTTATAGGTTCACCTGTCCCGTGTCTGTGTATCTGTGTGTCCGTAATCAAATCTTGCAAGTTAAATCTGTCCGTCTTCCCGGTTTCCGTTTGAACAGAATTTTTGTAAGGGTATGTAAATCAGATGACAATGCAATATTATTATGACATGATGTAGCCATAGGATTATCTAAATTACACTAGATATATTATCCGCCTTTGAGCTAATTGTTTTTATATACCTACGCTTCAGCTTTTATATGGAAATTGAAGTGCATCGATTCATAATTTATTTTTACAAATAGGCCAGCCTTTCAGAGCCGACAGCAGCGTCCAAAAATAGCATCGCCTGTAGGCTCGGCTAACGAGTATTTTATCAAATCCGGCTATCGAAATTCCCATCAGAGGCATAACGAAGTAGAAAAATGTGACCAGCCGATTGTAAAATAGGAGTGGAGCCGACCGCAGACCAAAAGGTCAATGCGGTCTGTAGAAAGGGACGACTTGGGCACAGGAATCAAATAGCACAGAATTTTAACTTGCGACTTAGGTTAGGTTAGGCAGGTGTACTTGCTCGTGGACGACTATTGCATTGCATCATAGATGTACCTATAGTTAGTAGCGGATTTTGGGTTTGATTTGAGAAGGACATTTATCATGTTAAACACTAAAAATCATACAACATTGCGATGCCATTGAAGGTCGAGGGTATGAGATAACGGACGCAGAAGGGTTAAATTTCCCACACTACAGGCTTTAATGTACATTCGTAATGAATGATTTAAAAAAAGTTGTTCTTATTCTGTGGTTACGTTATCAAACATTTCGTTGGAAAAGCCAGATCAAAATTACTTACAATCTAATTATTTATAATTTCCCATTATAACTGCTAAAGCGTAGATGAAAGAGGCATAGTAAAGCTCCTTGTTTTGTCGAAATTACTTTTCCTTAAGTCGTTGTGGTCTTAATTTATATACATTAGGCAAACCAGTGGAAATCAAGTTTAATATACGATTTCCTATTATATTTCTTACACAAATGAATCCCACATATATTTTTTTCAAATGTATTAAGTACTATTTGACGACCATACCGCCATGATATAAGACTCAGTCGCAGATTAATTTGTCTTTCTGCTGGTGCCATTGAATTCGTTTCAATTGAGGTAAAGCAGCGGTCGGCAACCTTTTAGCAGCCAAGGGCCACATAGTAGCTAACGAAATTGACGCGGGCCGCACTTTGTTAATAATTTGTGACTTAATACGATTCTGAATATAACCTTATATATGACCTTTACATACAAAATAACCAGGAAGGCTCGCGGGCCGCAAATGAGCTGTTCGCGGGCCGCATGTGGCCCGCGGGCCGTGGGTTGCCGACCGCTGAGGTAAAGCAATGTAATATCTTACCTAGTAGTTCTACTAGCTTGCCGCCTACTGCCGACGAAATGTACTATATTATATATATAGCCTCGTGTCGTTAATGAGATGAAACCATGCGGTGCTGAAGTATCTTCGGTGTAGTCTAAGGATCACACAGTCGGCCGGTGGAACAATTTAGGTAGAATAATCTTCCGCGGGGTGAGATATGGGTGAAGCGGGCCCGAATTCCATACATCGCCATTCTAAGGCAATTTGGGACGTAACTTCTAGTATAGTAGTAGTATAGAGCGTAACCGCTCACTTACAGTATAGGGAACGAGCACGACGAAGATGCTGCCAACTGGTGCCGCCAATCTAAATCATGTACCCTCTCATGCTGGGGCCGCATTGACGGAAAAGCCGTTCATTTATCGCGATGAAGGACGATTAACGTCGGTGTAGCTATGTATATTTGACATTGACACTTAGATATTGTCATTGACAGCTTGATTTGACAGGTAGTTTCCTTTATTGTCCGCCCGTGTCTCTTTTGTCGTTTAGTGCTGCCACCTAATAGTTCGTGCACGTTCCCTATCGTAGGTACCCGATTTTATATACTTTTGTATGTGTTTTAACTGCCGAATGTATGAGTGCGCTAGACCAAGAGTACAAACTCTGTATTCATTTCCTTTTGTGCCTCAAGAATCTCGTGCAAGATATACGTGTTCGTTGTACCTACCCTCATCATATTCCGGGCAAATTAAAATATGGCAAAGTGTGAGGGTCGGGCCGGAGGGAATTGGCGCGATAACGCGGCGGATGTAGGCCGAGAGGCGACCGTCGGTAGCCACACCTCATCTGGTATCACTACGTGTAGTGATATCAGATGAGGTCGTGGTATAAGTCGTGACCTATGACATACCACGTGAAAGAAGACAAAAAGTGGAGTTTGTAAATGGTTTTTGTACCTGCAGGAACGGAAACTGTTTGAAAAAGGTTCAGGCCTGGCAGACCCGGAGGGGGTTTTTGTAATTGGTTAGTGAAATTGTCCACTAACCAATTACAAAAACCCCCCTTCGTTAACTGGTCAACTGCAAAGAGTTGAAGGCATCTACTATGAAAGCCCTCGGACTGCAATGTGCAAATGTATTTTAGTTATATGTAACTGTTACTGATGTGGCGGCACTACCCACACTCGTTGAAAGAAGATGACAGTAACAGCAATACAACAACAGATGGCGCTTACGGTTCACTATTATCTGGCAGAAACTTTTTTGACATTTATTTGGTTCGCATAATAATACTTAGCAGAAGTATTGTTTGGCAGAAACACCTTACGCAGAATTTTGTTTAGCAGAAATCATTTCGCAGAATTTTATAATCCCGAATCATATGTTGGCATAATGTTGATGGTCATAACAGTCTTCTAAAGGAATAGTCATTTCGTAGATTATTTTTCTGCATAATATTTAGGTGGCATAAAATTTGCTTAGCAGAATAACATTTGATGTCAAGGTGAACTTCATTTACTACTCTAACTGTACTAGACATATGCAGGATAAGATAAATTGCTCATAAGAATCGCGAGGCGCTGTACCAATAATATTTGTGTAGGTAGTTCGTTTTTGTTGGGGGACGCAGTTCTAACCTAACCTACTTTTCTGACAGCAGTTCGTTTTTGTTAGGGGACGCAGTTCAAACCTAACCTAACCTACTTTTCTGACAGCAGTTCGGTTTTGTTGGAGGACGCAGTTCGAACCCTAACCTAACCTAACCTAACCTAATTGAACTTATGGTTTGAGTTTTTTTTAATGCGGGGGGCTTCGCCAACAACACCACTACTGCCATTAACGACGCCCTAGACATCGTATATACCGCGAAGCAATCCAAAGAGCAGGTTATAGCGGTGTCTCTAGACATAAAGGCAGCGTTCGACATGGCGTGGTGGCGGTGGTGGCAGTTCTAACCTAACCAACCTACTTTTCTAACAGCCGTTCGTTTTTGTAAGAGGTCGCAGTTCTAACCTAACCTAACCTACTTTTCTGCAAGCAGAAAAATCATTATGCCATAATAGAAGTATGCTACAGGACTATTATGCTACATAAAATTATGCTAAAAAAAATCTGCGAAAGTCATTAACTGCAAAATGATATGCTACAAAATGTATTGTATGCCTAGAAATAATAATGCCAAATAAAGTTTATGCAAAACTACCATTCGACTAAATGTGTTTCTGCGAAACATGTTCTGCGGAGTGTATTTCTGACCAATATTATTCTGCCAGATGAGGGTAACCCGGCGCTTACATCAACGTTCATACAAACGACACCATTCCCATATTGTCCTGCATCGCGCTATAGAAGTGTTTACAACTACGTATACCACTTCCAACCATCTTCCTTCGGACTTCGGTCCCCAGGCACAACACCTCCACAACACCCACTTGAAGAGAAATCTCTCTATTGTGCTCTCTTCCACACTAGCTTGCGGGTAGGACAATATTGACGGTGAAGTTCTGAATTGTCCTATACTTTGCCCCACCCCACCCACCCACTGTCATTTTTTATCTAAATTTTGTTCTCTTCCATGCAATGTTATAGTGGCACTAGATCAGGTAGACTTACCAACAGCCGTATCCTAGGCTAATTACATTATGCCACTTGAAGACCGGCATAATGTTTGTTTCTTTCATTAGGTACCTTTGTGAAGCGCCTCGCCGTTCGAGACTCTTCAAATTCCGTCTGAATACTTTTATGGAGAATTTCGACCGCGGTTATTATAGGTCTACGAAATGAAAGGCGCCGAGTCTCAGGCGTAAAAATGCAAAGAAATACCTAAAGTTTTCATTAAACGGCTCGTTTGTAAACTCTGCCTGTGAAGAAACTAATGAGTACCTGCTGACTTATAATTGGTTCTTTGAGTTTGAATAAATACGAGTAGGCAAGTACATGGTACAACTAATGAGCATTTTTGGTTAAGAGTTGAACATTTCGTTTTGTTTTTTATACATCACCAGCCAGCAGACCATCGCTGGACATCCCGACTGCCACCAGAATCCAGTGAATCCAGCCAGTGGCGTGCATTCCATAAAGACAAAAAGGTACTGTCTTCCCTCTAATTACTTCCCTGCTAAGAGGGTAGAAATTTACTAATTTCTACCCTCCCCCCCTTCCTCCCTCTTTCTACCCAGTAGGATAGGCGGTATCTTAACACAGTACCTAACCCTACTAATTTCTTCCCTACTACCATTAATAGGGTAGAAATTAGAAGGGAGACAGTGTCTTTTTGTTTTTAAAGGGTGCACTGACTCCATTATCCTTTTGCAGACCAATTATGTTAGTGGTACCTTTTTTAGGGTTCCGTACCAAAATGGTAAAAAGGAACCCTTATGGTGCGACTCTGTCCGTCTGTCACAGCATCTATCTATCAGCAGATATCTCAGGATCTACTGATGCTATCGACTTGAAATTTGGAATAGTGTTAAAAACTGCTAACCCGAGCTTATGGAATGTAAAAAAAATCTTGTAACTTTTTTACTTTTTTTTAAAGGGGTCCGTAATGAGACTTTGAAAATTGAAAGTAGGGCTATTATATCGAGTGGGGTATCAAATGAAAGGGCTTAATTTGTAGATTAAAATACTATTTTTGTATTTTTTTTAAATAAGTAGTTTTTGATTTATGGCGAAAAACGTTAAAAAAATACCATTCCCCCTATTATCTTCGAAGTTACTGAACAGAAAAATCAGTAATAATTACCAATTATTAATGCCGTCCTATATATTACAGGAAAAATATAACGGTTTTCCTAACTTGCACCGTTTTTGAGAAATTTGCAAAAATCTTAACACATACTTAATTGCTCCTACTAAACTAATCGCCATATAGTTTTTCTTGAACTATTCATGTATCTACTTATGACTTTGTACGGAACCCTTGGTGCGCGCACTCGCACTTGGCCGCTTTTTTTTATGTGTGATAGACAAGCATTGACTCCATTACCATTGTTACCTAGTTAATAAACCTGAATGTTAACTAGTGTAAGTTATAGTACTTTTAAATGTGAATATTATATCTGAGTGACACCTATTTTATTTAGGTTTCTCATAATGTCACGGGTTTTGACTACCTTTACGTGAAATCCTGTAATCAGGTTCCTTTGTCTTTATGTATAATTATGACCATACTATTGTAAAGTATTTTCAAAAAATAAATCAATCGTGAGTGAAAAGCTTACTACACTTCTTTGCACTAACGAATTAAATGAAAAGCTTTTTAATAAACTTTCATGACTTTTTGCTGTACTTAAATATTCATTTTTAGGAATTTAATACATTTCATTCGAGTTAGTAGAAATTTATTAGTCATTTTAATTAATATTGCTGGCAACCGCCACGTTTCTAATTTCGTCACGTTCAAAAAACAGAGAACAACTAAGTCCCTCAATAATTGAATGGGCAATCAAATATTTATTAAGAAAACATTTATGCGTGACGCCGCCAGAAGAGTAAACTTAATTTCGTCAGACCGCCAATGAAATTTTCTTGACAAGTCCTCGGAATTCCGGTTCTGATACAATTACCACTGTATTCAGGGACCGTTAGAACAGAATGTACCTAAGCTACGTGGATCTAAAACAAATTGCTTGTGTTATACAACGTGGCGTCAAAAGTATCTTTTTCTACTCCTGTACTGTTATCTGTCTTTTACTTGGTCACGAACACTAATATAAGAACATACATAATATGAGTTCAGAGAAGTCTATACTCTATTCCCCATAACAGCACTAGTGTCGTTATAGCCACTTTACGTTATTGCTAGCAACCACAGACTTCTAAATCTAGGTTAAACTTAGGTCAAGGATTAAGCGCTCAATTTTAACTTTACGGTAAAAATGCACAACTACCAACTTAACAAACAATTAAAATCCTACGGCTTTTAAGAAAAACTAAACTTTCTGAACTAAATTCATTGATGCCAACATAAAAACTAAAGTATTTTTAATATATTCACTGCGTGTCAACTTCATTTAAAAAATAAAAAGTTTACCATAGACACATACTGACAGTCATACGTCATATTTGCCTTCTTTGCAGGTTATGCCTTGTTTGTATTTTATATTTTAAAACCTGTCGTAAAAAAAGTATTGTATGCAACGTTGTATAATTAAGTCAAAAAATGCTCATTGCGTCTCTATTTGCGATACTCGCCGCATTCGCGGCTCGTATCGCAACTCACGCAATTCGCATTTTTTGAACCTTCTTATACAACTGTTGCATAAAATACTATTATGCCACACCTGGCCATAAAGTGGTTTTTACCACACGCTACATGTACGGCAAAAGCCGCTTTCCGGTCAAGTGCAGACATACAATGATGTACACAACACGGGAGGTAATAAAGAAATAAGAAAGCCCTCGCTCGCATACTTACGTCTCTCGCTTGCAGAGTTGCAGCTCGGGCCGCAAGCATTTAGTTTAGTAGTTTTACTCCCTTTCATAGTAGTTTTACCTCCCTAGTAGTGTAATTATATATCCGGCTTATCCTAAGACTAAATGTCGCTCTGTCATTTCACCCGCGTGGACTTCCGACCGTTTTAAACAAACTTTCAGTGGACGTCGTTTCCTGTTAAGTGGCCAGTTCATTCATGTTGAAATGTTATTAACCATAAGATAATCAAAGAGGTCTTAATCACTGATTATTAACAGAGTGCGTAGCAAACTTACCTAGTTCCCTAATTTTCTTCAAAAAACATAACTAAAAACATAATTTGTTTACAATACAATACAATACAAGTATACTTTATTGCACACCAGAAAAACACATTACAAGAGGTACTTACATAATTAGAACAATTTAAATAGGTAGACAACAGGCGGTCTTATCGCTTAAGAGCGATCTCTTCCAGACAACCTTTGGGTAGCGGAATTGACACAAAAATAAACCAAAAAAACAGTAGGTGGTGCGAAGGTTTTGGAAGTTTAAATTATTTTGTACATAAATAAACTCAGAAAGCTGAGTATTGGTACCTAATTTATTAGCACCTTAATCTTATATCATTATAAATTATAACAGTGTTTTGTAGGTACCACGTCGCGTAAACACATGATTCCTCATCTAGGTACTTATCATTATCACTTCAACATTTTCGATCTCATGAGTTGAATAGATGCTGTTCGTGCGAGATATTATGTCGGGACGGGACCGTCTTGTCCTAGTGCTCGCGCATTAAATTAAAAGTGTAACGACTTTTCTAACAACATCAACTAGATTTTAATTTTAATAACGCTAATCTAGTTATAGAATATCATACTTAATAAAACTTAAGTTCGTATTTACTCACAATTAGAAACTGAATTTTAGCTGAAAATACATCTCGTATCAATGCTATACAAAAGCAGATATTATTAAGAAATTGAGCCCTCTGAGAGATGAAGGCATTAGGTACTTATTAAAATAACTTTCTTCATTAACAGGTGTGAACAAAAGGGCAAAACTTCATTAATTTTAAACAACTCAAAGCGGGTGTTTTTACAATAAGGAATTTTTCGAATTCCCGTTTGTGAGATCCCTTTGTTTCTTTAGAATGGTAATGAGAGAGATAAATATTTTTAAAAGCCGCGCCGGGGTGCGTTTGTGTAACGGGATTATTAATAAAACCTTTTTTTATTAAATAACTGCCATTAACCTCTGTAGCGAGCGCCTGATGCTAAACGACTACGAGGCCGAAGATGTAGCTCGTCACTCTATTTAAGGATAAATTAGATGCCGCCGACGACTGCACATAAATTTCCAACTTTTTCATTCAAAGTTTCTTCCCCCGTCTCAATCCTTTAGGGGTTGAAATTTAAAAATCTGTATCTTATATAATAAAACATGTGTATCTTATATCATACCGCTCAAGCTCATGGTCAGCAGTTATCGTTCGACAAGTAAATGATAAAATATTGTCACTCTCTCACTTACATGCTTGTCAGAACGTGACGGATGTTTATATCGTTTATTTATCGATCGATAAGATTCATCATAAGCCTGCTGCTGTGGTAGGTTGTACTGTACGTGCGCGTTGTGTTGTAGGTACCTTTGTCACGGAACTGTTTATATATTTAGGTTCTTATCATTGTAGTGCTTTCAACATATAGGCCTACAGTAATGTCAATATCCTACTAAGGTTATACTGAAACAACAATACATTAGGCGAATCCGCAAATTACTGTCAATGTGTATTCAAACAAAATATATACAGCATGACAGTATAAACCAAATCACTCTCGCGTCGCGGAAGGATCTTTAGGTGCGTAAACTTGTGATAATAGAATCTGCCGCGAGTAAACCTATTGAACTGTTGTTCGAAAAAACCTACATCTTTTCAAATTTTGCCAAAACTCCCGACGTCACCAAAATTTAGAACTACCTGAGCCTAAACTAGAAATCTATAAGAATGGTCCATATTACAGGTCAATAAAAATAAATAACCATAAACCCCTCGAAATTAAAACTGTAAAGACCGATTCATCATTTGCCAATAAACTTAAAAATAGACTTATTGATGAATGCTATTACTCAATTGACGAATTTATGGAAGACAGTTTGCTGTAATAGTTATTATAGATATATATACACAGTGTTTACTATTTAAGTAGGTTATATATGCAATCTCCTATTATATGCATAAAAAACGGTTTCTGCATAGATGTAAGTAACCAAATAATGTACAAAAAATTTAAGTTAAGTAAACAAATATTGCTACACCTTACCGGGATCCATGTACCTATTATTAGGATTAAGTCCCAATGTACTGGTTTGCAATGAATAAATGACTTAAATGAACCTTTTTCATGCTTTACCTTTTTGCGGTAGATAATACCTATTTGTTTCAAAACACGCACCGTCCGCGGTAGAGACAAGTTATGTAGATGAATCCCTCTTAAATCTTAAAGAATCTTAGCAACTACTTGTTTGTACAGCTTACTGCACCTTGGACTTAAAAATTTAACATAATATTCGTACGCCAGATAATTGGTAGCCAGATCAGTAAATCAAGCTAAAATATTCGCTGCAGACTGTGCTTAATTAGGCACCTATTGAACACCATTCAATAAATAGTCCCTAAGGGATACAGAAGCGAGTGGAAGCAAAGATTCAGGGACATAACTTTCTTAATTAACTGATGAGTATAATTAAGCCAGAGCCAGCCCTAACTTCGGCTTTGGGCGTTCTATTCAATTGAAAATCGCTTCTCATTAAAATTTCAACTAAGTGCACAGTCGCGTTCGGGAATATGACATTGTGCTAAAAGGGAACGCGCGCAGACGTTTTGTACAAAAAGATCGAACTCGAGAGCTCTCGACTATTTTCCTGAACCAAAATTAAAGGTTTAAGTTTCTGTTATACTTTGGTATTGAAGTTTGTTTGATAGAAATTTCTTGAGGTAAAATTACATTTCATTTGTTCCTTTGGTATACTTTCTGCAGGTTCGTTTCTGTTGGGGTTGCAGTTCTAACTTTCTACCCGAGCATTTCTCAAAATGTTTGCCTTTTTAGGGTTCCGTAAACAAAATGGCAAAAACGGAACCCTTATAGTTTCGTCGTGTCCGTCCGTCTGTCTGTCCGTACCGTATGTCACAGGCATTTTACTCAAAAACTACCTACATGATGGATATTGATGAAATTTGGAATATAGGTGTCTTGTATGAGCCACTACTTAGTTTGGTAGTTAAACAACTAAAATAAATATTTTTAGGGGGGGCACTCCATACATGTTACAGAAGCTAAAAAAATTTTTTTTCAGCAAATATCAACGTGTGGTATATAGTTCGACAGCTCTTTAAAAACACTATAAGGTTTCAAAGTAACGTTTTTGATTAAGTGAATATATTTGGAAATAATTGCTCCGAAAGTTGCGTAAATTGTGTCCCCCCCCCCCCCCTCTATCTTCTAAACCGTGTGTCCGAAAAATATGAAAAAAATCACGAAGGTAACGCTTAATTAATACTTTCCACGAAAATTATTTTCAATAAGATGGAATTAACCGTTTTTGAGTTATTGCCGATAAACTGCGCTTCTCAACAAAAGGACGTAATTGCTATGAAGATACGCTCTTTTGTTGTTATACTTTTTTAACATCGTATTTTTTACCTTATAGTTACGGCTATGGAACCCTACACTGAGCATGGTCCGACATGCTCTTGGCCAGTTATTTTATTGTGCATTTTTCTGCCAATTATGTGTTATATCTACTAAAAATGGCGGGCTTAGTATTACGCGATTGGGATTGTATAACCAATGGGACAAAAAAATCCAACATGTTTTTCTTATTGTGTTACCATTTATCCATATTAAGTACCTAATTTATATAATGGTAACACAAAGAAAAGTTCCATTAATCTGTGGAAAATATGGGATGCAGTTTTTCTTCTATTGGGATGGAAGGAGCTCGTAATTCAAAGTAGAAATAACAAAATTGGTAGAAAACTTCACAATTAAGAAATTGGTATTTTTTTATTTAGAAATGCTCACCTAACATATTTTTGCTCAACCCAAACTATTTTTCTGTTAGCAGAAAAATCATTATGGTATAATTTGTTTTATTAAGGTACCGTTGCTTAGCCTTGAATTTAGAGTTTTGGTATGGACGAAAAACCAGCTTGTGTTCCCTCTTAAAAACTTAGCCGATCGATCCCCGCCGCTGCACGCTAGCTCGCCGGTAATTCGAATGAGATTTGGAGCATTTTTTTCCAATTGTACTTTCTACCTCATATTTTTCATAAAATTTAAGTTGTTCTTTAAAGTTAAACTAGGCCACACAGTTGTTAAAATTGAAGTTTAATTTTTAACCAACTTCAAAAAGTTATCAACTGTGAGAAGCCACGTTCAGATACTTATCTCAAATTAAAATAAATCAACGCAGCATGACGCCGAAGTAAATAAAGTCAAGGCCACACATATTTTATTACAGGACGCACCATACTAACCGTAAACAATACGCGTGAACAAACGGGGCGCTCATAACACAAGTTATGGCTACCAACTTCACGTACAACCAAAGCGGGACATTTAGGCCTTTGCTGTGAGATTTCCTCTTTAGCATAATACACACTAGGAAAGATGGTTTCTTACGGTCAACCCTACCCTACCTACCTTGTCTTCAAAATATCCGCCAAAGGTCTAGGCTAGGTTACTCGGCTCGTTCAGCCAGTAATATTGCGCCACAGATACAAAACGTTTCTTTGATTGGCTGAACGAGCCGAGTCACGTGGTTATAGTATAAATTAAATTATCCAGAATCATACCAAAACGTCCGCACAGCCCATACAGGCTGCGAATGAAACCTAAATAAATAGACATGCGATATAGAATGCGGGGCACCAGGCCTTTTCCGGGACATTTTAAATATTGTTCAAAGACGGGACAGAGGCATGAAATGCAGGACTGTCCCACAGAATCCGGGACGGTTGGCCACCTTTCACAAGTTATGGCTACAATAACACCGATGCTTATCGCGTCTGTGCCCGGAACAAATGCGAGGCGGACATGACTGCTCTAAAATGACGTGGTGCGGGAAAATTGCCGGGTTTTGACAATAATTATTGTGAAATATGACGTCAAAATTGTGAACCATGCTATTTTAACGTGACGTATAGCGAGCCATTGTTGAGCTGCAGTAACGGTAACAGATATTAACAGTTTATTTGACAAGGCTAAACAATGCCACATTTACAGGAGACTCTCGTTCTCTTGCACCCAGTATGTGTACTTTTATTGTTTCTGGTAATTACACAATTTTCGGGGTCCCACGTTGGGCGCCATTTACAAACAATCGAGCGACCTCTATCTGTACGTAATGTTGAATCTGCCATATACAGGGTGTCCCTAAAACCAACTTTGATACGAAAAGGGCTGATAGACCAGCTCATCAGACACCAGATTAAGTAAATTTGACCTCAGTAAAAATTTCTTAGTTTTCGAGATATTAACGTTTTTGCAAAACTTGAACGTAATTTGAGTGTCATGACTAAAATATCAAGTATTTTTCAAATCTGGTTTTTGATATGGGTAGCCAGATAACTATGCTATTGAACGTAATTCCTATTTCTGTTAATTTCTTCATGGTGTGGCCACAGTAGAATATCAAAAAATAATTTCAGATTTTTCCAAAGTTCACGTCTGATTTCGAACGAAGGTGGTGAAAAAAAAATGTACGAACACAACCTGGCACATGACGTAAAAAAATGGCGCATTTTTTGTAGTTTCTAAAATCGTATAACATTTACTAAATATTGTAATAGTTTTTGAGATAATTTTTACTGAGGTCAAATTTACTTAATCTGGTGTCTGATGAGCTGGTCTATCAGCCCTTTTCGTACCAAAGTTGGTTTTAGAGACACCCTGTATAAGTCCCGGTACGAAAGTTACATAAGAGCATTGATTCTGAGAAATTCAACGTCGAATATTCAATGAAACTTAAATGCTCTATATAAAAACTTTATCTTTAACATCCAGTCACCGGCAACAATATATATTTTTATAATAACACACTAGAGTTTTAATGCCTAATTGTATTACAGTTACATACACCGCTTTATCAACCTAATATAAATAAAAATATAATTAGCTATAAGCTCTCTATGTGTTCAAAAACCGCAAACTAAAAATCATCATCATTAATTAAAAATCAATGCAACCTTTTTTTCACGCGTCTCTCGCAAACGTAGTTTTTTTTAATTCAAAGACAAACTAGACTGGCGCTCTACTAACATATCGTTCGATATCAAATAACGCGCGAGATTTGTCGAAATTGTTTGCAATTGACATTTTATTTCGAATAAAACGTCATTTCGACAGATATTAGAATTAAAGTCAAGTATATAACGAAATGAAAAATACAAAATATTATGACACCACTTTATCACGTCAAAAAATGCGATGTTACCTAAGCTCTGGGAATGAAAGCTCTTAAGGTGACTTGATTAGCAATAAGACCGCCTACTGTAAGATTTTATTATCTTGCTTTAATTCAGGGATATCTACCAGTTACTAGGAACCAGTGGCGTGGCGTTGAAGAAATCCTTGGGCAAGCCGGGGCAGCTTTGGCTTCAATTTTCTATAAGAGCGCTAGAATTAAGTGCTGAACTGTCTATTATTAGGCAAGCCGATGGGAATCGAGTTCTATGGACGCCACGCCACTGCTAGGAACCGTCCTCCCCCATAAAGGATGGAGCTTATTAGTGGGAACCCCCCGCCTTAACAGAATCCTGCCTACGCCCTTTATAACGACTAATACAAGCATAAAAACGATTATCGGGTTGTTAATAAATAAAAGGCAACATACAAATGCATCAGTGTTTTATTTTCTTCTTAGAGACACTCGGTACTTCAGTTTCATATTCAATTTCCACGCGAGGCTTCTTCCTGGCCACCAATTTCTCCGACACATCCTGAAAGAATGACAGATTATCAAAATATTAATCTAAGGAGTCGACCACACCGAAGCTTAAAATTCGCTGATGGAATCGCACGTGGCGCAGAGGTCTTCAACCTTTTCCAAATCATGGGCCGAGAATGATTTTTCAAGGGACAAAAGGTATTTATGTGGGATTGATATTGGGATACTGGCTGTAAGATGACGAATGCATGTTAGAATAAGTTGAAATAAGGAATGAGTTGACGTATGACAGTGTAGGACAGACGAGGTAGGTGTAAAGATGTACATATTTCGGTGTAAATATTGTAAATATAAGGAAGTAGAAACCCCCTGATTGTTTCCCTGCCCCATCCCCACAAAAAAAATCCTATCCTTATACAAAACAGGTAATCAAATTAATAATATTACCAGTACATATTAGTATGATACTCAATTTATAAACGCTTGACGATTTAGTTTCGATTTTGCAAACACTATTTTACAATTAAACAATTATGGCTCTTAGCGGGCGGCTGATGAAACCACGGCGGGCCGCGGGTTGAAGACCCCTGACGTAGAGCATCCACAGTGGGGCATTTCTCCAGAAATATGTCTGCATATTTCTGGAGAAATGCCCAGTGACGCCTCATTTCTACAAATACCACGTCAACGTACCATCAACCAGTGACGGATCCAGGGGAAGGGTCTCGCCAAAAGCATCTAAGTCCGTCCGTGACCTTGGTAAAATCTACTTTGCATGGAGTCAAACACTTCCCAAACCAACATCCTGAATCCGCCACTGCCATCAGCATATTTTATGTTTCGGTGTGATCTATTAGATTGCCATTTCAAATTCCTAAATAAGGATTTGGGTGTTGATAGGCCAGTTAAAATATAAAAGAACTAACTAAGAGCCTATGCACACGGCGTTTTGTGTTGCGCGTTTCGTAGCGCAGTCGCTTTACTCCCTAAAAATAAACAGAGATGGCGCTACGAAGCGTCGACGGCGCGTTTAAAAGACGCCGTGTGCATACACTCTAAGAGTAAAACTAAAATGTTCAATGAATAGAGGAAAAGGGATATTATTCTAAAAAATATGTTGGCCATTAGAGAAAAAATGTCGTTCAAACAAAACTGATGATTAAAAACTAAGACTAATCTCTTAACTTCTAGATGACTAACAGCTTTAATATGGAGCTCACGCTAAGGCATTGCACAATCTTTCAGTTCATTATGTTTAATCATTGTATCAATAATAACAACTTATAATTTCTCACCTCAATGTCAGATGTTTCCGACTCAAAATCACTTCCGACGTCGGCGCCTTCCTTATTTCCTGAATCGCTTTCCTGAAAATGGAGAACAAAGCTAGTTAGTTAAATTTAGGAGCATTAAATGGATCCATCATTCGGTCAGTCAAAAGCTTGTAAATATAGTCAAAGTTATGTATACACGATGGCATCTAATCGGTAATCAGGTACCAATTTTTCTAACTCAGTAATTGATAGCGGTCACGTTGATGTCGTAATTAGTTACATCTAAACAATTTTTTTTTCTGTGATAATTTTTATTTCGAAATCAGTTTTATCCTAAATTTTTTGTCACCCTACTAATCTGTATCTGTGAGATTACAATCTCTTTAAAAAATTAATGACAATGGTAATTTATGAGTAATAACTTGTCACTGTCATGTATGTAAACAAAGTCATAGAAGTCGCAAATATTGAATGAGAAAAGTAAATTAGTGATTAAAAAAACATGCCTCGACCATATTTGTGCTCAAAATATCGAGCGTTACAATATTGTAGGTACGTTTATCAATACAAACCAAACAGCTGAAGATGAACTCAAAAATTATTCCACGAAACACATCCAAACGTACCAATTCTCACGCACAGTTTGATAAACCGCATGAACTAAAACCTCTGTGACTTCGGACAGTTCACAGTGCCAAACCACGCTCAAGCACCCGGCCGGCCCGACGTCGTCCTGACGATCTGGATCGACGCATTTTAAGATACTTTGCTCGGGATCCTCGTAGGAGCAATAGGCAAGCAGCGAGAAGGTTTCATGTGAGTCAGTCCTTCGTGTGGCGGCTACTTAAATCGTCGGAATTGCATTCTTTTCATTTTCGGCCATTTTATCAATTTTAATTCGTTATCTATCACGCCCTAACTACTCATACTCGTAGAAAAGTTTATTTACTTAAGATCTGTCAAATTTTCCGCGAAAGCGATGGCACTTGACGTATCGTGATCACGTGATTTTACTTCAATAATTAATGTAGGTGACCATGTATCCAGTGGTTATTAGTTTAAATTATGTTTTAACCTTTAATTAATTAAACAGTGAGGTATTTGTGTGAGACCTCGCCTATTAAGTTTGATTTTAGCTAGATATTAATATTTGTCTACTCCTAATTACCGATTAGAATCCGCCGTGTATAAGGGCAGGCTTAACACTTTCACGACCAGCCATAATAGATTGTGTCACAAGGGAGCTAAATGATGTATTTACGGCGAGGGCGTTTATTGAATCCTGAACGAAGCGAAGGACTGTACAATAGAATCCCGAGCGTAGCGAGGGATTCTAAAGTATAATCCGGAGCGTAGTGAGATACTGTTTTTTCCCTCATAAGAGGGATCAAAGTGGTACTTTTCTGTTCAAGGACAACAGGGTATTTTAAGTTTAAACCCACTTAGAATATGCCATACCATAGACATCGTTATTCCGAGGGCGAGGGCGGTATAATAAGGAATGGCCCAGATCACAGGTGTTTGCGGTCCGAGCCGCAGGCGAGGGCATAATACATATAATATGGAAGTGGTATTTTCGTCCCATCCGTAAAAAAATATAATCTTTTTATAAAATAATAATAGACTATAAATTGAACATTTCATTTTTAATAATAATGTGTAGTGCTCTTTGATTAACTATATTTGTATTTGAATTTTCCTCATACACAGTGTGAAAAGCAGTACGTGTCACAAGGTAGCAAAATTATTTTCACCACGGGCGTTAGCACTTGTATCCCTTACTACACTCCGGATTATACTTTAGAATCCCTCGCTACGCTCGGGATTCAATATACGTCCGAAAAATTTGACCTACATTTTTTTCTCTACTTCATCTTCCCTCTCGCTCTCGACACTCAACAGTGATACTTGACATTACTTTCATTCAATCCATTCGTGCCAGCTGTTGTGAATCGACCTGTACCAGCCGCCCCTTTCTCAGCACGCATCACTGTCTGCTCTAATATCTGGCCGCCTTAGGCCCGGGCATACTGGGCCTTTAGAGCAATTTTGCCAGTCGTCATTATGATCAACAAACTTACCTCATCACTGTCCATATCGCTGTCTGCCTCCACAAACTCATCAGCGTCCTCCGCCTGCAGCTCCTGTTCCAACTCCGGCTCCATCTCCACCTCTCGTTCTACTTCGTCTTCCCTCTCACTCTCGCTTTCGCTGGACACCTCCTCGGCTTTCAGGGCGGCGTCGAACGCCATTTGCGGGAAGTTGTAGATGTCGTTGTACTGAAATTAATTGGTTATGATTAAGTAAATATAGCATAATATACTATTTTTTCATTACTATACAAATGACACAGATGCGAAATGTATTGACTAATGACACCAAGTACATAGGAAAATGTCGTTGGCCCATTTCACGCAGCTACAAGTGTAAACTAGTAATATTGGTCAAACAAAGCAATGGTGTTGTTCTTTTGGACCAATGTTGCTAGTTTAAGTTGTAAAATTGTAACTTGAAGCTTCCTGAAATGATTTCATAGCATATTCAGATTGAGCAAGAAACAATAAAATAAGCAATAACATTTCCAATACAGAAAAAAAAGGTTCTCTTGACTGCTACTTAAAGTTTGGAATCTAAGCTTAAATTTTAGTTTTTTATTTCTACAAAAGGAATGCTAATAAAACCACAAAACTCTATGACCCATATTCGTAAATCCCATTCAACTTTGATAGCACACTCAAGTCAGTTATTAAGTATGGAAAAATAGCATCTTTTTTTCGTCGTTTATGAAATACATGGACTTATGTACTCTATCACAAGTATCACAAACAACACCTTTCTAAAATAGTTACAGAACTTCAGTAATTCAACAATTCACATAATTATTTTTCTCCTATCTTTAGTCGATAATATTCAAGTACTCACAGTGCCCTTCTTAAGTCTCTCCAGCAGTTGTTTCTCTATAGCATTGTCTATCCTTGCAGCAACCAACGCCTTCTCTTCTCTTCTCCTCTCGCGTCTTTCTATCTTACGTTGTATTGGTACTATTTCCTTCCTGAAAATGCACAATTTTTGGACTTATTCACTTATCAATTTGAATGAAAAAGTATAAAGATACAATATAGCATAACTTGGATTTCGAGGTGTCATATAATAATTTTGACAACTACATTGTTTGAGCTGCTTCCTGTTTATAAAATTACAGCCAGTTATACAGCATGTTAAAAAATTGCCTAATTGTCTGTTTGTCTGCTAATAGACCATAATACTGCCATACCATAACCAAACACTGTAGATATGTATGGATTTCCTATATCCAATAAGTTTTTATTGCACCAATTGGGCAATTGCCTCTTCCTACCCGATGTACTAAGAAAAAGTCCTAGCCGGAAAAAGACGTAAAACTATGCACACATAGATCACATGATCTGGGACATTCTTAATTTTAACTCCCTTGTTGTATAATAAACTACACAAGTACACATATCACAGCAGAATATCCTTGCACACTTAAGTCTTAATGAAATGTATGTGAAGTTGCCAAAGACAGTGTTAGCGACATGAAAAAAGGGTGACAAAAGGTACCATCTGGTATGAATACATTAACACTATGGGTCTGCTAGGCATTCTGGTAGAAATTTATTGGGAAGAATAGTGCCTTTAAATCATAATACAAAATAGATGCATTATCAGATATTGAGTTGTGAAAATTTAGCCAGCATAAGTAATAGCAAACCAATGTCCTATAGGGAATGTGGCAGCACTAAATTGACAAAAGAAACACTATTTGGACTGTAAAAGAAACTTATCAGACCTAAAAAACCCTAATTATAAATGACAATGTCAAGTATAGTAATTCTTGGCTACACTGACATTAATTGTCCTTCATTGCGATAATTAACGGCGTTTCCGTTTATGTGGCCCCAGCATGATAACTATAGTACTAGATTCAGATTGACAGCACCTTCGATGTGCATGTTCCCTATAGAGCAGCAGTCAGCAATCTGAGGCCCGTGAACTGCTCACTTCGTCGACAACAACGTATATGATTCTAATTGCAGAACAACACCTTAGCACATTGCACCATGTACGTTGTTGTCGTCAACTTGTGGCCGGCGAGCCTCCCTGGATATTTTGTATGTAAAGGTCGCTATATTCAGAATTGTATAGAATCACAAATTATTAACAAAGTGCGGCCCGCATCAATTTCGCTAGTTACTATATGGCCCTTGGCTGCTAAAATGTTGACAACCGCTGCTATAGAGAGGTCATAGAAATCAATTATTCAGAAACTTACACTCTTCTAAGTTTGAGCTTCCTCATACGAATGAGGTACTGTGTTATTTTTACAAATCTCTGTTTACACTTAGCCTTGATAAAGGCTGGCCAGTACAGCAGGTTCTCATTTATCTGGTAGATAGCCTTCTCAAAGTTCCTTGACAGTTTCACTTTCTCCCATTGCTTGGCCGGGAACATCACCCTGGAATGAGATAAAAGTATAATTGTGTACTTGACTGCATTCAATAGAAATGATTTCATGCTAGCCTTCAAAATATCGCACCATTAGTAAGAATAGGAATAGGTGTTGCGTAATTAAAACATTTCTGCCGTCCTAGTCTAAAAGGCGACTTTTTGCTATGGAAGTTCATAGTAAAAAATCGCCTTTTAGACTAGGACAGCAGATTTGGATAATTAGATTTCAATCTCAACATATTCACTGTCCGAATCTGAATTGTGAACCTTACGGCTTTGTAATAGAGGCTTACAGTGACCCATACATGGGTCGCAGACTGTGAATGTGTTTAAATGGTTATAACTCAACTGTTAAAACTTTTGAATTTCTTACTAACAGTGCAATATGCTTATTTAGCACTTTCACCGACTTTCTTAGAAAGTTCTTACTATCTAAGCATTCTGACACTTCATAAAGAGTCACTGATTTAGTCTGTCAGGGTTCACTTAAAGAATAATCAAGAGCATGTATTGTTTTGTTTATCAAGCAACATGATTGGTCATTGTAAAACTGAAAGTATATAGTTACCTTTCCGCTGTCTTCATGTACAAGTAAATAATACCGTTCTCTTCTCTAATCGTCGCATATTTGCTGTTTGCCAGCGGGCAAGAGGCCCTGGTACACAGGCCTGTGAGGTTAAATTCATTACGGCAAAAATGCTGTGTCTGTGTTCTGTAACAAGCGCACGATGTATTCGTAATGTATATCATACTTACTATATGCTAAAATTATCATTCCAGAGGCAATACTTACGTTACTTTATGTGAACAATGCGTTTTGTTGATGATGGCCCAAACAACCTAAACATTCAATGGTATTAATATTATCCAGATATTGTTTTATGACTAAATTTAAGAACGCATATTTACTTACATCGTCGTGCTGCATGTTTAAAGATGATCCCTTAAATAATATTAGAATAAAAGCAAACTAGCTGTAGCGCACATGTGCATTTGTTTAATCTGACGTGACAATGACAGTAATACATACAGTATGTCATGTCAACTGACACTGACAGTTGTAAATTGCTTGCGGTTTTTTCTATTGTGAGCGATTTTTACTATACCTCAAATAGTGTAGCCGAAGCAGTCCATAAACAATTACTCGCGTTAAATTTTGAAAGTATTCTTTTGTAAATAATTTTTCTCATTTTTTTTTTAATTTATTTACTAATAAATTTTTATATTAAGGATGAAGATTTAGGAAACGTCTTGTGGGTTTTTTGATTCGTTTTTTTAATAACTCGTATTTATTTTAATTTACTAAAAGGTTATATGCTAATTAATCAAGAATCCGAACATACGTTAAAATTCAACGAGTGCTGTGAGCAATTTTTTATTTGAAAATTTTCTAATCGTCGGTTATTTTGGTGACGGTCTTTTAGTGTTTATGTATCGTAATACAATAAAATTTGAAACGCTAAGCTGACTCTTGCAGAATTTGATCATGCATAGGAACTGCGTTTTCCTGTTTAGGAGCACAGGTTTCTTGTGAATGTACTTAGTATTGAATAGAGATGAGTGACAACATAAAAGTTGTTGTCAAAGTTAGGCCGCTGATTTCTCGCGAAATAGAGGACAAGCTTTCGTTCCAATGGCGAGTGAAAAACAATACATTACACCAGCTCGACGCTAACGGGAAAGAATCGGGGACGCAATTCACGTTTGGTAAGTGAAATTTTCTTTGGGGTTACCTAGTGATTAGGCTCTATTGTGATTCTAATGAGCTAGCAGAACGTGTTGTAAAGCGTGGGCAACCTTTCAGACAAAGTTTACGATGAGACAACGCAGACCGCCGTCGTCTACGAAGATGTTGCTAAGCCAATTGTGGAGGCAGCTATCTCTGGCTTCAATGGCACTATATTTGCCTATGGGCAGACCTCCTCGGGGAAGACCTACACCATGGCTGGAACAGAGATGTCTCCGGGCATCATTCCACTGGCTGTTTTGAATTTATTTGACAAGATCAAATGTATACCGGATAGAGATTTCTTAGTTAGGTAATGTAATGTTTCCTTTTATAAAATTGTCATCTGATCATCGACTAGTTATTCTACTACATCACAACTACACAATTAACTTCATTTCTAGTTCTAATACTTGTCTATTTGCCATTTGTTATGTTTTTTTTTTTAATTTTGTGTTAATAAGACTTTAATCATAGGTTAAAAAAAGGTAACTGTAGATTGCAGATTATTATTAATGTTATATCATTACTTGTTGATTTTGATATAATAATGAACTTTATTCTGCAAGTAGGCCGTAAGGGCTTTTACATGTCAAAGTTTACTGGCTCTTTTTAAAAGAGGAGACCACTGCTGAGGAGGATCAGTCAAATTCAATCAAAAATTATACTTAAATGCAATAGTATTACTTAACCTATGTTAAATTAATGTATAGCATGCATAGTTCTGCGAATAAGCATGTCAAAGATTATCACAATGAAGAGAAAAATAACAACAAATATACTTGACCTTAATAGGTTTATGTGGTCTAGTTTTCTGCAACTTGACATCTAGTATTGCATCTTTTCTGCATGAATTATGTACTTGAACTTCAATTTGTTTTTAAAGTAGATATGTAAATATATCAGTTTTTATTATTTCAGGGTTTCATACATAGAAATTTATAATGAAACACTGAAAGACCTGCTTGATTGTGACAATGACAAGATTAGAATCCGGGACACACTGCAGGGTGTTGTGAAGGTTGACGCTACAGAGAAGTTCACCTCTTCTCCGGAAGAAGTCATGGAATACATGAGACAGGTATCAAGTTATGTTTATAGGTGTTGCTATTACAATATATATATATTTTTTACAATATTTTACATAAAATCTAGTTCCATGTAATACTTATAATTGTGTGAAAAGACTATTGTAATGGAAAATAAGCTTTGAAATTGAATTAACACTTGTTCAAAGTCATTTTATGGCCAGAAAATACAATGATAGCTACATTATGTTCATTATTTATAAATTAATTTATTTAGCTTTGTTTCCATATTAAACAAATTTGACTTGTGCATAAATTTGTTCCTAAAGTAATTTGCTTGGTTCTATCATAATTTTTACTTCTCCATGTACATTTTATAAAAAATGTGTTCTTATGTTGCAGGGTGATGTTAACAGACATATTGGTGCAACAAACATGAATGAGGAGAGCAGCAGGTCACATTCAATATTCCAAATTGTAAGTACTTGTACATTTACTTCATGACTGACTGAAAGCTATCATAGTTTAAGTAAACCTTTGAGTCTGGAAGTCTCCTTGTTTAGAGTTGTTGAAGTTGAACTTCCAAACTTTATCAGCACTGCCCTGCACAAGTTAGCCGCGACGTATCTCCCGCGTGATGCGACATCTAACGTCCAGCAAGAAGGCTCATATCTAGAGGTGCATATATAATGGAGTCCAATGTACACGTTTTTTCATAGGCTGTCGCGTCAGTCTTGTGCTAGCCGTGAAGCAGGGCCGCGCCGCCCCTGAGTGCGAAATGTTCAGCGCACACAGGCGCCAAGGCAATAGGGGCGCTGGAAGTGGAAACACGACGACAATAAAGAGGTGCTTCATAGGTTTCGCACACAGGCGCTCCCGGGGCTCGGCGCGGCCCTGCCGTGAAGAACAGATTTTATACTTGGGTTGTATATATGTCGCAGCCAACTGGTTTAATTAGCCATTTTGTTAACTGCCTAGCATTCCCACTAAATTATGACCCGCCAGCAGATCTACGAAGCCCTGCTGCACGGGGCTTCTATTTCTGATCTGAGGGAGAGAAGCTGACTAACAAACCTAACCTAAAATAAGGAGTGTGTTTAATGAAAAGGCTAGGGCAGCTAACCAAATGTGTGAAGTTAATTAAGCTAGTTGGCAGCGACATATACAGTGAGAATTTATCTTGAATATAATTTATGTTTATAGACAATTGAGTCCCGTGAACATACAGACAATGAAGAGACATCAGGCTGTGTGAACGTGTCCCAACTGAACCTTGTGGATCTGGCCGGCTCCGAGAGGGCTGGGCAAACAGGGGCCACCGGCAAACGGTTCAAAGAAGGCACCCACATCAACAAGTCCCTGTCTGTACTAGCCCTAGTCATCAAACAGCTGTCTGAGGACCCTCACAAGTAAGCTAAAAGATAGTAACTGCGTTAGTCTAATTTAGAAATGGAATCTACCTAGGTAGCTTGGATTAGACCGGGTAAATAGGAGTGTAACCAAAGTTGTATTATAAACTGGTGGACCCGCTAGCGACTTCGTTTGTAGAGGTCAAATAAGTTAAATCTCTCTTTTTTGCTTTGGCTTAAGTGGAGAAATAGTATGTGTTAAGCGGGGTCATACACTTCCTAACCTAACTAGTAAAAATAGGCGATCTAAATTGAAATGGCGGATTCACTGCTTTAATTTCGAAAAGGGTGTTTATAATTAAGAATAAAGATTTTTTTTACGAAGTAAACTTTTAGAATTATCACTAACCGGCGTCAAAACTGGAATAAGTTGTTGGCCAAATCCATTCTTAGAATTGATTGTAAATAATACTTACCAGACACGCAAATTACCGAGACAGCAAACTGACCCGGATCCTGCAGAACTCACTCGGTGGCAACGCCAAGACCAGCATTATTTGCGCTGTCACGCCAGCCGCTATTGAGGAAACCATTTCTACTCTACAGTAAGTAATCTCAAATGAAACTACAACTATTTGCCGGAATGGTTCCGTGTCCGTCAAGATAGCGTACACCGTAAAGATATTCAGAATCTAATGCAGCCAATAAGTAGTACCCAAATAGTACCGACGAAATACCTAGGTGAAAAAAATTGTACCCTTAAACTTTTCGAAATATAAGGCCTGTTCACGGTGTACGCTACCGGGCGTCAAGCTGGTTTTTGTACACCGTTTGTATCTCTGGAACGGCTTTGTTTTTGGAAACGCTTTATATCTCAAAAAATAGTACCCAAATAGTACCCTAGGGCCCTAAAATTTCATTTCTCTAGCTATCGTAGAAGCCGAGATATTCCATGACTTAACGGTGTACAAAATAGCTCGGTGTACTAACCCGGTGTACTAAAAAGCTGGCGTACCCGGGAATTTCACATAAAAAGAGCTCACTATATCTCTGCTTCTATGATAGCTAGAGAAATGAAATAGGGTACTTGCCTGTAGTCAATATAAATTACTTCACGCTAGCCTTGAAATCTGCTTTCGAAAATTTGCAAAAATCAACTAAAATTCACCTATTTAACGTTTTAAACGATTTTTAAAAGACCAAAAGCTATAAATGAGGACATGATTTGATGTTTGAGCACAATGACGTCATTATGCTTTTTCTCATAGAAACTTCATACTATCCGAGCGTTTTGACAATTCATAAAAAGTAACTGATTTGATCTGTCAGGAAAGTACCCTATTGTAGGGCTACTATTTTTTGAGATATAAAGCGTTTCCAAAAACAAAGCCGTTCCCGAGATACAAACGGTGTACGCCAGCTTGACGCCGGTAGCGTACACCGTGAACAGGCCTTATATTTCAGAACGTTTAAGGGTACTATTTTTTTCACCTAGGTATTTCGTCGGTACTATTTGGGTACTATTTATTGTCTGCATCAGATTCTGAATATCTTTACGGTGTACGCTATCTTGACGGACACATGGTTCTCACATTCCACGCTTCCTGCATGAGACTAGTATAAGTATCTGACCGAAACTAATTTTTACGGTCGAAACCGAATTTCGGCCACGATCGCAGTTTCGACCTCCCATATAAGGTCATGTTATCGTTGCAAGAAATAAATGACAATCATAATCAATATAATAGGCTAGATGACTAAAAAAAACTGTTTAGTCCGTCTGTTACATTATGAAAAAATATTGTACACGTATTTTTTGTTTTGTTTGACAAACAAAAACTGACGAGGATAGAGTGCTTAGAAGTTTCGAGTGACGTCACAAGCCCCCACTCCAGAAGTTTGATGATCTATAACTTTGTCGATTTTTAATATTTTGATAAACCAAAAAATACGTGTCCCATATTTTTCCATAATCTAACTGACGGACTAAATAGAATTACATATTTTTAACCCAGTCATCATCCCTATTATCTTTATTTTAAATCACATTTTTACCATCCAGTCTCTGATATTTGAACTAAACATATGTATCATATTATCATTCCTTATTTCAAATATGTTTTTGTGCAGGAGTGTACGATCGCAGCGCGAAACGTTTAAAATTCGGTTTCGGTTTCGGCCGTAGTTTCGGGTGTATGGCAGCCGAAACCAAACCAAAACCCATCTTTTTGCCGAAACCGAAAGTTCGATCGGACACTAGAAGGGCTCAGATACCGGTATTTTCTCCATACAATAATACCGGTATTTTTTCCGTTCTTTTCGTTCTTTGATTTATTATTTAATTTTTTAATCGGACAATCTAATAATACGATATCATTACTGAAATATATGATATGATTGAGCCCCACATAATTGTACATTACACAACTAGGGTGGTAATACAAAGTAAGGCCGAGATCGCAGATGTTTGCGGCCCGAGCTGCAAGCGAGGGACGTAAATATGCGATTGAGGGCTTTCTTTATTACCTCCCGTGTTGTGTACATAATTTTATGTCTACACTTGGCCAGAAAGCGGCTTTTTCTGTACGCGCAGCGTGCGAAAAAGCCACTTTATGGCCAGGTGTGGCATAAAAAGCATAAAATAATTCAAAATATTGGGCTATTTCGGGGTTGCAAAATACCGGTTCCGAGCACTGAATACTAGTATCAAGAGATCCAAACGTTGATAGTAAGTAATAATTTTCCCAATCATTTGCAGATTCGCAAACAGAGCTAAAGCAATCAAGAACACGCCGGAGGTGAATGCGGTGGCGACGGACGCTACTAAACTGCAGCATTTGACCAAAGAACTCTCTAAGCTGAAGTCTGAACTGGCCGTTAAGGACACCATTGAAGTAAGTGAATACAATCAAATTGTGTTTTTGATCCACATTACTACCTTTATCAGCCATTTAGTTTCAGTCGAACAAAAACCTTTTTTAGTTTAGTTTTTCACACTACATGCATTATAAAACCGTTGTTTGGAATTGGGGACCCGTGGCGTGACATGGAGAATACTTGACAACACGTAACAGATTAAATTCCGGCAAATGCACATGAATATTTTATTTATTATCTGTATTACATATTTTCCACATCCGAAATTCTAAATCTATCTTAACATGTTCTCTGTCCGACTCTGAATTGTAAACGTTACAGCTTATAACAGAGGCTTGCCGCGACCCATACACAGATCACGGAGCGTGAATGTGTTAATACTTTCGCGTGAGCATAGACGTCGAATATGTAGGCTTAACAACGCTTAATGAGGGTGTTTAGAAATCAGAAATCCACCAGCTGGCAGCAGGGTGGCGAAAGGTCTGTTTGACAGTAGGCGTCAAGATCCACCAATCACACCACCTGATTTTGACATCTACTGCCAAATAGACCTTCGGCCACCCCGCTGCCAGCTGGTGGATTTCTGATTTCTAAATACCCTCATTGATTGGTGCTCGTGCGAAAGTTTAAAATCCTTAAATTCTCAGGAGCAATTAGTTTAACCATTTACCTTAGTCAATCTATGACAACCGTGGTTTATTTTTAAGTGTGCTGATACTTAATAAATTTGCCTTCACATATCTCATCTATTCTTATGTCAAGCTTATGGGGAACTGCTGGATTCCTCAAGCTCAATTCGACCTTGAGTTTATGTACATGTCGCAGCCAACTTAACCAGTCATTTGGTTAACTGCCAAGCATTTTCACTAAACGATGACCCGCCAGCAGGTCGACGCAGCCCTATTCTGCTCTGCTATTTCTGCTCTGAGGGAGACAAGCTGACTAACAAACCTAACCTAAAATAAGGAGTGTGTTTAATGAAAAAGCTAGGCAGCTAACCAAATGGCTGGTTGAATCAGTAGGCGGCGACATACATATAAAATTATCTCTTAAATTCCAGCAAGACAACCGCAACCTACTAAAGCAGATACAGAACCTCCAAAAGATGATCCTAAACGGTTTCGGGCAAAGGAGCATCGACGTGGGCGGGGCGCGGCGCAAGACCTGGTGCGCGCCGCGCCGCATGACCATCTCCACGTCCTCGCTCCGCTCGGTCGACGAACATGAAGAGGCTGAGGTGCAGAGGTTCTGTACGCCCAGCTTGAAATACAAGTAAGTTTCTTCTTTTTTTTTTGCAATCCTGGGCGTGGCAAAAGTCGTATCAGGTGGGGGCCGTGGCGTTCTCTGGGGTCGACCCAGGTCGCTGGCCGGGCTACTCAGGCTAAATCTGTTTCCATGGCATGGAAGCTACAAGTTACAATTTTACAAGTCTACAGTTGCAACATTGGTCTAATACAGCAACGCCATTGGATGATTTGGCCAATGTTGCTAGTTTAGTAGATAGATAGATAGATAGATCTTTATTGTACTAATCATACATTGTCATAAATTCATACATTTCAGGAAACATACAATAGGTAAAATTAAAATAAAGTCAATGTGAAGACTAACATAATAACATAAAAACGAAATTAAAGTTTAAATTAAGATACTAAATTATTAAATTACATTATATAATCTAAAGTTTTTGGCTTTCAATCATATTCGCTCACTCGTCTAAGAATTCTTGAACTGAGTAATAAGCTTTTTTCTTACAAAAAGATTTAAGTTTGTAAGTGAAGCTGCGTTCTGTCGCTATGGTTCTTATCTCCTCCGGTATTTTATTATAAATGCGTACACTCATTATACTCAGTGACCTGCCTGTCTTCTGCAACCTGTGCGTCGGGACGGCCAGTCCCGGTTTCCTTCTTGCGGAGTAAGTCTTACTAACAGGGAACTCGGAAATGTTGCGCTTTACATATTTACCGACTTCCAATATGTACAGTGAAGGTACGGTCATAATCCCAAGGTCGACAAACAGTTTTCGGGCTGGCTCGTCCGGGGGGGCTCGACACATTAGGCGGACGACTCTTTTCTGCAGTATAAATGGTCGGTCCCTGTCTGCTGCTAATCCCCACAAGTCAATTCCGTATGTTAGGTGTGTGTGGAAGTATGCATAGTACGCAGTCAGTAGGTTGTGTAATGTGAGCGTGCGTCTTAAGCGAGATATAGCATAGTAGGCAGAGTTGAGTTTCGTGCATAATGTTTCAATGTGCTCGCCCCATTGCAAACTATCATCGAAAGTCAGGCCTACGTAACGAGCACAACGTACAGCTTCTATTTGCGAACCATTGACATCCACGGTTAATTTTGGTTGCACTTTACGGTTCAATGAGAAATGAAGGAGATTGGTTTTCTCTATGTTTAATAACATACCATTGGCATTGAACCAGTGCAGCAATTTTATGATGATTTCCTTGGTGTTATCGCGTAGTTCTTCGTGATTATCTCCGTGGACAATTGCACATATGTCATCTGCGTACATCACAAACTCTACAATAGGACTCTGAAATGGTAAGTCATTCATCAACAAAGTGAATATGCTATTTCCAACATTAGAACCCTGGGGGACAGATCTATCCCCAATCGAACCAAAATCAGACTTATAACCGCAAATGTACCTTCGTGAAACGGGGCCCATCTGTCGCAAAATTTACAATTATATATTGTTGACATTATTTCAGCCCCTTATCATTGCTGACACCGCGGGATTTCCAACCGATCCAAAGGCCGAGCCAACTGCCTTCGGTGTCTGAAGAGCGAACCATGGTGACTCCGCCGCCGAAAGACAGGAAGGTCAACTTTAGCGAAGAAATAATCGACCTCGGTGAGTTTTGATACTAGAATAGTACTTTTTGATATAAGTGCGGAAAATATGTCATTTCTCACGAGTCCCGAGGTGTATGGACCCGAGCCGCAAGGCGTGGGACAATACTCGGGACGAGTGGACATGACACTTCCGCACGTGTATCAAACGACGTTTTTTAATACATTTGCGAAAAAATTACAATGAAACGAAAATATTATGGCACCGGTTGTCACCATTCAGCCAAATAAAAAAAAATATTTTGGTAAGAAACACTCAGACTTTAATTCAATTTAAACATGAAAAGGCAATAAATATATGACGAAGCGTGAATTTAATTTGTAGGTAGTCAAAATCCAATTTAAAATGGTAATCAATAATGGAAACATGTTTTAATCATTTGAGAGCGGGTAATTCAGTAGCCCGAATGGAGTTTTTTTTTGAACATTTGACAGTCGTTTGACAGCTAGAGAAACGCGCGCGTACTTGGCGCGATATGTGGGGATTTGAGGCTGTGGTGTTCGCGAACTAAACCATTGGCTCTTAAACTTGTTTTAAAATCACAGTAATTAGTGGCAAGAGTGTTCACATGAACCCAAGTGATTAGTTGAGATTTAGGGAATGCAATAACCGGCCATATTTTATAACCGGTTATTAACCGAAGTGATCCCAAAATAACCGGTTAACCGGTTAAAAACCGGTTAATTTATTTTCGTCCATTTTTGTTGATTTTGTGAGTGTATGATAATAAAAACTACTTCAAAATATTGCTTAGTCGATTATTAAACAAAATCAACTTAAAAAACAAACAATAATAATATAAACATTACTGACAGTAAATCGTAATAATTTCGCCAAACGTAAAATACAAGCTAAGGCCTGTTTTGCAAGGGATTCACTACCTAGATTTACTATATGAAATGAACATGATGTTTCTTTATTAGTTTTTTAGTGCGGGTAAATTACACTTTACACCACATTTTTGTGTTACATAAAATCCAAGAAATCAAAGTACATACAAAAATTAGCACCTATGGTCCAGACCAGGAATCGAACCTAGTGCCTCTGTATTTCCGGCCCAGCGTCTTTACCCTTCGACCACCGGAGCACCCAGCAAGTGCCTTCAATTTTGCCATCTACTTTGGTTTTTACTAACGTTTTTCTCGTTTAATAGGTTTTTTAACCTAACACCATCTATTTTCGATCAATCGTCAAAGCTGTAAACTCCATTGGCCACGGAACTCAATACCGTTCAATATGTCAATACTGTTAGACTTCGTTGGATCAAGTCTTTAAGCTCAATTTTCTCTAGCTCTTTATCATCGTGGCTCAACCCCAACTACGGTCAAAATAATGCTGAGAAATCATGTTATTTAACTAAAACTATGAGCACTGTGAACATTTATTGTTATCTTTTACCCGCAGCTTCACCTGCGTTATTCTCGTTATTATATTAAGGGAAATCCTTATCAGGATATAAAGTATCCTTATAGTCTACTTGCATGCCAAATTCAGCTCAATCCATTCACTTGATACTGCGTTATTAAGTAAGAAACATCCAAACATCTAAACCTCCAAACATTTTCACACACTTCTACATTCCCATGATTTTATAGCGAAAGTGAAGAAATTTTCTTTCAAGAAAGGTATAAGTAATATTGGTTACCAGGTTGCGTTGGGAATCAGTTTTACGCAGGTTTCGCCACAAAGTATTAAGTTTTTGACATCGATTTGGATTTTCGGTGTTAGCTTTAATTCATTTTTACGATTATCAGAAAACTTGTTGAAAATAATTGTCTGTCGTATAACACTTTTGTGACTCTTATGATTCCTATGGTGGTGTTTATAAATAAAATACGTTAAGACCTAATAGGGACACAAGGAAAAGATGTAGACTGTTAACTTGATTGAATCAGGCTGATTTGACTGTTGACTATAGAAAACTCCACTTACTAATAAAAAAAAACTACAGACAAGAAGAAAAAATCATAAAGAAAGAAAGTGAGATGATGAGTTTGTTAATTAATAAAAGTACTTTTATTAGTGTGTAATGTTCAAATCGCTTCCATCTGCAGAAAAACTTAAAGGAACATAGTTAAAGTACCAATGTGATAGATTTTTAAAGGTTTATGAACTCGCAGAGTAAAACAAATCAATAATCGGAAAGGAATAAGGTAAAATTACAGGATTTTAGTCAATTTACTATAGTTTCTTACATTTCGGTTAATAACCGGTTTCTGGACTCGATAACCGGTTATTAACCGTTGCCAAATACAGGCGGTTAACCGGTTTTTCGGTTAACCGGTTAACCGGTTTGCATTCCCTAGTTGAGATATCATATTTGATGATTGAGCACTTGGATAACAGTAAGTAATTAACTTCTCTCTCTCTCTCTGATAAATCTTAATAGAAATGGTTAGTAGGTACATAATCATTGCCCGTGAGTGTGCCCATCAGCCCCGGGCTTGGTGCGGGCTAGTTCTCGGATGTTAGTGAGCAGGCTGTGGTCCCCGTACTGGCACTATGCAGTGGTACATAATTATTGGCATACTCTGTGTCAAGTACATTATGTGTTCATCATCAGCTTAGGAGGTCTTATAAATTAAATTAAAACAGAAGTACTTAATACAACGATGCAAGACTGGTAAGCATAGCATGTTTAGATGTAATGTGCTCTCCTCTTTTGTATGTCTGTGATCATGATTAAATCTAATTTGATTATTTATTACTCAAATTAAAATTGCAGTATAAGTTGCATATCATGTTCCGAAAATTGAGATAATTTAATGGAATATGTGATTAATACACGGAGGACTTTGGACACTTCTTTTAATCAACTATCACTCTATTTTAATCACAATATTGATTATAAACAAATCTCTATACAAATGACATTTATCTTTCTATCCTGAAGGCTGGGACTGGAGTGAATTGACATGTTGAACGACATCAACATTCTTACATTCAAATTGAATATGAATCATTCAATTCTAAGCGGCCAGAGTTGATTGTAACAAAACCTTATTACAATAACAGTATAGGTGAAGTAAACTTTTACAAGTTAATATCTAAATTTCCTAGCTTTGATATTTCACACATGCTATAAAGAAATGGTATTCTAAAAAAACAATGATTATGGGTCATTAAATTCACAGGGTTAGGATACACATGTGTCAGAGTAATCGGAGTGCATAGGGTATAACGGTCATGTTAGTTAATAATAAGGGATTCGTCATGTTCGTTACGTAGATGACTATGACAAGACTGTGTGACAGATACTAGCCTGTGTGGCACATACTAGCCTGTGTGGCACATACTAGCCTGTGTGGCACATACTAGCCTGAGTGGCATATAATGGCCTGTGTGGCACATACTGGCCTGTGTGGCATACACTGATCTGTGTGACACATAGTAGCCTGTGTGGCATACATTGGCCTTTGTGGCGCACTCTAGCCTATGTGGCACGCATTAGCCTATGTGGCACGCATTAGCCTGTGTGGCACGCATTAGCCTGTGTGGCGCTGACGAGCCTGTGTGGCGCTGACGAGCCTGTGTGGCGCTGACGAGCCTGTGTGGCGCTGACGAGCCTGTGTGGCACTGACGTTAGGTGGAATTAAATTTCCTATGTGGTAGGGTAGGTATAGCAGTCATCATTTTGAAATAATCTTGTGAGCTAAGTAGTATTTGCAAATTAAAGGAATGAACATTCTTTCTGAATAATCAATCTAGCTGGGGGTGCAAATGAGTGTTAGGAATAGAGTCATGCAACATAAGGTTAGTCAGGGTGACCGAGTGGCGTATGGTATAAACCATTGTCTATTATTCAGTCATAAATGCTAAGTGTACGGGAAATAGATTTACACACGAGGACGTGTGATTATGCAGGGTGGCCGTGACGAAGCGTGAATTTAATTTGTAGTCAAAATCCAATTTAAAATGGTAATCAATAATGGAAACATGTTTTAATCATTTGAGAGCGGGTAATTCAGTAGCCCGAATGGAGTTTTTCGTTGAACATTTGACAGTCGTTTGACAGCTAGAGAAACGCGCGCGTACTTGGCGCGATATGTGGGGATTTGAGGCTGTGGTGTTCGCGAACTAAACCATTGGCTCTTAAACTTGTTTTAAAATCACAGTAATTAGTGGCAAGACTGTTCACATGAACCCAAGTGATTAGTTGAGATAACGAAGTGTGTCCATTTCCGAGTGTTTCCTTGACATACGCGCCCAAATAGTAACAATGATTGAGACCGATCGGCTAAGCTATTTATTCACTTCGACATATATATATTATTTCTTTGTAGTTTACTTATTTGCAAATAAATGTTATTTAGTGTTAAAAAAAATAGCTGGAAAGTAAAAAGCACTAGTGCGCAAAATACAACTTTTCGCACGATTTACAGCTAAGAAAAGTACCACTTTTTGAGCAAGTGTATTAAAAAAGCGTTAACAGACGTCTAGTATCAACCTTCGATGTAAAAAGCAAGGAAGACTATGTAGTAGAATCTAATAATCCTTTGATTGTTCTATTTTTACTCTGAACCTTTGCATCACGGATAAATGTAATAAATATACCGTATATTATACATTATATCTTCTTTTATACAGACAGCGACGAAGAAAATTCATCAAACACATCACACTGTTCACCATACCACAAATGTTACAGTAAGTACCTTTCAATATTTCAACAGATGCATAAGGTAGACGTCCGAGTACTTGACACTGTTCCTACAGTTGCCATCTTGAAAGTTGAGTCATTACCAATAGAGTTGACAACAGGATGTCAACTCTTAGGCATTAACGTACCAAACACGAACGAACCTTTTAAGGATTTTAGTTTATTTCCTATTGATAAATGTATTATTTTATTATAGATAAGTCCGAAACTCCTCCTTGTGTGCTAAGGAAGAACGCAAAACGAGCGGAAAAGAACCTAAAGGATATCGAAGAGTTGACGAAACGCGAAAGGCTGTACAATCCAGATGTTGTGAGTATGATTGTCTATTTATATATTTATAAAACAGTTTCATGATTAAGGCAGTGACGGCCTGCGAATAGCCTAACCCACTGCACTAGCGTGAAAAAACCCGGAATAAAACCGTTTTTTCCAGCTCATTTTTTTTTATTTCTTCGAAAAAAAACATGAAAATTTCATTTTCGCAACCCATGACCTACCACCATCTTCATAATATTTGTTGCTAGTAATCCACGAATAAACGTTTAATAAGCTTTTTCTTTTTATAGGTGGAATATATGGAAAAATGGGAAAAAAGCACCAGTACAATAGCTAAGTTGGAAGACGACATCAAATCAATGAATGCCAAAAACATAGAGAAAGACACAGAAATGGAAAAATTGAAGGGCGTAATAGCGCAGACTAAAATTGAAGTTGAAACAGTCTCATCTGCTAAGGTAACGATTTTAATTAATTTTCAATCAGACGGAGCCATAATTTTGCAATCACCAAAGATGCAAAAAAAATCGAACATAAGTAGAAAAAAATGAGTGTAAGAATTGGGTACTTGACTGTAACTGAAATTTGTAAAAATTATATAAGATCCTGTTAAAATAAGCATAATAAGGAAATATGTTCAAGTTTTGAGTTTGATATCTAACCTGTAACTTTTTTTATAAGCCTCCAAAGTTGGGTGGGTAAGTCCATTTTTAAAGTATAAAGTTGTTAAAAACTATTAATACCATTAATTAACCCATAAAATTTATAGTAACTTTTGTTATGAAGCCGTTACGATAAACGCAAGTTTTAACATAGTTGCAGAACAAAGTTATTGATTTCCCCAAACAACGTATGAGTAGTGACGTCACTATATAACGGACCTCAGTAGGGAGCGTTTCGGCACTTATTTGGGAAAGTCTAAAAATGTGATTTTAACATTGTATTATCTCGGTGAGTTTTTATGTTACTGAAGTGGTTTTTCACTAATATTTCTATTATTTAGAGGTGTTTCTATAATATATCTCAGAAAAAAGTTGTCAAGTAGCCAATTTATTGCAAACAAAATAAAGCATTGATAATTTCAGCCGGACTAACAGAAGGAGGGCTAACGCGAATTCATTTCGCCGCTAGAGGCGCTAGTGTAGCGCGTGGTCTCCGAAATGTCAAATGCCACTGTTTAGAGGGCTACATGGGTTTATTTGTTATTAGAATAATGTTATTAATATTTTGCAATGTCTGAGATTATTTATGGCAAATATGTATGCAAATATATATTATAATGTCAGTGCTTTGAAACAGTTTCATCATTCGGCAACTTATTTCCTATTTTTTTTCCGAACTAAACGTAATACTGCGGCATGCTCGATCTTTTTATGGTACGGTTTTAAGTCATTAAATACGATTAAAATATAAACTTCGTTTTCACACCTGTAACAACAAATTGACAGCTATACTTAAGGATCCTACTCGACAGTGGCGCCATTTGGTGAGCATAAAAACGGTAGCCCTCACTGGCTGCGATTCTGCTTGTCGTGAGACAGAGTTTCACCTGTCTCATTCGCACTGAATGAGGGTGTTTAGAAATCATAAACCCACCAGCTGGCAGCAGGATGGCGAAAGGTCTTTTTGATCCACCAATCACACCACCTGATTTTGACATCTACTGCCAAATAGACCTTTCGCCACCCTGCTGCCAGCTGGTAGATTTCTGATTTCTAAATACCCTCATTAACTAGAGAGGGTATTAGTCGCCCTTGTCACAATAAAGTTGTGCTAGCGGTACATGACTAATAGAATCTGTATTTGTCGAAAAGGAAAGGTCTGCAGTCTGGTTACTCCCCTATGGTCCTTTTTGTTTTACGGAACCCAATTATCAAGCCTCCGCTCTCCGTTTAGTCTGTACGTCCGTCTGCCTGTCACAGGGCCGTATATTTTGAACCTATATGTATAGGTAGACCTTGAAATTATCACAGAATGTTTATTTCTATCGTCGCTATAATAACATAAACAAAATAAAAGGGTGTCCCCTTACAAGAAACGTGTTTTTTTTTGCGTTTGTTTTCTCGAGATGGCACGGTACCCTTCGTGTGCAAATCCAATTCGTACTCGGCCGGTTTTTTATTTGCTTACATTATATTACGTCATTGAAATAACGCTTATATTTCAGGCGCAACTGGAAGCTCGATGTAAAGAGTACAATACTCAATTGACTGATTTAGAAGTCAGTTACGAAACGCTGAAGACAAAAGCTAAACTAAGAGAAGACGAGCTTCTATCGCTCTTAAACGAACAGACAGGAAATAAAAAACCCAAAGAAAGTAGTAAGTATACAATTTGAATTCATTAGATTCAACTTGTTACGTTTATGAACATTTTCCTTAATTCCCCGATTATTTTTAAGTTTCAGGTAAATCCTTATCTAGAACATTAGATAAAGAGTTCGGTAATTTTATGGACTTATCTAAGGATATATCGCTGGTTAGTGACAATGATACCAGTACAGATTCATCAAACAAAGAGCCATCGGGTCAGCTACAGCGGCTGGTTGACGAGATGCGAGAAGAAATCACGTCCAAAAATGAAACTATTGATAAGTTAGAAACTGAACTTTTACAACAAAAAATTACAATTGAATCACTTGAAAATACGTGCCTAGAGCTTCGTGACGAAATCAGCAAAACAAATAGCAAATTACAGTACACTGAGGAAGAAAGCGGTCTTCTAAAATCATCAATAGAAACATTAAATTCCACTATCAACAGCCAAAAACAAAATTTTGATTCGGCCAATAAGGACATCGAATCATATCTTATCGTAATCAAGGAGCTGCAAACTAAAGTTGCAAATAAAATATATGACAATATTGATTTGAATATTACTGACATATCTCTAGAAAAAATGATTGACAATGAAGAAAAAATCATAGCGAACAATGAAAATATAAGAAACATTATTCATTCTTTTAAAATTGAGCTGAAGAAGCGCAACGAAGAATTAGAGAAATTGAAATCGAATCAAAAATCGGAAACCTCTGATACTGAGTTATTATCTGAACAACTTGAAGAAAAAGAAAATCAAATTATGAGGCTCGTGGAAGACGCACAGAAATCTAAAGAACAAATACAAGAAAATATAAATGTAATAAATAAATTAATCGAAGATAATAAGGACTTGACTAAAAGTGCGGATGAGCTCTCTGGTAAACTATTGAGTGCTGAAAGGCAAAGTTGTGAATTAGAAAAGCGTATTCTTGAATTAGAGACAGAAAAAAAAGAGTATAACATTCAATTACGTGAATTTAACGAAAACCATGACAAAGTATTGAAAAATTTGAATGATTTTAAGAATAACTTCGCCGTGTTACAGAATGAAAAAGAGGAATTATGTAAATTGCAGCATGAAGTCCTTGGCAAAGACAAACTTATAGCTGAATTAAAAAGCGAAATCTCATCCAAAGATAGTCTTATAACTTCTCTTAACTCTGCTCAAATAGATTCTCGAGAGTACTTATGTAAATGGAATTCGAAGGTGCAACAACTTCTTGCGGCTCATACCGGCGACGCGAGTGTGCAAACAGAGTGTACCGACGATACATCTATGTTTGATGTGCTATGCAGCCATTTGAATACCGTTGAAAATAACACCAAAGAAATTATCTCTCAAAAAGAACTAGCTATAAACAATAATCAGAAATTAAAGCAAGACATTATGGAACTTCAATCTCAAGTTGAATCTTTAATTCAACATAAAAATATAGTTGAAAAAGATCGCGAAAGCGAAAATGAACAGATTATTCAACTAAAAAAAGATCTTGAAGAACTTCAAAACGAATTATGTGAACTGAATAAACAAAATGCAGACTTAAACAACAAAATACAGGTAGCGAATGAGAACCATGACATTTTAAACCGTGACATAATTGAAAAAGATAAAATAATAACTTCTATTAAAAACGAAGAAAATAACTTACGTATACAATTAGATGAAGTCTCGCAGCTAGATGTGATATCCAGAACTGAAATAGAAAATCTGCAATCTTTAATTAAAACGAATCAAGCCAAATTCGATGAAATTTTACAGGCTAAAGACGACGAAATTATGTGGTTGAAACGTGATACCGAAAAGAGAGAAAGCCTTTTGGACGAGAATTGTATAGAACTACAAAAAATCTCCAAAGTACTAGAAGAAACCGTCTGTAATCGAGATCAGCTTTTCGGTGAAATATACAAGGCGGCATTATGTTTAATGAACAAATTAGAGAATATCAGTACTGAATACCAATCGGCAAACAGTGTTCATGGCAATGTTTTCAATGACATCATTCAAATCTTAGACAGGGCTACAATCGCCGCTGTGTCATTAAAATCCCAGAAACCTCCCAATGAAATCAATAATGGTGAAGAACTTGAAGAAACAATTCAACTCATTGATATGTTGAAAGAACAAAATCATCAGTTAACAAGTAAACTCTCTTATACAGAAAGTGAAAATAGTGTTTTAATAGTTGAATTAGAACAAATAAAAATTGATAACAAAAAAATGAGCAATGATTTGTTGAAAACTGATGAAATGCTCAAACAACTTCAAGTTGAATTACATGAAAAACTGTTTGTAATAGAAAACTTAGAATTCAAAATTAACGAATGGAAGGTTAATTTTGCTGCATTAGAAGACTCCATGAAACAACAATTATTGGAATTACAAATCAGCAACAGTGAACTCGAGTCACGATCACAAACATCTGCGAAAAATCCCCTATCAATCAAATCTAACGAAACGTATAATGTAGGGTCTGAATTTACTGATATGGAGAGTGATCAAAGACAGATGATTCGCAAATCTTTAAATAATCTACTAGTTGAGCCAGGAAACTCACCGCAAAGTTTGTTCACATTGTGCTGTAACAAAATCCTTGACGCTATCCAACCAAGTGAAAACGAGCTTACTTCTGTGATTTCTAGTTCAAACGTTAATTTAGAGACGTTATGCACTGAAACTCAAACAGACGCCTGTGACTGTGACAGATTGCTAACAGAAAAAAGTATAGCATTAGATGAAAATTTGAACTTGAAGGCCAAAGTTGATTTTCTACAGTCCGTTAATTTTAAACTATTAAAAGAACAAGAAGAGATTCGAAAAGAACTAAAGTTACTTGTGGAACCTGCCCACGAGCTGCAAAAGAAAATTTCTAGTCACAAAACAAATTTATCAACATTAACTGCCACAACATATGCCGAAAACAAACTTCTCAAATCCCAAGTTAAAGTACTGCAGCATCATAACAACAGAATCTACAATGTATGTCAGAGGGACTTACCAGCATTTAAAAAATCATTGCAAGAACTTAGTTCGATATTGAAGACCACTCCTCTAGCAAATAGGCTAGAAGCCAATATCAAAAGATTCTCTCTGCCAGAAGTCTTAGACAGAAATAACTCCGTCTTCAAAGATGAATCTACTTTAGATGGCGATCTTTTGATGCTTGATACTAACGTCACAATAGCGTCTGTTGATAATACATTGCTGATCCAAGATCAAACCTGTTTAGATAGCACACAAGTATACTTAGAAACAGACATTAACACTGATGTTATTGAAACGATAGATCCTAATGTATTACTCACACAATTACAAATGCTGTCAGCAGAAAATGAAAAATTAACTCAAAAGATAAATGTATTAAGAGAAGAAAATCTAAATCTGCACGAAAAAGTCGAAAAACAGTCGGAGAGTATGAAACCTGATATTCTAAAAATAGATGCTCAAAGCAGCCCTATGAAATTTAATAGCAGCTTGACAGAAATTGCACCAGAACCAATCAATCATACATCTGACAAGTTGTGCAAATATTGTGGGAATGATACTTCGGCGCAACAAAAACTGGTCGATGAAATAAACACATTGACTCAAGAATTAGTTGAAGTTAAGCACCAAAAGTCTGACTTTGAGAAAAGATATAACGATCTAAATGAAGACACCATATCCAATGATCAATTAGTCATAAAAATCAGTAACTTAGAAAAGGATAATAAAAAACAAATAACCACAATAGATAAGTTGACTAACAAACTGTCGTCTGAACAGGACCAGTTATTAAAACTACAAGAAGAAAATGACCTTCTTTCAACGCAAGTAATTGATTACATTGATGAAATTGATGGTCTAAGAAAAGAAGTAGACGATTTGAAAGAGAGTAACAAAACACTAAGTATTAAATGTGCCGATTTAGAAGAATTGATCAAAGGCAATACAGTAGCCTGCATACGATGTGCACACAATACTAGTACTCCAGAAAGTCCAGTGATGGGTAAGTCCGTGCTAAATAGAAGCCGCAGTGATTCTGAAAGTTCTTCGCGGTGTAATAAGTTGTCTACTCTTCAAAACGAATTATTGGCCGGTAGAGAAGATTGTAGGACTATATCAGAAGACGTGGCTACCATAAAAAGTCATCTCGAACGTGGTGAATTGTCAATGTCTCATGGCATGGATTTAGACGATAGCATGGGTGAGTCTAATGATTTCTCTTTTCCCAAAGAGTTACACGCAGCTAGCCCAAAACCAATTAAATTTAAATTAGCCCCCGAAATACCAGAGGAGAGATCAGTTGACATGTATGCCCTTGACAAAGCTGAATGCTGTAATTATTATGTAGAGAAAACTGGCACCGAAAACAACATTACAGAGGAAATAAAAATAATAGATGTAATGAAGATGTTTTATGATAACCTTGTTGCGAAACATGGAAATGAAACCGAAAATCTAGTTAATAAATTAAAAGATTTTGAGGAGTCTCGAAACCAGTTCAATGAAAAGCTTTGCAACATTACCTCACAGTACGCGAAAATTAATGAAGAAATAAAAGAAAAAGATCATCGCATCGAAGGCATAGCAAATACTTTGAGCCAAATAAGGAACAATATACTTACAATGAATGATGAAATCGCCAGTTGTGGTGCAGACAAAAATACAGTATTAGTTACGATGTTCAAAAACAATATATTAAACATTTTGGATAATGATTTCAACTTATCCAGTGTGAACGTCTTCGAAAGACTTATAGACAATGTTGTAAATAAACATCAAAACGATTTGTTAGAAATAATGGATCGTTACTCGGAGCTACAAGAACACGTGGAACTACTATCTTCTGAACTTAAAAATGTCACTGAAAATCTTAATCAAATCAAATGTCAGCTATCTGAAAAGGAAAATGAATACAATTTGCTTAAGGTGCAGAAGGAAAGAGATCATGAAATCGCTGCAGCAGTCACTTTGGACATAGTGCAAAGGGAACAGGCACTAGAGAAAATTATTAGCAATAGTTGTAAAAAACTTATAGAGTGTAACATTTTGACACCGAATGATATTGATTTCAATGGGCCTGTGAGTAAAAATATAACGGTATTAATTGACAAGCTTCTAAATCAATCAGAACATAGCGACTTGATTTTCCAAGAAAAACACAGGCTTACTCTTGAAATAACAAAAACTATGACTACGTTGGAAGAAAAAGATCAAGAATTGGAATCTTTAAAATCTCAAATTGATAATTTACATGAGCTCTCTAAAAACGCTACAAATGAGTTACTTATTAAAAACGAAGAGCTGCTAACACAAAAATCATTACACGAACAACTTGATGAAGTTTATCGGAAAAAAGTTGAAGAAAATGACGCTAATGTTAAAATTATAGAAAACCTGACGCAGGAAATAAACATCTTAAAGGCGACTGTGAGTGAGAAGGACAGTTTACTACAGACATTACGGCTCCAAAACAACGAACAAAAGAGTAACGAATCTGAAACTAAAACTAAGCTTACAGAGCTAATGGAATCTATAAACAGACTGGAACACGAAAACAAGAACCTGAAATCCGTCAATGATATGATAACAAATGAAAGTGAACAGAACGCGTTACAGCTGGCTCAAGCTGATGATACCATTAAGAAAAACAAATCTGAACTTGAAAAATTAACCGCTGAGATACTAACATTGAACCAGTCTATAAAAGAGAGCGTGGATGTTATTGAGAGTTTGAAACTGGAGGCGAAGTCGCTTGTAGAGCAGAATGATGCCTTGAAGAAGCAATTTGAAGAGACTAATGAACTCTGCTCTCGACTGAAGATGAATATTAAGACCCATGAAAAGACAGCTGAAATTCAGTGCAAGATAATAAGCAGGTAATTACATCCTATTTCAATATGTTTCACAATGTTAACGGTATTCAGACACTTTCTGAACGTGAAAGAAAATCGACCTTAAAAATATTGATGCCTCGTAACCCTCGTGGTGGATTTAAAAATGTTTTTATGTATAGTATCATATTATAATATAGATGGTGTCAGCAGAGTTGAGGTCACGCACACCACAACATGTCTTCTCTTCAGCTATAGACTTGTGTTTATTTACTTACTCATTCATTTCATTCATTCACTCACTTTTTTTGCAATGAGTACTTCATGTAGCTGTGTGATCGTTCACCTCAACTCTGGAAACCTGGAACTGCTTATACCAGTATCAGCCTTTTTCTACATGGCATTTCCCTACAAATTTTCACTCCCTGTTAAATTAGTTCTTGAAAACATTCCTTAGGGTTTATGACTCATTTCTATGCAATTTCATAAGTTTTTTTTTTAATATGGAGTTATTAATGTTATCGTCACTAATTCTAGACTCAACCAAGAAAAGGAAAACAGCAAGTCATCAGACAGTGAAAAGGAAAGAATAGTAAAGGAGCTGTCACAGCAATTCGAAGAGTTGCAAAAAGATTTTGCGCAGGTCGCTGAAGAGAAAAGCAGGTGCGAGCAGGAAGCCCAAGAGTTGAGAGCAACGAAGGAATCATTAGAGGTAAATTGAATTCTTAAATTTTTCGGTTTCGGAATCGGTGGAGGCACAAAGCGTTGTGAAAATCTTTTGGGTAGTTTCCGAGTTGAAATAATGATGATGTACTTTTAAGCCAACAATAAAGAAGAGGAAGAGGTACTCAGTGCTTCAGAATCTTTTTTTATGTATGTTCCCTTATTACTTGAAAACGGCTAAACCTATTTATAATATATTTTTAGGGTTCCGTACCAAAATGGTAGAAAAGGAACCCTTATGGTGCGTCTCTGTCTGTCTGTCCGTCTGTCACAGTCAGATATCTCAGAAGCTACTGCTGCTGTCGATTTGCAATTTGGAATACTTTGAAAAGTCGCCTACACATTAGACAGATAAAAAATCTTTTACCTTTTTTACTTTTTTTAAAGGCGGCCGAAATGGGAGGTCGAAAATATAAAGTTGGGCTATTGTATCAAGTGGGGTATTAAATGAAAGGGCTTAATTTGTAGATTCCAAAACCATTTTTTTTTTCTTAATCATGTACTTTTTGATTTAGGACAGAAAACGTTCAAAAAAATACCATTCCTTTGAAAATATCTTCGAAGTTACTGAACAGAAAAACATGTAATAATTACTAATTATTAATATCATCCTAAATATTACAGGAAACATATAACTTTCCTAACTTGCACCGTTTTTTAGAATTTTGCAAAAATCGTGGCACATACTTATTTGCTCCTACTAAACTAACAGTCATACAGTTTTTCTTGAACTCTTCACGTATTTATTTACTAGTTTGTACGGAACCCTCGGTGCGCGAGTCCAACTCGCATTTGACCGGTTTTTTTTTTTGTTTGAAAGGGTATTACCTCCCATCCCAGGTGATTCTATTGGCACAAGATTAGCATTTGATGATGATATCTTAGAAAAATCGAGGGAACTCTTCGAATATTACAGTCGCACCTGTAGCGATTTTTCATCGTAACTCGTGTATATTTTAATGAATAGAGTTTGAAGTCGGTTGTTTTCAAATGTTAAATGTTAGAGCATTACCTATCCCTCCCATAACATTTTTAAATTGTGTATACGGCCATTCTCACGAAGTATGACTGCGTCTAATTACCGCGTCTCCATACATTTAGTATGAAAACAGCGTCGCGGTAATTAGGTGACCGTACTGTGACCGTACCGTGTGTGGTACTTCGTGAGAATGGCCGTGTACTTTTCGAAACTGTTCTTTGTAACGTCTGTTGACTGTTTTGCGGTTGATATTTTCCCCTATTTATTTATTTGTATTTATGTATATATACGTTTATATTTCTATTTATTTATGTATGTTTATGCCCCTGCGGTTATTTATTTTTGTTACCAAATTAGCCCTTGCTCTTGTTACCCTTCGCAACCTACTGTTTTGGTTTATTTTTGTGTCAATTCCGCTACCCAAAGGCTGGAAGAGATCGCTCTTTAGCGATAAGACCGCCTGTTGTTTACCTTTTTAAATAGTTTTAATTATGTAAGTACCTCTTGTAATGTGTTTTCTGATGTGCAATAAAGTATACTTGTATCAAGGACCATTAAAACAAGAGGACTGTCATTCTCCATACTTTGGATCGTACCCCGACCGCAAGGGGATATCCAGGCAAAAACTAGATGGCGCTAAAAAAACTAAACATTTAACGATGTTATAATTGAACAAAGAAACATAGTACAGTGACAATTAGTTAGTAAACAGCTAATAATAAATAAATTCTAACATTTAAATACTGTGTCACGCTTGCAAAGTTGAATAATAGTAAATAATATAATTGTTATACCAAGCTTATATAGATGGCGTTGTAAATATCGGGGAACAGCTTTTTGTATGGAGAATGACAGTCCTCTTGTTTTAATGGTCCTTGCTTGTATTGTATTGTTATAATAATCCCAATAGCGGCGCGTCGTGGAGTTGGAGAGCCAAGCGGAAGGGTCCGGTCGGGGGCGCGGCTCGCTCGGCAGCGGGGACGTGCGCCGCCGCCGGCAAAGCCTACTCGACTCCAAGCGGACCTTCAGCAACGAGAAACTCGATACAGGTAATGTTATAAATAAATAAAATTAAAATAAATAAATAAATATTAGGGGACAATCTTAGGCCGGCTTTACACCTGTAAGTTTTACTTACGTAAGTAAGGACGCAGCTATACGTTAGACTGAGATAGCTGACTGACTATCTCAGTCTAACGTATAGCTGCGTCCTTACTTACGTAAGTAAAACTTACAGGTGTAAAGCCGGCCTTACACAAATCGAACTAGCCCCATAGTAAGCTCAATAAGGCTTGTGTTATGGATACTAGACGATGATATATTTAATAGATACATACATACAAATACTTAAATACATAGAACACATCCATGACTCAGGAACAAATATTCGTGCTCATCACACAAATAAATGCCCTTACCGGGATTCGAACCCAGGACCTCTTGCTTCATAGGTAGGGTCACTACCAACTAAGCTAAAGCGGTCGTGTTATCCCATGTATAATACAATAATGAATGAATGACAACAATCAAAATTAAGTAATTAGTAATAAAACAACTTAAACGGATTAAATCGCGTATATTATTACTAAATTTTAAGTCCCGACGTTTCGTAACTCTTCAGCGTTCGTGGTCGCGGGTAGAATGAGAAAGTTCCTTTCAGGGTCAATTGCGGAAAAAATGTACCTTTTACTTTTTTTGTCTGATCATGGTGTGTCGTATACCATTTTACTCAGAATCATGAGCACTTTTCATTTATGAAATAAAAAAGTGGTCCTAAATGTCCCAACTATTCCGTACAAATTTTGAATCTCAGTTTCGTTACGCCCAAACTAAATATAGGGGAAAATCGTAACGAAACTATTTAGTTCGGGCGTAACGAAACTGAGATTTAAAATTTGTACGGAAAAGTTGGGACAATTTTTTACGTAAAAGGTAAATTTTTTTGTGCAATTGTCGCCTGCAGTGTTTCCGGACCGATTCGACCTTCAAACCTTCAAGAAAAGAGCGTACTCCCACCTGAAAGGCCGGCAACGCACCTGTGACTCTTTTGGTGTTGCAGGTGTCTATGGGCGACGGTGATTGCTTACCATCAGGCGACCCGTCTGCTCGTTTGCCCCCTATTTCATAAAAAAAAAAAAAAAGTTGTTTTATTACTATGAGTGATAATCGCGGAAACCGAAGAAAATATTAAATAATTAGTACTAACCATCAAATAACTTTTCCAAAACAGCTGGGATAAGATCAATTATATTGATTTTCGTGCCGACAACGATTCTAAAATAAAAAATCTAATAAGGCACCATGTTGGGCATGACGTCACAGTTAGTATTTCATACTAAACTAACTGCAAACTTTTACACACTTCATTAAAAGAAGCTAATTTGATCTGTCATCAAATAGGTAGCCATTGTTGTATTGTAAACGCAATATAGGCGTTCGTATCTCGGTTCTGCTTTCTATAAGGTAAGCTTGCCGCTTGTTTATTTATCAGTTAGTATAAAAAAAATCGAATTTAATTCAGCCCCGGAATAGTATTTAAAGTAAACGTCCCAGTAGTTGCCATTTTGAATGTGAAGTCATTGACGAATAGCAATAGAGGGGTTCGGTTCAGGAGGTCCAAGTTGTATTAATATACGTAATAAACGCCCTTTAAGTAATTTCGAGTAACCCTTCCGTTATCCGTTCCAGACCACAAGAGTATGGAGGCATACTTTTCTACGCAGGAGAGGCCTGATGCCATGTTTATGGACGTCGACGAAGGTTCCAATCGCAGCACGCCTGCCAGGAACAGGAGGTAATTGTTGCAAGCACGTGAAAATGTTTTTGACAGCACGCACTTTTTTGCTATTGCACACTTAATTTTTTAAATTTGATAATTTTATGTGATTCCTAATCAGAACTATAATTTACATAGATATCCTTTTTTCACAGATCCGACAGCTTCCAATCACGACATGACGAGGTATGTAATTTTTCGGTTTTGGAATCGGTGGAGGCAAAAAGCGTGCCGTTCGTTGTGAAAGTCTTTGGGATAGTTTCCGAGTTGAGATTGATGATGTACTTTTAAGCCAACAGGAAAGAGAGGTAGTCAATTCGTCGGAATCTTTTTTTATGTATGTTCCACAGAAATATATCGAGATACAAGGAAATCGTCGATTTGTATGGGAACAAAGCGTGTCACGTTATTCGCTTGGCGTTTGACGCCAAAAGTGTAATTTAGTCATGCAAAACATAAATTTTCTATTTTATTGGGTGGTATTTGAACAATTAATTATACCATTATTGTCAGACTTTTAAATCTGATACTCTTACCTGCTGATCTGTGACAAATTGTTAATAATCGTTATCTATGTTATTATTAATGATCGATAACCGGTAGCAATTTTTCGACGAAAGTATAACATGGATATGATTAAAATTTAAAACGTATTCAGTTTTATTTTTAACAACACAGACTTATTTATCCATACCACTCATTACGTTTGATGTTAAAGTGACATAAAATGCTACCGGTCGATCACTGGTTATTATACAGAGCTGGACCATCGTATGGCCCAGTCCAGTGTTGTGTGTTGTTGTCCTGGGTCATCATTTGAGCGTTTAACTTGCATCACTATCGTGGACACGTTTTTGTCGAAGTTCCATCAGATTTTAGTCTCATATCAAACTATTTGGTACATAACCGGGACTACTAACAAATACTACCGGATCTCGACAAAAATGTGTCCACAAAAATGACGCGCGTGAAACGCTCAAATAATGACCCACCTGTGTTGTGTTGGCGACGGATCGCCCTGTTTAGCATAATTTTATTTTTCCGAATACTCGTTACGCATAATTGTTATTTTACAGATACCATTGTATTCAGAATAATTATAAAAGAAACCTAACCTAACCTACTTTAAGTGGCTTACATAAAAGATTTTCCAAAATATTTTCCGTTTAAGCTGGAGAAACATTGCGCGAAATAAAATTCGGGCTTAAAATACTTTCGGACAAATAAAACTTATGCCAAATAGAAGGAACCCGTTGGCGACGGCGAGTGGTCCATACAGGGTGTATCGTTGCAGAGCGGCGACACGTCGCGGCGCCGGCGCCGGCAGAGCATCCACGACATGCATCGACACACGCAAGGTACACGACCATACAAATACATGCTACGGTCTAGTGGCGTGCACTCGCTAATAGTTTATTTAAATGCCACACCTGGCCATAAAGTGCCTTTATGTCACACCTGTGTAGACATAAAATCAAGGACCTTAAAAATAAATGGACGTAGCGTCGCGAACAGATAAGTGAAGCACTCATGATGAGCCGGCAATGAGCCGGCGCTTTGTACGCACGCACGCACACATCAACCAGCATAATGGGCCGGTCAGCTGCCATTGGGCCGTCAACGCACACATGCTCACTTCGGCGGCCATTGCTTGGCTTCACCCGCGTCTTAGACCGCGCGGTATCCTTCTATTTTATACATCCATGCATAAAATTATGTACACAACACGGGAGATAATAAAAAAAGTCCTCGATCGCATAATTACGTCCCTCGCTTGCAGCTCGGCATCTGCGATCTCGGCCTTTCTTTGTTTTATCACCCTAGTTGTGTAATGTACTATTTTCACACCTCCTATTCAGAAAAAAGTATTTTGCTCCCTCATAAGAGGGATCAAAGTGGTACTTTTCTGTTGAAGGACAACAGGGTATTTTTAGTTTGAACCCACTTAGCCTAATTATGTACAGTCGCATACATAACTTTATCTACATGCATATCATAGTTTTCTACAATATGTACATATATGGCCTACATTTTCAAGTTAATGGTACTATTAACCTATTTGTAAGTATAAAACCTAAGTTTAATTAAAATTCAAATAATAAGTTAAAATTTAATTTTTAATTATTATTACTAACTTCATTTTTAATAAAAATTAAAGTATCGGCTATCGATACTTTTACAACCGACCGTACTACCTATAGATAAGTATAAATCTTAAGGTGATTCGAGTCTGTCGGTTCTCCATACAAACGAAAATAGAAAGAAAATGAAAAGAGATGGTTCAAATGTATGTAAATGGTTGCATTTTAGAGCTTCATACATTTTTTCTGCGTAAAACTACATTAGAATCCTCTAAAAAGAATATGTATAGCTAAAAACTATGCTAAAAGATGGCTCTGACCCTAAATGGCTGATTGCATGTTAATTCTCACATCTAGAATTACATACACTATAGGGAACGAGCACGACGAAGGTACTGCCAACTGGTGCCGCCAATCTAAATCTTATATCCTCTCATGCTGGGGCCACATTGACGAAAACGCCGTTAGTAACGTTAATTTATCGCATTGAAGGACGATTAACGTCAGTGTAGCTATGACTTACTATATTTGACATTGACACTTACATATTATCATTGACATTGACAGCTTGATTTGACAGGGGCGATAGTTTCCTTTATTGTCCGCCCGTGTCTCTTGTCGCTTAGAACGTGTTCCCTATCATCAAAAACGTTTCATTTCAGATCACCTCAACACGTTGGACGAGATTAAAGTCAATGGCGACAACCAAGACAGGTATTCTAAGATAATATATTTTTTCATGTTTCCAAGAATAAGTTTGAACATGACATTTTGTAAAACACCTTTATAAATTACTAGCGACCTGCCCCGGCTTCGCACGGGTGCAGTGCTGATACTAAATGCATGTATTATAGATATAAACTTTCCTCTTGAATCACTCTATCTATAAAAAAAACCGCATCAAAATCCGTTGCGTAGTTTTAAAGATCTAAACATACATAGGGACAGAAAGACAGCGCGAAGCGACTTCGTTTTATACTATGTAGTGATGATAGTGATATTAGCAATTGACTCCTTTTGTGTGTGTGTAATTATAAACTTGTTTTTTTATAATTCCAAGCCCGAAAAGGATAGGAAATGTTCGTTGTGCAAACCAGTTTTGAAGTTTTTTTTTCGTTAGATAGCCTCGTTTCATTATTAAACTGTTTTAGTTTAATAGTTATTATACCTATAACAATTGGCACAGTGATTTAGCGACGGTGAAGGAACGTCTCAAGCTCTGCCAACAAGAGCTAGAAGAGCTGAGGGAGAGGTACCGAGAAGTGGACGAAGAGTGCGAGATCTGCGCCGAGTACCTGCGCGAGAGGGACGAGCAGTGCACTCAACTGACGATCGAAAAGAAGGACTTACAGGTAATTATTACAAATTTGTGTCCGAATTCTTGAACAGACTTGACCTAGGTCAATGCGATTAGTCTCTCAAGCATTCCAAAAGATTCAGAAGAGCTCAGGGAGAGGTACCGAGAAGTGGACGAAGAGTGCGAGACCTGCGTAGAGTACCTGTGCGAGAGGGACGAGCAGTGCAATCATCTGACGATCGAAAAGAAGGACTTACAGGTAATTATTACAAAGTTGCAGTAGCGTGGCGTCCAAACTACCGGCCTAATATCAGGCAATTTAGCACTTTATTCTACAGCTCCTAAGGACAATGTACGCCAAATCTGCACCGGCTTGCCCAAGGATATCTGTTACGCCACGCCACTGCAAAGTTGTATCCATATTCTTGAACAGAATTGGCCTTGGTCAATGCGACTAGTCTCTCAAGCATGTCAAAAGATCCAGAAGAGCTCAGGGAGAGGTACCGAGAAGTGGACGAAGAGTGCGGGAACTGCAATCAGCTCACGATCGAGAAATAGTACATTACATAACTAGGGTGGTAAAACAAAGAAAGGCCGAGATCGCAGATGTTTGCGGCAAATTAAGCGAAAGTAAAAATTAAAAATGGTAAATTTTGCAAATGGAAAGATTACTACTAGAAAAAAAAAATTGGGAAGAATATCGCCACACTCGTTGTGTAATGTACTATTTACTGGTGAGTTTTACAAGGTTCGACTCATACACTAGCTGGAACAACATGCAAGTCAGGTATTTAGTATGGGTCGAACATCTCAAGCTCTGGTAAGAGCAAGAAGAGCTACGGGACCTCTCCCTCCCTACCGAGAAGTGGACGAAGAGTGTGAGATCTGCGGCGAGTACCTGCGCGAGAGGGACGAGCAGCGCAATCAGATTACGATCGATAAAAAGGACTTACAGGTGAGTTACGTCATTAGACACATATTAACATTTAAGTGAGATCTCTAGTGTGGATCAAACATCTCAAGCTGTAGTGAGGTTGGAATTAAATAATAAATACTTAAACGAAATAAATATCGGGGAACAATTTACACAAATCGAGCTAGTCCCAAACTAAGCAATGCTTGTACTATGGGTACTAGACGACGATATTAATACATACTTATCAGTAGCGTGGCGTAACAGATATACTTGGGCAAGCCGGTGCAGATTTGGCGTACATTTTCCGAGCCCTAGAATAAGGTGCTCAAATGCCTGATATTAGGCAACCCGGTAGGAATCGAGTTGATTGGACGCCACGCTTCTGATACTTATATAGATAAATACATACTTAAATAGATAGAAAACATCCATGACTCACGAACAAGTACTCGTGCTCATCACACTAATATTTGCCCTTACCAGGATTTGAACCCGGGACCTCTAGCTTCGTAGGCGGTGGCACTCCCACTGAGCTAAACAAACGTGTCGTCAATTATATTATTATTGGACACATTAATTTCCAAAATGGATGGCATTATCTCTCCAAAGTGTCATATTCCTTTTTTATCCAATTCAGTCTATGTAGCATTTTGTAATGAGCTGAATTAGAAAATACTTATAATCATGTTAGATTATCCGAGAACTTTTTTACAGCAACAAATCGCGGAGCTAAACAAACTCAAGAATGCAAGTATAACTTTTGCCGATGCCACCGTCAACACGGATGAAGGTATTACGATCCATATTTGTATATTTTAATTCTAGTCATCTCAATATTCCGGCGCATTTGGATTTTTTAAACACTTCTTGTCTATTAAATTTTCATGAATTATTTTATGCCTAGCTTATTTGTCAGACCAAGAATTATTTGTGTATCCATCCCAAGTAGTATATAAGCTGAAAAAGCACTTATAGCAGTAATAAGAACTCAAGTTTGAACATAAGCGCTTTTACGACACTTGTGTTACTTGGGAGTGAATACCTTTGGTAAATCATGACTTCCACAAAGAAAAAGGAAGCCGTTTTCCGACATGTATAACGAAGTCAATCTTCGATTAAGGTCAATTTTCTCTAAAACAGACTCATTCTCCCTAAATATACATATTCGTCGTTGAGGTTGCCAAATCCCGGTGTTTTATTTACTAACACAATTTCTGCACATGTTGGATTTGTCAATCTCAACAACGAATATAATATTGTACAGATTGGACCAACCTCCACTCGGTGGTAGTGGATCGCATGTCGTTCGACCGCGAAGTGGAGAAGAATAAATCCCTACAACGGTCTGTGGACGAACTCCGCTTCAAGAATGGAGAGCTCAAAGCCACGCTCGCCAAAATGCAGAAGACTGCAGAACGAGCCGCCAGGAACAAGGCTAACTTGCAGTGAGTACTGAATAGGGATGACGACTGGGTTAAAATAGTACATTACACAACTAGGGTGGTAAAACAAAGAAAGGCCGAGATCGCAGAAGTTTGCGGCCTGAGCTGCAAGCGAGGAACGTAAATATGCGATCGAGGGCTTTCTTTATTACCTCCCGTGTTGTGTAAATACATCATTTTATGTCTACACTTGGCCAGAGAGCGGCTTTTTCCGTACGCGCAGCGTGCGGAAAAAGCCACTTTATGGCCAGGTGTGGCATAAATATACTATTCTATTTAGTCCATCAGTTAGATAATGGAAAAAAAAATTGACACGTATTTTTTCAATTTATCAAACTTTCGGAGTGGGGGCTTGTGATGTCACTCCTAGGTGAAATTTGTATAGGTAATTTCACGAAAGTTGAGGCCACGCACACAACAATACTGTCATGTAATGACAGTGGGATCTTGAAATTACTGTTCTATTTTCGTACCGATAGCAGGTTCAACAGTGAATTGCAAGATAGACCAAAAAGTTTGTTTAAACTATAGCCTTGTGTTTATCACTCACTCATTCATTTCATTCATTCACTTTTTTTGCAATAAGTACTCTAGTATCGCTAGCACGGCAGACTTCATGTAGCTGTGTGTGTAATCATTCACCTCAACTTTCGTGAAATTACCTATACCAAGGCGTGACGTCACTCGAAACTTCTAAGCACTCTATCCTCGTCATTTTTTGTTTGTCAAACAAAAGAAAAAATACGTGTTCAATTTTTTTATAATGTAACTGACGGACTAAACATTTTTTTTAGTCGTCTAGCCTATTATTTACCAAAAGCCCTAACTTCGACTCCCCTCCAAAGTATCCTCCCAATTTGATAAGATGTAACATGATTGCTTTATTTTCTTCTATAAATTATGACAAACAAAACCTCCAACTTTGCCGCTTATCAATAAAAACCATTTTAAATTGCAGTTTAGCTAATAACCATTGCTAGGAACTTTTCGACAACTAGGTATAAAAAATTGGCGCATTATGGATGAGAACGACATAATAAGATAGTTTCCTGTAGTAAAATAGTACATTACACAACTAGGGTGGTAATACAAAGAAAGGCCGAGATCGCAGATGTTTGCAGCCCGAGCTGCAAGCGAGGGACGTAAATATGCGATCGAGGGCTCTCTTTATTACCGCTAGTGTTGTGTACATCATTTTATGTCTACACTTGGCCAGAACGCGACTTTTTCCGTACGCGTAGCGTGCGGTAAAAGCTACTTTATGGCCAGGTGTGGCATAAAACGTTTTAAATTGGATCGCACTATTCTAACAGGGAGCTAGAAGCCACCAAATTAGAGCTGGACTCGTGCAAACGGGAGTTGGAAGTGTATAAAGAGCGATGCCAGGAACTTGACGAAGAGTGCGAGACGTGCGGCGAATATCTGCGGGAGCGAGACGACCAGTTGTGCCGGCTGAAGGAGGCCAAGGACGCTCTCGAGGTACGTATTGTTACTCTTTCTGATATTGAAGCATTGACGTATAATAACATAGACGCACAGTTTCAAAGTACACAACAGTGCGTTTTGCTAGAAACTTCCTGCCTCGCACGACTGAACTGTGGAATAAATTGGCGCCTGCAGTGTTTCCGGACCGATTCGACCTTCAAACCTTCAAGAATAGAGCGTACTCCCACCTAAAAGGCCGGTAACGCACCTGAGACTCTTTTGGCGTTGCAGGTGTCTATGGGCGACGGTGATTGCTTACCATCAGGCGACCCGTATGCTCGTTTGCCCCCTATTTCATAAAAAAAAGAAGAAAAATGTCTATGAATCTGGCGCAAAATGACATTTGTAGTTACACTCAAATATACGCTAATAACGTTAATTTATAAGCTGTATCTATATGAAACTGTCATTCAAAAGATAACTTAGTTCCATGACACCTATGTGTCAAATTTGCAAACGAACATTTGAAAACTATAGTTTATTGGCACCTATCAAAAAGTGAAACGGCAAAAGTGAGCAGCAAATAAATGGAGTCGCTTTTTTGGTAAAAGATTCGCGATGATAATTAAAAAACTATGAAATCACGATGACTTCACTTGTAATTCTGCTTAATATTAATTCGCCCTTAACTAAGAAGTATATCCCATCTTTATTTCTTGTTTTTTTGCTGCTATTAACGCATTTTTTTTTACGTTACATTTAGCCATTTTTGACAACTGTCGCCGTCTATGGTTGAAACCAGACTAAGTCAAAATGAGCTAGCCATGCCGATCGGCTAGCACTTTTGTGGGGCCATTTTTTCCGGCTGATTGTGTATCTAGGTATATTATACATCTATGTATTGAAGTATGAGGAAAGGTAAGTAGTTGCATTGCTATTGAAGGTCGAGGGTCAGGGCTGCCGCCCGTTGGTTTTTTCGCATCCGAACACACTGCGTTTGCGATACATTTCGCGAGAGCGAGCGACTGGAGTTTCGCTACGCATCCCTAAAAGTTTGCTTGTCACTACAAGCAAACTTTACAAACTCACTCGTTTGTACACGGTGCGCACACATGCATCTGTCAGAGTTTGAAAAATTATTTTGAGAAAGGTAATGAAAATGCAATAACAGTATTTTCCGGATTTTTATGGCGAGAACTAAAAAAAATACACATGAAATATTAAACTTACCCAATCATCCCCTTAGTGCGTATGGTCATCCCGTCATGTCCTGTTTCATGTAAACTTGCAATCCGTGTAATTGGATTTATAACTTTCTGTTGTATAAGTTCTTGATAATCTTTAATTTTATGTTATAACAACAATCGCAGGCTAAGCTAGAAGCGCTCCAAGGGAAAGACGCCGGTAGCAAGGTACAGTCGGTGCGGAAAAAGCGGCAAAGCATGCACGACCAGAACAGGGACTCGGCTGTGGAGAGTCGGGACGCTTCCACCGAAACTAGCGAGGGTGAGACCTACAGTTTCTATGAAAGAGTTAACTCCTCGGTCATTGTAGTATAGTATACTAGCATTTTCCCGCGGCTTCGCCCGCGTTGTTCCCGTTATTGTCCCAAAGGAACTCTTTACCGGGATATAATGTATCCTATGTTTCAATCCAGGACTTGGTCTACTTGCATGCCAAATTTCAGCTTGATCCATCCAGTTGTTACCCCGTTATAAGGTAACAAACATCCAAACATCCAAATATCTTCACAAACTTTCGCATTTATAATATTAAGTGGGATTACACAACTAGGGTGGTAATACAAAGAAAGGCCGAGATCGCAGATGTTTGCGGCCCGAGCTGCAAGCGAGGGACGTAAATATGCGAGCGAGGGCTTTCTTTATTACCTCCCGTATTGTGTACGTCATTTTATGTCTACACTTGGCCAAAAAGCGGCTTTTTCCGTACGCGCAGCGTGCGGAAAAAGTCACTTTATGGCCAGGTGTGGCATAAAATGTTTTTTTTTTCTAAATATACCGTAAACAAATCGCTACTATCCTGACTAGGGAATGCAATCTAGGGAAAAAAATCTGATTCGAGATTGGGTGTTTCGAGATCGAAACCAATCTCGACAAGATCGAGATTTGACAAAGTAATTAAAAATGAGTTATTTTGATCAAAATGGCTAAGAATTCAGTATATACTAACTATTTTTGACAAGGACTCAACCTAATTACAAAAAAATGTAGGGTTAGCGAACAAAAATGATACTAATAATTTTGGGTATGCTACATCCGCCCTATTTTTTCACACAGAGCGCGCCACTGCGCTCATATCGTCGATGAAAACCGGCCGCGCACTGTAGCACCATGTAGCACTGCCCGAATAACACGAATCTAGCCTAAAAAACATTAATCAAAGCCAGTATTTAAATAATTTTTTTATTGCTTTGCAGAGTTGGTATCCGTCCATGTTGAACGCGATAATTTGAAGCTTATTAACGAATCGTTACAAAACGAAATTGGACAACTCAGAATGGTAAGTCACACTGTCCACCAGCAGCCAGATACTAACTACCACATTCATCATCACCCCGTTTTTTCGGATATGTATTTGTGATCCCTAATGTTGACAGGTTAGAAATAGAGTGTTTCAGACATTTGGAACAATATTTTTTTGGATTGTCACAGTCTTGCATTACAAGTGTAGCCGTAAATAGCGTAGCGATTCGCGACTAGTATTTACCTGCTAGCTATGATGACAATTTTACCCTCATGAATTACTAAGCTATCTGTTAAGACAAAGGTACATATTAAAGAAGCTGAACCAATGTCTGTTGTAAACCAATGTAAGCCTGTCTTGAAAGTATTTTCTAGGTATTTGTTTTCTTATTATAGTTAGCCCTTGCCATTCTACGAATGTATGGTAGGGGGGCTACTTATCTCTGCAGCTGACTGTACATATGTCCGTTTCTATGTCCGCTCGTAACTATTCAACGGCACATCCGATTTTGATAATGATACATCATTAGTTTCGTCTTGATGGTGCGAGTGTCACTGGGAAAGTTCGTTAAAATAAACAAAATGGCGTATTTTATGCAGTTTCAAATTGCACCGCGGTCGGGGTTTCTTTTTAAATAAAAATGTGGTCATGTCGTTTAGTGCTACCTATAGTTCGTGTACGTTCCCTATAAATAAAATAAACAAAATAAAAATGTTTTTTTTCTGCAAGTAGGCCCTCAAGGGCTCTTTTACAAGTCTGATTCTAAATATGTATTATTTCTTTTCTTTTGGCGCTTCGGGTGACCTTCTGGTGAGAAGCGCCGGAAGAAACACACCAGTTTCTCTTTTTTTTTTAATTGTTAAATATAACAACAGGTATGACATTATTACATTCGATTTCATTAATACGTTACAATAAACTTAACTACATTTTCAGAGATGTAAAAGGTCTCTAGGTGTCAAAACAAGACAATGAGGGTATTTAGAAATCAGAAATCCACCAGCTGGCAGCAGGGTGGCGAAAGGTCTATTTGGCAGTAGATGTCATAATCAAGTGGTGTGATTGGTGGATCTTGACGCCTACTGTCAAAAAGACCTTTCGCCACCCTGCTGCCAACTGGTGGGTTTATGATTTCTAAACACCCTCATTAAAATAATAAAAAATTAATCGCAGGCCCTAGAAAAGATGTCACAGCAGCAGCACGCCATGGAGACGCAGCTGCGCGCGGCGCCGGCCGCGCTGCTGCCGCCCGTCTACGTCGCCACGGGCAGCGCCATCGTGCAGGTACGTCCACATTGCCATCGTGCAGGTACGTCCACATTGCCATCGTGCAGGTACGTCCACATTGCCATCGTGCAGGTACGTCCACATTGCCATCGTGCAGGTACGTCCACATTGCCATCGTGCAGGTACGTCCACATTGCCATCGTGCAGGTACGTCCACATTGCCATCGTGCAGGTACGTCCACATTGCCATCGTGCAGGTACGTCCACATTGCCATCGTGCAGGTACGTCCACATTGCCATCGTGCAGGTACGTCCACATTGCCATCGTGCAGGTACGTCCACATTGCCATCGTGCAGGTACGTCCACATTGCCATCGTGCAGGTACGTCCACATTGCCATCGTGCAGGTACGTCCACATTGCCATCGTGCAGGTACGTCCACATTGCCATCGTGCAGGTACGTCCACATTGCCATCGTGCAGGTACGTCCACATTGCCATCGTGCAGGTACGTCCACATTACCATCGTGCAGGTACGTCCACATTGCCATCGTGCAGGTACGTCCACATTGCCATCGTGCAGGTACGTCCACATTGCCATCGTGCAGGTACGTCCACATTGCCATCGTGCAGGTACGTCCACATTGCCATCGTGCAGGTACGTCCACATTGCCATCCTGCAAGTCCACATTGCCATCCTGTAGGTACGTCCACATTGCCATCGTGCAGGTACGTCCACATTGCCATCCTGCAAGTAAGTCCACATTGCCATCCTGCAGGTACGTCCACATTGCCATCGTGCAGGTACGTCCACATTGCCATCCTGCAAGTACGTCCACATTGCCATCCTGCAGGTACGTCCACATTGCCATCCTGCAGGTACGTCCACATTGCCATCGTGCAGTGCAATATTAATCTATCTACCAGCCACGGACTTTCACTCCTGGACATATGGCTTCTCCATAAATCGTCACAAAGTGAGTTCTCGTGCAGATTGTATTCGATTCGCACCGTTTGTTTGGAATTCCCTTCCGGCGTCTCGGTTTCCGGTAACTTACGACCTAGAACCGACCTTTTCTTAAAGCAAGTGTAAATAAGCATTTTTTAATACACTTGCTCAAAAAGTGGTACTTTTTGTAGCTGTATATCGTGCGCAAAGTTCGATTTTGCGAACTAGTGCTTTTTATTTCCCATTTTTTTTAATTTACTGTTGTTCAAATACATACATCCAACTAATGGTCAAATACGTTCTTTGTTTTTATTACGTCAGTGGACATTGAATGAAAGTATACATTTGATACGTTTAAAATATTAAATCCACATATATAACGTTTGATTGTTTTTATGATAAACAATTAAACTGTTATCTAATATTAAAATAGTTTAAAAAGTATGCTTCTTGAGTATTACCAATGAGTAGTTTAGTCAGCGGTCTCGCATAATACTAGTATTATGCGAGACCCAAAAAATAAAAATTGTCACAGATAAGATAATATGGTGCAGGCTGTTCGAGTTTTATAAATGACAACTAGCTTTCCGGCACTAAAGATTACATTTTACTTGGAAATTAATGAGCTATTAAGTATTTAAATATTTATTGCTTTTTTCCATTTTTAAATGCAGTTAAATTATCTTAGAACGTTTGTCTGTTCCCAAAATAGTTTATTTTTATTTGGCTGAATGGTGACAAACGCTGCCACGTTGGAAAAAGTTCGCAATTAAAAGTAACACATTTTGTTTTATTCCCGCCATTTTCATTCATGATTGTAATTTTGTAATTATTAATTATCACGCATTAGTTTGATAACACTTTTGTGAAAAATGAGCGATTCAGACGATTTTGAAATAAATTCAACACCACGAGATATACTAGCAAAGGTGTCAACGGCAACTACTATTCATTATTTTACCAGAGAAGTCGAAGGAGGAATATCTGGCCGTCTATGAGCAATTCATTGACTGGAAACGAGAAAATCGAACGGCGTCATTCTCAGAAAATGTACTTATGGCCTACTTTCTTGAATTGTCTAAGAAATATCAGGCATCTACAATGTGGTCAGGATACTCAACGTGACTCTTAATAAGTGTTCCAATTGAGTGCTCCATTTTTATGAGGCCAAAAAATAAACAAATTTGTCTCTTAATCATTCAATCATTTCATTTTCGTTGTAATTTTTCGCAAATGTATTAAAAAACGTCGTTTGATACACGTGCGGAAGTGTCATTTCCACTCGTCCCGAGTCTTGTCCCTCGCCTTACGGCTCGGGCCAAGACACCTCGGGACTCGTGAAAAATGACATACTTTCCGCACTTGTATCAAAAAGTACTATTTTGGGTAAGCATGCTCCTTCATAGACCTTGTCTCCACTTTCCATCAGGTGACACCAAAGTAAAACGTAAACCCTACAAAAATAAAGCATACAAAAAATCCTTAACTATCAAGTAACCGAAGTGAACAAAGATTCTTGAGCGGCTAACAAACTTTTCCTATTACGTTTCAGAACCAACACCTTACCGAGGTTATGAAAGAAAACCAGAAACTGAAAAAGATGAACGCAAAGCTGATCACGATTTGCAAGAAGAGAGGTAAACCGTTGGGCGAATCCAATCGGGAAAATGACGACCCCGCGGGCATGGGGTAGGCTGTGAGTCTATCCCGGACTATGGTGCTTAGTATTATAGTTAGAACAATATAAATGTTACTATATTATCCCAGCGCCATAGGCGCATATTTTCAGTTCGAGTACTCGAAAGGACCGTGAGAAAGTACTTTTTACTTTTTTTGTCTGATCATGGTGTCTTATACCATTTTACTCAAAATCATGAGCACTTTTCATTAAAAAAAAGTTGTCTAAAATGTCCCAACTTTTCCGTACAAATTTTGAATTTTTCAGTTTCGTTACGCCCAATCTAAATATAGGAGATGATCCATGATCAGACAAAGAAAGTAAAAGGTAATTTTTTTCTGCAATTGACCCATTACGGATCGGTGGTCCATGCTGGGAACGTTCCAGAACACAATTTTACATTAGTACCTGTTTACATAGTTAAATTAAAAGTCGCCAGTCACATAACTCTTTTTATGGTGTAACAATGGCTAATTTAATAGCTATAGTTTTTCGTTTATAAAGTGAATGTAGCTATTTAAATAATACAAAGGTTTGAGCCTTTCAAACTCAACATTTTTTATTCTTCAGTGTAATCAAATTTCTTTCACAATGGTGTTGTCTGCGTATAGCAACATTGGTGGACTGTACAGTCTCTTTAAACAAGGAATTATACATTTCTGGAACCTTTCGAGTCTCATCGTACTATAAGTGTTTTAATGTCGTAGTCACAAACTTAGTTGTATGATTTTCGGTTGTGGCGCATTGGCGCAACGAACATGATTGCTATTATTTTCGTAGTATAATTTTGATATGTCCAATTTTACATGTGGATCAAAAATTCTAGGCAAATTAACGAGTTTTTAGGTGATATTATATGCATGACGGATTATACATAAGATATTTTTGAATATTTATAATAGGGTATCGAGCTGTATCATATCGCGCGTCTTTTACAAACTGTCAAGTGCGACAATTGATGAAGATTGTCAGTTAGTCACTGCTAACGTCGTTAATTAAATCTCTACCCTAACTGTACACAATCGTTGAGACTTGCTAACCTTTTCTCAGTCATTTGGTACGGTATGCCTACCTCACCAGTAGGCTTATGATGCTGCGCTTTGTCGCGCAATAAATAAATGGTAAAGCATCCGTCACTTTCACACACTATTTGTCAGAACGTGACGGATGCTTTATCATTTATTTATCGCGTGATAAAGCGTAGCATCATACGACTACAGGTCTCGACAAATGTGTACAGTTGGCAGCAATATTAATCCATTTGTGAACTGAACATTGTCACTTATCAGCTTTGTGAAAGACGGGAAGGCTTCGGCTGACATATTGTTTAAGACAGAAGTACCTAATCGACTTATTGAAATGTTTGCATGGTTATTAAAAAAGCTGTTACGTGCAATAAACGTAACAAGGAAGGTTGTCATTAAATGCTTGACAGACTAACTTATTGAAGAAAAATAGGCACAGGAACAAATAAAGAACGATCTTTAATCAACCGGCCTACTGGTATAAAGCACCCGATTCTTTCTGGCACTATTGATTACAAAGAGACAGATGCCTTGTACAAATTTTCTTTTAATGCGAGAAAGACCATCATAGACGAAACGAAGCTATCTCGGCGTTCCAGATCAAAGCCATTGCCACACGATATTCTCGTCGAACCTCTTATATTTCGATGGTCTAATTCACTCTTACTAATTACGAGAAAAAGTTTCGTAATTAGCACGTTAGTAGGCAAATCTTAAAGTTGCAATTTCATTGGCAAAATATACCTATGTAATTAGTACGAGTGAGAACTAGACTGTCGATTTGATTTCTCGTCAAGCAACTATAATAACTTCGAAGTTAAAGACTGAATGCTAAGATGACATTCCAGAAGCATTTTTGCAACACCCCGATCTGTTTTTATTTGATTGTAACTTTGCAGGGGTTCCCAAAGTACAAAACAGGCAAATCTAAAATTCGCGGGAATATATTTTCATGAAGGCACCGAAAGAAAGCAACTGAATTTTGGGGATCCTTGAGACCTGTGATTGATTTGACTGAACGATGATTATCATGAACGATTCGGTGCCATTGTAGATATTATATAATCTTTAGGGCGATGACCTGTATTTAAATGGTACAATACATAGTATTATAGTATAGCGTACTTAATTTTGAATGTGCCTATAGTAATATTATATTGAGTTTTATATTTTAACTTGATTAGAATGCTCCGGTAGCCATTTATTTTATGTCAAGTTTGTTTGAATATTTTATACTTTCAACTTTGTGTGCCACGTATTTTAATTAAACTCTTAGTATAAAGTGGTCACAAAAGAACAAAAGTGAGGCTGCATGCATGCACAAACATGTGATTTACCATTGTCAATGTTGTATTAATACTTAATTATATTTTTTTATGACGCACAGTAATTACATTTGAATTATTCACTAAATGCTCTATTTCACTGTAATAATAAATGATTCCATTTGATTATGTAGTTTTATTTGGCGAGGACTCCATGGAACGATTGGAGGTGCAAGGGAAAATCGAGGGCAAAAGATCTGTGGTCGCTCTCCAACACGGTGGACAGACCATGAAATCTGTGACAAATTCCAGCATTTATGTTAACTCCCACTTCGCCAAACATACCTAGTCTGGTCATAAGTTCTGTCACAATATTAACTATATATACTTTGCCTATACTAAAGAGTAAAGTAATATATAGACATGGATTAAGGTCCTTGTATAGACCTATACTACTGTTGTAAGAGAAGCCAAAATAGAGGTTTCATACAACTGTAACATTTTCTTTTTTAACTAACTTAAAAACTCGCTTTAAATCACTTTTAACAAGAGATTTTCATCAAATCTTGTACGGTTTTCAAGCGGAGGTCATCTTGAAGTTTAAAGAGTTGGTAGAGAAAGTAGAGGGACTAATTTTAGCTACATTTTATACCTAAGCTGTGCATTGTGTATCAAGGGCGGTAAGTAAGGAATTACAAACGAGTGTTTGTTACAAGGCCGAGGCGAAACAGTAATAACATAAAATAACTGGCCAAGAGCATGTCGGACCATGCTCAGTGTAGGGTTCCATAGCCGTAACTATAATGTAAAAAATACGATGTAAAAAAAGTACAACAACAAAAGAGCGTATCTTCATAGCAATTACGTCCTTTTGTTGAGAAGCGCAGTTTATCGGCAATAACTCAAAAACGGTTAATTCGATCTAGTTGAAAATAATTTTCGTTAAAAGTATTAATTAAGCGTTACCTTCGTGATTTTTTTCATATTTTTCGGACGCACGGTTTAGAAAATAGAGGGGGGGGACACAACTTTCGGAGCGATTATTTCCAAATACATTCACTTAATCAAAAACATTACTTAGGAACCTTATAGTGTTTTTTAAAGAGCTGTCGAACTATGTACCACACGTTGATATTTGCTGAAAAAACTTTACTGTCTTTAACATGTATGGAGTGCCCCCACTAAAAATATTTATTTTAATAATTTATATACGAAACTAAGTAGCGGCTCATAAAACACACCTATATTCCAAATTTCATCAATATCCATCAAGTAGTTTCTGAGTAAAATGCCTGTGACATACGGACAGACAGACAGACGGACGGACATGACAAAACTATAAGGGTTCCGTTTTTGCCGTTTTGGCTACGGAACCCTAAAAAGAACGTAATTTTATTTGCAAAAAACCTTGTGACAGAACTTATGACGCGACTAGGTAGAGATACACGGCGTCGCATCACAAGAGAAGCGGTGGCGCAAGACTCGACTGACATATATGACCACGACCACTCTGCCAAGAGAGTGTGCATGACTAAGAAGATTTAGTTTTATTTCGTTCATGTTCAAGAATAATTTAATTTGCTACTTGACGAAATATTATAAATGGAATGTCATCACGACCGTAACTTGCCAGACAGGTAGAAGGCCCCGGATCTACGACTTCCCAACCGGGGCAGAAATTTGATATGGTGCCCCCTCTCTTCTAAGATAAATTATTTCAAAAATCTTGCAACAGTATATGAATAGAATAGATCCGGGCCTGAAGGATAAGTAAGTCGAATAAGATCAACAAATTAAACATGCATATGCGTCTTTATTCAAAAAAGAACCAAACTTAAACAATTTAATATCCTTAAAGTTAAACATGTATGGAATACATCATAAGCTCATAGACAGGCATTTTCATTTAAAAATGTACCATAAATCAGTAGTCAACACAATACTGACGATTAATATCAAACTGCAATACTTTATCTCAAAGTTGACTGGCTAGGTTAGGCGGCATTTAAACATTGTGATTAAATGAAAATGCCCAGACATTAAGACAACAATATATGTTGTAACAATAGACACTTAAAACTTGATTAGAGATCAATTAGCAACAACATTAATCCGTGCCGTTAGCGCAAGTCTCATCTCTCCCGTTTGCTCGCAAAAGAAGTTCTATCCTCGAAGGCAGCTGGTCTAACTCTGATGCCACGTCGAGTCCCTTTATCATTTGGGATCTTCCGATCAGATTATCTGCCAGGATGGTTTGTCCGGCGGCCTTGGCTACTTCTGCGGCTAAGCTCAAGTTTTCCTCGTCAGTGCATTTGCTGAGTACCGTTGCCGCTTCTAGTAGATTGCCTAGAGCAAGATGGCTGAAAAGAAAGACGGTGTATTTAATTGAGATTGCGTTTCTGTTCAGCCATAAAAAAGGTGTTCAACGCCAGACGAATAGGAAAGGTCAATATAAATTGACGGGATATTACAAAAATAATATAAATAGTTGACGTCTGACAATCGGTCTTAAAAGCTCGAGGCTCTTACGAGTTTTAGAACGTTTGGGAAAGATTCTAAATAGGTAATAGTACATTTTGTGCACCAATCATGAACACGATAAGCACAGTAGTACCCAGTAATGGACAGCAAACATTTAATGGCTTATAACCGACTATTCATGGACTTCACCAGTTATGACCATCCGTTATCTGAGCATAGTGTGGATAGTTAAAACATTTAGTATCAGTTACTTAAAATGTGGGTTTTACGGGGAAAAAAATCTATAATTGGTTCCTGTCCATTACTGGTGCCGTCACTCTACTATAACATAAATGTAGGCTTACCATATGGCCGCCATGTCTAACGTGCCGGAGTGGACGCAATGCTTGACCCAGCTCTCCAGCACGTTATCTGCAATCGCTTCCATATACCTAGAAATACATCATGTATGTATCACTGTTTTTTTCTTAGTCTACGCTTAGTAGACATTTGTGTCAATATAGACAGGTGTACCGAAATAAACGGTTACATGAATTTATGAGAAGTGCTACAAATCAGATGAGATGGCGAGCCATCGTAAGGCGGGCAGCGAACCCTTTTTCATGACGACCACGACAGCTCTGTCAACAGCGGAACGTAGCAGGCAGGTATTATCTGGGGGCACGGCAGTACCCCCGCGAAGTCGAGGAAAACAAAGGCACGGCCGTACCATCCTTTTCTCGATGGCATTCAGGCCATTTTCAACCTCCTGTAATTTTGTGCTGACTAAAGCTAGAACCCCTGAATTTCATCAGGGATATATAGGGCTCAATAAGACTTAAGTATGTTCTCAATATCATTCTATTTGAACGTGTAGCTTAAGAACTATTGCACGTCAAAGTTCCTTAGTTTTGTCACTGACTCACTGACTGACTGATGATCATCATAATTCTAAGGTATTACATATAAGGTAACTGCGTTGCGAGACTTGCATCTTTTTACATGTAATGTTTTTGATGGGATCTCATTTCTTTTTGTAAGTGGTCTTCCTTTATTTATTACGTTCCAATCCATTCTTTTCAATTCGAACTGTAAATTTAACTTTATAATCGCATATATAGGATTACAAACTTATGTGTGCAGTTGTGACTAAAATTACAACATATTTAGGTTTTAAGGACTTGATAGGCTAAAAACTATGTTTAAAATTTCGAGCTTGTAGGTCTGCTAGAAGTACCTTAGAATTATGATAATCATCAGTCAGTCAGTCAGTGAATCAGTGACAAAACTAAGGAACTTTGACATGCAATAGTTCTTAAACTATATCCCTGAAATTTCAGGGTTCTAGCTTTAGCCATTACAAAATTACGGGAGGCTGAAAATGCGCTGAGTGGCTCCGAGAAAAGGATGGTACGGCCGTGCCTGTTTTGCTCGACTTGGCGGGGGCACTGCCGTGCCCCCAGATTGAAACAGGTTTCCTATTGTCAAGAAAATTGTGGACGAATAGCTTATTATTAATCTGTGTATGTAAATACCTAATTCTGCAGAGTATGTAGGCCTCCTTGAACAGTTTGGCGTCGACGAGCGTGTTGACCGCGCCGATGACGTCCTGTAGACTCAGCAGCGTCACCGCCTTACGATACACGGGCCCGCCGTAGTTGCGATTTACTGTAAAACCAAGTTTCATCATCATCATCATCATCATTAGGGATGTAACGATACATCATTTTGCCGATACGATACCGATACCGATTATTGTAAAAAATTTGAAAAGTTTTAATATGTTTAATACTGAATATAAGATTCTCCAAGGAACTAGTGCTTTTATGTCTATTAATAGCTATTATTTTGTATGCCCTAGCCTAGCTAACAAAGTATTGCGCGGCTCATCACTTACCAACTAATTTATCTTCCTCTCCGTTAGCCACGAGTCGATCGATTTGGGCTAGATATAGTTTCGACGTGTCTTTCCAGTACCTGGAATAAATTAAAAAAAACTAGATTAATACAAGAATTACACAATCCAAATAAAATTTAGAGCCCGACTTAGGTTTAACTGTATAAGGGAGTTAATACCGCAAGTCGCAAAGGAAATGAGCACATATTGTCGCGGTATTTAATAATAGCAACAAAAAAGTAATATGTCGCAGCCAACTGATTTAATCAGCTATTTGGTTAACTGCCAAGCCTTTTCACTAAACTATGACCCGCCAGCAGGTCGACGAAGAGCGGGGCTTCTATTTCTGTTCTGAGGGACACAGACTAACAAACCTAACCTAAAATAAGGAGTGTTTAATGAAAAGGCTAGGCAGCTTACCAAATGGCTGATTAAACCGGTTGGCTGCGACATATAGATTGAAACGAAAGCGGCTTGTTCTACTGCAGGACTGTCAAGAGAAATTGCGACAGATGGCACTGAGCCGCATTGACGTCGTTGTCTGAAGTCAGCGAGTGCTGCGAACCGGCACTTATCGCAAAACTTTCTAAATACACTCACGGACAATGAATTCGGGTTATTTTCTATATAATTGTTCATAGAGAATGACCCGAATTCATTGTCAGTGAGTGTAAATAAAAAACTTACGACGCTTACGCGTTTGCGCCACTGCGTCCGTTTCTCTGAAAGCTTCTTCCAGTCAATAGGTACTAAAGGAGCATTCCATGAAAACATCTACTTTTGTCGCTTACTTAACGCTATGGTAGCTACCCTAATAAAACTTATTAGCTGCTAAAAAAACACCACCAATCTTAAAGCCAAGCCAAGTTATGATATTACCATACTGACATTCAGCGTCCTAATTTCAAAAGTATTAAAAAGGTAGTGTCGCTTACGTAACATTTCCGTGGGATGCTAAGGCACTGGCCCCACCGCCGGCGAGTAAGCGAGTGAAGTTGGGCGAGTAACAGTTCATTGCGGGCTGACCAGGCACAGCGTGATCAATCGACCTTTCTAGATGACAGCAATGTAATGCTGCTCGCCTAACTTTACTCGCCAGCGATGGGACCAGTGCCTAAATACGTCACAATAAACCATTTTTATGATTATAACGAATTCTTGAATCTGCCACTCACATTATAGATAATTTTTCAGACATTAACAACTGTAATGTAATTAATGATTAAAGATAATTTAAATAAGGTAAACGTCCCAGTCTCCGACAAGTCAACAGAAAATATTTATTTGCTTCGCAATATTACATTCATTTATACATCTAAGTAAAACATTTACATGAGTTTGGGAAATGTGGCCTTTATTTTTGATAAATGGAGTCTGTTTTATATGGTAATCATACCGAAATTACTCAAAAATAATAAAAATGTCGGTCAATCTGATTTTAAGAGTAAATGGCAGGTGCTCTTTGCTGGCAGTCCCAATAAATGTCATCTCAGTATATTATATTTTACATTTTCTGAATAAAACGGCTGTAACTTAAGGACAGACAGACAGACGGACGAACATACAGACAGATATGACAAAATTATAAGCGGTCCGCTTTAGTAATTTTGATTATGAGATCCTAAAAAGATGATGACAAGCAGTGCCGGATTAAGCCAGCGCGGGGCCTGTAGCATTTCTTCAAAGAGGCGCTTGGTTGGTCTTAGATATGCTTAAATATCGATTGACCGGTAATTTTATACGCGACGTATTATATAACGAGGGGAGGGGTCCCCTTTTGCGAGTGAGCGCGGGGCCCGTAGCATTTGCTACTCTTGCTATATGGCTAATCAATCCGGCACTGATGACAAGCATTGGGACTATGAAATAAACTGATAGTCCCAATAGATGTCAGCCCTGTTAAATATCTTCTTTATTGTAAAATAGACGAGTAAAATATCAAAGCCACGGATATATCTCATTGCTAAAACGTTGGCTACAAATGTTATTTTCATTTTACCTTATTTATCCTGATCAAAATATGGGTGACGAATATTACACCGCGAATAGTACAGCGACGAAAACTCGGAAATTTACCTTAGTACAATTAAATAATCAAATATGTTACGAGGGTGGTTTGATAAGTACCTGTTTTGAGGTATTTAGAGTAAAGATAGAAAAATCTTATGTTAATACAATTTGTAGCTAGGCTATTTACTAGCTGAATACACTAAGTATTATTGTTGTGGCATTATTTTTTTTCTTAAAAATTAAAAAATTGCAAAGTAGTCGCATGACAGGCTTCTGGGTATCTTTACTAGGGTACAACTTTTTTTGTTTTTCTATTTCTTTAACTTGGTGAATACAAATAACTTGCTAGAAATCCAGTGTAAACAATGGTGATAGATCAATAAATACTCGCTATCCTGTTTTTTCCTGAACCCAATTGCAAGTTGAGATCGTGAACCCATTTTTGGTGCTCATTTGGAGCCACACTCTGTTGCTTATCCCATTCTTGTGAATAATGTGTTTAAGTTTCTTAAAATCACCAACACGTAAATCAAGGACTTTAGCTATCACCTAAATCTTCATCATTGATCACTAGACATGTGGTTTCCAATTTTTTATATATTTTATTAGTCGGTGTCAATTTTGAGCCAATACTGTCAAGAATCGGCTCTTATTTAAAAAAAATCTATATTCTAATAAAAACACTGTGAACTATAACAGTTAGAAAGTCTCCAAAAACAGACATATTTTTTTTTTCATTACCTATTAAATAAAAAAAAATATGAGTGGATCTTGCGGCTGTTCTGTTTTAATTTTTTTTCATAGTTACGTCCACGTCGTCGTCGGAATCGTGCAGTTTGTGATCCATAATTCAAAAAATAATGATGCGACTGTATTGAAATTTGGCTCAAATACTTATAAATAATGTGTCATACATAGCCGGAAACATGAGCATGTCAAGATTAGCAGAATGTACAAGTCGCAAAATGTGCACTAGTGCAAATCGTAAAATGTGCATGTCGCAATATGAGCAAATCGTACAATGTGCATGCCGCAATATGAGCAAATCGTACAATGTGCATGCCGCAATATGAGCAAATCGTAAAATGTGCAGGACGCAGTATGAGCAAATCGTACAATGTGCATGCCGCAATATGAGCAAATCGTAAAATGTGCAGGACGCAGTATGAGCAAATCGTAAAATGTGCAGGCCGCAGTATGAAATCGTAACTACTGAGAGAGCTACGAGTGAGAAATTAAGAATGAATGAATATACATCTTTAATTCTCTTCACCCAGGCGGATCGACGGATGTTTAATACGGACCCGAACTTAACTCCGGGTCGTAACCGTTTTTTGGAGTTCTTGGTGGCTCCGTGTACTTCGGGTTGTTAGTACTAGTTAGTACCACCGGTGTTAAGAACATACCTTACAAGAAAGAAGGACGCAAACGTGTAATGAGGTTTTATAATTAAGTCGGTCATAGTCCGTTATATTTCAAGGGGATACTATTAATTTGAAGTAGGTACCGTTAGAAAATTTAATACTATTTACAGTTGACTGAATTTGCTCTATTTCAAAATCTACACATTATGCGACCTGCTCATTATAAGATCTGCTTGCACATTTTGCGATCTACTCATTCTGAGATCTGCACATTTGGCGATCTACTCATTGTGAGATCTGCACATTTTGCGATCTGTTTATTATGAGATTTGCACTTTTTGCGATTTGCTCATTTTACGTAGCCTGCACATTTTGCGACTTGCACATTCTGCTATGTATCCCTATTAAAATTTAATTCATTTTCATTTAATGCACGTACTTGGAAGAGACGCCGGGCGCTATGCTGAGGAGGTAGGGGCAGAGCAGATTCTTCTCAGCCGCGAATTGCATCATAGCGTCTATGTGCCCCCGGAACACGGCCAGCACTATCCAGGATTCCGTGTTGCCCACGCGCAGGTGTTGCTCCACTGGAACAATCGTATTAATGTAATCGACCGAGCAAGGCGAGTGAGGTCTATGAGTCTACAAGAGGTGTGCATTGGCGTTCTGTTTGTATATACAGGGTGAAATTTTATTGACCGTCCAAATTTTTCCTAGGCATTAGGTATCAATAAAAGATGCCATTTCTGAGGAGAAATATGTAGTTAAAATTTCACCATAAAATGTGCTGTCCGAAAAAATAATTAGTATCCTGAGGATTACGCGTATCGAATCGACGCGTCAGTTGTCTAGGCGACTCAACGCGGGAGCGGGGTAGGGGACCGTTGTCGTCTCCCGCGCAGTGCGCTACCGCGCTATCCACAAACATACGTTTTTTAGGATATCTTTTAACTGCTATTTCTTAATATTTTAGCACTGAAAGATACTGACTGAAAAAACACGTATTTTCTATTTTTCGCTAAAGAATGCACTGTCGAAATTTGGACGGTAAAAAAAAATTCACCCTGTATACAGCGTGGGAGGGACTATACCGACAAACTTTAACTATAGATTCTAACAACTATTAGGAGTAAAAAATGTTATATGATGTATAGTCGAAAAACGCTTACTTTCCGAGATATTCATTATTTTGTAAATGAAAAATCCCAAGTGTGTAACAAGCCCTAATAAATGTGACTAAGATACCTTTACTATTTTTTTTAAAATCCTTTAACTAAACAGGAATTAACCTTCGCAGTATTTGATGGTAAGCGACTACGAGGCCAAAAAATTGACCTTTCGTTTCCATTTTAGCTTTTTTTTTTCTTTTTGATAACTTTTCAGCCAGTAAGGACATGTTTATAACGAGGGGCTTAATTTACTGATTTATTTTGTTCCATAAGACTATTAATGTAAAATGACAATATTCGACCCATGTTGATATAACATTTTTTACTCGTCACACCACCAGGAATTCATGGCTAAAGTATGTCGGTATAGTCCCTCCCACCCTGTATATGTCGAACGATAACTCGAATACTGTTTGTGACCTTCCTTTCCTCCTTTTATAGAAATTTGGTAGGAGGGTAGTCGAAGCCGGTACTCGAGTTATCGGAGTCGTGAGGACTTTTCGGGGCGAACTAACCTACATTACTAGAACTACCTACATTATTAGATCTATCTTCATTCCCAACACAGGTTAGTAGTTTCAGGCGGGCCCTTGAGAAAGATATTGACCACCCTGCCAATATTATTGCTACTTCTAACGCTACACGTTTGAGGTAACCACTATAGTTAACCATAATGTATCGATTTATGCGTGCCACGGTGCGTTCTTATTAGCGCTGTGTCAAGCAATACCTTTCTATCAACTTAAAGGTCTGGCTATACTGTGCCCCAACTTCAAATAAATTAATTTAAATAAAAATATTTATGGACTCACTTTCCATATCGAACACTTCGTTAACCTCGTTATTAGTCCCAAACATCTTGATGTAATCCAGATCATAACCTTCCGTCTCCTCAGTCGCTGCTACTATCTGTTTCTTCACTAGGTACTTGTGCAGCATTCTCTTAACTCCTGCTGTCTTGGGTTTGGTCATCTGCTTAGTAATCGTTGGGAGCAAGAATTTCTTCGAGATTTTTATCTTCGAGTCTAGTGTAGCTGCCACGGCGGTGTCTTCAGAAATTGTAAACTCTTCGTGGACTTCATTAGTTTCAGCCTTCTTTTCTTTGTTATCCTTCTTTTTCTTCCTGTCTTTCTTTGGAGGTTCTTCTTTTATTTCTATTGACAAAAAAACATTTTTTTTTAATTACACAATAACACCAATATTTTACATTCACCCAACATCGACCCATACCCACTACGGCAGCGGCAGCAACGCCTGGTACTTTTGGAGCCTCTTCTAAATGAAGCGAGAGTAGAGCTAGCGGGTACGTATAAGTCCCTAGACCTTATATAGTGGAATACCAACACAAGCGTCTGCCGTTGAGTTATGAGAGTCTAGTACTTTTGGAGCCCGTTCTAAGGAAAGCTTGTCTTCTAGCGACTAGCTTCTAGTTGGGTCGGAACCTATAAAGTAGGAGAATATCGACCTCATATTGACATAACGAAATAAGAGTCTGCCGAGTGCTTCCTTGAGTCCCACAGTCGGTGTTACGGTGCCAGGAAGTGTCCACTAAACGTGCCCGTCGAATACCGACACATACATCCCCTACCCGCATATGTGTGCCTGGTACTCTTGGAGCCAGTTCTGAAGAAAGCTTGCCTTCTAGTGACTATGTTTGATTAGCTGTAGCTTGGTTACCCAAATTTTGAACTATTGTAACTTGGAACTGGAACTTAGGTAGTGGAATATCGTCATGATGTAAGTGTCTACCGGTGAACTATGAGAGTTTGAAGTCAGTTCTGAAGAAAACTTACCTTCTAGTGACTATGTATTGAACTATTGTAACTTCCTGGAACTTACTTAGGTAGTGGAATATCGTCATGATGACCATCGGTGCAATATCGTCATAACCTATATGTGTCTACCGGTGAGCTATGAGAGCCTGGTACTTTCGGAGCCCGCTGCAAGGAAAACTTGTTTTCTAGCAGCTACCTTCGTACCATGGGACCCTGGTACCCAGAATACAGTGCAATATGACATACCAACATAAGCGTCCGCCGGGTGGTGCCTGGAGTCCCACAGCCGCAGGCAGCAGTCGGTGCCGCCCGACAGCACGGCGTGGGCCAGCGCCGGCCGCGCGCTCCACGCCGCGCCCAGCGTCGTGCACCCGTGCCCGCCGAATATCGACACGCATGTGCCCGCTACTGCGTCCCACACCTGCCGAAAGTGTGTGTTTACTACTTTTGAAGTATGGCCGCCTGGTACAGAGTCAATGTATATGTCGCCGCTAACCAATGATATTTTATAAGTAGATAGGTTACAAGCACTCCAAAAGTGAAGCACTGAAACCACGATAATTGTATTGGTTCCCTTTTTGTAGTGGGTAGTCACTCGCGGGTCGGTCAACGAAACGCACGACGATGTCAAGGGTGAATATTTACAAGATTCACAAAAAAAATGCCGTCGTGTGTGATCAGAAAGTGCACCAATCATAGCAAAAAGTGCAACAAAGCGCAAGGGATCACATATCACCTGTAAGTACGCTGAAATAATTTATTTTTATTATTTTATTTTTCAAATACGACGCCATCTTACTACCATAGAGGTCATTTGAATGAAAGAGACAAACTTACGTCTTTGACAATGAGAGTGACAAGGATAACCATACTGCGGCAAAGATGAACATTTACAGATGCGTCATGTTGAATCGCATTGATTCCTAGTTACATGCCTTAGTATGCAAACTTGAACCATAATATCTATTCAGTGTTCATACAGGTATTTTCTCATAAATATATAATATCTTAAGGTATATCTCGCTTTTGTAAATACGTCGGAGAGTCGCGGAAAAATACCCGCGTAACCTAGAACCAATAAATAACCTTTACAGCGTATTTTTTTAACCGACTTCCAAAAGAAGGACTGTTCTCTATTCGTCTGTATGTTTTTTTTGTGTGTTTGTTACGCGATTACTCGAAGACGGCTAGACTGATTTGGAAAATTCTTTTTTTGTTTGAAAAGGTATACTTCCGAGGTGGTCCCATTGCAACCAAATCAGGATCTGATGATGGGATCTTGGAGAAACCGAGGGAACTCTTCAAATATTAGAGGCACACATATAGCGATTTCGGTATTTTTTCATAGTTTCTCGTCCATTTCTTATTAGCATATATCTTTGGCCTATGACTATAATAACCTTACTTAATATTTTATAACACAAACTGGCTGTCAGAAAGTGACATTAATTTACATTATATCCATAGACAATGCAAATTCGGCCAAAAGCTGTTTCAGTTCACATTTTTACCGCGAATATTTAGATGAAATATTTTAAATGTGTATTCTTTGTGGTTTAGTTTGCAATTTATAATAATTGGAAATTGTTTATAATGTGTTATTTGTTATGTTCATGTCAATTTTAAATAAATAAAACTGCAAAATATAGCAAAAATCGTTTTTTGTTTTTTTAATGGCTGAATGCCGTGATGCTGTGGCCCAAATAAATGTGGAATGGAAATAGGCCAACAATAAACGTAATGTCAACATTTCATGCCATGTTTGAGAAAAATAAATAAATAAAATAAAATAATTTATTTCTGCAAGTAGGCCCTTAAGGGCTCTTTTACATGTCTTATATTCTTTTCTCTTCTTTTCTTTTGGCGCTTCGGGTAATGACCTTCTGGTGAGAAGAAGCGCCGGAAGAAACTCACCGGTTTCTCTTTTTTACCATTTTACAAGTGTTCCAACAATATGACGTTAATACAAGAGATTTCATTAATACATTACATTAACTTAAAAATGATATAACTTATAAAATAAATTAAAATTAAAACCATTCTTTCTCAGAGATGTACCTAAATGGTGTCTAAGTGTCAAAAATCATTAATAATATATAAACCATTTAATACACAATTTAATTGTTGAAACGAATTAAAACTATAAATATTATTAGAATACAAACTCAGTTACACATTTTAATGTTAAAACTTCAAGTTGAATAAAAATCATTTACACTATTGAAATTCCATAGGTAGGACCTAGATAGGCAGAAACTACTCTGAAATGTAATTTTCACCTTCTGCGTGCTTAATCTGCGAGCGCCGAGCAGGCTCCGAGTCAATCCGAATCTAGCCGATGGGTTCACTCGGTGACGTTTAAAAATTAATCGCGCAAGTAACAAAAAGCTAGCTGTCTCTTTTTTTTGCATTATTGTAACTATGCCATCTCTTTTATGCAATCTGTTAATATGTGTGAGTATGTACACCGTACAGTGAGGTACCAATGTGTGCTGCTGCTTTCTTGGAAGCATATTTCTCAGCTGGCGAGTATGCGTATAACGTATCTTCTTATAAAATATCATTGCCGCTAACTAGCTTAATTAGGTATTAGGTTAGCTGCCTAGCCTTTTCATTAAACACACTCCTTATTTTAGGTTAGGTTTGTTAGTCAGCTTGTGTCCCTCAGAGCAGAAATAGAAGCCCCGCCCCAGAAATTGATTGTACTTTTGAAGAAAAAGCTCAAAGGATTTTTATGCCTCACCTGGCCATAAAGTGCTTTCTGGCCAAGTGTAGACATAAACATAAACAACTAGGGTGGTAAATTGGTAATACAAAGAAAGGCCGAGATCGCAGATGTTTGCGGCCCGAGCTGCAAGCGAGGAACGTAAATATGCGATCGAGGGCTTTCTTTATTACCTCCCGTATTGTGTACATCATTTTATGTCTACATTTGGCCAGAAAGTGACTTTTTCCGTACGCGTAGCGTAGGAAACATTATCAACATACGTCCATGAATAGTTGCAGAAGAAATATTATGTATGATCTGTCATATGTCTATAGTCTCACCCGAACGGTGCCGTCGTGTGAGGTGGACAGCAGCTTCTCTTCATAGTGAGGGCTCCAAGCGACTTGCAGCACGGTACCGGTGTGGCCGGCGAGTGTCTTCCACACTTGAAGACGCGAACCTCCCTCTAACATAAATGTTTACATCATCATCACATAAAACAAAATTAATCCTAGTTGGCTCTTGACAGCAAACGGGTTACTTCTCTTTGTGGTATTTTAAATAATGGATAGCTTGATAGACCAAGTTCTGGATTGAAACATAAGATACCTTATCCTGATATGGAATTCCTTTGGATATAACGCAACTAGAGTTGGTTGGATTTGGATGTGTAATGTGTATATCGTACCTTCATTGTCACCAAACTCCAGTATAACAACAGTATTGGCTTTATCCTGGGAGCACGCTGCCAGCAGATTCTTGTATTGCGACTCTTCACTTGCGAACGAGGTCTGCTGCGGGTGCCATTCGACCGTGTGGATCATTTTACTGGAAATAAGAGGTTAATTAATTGCCTGGCCTACTTTTATCTCTTAGTAAACTATGGGAACCTGGTAGTTTTGAAACTTCAAATTAAAGGATTGTCTAGTTCAGGGGTCTTCAACCCACGGCCCGCGGAGGTTTCATCGGCGGCCCGCCAACAGCTTATTCTTTAATTGTGTTTGTAAAAGCGAAACTAAATAGTCAATTGTTTATAAATTGAGTAATATTGTACCTAATTAATTGATTGCCAGATTTTTGTATAAGGATAGAAAGTGGGCCAATTTGTAGGTAATTAAAAAAATCGTTATAAATAGCTAATTTGCGGCCTGCTATGCAAAAAAAAACATTCTTAGCGCTTGATTTGGAAAAGGTTGAAGGCGCTTGGTCTAGTTGATCATGACAGTGACTGAATGTGAAAGCGGCCACCAATACGAGTAGAACAATCGGCCGGTGCGGAATTCCCTATTAAGTACTAAATTATGGCCGCCTAGTACTTTTAAAGCTCAAATGATGGAAGCGAGAAACTAGCACTCTATGCTTATCCACTCGACGTCCTTCGATTGCAACACGTCCGTAATCGCCTAAATTACTTGATATTTCCCAGAGTTTACCTGTACGGAAACGCGGCTGCCAGCACGGAGCAGTCGGCTTCGTTTAGCACAGCTATACCGCCCGCGTCACTACCCACGGCCAGCAAACCGTCTCGAGCTCTCACCGCGCTCACGCTCCACGCTGCGCCCTCCAACTGGACCGATACTGGCGTCCCAGCTGCAAAAAAAGTGGTGAAGAGCTGTTACCACTATGTGAGATGTTGATTCGACGATCATTGTTCCGATAGTCGTTTCAGCGAACGGGTTAATAGTGAAGAGTCTCAATCAACATCTCAAGGGACTCTCGCTAGGGTGGATCAAGGGTCAGATACAGAAGGCGGTACCAATCATAATAATAAGAGGCCTTAGAACTTTCAAAATATTTTTTCATTCAAATTGTGTGCCTCGTAACATGATGTGCGCAGAAACCGTCTCCCACTTAGCTAAGGAGAATCGGACTGTTAGGCCAGATTTAGACGGGGCGAGAACTCGTATCGAGTTTTATTGCGGGCTACCTAAGTAAAATGAGTGCGGTTGATCGATTAATCGCCGCAATTAAATTCTCGCCCCGTGTAAATGAGGCCTTAGTCCGTGACAACTCGTTAGCGGCTCGATTTCAGGCGTTTTTATTTTATTTTATTAGTGTCACTCTATTTATACCGCGAAGGACTATCGAGTGACGGTAACTTTTGATTAAATCATGTGTAACCTTGACACCGTGTATAGTTTATAATAAAAGCTAACTGTGATCACCATCGCTTGCTGCTATATTTGCTGTAACACGGATGAAAAATACCGCCGAGGTCGAAACGCTCTGAAATCAACCCTATCAGGACAGTTTGGATAAAACAGCAAATATCATTGACGTATACAAAGGACAGGGCTAAGCGAGCGCGCAGACGGTTCCAACGCTTTGGCGGTAAAAATACCGCCAAATCAGTACCAGCCGGCAGTGCGCGACGCGTGCACTGCGCAGCTGGTCTTTATAGCTGCATTTTTTGTTACGGGGAAAATAGGGGGGGGGGGGGTTCGGAGGGGCTTATCCTTACTTTTGAAATCATTAGTAAATATCGACTACAGGTCGCGTCACGTAAAAAGAACGCTGGAAGAAAGTGGAGGGGGTATGTTTGCGCATTGGTACACTCGCGCACGAAAGTACTATGTTTATTGTTTTATTTTTGAACTAGCCTTTCGCTCGCGGCGCGGTTCGATTAAATATATTATTATCTATTATTATTATCTATTATTATTATCTATTATTATTATCTATTATTTATTTATTAATAGGGTGAATCAACTTTTTAACCCACACAAAGCTGTCCGCAACTTTTAATCTTCGTTGAAATATAACGCCCTTAAAAAATGGTTTGTCTATATTTGAATTTATATTGTATGTTAAAACGTTGAAAGTCCCGTCTCATGAACCTAATTTTCTTTTTGGTATGACGCTTAATAGTAAAACATCGTCCCCCATAACTGTTTACACAGTTTGACTGTGGGATCCTTGAGTATTATTAGTTGATATATTATTAAATGGAATTAAAAACATGTTTTTGTGTAGAATGGAATAAAACAAACAATATACATCATAAATCTTTTTTCTAACTTTTCTATGTAAAACCATTTTGTAATAAACAAGACACTTTTGTGCGCGGCAGTATTTTGAGAACGAACGTGACGTGAACACAGTGCGGAAAGCAAAGGTCGACTGACGAACCAATAGCGCCCCGGCAATGATGCGGCGCGGCACCCGCCCTCCCCGCGCCGCACCTCATACCACCAAATAGATCGATAAATGGCCTAATGCGCATCTTGACCACCAGCGTTCTTTTTACGTGACGCGACCTGTACTTCCTTTCATCGTTACATACGTTCATCGGGGTGTTCGAGAGTGTATGACACTAGGTCTCCCTTGGCGGCCGCGTAGAGTTTGGCGGCGCTCCAACAGAGGGCGTAGACTCCACCCGCCAGCCCCGCCGGCAGGGCCCGTGCCGGCTTCTCCGCACCACCCGCGTCTATCAGACCCACCTTCACACAAGAACACCATTTTTTTTTTTTTTTAGCAACTGTCAAACTCGCAACTCGCAACGCGTAGCGATTGTCGGACCGGGTGGTCGGCCGTGGCGTTCCCTGGGGTCGAACCAGGTCGCTAGCCGGACCACCCTGAGTTGGTCGGACTGGATGGGTGCCGGGGGTGCCTGGGGTCGAACCGGGTCACCTTGTCCGGTCCACCTCGATATGATCGGGCTAGGTGGGGGTTGAACGCCTGGAGGCGAACCAGGTCGTTTGGCCAATACTAGAACACATGTCTTGACTTTGAAGACACGTATCCGATGTCGACCTTAGATAAAATTGCGGAAGGAATGTAAATACTTATGACGGTTTCAGATACGAGTTTTTTTTTATCTATTTATTTATTTAAGCTTTATTGCACAATAATAGAAAAGTACAATCGGCGGACTTAATGCCTTAAGGAATTCTCTACCAGTCAACCATCGGGTAAAAGATATTGTACCTATAAATAACTTCTTTAGCAATAATTGATGGTTTTAGTTTTTATAAGCAAAGAGGTACTAAAAATGTTTTCATCATGTCTACAGGCAATAGTAATAAATATCTAGAAAATCCTTACCCTCGACTCAGCCGTGCCAAAAGCGAGCAAGTTCTCCTTGGTGGGATGCCAGGCCACGGTGAGCACTTTCCCCTGGACGTGCTGCCAGTAGGTGGCGACGCGGCCGGCCGTCAGCTTCCCCTCCGTGTGTTCAGACTCATCCGCGGCCCAGACGCGAACAGCGCCGTCTCCCACGCTCACCGCTACCCTGGATATTAACCATCGCTTTGAGCTCCAAGAGTACTAGGCGCTCATAAGTCGCTCAAAGTCTCAGCAGAGGTCTGCGCGTCGGTGAGTATAGAGCAGTGTTTTTCAAAGTGTGGGTCGCCACCCCCTGGAGGGTCGCAGAGCCTGTAGGAGGGGGTCGCAAGGGTGGAGTAACGTCAGGAAAAAAATACTAAATATCTCAAAATTATAACGTAATAATATTCAAGTTAGAAATCGTGGAGATTAGGGTGTCGCGAAATATTTATTTTCACATATCGTCGACCGTAGGCTGAATTACGGTAAGCGACAGGCAAAACAATGTCCCTTACCGTAATTCAGCCTACGGTCGACGATATAAAGGGGGTCGTGCGAAGAAAAAGTTTGAAAAACACTGGCATAGAGGATAGCGCGAAGGAGTGTGTGAATGAATGTCTTCAGTCACGGTTCTAAATACTTATAACTCGCCGAAAAACACGGTGGAGAATAGTCACAATACAGACAGTATTTTTAAATGCCCACGTACTTTCCAAGATAATTTCGGAAGGATAATGTTTGAGTTTCGAAAGGTGTACAGTTGTAGTGTGTGCTTAATTTTGACTATGAAAAGCACACCCTTGTGCTTTTCATAGTCAAAATTAAGCACACACTTCCAAAAGTACCAGGAGTCCATAAGTGGATAAGACTGGTGGGGCATTTAGAGATGATCGTTTCTTGGTGGAATCATACGGGTGCATGTATGTTGTATAGGAAAATTCCTGTATTATAGAGAGTGATACATGGTAGCCAATAGTCTTGTCTCATAGTTTCAAACAAAGCGTCAAAATTATATCCCTTAATCTGACAAAAGTACCAGGCCCATCACTGAGTAAGTGTAAAAACCCGTACCAGGCACCCAGAGACTTGAAGAGCGATGTATCATGTACTTAAGGTAGTTTAACGTCATATTTTTTATTTGTTTAAGAAGCACTGTTTACCCTAAAGCACAGGTTCAACCTATTTAGGAAACAGAGTTTCTAGTATTTAAGGACCCATTTGTACATGATATTTGAAGAAATAAATTATTATCTTATCTTATTAAACTCACTTGGTGGCGTCATACGGGCACGCCTGTATGTTGTATAGGAAGCCACCGCACGTGTTGTAAACGGTGGTAGTACGGTCGAGTATGGAGTACCGTGCAAGGGAGCGGTCTTGCGCCACGGTCCATACAACGGGGTGCTCGGGCGCCGGCCGGCGAGCGGCGTTACTGGCTACGCAGTGCAATCCACGCTTGTGGAGAGAGTGGACAAGCTTTGTTTCTAGCTTGTTTTTGCTGAAATAACAATTCATATATAAATACCGAAATCATTCATGAAGTTCAAGGCACTGAGGGCTCGCTATAAGTTTACTATCTGTAATGGTGGTATTATTTTTATTCTTAGAGGTAAAGTGATGGTGAACATTTGCACTTGCGTATTGTACCATAGGAAGAAAAGAAAACAATTTGCAAATTTGTAATGTTTACTATGGTGACTCATTGCTTACTCCGCGCAAGTTAACTCGAGATTACGATGTGGAATCATGATATGGGGTAGTTTTAGTCCGCTTTATCCACAAAAATTACGCCTACGAATATTACCGTCATTATCAACAGTGGAGATTATAAATATTTACCAAGTAAATGTTGCCAATGGGGCAAAAATAACAAACTGCTCTTACTCCATTGAAAAGAATATCGCGATCGTATGTATTTGGTAACCTTGATCGCGTGGAAGTTTTCGACTCCATCAATTTATTACATACGGATTAAATCGCGTATATTAACTACATTTTAAGTAATTTAGCTAAAATACAAGAAACTAGCGGCCCGCTGCTTCCTAACCTAACCGGTCTCCAGCCAGATGCGGACAATAAATAAATAACTAAGTAGCAAGAATCTCACCCATCAGTTTTGAGCGGATTGCACTCGAGCAACTGGTTCTTCCCATCGGCTATGAGCAGCAAGTCTGGCCGGCACCAGGCCAGGGTGGCCCACGTGTTCCTGTGCCGGCCCTGCTGTTTCCCTCCCGACAAAGCGCAGCTTGCCACCAACTTACCCGTCTTCGACCAAATGCGGACGCCACTGAAATATTGATTTGACATTTCAAAGATAACCGGAGAGGTTTGAGTGCACTCCATCCATGGTCCCATTTCGTCTACATTACCGTTTTATTTACATATCATTCCTATTTTACTTTATTCTTTAAAGCCTTAACTAGATGGCTAGATAAACAAATTACTGATGGATCTGTAGAGGTAAAGCCACTAGAAACAGATCAATGCGTTGGCGCATCACACCTTTGAGTAGGCTGTTAAATGTTGGGACTATCACCAATTCAATCGACGATCAATAATCCTTGGGCATGCGAAAATTTGCTTTTGTATCAGAAATTAGTATTTTGGTTAGCGGGGCTTCAAAAGAGCACTAAGATACTTAAAATGTTAAAGAACAACACTATTTCATGCCATATTCTAGCCTGGTCACGCCATGTTACCATTAAAAAAAATACCGGTCAAGTGCGAGTCAGTCTCGCGCACCGAGGGTTCCGTACAAACTCATAAGTAGATACATGAATAGTTCAAGAAAAACTATATGGCGATTAGTTTAGTAGGAGCAAATAAGTATGTTTAAGATTTCTGCAAATTTCTCAAAAACGGTGCAAGTTAGGAAAATCGTTATATTTTTCCTGTAATATTTAGGACGACATTAATAATTGGTAATTATTACAGATTTTTCTGTTCAATAACTTCGAAGATAATACGGGGGGAGGGACGGTAATTTTTTTTAACGTTTTTCGCCACAAATCAAAAACCATTTATTAAAAAAAAAACAAAAACGATGTTTTAATCTACAAATCAAGCCCTTTCATTCATCCCACTCGATATAATAGCCTTACTTTCAATTTTCAAAGTCCCATTACGGATCCCTTTAGAAAAAAAGTAAAAAGGTTACAAGATTTTTTTACATCCAATAAGCTCGGGTTAGCAGTTCTTAACACTAAATTCCAAATTTCAAGTCGATAGCATTAGTAGATTCTGAGATATCTTGCTGTGACAGACGGACAGACAGAGTCGCACCATAAGGGTTCCTTTTTTACCATTTTGGTACGGAGCCCTAATTACCTAAACAAGTAAATTACTATGTATGAAAAAAATCATTACCCTTGTTTCCCAATCGCTGCCAAAAGATGCTTATGCATATGCACACTGGACACTGCATTAGATTCCTCTTGGAGCTCCTCCTTACTGCCACTGGGCACTTCTTTCTGACTAGTATCGCCGTTTGAGTTACTACTACTAGGTGATGGTTCTTTTTTATCAGTTTCACCATTTAAATCGGTTTTATCAAGCGCATCCACTAGAGACTCTATAGAGGCTTCTGGTGCATTTTTATTTTTTAAAATAGCCTCTTTAAGTTTCAAGCATTCAGCCAAATAATCCACTTCCTTTTCTGGCTCTTTGATTTTGACTAGAATATATTCTGGTTCATATTTCTTGTGCCCAAACTCATCTGCCTCATGGTCTTTGTAGATATCAAACATATCATCCTCTGGGACCACTTCTGAATCATCAAAACTATCCTCTGGTAGACCTTTTTGAACTCCGGAAGTATTCTTTTCTTCTGGGTCTTTTTGTTGTCTAATTTTGTCCATTCTATCTGTAGCGCTAAATTTCTTTGGTTTAGGTTTTTCTGAGTGTTGAGCAGCAACACCAGGCCTCTTGGATTCATCAAGAGATTTCTCTACTTGGGCTTCAAACTGGGGGCACCAGCTAACATTCATGATCTCATCATCTTGGCTGCGAACTTTGTAGATAATACTACCAGCACCTGTAAAATAAATACACTTTGAGAAAATAAAAAAAAACTAGGGAGGCAGTGTACCATCCAAATATATATTTTTTACATGATAACCCTCATATTTGTAATTTGTTTGATTCATTGTTATTTACATTTTGCTGCAAAAAAAAATCTAACATATAACAAATACACAAAGACATTGTGAAACTCTTCTTTACATGTAGATAAACAAGTTTTACTTAGTAATTAAAATTAAGGAAATTATAATTTCATCTTACCACTTAAATCCACCACCAGCAAGACTCCTTGTTTGGTGCCGATGGCCACATTGAGAGTGACATGGTGGGAACAGGCCATGCTCGAAGGCTTGAATGTCTTCAAGATGTTGTTGTATGTCTTCACCACATTGGAGTTCAGATCCCATTTCACAATGTTGCCGTAAACACCAACTGTTATGGCATACACTTCATTGCTATATGCAACACCAACTATTTCCTGTGAAAATTTGTGTATTCAAGTGCAGGTTGACATAGGACAGTTGTGCACAATCTAGACACTCATTTAGTTTATAAATGCATTTATCGAGAGACATAAGGAAAGGGAAAATGAAACAAATGTTAAACCTGCAATGCATGCTTTTGTCTGAGACATTGTACAGTTAAAATACTGTAAGAAGCACCAATTTTCTTATCACAACCGGAAATCATGATGTAATATAATGGCTGAAAAAATGGAAACTATCTATGTATAGCTATAAAAGAAGGATAAATGAGGAGGGCAGTGCACCAAATAGGATTTACCTATCAAAATTGGAGACCCTAAAAACATTGAACTTTTTTCTAGAACAGTGGTTCCGAACCTGGGGGTAATTACCCTTTACGGGTAAAATTAAGTTTTCTCAGGGGTAATACTCATATTAAGTCGTTTTTCTTTGAGTACTTTCATATACATGTCTATATTACTTATCTTTTGGAGGGGTAACGATAGAAATCTAGAGGGGGCCTGTGGGTGATGTGGCAATAAAGGTTAGGAACCACTGTTCTAGAAAGACCTCTCAATAACATACTATTTATTAATGAAACAAACTACTTCAATATCCTTATCCAAAAAATGCTTAATACTAAAGCATACTGCATTGTGACGTCACACAGTTATACTTTGTATGCTTTGTATGAGGAAATGAAGAGTTTGTCTTGCACATATGTTAAAATTTGCTTATCCTAACGGTTTCATAACTAAGTAACCATAAAATTTATGGGTACGATGATATATATTTTATAAGTTTTTAGTATTTTCATACTTTTAAAATGTTTACTATACATATACTACATTATACTTTTAAATTTCATACTATCCCACCCAACTTTTAAGGCTCATAAAACAAGTTACACAAACTCAAAACTTCAGCATCTTTACTTATTTTAACAGGATCTTATACACAGGACGTGAAATTTAACATTAACATTTATTTAAATTTAACAAATTTCACATTCAGTAAAATTGCCTATTATAGATATGCCACAAAAAATTAATGATTATATTTTCATGAGGGTACATTTATTTAAATTATGTCTCATGCATCATTACAGCATTGTTGATTGATTCTATAATACTTTTAAATTTCATACTATCCCACCCAACTTTTAAGGCTCATAAAACAAGTTACAGAAACTCAAAACTTCAGCATCTTTCCTTATTTTACTTATTTTAACAGGATCTTATACACAGGATGTGAAATTTAACATTAACATTTATTTAAATTTAACAAATTTCACATTCAGTAAAATTGCCTATTATAGATATGCAACAAAAAATTAATGATTATATTTTCATGAGGGTACATTTATTTAAATTATGTCTCATGCATCATTACAGCATTGTGGATTGATTCTATAAAATTCTGTACCTCTTTCTCGTGGGTATGAACATCATGACTGAGTGTTGACTTGAACTTCAACCCTTGGTTCGCTTCTTCCAGGCTCCATTGCTTCACGGAACCACTAGAACTCCCTGTCAGCACCAGCCGCTTCTCTGGCCATTCCGGCGATATATCCACACTTACAATCCTGCACAAAAACAAATTTATAGATACAAACAAAAGCAACAAGCTATGAACTTTTTGTTGTCACTTAATAGCAACTTACTTGTCAGGATGAGCCCTATTTAACACATGTGCGGTGTATCGCTCAGTTCCTTCCACCACACCATTCGCATCAGCCGACAAAGGCCTCAGGATACAAAGACTTTTACTAGGACCGCCGTAAGCTAACCAACCGTCGTTGCTGACCGCTAAACCTGATACTTGGAACCAGTTCGGCGAGGGAAACAATATTGTTTCATCCATTGTCGCTAATTCAAAGTATTTTGTCGTTAAATTACAAAAGCACCGGTTAATCCCGATACGTACTTGCGCAGATAAAATTTAAGCGCGCACGTTGTTTTTTTTTTTGTTTATCGGTTGACAGATGCAAAGTGCAATTACTTGGATCAATACTGCGGTCTTGTTACATATTTCTGCGTTTATAGCAAACACTGGAACAGGTTAGGTTAAATAGTTTAGATTCGGCAAACGTTCTGTTACCAGTGCTAATCCGGTTTTGCTAAAATTGTCCCCCTTTAGTTTTAACGATACTTTTCATATTGAGTAATATTTCATGATAACCGAACGCTCGCTAAATATACTTTGTCTGTGGTCACTGTGGCAGTGGCAGTGACAGTTGGAATGGAAGCCTTGCTTGGTTGGTTGGAAGACATTGTGACACAATAATATTGCGTTTTCCACAAGCTTCCATTGATTGCGAGTATATTTATTCTAAAACCAGTGAAAACCAAATCAAACCTCAAAGCATAGCATTTAATATTGCTTTATTACTGGTAAATTGAATCTAAATTAAGAATACAGTAGCATCATGGCACACTACAAAGGAGCAGCGTCCGAGGCTGGCAGAGCCATGCACCTGATGAAGAAGCGAGAGAAAGCGCAGCAGGAAATAGAGCTGCGTAAGAAGAAAATAGAAGAAGATCTCAAAATCGACAACATCGAAAATAAATTTGCTACCCATTACGATGCTGTTGAGCAACAATTAAAGAGCTCTACCATTGGTCTGGTAACTCTTGATGAAATGAAGGCAAAACAGGAGCATATTGTACGTGAAAGAGAGAAGAAATTAGCTCAAAAGAAAGCTGAAAAAGAGAAAGAAAGACAAAAGGAGATTGAGGCCAAACAGGCCCAGAAAAACAAACAGATACGACAGGTTTCTATCTTTGTCTAGTTTGTTAGTTCAATACACACATTCACATAAGGACTGATCCGCTTCATCCTTCCCGCTGGTCCGCTGCTCACTCTGAGCAATCAGCGAAAAGTCTAGGTGGCCCTGGCCAAACAACCTGGTTCCGAGACTGACCCTTGCTTAGCTTGCCTAGGGTTGTCATGTTTCATATTTATAACAAAATTTTATTACATATACTGTGTAGCATATTAATTTTTACTTTTTCTTGTCTCATCTTTTAGTGAAAATGCAATTGCAAATTGACCATAGTTATGCAGAAAGGGACTAATACTGACAACCTGTATGCATAAAACTATAGTACATTACATACCGAGGCCAGTAGAGTAAGAAATGCCTCAGATCTCATTGGAAAACGGACAAACATGTGATCTTAGACTTTCTTATTTACTGGCCAAGGTTTGTATACTATTTTTCTGTTCGACGGAGCCAAAAAGCGGCATCTTGAAATCGGCAAGGTGACGCTTGCCGGCCGGAGGGCAGAAAAACTTTTTGCTTAACTGCGTAAAGTATATAATCCAAGTATGGCGAAGAACACACTGAAATCGCCCGTCGCCGCGATTTTTTCCGTGTAACTGCGCATAGTAGTTGCGAGTCGCCGCGATTTACGCACCAGTGTGCGCCACCCCGCGATTTTTCTATACAAATCGATGATTCTACATACAAAGTTGAAAATCGCTGAGTCGCGTGTCGCCACGATTTTCACTGCAGTGTGAGATATACATAACTATGGTCAATTTAATCCCACTGGCTTACATTATACATAGACTGGAAAGCCCAATCATGTTAATCCTTTGGAAAAGTAGGCATTTGTAGCAGTGTAATTATGAATACATATGTGATGGGGATCCCCTTGTTTTGGCTTAATTTTATTTGTCCGAATGTTCTGGTTGTGTGGATACTCTTTCCAGAATAATTATAAAAGAAATCTAACCTAACCTTACTTATTCTAAGTGACCTACTTAAAATATATTCCAAGCTGGAGGAAAATTATGGGACACAAAATTCAGCCTAACAATAATTTCGGACAAATAAAACATATGCCAAATAGAGGGAACCCATATGATGCATTGAATATTGAAACCTAATTGAACTTAGTTTTTGTTAACAGATCCAGGCCCTGTCATTTGCCATGAGCGAGGAGGAGGAAGATGATGATGACACTCCAGAAGGCAGCGGGGAACAGATAGATAGTGAGGAAAAGGGGTGGAGGGAGAAGGAAGAACCGGTAATTACATGACTTAATGCTGTACTAGATGCAATATTCATAAAACAATTTGTCACTGACAAGACAGTGCACAATCAATTATTATTGTTTATGATTTGAGGAGTGTCTTTACAAAAGGGCTTAGTTTCCATAGAGAAATAAGTCCTTTTGAAAAGACACTCCTCATTTACTGCTGTACCCCTTCTTGTTAGGGTTTACTAAGAAGGCCCATGGAACAGAACCGGCCTTAAGAGTCCAGACCGCCCTGGGCAAGTAATTTATTTGGCGCCTTTCGGGGACCATATTTTTAACAGACTTGTGCATTGTCGGCTTCAAGGCCTAGGTGCCCCAGGTGCCGGCACTGCCCCTTGAGTCCAAAAAATGTTACATTCTTGGGGCAGTGAATTTCTCTATCTCTTTGGGGAATAAGCTCTGTCAGCCAGGGCTAGGAAACCAGTATTTGCTCCATACAAAAATACCCAAGTACCTTAAAATAAATAGCCAGACGGAGGCTCGCCAACAGAGAACTGAAGCCATTTCGAATGCGCCGGCTGCTTGTACGTACGAGCCGCACGCACACATCAACTAGTTTTTTTCTATTGCGAGCAGCACACACAGATAGGTAGCCAGCCGATTAGACATGCTTCAGTTCTTTGTTAGTGATGCTCTGTCCGGCTATTTATTTGAAGGTCCTTGAAGATACCAGAATTCTTTCCGTTCTTTTCGTTCTTTGGTTTATTATTTCATTTTTTAACTGGACCGTCTAATAATACGAAATCATGACTTAAATACATTTTTGAGCTCTACATAAAAAGTATAAAATTATTCATAATATTGGGCTATTTCGGGGTTTTGCAAAATACCGGTTACGAGCCCTACTGTCACCATAGTTAGATGGTGGAGGTTTCCACGAGCCGAGGATACTGTTAAGACTGCCATTCTATGACTAAAACTAGACTAACCTGACTAATGTCTATGGAGTTGTATAGAGGTTAGTCTAGTTTTAGATATCAGACGGCAAAACAGGTTGGTGGAACATATTTATTCTTATACATAATGTTTCCTTTTAATTGTATTTCAGCAATTAAAGAAAATCCGCAAGAACCCAGATGTGGACACGTCATTCCTACCGGACAGGGAACGCGAGGAAGCTGACCTGAAGCTGCGAGAGGAACTCCGACTAGAATGGGTGATGACGCAAGCCAGCCTGAAGGACGAACCCATCACTGTCACATTCAGCTACTGGGACGGTTCGGGGCATAGACGAAATGTCACATTAAAGAAAGGTTTGACAACTGAATTTCTATGCCTTAATTCAAAATTATTACAAGGGGGAATGATCTATTTTCGTCTATTATTAATTTTATTTGCAATCAAATATTTTCACCAAATAGTACATTACACAACCATTACCACCCTAGGTAAAACAAAGAAAGGCCGAGATCGCATATGTTTGCGGCCCGAGGTGCAAGCGAGGGACGTAAATATGCGATCAAGGGCTTTCTTTATTACCTCCCGTGTTGTGTACATAATTTTATGTCTACACTTGGCCAGAAAGCGGCTTTTTCCGTACGCGTAGCGTGCGGTAAAATCCACTTTATGGCCAGGTGTGGCATAAAGTAATTATCATGTTATGTTTAGATTTTTCTAAGAAAGTCTAGAGTAGCTATACTAGCAGGTTCAATGAGAATCTCCTCATTATACTATACTGATTGTCAAATTAAAATGCAATTAGGTCTTTTTAGGGTTCCGTACCTCAAAAGAAAAAAACGGAACCCTTATAGGATCACTCGTGTGTCTGTCGGTCTGTCACAGACAATTTGCTCCGAAAGTACTGAACCGATTGAGTTGTGGTACATATATTAAGGTTAATGTAATGACCCAAACACGGACGTGTCACGGCAATATATGCATTTTAATCATGGGGGTCAACTAGAAAATAAAAAAAAAACGTGACATTAAATGAAAAAATTCACTATGAGAATCACAAATATTTTTTTTTATAATTTTTATATTAATAGTTTTGAAGTTATTTAAGAAAATAGGCAATAATTTACCATTCCACCCCCCAATCTCCGAAACTATTGGAACTAGAATTTTGAAAAAAATGTGGAGGATAGTCCTGTACTTATAGATTACAGGAAAACCTATAAGAAAGTTATATTGTTTAAAACGTACGGAACCCTCTCCACGCGAGTTTAACGCGCAGTTATCCGGTTTTTTTGAAATAGATATGAAATAGATGAATAAATTTGAATTGCTTCTTCATTTATTCCAGGCAACTCAATATACCAATTCCTGCAGCGATGCTTAGACACGCTAAGACCAGAGTTCAGTGAACTGAAGACAGTAACAGCAGATCAGCTGATGTATGTGAAAGAAGATCTCATCTTGCCCCACCATTACACTTTCTATGACTTCATCGTCACCAAGGTAAGTTAGTTAAATATCACATAAACAGCTAAACCGGTTTTGGTGAAATTAGCTGAGAACACTCAACCAAGTCACCTTTCAAACAAAAAAAAAACACATCTAATTCGATCCAATACTTTACCAGCAAAATGATAACAGACATACATACACACACACAACCTCTAACCCCAAACGCATATCGTCGGGGATAGTGCAATACCGCGTAAGTAGCATATGTAGATAAGGTTCAGTTTCAAGCAAATTTGTTAGAAATTGAAACCTTATCGACATGTGCTACTTACGCGGTATTGCACTATCCCCGACGATATACCGCCTCGGTTCCATTCCGTCCTGGGTAAAAAGAAGCTGATTTCAACTACGACACGTTACGACCCTAGTGAGAGTGATATCGCCTACGAAGCTAGAGGTCCCGGGTTCAAATCCTGGTCAGGGCAAATATTAGTGTGATGAGCACAAGTATTTGTTCCTGAGTCATGGATGTTTTCTATCTATTTAAGTATGTATTTATCTATATAAATATGCATATCGTCGTCTAGTACCCATAGTACAAGCATTGCTTAGTTTGAGACTAGCTCGATTTGTGTAAGAATGTCCCCCGATATTTATTTATAACTAACTGTCATCAAAGAGCCAAGCAATAAGTTTATGACAGTGTTATTTGTTATTTCTAGGCTAGAGGGAAGAGCGGTCCACTGTTCCAGTTCGACGCGTCCGACGACATCAGACTGGTCAACGACGCTACCCAGGAAAAGCAGGACTCGCACGCCGGCAAAGTGCTTTTAAGGTAATATAATATGGTTGGAGGCCATTTACATCTCTAAGGAAAATGGTTTTATTTTTAATTTAGTTTTTAAGTTATATCGTGAGTCACAGATTTTTTTATATTTCTGTAAGATATTTAGTAAATATTGTCAGTTTGTATTTTAACGTTTGGAGTTCCTTTACACTTCCAAAACATAATATTATGACAACGGAGACTCTTTACATCTATTTATTTTCTATTTTTTATTTGTCTTGTTTGGACGCATAGAGAGACTTCTCTATAAATGTAGTTTTAAGTTTAATGTAATGTATTAATGAAATCTTATATTAACGCCATATTGTTGTAATACTTTTTGGTTCAAAAGAGAAACTGGTGAGTTTCTTCCGGTGCTTCTTCTCACCAGTAGGTCAGTACACGAAACGCCAAAAGAAATAATACATATTCAGAATCAGACTTGTAAAAGAGCCCTCGAGGGCCTGCTTACAGAAATAAATTATTTTATTTTATTATTTATTTTATGATGGTACACATAGTACAATATGGTGGCGCAAGGCAGGTGTACTTCACTCGATTTCGGCATCCCGCGCGGTGGGCGTAGCCGATCTGCACGTCGGCAGACGAAAGGTCACAGTGTGGCACAATATAATAGGCTAGATGACTAAAAAAACTGTTTAGTCCGTCAGTTAGATTACTAAAAAATATTGTACACGTATTTTTTTCTTTTGTTTGACAAACAAAAAATGACGAGAATAGAGTGCTTCGAAGTTTCCAGTGACGTCACTCCTTGGTGCAATTTTCACCTAGGAGTGACGTCACAAGCCCCCACTCCAGAAGTTTGATGATCTGTAACTTTGTCGATTTTTAATATTTTGGTATACCAAAAAATACGTGTCCCATATTTTTCCATAATCTAACTGACGGACTAAATAGAATTATATAGTTTTAACCCAGTCGTCATCCCTGTTGATGCCGGCCGACGCAGCCACCGAGAATTATCAATAATGTATTTGGAATACATACAGGTGGCCCATTTCCACCGGTCACTATTGGCAAGTCTGAAACTATAAGAGATACGAAGATCTGTTCTTAGGAACCATGTCATTGATTTTAGGGACAAGAAAAACTGCATACCTACATAGAAATGAAAAAAAAGTAGTATTTGTCTAAAAAATATTTTTTGTTTCAGATCCTGGTATGAAAGAAACAAACACATATTCCCGGCCTCCAGATGGGAGCCGTATGACCCCACCAAAACCTACTCTAAGTATACAATAAAGGGAAAGTAAATTGTTAATTTTACTGTGGTTCCTTTTATAAAGCAATCAATATTTTAATTTACGCCTAACATAATTAAGTTATTAATAAATAGTAATAATAATTGCTTGTAGTTTGATTTAGAAAAATTAAATAGGTTATTTTGATTTCGGGAAGTATACAGTTTAGTATGAAAATACTGACTTGTGGCGTCATACTCAATATGCCTTATTTTTAATATTCACTTGTAATTTTCAATATCGCTGGTGGCACGAAAATCAGTGTAATTGACTTTATCCGATTGTCAAATAGGGAACGTACAGGAACTATAGCTTTATAGGTGGCAGCTCTAAATCGACAAAATATACTATTCAGACACTAAAGGAAACTTATTAGGCTTGAAAAATTACTGGTTAAAAATGTCAATGTAAAGTATACAGTAAATAAAGTTTTTATTTCGACCAACTGGTCGGCAAAAACGTCGTGGTGGTGGTATTTGTACTTTACACAACTAGGGTGGTAAAACAAACCGAGCTGCAAGCGACGGACGTAAATATGCGATCGAGGGCTTTCTTTATTAGGTCTCGTGCTGTGTACATCATTTTATGCCGCACCTCGCCTTAAAGTGGCTTTTTCAGTAAGCGCAGCGTGCGAAAAAAGCCACTTTATGCACAGCTCGGGCCGTAAACATTGCGATCTCGGGCTTTCTTTGTATTACCACCCTTAGTAGTGTAATGTACTATTATGTCTACCTACACTTGGCCAGAAAGCGGCTGTTTCCGTACGCGTAGCTTGCGGTAAAAGCCACTTTATGGCCAGGTGTGGCCTAAAGTTTATCCACATTAACGTTATTCTCATCATCGCGATATTGACAGTGTGTCCCGTTAATTTGGCCTCAGCATGATAGAGTAAAAGATTCGGATTGGCGGCACCAGTTGGCAGCACCTTCGTTGCAACTATAGGTGGCAGCACTAAACGACAAAAGAGACACGGGCGGACAATAAAGGAAACTATCACCCCTGTCAAATCAAGCTGTCAATGTCAATATCGAAGTGTCAATGTCAAATACCTATAGTAAGTCGTAGCTACACTGACGTTAATCGTCCTTCATCGCGATAAATGAATGGCGTTTTCGTCAATGTGGCCCCAGCATGAAAGGGTACATGATTTAGATTGGCGGCACGAGTTGGCAGCACCGTCTTCGAGCTCGTTTCCTATAGAGTACAAGATTCGAATTGGCGGCACCAGTTGGCAGCACCGTCTTCGAGCTCGTTCCCTATAGAGTACAAGATTCGAATTGGCGGCACCAGTTGGCAGCACCGTCTTCGAGCTCGTTTCCTATAGAGTACAAGATTCGAATTGGCGGCACCAGTTGGCAGCACCGTCTTCGAGCTCGTTTCCTATAGAGTACAAGATTCGAATTGGCGGCACCAGTTGGCAGCACCGTCTTCGAGCTCGTTCCCTATAGAGTACAAGATTCGAATTGGCGGCACCAGTTGGCAGCACCGTCTTCGAGCTCGTTTCCTATAGAGTACAAGATTCGAATTGGCGGCACCAGTTGGGAACACCGTCTTCGAGCTCGTTCCCTATAGAGTACAAGATTCGGATCGGCGGCACCAGTTGGCAGCACCGTCTTCGAGCTCGTCCCCGATAGAGTACAAGATTCGGATCGGCGGCACCAGTTGGCAGCACCGTCGTCGTGCTCGTTCCCTACAGAGTACAAGATTACAAGATTCGGATTGGCGGCACCAGTTGGCAGCACCGTCGTCGTGCTCGTTCCCTAAAGAGTACAAGATTCGGATTGGCGGCACCAGTTGGCAGCACCGTCGTCGTGCTCGTTCCCTAAAGAGTACAAGATTCGGATTGGCGGCACCAGTTGGCAGCACCGTCGTCGTGCTCGTTCCCTAAAGAGTACAAGATTCGGATTGGCGGCACCAGTTGGCAGCACCGTCGTCGTGCTCGTTCCCTAAAGAGTACAAGATTCGGATTGGCGGCACCAGTTGGCAGCACCGTCGTCGTGCTCGTTCCCTAAAGAGTACAAGATTCGGATTGGCGGCACCAGTTGGCAGCACCGTCGTCGTGCTCGTTCCCTAAAGAGTACAAGATTCGGATTGGCGGCACCAGTTGGCAGCACCGTCGTCGTGCTCGTTCCCTAAAGAGTACAAGATTCGGATTGGCGGCACCAGTTGGCAGCACCGTCGTCGTGCTCGTTCCCTAAAGAGTACAAGATTCGGATTGGCGGCACCAGTTGGCAGCACCGTCGTCGTGCTCGTTCCCTAAAGAGTACAAGATTCGGATTGGCGGCACCAGTTGGCAGCACCGTCGTCGTGCTCGTTCCCTAAAGAGTACAAGATTCGGATTGGCGGCACCAGTTGGCAGCACCGTCGTCGTGCTCGTTCCCTAAAGAGTACAAGATTCGGATTGGCGGCACCAGTTGGCAGCACCGTCGTCGTGCTCGTTCCCTAAAGAGTACAAGATTCGGATTGGCGGCACCAGTTGGCAGCACCGTCGTCGTGCTCGTTCCCTAAAGAGTACAAGATTCGGATTGGCGGCACCAGTTGGCAGCACCGTCGTCGTGCTCGTTCCCTAAAGAGTACAAGATTCGGATTGGCGGCACCAGTTGGCAGCACCGTCGTCGTGCTCGTTCCCTAAAGAGTACAAGATTCGGATTGGCGGCACCAGTTGGCAGCACCGTCGTCGTGCTCGTTCCCTAAAGAGTACAAGATTCGGATTGGCGGCACCAGTTGGCAGCACCGTCGTCGTGCTCGTTCCCTAAAGAGTACAAGATTCGGATTGGCCGCACCAGTTGGCAGCACCTTCGTTGTGCTCGTTCCCCATTATCAACGCTGCACTGCTAACACAAGACTACTAGTAAGGGCCGGTACAGACAGACGGACTGCATGCCAGCTGCGATTGGAAACATCCAGAATCTGACCGGCCGTCAAGCTGGCGTACACCGTTTGTATCTCTGGAACGGCTTTGTTTTTGGAAATGCTATAATCTCAAAAAATAGTGCACAAATACCCCCCTAGGGCCCTAAAATTTCATTTCTCTAGCTATCGTAGAAGCCGAGATATAGTGAACAGCGTGATTTTGGAATTCGAGCCATTCTATGTGAAATTCCCGGGTACGCCAGCTTGACGGTGTGAAATTTTGTACACCATTAAGCCATGGAATATCTCGGCTACATACATTTAAAGTAAGAAAGAAAATAATAAAGATATTTACTGAAACAAATTTAATAAATAACATAAATACAAATAACAATTCAATTATGTGTTCCATATTTTAAAAAATATTTTGTAATACCTTATGGTTGGCTAGAATTAAAACAGTAATCATTAGACAAAACAGGAAATAATTAATATTGAAATTAACTTATATAGAATAATGATAATTCAAACTTCTTCTCTTCCCACCTTTATTGAAAAAGTTCCTCAAGTTGCACGTCTCAAGTCCTCGTGCCCAAAATACCTACCACATTTCCAGAACACCACATTTTTCAAAATACCAGAATCTCAATAAATCAAGAAGATTCCCCGTATACCAGATTTCCAAAATAATACATTATACAAAATCATTTAAGTTTCTTGAGTAACCTAGTGTAACGGGAATGTAAGACAAGAATCTGATAAATCGATAATCTGGTATTTTGAAAAATATGGTATTCTGGTAATGCGGTACATATTTTGAGTACAAGCGGTCTGAGCTGATGTGCCATCTCAACACCGATTGTACTGACTTTACAATAAATACTACATATTACATATCCTAAGGTCTAGGTAAGGACCATTAAAACAAGAGGACTGTCATTCTCCATACTTTGGATCGTAACCCGACCGCTAGGGGATTTCTGGGCAAAAACTAGATGGCGCTAAAAAACTAAACATTTAACGATGTTATAATTGATCAAAGAAACATAGTATAGTAACAATTAGTTCGTAAACAGCTAATAATAAATAAATTCTACCATTTAAATACTGTGTCACGTTTGCAAAGTTGAATAATTGTAAATAATATAATTCTTATACCAAGCTTATATATAGATGGCGTTGTAAATTCTGGGAACAGCTTTTTGTATGGAGAATGACAGTCCTCGTGTTTTAATGGTCCTTGGTCTAGGCTACTAATTCTATGAGGTAAAATCAATCGTTATAGGCATTTGTTACGTAATATATTTCTCTAATTGTTGCCACCGTTTGCTCTCCAAGCTATGGGCGAACTGCAGTTTACGGTCACTCAAGTCCTTTTCTTCTGAGGGCTCTTTTGCATGCCTCTGGAAATGTATGATGGCGGCTAAAAGGTTCCAGATGGTGAACTCCGGCCACAGTACGTCAGAGAAGTATAATACTGTGTTTGATATCTGTAATTAAATTACATAACAATTATAAGAAAGAAATTGTGTACTGCATTACGTCTGAGATCTATTAACCTGGTTGGAAGAGGTACATAAGTCTATGAAATAATGATTCAATTATACCTATTTAAAATTGTCTAAGATAAAGGCTTATGAAACTGATATTGGCTAATAACTGTTTCACTGCTGTATACTGATAGGTATGCTAATGAAGACGCATCTCGCATTATTGTAAGTTTGTATGATAATTCAATCACAGATACTGTTTGCAAGCATTTCAGGGCAGCGCTACTGAGAATGAGACTATCTATGGATACTTTTAGTGAACAATAAAGACAAATCATTTCTCCACATAGTTTTCATGATTTCTCATCAGATGTTACTTTAGAGATTGAACATATTGCCCATGAAAACTATGTGGAGAAATGATTCGTCTTGTTAGCCCCCATTATAACTCCCGAAAAATTCAGCTTAATATATTACCTGCCACAGCATGAAGTCAGAAAGCCTGACTTCTCCGGAGGTTCTGACAAGCAGCTCTGGTTCACTCAGGTCTAGAGTTTGTGATATCAGCTCTTCATCAATGTCATCAGCAGTCAGCTCGTTATTCCGCACGCCGTCTATCACTTGCGACGCGGCTCGAGTTATTTCGTCACGAGCTATGAAGGTTTAAATAAAAGATGAGAAACAGGAGTTACAAAATTCCTAGAAAACAGTTTGACAATCCATGGTGACAAGAATAGAATATGACGTCCTCTGCACACATGAAAAAGAAAGTAATACTAATTGAGGAACATCCAAGTTTCTGTATAACGTTCAGTGGCTGCGTAAGGGGGGTGCCAACGTTTGACGTCATATACCCCAAATTGCACCCAAGATCTGAACACTGTACATTTAGGTTCTTAGTTCATAATTCATATCATATCATGGGATATATGGACTTGGGCCTCTGTGCTGTCCTTCGGAGAAAGGCATCATTGCTAATTGACCACAATGGTAATTCTTGTGACCAAGTGGATTTTGTGGTGTTTTTTTTAAATATATCTGTATCCCATAGATATATTTAAAAAAAACAAGGATCAATTATTGACAAGAAGTAAGCAACAGGCAAAAAAATAATGTCTGGGTGTGAAAAGATCGGTGCCAATGGATAAAATATGAATACGATATTGCAGTCCTAACCTGTATAAGAATAAGCAATATTTAGTCTTAGCTTATTGTTGTCTCTGGTAGCCAGCATGGCTCGTGCCACAAGCGCCTGCAAGTCTTTGGGCAGCAGGGACAAGCGGCCAGCCACATGGAGTCTCACACCCCATTCATTTATTTGATCACTGTAAAAAGACAATAGGGTATTTTACAATAAACAAAATAAATTAATTAATGCTAACTAGATATGAGCGCTGCCAAGCTATACATGCGGAGCGCCGCTGCAACAGATTGTGGCTTGTTTTCTCGGTCGCACCTGTAGCCCGCCCGCGTTTTCTCGCTCAGTTACTTCGAGTATTTAGTTGAGTGAACGTAAATTCGTTTATTTCGACTACTATTGATGTTTACAATGCAAGTAAGAGATATTCCCATAGCAAATATGAAAAATCTTACACTACACACACACACACACACACACATACAGAAAGTGTGAAATTCAAAATTTAAGAATTACGGTTTATATCCTCCATTTGTTTATTAGAATCAAAAGCTGTATTTTTTCTTACAAATAGGGCTTCAATCAAAATTTTAAGGGCCCAAGCTCCACCTGAAAATTTACAGCTCACACCACCCATAAAATTGGCCGTTGGCGCTCATATTTAATGCTAACCATCAAATTAACTTTCCAAAACTGCTCAGAAAATATCCAGCTACACTCATCTTCTTGCATTAATGATATTAAAACAACAAAAACTAAAAATAAGGCACCAATTTGACCATGTTAAGTAGAGAAATCAGTCTTGTTTTTCTTGGTAACGGTGTCTGAGCGTTTTGGTGCATGAAAATAAGCAGATTTGATCTGTCATCAAATAGCCTATTCGTATCCACTCACTTGCTATTTTCCGTTCAACTCTGTTGCTATTGAAATAAGTACTTTAACAGTTAACTACAGTTATTGAAAGTGTCTAAGAGGTTATACATAATTCCATTCCAATATACAATTGGTTACTATCAAAGTATGCTTAAATCTTACATTTCATCCAGCAGCCTCTGGAACTTGTCTCGTGCCAAATCCATCAAGCCGTTGACTTCTTCTTCAGACCTTTTGAAATTCTCTATACTGAATGCATAAACAGTAACCTCAGGGATACCTAGATCCAGGCACCACTGCAATGAAAAAAAAAACATAAGTATTATACATGTAGTAAATGGAAAACGATATTGTTTTTTTCTTCTTTCTTACCTTCAATGTTTCTGAAAGTTTATTAAACCCTTTTGAATGCCCTATACTATTTTGTGTATGATGTTTCTTAGCAAATCGACGATTTCCATCCATTATAAAAGCTATATGCTGGGGTACTCGGCCGGTCTTAATAACTTTTATACAAAAAAGTTGGAAAAACGACACACTGTTTTCATTGACCCAAGTTGACATTATGGTTTGTTATTCTTTCTCACTGGCAATTATAATAAATAAGTGCCGAATTTAAATATTCTTAGTATTGTTTTGGTTATAATGAAGTAAATTTTAAATTAAATATTATTTTGAGCGTAAATCCATCATGAACACGTAATCCATTATCTCTTATCAATTGAGGGGACGTTCATAAGCAATAAGATATAATTAATCTGACCAATACAATGATTGCATTGCAGTGTTCCATTTCAAGATAAACCAATCTCAGTGAAGAGTAAATAATGGCTTAGATAAAATTTACTCTTTATCAAGAAATTTGCTATTATTTTCAACTGTATTTCAAATTATGAGTATTCTCTAAATGATATTGGCATTGGCACATTGATATGTCCTCGTTTTTGAACAGGTGTGATTGTGATTGTCAGACGCTCGAGTGACATTGACAATTCCCTGACAAGACCAAAGTTGACAACAATATAACAACGTTTTTATTATTACCTTAAATAGTGTGACGCTTTAGTATTACCAGATTAAAGTGATTAAAAGCATTTATTTTATTTATTCACTCGATAACACTGTAGACGCTATGTCAAATCAGTGTTGCCAATTTAGCAGATTCTAAATTTAGCATAATTTGGACTGGTTTAGCAGATTTTTTTTACATTTAGCATTTAGCATAATTTTTGGCATAATTTTGTACATTTAGAAATTTTATACACTATATCGCTGTTGACATTATAATTGTAAGTATTTATCTAAACACTTTATTGTATAAAATAAAACAAAGTACAGAACAGGGTTGCAAAATAAAGGTATATGTACTAAGGTAAACTTATCTCTTTAAGGGATCTCTTTCAGTTAACTTTTGAACAGTTGATGATGATGATGTTTGTATGCTGTAGTAAAAAAGTTACTTTGATCGTAATATAAAAAAAATGTCGATTAATACATTGACATTCTTAATTTACTTAGGTATCTTTAGCAATTTTTTTGCTGAAAGTTTAGTATGGGCCACAAAAAGGATTATTGTAAAGCTGTAATAATCACAATACATTAAATTTGAAAGAATAATGCTTTTTTTTATTTAGCATATTTTTTAGCAGAATTTATCAAGTTTTAGCATAATTTTAGCAGAATTTCAGCAAAATTTTAGCATTAAATGAAATTCGGAGTTGGCAACACTGTGTCAAATTGTCAACAGTGTTGCCAATTTAGCAGAATCAGTGCTAAATTTAGCATAATTTGGACTGGTTTAGCAGATTTTTTTTACATTTAGCATTTAGCATAATTTTTGGCATAATTTTTTACATTTATCATAATTTTTGGTATATTTTTTTACATTTAGAAATTTTATAGTACACTATATCTCTGTTGACATTATAATTGTAAGTATTTATGTAAACACTTTATTGTATAAAATAAAACAAAGTACAGAACAGGGTTGCAAAATAAAGGTATATGTACTAAGGTAAACTTATCTCTTTAAGGGATCTCTTTCAGTTAACCTTTGAACAGTTGATGATGATGATGTTTGTATGCTGTAGTAAAAAAGTTACTTTGATTGCAATATATAAAAAAATGTCGATTAATACATTGTTAATTTACTTAGGTATCTTTAGCAATTTTTTTGCTAAAAGTTTAGTATGGGCCACAAAAAGGATCATTGTAAAGCTGTAATAATCACAATACATTAAATTTGAAAGAATAATGCTTTTTTTTATTTAGCATATTTTTTAGCAGAATTTATCAAGTTTTAGCAGAATTTCAGCAAAATTTAGCATTGAATGAAATTCGGAGTTGGCAACACTGATTGTCAAATCAAATGCTTTTTAACCTGGGTTCTGGAAATCAAATCGTAATCTAATATCTATATTTTCGAAAAAGTACGCGTTGTTGCAATTATTTGAATAATGAATAACATGTTTAAACTAAAACTTTCCGCCTTGGGGCATCCTAATCCAGAAAGCTTCAACTGTAATGGTCAGTATATTGTTTACCGGGTGTCATACGGAATGTTTTGTCTCCAATTATTTCTGTTGAATATTCGGTAATGTTACAGATAAAAGTGAGTACAGAAGTGTAGTTCTATGGCTCGAAGACCAGAAGATAAGGCATTACAAGATTGAAGAGCGGGAGGGCCTGAGGCAAATCGAAATGGAGGAATGGGATGCGGCATTTGACACGTACCAAAGGGACCTAGTAAGCCCAGTTGTTGAAGGCTCCCCTAATGAACAACTAAACTGGCTGATGTCGTACGCCGTCCGGTTAGAATATGCTGATAATGGTATTACTACTTTCATAATTTTTTTTCTTTGATCCTTAATTTATGCTTCACGCTTACAATTGCACAATAATAATTAATTAGTTACTGCCTTATAATCACGTATTTTCTTTGTATCTCATAACATATACATTTTGCAGTTGATAAGTACAAGGATGTCAAGACAGAGCAACCCAAGCAAGCTACTCCTAATGTAGTCTCTTCAAATCCTTTGGACAATCTTGATTGTAAGTATAAAGAATGCATATATCAACATCAAGTCATTTCGAAACATATAAATGATATAATAAATATCTTAACTCATGAGCAAGTCAACAGTTTAGCTGCTAAGAACATTCAACAATTTTTATTGGTACTGAAGCAATATGTCATGCTTCAGTACCAATAAAAATTGTTGAAGTGTCAAGCATTTAACATTCTGTCTCTTAAAGTCAACAAATTTGCTTTCAGTTTCAAGTCCAGCGTTCAAAGAAGGAGTTGAGCGAGTTTCAACACTGGCTGGTATCGGCCCACATCCTGACCCCAAGCTCCGTCTTGCAGCTCTAGCCAAAATACTGAAGACCAACCCTCACCCGGACCCTCCATCCACAGAAATTAATGTTGTTCAGCAACCAGCTGATGTTCTGAAACTCCTTTTCATCCAGGACTTGAGAGACTTGCAGACTAAAATCAATGAGGCGTTGGTAGCAGTGCAAAAGGTCACTGCTGACCCTCGCACAGACACAAAGCTGGGCCGTGTGGGTAGATAATTTCATTGTGAGTTAGTTAATCATTGCCTTCCGTGACAAGTATATTCAGTGGCATAGCTCTACATTAGATATCTAAGATGTTTAGTATCTATCAAGGCTGGTGTTTATGTAAATATTTTGTTCAATCATTCATTACTGCCACTGAGTGAACAAAATTTTAATTCACTGTATTCAGATCTGATGGCATATTTATGGAAATTAATGGGTTTACAGGATTGAACCATGTAATTAATAAGCTTGTACTAATCCAAGGATTACTGAAATTCTAATTTTGCAAGTTATATTTGGTAAAACAGATGAGACGGTATACGAGTCTGTCACTGAAGGCAAATAATTTTAAGTTAATGTCAATAATCTTGTAATAAATCCAGAATCTTAACCTTTAACTGCCGACCTGGTTTTTACACGCACATAAAACGATGTAAGTGTCAGTAATTAACTGACTTTTAGGACCTTTCATTTTGAGTGACGTCTGTGAGACGTATAGGTCGGTAGTTAAAGGTTAAACTAATTTAAGAAATGGATACTGGTATCTATTATGAACTGATTGTATTTCTACTTGATTGAATTATAAACTAAATTAAGTTTAAAATGTTTTATTTAAAACCATAACATATTGTAACAGGCATGTTCCATAACATAGCAAAGAGGACCCGAAATCTATTACATTAAAAGTTGCCCGTTTTATAAATGCAGACAATTTTCATCCCAACTCATTATACATACACAATTCACTGATACACAGACACAAAAGCATGTGAAACTAGTGTGTAACAAAAAGCCCTTTTTCAACATATTACATCACCTCTGACAACTACACTAACAAAATATAATTTTATGACTAATTGATGGCTTAAGTTTAACAGGATCAGTGCATGCCGCCTCCTTTCTCCAACATTTGCGCGAATCTGTTGGTGATGAGCAGCGAGACGTCAATAAATCGCTCGACACAGTTAGTGATGCAGGTCTCTGTACGAGAGTCCAACTTGGCGCCTGGTTTATCTACACATTTCTCCCAGCAGAAGTCGTTGAACTCGTGTATCTACAAATATTCATCAAACTATCAAAAAGGCAAAGCAAAAGTAATAAATAATATCTTAAAATGAGACGGTACCTGAGCATGGAACTGCGCTTTTTGTTTCTCAACCATAAGAAAATCTTGGAGTTCCGAGTCTCCAGCTTTCGAGCTTGAAAAGTCAGATAAGTCGCTCATAGTTGAGAAATGTTTATTTTACAAATACTATATTAATTATCGATAAATATTGAACAAAAACTTTAGATCAGATTTGTATTGCGGAGTTTTGAGGTTATCTAATTTCTGACAGCGAGTCTGATTTTGATAGACATTTGACAGTGTTGCCAACTCTGAAATTCATTTAGAGCGAACATGTGCGAGAACGGCCATTCTCACGAAGACGACGAAAATTGACCCAATTTCCGATTGAGATGAATTTTTCCAAATATATGAAAATCAGATGACAATGCAATATTCTTGTAACACGAAGTTGATCTGGGCCCCGTTTCACGAAGCTACAATTTTACAAGTCAGGGTGGCCACTTTCTGGAAAACCGGGAAATGTCAGGGAATTTCACTAGTCATGGAAAAGTCAGGGAAATTTATTGAAGGTCAGGGAATTTACATCTTCACAAACTGCAAGCCTGGTCGCCGAATACTGAAAACCCGCGGAGATACAGCGTCAATGTTTGGGCATCGTTAATTTGCCTGTTGCGTCCGTTACAAAAAATCGGGAAAAAAAAGTTCATGAAAGGTTCTTTGGGATTATTGTACATCATTAGAAAGAGGATAGATCACAGAATTTTTTAAAACAATCTTAAGAACGTGGGTCTCATTTAGTTTTTTTTATTGCAAATTAAAATTCATCTTTGACTAAATTTTTACATGTTGTAAAACATTTGAAGGTCAGTAAAAAGAAAACTAGCAGTAACATGTCAGTAATTTTAACTCTGATACAACCGTGAAACGTTACACACATAAACATAAACATTTCATCTCTTTTGCACTTACTTTTTTTTTAAATCAAATTTAAACGCGTCGGCCCTGTAAATTCTTTAAAAACAACAAAAGAAAGAAAAAAAAATACACGTGGGCCAAAAATTTTTTTAGAGAGCGTATCCGCCATTTTAATTTGGCAAACGATGGACCAAACAACCTGTATATTTCATCCTTATTACATTTAACCCTTAAATGTATAATGATTTATATCTGCATCGTATATTTGATGGCCAGTGCAGCAATATGCAGCTATCCAAAATCACATTTATTTTTTTAATAAATGTGACATTTACGTGTTAGATTCCGAATACATCCATAAATATTTTTGGCAAAATTGTATTTAAAAAAAAGTTATTAGATTTTTTGAGCAAAATGGCGGCAATTTTGAAAAAGTTAAATATTTAAGGTTTTCGTTGAGTGTGTTTATAACAGTTTTTAACAAAATAAGTAATTATTTTTTAGTATAATATACCGCACATATCATAAAGATTACAAGTTTACTATTTTTTTTAAATATTTTTATAGTATTTATTACGCCATTAGGTATCCACATATATTTTTTTAGTAACGATAAAAAAAATCATGCCTTTAAGGGTTAAGATTATAGTCAGGGAAAAACTAGAAAAAACGGCTGGAAAACCGGGAAAAGTCAGGGAATTTTGATTGTTGTAAATAGTGGTCACCCTGCAAGTCTAAACTAGCAAGATCGGTCAAATCAATTAATGGGCGTTGCTGTATTTGACCTGATTGATTTATTTATTCATTAACAATATACATGACGACACGTTTAGCTTAGTGGGAGTGCCACCGCCTACGAAGCTAGAGGTCCCGGGTTCAAATCCTGGTAAGGGCAAATATTTGTGTGATGAGCACGAGTATTTGTTCCCGAGTCATGGATGTTTTATATCTATTTAAGTATGTATTTATCTATATAAGTATGTATATCGTCGTCTAGTACCCATAGTACAAGCATTGCTTAGTTTGGGACTAGCTCGATTTGTGTAAGATTGTCCCCCGATATTTATTTATTTATTGTGTCTGAAATAACTTAAGTCTAGGTACACAATACATTTCATATAAAATAATAAATAAGATAAAAAAAGAAAAATGTTGCTAGTTTAGACTTGTAAAATTGTAGCTTCGTGAAACGGGGCCCTGATAATGGAGCTGGATGGGATGATAGCCATAGGATCATCTAAATTACACAAGATGAATTCACCGTGCTTGGTCCCATTTGATTAGTTTTGACGAGCAGTTTCCGATTATACAACAAAAAGTACAGTCGGCAATAAAAGCTTGTGTCAATTTTTTTTTGTTGAGAGAATAGTACATTACACAACTAGGGTGGTAATACAAAGAAAGGCCGGGATCGCAGAAGTTTGCGGCCCGAGCTGCAAGCGAGGGACGTAAATATGCGACCGAGGGCTTTCTTTATTACCTCCCGTGTTTTGTACATCATTTTATGTCTACACTTGGCCAGAAAGCGGTTTTTTCCGTACGCGCAGCGTGCGGAAAAAGCCACTTTATGGCCAGGTGTGGCATAAATTTATTTAGATTATCATGAGTAGTAAGTCTTCCATAAATTCAATAATGATGCCCTATAGCATATACGTGCCCCACCACCTCTTGCTACGCCATTGCGTATGAGTAGCATTCCATGAAAACAGCTGCAGGGACTAGCCTATTTTTTTTTTGCTGCTTAGAAACTACGCATATTAAAGCCAAGTTATAATACTACTACTACTACTACTACTACTAATGTTACTATACCGACATTCAGCTTCCTAATTTTAAATGTCAAAAGTATTAAAAAGGTAGTGTTCCTTACGAAACGTTATGTTCCAGCATGAGTAGCGGATTCTCAGCAGCCTAAGTGTTAAAGGTATAATATATTCTACTAGTACTACTTAGGACTTTACGAATAGAATAAAACAGTCCCAATACGAGAATGTCGTATATTCCCAATATTTTATAAAAATAGTTAACTAAGACAAACAATTTTCAGAGCTCATTACTTTCAATAAAATTCAAAATCTTGTCTGTGACAGTTTTTCGCGCTCTTTCATCAAAAACAAACTGGCACGCTTCGAGCGCCAGCCGGGCCAATCTCGATTCGTCCAGGCCAAACGTTTCAGCGCATATCTTGTATTCTTGAGACAGTGAAGTTGCAAAAACACCTTTGTCATCAGTCTGAAAATGTAATAAATGTACTTTAATCTTTTGAATAAAAATATGACGTTCTCAAGTAAGAGAGATACCTTACCTAGTTTGTCAATAACTTTGGGCTTTTCAAGCGGAGATCGTGAGTTCCAATCCCAGCTCGTACAATCGAACACACAGTAAACTGTACATTTGTAAACAAATGTCAACTTTATTGCAACCTATAAAAGTCTATGGGTCTGTACCAATGAGTTGTTCGGAATTTATGTACCTACGGAACATGATTTAGTATTTACCATTAGCTTTTCGTTATAGGAAAAACATCGTGAGGAAACCTGCTTACATCCGTGAAGAGATTTCAAAGGTGTATACGAAGTCCCCCAACCTGCATTGGGTCAGCTTGGGGACTACAGTCCATTCACTTTCATCCATGAGAGTAGGTCTGTGTATTTTTAATTTTATATAAGTTTGCATTGTAATTTTTCTTTTGGTGTGCAATAAAGTATAATTGTATTGGTATAGGTTTAGACTGGCCTGAAGATGATGAAACAAGATATGTTTTTCTTTATTAACAAGTAGCAAATTGGTACCTTTTGCCTGCAAATGTCGCAAATATAACTTCATAGCAAAACCGAATATTATACATACACAGATTATTACAGGGATCATAGCTTCACAGCACTCTTTAAACTGATGAGCTTCATAGCTCGGTATCAACCTAGTGTTCACATTGCTGGTCAAACAAATCTCTGAAAACAGGAAAAATTAACTGTCACTTTTTTAGTAGCGACGACGTAAGGGATCATCCATATAGTACGTCACACCCATGGGGGGGGGGGTCTAGCCAAGGTCAAATATGTTAGGAAAGTGTGACATGGGGGGGGCTAAAAGTCAGAAAAATCGTGTGACGTACTTTGTGGATGACCCCTAAGGAAGGCGGTGGAAGGGTGACACTGCATGGTGACAAATCAAAAAGTAGACCTGTCCCGGTGTCTGTCTGTCTGTAATCAAATCTTGAAAGAGCCCTTTGCCCTATTTCTGAATGAGCTGAAATTTTGCAAGAATTATGTAAATCAGATGACAATGTAATATTATACAAAATTTAATTTTTGCCTGAGTACAGTATACAATGGGTAGCGCGCTCAGATATTTGCACATCTGCATGCGGGCAGAGTACAGGGAAAATTATTATACCTATAAGACCTATTGTATACTGTACTGAAGCAAAAATGTTGAATTTGAATTACAAAAAAGTACAGTCGGCAATAAAAGCTTGTCTCAAAAAATTTTTTTTTAACAGAAGTTTATGTTATTACTTATGCCACCCCAGGTGACAGGTGACAAGTGACTGACTTAAGCCGCCACTGCTTTTTAGTTATCCTGTAGGAGGGTCTCTGGCTCTAATGGCTTAACACATACAGAGCCAAGAACAAGGACCAGGTAAATATCAGGTTAATTTTGTATGGGAATTTGGAAGCTTGGCACTGAATGTGTTAATGGAACAACAAGTTCATATCAGTTACAGCTCCACATTTTCCATGTCTCTACATGACAAGTACACATAGCACCACATAAGTTTACATCTGTTATGTTATGTACTTAGTAAGCTTGAAGCCTCAAACTTCACACAAAAGATCCAATAGGGTCCAAGTGTATCCAAAAGGACTACCAAGGCTTCACAAATGCAAACTCATATGGTCCAAACTGTACATGTTTCAGGTTTGTTCTCTTCAGGTTCGAAATGTTGAAAAATAAATAAAATAATAACTGACCTACAGGTATTTTCTGTAGACTCAATGCTTCCCAAGTCTCAGTAGTCCCACCCAACCGTGGATGTATGAAGGTGCCGTGGCCAATTCTCGAGGGCTTGAACTCCAGCATTTGCAGCACCTCTTTGGGGTTACAGACCTCTCCACAGTGAAGTGTTACCTATGGCAACATTGAAAGTGTTTAATTACCATTCTCTTAAATTTTGTAGCAAATTGAAAACAGTGTCTTAGATCGGACTTATCCTACTAATATTATAAATGTGAAAGTGTGTGAAGATGTTTGGATGTTTTTTACTAAATAATGCAGTAACAACTAAACAAATGGGGATGAAATTTGGCATGCTACTAGTCTAAGTCCTGGATTGAAACATAGAATACTTTATATCCCATATAGGATAAAGGTCTCCTGGGACATGGTGCTAATAACACATACAACGCTGCGGGTAAAGCACTAGATTTCTGCTGGGAACCCGGCCAGCCTATAGGGCCCCAGCAGTGCACCCTTAATATAAGCCCAAAAGCATGACTTGCCTTCTCAATACCAAGCAGTGCCTTGAAGCCCTGGATCTCTAAATATGGGTCTGAGTATGTCACTAACTGACATTGACAATCAATACCTTCAATCCAGCTTCTCTTGCTCTTGACAAAGCAGGCACAAACTCTTGGAAGTGGCCAGCAGTGGGGTCACCACTGAGCTCTATGCCAACCACAACATCAGCATATTTCTTGTAAAACTCTATGGCCATGTCAGTTGTGTCTTCAGCCACCAAAGGAGTGCATCTGCGGTCTATGGATATGATCAACTTGCTTATTATGGTTAAATTAATTGAAGATTTCCTGAAAGTTTTTAAATTGAGTCAGTCATATGATACAAATAAGATAATAAATAGTCAAGCAAAATAGACTTGAACTTTTATCCACTTTCATATGCAACTGCTAAATTAATTTATCTGATGATGGAAAAGAAAATTTTAACTTTGGACTGGATATGTATCAATATTATACCTTCTGTGAAAGTAAAGGATGTAATAAGAGATCTCTGGTGTGGTATAAGACAGGTATAAATACAGATATGGGACTAAGCATGGGCTGAAGCATGAAACAATCAAAGAGACTTCTGTAGTTGCTATTGAAAATGGGATATGTGTGGTTTAATAAAAAAAACTTGTTTACATTCTGTTTTTTGTTCTGTACTCCCATAAAAATCTGTGCTCGCTGCCAAACATCAACATTGGCAAATAAAATTGGGTGCATTCAGTTCAGCCATACCTGCTGCCATGAAATTAATAAGAAAAATTAAAGTTTGATCTACCTAATTGCTTGCACTATAGTATCAATGTATTCCCTTTTGTTCATGTACTGAGTCTCGCGGGGTGTGCTTCTTAGTTCTATGTAGCTACATCCATCCTCTTGAAATTCCTGAAGGGTCAGTGCCGTTGCTAAAGCCAAGGCTTGCGGCTTGCTGGTCAGGGAGTGGGCAATGCCAAATACTTGGAAGCAGCTGAAAGTTATACAATTTAGATTTAAAAAAATTACTATTGGTGAATATAACAAAAATATATCATGGACCTAGTAGGCTTTAATTTAACCATCTTACAATTGTTTTTAAGAAAAAAACTTACTCTGATAAACTACGCGTGTCTCCTGCAGCGATTTGAAATTCGTCGAAAAAAACGTTAGTTTTATCAGGTATGCCGCAGTCTGCATATAACCTCTTCAGTTCGAGCATCGTCGAACGGCTTAGAGAACCCCCTAGGTGAGCGTGTAACTCCTGTAACATGATGTACAAAATAAGTATTAAGAGTTTAAAATTGAGCAGAATGTTATCAATGAAAACTTACAATTTTGGGAAGCTCACGGCAAAACAAGTTTAAATCCATATCCGATCCTTTCAATTACTTGTCTACAAATTGGAGGAAAATAATATAAAAAGTATTTCGGTTTTAAATTGTAGAAAAACAATAATAAATGTAAAAGTCAAAAGATGCAAAGCAGCCCGCCAAAAACGTCATATTCAAAGTTGACTGCCACATATAATTTTAAATTTCCGTGTTTTTATATCAAATGTGTAACAACCTCTGAAATTTGTATATTATTATATTAACTGGCTAAGGACTAAACCTAAAGAGAATTAAGCCGTTATCATTTTAGGGATCACATAATTACGTGTTCTATGGTAACTATAAAGTATATGAAAAAGCATTTCGTGACATAATATTACCTCTCTTTAGGGTAACTTTATCTATCTGGCAACACGAGCTAGAAAAGCTGTTTCGTCACCTTTTTAAACCGCTTGTATCTCGAATATTAGAGATCTGTCAAATTATCCATCACACATCGGTCCCTTAATGACGTATGTTTTCACTTTTCTTATCACTGGAGAATTTTTAAAAATGTTATTTCAGTTATTTTAGTACCGGCTGAACACAATCAAGTAAAATTGCAGTCTGAAATAGGTGTTGGTTAAGTTTATAAGTACCAAAATGCATAAATTATGCCTCTTTTTAATAGTCCCTTATTTGTTTCTAATTAATTGCGAATCTAATATTCCAATAGTTATTACGACTTGGAACTTTAAAGATTCTACTACAAAAGGTATCAGTGTTTCTGTTTCAATAACTTTCTTCTTAATTTGCATGAATTCTCTTAGGGTGGGTCGCACCATCTAACTTTTACTATGACCAGACAGTTAACAATGATTTAACTGTTTGATCTGATTTAAGTTAGATGGTGCAACCCATCCTTAGTGTTCATGTTACTTTGAATTTGTATCATTTCAGCATGGGACGTTTTAAAGACTGGAGGTACTGCGCTGGATGCCGTAGAACAGGGAGTGGCGGTCTGCGAACAGCTGCAATGCGACGGGACTGTGGGCTATGGAGGGAGCCCTGACGAAGATGGAGAGACTACTCTGGATGCGCTTATCATGGATGGGTACCTATCCTTTGCACTTTTACTTCATTAAATCTCACTTTTTATTTATTAAAATCGGTTTGCACTGATTATATTAATATGGGACTTAATTCTGAAACATGATTTATTTACCTCGGTATTTCGAACTTGTTGTAACATCCATGTTTATAAAAAGTATAGAATTTACTATATTATGTGCCTGCTCAATTCCACCATGCTAACAATATAGGCAATAAATCCTGTCTAGGAGTCTAGAAAATGTTAATTAGTGTAATGAAATAAGGGTGACATATCCTACACTCATAGACAGGAGTTACTGCCGACACTGCTAGCACGCAAGAATTTCAACCATTTGACACATGAAGATTGTAATAACTATTGATGTGTTTCAGCAATTAAGTAGGTTGACTGCCTATATTTTGAAGCTCAGCCTGTTTCATTTCGATTTGACAGGAAAACAATGAATGTTGGTGCAGTGGGTGCTCTGCGTAAAGTGAAAAATGCCATATCAGTAGCGAGGCACGTCTTAGAACACAGCTCACACTCATTCCTGGTTGGGGAATTAGCAACACAGTTCGCTGAGCAGATGGGTTTCAAAGTGGAGTCCCTCACTACTCCCACATCTAAGCGGTTGTGGAAAAAATGGCACAATGAGGATAATTGTCAGCCAAATTTTTGGGTGGTGAGACTTTATTTTACATTTCATTTACCATGTCATATGCCATGGGAAAGAAACACAAATGCTTAGTAATTTCTAATCAAAGAAAGTGTAATCCTAACAGTATTTTGTCATTTATTCAACTTGTAAGTTCTTTAATCAATTGATATTATTATCACAAGCCAAAATTAAAATGAAAAACCTATCAATTGTTTCTTGAGCTTGTGTTGAGAAATGACATTTAAATCCACTTCGAATTGATAAATGTTGATGACTTCATCTTGAATTCCTCTTGAGATACTGAAGTTCTAGAGATAACCTACTATTTGTGAGTACAATAACATCTGTTTTGTGCCAACATAACATAGTACTGTTTTATAGATTACTACTAAGGCATCTTTTTTTCAGAATGTCCATCCAGATCCAAGGAAGTACTGTGGTCCATACTCCAAAATTGAAACTAAAAGACACCAGCATACATTTCGAGATGCGAAAGTGGACCGCTACAATCATGATACCATTGGGATGGTGGTGATAGACAAGAATGGTGATCTAGGAGCTGGAACTTCCACCAATGGAGCCAAGTTTAAAATGCCTGGGTATGAATAACATTAACATAAAACTATAGCCAGCCTAACAAAATTCTTAACTGGCGACTGAAATTTTGCACAGAAGATAATTAATTAGATAGCACACAATGAGAATGTAAGATTTTTTGAAATTCATCCTTTAAAACAGGTAAACAGATGGTAGAAATTTGTATGTAAATCCTTCGGCCAATAAAAAGAATCGGATAACTATATGTATACAATTAACTTTTCACGTAACAATTACAAGGATAAGGCAACAATTTATACAATTTCCCTTAGTTACATTTTTATATCTATATTTACAGCATAATGTATGTCAAAATACTTTCACATTTACGCGCAATAAGTTCCACATTCCTTCGTAGCTAATCATAAAATCGTAACATTAGTAATGGTTTTTTGTTTGTATGTTTCAGAAGGATTGGGGACTCGCCGATCCCTGGTGCGGGCGCTTACGCGGACAACGCGGTGGGAGGGGCCGCGGCCACTGGCGATGGCGATATTATGCTAAGATTTCTTCCAAGGTACCTGCCACCTAATTATTGCCATACTCAACCTCATAAACATACCAGAGACAGTTAGTTGTTTAGTCAATTTGGCGATGCCACCCGGCCCTATCCTGCGCGGGGCCTACAGCCCCAGAGGATAGTATTAATTGACGCACGCGCTGCCATAGGGAACGTGCACGACCAGGTGGCAGCACTAAACAACGAAAGAGACACAGGTGGACAATAAAGGAAACTATCACCCATCATCGCAATAAATTACGGTGTTTCCGTCAATGTTGCCCCAGCATGACAGGGCACTTGATTTAGATTGGCGGCACCAGTTGGCAGCACCTTCGTCGTGCACGTTCCCTATAGATGTCCACCCCTATTTCTCACTTTTCCAGGATGAGAAATTTTCTATGTCCATACCCGAATCTCAATGATACCAAATTTCATCACAATTGGTCCAGCAGTTTAAGTGAAAAGGTAATAGACAGAGTTGGTATCGCATATTAACACTTTTAGTGCCAAAGCCTCAATTTCCCATACAAAATGATGCCCATAGTCGGAATGTCGGCGCTGAATGTGATACGTAATAGAGTCTGTGCGGAAAGAGAATAGGATTTAGATTTGGGGGCGCTGTAATGCTTTTCAACTGTATTTGCAAAAAAAAAATGTCATACTGGTTAGGTCAGTTCCGTTTTTCACCACGCCTATTCTCTTTCCGCACAGACTCTATGTATGGATGGATGTAAAATACATTTTTATTTTAGCTTCCTAGCAGTTGAAGAGATGCGTCGCGGGGCCTCTCCGACCGAAGCCGCGGAGACAGCCGTGGCGCGTATAGCGCAGCACTACCCTGGTTTCATGGGCGCTGTTGTAGCGCTCGCCAAAGACGGGCGCTACGGCGCGGCCTGTCACGGGATACACCAGTTCCCGTTTGTTGTACATGACACTAGTCAAGGAGAATCCAGAACCGAACATGTTTTATGTTCTTGATGATATTTAATAAAAATATATATTAGTTCTATTTTATAATATGGATAGTTTCACTTTCCCTGATTTAATCTTGATGAATGATTCTTCTTCTATTTCAGCCATTTTAAAATTAATAGTGTTATGCATCTCAATTCAATTCCTATACCTACGAAATGGAAACATTACAATGGAAAGTGCGGAATGTGTATTGAAAGTCTACTATAATAGTGAAAGTATATACTATAATAGTATATACTACAAGTATATACTATAACAGAATGAAGCCATGAAGCCTAGAAAAATACCTGACAACATGCAAAATCATTAAAATCCGAAATAGTACAAAAGTCATAATTATGAACGTACTACCAACATTAGAACTAGAGACAACAGTAACCACGTCTTAACCGCTGCGTTTTTTAGTTAAAGGGATACCACAGACAAAAATGCGGTCTAACTGAACGCTTCATTCATTTGTTCATCTCGACGATCGACTCGATCGGCCATTTTCTATTCGACCGTCTTCTTGCGCTCACGTATCAACGTAAGTATTTATTTTCAACTCTTTCAATTGATTTTATTTTAATTTTGATGAAAGTTCAGTCTTAAAATACTCAGTGATATAGTTAGTGAAATATTTGCGTATATTATTGCTATTTTTGTGTTTATATCACTTAACCTAGTTACCACGTGGTAACCTTTATGATGAGACTTTATTCATTTCATTCGTGGTATCCACTTGAGGTTTATCCTGTGAAGTTTTAATGCGTCTGATTTTTCTTACTTTACATTCTGTGTTGTTTAAAGTGTCGTAAGATGTTTGAAAGAGACTATTGCTTTCCAGAATGGCGGACGCTGCTCCAGCCGGTGGTCGTGGCGGATTCCGCGGTGGTTTTGGTTCCCGAGGTGGCGACAGGGGTCGCGGTGGCCCACGTGGCCGTGGACGCGGGCGCGGCCGTGGTCGCGGACGTGGAAAGGAAGACCAAAAAGAGTGGGTGCCGGTCACCAAGCTCGGTCGGCTAGTCCGTGAAGGCAAAATCGACAAGCTTGAGAGCATCTACCTTTTCTCTCTGCCCATCAAAGAGTTTGAGATCATCGACTTCTTCCTCGGATCTTCTCTGAATGATGAAGTCCTGAAGATCATGCCTGTGCAGAAGCAGACCCGTGCCGGTCAGCGTACCCGCTTTAAGGCTTTCGTGGCTATCGGAGACAACAACGGGCACATTGGTCTGGGTGTGAAGTGCAGCAAGGAAGTCGCGACCGCCATCCGCGGCGCTATCATCCTGGCTAAGCTCTCCGTCCTGCCTGTCCGCAGAGGCTACTGGGGTAACAAGATCGGCAAACCCCACACCGTCCCTTGCAAGGTAAATAATCATTTCATAATACTGCATTCATACACTAAAGTTCAATGAAATGTGGCAGACTATAAAATCGTATTCCTATGGTTTTATAACTTAAATGATGAGAAATAAATTCATTTCATTCGTGGTATCCACTTGAGGTTTAACCTGTGAAGTCTTAATGCGTCTGATTTTAATTAACCATTATCCTGACGTTCTTCACTAAGAACTCCTTCTAAAACACTCTCATTAATTCCAGGTAACTGGCAAGTGCGGTTCAGTCACTGTGAGGCTGATCCCAGCTCCCCGTGGTACTGGCATTGTGTCTGCTCCGGTCCCCAAGAAGCTGCTCCAGATGGCTGGTGTCCAGGACTGCTACACCTCAGCCCGTGGCTCCACTGGCACTCTTGGTAACTTTGCCAAGGCTACCTATGCTGCCATTGCGAAGACCTATGCATACCTGACCCCTGACTTGTGGAGGGACATTCCATTGACCAAGTCTCCCTACTCTGAATTCAAAGCCTAAACTATTCAAAGATGGAATAGAATAAAACACATTCAGAACCTTTATTTTGTTTTATTTTCTAAATTTCTATACTTATAAACTGTTTATTTCAGAATTAATTATCCTTTACCATAGTACTGTGTTCAGAAGAGTGATAGGATGTTGGTGACTGATTACTTGACAACAGATTGAAGAAGATTTTTAGTGAAGATTGTATTTAGGTCTGTCTTTTCATTGTCGGTCCTGTACTACTACACTATGGATAAGTGTGTCTGAAAGTACTAATGGTGGACTTTAGTAGATATGCAGTCGCTTCCAATCGGTTAGCTGATTCGTTGCGGATGGCTAGGCGCGTCATGAATGGGTAAGGTGTACTTGTAGGGTGTGTAATGATCGATCGAACAACAAATGGTATAACGTTCACAGTATAGAACAACAAATCACATAATTTCAATGTGTAGAATTGATCAAGAAATAGAATAACGATTACTATATTTTCCTTTACTAGAACCATAATTCATATAATAATTATTTATTATATACATCTCATAATGCATATTTGGTATACTTATCATTTACTAGAACAATAATTTGTTCGAAAGTTGTATTTTTTTTTCTTTAAATCACCATAAAAATTAACCTCCGCCTTTTATAAGAAAAAATAGAAATACCTTTTGCAGAAGCCTGTAAGCAAGTCGACAAAGCCCCGCTACGCGCGGCTTCTATTTCCGCTCTGAGGAACTAACGAACCTATCCATATTGAAGTAGTGGTGGTTTGGGGGTTTTTCTTTATTGCGGAGGGCTTCGCCCCCCGTCCCCCCTTTTTTCCAATTTGCAGCTAAACGTTATTCTTAATTAATAATATGTCCAAAGGCTATATCCGCCTAGTATTATTTCTAATTGTAAGAATTATACATTTTGTCCTGATATAATTTGAGTATTCTAAGAAAATAGTATTATATCTGTGGTCCAATATATCAAATGTCCGTTATAGTAAATTATATTCTACTAAAGGTGTTTCTTTAGTACATTACACAACTAGGGTGGTAATACAAAGAAAGGCCGAGATCGCAGAAGTTTGCGGCCCGAGCTGCAAGCGAGGGACGTAAATATGCGATCGAGGGCTTTCTTTATTACCTCCCGAGTTGTGTACATCATTTTATGTCTACACTTGGCCAGAAAGCGGCTTTTTCCGTACGCGCAGCGTGCGGAAAAAGTCACTTTATGGCCAGGTGTGGCATAAATAAAATCTCAAATGTGGATTCTATGAAAAGTTGTTATATCATTTGAGTAGTAGGTATATAATTTGATCGTTATATGGGTTAAAAATACATATTAAATGTTGTTCTAGAGTGAGACGGAGACGCACCCGTACTTGTGATGTTTGCTTCCTGTTGCATCTACTATCGGGCCGCGACACGATTTGCCCCGAATATCCTTCACTCTGACATGGGCGGGTTCAGCAAAGGGGTAGCAAACTGACAACAAACTTACAGTAGCTCGATCACACACTACATAAGGACTGGTTGAACCATTCCTGCTGGTCCGTGGCTCACTTTAAGCAATTAGTGAACGTATGATCAGTATTTTGTGGGTGCTGAAAATGTTATACCATTGCTAATGATCTGGTAAAGCTCCTTTATGTGGATTCCAATGCACTGTGGAGATGATATGATGTGAAGCATTGGTCCCGAAGGCCATGAGTAGGCAGATGTAGAAATAAAATAAAAGATTAATTAAAAAAATATTAGAACTACAGCACTTTGCAATGGAAATTGAATGTATTTAGCTTGCACTAACATTTCTGTATTTTTGGAAATTAACACCAACTAAAAAAAGTGATGAACTGATAGTGCTAGGCTAAGTAATAAATAATAAACGAATGGTATAAACATGGACCCCTTAGTGCCACCTTGTTGATCAGTGGACACCTATGATATTGTAATTTTTAAGTTTAATTATTATTTTGTCCGCCAACCTCCTAGGGTAAGTTAGCAGACCCCAGGGTGGGAAAGACTGGTATAAAATAAAGTAAAAAATTGATATAAAACCACTTTTAGCTTTTACAATATTCTTTTACTTGACTTTCAAACAAATTGATTGTATGATCACAGACTTTTTCTAGATCTTTAAGCCCTCTTTTTAGTACTTCTAATGCAGGCGTCTCATGGGCTTGTATCCTAAAGTGCATCTTTGCTTCGGCAGGGTGTGGTACAGTGTAGCCGCAGAATTGAACATCCTCACTGTAATTAAAGAAAATTAAATTTTTAAATCATTTGCAGGAACAACACAAGTAGTCATTACAACTTTTCTTTGTTCATGATACACATACCCAGCTCCTCAATCTCTATAGAGAGAAAGGACGGAGTGTCTGCCTGCGAGTACATATTGGTGCCAGTATTGGGAGGTAAGGGGATGCTTATTGTCAAGCAAACTATCATTTGATTGCTCGTCACTACTCACTGATCATAATCTCTTGTGCCTAAAATACTGCATTCCCAGCATACCAGATTTTTCAAAATACCAGTTTCCACGGGCATGAGGGATTGTAATCTATTGGTAAATCAGACAACTAATCATTCCTGTTGTTAAAGATATTACCTTGCCCATCTATTTGCATTGTGTTTACATGCATCATGTGTTTAAGCATGTAGTTCTACTGTGCCAGTTCAGTCTTTTTTGTGCTCGTCACAATATGGGAAAGCTCAGAATTTTTGTAGAAAAGGTAGTACTTACTATCGGCTAATAATGCATTTTAGTGCATTTCCTAACGTGTGGCTTTCGTCTTGAAACACGTAAGTGCGGCAAGTAAGTCCGGAGTCATCGTCGCCAGGCAGCTGAAATAAAAGGTTCTGTGGTACTAATTCATGAAATATTAAGTAGGTATATGTTGAACTATTATTTACACCAATAGAAACTGGCAGAAGGGAAAATCTTAAATCGTTTACGAGGCAATTTTATACCGGCAAATATTGCAAAATGCTTCTGATGTAGGTAACTAACACTTACCTCGGAGATTTTCATGGTTTGTCTTCTAAATTGTTTGAAATTGTATAACAAAACTGTAATTTAAATTCTCTCTTATCCACGTTGTTTTGACATTGACACTTGATAGTTTAAACGGATACTTAAAGAAGGAACAGAGGAGTTGGTCGAGTATTTTGACATTACGTAGAAGTATTTTTCTACTGAAACAGCTTGTCATCATGAACGAACGAAATCAAACGTTTTTAGATTTCAGCTTTCTTTACGATCATGAATAGAGTCTGGCTAATGAAAGATGAGACTGACATTTATTCCAAACTTTTTAAATGGCGACATTATACCAACGTCAAATGTGTCAAACGTCATTAGATTTCTGAGGATAGTATGCCGTGGTGATTTTGATACTCAATATGCAACATAAGAAAGTAACAGTTTCCGAAAATACTTTCTGAATTGTTTTTGCTTTTCTTTCCGTGGCTAATGTGGGGAGTAAATATATATCATAAATAACCACTAACACTCTAATAAAAGCTATGTACTTACCAATTTTCACTAAAATCGGAAGAATTAAAACAACTCAAAAATCGGCTCAAGTATCATTACCGTTTTTGTCACCCTATAAACAGTGTTGCAACCCGTTGTTTTTTTAAATTTGCCACTATTTTTTAGTCTCATCTTTCATTAGCCAGACTCTAACTGTGGTATGAAAATAAAACATTGCAGATAAAAAATAAATAAAGTCGGATTCATTATGCGGGTAAAATTGTGATATTAAAACGTTAAAAAGGAACAGTAATTTTCGCATATGCTATGCGTATGGTTTGGCATAGGGTGATGCAAATGCATGTACCTATGTGGAACCTGTCTGTCGTGTTCACTAAGATCTTGTTTGTCCTCGGCGTAACCGAACTATACAAGGTGTTACATTGAACGTCGCCTCATTTTGAACTTTGACTTTGTTTGTTGCAGCTACAGCCACTTGAACTTGATGGCTATAGGTACTTATGTATGTCGCTTTGCTTCAAAGTTTCCCAAGCACGAACAAGGAAAGTCATGGCTTACGAGTACATACATAAATCCATAGTACACGCAGTATTCACGCGCTAACACAATGTGTGAGTCTCAACATGCACAAATTACTCGCATCCTGTAACTCACGTACCTTGAGAAATGTCGGGTAGGGCACCGAGCCCGTAACTTTTAATATCCAAGCACGAGCCAAGACGTACGCAACCAAGGTGTCAACCGCACCGCGCCGTTCTTAGCTTTAATGAAGCATTAAAGGCATCCAGAGTAATTTCCCTTTGTCTCGTCGGCTCGGCAGGAATGCGTCATTCCACTCGCACGTCTCCCCTGATCTTTCTTCGCATAAATTAAGCTAAGGGTCATGGCAACCATAATGCCGGCGACCATAATGCGTAGCCCGAGCAATCTGCGAGCAATTTACTCTGAAAACGGGCGATATTTATGCGGGTTCCCTGATACAATGTGTAATAATTTATACGCGATTTATACTTGAATAACGCGTAAGACGATCTCGAGGGAATTTTGACGTGAACAGTGAGAATAAAGAGGGAATATTTGATATCCATGCGACTGGTTTTAACGCTTTTAACATAGGTACAGTCAGCCTCAAAAGTAGTAGGCATTACTACCTATTATTTACCCGCGGAGGATTATTTATTTGAGAACTATAAAACGTGTTCCTCCAAGGTTAAATAACAGGCAAGTCGGTGGAAATCGAATTCTGTGGACACCCCCCCACCCCCCCGGTACTGACTTGGTTTAAAATTACGTCTCAAAACTTTTTTGTTGCAGAAGAACTGCGTTGCGAGACTTGTATCTTTTCACACTTCCTATTCAGAAAAAAGTATTTTGATCCCTCAAAAGAGGGATCAAAGTGATACTTTTCTGTTCAAGGACAACAGGGTATTTTTAGTTTGAACCTACTTAGAATATGCCATACCATACACAGCTTTATTAATATATAACACACAGAGGGCGGTATAATAAGGAATGGCCCAGATCACAGGTGTTAGCGGTCCGAGCCGCAGGCGAGGGCCATAAATATAATATGGAAGTGGTAAATTCGTCCCGTCCGTAAAAAATAATATACGTTTTATAAAATAATAAGAGACTATAAATTGAACAATTTAAAATTTCATTTTATTAAAAATGTGTGCTGCTCTTTGATTAACTACCTATATATTTCGTTATTTTGGTAGGTAGCGTTTGTATTTAAATTTTCCTCATAGTCGGTGTGAAAAGCAGTATGTGTCACTCGGTAGCAAAATTATTTTCACCTCGGGCGTTAACACTTGAATCCCTCACTACGCTCCGGATTCTAATTTAGAATCCCTCGCTACGCTCGGGATTCAATTGTAGAATCCTTCGCTTCGTTCAGGATTCAATGTAGGCCCTCGCCGTAAATATATCATTTTGCTCCCTTGTGAGTTGTGACACAATCTACTATTTTACATGTAATGTTTTTGAAGGGATCTCATTTTTGTAAGTGTTCTTCCTTTATTTATTACATTCCAAATTTCCAATACATTATATTTTCCATTTGAACTACAAAAGTAAATTTGTAATCTTGGTTCTTACTTAATACGCTAATAACTAATTTGTTTAAAATTTCGAACTTGTGGGTCTGCTAGAAGTACCTTAGAATTATGATGATTAGTGACTGAGTCAGTGACAAAACTAAGGAACTTTGACGTGCAATAGTTTTTGAACTACAACTTCGAATTGAATATTATTGAGAATAAATCTAAGTCATATTATGCCCTATAGGTATATACCTGAAAATTCAGGGCTCTAGCTTTAGCCAGAACAAAATGACAGGAGGTTGAAAATGGCCTGGATGGCTTCGAAAAAATGATGGTACAGCCGCGCCTATGTATTGCTCGACTTGGCGGGGGCACTGCCGTGTCCCCAGATATGTCGCGTGGCTTAGTAGAAATTCTTAATCGTTGGAATTCCCATGTTCAAATTTACCCCAATGCACCTTATGTTGTGAACACAATGAAGGTTCCTAAAAAGTACTTACCCTTAGTTTAAATATTGCTAAATCTCTTCTAGACAAGGTACATTAAAATAATGAATGGTAATTTTGGTCACAAAAGTGAAATTTACTTTCTTTTATAATATTAAAACCCACCAAAAACATAAATGTAAAAAAAGAGAGCCAAGTTCAATACAAAAATTATGCTAGGCCGCCGCCGGCTTCGCCGCAAAAGGAATGGAGATCTAAATGAGTGCCAAGTCCTATGCAAAATCCAAATATGTATTTATAGGAACAAAATAATATTATGAACAAGTATTAAACTCTGTTTCTTTGCTTTATTGGATACCTATAACAATTGCTGTTATTTAAAAATGTGAGATCTTAAAGTAGGTTAGATTTGACTTGGCCAGTTTTCATTACATCAGTCATAATGTTTATAAAGTTATTCAACAATATAACTTTTTTTTATTTTTAAATTCTTTTCTACGCTTGCACACAACTACCGAGCTGGATTCCAAATTTCATTAACAGTTCCGATATATTAAAAAAAAAATTGTATGGGGACCCCCCCTATTTTTAAACTTTTTTTTATTTTTAGATTTTTTCCTACGCTTTCACACAATTACCGAGCTGGATTCCAAATTTCATCCTTCTAGGTCATCTGGAAGTAGGTTAGATTTTAGGTACTCAACGATACAATTAAAAAAACAAAATTTTGTATGGGGACCCCCCCTATTTTTTAACTTTTTTTTATTTTTAGATTTTTTAGTACGCTTACTCACACTTACCGAGCTGGTTTCTAAATTTCATCCTTCTAGGTCATCTGGAAGTAGGTTAGGTTTTGGTACTCAACGATACAATTAAAAAAATACAACATTTTACATGGGACCCCCCCCCCTATTTTTTAACTTTTTTTATTTTTAGATTTTTTAGTCCGCTTACACACAATTCCCGAGCTGGATTCCAAATTTCATCCTTCTAGGTCATCTGGAAGTAGGTTAGGTTTAGGTACTCAACGATACAATAAAAAAAAAACAAAATTTTGTATGGGGACCCCTATTTTTTAACTTTTTTTCATTTTTAGATTTTTTAGTACGCTTACACACAATTACCGAGCTGGATTCCAAATTTCATCCTTCTAGGTCATCTGGAAGTAGGTTAGGTTTAGCTACTATATGTCAGTCAGTCAGTCAGTGCTAAAATTTACGACTTTTTGACCTTCATATCTTTATAAACGTTTGAGCTAGCTTCATGAAATTTGGGCTTCTAGATGTCCTTATGGATATACCTAATTAAACACACGTAGTTTTATGTGTTTACGTTAAAGAGGTTTTGAGTTATAGAAGGGTGAAAAGTGGCACCAAGTGGTTCGTGTAATATTACACTTCGCGCTGGCTAGCCAGTTTTGCTTGAACTTGGCTTGACACGCTGCCGCGTGTCTAGATGTTTTACGACAGTAATGGACGCGGGGCCGCCGTAATTTCGTTTCAATATAACCGCTAAACACACTAACTTCTGAAATTTAATTTAATAAAAAGTGTCGCGCCCTGAGTTTCCAAGTTAAGATTTCGCCTTGAAAGTTCTTCGTGCCCCTGTTTACCTCCAGCTACTAATTTTCGAATTCTTTTGTAACGCTATTTTATGCCCCGTTTCAAAAGATTAGAAAATTTTACGTGAGTAATCCGCCCTGCGTTTTCCAAGAAAATCATCTTGACACCGGGAAACGTGAGTACTGTTATCTTTAAAACATATCTAATAAGGCACGGTGCGGTACAAGGCAGTGAACTATGTACAATATTAGTCTTTGATATCGTAGGCAAAATTACCGTCAAAATTCTAATTTAAAATTAAACTATGTATAGTAAATCATGTTTAATACAGATCTCACTATAGTCACAGTATAAAGGTGGGTTTAGACCAAACGAATTCTAACACATTATAACCCCATTCTACCAGTAATTTTTCTTCCTGCAAAAGGTACGTAAATCGCGCGCTTGTATGTGTGCGCGCCGTGAACGAACACACTACAAGCAAAGTTTTACGAATGCGTAAGAATGCTCCAGTACGGATTGCACTGTCTGCGCCTCGACCTTGAATACGTATCGCGAGCTCCTAAACGACCGAAGTTTGACTACTTCTCTGTCTTTATACTTTGCTATAGTTTAAATGCGAATGAAATTCGGGATATTCAAAATGGTAAAAACAGAAATAGGTACCTAAATAAAGCAATAGAGTTACACCAAAAAAGAGTGATTCGCGCGTGCAGTAAGGCTGACAAGTTTGCTTTGCGCTTTGAAGCTGACAGTTCAGAAGTTACAAAAGGATGCGAAACAAAGAGCCCACACTTTTATTTCTCATGAAGCCTCGCAAACTCGTGATTGCGAGTGCTCTGCAAAATACCTAATTCTGTAATTCCCTTGCATCTCTTGCGAAACGGGAGGCATTTTTAAGTCGTCACTTTTCCCGGAGAAAGGAGAAAATTTCGCGGCATTTTCTTTTAATCTCGGTGGTTCGTGATGGCGGTCGGATTAGCTTTCAACGTTTCAAAGCGACACGTCATTACGCAAATATCCACGGACGGATGCGAGTCGACGTTTTCAGGACAGCTTTTAGCAAAAGGCGACTGAAGTATAATCCGCGGTACCACGGCGGTACCGTTTAACGTCAACGTAAAGCATTTTGTCACTCTCTCACATACGTACTCGCTAGAAAGAGACGTGTGCTTTCGTTGAGCGATAAATTTTACTTTCCTTGCAAAAGGCTGATGAGCTGTTTAGTCCATTATAATTGAAATCTGGACTAACATTTCGCTAAGTTGGGATGGCTCTGTGCCTTTGTAAAACTGGCATCGTTTGTGCTATTCAAATATGTGGTTTAAATTAACATAGTTGTACGAACACAACTTAAGTGCCAACGATCGGGACAAGTCGCCTTGGTTCGACCCGCCCCCCGGCACCCACTCAGTCCGAAGTGCCAACTTCCCGCTTGTGATGCGGGCTACACGCTACAAGATAACAAATAGGTGGAATCGGAATGCTGAAACTACTTTTGCTTGCAGTCAAGCGCGCTTGAGACACAAATTTATCGTTACATACAGAAATAGATATCTTTATTTTGCATATAATGTGAAAAAAGGTCCTTTTTAGGGTTCCGTGCCCAAAGGGTACCAACGGATCCCTATTACTAAGACAGCGCTGTCTGTCTGTCCGTCTGCCAGAGCTGATCTTTTGAACTGTAATAGGTGGAGACTTGAAATGTTCACAGAATGTCGACAATGTGGCTGTCGATGATTGCCGCTATAACAACAAATAAAAACTAAACTAAAATTAAATTAAAAATAAAAGGGTACATTTGCTCGCCGGTGGTACGGAACCCTTCGTGTGCGAATCCGACTCGCACTTGGTCGGCCTTTTAGGACGAATAACTGCCCTTATCGGTTGCCTGATGAAATTAGGCTTATGATGCTAAGCTTTGTCGCGCGATAAAGCATCCGTCACGTTCTGACAAATAGTGTGTGAGAGTGACGGATGCTTTATCGCGTGACAAAGCGTAGTATCATAAGCCTACAAGTTAGGTCAGAGGCATCGCATACAAACGAGGAACCTACAAAACTGCATAATTAACTCAATCGATTATTTATTTTTCCTGTTGGCCATCACATTTAATTTTCTTTACTAGAGGATCACGTGAATTGATGATCCTAAGTGCCGCAAAACTAAAAAATCTAATTTGATCCGAGATCTGCGTATTCGCCATAGGTAAGAATTATCCAATATTTCACCAAAAGATCAGCACTGGCAACACCGCAAACAATATAGATATAGCTACCAAATTGCAAGAAAGAGAAGCTGTATTTATTGTATAGAGCGAGTCGAGTGCGATAGCAATACCTTTATTGACGACGTAAAATCCATAGAGAACGACAATTTTTTTCCGAGTTTCGTGAGTCTGCTCTGCACCACGTATGCGCTGAGCCTGTCATGTAGTCAAACAAACGAAATTTTGTGTTGTTCTTTGTCGATTAGTATTTTACTACAAATGTTACCATATAAGTGATCACTGTTTACCACTAAACAAGGTTATTTACGATAAAACTATGGACGTTCCGGATGTAAGTAATGAATATTTATTAAAAACTAAACATTTCGATTCACCTAGCCGATAAAAACTATTGTATGAGTAATGTTATTGTATGAGTATGTGATATTTTGTCCGCTTGCAGTTGATAACCAATATCTATGATGAAATTATCTTTTTTCATGACAAAGTTCGGTTTTCAACCGCAAAACCGCTGAATTAGGACCCAAAGCACAACTAAGTAGGTATACACGACACACGGTGCCGCATCGTGCCATGACACGACGTAAAGTGTCGTGTTCGTGTAACTACCTAATTCTGATTGTGCCCTAAGTTTGATGGTTTTTAAGTTGATCTACTAGAAATTTAGTTATTGTACTTTATATACCGACAACAATACCGCCCACGAGCTATCTGATTTGCCCTAAGGTTAACTGGCAGAGAATGCCCTATGGCATTAAGTTCGCCTTTTGTACGATAAGTTTTTTTTTGTGCAGTAAAATTTAAATAAATAAATAAAATAAACAATAAAGGTAAGACTAAGATACAAGTTCATTGACCTTTGTTTGTAAACTTCTAATTTTGTGTTAACCTAAGTTGCCGAAGTGCAAAAAAATGCAATACAAATTTGTATTGCATTTTTTACCCGACTTAAATAGGAGGGACTATGATTTTTTTACCCTCGTGAACGAGAATAGTGGTTATGTCTCTTAATAGTTTGTTAATACAGTTTTACTTAATTGTAATGATATCCTTTTTTTGTCCAAGAGCAACCTGGCGGTGGCCCGCTCCGTCCTGTCCAATCTACAGTTGGTGGATGACTACGTAAGAGAGGAAACGGTAAGTTAGCCCCAAATTTTATATATGTGAGAAAAATGAAATTCGGTAATAAAAATATATTTTGTCTAAAAAAATATATTATTCTAGCTTTTTTTGCCAATAAGGTAAAAACTGACGCCTCATCTCGTCGGTCCCAAATATGCCTTTTAACTTACTGATCTTCTGTCAGTCATGTTTGGTTGTTTTGTGGACAAGAGGAAACCACCTAATAGTTCCCAAAATTCCGTAACGAATTTTGCCCCATAAAGTACACACTATTCCTCTTTCTATCACGTGTGCCGTCATTATTATTAAATATTCAAATATATTGGGATTATAGAGACGTCAGAATATGCTGCACTGGCTGTTGAGAAGGCAGCGCATGCTCACCGGGCGAAGACAGCAAGAGTCGATCCTGAGAATCCTTATGACCTACCCGTCGCTTTTGGGAAACTACTTAATGCAACGAGTGGTATATTTCTGTCATTTATCTTAGTCGCAAAACTGTGATTATTTGCACAGTTTTGCGACTAAATCACTTACAGACCACAAGACCCTAACCCATTTACAGAAAGACTAGTGGCGACTTTTTTTTTTTTTTTTTTTGGTTGGTCTGTGTCCCGCCTGGTCAGTTAATGACCACTTTGGGCAATCATGGAGTTGTGCCCCTCTCCGAAGGAGAGGGGCACAAACTAGTGGCGACCTACCACGTATTTCCTTAAATCTCAATTAATTTTTTCCCACATGATAATTCCATATTGCAACAACGAAACAATACAGACGTAGTAAGCCGGCACTGAATACCGAATGTTCTTTGGGGTAATTTTTGTTCCTGTGAATCCTGTGCTCTCATTTCTAAATATATTATTGTTAGTTGATGGAATAGGGAAAGCTCGGTATTAGTAAAAATACAGCAAGGAAAATACTTTTCATTTTTTTTTTCAGAATATGTGCCATTAACTATTTTATTTCTGTTATTCTGTTTCTACAGCTAGATCGCGACAGACAACAGCCCAGGACATGGTGCTACTCTATAACAAAAACGGAAAGGACCCATCTCGTAGATCTACTGTAAGTTTTCTGTAATGCCAACTACATGGTTACTCCGTCACACCATATACGGGCACCAATAAACGGGCGTAATTCCTAATTCCCACCGAGACTCCTGCTTGAATGATCAAATGTTTTAAGGATAACCATAGTGTGATATTGAGTCAGAATTAGTATTGAGAATATTTCAAGACATCAGCAGTGTTGATTTAAATGAGATTTGTGTTTTAACAGGGTGCAGCCGGTCTTTTCAGCCCCAAATCACATTGAGATTTTGCCTAGAGACATATTAAGGCGAGAAATAAGCGCAAGACTAGAAGAAGATGAAGTTTTCGAGACGGCCGGTTCACGGTTAGAGTACTACCATCGAATAGCCGAGAAGATTCAAGAGACAGAGATGGAACTTCAGGAACAATGGCAAACGTGGACGCCGCCGGCGCTGTTGCGTGAACAGGCGTGGCTATATGCTGGATATGTTTTGGAAGACCGACTGTAGTTATTGGATACATAAGTGGACATCAGAATGTTCACTTCTATGTTCAATGACTACAGTTCTGTCCGTCCGTTGGAACGCTTTTTTTTACGTAGGGTTGAAAAATGAATTTATTAAAATTTTAATATTTGAATATGAAACTAGATAACTATGTAAATCCTTTTTATGTGTAATTATTTTTTCTATTAATAAGGAATATGTTAAATGATTTCCACAACCTTACATTAAATGCTTTATTGAAATTAATAATAGTTATTGTGTTAATATTGAATATTAATAATTAACTAAATAAATAAATGTTAATGTTTTAAGCGAACATCTAAAAATAAATACAAGTAGACGTTTAAGTAAACATAAAAAAATATATATTTTACCTATGTGTTTCATTTTACATTTTTTAACGCTGATATAAATCACTGATAACAGTGATAACTGTATCATTTTTTTTTTAATTTATTTCTTGACCATGGATACTGAGTCCTTCAGTCGGAATAATAGATTTGATAACTGTATCAAACCAGTCTGGGTGGCCAGATTATAATATTGTTGTAATTTAGCAGCACAGAAATTTCACTGGCTGCATGGACTTCACACACCTACATAATGTAGATATAATACCAAGACCCCGCGAAATGACGCTACGCGAATTGCAAAGTCGCGGTCGGTGACCTTGACTTACGGTATTTTTAGCACAAAACAAATGAAAGTTCTAGTAGGCCGCTTTATGGACGTAAATATATATGAACATAATTAAAAATTAAAATAAGTAGGGTCTTCGAAATAATAACAGCGGGCTCTAATCTTAGGTAGTTTATATTTTTTTTTAAATTATCGTGGGTTAATTGAATGGTTCTAGCAACACTGGATGGATGACATCACGTATCAATTTTTTTTTTGTGAGCACTAATTGTGTCTGTAGATGTTTTCTTATCCGTGTTTTGTTTTGGTGTTTTATTAATTTATTTGGCGGAATTAAGGATTCTTTTCTCCGCATTTCGTGCTTTTAGACGAAGCTGCAATGGATATTACAGATGTAAGCATACATTAAATAGTTGTTTGGAAGCAATGTTTTTAAATAAGTAACCAATAACAAAACAGCGTTGATAGTGACTCTTGTTTTGGTTTTTCAGACACTATACTTCGTTTCTTTCTAATGTAGAAATTATGTAAACAAATTGGCAGAACAAATCATGCATGGGGTTTTTTATCATGTCCTACATGATGTGAAAAAAATGTGAAATAATTTCATTCGATAGTAAGTAAGTACATAATGCACTATTTTAAGGAATCATCATATTTACTGGAAATATTTCCATAATATATATATAATACATATATTATAATATATATATTTTCTACAATTATAATACAATTGTGGTGTTTCCACATTAAGCTATGAGGATTCAAAATATTTCCAGTAAATATGATGATTCCTTAAAATAGTGCATTAACTTGTGCACAGCGCCATCTCTCTCGCTGGCTTGTCACTGCTGTAATAGGAGTGGGGCCGGGGGATACTGCGTTCGCGCATGCCTACACAAAGAATTTGGTAGAGTGGGGTTAGAATGTGTTAGAATTCGTTTGGTCTAAACCCACCTTAAGAGTGGTGCTAAGGCGCTAAGCCTTTCAAACAAAATGGTACAGAGGGCGCTAGTATCTCGATCGATACGAATGCATTCAAAACTTACGTGCGGTGACCAGGGGCGTATTTTGAAATTTGGCGCCCCGGGCCAATATATGTTTCGGCGCCCCAGACCCAGAAGTCAAGGAAAAAAGTGAGTTAAATAAAAAAATACAACATTTTTAATAACGTCTAATTTTTTTTTCCGATGTACTAATTTGTTTACAAAGCCCTTAATGATGATTTCATTACTTGTATTCCAGTAACTTTATACATCAGAGCTTGGGACAAATCCGGTAGTTCTGATTTTTTGCAGAATTATAATAATCCAAGTTTGTACAGTAGGTATAATAGCATTAATGTTTCTTCCTACAAAAGGTACATCGCGCGCTTGAATGTATGCGCGCCGTGTACGAACGCACTACAAGCAAAGAAATAAGAATGCTCCAGTATGGATCGCACTCACACAGACGAGCTATCGCGCGTCTTTGTGAATACGTGTCGCGCGCTCCTAAACGGCCGAAGTTCGTCTTTATACTTTGCCTCGAGAGCGGAACTTAACTTTGTCAAAAATCGAAAAGACCGTAAAAAATTGGGAAGGTAGGTTTTTGGTAGTACCTCTTCAGGACGTTTTTAAAGTAGACTAAATTTACAATACCCGTGAGACTAGAATTGTCTCTGTAGGCCCAATAGTTTCCGAGATAAAGCCTTTCAAAGTTTATAATTTTTTCGAACTTCGCAATTTTTTGCAATATTCTGTCGTTCTGAATGAATTTTGACCCTGATTCTTCGTAACCCCTGCCTGTTATACTATCGAAGCCTTGTACGTTATGGGAAGTTAAAAAATAAAATGAGAAGTGTGAACGATGATGTTTAATGACAAGCTAAGCTACGAATGATGAAATAAAAAAGGTAAGGACTACAAAAGTTAATAGGTTTATTAGTTAGTAAATTAAGTTATTCAAAATCAATAAATTTAGTTATTTTAGCCCTCTTGGAAGGACGGCACCGATCGTAGTGAGGATGATCAGCAAGTCAATGTCCTCACCAAAATTGCGAAGTTCGAAAAAAAAAAACCGGTCAAGTGCGAGTCGGACTCGCGCACCGAGGGTTCCGTACAAACTCGTCAGTAGATACGTGAATAATTCAAGAAAAACTGTATGGTGGGACAAACTTAACTTTGCTCTTGTAAAACTGTTGTCCCCATACATCGACATATGCCGCAGTTAGTTTAGTAGGAGCAAATAAAGTTGCCTTACGATTTTTGCGAATTTCTAAAAAACGCTGCAAGTTAGGAAAAGCGTTTTATTTTTCCTCTAATATTTAGGATAACATTTATAATTGGTAATTATTACAGATTTTTCTGCTCAGTAACTTCGGAGATAATAGGGGGGGAATGGTATTCTTTTTAACGTTTTTTGTCTTAAATCAAAAACTACATATTTAAGAAAAAATATAAAAACGGTTTTGGAATCTACATACTAAGCCCTTTCGTTTGATATCCCACTCGATATATTCGCTTAACTTTTGATTTTCGACGTCCCATTTCGGTCCCCTTTAAAAAAAAGTAAAACAGGTATAAGATTTTTTTTCTGTCCCATAGGCTCGGGTTGGCGGTTTTTAACACTATTCCAAATTTCAAGTCGATAGCACCAGTAGATCCTGAGATATCTTGCTGTGACAGACGGACAGACAGACAGACAGACAGAGTCGCACCATAAGGGTTCCTTTTTTACCATTTTGGTACGGAACCCTAAAAATGAATTTTGAAAAGTTTTATCTCGGAAACTATTGGGTCTACAGAGATAATTTTACTATTTCATATTGTAGAAAATTTAGTGTACTTTAAACAAGGCCTGAGAAGGTACTATCAAAAATTAGTCCTTTAGGGTTATAATCGCCAAATTCTGGAAACCGAAATTTTCGCGGTTTTTTTCCGATTTTTGAGAAAGTTGCGTCTGGCGCTCGAGGTCACAAACTTAGATTATTCATTCAATTGCGTTCTTTTGCAAAATAGGCTTCAATATTGAGAAACCGCCCTCTCTTCACTCTGCGCCCCCCCGCCCGCGCCCTTATTCGGAGCATGTACTTATTGTACTTACCAGGCCGTATGTTTTTAATAACAGACGCGCATTATTGACGATTGACGAAAATTAACTTACGACCGTATTTTCGATAAAATAAAAAAGGTGAGAAGTAACAGTCAGTTGAATGGCGCCAAAACCAGAACAAAAGGCAATCGGCCCGGGGCGGCTGCCGCCCCTGGCCGTTTGGCGCCCCTAGCCGATTGGCGCCCCGGGCCATGGCCCGGATGGCCCTAGGGTAAATACGCCCCTGGCGGTGACGTCATAAGCTAATTGGAGAAATTGGATAACTCGCTGTCCCGGAATGACAGAGGTGCGGGTTCAAATCCGGCATTAGCTGTAGTCGATCGTATTTGATTTTTCAATGCATTTGCTCGATGTATCTATAATTATAAGTAAAAAAAAAAAAAAAAAAATTATAAGTAAGTACATACCGAAAGATAAAAGGTACCGGTAAGGATAAAGGTTATATTGTATATGTGACGTTCCGCGGGTAAAGGTACCTTATGGATATAAAATGGCTGAAAAAAAACCTACCTAAAAATACCTATCTTATGTGTTGAAAAAATTGCGTAGTTTTCCGCGTGTTGCTCAGCTAGCACAACTTTTGAGAAGTTGCAAATTTGGATTCACACTACTCTTACTGGTCCATACAGCTTACCAAAAAATCAAAACTACACCATGCTTTGCGAATTTAATGTCGGGATTTCCACGGAGTTAAATGAATATGCAGATACCCCAGTTTCACATTTTGGAAGTAGTTGCACATTTTAATTCTGCTGTACGATTTCAACAGGTGAATTCCGGGGATGTTGAACACAGAAATCAAAAACAGTGGGCATTGTCTCTAAATGCCGATGAAAGAAGCCATCTTGCTGATCTAATGTGAGTTAACGAAAAAAGGAATTATTTTTATTACTCTAAGAATTACAAAATATCCAACTACTATCTAAACTAAAGAAAAATATGTGACGTTATAATGGTTAGGGTACCACTTTGTCGCTTATGGATTCCCAGATATCACTGATTTTGTTAATCAACTCGAAAATAGCGAAAATTGGTTTTGATTAAAAATAGCTTCTATACACTTAAAATAATACGGTGTATTGATAAAAAGTAAACGTTTCAACTAAAAGTAGGAAAAAAACAAAGTCAAAGTTTACCGACTAGGGTACCACATTGTCGCTCATAAGCTTGAAGTAAACTCATTAAACTTATTTGCTTTGAAAACATAACATGTAATAATTGCAGATATAAAATGCGTTATAAATATAAAATTATCATAAAATAATAACATTAACTAAGTAGGTATGAATTGTTCACGTCGCGCTTATCACCCACACTAACACGCTGGACTAGTCTGTTAGGCACACGTTCTAAACCCTAAACTAAATTTAATTAAAATAATTTTGATTCGATATAAACCACACTTCTTTCTACCTACCTAAGTGGTGGTAAGCACAAACCCCAGTCGCTCCCCTCTCCCCAGTCTAAAAACCGCGACAGAGTCCATTGACTCTACATTAGAATAAGAAACCTGACAGTCTGTGACTACTTTCTTCCACAAATATTTTACATTGTCTTTGTTTTGTTTGAATTACCCCTGTTATTGTAAAGTGTAGTTGTTTAGTGTAATATTGATTGTAGAGTCCGTGACTCTAAACATAAAAACAGATAAGACTCTATCTAGAGCTATAAACTATTTCACCTTTTTCAACTGTGTTAGGATAATTTATAACGCTAGGTTTATTGACCCAAAACAGAAAAGACGCATATCATATACAACTTATACAAGCGCAATACACAACACAAAATTACGACAGTGTCTGGTTCCTATTGACCAACACAAGCCACTACTTCCAACACTATGTCTAGCCTACTTAGGACCCCGGTAGCCAGACGATCGGGCAGCCAATCGCCCCCGAAAACAGAGGCAACTCCAGAGAAATTTGTAAGAAGGAGCATAGGAGAGTGGGAAGCTGGCCGTCAGGACTCTACCATAAGTCAGGCACCCACCACTGCCGCCCCCGCAATGACCGAGCAGGCTAGCACTGCAAAACCAAAACCACCAGCGGTGCAGGAAACCAAAATAACCACCACGCGAAAGATCTATAGCCCACCGAGCAAAAAGATCTACACCACAAAAACGGCAGAAGCAAGAGCCTTACATGACAAAGCAAAGGTTAGCATAAACTCGGGCAGGAACATCAGAGCGGATATAAAAGCCGATGTGGTAGAAGCGCTGGACCGGCTATACCAGCTCGTAAAGGAAGCGGAGGCTGAATCAAAGAAAGAAAAGCCTGGGACAAACAAAGGAGCAACCAAAGAAAAACCAGGAGCCAACACCACATTTACAGTAGGCACGGAACCTGACCTTGTCCTGTCCAAGATCGAACAGCAGACCAAAATGATTGAGGAAAACACCAAAAAACTGGAAGAAATCAAGGTGACCATGGAACAGCATAAAGAGATACTTGAGAGAGTATCAACGACGGCGACCTACGCAAGTGTAGCTGCGACAACATCCCACGCATTAACCGAGGTAGTAGTGAACGAAAGACCAGCCCCAAAAAGAAATACACTACACTCCGTCGTGATTACCTCAAAGCAGGACGACGACACAGGGGAAGAACTGCTTGAAAAAATTAGAAGAGCAGCCGATGCTAAAGAAGGATGGGTCAAAGTAGAGAAGGTGCGTAAAGCAAAGGACAGGAAAGTAATAATGGGCTTTCAGACGGAAGGTGACAGAGAAAGATTTAAGGAAAGGATGTGAAACAAAGGAGCCGAACTTACCATAGAAGAGGTGAAGAACAAAGACCCTCTACTACTCCTCAAAAACGTATTATCAATCAATACGGACGAGGACGTAATTAAAGGCCTTCGGAACCAAAACCGTAACGTCTTTCAAGATCTCGGCGAGGGAGAAGACCGGATTGAGATAAAATACAGGAGAAAGACCAGGAATCCCCATACCTGTCACATAGCCATCAGCGTGTCACCAAAAATCTGGCAAAGGGCAACAGCCAGCGGGAGCGTGCACATCGACCTCCAGCGCATAAGGGTTGAAGACCAAACACCGCTACTGCAGTGCACGCGATGCCTGGGCTTCGGGCATGGAAAGCGATTCTGCACCGAGACAGAAGACCTGTGCAGTCACTGCGGAGGACCCCATATGCGAACAGAGTGCGAAGAATGGCTTACCGCGGTGCCGCCAAAGTGCCGGAATTGCGTAAAAGCCAAGCTGGACAATACCGAGCACAACGCGTTCAGCGAAGTCTGCGCGGTACGTAAAAAATGGGATGAAAGGGTCCGATCAACCGTAGCATATTGCTAAGGGCACCCCTGTGGAACCAAGACCCTACCGGGTAATGCAAGCGAACCTCCAACGTAAAAAGCTGGCAACCGACGAGCTCCTCCTAGAAGCGCAAAAAGCCAGAGTAGCAGTAGCACTCATACAAGAGCCCTATGTAGGCGGAACTAAAGAAATGAGGAGCCAAGCGGGCGTAAGAATCTTCCAGAGAACTGGTGAGGCGGAAGGTACCGTAAAAGCAGCAATTGCGGTTTTCGACGACAGTTTGGACATCATCCAATACCCCTCGCTAACCACCAACAATTTCGCTGTGGTTGGAATCCGCACCAGGGCCTGGGAGATAACGCTCGTCTCATTCTACTTCGAGCCGGATCAGCAGGCCGAACAATACGCAGAGCACCTCACCCACCTACACAAGATTAAAAAGGAGAAGCAATCAGCAAGCTGGCTTATTGGAGGCGACGCAAACGCTAAGAGTGCATGGTGGGGAAGTCCCGAAGAAGACCTCAGAGGGCTCTGTCTGTCTGGAACTTTGGAAGAGCTGGAACTCAACATCCTAAACCAAGGGAAAATCCCGACCTTCGACACCATCAGGGGAGGTAAAAGGTACAGCAGCTTTGTGGACGTAACAGCCAGCTCCACAAACATGCTAGACCTGGTAGACGACTGGAGGGTAGACGAGGGCCTCACGAGCTCGGACCACAATGGGATAACCTTTAACATCCACACTCAAAGGGCACCTGGAATAAGCATACAGAGAACCACCAGAATTTTTAACACGAAGAAAGCCAATTGGACTGAATTTTGTGTAAAATTAAGCCAATTGCTGCAACAGGGAAAACTACAACAAACCGATATAAATGTCGCAAATCAAACCACCTTATAATAGTACACTACATTTATTAAACACTTTCACAAATTCACTCCCTTAGTTCTATCAAACTACAATCGGTTATCTATTTAGTCTTCCACTATCGCCGTGGCTCAACTCTGATCGAATGACCTCTTCTTACTCCCGCCAATGGTTTTTATTTCCCCCTGATCCATCGCATTGGCGGGAGGGTAAAAAGAGTCAAATCAGTGACTTATTATTTATTATTCTAATCGGCGGGTAAATTGTAATCAATCAATTGATATACAATTCACTACATGTTCGTAATATAATCAACTAAAATACTTAAATAAATCTCACATCTCTTAACAACATCACATTCGGCCATCCGATTTCGTGCGACCTCCGGTGCACGAATAACGCAAAACATCACATTCGGTCATTTGGATAAGGTAATCAATCTTTAGTAATTAATTCATAAATCACAGACATTACTTATTACAATTATTACTGAAAGTTATATCTATTACTTAATATTACCACTATATAACAGCAAAAATCGTTCAAGATTATCATAATAGCCATATTCTGTAATATATCTGGTATACATATAAAATTATTCTTAGTAACATTGCTCAGGTATTAATGTCCAGTAAACGGTGGATAGAATGACGCCCTTAGTTTTTTGAACTGACCATTGCCTCGTTGCTGAGACTATCAGACTCGTCAGAATCGTCAGAATCTGAAAGTTCATCTGCTACTTCTAGCGCTTTAAAATGGATCCAGGGTCTCATTCTATCCGCCGCCACTACGCTATCATAACCGCGTTTGTTACCAAAGCCTGGAACATGGGTAATGTTGTACCTATCATTACCTAAGCATTTGACGATTTTAAAAGGGCCGATAAATCTAGGCATTAATTTTTTGCTTTTGCCGTCGTTATAAAAGTTTGTCTTGGTTACTTTTACTAGATCGCCTTTTTTATAAACTTGAGCAGTTTGTTTGTGTCGGTCATAGTTAAGTTTTTGTTTCTGTTGTGCATCCTTAATGTTATTACTAGCTTCCTGCCTCACTTGATCAATGTTTTGTAATACTGAATCGTCTTGTATATTCGAATCAAAGTTTAATTTATTTTCTAAATTATTATTTAATCTAGTGCCAAACAATAATTCTGATGGAGTCTTTTTTGTGGTCGTATTAACAGTATTGTTGACGGCCCATTGTATTTTGCCTAACTGTCGGTCCCAATCGCGTTCATCAGTATTAAGATTGTGAGTAGCTAAAGAACTTAAAATAGTCTGATTGCAGCGTTCAGCCTGCCCATTGGCTCTCGGACAGGCGACAGCATTTAGTATGTGCTTCGTGCCATTTTTAACGCAAAACTCTTTGAATTGAGATGACGTGAAAGCAGTTCCCCTATCCGATATCATTCGCTGTGGTGCGCAAAAATCGTTATAAAGACTATCCAAAACCTTGATCACTGTTCTAGTCTTCGTATCTTTCACGGCTCTCGCAAAAAGATATTTGGTGAACCCGTCAACTATAGTCAAAATGTAGCTGTTCCCATTTTTGCTACGAACAAAGGGACCTAAATGGTCGATGTGGAGGGTATGGAACGGGACCGGGACTTTCTCGATTGGATGCAAATGACCAGCGGGTACTTTTGAGGAGTTGTCCTTATTGTAAGCGCATTCAATGCATGATGCAACATATTTTTTTACGAACCGCCTCAATTTAGGGAACCAATACTGATTCTGGATGCATTCTAAAGTTTTCTGGAATCCGAAATGCCCATTATCGTCATGATACCGCCTACAAACCTGCCATCGAGCATTTTTGGGTACCACCAACCGTAACTGATCATGTACCTTGCGATACAGAACGTGATTCTTTAAAACATAGTGTTTCTTTATCTCTAGACTTTCATCGTCAAGCTGCGGCTTTATGATGTTGCTTATTCTTAGCAATTCTGAATCAGCTAACTGCAAAGTATGCATCCAGTTCTCGGTTGTTATACTCAAGACAGTAGGAGAGTCTGTATTTTCCGAGTGCACGCCGTTCGAAACGGTTTTCTTGCACGGGTTTCGACTCAAGGCGTCGACGTGGCTCATACGAGCGCCGGGACGATATTCTATGTTGAAATCGAACTCGCTCAATTGAAGCCACCATCGAGCGATTCGAGGGATCAAATCTCTTTTGGTAAGCGTGGTTCTCAACGCATTGCAGTCGGTAAATACTGTGAACTTTAATCCCAGTAAATATGTGCGGAATTTCTTTAGGGAGCAAACCACAGCGAGGGTTTCTAACTCGTAAGAGTGAAAGTGTTTTTCCTCTGCCGTGGTTTGCCTGCTAAAATATGCTACTGGCTTAAGTACACGCGGATTTTCCTGCCATTGCATCAAAATGCCACCCAATCCCAACGAACTTGCGTCCGTATGCACTTCAGTATCTAACTTAGCATCATAAAGAGCTAAAAGAGGACGCTGCATCAAGTGACTCTTCAAACTTGTGAATGCAGTTTCCTCTTCGTTAGTCCATTGCCATGCAACGTCCTTCTTCAGCAACCGTGTTAATGGTCTAGCAATTTCGCCAAATGACAACATTTCATTTTAAGAACACTTTAAAATGTATATACGATTCGAAAGCATTTTGTCTCCTGAACACTACACTATTTTTATATTTTTTTTATATCGCTTAATATAAAAAATACAAATGAATAAAAAATATGTTCTCATTTTACCAGTTCTACGGCACAATAGATGAAATGCCAGTGCCTTTTGCCACAGAAAAAATAAGCTGTCATAATTTTGAATTTGACATTGTCAATGCATACTGTCAGATCGCTTACTTTTTTTCGATCGCGATAAGACTAAAGTAATGGTTTATTCTACCGTAGAACTGTAGCTACGCCCTTTTAGAATAAGTTAATATTAATATATTAATTATAAATTAATTACAAATCCTGGTGAAACAAATAAACTATCAGCGTATTCGTCTTTTCAAACCAAATACAGAGAACCAATTAAATTAAAGGCTCAAAAAAATGAAAGGTTGTCAAATCCCTTTACGAACTTTCGAAAGTAACTGGCAAGCCCTAAAAATTGTCGTACTTCATGAATGCTGCTTGGGGTAGGAAAATCCTTGACCGCTGAGATCTTTCGCTCGCTGGGCTTAATACCATCAGCAGATACTTCATAGCCCAAATATTCAATATGCGTGCTGAAGAAATCGCATTTGGGCAAGTTTAACGTAAGACCCGCTTCCTGTATAAGGATGAGGACATCTTCAAGACGCTCAAACCCCTCATCTAAAGTAGTAGATGGTATGAGCAAGTCATCCATATACGCTAGGGCAGAGGTAAATCGACGTGACCCGAGAACTTTATTTATAGTCTTTTGAAAGACTGCCGGAGCGTTTGCTAATCCAAACGGCATACGTTTGAACTCGTAGTGGCCGTCTGGAGTAACAAACGCCGTCAGATGTTGACTTTCCTTTGCCATTGGTACCTGGTAATACCCAGATGCCAAATCAAGTGTTATAAAGAATTTGTTTCCGCTGAGGTTCGACACTTGATCCTCAATTAATGGTAGCGGATACTTGTCCTTTATAGTTTTGTTATTGAGAGACCTGTAGTCCACGCACAACCGTTGCTCGCCATTTTTTTTCTTTACCAATATGATAGGACTGGCATAGTCCGACTGAGACTCTTGAATTATATTTTGTTGTAAGAGTTCATCGATCATGCTCCTAACTTTCTCACGTTCATGAAATGATAAACGGTATGGCCTATATGACACGGGTATTTTATCATGAAGTTCTATTTTCATTTCGCCTTCAGACGTGCATCCTATCTCACTCAAGTTAGTTGCAAAACAAGTCCTATATTTTTGCAACAGGTTATACAACCGATCTACATGTTCAGAACCTAATTCTGGATTAGTTCGCATGTCGGATCTATTTAACGGCAAATAGTCCTTTGCCTTTGAGTGTTCCTTTATTTGAACATGCTCGTCTATGCATGCAGGTCTTACGCGAGCGATTAACGACTCTGCAGTAAACGAAACAGGATTGTTGGTTAAAGCTGTTGCAAAAACAAACCCTTTACCATTATCCAACTTATAGCAACCACGATGCAAATGATACGCTAAATTTGGTATAGTTCTCGTGCTGCCATCGGAATAAACGTCTCCAGAATAATTCGTTCGGGCGAAGACTTCAATCAGGCCTCCTTGCTCTATGACAGTGTCCTTCACAACATACAAGTTAATTGTCCCGTCCAGTGGGTCGTCATTATTGTCTTGAGGACTGTTATAAAAAAATAGGTTCATATTGTCTTTGAGAACCGTAACACATGGCAGTTCCGTAAAGTTTTGACCTATCAAAAGAGATGTCTGCAAGAACTCGTCATCAACAGCCAACAAAGCAATTTGGGTTTCGATCTCGTCTATTTTAATTAGGGCGTTGCATCTAAATAGGGGTTTGATTTGGGAATTCCCAAAACCTTTTATCGTCGGCAGTTCGTCATGGGATTCGTCAAGCGAAAGGTTTCTAGCAACTGATGCTTTAATCAAACTGCAATCACTACCAAAATCAATAAAAGACTTTAAATTGATATTATTGAGAGCAACAGTTTTCAGAAATTTCTTATTTGAGTCTATACTCGTTGCAATTTTTAATGTCTTTTTTTCTTGCACAGAGTTGTTTTGATCAGTCGTGTTATTGTGTGAATTGAGTGGTTTACGAGTACAATCTGGAAAATTATGGCCGATTCTACCGCATTTTTGACACTTCACAACTGGCTTAGGACAGTTTGTGTATGGATGTCCCTTACCCCTGCAGTTAAAGCAAATTATAGCGCTGCCTAAGTTACTGGTATTAGCGGCAGTCATAGTATTGCCTTTGTTACTGGATTGTGAGTTGCCTGAATTATGTTCCCTTTTTCTAAACTGGCTAGAAGAATATGGCGCAGGCTCCTTACCACGCTGAAGTTGTTGAGATGCCAGATATGTAAGCATATCCTCTGGCTCTTCGCATTTAAGAGCCTGCGCCCCATTCCTGATTGAACTATTGGTAATTCCATGTATTATACAATCGACGGCCTTGCGTCCTGTGATCTCGCAACGACTAAGCAGGGTCAATTTATTATAAAAATAATCCTTGAGACCTTCATCAGGACGCGAGACTCGGTTTAGCATGTCTTCTAAAAGCTTCCCATAGTTAACTTCACTTGGAAAAGCTTTGCGCAACTTATTTTGCCATTCAGTCCAAGTGTAGTTAACTGAAGGAAGCGATTCGTACCAGGTCTTAGCTAGACCTACAAGTTTCTGCAACGAATAATGTATAATTTGCTTCTCATTCCATTCATATATACTTGAACACTCGTTCACTTTTCGTAACCAGCGTTCTATAGTCTGAGTTCTATTGTTGGGGTCGAATTCGGGCACCACATTTGATAATTGATTTGTCATAGAGGATTGTGATATCTTACTTGAATCACGCTTCACCGTAGTTAAGATCTTAATGATGTCTTCTGCCGTGAGCCCCGCTGACCGTCGCCGCGATTTCCTTGTCCTTTCTTCATAGGAGTCGTCGGAGAGTGGCGAACGTTGCCGCCGCCGACTAGGCCGATGGCTACTGACATCAGCGTCAGGAGGTTGAGGAGCGGGAGTTTCCAGTATTCTCCGCCCCCGTGATCTGCATGATGACCTGCTCGGTGACCTCCTTGTAGTCCTCCTTGGCGTCGGTAGCCTTGGCGACCTCGGCAAGTCATCATCCATACTTTCCTGAAATTTATTTATTGGCGCTGTATCATGATCTATCATCAAAAATAAAAGAGGTATGAATCTATGTGCCTTTTCACTTTTACTTCATTTCCTTATGTCTTTGTCAACCATTTGTCTAACTTTCATACCTACATAACTTCGTGGTGAGAATAGTCAAAAATCCATACTTATCTTACCGTAAAAGTAACAGAAGCAATCAAAACGTTTAGTAAGTAATTTAACAACTTAACGTGTTCACCTGCATGGCTCTCGAATGATATTAGTTGATGACCACATTATCACAAGATAACATTAACACAAGAATTTCTAAGTAGTCATAGATTATCACAGAATTAACACAAGCACCATCACATAGGTTAAAAAAAATCACTTTGGTAGTATGAATTTCAACACAAAATATAGATAAGCACACATACACAGCTTGAAAGTTCTCTGATAATAATCAATCATGAGTACACTGCTCCTATATGATGTGAAAATAATCAAAGCACACCCATGTAACTTGATACATAGAAGGAATAAGCACACCTACACGGCTATCGCCTATCAGTGTGCTGAAATACTTTAAGCACATCTAAGTGATTCTTGACAGAATGAAATAAGCACACTTACATGGCTTATGAGTGTGATCGTAATCTAGGCATATCTCCATTGCTTGCAATATAATAAAATTTAAGCACACCTACATGGCTTCATATATAATAGAAATAAGCACACCTACATGGTTTGTAATAGAATGAACATGAGCACATCTACATGTCTTGTAATAAAGTAAATATAAGCCCACCTACATGGCTTTGAATAGAATGGACATGAGCGCACCTACATGGCTTATAAAAGATTAAAAATAAGCACACCTACATGGCTTATAATAGAGTAAAAATAAACTCACCTACATGGTTTGTAATAGAATGAACACGAGCACACATACATGGCTTGTAATGGAATGGACATGAGCACACCTACATGGCTTGTAAAAGAGTAAAAATAAGCACACCTACATGGCTTATAATAGATTAAAAATAAACTCACCTACATGGTTTGTAATAGAATGAACACGAGCACACCTACATGGCTTTTAATAAAATGGACATGAGCACACCTACATGGCTTGCAACAGAAACGACATAAGCACACCTACATGGCTTATAATAGAAGAGAAATAACCACAACTGCATTTGGTATAAAATACTCGCCAATGTATTTATTCTTAACTTCTAATTTCATTCAGTTAGTAAGGTATAACTTTAAAATAATCGAATCAAATTTCTATTCGAATCTCGGTTCAATTTAAACTCAATATAACCATTATAAAAGTGAGCTGATTTTTTTTTCATTGCTTAGCTAGGCAATCCAAGTTTCGTAATCCAAGTTTCGTAATCCAATTAATAGAACAACCTATACGGTGTCTAAATGCCTTTTATAATATCACTCAAGGACAAGATCGGTACTTAATTCGTTTGTAAGTAAATCACGAAGTAGGTAATAAGATACAAAAAAATAGCAATTAATAGAATAACCTTTATGGTGTCTAAATACCTTTTATGATATCACTCAAAGACAAGATCACTACTTAATTCGTTTGCAATTGAATCTCGAAGTAATAATATATGTACAGTAAAAAAAAAATAGCTAATACTCACACGGTTTAGGCGCAGTTCGTCCCAATTCTGACTTGTCGCAAATCAAACCACCTTATAATAGTACACTACATTTATTAAACACTTTCACAAATTCACTCCCTTAGTTCTATCAAACTACAATCGGTTATCTATTTAGTCTTCCACTATCGCCGTGGCTCAACTCTGATCGAATGACCTCTTCTTACTCCCGCCAATGGTTTTTATTTCCCCCTGATCCATCGCATTGGCGGGAGGGTAAAAAGAGTCAAATCAGTGACTTATTATTTATTATTCTAATCGGCGGGTAAATTGTAATCAATCAATTGATATACAATTCACTACATGTTCGTAATATAATCAACTAAAATACTTAAATAAATCTCACATCTCTTAACAACATCACATAAAACTACTTCAAACAACAGAACAATTAGAACAAACAGTAAACAACATAAATAAAATTATGACACAAACCTGTGATGACACAATTCCAAAAAAGAAAAACCAGGGAAAACTAAACCTACCATGGTGGTCCGAGGAACTAGCCGGGATGAAGAGAAGAGTCGCTACCCTAAAGCGAAGGATAAGAAATGCAGCCCCTATCAGGAAACAGAAGGTCGTGGATGAGTACCTCAATGCCAAAGAGGAATACGAGATGAAAGCAGCCAAAGCCCAGACAGCCAGTTGGAAAGAGTTCTGTGAGAAGCAGGACAGAGAGGGAATGTGGGAGGGAATTTATAGGGTCATAGGCAGGACAAAGAAAAGGGAAGAGGACTTGCCGCTGGAAAAAGATGGAAAGCCGCTGAGTACAAGGGACTCGGTCAAATTGTTGACCGAAACCTTCTACCCGGGGGACTCCACCGACAGCGACTCCGCACACCACAGCAGGATAAGAACGGAGGCCGACAGCGTGAATGACGAGGAACAAAATGAACCTTGTGAACCACCATTCACAATGGAGGAACTCATATGGGCCAGCGACTCCTTTAACCCCAAGAAGGCTCCGGGCGCGGACGGGTTTACAGCGGACATATGTCGACAAGCCATCGGGGTAGACCCAGAATCATTCCTAGAACTCCTAAATAAATGCCTCTCTCTCAACCATTTCCCCAGAGCCTGGAAAGAGGCAACAGTAATAGTACTCAGGAAACCCGGGAAGCCAAATTACAAAAGCCCAAAGTCATATAGACCGATCGGACTCCTCCCAATACTAGGGAAAATACTTGAAAAGATGCTGGTAGCCAGATTGAAACACCACCTGGGCCCTAGAACAAGCACCAGGCAATATGGCTTCATGCCCCAGAGGAGCACCGAAGACTCCCTCTATGCCCTTATGCAACACATCCGCGCTAAGCTAGACGAAAAGAAGATGGTTACGCTAATATCGTTGGACATAGAGGGAGCCTTCGATAGCGCCTGGTGGCCGGCCATACGAATCCGCCTGGCAGAGGAAGGATGTCCGATCGGCCTCAGGAAAATCTTCGACAGCTACCTTAGAGATAGAAAAGTACGAGTGAGGTACGCTGGCGAGGAATACTGCGCAGACACGAGTAAGGGCTGTGTACAGGGCTCAATCGGCGGACCCATTCTGTGGAACCTCCTGCTCGACCCACTCCTAGAGAGCCTCAATAGGATGCGGGTCTACTGCCAGGCATTCGCGGACGACGTAGTTCTTATTTTTGACGGACAGACAGCACTGGACATTGAGACACGCGCCAATGTTGCTCTCGCGCATGTTCAAGAGTGGGGTAATCGGAACAAGTTACGTTTCGCAGCGCACAAAACTAACGCAATGGTTATTACCAAAAAACTTAAGTACGATACCCCAAGATTGAGCATGGGTGGAACGAACATAGCAATGTCCAGACAAATAAAAATGCTCGGAGTCACTATAGACGATAAACTCACATTTAATGAGCACGTCTCGAATGTCTGCAGGAAGGCCATCGGCATCCACAAACAGCTCTCTAAAGCCGCAAAAGCGAGCTGGGGGCTCCACCCGGAGGTGATCCGCACCATATATGTAGCAGCTGTGGAACCTATAATCTTGTACGCCGCCAGCGCTTGGGCACCAGCAGCCAAAAAACTGGGAGTTATAAAGCAACTGGGAGCAGTGCAGAGAGTAATCGCCCAGAGGCTGTGTAGAGCATACCGCACCGTCTCACTAGACTCTGCCCTAGTGCTGGCTGGAATGCTCCCTCTTGATCTTAGGATCCAAGAGGCCGCCGCATTGTACGAAGCCAAAAAGGGAATATTTCAGCCAGCGCTTGGAGACAGAGAAGTTGAACGAATGGCACCCTACACCGAAACTCCCCACCCGGCAATGCGCAGCGCCATAAAAGTCGAAAAACTGATGGATCAGGAGCAGGTGGACCTGCATACCGATTACGAAATCCGGATCTACACCGACGGCAGCAAGATTGAGGGCAGGGTCGGAGCGGCACTTTCTATTTGGAAAGGAGATGCCGAGACTAGGGCCCTCAAGCTTGCTCTGTCGAGCTACTGCACGGTCTACCAAGCAGAACTCCTAGCGCTGTGCAGAGCCTCAAGAGAGGCTATCAAGGTGAAGGCCAAGTCCATTGGAATCTACAGCGACTCTATGGCCGCCCTCCAAACTGTCCAAAATTATGGATGCCTTCACCCTCTAGCTGTGGAAACACGTAAAAACATAACAGCCGCATCACTCCAGGGCAAATCCACAAAACTACACTGGATCAAAGCGCATGCAGGGTTGGAAGGAAATGAGAGGGCGGATAAATTGGCAAAAGAGGCGGCTGTGGGTTCCAAGAAGAAAGCGGACTACGACCTTTACCCGGTTTCAGGCGTCAAGCGTAACCTAAGAACGGTTACGCTTGACGAATGGAACAAGAGGTACAGATCGGGAGAAACGGCTGCCATCACCAAGCTTTTCTTCCCGGACGCGGTGGCGGCGTACAAAACCGTAAGGAAAATGCAGGCGACAAACACAAGGACGCAAATACTTACGGGGCATGGTGGGTTCTCTGAGTACTTGAACCGGTTCAAATGCAAGGAGAGCCCATCGTGCATTTGCGATCCCACAAAGCACGAAACAGTGCCACACGTCCTTCTCGAATGTCCGGTACACGAGAGGGAAAGGTTTGAGGTTGAACAAATGCTGGACACCAAACTACAAAAAGAAAATCTCGCACAAATAATAGCTGGAAAAGGTAGGGAAAAATTTCTAACATATTGTGAAATAGTGGCAAAAATAGTAATAAATAGTAGATAATTATGTTTTCCCAATATAATTGTATATTGGCGCAAAGCATAGGTTGTATATGAAATGCGTAAAATTCATTAGTAATATTTCATAGATATAAAATGATATGTAAGTAGAAATAAGAAAAGTGTAAACTTGTGTGTACATGCTGTTATTAAATAAAATGTAATGTAAGTAGAAATAAGAAATGTAATGTAAGTGTATGTAGACGCTGTTTCGAAATAAAATGTACCTGCGTATATCATTAAATCCCCCGCTACGATAGTATAAGGACTTAAATAAAGAAAAAATAGAAGGATAGCTAGATAGATACATAGAACCAGATAGGTGGAAGACCCATCCACACATGAAATGAAAGATGATGAATGAAAGAAAGATCAGTATGAAGAATGAAAGTACGAGGAGCATACATGCGAGAACTGGTACGAAAGTGAAAAGCAAACATAGGCACCGATTCGGTTGGAGGTAGTCGTATAAAAAAAAAAAAAAAACCCCAGTCGCTCGCCCGCTTTAGCGGACGGGAGGCTGGGCGGCCGCACGGTCTATTCGTCGCTCTTCTTCCTCCACCATCTTCACCATCTCTCCATCCACTCCCAGGGCTTCCGTATGGTCGCCCAGTCGCCCTTTCGCCTCTGTGGGCGGGAGGCTGGGCGGCCGCACGGCCTGCCCTATTCCCACCACCAGCTTCCTTACAAACACAAACACCGCCAGAAACACCATACTTGCACACCAACCTACACCACGCGGGGGACCCAAAGTGTAGACCGATAGCGCGGCAGGTCCCCTATGCACACTCCACAAGACGCGGGGGAGGTTTTAGTCCGTAGGCGTTTGTGGATAGACTCGAGACAACGAGACGCTGGAGTCTATCCGCGAGCGAGTCGGGCATGCTGTCAGGTACGGGCCTGGCAGTATCCAATGAGGATTCCTCCCTCCACGGAAAAAAAAAACCTTTGAAGTAAGCCGACACAGGCGCATGCTATCTCTCTCTACTACGTCGGTCGGGTCACCGTCGAACGCGACACGCGTTGCGTCAAGTCTTAATACTATTTACTAGCCGGAGAGCTAGAAACGGAAATAGGTTTGCTATTATAAAGCGAAATGAAAATTTCTCTAGTTAGTGTGCCATACTACCAATTTTAATAATCCGGTTGCCTGGCAGATGCTTTGAATACTGATTAATTACATAACAAAAGCTTAAATATAAATAAGGGGTTCTTTTGTAAGTAATAATTTTTATTATAATAAGTCTTGGGCGATTCCGCTAGAGAACGAACCTTGACATCAATTTTCAAGTCCCAATATTTATTACTTTTTTTGATACCATCGTGTAGGGTGAGGTCTTAAATTAATTGTTATGGACTTAACTTCATATTCAGGATGTTAAAGCGCTTGAAAACCTTGGCATTCTAAGATTTAGGACCAACTGCGAATCATACGATGTTGCACCCGCGATCGTTTTAACAGTGAATAATTTATTGATAGTTTCAGTTTTTAATACTTTTTTTATGTTTCTATAGTTGATTGTTTATTGACTTTCAATATAAATAGGCAAAACATTTTAAATATTTAACAATTAAAATATATTTATGTTTTTATACTGTGATCCGGAGAGGTGGGCCGATTTGGTTGCACCCGCGATAGCACTTTAACCCTCTCTTGTGGCTATTTAAACATTTTATTTTAAATTCTTATACACAAATCTGTAGAAAAGAGGTTAAAATGTAATCATTAAAACAATATTTTTATAATAAATGTTTTTCGTTTTATTATGAGGAGGCCTTGAATGAGTCAAAATGTTGCACCCGCGATAATTGAATCGCCCTCTTAATAATAAGTTTGATCTCATAAGTCATAAGGTGACAATGTGGGACCCTTAGGAATGTTAAACTAACAAATTTGATCTAAATTAGTAAAGCTGACGAAAAGACTGTTATTTTTTATAAAATAAGTTATGTTATTGATTGATAATAATATTTTTATTAGATATATGCACTTATAGTTCGGACACTATGATAAATAATGGAAGTAGAATTCTTATTTCTCTAAACTTATGAACAGCGACAATGTGGTACCTACCCTAGATTACATACAAAAATCATGTTAAAAGTACTAAACTTTGAAGTCACTTTTTTGATAGAAAACTAGATTACTTTTGTGTTTAATTACACTTGATAGATAGTTTTGTTCCTAAAGTAACGTAAACTATGAGAATTAAAAATTATAATGTTGATTTTATATATTTTTTATGTAAGTGTTGATTTATTTGTTTTATTATAAAAAAAATTATGCCTTGAGATATGGTTGTTTCATTATTTTTATTATAAACCTTACCTACATCATATTCAGAAAACAACATAAGCCAGCTGAAAATCTGTCGATTTTGAGTTATATAAAATATTTTATTTTTGATTCTTGACTACACCCTACGTGCATTATTATTGTATTATTTCTATAAAATGTAAAATGTTAGAGACAACATATAATTTGTCGAGTAATATAATGTATGTGGAACATTTTGAAACCGCTATCTCCATAACTTCAACGTATAACTAGGTTTTTTAGGCTTTCAAACTTTGAACTCAAATATCTCAAAACAGTACAAAGATATGTTGAAACATCAAAAAATTATTAAAAAAAATACTCAACATAGCGATCTCGTTCTTTATGCATATGAAGGAGAATGTTTTGAACTATAAGGAGGTACCAATAACTCAATACCGACAATATATTACCTTTACCATGACAACGTCACATATAGTAGGTACTGCCGCCATAACGCAAAAGGGCACATCTAACATTTTTGCGTTATGGCGGCAGTATACTCCTTTTTAGGGTTCCGTGTTCCGTAACTCGAAAAGGAAGAAACGGAACCCTTATAGGATCACTTTGTTGTCCGTCCGTCTGCTGTCAAGAACGCGTGGAGGTATCGAGTTGAAAATAAAACCATATTCTCAGGTCTACAGTCCCTTGAAGCTGTGAAAAAATAAAACTTCTAAATTAACGTGAAAAAGATATGGCCGTTTATGTAGCAAAAAACGTATATATCTACACTCTCAAGGAAACCGAAATTTATAGGTTACTCTCCGTTGACCTAGAATAGTAAAATCACCCCTGGCTGAATATGAAATATTTTTATGCACGTTTATTTGTATTATTATGACATATATTTTACTGAATATTATGCCTTAAATGCTTAACATTGGCGATTTTTTTTATTTTTATTTTCAAAACTATTTAAACCATTGACTTGTATTTCGAGTATTTTATAGACGTATTTCAGATACATTCATTAAAAAAAAAAATCAGAGTCCTGACATTTTTAGAAGTACATAATTTTGACTATTTAAGTCTTTTGAATATTTTTACTTCTTGAGAGTTAGCGACATCTACAATATTTTGATATAATATACACCATGATATAATATATTACATATATTTCTTTCAAAAATATAGATATTTCCATTATTTAAGGTAGGTACATAGTTGTCATACATTGGCGTTAACTTTGTCCACCCTGTATAAACAAAATGAAATTTCACAAATCATTTCATTGATCCAAATCAATGTTTTTGAAAGAAATATATGTAATACATTATAAAATGGTGTATTCAAAATATGGTAGGTGTCGCTACTTTCAAATTGTAAGAAAAAATTCAAAAACTTAAATAGTCAAAATTATGTACTTCAAAAAATGTCAGGACTCTGTTTTTTTAAATTAAATGTAGGTAGGTATCTTAAATACGTCTATAAAATATCCGAGGGACAAGTCAATCGGTTGCGTACTTTTTTTAATAAAAATAAAAACTGATTTTTTTTTTTACTTTTTCGCAAGTATAAATATATGTCATAAATCATAATAATACAAATAAACGGGCATAAAAACATTTCATATTCAACCAGGGGCGATTTTACTATGGCGATCCAACCACACCCTCATACCCCTACTACAAGCCTAGGGAAAACTGATAACTATTCATTTGTAACTAAACCATAAAAATATAGTCTTTATTTAAAATATTTGTATGGAACCCTCGATGGGCGAGTTCGATTCGCACTTGTCCGGTTTTTTTCTTTTTATGCGCACTAGTTTTAGCACTAGCATTAGAAGAATATTAACTATAAATTGAACGTCATATTTATGTGTTAACAGGGTTTAAATATTTCAGTTAATAATCGAATTAGGTTCATCTTCTTAGTTTTAGTTTAATTTTCACTCAACTTCAGTTTAGCAAGTAGTTTTATTTAATTTGTTGTTTGTTTTTCTGTATTTTACTGTAAATATATTATGATTAATTATTTGTTCACAGGATTGTCCTATATCTCAAGTTACTTCAGATAGATATTTACATTATTTGTTTTCTTACAGTGTTCAATGTTACATTCCTACTTCATCTTCCATTCCTACTTCATCTTCCACAACTATAAGTAGAGGAATGCAGGAGTTAATAGCATACTCGATGAAAGTAGAATACGAAATGTTTGAGATTGCAAGCTCGCGGTCGGAGTATTATCACTTAATGGCCGAGAAGATACGGCAGATAGAGATCGATCTCGAAGAGCGGAAGAAGAAGAGGAGGGCGCAGGAGTCGAGGATGCAAAGTTACATATTGCGGTACTGCTCTCCCCACTTCAATCCCGTACCATACAAAAGGCGAGTAACAATTAGAAAGACTCGGCTAATAAAACACGGCATAGGATTAGCTAATTCAATAACATGTGCTTGCTGCTTACCTGTACACCTGCAGGAAACTGTGAGACATGGATTTCAAAGCTCGCTTATCTTGGGTTTTTTTACCTGATACTCGTAAAACGTACCTCTTCAAATGACATTGATAAGAAATTACCACGTTACAAACTACATCAGCGACGAAAACTGAATACAAAAATAATCTAATGTCTTAAAAATGCAACTTTAAGTCTTCATAAAAATATGTCACGCGTAATATTCTCGAGAATTACGGAAAAGTACCGGTAATTTACGGCGGTAAGAATTCCCGAGAACGTGAAATTTCCTGGCGGCACATCACTAGGCAGAGGGCACAGGCTGTTGATACGCATCGGTGGATCAGGGACACAGACACTGAGCAACGGTTGGCCGAGCAATAAAGGCTATTTTACGCCTTTTTTCTGTGGTGTGTTATAAAAAAAACCTCTCAATAATAGAAATATTAATGAAAAAACTACTTCAATATCATAAAAACTTACCGAGATAGAACAATGTTAAAATCGGGTAAGGGTCGGGTTTGCATAAAGCTTAAGGTCATATTTTTGATAGGCATACGTGGATTCGTCATACTCATAATTACGCATAGGTAACTGTAAATAGTCATACATTTATGCGCATAACGTTTCGTGTAATGGGCATAAATTAGATGCGCATAATTTTTTTTAAGCATACTTTATAATGGACATAAATTGGTTGCTCATAAAACAACTTAACCATACTGTATAAACGCATAAACTGCAAAACGCATAAGCCTGTTTTTCTTAGTAGTTACTTTGCTTTATTCACAACATTGCTATTACAGTTTTTTATCTTGGACAGTCAGTGGGGTATGTTGTGCTCGTCTTCGTACCTAACTGTGGCTCTGTCACAGTTTTTTGTCTTGAACAGTAAGTAAAGGGGGTATGTTTTGATCGCTCTTCAATAATATTATGGCTTGATAAATGTAGGACATTTGCAATGATTACTAAAAAAATTATAACTATCAGTATTATGACTAAATAAATGTATGACATTCTACATTATGGTTAAACCAATTATGACTCCGTATAATTATGACAGAGAAAAATTATGCATAATTTATGCCATAAAATATGAGCATCAATTTTAGCAGAGAGAGAAACATAAAATGAGTTTTTTTATTATTACATTATTTTTAGCACTGGCAACAGAAGACGGTATTTTATGAACATATCGTCATTACTTTAAAAAAAAACCGGTCAAGTGCGAGTCGGACTCGCGCACCGAGGGCTCCGTACAAACTCATAAGTAGATACATAGATAGTTCAAGAAAAACTGTATGGCGATTAGTTAAGTAGGAGCAAATAAGTATGTGTTACGATTTTTGCAAATTTCTAAAAAACGGTGCAAGTTAGGAAAGCCCTTATATTTTTCCTGTAATATTTAGGATGATATTAATAATTGGTAATTATTACAGATTTTTCTGTTCAGTAACTTCGAAGATAATAGGGAGGAATGGTATTTTTTTAACGTTTTTCATCATAAATCAAAAACTGGTTATTTAAGAAAAAAAATAAAAACATTGTCTCTCATCTACAAATTAAGCCCTTTCATTTGATACCCCACTCAATATAATAACCCTACTTTCAATTTTCAAAGTCCCATTACGGAGCCCTTTAAAAAAAACCAAAAAAGGTACAAGATTTTTTTTATGTGCAATAAGCTCGGCTTAGCTACTTTTAACACTATTCCAAATTTCAAATCGATAGCAGCAGTAGCTCCTGAGATATCTGGCTGTGACAGACGGACAGACAGACAGACGGTGTCGCACTTTAAGGATTCCTTTTTTACCATTTTGGTAGGTGAAAGGAGCCACTCGGGCGCAGGGTCTTTGGTCGTGCTGGCACTGCGAGCTACGACGCTTTCTCTTCTCGAGCAGCGCACGGTGTCCCCTAAGACCCTGCACCCGGGTGGCTCCTTTCACCTACCAAAATGGTAAAAAAAGAATCCTTATGGTGCGACTGTTACTAGTCATCAACTCTTTCTTGTGCCATATATTGTTGTGTACTTAACTGCCTTAATTTTAATGCCTGTAATTCCAAATAGGCCAGTCATCCAGTAATGGACAAGTCAGTCTGACAGCAAGGAGGATAATGCCCCAAATAGTCCAAAAAAGTATAGGTAATTAACCATGATTTAAATCGATATAATCTGAAATTATATTCCCTGATCTTGTCTACAACCTTGGTTGGATCCCGGAATTTTCTGTATAGCTAATACCGGGATCTCGGCATTGGACATACAAAAATTCCCCGGGTTGGAAGCTCTAATGGATATTTTCAGTACAAGCTGCAGCTGTCCCTTTCTTGCGGTGGCTAGTCGCGCGGGCTTAATCAAGACGGCAACTTTAAACTAAATAACATAAAAATCATTTATTTCAGACAACATAACAATCTGATTACAGTACCTAAACGGCGATAAAGAATGCACATCGATCTTTGGAAAGAGGCAATCGGCTAATTTCGACTTCGTATAGCGATATCTGTGTCGCACACACCATGACGTTTGTTTTGTCAGTCGTGGTTCAAATGCGAGAGAGTGCAGTCGCAGATCCAAGTCAATATATATATAGAGTTGCTAAAACTTTTACAAAATTAAATTTGAAATGGAAGGAATTGGATATGTATGATTTTATTTTAATTTTATTTCCGTATTTATTTTCCCTTGTGGTGTCGGATTAGAATAACACCAACCTTTTCTTCCCGGGGGTGTCGCATGAGTCGACTAAGGGTACAGGGTTAAACCGTGTTGTGGGCGATGGCCCAGCAACTTGTCACCGCAATATTACCTACACTTTTTGACGATCTTTAAACCCACATTTAAATATGCTAGTAGTATAACATCAGTTGCTAATGCTCAGTCAACCCCTTTTAGGAATATGGGCGTGAATATATATATATATATATATGTATATATGTATATGTATGTAAATTATTTTATGCTACACCTGGCCATAAAGTGACTTTTTCCGCACGCTGCGCGTACGGAAAAAGCCGCTTTCTGGTCAAGTGTAGACATAAAATGATGTACACAACACGGGAGGTAATAAAGAAAGCCCTCGATCGCATATTTACGTCCCTCGCTTGCAGCTCGGGCCGCAAACATCTGCGATCTCGGGCTTTCTTTGTATTACCACCCTAGTTGTGTAATGTACTATTTCCCCAACAATCAATAATTAAATATAATTACATCGTGTTTTACAGCTCTATATATTCCACGTGAAATCAAAACAAAACAACAATAAAGTATACAAGTAACAGTAAATTCAAATTCTGATGAACGATTAATCTACTAATTGATGTACATGGAAATTAGCATTCGTTTGTATTCGGAAATGCGATGATTGCTGTTGTGCATTCTTTATGGCCGTTTACTGTACAAGCAGTGGTCCATAGATTTGTTAGTAACAATTATCCTTATTGCCTATGTTAAAGTAAGATAATTATGAATAATAGACAGAGTAGGTATACATAAATAACTAATGTCAGAAAAGGACGACAACAGGTTTGGACAAGGACATTACCTGTACCTATTACCAGCATGTGATTTGAATAAAACGGGATATGATAACTTTGCGAGACCGTCTTTCCTCTTGATAATGGTATCAAAATGAACGGTTCTGGCAACATGGGGTGACATCATCGCGTATCAGTATAATATTGACTGGGCACTGAACTATACCTATTCATATGCTATATCACTGGTAATTGTGACTAAGTAGTATTGGTATTTTATTTATTAATTTGACATAGTTTAAGGAGTGTTTTCACCACAAGTGAGCCAGTTACTAATTTGCTATAGGTGCAACAGCTACTATGAATATTCCTAACGTAAGTATTGATTTAATAGTTATTATACCTAGCCGGCGATTGTCATTTACCTACCGTCAAGTGGCGCGGCCATTTTGCGCGGGCACCATCATTGGGGCACCATGGGTGGTCACCGCGAATTCGATGCATGTTAGAAAAATTGCCGCTATTTATTCAAAAAAACATTATGAAGGTCATATTATTAGGTATCTTATATTGCTGGATTCAGCAATTTCAGCATAAAATTGCCTATGTAATTATATAATAATGAAAGCCGTACGGCTATATATTTGTAATTTGCTACTTTGGACCAAATCTCGGAAAGTTACATTTTTTCCTTTTTCTTTTATATAAATAATTATAAATATTAAATAAAACAGTGAAATGTAGAAAATACCATTTATGTTTTTACAAAAATAAACATTTTACTATCCCTTTCCATAGATTATTTTTATATTTTTAGACTACGAGGTTTTCAAAAACTAATCTAAAATCGGACACGCGCGGTCAAAGAAAATTGGGTTTGAAAATTTGAAATTTTAAAGAAATTTATTAGGTGTTGTCGCGACCGTTATTCCATGCTATCTTTATCTATTTACGAATGCATCTTTGAAGAAAGAACAAGACAGCTGTAGATTTAACAGCTCATTTTATAGGTAAATGGTAAACAATACCCACGCCGGCTGACTGGCGCTTGCCACTCTACGGTTTTGCACAACCGCCGGCATGCCACTTTACAAAAAAAGGAATACCTACAAAACAGCGCTGATAGATGCATGCCTTAATTAAATGTTCGATAAGCAACACTTAGATCGAGCAATTTCGGTTTAAAATACTAGGACTACAGTCCTACCTAGTCCTGTTACTGCTATATGATGATGACGGTCCTATGACCGTCGATAAACTTACATAATATAGGACCAGATCAGATTGAGTTCATGGGTTGGGGCTAGGATAAAACCTACGCCCCATTAAAGAATCCTCTTTAAATAAAATAAAAAATATGTAGTAATTAAAAAAATGTACATATAATTACGATTTTATCCAAAAACATAATTATGTAAAAAAGTGTAAAATGTGTATATTTGTTCCAGTCGCAGTTGCAGCACAAAAGTACTCCTGTAGGCTAATGATGCTACGCTTTGTCGCGTGATAAATAAATGATAAAGCATCCGTCACGTTCTGAAAAATAGTGAGTGAGAGTGACGGATGCTTTATCATTTATTTATCACGCGACAAAGCGTAGCATCATAAGCCAACTGAATAAGTGTAAAAATTCCAACCAGCCAACATATAACCCAAAACCCAACCAGGGTTGTTCAACACTGCATTTATAGTCTGGTTACAAATTACAGACTCTAAAAAATCTTTGGCATCCATGCTACGTATATCTACTCTGAACTGAAATCTGCATCATAGATATTTCAACACTTAATAATAGCCATACGACTAACCTTTTAATTACGTTGTGCGGTTTCAACAGGAAAATGCTAGGAAAAATTACGCCAGGAACCAAAAAGACTGGGTAGAATCTGTAACTCCTGGTGAAAGAAGCTGTATAGCCGATTTAATGTGAGTTCACTTAAATGTGTACAATTTTGTCTGTTACTGTTAATACATGCTACTAAAAATACAGATTTGATTTCTAATTCGAGGGTTTGTATTAATAGTGGGTAGAAGAGACGACTAAGGACGCTTTTTTTAAATGATCCTCTGCAGCGGGGTCTGCAACAACGACGACCTTCCCTTATTCTTTTTCTTGACAAAACACATTTTGTATAGAATAAGAATTAAAAATACACATAATGTGGGTTGCCTATCAATCTTCACTTCGTGACATGCGAGCGGAGTGCAAACGTTTCCATTAAAAAACCCGCATAAGTGGAAATGCTACCTTATTTAATAGGGATCATCTATAAATTACGTCCCCCATATTTCACTAAATCCCCGTTCTCCAAGTTTTTCTAAAAAGGCCAAGTTCGTCTCGTTATATTCTCCGTCGAGGTCTTGTCGAGGTCTACGAAAAAGTACAACGCTTAGCCCAAAAATCTTTCGGTATTCATAATTATGGCCTTGGTATGGGCTATTTGATGACTGACAGTTCAAATCAGCTTGTATTTATGAAGTGTATCGAGATAGACTCAGAAAGTATGCAGTTTCGGTGAGGTCAGAAAGTATGAAATACTGACTTGTGACGTCATGGTGTCTTATTTTTAGTTTAGGCACGAAAATGAATTTAATTGATTTTATGTCACACCTGGCCATAAAGTAGCTTTTACCGCACGCTACGCGTACGAAAAAAGCCGCTTTCTGGCTTTCTTGGCATTCTGGAAGTCCCGTAACTCGGCCATGCAGTGGCGGGTCCACTTCAGGTTCCGATGTCGAGTCAAAACAGAAACCATTGCATAAGCTCTTCGGTTTGCCCGGTTCCCTAAAAACTTCCTTTATGCGACACCTGGCCATAAAGTGGCTCTTACCGCACGCTACGCGTACGGAAAAAGCCGCTTTCTGGCCAAGTGTCGACATAAAATGATACATCATACACAACACAAGAGGTAATAAGCCCTCGATCGCATATTTACGTCCCTCGCTTGCAGCTTGGGCGGCAAACATCTGCGATCTCGGCCTTTCTTTGTATTACCAGTATTACCACCCTAGTTGTGTAATGTACTAATATCCGGGCAGTTTTGGAAACGTAATTCAATGGTTAGAGTTAATTAATTTTGATTGTTGACAAGTACCATATTTCATATAAGTACTTACCTCATTTGTTTTCTTGCAGGATATATGGTTTTTATCCCCGCCAATATGTACACAGAGGATACGACAGCGCAATAGTGTCGCACACGCGTAAAGTGGAAAACGCCATGGCGAAGACGGCCAGTTCACGGTCTGAATACTACCATCTAATTGCAGAGAACATAAGACAGTTAGAAATCGAGCTCGAGAAGAACCGCAATAAGAGGGCGCCACAGTCGTGGGAGCTACAGCTAATAAAGGAAGCACGGCAACCGACGACGGCAGACTTGTTCAGGATGCAAACAAACGGTTTTTAGGGTTCCGTACCAAAATGGTAAAAAAGGAACCCTTATGGTGCGACTCTGTCTGTCTGTCTGTCTGTCTGTCTGTCTGTCTGTCTGTCTGTCCGTCTGTCACAGCAAGATATCTCAGGATCTACTGATGCTATCGACTTGAAACTTGGAATAGTGTTAAAAGTTGCTGACTTGAGCCTATTGGATAGAAAAAAAATCTTACACCTTTTTTACTTTTTTTTTAAAGGGGTCCGTAATGGGATGTGGAAAAAGAAAAGTAGAGCTATTATATCGAGTGGGATATCAAATGAAAGGGCTTAGTTTGTAGATTCCAAAACCATTTTTTTTTTTTTTTTAATTTTGTACTTTTTGATTTATGACCAAAAACGTTCAAAAAAATACCATTCCCCCCCTATTGTCTTCGAAGTTACTGAACAGAAAAATTTGTAATAATTACCAATTATTAATATCATCCTAAATATTACAGGAAAAATAAAACGGTTTTGCTAAATTGCATCGTTTTTTAGAAATTTTGAAAAATCGTACACATACTTATTTGCTCCTATTAAGCTAACGGCCAGACAGTTTTTGTTGAACTATTCACGTATCTACTTATGAGTTTGTACGGAACCCTCGGTGAGCGAGTCCGACTCGCACTTGACCGGTTTTTTTCATAGTGCTCAGTAGAATTAACCACCTACTTATTTAACTAGCCAGTAAAAGTAAAAAAATTAAAGCCACTTATAACTATAGTCGGACTACGCTAAGTTTGCAGAGGTCGGAACAAGGTTTTAAAAAATATATAGATGGCAACATGAAGAAACTACAGCGAGAGGATTATTTAATCTTGGTACTTGGTAATATTTTCCCTTTATTACAAAATGTGTCTACATACCTACTGAAATAGATATCTGGGTCAGTCTTGCACACATGCATCTAGTTCTACTCTAAGCTAAGCGATTTGTTCCCGGATCTTGGATAAATTCTATGTATTTAAGTATTATATTTAAATATGTAAATGTATACAACAAGCATTGCTTAGTTTGGTTAGGACTAGATCGGTGTGTGCAAGACTGTCCTGAATATTTAATTCAGTAGGGTCGTAGACACATTATATACTTATTAAACGGAAAGATATTTATTTGCCAAGTATCAAGACTAATCAATCCTCTTTTTTGTGATGTTGCCATATGCTTTTTTTTTAATAAAACCTTTTTTACCTCTGCAGACTTAGCGTAGTCGTACTCTAACTCTTTGTAATTAAGAGCACACAAAAATATTTGTTTTCCACCAAAATAAAAATATGTAGAAGAGTTATTTAAATAATCACAAAATTAAAAAAAAAATAAAACAACCGACTTTCATTGAATCTATTTGATAAAAAAATCGACGACTGAGTGAAACCCACGTTGCTATACGTGTGCCTATAATATTTAAAGAGTTCCCTCGATTACTCCATCATCACATCTTGATTTGGTGGCAATGAGACCACCTTGGAGGTATAACTCTTTCAAAATGAAGAAGAATGTTTCAAATCGTGTTTTAATAATCGCGTAACAAACACAAAGAAATAAAAAAATTCAGACGAATTGACGAATTTTCTAATTCAAAATCTGTTTTAGTTAACTAGTCCATTTACCATCTATTACGTGGTCCATTTTTACGTGGAAAGAGAACTTACATAATTTCGACATGTGAATTTAAAGTCTATGAACGAGAAATCCCTATAACGGCCATTCTCACGAAGTATGTCTGCGGTCACCTAATTACCGCGACGCTGTTTTCATACTAAATGTATGTACAGCTCAAACGTGCTATGAAAATTCCGGCCTCTAGTAATGTATGCAACATGCAAGTGTACATAACTAAGCCTTAAAACACAAGTGTGGTTTTATGAAACGAGCTGCAGGTGAGTTTCATTATAAGATCACATGACATGAGCATGAGTCTCATTATGTATCAGCTGCCTAAAAATATTAATCAAAAAGTTATTTGTGGTACTTTAAACTTATCATGCTAAATTACAAATAAATATAACATAATGAAAGATTTTTATGATTTAAAGTTACGGGGTTAGAGATTAAGTTACTAATTACATGGTCTAATAGGACAATACGGAAAAAAATAGGTTGGGTAATCGATAACGTGTACTGCAACTGTTTTTAACCGAAAGAAGGATGGTTCTCAATTCATCTGTATGTATTTTTGTTTTTGTTACGCAATTATTCAAAGATGGCTGAACCGATATTTGGAATAGTATATTACACAACTAGGGTGATAATATAAAGAAAGGCCGAGATCACAGATGTTTGTGGCCCGTGGACATAAATATGCAATCGAGGGCTTTCTTTATTACCTCCCGTGTTGTGTTCATCATTTTATGTCTACACTTGGCCAGAAAGCGGCTTTTTCCGTACGCGTAGCGTGCGGAAAAAGCTACTTTATGGCCAGGTGTAACATATTTTTTTTTTTAACATCCGATTCTATTGATGGGGTCCATGAGAAATTTAAGGAACTCCTAAATATTATTATTTATAAGGTAATTGTATAGAAATTTAAGTATTTTTTTCTACTCCTGTACTGTTATCTGTCTTTTACTTGGTCACGAACACTAATATAAGAACATACATAATATGAGTTCAGAGAAGTCTATACTCTATTCCCCATAACAGCACTAGTGTCGTTATAGTCACTTTACGTTATTGCTAGCATCCACAGACTTCTAAATCTAGGTTAAACTTAGGTCAAGGATTAAGCGCTCAATTCTAACTTCACGATAAAAATTCACAACTACCAACTTAACAAACAATTAAATTCCTACGATTCATAAGAAAAACAAAACTTTCCGAATTAAATTAATTGATGCCAACATAAAAAAAAAGTATTTTAATTATCGTCACATCGTGTCACCAGCCATATCAAAAAAAAGTTTACCATAGACACAACTGTCATGCCGGCTGTACACACTCGGAGAGACCGGACGAGACACGCGTGACGTCCATGTATTTTATATTTTAACCTAGTCGTAGAAAAAGTATTGTATGCAACGTTGTATAATTAAGTCAAAAAACGCTCATTGCGTCTCTATTTGCGATACTCGCCGCATTCGCGGCTCGTATCGCAACTCACGCAATTCGCATTTTTTGAACCTTCTTATACAACTGTTGCATAAAATACTATTATAGTATCTTGAGCATTTACTAGTGCTTAGTGAATCATTAAGACACCAATGATATTTTATAAGTAGATAGGTTACAAGCACTCCAAAAGTGAAGCACTGAAACCACGATAATTGTATTGGTGCCCTTTTTGTAGTGGGTAGTCACTCGCGGGTCGGTCAACGAAACGCACGACGATGTCAAGGGTGAATATTTACAAGATTCACAAAAAAAATGCCGTCGTGTGTGATCAGAAAGTGCACCAATCATAGCAAAAAGTGCAACAAAGCGCAAGGGATCACATATCACCTGTAAGTACGCTGAAATAATTTAATTTTATCATTTTTATTATTTTATTTTTCAAATACGACGCCATCTTACTACCATAGAGGTCATTTGAATGAAAGAGACAAACTTACGTCTTTGACAATGAGAGTGACAAGGATAACCAACCTTCTGCGTGCTTAATCTGCGAGCGCCGAGCAGGCTCCGAGTCAATCCGAAACTAGCCGAAGGGTTCACTCGGTTACGTTTAAAAATTAATCGCGCAAGTAACAAAAAGCTAGCTGTCTCTTTTTTTTGCATTATTGTAACTATGCCATCTCTTTTATGCAATCTGTTAATATGTGTGAGTATGTACACCGTACAGTGAGGTACCAATGTGTGCTGCTGCTTTCTTGGAAGCATATTTCTCAGCTGGCGAGTATGCGTATAACGTATCTTCTTATAAAATATCATTGTAAGACACTAGGAATATCAGTTCAATGTATGTAGTCGTTTTTTAGGGTTCCGTACCCAAAGGGTGCTAACGGAACCCTGTTACTAAGCTTTCGCTGATCGTTTATCCGTCTGTCACAGAGCGTAATATCTAAAATAGTTATAGAAAATGTATATCATACCATATTATTATTAGGTTAAAACTTCTTCTATCAAAGCTTTATTATACCGGATGATATACGAATAGATACGAGTATATACATATACGAATTTACCAAATGTTGTTATATTAAATAAATTATATCCATTAATCGTTATATCCGCTCATTCCCAAAATACCGCATTCCTAAAATACACTTTTTTTAAAATACCGGATTCTCGATACACCAGATTCTCCGTATACAAGATTCCCAAAATTACACACCCAACAAAGTGATTTAGATCCTTGAGTAACTTACGATTTTATAATCTACTGTAACGGGAATGTGGTAAGACAGGAATCTCATAAATCGAAAATCTGGTTTTTTGAAAAATGTGGTATTTCGGGAATGCGGTATTTTGGACACGAGCGGTTATATCGACCGAAAATATATCTTAAGTTGTTATAGCAACCGTTACGCACCCGTGTAAATGCGCTCTCCGAAAATGACCCATTTAAGCTCTTCAAATCGGAAATCGTATTCCCAGATCTCCAGCCTACAACCTTGGCTCGATTTTTCTTCTAACGTAGTTATTTGTAGACAAGTTAATAGCTCCTCGAGGCCTCGCAGCAGTAATAGAGTATTTAAGTGATTAGAGCGCGTGCCAGATCTGATACAGGCTGTAATGCCGTTTCCTAACCTCATTAGGGGGCCGATAGGGCCTCATAAACTTTTACTGCCCACTGGCAGTGTTATATCTATAATCTGTGTTATTATTAGCGTGTAGATGTCGCTACGATCGCAATCATGGAGGAATTAGAATATAAAATTAAGATGGTAACTTATACGTTTAACAGTTTCTCATAATTATCCGTCCTTTTCGAACCTGTCACTGTGACTCTCAGAGGTGCATTGTACTTTGAATTTTATTTACTGGAAACGAAGGGATCAAGACTTCGATGACGTGGCAGTGAATGATAAGGCAATTACGTATTTCGCATCTGTAGGTATGGAAAAACGTCGTCTTTATAGACGCTTACACCAATAAGTACGTGACGAGGAAGGCCTACAATCACCACCTTAGTGGTTTGGTCACCTTGGTTGTGGTATAATCCAATATCCGCACCAGTTTGATTACTTGTGTATTACTCTGGACGTGTGTCGTTACACAATGTAAATATCGCGTTGATGATAAACGGTGTGCGTTACATGATAAATTCACAGAGATAAGACCAATTCCTTACATTTTCCAAAGACTGACATTCCATCTTTCAACTTCATATTTTCTCTTTTTAATCGACAACGGCTTGCATTTCATAACCAACCTCAAAAATAGGTCAAGTCGAGTCTGACTCGCACACGAAGGATTCCGTACCACCGTCCAGAAAAAGACGCCAAAAAGCAAGTTTATCGTATTGTATTTTTATTATAGGTAGGTACTGTTTATTTTGTTTTTATTATTTGTTGTTATAGATAGTGGATGTGGGAAATACACATTCTGTGAACATATCAAGCATTTATGTACCTACTTATTACCATTATTAAATCCAAGCAAAAAGACACCATAAAAAACGAGTCTAGTATGGTTGCCCTTTAAAACTTGATTTAATTTTCTTTTTGTTACTTAATCTTTTCACAACAAACTTATTAGACCAACAAATATCAGCAAGGATTGAAGAAAATTAAAATAAGCTCGGGTTAGCTACTTTTAACACTATTCCAAATCGATAGCAGCAGTAGTTCCTGAGATATCTGGCTGTGACAGACGGACAGACAGACACACAGACAGACAGACAGACAGAGTCGCACCATAAGCGTTCCTTTTTTACCATTTTGGTACGGAACCCTAAAAATAATGCCGACGATTACTAAGCGGCAAGTACGGCGTATACTCCGATAATATTTATTATTGTTACAAAATAACGCAATCACAAATTGAATGAAGCGTTTGGTGCGAAAACGGTGACGAAAATTTTAAGTATAATGTTTGCACCATCTGAATGTTCTTATCTCCGCAATTTGATGATAACTGTGTTGCTTGTTTTCACGTGGCCCGTCCTTTTGTATCGGAACGGTCCCGAGGCGACTCTCACATCTGTGTCCCGGCGGATCACCGGTGGATACAATTGGCCCTTGTGAGGCATACTTCAGTAAATGGATCCCAAACGGTATGTTCTATTATAACAGCAGACGATAAGATGCTGCAAATCTATTGAGGGTCGTAAGCTAGTAGTTGGTAGGAAAAATAAGTATATTTGAATTGAATAGAATATAATTATTTATTAATCCATTCATGGTAAGTACATAATTATAATTACTGAAGTATCGTTTACTAAAACGATATTTCGTACCTTAAAAAGGTACGTCGTTTTACGAAAGCCAGATACTTACTCACCCCTCACGGCACTAGCCTGTCACATTCGCGTGACAAAATCCAGAAGGCAACATCGTAAAACTTAACGACTCACACATAAACGCAGTAATGGAAGGTACAGTTATAAGAGCGACACCGACACGGTTCCAGCTAGGGTTGCCATACATAAGGATTTTTGGCCCTTTGTCGGGATTGCGACCGGACTGGGAAAGTGTTAGGATTTGTCAGAAACGTATAGGTAGTTTCACGAGAGTTGAGGTTAATGATTACACACACAGCTGTATGAAGTACTCATTGCAAAAAAAGTGAATGAATGAAATGAATGAGTGAGTAAATAAACACAAGGCTATAGTTTAAACAAACTTTTGGTCTATCTTGCAATTCACTGTTGAACCTGCCATCGGTACGAAAAAAGAACAGTTATTTCAAAATCCCACTGTCATTACAGGACAGTGTTGTTGTGTGCGTAGCCTCAACTCTCGTGAAACTACCTATAAGATATGGTTTATTAAAAAAATATTATACGTTTTTGCTATTCATTTATTACATATTTTATTTTTGAAAATGCTTTTAAACGTCAGCAACAGCACCTGTGAATTTTATATTTAAACAACTGTCACAAATTGTACACATCACTTCACTAGGCACTCTAACATCTTTAATTAACGGGAATCGTTCTTTCAAGACAAAAGTACAAAGTCGTGGTATTCTATTACTTAAGCACACCGGCGCATCGTTCAAGCCACGCCAAATCTCTGTTATAGGAAATGTCCGAACGTTTAGGGTGACGTCAGGATTTCTGTCAGGAAATTTCATTTTTGGGCATGGCAACCCTAGTTCCAGCCAGCTTTACCTCCAAAGCATTCCTAGAACCCTCAGCAATTAGAATAAAAACAAAAATGACTTCATTAACACGTGAACGTTCCACACGTACGTTTGCCGCTAAATTTTCGGGTTTTGTTTAAAATATATGCTAGGCTGGCTTGAAAGACTAATGAGATCCTTATACTTCAAGAGATTTAGCATGAAACTCATAATTTAATAATATGAACTCATTTATTTCGTAAATGCTGCGCGTCTCATTTCAGCCTTATTCTTGTTACACTAATTTGGAAATGAACATCATTGTCTTTTCGGGTAATGTTAGAATGGGAAAACTGGAAAATTGCGTACAAATAGAACCATTACTGAAAAAATCTTTGTTATTTATGTCATTGGTTATCTCACTGAGGGACCTTAGTCACTAAGAATATGTATATAAAACATAAAGTAAAAGGCACATTCAGCAATTACGTCGAAAAATAAACTATTATAATAGGCCTTATAATATGACCCGAAATCAACAGAAAACAGACTAGAATAGGGATGACGACTGGGTTAAAACTATATAATTCTATTTAGTCCGTCAGTTAGATTATGGAAAAATATGGGACATATGTATTTTTTGGTTTATCAAAATATTAAAAATCGACAAAGTTATAGATCATAAACTTCTGGAGTGGGGGCTTGTGTGTGACGTCACTCCTAGGTGAAAATTGTACCTAGGATTGACGTCACTCGAAACTTCTAAGCACTCTATCCTCGTAATTTTTTGTTTATCAAACAAAATAAAAAATACATGTACAATATTTTTTAATAATCTATCTGACGGACTAAACAGTTTTTTTAGTCGTCTAGCCCATTAAGAGCGGGGTATCGTTGCAGTCCAACGATACTATTGTGGTAGGTACTTGTCATTCGTTTGTTACATTTGTAAGCAAGAAGATAGTTTGAATTTCTCATCCATGGCGACTGACTCCCGTTTTCATCCCTTCTAACTTGAAATCAACATTAAACTGGTTGGAAGTGTCAGCGCTTCGTTACCTTCATACGATACTATTGTGGTTTGTATACTTTGGTAACCAAGAAGGTTTCAAATAAGTGGCAGCTGACTCCTGAGTCTTCACTCCTACGTTCACGCTAAGCTTTCACTTCGTGCACCGGTAAACAAAACGTAAGGATATGAAGCGAGTATATTAAGCGTAAGTTCCTTAATAAGGCCAGCTTGGTCGTAACAACGCCATAAAGCTATGAGCGTCTTATTAAAGCAGCCACGCGGTCTGAGACGTGACGTCATAAACACCCGTCGTCGACGAACGTACACGGCCCGTAAATATAAACATTTATGAGCAGGGTTAACGGAATCCGGCTGACACATAGGTACCTAACGCAGTGCTTAAGGCATGTGTGGTTTGTGATTGAAACGTTGTAAATATTTTTATGCCACACCTGGCCATAAAGTGGCTTTTACCGGACGGTACGGAAAAAGTCGCTCGCTTTAAGCACGGAAAGTAATAAAGAAAGCTCTCCATCGCATTCGCATGTTTACGTCCCTCGCTTGCAGTTCGGGCCGCAAACATTTGCGATCTCATCTCCATTGTACCGAGCTTCTTTAAACCGAGCACAATCTTCGAGTATTATGCAGATATTTCCTTACTGAAACATAAAAATACATTTCAAGCACAAAGGTTTAGTTGTTATTAAATTCTAATTGATGGGTGATGAAGGATTAAGTTGCAAACAAAACTTATTAGACGCTTATTAATAGCGTACGGATGGACATGCCGTGGCAATCTGAACAGAGAGGAAAACGGAGTCGCCTAGTATAAATTATGATTGAATGAATAACGATTAAATGATTTATTTTTCTTAAACATACACTTCTTATTTAAAGTAGGGCCAAAGTTTTTAAAATGAAAATATTGAATTATTTTTCATATAATTTTCAATTTACTTAGGTCAAAAGCGGACCAAAAAAAGAGTTTTGAAATCTCAGCCAATAGTTTTTTTTTTTTTTTTTTTTTTTTTTTTTTTTTTTTTTTTTTTTTTTTTTTTTTTTAATTTATTGATAAAATAATTATGGTATTTTACAGGTCATTTTACATTAATTATCATCAAATATAAATTACAATTACTATTAAATAATTATTATTATATTATACAATGTTAATGATTATATTTTTCATTACAATTAGGTATTACCTATAGGTCAAAGAACACGTTCAAGAAACTCGTCCACACTGTAATAAGCTAGGTCTATGAGCATGGATTTGAGTTTGTTTGTGAATATTATGTCGCTGGTGACTTCTTTAATGTGTTTTGGTACTCTGTTATAAAGTTTGGGACCAATAACACTGAGTGACTTTCGAACCTTGGCGAGACGGTGTGTAGGAGCTAGCAACAAGGGTTCCCTGCGTCTATTACTTTTATGGATCGCAATTGTTTTGTAATTTGGCAGACTTGCTCTTACATGCTGACAAGCGGTCAATATGTAAACGGATGGTAAGGTTAAGATTTTATATTTTATGAACAGGTCCCTTGCTGGGTGGTCCAGTGGTTTTCTGGCGATTATTCTCAGCGCTCGTTTCTGCATTCTGAATGCCCTGTCACGTTGTGCAGACGTACCCCACAGATCCACACCCTGTATTAGGATAGAATGAAAGTATCCGTAATAAGCCTTCTTCATGTTGTCCGCGGAGAGGCTTGGTGCGAGTCGTGACAGTGCAAAGCACGCAGACGAGAGAGAATTGCATAGAGAATCAATGTGTGGGGACCATGTTAGCCCAGAGTCGATTATAAAACCCAAGTATTTACTCTTGTCTACTTGCGGGACAGGTTTGTTATTTATTGTAATGTCTAGTGGAGTTTTATTTGTATGTTTTAATTGAAAATGTATTATATTCGTTTTTTCCACGTTTAAAAGCATACCGTTTGCTGTAAACCACTTGTCCATGTGCAACATTACGCGGTTCAATTCAGATTTTAGAGCTGTGAAATTATCGGCATGTACTATGATGCAAGTGTCGTCGGCATATATGACGTATTCCGGTTCGAGGCAAGCAGCTGTGATATCATTTACGAACATGAGAAAGAGATTATTTCCCATACTGGACCCCTGTGGCACCGAACAACCACCTGTCGGTTCCAAGTCTGATTTTTTGTTGAGCACACAAGTACTTTGTTTGCGGCCTCTTAAGAAAGAAGCAATCGTATTGTGCAATTCACCTGTTAGACCATAACGCGCCAGTTTTTCGAGGAGAAGAGAGTGGTCGATCATTTCGAAGGCGCGCGACAGGTCGCAGAAGACGGCGGCGACCTGTCGCCCGCCCTCGAGGTGCGCCAGCACCCGCGCCACCACGTCACGCGCCGCATCCGTCGTGCTGCGCCCTGGTTGGTAAGCGTACTGACATCGATTAAGCAGGTTATTGGAGGTGAGATGTTCGATCATTTTTGTACTCAACAAACATTCAAAAATCTTTGAAATTACAGGAATCAATGATATCGGCCGGTAATGTTTGAGCGTGTTCATATCTCCCTTACCCTTATAAATAGGCTGAATTTTTACAAGTTTTAATGTATCAGGGTAAACCCCGGCGGCGACACATTTATTAAATAACATTAGCAATAGTGAAATAGTTACCGGTGGTAGGTAGTCAATTACACGGGTCGACATATCATTTATATCTTTCGAGTCTTTACGTTTTATACTATTGCACGCTTTAATCATTTCGTATAGAGTAAAAGGTCTTAAGTTATAAGTAGGAGGCGATAGCGGCAAGTAAATATCTAAATATCCCAGCGCGGCATGAGTGTGTGGTTTTGCATTGTTTACATTTACGTCTATGTAATACCGGTTCAGCAATGCAGCGGTGGACGCGGCACGTGAGTCGTCGCAGTTGCCCTGGGACTTGCTCACGAGTATGTCCAGCGCTCCGTTCCTGTTTTTATTATTTCTACAAGTCTCAGAAGATATGACGCGCCAGACACTGCGACACATGTTATCGCTACCGTTTGCAATGATGTTGTTCACATAGCTGCCGCGTACCTCCGCCAGCATCGCCCAATATGAACACTCTAGATTCGATAGGTTCGAACGTAACTCAGTATTGTTAGTGTCTTGTGACAGTTTACTTTTAGTATTTCTGATGTGGTTACGTAATTTCTTCAAAGGATCATTGACCCAAGCGCCTAGATGATTTTTAAGTAGTTGTTTTTTTACAGGGAAGTGTACATCAAAGTGGTGCTTAATTACATGTAGTACTGAATCAAATGTTATGCTAGTCTGAGTCAATAGTGGCGAAAACGTGGAGAGGCCTTTGCCCAGCAGAGGGACACTCAACCTTCTTCATCACGCTGGTATCCATGTTGTAAAATGAATTATGTCCAATGGACAGTGTTACGCAATAATGTGTAAAATGCTATGGAAATCCTATGCACTAACACACACGTAACAGGGACGAATTGTGAGAATCGTTAAAGAAATGGAATAGTATATGTAACATAACATTTCCGACATAGTATTCGATTTTATAAGTGTCAAATAAAATTAAATCATTTGAATTTATTACTACAATCATAAAAAGTTTATAGATAATTACGACTCCATTTTCTACTCTATTCCACTTTTGCCACCGCATATCCGTACGTATTAAACAGAAAATATGACAAGTTCGGCGTAGAGATGTTTCCGCTGGGTCTTTAAATCTTCGGAGTCGGGTCGGTATTTAATTGGTAATATCGGACGATATGTCGGGCGGATCGGCCCTCATCAAACAATGACAGTTGGCCAACTAATTCGGGCAGTTCGAGGGTCGGATGTATTGCGAGCTGGAACTTGTTTGTATAAGGGATGGACAACTTCGCGATGGCATCCTGCGGGTAAATAACTACATAACTAGGCTATTAGGTACAAGTTAAAACTTGCTTGAATATTATATACACTCTAGAGCAAAAATTCCGGGTCACTGACATAAAATGTAATAGTACTAGTAATGTCACGTAAGCAGCTACCATATTGATTGGCTTCGGAATTGATTTTGTAAACAAATGGACGTCCATTTCTTTTATTATATTTTTAAAAATAAAATGATTATTTAAACAATCAATAAGCTAGCTGCTTACAAGATATTTATAACACTGTACTCGTATGTTAGTGAGCCGGAATATTTGCTCTATTCGAAGAATCAAAACAAATCAAAATCCAAATTCCAAACTGGAAGGAGATAGGGTATTTTTTGTCCCGTAGACGAATGTCGCGGATAAAAGGAGTGTAAATTATATTTTCCAAAGAAACCTTTTATTCATACTACAGAATTGTTATGACCCATTTGCAGCATGCACTAGTGACTTCAACGAGCACGTCGACACCACTCGAGCCGCGATGGCAGTTCATAAAGCCGCCCCCAAAACTTCGCTGGACTTCGCATTCAATATTCGTGTAATACGAATTTTATTGGGGTCCGAACTCCAGCGACCGCAGACTGGAGTCGTAACACACCTCATTTCGTACAGAGTTCGAGGCAGTGTGGTGAAAAGTTTGGTGCCTGATTAACTTATGTTCCCTTTGTTTTTAACCGATTTTATAAAGGAGAAGGTTCTCTAGTCAGTTGTTTCTTTTTTACTAGTTACCTCAGAAGTTACGTATATGAACCGATATGATTTTTTTTATGGAGCTGCACTTAAAACTGCTGAATACCAAGTTCTTGGTCATATTAGGTAGCTTTATGTGCAGCTTGTTCTACAGGTAATTAGGAAAATCAAATAGGCGAGAATAGTTAGCTTACCGCAGACAATGTTATTATCTACAGGGTGCGATAGAATACTCCCAGACTACCGTACAGACAAAAAAAACACTACTTATCTGGCATAGGAAATCCATACATAGTTATATTGTTTTGCTATGTCACGGCAGTGTTTTGCTATGGTGCGGCAGACAACAAAACTGGATTTTGAAAACAATGGATTTCATTCATTGAACAAATTTTGTTTTCTTCGTCCTCGCTTCCCTCATGTTCCTTGCCTTACCGGTTTAGGTGGTTCTTCCTTCGCATTCTATCAGCCATAATTAAGAATTTCATTAAGTAGATAGGCTAGATGATGTAGGTACTTACATACTTTGATGTTCGTTTTATATCAAACGCCTTCATGTACTGGTTTTGAGCATGATAGTCTGCCCGTAAAGTGCAATAACTAGGTTCCAGCTACTTTGGAGAAAAAGGCGATTAAAGATTTGAATATTGTTTCGACTGTATCTCCATTTTAACGTCTTAATCGATCTTATCGACTTGAAACTTTGACCAAAAATATATCATATTATTAAGCTTATTTGTACATACTTAATTACTAGTTATTTATTTATGACATAAAAATGAGGTAATGCATGATGCAAAAATGATGGTCCAAAACATAAATGGTATAATTACTGTACCTACTTATTGCAGTATAACTAGTAATAAGCGGAAACAAATTATGTACCCTACCAATTATTACAGTTATTGTAAGTAAATCATATCAAATGCAGTATCAATACTTATTACATAAAGTTTAGTTAGTAATTTTGCTTTTTTTTATACAACTAGGGTGGCAAACAAGCGTGCGGCCTGCCTGATGGTAAGCAGTCACCGCAGCCTATGGACGCTAGCAACACCAGGGGCATTACGTGCGCGTTGCCAACCCTTTAAGAACCTAGTCACTCCCCTCTTGAAGCCTTCCGGGAAAACCGCTTAGTAGTATTACCAATCTAAGTATAACTAGGGTTATGCCGTTCTTTATAAGTAAATCACAAGTTATTGCCTTCAAAAGGAACGCAATAGATACCTAATAACTGTCTAAGGAGAAAATATAGAATTCGTTTGGCGTCTACGAATATGTAACTCGAGTTATTGCACTTACGGCTAGGAGGGCAGTATTGTTTACTAGTTGTAGGCAATTTGAAACAAGACGAGCCCTTTAGAACCCGAGTTGGGATAGCGTTTAATCCGAGTAACAACTAACCAAACGGCTACCTGTAAGCCGCCATATTTGAAATTTAGATTAAAGCGCTACCCTTGCTTTGCTTAGGATTGTGGTACACAAGGAGTCTAACCTAATTATTGTCAAGATAATATTTTTTTATGCCACACCTGGCCATAAAGTGGCTTTTTCCGCACGCTGCGCGTACGGAAAAAGCCGCTTTCTGGCCAAGTGTAGACATAAAATGATGTACACAACACGGGAGGTAATAAAGAAAGCCCTCGATCGTATATTTACGTCCCTCGCTTGCAGCTCGGGCCGCAAACTTCTGCGATCTCGGCCTTTCTTTGTATTATCACCCTAGTTGTGTAATGTACTATTATGCCACACCTGGCCATAAAGTGGCTTTTAACGCCTACGCGTACGGATAAAGCCGCTTTCTGGGGTCCGGGAACACTTTCCCAAATTGTCTACTATAGTTAATTTGGTACTTTCCCTAATTCGACACTTTCATTCATACGCTACTTTCCCTAACTCGATACTTTCTTTGTCTTATTGGACACCTTCCTATTTTGGCATTTAGTAAACATGTACAGTTCCGCTCTAAATCTTTCGTGGAGTCTCATAGAGTTCTGATTTTTTGGGAAACTGTCGACCTGTTCCCGGACCCGCTTTCTGGCCAAGTGTAGACATAAAATGATGTACACAACACGGGAGGTAATAAAGAAAGCCCTCGATCGCATATTTACGTCCCTCGCTTGCAGCTCGGGCTGCAATCATCTGCGATCTCGGCCTCTCTTTGTTTTACCACCCTAGTTATTACAGCTAATTCTACCATATTTGAAAACGTTTTTCTTACAACAATATGTTTATGGTATGAAAGTCTTTAATGGTAACGGTAAGTCAGTAAAAAGATGGAATGAAGAAATTCAATGAAAATATGAAAGCCTGTTAGGTATTTTATTTTCGCTGTTTGTCAATTAAGTCAGTTTACAACCGACAATCGATCAGAGACAAATGGTCAGTGGGTGTATTTTCAAAGGCACTTTTTTAGCTGTCCTAAGCCAATTAAAAAAAAAACGAGCTTAAAAATACTACTTACATATTTTTTACACATTTTGCACATTAAAATACACCGAGGCATAATAAAATAAACACCGTGAATATAAAAACAACGTTTAAAAAAAATATCAAAACTTCACAAAAGTATGGTGCACTAAGTCTGTGAGCTATGTCCCAGTCGCGGATTTGTTCAAACAATTTCGCATAACTTTGTTTGTAGGAATCGTATTGATAAGAATTATACACTATTAGAAAGAATATTAAATAAAGCATTACATCGTATAATATTTAACGCGAACGCACGTTGTGTTAACAAGTGGCCGACCATTTTGTAACTGTCCCACGATTACGTAGTTCTATCTCTTCGTTCAAATACCTGCAAATATTTGATTGGCCGACGACTATTCCGCCATGTTTTCGTTACTATGGAAACAACCGTTAGTTGTGCTACGGCAATCAAGCAGAACGGACGTGTAACTCTCGCATTTTGGCTACTCAACAAGGTAAATTTCTCTCACGATGTGTTTTGGTTCTCTTAAAAGTAATCTCGCTGGGCATCGATTTACGGATGTAAAGTGGCTTTTTTTAAATCTATATTTTAGCATTTAATAGTTAACTGTGTTCTTATTCATACGTAAAAGCCATATATTAATTAAGTATATGGTTTAAAAGTTATCATAAAAAAATGCGTTTGTCATCATCCTATCTGGCGTCATTTCTCTGGCAGTTTTGTCCAGCGAAATGATGTTTGCCCCAGCGAAATTATTTTTGATTGTGTAAAAGGATTGTGAGCATAATAGAGCTCGTCCTAACTGCTTGAAGTACATAAGAAAAAATGTTTAATTGAAATATATACCTACCAAAGGACGATGGGCGGAAACGTCCGCACCCACCAACAGAGATGAGTCAGCTAATAGACCAAGCCAACACAATGGATTTTTACTACGGCGACGATCATCCCAAGAATGGGGTTCTTGGAAACTCGTATTTTGTTTTCTATAGGAAGGGTCTAAAAACAGGCCCTTGCCCTTCAACACCGCACTGCAATCCTTACGGTCACCATGCTCCCCTCATTTTGTAGAGCACTATCGTCTGCACCCACTCACCCTCCCCTGTTCTGGTTACGTAGTCCCTAACCGTCTTGGAGAATTCCCCAGGGAGTTTATGGCGTCCATGGTGGACGCAATCCAAAGCCCGAACATTAGTGACATTCGGTGGATGTCACTAATGTTCGGGCCCGTGGGGCCTCCGGATGCTGGACGATGCGGAACGCTAGTTCAGTATTCTTTAGAAGAGCTTCCCGACTTCATCCAGCAGGGCGTTGGGACGATACCCCGAAGAGTATGCAGGATGCAACATCTTCCTGAGGGGGCTTATTATGGATCCGCTCCACCACCAGTGTCGCCATCACTTCGCCAAGCCGAGCAGCCTCTTGATATGTCCATCCCCGGGTTGTGACGAGCGTATCATTAGCATAGCAAATTACGCTAGCTCCGTGGAGGAGCGGACCGCGGAGCAGCCAGTCGAAGTCAACGTTCCACAGTACAAGACAGAGCCTTGCGGAGCAACGCACCCAACGAGGCGATGGTGGAGCCTCCCGTCTGCGCCCTCTCATCACCACCCTGTCCCGGAGGTAGTCCTGCACTATACATGCCGGAGATATCTCGGCACTCCGCGAAATCGAAGGGCCCCCAGTATGGTCTCGAAAGGAAAGCTGTTAAATGCATTCTTGACGTCTAGTGAGATTGACTACCTCCCCTCTCTCAACTAGAACGACACGACCTGAATTGGCTGCTGACTAATATTGGACGGCCCAACAGCCAATGCCGATGTCCTGCTCAGCATGGCTGACGCACTGGATTGACGGACTCGCCGTTCAGAATAAAGCCGCCCGAAGAAGACCTCAGGTGAGTTAGAGGGCTATCACAGTGAGAGTAGTACGAACCTACCGCAGTCTTATGGACGACAGCAGTGACTCTAGCGGGGGAACCTCGGTGTGATCTCCATGCTGGAATGGAATATGCATACTGCCCAGGAAAAAAAACCGACAGAGTAAGTAGTACTCTATGTCACAAGGCGAACACAGAAACGCGCGGGTTGCAAGTACGGTCCAGGGCCAGGGGTACGGTGCGGGGCCTGTTTTTGGGCCCTTGCTATACAAAACAAAATACGATTTTCCAAAAAAAACCATTCTTGGGTTGATCTTCACCAACATCGTGTTGCGCCTTCGCAACACATTATTAACTGACACATAACTCATTTTTTTTGGTCTTGGGAACATTGCCCATATTAATTTGCCCATGGTCCATTAAACTGTAATATTTTACTAAGCTCCTACTCCGATTGCATATGCAGAATATCAAATGGACGATAATTTTACACTTACTTACCTAATTGTTTCATGTAATCGTCATTTCTCTGCCAACATCATAATTTCGCTGGCACATTTTTTTTCAAGATCTCATTACAGCTAAAGTATTCATAATAGAATGGTGCCTCATGCAGATTTAGAATCCCAGTTTAAAGGTCTTTCGAAGTGACTGATCATTTTAACCAATATCGAAAAAAAAATTTTGCCCAGCGAAATTACGAAAAAAGACTCGTTTCAAAAATACACCCCAGTATTCGAAGATCTTGGTCCGAGTTGCTCCTTAATAGTACTAGTTAGACCAAATTGTAGTATGTTTATCGATCCATTTGGTCTACTGATTTATTGAAAGCAATGAACTGGACTCAGACGGTGCTTACAACAGATAGTTAGCAATAAACCTGAGGTAGGACCAAACATCATGACGCTCTATGGAGCAGGGTGCAAGGCCTGTTATTACGACAGGCAATATTTCACAAATGGCTGTGATATAAGATTAGTGACTCGGATAGAAAATACGACTTTAGTTCTGCAATATCAGGGACTTCTGTTCATCCTGCATATTAATGACCTGTTGTGTGACAACAACATTCATTGCTATGCGGATGACAGCACCGGCGACGCTCAATACACCGGCCGTGCAAATATCCCTCGATCAGTTGTGGAAGAGAGTCGGGTGAGACTTGTGTCTGAAATCGAAGCCTCCTTAGAGCGGGTTTCCGAATGGGGCCGACGAAATCTCGTCTCGTTTAACCCTATGAAGACACAGGTCTGCGCATTCTCTGCCAAGAAAACCCCATTTTGTCCAGCGCCACAGTTTCAAGGAACATCCCTGTCTATCTCCAATAGCATTGGGATCCTTGGCGTTGACATTGCCAAAGACGTGCAGTTTCGGGGTCACCTGGAAGGCAAGGCAAAACTTGCCTCAAAAAAGCTGGGTGTTCTAAACCGGGCCAAACAGTACTTCACCCCGCGGCAGCGCCTTGTGCTTTATAAGGCGCAAGTCAGGCCTCATATGGAGTACTGTTCACATCTCTGGGCTGGAGCACCAGCTTATCAGCTTGACCCCCTCGACGCCATCCAGAGACGCGCCGTCCGCATTGTCAACGATCCCATGCTTACTGACGGTTTAGAAACGCTTAGCCTCCGGAGAGACTTTGCATCTCTCTGCGTCTTCTACCGTTTGTATAATGGGGAATGTTCCAAGGAACTGTTTGGGTTGGTGCCTACCGCATCATTCTACCATCGCACTACTCGTCATCGGCAGGCGGTTCATCCCCATTTCCTTGAATCATTACAATCAACAACGCGCCGGTTCTCTAGAACCTTTCTAGCGCGTACAATAAGGATCTGGAATGAACTTCCTGCTAAGATTTTCCCACTGCGCTACAATATGGGATTTTTTAAAAAGGGTGTCATCAAATTTCTTCGAGACCGGCAACGCATTGGCAATGCATCTAGTGTTGCAAATGTCTATAGGCGGCGGTGACCGCTTTCCATCAGGTGGGCCGTCTGCCTGTTTGCCAGTCTATAGCAATAAAAAAAAAAAAAAAAAAAAAACAAAAAAGACTTAGGGCAGGTAGTATACTGAGTTTACCCACTAGATCTTATCCTACTAGGCTACGCATAGCTAGGCCCTTGAACCCAACTATTCAACTGATGGTAACCGCTAAGGACCTTTAAATTTCTAGTGGGACTTCCAGTGGGCTGGTCGCTTTGTACTTACGAGCCGCAAGCACACATCAACAAGTTTTTTCCTAGGTACTACGAGCGGCACGCACACATTGACTTGACTAACCAGCGTTATAGCAACTGGCGCACTAGAGGTGCCTCAGTTATTTGTTAGCGAGGCTATGTCCGGCTATTTATTTTAACGTCCTTGGTAATCGCTATTTGAATTAGCCAATAGGAAGGCACCGAGCGTCACGCGATGATCTGGTGACCGCTTGTTGACTTTGAATTAGCCAATCAGAAGGCACTAGGCGCCCCCTGTGGTCCTCAAGTTTGACACAAACGAATAATTACTCGTAGCTTAGCAGAAAGCGACGTGGTATCTTGAGGTTTATGTAGCATAGGCGTTGTTGGGATGGATATCTGGAGTGCGAGGCTGCGATGATCTGGATAAAACGAAGACCTGGGTCGGGGTCTGGGATACCAATGACGCGCAGTGCAGCCTCCCACTTGTAAGGACGTGCGCTTAGGTTAGGTTAGATCAGCGGTCGGCAACCTTTTAGCAGCCAAGGGCCACATAGTAGCTTACGAAATTGACGCGGGCCGCACTATGTTAATCATTGGTGATTTTATACAATTCTGAATATATCGACCTCATACAAAATAGCCAGGGAGGCTCGCGGGCCGCTGGTTGCCGACCGCTGGGTTAGATGATACGATGTCCATCAACGGGCCGCTGTTGCAGGCCCCGCTGCAGGAGGTCATGTCAAAAGAAATTTTTAAACAAGTGCGAGCTGGATTCCCACACGAAGTGTTCCGTAACATCGTCAAGAGAAATACGCCTAAACACACGTTTCTTGTATGGGGATCCCTTTTTATTTTTTAACTTTAACATGTTTTTAGTAGGTATTTGTTGTCAAACCAGCAATGGAATTACATATTCTGTGAACATATCAAATATCAAACCATTACCATTATTTAAATAAAAAATACCGAAAAAACACGTTTCTTGTATGGGGACCCCCTTTTATTTTGAATTTTATTATTTGTTGTTATAGCGGCAATAGAAATACACATTCTGTGAAAATTTGAAGTCTCTAAATGTTACAATTCAAACGATAGAGCCCTGTGATCGAGGGACGGACGGACAGACGAAGGGACGGACAGCGGAGGCTTAGTAATAGGGTTCCGTTGACACCCTTTGGGCACGGAACCCTAAAAAAATATCTAAACCTGCCTTTCACGACGAGTTTTCGCTAGAACGCCTTAAATAAAAATAGGTTTATCAGAAGCTATGCGCAGTATGCCCTGGCTTAAGTCCGAATTGGGCCGTATTTTCCTCGGTGACGGGAATTAGCACGATGCGCCTCTAGATTGGGTTTAATTGGACTTGCCAATCAGCTCGACACTTTTTCAACGGAGCACTTTAATGCCGTGTCAGGGGCGGTTTTATAAACCGTTTAACTTTTTGCCCCATTAGATTGCTTTACGGAGTCTCGTTTCAGTAACATTTTGGCACAAATTACTTTAGGTACCTTCAAAAACGTTTTCTGCCTGAGTCATTTATGTATGTGTCATCATCATCATCAGCCTATTGTTTACATCCCACTGCTGGGCATAGTCACTACTCAAGGTTAGGAAAAAGTGTGATATGGTAGGGAGGGGGCGGTCTAAAAGTCTGAAAAATCATGTGACGTACTTTGTGGATGACCCCTTTGGGTACGGAATCGTACAAAAGTTAATCATGTGAATAAAAGACATTACCTATTTTTTAATTTTCGCCTATAAAATTTCCAGCTTAATCTACATCCTGCCTTTTCTTTCACTTCTCTATACGATGAAACATTTATTTTTTCTTTTATTTGCTCCATATTTGTTCTTCTAGGCCTTCTCCCTTGAATTTTTCCTTCCAATATTACTTTGATCCAGTTGTCGTGGCGTAAGAGATGGCCTAACATTTTCCCTCTTCTATTTTCTATCACCTTCATCAAATTTCTTTTTTCATTTACCATATTTAAAACTTCTCCATTGCTTTTCATCTCCATCCAACTAAGACACTAGAACTAGATTAAGCTGGAAATTACTCCACGCACAAGAGCCAAGCTCTTAAATATTATGATATGATATTGATGCCTATAAAATGGTATTCTAAGTAGTAAATATTCGGTTGCACCTAAGTTAGCCTGTTCCCTTCTAATCTAAAATGCATAGCAAAAGTTTATCCATTAAAATCAAAAGCAACTTTTCGGTACCCTTTGACGTTAACGTAAATACGGCAGCCGTTGTTCTGTGGGCTAAATGAAGATTCATTTATCGAGATTCCCCTTCCCACTGAATGGAACGTGGTCGGTGAAGCATAATGAAACGAGAAGCCACACGAAGCCCGTGTTACCAGATCCAATTTTGTAAAATCCGCAGCCAAAAAACCCGTCGGAAACACATTCCATCCTTCTTCTCTGAATTATTCGTAGAGATTATTTTCAATGCTTTATTTGACTGGACTAAATCTGAACGTAGTTCGAAGTTGGATAAAAATGTCACAACTTTTTACTTCTCATGTGATGATGTGATGGTGGAATCAGACGGTTAATTTTTTGTTAATTTTCGTGTTTCATTCTGCATCACTCAAAGTGACACCTCGTACACGAAGTGAAACAAATATGACACGTTCACTTGAGTGACTATTCATTTGTGTGAACCGTCTGATTCCACCTTAATGAAATTGAAGTGAAAAGTAGAGAGTTTAGCGACCACAATCCATATTTACACTCAGATTGTATTTTAGTAAGTCTTATCAGTTAAATTTTTTTCTTTGGCGCTGTTGTTTTAAAAAAAACAAATTGAAAAATATAAATATAAGTACAGTCAGCTGCCGAGAAAAGTAACCCTCTTTCCATGCTACGAATGTATTTATTATTCCTCTCCTTAGCAATCAAACCTAAGATATTTTAATAGTCTTTTGTTGATAAATAAATCAATTTCAAAGTTCTGTAGGTTTGCCACTAATGTCGAACCTAATACGTAGAATCGTAGATCTACAGACTATTTCGTAGATCTGGCAATGCTGCACGGAGCTTAGAAACCGCTGATATAGTGTCCAATTGGCGTGAAATGGAACGGTCCTACAGTTTAGAACGGCAAATCCGTTAGTGCAATATAGGTGCCGTTGGAGGTGTAGAGATTTATCCGATTCAATTTGTGTCTCGTTTGATTTAATGTACTTTAGAAGAAAATGCAGTGTAATTAAATTAGAAGTAAGGTTTTATTTTCATGCAAAATCGGCATGCGTATTAGACGTCGAGTTGTAAAAAACCAGCTCGTGTAAACCTATGGTCTCATTGTCACCAGATCAGCATCTGATGTTGGGATCTTGGAGAAATCGAGGGACCTCTTCAAATATTATAGATGTGTTGTAGCGATTACTACAAAAGTTGTAGCGATATGAGTACAACAAAAAAATACTGAAATAACTATACATGTTCCTATAACTTTTGAGGAGCTCCCTCAAGGATTTTCAACTTTGTACTGTGTATGTACTGTGTTTTCGCATTTTACACACACTGAGAGCGCGTCTTCGCCGTCGTCATGAAAAACGTTGAAAAACACTGTTCTAAAACGTTTCTCTCTGTTCAAGAATTTCAAGTTACACTCAATTCGAGTACAACAGGCCAACACGTACACAGACAAGAAATTGGAAGCGGGAGCACCGCGGACAGGCTGACGTTGACAAATTGCACGGCAGGTGCAGACCGGCCCTTCGGCCGATAGGGCTTCCAACAGTTCCAACCCCGGTATTCCGAGATTCCGTTTTTCCGGGATCCTGCGCTATTTGCCAGTCCCGCTTGTTGCGGGATTCTGCGGGAGATAGAGCTTCCAATCCCAGTATTCTGAGATCTCGTTGTTATGGAATCCCGCGTTTTTTATCTGTCCTGTTAGTTGCTGGATTGCGAACGTGGGCTCCTGCTAGGGCTTCCAATCCACTATTCCGAGGCCCCGTCACTGCGGGATTACGAGCATGGGATCCTGCGGGAGATAAGGCTTCCAATCCACCATTTCGAGATCCCGCTATTGCGTGATTACGAATGTGCGGGACTGCGGAAAAGTATGTACCACGATTGCTCATTCGTCTTCTTGAAAATATTCTCAACTAGCATTTACCTACGGTTTTGCTTGCGTTATTCCGGTTATTATCCCAAGGGAACGCTTTATTGGGACATAAATATGTTTCAATCCAGAACTCTACTTGCATGCCAACCCATTCAGTTGTTTGCTATATACTAACAACCATCCAAACCTCACAACATCTTCACAAATTTTCAAATTTATAATTTTTAGTAGGATAGTGGGAGTAGGTAATTATTGATATTATCCTATTTGATCTTTTATTGAATAGTAGCCACAGAAAACCACAGACCCCTAATACTAAATAAGGGGTTATCAAATAATTATACTGGAAGTCATAGTGATTGTTTTGTTGATTTATGACACTTTGCATAAAGTTCTCTGTGGGATTCCACGAATAACGAGATTCCCCGGGGTTTAAAAATGTTGAATCCCGCAGGTACCGAGATTGAAGATAGACCGCGGGAAGCCCAACCGAACATGATTAGTGGCCACTGCCCCCGTTGTTTAGCGCTATGCGGATTAGATAGTAGCGTCTTTAGGAAATTCGGAGGTTCGCCCCCTTTGAATTTGAAAGGCTCGTGACTGGTCTATTATTATTGGCAAGCTAATGTGTTGATGGATTTTACCTGTAAACATTTGTATGTATTCAAAACTGATCAGATATTTACCTTGTAGTAAAGGTATCGGCAACAAAGTTGAGGCCAGGCACACAACATGTGTTGTGATTTGGAAAATAGTTGTCTTTTTTCGTACCGATAGATAGCTAGTTCAACAGAAAATTGTAAGAATGACAAATAAGTTCTTCAAGGTATATACGCAACATTATACGTTTAAAATAGTTTTATTTAACCTAGCCTCTTTTTGTTTCATATTTCTCCAGCCCATCCGCTGTCCACCTCGTGCGTTCAAATGCCGTAACGAAAAATAAAAAAAAAATATTTACAAAAGATTTTCTAGCGCAGCTGTTATCGGACATCTTCATGACACAAAGCGGCGAATAAAGCCTCGGAACGTTGCGTCGTAGCAGTAACAATTTAGATAAACGCGGGTTAAAAGTCCCTCCGCGAAATTTATTTTATGGTCATCGTGAGCTTGCGTCCATTTATATCAGAAAGGCCTCCTGGATTTATGGTACTGAAGAAATTGTGCAAAGGAAAGCTATACGGTTATTTGTCTTAGGCGACTCGCGACTCGGTGAGCGAAATAGCCCTTCATCGCTCGATAGGTGTTGCTAAGATCAACAGAAAGTAGGATCAACCTGGGATTCAGTAAATTATAATCAGACATAGAAGTTTTTGTGGCACGAATAAAATTGTCATTGGGACTTCCCGACGATATTATTTTATCGATACATTGTATTTTCTTATGTCACTACAACGATACATTAAAATAAGTACCTAATTAAAAGCCATTTAATTGTAAGGTCGTGTACAAGTTTTAAAGCTATTCCCATAAAAATTAATGAGTGTCTACCTATTTTTTTTATGCATTACACTTTTCCATATATTTTCCAAAAACTGAGTAGGTATTATTATATTAGAGTATACTATTATGCTACACAATGTCATACAATTTACCTAAATTGGCCTCGTATCGACTGCAAGGGACTCTTGGTTCCCCTTTGTCTTTGTATGCAAATCGATTGAATAGCATAAAAAAATTGTGTAATAAACACGATGATAATAAAAGTTTAGTTCTCAAAATTGATGTTTATTTGAATTTTAAAATCACATATATATATTCTCACTATAAAACATCGATGGGTAGAAATCAGAATTTTAGTTAATTTCTATTTCATTCGGTAAACTTAATATCTATTATAAAATATCACTTCGAAATAAGTATTTGAAACAGTTTCCAATAAATTTAATACCGGAAGGAAGTCCCTAGTTAATTGATGTTTTTGCCACAAAAACTTCTATGTCTGATTACAATCTACTGTTTTGTACCACTAATACAGTGAAAAAAACGTTCATTCTTTTGGAGTTGAAAACAAAAATTAAATAATACTTACGACATTCATGATCACTCTACAATTAGAATACTTCTGTCAAGTACGGATACTCGTCGCTTTATCTATAAATATTTTATTTAAAATGACAATGACAAAATACTTTCTTCACAGTCAAAGTGCTGTCATAACAGTTTAAAATCTTTATTAATTAGTTGTTATAGGGTGACCACGATTGTAAAGAATTAAATTTTGCTCTTTACTAAAAGTAAAAATACAAGAAAAAGATGTGGGTGTTTCCTTTTAATAGATTAGATTCTTCGTTTCTCATTCTAAAATTACATTATAAGTTGCAATCCATGTCAAGTTATAAGAATTTAAAACGAGATCGTCACTTAAGTAGAACAAATAAATTAAATATTGAAATTTACACAAATCAAAATGGAACAATAAAAAATTAAATACAATGGTAAACCATCTATTATCATTTACACAATCCGTAGGGTTGGTCCTCTCTCCCAAATCATTCTGTACTGTACATGTAGAAATTAGTTATTATTTTTGTACAATCATCTCGTACATCATCATAATGAAGCAGTAGCAATTTTCTGTCATGATGACATGATGAAACCTATGGACATCACAGTGATGCAGAATACTACCTTGGTCGCCATAATGAAGTCGTATAATTTTGATATTACGTGTAATATTAGAATTATTAACAATTTTGTTACTCCCCTCCCTCATTAGAAAGAAACGGCTACGTCGTTAGTGTCGTGTTTCATAAAGTTATGGACACCTGTCGTAAACTTTTGTGAGCTATTTCATGACTAAGTATACGAAAAAATGTCCACAGCGCGTGGTCCTGTGTGGATTCTCTCTATTTGGTATAACTTTATTTGTCGGAATGTATTGTTGGTCTGAAAATTAATTCGTATAATTTTCTCTAATCTAAACGAAATAACAACAAAAATATTTTACGTAAGTCACTAAGGATCATAAAAGAAACCTAACCTAACCTTTCTTTTTTTTTTTTGCGGTGGGAAAATGCATTACGCATACCCCCCCGGGGCCTAGGGAGGGCCGATGTTGGTTGGGGGGGTTATGTGGGACTCACTCCTCTCGCGCACCCTCTGCTAATCAGAGGGGGGGGGGAGGAGCATACCCACTAAAAACCCACCGGCGTTTCTCCGCACTGCCGTTTTGGGGGCACAATGGGCTCGTAGCACTTCTACCATGTGTGCCCCCCGGACCTAACCTAACCTAGGTTTCTTTTATGATTATCCCGAAAAGTAAATTGGTATCTTACTTATGCGGAAAGAGTTTTCGGACGAAAAATACTTTAGGACTAACAAAATTATTCCAAAGCAAGGGAGGCCGTGCTTTGTGTTTGCCGCAAAAATTGCTTGGGAACAAACGTAGAAATAATTTAATGTAAATGTCCAAGGGTTTTGTAAATTAGACATGTGGGCATTGAGTTTTTGCAGTCCATTTTATTTATTCATTTGAATGAATAACATTCAGTTTTGGCAGTCACCGTTGTTATTTCCTTTTGCTCTTTGTTTCAGATTTGTTACTTAATAACATGCTAACGATTGAATTGAAATTTTGTATACAACTGGATTGAAACATAGGATACTTGATATCCCAGTAAGAAGTTCCCTAGGAATAATAAAGAGAATAACGCGCAACATTAAATTACTAGACTGATTTATTCTTAGTGAGGAATGGCGACGCATTGTAAAGCGTGTCATCAACATATGGTATGATAACTGTCAAGAGGGATAGCGACGAAGAAAAGGTTACGTAGCTAAATATCTAAGATCGAATTTCATAAGCTCGATACACATATATCTAGAATGTCGAAAATCTAAATGAATAATGTTACGTTGTCTATGCCATTCGAAATACATACAACACGATTGGTCGAAAGATTATAATATCGAAGTACAAAATTAATATGATTATTTCATATTAAATTCGTTTAGAATGTAGAAAATGGAATCGACAAAATAATTGGGGAACTATCATGTTTTTTACACCATGAAGAAACAAGCGAGTAGACGACCCGTCTGATAGTAAATGCTGGTGATCGCCGCCCAATCGCCCATAGATACAGCCGCACCAATAAGAACTGTTTATGCGTCGCTACCTGAGAACTAAGATTAAATGTCTCTTGTGCCAGATATTTTACAAGTCATATTAGATACAGGTTTTGGTTAACCGCTTAAACTATTCTGGGGAGACCTAACCTAGCGTCTGAATTTTGTAGTTATATAATTTGGGTTTATGTATTTTGAACCTTATACATATTCAGCACTATAGATTATAAACGTAATGAATTTAGACCGTATATTTAAGAATCAAACGAACTTACCTTACGTGATGTTTGATTCCAATTATGTGAGTATCCCAACCGAAGACGATTACTATAGTTTACATGCAGCAGTACATGAGATGGTGCTGTCCTTGTCACACATTTAGAGCTATAATATCTTAAAAAGCAAAACCATACTTCCATCTCTCTCCCGCGGCGCATCGACACACCCGCTCCCGCGCTTACCTGACCTCATTTTTTCAGAGTTAGATATTTTGTGTTGTAGACGAGTTTTTTATTTTTTATTTTATCCCTTGGGCTAGGGTGGGATGGGACGATGTAATCGTCTTCGGTTGGGATACTCACATAATTGGAATCAAACATCACGTAAGGTAAGTTCGTTTGATTCTTAATTATATTTCGTATCCCAACCGAAGACGATTACTATAGTTTACATGCAGATGTTCAGAGCATTGTTATGTTGAATATGTGAAAAATGAAAAGTAAAAAACTGGTAATTCCAATCATTATAATGCTGATTAGCTACGAAATTGAGAACAATATTCTGATGACTTAATTTAAAGTTCAATTTACATTTATCAGATTCTTAACTGTTTAATTTTAATGGCATAAATGCAATTAATCCTATTTAGCGAATGTCAGATATAGCATACGTAAAATTATTTTCATTTGATTCCAGGGTGTCTCTATAATATTACTTATTAAGATAGACATTGGAACGATCACTGCAACCTGCAGCCTTGCAAACAGTCTCCAGATTAAACCCGGCACGGTGCGCGGCAGATTTTTATGCTACCCGTGTACTGTGAGCGCTGAAAATGCTTATGTCAATGGCATTGTCTCGTGATACCTTTTTAACCCAGTGTGCTAAGGTCTGAGATCCAAAGTTTTTATAAGGCCTTCGTACAAAGAGGTATCCTTTAGTATGATGGCGTCTCAATTCATTTGTCCTACTAACATACGTTTGAACTGCGAGTGCTGGGCAAATAAGGACTTTCGCGGATATAGGGTAATCTGTTGATTGGTTAACAAGCTCCAGGCCTCGAAGTATTAATTAAATTTGTAACCTTGATTATATTTAACATTTAGATGACTCCTACTGGAGGAGTATCATCTCATTAGCTATACTGTCCAGTACCAGTGCTAATGAAGGTGAAGCCATAATTACATCATTACTTATTGGCATATTATCTAATTTTATCAGTAGCCTGATCGTGTGCATCCATTGTGCCGAAGCAATGGCGATAAAAGTACAAGTTTTATATGATAAATCAGTTCATGAGACATCTTCATTTCGATAAATATTTAAGAAATGATTTAGAACTATATTTGTACGTGGATTTATATTTTGGGTTCGGAGGTTTAAGTTTGTAAGCCTTTAAGAAATCGATTAACCCAATCATTTGACGTAACATTCGTATTGCGATAAGGCTGATCTGTGTATGATCAAACAGCTATAGCTTAAAATTTTATGGTCAAAAAGACATCATCAAAAAGACAAGACGGTGATGTGTTAAAACACATCACCGTCATTAGCGTCATAAACATCAAGATTTCTCGTTTTTTACAGAGAAGCTCCCAGGATTTGAATTAATAAAGTTTTAAATTATTGCTTTAAAAGTATTTTTGCTAAAGAGGCCATCACTATATTTAGTGATTCATGTGGTAGGCCACGCTTTATTATCATATCCCTGATAATTTAGCTGTCACCAGGATAAGGCTGGCATGAAGCGGGAGGCGCGTTCTGAACGGAGAGACTAATAAAGATCCATCGGAATCAATAAACGTTTTTTCAGGTACGACAAGACTAGACCACAAGGAGTACCATGCTTGTGATGGCCAGTAGGGTACTACAACGATACCTTTAGCTTTATCTGAAATGATTTTTCTAATACTTTGCTCACTAGGCTGAATGGGGGAAAGAGATAAAAAGTAATATTTTCCCAACTAAAAGTAAAGGCATCGACTATTTCTGAATAAGGATCTAATTTCGAAGACGCATATCTACTGCAGTAGGCTGTAGTTCTGAGGGCTGTCAAAAAGGTCAAATGCAGGTGTACAGCCTAACATATGAACAATCTGTGAAAATATATGACCAGAAATTTCCCATTCAGTGTCTATATTCATTTGGCTGGAGTCCTAGACTCCCGATCTGCTACTACATTATCGCAAGACTGTATGTATGATGTAAATACATAGACGTTTTTTGACTCGCACAACTGCCAAATGTTTCTTGCATACTTATTTAAATGGGGATATTGTACTTCCCCATTCTGTTAATATAACATGGCAGGTGTGTTGTCTATTCTCAGTTAAACGTTGCAATCTTTTAGATTTGCTGTAAATATCTTCAGTCCATAAAATGCGGCTACAAGTTCCAGCGTGTTTATATGAATGAAGTGTCAGTTCACTGACTGTCCAGTTGCCAGAAGCGTTTGGGCACCACATGTCGCGCCCCAACCAGTTATAGATAGATGCATTACTATACATTTCTAACAAGTAGTTATTCTTGCGGATCGGGGAGAATGTATCATTGTATTATTAATCCGCCATGAAAAATGTGGACTTAAATATTTTTCTAGTTTCATTTGTTTGTTGTAATTTTCCAAATGATCCAGAGCTAAAATATTTCTCGTTCGAAGAATTTAGTATACCTACATCCGTCCGTAGTTGACGGCTGGACATACGGAGGGCAAAAATCTGATGAATTCAGCTAAATATCAAATTGTAACATGTGTGCGGTTCATCTAGTATCGCCTCCACCACGTGGTCGCGTAATGCCGCGTGTAGCTGGTCGGGCGGCGGCCGCGCGGCGCGTCTGTGCGACGGTCCCGCGGCGGCCGGTGAGGTGCAGGGGGCGGCCGCGGCTCGGCCGCTGCTGCTACTCGTGGCGGCATCCCCCTCGAGTTTAAAGCACTCCGTTGTTGCTGTGCTTCTTTCTACTGATGGTTTGTAAGCAGGACTCACAACTGTCGATTTCATTTCTGAACCGGTTTCAACGATCGCCTTTGAAAACTTGATATGCTCTGTTAAGGCTGAACGGAAGAGATGTTCATCCATTTTTGGTATTTTTGACGGTATCTCTAATATTTTAATTAAAAGTGTTTAAGGCTGCGAACCGACGAGACTGAGATTCTCTATAATAGCTGTTGTAGCTTCTCTATAATAGCTTTATTATGTCTTGAGATACTGTATTCTTAGATGACAGTGCCTAATTTAACACTTGTCCTATTGCACCGAGACTACCGAACAGCTGGCTCTGCTTACTTTGGCCGTAGAAGTCCTTTTATACATTGATTTCCAAAAGGGCTGCTTTGATCTCAAGATTTAGCATCGGAAACCTCATATTGGGGCAATTTTCAGGAGGCAAGTAACGTCTGATTAGTTCCAGGTGAAAGTCCTTAGCTAATCCATTTGCCAAAATGGGTGCCGACTTGGGTGCAATATCCTTATGTAGGTTTTTGCCGTATTTTTTGTTATTAGTTGTGTCCTCGCCCAGTAGTTCTAATATTTTCGGTTCCAATGACGGTATAGTCTCGCCACTCTATCTATGGGCACGGCAAGTGCCGCCAGGCGGCGTGGGCGCTTCGATCGTTACGGGCTCGGCCGGCGCGATCGGCGCGGGCGACGTACTCGGCAGTAGTAGGTAGTTGTTGCTTCGCCCGGCTCGGCCAACTCAGAGTCCGAGGCCTCCGTGTCCCCGTAAATATGAATGTATCCTCTACACGGTTCATGTGGAGTATGAAGTCCTCGACACCGTTAAAATGGAACTGATGTTCTGGATAGAACGTGTGTATCCTCTACACGATTTACGTGGAGTATGAAATCCTCGACACTGTTAAAGTGGAGCAGATGTTCTGAATAGAACGTGTGTATCCTCTACACGATTTACGTGGAGTATGAAATCCTCGACACTGTTAAAGTGGAGCAGATGTTCTGAATAGAACGTGTGTATCCTCTACACGATTTACGTGGAGTATGAAATCCTCGACACTGTTAAAGTGGAGCAGATGTTCTGAATAGAACGTGTGTATCCTCTACACGATTTACGTGGAGTATGAAATCCTCGACACTGTTAAAGTGGAGCAGATGTTCTGAATAGAACGTGTGTATCCTCTACACGATTTACGTGGAGTATGAAATCCTCGACACTGTTAAAGTGGAGCAGATGTTCTGAATAGAACGTGTGTATTCTCTACACGATTTACGTGGAGTATGAAATCCTCGACACTATTAAAGTGGAGCAGATGTTCTGAATGAAACGTATGTATTCTCTACACGATTTACGTGGAGTATGAAATCCTCGACACTGTTAAAATGGAGTAGGTAGACGTAAACATTCGTATATAATAGTCCTTTACACGGCTCGCATGGAGTAGGTACACAAATGTCAACATTTTGTAACGTGGATGATCAATATGATCACACTTGAAATCTTCAACACGATTTTCGTGGAGCTATACACGTGTAAATACATCTACATGTCTGTTTCTTTTCGCCAGGCAAGGTGATAGTCATAACACAAACCCTAAAATTTGCCAATTTTACTTGGCGTCATAACACTTTTATCACTATTGATGACGAACCCCAACGACTTAAAAAAGTCTTGTAGTTTTTACGTTTGTTAAGTAATTAAATCTATGATCTTACTATATATAAAAAATCGTCTAAGTAGTTAAATGACAATAGGCCCGAAGTACGTAGATATTTCTTTTAATAATTTTATATAAACAAATGGAGCCGTACAAATTCTTGTCGTCTAGCAAGACATTCGAATCAAACAATTGTGGTCGCCACTTAAAACGCAATCGTTTGCGATCATTTTCATCAACAGATATCAGAAAATAGGCATCATGTAGATCTATTGTTGCCATATCTTGCAATACCTTACATAAAATGTACCTACATGTAAGCAATTAATAAATGAAATGAAATAAAGTAATCGGTACGCTACCGCAGTCATCCAACTTAAAGTGATGAACCGTAGTGAATTTGTTTAATTATTTTAAACTTACAATTAGTATGAAACGATGAGTTCCGTTAGGTTTAGGTACTGTGAAAATAGGTGAGACAAATTGTCCTTCACATGGCATACACAGTGATATGAAGTTAGTTAGATAAAAACTCAGCAAATCCGTTATACATCTTTCCTAATTATATAACTTTATACACGTATCTTTACTTTTTATTCGTAAATATGTAAGTAACCAGGTTTAATGATTTTGTAGGTAAGATGCGTAAAGGAAATTTGAAAGTACCGTTATTGGCAGTGCCGTATTATCTAAAAACACTTTATAGTAACTAGTACTTTTGTTAAAATGATTACAAATTTACCTTCATAATCCTGGTTGTAATTTCGATCCCTTGATCGCTTTCGTTTTCACTTCACTACACTATTTTTTAACGTTAAATTTCGTGCGACTCGGACAACACCAAAAAATGTAATGAGGTCAGGTAAGCGCGGGAGCGGGTGTGTCGATGCGCCGCGGGAGAGAGATGGAAGTATGGTTTTGCTTTTTAAGATATTATAGCTCTAAATGTGTGACAAGGACAGCACCATCTCATGTACTGCTGCATGTAAACTATAGTAATCGTCTTCGGTTGGGATACGAAATATAAATTTTATTCTTATGATAAAAGATGTTATGAATTCCTTATGTTCTGCAATATGACTTTATGTATTTTGACCGTATGCAAAACGACCGTATAACATGTGTTTTTAGATATGTTGCTACTTAACCGAAGCAAAAGACCTATTTGAAGACCTAGATTTATGTGAAGGCGGTTGACGTCTTTAAAATCGCCCCGAAATCTATGGTCTATAACAGGGATGGAGAAAGTTTTTTGGTTTCCGTGGCATTTTTTATTGCCATGACGTGCCATTTGATACTGAGTTTTATACACATAAATATAAATATAAAGTTATGCGTGCCTGAATTGGCACACGTGCCTATGGTTCGCCACCCCTGGTCTATAAGGATAACATGTGTAACGTAACGTATTACCATGTTTATTCATGACAATACGGATCCGGTTTTCATTCAACTACAAAAGAAACAGAATGATCATAACAATAATGGATTCCGACACTTGAGCTTTCTATCTAATTAAAAGAATCAGCTAAGAGCAGTCCCGCTCGGCATCAATATACCGCAGTAACAACGTAACTTACACAGTATAAACTGTAAGGCAGTTAAACGATTCCATACAAACGTCCAAAAGGACTCACACAGGTAGATAAGGATCTTCCGGAGACTCAGCTCAGGGTACTCAGTCGGGGCAGACATGTCCAAGTTAATATTTCACGCTCTTATTGAATTTTAATAAGTATTTATTTTTGACATAAGCAACAAGTTTCTTATTATTTAGTTTGCTTCTTAGAACAGCTACCCTTAGCTGATTCCCCTGAAATCAAACTGTAGCTATATTCGTTAGTAATTTGTACAGTTTTTGGAAATCCTTTATGCAACTGTTGTTGTGGAATTAAAGGCTGCACAGCACGCTCTGTCGTTTGTTATTTTATTACCATCTTTAAAAACCTTAACGTGGTGCTTGGGTTTTTTAAAATGCCCTAATGGAGTGTGTGTAATATTCCAAAAAATCTACTTAAATTGAGCCAAATTAAATACTGATTTACCTATATTAACTGCGGTAATGGTATTCGAAGGCTCTCGAACATAGAGCAAAGTCTTGTCTCTGTTTTCATCACGTATTCTATTATTGTCTTCGGGCGTATTCCTCTTGTTTACATGTATCTGCGACTGGTAATTAAGTCACGTTCCACTCGGCTGTAATTCTATATCGATGAAGTTTAATTAAAGAAACGGGGCTTAGTGATTCCGGGAATTTTTAGGTATAGGTTTTTTATGTATTTAAGTATAAAAACAAATTTATTAAATATGTCGTCGTCTAGTAACCATAACACAAGCCTTATTGAGCTTACTATAAGACTAGTTCGATTTGTGTAAGATTGTTCCCTAATATTGATTTATTTATGCAGGAGTGGCTCACTCTGCGATTTCGCCGCGCGGCTACTAGTACCAAATTCCCCCCCCCCAATTTTCCCGTCTGCTCGTTTGCCCCCTATTTCATAAAAAAAAAATAAAAAAAAAAATTCTTTGGGCTTAGCCAGCGACCAGAAGAGCACGCGTTATGCAATAGAGAGAGACGATCGGATGCGTTGCGTTCCGTCCGGTGACCGGACCCGAACGCAGTGTCGGATTCAGCCAGCACGGGGCCTGTAGCTTCTTTAAAGAGGCGCTTGGTTGATCGCCAATAATACCCTGGTATCTCCTATTTTATCACTATATAATTGTCTGTTATGTATAGATTTTAGTTAGCGTTTGGCAGCTTGCTCTGGGGATTACTTTTATTTATTATAGACCTAAGAAGTAAATTTTTTTTTCACTTTACTAAAAAATAGGGTTTAAGCGAAGCCTGCTTGGGCATATAAGATGCTTCGAAAAAATAAAGTAGAAATGTAAGATTTACGTGGAAAAACGTCACCCGAAAACTAACCGTAGATTCAGTTTGCAGAGTTCGACTTCTTTCAATGTTTGCGGACCTAAGTTGTTTGGCAACAATTAGTATGGTCGATTTTCCGGCGCGTTGGCCAAGTTTCTCGGCTAACTAACCCGCCTGAAAGTTTCCACGGCGGTGTCAGGTAAGAAAAAAGTTAGTTAATTTATACACTCGTGGCGGAAGGGGCATTTGTCTTCATCAGGTCGCGTGGACGGAAGGTTTAGGCACGTTTAATTAAAGGCCGTCGCGCCGACGCTACATTCTGCCACATTGTCGCATGCTACATGTCCTACTTTTGCATAAGGGTTTATTTTAGCCACATTAGGGCTTAAGGCTTTTTGACATGTTTTCAGAGGTGTGCTGGCACCTAATACTTTATTTCTGACAGTATGTTATTCACATATATGTGTAACATAAAATGTGGTGTAATTTACACGCATTAAAAAAAAAACCAATGAAGAGATAAAATGTTTCTTTCATATAAAGTATGTTATTCGCTTACGGTACATAGGATACTTTATATCCCGGTAAAGAGTTCCTTTGGGACAATAACGGGAACAACGCGGGCGAAGCCGCGGGAAAATGCTAGTTTATAATATTAGTGTGATTGAGTAGGTATCTAATTTTCTATTCAGGTATGAAAGCCTGCGGTGCGCCTTGGCATTGACAAACAGTAGCCAAAATAAGCGAGAACAATGCATTGTTCCACTTATTTTGGCTAAGCCGCAAAGGTAAGTAGCAAAGCCGCATGCTACATTGCAATGTAGCATGCGGCTTTGCTACTTTGCTAATGCCGCATATTGTAGGTGTCTTATAATGACTTACAAATGCCGCGTGTTGATGTAAAATCGTTCCATTAACCTAATGAAAACACTTTCTCGCTAATTGATTTGAATTTTCCTTGACCTTAATTGAGATTATTCTTCAATAGTTTGACCCAATTTTCCTAATAGCATTGTTGGTTAGTCTATCAAGTTTATGTAGGTATGTAGTTTTGTTATGTTGGTCATAGTTGTTTCATTAAAATGGATATATATATATTAAACTTTTTTTTTTAATTTAATCATTAGAAGTCGGCAAACAATAAGTAACACTGTTCAAAATTTTAATTAGAAAAATTAAAAAAATTAAATGTGAAAATATCCGACGTCTAACTAGTCTATTTATTTAACAAATGCAAGAGCTATTATTAAAACACTCAAATCGCTATAGGTGTAATATTTGAAGAGTTCCCTCGATTTCTCTAAGATCTCGGGACGTTATAACCTTTCAAATAAAAGAATGATTTTCCAAATCGGTCCAGCCGTCTTCGAGTACCGACCTAATCGAGGAACATACTTACATAAATAAAATGCCGGTCAAGTGTGGGTCGGACTCGCGTACCGAGGGTTCCGTACTGTTACGTCCCGGCACGAATCGGAACGCGCCCTTTGTAAACGTCAAACAGTTTAACCTCCACTATACTTTGACAGCTCGAAAAACGCGGTATTCATGTATGTATGTATGTATGTAAACACTTTATTGCACAAAATAAGACAAATTACAGGGTTACAAGATTAAGGTATATGTACAAAGGCGAACTTATCCCTTTGAGGGATCTCTTCCAGTTAACCTTTGAGCAGTTGAGTGATGAGACAAGAGAGATGGTAGACAAACTGAGAAACATGTACAAGAGATTATAGAGGTATTTATATGTAAATAAATAAAATAAATACATATACTGTATACATATATAAATAAATAAATACATATATATGAGTATATATACATATAGCAATACATAAAAATATACAGAACCTGTAAAAATCATAAAACGTGTCAAGTATTCAGTCAGAGGGCAACCACAACTTTTTTAATTTCCCCTTAAGCGAAGCTACAGACCGACACTGTCTGAAAGACGGTGGCAATTTGTTCCATAATTTTACAGAGTGTACCGTGAAGGATTTGCCGTAAGAGCGATGATTATGAAGAGGTATTGAGAGAGACAAATCTGCACTAGAGCGCAGCCGGTGGCCACTATCCTCCGCCATAAATTTAAACCTCTCGGAAAGGTAGAATGGAGAAGAGGGGACAAACAGAACATTAAAAAGGAGAGACAAGGTGTGTACGTCTCTACGGCGACGGATTGGTAACCACTTGAGCTGCGAGCGCATGACGTCTGTCATGTCATTACTCTTACGGTTTTGCGACAAGGGAACGCGTTGCGTGCGATCGGTTTCCCTATTGTATGTCGAATTAGTGGATTTCGTGATTGTTTTGTGTGCACGAACGATTTGTGTGAACAATTAAGTGCTAGCCTTGTTTTCGCGACGCGAACGGCACATATTTTGGAGTCTGGACCGGAGATTGGATTCGCCTGGGCGGCGACCTGGCCTGCTGAAAACCCATTGAAGAACCTTGACTTGACTCCTGTTTGATATAGACTTGACTGCCCGACTTTGACTTGACGGAATTCGCCCACAGCAACGGTCGCAGAGGTACGTACAGTCATAGAACCGAAATTAGTATAAGTTTATTTGCACCCTGAAACGGGGTTAATTCTAGTCGGAGACACCCGGGTCCCGTCTAGAACACGTACAAACTCGGAAGTAGATGGGTTATTCTTCAGAAATATGTCTGCGGTCACCTTATTCCTCTGGCTTTTTTTCATACTAAATGTATGGAGACAGAGGAATAAGTCGCAGACATATTTCTTAAGAATAACCCAGATACGAGATAGTTCAAGCAAAACTGTATCGCCGTTAGTTTAGTTACAAATAAGTTGTGTTACGATTACGATTTTTGCAAATTTCTAAAAAACGGCGCAAGTTAGGAAAACCGTTATATTTTTCCTGTAATATTTAGGATGATATTAATAATTGGTCATTTTTACAGATACTTTTGTTCAGTAACTACGAAGGGAAGGATTGGTACGTTTTTCATTCTAAATCAAAAAGTAAATTTACTAAGAAAAAATAAAATAAAAATGGTTTTGGAATCTAAAAAGTAAGCCCTTTCATTTGATACCCCATTTGATACAATAGCACAACTTTAAATTTTCGACCTCCTATTTCGATCCGCTTTAAAAAAAAAGTAAAAAGAGTAAAATATTTTTTTTACGTCCAGTAGGCTGGGATTAGTGACCTTTAAAACTATTCCAAATTTCAAATTGATAGCAGCAGTAGTTCCTGAGATATCTGACTGTGACAGACGGACAGACAGACAGATAGAGTCACACCATAAGGGTTCCTTTTTTACCATTTTGGTACGGAACCCTAAAAAGATTGGTGTGTACCAAGAACTTTTTTTGAGTCTGTTAAAAAGATAAACTTTTTAAAGTCCCCGGAAATTCTCGAACACCGAATAACCTTAAAAATACAAGAAGAAACTGCAAACTTAGTTTTAGTTCAACGATATTGTTTACCATCATTATGGAACTTTCGAATGTAGCTTTGGAGCTCGGCCAAAGAGCTTTCCAATTAAAACCGGGCGTGGATGGAGCTCTATCTATTAATTGGAAGTAGTGTTAGTAACCAAACTTTATACACGCCATAAAATATAAAACCCATATAAATTCGAGATGTTTAAATATTAAAAATGAAGTTTTTAGCATAGGACCCGTGTCGCTTTTTAGGGTTCCGTACCCAAAGGGTGTCAATGGAACCCTATTAGTACGCCTCCGCTGTCTCTCCGTCTGTCCGTCAGTCATAAGGCTCTATCTTTTGAACCGTAATAGGTAGAGACTTAAAATGTTCACTTTGAATGTGTATTTCCATTGCCACAACAAATAATAAAAACAAAATAAAACTAAAATGAAAAGGGGGTCCCCATACAAGAATGGTGTTTATGTCGATTTGTCACAGGGCTTTAGCTTTTGAACAATAATAGACAGAGATTTGAAATTTTCATGGTGCATGTATTTATGTTTGCGCTACAAAATAAAATAATGAAAACAAAACAAAATCATAATTAAAGGGGGTCGCCATACAAAAAGTAGTGTATTTTTGGCGTTTTTTCTTGATTTTAGTAATGGTAATTGGGTAGATGCTTGATATATTCACAGAATGTGTATTTTTGTTGTCTCTATTACAACAAATAATAAAAAAAAAATAAAGTTAAAAGTAAAAGGGGGTTCCATACAAGAAACATGTTTTTTGGCGCCTTTTTTATCGTCCGTGGTATGGAACCCTTCGTGTGCGAATCCGACTCTCACTTGGCCGCTTTTTAGACCCATTTTTGATAAAGTGCCTATAGTGATACAAAATAGTACATTACACAATAGGGTGGTAAAACAAAGAAAGGCCGAGATCGATCGCAGATGTTTGCGGCCCGAGCTGCAAGTGAGGCACGGAAATATGCGATCGAGGTCGATATTACCTCTCCTATTGTGTACATAACTTTATTTTTACACTTGGCCAGAAAGCGGTTTTTTCCGTACGCGTAGGGTGCGGAAAAAGCCTTTATGGCTAGGTGTGGCATAAAATATTTTTTTATGACATGCTCGAATATACCCTGCTCGTCATGTCTTGAAAGTTCCTGGCTTTCACAGAACAGTACATCTATTTCGACATTTAATTCGCTATTCAATTAAATGTCGAAATAGATGTACTGCTTCTTATGAAACTAAGAGAAGGTATTTGTTTTCGCACAAACCACTACTTTCCCTTGTAAATCAAAAGCAAATACGTACAATGAATATTTGTACAGTTGTGGGAACAATTCAGTCTTCTGCTGCCAGGAGAACAGCCACGCTACGTATATTGTCACACTCGAACAAAATGAAAAGAGAAGGACAAACGTGGTTCTAAGTCGACATTGGATTGAGTTTAGCTCTGAATTTGGTTGCAGTTGTTGCTTCGAGCCAACACATGCGGGTTGGCGCCAATACGAAATGTTTTATTGGAGAAAATTGAATTTGTCGAGAGTAGACACAGTATTTAGTGAGTCTCGAATGGTCTGAGATACGGCTTAAGATCGGCCTTTCCTCATCTCTTTTTCAATAAAACCTATTGTGTATACAGTTAAAGATATTTTATCTATATCTTATCTCACCATCGGTTAGAGTTGCCACCATGGGCATGGTAAGGTTATATTTATTTCAAACGTTTATTTTACAATCAAGGCAATCATTTGTGTTGGAAAAAAAATGCCAGTCAATATTAAAATAGATAAATAACGAAAAGGTATGGATATCTACTCTTTTTCTGATCAGAATACCGCAAATCTGTATCAAAATTTAATCTAAGAACTGCGGCAAGCCTAAATCTGTAAAACTTTGCGCAACCAATACCATCGTGTTTGCTATAAAGTTATTTACCTTTCTTTTTTTCTATTGCGTTAAAAAATAGGAAAAATCACTTTTTGTAATAATAAGGATAAGGGACCGCAACTCAGGACATTGTGTCTTTTTTGGTTCACTAATGTTTGACCAAAAAATTATTGACAAATGATCATTTGACAAACAACGTTTCACCAAATATTCATTTGGCAAACGAAACATTTGACAAAAGTATCATCTTACAAAAACTCATTTAGCAAATGATTATTTAGCAAACACTACACTTGGTAAATGTGTTAAATAATAAAATGTCAATTGACCTTTTTTCATTTCACCAAATAATATGTTTCGCAAATTAATCATTTGTCCAAATGTCATTTAACAAAATGTTATTTCATAAAAAGACACTATGATTTCATAAAAAGACACTATGATTTAGTTTGGATTTAGTCTGTTGATTTATTCCGCTACCCTCTTATCGCCGTGAGAATGAATTTGTTGCACTGACATTTGACATGACTTAGTGTGTTGGGTAATTTATTCCGCTACCCTCTTATCGCCGTGAGTATGAATTTGTGGCATTGACATTTGAGGATCAATGCATTATTGTGTATCAGTTTAAGTGTACACGGCGAAGTGTTATACACAGTTGTTAGTAATTTTTATTGCAGAATGAGTGTTGAGGTTGTGTGCCAAGTGTTTAAATCTACGAGAAATGGAATTAAACTATACATGGACGGTTATACGTATAACAAAGTATCAACAAACAAAAGTACTTATTATTGGGCGTGTGAAATGAAAAATGATCAAATATATCAGTGCAAAGTGATGTTGAGAACTACTGTAAATGAAAGGTACTGTAAATGAACATATTTTAGTAAAACAGCCGCAAAATTATAGTCATGAACCAGATCCGTTGCGTAAAAAAGTTGCAGATTTTCGCAATAAATTGAAAGATGATGTCACTAAAAGTACTAAATTTTGTAAAATATTGAACGACTCCAAAAGCGAAACTGATTCTGAAATTACAGAATCCTTACCATCCACGTCTGCTTTAAAACAGAGCATGTATCGTGCAAAACGCAAACTGCATGCAATATTGGAAGAGCCAACTGATTTAGAATTTAATATTGATGAATCAATAACACAAATCCAAGGTCAAAATTTCGTTATAAAAGATCGTAAATTTGATAACAAGAGAATAATAATGATGTCAACATTGAATAACGTAACCATTCTGAGTAAATCAGATTATTGGATTCTGGATGGAACTTTCAAAGTTGTGCCCAGTATTTTTACCCAGTTATATACAATACACGGAAATATATTTTCAGACGACAATAAAACATTTCCACTGGTATTTTGTCTTTGTTCTCACAAAGATAAAAGAACATATGACATGATGTTTGAAATGCTAATGGAATATGGGGCAGAAAACAACATTGTCATCAAGCCAAAAGTATGCATCTTAGATTTTGAAAAAGCCGCCATCTCAAGTTTGCGGTCAAATTTTGAAGAAATAATTCTGCATGGTTGCAACTTTCATTTAGTGCAGATTATTTACAGGTAAGTTTTAAGTCATTTAGATAGAAGTAATTTAGATAGAAGTAATTTAGATAGAAGTAATTTAGATAGAAGGCAAGCAATCATGCATTATGACGCTTCACTCGCTCCGCTATTGGTGGTCATAATACAAACTTTTTGTCTAAATGCATCAGTTATTTTTTGTTGGGGGACGCAGTTCAAACCTTAACCTAACCTAACAACCTAATTTTTCTGCCAGCAGTTCGTTTTTGTTAGGGGACGCAGTTCAAACCCTAACCTAACCTAACCTAACAACCTACTCTTTTTCCATTGAATCTAGATGTTATATATCAACTAATACTTATATTATTTTTCTTCCAGGAAAGTCCAGAGTAGTGGCTTCGCAAAGAAGTATGCACAAGATGGACATTTCAACAAGGACATCAAATCTCTACTGGCGCTTAGCTATCTAAAGGAGACAGACATTCCGCAATATTTTGAAAAATATTTAGCATCCCTGACTGACGAAGATAGCAAAAAAATTGCGTATTGGTTTAAAGAAAACTATGTGAGTGGGACTGGTAATGGACCAGCCAAATATAGTCCAGGATTTTGGAGTTGTAATGAAATTAATAGCATGAAAATACCAAGAACTTCGAACTCTGCTGAAGCGTGGCATCATAAAATTAATCAAATTATTGACAAACATCATCCGGGGCTGTATTTTTTAATTAAAGAAACCATAAGCAACGACAGTGCAATTGAACAAAAAATGACAGGTGCTGCTCCAGAAAAAAAGAACAAGAAATACGTCTCCAAGGATGAACGGATTGATAGAATATTAATGTTGAAAGACGATTATTCTGAAGCAAAATTATTAAAATCGATTTCTGGACATTTAACATTATAAATACATATTACGGGTACGTATCATAATATACACAGTCATTATATAACTTTTACAATTGTACAAAGTTTGACTATAACTATTTATAGTGTACCAGTGCTGCCAGTACAATTTTTAAAATTATACCGCCGAGTCCGCGAAATTATACAAAATCGGATTTCAGGATACAATCAGTAGTAAAATATGGAATTTTAGTATTTTTATGACAAACCAGCCAATGTTGTGTATTGGCTGGTTTGTCATAAAAATACTAAAATTCCATATTTGGGAGCTTTCAATAGTTCGATTTTTTAACCGACTTTCTATACTCTGTACTTTTAGGTAGGTATTTAAAAAAAGGTAAACAAAACACCACATGACTAGGGTCGTTCAGCCAATCAAAGTATCGTTTTGTATCTGTGGCACAATACCACTGGCTGAACGACGCGTGTCACGTGGTTTTTTGTTTAACTTTTTTTAAATACCTAAAAGTAGAGTCTGTGCGGAAAGAGAATAGGCGTGGCGAAAAACGGAACTAACCTAACCAGTATGGCCACCGAACAGAAAATACGGCACATACGGTAGAAAAGCATTACAGCGCCCCCAATCTAAATCCTATTCTATTTCCGCACAGACTCTACAGAGTATAAAGAAGGATACTGTGCTCAATTCGGCTGTTTCTTTTTTTTGTGTTGTTGGCTAAACCGATATGGAAAATTGTTCTTTTGTTTGAAAGGGTTATAGCCCCGAGGTGGTTTCATTGCAACCTATAAATATCTGATGATGGGATCTTGGTGAAAAGAGGGAACTCTTCAAATATTATGGGCACACATATAGGCGTTTTGGGGGTAACAGGTCATTTTGGTGCAAGTGTCTGAATGTGCAATGGTCCAGGATGTATCTTTGTCAAAATATGTAGCGGTCAAAATGCACGTAAATGTAAATAGGTGTAGGGATGAACAGAGGAAAAAATAAATAGTAAGATCCCAAAATGTTTAGTGGGTTCTAGTCCCTTTGTCAAATTGTACAAAAGTCAAAAAGTAGTAGAACAATTGACAACACGATAGTGGTGTACAAGTGACAGAATGTTTACATAAGATTAAAATGTACCACGGCCAAAAAGCATATAAATGTATTAAATACTGAATGAATGATACATATTTTTAACCATAATATATTCTGCCTGCTCTGAATACCTAACTAAACAAAATGATACCTCGACCGGAATTCTTTCCTTCTTAAAAACATCTCGAGTAGACATCGTATTTTGTACATAACGACCAAAGAGCATTCTGTCCATATATCTTTCAGATAAAATTACATTTATTCCATAAGGCATTCTGTCATGTCATTTCTTATCAAAATAGGTTAATTGAAAGTCGGTTATTTAAAAAATTGTGTTGGCTCTCGTTCTCCTATAAAATAATATCAAAATAAGCAGGAAGGGTCCGGTGCCAGTTTCAACATTTGAACTTCTCATGATTAGAATGGCCGAACTTATGTTTAATAGGAGTAATCAGAACGCCCAATAAAGCAACATAAGCGATACTTGACACGTTATCAGCCTAGTGCTAGAAATGAAATACTTAGTTTGTGGCATTTTGTATCCAATTATACATGGAAGGTCAGGATACAAAGACGATACAATGAGCCTCCCGATTATACAATTTTTGTATCCAATTATACAATCTGGCAGCCCTGAGTGTACTAGAAATTTACTCCTTAAATACTTGTTCTTTTCAATTAAGTTGTTTAGGGTTGCAAGTGATCCTAACACATTCCTCATCGCTTCGCTCGTCGTCACACCTGACCGGGTGCTCAGACTACATTTTAAAAATTTCAAGATTCTGAGTAATCTGAAAGTTTAAAATATTTGAGTTTTTTGAGTAATTTGAACCTAAAAGTTAGGTGCGGTGACGAACGAAGCGACGAGGAGTGTGTTAGGATCACTTGTTACCAACATATTCCACAACTGAATTACATTATATGTAGACTCCATATAAATTTGATTATTAATTAAGTAAACTGTCCTTACACTTGTAATAAATGAAGAAAAATTTTGATTTTTTGTTTTAATTTATACTATACATACCAATAAGGTAGGTATTGTTTTCCAACTGTGTATTACTTTGACCCATACCAAATCTATTATTAGATTTATTAATAAACGAAACACTTGTCAAATAATACATTGTACCAAACGTTTTTAGGTCAAGAGTAGTTTTGTCAGATAACTCAGTTGCTAAATGTTCATTTTGTCAAATAATTATTTGTAAAATGTAAATTTAACTGTTGATCATTTGGTAAAGTGAGTCATTTGTAAAATGACTAGTTGTAAAATGATCAATTGGCCAAACATTTTATTGTAAAACGTTGTTTGTCAAGTGTAATTTTGCCAAATGACTTTTGGTCAAACGGCAGGACACCGTCTTTTTTGCCTCATACAGCTTACATAATTCTGTTTTACCCGAATGACTGACTGATAGAATGCCTTAAGGCTTTAAGTCCGCCGATTGTACTTTTTCATTATTGTGCAAACAAGTTTAAATAAATAAATAGTATGAAAATTTACCAGGGAAGGTTGTCGTTAGGCGGTCTCTTCCACTAGGACAAGGACTAGCTGCGAGCGGTATTTGCTGAGATCTTCTGTCTTCGATAGATTTCAATCTCAAATGTAAACAGTGTAATACTATTTGAAGTGAAATACTTCACTCACCAGTCTTTACAAACACGTTCCTATGTTCGCAGTTTGAAATAATGTTTCGTAAGAATTGATGGAACCACTAACATACAGGCTTTCGATGCGATTGTTTTTTCTCAGTTTCGTTACGATTTTCCCCTGTATTTAGTGTGGGCGTAACGAAACTGAGAAATTCAAAACCTCAAGTAATAAACCTCAGCATCCGGAACCGTTTATAAGACTCCATGTTAGGGAATGCAATCTCATTCAATCTAGTCTGCAGAAAATCTCGATGTTTGCAATCTCGGTCGAGATCTCGATTAATGTTTTCGAGATTTCGAACGAGATTGAAAGGTTGATTGCGTGTGAATTATTTAGTGTTGATTAATGTTTATGAGGGTAGCATACAACTGCCAGCTCACTGTAGTGCCAATCAGCGTGGAAGCCGAGCGGGCGTTCTCTGATGCTGGCCTTAAAGCAACAAACATTAGATGCTGGATGGCTATAAGCACCCTATGTTTTCTTAGAAATCATTTTGAAAATATGAAGTAAATTGTAGTGAAAGTAAAATTTACGAGTGATGTGCAATTTTACTTTCAGTATTACCGCTTACGTGTAGGTTGCAAACTAGTAGGTAACTTCGTTTTTTCAAAGTTTTTTGTTAAATTTTCGATTAATGCGTTGTATTATTTCGCAAATATAACAGCAAGAACGCTAAATAGTTAGTATACTTAATTCTTAGACAATTGCGATTAAAATAACTTATGACTAATGATTTTGCCAAATCTCGATCTCGTCAAGATTAATCTCGACCTCGACAGTCTGACGGTCGAGATCTCGAAACACCCAATCTCGAATCAGATATTTCGCACGAGATCTCGAATGTAGTCTGTGTTATAAGTTTGGCCTATGTATCTGTGTATCGGTATATCTGTGGCTTTGTATGTAAGTCTGTGTCATCATAGCTCATAAACGGGTGAACCGATTTTGATTTAATTTGTTTTGATTTGAAAGGTGGTGTCATCGAGAGTGTTCTTAGCTAGGTTTCATTAAAATCGGTTTAGCCTTTTATGAGATATCCTAATTTGAAATCAGAAGATCGGAGATTTTTACGTAATAATATTGTAGGTACAAACGGCAGTTAGTACAAAATTAAGATTGAAAAAGCGTGAAATAAAACTTTAATTAAAATAACCTCTCTATTAGCCTTTTGTGCTTTTAAGATAAGTAGTAATATTTTATATGCTGTGAACAGAAGGTGCCCTCTGTTTTAATATCGCATGGTCCCCCGTTTTTAGAGTTTTTTTCAGTCAGGGGAATTTTAATTAAATATTATTGTACTCCGTTGACTTCATGTATCACAAAGACTTTGTATTTTCAACATGACATTGTCTCCTTTTGTGTTATGGGTTATACTTATTTTTCACCATTGTATGAACAGTGAATAATGCGATTGTAAAGGTACAAAGCCTTTGTGCTATAAATTAATGCAGCAAAGCTACTGGAGGTTAATTCCAATAGCATTTAACAAATAATAATAGTCCAATAAGGCAGAATTTCCAAGATTGCTGTGCGATGTAGCAGAGCGCTGGACGAGAAAAAGATACATCAATACCGGAAGGCGCTAAGCGCGCAGATTGTTTAGTAAATTGTTTCATCTTACATCGCTCCGCTTCCTCGCACAGCCAGGAGTGGCTCACAACCTCACAAGCGCGATTACGCCGCGCGGCTACTAGTAGTAACCAAATATTGCCCCCGCAAGGGGCTTAGCCACGGACCGGAAAGAGCACGCGTTATGCGATAGAGAGAGATGGTCAGATTCGGTGTGCTCGGACCCGAACGTCAGTTTTGTTAGAGAGAGAAACTTCTGTGTGGACGTCTCTATTACTCACTGTGGCACAGCTCTGGATGGATGGTGGATATTCAGCCTGAAGCCGCGGTCACCCTAAACCGATAAGCTTGCGTTACATACTCGTACTAAACGGCACCAGACTTAATCTCGGCAATTATTCAGTCGGATAGCTCCGGAAGGATCGCCAAGCCGATTCGCCGGGACGGGTGTTCAGTAATAATAACATTTACAATTCAGATGCCGCCCGCCATTTCATTACGTGTTCTGTCCAAATGGTGCGTCTTAGTTGTTCTACAAGTGATAATGGTGCTCGAGATGGCACGTTTGCGGTATATGCTTAATTAATAATGGCATTAGGTTCATTAAAATATCTTGGATGCTTAATTACAGGGCGAAATTTAATATCCCCATTCAGAGCAGCTTATATTGCAGTGCAGTGCTGCGCTTCATAAGGTGGTGCCAAGCTTTTGATGAAGACAATGATGCTCCAGATGATATGAGACCGTGATCCGCCTCATTTTGATGTATGAATGGGAAGCTATTGTTAGTCAAATGCTTAGAAAGGGAGCATACTGGCACAGAAGAAGAATCATAGAATGTCTTACAACTTAGATCCCAAACTAATCCCATTGCTCCATAAGATTTCTGTACTAGGATCTATAAAAAAAAATTAAGAGAAATCTGTAGTTTGTCAAATGAGGAACTTGTAAAAAGTTAAGGTTTACTTTTAATTCAACTGTATTGTGCCTGTGAACATCCTTTTTTGTTACAAAATAAAAATGAGACCTTTACAAAAGAACGTCGTCCAATACCTATAGTGAGATTCAATAGAAAAGGACAAACAAGTAAACAAACGGATTTACCTTCATTACTTCGTAATCACGCACTTTTTAAGAACGAACATAGCCTTATCAACAATTTATGTACATAAACCTTGTATTTTCATTCATTTTTAATTAAAATATCCATTAATTATTCATATTTCAGTAAAAACAAACTTAGTCAATACCATTTTTCTATATGTCAAATGTTACTCAATTTTTTTTACTCATCTAAAATGTAAAAATCTATAATGTCTTTGGATTCGTAGTGATGGGAATGTCCGTTCTTTAAAAATGTATTACTTTTTATTAACAATGACATTTTGATATCGATTAGTATTTCGGTAAGATTATTTTTTAATTATAGATTTTGGCAATGAGTGCCATATCCAATAAATGTATATAGGAAAACCCAACTACGAAAAAGGCTAAAACAAGATCCTTGCGTTTTTACTCGTCTGATTACAACCGCCAAAAGAAGTGACAAATTATGTGAGCCTGGTACAGGGCTGCGCCGCCCCTGTGTGCGAAGTGTGCAGCGCACACAGGCGCCAAGGTGATAGGGGCGCCGGAAGTCGAAACACGACGACAATAAAGAGGAACTGCTGCATAGGTTTCGCACAAAGGCGGGCAACCAAGGGCAGCAATGGCCTGGTGAAATCATACTCATCCATCACATCAACTCTGGACCATCATCTTGACATTTCGGACAAGCCGTGACGTCCATGGTTGTGAAAAGACTGGCGAGGCGGGTGTCAACATCTTCTAGCCGCGCGTGTTTTCCGAACTACCCGCACTTGGCCTTGATTTTACATACGGCGCTATAATCCTCCTTTCTGCTTCGTCGTCGTCTGGTAAAGGCCATAGCTATCTATGGCCTTAATTAAAAAATAACCATAACTGACAAGAAGTGACAAAGATTAAAGAAACGTTTATTCGCATTATTCTGGTCTTCCGATTTTGTTAGAAATACGACTTTGCTTTCCCATTTCTTGACTTCGAAAAACATAGTTTTTTGGCTGGACTTTTACTACTGGATAGCAACAATTTGGCTCTGTAATTTACGGACTGTGCTTTCCCTTAAAAATATTGTTGAAAAGGTACCTATGTTCAAACACTTTTATCATGCAATCTTTTTATGTGAATCAAGTACTTATTGTATAATGCCCGATTATCCAGCTTAATTTTAGAAGAATGTGTGTGAGCCTGGAGCATCGGGAATAAAACCGCCAAAGCAGGCAAAAGTTGTCAAAAAACAATTAACCGATGATAAGAAGAAGATTCTTTTAAATGTCTATAGATATGTACAAAAAACCTCGCCAACCTATCCATATAAGATGGATTTATATCAAACAACAGCAGAAATTATGGAAGTGTCGGTGAGCGTTGTTAGAAGAGTAATAGCAAATAGTGAGAAATGTGAGAACATACCTCAGCCAAAAAAGGTATTTTTATGTTTGTCAATTTTTATTGCTTTCAATTACTTAATTTTTCTGATCTTTTAGTATAGTTTTGTTGCCATCAAATAAATTGGTGGATTTTTGATTTCTAAATACCCTCATTTTACTAAAACGAAACCTTTTTCTCGTAATTAATACGAGTGTGAACAGAACTAGGGTGTCCCATATGGTTTATCTGAAACAGAGGTTCCCAAGCTTTCGTTTCTCGTAGACCACTTTCAAAATTTTGCTGGTTTCGGAAGACCCCTGCGATACTTCTACCATATTTCCAAATAATCAGCGATGGAAAATTGCGTCGCGTCTTAGTTCCAAACCCTAAATTCGGTGTGGTAAAAATAAAAAGAATACATACGAATTATACAAAACAATTACGCAACTAGGGTGGTAAAACATAGTTCCCCGCCCTAGCTTTTCATTGTTACAAAATATTTAATAATGATAAAAGTATCTGATTAATAATAGTACGATATACTTTAAGTTCCTCTCACTTACTTGTAGTTAATAATAATTTCATGAATGTCAAATGGATTGAATAATTAATGTTATACCTTTCCCATCACTATTTCACAGTAAATCCATAGACAATAGATCCAAATTGTCAGTCAACATATTTGTTATTGTTTTTGTTCAGTTCTATCGAATCTCACTATATACAAACACGATATAACGGAAAAGATCTCCGTAAAAAAAGAAAATGATATTATTTGCGAGGAACGCAGAAACGTTTCGAAGTAACTCAATACACCCGACCGCTATTCGGAGTGATACGGAGAAAGTGGTACGAGAAATGGACCGAGAAAATAATATGTAGAGTCGAAAGTGCGATCCTTCTATCATATTTCCGCCCTACACATAACGAGGGATTTCTGGGACACGAGCGAAGTAGTGCGGCGTTACCCATTGCTCTAAAGTTCGTCCAACACGAAATAGTACAATACAGTAAATTGTCCACGTAAAAAATAGAATATTAAGCACCCGGGGCGGTAATATAAAGAATATCTATGGTTGACAATAAGATATAGGTATCTATAGGTCGCGTCACGTAAAAAGAACGCTGGAAGAAAGTGGAGGGGGTATGTTTGCGCATTGGTACACTCGCGCACGAAAGTACTATGTTTATTGTTTTATTTTTGAACTAACCTTTCGCTCGCGGCGCGGTTCGATTAAAAAGTATATGTATTATTATCTATTATTTATTTATTAATAGGGTGAATCAACTTTTCAACCCACACAAAACTGTCCGCAACTTTTAATCTTCGTTGAAATATAACGCCCTTAAAAAATGGTTTGTCTATATTTAAATTTATATTGTATGTTAAAACGTTGAAAGTCCCGTCTCATGAACCTAATTTTTTTTGGTATGACGTTTAATAGTAAAACATCGTATCCCATAACTGTTTACACAGTTTGACTGTGGGATCCTTGAGTATTATTAGTTGATATATTATTAAATGGAATTAAAAACATGTTTCTGTGTAGAATTGAATAAAACAAACAATATACATCATAATTCATTTTTCAATGTAAAACCATTTTGTAATAAACAAGACACTTTTGTGCGCGACAGTATTTTGAGAACGAACGTGACGTGAACACAGTGCGGAAAGCAAAGGTCGACTGACGAACCAATAGCGCCCCGGAAATGAAGCGGCGCGGCACCCGCCCTCCCCGCGCCGCACCTCATACCACCAAATAGATCGATAAATGGCCTAATGCGCAGCTTAACCACCAGCGTTCTTTTTACGTGACGCGACCTGTACGCTGATTTACAGGTCGCGCCACGTAAAAAGAACGCTGGTGGTCAAGCTGCGCACTAGGCGGTAGGCCTTTTTTTTTTTTTTATAATTTTTTTTTTTTTTTAGAAACTGTCGAACTCGCAACCCATCCTGGGCGTAGCGATTGTCGGACCGGGTGGTTGGCCGTGGCGTTCCCTGGGGTCGAACCAGGTCGCTACCCAGACCACCCTGAGTTGGTCGGACTGAAGGTAGGCCATTTATCGATCTATTTGGTGGTATGAGGTGCGGCGCGGGGAGGGCGGGTGCCATCATTGCCGGGGCGCTAGCTATTCGTTCGTCAGTCGACCTTTGCTTTCCGCACTGTGTTCACGTCACGTTTGTTAACTTTACATTCAGTACTTTGTCATGTAAATAATAAGTGATTTATTCGTTTAAATTGTTTTATTCCATTCTACACAGAAACATTTTTAATTCCATTTAATGATATATCAACTAATACTCAAGGATCCCATAGTCAAACTGTGTAAACAGTTATGGGGGACGATGTTTTACTACTAAGCGTCAACTGTGTATTAATAAATAGATAATAATAATAATATTATACTTTTTAATCGAACCGCGCCGCGAGCGAAAGGCATAAAACAAACAGTACTTTCGTGCGCGAGTGTACCAATGCGCAAACACACCCCCTTCACTTTCTTCCAGCGTTCTTTTTACGTGACGCGACCTGTACAAGGATAGGTCGGTATTAGGGCATGCAATACTGGTTTTACCTGTATGGGCCAATACCGAAAAACCGGATTTTCGGTATTTGACCCATACAAGTAAAAGGAGCATTCCATGAAAACATCAACATTTTGTCCCTTACGAAACGCTATGGTAGCCATCCTAATAAAACTTATTAGCTACTAAGAAACACGACCCATCTTAAAGCCAAGTTATAATAATATTACCATACCGACATTCAGCTTCCAGTTTTTTTTCTACTTATTTTATTATAGTAGGTACATTGCTGCAGAACTCGGGCCCCGTAACTATCCAGCTTCGCTATCGCTCGGTCGCCTATATCTACTCGGCCGGCAGCCCTTTTTCACGCCAAGGTGTGTATAGTGCTTTTCTCAAATATGCAATGAAATAAATTAAAAAAACGCCGACAAATCAAACTTTATTTTGTAGAGAAACTAAAAGTAGACTAGACAAAAAATAGAATTACAGAAGCAAAAATTTTCAATTTTCCCTCCAAAATCTGTTTGATTACACATTTTTACTATTGCGTGCATGCTCAAAAGTACATATGTGATGTGACAATAAGAACTTTTCACCAGATTTATGAAACAATGTATTTGATACATGTTTTTATGCCACACCTGGCCATATAGTGGCTTTTACCGCACGCTACGCGCCTGGCCAAGTGTAGACATAAAATGATGTACACAACACGGGAGGTAATAAAGAAAGCCCTCGATGGCATATTTTTGTCCCTCGCTTGCAGCTCGGGCCGCAAACATCTGCGATCTCGGCCTTTCTTTGTATTACCACCCTAGTTGTGTAATGTCCTTACTAGGTATTCTACTTAGTCAAGTAGTAGTAGTAGTACTCTTCACCCCTTGCATCTCACTTATACCCCGATCCGGCTTATAATTTTAAACAACAGTACCTATGTGACACGCGACTCTTTGTCGCGCAACAAATGATACCTATCTCTTTCCACTCAATATAGTGTGACAGTGACAGGTGATGCTCTGTCGCGCGAGAAACGAAGTCGCGGCCAGTTATGCTAGACGTACAGGGGCCCGTTTCACGAAGCTACAAGTTACAAATTACAAGCGGAAGTCTCTTTCTATCAAAAGGTATTGAAAAGAGACTTCCGCTTGTAATTTGTAACTTGTAGCATCGTGAAACGGGCCCCAGGTGACCGGGTCTATAGACCGTGTAGGGAGGTGTCACGTTCCGTATACCTTTCTCTGTCTTACAGTTTTGGTGCAACAAGGGCGAATGCTTTGACGACAGTGTGTAGTAGGTGAGAAATATTTATTGCGCGAAATATTTTCAAGCAAACTATCCGTTTAGGTTACGAGGACATGTTTTATTGCTATGAAATTGACGACACTTGTATTTATAGCGGACGTGGCGTGCTCGAGATGATCCGCCAGTCCGCCTACATGCGCTTAACTTTGTTTTTCTGTACTTTTATCTGTCTTTTACTTGGTCACGAACACTAATATAAGAACATACATAATATGAGTTCAGAGACGTCTATACTCTAATCCCCATAACAGCACTTGTGTCGTTATAGTCGCAAAACAATACTGCTAGCAGACATAGACTTCTAAATCTCGGTTAAACTTAGGTCAGGGATTAACGCTCAATTCTAACTTTACGATAAAAATGCACAACTACCAACTTAACAAACAATTAAATTCCTACGGTTTTCAAGAAAAACAAAACTTTCCGAACTAAATTCATTGATGCCAACATAAAAAAAAGTATTTTTAATATCGTCACTGCGTGTCACTAGCGAGTATACGTCAAATAAAAAAAAAGACACATACTGTCAGTCATATGTTATATTTGCCTTGTTTGCGCGCTATGTTTAATTTTGTATTTTATTTTTTAAAACCTAGTCGTAGAAAAAGTATTGTATGCAACGTTGTATAATTAAGTCAAAAAACGCTCATGGCGTCTCTATTTGCGATACTCGCCGCCGCGGCGGCTCGTATCAACTCGCGCCATTCTCATTTTTTGAGCCTACTTATGCAACTGTTGCATAAAATACTATTACGATGGGATAACAGGTTTTTTTTGGAGACGAGATCATCAGATGTTTATGATTAAAACTCTGAAAGAAATAAAAAATAAAAAAAATGCTTGTAACAGATTTTGTTAAAAGACCAAACTCTCTTGTTCACGTTTATTGCAGAAAAGTACAATATTTACAGTAGAATCTTTACTACTACTAAATAAAATATACAACAGTAGATTTTATTATGGTTTATTTACATACTTTAACCTATAAGTTATCAAGACGGGAAGTTCTGGAACTAAACATTGTACACGCTACACAGTGCTACCACCTGAGATATAAAAAGTACAGCCTACCTACCTGCATATCGATGGCAAAAAGCGAGAACGTAGTAACCGCCACTTGGTCAAAAAATTTTTTTTTGCATATTCGGAATCAGCGAATTTTTCTGCGTCGACTGGTCTGGGTCCCATGGCTCTACGACGCTTAGAAAAAACTGGACTACGTTGCAAAACGAATGTATTTTTTTGACGATGCCCACATCTAATTGCTGTAAACATCCAAATAGTAGCAATTTTCTAAACGAGTACATTTACGCTAATTTTGTTTTTTCATAAATCAAAGGGTGTGCCGGTTACAGCGTTGCCGAAATTTTGTTCCGTGGCGGTTACAGCATTTATGCATGTAGTGAAAAAATTACGAACCAAGCTTACTGCAATTATCCTAAAATAAATTATCTATGATTGACGCTTACTACATTTCATTCGAAAATGAATTAACAGCAAGCTACAGTAACGACATTTGAAACACAACGTGAAGTGGGTAGTGCTTGAAGATACAGCAATAAAAATGTGCGCTCGCGGCGATGTGGCTCGTGAATACGACATGTGATTTAGTCTATTGGCGATCGCCGGAGCGAGTGGGTGTGCGTAGTCTGTGTACTCTGTGTGTCCGTGAAGTGAAATATTTTTATAATTGAGGTGATAGTTGTGTTCAAACAATTGTTTAAGAATTATGTTGAAAACTTATATAATAAGTAATACTTACATACAAAACATCTTTTATAGTTAGTGGGTTTAATAGGTAGTGAGTTTTATATCGATAAAAGTTACTTAAAAGACAATTTAATGCCAAAAGTGAAGATAAAATGTAGAGAGTTTTAAAGTTTTCACGGGAATATTAAACCTCATTACCTATAATATTTAGTTTTAGCGGATAACAATATTATAGTCTGATTAACCCTAAGAATATTTATGTTTGTTTTTAGCACGATAAGTACAAGGTTGTGATTTTATATGAGAGATTTTATTAGCCTTTTGAAATGTAATAAGCAACGGAGGTTTTAAGTAATTTTCGTAATTATTTATTTATTTATTTAATCTTTATTGCACAATATAAATAGTACAATTGGCGGACTTAATGCCTTAAGGCATTCTCTACCAGTCAACCAATGGGCTAAACAGAAACATTGTTTTGGTGCAGGGCCTTTAACGTCAATTGGAAAACTTAAGATAAATTTACAAATATACCTACAATATACATACATACAGTATATACTTACACAAATACAATATTATATAATATACTTACATATACTACTTTACGTACCTTGTGAAAACCTCATGTCGATAATTAGTTTTGGACAGCATTGAAGAGATGCTTGCGCAACATGCGCTTGAATGTGAACTTGCTTTGTGCTTATACAGAGAGAAACGTAATGTTTTTATACAGAGAAATTGAGACTAGATAGTATTTGATTATGTTAAGACGGTAATTGTTGCTTCTGATCTTTTAATTTGTAAGAAACCTGCATTTAAAATTTGGAAACATTTTAAAAAAGTATGTTGATAAAAGTTGATTGATCCTTAAGTCTTTTTATTTTCACAGTTTCTTTTTGCCGGTGGACACTTACCACATTTCAGTTAGTCCTATAAAGAACGTAATGACATTTACGTCAAAATTATTGAATCTTAAAATAAATATGCATCTGGTTACAGCATTTATGCTTTATGGAAATAATACCCGTTTCACCATTTTAGTACATTTACTTCTGGCGTTTGCAGCGTTTTCGCGTAACGAAAAAAAGAGTCCAATTGTCGTAACCGACACTAAGTCGTAAACCAGTCTGTTTTGTTAAATATTAAATATGCCAGTTGAAAGAAAACCATAAGTTATGAATTAGATCCAAATATCAAGCATTTTCGTTCATAAATGAAAGAGTTATGATTTTTTTTCTTGAAATCGAAAAGTTTTTTGGCTCTGGTGTAAAGTTTGCATTTTGGCGGTTACTACGTTCTCGCTTTTTGCCATCGATATGTAGTATCAAAGAGTATGGAATGGTAACAGTCTAAGAAAACAATTGCTGCTTAACTGTTTGGCATAACGCTTGGTACTTTTTAACCGACTTTCAAAAGAAGGTTCTCAATTCGTCTGTATGATTTTTTGTATGTTTATGTTGCGAGCTGGGCCTATTTGGATAATTCTTCGAGGTGGTCCCATAGCGACCAAGTCAGGATCTGATGATGGGATCTTAGAGAAATTGTGAGTACTGAGTGAGCGCAAGGTTGTATCTTTTGATTTATCCTTTTACAAATACAGAGATTAGTTTTGTTTTAAAAATGCTGTTCATTTAGGTTTTTTTACTAAATGAACAGCATTTTGTTTTTTTTTTCAGAAGGGTGCTCACTCAATCCACACGCACACAAATAATATTATGGTAATTTGTGACGGTAGCAAAACGCTGAACAATTGTGCAAATAAGTAGGAAGACTACGTAAATATAAGTAGCTACCTACGTGGCAAGAAGATACTATAAAGTCATTGGCATACGGCTGAATAAATAATCTATGAAAGTAATTTATGAAAACGAGTATCTAGCTAGAACATATTTATTGTGAGTTGTTTTTGTTAGTTTGTTTTTCCAAATGTATAAAGTACAGCGTTGAATTCTGCTGGTCTTCATTCTTCAGGCATATCATATAGGTGCGACACCCAAATATTCAGTAAAAACAGACATAAACATACAAATTTTATACTTGGCGGGCAATAGGTAAATACTTTTTTCTTAGTCTAAGTATGTTTCACATTCCTAAGTAGAGCTTTATCCTCATTTTGACCGACCTTAAATCCCGAGGCACGCTACTAGTTTTAAAATACGTTCATGTCATCGGATCATCTCTTTTCAGTTTATTTCAGCCTCAGTGACTATCCCACTTTTATTTAAGTCCATATTGATTCAGCCTATAGTTCACATTTTGTAGACATGTCGAAATTAAAACAATAATGTAAGTTAAAGGTATTTCTTTTGCTGTTATTAATGTAAAAATATTTATTTATATAAGTCCTTACCACAAGTATTGTGTTGTTTCCATCATTTACAAGATTGGTTCATATTTTAGATGCGTAGACAATGAAGCCTATGAGCAATATCAGCGTCATCGACGGAGAGTGGACGGTTGAGGAAGTAGTGCGACAGGCTACAGAAGAATCAGTAGATGATGAGCCTTTTTATGTGATGGATCTCGGTGAGGTAGTTCAGCGCTATCAGTGTTGGAGAAACTTCATGCCACGGGTTGAACCTTTTTACGGTTAGTACAAAACACTTGATAGAAGAATATTTCTGAGATATTTTCTCTTACCGGTACTTAATTATGTATGCACTTTTCTGAATTCAGGAGTATTGTATCAGAGACTACTATATAATCTCCTAACGATAAGAATGGGACACTATTGTAAAATTTGGCTTTTTTTGGATGTAAGTCGTAAACTACGTTAACATTAAGAGGAAACAGGAGGGCAGTTTTTCCATACAAACGTAGTCCCCTGTTTCCTCCCTGGATAATGCCAGTAGAGCAATAATTTTTTGTCCAAAAATCTATGGCTACTATTGATATGTTCCTATGTTTTCCTTTTTACGACAAATTGATTCTCAAAAGAGATATTAACCTTCAAAAACCTAAAAAAATGCCAGATTTTCCGCTGTGTTCACACATCCAGAAAACAAATTTGACTAGATTATTAAAAAAAAAAAACATAGAAACACGGCCAAAGCCTTTCTTTAATGTTTAATGAAAAAATTAGTTAAATAGGTTAAGTTTTGGGGAAGAAATCAGGGGACTACGAAACGTTGTTTTCATGAAATTTTAAAAGGTATTTTTGGTCCAAGCTGCTGTTGTCTCTATCGCGCTCTGCGGGGGAGAGGCGGGCAGTGCGGGACAGCGACACATTTTACAAATACCTCATTTTCAATTCTCTTGACCTTACTGTTTCCTTTTAAGTACAGGTCGATTCACAAGAGCTGGCACGAATGGATTGAACGAAAGTATTGTCACTTATCACCGTTGAGTGACTTTCTTATGCGGGTGGATCCAAATATATTGTAAAAAAAGCCCGTAACACTTCTTCATTATTCAAGAAAAATATAAAAAATACATAAAATCTGCACAGTCATTATTAAGACTAAGCAGGTAAAAGATACGGCAAAAGGTAAATTTGACGGTTCGTTAAAAATATTTGACATAAATATTGGAGTTCTTATTTAATTTATATCCTGTTTTCACACGACGCCGCAATCTACGAATTCATGGCGAATAATAATAAAATAAGCGAAACTCATACGAAATTTTGATGTTTCGATGCAATTTCCGTCAGTGTGCAAACAAGGATGGGATTGTGTAGGTAGATCCCTACATATATTTTTGTTGTACATAAAATACTCACTCAATGAAGACTGGGTTACGAAGTTATGAGATGAGATAGTCTAAAAACACAATTATCGCTTATTGAATCAACCTGCATTTAATTTTATTAATTAATTTTTAATAATTAATTAGGCCAGCGGGTGTCTCGGTTAGGCGTTTCGTAGACTTTAAAGCGAGGCAGGATAAATTGCCGAGTGAGAAAAGTGAGAGCGTGACCTAGTTAACATAACTTAGGTGCCTATACGATTAAGGAACGATGACTCATGATGGACGCGCCAATAATGAGTGCTACTTGTAAGAATATATTTGTAAGTTACAATTGTAAAAATGTTAAACGAAGCGTAGGCTGTATACAGTCACTGTGTAAGTCAGCTGACGTCCTGGCAATTCAAGAGACTTGGTTGACATCTCAGGACTTGCCGTTTCTTGGCAGTATCGACAAGGATTTCAACTACACGGGCAAATCGGCTATAGACCTAACATCGGGTATTCTTCGCGGCCGCCCTCATGGTGGTGTTGCGCTATTGTGGCGAAGTGGTGTTTTCCGTAACGTGTCGGTGGTTAAGTGCTGTAGCGATCGTATCTGTGCGATAAGAGTAGTAACATCTGGACTGAGTGAAATCATGATAATGTGCGTATATATGCCTACGGACCAGTGCGATAATTTACCTTTGTTTACACAGTGTTTGGGTGAATTATATGCGTTAGTACAAGATAGCTGTATTGAAACTGTTTACATATTAGGTGACCTAAACGCACACCCCACAGCGTCGTTCGGAGCGGAATTATTTGATTTCTGTAGTGAGAACGAATGGGTGTGCGCGGATGTTTTAAAGTTAGGTATTGGTTCCGATACTTATACCTACGTAAGCGAGGCGCACGGCTGTCAGAGATGGCTTGACGATTGTATAGTTAGTAAATCAGCTTGGAAAACCATACAAAATATTGAAGTTCTATATAACGTATACTGGTCAGACCATTTCCCGGTGCGGGTTGAGTGTGATTTGGGTCATATAAGAAGTAAGTTACAAGTAAGTGTTGATCACTGTAATAAAGGTGTTATTTGGGGCTTGAAAAGCGCAGAGGAAATAAAAAAATATAATAATTTATGCAGTCTTAAACTGAAGTTAATAGATTTTCCTACGGAGTTTCAAATGTGTGCCGATACATTTTGTAAGGATGAGTCTCATAAGAAAGTTATAGATAGATATTACAAAACTATTATAGATACTCTGCGTCAGGCCTCAATTGATTGTTGTACTAAAAATGAGGATATACGTAGAAGAACGAGGGTCACCGACATAGCTAAACGGATAAGCTTGTTGAAGTGGCAATGGGCAGGGCATATAGCACGTAGAACAGATGGCCGATGGGGCCGAAAGGTTCTCGAATGGAGACCACGAATCGGTAAGCGCAGCGTCGGACGTCCACCAACAAGATGGACAGATGATCTGGTTAAGGCTGCTGGCTCACGGTGGATGCAGGTTGCTTCCAACCGAATTAAGTGGAAATCTATGAGGGAGGCCTATGTCCAGCAGTGGACGTCCTATGGCTGAAATGATGATGATGATGATGATGACTAAAAAACCTGTTAAAATTGTCAATAGAAATAGATGTTTGCGAGGTTGGAATAAGCATGTGGCAGATGCGCACAAACAGGCTAGGTTGAATTTTTGCAATTACATCCTGCATAACAGACCACAGTGTGGGCCTGTTTATGAGGCAATGTGTCTTAGCAGGAAAATATTCAAGTCTAGACTGAAGTTTTGTCAAAGCAATCAAGAGCAAATCGCTATGGATATTCTTGCCTCGCATCATGCGTCTAAACAGTTTGACAAGTTTTGGAAAAGCACTAAAAAGTTGAATGGAAAGGTATCTCTGCCCGTTAGTGTCGATGGTAAATGTGACCCCGTGAGTATTGCCAATATGTTTGGACAATGTTTCAAAGTAGATTCACCATTAAAATCATGTACGGTGCCAAGTACTTTGAACAGTACTGCGAGTCCTGTTTTTGAAATAACTAGTAAAATGGTATCGCAGGCCATTAAAGGCATGAAAAGGGGTAAGTCTCCAGGACACGACGGGCTGAGTATAGAGCATCTCCAGCACGCGGGTCCGCATTTAAGTAGGGTCGTATCCATGCTTTACACCTTTTGTTTACGTCATTCGTACTTACCGTGCGACCTAATGAGGACAGTTGTGACGCCGCTGATAAAGAACTCGACAGGTGACATTTCTGATAAAGCGAACTACCGACCCATCTCACTTGCTACAATTGTTGCGAAAGTGTTAGATAGAATACTGGATGTACATCTTAGCCAACATATACAACTGTGTGATGCACAGTTTGGTTTTCAGGAGGGTCTAGGTACCGAAAGTGCAATTTTAACACTTAAGCACACGGTTGATTACTATGTCAAGAGAAAAACGCCCATATACGCGTGTTTTCTGGACTTGTCCAAAGCGTTCGATTTAGTGTCTTACGATATACTTTGGGACAAGTTAAGAAAAACAGGCGTGGCACCAGAAGTAGTCGATATTTTTTCATATTGGTATAGTAATCAAAAAAAATAAAGTGAGATGGGCAAATGTTTACTCTGACGAGTACTCACTCAGCTGTGGTGTAAGGCAGGGAGGATTAACATCGCCAAGACTTTTCAACTTGTATGTTGATCAGCTGATTGGCGAACTGAGTAGCATACATGTCGGCTGCCGCTTGGACAATGTCAGCGTCAACAACATAAGCTATGCGGACGATATGGCGCTGCTCAGTCCGTCTTTCTACGGGCTGCAAAAGTTGGTAAATATGTGTGAAGTGTATGCAGAGACACATGGTTTAAGGTACAATGTAAAAAAGAGTGAGTTCATGATTTTCAAAGGTAAAAATAAATTACCAAATTACGTTCCACCACTTCTTTTAAACAATTTGCCTATAAAGCAAGTGTCACATTTTAAATATCTAGGTCATGTGTTATCCGATGACCTTAAAGATGATAAGGACTTAGAGCGTGAGCGGAGGTCATTGTCCGTTCGAGGCAATATGCTGGCTCATAGATTCGCTCGCTGTACCGTACTAGGGCTCCCGCTATCCGTGTTACACGTCGAAACGGATATCCGTGTTCTTAAGACCGGCGGTACTAAGAACCCGGATTACACGAACCCGCCGGGTACCGGAAACGTTTCTCAGAAACGTTTCTTCGTGTTCACGGGTTGTCCGTGTCCGACGGGTACACGTGTATTTAAAACCGGCCCGAACGGGTACGAACCGAAACAGTTGGACTGAAGGCACCATGATCTACTATTTAATGCTGACTTCAAGTTCAGATGAACTCTTTTGGCGTACGAATGCTTAATAATATGTAGTTTGTAACTGTGTTGAAAAATCATATTTAGCAAACTACTCAAAATATGTTTTTTATAATTATGAATCGAAGTAGGCATCGCTATTCTACATTGTCTGCTGTTTTTTATTCTAAATCTGCTCGTACCTAGTTTAGAAATTTTATTCTGATGTTCTAGTTTTGATTTTATAAAATTAAAACTTATTACCTATCCTAAGTCTATTAATTAAAAACAACATTTTATTTATAATGATATGTCAGATATGTGACGAATATGGTTTGCAGATATACTAAAATATCAATTAAAAATAACAGTTTAGAATATAATTATGAATTACTTCGCAAAAACAACGAACATCTGCCAATGGCGCAAAAAGATAAACGAAAGCGTCATTATCAAGTGATCGTTCACAACAGAATTTCACCCGAGAACTACAAAAGTCCATGTTACCTTACTTAACTTGCGATAAAATTGCTAATTTCTTTAACATAGATCCTAAAATTGCTAATCATTCAAGTTTACTTGAGTGGCTTTCACAATAGCGTTCAGGTAATAAACGTGAACGCCAAACGCCCTTTTGTTAATAGACACAAAAAAAATAGGTGCCCAAACCATCATCACAAGTATGACTAACAATTATAAGCTTTATGTCGTAGCAATAAGGTTAAAACGTATGCACAAATTGCAACAAAATGCACCGGCAATATCTTAGAAGATTATATAAGTCACGCACTAACTCTGGCAACTGTTATTGATTATTTCACATTTTAAGGAAATTTGTTGATGTCACTTGTTAATCACATATTAACATTTATTTTTTGATTTTAAATTGTGTTAGGATCGATTAAAGCCTTTTACATAACAAGTAACATAATAAACAAAAACCCGGTCAAGTGCGAGTCGAACGCGCGCACAAAGTGTTCCGTACCATTTCAGTTTTTGTTGTTATAGCGGCAGAGATGGGCATTAATCGATTAATTTTTTAGTTAACTAATCAATCGATTAAAGATATCAATCGTCATTTTTTAATCGCGATTAATTTAGTTGCGATTGAATTAGTTGTCAGAATGCTCGACTAACAATTAAATTAGTTGTAGTTTCAATCGACTAAATTTCACGATTAAATCTATATTAAAACTACGTAGTCGCTCGTTTTTGCATTTTTTATTTAACTTGTAATATAGATAATTTGCAATACGTAACTACGAGTACATTGTAGGTACTCGTATGTTGTAACTATGTTGGTTTGGGTGGAATCTTGCAACTAATTTTGACAGATATCTTCAACCGATTGAGTTAAAATTATGTACCTATACACGTTTAATTTGAAACGCTTGAATGACAATGCAATATTATGGGTATGGCCCATAACGATAAATAACGAAAAACTGCAATGTTTACAAGTCGCAAACAATATATGTAGTAGGTTGGTGCTGTATTAATATTTTGATACTTTAATACTAGTTCTAACTTTAAGTTCTAAACGATACTGAGTAAATCTTAGACATAGATAAATTGTCAATATTTTGCGGTCTATCATTAGTTAAACTCTTTTTAGTGTCACGCGGCGACAAAACAATGGGATAATCCTACTTAGGTACCTGGAAGTTGTTTGTTGCATTTTGGTGCAGGTGCTGACCGACGAATCTTCTAAAAATAACACGTTCTATTGAATGAAACATCTGCATGTTGTTTATTATCTATACGGTGGATTTTGTTTTCAACGTGTGCTCATTTAAAATATTTATGCCACAGCTGGCCATAAAGTGACTTTTTCCGCAAGCTGCGCGTACACAACACGGGAGGTAATAAAGAAAGCCGTTGATCGCCTATTTACGTCCCTCGCTTCATCTCTTGCTCTCGCCCCATCCAAACTAAACGTATAATACACAATTTAAGATCATTCAGTTGGTATTATCAAAGAGAATAATAGTTAGCACAGAGATCTCACTCCATAGAAATGGTCAAAATATCGTAAGTAATACATGAATATTTTATTTTTATACATCCGAGGTTTTCCGTTCAATTTGCTTCTAACATTAGTCGCGGAAAAATAGTCTAACTAATTAGTCGATTAAAAATTTTAGTTGTCCGAAATCAATCGGCAACTAATTTAGTTGCAACTAAATTAGTTGCACTCTATGCAACTAAGATTGATCAGTCGTCGTTTTCAATCGTCCGTCGCAATTAATTCTGTTAGTTTCAATCGTTAATCGTTAGTCGATTACATTTTGCCCATCTCTGTATAGCGGCAACAGAAATACATCGTCTGTTAAAATTTTAAATGTCTAGCTATCACGGTTCAGGAGATACAGCCTAGGGACAGACAGACAGACAGACTGTGTACTCTTAGTATAAAATTAAATTATAATAGGGTCTCGTTTTTACCCTAAAAAGTGCTAGTATTTGAACTTTGAAGTCTTATATAAAAATGTCTACCTACTCGTATACTATGCAAAAACTACCTGCTCTTAAAAGGCCGAACCCTTAGCCCAATAAATTGTTTATTGACTTTCGGCTTTACATATATACTTACACCACGGAATAAGATATGCTCGAAACTTATAAATATTGTGTCTGTTAATTTTTAGCTCGTACCACGATTCGTACCTTCGCTACTCGTTAAGGACGGATCCGGAGACACGGGTAAATAAGATCCGTTTCTACGGGTACCCGTGTACCCGTGGAAACGGATCTTAATTACACGTTTCCTAATTACCCGTGCGGAACGGGCCAGAAAACCGTGTCCGTGTTACTCAGAAACGGGTAATAGAAACGTTTACACGAAACCCGGACACGAGCGCGAGCCCTACCGTACCGGTTAAACTATCGCTCTTTAGAGCCTACTGCCAAAGAGTGCAATATAATAATGCATTCAGGGCACTGTTGCGGCTCCCTCGCTATTGCAGCGCGTCGGGAATGTTCGCGGACGCGGCCGTCGACGACTTTTACACGATAATGCGCAAAAAGTCGGCGTCCATAATACGGCGTGTGCGGGGGAGCGGCAACAGTATTCTGCAGATGATCGCGGACAGGCTAGACTCGGCCGTCCTCGGCCGCTTCGTGGATCTGCATGTGATGCCGAGGGATCAGTGAGGCGGCGGAGGAGGGGAAAGGGTCTGTTTACTAAATAGTTATATGGGCTTCTTATTTAAAGTGCGTTCTTAACTGACAGTTAGCAGGTCGTCACAGAGCTGACGATTAGTGTCAAACTCCATACATTTCGTCACGGACTGACAGGTGGGAAAGTATTTGAACATAGCTTAAGTGTCGCCTAACCGTAGGTACATTTTAAAATAAAAACGCCCATGTATGTAATAATAATGATTTAATTTGATTTCGTGTACCTAATATAGTGTATAAGTTGCTTACTAACAAAATATGGAACCTGTTTTCTGAAATAAATGATTTTTATTTTATTTATTTATTTTATTAATTATTTTGTGACCAATTTAATAAACGCACACATAAACATTATCATTCACTCGTTCAATCCATTCGTGCCAGCTCTTGTGAATCGACCTGTAATATACCTCCGAAAACCGATTCGATAGGTACGTATTCAAAGAATGAATGTCTAGAAATAGTCGTTCCAATAGCAGCACAGTGGCGAAAGGTCTCTGTGAGAGCAGCTGTCAAAATCCACCAATCACACCACAAGATTGTTATATCTACTTTCAAATAAACTTTTTGACACCTTGCCAACCAGCTGGTGTAATAACGATTTCTGGAAATCCTCAGTGTTTCCATTTTTTGATAGCGGTGAAATGCAACGAAGACAAGATGCTCCTTCGTACCCTGGCCTTGCTGGGCGCTGGGTTCGATTGTGCCTCGCGTCAGGAGATCGACCTGGTTACTGGAATTGGCGTTCCCCCAGAGTAAGTCATTGCAACCGTGGGATACCCAAGACGGCTCGGTACAAGTCTTTGTTTTACTCGGTGGGCGTTTTCTGTGCGTGTGCCAAGCAAAGAACCAGGACGTGAAAGTAAAAGGCCCGGTACTTTCGGGAAACTGATTTAAGCAGCATTTTTCGTTTAATCTGGGGACACGGCAGTGCCCCCGCCAAGTCGAGGAAAACAAAGGCACGGCCGTTCCATCCTTTTCTCGAAGCCATTCAGGCCATTTTCTGCCTCCCGTAATTTTGTACTGGCTAAAGCTAGAACCCTGAAATAAGACTTATATATATATCAGTGGCGTGGCGTAAGCAGGCATCCTTGGGCAAGCCGATGCAGATTTGTCGTACATTTTCCTTAAGAGCTGTATTAGGCAAGCCGGTAGGAATCGAGTTCTTAGGACGCCACGCCACTGATATATATATATATATATATATATATACATATATTCTCAATGTCATTCAATTTGAACGTGTAGTTTAAGAACTAAACTATTGCATGTCATAGTTCCTTAGTTTTGTCACTGACTGACTGACTCACTGACTGATTCACTGACTGATGATCATCATAATTCTTAGGTACTTCTAGCAGACCTACAAGCTTCAAATTTTAAACATAGTTAGTTTTTAGCCTATCAAGTCATACAAAACCTAAAAATTTTGCAATTTCAGTCACAACTGCACACATAAGTAATCCTATACAAATACATGCGATTACAAAGTTAGTTTTGTAGTTCAACTTGGAAATAGAATGGATTGGAATGTAATAAATAAAGGAAGACCACTTACAAAAAGAAATGAGATCCCATCAAAAACATTACATGTATAAAGATGCAAGTCTCGCAACGCAGTTCTCCTACAACAAAAAAGTTTTGAGATGCAATGTTAAACCAGGTCAGTACCGGGGGGGTATCAACAGAACTCGATTTCCACCGACTTGCCTATTATTTAACCGTGGAGGAACACATTTTATAGATCTAATAATGCGGTCGGTTGTTCTAAGGTCAACTTTTAATTATATCTGCCGACGGTAGACAGGTATTACATTTGATTACAACCGGTGAAATATCCTGACTGTATTTTGCGGATTTGAATCGAATGCTATACGCACTAACAATTCCGCTTCACCAACCCTGTTTTAATTAATCTCCTCAATGATGTTAGTGCTATGATGTATTATCAAAATGTAACGCTTTATGTACTGAGTCTTTTTTGGCTTTCTTGGTTAAAATAAAATATAACCATCGTTATATTACAAATACTCACTAAAATATTTTACTAAAACAAAAAGAACAATGCAGCAGATTTTTTTAGGTTCTTACCATTTTGGCAGGCGCATTATATATGCACACTCGACCAAGATGGTGTCGCACATGCGGCATGCGACACGCGTCGGCGTTACCACCACCACCTTCGACTCCGTCCACGAGCTGATCAAGATCAAGAATATTATGCCGCGTGCAAAGTACTCTACCTTATATTTGGGTGAATCAACTTTTCTTTGTCAACAAAATTTCACCTTCTCCGACTAAAATTGAAAGGAAATCTTTATTTGGATATGTTTTGAATAAAGTGTATGCTCATTTATTTAAAAGACAGACAATAAAGGTATGTAATGCAAATATTTTTTATTATAATTTGTGTATTATAACTTTTTTATTTGTTAAAAACGAATTTTATTTTTACTTTTACCTAATCTATCTCTAGATATAAGATCTTGTTCCATTTAAATCATGTTGAAACATGCAAAAGGTGAACAAATAAGGAGAAAGAGCAAAGTTTGCATAAAGCAAAGAAAAGTTGATTAACCCATTTATTTACCTGTATTTAAAAGCGTTTCACAATTTAAATAAGGCAATAAGCGACCCTCTCGTAAGCAGCTTTCCTGCGCAAAGCCTCGGCATGCATAGGGCCTATGGAGCCCTCCGGGTCCAGTAAGTACAATAATGCGTTCCGGGTGCTGTTGGGGCTGCCTCGCTTCTGCAGCGCATCAGGGATGTTTGCTGAAGCGCGCATGGACTGCTTTTATGCAACAATGCGCAAACGATGCACATCCCTGGTGCGCCGGGTGCGTGCCAGCCCCAGCCCCATCCTGCGCTCGATAGCGGACAGGCTTGATTGCCCCTACATGAGACAATGCTGTGAAATGCACTTGTCGAGACAACAATGTATAATGTAAGAACTACAACTAACATCTTTATTTTTAAGGTTAATTTATTACTAACAAAATTATATGAGTCTGTGGTTACTTGAAATAAAAATGAATTTATTTAAATTTATTTATAGAGATCCAATGCGAAAATTTCGCCTGTATCTCTGGGCTGGGACCCCGCTAAAGGGGCCTAGCCTCACTTTTTATTATATTTTCTGCAATCTTATTCCTGTTATTATGGATTTAATACAATTTATGCTCATTTAGCATATCTTTATATGTATATGTAATTCTCAGTACGTGTGTTTGTCACCTAATTCCTCCTATCCGGCTGAAACGATTTGGATAAAAAATTGTGCATATTTGAGCGCGTCGCTGGATGCTTTGAAAATACAATTGAACCCGGTAGATTGCGTGGTCATCGCATTTTCATGAGGCAGGACGAAGTTCACCGGGACAGCTAGGTAGTAGTAATATATTGTTGCGCCGGTGGTTTAGGCCAAAACTTCAAACGTGATTTTCCGTGCTTTAGAAGCGCTTTCAGCAGGCTGAAAAGTGATTTCAGGTCGTTTCAGAGGTGGCTCTTTCACATACTAGAAGATCGAAAATTCACCCTATAGTTGCCGTTGTTTTCAGGCGGTTGAAACATGTTTTCAGTCCGTTTCAGGACACCCTCTATCAGATGGCGCAATAACCTGAAAACCCGTTTTCAGGCGTTTTCAGGACCCTTATGGGCCTTTGAAGTACACTTCAGTATATGGGGAAATTTCTGGAAGGAGTGAAAGAGACAGCACTATTACAGAGGAACAGCTATATTGAGAAGGTTCGAGAAGTGTGTGAAAGAGATAGAACTAGAAAGGGACAGCAATAGTCGGGAATGTTCCAGTCGGATCAAGCATCGAACAATCTAGTCCAGATTGTCTACAACACTCGCGATGCGTCGAGTACCGAGTAGTGGGGTTTCCTGGAATTGGACCGATTATTCGAGATTTCTCCGGAATGTTCTAGAGCGAAGGTCTCCGGGTATAAAAGTGGGCCATCGTCGGCAGATCGAATCAGATTGAACTAAACAGCGATAAAGTGCGAGTCTCGAAGCGAATAGTGTGACAGGTGAATAAGTGCGTTATAGTGAAGTGATTTAGTACAGTGATTTATTAAGTAAGCCTTGTTAATTAGTAATTTTGTAATAAAGTTTGCATTTTTAATTAATGTATTTTCTATCACGTTACTTACCCCGTGGACGTAACAATATGTATCCATTTAAATAAAAGTATATAAATAAAAGTATATAGTATATATATGTATAAGTAAAGACACTTCTGAATACAGGCTCGTACTACGTATCCGGTGCGATGCAAAACTAGCACATGTGTCGCTCGGCACCAAGTTTGGCTGCGACCCCATCGCTGAGGCGCCGCAGTTGCTCAGGATGGCCTCGCATCTAGGACTGGAAGCAAGTATATTTTAGAATAACCTCTATTGCTCTACAAAAAAAGTGACATGTTTGTTTGGACTAGCTAGACTTTCATGATCTGAAATAACTTTTGGATAACATAAATAGAGCGATTATAGCTAATGCCAATCGACATCTGCCAAACTGTATAACAGTTTGTTGGCAGAGACACTCACACACACACTTTCATGAATTTCGTAAAATCCCTTCTTATCCCTTACTTATACGTTATATAACTACCCTACTGTGAAAATTTCAAGTTCCTAGCTTCAGTGCGTTGATGAGCCAGTCAGTTAGAAGATCAGGACTTCTAAATGAATATTTGCAAGAGTTACTATAAAAATACTCCAATCGTTATAGGTGTGTAATATTTGAAAATTTCCCAAGATTTTTCCAAGGTCCCATCGTCAGATTCTGACCTGGTGACTAGGGTACCGCGTGGTACCTCCCGGGAGGCCCTATGAAACGAAAACAGAATTTTCGAAATCAGCTGGACTGTCTATATAAGGTTAATCGGGGATCATGCATAAACAAATCAAAAAGAAATATCCAGACGAACTGAGAACCTCTTAGTTTTGTTTATAAAATGAGTTTATCTCCGCTTTTTTAGGTAATAGGCGTATCATTTCACGTTGGTTCAGGAGTAAAGGAGTTCGGAGCATACGCGCGGTGTGTGGGGCACTGCGCTGAGTTGTTTAAACTGGGAGAAGCAATTGGGTTCAAGATGCGGTTGGTAGACATCGGCGGTGGCTACTCTGGTGACGTCCGAAACACGATTCACGAGGTGATCCACCCATGAAATAGTACATTGTGTATCAAGGGCGGTAAGTAAGGAATAACAAACAAGTGTTTGTTACAAGGCCGAGGTGAAGCCGAGGGCTTTAATAACACGAGTTTGTAATTCCTTTACCGCCCGTGGCACACACAATGTTTTTCATCACACTTGTGAGGAAATCTGATTAAAATAACCTTACTTAACCTAAATAAAATAGTAAAACTGACAGTGACATTAGTGACATACATCCATAGATAATGCGAATGTCAAGTCACGTTCGGAAACCATAGCGGTAAAGACTTAAAATGGTTGATTTTATATTTGCAAAATACTGAAATACACTATTTAAACTTTTAATTAATGTTACAGAAATATGTGTTTACATGTATTTTCAATAACAATTCTCTTTAAATAAATATTTCAGTAATAAAAGTTAAAAAAGTATGTTGGCGTTTCCTTTGAACATGACAAATAAGAGTAAAACAGAACCAGCGTTTCAAATTTAAAAAGAAAACCATTACGCCCTAGGGCGTAATAGATCATATACGGCCCGCAAAACCTACGTGTAACAACACAATTTTCGAGCAAGTGTGATGAAAAGTATTTTTTTATTCTTATTAGAATGAGATTCCAAAATCCACAGCCACAGGAGATTATCAAAAAGCGAGATTAGAGTGTGACCCTGTGGCACGCCAAGATTTTTGTTCTTAGATTTTCAGTGGGGGTGTTCGAACTAATCGACTATGTAACCAAATTGTTTCTAACTAGCACTGATGACCATAACCATGATGGATTTATTGGTTTACAATTGATAGGTGTCGGCCGTGGTGAATAAAGCTTTGGAGAGTTGCTTCCCAGATGACTCGGTGCGTGTGATCGCTGAGCCTGGCCAGTACTTCGCTTGTGCAGCGTATACTCTTGCTGCATGTGTTTTCGCCAAACGACAGGTGAGATCATTTTCTTTTGCAGACTCAAAAACTATGTGATTATGTATTGTAAACGATGCGATTACAGTGCTGGTTCCCACCACCAAAGGAACGTTCCAAAATATATCATTTTATTTGAATGGTTTGGTCGCAATTCCTATCAAGCGCAGTCGATATAGCCTCCCTTTGCCTTATGATAAAAGATAGTTGTAATACCTACAAGTGATACTTACCAAATTGCAGTAGGAAGTTCAAGAACGAAATATGCTTGGAGTTTTCTATCAGCAATATAACGAAGAAATTTAGGAGCATGACACCATTACAATCTGTAGAACACTGAAATTTGTGGTTTAATTTCACTACTATAAATTGTAAGGCCGTATCGATGAAATTTTATCTGTATACTGATTAATTTTAAATGATAGCAATCTTTTATACCTACTGTGTATTTACAGATTCTGAAGTGTAATGAGAAACATACAATGTACTACATGAGCGACGGCGTGTATGGCTCCTTCTTGGATTGTGTTCTTAACGACATGCGACCGACACCGCTGCTGGTCACTGTAAGAATCAGTGCTTTAATAATCACATCTCATTAGGGATGCCACAATTATCAAACACAAAGCCCCTCTTTATATGAAAGAAACATATTTCTTCTTCATTGTTTTTTTTAATGCGGGTAAATTACACCGGGTGGCCGTCTGGTTGCATAACAACTATTGTCATATTATTGATTGTCATATGTTGTCATAAAGTTGATGCTCATATCTTTTTTTTGGCATAAATTGTCCTATGGCATAATTGTTCCGTGTCATAATTATACGGAGACATAATTGGTTTAACCATAATGTAAATTGTCATACATTTATTTAGTCATAATATTGATGATCATAAGTTTTTTTTGTAATAATTGTAAATTTCATACATTTATTAAGCCATGACATTGATGATTATAAGTGGTTTTAGTAATAATTGTAAATTTCATACATTTATTAAGCCATAATATTGATGATTATAACAATCGTATTGCATAAATTTTGATAATGGACTTGCGATGGTTCTTCAAAAAATAAACGATTTATATTATTGAAGTATTTTTAATGACTACTCATTACACAATATTAGTGACCTCACACAGAACCAAATCGCTGCCAGAAAAGTAGGTTAGGTTAGGTTAGAACTGTTATCTCACACATAACCGAATCGCTGCCAGAAAAGTAGGTTAGGTTAGAACTGTTATCTCACACATAACCGAATCGCTCCCAGCAAAGTAGGTTAGGTTGGAACTGTTATCTCACACATAACCGAATCGCTCCCAGCAAAGTAGGTTAGGTTAGGTTAGAACTGTTATCTCACACATAACCGAATCGCTGCCAGAAAAGTAGGTTAGGTTAGAACTGTTATCTCACACATAATCGAATCGCTGCCAGAAAAGTATATTAGGTTAGAACTGTGACCCAACATAAAAGAGAACTTTTAAAAAAACTTTTAAAATTAGGCTTATGCGTTTAGCAATTTATGCATTTACTTAGTATGGTTAAAGTGTTGTATGAGCAACCTATTTATGCGTTTAGCATTTTATGCATTTATTTAGTATGGTTAAAATGTTGTATGAGCAACCCCTGTATGCCCATTATAAAGTATGTTTGAATAAATGTATGCATATCAACTATATGCCCATTACACAGTATGTCCATAAACATTATGATTAAAATCGTTATGCGCATAAATGTATGACTACTTACAGTTATGCGTAATGATGAGTATGACGAATCCTCGTATGCGTATCAAAAATATGACTTTAAACTTTATGCAACCCGACCCCTACCCAATTACACCACATGTTTATGTTACATAGTCTAGTTATGGTCTGGACACAGGTGAGTGCCATTTAGTTTTTCTCTGTACTTTGATTTCTTGTATCTATATATGTAACATAAAAATGTGGTGTAATTTACCCGCATTAAAAAAACCAATGAAGAGACAAAATGTTTCTTTCATATAAAGTATTAATATTAACGCCAACTCTCGCTCGATCGTCGTAGCTGCTAAGGTGCGCATTGGGGTGAGATACCTGTGTAATATAAGTTCTCATAGATGGCGTTAAGGTTAAATCCTATTAAAACAGAATGATTCGGAAGTCAAAGTAGATGGCAAAATTGATGGCGCTTACTGGGTGCTCCGGTGGACGAGTGGTTGAGTCGCTGGGCCGGAAATCCAGAGGTACCTACCGGGTTCGATTCCCGGTCTGGACACAGGTGAGTGCCATTTAGTTTTTCTATGTACTTTGATTTCTTGTATCTTGTATATGTAACAAAGCCCCTCTGTTTCTTCTTTCGCCATACATACAAAAAATATAGGTTGAACCTCTTCCACCGACGCCAAGCGCTTCCGCGAAAAGTGAACGGCGATGGTAATACTGCTTGCATGATTGCCTCTGAGTTGGGACTATTAGCCAAGACCTAGCCGAAATTTTAATTCAAGGCAGGGTAAAAGTCCCCCACTCAAGCCTTCCTCGTATCAAAATTCTGATGACGTAGACGTAGAACTTGATTCTCTATTGTTACAGTCTGTTGCCAATAATAGCCACTGTTTACAATCATAGTCATAGACAGAGAAACATTACTCACTAAACTAAAAGGTATGGATTATAACAAAGGAGCCGGACCTGACGACATCCCGCCTATCTTTATCGTTTCTTGTGCATCTCAGCTGGTTGATCCTTTATTGCAAATTTTTAACCAATCGCTTGCTTCAGGAGTATTTCCCACAGCCTGGAAGATTGCCAAGGTTGTACCTATTCCTAAATCAGGTGACGACAGCTTGATTTCAGATTATAGATCAATATCGATTCTATCATATTGTGCTAAAATCTTGGAATCCCTTGTTTGTCCATACATAAAAAGACATTTTAAACCTTATATGACTGACCACCAGCACGGATTTGTCAGTTCTAGATCGACATGTACAAACTTAGCAAGCTTTACTGAGCTTGCGACGAGTGCCGTAGACTCTGGTAAACAGGCCGACGTGATATATACTGATTTTAGTAAAGCTTTTGATACAGTTTCTCACTCCATACTAATTTACAAGCTATCAGCATACGGAATATCGCGTTCTATGTTAAAGTGGTTGCAGTCATACTTAACTGAGAGAGTTTTCGTTTTCCCCGCAATGCTATTGCTCCCTTGTCCGCCCCCATCAGAAGATCAGTGTCAGGCACCAACTCACCAATATGCAGGCTATGTAAAATTGCCAACGCTTGCAGTGACGCGGTGGACATACACTTTGACCCGCTCGGTAAATTAATAAAATAAATTCGAAAATGTATTATAAAACGTTAGGCCTTGGTCTAGCGTTTTATTATACATTATTTAATTTAATTTAATATTCACTGTTAACATGTAGTACGTAATTATATATGATATTTCTTAGTTGTTTATTTCCACAATTTTGCAAGCGGTGTTTACCTGTAAGTAATTACCCGACTGCGGCGAAACCCAAAGGGGGGTTATTGTGACATCATTCTATACAAATGTAGTGAGTTCGCAAGATACTGTTGTCAACAATAGTTGGTAGACCTTAAATAAAAAAATAAAAAAAATCTGGTCTCTTTATCTAAAAACTACCTACTCAAAAAAATATTGTTTTTTTTACTTCTATATTTCTGATATAGGCATCCAATGAAAAGCGGCAATCCAGTTCCCTCTGGGGCCCTACCTGTGACAGTCTGGACTGCGTTCTTCCTTCCATTCTCCTTCCACCACTGCCTGTAGGCAGCTGGTTACTGTTCCGAAACAGGGGCGCTTACACCAGATCTATAGCTACAACATTTAATGGGTTTCCCAGAGCTAACATTCAGTACATCGTGGATCGGAGCATATGGTACGTATTGAAATTATAACCGACGGTCCAAGACTCCAAGTACGCCAAAAACATATTGGTAGCAATCATATTGCTTGCGATGTTATATTTACGCACAATCCAATATGTATGTAACTTAGTCGTGAGACCATCTTGCCAATGCATCCATTCATCTGCTGCAGGAGCATTCCACGGAAAATGGTAACTTTTAGTGCATGAAAAAATGTAGTCCAATAAATATTTCATTGATGCAGAAATCAGATTTTCGCTAAAACATAGACAAGATTGGACAGAATGGAAACACGGTAGACTAGGCATGTCCCGTACAAAAGCTACTATTTTTTGGATTTATTTATAAGTGTGTTACTATTTAGAAAAATAAAAAACGGTGTAGTATACATCCCTTAGTCCTTTATTAATATTTGTTGCAAGTTGTGTAGGATAACACTCGGTTTGCTAAATACTTTTTATTTTATCTTCAAAAATGAGTACGATTTGTCCCGTACGAACCGTGGAATGCTCCTGCACTGCTTTTACATTTCTTGAGTTTGTGCGTTTACTGAGTGCGATACCTGCATAAATTGTTTTTTTAGGATGTTAATTCCTATAATAGAACATGTTTTTTCTTTTTCAGGTCAATACTAAAGGACTCGAAGCAATTCAGTGACGTCGATTTTGAGTACAAGTTATTCACCTCGAAGAAAATGGAAAAATGACCAAATTGGATACCTAACTATACATTTTTTGATTTGCATGGTATTGTAATAAAACAACTTAAATGGATTAAATCGCGTATATTTACTTCATTTTTACGTTCCGACGTTTCGTAACCCTTTTCAGCGATCGTGTATCCGAAGACAATATTTTGCATGGTTTTTATTGTTCGACATTATTGCTAGAAGTAGAGTGTGTAGCAACGTTGTATAATTTTTAAGATCGTGCTCTGTTTGATTATTAAAACTCTAAAATAAATAAAAAATAAAAAAATAATTCCTCAATCAAATAGATTATGATAGATTTTGTTATAAATGTCAAACTCTCTTGTAGACGTTTGTTACAGAAAAATATGTAGTAGGGGAGAGTGGGGGAATTGGGAACACCTAACTTCCAACGCTCGAAAATAATAGAAAGAAGTCACAAACATAATCAACTTTTATTTAAACTTAGACATTGTTTATCTATCTATCCATTTCTCATACAAGACATTTAAAAAATCGACGTTTTATTAAAAAATATGAGCAAAAAACAAAAACTTTACCGTTCCTTTTTACCTCAACTCCTTTGGTGTAAAAAGGAACTCCTGGCACGGCACGGCACGGGGAAAATAGGAACGGGACGGGGTAATTACCCCGTCCCGTTCCTACCCGTTTACCGTTTTGTTGACTGATAACCGTGCCATTCCTAATTAGGAATGGCACGGTTATCAGTCGTTATAATCAACAATTTAACAATTATTTTTTGGCATGGCACATATTACACAAATAAACTTTACTAATCTCGCCATCAGTACGTTGTTCATGTGCCCGAGCTTGCAAATGGCGGTCCCAATTACCCGCCCCACACCGTTCCCAATTAACCGCAGTAGTAAATTTAAAACAAAATGGCCGCCATCTCTAATAGCATTTTTTGTGACATACAAAAATATGATAGTTACATACATTTGAATACATGGTCAAAGTTACATCAAAAACGCAAAAAAAATGTTCGACCCATCGTGACGTCGCACGCGCAGCCTTTCGCTCCCACATTCACTCGCGCACTGAGGGGTCCTAGAAGAATCCCTAGGATAGGTGCAGGACAAGGTCGTGCGAGGGGAATTCCTAATTATCTAGCTGTTCCCAATTACCCGCCGTTCTCAATTCCCCCACTCTCCCCTACATTACACAACTAGGGTAGTAATACAAAGAAAGGCCGAGATCGCAGAAATTTGCAACCCGAGCTGCAAGCGAGGGACGTAAATATGCGATCGAGGGCTTTCTTTACTACCTCACGTGTTGTGTACATCATTTTATGTCTACACTTGGGCAGAAAGCGGCTTTTTCCGTACGCGCAGCGTGCGGAAAAAGCAGAGGAAACAGGAGGGCAGTTTTTCCATACAAACGTAGTCCCCTGTTTCCTCCCTGGATAATGCCAGTAGAGCAATAATTTTTTGTCCAAAAATCTATGGCTACTATTGATATGTTCCTATGTTTTCTTTTTTACGATAAATTGATTCTCAAAAGAGATATTAACCTTCTAATTCAGTAATTCTATGTAATCAATGTATGGGAAAGACAAACAAATTAATAAAGTTTTCAAACTTGTGTGGCATGATACCTTTGGGTGTGGTGTTCAAAACTCACAACTCTCCCCCCCTCTCCACCTGACGCAACACCCCCCCTCGTAGTGAAATGTGTCCCTTTTATCGGTTTTATCACATTTTCTCGAAAACTATAATGGATACAAAAAAGTGTCAAAAGTAAAAATGATCCTCATTAAATTGTAAACAAAATTCGTCCTATATCTTATTTTGATAGGCTGGACGGTTTTCAAGCTGTAGGTAGTTAAAAAACTAAAATGAAATTTTAATGAAATTTTATTAAATAGGGGTTTAAATGGGGGTTCAAAGTTTGTATATGTAGTTTGTAGAGTTTCTTTGGGACAATCCTTTCTTAGTGCACCCCTAGACCTTATAAGGAACCTACGTGCTAAATTTGGAATTCCTAGGACCAGCGGTTTGGGCGGTACGTTGATATACAAACTTTCAACCCCCATTTAAACCCCTTAGGGGATGAATTTTGAAAAATCCTTTCTTAGTGCACCCCTAGACCTTATAAGGAACCTACGTGCTAAATTTGGAATTCCTAGGACCAGCGCTTTGGGCTGTGCGTTGATAAACAAACTTTCAACCCCCATTTAAACCCCTTAGGGGATTAATTTCGAAAAACGGTGAAATTACTTTTCTTGTAATCTAATAAAGAGTCTAAACATGAGGTTTCAAACCTCTTTACTTCTAAAATCGTAGACTCTCCATACAAACTTTGAACCCCTATTTGAACCCCTTAGGGGGTAAATTTTGAAAAATCCTTTCTTAGTGCACCCCTAATGATTCCACCTACAGCTTTTTATTTACTTCATTCCAATAAATAATGACTATATTGTCGTTAATCTGATGAAAAATTTCATTTTAGTTTTTTAACTACCTACAGCTTGAAAACCGTCCAGCCTATCAAAATAAGATATAGGACAAATTTTGTTTACAATTTAATGAGGATCATTTTTACTTTTGACACTTTTTTTGTATCCATTATAGTTTTCGAGAAAATGTGATAAAACCGATAAAAGGGACACATTTCACTACGAGGGGGGGTGTTGCGTCAGGTGGAGAGGGGGGGAGAGTTGTGAGTTTTGAACACCACACCCAAAGGTATCATGCCACACAAGTTTGAAAACTTTATTAATTTGTTTGTCTGAAAAACACATAATTACCACACTATTCAAAAACCTAAAAGAAATGCCAGATTTTCCGCTGTGTTCACACATCCAGAAAACAAATTTGACTAGATTATTTAAAAAAAGGAAAACATAGGAACACGGCCAAAGCCTTTCTTTAATGTTTAATGAAAAAAATTGTTAAATAGGTTAAGTTTTGGGGAAGAAATCAGGGGACTACGAAACGTTGTTTTCATGAAATTTTAAAAGGTATTTTCGGTCCAAGCTGCAGTTGTCTCTATCGCGCTCTGCGGGTGAGAGGCGGGCAGTGCGGGACAGCGACACATTTTACAAATACCTAATTTTCAATTCTCTCGACCTTACTGTTTCCTCTTAAAATGCCAACGCTTAGGCCGTTCGTTTATAGGGCAACTATGAAGTTAATTAAATGGCTGGTTTTCTTTCTAAACATCTATGACCCGCCAGCAGGTCAAAGAACTTCTATTTCTGCGACATATTTTTTTGAAGACGACCTAGATCTCACTTATTTTATTAGCAAACTCTTTTACGAACTTGGCATTCTCTGTCATTTATGTTTTTGATTGGTTCATATTTATAGAGTCTCAGACCAAACTGTTTATTACAAATAATACATTGTCAAAGTGTCAGCAATTAAGTCATAACACATAAAATAAGAATATAATGACGGCCAGCGATTTATAAGTATATATCGTGTTTTGTTGATTTTAAGGCAGTGAGGTATTGTTATTAATAGTACATTAGGTACATAACTAGGGTGGTAATACAAAGAAAGGCCGAGATCGCAGAAGTTTGCGGCCCGAGCTGCAAGCGAGGGACGTAAATATGCGATCGAGGGCTTTTTTTATTACCCCACGTGTTGTGTACATAATTTTAAGTCTACACTTGGCCAGAAAGCGGCTTTTTCCGTACGCGCAGCGTGCGGAACAAGTCACTTTAAGGCCAGGTGTGGCATAAATTATTATTTAGTTTTGTTACAGATGAGTAGGATAAAACAATACATAACAGAATAATACAACAATAGAATAATGACCATGTCCTTGACAATGCGTGTAAAACTTGTACAAAACGTGACGTGAGCAAACCGCTTAAGTATTGTGCAAATAAGTAGGTACAAACGAACACTGTTAACTGTACATTAGTAAACGAATGTCAATTTTATTGCAACGTGTTAAAGTGTATGGGAGTTAATTAACAGTGGCTTCGTACTCTCCGTGCTTATATTAAGTATTGTACCTACGCACAAAAGATGACTTTGTGTGATTTTTGTTTCAGTTTAAAAACCGATGAAAACAATCACCGCAAGAGGCTACTAAAGTGAGTTTTACGTACGGCTTAACAAATACTCTATAAACTGATTAGTCAAGCAGAAATAATTTATGAAAATGAGTAGGTTTAAGGGTATTGTGAGCTGTTTTTGCTAAAAATGTATAAAGTACAGCGATAAATTAGTCTAGTATCCATTCTTTCGACGTATCATATGAGGGCAACACCCAAATATTCAGTAAAAAGAGACAGACACCAAGCTAGCTAAAACTTAGCAAGCATAAAAACAGAATTTAGATACTCGACGGGTAAGATATAAAAACTTAATTACATATTAATAGTCGAAGCTTTTTATACTCATGCTACTATATTTTTAAAATACGACCATGTCTTCCAACTATCTCTTTTGGGTTAATTCTGTCCCACTAACCATTCCACATTAAATTAAGTTCTGGCGGATTCACGCACTGTTCAGATGCATTTCGAAGAAATGTTTATCCCAAAGAAGTAGTAACTTAAAGGTATACCTCTAGGTCGATTCATAAGACCTGACGCAGATTTTGTATGCAACGAGTGTGTTAGAATATTATTTGACTAATTTGAACATAATAGTAATACCACTAATTTGACTACCGGTCTTATTAAATTTGTGTGACTGTGGATGTATAATGGTCAAAGACTCCTTTTAAATACTAAAAATAGACAAAGGATAAATAGGCACTATAGTCAATAATAAGGTGTTATTATAAGAATATGATGTAGAGAAATATCAATAATTACTAATGCTTTATATTACATTAAAAATAAGTGTCTCAAATGACAACCAATTGCCACTCAAAGTGACAGACAGCTGGTTGTCGGTTGAGGGGTGTAAGGGTCAGGTAGATGGGCTATAAAATGACTGCCCCTGGCGAATCTGGGTCATTCTGCTCCGATCACTGCCAGAGACATTACTCTCTACCAGTTACGTAATTAAACTATCTTAATTGTTTGCTATTAGTGCTGATATGAATCATACTGTGAAACTTAATTATAACCATAGTATTTTAACAAATATTGTAATGCCTGATGATTTAAAAGAGAACCTGGTGAGTTTCTTCTGGCGCTTCTTCTCACCAGAATGTCATTACCGAAGCAGCCAAAAGGATCAGACGAATAAACGATTTGATCTGACATGAATCCTCTTCTTTAACCAACATACCTCAACGGTGAGAATTCTGCATTTAACCCTTTCGGCATAATCTTTATCCAACATCAGAAGTTGGGATTTACTCGTATCGCTTACATGATGATCCTGGCAAGGAAATCGACACGTGTATTGAGATTTCGACGACTAGATTATGAATCAGCTATCAAGGATACGGCTGTGATGTATCGAAGAATCATTTTATAAGAAAAGAAGTCAATTTCTTACCTTCAAAGCAAGTCCAGCAACTGCACAACAGTCAACACCGTGAAATATAGTCGAAGAAAATGAAAAATCCTTCAGAAAGTACGGTTTCAAACCGCAACAAATGACATCATTGATTTTGAGGCAGCAAAAGAAGATTTGTCGTTTCGGACCACATCACTACACACTACGGATGACATACACTATAAGGTGACATGGGTGGCAACGGCTCTTCAGGCGCGTTAGTCAACAACAGTTGGTGCAACAGCGTGTGGAAATCTAATCTGATCTGGTGAGTCGTAACCATTTTATTACGATTCTTGACCCGAGTATTCTCTCACAAAGCGAAACTTTACTTTTAATTTGTTAGAAAAACTTTAATAAAGTTTGCCATTAGAGATTAACAATGAAAAAGTTGGCAGTAACAAACAAGTTCACGAAGTGGTTATTTATGACAGTCACTTATGTTTATGTTCTACCCGACAATTGTTCGAATTACAATATTGTAACTGTTCGAGCTGTTCTGGCTATAGTTTTCTCCGTTCGTAAAACCGAATCAAGACTACGTTTATCGAAAGGAAAATAAATGTTGTCAATCGTTGTTTTCAACTACTTTTAAATTTAATGATTTTACGAACACCTAGTTACGTATTGTGTTTAGAAGTAATGTAAAGTTTACTGTTGTGAGAAAGAGGCGCGGTTCTATGGATTCTAGCGATTGAAAATATTACTATGTTGTAGAAGTGGTCTTGAGACAAATACCCTTTAATTTTAGTAATTCGGAAGTTTCCGTGTAGTACAGTTTGTTTGATTTTTAAATTTGGTAAACAAGACAAGTGTCCTTTGGAATCATAATGATCTCAGTGGTGAATGGATGTGTCGCATAGTACCACCGGGTTGTTTTATGTCAAGTAACCACAGGGATGGTTGTAACGTTACAAAGATCAAAATCAAAATAAAACAAAATCAAAAATATATTTATTTTCAACAGTCATAACGTACCTAAGTGTGTCGAATTCTCCTTTTAAGTCTAAACTTGTGTAAGGAGAACTCGCTCCTTCATCCAAGTTTTATACAGTGTTAAAAATAAATAACTAACTTAATAACTTAGCTATAAAAAGTAAATAAATAACTAGCAAACTTATGGGGCAAGTTAAATATAAATTTTAGCTTAAATAAAAGTTCAGATATCCTTATCAAATTAAATAAATAACTATTATGGTACCTTGTGGGCCAGTATAGTAATTAACAGATATTGGTTTTGTGAGTTGTGTTGAGTTGGTGAGATTGACTGAATATGACCTTCAGGAATTCTTCGGCTGTCGATTAAGAGCTATTTAGTATGCAATTAATGTGTCAAAACAGTACTGAAGTGGCTACTACACTAAGTACTACGAAGTATTGAAATTAAGTTGTCTGCTAACATTTTTGGTCAGGAATGACCGAGCGATGACAAAGACTACTCTCCGTATGTTTTCTTTTCAGATGCACATGAAGACGAACAACTATTTGCACGTGACGGGCCGCTACGCGTTTTCTTGTCCACTCCGAGGCAAGCAGAGGAAATTTGCGAGAGATATTAATTGCTAAAGAAAAACTTCGTACCTATTTGGCCCGGTGAATGGGTAGATTGTTATTGTAATATGTATTGTGTAATAAAGAAAAAAATAATAATAAAAAAAAATAATAAAAAAAAAAGAGAAAAAAAAATACTGCTGGACATTGTGTCACCTACCGACTCTGTAAGCACGCCGCAGCAGGTGTTTTTGAGTTATGGTAGATTTGGTAGCACAATTAAAACACAGGACGCTGTGGGCCGTATGGCACTGCTGGACATTGTGTCTCCTACCAACTTCGTATACACGCGAAGCAGGTGCTTAGAGTTGAGTAGACGAGATAACACAATACTGCTGAAGTAATGTGAGGTCGGCATAAGGATACACGGGCAGCAGGTGACACTTGGCCGTACCGAAATATCAATGATTTTGTAAAATAGATTAAGTGAATGAGTGTGAATTAATAGATAAAGATATTTGTATGATCATACAAGCTTTTCTACATACCATGGTGGGTTGTACTTCGGGAACGAAGTATAAGTCAGTATGGCCGTGTTAGAATATTATTTGACTAATTTGAACATAATAATAGTAATACCACTAATTTGACTACCGGTCTTATTAAATTTGTGTGACTGTGGATGTATAATGGTCAAAGACTCCTTTTAAATACTAAAAATAGACAAAGGATAAATAGGCACTATAGTCAATAATAAGGTGTTATTATAAGAATATGATGTAGAGAAATATCAATAATTACTAATGCTTTATATTACATTAAAAATAAGTGTCTCAAATGACAACCAATTGCCACTCAAAGTGACAGACAGCTGGTTGTCGGTTGAGGGGTGTAAGGGTCAGGTAGATGGGCTATAAAATGACTGCCCCTGGCGAATCTGGGTCATTCTGCTCCGATCACTGCCAGAGACATTACTCTCTACCAGTTACGTAATTAAACTATCTTAATTGTTTGCTATTAGTGCTGATATGAATCATACTGTGAAACTTAATTATAACCATAGTATTTTAACAAATATTGTAATGCCTGATGATTTAAAAGAGAACCTGGTGAGTTTCTTCTGGCGCTTCTTCTCACCAGAATGTCATTACCGAAGCAGCCAAAAGGATCAGACGAATAAACGATTTGATCTGACATGAATCCTCTTCTTTAACCAACATACCTCAACGGTGAGAATTCTGCATTTAACCCTTTCGGCTTAATCTTTATCTAACAAGTGCTTATTTCCGTTTGTGTGTTGAGTGTTTTACCTCCAAAGCAAAAATTTCTCGTAGCGTTTCACCTTATTGCATTTCACCCATTTCATTTCATATTTAATTTTCGCGTTGTGACTCAATCGTTTATTTTTTTGGCCGCTAATATGTTTAGTCGCATTTTACCTCGATCGTGATATTCACTATCGCCTTGTGTCTCAATCGTCTATTTTATTTTTAGACAATATCGTTAGTAACAGTGTTCTTCGGTACTTAAATATTTTATTAATAGCATTTACATTTCGCAATGACTTTAGTATTGTCTATTATAATTAGTCACAAAAATAATATTTTAACTAGTTTGATAGCCATTAAGGCATGAGACTACAGTTATGTTAGTAAATGTGTCAAATTAAATAGAGTCCCAAACAAACATCGATCGCGGCGAAATGCGTCTAGGGTAACATACTACACGGAAAATAAAATGCAATAAATTAACTATGCTACTGTAAAAAGCCACGCGAAAAAGAGATATTTTGTTCTACCGAAATAAAGTGTGATTAGCTGAAATGCTACAAGAAATTTTTGGTAGAACACTAATAAATCCTTATTTCATTAGACGACACGTTTAGCCTAGTGGGAGTGCCACGGCCTACGAAGCTAGAGGTCCCGGGTTCAAATCCTGGTCAGGGCAAATATTTGTGTGATGAGCACGAGTATTTGTTCGTGAGTCATGGATGTTTCCTATTTTAAGTATGTAATTATTGGAAAAAGGAAGGAAGAAAAAAAGATGGCGGCCGTACTATCATGGCGTAAATGATTTTTTTCAATTATAAATTACTGCTATTTGGAAATCAAAGAAACTATACAATATATAATATTGCATCACAAAAGCTTTCTGCCATTCATGTGTTTTGTGGCTTTGCCCGTCGTCGTCAATCTATTGTCAATAAAAATCAACTGCGTGGGGATAAACTATCGAGCGTCCTGAACAAGAACCTGTTTATAGAATAGGCCTCTGCTGTGGATTTTTTCTGTGTAAGGCCGGACTACAAACAAGAAAGAAGTCACAAAGAAGCACCCGCATGCGCCTAGGGCGCCCAAAATGTCACAACAGTATCTGACATTGAAGTTTCGATAGTTTTTGTGCAAACGTTTGTTTTTCAGTGTGTTTTTACTTATTTATTAATTAATACGTGCCTTTTCGTGAACTGTCTCTGCTCCGTCGCCGTTTTTTTTTTTGTAAATAGCTCTTAGTACTGTAGCCGTAAGTTTTTGACCTGTATTTTCTATTAAGCAACTGTGTTCTATTTAATGCAGGCCGCGACTCCCTTGCAGTGTCCCCATTGCCCTAACTCGTTGCGCACCTTTACCTCTCATGGCCTTAAAGTGCACATAGGCCGTTTACATAAAAGTGTGCCCCGTCCTGGCCCCATTTCTTCGAGTTCTACACCTCAGCGCGACGCCGCACCCTTGAATAACAGCGGCAGTCTAGTACTCGACGACCTTGCTGCACTCAAACAATCTGTACGCGTACTGCGCCACATCCCGAAGGGGGCCCGAAACCTAGCGGCAGGTAAATTAAGCGACGTGATCGACAGATGCCTGTCCACTAACGGTGCACCAGAATGGTTCGCCTTATTATCCTTCGCCTATTCGGCGCTAAAGGTGCCAGAACCAACCGGAACAGGCAATCTCACGACCAAGGTTAAGCAAAATATCGAGCATTACAGGGTCGTTGACTCCTTATTTGTGGAAGCCGTGACGGTTGCCTCGAGACCACCTACAGTTATTAGAACAATCGAAACCAAAGTCTTCGAGGGCGATCTGAGAGGTGCAGTACGGGTGCTCATGTCGGATGATCGGGTGGCACCGTCGAGCCCTGAAACCTTGGCCACTCTATTGTCAAAGCACCCACCTCCATCACGGCCACTGACACTCCCGCCGGAACCCGACAGGTCCTTCGTCGCTTACTCCGCCAAACCGGAAGAAGTCACGCAGGCCCTAAGCTCATTTAACAACGGCTTATCTCCGGCTCTGCTGGCGACAACGGATCCCGGTTACTGGAGTGCTTAACAAAACTCTGTAATTTCCTGTTAAGTGGTCAGTTGAACCCTGAAGTTTGTCCCTACATGTACGGAGCGTCCTTATGCGCGCTCTCTAAAAAGGACGGTGGTCTAAGACCTATCGCCATCGGCAGTACATTCCGCCGCTTGACTGCCAAGCTCGGGTGCCACGCGGTGCGGTGAGGGACGAAATGGCCTCCTACCTACAACCATGTCAATTAGGGTTTGGCACTAAGCTCGGTTGTGAGGCTGCCATCCATGCCACCCGAGCCTTTGCGCTCAATCCGGAAAATTCAAACTGCATAATACTAAAGCTAGACATTAAGAACGCATTCAACTCCGTAGAGCGCGATGTACTGCTGTTGGAAGTTATGGAAAAAATACCGTCCCTCTACCCCTTCCTGTTCCAAGTATACTCATCCCCATCCAAACTCTTCCTCAACGAATCCCTCATTCTCTCTCAGGTCGGGGCGCAACAGGGGGATCCACTTGGGCCGTTAGTATTTAGCCTAGCCATTCAAAAGGCGATAGCGGGACCTCAATCCCCATTAAACGTCTGGTACCTGGACGATGGTACCATTGGGGGCAAAGCTGAAGATGTAGAGCAAGATTTGCTCACACTTCTGCCACGCCTTCGAGAAATGGGGCTTGAGGTCAATTCAGCTAAATGCGAATTCTTCCCCTGCGGCGCCGCTTCCCGTTCTTCATTTCCCCTGTTCAGCACCCTACTTCCCGGACTCAAGCAGTTAACCACCCAAAATTTTAATCTCTTAGGGTCTCCTATTTTTCCGGAAGCTGTCCCTGCTGCTTTCGAGCTCAGAAAACAGCTCCTTCTGTCGGCTAAGGAGAGACTAAAGGAACTCTCGGCGCATGTTGCCCTCATCCTACTGCGGACGTGCTTCGCCGTCCCGAAGGTGACATACTTTTTGCGTACGGCACCAACCTGGATGCACCCTAACCATGTTGACTCATTTGACGGCGCGTTAAAGGAGTCAGTGGAGTGCCTATTAAACGTCTCGCTGAATCCGGACCAATGGGACTTAGCATCACTACCCATACGGACCGGTGGCCTGGGCATCCGGCGCGCACGGGATGTGAGTCTGCCAGCCTTTCTGGCATCGGCAGCAGGGGTCGTGGACCTTGTCACTCAAATCCTATCCTTAGACGGTGACAAGGCAACCATTCCCTTTGCTGCCGATGCCCTAGCGGCTTGGATGGTTACTAACCCGGGTGCAGCCCCACCTGAGAAACAAGACCGCCAACGGCTGTGGGACGACACCGGGGTGAGGCGACTGTTTGACGCATTGTTGGAGAGTGCAGCGGGCGTAGACAGGGCTAGGCTGAACGCGGTGTCCAGTCCAGAGTCTGGGGCGTGGCTGCACGCTCTCCCCTCTCCCCACTTGGGCACGCTCCTCGACAACAACTCGATGCGGGTGGCCGTGGCTCTCCGCCTGGGCTGCGATGTTTGTGAACGTCATTTATGCATCTGCGGCACCATGGTGGAGGGTAACGGCCACCACGCTTTAAGTTGTTGTCGTTGTGCTGGACGATTCCCTCGCCATCACTCCCTCAACGACATCATTCGGAGAGCTCTAATATCAGCGAACGTACCATGCATGCTAGAGCCTCCGGGTCTCAGCCGGACGGATGGCAAGAGACCTGATGGTTTGACCCTAGTGCCCTGGCAGAGAGGCAGATGCCTGCTGTGGGACGCCACGTGCGTCAGCACTTTTGCTGCCTCGCACCTTGGGCGCACCATCAGGTCTGCAGGAGCAGCCGCTGAGGCGGCGGCATCTAAAAAGCGAGACAAGTATTCGTGTCTCGCTAATTATATATTTGTCCCGTTCGCCGTCGAGACGACCGGATGTTGGGGGTCTGAGGCCAAAAGCTTCATCGGGGAGATTGGGCGCCGCTTAAGGGAGAGGAATCTTGACCCTCGCTCCGGGTCATTCCTGGTTCAAAGGCTGTCCATCGCGATCCAGCGTGGTAACGCGGCGAGCGTGATGGGCACCTTTGCGCCGGGAATGTCGCGGGGCGGGCTATTTGAGTAGGATTAGTTGTATTATTTTTTGTCTCTTTTTGTTTGTTTTTACTTTGTTACGTATTTAGTCTTAATTGTACATAACTTTATTTTAAAATATACTAATTATCTATATAAGTATGTACAATCGAACCAACTGAATCATGACCCAGCTCATTTTGCTAAACCCCTTAAATGCAAGTAGGTCGAAATTCGCTTGAAGGTAGGTTTCCATGGTGAGGAACTTGGTATCATTTTATTAGACACTGACATTTACTGAGTGCACTGTTAAATAGATCGACAGTATCGACTATTCAATTCGCGTGATATTTCTCGTATACCTACCTTCTCGTATGCCTTCCTCACTTAACACTATAATCCGAGCTCTCTGTTCTTCTACATTGGCCATTATTTAAAATTATTAAGCTACCACTATTTAGTTTTATTCTTTCACATTGACTGACAACTTGACACTTGACGCACTTTTAGAACATTGATTTTTGAAATATTTTTTTTCATCATGAAAAAGTTAAGGTTATCTAAGCGAGAGCTAGCTCGAAATTCAATCATTGAGTGTGTATAATAACTACTATTAACGATGGAATATTTACCAGGTATGTTTGTTACAACTAAAAACTCGCAGCACGTCAGTTACTCCGTGATGATGGCGCTTGCAACAGTGCCGAAATATCGGGAACTCACAAAAACAAACATACATGGTAAATATCCCGTCGTTAATAGTAGTTATTATGTGAATGACCATGTTAGCTTAAAAGGTTAAAATTGCATAGGTCTCCGACCTGTATTGACGTAATTTTGTGAGCATCTAAAACGTCCTAAGTGCATTATACGCGATAGACCTTACATTACAAGTTTGAAAGTTTCAAACGAACTGTCAGCAAAGTGGGTTATGATTCAGTTGGTTCGATTGTCGTCGTCTAGTACCCATAGTACAAGTATTGTTTAGTTTGGGACTAGATCGATTTGTGTAATATTATGTCCCACTATATTCATTATTATTAATATTAAATCCACGCCAGCCCTTATGAATCGAACTTATCCTTCCTTTGCTGTTATTTATGTGAATAGACTTTTTGAATGACGCCTTAATATTATATATTTTGTATAATTTATATCATGGATGGGTTCATATTTTAGATGAGAAGACAATGAAGCTTATAAGCAGTATCAGCGTCATCCACGGAGAGTGGACGGTTGAAGAAGTGGTGCGACAGGCTACAGAAGAATCCGTAGACGATGAACCTTTTTATGTGATGGATCTTGGTGAGGTAGTTCAACGCTATCAGTGTTGGAGAAATCTCATGCCACGGGTCGAACCTTTTTACGGTAAGAATCTTTCTGAGATACTTTCTGTTACCCTTACTGTAATATTGTATGTACTTTTCTGCGTTCACCGGTATAGGCTATTTGATGATAGTTCAAATCAGCTTGTTTTTATGAAGTGTCAAAATTTATATTAATTGCTAACTAATGACGTCATGCTCAAAATGATGCCTTATTTTTAGTTTTTGTCATTTTATAATCGTTGGTAGTACGAATCTTAATCATGAAAACTCGCAAGCGTTGCCCGTCAATTACACAGAGTATCATGTCGGGTGGAAATCGCGTCCTTTTACAATGTGATTGATCCGGGTTTAATTCAATACGCAATTTGATGGTTAGAGTTTTTAATTTATTTTGATAGTTGTCGAATACCCTATTGTATCAGAGAAATTTACTATGTTACAATCTCATAGAGTGTGACTACGATAACTCTGCATGGGGGGTACTTACTATCCTCGTGCCGCCCAAGAAAAAATACGTAACTTCAGCTAAACGCTCAATGTGCAATATATTAGCCAATATATTTTTATGTTGAAACTGCCCACAACTTGACAACATTTTTTTTTATGAAAACCTCAAGTATGATTTTTTTTATTTTTTTCTGGGTACAGTTGTGTGCAAATAAATAAATTACAGCAAGTTTTAAGTTCGTAGATTTAGTTCATTTAGATGTACATTGGGAGTTTGGATGATGTTATAAATAATACTAACATACAATATTGAGATCAGCTTTTATTAATTTTAGAAGGCACAAAATCACAGCCACTTGCATACTTGTTCTTTAATCTTAATTACCTACTATAATTATCACATTTTTGTTACCAGTAAACAAAATAATCATCAAAATGTCAATACCTAGTAATTCAGTACGCTTATAGATTACAAACATTAAAAAAATGCTCCATCACAAGTCTCAAACTAACAAAACATAAACTGTAATATTCTTCGTATATTATTAAGGTACAATACCTATAGGTAATTCAGTGCTTAATTAGCCAACCTTCAGATAAACACAAACATTTGAAAAACAAAACTCGAATTTTCACTGGAATTAATCTCCAAATCGGGTGAATTTTCGTCACGAAGCTGGTAGGGTCGCCGACATCTTCATCCGATGGTAAAAAGTCTTCCAACTCTGATTCAGCCAGCAAATCTACTATTTGTTTGTCACGTAGTCCTAAAACCAATAACATGTTTTAGTAGGCATCTACGACATTTTATAGTCAGTAACACCCAATGTGCAATGAGTTGCACATAGATTTTTGATCACAAAATAAAAAATGTGTAAATGCGTTTTAACAAAAATAAAAACGAATTCTATTCAAACCTACGTTTGAGATTCGTTTTATATCCTTCTCAAAACTAAAAAAGCCAAGATTGAATTAATAAATTGCGATTTATACTCACGTGTCTTGCGAGATGGCGGCATGGCTGCAAATATGGCGGAGTTTGAATACTTGTCTATGAATATCGTTCGAGTGAAAGCTGTCAAAATGGCTGCCACTGAACCGACCAATCACACCGTTTAGGCGAATTTCAATTTCGCGCGAAATTTTAAAGATGACACCTGCCAAACTTTTATGTACATCGTATTGTACACGGGGTGTTTAGGTCATAATTTTATTTTTTAAGTCTGGGCTGGAATGCTAAATGTCACTTTGTACAATGTATTGTACAGTGGGCGGCACGAGGCTATATACCCATATGGCAGCACCTCCATTTAAAAGTCAAATTTCTATGAAAACGTGACTTTTAAATGCAGGCGTCGCAATATACCCCACTGCAGAGTTAATGTAGTCGCACTGTAACGATTGTTTTGGATGTAACTTGTAAACTTTACAAACATTAACTCAAAATGTACCTCTAACTAATTATTTTTACTAAAAAAAAACCCGACCGCGGTGCACTTTAAAAGTGCATAAAATCCGCCATTTTGTTTATTTTAACGAAGTTCATACCCAGTGACACTCGCGCCATCAAGACGAATCCAATGGATGAATCCAATGATGTATCATTTATCAAAATCGGTTGCGCCGTTGAGTAGTTACGAGCGGACACAGGAACGGACATACATACATACAGGTCAAACACATTACCCTCCTTTGGGCTTCGCCGCAGTCGGGTAAAAACAGGGCTCGGAACCCGTAATTTGCAAAAACCCCGAAATAGCCCAAAATTTTCAAATATTTTATGCTTTGTGTGTAGGGCTCAATAATGTATTTAAGTAATGACTTCGTATTATTAGATTGTCAGATTAAAACATGAAATAATAAGCCAAAGAACGAAAAGAACGGAAAAAAATACCGGTATTTTTGTATGGAGAAAATATCGGTATCCGACCCCTGTCTAAAAGTGATTAAACAGGTATTGAAATAATGAGGGTTTCTAGAAATGGTAATTCCACCAGCTGGCAGCACGGTGGCGAAAGGTCTCCTTGACATTAGGTGTCAAAATCTACCAATAACACTTTTTTTAATGTATGGGGAAAGGCTAACGAGCACACAGGTCACCTGATGGTAAGTGACTTCTGAGGGCCTTGGATACGTGCAATCTTAATATTAGGAATGCGTTGCCAACCCCAAGGACTAAGATGGAATGCCTGCAACATTTTACACTGCAAGATTTTGGCATCTAATGTCAAAAAAACTTTGTCACCGTGCCAACCAGCTGGTGTAATTACAATTTCTGGAAATCCTCAGTGTTTCCATTTTTCGATAGCGGTGAAATGCCACGAGGATAAGATGCTCCTTCGTACCCTGGCGGCGCTGGGCGCTGGCTTCGACTGTGCGTCGCGGCAGGAGATCGACCTTGTCACTGGCATTGGCGTTTCTCCAGAGTAAGTTTGGAAGCGTAGGGTACCCAACACTGACGTTCTTACGATAACGGCAATAACTCCTTTCTAGGAGTATAGGAAATATGAACCTTATTTCATTGCAATAAGGATAAGAAAACAGTTACTGCCGTTATCGTAAGCACGGCAGAACACTACTCGGTACAAGACTGTGCTTTTACTCGGTGGAAGTTCCCTATGTGTGTGCACGTCGCCTGGGTAGGGTTAACTTAAAAATTATGTCTACCGAAAAATAGCAATGTAGGCAAATTAGATTTTCCGGCCGCTGAAATATATTCATCGTATTTCACGGATTTGAATCAGGTACTAACGCCAAACTCCACTCCAATTGTTAAACTCCTTGGTGATGTTAGTGATAGTTATATGTATTATCAAAATATAACGACCAGTGTACTAAGCCTTTTTTGCCATTATTGATTAAAAAAATCATAATCATCACGATGACATACATCCTCAGACCACATCAAAACATATTACTAAAACGTTGGAGCAATACAGCAAAAAGTATTTACCATTTTGACAGGCGCATCATATACGCACATACGACCAAGATGGCGTCGCACGTGCGGCATGCGGCACGTATCGGCGTCACCACCACCACCTTCGACTCCGTCGACGAGCTGATCAAGATCAAGGATATCATGCCGCATGCTAAGTAGGATACCGTGTATTTATTTACGCTTCACAATTTAGATAAAACTAGGTTGTATGAATAAAGTCACTTCTGATTGTAGGCTCGTACTACGTATCCGGTGCGATGCAAAACTAGCACATGTGTCGCTCGGCACCAAGTTTGGCTGCGACCCCATCGCTGAGGCACCGCAGTTGCTCAGGATGGCCTCGCATCTAGGACTGAAAGTAAGTATATTTCAGTATAACCTTTAATACTATACATCAAAAAAAATCGCTCCCATCTATGAGAGTATTCCTGTGCCCACCAGCTGTCGGACGTGTATAGCCTAATGATGGTGTAGATATTATTTGGACTAGAATTTTATGAGAAGAAATAACTCTTCGTTGTTTTTTCGTCGAATTGAGATCAAATGCTTTTTTCGATTGATTCTAGTCAATTCTAAGCTGGCTTGAATGAAATGGTAACTGCATGTCTACAACATATCCAAACCAACCAACTTAAAAATGTTAATATCAGACTTCAAAGACGTGGAAATCTAGGGGAGAGGCCTTTACCTAGCAGTGAGACACAAAACAGGCTTCGAACTTCTATTTAACTAATATTATTTGCAAGATTCACTTTACAATAACCGAATCACTATAGGTGTGCCTATAATAATTAATGAGTTCCGTCGATTTCTTATCATCAGATCCTGACCTAGTCAAGGGGGTCACCTGCAAGCCCTTATACCCTTTCAAGCAAAAACAGAATTTTCCAAATCCGTCTTCGAGTGATCGGGAACATACTTAGAAAAATCAAAAAGAAAGATGCGGATGAACTGAGACCCTCTTCGTTTTTTAAAGTCGGCTATGAATAGTCAGAAGTTTATCTCCGCTTTTTCAGGTAATAGGCGTAGCTTTCCACGTTGGTTCAGGAGCAAAGGAGTACGGAGCTTACGCGCGGGGTGTGCGGCACTGCGCGGAGCTGTTTAAACTGGGAGAAGCAATTGGGTTCGAGATGCGGTTGGTAGACATCGGAGGCGGTTACCCCGGTGACCTCCAAAGCAGCATTCACGAGGTGATTTACCCGTGAAGAGATTGTTTTTATCCTTATTAGATATGAGAGTCCAAGGCCCATGTTGGATAGTTTTATGAGAATTCTTCGATAGTCAGATTAGATCAGTGGACTTACTTGAAGCAGTTTGGAGTGCAGGCCGAAGATTGGGGCGCCCCAGGAGCTGCTTCTTCACCATAAGTCGGTTATTTCTGGATTTTTCACCAATGCGTTCGATGCTGTTTGTAACGTAGATTGGGGTTTGGGATTTTCGCGAGCGAGGCTCAAGCAATGTAATTGCGAGCTATGATTTTGTGGAGAACGTGTAGCGCCATTAGAAGGCGGTTAGAAAAGTAAGTTGTGGCAGCACTGTCGCTGCGTTTTGTATTTGCTCGCGATTTGAGTTGCGTTTCGTCCACGATATATCTGATATCGAAGGGAGTTTTAATATAATTTAATAATTATAAAATAAAGAAACACGTTGTGTTTTGTGCTAGACGAAAATACGGAACATGCCGCCGACCATAAAATAAGGCTTATTTTATTTAAGAATCTAACGTTAGAAATGCTATGCTAACTTAAAACTAAAACATCCAATGTTATAGCTACGATATGCCTATTCAACAGGCAGTGGGCAGACCTTAACTACAGGTCGCTTGCTAAAAGTATTACCGATGCGTACAGTTACGACACGGTTTACGCCATCAGCGCCGGGGTGCAGCTGGTGCACACGCGCTAAACGCCATTGCAGCGGTGGTAATGTGTTGTCGATCAACACAACCACGGAACCCTCGCGGAGGGGTGTGTTAGTACTGTCGTGGAACCATTTACCTCTCGGTTGTAACTGGTGTAGATATTCTACGCTCCAGCGTTTCCAAAAGTGTTGTACAGCTTGTTGGATAACCTGCCATCGCTCGAGGCGGTTTGGGTTGTCGTTAGACAAGTCAAATTCCGGTAGAGACGTTAATGGTTCCCCGATGAGGAAGTGTCCGGGTGTGAGTGGTAATGGATCTGCGGGATCATTACTGAGTGGACAGAGGGGTCTCGAATTGAGAACAGCCTCAATTTGACAAAGCAGAGTGTTGAATTCGTCATTGGTGAGTTTTAGTGTACCTATGACGCGGTGTAAGTGTCGTTTCAGACTGCCTACGGCTCGCTCGACGAGACCGGCAAAATGCGAAGCATACGGAGGGTTGAAATGCCAGGTGACTTGTACGTTAGCCAGCTGGTTGTTTATTGCAGACTGATTTGACTCGTTTCGTAGAAACGCGTAAAGTTCTGTGAGATAGCGATCACAGCCAACAAAATTTCGACCATTGTCAGAAAAAATAGTTTTACAATAACCACGTCGGGATATGAATCTACGCAACGCGTTTAGAAATGATTCTGTGGTTAAGTCTGGAACAAGTTCCAAATGGATTGCCTTCGTTGACATGCACACGAAAACGCATACGTAAGATTTAAAGAGTTTCGCGTTACGAAACTTGCTAGATTTTAGATAGAAATATCCTGCAAAATCTATAGACGTTTGTAAAAACGGGCGAAGAGCTTGAACCCTAGCTGTCGGAAGCTGGGCCATCGAAGGCTGCGGTGCAACTGGGCGAGCGCGGACACACGGTACGCAGCGCAGTGTGCGCATACGAACGGCGTCGCGGGCGCATAAGATCCAGTACGTCTGGGCGAGAGCAAACTGTAAAGTTTGTGGCCCCACATGCAAATGTGTCTGATGATAAAAATCTATAAGTAAATTCGTAAAATGATGTCTTTTAGGTAAAAGAATTTGATGCTTGGCATCATACGGTACGTTAGCCCGATTTATCCTGCCGCCGACCCTGAGGAGACCGGTGTCGTCCAGGAATGGTTTTAATTTCTGAAGACGCTTAGAACATCTGTCATTATCTTTAAGACGTGAGATGTCTTCAGAGAAATGTTCATGTTGAACAAGAGATATGATTCGGCTGAGAGCCTGCTTGGTCTCAGGAACTGTGACGTAACTTGTCGAATAAACGTTCGTTTTACGACATTTGTTTATGAATCTAAACATGAGAGATACGATGCGTAACATCTTGGGTAGCGATGAAAATCGCTGTATGAACTCGGAGCTTGGTTCATCCTTTTGTGTGAGATGAACATGCTTACGACGTTCTTCGTCAGTATGACAATTAACGTTAGAGATGGGCCATTCAGACTCAGGTTGCGTGAGCCATGAAGGTCCATTGAACCATAGTTTATGGTTCAGCTGAGAAGGCAGAACACCTCGGGACGCGGGGTCCGCAGGGTTGTTCGCAGATTGAACGTGATGCCACTGCGAGGCAGGCACGTTGCTTGTGGTCTCCGCGATGCGGTTAGACACATATGTACGCCACTTGTCTGGGGATGAACGCAACCAGGCAAGGGTAATAGTTGAATCACACCAAGCGTATACTTGGTCAAACGATACTGCACTGCTGTAAGCAGTCAGTATTTTCTTAATCAATTTTGATAGGAGATGAGCTCCACATAGCTCTAAGCGAGGAATGGTGAGCCTTTTGAGAGGTGCGACTTTTGTCTTGCCCATGAGGAGGTGCGCGCTGATAGCACCATCTGAGTTAACGACGCGAATATAAACGCAGGCAGCAAATGCTTTCTCTGAAGCATCTGCAAATCCGTGAAGTTGAACTTGATGAGTGCTTGGAAGCACGTGACGAGGTAACGACACATCTTGTAGTAACGGCAGTTCGTCGATGAACCGATACCACAGATCACAAACATCCTGAGGAGGAGCTTCGTCCCAACCTGTGCCTGATGACCACAAAAGTTGGATTAAATGCTTAGCGAATAGCGTCACAGGACTTAGGAATCCCAGGGGATCGTATATTCTCGCTATTTCCGCTAACATTGTGCGCTTAGTACATTTGCGCGAAGCAGTCTCTGTTTGATAGGTAAATGTGTCCGATTTAGGGTTCCACTTGAGCCCTAAAACCTTGACAGAAGTGTCAGTATCAAGTGCTGAAAGAATGAGTGCGTCATCGTTAGACTCGTGTTTGTTTAATTGAGATAAGAATTCAGAACTGTTACTGGTCCATTTGCGGAGTTCGAAAGTACCCGCTTTACAAATGGCAGTAAGCTGGCGTTGAAGAGTCACTGCGTCTTCGATTGTGTCAGCTCCAGTAACAACGTCATCAACAAATACTTCATTGAGAAGTACTTGCGAGGCAAGGGGAAAAGCAGCAGCTTCATCAATCGCTAATTGACGAAGTGTGCGCAGAGCTAGAAAGGGTGCCGAAGCAACACCGAATGTTACACAGCACAGGCGGTATTCCTGTACAGGATCGTGGGGAGAGAATCTCCAAAGAATCCGATGAAAGTCCCGATGTTCTTTACAAAGGCCAATATAGCGATACATCATTTTAATGTCAGATGTGAAAACAATCTTGTGCAATCGATATTTGAGTAGAACCTCAGATATATCTTGATGCAGTTTCTGTCCTGTCAGAAGGTTTTCATTAAGCGAGCGACCACTTGTCGTGCGACAAGACGCGTCAAAAACAATTCTGTATTTAGAAGTAGCAGCCGACTTCTTCACCACGCAGTGATGAGGTATGTAGTAGGGAGGAACATCACTGTTCGCAGAATCAGAGACGGGTTCCATGTGTCCCAAGTCCAAGTATTCTTGGAGACACTTGTTGTAGTTCTCACGTAAGACAGAGTCACGTGACAATCTAACCTCTAGTTTGTTCAAGCGCGAGAGCGCAATAGCGCGAGATTCGCCTAATGGAGGAGCGTTCTCTTTAAAGGGCAGAGAAACAGTATATTTCCCGTTTGAGTCCCTAGTGTGAGTATCGACGAAAATCGATTCACAGCGAAGTTCATCTTTGGTAAGATGTGGGTGTTCTGGTATTGATTCCAGTTCCCAGAATTTTTGAAGTTTCATGTCAAGTTGACAAGTGCTCAGATTCGTAGAAATCTGTGCCATATTTCCATGAGAAATTCTACCGTTGAGTAGGTAGCCAAAAATGCTATTAATGGCCACAGGTGTCCCTTGAGGTCCCTTAATGTTATCGTGCAGCAGTATGCTGTCACTATAGTCTGAACCCAGGAGGAGTTCGACAGGACGCGCAGAACGCAATTCTGGGTCCGCCAGATTGAGACCTTTAAGGTGCGAGATATTCTCGAAAGAGTTCGGAATATTGGGTAAGTAGCTCGTTATTTTCGGTAAAATAAGAGCTTCGATATAAAGCTTTGGCTCTGGTTTGTTGTGGGGCGTAACCTCACACAACACGTAACCACGCGGTTGCTCGTTGCTGTCACCAATGCCAGTGACGGTGGTGCTCGTCTGCGCGGGATACCGCGGCAGGCCGAGACGCTGGACACACGACTCCGTAATGAGTGTGGCCTGTGATCCCTGGTCGACCAAAGCTCTGACCGGGCGTGGTGCGTAAGGCCCATGGTTCATGGGACGCACGTTTACGAGCGCAGTCGTAAGTAAAACCGTACAGTTTTTACTATTAGAAGGCCCTGTAGCTCCATGTAATGGAGTGGGCGAAGAAGTTTCCGCTACCGAGTGTAACTCAGGGGAAGTAAAACATTCCGTCGTCAGTGTGACGTTCGGAGGTGGCACATCTTCATGTAATGAAGAGTGATGACGTTGGGTGCAAACGCGGCAACTGTGGCGCGATTTGCAGTCTTTTGTATCGTGACCGATAAACAAGCAATTGTTACAAAGTTTGTTTTCTTGGATAAAATATTTCCGTTCATTTAAAGTAAGCTTTTGAAACTTCTCACATTTATACAATGGATGCGAATTATCCTTGCAATATGTGCATTTAATTTTATTTAAGTATTCAACCGCAGTTGCAGCATGTACACTCATCGTACGCGAAGAGCGCGCGAAAGAAGTATTCGGATTACGCGGTGCGTTATATTGCACATCAGAATGCGCGCGAGTTAACGACATCGCGCGCCGTCCCGCGAGCGCATGACGCGATGACGTCACGCCGCCGCCGGGGGCTGCCGAGCGGGCCGCGCCAGCCGGCGCCGGCGCGCCCGCCGCGAGCGAGCGCTGCGTCGCGGACGCAGCTATGTTCGAACGCGAGGCGTTCATTATCTCCGTAGCAGATAATTCCTTATCCAAGAAATCAAGTAATTCTTTGACAGTTGGGATATCATTTGATATTTTCAACGATAATTCAAAACGTCTACGTATATTAGGCGTAATTTTGCGTAGCAAAATATTTAATAAGACAAAACTCCATTCGTCGACCGGGAAACCTAATGATTTTAATGCCGTTATGTTTTCGTGATAACAATTCATTAGATTACGTAAACTACTTTCGACGTATTTGTCGTTGACAGGTTCCACATCGAAAATATTATCGAAATGTTTCGTTGAAATAATTCGCTTATTTTCATAACGATTGATTAACACCTGCAAGGCGTTCTCGTAGTTTGATTCAGTAACTGGGATAGATTTAATAAGATTATATGGCTCATCTTTTAAAAATAACAACAAATAACGAAAACGCTCGACGTTTGATAACGTTTCGTTATCGTGTACAAGTGATTTGTATAAATCATAGAAGGCATTCCATTCTGTCAAGATTCCAGAAAAAGTCTGCAAAGTTAACTGAGGTAAACGTACATGTGAGTGAACGCTAGCGTGGGATGCGCAACATCCCGAGGAAGCAACGGGTAGCCCGCCGTAGGCAGGCGTTACACTTTGTTTTCGTTCTTCTTTAATGGTGTCCAACGTAACTTGTATTTGAAAATATAATGAATCGAATTGATTTCGTACAGCTAAATGTTCTTCCTTTGAGAAAGTTTCGCTTTTCACTGCTAATTTTTCTATTTTACCTTGAACTTGGAAGAATGTTTTCTTAATTGAACTTAATTCTTTAACACGAACTCGAAATTCTGCTAAGTTACTTGAACAATCAACAATACGTTGGGCACTATTTAAGGCTAGATCACGTTCGAAGATTAATTGTTCGATTTCCATTGTTACTGAATAAATCGATTGTATATAGGTACGACGAATTAAATATTTAATGTATGTAAATAGTTATGTGTAAATCTGTAGTTTAGATTTAATTGAACTTGTAAAAAATGCTAGGTAGGTACTAGCTAGAATGTTCGATTGTAGTATTAGGTTAGTTATTAGGTTAGTCGCAAACTAATGTTGAAATGATATTTAACACGCAATGCTAAATACAAGTAGAAATTTGTTCAGTACGAAAATAGGTACGTGAACAATAAAAAGTGGGTTTGTACGTAAATACAGTAACCGCTGTGATTAGGTTCGATATGTGATACCTACACCCTAGATGTACACTAAGCACGAAAATACTAAGTGCAAATGTTTTGTACGTTGTACGAAAAACGATAAATTATAGCGTGCGACTAGCCTAATCTGTTAATACGAGGCGCCGTGTTGGCGTCCAGCGCGCAGCGTAGATGTACCCGCGCGTGCTCACGAAAAATGAAAAGTGAAATGTAATTTCACAAATATCGCTCAAAACCCTATAAAACTATATACCATTAGCAAGCTCTTGTTAAGATCTCGCCGTGTACACCGGTATTATCGCAAAATAACACGCATGATGCTTTAAAACTCGATATATAGTACGGTCGATGTCGGTAGATCCCGAGCTAATCGACGATGTCGCAGACAAAGGAATTGAAATAAGCATGTAATGCTAGCACAAAACAGCAAACGAATCGCGAATTTAATGTTAAATAACCAGATATAATGCGGTATATCCGGCTCGAAACCTATGTTGGATAGTTTTATGAGAATTCTTCGATAGTCAGATTAGATCAGTGGACTTACTTGAAGCAGTTTGGAGTGCAGGCCGAAGATTGGGGCGCCCCAGGAGCTGCTTCTTCACCATAAGTCGGTTATTTCTGGATTTTTCACCAATGCGTTCGATGCTGTTTGTAACGTAGATTGGGGTTTGGGATTTTCGCGAGCGAGGCTCAAGCAATGTAATTGCGAGCTATGATTTTGTGGAGAACGTGTAGCGCCATTAGAAGGCGGTTAGAAAAGTAAGTTGTGGCAGCACTGTCGCTGCGTTTTGTATTTGCTCGCGATTTGAGTTGCGTTTCGTCCACGATATATCTGATATCGAAGGGAGTTTTAATATAATTTAATAATTATAAAATAAAGAAACACGTTGTGTTTTGTGCTAGACGAAAATACGGAACAGCCCACAAAAGATCATCAAAAAGCGAGACTGAATACCTCTAATGTATATGATAAATAGCTTGGGGCCTAGAGTGGATCTCTATGGTACGCCAAGATTTCTGTTTTTAGATTTTCATTGGGGGTGTTCAAGCTCATCGACTATGTAACCAAATAGCTAGCTAACATCGATGGCCATAATCATGATATACAGGGTGATTTCTGGGTCGTGATCCCGGACCAGTTTTTCTGACTCTATAACTGGTCAATATTATCTTATGATAGCATTTGATCAAAACAGCGTTAATTATAATTTTCTTATTTTCAAGTAAAATAAATCTTAAACTAAGTAAATCATGGTCACCCTATGACTTTTGACATATGTAGTATGGGAAGCGACAAGACGTCACATTGAGTAGGGTGACCAAATTTTATGCAAAAATGTTTTTTTCTACTTATAATCTGAAAAATAATTACAAATATTGGTGATAAGAAATTAATAATTAACATCATTAGGTTCATCTTTGAATATTGTATTATGCCTTATTTTCTTGCTCCATGACCCAGAAATCACCCTGTAGGTTTTCAATTGATAGGTGTCGGCCGTGGTGAATAAAGCTTTGGAGAGATACTTCCCAGATGACTCGGTGCGTGTGATCGCTGAGCCTGGCCAGTACTTCGCTTGTGCAGCGTATACTCTTGCTGCATGTGTTTTTGCCAAACGACAGGTGAGATCTTTTTTTCTTGCAAACTCAAATCTTTGTGATTATACAGCGTGGGAGGGACTATACCGACAAACTTTAACTATAGATTCTAACAACTATTAGGAGTAAAAAATGTTATGTGATGTATAGTCGAAAAACGCTTACTTTCCGAGATATCCATTATTTTGTAAATGAAAAATCCCAAGTGTGTAACAAGCCCTAATAAATGTGACTAAGATACCTTTACTATTTTTTTAAAATCCTTTAACTAAATAGGAATTAACCTTCGCAGTATTTGATGGTAAGCGACTACGAGGCCAAAAAATTGACCTTTCGTTTCCATTTTAGCTTTTTTTTTCTTTTTGATAACTTTTCAGCCAGTAAGGACATGTTTATAACGAGGGGCTTAATTTACTGATTTATTTTGTTCCATAAGACTATTAATGTAAAATGACAATATTCGACCCATGTTGATATAACATTATTTACTCGTCACACCACCAGGAATTCATGGCTAAAGTATGTCGGTATAGTCCCTCCCACCCTGTATAAGCGATGCGATTACAGTGTTGGTTCCCACCACCAAAGGAACGGTACGTAAATGTATCATTCTGTCTGAAAGGTTTGGTTGCTTTGCTATTTCTATTAAGCAGCCGCAGTTGATTTACCTTATTGGAACGATAGTTACAATACAAGAGATGTACTAATTCCTACTAAATACTTACCAATTCCTAGGAGGATGTACATACTTGTACTACAACGAAATACTTATGCTGAGTGCTTTATCAGCAAACATCGAGAGCTGTAGGAGCGAATATCAAAATATCAGAACTAGGAGAGGTATAGGAAATTTAGGAGCACGACACCATTAAAATCTGTAGAACAGTGGAACTTGTGCTTTAGTTTCATTACTATAAATTGCAATGCCGTTATACAATAAAATAAAATACATATAGACTTTATGCCGCTCCTGGCCATAAAGTGGCTTTTAGGGCACACTACGTACAGAAAAAGCCGCTTTCTGGCCAAGTGTAGACATAAAATGAAGTACACAACACGGGAGGTAATAAAGAAAGCCCTCGATCGCATATTTAGGTCCCTCGCTTGCAGCTAGGGCCGCAAACTTCTGCGATCTCGGCCTTTCTTTGTTTTACCACCCTAGTTGTGTAAGGGGTCATCCACAGGTAGTACGTCACACGTGACGTGAAATGTGACATGCTATACTAATAACCACATTTTTATTAAATAAAACCCGACCGCGGTGCACTTTGAAACAGCATAAAATCCGCCATTTTGTTTATTTTAACGAACTTCATATCCAGTGACACTCGCACTATCCAGACGAATCTAATGATGTGTCATTTATCAAAATCGGATGTGCCGTTGAGTAGTTACGAGCGGACACAGGAACGGACATACATACATACTTACATATACATACATACATACATACATACAGGTCAAACACATAACCCTCCTTTGGGCTTCGCCGCAGTCGGGTAAAAAGTGAGGCATGGATGGTGGGGGGGGGTCTAAAAGTCTGAAAAATCTCAATGTACTATTACTGCACACCAGAAACACACATAACAAGAGGCACATTACGTAATTACAAACAATTAATAAAAAAGGTAGACAACAGGCGGTCTTATCGCTAAGAGCTACTCGTATATGATGAAATTTTGTCCGTATACTGATGAACTAAATGATAGTTTTTATCTTTTATAATGCTATTTACAGGTTCTGAAGTGCAATGAGAAACATACAATGTACTATATGAGCGACGGCGTGTTTGGCTCCTTCTTGGATTGTGTTCTTACCGACATGCGTCCGACACCGCTGCTGGTCACTGTAAGAATTAGCCCTTAAATATTCCTATTTCGTTAGTAATAATACAGTTTTAAAACTAAAGTGTGGAGTGTTTAGTTCGATCACTACACTCACAAGAAAAATTGCTTCTGTAGACTCCGCTATTGGCGCTTACACAAAAGGTCACAGGAGGATAGGACACGGATGGCAATACTGATTGCAGAGGCATCTCTAAGTTAGAACTAGAACTATGCTAGCCAGGACCTTGATGAGCTTCTAATCCAAGCCAGGTTTAAAAAAAACCTCAAGCCTTTCTCGTACCAAAATCAGCGTCAATCAGTAAACAGCGTCAGTAAAAGTCAGCAATTTATTGATTTTATCACCGCCATTTTTCTGATGTAGGTATGCAATGGAAAGCGGGAATCTAGCTCCCTCTGGGGCCCTACCTGCGACGGTTTGGACTGCGTTCTTTCTTCCATTCTCCTCCCACCACTGCCTGTAGGCAGCTGGTTACTGTTCCGAAACATGGGCGCTTACACCAGATCTATAGCTACAGCATTTCACGGGTTTCCCAAAGCAAAAATTCAATACATCGTGGATAGGAGTAAATGGTACGTATTAAAATGATCAAGGTCTAAATAACATGATGATGATATTCGATATTTTATAGAAGAAGGTCGTACGTCAAAATCGTACGGAGAGCATATTACTTGCGTTGTTCTATTTACGGGCAATAAAAGATGTAAGAGAGAGAAGTATGAGTAAGTTAATTAAGTCGTCTGTCCAGCTTGAGGACGGACGCCAACGCATCCATTTATCTCCCGCAGTGACTTGCCTTAAGGCGAAAAACACACTGAAATCGCCCGTCGCCGCGATTTTTTCCGTGTAGCTGCGCTTTTCTATACAAATCGATGATTCTACATACAAAGTTGAAAATCGCTGAGTCGCGTGTCGCCGCGATTTTCGCTGCAGTGTGAGATCCGCCTAACAGCCATTAAACTCAGAGATGTATGACCAAAATTAAATTATATTTTCTGTTTTCGTAATCAGACACAGATTGTAACTTATACAGGTGATTTCTGGGTCATGGAGCAAGAAAATAAGGCATAATACAAGATTCAAAGATGAACCTAATGGTGTTAATTATTAGAAATTAATAATTAACATCATTAGTATCACCAATATTTGCAATTATTTTTAGGGTTCCGTACCAAAATGGTAAAAAAGGAACCCTTATGGTGCGACTCTGTCTGTCTGTCTGTCTGTCTGTCTGTCTGTCTGTCTGTCCGCCTGTCACAGCCAGATATCTCAGGAACTACTGCTGCTATCGGTTTAAAATTTGGAATAGTGTTAAAAGTAGCTAACCCGAGCTTATTGGACATAAAAAAAATCTTGTACCTTTTTTACTTTTTTTTTAAAGGGCTCCGTAATTGGATTTTGTAAATTGAAAGTAAGGCTAATATATCAAATTTTTTTTCTTAAATAAATAGTTTTTGATTTATGGCGACAAAAGTTAAAAAAAATACCATTCCCCCCCTATTATCTTCGAAGTTACTGATCAGAAAAATGTGTCATAATTACCAATTATTAATGTCATCTTAAATATTACAGGAAAAATATAACGGTTTTCCTCACTTGCACCGTTTTTGAGAAATTTGCAAAAATCATAACACATACTTATTTGCTCCTACTAAACTAATCGCCATACAGTTTTTCTTGAACTATTAATGTATCTACTTATTAGGATTATTATTATCGTATATCTTTATTTGCTTAAGTTAGGTTTTTTACAATATAAATATAAAAAGGATTATTATTATTATTAGGAAGACCGTTATATTTTCTCTTCCTAACTTGAATACTTTTTTAAAAATTTACAAAAATCTTAACGTACTACTTCTACCCTCCCTACGAGAGCCATCTAGCGGAGAGTAGCAAAACTAAGCGATGGTTTATTTCAGATTACATAAAAAATGTCTATTAAATACAATGATCACTCATCAGGAATCGGGAAAAAAACATAAAGTAACAATAATTATTAACAACTCTATAATAGGAGTATGTTAGGAAATTTGACACTAGTAAATACCACTAGCGCCATCTAGGGACACAAATCTAAAATAAGGTAGCTTGTGGCAGCAATATTAATTTAATACACAAAAGTGTGCTTCAAAACATGATTCCTTCCTGAAAAATGATACATGAGAACTAACTTAGTTGACAAACAATTATTTCAATCAGCCAATAACAAAAAGTAACGTTTAAATTTAAATTACAAGTAAAATTTACGCGCTATTTAGTATCAATAGATGTCGCTGTAGCATACGCTGCATCGCGCTGTTAAGATTTTTCCTGGTTTAATAGGGCTAAAGTGGGTTTAAGGCAGGGTTGCTGTTAGTCGTAAGGTTGGTCTACTTATGAGGTTATACGGAACCCTCGGTGCGCGAGTCCGACTCGCACTTGACCGGTTTTTTTAGATTAAGTAGTAGAAAAAAACATTTTTGCATAAAATTTGGTCACCATACTCAATGTGCCTACGAGGGTGGGTTGATAAGTACCTGTCTTTAAGTACTTCTAGAATCTTGACATGCTCATGTTTCCGGCTATTGTATGACACATTATTTAGAAGTATTTAGGCCAAATTTTGTATTGAAATTCGCATCTTTATTCTTTAAATTATGGATCACAAACTGCACGATTCCGACGACGACGTGGACGTAACGTGTCCGTCAAGATAGCGTACACCGTAAAGATATTCAGAATCTGATGCAGCCAATAAATAGTACCCAAATAGTACCGAAGAAATACCTAGGTGAAAAAAATAGTACCCTTAAACTTTTCGAAATATAAGGCCTGTTCACGGTGTACGCTACCGGGGCGTCAAGCTGGCGTACACCGCTTGTATCTTTGGAACGGCTTCGTTTTCGGAAACGCTTTATATGTCAAAAAATAGTACCCAAATAGTACCCTAGGGCCCTAAAATTTCATTTCTCTAGCTATCGTAGAAGCCGAGATATTTGATGACTTAACGGTGTACAAAATTTCGCACCGTCAAGCTGGCGTACCCGGGAATTTCACGTAGAAAGACTTCAAATTCCGAAATGAGGTATATACCAATAAATAGTACCATAAATAGTACCCCTTTTTCATTAATAATAATATACAATAACTATATAGAAAACTGAAAAAAATCAAGGCAAACTTCTCCATACAAATGTATCTTAGTACAGTCATCGATAGAGCTCTAACTTTTCTCATACCAAATACTCGTTTCTGTTAAGATTAAGCAAAACTAATTCTTATACCGTTTGAAGTGAGCATAAATTTACTTAACGTTTGGCTATGCAGCCGGAAACCTTTTTTTATATAGGTACCTGCCAGCATCGCCGGCTGGCAAACTTGTTTTTGTCCTTACGCTCGATAATAAATAATATTACAAACATCTACGGATGGAATTGATAACGTCCTTGATTTGAAAACATCAATTTATTGTATAGATATAAATAAAAATCAAAGTCTGATTACGTACGAGAAACACCTATACGGTGCGTATTTCGTAAAGATAACCATTAGTAAGTTATAGGATTTATAAACAACGTACACATATAACGTACCATAGAGCATGTACATTTTGATATATACCTCTACTTTACGCCCCTTATGAACAAAAAGGCATAAAGTGATTAAAATACAAAAGACTTTATCGCGTGCCTGTACTTTTACTATGTAGAAGTTTGCCTTGATTTTTTTCAGTTTTCTATATACTTTTTGTATATTATTATTAATGAAAAAGGGGTACTATTTGTAGTACTATTTATTGGTATATACCTCATTTCCGAATTTGAAGTCTTTCTATATAAAATTCCCGGGTACGCCAGCTTGACGGTGCGAAATTTTGTACACCGTTAAGCCATCGAATATCTCGGCTTCTACGATAGCTAGAGAAATGAAATTTTAGGGCCCTAGGGTACTATTAGGGTACTATTTTTTGACATATAAAGCGTTTCCGAAAACGAAGCCGTTCTAAAGATACAAGCGGTGTACGCCAGCTTGACGCCCCGGTAGCGTACACCGTGAACAGGCCTTATATTTCGAAAAGTTTAAGGGTACTATTTTTTTCACCTAGGTATTTCGTCGGTACTATTTGGGTACTATTTATTGGCAGCATCAGATTTTAAATATCTTTACGGTGTACGCTATCTTGACGGACACGACGTAACTATGAAAAAATTAAAACAGTTCGCCGCAAGATCCACACATATTTTTTTTATTTAATAGGTAATGAAAAAATTAAATTATGTTTATTTTGGGAGACTCTCTAACTGTTATAGTTCACAGTGTTTTTATTAGAATATAGATTTTTTTTTAAATAAGAGCCGATTCTTGACAGTATTGGCTCAAAATTGACACCGACTAATAAAACATATAAAAAATTGGAAACCACATGTCTAGTGATCAATGATGAAGATTTAGGTGATAGTTAAAGTCCTTGACTTACGTGTCGTTGATTTTAAGAAACGTAAACACATTATTCACAAGAATGGGATAAGCAACAGCGTGTGGCTCCAAATGAGCACCAAAAATGGAATCACGATCCCAACTTGCAAGTGGGTTCAGGAAAAAACAGGATAGCGAGTATTTATTGATCTATCACCATTGTTTACACTGGATTTCTAGCAAGTTATTTGTATTCACCAAGTTAAAAAAATAGAAAAAGAAAAAAAGTTGTACCCTAGTAAAGATACCCAGAAGCCTGTCATGCGACTACTTTACAATTTTGTAATTTGTAAGAAAAAAAATAATGCCACAACAATAATACTTTGAGCTAGTAAATAGACTAGCTACAAACTGTATTAACATGTTTTTCTATCTTTACTCTAAATACCTCAAGACAGGTACTTATCAACCCACCCTCGTATGTATATACTGCCTATGTCAAAAGTCATGATTTACTTAGTTTAAGATTAATTTTACTTGAAATTAAGAAAATTTTAATTAATGCTGTTTTGATCAAACGCATAAGATAATATTGACCAGTTATAGAATCAGGAAAACTGGTCCGGGCTCACGACCCAGAAATCACCCTGTATTTATTTCTTATTAACTAATGAGTTCGATAAGTTCCTTGAGTGTGTGTTTGCAGAGTACGATAACGAGTTTTGTATGGTAGATTTATTCCTATGTTACGAATGGAACATGCATTTTCCTTTTCAGGTCAATATTAAAGGACTCGCAGCTATTCAGTGACGTGGACTTCGAGTGCAGGTTATTAACCTCAAAGCAAATTAGACACCTATAAACTTTTGATTTTGTGGGCTATGAAAAATACTAAAATATTTTGTAATATCACACCTGGCAGCTAATTTAGTTATTTATTTAATTGAGCTTGATTTTTGGAACTAGATATGGATCACATTTTGATTATTGAAGCTGAAATTTATAAAGCCGGGTTTAACAGTCAATTATAATAATAAAAAAATATAACAAAAATGATATATTCAAAATAAAAACTAATGTTAATATTATTATGTTTGTTAGTTTAAGATTAATAAATTAATACGAATTAAACTGGTAATTTTATTTGAAACTCCCCCGGCTTGTCAAATTCTGTTCGACTCTCGACAGTTTCTATGTTCCTCAGTAAATCGCATCATAGCGACAAGAGTAACAACGGTATCCTGATTCAGAACTGCTTCAACTAAATCCGCGTTCGACGTTCATCAATTCGTTCAGTCCTATTCACGCCGTTTGGAGGAATCTGTTGTTGTTTTTTTAGGTAGGTACAGTGATTTCAAAATCAATAGTTTCACACACAGTAATATATCGAGATAGATAGTTTGTCGACTTGTATGGGAACTACTTTATGTAACGTTTTTCGCTAGGGGTTTGACGCCAATGTGTAATTTAGTCATGGAAAACATAAGTTTTCCATTTCATTTTTTCGGTTTTTGAACAATTCATTACCATTATTAAGTATCAGAATTTTAATTCTGATAATAATATTGAAGGAAACTGAAGTTGTACGGTTTCTGTGGTTTCGCAAAGCAAAGCATATTTTCTGAAACCGCTTAATTTCCATGGCACAATGTATCATTTATAGTACTTATAACAACCCTAAAATGTTTTACTAGAATCTGAATTTTGGAACGCCTTGGTAAAGTAATTCATAGCCAGAAACGGTGGCCTGTTAGAATAGCAGACTGCTCCGAATAGGGGCTGTGCAAATATTGTGTTTGCTTTTGATTTACAAGGGAACATCGCGGTGGGTGTGACAACAAATGTGCTCTCGTAGTTTGTATTGTATCCATGTTATTCAATTAGAGTGATGTCTGCTTCTGTACCAGCTGGGGCCACGTGTCCGAATGAGACGCAGAGCACACAATCCTTCTAGTAGAGGATCCCAGTATAGAACGACCTTCACCGAACTGGTTAATGGATGAAAAGTATTTTATATTAAATAAAATATGTAAATAAATATATTGCAAGTGGGTTGCCTAAAAAAATCAGTCCAGAATATGATTAATTAAAAATTTAAGTTAAATTTGCACCTGGTTGGTATGTGATGCTAAGGAAACTAGGTGCAAACTTAGCTCAACCGGTTAGTATGAGAAAGTTAGGATGAAGTCGGCACGAGTCGGGTCGGGGGGGTAAACAGAATGAGCAGATTTTTGGTTTTGGGAGCATATGAATAATGGGTAGTAGTATGGTGGGGGTAATGAGGCCGGATCTTCTAAACCAGCGGGCGGCAACCTTTTAGTAGCCAAGGGCCTCATAGTAGTTAACGAAATTGATGCGAGCCGCACTTTGTAAATAATTTGAGATTTTATACAATTCTGAATATACCAAAATCAAAATCAAATCAAAATTCTTTATTTTGCGTAAAAATGTGGTACATAAGGTATAGGGTTTTACATTGTTTGAGGTTTCACACATTTTACCAGCAACTGGCATGCAAAATATTAGTTATTAGAGAAAAAAGCGAGTGATAAATACAGTTATCGTCCATGATCCATTATCAAATTAACAGTAAGATGTACGCTATAAAGTAAATAATAAATGTTGAATAGTAATAAGTCACAATCAATTACAATTTTGCAGCATACTTAGCAATGAATTTAATGTCAGCGATATCAGATAATATGTAGGAATTGAAATGTCAGAGTATATTATATTCGAATATGGATAATTACAATTAGACACACTTATTTGAAATATTCAAAATATTCACTTACAGAGTAAAAACAGTTTTGCACTAACCAACGTTTTAATTCGCATTTAAATGTATTCAAAGGTAGGTTTTTTATATCTCCGTGTAAGGTATTATAAACAGAAATAGCCATACAATAAGTGTTCCTACTATATAGTCTTGTTTTCTTTACTGGCATTACCAAACGATTCGGATCTCTTGTATTAAAGTTACATGTGTCTTTACGTGTCTTAAATAGTAATGGATTTGTTTTAACAAATAAGCAGATTTCATAAATATACATGCATGGCACAGTTAACAAATTTAGATCCTTAAATAATGGTCTGCAAGAAGTTAAAACATCTACGTTGCATATTGACCTAATACACCGTTTTTGTGCCAACAGTGCTTGACTTGCGTGATACGAGTTACCCCATAAGAGGATACCGTAACGGAGCAAAGAACATACATATCCATGATACGCCTGTATTGCAACATTTTTGTTGCAGATTTTCGTTAATCGCCAAAGAGCATACGAAAATGAATTTATTTTGCTACATAACTTGTCAATATGTTCATTCCAGGAGCATTTGTCATCTACTGTTATTCCCAGAAATGTGGTTTCAGAGGACTCTTTTACCGCTTCATTTGCATAGGTGATTCTCAAAGAGCGTTTTTTGCCGTTTTTATTTATAAACTGTACGAATGTGGTTTTACCTATGTTAGCCTTTAAATTATTTTTGCGTAGCCAATCCATGATTTTAGAGACAACCTCATTTATATCGTCATTATATGTTTGTACATTGTCACAAGGTATAACAACCGACAAGTCATCAGCAAAGAGGGTGCAGTTGAACGAAGTGACATCTGGAAGATCATTGATGTACATTAAAAAGAGCAGTGGTCCTAGTACACTACCTTTACATACAAAATACAAATGACCGGTTCACGGGCCGTAGGTTGCCGACCGCTGTTCTAAGCATTCGTCAATATACACATGTTGGTGAATACTCAGAAGATTCAGCCTGTCCATATGGACTAGGGATTATATTTTTACCCGACTGCGGCGAAGCCCAAAGGAGGGTTGTGTGTTTCACCTGTATGTATGTATGTATGTCCGTTCCTATGTCCGCTCGTAACTACTCAACGGCACAACCGATTTTGATAAATGATACATCATTAGATTCGTCTTGAATTCTTGATGGATCACTAGGTATGAAGTTCGTTAAAATAAACAAAATGGCGGATTTTATGCACTTTTAAAGTGCACCACGGTCGGGTTTTTTTTAGAAAAAACACTTAGTTATTAAAAACTTTGTATCGGCTTAGAATTATATGCGTAAGAGGTAAGTCCCATACAAACGTCACTGGCGGTGAACACGCCGCGACTGGTTTTGTATGGAAACTCGCGCGCAGCTCGCTCGCAAATCGCAAGTGTGATGAGGCCCTAAGGAATATTAAACCGGATATCGGGCTGTCGCCTCACATTATCACGGAAAAAGCAATAGTACTACGATCAGAAGTTTCTCTTTCTAACAAAACTGTCATTCCGGTCCGGTCACCGGACGAAACGCACCGGATCCAACCGTCTCTCACTATCATAAGCCGCTGGCTTAGTCCCCTCGGAGGGACAAGATTTAGTACTAACTAGTAGCCGCACGGCGAAATCGCGGAGTGAGCCACTCCTGACATTATTTACTTTATTAGTGGAGTTTAGGATTTTTGTATGTATTTGGGTGTGATTATAGCCACATCATGCTATAACGGTTTGACCGATTTTAATCCGTTTTGAGTACAAGGATATCGTTATAGGATAATTATTACCCGATTACGGTCAAGCAAAAATGAGGTTATACTTTTGTGATGGATCACGGACGAAGTCGCGGGCAACGTCTAGTTCTTAATAAAAACTCTTTAGTTGTAAAAATAAAAGATACGCTGCACAATGACAACTACAGTACAAAGCTAGAGATAAGTTAACTAGCATACTTTGACCTCTCTGATAACTGAGAGAGGTTAGAATTAACTGTCGTTTTATTAGTTCTTGTGGGAGCTGTGCGAGTGTTTCAAGTTTGTTTTTAATAATGCCCGGTAAGATTAATCTCATTACTATGTTTTAAACACCTTCGAGAGTTGCCTTTTAATGTATTTTTTAACTTTGTTGTTGTTTCTGACATTATTTTGTATTTATTTGTATCTAGTTACCTACAAAAATTTGCGTAAGCTGCATAATCTTTCTTAATAGTATTTGTCTTATTTTTGTTTCAAGTGTATAGTTGTGTTTGTCTTGAATATTTTTCTTGATGCGAACATTATTTTTAACAGTTAGTATAAGGAGTGTGGGCGTTATCAAAGGCGCTTTAGAGGTCCTGTTTGAAAATGGAAAAACCATTACGTTTCAAGATTGCTGGCTTCGAGACCATTGCAGGTGAGTGATATGTGTGCGTGTGGATTGAGTGAGCACCCTTCTGAAATAAAAAAAAACATCCTGTTCATTTAGTAAAAGTTCTAAAACAATTGTAGAACTAAATTTCTGTATTTGTAAAAAGATAAATCAAAAGATATAAGCTTTAACGTGTGCTCACTCAGTTCTCACAAACTACCAACGAAATCAGGGAATGTATTCATTTAACAAATAATATTTATATACGAATTTTTTGTAAAACCTGTGCTAACTTACCTTTATAATTTGTAGATCACCTAGTAACGTATTTAAGATTTTACAAATAATTTCTTATGCTCACTCAATCCGCACACTTTCGAAAACCCGATTTCTGATGAAAAAACTGAAGATTTAATCTACTATATATGTGTATAGTTTAGTAAAACTAATCTGGGAATTTGTAAAATACAAAACGAACCACTAACGTGGCAGGTTTTTGGATAATAAATGTTTGTTAATGCTCACTCAGTCCACACGTTACAAGTAAGTTAAAAATGTAAATATCTCAATATTTGTAGTATTACATAAACTATAAATTACTTCAGCTTTTAGTAAAAATTTTTACTAAATATCCACCATCTAATATTTTATATTCGTTGTCTGTTTTTAAAGATATTCAATTGCAATTTTTCTAATGTAAGTAGATCGATTAGGTTGACCACACTTTATTATATTATGAATTAAATTTTAAAGTAAACAGTTGTTTTGATTAGGTTAGTACATACTTATTACAATTAAGAGTTACCTGATCCGTAATTATTACCTTTCATTTACTGTAAAAGCTTTAATCCGAGATCAAAAAATTAAAATAAAACATCTTTCAATGTCAAAGTAACGTACCAGGGGTAGTAACCTTTTTGATCTCATATATTTTTTAAATGAACTGTATTTTGGATATGACCATAATATAATAAAGTGTGGTCAACCTAATCGATCTACTTACATTAGAAAAATTGCAATTGAATATCTTTAAAAACAGACAACGAATATAAAATATTAGATGGTGGATATTTAGTAAAAATTTTTACTAAAAGCTGAAGTAATTTATAGTTTATGTAATACTACAAATATTGAGATATTTACATTTTTAACTTACTTGTAACGTGTGGACTGAGTGAGCATTAACAAACATTTATTATCCAAAAACCTGCCACGTTAGTGGTTCGTTTTGTATTTTACAAATTCCCAGATTAGTTTTACTAAACTATACACATATATAGCAGATTAAATCTTCAGTTTTTTCATCAGAAATCGGGTTTTCGAAAGTGTGCGGATTGAGTGAGCATAAGAAATTATTTGTAAAATTTTAAATACGTTACTAGGTGATCTACAAATTATAAAGGTAAGTTAGCACAGGTTTTACTAAAAATTCGTATATAAATATTATTTGTTAAATGAATACATTCCCTGATTTCGTTGGTAGTTTGTGAGAACTGAGTGAGCACACGTTAAAGGTTATATCTTTTGATTTATCTTTTTACAAATACAGAGATTTAGTTCTACAATTGTTTTAGAACTTTTACTAAATGAACAGGATGTTTTTTTTTATTTCAGAAGGGTGCTCACTCAATCCACACGCACACGAGTGATATAGGTACATGGTTACAATTTATTTGCACCCAATGTTGATGGTCAATGTAATCCTGATAGGTTATGAACGATTAATAATGAATGATTGACTGGTTAATCTGATTGGTAGTTAATGGAAATAATAATTAATTCGGATTATCGCACTCTTGACAAAATTTTGCTACAAACAGGTATGTAAGAAATTATGTTGATAAGCTCGAATTGCGGACAGATAAGGTTTAAATATTAAAAATTAATAAACAAATAATAACCTACGTAGTAACTTACAGTAGACAATTCCTCAAAATGGCGATGTATTTTTACAATCAATTGAGCTGTGCTCATTGCTGAAATACAAATTGTTAATTTCAACGTGATATGAGGCCTTTGAGTGCCGTAAATGTAAATTGAATGTGAATTGAATTATTCATTTGTGAATTTGCTCAGTAAGGCCCATTAGGCACATATCAGCCAATTCCAAAAGTTTGCAGAGCAAATAACGCGGCTGCCCGTTACGAATAGTTCTGCTCTAGTTAGTAATTAGTACAAAATCGCAGATTTCTCATAATTTGACTACCGAGACATGGTCTCGGTAGTAAATTTATTAGAACTTTAGGATAGCCTAAAATAAAAACTTCATTCATGGGTAATTGTGTAAGGTTTTATAATAAACTGCCACAAAACATAACTGAATTATCTATTAACAAATTCAAGAATTTTGTAAAGCGTAAACTCATGTCTAAAGCTTATTACAGCACACAAGACTATATGAATGATGAAACACCGTGGGATTAACTGCGACTGGAAATAGATATATTTTAAGACAATGTTTAATTAGTTGTGTTTTTTCTGTTTTTGTACTTGCCAATTGTTTTGACACTTAGAGAAAATGGTTTTAATTTTAATTTATTTTATAAGTTATATCATTTGAGTCACAGTTTTTTTACATTTCGGTAATATATGTAGTAAATAAGTATTTTCAATTTGTATTTTGACGTTTGGAGATCCTTTATACCTCCAAAACATAATATTTTGACAACGGAGACTCTTTACATCTCCATTAATTTTAGTATCAATTTTATTTTCTATTTTTTATTTGTCTTGTTTGGACGCATAGAGAGACCCTTTACATCTGTATAAATGTAGTTTTAAGTTAATGTAATGTATTAATGAAATCTCTTGTATTAACGTCATATTGTTGGAACACTTGTAAAATGGTAAAATAAGAAACTGGTGAGTTTCTTCCGGCGCCTCTTCTCACCAGAAGGTCATTACCCGAAGCGCCAAAAGAAAAGAAGGGAAAAGAATATAAGACATGTAAAAGAGCCCTTGAGGGCCTACTAGCAGAAATAAATTATTTTATTTTTATTTTATTTATTTAATAGTAACTATAGATGTGGAAATTTGTGATAATGTTTTGGATGTTTGTATATCAGTGGAAACAACTACCCACATTGATGAAGATGAAATTTGGCATGCAAGTAGATTAGTAGACCAAATCCTAGATTGAAGTATTTCTCTTGGGATACCTACTAACAGGAACATTACAGCAGAAGCCCAGGGTAAGATACGATCAACGGAAATATTCGTAACGGTCTTTCTTACTCTTATATTCTTAAAAAGATATGGATATATTACACGTAATTACAATGATTTTTTTCCAGACCGTTAATTAGCTTTCATGTAGACTTATGGCATCCTGATTCTGAAAATAAAAATCGTTTTCATCTATCAGCTTTAGTTTTGGAGATATGACATTTATGTAATATGCCTACCCTCACATAAAATACCAAAAAGCTATACGGAAAATAAAAGCTGATAGATAGAAACGGCTGGTAGATTTAAATTCACTGTATCAAAAGATAAAAAAAAAGTGAAAAAAACATCCGGAAAATTTTAATAATTAAAATTTTGTAACCATGTGTTATTAGTCTAAGTTGAAATCATGAACTATTTAAATTATTTGAAATTTATGAATCTATTATCAACATTTAATTGGCAATACAAAGAATAACATTAATTATTTTAATTTAGAATACATTTAAAGTCATTTTACGTTTTCTATGATCTTGTTATTATTTAAATTATATAAATTGTAGTACTTGAATTACCCTATTCTTTTTCTATTACATCAATTGTAGCCTTAATACAGAATAAATGCATCCATGCTGATTCTCTGTTTCCATGGATTATTTTAAGATTGAATGTTTTTTAATGTCACTCGACCAATTTCAGATGTCCGTCGTGCTACCACGCTGACACTTTCCAGAGAGCTCAGCATATACTAGACATCCCCGAGTCGAAGGTCTCCGATGTTGCCTTCACCGAGTCCCAGCTTGTTGTGACGTGTAAGAAGGAACAAGTCCAGTGCCTCCAGTAAGAAAGGGGACTCAGACAAGAGCTAAATGCAAAGAGGCGTAATTCTTACTATGGGACTTGCGCCCTTATGTTCTTTGTTTATATGACTTATTCCCTTTTTTACTGGAGACACTGAATTGACTCTATGAATTTTGCTAAATGGGTTGCCGCGCGGCTTTTGCCAGATGCGAACAATCCGTTAATAGACCGTAAATATAATGGACTAGAAATCTATACGCTGCCGTTGTTTAGTTTTGAGATTACTCAAAAAGCTAAGGATAGCAAACTTTAAGGAAGCCTATACCAATGCGCAGGTGGCCAACTCACACTTAGCCATTTTTTATAGTTTTCAATAAGTACTTATTTTTTTTCTTCCCTTACGACGCAATGCGACGTGACCGTACCAGTGGCCAATAGTATAATGCAATGCTAGCGCGCAGTGCTCACTCCGACCTCGCTCGGGCCCAGCTAAGTTTCTTGCCGGAGTCTTCTTAGCTGGGCTAGGTTTTAGCGAACCGGCACCTAAAACTCCCATTAGTTCGATACTCAAGTTCACATAAGGACAGGATGACCCGAGTCATCCTTCCCGCTGGTCCGCTGCTCACTCTGAGCAATCAGCGTGAAGTCAAGGTGGCCCTGGCCAACGACCTGGTTCGACTATCGCTACGCCCAGGAGGGGTGTTAGTCAGATCCAAAAAAAAAAAAAAAGCGCGCAGTGCCACTGCTGCATAATGCCAAAGTATAAAGGCGAACAAGTAGTTCAACTTCGGCCGTTTAGCAGAGCGCGACACGTATTTCCACAGATGCGCGATAACACGTCTGTGTGAGTGCGATCTATACTGGAGCATTATTAAAACTTTGCTTGTAGTGCGTTTATACACGGCGTGCACGCACACATTCAAGCGCGCGATGTACCTTTTGTAGGAAGAAAAATTACTGCTATTATACTGTGGTGCGTTATGTCTAACAATTGGGTACTTGACTGTAACTGAAATTTGTAAAAATTATATAAGATCCTGTTAAAATAAGCAAAATAAGGAAATCATTTCAAGCTTTGAGATTGATACGTAACGCGTAACTTTTTTTATTAGCCTCCAAAGTTGGGTTGGAAAGTCCATTTTAAAAGTATAAAATTATTAAAAACTATTGATACCATTAAATAACCCATAAAATTTATAGTAACTTTTGTTACAAAACCGTTACGATAAACGCAAGTTTTAACATAGTTGCAGAACAAAGTTATTGATTTCCCCAAACAACGTATGAGTAGTGACGTCACCGTATAACGGGCTTCAGTAGGGAGCATTTCGGCACGTATTTGGGAAAGTCGAAAAATGTGATTTTAACATTGTAGTATCTCGGTGAGTTTTTATGATATTGAAGTGGCTTTTTCACAAATATTTCTATTATTGAGAGGTGTTTCTATAACATATCACAGAAAAAAGTTGTCAAGTAGCCAATTACATGCAAAGACTATTTTGTCTCGTCGCTCCGCTGCCGCTTAGTTACGCCTAGTGCATTTTTAACTTAATTTTACCCTTACTATGTAAATCCACATGTAATCTTAATAATAATGGAAAGATGAATTTATCCTCATGAAAATGTGAAGCCACCTCCTACCTAACCTGACCTAACTTAATGAAGGACTTTATAACTTCATCTAGGCATCCCCCTCGACCCAAGAATGCGACCTGGAAGCCTCGGATGCCTGCAGTGTAAATATTTCGACCACTAATGGAGTTGCTCGACCCTATCGGAACTATCTAAACTTTAAGGGTATTTGAGTAATTCCGTGAATAGCTGTTGGATAAGTCTGGGTTTAGTTCGATTATTATTATTCTTCGATTATACACATAAACAATAGTACTTTACTACAGAGGCCGGGAAGTGAGGGCTTACCAGCCGAGTACATATAGATGGCCGAGCGAAAAACGAGTATAGTGCTTTTCTCAAATATGCAATGAAATAAATTAAAAACACTCCAAAAAATCTAACTTTATTTTCTAGAGACACTAAAAATAAAATAGACAAAAAATAGAATTACAGAATGAAAAATTTTCAATTTCCTTTCCAAAAACTGTTTCAGTATACATTTTTACCGCGAATATTTAAATGAAGTATTTTAAATGTGTATACTTGTAGTTAAGTTTGAAATTTAAAATTATTGGATATAAATAGTTTTTAATTTGTTATGTTCATGATGATTTTAAGTACCTGTATTAAATAAAACTGCAAAATATAGCAAAAAACATTTATTGTTTTTTTAATGGCTGAACGCCGTGATGCCGTGTCACAAATGAATGTGGAAATGAATCAAGGAAATTTTCTGAAATAAAATAAAATAAAAATAAAAAGTTTTTATTTCGACTAACTGAGATCATAGAGAATGAAAATGAAAAATTCAAAAATTAAACATTATTGAACACAACAACACAATTATTGATTTACAATATATTGAAGAAAATTTATTATTATTAATATATTTATTAATATTCTTATAAACTGAATCTGACAGGAGTAAAGAAGGTCTCTGGCCCTCTTTTTAGCACGCGAGGTATACAGTAGGTATACACTCTTTCCTTCTATGAACAGAATGGTGTGTTAAAAAATAAATATTAGGTGAATTTCTAGCCTAATTAAAAATAACGAAGCTCGTATCGTTGGTTCGTATGAGCGCATGCTTAATTAATGAAACAAAAATTGTTCCCGCTTACCCGAAAGCATCCCCACAAGATAAAATTAAAAATTTCCTGGATATAAGTTAGGTACTTCATGATTAACCTTCCGTAATGAACATGACATGCTTTTACTGGATCTTCACTACATTCATTAGCTTTAATTTTTAAGGGTTTTTTCATTTTATACGTGCAAAAAATTCAATTTTGTGTGTGATTCAATTTTTCTTGAGGATCTAGTGTGGGTTATTTTTGGGGTGATATCAAACTTATAACCTGTTTAAGTATAGTACGCACCTCACACCACCTCGGAACACCGAGGTCACTCCTAAAAGTCGTCGGCAACGTCAAGGGTCTGCTAGGCTTTCTGATAGAATTGGGTTGGCAAGAGTAGTGCCATCAACCCATCACGCAAAATAGGCGCATATGTCGTCGAGTTACGGAAAATAAGCCCGCGTTAACCTATATTTAGTACGAACCTGATTAGTGAGCTGGTACCTGACGTTTTCAGGCAGAAAAGTAGTAGTAATTGTACATAATATTGTCTTCGGTTTCCGCGATTATCACTCATTGTAATAAAACAAGTTAAACGGATTAAATCGCGTATATTACTACATTTTTTAAGTCCCGACGTTTCGTAATCCTTTTCAGCGTTCAAATATATCATAAATTTTCCCTGTAAATTACCGTTGTGCAAGCCTACCCATAAAAAAAAATTAAAAATTAGCACATTAGGTCCATCTGGCAACACTATTTCTAATTTGTACCTATTCTTTTAAAGTAAGCCAGCCGATACCCGACGAAGAATATGCCTTTTGCTTGAACACGTTTATATCTTTTTTTGTAGGGGACGACGAACACAAATCCAGATATGACGCCGAATTTTTAGCGCAATTCGAGTACAACAGTTGGAAGGAGGCAAAAAGACTGAAGCCAATTCTGTGGCACGGAGGATCGGTGGCTGAAAAAGTCGTTCAAATTCAAGTTGAGAACTTTCTCAACACCAAGGAAGGCGCTGAGAAGGTGTTCCAGTCCCTTCTCGACTACGGTGTGGCGTTGATTGTGGGGGTAATATTCATTACCTGTTTTGTTTTTATACATTGACCTTAAAATAAATAACCGGGCGAATCCTCGCTAACAGATAGCTGAAGCACTAAGGGCCTTACCACACCGGCAATTTGAGCGAGTTGCGAGCGTGTTTTCATACAAATTTCGACAAGTTTTGTAAGAAACGCTCGCAACTCGCTCGCAAATTGCCAGTGTGATGAGGCCCTTATAGTGGGCTGGTCGTTTTGTACTACTTACGAGCCGCACGCACACATCAACACGTTTTTTCCTACTACGACCAGCACGCAAACATTTACCTGACCATCAGTTAAAGCAACCGGCGCACTAGAGGTGGCTACGTCCGGCTATTTATTTTAAGGTCCTTGTTTTTATAACTCAATATGTGTTAGTACTTTCTTTCCAAGTTGCAATCTGTCTAATCTCATTAGGCACAGAATATTCATTTACGTTTTATGACTTATTTTTATCATTCTCCAGTTACTTTAAAAAAAAATCTTTTATGTACAAACCTAGACTTTCTACGAGTTTATTTTATGTATAGAATAGATACCTCTAGATAGATGACCTAAATTGCGGATTAGACTCTGAATTTATGAGCTGCCAATTCCCACTTGGCGTAATCAATTAGGTACCTGCGTGACATTCCACTATTCTCTTAAAATAGATTAATTGTTTTGTTTCAATTCATTTTCACTTGTTGAGTCGGATTTTATAAATGTACAAAAACTGTAAATAAACGTATTTAAGAGCGCGGACCCATGTCACGGCGTACGGCGCCGCCGCCGGCTGTGGACATGAGTCCGCGCCCTAAGGTGATTCTCGAGTCAGTCGGTTTTCTATACAAACATAAAGAGGGTCATTGCTTGCTCCCACGGCATCTGTCACTGGCTAAGGCCATCCGCAGGGGCAGAATTTGGTAGCCGCGGTGAAATCGCGGAGCTAGCCACTCCTGGCGGCGGCTGCTCTGAATAGCGATCGTGTGTCATTCCGAACCATTCTAAAACGTTTCTGAGCCAAAATGTCTCACGCCTGCCTGGTCTTGAACGTCCTTGTGTCTTGCCCTGTATTAATAGAAGTTCATATTTCCTTCGTCTAGTTATGTGACCCAGAAATCGACAGAAACGACAATAAAGTACACGTAACGAGTACATTGGCGAGACAGTGCTCGGTCCAGTACGTTTCTTCCCGTACTGGGTCGAGCACACCGTTCTCACGAACCGAGCATAGCAGTTGGCTGAGGGTACTGTCTCGCCACTGAACTGAGTACGTGTGATCAAGGCATTAAACGTAACGAGTACAGTTGCGAGACAGTGCTCGGTCCAGTACGCTTCTTCCCGTACCGTACTGGGCCGAGCACACCGTTCTCACGAACCGAGCACTCGGCCGAGGGCACTGTCTTGCCACCGGTACATGTGACCAAGGCAGAGTCCGGTATTCCTTTAAATATTTCAGGTAGAACCAACATTAGAAGCAACAGAACGAGTCTGCAAAGCGCTAGGCGGCGTACAACACACTATCTTCGGGGGGATGTGGGAGTTTACCACCAAGGCAGACCACGCGGACACAGCCTACACCAACCTACCCCTCGCTACCCACAACGACAGCACCTATTTTACCGAGTCGACTGGGTAAGAACTTAATTCTCCATGAATATTCAAACCTTTAACTAGTTTTTTGAGTAACTTGCTACGTTAATTAAAAGTAACCGCAAAAAAGTTACATCATGAAAGAAAATAGTTTTCTAGAAATTTTGCCTTAACAAACTAACAAATTAAATTCGGGGGTGTGCAAATTATTAAAGTGCTTTAAACGAGATGCTGGCCGCAACTACGAGTTTTTTTTCTTTCATGATAATGTATTCTTAGGTACCCCGTTTAATTTTAGGCTAGAGTTTTAACGGTAATTTTCATCGACGTTTCTTCTTTCTCTAGGATATCAGAAGATAATATGAGTTTCCTTATTTCGGTACCTTATATGTATATTACGTTTTAAAGAGCACTTTGAAGAGCGTTTAAAGATGGTTTTCTTTGAAATCGCATGACGGACTGAAGAGAGAAGATTATAAATCAAGTCTTTGTAAAAATAACGAAGTATAGTCTACTTCCCAAGGAAAAGATCCTCAATCAACTTTAATCAGCGCTGTCAGACACTTCAGAACAACTGACAACTCCTTATTCCAAAAACTTTGAGAATTCATTAGTCGCTAAACGTTATTAAACAAGAAGTTTTGTCACCAGCCCTATCATCGGTGCGTTATCGTAAGTTTAAGAATAAGAAAACTCGTTAATTTAACGACCCTTCGTGTCAAAATAAACGCAACATTAACTTTAATGACAATCTTCAATAAGTGCTTCATGTTTCATGCCGAGGCTCTTTAAAGTTGAGAACGTAAATTATCCGGTATTATATTCTCTCGTTTTAAATGCAGTTACAAAATAAAATGAAAACAGGCCAAGTCGGATTCACGCAGTGAGTTTTCCGTACCACGTATAGGCGTGAAATAAATAAAAAAAACCATATTTACTTTCATTAAAATCCTTATCTTTGAAGTCTTTAAGGTAGAATATATTTGGCAGAGGACGACTTTAGGTTGAAATAACGTCAAACAATAACTTCCCTCCATCATCATCATCTCTTCCAGAGAAGACTACATGAGTGAAATACGTCTTTGACCTCGTTGTTAATCAGGTAAAAATCGCAGATCAGAGTGATCAGTATACACAAAAATAAATTTGATAAAAGTTCCGAGTTCAATAACCAACTTATCCTTCACAACTCGCTCACTGAAAGTCAATTTTCCAAAAGCAACAACGAATAAAAATAATTTTAATTCGTAAAATAATGAAGCAATGTTTTCGAGAGTACTATCTCGACCGCTTGAAGTGGCAGCCGTCATTATTATTTCAGGGCCTGTTGCAAAAAGCTTTCGCTTGTTGGTTGCTTTCAATCCTATTTAGGAATTCGTTCACGAGTCTGCTATTCAGTGCTTGCCACGCGGAACAAAGGTCGACACTCTAGGAAAATGGCCTACACTTGTGTGATGATCGCGCTTAAACCCATTGTATTTATTTTTAAGCTGTACTCATAAGTATATTACGATAGATATATAGAAGCCATGTGTGTTTGCTTTCAGTCTTTGCTACATACACACGTGATTCACTCACATGGTTTTTATTAATTGAGAAGAGATTCACAGATTTATTCTAAATTGTTAAAGCATTTACTCTAGCATTGGCACCTTAAAAAATCGATGAAACGTTTATCGAGAAGACGGCGGGTATCCGAAAAGTATCCATAATCTCCGCCCACTGAATTAAATTCGGGGTTAGCTTACTAACACAGTTTATCGAAAAGTACACTATAAAAGCAGCGAAATATTTAGATAAAACATGAAGGTTAGGTACCTAACAAGTTGGAAAAATGAAACTATGAAGAGATAAAATTTAAGGTCGTTTCAATGACATATTATTACAGACCTAAGTCAAGTAAGATAGTGATGTGCCGTACACAGAACTTGCCGACTTTCGGATTCTTACTGGCTAGCCTAATATTTAGCAATTGAACACCTCATTTTATTGTCTGAGGTGATCCGAATAGGTTGGTTCACAACGCCATTGAACAGTGGATTAAGATGTGTCTAGTTTTATCGAAATTCGCCTCTCATGTTTAACACAAAAAAAGCATTGACGTGTATTCACAGCAACAATTACGACGTAACGGAATCTGGTTGTAAATAGGTTTATCCTTTTGACATATAAGCAAACCTTTTTACGGAAGGACGTAAATTGAATTGAATGGCGAGGTAACGTTAGTTATCTCGGAGTGCCGTGAAGGACCGTAAGTGCCGCCACTAATCTTCTGTACCGGGTCCCGGGGCAGCTATTCACTGTTTATCATTCTTCCGGTTCAGATTTCACTGTGTGAAAGTAATGTTATGTACTCATCTTACTAGCAATATTTGGGATTAAAATATAAAAAAATAAGATCATTAATATAATACATATTCGTTAGTTACCAAGAGGATATTTATTATTATCTAAGCGTATTACACATTAGATCACGTTTGCTAAATTTCTCCGCGTAGACATTTTTGACCCTGGCTGTATACGAGTATCTATTTGTACCAGATTTGTACCCAAATTTCAATGACGAAGTACGTGACGGTGACGTTCGGTATCATGGTATGTTTGAGTGCCGTGAGAGGTCGTAAATGCCACCACTTCTCTTCTGTGCCGGGTCCCGGGCCAGCTATTCACTGTTTATATCATTCTTCCGGTTTTGATTTCATTGTGCGGAAGTTATGTTATGTACTTATCTTACTATCAACATTTGAGATTAAAATATCAAAAAATAAGATCATTAATACAATACATTCTGGTTAGTTACCAAGAGGATATTTATTATTATCTAAGCGTACTACACATTAGCTCGCGTTTGCTAAATTTCTCCGCGTAGACATTTTTGACCCTGGCCGTATACGAGTATTTATTTGAATTTCAATGGTGAGGTACGTGACGGTGACTTTAGGTATCACATTATAATTGTGTGAGTGCTGTGAGAGGACGTACGTACCACCACTAATCTTCTGTGCCTGGTCCCGGGCCAGCTATTCACAGTTTATCATTCTTCCGGTACAGAGTCCATTGTGTGAACAGTTAAGTCACGTACTGACCTTAATGCAAAATTTGATGTGAAAAGCCTAAAAAATAAGAAGTTACTGGACATAGTTGAAAGATCATAAATATGCCCAAGTTGTCAAGGGTATTTTTGGCAACTTTACCCGCGTAGACATTGTTGACTCTGACTGTAAGTACATAGAATAAAATTGTACTCAACTTTCCTCAACTTGTAACGAACCGAAGCCATGAGCTTTCTTGAATCAAAACGCACATAGAGACTTGCTTTATAGAACCTTAAATTGTGCACCACTCTGGCTTGTATTTACTGAGAAGGGTGGGGGCAATTGCTAGTTCTCTTTGATTGGGGTAAAAGGATACCTTTTATTACACTTCTCAGCCCATACTAGGTATGGTTGGATGATAAAACGAGAGTAAGAATAAAATGCTTACTTGAGCTTAGCGGGGAACAAAATCCTTTATTTGTAAGACTTGTCAAGGCCAGCTGGTCAAAATTGGCTTCTAGGTCCATTACTGCTTTTATATTAATACTGTGTGTTAGTTATTTTTCAGGGCTTGCAGAAAGGAACTTGTTCAAACAAAAGTACTGATTTCATCGATGGTCGGCTGAGACATCTGTTGAAAATAAGAGATAAAAGAAATGGTTACAGGGGTTAAAATTGGGTCTAAAGTTTAGGATTCATTCAGGAGGAAAGGCGGGGCTGTGAATTTCAATAATAATTCATGTGGAAATAGTAGTATTTAGTGTAACTATTTTTGTTAGAGGTTAAAATTTTATTTCAAAAGAAAAGGTATTTCAAAGGCAAATCTTGAGACTATTCATCCGAGGATATGTAAAACATAATTATTTGGACCCATTTAATGCTATCTCAGCATTGGAATTCATGTCAATAGAAAGAATTGACTACTTAATTTTCCATAATTTGAAGTGCTCCTTTGGTCCAATGGAAACTATGTTTCAGTGGTGGATTTCCATTATTTTGTTAACCCTGAGTTCTGAAGACATGGATAAATCAAAAACAAAGAAAGAATCTAAGATATTTGAGAAGAACTAGGCTTTTGCATTTTGACAATTTACTACCGTAAAAGTTGTCTTGAAAAATCAATGACGGGCGGATTTCTAGGGATAATTCTTGTTAAAGTAACGTAAATACGGTCTAGCGAAGTAAGAAAATCAAAAACAATGTAAAGATATGAGGTATTTTAGGAATTATAAGCATTCAAAGTTTTGCGATTTACCGTAAAAAACATGGGTCTCATAACAGCTGGGAAACGCGTGTCTAGGTGAGATTTTCTCATGAAATCATTCCTTAGGGTCCCAGGATTCAGGAAACTCAAAAACAAGGTGAAAAACTCTAGTATTTGAGAAGTTATTAACATATTTTTATTTACATGAAGAAATCGGAAGAAATGTCAGAATGTTGCTACTTAAATGTGACAGCCTTCAAATTTGGGATAATTTTAGAGGAGCTTTGGTCCAAACTGAGGTAATTCGTTCATCTGGCAGGAAAGTCAGGCTTCCGTTGACTTTGTGGAATTTTTATCAGCAGAGTGATTATTGTAAATGGACTTGGAAGCAGTTAGTTTCATAAATAGCAGGAAATCGGGTATCGTGTATTCTATACAGATTTCGCGAGTTAAAAGTGGGTCACATTTTTCTTTGGCTGAAACAAAAGAATTTATTGATCGTCATTTGTTCCTCAAGGGGAAGGTATATAAAGCCGACTCGCGGCAAGGTAGGGGACTTGATCTCGAATCGCCGACGAGACAACATCTCTATAAAACAGTATACGGGGTAACGCTGGGCAAATTGTTAGAAGAATTAATTTCTAATCCTCGTGGGCGTAATATTTAGTCAGTGGTACGGCGTAACGCTGTTCAATCGTTCGCGGACTTAAACTCTAACCGACGGGGCGCAACATTCCGAAGACACAGGCTACGGAACAGAAAGGCCGCGGGCCTTCAGAGGAGGCCTAAACTAGCAACAGAGTTGGCGTCCGGGCAGTCACGCTGTGCGAAGATACGAGCGACGGGCTTCAATCAGCGTACATCAAGAAGTTACGAACGACGGACTACAATCAGCGCGCATCAAGAAGTTACGAGCAACGGGCTTCAATCAGCGTACGCGCTACGGGTCTCAGTCAGCGTGCTTCGCGGGCTACGAGCTACGGCTGCGGTTGGCGAGCTCCACAAGGCTGCGATCTCCGAGCCTCAGTTGCGGATACCAAACTGGATCCAGAACTAAACAGTAAAGTATCAAAGGATACTAACTGGTAAGTTACTTGACTTTATCTAGGGGGATTCGTCAGGAAGCCACGTCCAATGCGGCTTATTCAGAGGAAGCAGAGGGACCTGGATCGCCTGGTCCAACGACTAGGCATAACTCGCGTGATAATCATCTTTCTTCCTGTAAGAAATAATCGGTGGATTAAGGTATGTGCTGTGATTTTAAGGAATTTCTTGCTTTTGTATGGGCTGGGAGGTTTTTGATGCCTGAGCATCTAGTACATACAAAACTGGTTAATCGAATTAGCTTAGTTTAGCGAAACAGGTTACTAGGGCAGGTGAACGACGCACACGGTGACAGGCGATTGAGAGGTTGGATTCTAAACTACAGGTGAAACTTGGATTTAGTTATTATCAGTAGTTACTAGTTTGTCATTAAGAGTAGATTAATAATAATCTGGTGTCTACCCTTTTAGCATATTAGAGATCAAGATCTGGCAACACTGTCAGTGTTTCATAGTACTTGGAACCGTAGGTGCTAGGTTATTTGACATTTCATTGAATTCTAATGTAACTATCAGAGACTGAAGTATTAAATATTTAGATTGATTTTGGAATCAAACAAAATCAAGGTAATTGTACCTATTGTTAGGATCACCGCCGAATTGTAATAGAATTTAGGGAATTCTCTTTTGTACCACACGGACATCGGAGAGTGTTGACCATTTCGGTACTTACAGAGTAACAAAAATTGAAGCTCTGATTTTGGAGAGAAGGATTGTTGGTAGTCTGACTTTTGTGTACTCGCAAAATAAGTCGAGGCAGGGAATCCGGTAACAAAAACGGCCGGCCCCTCTTGACACGTCAGCGCAAATCCAGGGATCTTTCACACTGAGCAACGAGCTGAACTCAAGAGGTTCACAGGCCATCTAATTATTAACACGTCTGAAGCAGAGGAGAGCCCCTCCTTTGTGTTGGTCAAGAACCTTTTTCGCAGAAAGTTATGGTTGCCGAAATGAGCAATAATCTCGGGTGCCTAGGTGCGGTGAGGATAAAAGTCTCTCTATTTTCTTAGTTCATGGATAGGGTAGACACTGTAACAGTAGCTCATCCAATCTCATCTAACACTTTGTAAAAGCCAAGGAATTGTGTATTCGCTGTGGAAATACGTGAGGCTATTTAGGTTAGTGTTGTTAAAGCCAAGCTAGTTATTTGGCTTTTTGTCAATGAATATTTGGCGATTCAGACATAATTATTTCTCGGATAAAGAGACCATGGTAGGTCCATCATAGCTCGAATTACTTGGCTTATGTTTCATTAAAAGGCTATTCCCCATCCAAATAAATACGGGCTAGATATTGCAAAAGTTAGATATTCAGGGTCTTAGGTACGGGAATCGGCTGAATAAATGCCTCCTTGATTGTAGAAAAACAGAAACAAACGTCTAGTCATAAAATAAGCACTAACCGGCCCGTATTGTACCCAGCAAACGGTCGGGGACGTTCTACTTTAAACCAATTTGTGTTTTAAAGTTAGAACAATTTTTCATCTAGTTTTTGTAGCTCGCCGTAGAATTAACTATAGTTTCGGCTAAATTGTAGTATAGACTTAATTAGACCTCAGGGTTTTCCAAGGCTCTTCAAACCACACTAGACCGAAAAGACTATGGGTTACTGACTCATCACTGCGTAGTAGTTCTACCTAGACGATCACATATTGGCCAAAACTAAAGCAAATTACAATCTGTTGGCGTAGGGACCTTTTAGTAGCTTAGTAGTCGTAGGTTTAGTACCTTTAAAATGGGGGGGGATGTTTCAGAATTGATCAGCCGATGACCAGGATTAGGTACTGGTGCAGTGTTTGATGTGGATTAGTATTGTGATTTGCTTTAGAAAAATGATCTGGTATTTCCAGATCAAAATTGCTGCCGCGGAATGGATAGGCTTTTGTGAATCTTGGGGAGCCTTGGCCTTGCGCAGGTTTTGTGTATAGTAGTTTAGTAGTTCTCTTGCCCCTTCGCAGCTTGCTTGTAAATGCCTTTCATTCGTAAAAAAAAAAAAAAAAAAAATATTAGGGTTTTATTTGGCTGTGCTAAATCCCTTTGGGCATAACAGGCGGGCAGTATAGGGGTCAGTAGTTCTTAACGCGTAGAGTTTTCTTCATGGGGACAGGTGGGTTTGTAGGAGAAACATTTAATGTGGTTTTGATAAGCAAAACTTCAATTTACGTCCTACTGCCAATGAATAAGAGTTTACCGGACGATTTACGATATTAACGTTATCACGACAGTTATTTTATGTTCAAATGTGGTGGGAATCCAACTTCTTACATCTACCAATATAATCGTCAAATATCAAACAGGTTATGCGGTCTGATTGGTTGAATTTTTGTAATGCGTTTTCTTTAAAATATTTTATAAAAAAAAAAGACTACGTACATTAGCGGCGTCTTCCTCAAGTAAGTTTCAACCGGGTAAGTCACCAGAAAACATACTGGTGCTATATTTCAATTGGTTGTCAAGCGTATTTAAGCTGGGAACCAAAGCGTGTAAATTTTTTGGTACATTGTTTCAATTAGTTGAGTTGATTTACCTTATTGATATTTTAACAAACGTTTTACCATTAGATAAAGACATCATGTTTAAGTAGGTCTAAGCAATTCCTTACTACTGAAAACCGGTTGAATTTATTTAAATGCCCTGGAATTAAGTAATTGTTTGGCCGTGTTTGAATTTCCTTGAGATACTAACTATTGCCAAAAGGACTTGTTCCTTTAATTTAACTGAACAGGGAAGATTCCATTGATTTGCTTGTTACTATGGAATGTCACCTGGTTGCGCCAAAGTCAGGTGAAGGTTTCTTAAAATGCTTGTCGGATGCTATTTCAATCTATTTTAGCGACTTTGGGGAACTTGCACGAAATATGGGTGGCAACACTGAGCATCAAGGGCTGTCATTGATGGACCAATGGCAGTTGTTCGCGTCTGACAGTTTGAATTGTCAGAGGTTTGAGGTTGTCAGTATTAAAAAAAAATATATAAAGAGATGTCATCACTGACGTTAGTAGCAGCCAATGCAATAGTGAAATAATAAATGAATTCGAAGGAGTGTGGCCTCAGCATGAGTCAGTAGACGTTTGGTTTGGCGGCACCAGTTGGCAGCACCTTCGTCGTGCACATTTCCCGAGTCTACAATTAATAAATTCGAAAAAAAAAAAACCTGATACTAGGCGGAAGATAACACGAATGTGTTGCTCACCTGCGTTTATTCATTCTTAATGAATTATTGATCATTTATTGCTTGAACTGCTAGGGGAAGAATTTTGAAATTCGGTTACGTTTACGGCACCAGATGGCAGCACCTTCTTCGTGCAAATTTTCATAATTAATAAACTTGCGAAATTTTTTATACCAGATAGAATTCGACACGATTATTCATGGTTATTCGCTTCTAGTGAACGAGTACATCTGCTGAACCATTAGAGGTAGTTCTAGAATTCCGCTCGCCCGCGTTTACTCATTCAAGGGAACAATTATTTATTTACATTTTAAACCATTGGAGGATGACTGACTACTATTCGCCAGTCATCTCGGATTGATTTTTAAGAATTACATAACTAGGTTTAAAGAATGTGATTACCTTTCGTAGGCGCGGTACGAATTCTATATTTAACTAGGAATTTTCTTAACAGACTTCTTGGAAGTAGACCAGGGTAGAAACAGAGAGATTCAGGATCTTTGAATTAAAACCACCATGATTGTTGTACATATTTATGCTGAGACCTTTTATTCATGGACAAGCTATAGTAGAGACCTAGGTTGGCTAAGTTTTGCTAAACTAAAAGATTTTCTTCGGACACCAAACCATACATAGGTCCAGCGCCATCCAGGTTTTGCCTGAGAGGGCCTCTTATAGGTCGAGTTACAATTCAATAATTTAAAAACTATTGTGAAGTGTCCGGCCGCCTTTGGGGCAGGCTGTACACACTTGATATATAGAAACATTATTTCATATAAAAATAATTCGGTGGCGTTGTTGAAAAGGGCCTATATTAAGAGAACGAGATTAAACTAGTGAATACAACAAAGTATTGGATTTATTTTAATGAGACATCCGTTAGAAAGGAGGTCCTTTTTAACAGCACCACGTTTACTAGAGCTGGGAGCTCTGGATCGCTGCTGACAGTGGAGGGGAAACGATTCTTATCAAAAGTCTATCCAGTAAAGGTTTCAGAGTGTTCCAAAATAGGGAAAAAAAATATATATATCATATTCTTTCTTTAAATAATGTTGGGAAGGTTCCCTCTATTGTCATCAGTTTTCGACTCCAGAGGTCGGTAATATGTGTAAGTTAGTTGAATTGCCCCTGTTTACCTTATAAAAAAAACACATTCACACCGGTCAGGGATAGGCAATGTTCATGGAACTAGAGCGATTTGTTATTACGGCTTACAGTTGGTTAAGCTGCAAATTATTCAGGGAAAAGAATTGTACTTGGCAAACTATTTGTTAGATGAACCATTTAATGTTTAACTAGTTGAATGGGACTAGCGTTCTATTAAAATCAATCATCTTAGGCACATACGTTTTAGAATTGAGAACATTGCCTGTCTCTGATTACTAGGTGTTATAGACCGGTTGTACCTAATTTTACATGGCACAGTTTAACCATCCACGTGTTTTGAGTATCTATAATTATGTGTGTGCAGTATAGTAGGTATAAAGGGTAACGCAAAAAAATGCCAGGCACGAGAATGGTTGAACTAAACTAAAAACAAACAGTCGTAGGATGATATTGGATCTTAGGAAAAAGTCCCAGTTAGCTAAATTTTTGTTAGTAAGGTATTTGATTCCTGAGATCGGACAATCACACTCGATTAAAGCATTAAAAATTAATCTTCTGTAAAGGAGGTCTCGTTCTTGTGGCACGGAAGATTGATGTCATGGTACATCGAAGTTGACAAGCTTTGGAACTTCCAGACGGCTTTCCTGAAAACAGAGTAAATTTATTAAGATTTGCCAAACTAGATATGGATTGAGTTACGCGCCAACGGGCCATTAGCACTTAACAAATTAAGTTCTAGCGGTTAGGATGAATTCGGTAGTTTGAGGTAGGCCCAGCGACCGGAAAAGTAGGCTGAGCCAAGAGGTGAAAGGTTTTATTTAATCTTGACTTTCAAGACAAATCTAGTATAAATCAGGGGTTTCAAATCTCTTCGGCCGTGGCACTGTTACAAGTTTAATGCTTCACTTGGGCATTTTATTCCAGTTCGATTAAAATAATTGTTTAAATGATACCCACGTATATGCATGAGTATAAATAAAGTACCCGGTGTTCTTGATTTTGGCACGCCATGGCGTCGAGGCATAAACATTGGGAGTTTTTAGTATAGAGCAAAAGCTTACCGTTAGTATTTTCTTATAATTTGCCATTCACTTCTCGGCTGGGCTCTGCAGTATAGCCTTGGCATCTATGATCATTGCCAAAGCAGTAGTCTGCAGTACATAGCAGGCAGTACAGGGGCTGGCTGGGCTGAAAAAAAAAAATCAAACCTAGTTTAAATAAAGCTCACCGCACAAGGGAAAGGAATCTTGTGTGATAAAGTTAGTCTGCCACCAAACCACGCTAGATTATTAGCAATTGAAATTGGAAATTTTATTATTATTAATAAGAGCTTTTAAAAAAATAAATAAATATGTATACTTACAAGTTGATTATATTCTAGAAACTTGCACACAAGGTACCATACCGGGGAGCTAATTCATTGTAGCGGTAGTAATCTGCATCCTTTTAATAGTAGATAGTTTATTCGTAACTGAAATGATAAGAAAAGTAAGTATGTTGCAGAAATGACGGCTTCTATCTGGTTACTTGATACATTATAGTTTGGGACAGGTGGATTATAAATATCAGTTATTTTCCGCTAAACAAGGATTCCACCTTGAAAATATAACCAAGCGGGCTAAAACTATTCGACTTTGGGACAGGGGTAGCCGGACTTTGATAGTACATGTATCTTTCGAACAACCCGGATTTCCATTAGGATTTAGTATCATCCTTGCGGAACTCTGGTTGACATTTTCATAAGATTAAATACAATGCACTTTTCGCATTATTATACTACATTACGAAATGCGAATCGGAAAGTAATAATTTTCTCAGAAGTATTTTTACTTCACTCAGACTGAAAATATATATACTAGAAAAGTTGGAAATATGATTTACTAATTGGAATTCGATGATACGGGTAAAGTCGTATTATGGAGTTGGATTTGTTTGAAAGATACACGGAATTTATAAGCATGTTGCAAGATAACGAGGGAAACAGTTTGGTTCCGTCGTCGTTTTCATCGCTGGATGTTTCATTAACGCATTTATCATAACCACGTAAAAGGTACTTAGAACAATGTGGTATTCATGGCGACAGTTATAGAATTAGCTTTTAAAAAAAAAAAAAAACCCAATAGTGCGTAGGCACTTACCTTTCCTTGTAGAATTTCCGTATAAAACCAAAATTTGCGAAGTAAACATTGCCGTTACACTGCCGAGCCATTTGTGATTTGGCTGGTATTATTAACATCATAAAAAGCCGAGCGGGCGAAGCTTTGATGAAATCGCGTTGACCCTCGAACAAATATGTTTATTTTCACTGTAAACGACAGCCACAAGAGATGATCTTTCACTTAAATCAATTTAGATCGATGATATTACATATAGGCAGCCGTTAGCGTGGTCAGTGGTTTGATTTGACAAACAAGCTGTCAGTCAATGTCACGTGAAGAGACAGGTCAGAGACGTTTTCCCGCCGATTTAGAAACTAGATGGTATATGGTTTTGAAAATTTGCAACTTATCATATTATGATTTGTTGTTTAACATTATTTTTTTTAAATCGAAGAAATTAATACTTTGTAAAATAAAATGCACGACATGAAAATTAAACTCCGCGTGTAAAATATCCGTCATAGACAAGCATAGCGGTAGAGTTGCTGGTTGGGAAAATGCCTCCAAGAGTGAATATTGCACCATATGTTTGACACTAGACTTTTTTAAGTGTTGAGGTATATTTCTATGGCTCGTTGCCATGGTAGTTTGTTATTATCCTATTATGAAAATGACTAACAGTATGCAATAATTATTTTAGCTGAATAAAAGCCAAATTTACTGATGGTTTGTGTCAAGTATATTGTGCAATATAAATTTTGATCGTGTATACTTGAGATTTGATCAGATTGCGTCAGGTTGTACTGTCGGTTTGAGGCTTATTTTAGTGACAATTTTATTGACAATCTATTGTATCCTATTAGGGTTGTTCCGGCTTGATCGGTTTCAACTAATTTTAAGGACTGACATTAGTACCGGGAAAAAAGATTTGGTCATAACGCGGGTTTTTGAAATAAAACCATACACGCGTATATTGGAACTAGAAGTGTGATGCTTTATTATTAAAAAATATTTCTAGATTGCGTCAAAGATATAAAATAGAAACCCATACATATATTCAGTTAGAAGTAGCTGTTTACGGCTCGGTAAAGCCTAGAAGTATAGCATATTTAGTTTCGATGGGTCTAGTACGAGTTACAGTATGAGAGTACTGACTTGTAATGAATGCGAGTTCAAACGTGTCTCACACCGTGTTCTAGTAAACATTATTTTTTCTTGCCTAAAGCGTTAGACAAGCTCAGGGCTGCGCCGACACTCAGCGGAGCCTGTGCGATTATTCTATGTAGTCAAGGAGGGTTATGGGGTTGACCTGTATTATGTGTATGTATGTTTGACGTGTGTAGAAACGGATATATAGCGGCATGCGAGTATTTGTTTTAACTGCCTCTAATTTATTAGGAATTCAAACTAAAATAATTATTGTAATGGTCTTGTAACGAGACCATTCGACAAGATGATTACAACATACCATAGGCTTTACATAATGAACATTGAACACACTTTTCACGTATCGAATTTTCATTCGAGTTAGAAATGACTTTCGTGACACTAGTACCGCACGCACCGGTGGTAGCGTTGCACTCGCCTGACTCGACTCGAGTTCGTGAACAAGCAGGATGCGATTGGCGCGCGGGCGTCAGGGCCGGCCGTGGCCGAACGATATATTTATACGTAGCTATTTATCTATATACCAGAGCGCGCGGCGATCAAGTGCGAGCGCAGCCATTTTTAACGGTAGCTTGAAATTGGGCGTAAGTTCGCTTTACATTATTCCACTTGTGTCAGCCCTAGCGGTGGTCCTGACGAACGGAGGGAGCGCACGTTGTAGATTGGAGCAAGTGGGTAGGTTTCGGCGCGGTTTTTTTTGTATCTCGTACGTGGGTTATTGGACAGAGCGTTTTCTGTACAAAGTATTAGTACTTATCTTACGGTGTGGTGATGGAACAATTCTATTATACAATAGGGTAGCGAAATATGTTGCGCGGAGGTAGATTACGAGATATTGTAAAGAGAAAAATTTTAACGTCTAAGGAAGTGAGAATTTTATCGATAAAACTTTTGATTCAATTAAATGTAATCAGCCAATCAACAGTGTTGGACGATTCTCTGGCATTTTGACCGCGCGTTTTGACAAACTTTGCAGTCCGACAATTTTATACTATTACGGAAAGTCAAAATTGTTAGAGCTGGGCTTAATCTCAGGGCTGGGTTTCGATTTCGTAAAAAGTTAATTCTAGACCTTACTGTTTGAGCAAAATTTACTGGGATAATAAAGTTGAAAATAGAACGCCGTAAAAGCGCTGATTATTGGCCTGTTGATTCTTTTGCGGGAAATATATGGCACATCTTCGAATTAGTGCGGGGATAATTTTTATCGATAAAATTTATTAATTTAAAAAAAAAATTACAATAAATTCATGTATATTTTTGAATTTGCTCGTTTATTGGTCAAGCCGGCCTAATTCCGTGCAACATTGGAAGCGCGTTCGTGTTATACATTATAAATAAATTAAAATGTCTCGCTATAAAATAATCACTATTGCTTATGGATAGTTGCGTCCATACAACTTGTAATTTATGGAACCTAGCTTGACGTAGGCGGTTATTTTTAAATTCCTACCGCGTGAAGTAGTTTTTAGAAGTTTTGGGGTACAGAGTGTTTTATATTAGACATTTGCAACTTTTACGAGTATGTATTATGAGTAAAGAATTTTGAATTTGAACTTGTGGGAGTGGTTTAGTAGCTGTTAGCAAACATGAATCACAGGGAAAAAGCACCCTGTACCTCAATTCTTCATAAGTCAATTCTACCACGTGGTTAACACGCATTACCATTTTCAAAACGGTAAAAAATAGGTAGTACCGTCGCATGACCATGATGGTTGTTCCGCTGGTCGTCTGGAAGTGAGACCGTTCGCACTTTAGTGGTGTGCAGCGGAGACGTCATCGCGTACCTTTCTTAAAACGTGCGTAGCGCGTAACGCGAGTTAGTCGTTAGTTTATAACGGACGAAATCGAAATTGATTTTTGAAATAATTAGTTTGTTTCTGTTAGATTGTTAAAAATCGGATTATCTTATTTAGACACTCCGGTAGGATTTGTTATTATTTATATTGAAATGATCAAACAGATCTTTCGTTTAAAGAGTTTAATTCAAATTTTATTTGTCACCAATTTATTACCTTGGGTTTACGCCAGATCAAATCGCTCTATGTGAGACGTCACCGCAGCACGCTTTAGATGTTTTTTGGAAGTGGTAAATGCGAACAAGAAGAGACACTTATTTCAGTATTAAACCTTTTACTTTAGTACATCATGTAAATGTTGCATGGCCATGTTAGGAGCTCCGCGGAACGTCAGGTAAACAGGATCGTACGTGTTTCGGTTCAAAACGTACGGCATGCGTATTTTTCCGCGTAACTCACCGTGTAAAAAGGAAAAATTAATAAGAAATAATAGGTCTATAGTGCTAAGGAATGAGATTCAATTTTAAGGTAAAATAAACATGTAATTAAGTTGGTTATAGCAGATCGTTAAGGCTATAGGTTCTGCTGGAGAAATCTTCACTGAATGATATGAATCGGCAGGTGTTATTCCAGGGTATTTGTAGTGAGGAATTGCAAAGGACAGGTAGATGGATAGCTTGAAATATATAGAGTAAGCGGAAGAGTTTTATTGTGTTCAGTGTGTGGCGGCGACACCACACATGGTTAGCATCTTTTTACAGGATTTATATACTGAAAGGAAAGAGATTGATCAAGTTACATTTCAACTTGCTTACTGAAGGAAGGCGTTGCATATAGGGAGACCGCAGGGGTTGTGTAATATATATATTTCGTGGTAGAATTTCGCAGCAACTGTGTGTGGCGTGGAGTGAGGCTGCGAAATAGGAACAGAATTTCTTATGAGTAAGAAACTAGTCAGTTTAAAGTAGTTCTAAAATTGAGTAGTAGTACCGTAGGCTGCATTTTAAAGATTATTTTTCTGTCCCTTGGGCTCGTTGGGCAGGGTTTCTAGTACAGTGTTTTTTTTTCATAAAAGGGGTTAGACGGGGTGTGTTAAAAAAAGGGGTATCAGTCCAGTTGGATAAATTTAATTTTATTTTAATATTTTCTATTCTTCGTGTAGGAAAGGTTAGGCGATTGGGACAGGTCATGTACAGAAACGGTCTAGCAAGTTGGACGCAATCGAGTGACTCGGTGATCTGAGGAAGAATGGTAGACAATAAATGTCATAGAGTTGAAAGGAGGTTGAAAGAGTGCCTAAGAGACTAAAGTTTGAGACCATGGCCATGGCTTTGATTGTGATTTTGAGTGGAGTGTGAAGTGTGTGGGATATAAAGAGCAACAACAAGGATTGCAACGACTGAGCTGGGCTGAGTACATGACAAACAGTTTCCTGGGGGCTTGCTTCAGTCTTTATACAAAAGAGTGTTATCTATGGCTATAGATGCTAGGTTTTAGAGATTGCCGTTGTCAGGCCTAGTCAAAGGTAACATTAATACCGTCAAGAAGCTGACAACCGAACTATTTACACACCCCTGCTTCCGAATACCAGTTCACTGAAACGCTTGGTTACTGGAGACCGAAACTGCATTTTCGCAGTTCGAATAGATTATGTTGAATGTGAAGGTCACGGAGCAGTAAGTCCGGCGAAGTACTGTAGAGCTGATTTAGGAAGAATACAGGATACATGCACCAAGAAAAGTGAAGCTAGGGCCGCGATTTTGGCAGGCGGGCATACCGGTCTGGGTGAATGAAAAGAGAAGGGTCGGAGCGCCATCAGGAAGGGCTGTAATCATGATTTCCGGTTTATTGGGAAGATGCTGTTGGATACCAAAGGTAAATAAAGGCCTAGAGTACGTAAGTCAGACGAAAGAGCTGCAACATTCGGGGTATCTCGCGGATCGGAGTCGCAGGACTCTGGATTCTCACAAAATCCATCCTGGCTTAAATTGGAAATCTGAGGTGAATGACAATTCCTTATCATTTCGAAAGATTTGGGCGCCTTGCCGGAGGGTGGAGCTGGTTTCATTGAGTACCTGGGTAAAAATTCACCACATACACTACTGGGGTAAGGCTTCGGGAAACTGTGTTTTATTTAAGGGGGTTGCTAATGCTACGCGAATCTATAGATTACTCTGCGCATTGAGCAAGGGACAGGAAGAACTCTGTAACGAACCGAAGCCATGAGCTTTCTTGAATCAAAACGCACATAGAGACTTGCTTTATAGAACCTTAAATTGTGCACCACTCTGGCTTGTATTTACTGAGAAGGGTGGGGGCAATTGCTAGTTCTCTTTGATTGGGGTAAAAGGATACCTTTTATTACACTTCTCAGCCCATACTAGGTATGGTTGGATGATAAAACGAGAGTAAGAATAAAATGCTTACTTGAGCTTAGCGGGGAACAAAATCCTTTATTTGTAAGACTTGTCAAGGCCAGCTGGTCAAAATTGGCTTCTAGGTCCATTACTGCTTTTATATTAATACTGTGTGTTAGTTATTTTTCAGGGCTTGCAGAAAGGAACTTGTTCAAACAAAAGTACTGATTTCATCGATGGTCGGCTGAGACATCTGTTGAAAATAAGAGATAAAAGAAATGGTTACAGGGGTTAAAATTGGGTCTAAAGTTTAGGATTCATTCAGGAGGAAAGGCGGGGCTGTGAATTTCAATAATAATTCATGTGGAAATAGTAGTATTTAGTGTAACTATTTTTGTTAGAGGTTAAAATTTTATTTCAAAAGAAAAGGTATTTCAAAGGCAAATCTTGAGACTATTCATCCGAGGATATGTAAAACATAATTATTTGGACCCATTTAATGCTATCTCAGCATTGGAATTCATGTCAATAGAAAGAATTGACTACTTAATTTTCCATAATTTGAAGTGCTCCTTTGGTCCAATGGAAACTATGTTTCAGTGGTGGATTTCCATTATTTTGTTAACCCTGAGTTCTGAAGACATGGATAAATCAAAAACAAAGAAAGAATCTAAGATATTTGAGAAGAACTAGGCTTTTGCATTTTGACAATTTACTACCGTAAAAGTTGTCTTGAAAAATCAATGACGGGCGGATTTCTAGGGATAATTCTTGTTAAAGTAACGTAAATACGGTCTAGCGAAGTAAGAAAATCAAAAACAATGTAAAGATATGAGGTATTTTAGGAATTATAAGCATTCAAAGTTTTGCGATTTACCGTAAAAAACATGGGTCTCATAACAGCTGGGAAACGCGTGTCTAGGTGAGATTTTCTCATGAAATCATTCCTTAGGGTCCCAGGATTCAGGAAACTCAAAAACAAGGTGAAAAACTCTAGTATTTGAGAAGTTATTAACATATTTTTATTTACATGAAGAAATCGGAAGAAATGTCAGAATGTTGCTACTTAAATGTGACAGCCTTCAAATTTGGGATAATTTTAGAGGAGCTTTGGTCCAAACTGAGGTAATTCGTTCATCTGGCAGGAAAGTCAGGCTTCCGTTGACTTTGTGGAATTTTTATCAGCAGAGTGATTATTGTAAATGGACTTGGAAGCAGTTAGTTTCATAAATAGCAGGAAATCGGGTATCGTGTATTCTATACAGATTTCGCGAGTTAAAAGTGGGTCACATTTTTCTTTGGCTGAAACAAAAGAATTTATTGATCGTCATTTGTTCCTCAAGGGGAAGGTATATAAAGCCGACTCGCGGCAAGGTAGGGGACTTGATCTCGAATCGCCGACGAGACAACATCTCTATAAAACAGTATACGGGGTAACGCTGGGCAAATTGTTAGAAGAATTAATTTCTAATCCTCGTGGGCGTAATATTTAGTCAGTGGTACGGCGTAACGCTGTTCAATCGTTCGCGGACTTAAACTCTAACCGACGGGGCGCAACATTCCGAAGACACAGGCTACGGAACAGAAAGGCCGCGGGCCTTCAGAGGAGGCCTAAACTAGCAACAGAGTTGGCGTCCGGGCAGTCACGCTGTGCGAAGATACGAGCGACGGGCTTCAATCAGCGTACATCAAGAAGTTACGAACGACGGACTACAATCAGCGCGCATCAAGAAGTTACGAGCAACGGGCTTCAATCAGCGTACGCGCTACGGGTCTCAGTCAGCGTGCTTCGCGGGCTACGAGCTACGGCTGCGGTTGGCGAGCTCCACAAGGCTGCGATCTCCGAGCCTCAGTTGCGGATACCAAACTGGATCCAGAACTAAACAGTAAAGTATCAAAGGATACTAACTGGTAAGTTACTTGACTTTATCTAGGGGGATTCGTCAGGAAGCCACGTCCAATGCGGCTTATTCAGAGGAAGCAGAGGGACCTGGATCGCCTGGTCCAACGACTAGGCATAACTCGCGTGATAATCATCTTTCTTCCTGTAAGAAATAATCGGTGGATTAAGGTATGTGCTGTGATTTTAAGGAATTTCTTGCTTTTGTATGGGCTGGGAGGTTTTTGATGCCTGAGCATCTAGTACATACAAAACTGGTTAATCGAATTAGCTTAGTTTAGCGAAACAGGTTACTAGGGCAGGTGAACGACGCACACGGTGACAGGCGATTGAGAGGTTGGATTCTAAACTACAGGTGAAACTTGGATTTAGTTATTATCAGTAGTTACTAGTTTGTCATTAAGAGTAGATTAATAATAATCTGGTGTCTACCCTTTTAGCATATTAGAGATCAAGATCTGGCAACACTGTCAGTGTTTCATAGTACTTGGAACCGTAGGTGCTAGGTTATTTGACATTTCATTGAATTCTAATGTAACTATCAGAGACTGAAGTATTAAATATTTAGATTGATTTTGGAATCAAACAAAATCAAGGTAATTGTACCTATTGTTAGGATCACCGCCGAATTGTAATAGAATTTAGGGAATTCTCTTTTGTACCACACGGACATCGGAGAGTGTTGACCATTTCGGTACTTACAGAGTAACAAAAATTGAAGCTCTGATTTTGGAGAGAAGGATTGTTGGTAGTCTGACTTTTGTGTACTCGCAAAATAAGTCGAGGCAGGGAATCCGGTAACAAAAACGGCCGGCCCCTCTTGACACGTCAGCGCAAATCCAGGGATCTTTCACACTGAGCAACGAGCTGAACTCAAGAGGTTCACAGGCCATCTAATTATTAACACGTCTGAAGCAGAGGAGAGCCCCTCCTTTGTGTTGGTCAAGAACCTTTTTCGCAGAAAGTTATGGTTGCCGAAATGAGCAATAATCTCGGGTGCCTAGGTGCGGTGAGGATAAAAGTCTCTCTATTTTCTTAGTTCATGGATAGGGTAGACACTGTAACAGTAGCTCATCCAATCTCATCTAACACTTTGTAAAAGCCAAGGAATTGTGTATTCGCTGTGGAAATACGTGAGGCTATTTAGGTTAGTGTTGTTAAAGCCAAGCTAGTTATTTGGCTTTTTGTCAATGAATATTTGGCGATTCAGACATAATTATTTCTCGGATAAAGAGACCATGGTAGGTCCATCATAGCTCGAATTACTTGGCTTATGTTTCATTAAAAGGCTATTCCCCATCCAAATAAATACGGGCTAGATATTGCAAAAGTTAGATATTCAGGGTCTTAGGTACGGGAATCGGCTGAATAAATGCCTCCTTGATTGTAGAAAAACAGAAACAAACGTCTAGTCATAAAATAAGCACTAACCGGCCCGTATTGTACCCAGCAAACGGTCGGGGACGTTCTACTTTAAACCAATTTGTGTTTTAAAGTTAGAACAATTTTTCATCTAGTTTTTGTAGCTCGCCGTAGAATTAACTATAGTTTCGGCTAAATTGTAGTATAGACTTAATTAGACCTCAGGGTTTTCCAAGGCTCTTCAAACCACACTAGACCGAAAAGACTATGGGTTACTGACTCATCACTGCGTAGTAGTTCTACCTAGACGATCACATATTGGCCAAAACTAAAGCAAATTACAATCTGTTGGCGTAGGGACCTTTTAGTAGCTTAGTAGTCGTAGGTTTAGTACCTTTAAAAACGGGGGGGATGTTTCAAACTCGTTCATGATTCCAAGAAATTGGTATCTGAACAGTAACATCTCTCGGATGATTCGCATAACTTTAAAAATAATAATTTATTGATTTTAGAATCTGTCTTGCATTAAGAAGTTTGCATTGAATTTAGCAATCATCTCATCAGCCTGTACACACAGGCGTCAGGCGTCACTGAAAATCAGCGTCGCAAAGTAAGGACATTTACTTTGTGGCATTAAGCTGAGTGGCGACCTTTTTAGCATTTTTTTAATATATTAATTTTGTAAATGTTTTAATAAGTTTGTGCTAAGTAAATGTATTTTCTTCTGTCTCTCCTACCCGTCCCACTGCTAGGCACGGGCCTACTATCATACGTATATGAGAGTGAATGGGTTTGTCCCCATGCTGGCCCAGTAACTGTGGCTTACAAGTCTTATAACTTTTTGACATCTACGCTGGTCCGTTGCTTCTCGCGCTGGTCCGCGACTCACTTTGCGCAATCAGCGAAACTTCCGTGGTGGTCTGCGGCTAAACTACCTGGTTCGATCCTAGGGAACGCCACAAGCCCCCACCCTGTTCGATTTTTACAACAGCAACTAAGGCTCGTAAGTTCTGTCAGCGCCAAAAAATAAAAAAAAGACTAGTCCGGCTAGTCATCGTTGCTCCCTCTCACATCTTACGCACGCCATTCGGCTGCTCAAAGTTAAAGACAAGTAAGTATGTTTCGGCAAATTTTACAGGAGAGCCAAAAAATGGTTTGTAACTTCAAAGGCACAGCTAATAATTCGAATTTTGTTTTTACGAATAACTGGAAAACTATGAAAATGTAAAATTACCGAAACCGTGCGTCTCGACGCGAGGAATAAATTGAGCCAAAAACCACTACTTGTTTTTTAACTTTGAGCAGCTGCATTGCTCTAAGTTAAGTACCAAGTATTGTACGATTATAATATAACTAGCACTGGTGTGCACTCCATAAAGATAAAACGACACTGCCTACCCTCTAATTCCTACCCTATTAAGGGTAGAAGGTAGAAATTAATTCGGTAGGTAGCGTGTCAAGATACCGCCTACCTTACTAATTTCTACCCTCCTACCCTTAGTCGGGAAGAAATTAGAGGCTTACCCTCTAATTTCTTGTCGTTTTGTCTTTATGGAGTGCACGCCACTGCTAGTTGGGCGTTTTCCAAAAAAACGTGTCCGAAAATTTGCATGGATTTTTTTTCCACTACGTTCATACAAGTTTGTATGAACGTGACGTAGTTATATTATATTCGTACAATACTACTTAACTTAGAGCAATGCGGCTGCTCAAAGTAAAAAAGTCGACTTTTTCAAAAATTTGTTTGCACAGGAGTGCAACAATACTCTGTACTTTTAGATGTTTAAAAAACGGTAACCAAAAAAACCACGTGACACGGGTCGTACAGCCCGTAGTATTGCGCCACAGATACAAAACGTTACTTTGACTGGCTGAACGACCCAAGTCACGTGGTTTTTTTGTTTACCTACCTTTTTTAAACACCTAAGAGTACAGAGTAGAATAACTGTCGTTGGTGTTTCAGACTCCAAATACTGCACTGCATAGAACATTCGGGCGGAGTCGGCGGAAAGACAGTATTGGTCGACGGCTTCCACGGAGCCAGCCGACTACTGGCGGAGTTTCCCGAAGACTTCCACTTCTTAACCACCTTCGACCTTGAAGCGGAGTACATAGAGGAAGGACATCATCACAAACATTCGGCACCAGTTATACAGATTGATAAGAAGACGATGGACCTTAAACAGATAAGGTATTTTTTTTTTAATTATGACATCATTTTGAGAGTATTTTTTATATTACTTGGTCTAGCGCTACAAACATAATTTATATGCACAGCTGTTGCAAGTTTCACTCTGAATAAACATCGATTGTGTTGCTGTACTGGTTCGGAGGGTCAAGGAAAACGTGGGTTCATGTTTGTTTGGCTGTGGCACATATTTTTTTAATTTCTCTGGAGTTTGGTATTCAAATTTTGATAGCATTAAGTACGTTGGACGCGTACACGACTAAAGTGGCAAAGGCTGCTAAAACAAAGTTGTTTGTTTTGCCGCTTAATCACGTTAGCGGTTTAAATCACAATTAATGTGTTAGGAAAGGCTCAACATTTGCGAGTTCTTCATTACGGGATTGTTCGCAGACAGCCAAAACACATTAACGGACAATTCAATTTTGCAAAATTTGATGTTTCTTTGTTAAAAAATATTTTACACTCCCTTATTTTCTAGGAATACTAAGTGCTGACTTGAAATGGTTGTAAGCAGGGCTCGGAAACCGGTATTTGCTCCATACAAAAATACCGGTATTCTTTCCGTTCTTATCGTTCTTTGGTTTAATTATTTCGTTTTTTAACCAGACAATCTAATAATACGAAATCATGACTTAAAGACATTACTGAGCTCTACATAATAAGCATAAAATAATTCAAAATATTGGGCTATTTCGGGGTTTTTGCAAAATACCGGTTTCGAGACCTGGTTGTAAGATAAAAACATTTTTGCTCTGATCCAAAGTTTGTAGGTACTTCTAAATGTTTTTGTTCGGCACAGCTTTTCCTCGCTGCTTGAATATTGTTCATTATTTATGCAAGTATAAAATTTCTATTTTACCCAGATTCAACGTTTACGACCGAGCCCCGATGGCATTCGCCGATGAAGAAGAATGCAGGAAATATTATCAATCCTTGAGAAATCTGGCAAAATATTACCAGGATCCTGATAATCAGTGGCAGTTCAAGTTAAAACCAGGTAAATAAAAGCCACCAGACTTTGGTTGTCAATCTGAAAAGACTTAATAAGGGCATTATTGATGGTGTACGGGATTTAAGCTTCGATGGCGAACAAGGAAAACCAAGGCAGTTGACTTCACCAATTTAATTTGACAACTAAACTAAAAACAGGAGGTTTCAAAGTAGAAAAAGGAATAAAGACAACATAGACAATGTAAAATAGAGTACAAAACCTCGACATATATTAAAATCAAGCACAATAAAGAAATTAATTATGACCCATCACTAGGTATTTACTTCGGCAATCCGGCCAAGTAAGTGCCTCTTTCTCCACGGCTAGCTAGAGACGACCGCAATATGTCTCGCGTGCGACGAGAAATTTCATAGCCAACGCACAGATTAGAGAATATAATCAGATATTTCACTCTCACTCGTTTCTATACAAAAAACAGGTCAAGTGCGAGTAGGACTCGCGCACCGAGGGTTCCGTACAAACTCGTCAGTAGATACGTGAATATTTCAAGAATAACTGTATGGTGGGACAAATTTAACTTTGCTCTTGTAAAACTGTTGTCCCCATACATCGATTTGGAAAACCGTTTTATTTTTCCTGTAATATTTAGGATAATATTAATAATCGGTAATAGGGAATATGCATGAATTTTTTTTAAGAGATTTCATAACAATATATGAAAATACCGTAAAAAAGATGACATACAGTCAAAATAAAATTGAAATCGACCGAGAAATACGGAAGATATAAACATTTTAAAGCACTAATCAGATAGCAATTAGAGAGGGAGCTCCGATATGGACTATGACGTCATAGTACACGGCCGCCATACAATCTCCATACTATATTCTGTTTTGCGAGAAAGAGATAGAAATAAATCTTTGTTGTGTTATATCTTATAGTTATTCGAAAAATATTTTTTTCCTACTGTTTTTTATATGAATGAGCTTTTATTAATGTAAATAAAAAATATCCTGCATATTCCCTATTATTACAGATTTTTCTGTTCAGTATCTTCGGGATGGGGGGAATGGTATTTTTTTTTAACGTTTTTTGTCTTCAATCAAAAACTACATGTCTAAGAAAAAAAAACGGTTTTGGAATCTACATATTAAGCCCTTTCGTTTGATATCCCACTCGATATAGCTCAACTTTTGATTTACGACATCCCATTTCGGTCCCCTTTAAAAAAAAAGTAAAAAAGGTAAAAGATTTTTTTGGTGTTCCATAGGATTGGATTAGCAGTTTTTAACACTATTCCAAATTTTAAGTTGATAGCATCAGTAGATCCTGAGATATCTTGCTGTGACAGACGGACAGACAGACAGACAGACAGAGTCGCACCATAAGGGTTCCTTTTTTACCATTTTGGTACGGAACCCTAAAAACAAGAATTCCCACGCTCGCAGCGAAACAAAACACCGCCGCGGCTTGCGCGCCGAGGCCCCGCCCACAGCCACAGCACGGTAAACTTCACGCAGTACAGTACGTTTACCTAGTTTTAGTACTTATATCGGCCGACGCTGAAGATTATATAAATTTGTGAAGACTTCGTGTTTAAGCATCTATGGTCTAATAATGAACCCAAATAGTTAAGCACTTTCTTTGTACATAAACAAACTAAGGTAGGTATCACTGCAATTCTATATAAGTTGACAGTATTCACTGATTTTCTTAATCAAATGAGTTTGGAAACCATACTTTATATGTATTTCAAATACATTATTGATAATTCGTACAATTCTCGGCGGCAGCGTCGCATCGGCAGGCAACAACGGCGTTTGCGTACTGTCAGGATAATTATATTGTGCCACTGTGACGTATAGTCCGCCGGAGTTCCGATCGGCTTTGCCCACCGCGTGGGAGGCAAAAATCGAATGAAATCCACCTGGACAACGCCAGAAGAGAACGCGCATATATTGTGATGTGTTAGAGTTATAGATGAGCGTTCCGTCTTGTACTTGTGGTAGCCCTGGTTTACCCGTGGCCATTTGGCGATGCTACATCACACGACTAAACTAGCAACATCGGTCAACCCAACCAATGATGTTGTTATTGACCAATGTAGTTATTTTAGACTTACATTTACATAGATACAAGAAATCAAAGTACACAGAAAAATTAAATGGTACTCACCTATGGTCCAGACTGGGAATAGAACCCGGTACCTCCGGATTTCCGGCCCAGCGTCTTTACCACTTCGACCACCGGAGCACGGATTTCTTGTATCTATGTAATATAAAAATGTGGAGTAATTTACCCGTATTAAAAATCTCATGATTCTTTCATATACACCGTGCCCCCGAATAAACCGAAAAATTTTAACCACGTATTCCTGATGGTATTACAAATAAATAACGTTATATCAACATAGGTCGTATTTTGTCATTTTACATTAATAGTCTTATGGAACAAAATAAATCAGTAAATTGAGCCCTTCCTTATAAACATGTCCTTAGGTGCTTGAGGAAAAGATATCAAAAAGGAAAAAAAAGCTAAAATGGAAACAAAAGGTAAATTTCTTGGACTCGTAGTCACTTACCATCAAATACTGCGAAGGTTAATTGCTGTTTCGTTAAAAGATTTAACAAAAAATGTAAAAGTATCTTAGTCACATTTATTAGGGCTTGTTACACACTTGGGAGTATTCATTTAAAAAATAATGAATACCTCGGAAAGTAACCGTTTTTCTTTTTTTACTACTAATAATTGTTAGAATCTATAGTTACAGTTTTTCGGGTTACTCGGGGGCACGGTGTATAGTATTTTAGACTTAGTAAAATTGTAACTTCGTGAAACACGCAACTGGCCAAACACATAGTTGAATCGTGGTTTGTGGTCTTGATTTTTTCTTCGTCAGATATATTATTTTGGGGGCTGAATGTGCAGCTAACGAGTTAGCACCAACTTATCTATCTCACAAAGTAAATAGGTTTGAAAAAACTTATCAGTTTTGCTCGCAAACAAGAAAGTTTACCTACGATAACAACTTATTTAGAATTAAGTCAAAGTCGACCTGGTTAGAACTACTAGTACAATATAATTCAAGCCTCAGGGAAGTCAAATTAGGATATAATACAATTAACTTCATGGGTTTAAAATTCATCGCGAGACTAATATAAATCAAGACTGATTAATTTTGTAATTGGTCCATAATTAATTTCATTTGTTAGATAATCAACTATAGGGGTCGAGTCGCTTCCAAAATTCAGAAGGACGATTACCTTTCACTTGGTTCTAATTGAGCAAGTAATTTGGTTTTAATAAGGTAAAGGGTACAAAGTTTAGGCCAATGAAATTATCAAAAGGATGCCTCGGGGTTTGATTAAGTGTTTTCAGTACGATACAAAGTCGCTCACCTGAACTTTGCTACCTTTACTTATTTGCCTAAACATCTTATATCCAGCTCTACGTAAAAAGGTGAACACTTCTACATATGTCGTTACAGTAGGCTACGTAGATTCCTTTTTTCCATGTTTGTAGACATACTTTTCGGACTTATATCTAAAAGTATTATTTTGATGTAAGTGTGGAAAATGCACTATAATAAGTCATGTTGTGTGTGCCATTTCTCACGAGTCCCGTGGCGTCTTTGCCCGAGCCACTAGGTGAGAAAGTACATAAGTACTATATTATTATGATTTTATTTTTTCTGAAGTTAAATAAATGTTCATTCATTCATACTTTTCTTCAGGGATCGTGATGGTCATGGACAACTTTCGTGTACTCCACGGTAGGACTGGGTTCTATGGCAAGCGTGTGCTGTGCGGCAGCTATGTGGCGCGTTCTGATTGGCTGGACTGCGCCAGAGTTTTGGGCCTCATCCAATAATACAGTTCGGAAGACACGCCCGTGTTCCGTCCATTGACTAAAACATAAAGAAAATTTTGAAGTAACGAGAAAAAATTGAGTTTTTTTAACCCTCCAAATACGCCTTTGAACGAAACAAATGTGTAAGACCACAGTAAAACATTCGTAGACTAGTTCTCTATTTTTTGCTACAACTACTCAACATTATCTATTATAGTGTACAACAAGAATGTAGACTTAATTATGGAACAAAATAGGTGTAGAGATACGGTATAAAATACGTATAGAAATATTTAAACGTATGAGGTAAGTGTATATCAATACTATGTATGTATTTATGTTTGGCTGAAGATAACTTTTACGCCGCTAGTTTGATCTTCACGAACCATTTATTTAAACTCGTTTACCTGACCATACCAGAGCTGGCGCTTACCTTTGGCAAGGAATAGCTTTAACTATCCAGAGAGGTAATGCCGCCAGCGTAATGGGTTCCATGCCGCAGGCAGACTTGAGGGGGTGTTCTTTTTATAATGTTTGTTTTTAGCTAGTTTAGTTTATGTCATTTTTTTTTTCGATATAAGTTACTTTTAGTCTATATTTTTGTCACCTTCTTCTACCTTCTTTGTTGTACTCCAAATATTATTACCTGAATTATATGTAAGTACATTAAAATGAATGCAGAATGTAAAATGTTGCCATATATATAAAAATGAAATAAATACCTATTGTCAAAATAAGTAAGTGGACGAAAGTAAATAATTATTATGACAGTTTTCTATAACTAACTAGACTTCATTATTGTGACTAGACATTTCTGTGACCTTAGTCAAACCAATTACCCGCTAATTGATAACGAATGTGCTTCGTTAGTGAAAACTTTATAATTGCGTTAACGTAGTGTTCGAAACTTTTTGAAGCCGTTTATGAAAATATTTCTACTTTGAATAATATTTTTTATTTTTCAAACTTATCTGATCTAAGCTACTTACATTAAAAAATGTGCATTTATTTTAGGACTTAAAATGTATTTTTAATAAAGTAAATCGACGCTATGTTGACATGAGAAAATTAATTATGAAATACTGTAAAAAATGAAATAAATAATCGGTAGACACATTATTCCATGAAGCGGGAAAAATCTATTCAATATATTTTCTTTCAAATCACTTAATTTTGGGCAATGAAGTCAATGTTAAAAATTACGAGCACGCAAAATGATAAATGCCCTTATTTAATTAATTAATTAATAGTAATTTACAAATACACTCACGGAAAATGAATTTGGGTCATTTTCTATTAACAATTATATAGAAAATGACCCGTTTTCATTGTCCGTCAGTGTAAGTCTATTGTAATACTTGCACTAGAAAATAAAAAGATTTCTTCTCAAGATTTTTTTTTATCAAGCTCTAAAGGGCAAAAGCAAAATATAAAAGTTATTACTATTATGAATGCTTCAACAGTAACCTGCAAAGCAAACTAGAACAGAGCCCAAGTTCATAACTGAAGTTATTTTTCCATAAGTTCAGAGGTATACAAAAATCTTTGAAGCAAGATTTCCAATTCCATTAAGAGAGTCATTGTTTGAAAGTTCAATAAAATATTCAATAAAGGTATAAAATAAGCTTTATATTATACAGCTTATCAAAATAGACTCGATTACGTTAATTAAATAAATACAGGTAGGTAATTTGCAATGCTGCGCTAATCAGATGGATTAACTGCTAAGCCTAAGTTCTATTCTATTTCAATGGTATTATCGAGTAGGTATTCGGCGATCTATTCACCTACAATGATTGTGCAAAATTACTCTAGCGTAGCCCTTATTGAAACCTGTCTTGCAACTACACGTGCAACAATATCCAGTCAATATCCAAAGATTTATCGTATGGTACATTTTCTATAGGTAGTTAATTGTTAATGGATTAATTTTATTAACAGATATACAGAAAATACGAGCATTGATTTATTTTGCCTTCAAGCAATAAAACTTACGTCCAACAACTTTAACAATGATTTTATCTTTTTCATACTAATTAAATTGTATTTATGCCACACCTGGCCGTAAAGTGGCTTATTCCGCACGCTGCGCGTACGGAAAAAGCAGCTTTCTGGTCAAGTGTAGTCATAAAATTATGTACACAACACGGGAGGTAATAAAGAAAGCCCTCGATCGCATATTTACGTCCCTCGCTTGCAGCTCGGGCCGCAAACTTCTGCGATCTCGGCCTTTCTTTATATTACCACCCTAGTTGTGTAATGTACTATTTCAATGTCAAATCATCAGTCTCATTGACGTCGCTTGTCATGCTACAAACATAAAAAACATCGCAATACATGGCGGTTTCAAATAAACTTTAAAGTGAACTAAAAATTAAAACATAAGTTATTTTTAAATGTCGCTGAACAAATGTTGTTCAGTTTGAGGAGTACAATCTACGTTTTAATTATTTGCTCCTAGTACAGGCAACACCTGGTATATGTATACCTAACATAAACTAATCTCGCTCAACAATTGCGAAATCATTAACACGTGGTCAATAAAATTAGGCTATACGTGACTGCAAATGTTGCCAGTGGGTGGATCGCCTTACATAAGGTATCAAACATTCAGATACCATCTGAAATTCTCAGTACGAGTATCATAGTGTGGTGCATCGACACTGTTCGCAGAGTGAATAATAAATCATAGAAGGGGCGCTGGAAATGCGCAGATATAGGTACGAACGGGCCCGCAAGGATTCGAAGATATTACATAAAAGATAAAAATATTTTATTAATACCCGAATAGCTTTTCTCGCGTTTTTCCGGTACTTTGCTTTTTCACAGGAAAGATTAGATTATAAGGTAGCAAAATATAAAAGCTTATTTCGCATCGGCTTAATGGGTAGGTAAAGGTTATACCTAAATATAGAAAGCGTCACATTCAATTCGTATATTGCGACTTATAGGGATAGGATGATTGTATTTATCGCGAACTATAATTAGAATAACAAATTCGTCACTTATCGATCAGTACTTCAAGTGCGAGAGTGATAAAAATGGTTCATCATTATTTTCACTTTTCGTCCTCGTAAAAGGCTCATCTGTTCCCGGCGTGGCGTGCACAACTGCACATGCATGCACATGTGCATAAAATAACCCCAGCGTGCAGCGTGGACCTGATCCCCGCATGTGCCATGTCCGATATGGAGCTGCTGTTGCTAAAGCATTAAAACCGGACAAGTGCGAGTAAAAATTGATGGCAGTTATTGATGATATGTTATAATTTTCTTCGTAATCGAAGTAAAAAGTAGCGAGTTTAATGCAGGACTAAATCCCATTTTAAAAATAAGAATATACTTCGTTCCTCCAGTAGGCGTATGTCGCGCGATAAATAACCGATAAAGCATTCGTCACATCCTGATAAATAGTGTGTGAGAGTGACGGATGCTTTATCTTTTATTTTTCGCGTGACAAAGCGTAGCATCATAAGCCTACAGAATTACAAAGTGGCCATACTTATATTATTTCAAGAGACCTATTTTTTTTCACCGGATGATTCAATTGAGTAACAACAAGTCAATTATGCGTTGATAGATTTGTGTAACAATCTACTATATTGCCCTGAAAACGTGATATATACGACAAGCGAGAATTCATATGGTGTCACGTCGAATTTGTCGGTACGGTAGTATCGACTGTTGGTTTTTAACATCAATTCCATAATTTTAGGCATGAAAGTTGCGGTGGGATGCCAAAATGATAATGAAGTTAAAATGCGTGTCGCTTTATCACGCGCGAGTCAGTAATGACAAATCGGCGTTCGGCTATTATTCACAATTTACTGGGGGCAAATGAAGCGTGCCTGCTGGGTAGTTAGTTTTGATTATTGACCTGAGTTAATTTGAATTCATGATTACGTTTCACGCGTAGGTTTGGTACGTACCTGTGGGATTTCTGGCTGGTAAACGATGAATCAGTAGCGACCGAATTATTTGCCAATATTTTCATGACAAAAACTCAGTACCTAATCGCTTTTTATGCAGGCGTTTTCCAGGCGCCTATTCCCTTGCACTTGACGTATTATAATCCAGTCACGCATGCACAATAATTTAGCATCTATATGCCTGTTTAGCCGTAAAAACGTGAGTTCGTAAATATTATCTTAAAGCCAATGAACGCGAGTTTAAGCCCCGCCTGAGAAATATATTTTGCAATTCCGCTTTACCAAAAAAATAAGCTCTATTATTAAAAGCACTGTTAGTTAATTTCTTTCAAGAAACATTTAGCTACGTCAAATTAAATAATCCGTGAGAACAAGCGAAGTCTCGTACTTAGCGGCGCTAAGTGGGTAGTAACCTAATCGGCCCTTAAGTACTACGTAAACATTTATTCTGCGAACTTACTGGGATAAAAAAATAGGAACATAAAATATGAATAAGTTCCACCCTTGTTTCTTACCTAAAACGATGTAAGTACAGTTGGCAAATGCATGGACCATGCAGCATGGTACAAGAAAACCGGGCATGTGCTTCTCGAGACTGATAATGATGACCTCAATTGTCTGCAGACATGCTTTATATGTTGCCATTTTGGGAGAATAAACGAGTGAAAAGCGTTTCTTCATTGATTTGCTTGTTAAAAGGAATGTTTGGCTTTGAATGTAAGTGACATTAAATAGATAGTTTTCTTTTCACGCGAAGATACAAATAAGTAACATGTAAAAACAAATAATTTCGCGGACCGGTAACTTTTTCATAATTGATTATGGGTGGTACATTATCACAAATTATGGAAGTTCTAATGAATGGCAACATTAACGTGACATCAGCATATCTGACTTCGGGAAGCACATTTATGGTTTTCTTGTAACATGCATGGGCTAATGCTCCATGCTATGGGTTTCACCCCGTGTCCTCAGCACGATTGCTTTGTATTAGCGGCACTGTCAGCGAATGCATGTTCTTTATAATGCATGCTCTTTGTACTCCTATCCATACCTCGCTCCAGAGAAGTTTTTGTGGGACGAATAAAATTGTCATAGTGACTTCCCAACGATATTAATTTATCGACAAATTGTACTTTCTTATGACAGTTATGACTATGAGATAACGTATAATATGAATATGCAACTCGCATATATACAATATAAAGTCCGTTTTATTTGTAAAAAATTATGTTTATTTGAATTTTTAAAATCCCTAAAAAGTATGCGCATGAATTATTTAAATTAGGTATATACTATATTATTATTATATAACATCGATGGGCATGAGTGATTAGCATAGCATTTTAGTTACTTAGGTAATTTATTTTTTATCAGGTGAACTTAATATCAACTATGAAATGTCACTTCGAAATAAGTATTTGAAACAGTTATCGATAAATTTAATATCGGAAGGAAGTCCCGAGTTAACTGACGTTATTGCCACCAAAACTTCTATGTCGGGTCATTAGCGATATATTGCCCGTATGACATTGTACGTTCTGAACAGAGGCTTTGTAATTGGGTTCGTTAAGAATTGATAGTATGCAATGAAATATGTGACCGTTTTTATACATATACATAGGCAATGTTATTCGGTTGGTTCGTGAAATGTGGCTACATCTACATACTCTTGAACAAGGTTACCTAAATTAAAATAATTTCATTTAATGGCTGAAAGGCCTTTCCCCAGTGTTAAAACACTCGCATATGCTAATAAGAAACAAGTGAACTGTGTGAGTATATTTTTTTGTAACGTCTTTAGCCATTAGATTACACCCACTAGATTAAAAGTTGAAAAGCCTAGGATTTCAAAGAAGGAAGTAATAGTTGGGTACTGGGTCCTACTCAGTTATGCCGGTGTCTGCCGCCGCATCGAAGTTTGTTTAGCCAAGCATCTCAATCTTTAAAAGGTAAACCAGGAGCTTCCCGGTACTAACGTTTTTGCTATATACTTATTACAAAATATACCTGCAATTGCTAGTATCAACTTCGCTGTGAGAGTAAGAAATAACTGGCCAAGAGCATGTCGGACCATGCTCAGTGTAGGGTTCCATAGCCGTAACTATAAGGTAAAAAATACGATGTAAAAAAAGTACAACAACAAAAGAGCGTATCTTCATAGCAATAACGTCCTTTTGTTGAGAAGCGCAGTTTATCGGCAATAACTCAAAAACGGTTAATCCGATCTTGTTGAAAATAATTTTCGTTGAAAGTATTAATTAAGCGTTATCTTTGTAATTTTTTTTATATTTTTCGGACCCACGGTTTAGAAGATAGACGGGGGGGGACACAATTTTCACAACTTTCGGAGCGATTATTTCCAAAGGTATTCACTTAATCAAAGACATTACTTAAGAACCTTAAAATGTTTTCAAAAGAGCTGTCGAACTATGTACCACATGTTGACATTTTGTGAAAAAAAATTTTTTTAGCTTCTGTTACATGTATGGAGTGCCCCCCCTAGATTTTTTTATTTTTATTATTTAACTATCAAACTTAGTTGCGGCATCTACAAGACATCTATATTCCAAATTTCATCAGTATAGGTCTTGTAGTTTTTGAGTAAAATGCCTGTGACATACGGACGGACGGACGGACGGACGGACGGACGGACGGACGGACGGACGGACGGACGGACATGACGAAACTATAAGGGTTCCTTTTTAGCCATTTTGGCTACGGAACCCTAAAAAACGGTATGGTAACTTCCTTCCCTTTCGTTCAAATATCCTTGTGCCAAAAATGGTTGGAATCCGTTATTAAATTTTGACGATATGTAACAAAATTACTTACAAAATTTGTATCAGTTGTGTGCACTGTGCACTTTAAATTAAAGTTAGATGCGTACTGTTTTATCCTATGTACCTATATCTCTGAAAAATAAGCAAAAGGGTTAGATTTTAAAACGAAAGTTTAGTAATTAGGACCTCTCAATTAAGTTAAATAGGTCGTAATCTGCAAACCTACAGGTTCTCCTTTTTAAACTAAGCCAATAGAACCTATGCCAGCTCCCGCACCAAATAAGGTATTCCCGCTACTAGCGTTCAGAAACTTCCACTTCTTATTCGAATATTCTTCGGAGTCAAATTGTACAATTTACAAAGTGAGGCCACGACTTTATCCAATGGAAGCGGATTCAATTTAAAAATATTACTTCGCCAAACACAATTTCACTAGATTTTCAAAAGTGAATGGAATCTAGAAATGCTAGAAAGTTTTGGTGTGGATTAAAGTTCAAATTGACTCCTCTGTGAGGCGAGTTTTGAGGCGTGACCGCAATGCCAAGGAGTATGTGTGGACTACGGGGGTTAACACACGGAATGATGAATATACAGTAGGCTAATTATATGTCGGATTCGCGTGACTGTCAGGATGGGTTAACTGCAGAGTCCTGGCCGTTGAGGTATGTTGGTTGAAAAAGAGCATTCATGTCAAATCAAATCGTTTATTCGTCTGATTCTTTTGGCTGCTTCGGTAAATGACATTCTGGTGAGAAGAAGCGCCGGAAGAAACTTATCAAGTAGCAACTTTAACTACTGGCAGACGAACCGACAGAATCGTAAGACAATTGTTGTCGCCACGACATTCAGAAAGAGAATGACACTCTTTCCCAACGAGCCCGTCCACGTGCACCGCAACCGGTCGTTACGTTACACGGCGTTCGCCGCCATTTTAAATCTACTTAGTACTACAGTAGTCAATTGACGATCTAGGAATTCTTGAATTATCACTGCTGTCTCCGACGTGTAAATAGATATCGAGGGACAATCTTACACAAATCCAGCTAGTCCCAAACTAAGCAATAATTGTACTATGGGTACTAGACGACGATATACATACTTATGTTTTGTGGCAGCGTTTTCTGGCAATCTTTACTTTATAATATTTTTTTATTGTTGTGTTTATCTTGTGTGTTTACTTATAACAAATACATACTTAAATAGTTAAAAAACATTCATAACTCAGGAACTCGGCTCATTAGACAACCAATACAGCCCACTTGAATAATAACGTACTTTAACCCCCGATTACTGCTGTTTCTATTTCACGGGTTTAATTATATTAAAAACGAGATCGACGATGAATGAGTTTCTAGTAGGAAATGGAACATTGCAATGTCAGTACCAATTATAAGACTCTGAAATGCTCCTACTGAAATAAAAAAAAAATACAATATATTAAAGGGCTAGGAGACCTAAGAGCTGGAATTTACACAGAAAACGAGCAAAATGAGTAAGAATCAAATATTAACATGATTTTACAGTGTATACAAACTAGGTGGGAATAAACAAAATTTCATGACGTCAACGACATCTCAAACATTTGCCTCCCTAATGCGGTGCCTTTGATTTTCAAAGCGACGAGTGTACGAAAAAATCAAAGTAATGTATGAAGTGCTTAACGAACCGAGATGCTGCGCTGGCTGTAGACTGGATTACTGCTAAACCATCCCTTTCTTGACATACATTGGCGAGATACTTGCGGATAGAATGTGTTTTGTTCTTAGGGCATTTTTTTTTTCAAATTGATCAAATTGAAAACATAAGTGTCACTTTACAAAGTATTAATTAATTTATTCCAGGAAGAAAGTACAGTAAACGAACAAATACAAACAAGATGAAATTTAAATTTCCTAAAACGAAATAAACCTAAAAACTAAATTAAACTACCTAAATTAAAATACCTAAAATACAATAAAAATATTACAAAAAGAATACCCCTTCAAGCAGCTCCGCCTGCGGCATGGTACCCATTATGCTGGCAGCATTACCTCTCTGAATAGCCAGGGCAATTCTTTGCGAGTCACTATATACATATTTTAAATTTGATCAATTTTATGTGATTCCTAATCAGAATCACGAATACTATCGACTCTGATAGATGAAAAAGAGTGTTTTTCCCTTCGGTTACCGCCTTACAAGTGTATATGGAAAAGTAACGAATAGGGGATAAAAAAATTCATACATAAAATTTATCAAATTTAAAATATATAGTGTTTGGTAGCATTTTGAAAATTTAAAATGCCTTTAGCGAGTTCAATGAATTTGTTTTCAAGAACCAACTAATTGGGAGTTAGCGATCTCACGTTTAATTTTAGATCAGAAAAAATGTCATGAGATTTCAATGAAATCCTTCTTGGAACCAGAAATTATGGGTGCACCTCATGTTGCATAATCTTTTTTGGTCGAATCATCATTTGGCAGAATTCATCATTTGGCATAATGCATTTTATTCTGAAACTGTAGAATCTTCAGGACTCTTTAAGTCATTATCCTGTTAAATAGGTTAGGTTAGGTTTGTTTTATAACAATCCCGAAAAGTTTAAAGTTTCAGAATAAAATGCATTATGCCAAATGATGAATTCTGCCAAATGATGATTCGACCAAAAAAGATTATGCAACATAATAGTAACCCAGAAATTATGAGTTGAGCAATCTTTAACACAAAATAATGATAGTTGACGATACGAATACACATCACTATGTTTTTATCATATACTTAGGCCTAGAAGTAGAAGACAGGGTTATTTGCCTATATAGGAGTCCTGCTAGAAAATTAGGCTTTTAAAACCCCTAATTTTGTGATGTCCACAGGAAAGACACGAACACTGAACTCATACTACAAAATCTGTATGACCCACTAAGGTACTGACATAAATGAACATAATATCCTCTTACATCCTAGAAGAACCACGAAACGTGGGCAAAACCGGCCATGAAAAGTCTAGTCTAAAGGTAATGAGATATAAACGGAAAATATAGTGTACTTAATTACACTCATCATTCATCATGGCGGACTCGATAAGAAAGGAAGGAATTTTTTACCGGAAGTCTGTTAGGTTTTTAAGTTGTATTTAAACATCGTTTAAACTTTTTATTCCAACACGAACCCGTAATTTTTGTTGCTGCTACTAACTGCTTATCAAATGTAATTCCTCTTGCAGAAATGCCCTAATTTCAAAAGATGATACGGAGATTGCTTGCTTCCAATTTACACTACACACAACATAATTATAATATGTAAGTACGTCGTATACGCCGTGCGGGCTAGTTTTTCGCAACTTCACGTCTGAATTGCGGCTATTTTGCGTGTACCATACCCTATCAGTGGTAAGTATACATATACATCCCCCAATGCCTCCCGTATACCCAGCAGTTGACGTCTTTCGACTGACGATGATGTTGATACAAAACGCTGAGCGACAATACCTTGAACCACCGACGTCAGCTATACTAAGTACATTAACATTTACCAAGTAAACCAATACGGGTGTACATAACTCACGATGTTACAATACACATTGTAATCGGATATCTGTTTACCTGTGTGTCATGACAAATGGCTCATTCGACGCAGTAATACTTGTGTCATACGTAGCTGTTTTGGCCCAAGTGTAGCGTTCTGCGTAGCAAAACTGGAAACAGATCGACGGTCCCTAACGTACATAAAGTTAAGTCGAAAATCGTATATTTTTTTATTGTTTATATGGTTTCAATTGGTTATTGCGCATCTAACGATATATATATATATATCGTCCCCTTGCTGCCAAAACCGCTTAACTGCACGAAGTATAGTTTCGAGAAAAACGCATTTAAAGGTTTGTATGCTAATAAAATTGTAATGTTGAGCTATATGAAAGGAGCCTTTGTGTTCTTACTTAGATAATTTATCACAGAATAAGTATGTACGTAGTAATTTGCTCTATACCCATAATAAGTAGGTAAAATAAAGGATTTACCTTGTAAGGTCGTGCAGATAAGCGGTTTTGGCTGACGGCACATTTTTTTTGTATCTTTTAAACCAGTAATATTCTGCTGGAATTTGGTAGTTATTAAGCTTTCTAGTCTAAAGTTATAACCTTTTGCACTGAAATACGATCTTAAATCCCTAAATTATTGATATTATACTACTTTATGTAAAAGTCACCAGTCATTTAGGTGGTTTTGGCTGTAGTGATTTGAGAATTTACGAATTAAGGGCGCTTAAAATGGCAAAATTCACTTAGGCGTTTTTAACTCTGAAAGTTATTTTCCTGTCTGTTCTCCTCATAATCAATATAGCTTTACGTTTTGTTAGGTTTGCATTGCTCTGGATCCTAACCTTTTGGTTGAAAAGTTTCCTACGAGTTTCGTGTAATATTCTAGTGTTAAATAGGCCAAAAACCTATATTCGAGACAAATCAGCTAGGCAAACAGTCCAAAATGTAAGTAAAACTTATTCAATACTAAAGTAATTGTGAAATGAACTCGTAAACGTGGTAATGGTATCACAGGGCGGTGTGTCATCATATGATACGAGTATAATAGGTACTTTTCGTCACCTTAACATGAGCCGTCAGTGGCATTTCTCACCCGTTGCGCGGGAAGATAAAATACCATTTCCTGGCCAAGAGAAGACGTAAAATTATGTAAACACTGCGGATGGTAATTAGTAAAACTTCAAATTGCATAATTATGGCCTTTGCCTGCAGCAAACACCTGCGAAATGGGCCATTCCTTATTATACCGCCTTAGGTGTTTAATGTACTTTTTTAGTTTACATTATAATGTTTCAACTAAAATCGTCTGCGTGTGCCTTCACCCTATCATGGCGCAGTATATTTGGAAAGTTGTAAAAACACTTGGTCCAATCACCAGCAAAATCTTTATCATATTTGACCAGCCCACTGCCATTTCAGATTGATAATTCTTTGGGTTATGTCTGTCACTTTGGTTCTGTGACGGATTATCTCATTTCTGATACAATCCCTTAACAAATCACTAAGCATGGCCCTCTCCCAAGCTTGCTGAGCGTATTTAACGTTGAGACTGGAGACCAGTAGCGTGGCGTCCAAAAAACTCGATTCCTACCGGCTTGCCTAATACCACCACCACTACTTTGACCACCTTATTCTACAGCTCTTAAGGAAAATGTACGCCGAATCTGCACCGACTTGCCCAAGGATATATTTTACGCCACGCCACTGCTGGACACTTACGTAGGTACTACTATTCTCGAAAGAATCAAAGGCCTCCTCATAGTCCACAAATGCGAGGCAAAGGGTAAAACATTTTTAGCTCTAGAATCAATCACTTACCAGCATATCAATTGTTTAGGGTTATTCTTCAGAAATATGTCTGCGGTCACCTTATTCCTTTGACCCCTTTTTCATACTAAATGTATGGAGACAGATGAATAAGTAAGACATATTTCTGAATAACCCTTTACATTCATGCGCGCAAAACCGTGTCAACGCTTTGAAATGCAAGACGCGACCATGGTACAAAAAAGGTATCAGCGTAATTCGTCCCATTCGTTTTTCGTTCAATTCGTATTTCGTCTCATTTTATATTCGTCACACATTATTTATGTATAAAGAATAGTCTTGATAAAGAATGTGTGACGAATATAGAATGAGACGGAATACGAATTGAACGAAAAACAAATGGGACGAATTACGCTGATACCAAAAAAACAGATATGTTTCTCAGACTGATAGATACATAGACAAATTAATGTTTTGTGCAAATAAATAATAGGAATAATATTCTCTATTAATTTCTTTCTAAGCATTTAAATAGTTTATTTTTCACTCTGATAAACAAATAACATAACAGAACAAAATATAATTACGTCAATCAGTAGTTAATTTCATAATTCATTACGAGTGATAGATTTTCTTACATTCAAGTTCATAATCATAGGCAACATTATTGACATCTATTTGAACTTAAGCGGTTTTGGCTGAATCGGTCTACAATGGTGGTAAGGAATTAGCATCACAAACAAAATCGATTGTGTGCATTTAGTTGGTTTTCGCTGTTGAAGAATTTTATTTATGCAGTACATATGCAATAGTAATGTAATGACAAAACCTACTAACAATGCTTAGATTTTTTTTGCAGACGACGAAATACATGTTTTGATACTAGGTTACGCTGCAAAAACCTACTATATATCACTTAGGCGGTTTTAGCAGAGGGGATATTGGCATTTTTATTAAAAGTTGTATCATTCCAAAACCGCTTAAATGAGAATAAGATGTTCTTCCTGTAGAGAATAATTCAAAACGGTGTTTAACCCACACTTAGTCGTTTTTGGTCGTTAAATATTGGAAAAAATCAGTTTTAAGTGACCTTAAGAAAAAGTTAAATCAGGAACGGAGCGTCGTATCGCAAAACGGGTTTTGACAGTATGTAGGTCTTGAAAAGTACATTCTAAGGTGTTAATAACTCACTTTAGCCTAGAAGTGCACTTAAGCGGTTTTTGCACCAAGGGGACGATATATATATATTTTGACGACCGCTTTAGCTTAGTTGGTAGTGACCCTGCCTACGAAGCAGGAGGTCCTGGGTTCAAATCCCGGTAAGGGCATTTATTTGTGTGATGAGCACGAATATTTGTTCCTGAGTCATGGATGTTTTCTATGTATTTAAGTATTTGTATGTATTAAATATATCGTCGTCTAGTATCCATAACACAAGCCTTATTGAGCTTACTATGGGGCTAGTTCGATTTGTGTAAGATATTGTCCCCTAATATTTAATATTTATTTATTAATTTAATATAATAATATTTAATTTAATATTTAATAAAAAAAAAAAAAAAAAATATATATATATATATATATATATATATATATATATATTTTCTATGTTAAGATATACGGGAGATATTCAAACGTATAAGAGGATGTAGGTAATTTCACGAGAGTTGAGGTGAATGATTACACACACAGCTACATGAAGTACTCATTGCAAAAAAAGTGAATGAATGAAATGAATGAGTGAGTAATAAACACAAGGCTATAGTTTAAACAAACTTTTTGGTCTATCTTGCAATTCACTATTGAACCTGCTATCGGTACGAAAAAAAAACTGAATTTCACAATCCCGCTGTCATTACATGACAGTATTGTTGTGTGTGTGGTGTGGTAGGACTTTCGTGAAACTACCTATAACTTCAGTAAAATTAAAGAATTGGTGTTGTACATGCGGTCATGTACACATAACCGTCTCGTACGAAGTTACGAATTGATACAGGGTGACAAGGGGCACCCGGGTAATCCCACAAAGCGTCCGTGTCACGCATGACACGTCCCACCCGTCGCGCCGCAGACCTCGGAAACTATTCGCCCTAGTTTCCGACCAGCCATTTATTAAAACAGTTTAGATAATATTAATAGAATTTTAAGAAAAACTTGGATAAGGTGTTCAGTCCCCATGGAGGTGAATTTCCAAAACAAAATAAAGAAAGACCGAGATCGCAGATGTTTGCGGCCCGAGCTGCAAGCGAGGGACGTAAATATGTGGTCGAGGGCTTTCATTATTACCTCCCGTGTTGTGTACATAATTTTATGTCTACACTTGGCCAGAAAGCGTTGGCCAAATGTGGCATAAAATTTTACAGGCCTAACGCGATTATTACTACAAAGTTTACCCTATTTACCGGCGTTTGATGTTTCAGCGAAATGTCAACGGAGATGTCAATAAAAATTTGTATATTGTTGTCTGTGAATCAAAAGCAAAAAAACAAAGGAAATTAATAGTTTAGATACAAATATTAAATACATAGAAAAAATCAAAGTAACCCACTTGTAGAAAAGTCGGGATAAAATAGTACATGGTGTATCAAGGGCGGTAAGTAAGGAATTACAAACGAGTGTTTGTTACAAGCCCGAGGCGAAGCCAAGGGCTTTAACGACACGAGTTTATAATTCCTTTACCGCCCGTGGCATACACAATGTTTTTCATCACACTTGTGAGGAAATCTAAAGAAAATAACCTAGGGCATAATAGGTCATTTACGGCCCGCAAAACCTGCGTGTAATAACACCATTTTCGAGCAAGTGTGATGAAAAAAAAGTTTCTTATCTAGAATTTTACAAGTAAGTATAGAACTTTGTGTACCTATCATTGTATTCAATATACTATATAAATATTTTTACTTAATAAAACCCGACCGCGGTGCACTTTAAAAGTGGATAAAATCCGCCACTTTGTTTATTTTAACGAACTTCATACCCAGTGACACTCGCGCCATCAAGACGAATCTAATGATGTATCATTTATCAAAATCGGTCGTGCCATTGAGTAGTTACGAGCGGACATAGGAACAGACATACATACATACATACAGGTCAAACACATAACCCTCCTTTGGGCTTCGCCGCAGTCAGATAAAAATATTCAATATATTGTATTGTATCATTATATTATAATACAAATTCATATAAATTGTCATGTATAATTTATCATGTAATGTTGCATTATGAAATAAATAAATCTATCTATCTATTGCACTGAGTTGTGGCTTAGCAAATCAAATATTGCCGAATTGTATTTAACTTTGATTAAAAAGCAGATCATGTATTGTAAAGTAAACAATTAGTCAACCATATTGTAATTTTCGAGTCAGTTCATTTCGATGTCTGCAGTGTTCAGTATTTGTTTTGTAACTTTGCACTGAGATATTACGAAGTTTAGTTTGGTAAGCTCAGTAACTAATTAGCTCAAAATCAGCTAAACGCTAACTATTATACTAACTTCAGTTATTGAAAGTATCTGCTTTAATTACTATGCAAACATAACTGATATTTCGATCTGGGGGCACGGCAGTGCCCCCGCCAAGTCGAGCGCGAAGCAAACACTGCCGTACCATCCTTTACTGGAACCATTTCGCCGCATTTTCAGGCCCCTATTTGAGAACCTCTGGATAAGACCAGAACGCAGAAATTTTCGTCATCCAGTAAGCTATAATCGCATACTTAAAGTCCAAAATTTGAAGTCTGTAGGTCATTTAGTTCCGAAGTTAAGCGAAAGCAAAGTTTCGCATTTATGACACTCACTCACTCACTCATGATCATCAGAATAGAACTAGTACTTCCCATAAACTGAGAGAGCTGAAATTTGGTACAGAGTTAGGGTTTAATGGCCACATAAACGGAAAACTATAAAAACTAGGATAATCGAAGATCTGGAGTACCAGGTGACCTTGATTAGAAAACACAAGAGCCCAACCAAAAATAATAAGAAAAAAAAAGTCAAATAAGAAAATCTAATAAAATAAATCAATATGCCCACGTTTCTACAAAAAGAAGTGAAATCCCACCAAAAACATTCTGTAAAAAACTAGCCAAGTCTCGATGGAGCTGCTTGTTTATCTCTAAAGAATATAATTTCATTCCTCTGACCTCAAACATTCAGATGATTTCGCCCAAGGACCTTAAAATAAATAGCCGGACGGAGCCTCGCCAACAGAGAACTGAAGCCATTTTTAATAAGCCGGGTGCTTGTACTGACGACCCGCACGCACACATCAACTAGTTTTTTCCTATTGCGAGCAGCACGCACACATAGGTAGCCGGCTTATTAGACATGCTTCAGTTCTTTGTTAGCGAGGCTCCGTCCGGCTATGTATTTTAAGGTCCTTGATTCCGCCCCATTACAATTACATTTTTGATTATTTTGTAGAACTTGGCTGGAGTGTAACGTGTAAGATTACGTGAATTTCCCACATTCGTGGGGAATATTGCCGTCCACACGCAGAGTTCGCGTTACATTACACGTTACACTTGTCTGGACCCGGCTTAGTAACCAAAAATGCCATTATAAAGAGTCGGGATCTTCTGAATATTCGCTAGTAAAACATGTGTGTGCACACGGGAATGATCATTTTCAAGAGTTTGTTTGTTTTGTTTTGACGACCGCTTTAGCTTAGTTGGTAGTGACCCTGCCTATGAAGCAAGAGGTCCTGGGTTCGAATCCCGGTAAGGGCATTTATTTGTGTGATGAGCACGAATAACTATTTGTTCCTGAGTCATGGATGTTTTCTATGTATTTAAGTATTTGTATGTATGTATCTATTAAATATATCGTCGTCTAGTATCCATAACACAAGCCTTATTGAGCTTACTATGGGGCTAGTTCGATTTGTGTAAGATTGTCCCCTAATATTTATTTATTATTTATTTAAGAGTGACGCTAACCAACTTCGGCTGTTTAGGAGCGCGCGACACGAATTCACACAGATGCGCGATAGCACGTCTTGTGTGCGATTGAGTACTGGAGCGCAGTGGAAGCGTGCTGGGCCCATAACCTCTTGGAATTGCAGTGGAATAATATGTGTATAAATATATTTAAATTACTATCGTAAGCATTTACCTATGACATTGCGAACATTTTTCACCAGACAGTTTTCTACTTGACAGCTATTCAAAAGGCATGATCTGTTGCTGCCAGTGTTATATTCCAACACTTACGCATTCTTAAATCTTTGCTTATAGTGCGTTCGTACACGGCGCGCACACATTCAAGCGCGCGATCTACCTTTTGTAGGAAGAAAAATTACTGCTATTATACTGTGTCCATAGCGCTTAATTGAATATTGCATCGGCCATTCTCACGAAGTATGACTGCGTCTAATTACCGCGTCTCCATACATTTAGTATGAAAACAGCGGCGCGGTAATTAGGTGACCGCAGACATACTTCGTGAGAATGGCCGATAACCCCTACCAATTTACAGCACTTTTGCACCATATAATGAGCATTCCATGAAAATATTTCGTAAGGGATACCACCGTTTTAATACTTCCGAGAAATAAATTCAGGAAGCTAATTATCAGCATTATAATAATATCATAACTCGGCTTTAAGATTGGTAGTGTTTCTTAGCAGCTAATACGTTTTATTAGGGTAGCTGCCATAGCGTTTCGTAAGGGACAAAAAGTTGATGTTTTCATGGAACGCTCCATAAGAGATCGTATTTTCCTATTTGTGTCTGTACGTAGCCAGTGAAGCCTTAAGGATGCATGGCAGCGACGGGTGACGAGAAGTGTTTACAGCCCATTGGGCCGCTCGCCGCGTTCCTTTGTATTTGTTAAGGCCGGGATAGAAAAACACCCACTTTATTAGATTGGTACGAATAGGTCAGGTTCTTTCAGCGCAGACTTCAAAAGGTTTCCAAGTAATTTGTGATGGACATAAACAACACCTACACTTTAATTTGTTGAAGTTCGTAAGTCTATAGCGCTTACGGAACAAATATTTTCTTCACCTTTAATGTTTCAGCTCTAAAGCGAATACAAAAGTTATTTTTGGGTCACTGTATATTATTATTTTGTATATTTTTTTAATAGTAAATAGGTAAAAGAAGGAGGAATAGAAAATTATATGAATTCATTTAAGTAACCATAATGCCTTTAAAACACATTGTTTATTTTTTTCAGTTGGTTAAGGTTAACTAATAACACACAAATTCAAACTTATAATATACTGGCAAGAACTTTAAAATAAATATCCGGACGTAACCTCGCTTACAAAGAACTGAAGCACCTCTAGTCCGCCGGTTTCTTTAACGCTTGTTGGTCAGGTCAATGTGTGCGTGCTGCGGGTAGTAGGAAAAAACTTGTTCATGTGTGCGTGCTGCTTGTAAGTACAAAGCAACCGGCCCACTACAAATGCTTCAGTTATCTGTTGGCGAGGCTCCGTTCGGCTATTTATTTTAAGATCCTTGTATACTAGTTTTACTCACAGCTTCGTCTACGTTATTCTCATTTAGGTATACCCCATGGTTTTCTTACTGTGTGTGATATAAAATAAAATATAATGTATTCATGTTTCAATCCAGGACTTGATCTATTTTTATGCCAAATTCATTGCAATTTATTCCATTGTTACGGCGTTATTTTGTATCAGTTGGATATTTGATAGCGATAAAATTATATTGAACACTACAAAATGATATTATTGATTTAAACTTTCAAGATTTTCTCGCCTTATTATATGTTATTATTAAAATAATGAATACAACTACCTACCGCCTACTCGAAAACAAGTGCGAGTTTGTACTGTTAAAGCTTACTCAAAACGCTATATCGTTTTTTCCAAGATCCCATCATCAGGGTCTGGCTTGGTTGCAACGGAACGGAAAGTTCAAGACTTTTCAAACGAAAAAATAATTTTCCAAATCAGTCCAGCCCTCTTCACGTAATCCGGAAACATACATAAATAAAAAAACCGGACAAGTGCGAGTCGGACTCGCTCACCGAGGGTTCCGTACGAATACTTTATATAAAGACTACTTCTTAATTTTCAACTCGTTACTACCACGCGTTCCCGAGGTAAAGGGTCTTGACAGACAGACGGACTGACGACAAAGTGTTCCTATAAGGGTTCCGTTTTTTCCTTTTGAGGTACGGAACCCTAAAAAAGATTCTGAGGACCTGACATCCTCCTTTTTTGAAGTTGGTTAATAAAACGGGACGTATATTATATCCATAGACGAACGGAGTATAAAGAGATCCTATAACAGTTTCAATTTCTTTCTCTTGAGATACGGAACTCAGAAAATTACAAATATTGGCCATGGACATTACCGCAGTAGAACTTGGCAGCGGCCCAGCGGGTAAAATGAACCAGCGGGTAAAATGAATGGAAACAAACTCATTTGAAAATACCTCGGGTGAACTTATCGGAAATTGCCATTTTAAATCTACAAAGCTTTTTGGCTTCCGTTAATATGCGTAGATTTTCTATTTTCTGGGTTATTTATCATCGTCATCAGTCCGTAGTCATCCACCGCTGGACGTAGGCCTTCCCCAGTTCGCGCCACCATACCCGGCTCTCCGCACCCAACCGTTTCCCGCCGCTCTCTTCAGGTCAAGAGATAGGTCAGCAGTTGCTGCTAGCCGTAGCTGGTTGAAAGAGTCTCTCATTCGTCGATGGCTTCCATTATCTACCGCATCTATCGCTTGTATAACGGGAAGTGCTCTGAGGAATTATTCGAATTCCCTGCCGTTACTATCCGCCAGTCGTTCTACGTGACATTTCCATCCTCACCACTTAGATAGTTGACAGTTCACAACTGCGTATTTTAATAGAAACTTTCTGCCTCGCACTACTGAACTGTAGAATTAATTGTCGCTTACGGTATTTCCGGACCGATACGCCCTTCAAACGTTCAAGAAAAGAGCGTACTTCCACCTGAAAGGCATGCAATGCAATGGTGTTGCAGGTGTCTGTGGGCGGCGGCAATCGCTTACCGAAACCGAAGACAGTATTATGTAAATATCTTTTATTTTATGACAAGTCTCGGCGTTAAACCGTTTCTTTTCTCATTTCTCGTCTCCTATACTATAGTTGACAATTTGAAATATGTGCACAGAGGTGCAACGTTGCGAGATAAACGGATCAGAAACAAATTAAAAATTATATTCGATTTTCTCATTTTTTTAACGTGATTGATAGACCTAATAAAGCCTAACAACAAAAGTTATACATTATTTTTTCTTAAACCTTATAGTTTGCACAGAAAAAAACATTTACAAATTTCTTTGTATGAAACGCATCATAAAGATGTAAATATCTTCTATTTTATGACAGGTCTCGGCGTTAAACCTTATTTTTCTGATTCCTTGTTTCTTCTACTATAGTTAAAAAACAAAAATATGTGCTTAGAGCTGCAACTCTGCTAGATATACGGATTTTAAATTGATCCTATCTTTATTATGGTACTAGCCTTAGCCCGTGGCTTCTCCTGCTTAAAATTAGAGATTTACGTCCCTTATTTGAGAAATGACTGGTTCTGCAAATTTCGACTCCCATTTCGCTTCCTTGAAAGACGATTTTCGGAACATAAACTATCCTATGTCCTTGTATTCTATATATGTCCATTCTCGGATCTCAAACTATCTGCATACCAAAGTTCATTCCAATTGGTCTAGCGGTTTAAACGTTATAATGTAACAGACAGAGTCGCTTTAGCATTTTTGATATTAGTATGGATGGATAGTATGGATAGTGCGAATACACAAACTACCAAACAGGTAACTCGAGAAGATATAAACTAATTTCCAAAAATAAGCTTTTTTCTTATGTTTCTTACTTCGGAACCTCGTTTATGAACCGATTTGAAAAAAGGGTATAGCTTTCACATTTGGTCCCATTTTATTCAACATCCAGTGGTGATTAAGGGATCCATGAAGATTTCAGGGAAGTCCTCAAATATCATAGGGCACATGTAAAGCAATATATATTTGCTATTATCATTGAATAACTTTTTTTTAGAAAAGATTTCGCGTGTACCTTCAACGAATTTACTGAGTACAACCAGATTTGGCCGAAGCGGCACTGATGCAACTATATACATAGCTGCATCAGTGCCGCATGGTGGACTGCACGTCGAACGCGATGCATCGAGGGGTAATCAGTTTTGCGCTCTGCAGTGCGATGTGCAGTAATGGCTAACCGCAGACGGTTTGCTTACACGAGTTGGCCATATATGCTTGCTCGATTTTGCCTGTACAATGAGGTTTTCTAGAAATAGTAATCCCACCAGCTGGCGGCACAGTGGAACAGAATAAGTAATAATAGGTACTATGTACAGAAGTCTCTCTCTCTAACAAAACTGACGTTCGAGTCCGACCACCGGACGGTACGCACAGGATCCAACAGTCTCTTTTTATTGCATAACGGGTCGCTGACCAAGCCCCTCCGCGGGTGCGAAATTTGGTACTAGTAGCCACTCGGCAAAATCTGGGGTCGAACCAGGTCGCTGGCCGGGCCACCTTGGGGGGGCCGGGGCGCGATTGGGGTCGAACCAAGTCGTCAGTCCCGGTCCTCTTTTGAGAGAGGGTCGGACTAGGTGACGGCCATAGCGCCTGGGGTCGAACCACTAGGCCAGAGCCACCTTGAAGTTACGCTGGTTGCTCAAAGTGAGCAACGGACCAGCGGGATGGTTGAACCGGATCAACCTGTCCTTATGTGAGTGTGTGAATACTAAGACCCCTCACAGTGGCGAAAGATCTATTAGACAATAGATCTCAAAAATTAGGGTATGATTGGTGGGTTTTGACATCAGCTGTCAAAACCCACCAATCCACCAATCCTACCAAGCCTTTATTTGCGTTAATAAAAAGTAGAATCGGTTTTCAAACGACGGAGCTCTGAGATAACAAACGTGAAGAACTAGAGAACCTTCTCTTTTTGTAAAGTCGGTTAAAAGTGATAAATTGGGAGTTTATTAATATTTTATCAGCTAGAACCCTCATTATTCCGTACATTTTACACAATAAATCCCGTTATTAAATTATGCGTAATCACGCCATCCTCGTAAATTGGTAATAAAGCATGCCATAAAATATATTTTAGAAGCCCAGTCACATAAACCGTGAATATTTATATGCTGTAAAGTTGATCGAGTGTGCGTAAAGTGGGTGATGAATGTAGGAGCCGATCGCTGTTACTGAATTATATGATTTTATGGTGGTTCTTAAAATAATGATGCTTAAATGTTTACTCGTATATTATTATTATTATTCAGGAAGCGAGCCCACTAACCAGTCAAAGGTAATACAATGGTTATGTGCAAAATGCATGATTGGTAAACACGACGTGGTAAAAAAAAATATTTAGAAGGACTTGGCTTCGAAGTATACTTCTAGAAGAGTTTCGGAGTATACTCCCAGAAGCGTTTCGGAGTATACTCCTAGAAGCGTTGCGGAGTATACTCCTAGGAGCGTTTAGGAGTAAACTCCAAGAAGCGTTTCGGAGTATACTCCTAGAAGCGTTTCGGAGTATTACTCCGAAACACTTCTAGGAGTATACTCCAATATGCTTTATTCGAAGTTCATATCCTGCCGTCTCGCTTACTTCAATAGTATATTAAGAAAGAGCGATAGAGACGGCACAAGATGAACTTCGAACGAAGACGTTCGTAGTGGAGCCTCTGAAGTGGTGTTTGTCATTATATAATAATAAATGTGTATTTATTTAGGTATAAACCCATTGGTACAAATTAAATCAATTACAATTACAATAATTACAATAAATAATAAATAAATATAAACTACTTTGGGTTTTCTTCACTCGGTAGTCCGCTCTAGGTACGAAAGATAGATAGCTCTGCAGCTGTGCACATAGGCAATAAGCAGCTCCTGCTGCTATAGTGTCACAGTGTATGGTTGGTTTTGTTCCACGTTGTGGACGCACCACAGGCAAGGATTTGAGCATGCGCGAGCATGCCACAGAATGTTGTTCACTCACACATACGCGCGTCGTACGTCTGTGTAAATACGTCTCGCGTGCTCCTACCTAAACGGCCGAAGTCGTACTACTTGGTTGTCTTTATAGTTTGATAGTGTCGAAGAATCACCGCATAAGTTTAAATCCGCTTTTTTTTTTTTTTAAACCTGACAAACTCACAACCCATAACCGGGCATTGTGATTGTCGGGCCGGGTGGTTGGCCGTTGCGGTCCCTGGGCTCGAACCAGGTCGCTGGCCAGACCACCCAAGGGCGTCCGACCGTGTGCCGTACACACAGTCGGCACGCACATCGGGCTGGGTATGTGCCGGGGGGTGCCTGGAGTCGAACCAGGTCACCTGTCCCGGCCTACCACGATTGGTGTCGGACTAGGTGGGGGCCTGTTCGCCTGGGGTCGAACCAGGACGATGGCCGGGGCCACCTTTGACTTTTCGCTGATTGCTGAGAGTGAGCAGTGGACCAGCGGGAAGGATGAAGCGGATCAACCTGTCCTTATGTGAACGTGTGTATCGAACTAATGGGAAGTTTAAATCCGCAACACAGGCAAAGTATAAAGACGAACAAGTAGTCCAAATTCGTCCGCTTAGGAGCGCGCGACACGTATTCACACAGACTTAAATTAGCTTAGCTAAAATTTAGCTTGTAGTTCGTTGGTACACGGCGCGCACACATTCAAGCGCGCGATGTACCTTTTGTAGGAAGAAAAAACCGGTCAAGTGCGAGTCGGACTCGCGCACCGAGGGTTCCGTACAAACTCGTCAGTAGATACGTGAACAATTCCAGTAAAATTGTATGGTGGGACAAACTTAACTTTGCTCTTGTAAAACTGTTGTCCCCATACATCGACATAATGCCGCGGTTAGTTTAGTAGGAGCAAATAAGGTTGTCTTACGATTTTTGCGAATTTCTAAAAAACGCTGCAAGTTAGGAAAACCGTTTTATTTTTCCTGTAATATTTAGGATAATATTAATAATTGGTAATTATTTCAGATTTTTCTGTTCAGTATCTTCGGAGATAATAGGGGGGGAATGGTATTTTTTTTAACATTTTTTGTCTTCAATCAAAAACTACATGTTTAAGAAAAAAAATAAAAACGGTTTTGGAATCTACATATTAAGCCCTTTCATTTGATACCCCACTCGATATATTAGCTCAACTTTTGATTTACGGCATCCCATTTCGGTCCCCTTTAAAAAAAAAGTAAAAAAGGTATAAGATTTTATTGTTGTCCCGTAGGCTCGGATTAGCGGTTTTTAACACTATTCCAAATTTCAAGTCGATAGAGCATCAGTAAATCCTGAGATATCTTGCTGTGACAGACGGACAGACAGACAGACAGACAGAGTCGCACCATAAGGGTTCCTTTTTTACCATTTTGGTACGGAACCCTAAAAATGACTGGTGTTAAACTGTGGCCCAGGCCTCGTTAGATGGGTAAGCACAAGTTTAAATCAGCAACGGGCTTCGTGACGCTTACCAAAAACAAACATACATACATATACGCGTAGATAGATCATAGCCTTAGAGACATATACACCTTTATATAAATAATTCGTTTTGTTTACACATTTACTGGGAATACGGCGCGCACCTCGCGATCACATTTGTACTCACTTTGTGACGTCACAAGGAATTCAATTTGTTCCGAAGCAAAGGAGTGTGGTTCGGATTTTACTATCTACTTACATCTTCAAAAGGTACGTTTGGAACGATATTCCTAAATTAAATGTGTGCCGGGAGAATGTGAAAGAAAATTTGTCGTTTCTATTTCTATTATAATTTTAACGTTGATAATACGAAATTATATCAAACGCTTGTGTATAACAAGTAGTTTCTAACAATTTCCTAATTGATCAAATCAGGTTATTTTTATGAAGTGTCAAAACACTCAGATAGCATGCAGTTACAGAAAATACGAAGAAAAGACGTCACCGGTTATCTAAATTGACTCCTTATTTATATTTTGTGTTATTTTAATAGTACATTACACAACTAGGGTGGTAATACAAAGAAAGGCCGAGATCGCAGATGTTTGCGGCCCGAGCTTCAAGCGAGGGACGTAAATATGCGATTGAGGGCTTTCTTTATTACCTCCCGTGTTGTGTACATCATTTTAGCAGCATAAAATCGTTAAAGGCAACTTAAGTGACCCTGGATTTAGGACAAGTTTTGGAAGCTCGAATTGATAATGAGCGTTGACAAATTTATATTTACTACAGGAAACTACCCTATTCATTCCAATACAGTTGAACATCCTTTTGAAAAAAAATGCAGAAAGGTTCAAGAGTCATTTACAACTGTTGCAATATCACACAATAATTGCATTCCTAGCTAGAAATATCACGTCCCAGTTGGTTGAGTGGCAACAGCAATGCTTTGCCTTTCCCAACAGGTACCAGGTAGAGGAGAGATTAAATTTCTCGATGCAATAGTTCAGTTGGACCGAACGAGCGGCGAGTTGAAGCGAAATTGCATTTGTGGCATAACGTTGCGGCAATGACTGGATTGGAGAATGCAATTAAGCTAGATTGCCGTAACTTCAGTAAAATAAACGTAATATTATCTTTTTCTACTCCTGTACTTTTATCTGTGTTTTACTTGGTCACGAACACTAATATAAGAACATACATAATATGAGTTCAGAGAGGTCTATACTCTATTCCCCATAACAGCAGCACTAGTGTCGTTATAGTCACTTTATGTTATTTCTAGCAGCCACAGACTTCTAAATCTAGGTTAAACTTAGGTCAAGGATTAGCGGCTCAATTTTAACTTTACGATAAAAATGCACAACTTCCAACTTAATAAACAATTAAATTCCTACGGCTTTGAAGAAAAACAAAACTTTCCGAACTAAATTCATTGATGCCAACATAAAAAAAGTATTTTTTAATATATTCACTGCGTGTCAATTTAAAATTAAAAAAAAAAGTTGTCCATAGACACATACTGTCAGTCATACGTCATATTTGCCTTGTTTGCAGGTTATGCCTTGTTTGTATTTTATATTTTAAAAAACCAAGTCGTAGAAAAAGTATCGTATGCAACGTTGTATAATTAAGTCAAAAAACGCTCATTGCGTCTCTATTTGCGATACTCGCCGCGTTCGCGGCTCGTATCGCAACTCACGCAATTCGCATTTTTTGAACCTTCTTATACAACTGTTGCATAAAATACTATTATTGTATGTATTGACGATGCGGCTAGTAGCTAAGCTAACCCTCCTGTGCTCGGTCCTCGATGACGAATTCGTCGATCATTTAGCTATCGAGCAGTGGCGTGGCGTTGAAGAAATGCTTGGGCAAGCCGGAGCTTTGGCTTCAATTTTCTTTAAGAGCACTAGAATCTGAACTGCCTGTGCCTAATATTAGGTAAACCGATGGGAATCGAATTCTATGGACGCCACGCCATTGCTATCGAGTGGTGGTATAACATTTTGAATGTAGATGATATTTATTGAGCCACACTATGATATTGTTATCATCAGTTTTCTGTGTTACCTCTATTATGAAAGCTGAAGACATATACGCCAAAAACTGACGTTAAAGATAGAAAAAGAAGGAAACCATAAGTTCGTTGTTATAATTACACCTGTTCAACAGGATTGTATCTCGTAAACCGCTCAACGTTAACAGATTTGTCACACTCAAGTTTCCGTTTCAAATCTGCTTCCTAATCCTTAGCTGCTCTACTAGTTCCCGCAAAGCCTGGGTATATTAATCTTACATAATCTTGAATAATCAGATTACCTAATCGTCCCGTAAGCAGTTAGGCTACCGTCTTACACAGCGGTTAGGGCCAAAACACAATTTCATGACACAACATCGTGGAAAGTGTTGCCAATTCCATTCAGGGCTAAAACTATGCTGGAAAAAGTGTTAAAATTGTGCTAAAACATGAATAATTGTGGAAAATAAAAAACTTTTCTATCCGAATTGATAAAATATGCTAGACGAAATTTTTAATATTATACAGTGTATGTACATAACAGGACAAGTACCGATAGATTTTCAAATCAGTAAAACAGTAACGCTACCAAAAAAACATAATACTTTAAAATGCGAAGAGCACCGGACATTAAGCCTTATTTCACAAGCATCAAAAATCTTACTGAAAATTATACAAAATAGACTAAGACCAATAGTTGAAAATCAACTGGGCCCAGATCAATATGGTTTTAGGAAAAATAGAGGAACTAGAGAAGCAATTTTGGCACTTAGATTAGTAGCAGATAGAAGACTGGAACTTAACTTAGACACACACATTGCATTTATTGACCTCGAAAAGGCATTTGACAAATTGGAATGGAAAAAGATGATGGATATCCTGCGCGCAGCTGGAGTAGACTATAGAGATAGGAAGATAATTTACGAACTTTATAGAAACCAGGAGACCATAATAGAAGTAGGGGAAGAAATAGGAAACGCGAAGATCAGACAAGGCGTCAGACAGGGTTGTCCACTGTCACCACTGATTTTTAACATATTTATAGAACAAGCCATCAAAAAGGTAAATCCGGATTTGGGGGGAGTCAAAATTAATGGGAAAAATATTAAATTTATTAGGTTTGCAGACGACATAGCGGCACTAGCTGAAAGTAGTAGTCAATTACAAGAATTAGTAAGAGAAATGGATGAAATCTTTAATCAATTTGGACTTAAAATTAACAGTAATAAAACCAAAACCCTAACTATATCAAAATACACATTGGTACATTCACCAATTAAAGTTCAAAACAATGTACTAGAACAGGTTAATAAATTTAAATATTTGGGCAGTTTAATTACCAGTGACTCCAGATGCACCGCAGACATTATGCAAAGACTCGCTATGGCTAAGAAAGCTTTCAACAACAAAAAGCATTTGCTCAAAGCAAAAATATCTAAAAAAGCCAAGAAAAGATTAATTAAGGTGTACATCTGGAGTATCGCTTTGTATGGCAGTGAGACATGGACACTGACACAGAAGGACCGAGAAAGGCTGGAAGCGTTTGAGATGTGGTGCTGGAGGAGAATGGAAAGAATTAGCTGGACGGAAAGAAAGACCAATGAAGAGGTTCTGAGCATGGTGAAGGAACAAAGAAGTTTGCTAAAAACAATCCAGAACCGGAGAGGAAAGATGATTGGACATCTGATACGACATGACACTTTCTTTGTGAACATCTTAGAGGGGAAAATTGAGGGCAAGAGAGGCAGAGGTAGACCAAGGTTAACATACTTCAATCAAGCGAAGGAGAAAGTCAGCGCCGCGTCGTATCAGGAAACCAAACAAATGGCGCAGAATAGAGTAGAGTGGCGATTACTCCACCGACAAGAGCGTAGCTCTTAAGTTTAATGATGATCCGAATTGATGTGTAACAAATTTTAACTTTACAAAAAACAAATTTAAAATGCATATACCTAACGACCAAAATAACCTTTTTGGTTACTGCATACAATCAATTGATTTAAAATTGCGTCCTTTTTAGGGTTCCGTAGCAAAAATGGCAAAAACGGAACCCTTATAGTTTCGTCATGTCCGTTCGTCAGTCTGTCCGTCTGTCCGTCTGTCCGTCCGTCCGTCTGTCCGTATGTCACAGGCATTTTAATCAAAAACTACATGATGGATATTGGTGAAATTTGGAATATAGGTGTCTTGTATGAGCCGCTACTTAGTTTGGCAGTTAAATAACTAAAATAAATATTTTAAGGGGGGGCACCCCATACAAGTTACAGAAGCTAAAAAATTTTTTTTTCAGCATATATCAACGTGCGGTATATACGACAGCTCTTTAAAAAACACTATAAGGTTTCTAAGTAATGTTTTTGATTAAGTGAATATCTTTGGAAATAATCGCTCCGAAAGTTGTAAAAACTGTGTCCCCCCCCCCCTCTATCTTCTAAACCGTGTGTCCGAAAAATATGAAAAAAAAATACAAATGTAACGCTTAATAAATACTTTCAACGAAAATTATTTTCAACAAGATCGGATTTACCGTTTTTGAGTTATTGTCGTTAAACTGCGCTTCTCAACAAAAGGACGTAATTGCTATGACTATACGCTTTTTTGTTGGTGTACTTTTTTTATATCGTTTTTTTTACCCGTTTGCGGCAAAGCAAACAGAAGGATTATAATTTTAGTGCCGTATGTATACATACATTTATGTTCGACTGTTCCCTCATAACTAAAAAATGACTGAACACCGATACAAATGTGTCAGGTATCATTAGATTTGTATTAATTGGACGCAGGTTGTAGGCTAGTCAGTTGGAACCAAAATGAAGTTACGGACCGTGATCCCCAAAAAAGTAAAGGACTAAAAATCATCAAATAAAAGTCATCAAGTCGTATTGAATTAAATGACAATTTAAATATATTACATAGTATGTAATGTATTAGAACAATATTTAATTATTAATAGCAACAAACAAGTTCAAACAACACGTTTAAAAGCCTGCTCTTAATAGATACATTTACAATAGCTCTATCATAACAATAACAATAGCTCTATCAAGTTATGTATGTATGTAAACACTTTATTGCACAAAATAAGACAAAGTAAAGGGTTACAAAATAGAGGTATATGTACAAAGGCGAACTTATCCCTTTAAGGGACCTCTTCCAGTTAACCTATGTACAGTCATCATCAAATATATCGTACCGGGTGAGGTAGTTAAATAGTTCTGAGCGATGTTTTATTTCAATAAAACCTACCTACACAAAGTAATCTGTTCTAAAAAGTGATACCAGAAATATTTTAACGAATTGTGGAAATTAAGGACTACTTGCGCCATACCGCGATATAAAGAACACGTTTATTAACTGGACGGTGATAAAATAGCTCAGAACACTTTCAACACCGGGAACCCGATCCGCGCCGCGGGCGCTAGGATTGTAGTAGCTACGGCCTATGTAGCTAGGTACATTCGGAGTTTGTTATATTATCGCGTAGCTCTACGTGGTTGCTAAAGTGTTAGAAGATAGTTTTCCAGTAAGGGCGCCTCCGCTATCACTTCGCGGTTCACCACCACTTGTGACTGATCTTATGAAGAAAGTTTCATGCTGCAAGGTCCTCTGCACGTACCCTGTAGTAATTTTAAGTGAGGCCGAAGGCCCGACGCGTCCCAGGTCGTATTTCGCAAAAATATACATCAGTCTCATTTCGCCAACCCGAAGGGCGAGCTTCAGGCTGCGAGGCCGAAGGCCGAGCTCCTCTAGAAGTGTTATATATAAAGGGAAGAAGCGCTCTAGGTCATTTTATACAAACCGTAGAGCAAATTAGATAATTTAAACGAGCCCGAAGACTGGCAAGCTTCTCTGCAAGCGTTTTATATCCCCAGTAAGTCCAACGGAGGCCGAAGGCCAAGAAACGCTTAAGGCCAAAGGCATAAGTCTCATTTTCGGAAACCCGAAGGACGAGCTTCAGGCTGCAAAGCCGAAGACCGAGCTCCTATAGCAAGAACCTGTGTTCTCACGCAAGCAGAAATCTTGTCATAATCTTTTTCGTAGTCAGGTGTTAATTTTTAGCTTTATTTTTATCTGTAACACATTTCCTTATAGTTGCGGCTATGGAACCCTACACTGAGCATGGTTCGACATGCTCTTGGCCAGTTATTTAATATGTTACGTTCCGACATTGAATCAGAACGCGCCCTTTGTCAATGTCAAACTTGACAGCTAAAAAAGGCGGACTTCATGACGTTTGGGCTGTCATGTCGACACAACGTTTTCGGATTTTTGGCAAAGTAACGTACTCATGCGATCGGATTACTTTTGGGTGCCGAATTAGTGGTTTTGGTGTGTGAATTTGGTGTACACGTACAATTTTGTGTTTAAAGTGTGAGACTATATTCGCGAGTGAATCCACACAAAGATTGTTGGCGTCCGGACCGGTGCTGTGAGGCGCCGCGTGGCGTCCTGGGGCTGGACCATCATTTGATCAGCAACAGCTGAAATTGACGAGACTCTGACTGTGACTGACCTGACTGTGATTTACTTGACGGAAATGGGCCCACGTCAACGAGCGACTAGGTAAGTTCAGGTTGTCCTTTGTATTTTTAGGGTTTCGTTTGCACTCCGTATCGGGGTTAAATTTCGTCCGGGACACCCGGGTTCCGTACGAAACATAATATGTGGATCGGTCTAAGAGTACACTTTGCGATAATTGTGATACTGGCTATAATTTAACTAAAATATTTCAATTTATAACCGTAAGTACATACACACCACTAAAATGAATTTCTAAAAAAAAATACATGTTTTAAACGAAAAACCACCCACCTTAAACCATATTTGAGTTTTAAATTTCCTAACGTCAAGTCATGTTCGGAAACCATAGCGGTAAAGACCTAAAACGGCCATTTTAGTTGATTTTATATTTGCAAAATACTGAAATACACTATTTAAACATTTAATCAATGTTTCCGAAATATCTGTTTACATGTATTTGCAATAACAGTTCTCTTTAAATAAATATTTCAGTGATAAAAGTTAAAAGAGTAAGTTGGCGTTTTCTTTGAACATGACAAATAAAACAAAACCAGCAAATTCAAATTAAAAAAAAAACACTACGCCCTAAGGCGTATGAAATAGTATATTACTTACCTAGTGTGTTATATTTAAATGTTATATTAATTACCTAGGGAGGTAAAACAAAGAATGTCTCAGATCGCAGGTATTTGACGCCCGAGCCGAAGGCAAGGGCGATAAATATGCGATCTGAGACTTTCTTTATTATCTCCCGTGGTAAGTACTAGTACATTGTGTATCAAGGGCGGTAAGTAAGGAATTACAAACGAGTGTTTGTTACAAGGCCGAGACGAAGTCGAGGGCTTTAATAACACGAGTTTGTAATTCCTTTACCGCCCGTGGCACACACAATGTTTTTCATCACACTTGTGAGGAAATCTAATTAAAATAACCTTACTTAACCTAAATAAAATTGTAAAACTGACAGTGACATATCCATAGACAATGCGAAAGTCAAGACACGTTCGGAACCCATAACGGTAAAGACCTAAAACGGTTGATTTTATATTTGCAAAATACTGAAATACACTATTTAAACATTAAATTAATGTAACAGAAATATGTGTTTATATGTATTTGCAATAACAGTTCTCTTTAAATAAATATTTCAGTGATAAAAGTGAAAAAGTAAATTGGCATTTCCTTTGAACACGACAAATAAGAGTAAAACAAAACCATCGTTTCAAATTTAAAAAGAAAACCATTACGCCCTAGGGCATAATAGGTCATTTACGGCCCGCAGAACCTACGTGTAATGTCACCATTTTCGAGCAAGTGTGATGAAAAAAATTTTACGTCTCTCACTGGCCAGGAAATGGGATTTTCCGCACGCTTAGCGTGAGGTAATTGCCACTTTATGGCTAGGTGTGACATAAATATTTGTACCTACTTACGACGGGCGGTAATGAAGAAAGCCTCAAATCGCATATTTATCGCCCTTGCCTTCGGCTCGGGCGTCAGATACCTGCGAGATTAATAAATTCCATTATCTAACTTTATTGCGTGTTTTACCATCGCACAAATAAATAATAACTTCAAAAAGCAGGTGCTTTAAACTTAAATCAAAATGTAGCGTTCATTATTATTCGCGCTTAAAAGCAAAATAATATAAACTTAGTACTTAAAATGCTTTATCTATTTCAATCAAAGAAGCCTCAAAGAAGTATCATTTGTCTTGGAACATTATCAACAAAACAATTTGAAGCTGTCTTTCAACAGTCAGAAATTGTAATTAAATTTATTGGTATTTATAATGTTGCTTAAATAGAAGTTTTATCATTTTACCTCAAAAGGTAGTAAAATTTTGTAATTTATCAATGTTCGTTTTTGATACCATTATTAAAATGTTACGTACAAAAGAGATCTATATCTGGTCTCACTTTAGATTTGAAAAATCACCACATAAAATAACACTATGAGATCTTAGCTTCCAACTGAAACAAGCATACTTAGGTAAGTTATCATATGCACCTTAAGTAGTTAGCTATGTACGTCTAATTAAGTTAACGACACGATGTTAATAATCATGAAAACATTAACATTTCACATAACAGAGCTACTCACAACATAATACATAATTATGTTTCAACGCAGCTATCCTAATGAACACAAATTTACAGCGCTTTCTGTAGAACGGTGTCGTAGAAAAGTCAGTTAATATAATTAAGCAGCATAAACAAAGAGAGCTCTGGCCCGTTTCCTTTAAACCTATTTTAAAAAGCCCACAAGTCCTCTTTTAAACAACGAGTGTTATTTTCCTTTTAATTTAACGTAGTAACCTTAACCAGCTCCTACTTAAAAAAACTGCAAATTAATTTCGCTTCAAGTGAAAACATGAGTCCTATTTACCCCGCAACCATTGCCAGACCTAACGATATTGTATCTTATTACTGTGGCTTAAGGTGTTATTTTGTAAAGATTGGTTTCGATGTTAGGCCTGACATTAACTCAAAGAGGTACCTATTACGCTTCTTCATATAGGGTGTTCCTAGCCTCTGGGAAAACCTGAAAGGTACATGTTGATTAGGGTATTTCTAACTAATATACAAAGTATCATAAGAATTAGAGCAGAACTTACGGAGAAACTAAGCTCCTAATTTAAAAAATATGCTTATTAGAGCATTCCTGAGAAGTAATTCTACGGGGGATTTCAGGGTATGTTCAAAGGCTAAGGTCACACTGTATAAGTACGGCGGTTAAGCTTTTTTACACTGAGCGACCTTTGCAACCAGGTGAGGCCCGAATCCTTCATGAATATATGGAACACGACGTGAACCTTTGTTCACGTGATGAACTACCGGAACGAAGCAGGCATAAGGCTGTGAAAAATGAAACGAGCGGAACGGGGCTTGAAACATACTTTAAGAGCAATTGAGTCGCGGAAGTTTAGGGTTCCGTAGTCAAAATGAGAAACGGAATCCTTGCGACGCATATGTACCTTTTGTCAAGCCGCTAAGTCGAGCAAAACACCATATTTTATAGATCTCGAATAAACCCCACCACGGTTAAATAATAAGTAAGTTGGTGGAAATCGAGTTCTGTGGACACCAAATTGGTTTAACACTATAACATTACATCTCAAAACTTTTTTGATGTAGAAGAACTACGTTGCGAGACTTGCGTCTTTTTACATGTAATGTTTTTGATGAGATGCCTTCTTCTTCATCGGTATCACTGTTGATAGAGTGGTCGTGGTCGTCATTTCAGGTGTTGGTGGCACGCTTTACGATGCGTCGCCACTCCTCTGTAAGAGCTGCTTTCCGGGGGCATTGGTGCAAGGGAACATCTATTGCAGCTTTAATCTGGTCTGCCCATCTCATAGATGTGGTGGATGTATGTATGTCACAGGCGTTTTAAAACTATACAGGGTGGGAGGGACTATACCGACAAACTTTAACTATAGATTCTAACAACTATTAGGAGTAAAAAAAGTTATGTGATGTATAGTCGAAAAACGCTTACTTTCCGAGATATTCATTATTTTGTAAATGAAAACTCCCAAGTGTGTAACAAGCCCTAATAAATGTGACTAAGATACCTTTACTATTTTTTTAAAATCCTTTAACTAAACAGGAATTAACCTTCGCAGTATTTGATGGTAAGCGACTACGAGGCCAAAAAACTGACCTTTCGTTTCCATTTTAGCTTTTTTTTTCTTTTTGATAACTATTCAGCCAGTAAGGACATGTTTATAACGAGGGGCTTAATTTACTGATTTATTTTGTTCCATAAGACTATTAATGTAAAATGACAAAATTCGACCCATGTTGATATAACATTATTTACTCGTCACACCACCAGGAATTCATGGCTAAAGTATGTCGGTATAGTCCCTCCCACCCTGTATAAGATCTCTCCCCGACCCTCTCCGATTTTGAGGGCTTTGGTGCAATGTACCATTTGTTTTTCTGATAAAGCTTTGTTGGGGTTTGCGAACCAACGGAAAAAATCCACTAGCTCGATATAACAAAGATAGATCGAATCGCTTCAGCCTACTTCGCACACCACTGATCCATACACTTTAGGTACTTGCGCTCAGCGAAAAGTCATAGGTTAGGAAAAATGATCGAGTTCAGGCTATTTTGGCTTGTATTGCGGTAATAAAGAGATGCCGAGATTTCAATAATATAAATAAACATATATGTGGTCACAATAGTAACTAAATTAACCTACTCAGTCACAAACTAAGCAATGATTGGACTATGGGTACTAGACGACGATAGATAAATATATATTTAAATAAATAAAAACAACTAAGACTCTGGAACAAATACTCGTGCCTATCACACAAATATTTGCCCTTATCAGAATATGAACCGGGACCTCTAGCTTCGGTGTCACCCCCATGCTAAACGTGTCGAGTTGTCTATTTCTATTTACTCCAAGTCACGGTCAAATACATCCCCAATAGCTACGCCTCTCAAAGTGTTGCATTTCGTACCAGGCGCGACCATGCACTGCATCTACAGGCACTTCTCACCGTACCACGGTATAACCACCATGATAACCTCGTAATACCCAATTAAGCGGTCGTGATAATAACTCCAGCATAACGAGTTTCTTGCTAACGCGGTGGCGGTTGAAATTAGGGTCGGCTAGTTTAGGGCGGCGCGCGTATAGTGCCTCCCGTGTAGTAGAAAACAATTAGGAATATGTACAAGATATTTATATTTACAATAAATACAATAATTTACAGAGTTTAAATGGGATCAGTTCGTAGAACGGATAATGCAGTCAGTTCGGAATTGACAGTCTTTTTTTATCCGTCGCGGTGGCGCGCTGTATCGCGCTCTCTGCCGCGCAGGCGGGTGGTGTGGTAACTAAGCGGGTTGTGCAGATTCGAGTAAGCTACCACATCTTAATTAAAAGGGTTATTGTACAATTCATCAACTTGTGCAGAATTTGAACTTAGGTATCTTCACTTCATTATTTTTTTATTTTAGTGAACGAAGTTTCTAGAAGAGATATTTACGGAACGAAAAGATGTAATATATAAGATTCATCAACGTGGCGACTTCAATCTGTGCCCAGCCTAATCTGTGCCCTTACGGTCGTCGTTTTAAGAGAAACATGCCCTGTCCATTGCCATTTAGTTTTGCAATTCTTCGAGTATGTCGGTTCATTTGGTTCTTTCTAGGATTTCCATTCATCCATTTAACTTTTTTTCGATTTTGCGTAGAATGAAGATGAGTTAGTTATATTTAAAATTCCTCTACTACTCAAAGGTTGTCCGGAAGAGATCACTCCTAGGCGGTCAGTGTATAGTCACAGAATAAGTAATAGTACTACGTATAGTAGTTTCTCTTTCTAACAAAACTGACTTTCGGGTCCGACCACGGAACGGAACGGAACGCACCGCATTCGACCGTCTCTCTCCATCGCATAACCGCCTTGTCACGACGTAGCGCGACCGGCGGCAGCGGCAGCAGCGGCGGCTATAGCGAGAGACCGCGAGAGACAGGCAATAAGAGTTTTATCATACTTGCGATTTGCGAGCGAGCTGCGGGCAAGTTAGAAGTGAATTTCCATACAAATGTCGCTCGCCGCGAAATCACCGCAAGTTCGCCGCGACTGGTTTTGTATGGAGACTCGCCCGCAGCTTGCCCGCAAATCGCAAGTGTGATGAGGCCCTAACGCGTGCTCTTTCTGGTTGCTAGCTCAGCCCCTCCGGAGGGGCTTAAATTAGTACTAGTACTAAAGTCACCGTCAATAGAATTTGCTAACTATGTAAACAAAAGGCGTAACTTTGTTTTGTCACTGTTTCTCCTTGAATTTTCACACCACCTCATCAAACACCACTGAAACCATACACTATTTAAACGGTCGTTGCCGTAAAATACAAAACCATACAATAAATAATTGAATCTTGGATATTTCATTAAAAGTTTAAAATTTAATTATACATAGGTTATTATGACATAATGGAATGACGTTTTTGTTTCTTTTAAATTCTACAATTGTCTATGATGATAGCGTTGTGACTAAAGTTGGTGATATTGTAAAGCTGCTACACACTACCTAACTTACGCTCTGTACCTAAGAAAATAACATGAAATATTTAGACGGCATCATCGATAGAGCTACGGATGAAATAACGGCACCTTTTGTGATAAATACTGGTGGATACATAATCTTCAAGTAACGATTCGTCTTCTGATTAAGCAAATTAAAAATACCTGTTTCTTGCGTTTGATACTTTAAAAGTCCATAATATATGTTTTGACATAAAAGAGTAAAGTAAGAGTCTTACTCATCACTAGTTAATTCATCATTCAGAGACAATTTCAATATGGCGGTTTATTTACATAGTTAACAAATTCTATCGACGGCGACTTTAATTTAAGCATTTAGTACTAGTACTTTAAGCCCCTAGCAGCACGGCGAAATCGAGGCACTCCTCGGTTCACTAGCCACTCCTGGCACGGTATACGGTAGTTTTTCTTCCTACAAAAGGTACATCGGGAGCGCGCATGTGTGCGCGCCGTGTACGGACGCACCACAGGCAAGCGTTTCGACCTGCGCGGGCCTGCCACAGTATGGAGTTCACTCACACAGACGCGCGGAGTGCGTCTGTGTAAATACGTGTCGCGCGCTCGTAAACGGCCGAAGTCGTACTACTTGGTTGTCTTTATACTTTGCTCCTGGTAGAGTTCTTCCTGATGATTGATGATGTGTGCAATAATAGTATTTTATGCAACAGTTGTATAAGTGGGTTCAAAAAATGCTAATTGCGTGAGTTGCGATACGAGCCGCGAATGCGGCGAGTATCGCAAATAGAGACGCAATGAGCGTTTTTTGACTTAATTATACAACGTTGCATACGATACTTTTTCTACGACGAGGTTTTAAAGTATAAAATACAAAATTAATCATAACCTGGAAACAAGGCAAATATGACGTTTGACTGACAGTATGTGTCTATGGTAAACTTTTTTTTTAATTTAAAATATACTTAAATTAGAAATACTTTTTTTTATGTTGGCATCAATGAATTTAGTTCAGAAAGTTTTGTTTTTCTTAAAAACCGTAGGAATTTAATTGTTTGTTAAGTTGGTAGTTGTGCATTTTTACCGTAAAGTTAAAATTGAGCGCTTAATCCTTGACCTAAGTTTAACCTAGATTTAGAAGTCTGTGGCTGCTAGCAATAACGTAAAGTGACTATAACGACACTAGTGCTGTTATGGGGAATAGAGTATAGACTTCTCTGAACTCATATTATGTATGTTCTTATATTAGTGTTCGTGACCAAGTAAAAGACAGGTAACAGTACAGGAGTAGAAAAACTGTATTATATTGTCTACAATAAAATATTTTTGTGTGTAGGTTCATCTCATCTCTCTTTACTCCTACTGTGGTAATGCAATTTCTATCGTGTCAATAGAACACTCGAAGAACCAGTCATGTGACATGTAGCAGTACCTAAGCCACGTGACCGTGCAGATGACAGCCCAATTTACTAAACAACGAAATTGATTAAAGCATTCATTTTGATGATTAACGTAAGCAATTTAATAATTATATCAAGTACATTTTGTTTATTCCACTATTATACCTCAACTTGGAAGTAATTATTTGTTTATTTGATAATAGACGAGGGAAGTGGAGGTACATTGAATAGTAAAAAAAAATATAAATATAAACTATACGATTACACTAGCCTAACCTAGACTAAAACTACAAGTAAAATTGAATAGTAGGTAGTAGTTTTAGGTAGAAGACATTGCATCTAGTAAATGATAAGTTTTAAGGGCAGGATTTCCGAAATCGACCTCCGGGAGAATCAAAATTAAGTAACGAAATATTCATATTTTTGGATCGAAAAAGAAATATATTATAGTTCAAGAGTGCTTCTGTGTTTCTGTGCGGTTCAAAACACGATACTTTCAACTTCGCTCGATCATAATTCGTCACGAAAACAGGTAATTTTTTAGCAGTTTTTCCAGTTTTACTCGAGTTCTATCACATTTATATCACTAAAAAACATGTCAATCGATAGATAATGACATTTTACCGGGACCTGTGCGGTTCAGTTTTTTTTAAATTACTTATTTTTTAGTAGCTCAGTACTATATAACAAAGTAGCCCACGCGCTGTGGCTTCAGATGCCCGCCGGGCGTGTCCGAGGCCGGACCTGTGTCGCTTTCGAGCTCGTGACAGCTCTCCTCACTCAACGGACAAAATAAACGTCACGCTAGAATCACAGCGTATACACTCTAACAGTAATCCAACGCCTTTGATATCGAATGATTAGCTGAATATTAAAATGATAGGTTATTTAACTTATCACTATTATTTCTTCATCATGATTAGTAAATTTTAGTCTTGTGCAAAACATAAGCTTCTTCAACTGTATACCATTGCACACATTTGTTTTATTTTTAACCGACTTCCAAAAGAAGGACGGTTCTCTATTCGTCTGTATGTTTTTTTTTGTATGTTTGTTACGCGATTACTCGAAGACTGCTGGACCGATTTGGGAAAACTCTTTTTTTGTTTGAAAGGGTAGAGTTCCGAGGTGGTCCCATTGCAACCAAATCAGGATCTGATGATGGGATCTTGGAGAAACTCTTCAAATATTAGAGGCACACATATAGCGATTTCGGTATTTTTCGTAGTTTCTCGTCCATTTCTTATAAGCAATAAGTTTTTAGTATTGACCGACTTCAAAAAAGGAACAATTGTTTATGTAGGTTTTTTCCCCGATTACTTAAAAACGACTGGGCCGATTTGGAAAATTATTTTTTTGTTTGAAACGGCAAGTATACTTTTGAGGTGATTCCATTGCAACCAAATCAGGATCTGATGATGGGATCTTGGAGAAATCGAGGGAACTCTTCAAATATCATAGGCACACATATAGGGATTTTGGTATTTTTCTTTGTTTCTCGTGCATTTCTTATTAGAAATAAGTTTCCAGTTTTAACCGACTTCAAAACAAAGAGCAATTTTTATGTAGGTTTGTTCCCCGATTACTTGAAAACGGCTAGACCGATTCTGAAAATTTTTCTTTTTACTAAATAGACTGAAGTCTATTTGGTTAAAACAATATTTTTCCAGCGCTACTAAAAATTTAAAAATAAAGTAAATTTTTAAAACAAAAAATAAAAACCGACTTCCAAAAACTGTTAGTAAATTAGGCCTTATTCCTTAAGATACGGCTGTCAAAATCTCTATTGTATGACAAGAGACACTGCTGAGTTTTCCGTTTCATAGGGTAAGGTTAGGGTTAGTACCTTATGACGTTGTCACGTTCAACTATCGTCAGTAAACCGACTTTACAGACAATCGAATATGTCAAAGTCGAAGTCAAAGTTGAAGTCAAAGTCAAAGTTGAAGTCAAAGTTGAAGTCAAAGTCAAAGTCAGTCAGAGTCCGAGTCCAAGTCCGAGTCCGAGTCCGAGTCCGAGTCCGAGACCGAGTCCGAGTCCGAGTCCGAGACCGAGTCCGAGTCCGAGTCCGAGACCGAGTCCGAGTCCGAGTCCGAGTCCGAGTCCGAGTCCGAGTCCGAGTCCGAGACCGAGTCCGAGACCGAGTCCGAGTCCGAGCCCGAGTCCGAGTCCGAGTCCGAGTCCGAGTCAGAGTCAGAGTCAGAATCAGAGTCAGAGTCAGAGTCAAAGTCAAAGTTTGATCCCTATATGTGTGCCTATGATATTTGAAGAGTTCCCTCGATTTCTCCAAGATCCCATCATCAGATTCTGATTTGGTTGCAATAGGACCACCTCGGAGGTATAAACCCTTTAACACAAAAAAGAATAGGTTCAGCCGTCTTCAAGTAATCGGGGAAGAAACCTAGATATAAATTTACTCTTTGTTTTGAAGTCGGCTAACACTAGAAACTTGTTGCTAATAAGACATGGACGAGAAAAAATTACGAAAAATACCGAAATCGCTATATGTGTGCCTATAATATTTGAAGAGTTCCTTCGATTTCTCCAAGATTCCATCATCGGATCCTGATTTGGTTGCAATGGGACCACCTCGGAACTCTACCCTTTCAAACAAAAAAAGAATTTTCCAAATCGGTCCAGCCGTCTTCAAGTAATCGGTGAACAAACACACAAAAAAAAAACAGACGAATAGAGAACCGTCCTTTTTTTGGAAGTCGGTTAAAAACTAACTATGTTTAAAATTTGGAGCCTGTGAGTCTGCTAGAAGTACTTTAGAATTATGATGATCATCAGTCAGTGAATCAGTGAATCAGTCAGTCAGTCAGTGACAAAACTAAGGAACTTTGACATGCAATAGTTCTTAAACTACACGTTCAATTTGAATGATATTGAGAATATATATGTCTTATTGTGTATATATCCCTGAAATTTCAGGATTGTAGCTTTAGCCAGTACAAAATTACAGGAGGCTGAAATTAGCTTGAATGGCTTCGAGAAAAGGATGGTATGGCCGTGCCGCGCCTTTGTTTTGCTCGACTTGGCGGGGGCACTGCCGTGCCCCCAGATGAAATATGTACCTACCTTTCACATTGTACGACACGATGCCTGTTGGTCTAATTTATTTATAAGTAAATAATAAATCTACAATATCTCCCAACTGTAACCGGCAGTGATAATATTATCATGTTTAGTTTAAGTTTATTTATTAACTAAACGTTAGGTAGGTACCTATTAGAAAAACAACCGCTTTCTTTTCTAACATTACGATGATCCTTTTATTTTAAGTGTTTCGATGTCATAGATAGGTATATCTACCTGATATAAACTTAACCAGAGAGTACGTAAGGTAGTAGACCTACTGTTACAATTTCGCTGCGGCATAAGTTGACACATTTACACAGGTTGGGGTCACGAAAAGTTCATTTCGAACGGGATCGCGCCGCTTGTTCGTCTAAGGGGGGCGGGGAGCTCGAATTGCTTGTCGTCTTCGAACATCCCCGCCTTAATCAACCAGAATACACATTTAATATTACACATGAAACAAGAGCATCATAGTTGGTTGTCAAATATGGGCTTTAATACACGTAGGTATCATAATCTCTCTCTCTCTGGGGTCGGTCCCTCATGTCTGAGGATCGTGATCAGCATCAGGGTTGCATCTGGTGCGGATGATCGGGTTCTACAGGTTTCTCGTCGTCTCTTACAACCGTGTAGAATTAGGAGGACGACGAGTCTTTCACTTGATCGGTCCATCTTTTTGGTGAACGACCGCGCGATCTTTTGCCTTCGGTGTTCCCAACCACAAAATATCCCTGCATGTATCGTTTCGGTTATTACGATGTTATTGTGGGAATAGACTTACGTAATTCAAAAACATATTTTTAATAGTTAAATAATTATTCCTCATCATCATCATCATTTCATTTCAATATTGAGACGTCCACTGCACATAGGCCTCCCCGAAAGACTTTTACAACGAATATTTAAACGTAGTTGATGCCGTAGAAGCAAGCGATGACCCTCTTTATGTTTGTTTGGAAAAACAACCGACTCGAATCACCTTAACTCTGAAACAACTGAACAAAACAAAAACCAACTACAATTTATCACGATTATTTTTTTGCAAACAATTCGCCGCTCAAAGGCGGTCCGTTTAAATTGAGGTTGCGTTAATAAATCGGTCGGGTGCGTCGGCAAATTGAATACATAGTAATTATTTAATTTAATTATGACACATTACCGACGCCCCAGCTCACATTGTGGCCACCAAAATAACGAACGGGTTCAACTCCGGGATGCTATTCTATTATCTATTATAATAAAATCGTAGAACAGAGTCTTCGTACATTGGGCCACTAGTGTTGCCCACAGCCCGGCCACTGATGGCCGCCACAAGCCGCGGGTGAGTTTTTTCATATATTTTGTATGGCACGGTTCGAGTGGCCGCGTTCGGCCCACAAGCTGCGAAAGTGGCGCGCGCTCGCTACTTGTGGCCGTGATTAGTGGCCCAATGTGCGGTCGCTCTAACGATTTTCCTAAAAGTACAGATAACTGGAGCGAGTTAGGCTCTGGGCACATAAAATAAATAAATATAAATATTGTGGGGACAATCTTACACAAATCGACCTAGTCCCAAACCTACCTAGTAAAACGGCGCGGCGTCCGCCATACAGTTTCGATGGCGCGCGCCGCGCCGTTTTACGGTGACGGCTCCGTGTCATGGCCCAGAGTCTTACAATAAATAATAAAACGTAAATAAATAGTTTTTTAAATATTTATCTGCTTGTAGATTTTGTCTATTTGTTTGCTTGTTTACATTTAAATTATTATATATTATTAATATATAAGTATACAGACAGACAAGTAGTCAAACTTCGGACGTTTAGGAGCGCGCGATACGTATGCAAGGTCGAGGCGCAGACAGTGCGATCCGTACTGGGGCATTCTTGAAACTTTGCTTGTAGTGCGTTCATTCACGGCGCGGACACATACAAGCGCGATGTACTTTTTGTGGGAAGAAAAATACTGTTATTGGTTAATTACCGTGGTTGCGGGAATCTTCTGGTAGGTACCGTAGACGTGTATCCGTCTTCTTTGCTTTTAAATATGTAACTGTGATGTTAAGTTGTGTGTGTAAGTTTGTGGATATGGGTGCGTGTTATTAAGGGGAGTATTTTTAATAACGCGTAAAAAAATATAATAATAATGAATGTCTGGAGCAAAATGTGAAATGGTTCCTGAAGGTATTGAAAAGTATTTGAACAGTAACATATCTGAAATACGTGTAATATTTAATGTTAATTTGACGCCAACTTTATTGCTAGAGGTAACGTAAAATTAAAAGAAAGCTTCTACTATGGTATATCCCTAGTAGTACTTAAGCCGTAAAGAGGTTATTAAGAAAGAAAGAAAATGCATTTATTTATTACAGCAGCACAAAATATTCATACAGCGGTAAAAATAAATAAAATAAAACAATAAAGATGAATGCTGCCACAAAATGGTCCCACCTCAGCAAAATGCCGACCTAAAAGCCAGCGCTGGTCATCCGGTGGAACCAGACAGGGGCGACGTCATGACAAGATATTACTAGCAGTTTGAACAGTACAGTCAAAACCTTGATCATCAAAACCCTTAATTATCTGAATGACCACTTAGTTTATTCCAAACGCTCAATTATCCGAACGAACGGTGGAGCGAAAGTTACGTTGTTGCTGAGTGAGCAAGTGTATTTAAGCGTTTTTCAGGTATTTAAAAGACATATACGTTAATAATATACATAGATGTTTATCTACACATATCTTAAACCCTTAAACCCCATAATGCGTTCTAAAACCGTAAATTACAACCAGCATAAAGATTTTCAGCATAAAGGTTTTGTTAGAGCAAATTTCTCATCTATGAAAATGTTATTATTGCTTCATAATAACTAGGGATGTAACGATACATAATTTTGCCGATATTTGTATTAAATTATCGGCGATACCGATACCGATATCTTAGCTAACTAATGAAGTATGAACTTCAGATTTATTATTTGTATGTCCTTATTATACCTAAAACTTGGTTATATTTAACAGAGAGTCAACCTTGAAGGTGTGATGTAAAAATAAATAAATTGTCAACACATTTTTTTTTATTATGAACCAAATACATAATAATTAACATAGTAATTATTATTGCAAATATGTATAGTTAACATAGTAATTATTATTGCACAAGGTAATAGACCAATATATAATGTAAGTCAGTAATTGAAATTACTTTTTGCAGATGTTTTTTCATACAGCAAATTCATTTCGCGCTCTTCAAATATCGGTTGTATATAATCGGCAATACTGATATATCGGTATGGGTATCGGTATCGTTACATCCCTAATAATAACGGAAGGTGTCCATGGGAAGTAATAAAAGACGCAACTCCATCGTGTGGCCTCGTTTGTTTCATCTTGACTAGTATTCTGAACCGAGATGATGTATAGGGTCTGATGATGAAATCGGAAGGTGGCTATTAGAACTCTCGACGCAACTCCACTTATGTATACTCGTACGGGTATGGATTTATGGGTTTTCGGAGGTGCATCAGATTTCAAATGTTGCATCCATTTTTTATTTTATGATGACAGATGTCACTTAAGATGAAAATAGCGTCATGGGTGTGGATTCATGGGTTTTCGGGGGCGCAGATTTCAAATATTGCATCAATTTTGAATTTTAAGATGACAAATGTCACTTTAGAGGAAAATAGCGTCATGGGTGTGAATTTATAGGTTTTCGGGAGCGCAGATTTCAAATATTGCATCCATTTTGAATGCAGGTATCGTCCATCACCATCCATGATGAAAGTGTCGTGTTTTGAACCGCACAGGGACACAGAAGCACTGTCGAACTATAATAGGTATCTATATATCTTTCTCGATCCAAAAATATGAATATTACGTTAATTCATTTTGATTTTCCCGGAGGTCAATTTGGGAAATCCCCCCCTTAATGCACATTTGGAAAAGTAGTTTTGCAGTGCATTTTTCGGTAAACAGGTAAGTAGATATAACAAGGATGCCACGATAACGTGGGACTACTTTATGTCCACGAAATTTTATATTGCCAAGATAAGTCGGAGCATTTTTAAAAAGCATTTCAGTAGTTTAGAAGTGCATTCGCTTGTAAACATTTCGAGATATAACTAGGGTTTCCATACGTTCCGTATTTACGAGACTGTTGAGTATTTTTAATGCTTGGCAAGGTCTTGTATAACCGTCCTAACCAAGGGGGGCCTACAATCCTGCAAGCAGGTTTGTAAGCCGCAACCGCAACCACTAGCCACTTTTCGCTGACCGCTCAAAGTAAGCGTGCCGACCAGCGAAATTGGTTAAAGCGTGAGTGAGTGCGTGCGTGCGTGCATGTGTGTGTGTGTTATCAATCAAGTGGGACTTTAGTCGTACAGAATGATTTCTTTCAACTTTGCCTCCAAAATTATTAAAAATACCGACCTACGCGTTTTCATTTCATTTTTACCGCTAATATTTACATGAAATATTTCAAATGTGTATTATTGTAGTTAAATTTGCGATTGAAAAGTATTTTAATTTGTTAATACTGTGTTATGTGTTCATGTCGATTTCATACAGCGTGGAAATCCAATACGGTCGAATATTGAAACGGTGGTCAGCATAGGACCTAAGAAGTATATTTAGATAAATTTTGCTTAAAACTACAATGAAAATATTTATCATACAAAATAATTGGGCCTGCAATATAACGCAACACATTCAAGTTAACAAACACGCTAGTTGACAGTTACTTTAAAAAAAAACTCGTATCTGGCATTGTCATAACAAGCATGTATACGGTACATTGCTGCTCGGTAAATATTCAAAAATTAATTACGGGGTCACTATTAAGTGTAATTTAAAAAATCATATTCATTATTGATAGCACTACTAAACGCTATATCTGGTTTTAACCAGTTAACTATTTATTGTTTGCTCGTATTGGACTTCCACGCTGTGTAAATAAAACTGCAAAATATAGCAAACATCGTTTATTGTTTTTTTTTTTAATTATTGTAGTGGCAGAATGTTATAACAAACCAAAAAGCAAATATCACTTACAGTTTTTTTAATGGCTAAACGCCGCGATGCTGTGTCACAAATAAATGTGGAATAGAATTTAAAAATACCAAACCTCTCATCTAGCCGCACCCGAAACGTGACACTTCGCGGCCGAATATAAGGAACATACCTAATATTTCATTGCATGTTTGAGAAATAGTACATTACTATAGAGGCCGGGAAGTAAGTATAGTGCTTTTCTCAAATATGCAATAAAATAAATTAAAAACAGTCCAAAAAATCAAACTTTATTTTCTAGAGACAAAAAATTTAATTACGGAATGAAAAATTTTCAATTTCCTTTTCAAAAACTGTTTCAGTATACATTTTTACCGCGAATATTTAGATGAAATATTTTAAATGTGTATTCTTGTAGTTAAGTTGCAATTTAAAATTATTGTAATTTGTTCATAATGTGTTATTTGTTATGTTCATGTCGATTTTATATAAATAGAACTGCAAAATATGGCAAACATCGTTTATTGTTTTTTTAATGGCTGAACACCGTGATACTATGTTACAAATAAATGTGATATAGAAATAAAAAAGAACACATTGCAGGCCAGGATGTACGAAATTCCATTAAATGCCAAGCCTGAAGCCGCATCGGAAACGAGGTACTTTGCGACATGTCAACGTAATGTCAACATTTCATTGCATGTTTGAGAAAAATGAAGTATGACCCGGATCTAGCTTTATGTTGCTATCCCGCCGCGATCGGCTGGGCGGGATCCCTAAAGGCATTTTATGCCACACCTGGCCGTAAAGTGGCTTTTACCGCACGTTACGCGTACGGAAAAAGCCGCTTTCTGGCCAAGTGTAGACATAAAATGATGTCACGGGAGGTAATAAAGAAAGCCCTCGATCGCAAGCAGCTCGGGCCGCAAACATCTGCGATCTCGACCTTTCTTTGTTTTAACACCCTAGTTGTGTAATGTACTATTTCCAACGAAACGCCAACTTACTTTTTTAATTTTTATCACTGAAATATATATGTAAAGAGAACTGTTATTCGAAATACATGTAAACGCATATTTCGGTAACATTAATTAAATATTTAAATAGTGTATTTCAGTATTTTGCAAACATAAAATCAAATAAAATGGCCGTTTTAGGTCTTTACCGCTATGGTTTCCGAACGTGACTTGACCTTCGCATTATCCATGGATATATGTCACTTCTGTTTTAAAATGTTCTTCTCATGTGTCGAGTTTGTTTATTTAGATTTCCTCACAAGTGTGTTGAAAAACATTGTGTGTGCTATGCCACGGGTGGTAAAGAAAATTACTAACTCGAGTTATTAAAGTTCTAACAAACACTCGTTTGTAATTCCTTCCTTACCGCCCTAGATACACAATGTATTATTTTTTATAACAGGGTGAAGTTTTTTATTATATTTCAGTATAAATTTATTACGTAGTAAAATGTCCCGTATTAGTACGCAGCAATTATGTTTACCCTAGTTTATAACCGCAGAACACTCGTTGACCGGACTCCAGGCGCCAGGCGTCAGTAAAAATAGGAACTTGGAGCATAAATTCGGAAATGAAATAAAAATGATAATCCACAACATTCCCTCTCCATATTTTCCCAGTTGGAAAGGATGGAGATACTTAAATATATGGGAACCGTAATCGGATTTAAAGAGTTTTGCGTTTCCGCTCGGCTGTTCGAAGTTCGCGATTTCTTGTCGAATAATAATATTAAATGCATTTCAATTTCCGGTTTTTCTACATGGATTTATTTCAACTTTCATGTTTTTTAAGGATGTTGGATGGATATGCTTGTTCATCGTCATTCAACATTAATTTCGGTGGTAATAATACAACTTAAACGGATTAAATCGCGTATATTACTTCATTATTACGTCCCGCCGTTTCGTTTTATTTTTATAGCGTTCGTCGTCGCGGGTAGATTCTACACGCAATTGACTGATAATCGCGGAAACAGAGGACAATATTATTCATTTCAGTTGTTCTATCAGCTGAAGGACGTCTACTGCTGGACATATGCCTCTTATAAACGGTCTTTTGCCGCTCGCATCCAGCTAACTCCTGCAACCTTCACCAGTACGTCTAGCATAACTGGCCGCGACTTCGTCTCTCCATCATCTCTCGTCATCTCCTGTCACTGTCACACGATATTGAGTCGAAAGAGATAGGTAGCATTTGTCGCGCGACAAAGAGTCGCGTGTCACAGTTGTGCTAGAGGTACAGGACATCAGTCCACCTAGTGATCCAAAGGACTCCAGCCTTTTAGCCCTTTTTAAAAAGGCTCGCCTCGAAAAAAAGGGCTAAAGGGCTAAAAAGTCCTTTAGCCTTTTTAAAAGGCTAGTCTTTTTAAAAAGGCTAGGCTTTTTAAAGGGCTCGAGCCTTTTTAAAAAGGCTAGCCTTTTAAAAAGGCTCGAGCCCTTTAAAAAGCCTAGCCTTTTAAAAAGGCTCGAAGCCTTTAGGCTTCGAGCCTTTTTCATATGAGATAGTATAGTTGGTAGGTGGATAGATGGGTAGGCGGGTAGAAGGGTAGGTGGCTAGAAGGGTACGTGGGTAGAAGGGTACGTGGGTAGAAGGGTAGGTGGGTAGAAGGGTAGGTGGGTAGAAGGTGGGTGGGCTTTTTGGTTCGTGATGATGATGATCAGAGATCGGAATAGGCTGAGTATATTCACCTAAACTTCGCGGGAGGACGTATCTAAGAGTGGTTACATTACAACCATAAAAAATAATTGATTATTTTTATTGAACCCGGGATTTCCCTGGTTTTGGGAACTCCGTAATAAAACGTCGAAACCCCATCGTGTTTGGGCTCATTTGTTTTGTCTTGACGAGTACTCTGAACCGAGATGATATCCAGGGTCTGATGATGGAGCCTGATGATGGACTGTTGCATACCAAATTTTATCAAAATCATCACAATCAGCAGTACCGCGGTTTTAATGTGCAAAAGGCAACAAACAGACAGACAGATAGACTGACAAACAAAATTACTTTCGCATTTATGTATGAATTAATTAAGTAAAGATTCCCAAACGCCGCAAACCCAGACTGCGACAGCATTCATAAATGTTAAAAATTTCAATAGACTTTAAAAAGCCTCGAATCTTAAAAAAGCCTCGAGTCTTAAAAAAGGCCTAGGCTTAAAAAAAGGCTTGAGCCCTTTATAGGCTTAAAAAAGGCTCGAGTCCTTTTTAAAGCCTACAGAGGGCTCGAGGCTTTTTTAAGGCTCGAGTCCTACTAAGCCTTTTTTTTCAAGCCAGTTCTAAAAAAGGGCTCCGAGCCTTTTTAAAAAGGGCTAAAAGGCTCGAGTCCTTTGGATCACTAAGTCCACCTTATGGGGGAGTTCCCCCACAAGGTGGTGGAGGAGATGGGTAGTTAGTTACCCACGCTGTATGTTAAGTCTTTCGGTGTGTGGTCGCCACGCACCGGAAGACTTAAGACTCGTCGGCCCATCGGCCGTCCGTTCTACGAACAATACATCGAGATAGAAAAAGTGTATGTACCTCGCGTGCTAAAAAGAGGGGGCAGGGGCCTTCTTTGCTCGCGGTCAACTTCAGTTTATAAATTAATTGTTCAAATACCACCAAATGAAATGCAAAATTCCGTTTTTCATCACTAAATTACACTCATGACGTCAAACGTCAACCGCAAAATCTTACACGCTATTTCCTTCTATTTCTATTTCTGTGGTCATTGCAGATAAGTAATTTAATTCTTCAATTCAGAGAGAGTTCAAGAGAAGTTTTGGTTATTATTGTTGTGAAAGTATAATGTATCTTTACAAATATTGGCTTAACGTTAAAAGTTCAACAGTTAACTTTGCTGTAGTGACTTTGAAGCGCTCCTCGCGCACGGTTCATTACCATGCATTAATCATGTTCGGGTAATTGGATCATAACTCGCGGCTGAGAGCTACACCCCTAATTGATTTATACACAATAGGCTGCCTTGATGCTACTCATTAGCTATTAGTTATAAATAACAATAATAACGTTGCGCTTTCGAACTATAATATAATTATAGAGCCGGCCTCAATTATCATATTGTTCGCTATTGTGATATGTGGGGTCGGGATGGAGGGTTTTAAACCAAACACACTTGTTTGGACACTCGAAATTTGAATGTCATAATAATATCGAATTCGGTGTTTTTATCAAGCGTACCGCAGATTTTATTTTAAAATAACATTTTGTAACGCAAAAAACGCAATCCTTTTTACTATCTCCTTCTTGGACTTACCTATCGCGAGTTTCGTTAGCATAAACATTGCGAAAATAAGTAGTCCGAACGCCTTTGAATGAATGATACAAAACAACTACAAACAAACTCTACCTTTTCCAAACTTACGTAGGCTTTCATCAGCTCAAAGCTTACTTTAATAACCTCTTATATGCCCATAACGTGCCATTGAAAATCCGACCCTACTACACTCAATTAAAGATCAAATTTCAATTCAATGAAAAATCACTGTGACTGTACAGGGTTTGTCTCGAAATATGCGCAGTACACAATCCTAAAAAGTTGTGCTGTTCGAAGTTACCGCGTTAGCGGTGCCGCGTGAAAAATGTATGAGAGAAAGTTCCAGAACAAACTCCAGTTAAGAAGAATAACTGCTACTAATCTCGCAGTTTCGTGGATACAACTTACAAGACTCATTAGGCAACATTGTAGGGCTGCCCGTATGTTTTTTTGCGTAATGATTGTTAAGAACTAAACTCATCTGTACATACATAATTATATAAACAGTTCCGGTACTAAGGTATTGTACTGACGACATCGACAGTACCGCGGATGGCATGATGAAATTTGAATCACAATATTATTGTCTTTAGGGGACGTAAGGACACTAAGAAATTTATATAAAAAAAAATTGAAATTCCACTTGTTCCCCGTAGATAACTAGTATTTTACAAGGAAAAATATTTCTTCCTATCTAACCCGGTTATCAAATGGGTTTTTATTTTGCTCGTAAAAAACCGTTATTTTATTTGGTTTTCTATGTGGAAGAATTAATTCACCGACCAGCCTGCTGCCGAAGTGCTTCAGTTATTTGCTAGCGATACCACAAAATAAGTAAATAGTACTTCGTACAGAAGTCGCACTGTCTAACAAAACCCACGTTCGAGTCACAAAAATGCGCCGAATCCTACCTTCTCGCTCTAACTCATAACGCGCGCTCTTTCTGGTCGCCACGCCCACCGCTAGGGTTACCTATCGACAAAAATAAAATTATTATTATAGCTTGAATTTCCTAGTGAATTAGAGGTAGTAAAAAAATATTTGCGTGACGTTATATAACTGTTTTGATACACGACGTGATACATAGGTACTTGCATACATTCATACATACATACATACCTACACACATACATACCTTCATACATACATACATACCGGTCAAGCACATAACCCTCCTTTTGGCTTCATAGGTTTCGCACACAGGTGCTGCCGGGTGTCGGCGCAGCCCTGGGCTTGCCTGATGCATTAGACAAGGAATAATAATAATTAACGCGAAACAAAATTGCGGAGTGAGACACGCCTGGCGATACTACGTCCGGCTATTTATTTTGAGTTCCTTGCGTCTTGTCTAGTTCATTTTACATCCCCAGATTAAATAGTCAATCTAATCCTGCTTAGATATTTAAATTGTTGACGCTTAACTGATCAGCAAAGAGGTTTCTTTGCAAATTTTCACGAAGTATTGTTAACCCCAGCATGGTATTTAGTAAAGTAAATACAGCAGTAAACATCGTGCCGTGATCCTCGTATGTATCTTCCACGTTTATTTACAAAGTTGCCTGTTGCGTTTTGCCTCCGCTAGCTTAATGGGTTTAATAATTACGTTACGACACTATTATAGCTTTTCCAACGGCTTAAATCTTGTAATCGTATTATCACTACGGCTTTGTTCATAATAAATGTAATTATAGAGTGGAATTTTAATCACACGGTACAGTTTTTTTAACGCATGTTTAAGAATTTCAATTGTAATTAATAGTGACCATTTCAAAATGGATCTAGTTTGATTTAGTAGTCCTTGCGGTTACAGTTGCACCTCGGTATGTTTGTGTGTGTTAATAAGAATATGTATCTATGTATACGTACCTGACTACACAATCGTAAGTAGTCATTAAATTACTTTTGATAACTTTTTGAAAAACGTTATTCTTATTTTATTTTGTATACCTCAATGTGTCTATAATTTCCTTGTATTTGTTTTAATGTTTTGTATTCTGAGGTAAGCAATGTGTATTGTATTCTTTGATTGTCTCAACAATCACACTTGTTAATATTTTAACGGTACGGACTCCGTACTGTTCGGACCATTTGCTTACTATATCTGGGGGCACGGCAGTGCCCCCGCCAAGTCGAGCAAAACAAAGGCACGGCCGTACCATCCTTTTCTCGAAGCCATTCAGGCTATTTTCAGCCGCCCGTAATTTTGTACTGGCTAAAGCTAGAACCCTGCAATTTGAGGGATATATAGGGCACAATAAGACTTATATACATTCTCAATATCATTCAATTTGAACGCGTAGTTTAAGAACTATTGCATGTCAAATTTCCTTAGTTTTGTCACTGACTCACTGATTCACTGACTGATGATCATGATAATTCTAAGGTACTTCTCTCAGACCTACAAGCTCCAAATTTTAAACATAGTTAGTTTTTAGCCTATAATAATTTCAGTCACAACTGGACACATAAGTTTGTAATCCTATACAAATACATGCGATTACAAAGTTAGTTTTGCAGTTCAAATTGAAAAGAATGGATTGGAATGTAATATAAATGTAATTATTTAACCGTGGAGGAACACATTTTATAGATCTAATAATAGGCAAGTCGGTGGAAATCGAGTTCTGTTGATACCCCCCCGGTACTGACTTGGTTTAACTTTACATCTCAAAACTTTTTTGTTGTAGTAGAACTGCGTTGCGAGACTTGCATCTTTTTACATGTAATGTTTTTGATTTAGGCGTAAACTTCAAGTGCAAACTTCTTTATTTTTAAGGTTCCATTCAGATCACTTTGTTGTCCGTCTGTCAAGACCCTTTATTTCGGGAACGAGTTGAAATTAAAAACCTATACGGTCTCTTGAAGCTGTGAAAAAATCAAACTTCTAAGTTAACGTGAAAAAAAGATACGGTCGTTTATGACTTAAAAAACGTAAATTAGGGCAGTTTACGTCGACCAACAACTATGAAATTTGGCAAGTAATACCGTCTACAATATAGGGAAAAGTCTAAAAACTATACATTCGAAATTAAATCATAAAAATATACTCTTTATTTAAAGTATTTGTACTCAATGAGCGAGTCCGACTCGCACTAGCCCTGTTTTTAGGGTTGCGTACCAAAATGGTAAAAAAAGGAACCCTTATGGTGCGACTCTGTCTGTCTGACCGTCTGTGACAGCAAGATATCTCAGGATCTACTGATGTTATCGACTTGAAACTTGGAATAGTGTTAAAAGTCGCTTACTGGATAGAAAAAAAATAGGTGGAAAACAAAAGTAGAGCGGGAGCGAGTGGGATATCAAATGAAAGGGCTTAATTTGTAGATTCCAAAACCATTTTTGTTTTTTTTCTTAATTTTGTACTTTTTGATTTATGATCAAAAACGTTCAAAAAAATACCATTCCCCCCCTTTTATCTTCGAAGTTACTGAACAGAAAAATCTGTAACAATTACCAATTATTAACATCATCCTAAATATAACAGGAAAAATAAAACGGTTTTCCTAAATTGCATCGTTTTTTAGAAATTTTCAAAAATCGTACACATACTTATTTGCTCCTACTAAGCTAACCGCCATACAGTTTTTCTTGAACTATTCACGTATCTACTTACGAGTTTGTACGGAACCCTCGGTGCGCGAGTCCGACTCGCACTTGACCGGTTTTTTATTTACTTTGTTATTATAATAAACGCGAACGATAACATATATCTAGGCTGATTTTGTAACACTGAAGCCATTACAGCTAGGACATGAAATATGGGCAGCGGTCCTGACAGGCTTAACAAAATTTTACGTCGAGCGAGAGATCATTCAAGGTTACAAACGCTATATATCACGTAAAAAATGAAATACGGGCTCGATGAACTTAGTTCATGTACATTTAGGTACACTCACAACTCTATAAGATAACATAAGACTATGTTATCTTGTGGTTGTTGATGAGTAGGTAAAATATCGTACAATTGGTAGAATAATCCGACATTTTGGTAGACAACAAGTATTAGTACCTATACCTGTTGGGGTTTTTCACAGTATGGCTGTACATAAACCAATATAGGGTGCTCACAAACGTTTTTAGGGTTTAAACCCTTATAGGATCACTCGTGTGTCTGTCTGTCACAGCCAATTTGCTCCGAAAGTAATGGTCCGATTGAGTTGTAATTTAGTACATATATTAAGGTTAATGACCCCAATACGGACATGTCACGAAAATATATGAATTTTAATAATGGGGCCACTTTTGGGGGGTCAACTAGAAAAAAAAAGTTAGCGAACTATGTCGTGTGACATATTAAATGAAAGGGAGAATGTGAGAATCTGAGATATATATAATAAATATGTATCAATAATTTTGAAGTTATTTATGAAAATAGGCAAAAATTGACCATTCCCCCCAGAATTTTGAAAAAAATATCGATAATAGTCTACACCTATAGATTACAGGAAAACCTATAAGAAGTCTGTACAATAATGTACATATATAATTGTTTCATATTGTTATGAACGTACGGAACCCTCTCCACGTGAGTCTAACTCGCAATTGTCTGGTTTTTTTTACATAAGTAACTCAACGCTTTGTTCTCTTTGGCTCTAGGTCAGCGACAGCGAACCTTTTTAGGGTTCCGTAGCCAAAATGGCAAAAACGGAACCCTTATAGTTTCGTCATGTCCGTCCGTCTGTCTGTCTGTCTGTCTGTCTGTCTGTCCGTATGTCACAGGCATTTTACTCAGAAACTACATGATGGATATTGATGAAATTTGGAATATAGGTGTGTTTTATGAGCCGCTACTTAGTTTGGTATATAAATAATTAAAATAAATATTTTTAGGGGGGGCACTCCATACATGTTAAAGACAGTAAAAAATTTTTTTTTCAGCAAATATCAACGTGTGGTACATAGTTCGACAGCTCTTTAAAAACACTATAAGGTTCCTAAGTAATGTTTTTGATTAACTAAATGTATTTGGAAATAATCGCTCCGAAAGTTGTGTAAATTGTGTCCCCCCCCTCTATTTTCTAAACCGTGCGTCCGAAAAATATGAAAAAAATCACGAAGGTAACGCTTAATTAATACTTTCAACGAAAATTATTTTCAACAAGATCGAATGTACCGTTTTTGAGTTATTGCTGATAAACTGCGCTTCTCAACAAAAGGACGTAATTGCTATGAAGATACGCTCTTTTGTTGTTGTACTTTTTTTACATCGTATATTTTACCTTATAGTTACGGCTATGGAACCCTACACTGAGCATGGTCCGACATGCTCTTGGCCAGTTATTTGAATATGTATGTGACATTTTTGTTGCCGTGATGTGCAGTTTGATACTGGTTTTATTCTAATTATTTTTTACATGCTATCATTGGCTCGTACGCCATATAGATCAAATAGGGTTATCGACACTCGCACCTCAATCTAAAATGCTCAAATTGCGTCTCGTAGAATATTTATTTAGAGAACAAACAGAGATCGATGTACATTAAAAAAAACTATGGTATACATTTTAAGATTAACATGCATCTAACTCCTCAACAGTTCCCACCTAGTATAGTCAAATTAGGCGATTTTTTACAAAAGTGCGGAAGTAATTAAAAACAGTCATGGAAACTTTTCTAAATTATTTTGTGTGGCTTGAAAATCACCTCCAATATAACCCTTAGCAAATTCACCCACCGGAAGGGGGTGAAATGGGGTGAAAATCTTTAAATATTCGTAACTTCGTGGGGATAATAGAAACAGTCGGTGCAATTTGACATACACTTTAAACCGTTATGATCTACATTCGCACCAAGTATTTTCTTAATCCGACTTACGGAACATACTAAAAAAAATGATTAAAAAAAAAAATCTTATCTATTTTATTGCGGCTCCGGGGAAAATGGAACAGTCGGTGCAAGTTGGCAGAATTATCACAAAAATGGTCCAAATATATTACCAGGTTTGCACCTGGGTGCGTCACACGGAAAGCCCTTTTCCAAATTTTCTTATCCCTCTACTTCGGGGGAAATTTGAACAGTCGTGCAAATTTTACTATAATATCTATTATGAATTTACTACATTCGCCGGTTAAGAAAAAAAGAAATTTCTTAGCGGAAGTACATAATACAAGTTTAGCAAAATTACGGTACGGAATGGCGCGTCGGCGCGCGAGGGGGGTGGAGTGGAGCGGAGCAGCCTCTCCTCGCCGCTAACCATTCCGTACTGTTTTTGCCAGATCCAGTAAGATTTTTTTTTTCTTTAACCGGCGAATGTATGAATTCATAATAGATGGGCGAATATTTAAGAGGGTCAATGTCTCGCTATGGTAATCCAGACTACTAAAGAATTCCAAAGCCGAAGTATTTTATTTCGTTACTTAGATAAGGCAGGTAAGGCAGTGGATGCAAAAACCGCTTTAAGCTTGAATCACCCAAAAAAAAGATAAATATTGAGAAAATTGTGTCTAAAATGGCAATAATAGGCGTGTCCCATTCCTATTTCTTCCAATTTTTGATGTTATAAAAAAATAACTATAAGGAATGTTTTAAGTACTGCACATCAGTATTACACTTAAAATAAATAAAGATTGTTTTTCATCAAAAACATTTTCAAAAAGTAACACTTCACCCCGCACCTCGGGCGATCGGCAAACTTCGGAGATGATACACGTCGCGAGATTCGAGTAGTATTTAATTTTGATTCTCTAAAGTTTGTCATCATTATGGTCTTTCTCATTTTTCACCGTATCTTCATAATTTATTTACAGTGGAGTATTATTGTATAACCATATCAAAGTACACATGGGACTATTTAGTGCCATCTTGTCTTGTTATAATATACCTAATTATTTTGTAAAGCCGCATTTTCTAGAATTTGTCATTATTGGCAACATTATTTTCGGCAACATTGTCAGATACCCCAATGACGCGTGTTGCTAATAATGACAATGTGTTAGGCGTATAATGACGATTGTTACCAATAATGATTTTAGTATATGAATTCCTAGATAATAGACGTGTATTTTATAGTTTCGAACATGTGAGTGAGTGACTGAGAGTGATTGAATAATGATGAAGAAAAAATGAATCATATTTAATATTATCAAACCGCGATAAGAATACGATTCCGAAGTACCGTTTGTACAAAAGTACATACAATAAATAAATATAATTATAAGTCAAATTGTAATATCTTCTTAATTTAAGTGCAGTGCAGACACTTATAGATACAGTGTAACCTGGATAACTGGGACCTCAAGAGACCCGCAAATTTGTCTCACTTAAAGAGTACATTCCGCTTACCCAGTCTCAGATCCAGGTATAAATAAATATCTGTCTCATTTACAGAGGGTTCTATTAATAGAAGGTAAGAATAGAGGTTATTTCAGTTATAGAGGTGCGACTACTAAATAAAATAAACAATATCTATGTATGTATACACATGTGAAATCGAAGACACTGCTAACTGACCACTTGTCACCCTTATTACAATGTATTAAGGTCTACTGATGGTCACTTAACTGTCTTCGTTTGTACATGAGTTGTTTAGTATCAGAATAGGTATTAAAAATAATATAATTAAACATGTTTTTTATAAACGACACAGATTTCATCGCGTATCGGCGTAAAGGATAGGTATTAACTTATTTTTTCACGCAGTGATAAAGATTTAAGCCCTCTTTTCTGCATATTTCAATTTAATTTAAACCTTCGTTTCAGCATTCATCATTTATCAATTACCTAAACATCCGGACTATAGAAAAAACAAACTAAAACTTGAGGTAATTTAGGCACAATTACCACGTGCGCAATTCGTGGGTAGGCTAAAAACTAGTAAAAAAAACGGAAATTTATCTGCAACATATTCCGAGTCGGAGAGAAAAAAAAATTGTCGTCTCAGTTACAGAGATCAATACCTATAAAATTAAAAGAAATCCCAATTATAGAGGTAAATAAGACGATAAAATCGAATGAACTAGGTAATCCCAGATATAGAGGTCTGTTGTGTCCCACTAACAGAGGTCATTTTTATGTCGTCTCACTTACAGAGGTAAATAAGACGATAAAATCGAAAGAACTAATCTTAGGCATAGAGGTCTGTTGTGTCCCACTAACAGAGGTAATTCAGTGATTTAGGTGCCGGGACCTCAGCATGAGTTTCAGCTATGGAGGTTTCTCACTTATCCAGGTCCCAGTTATCCAGGTTTCACTGTAATACATTTAGAACTTACTTCTTGGTAAATGCTGTGTGTGTGTGTTTTAATAAAATATATTATAGTTGACAGTATTTGACAAATCTCTCATTATTTTCCACATCATTTTCATGTTATACAATTGTGACCGAACGTATTTAGCACACTAATTATCTATTTTATTTTCTTTATGCCAGGTGATGATACAGATAGCACTGAAGACGATAGTGTTATGTTTTATGTTGAATTATTACATTTTTTCTATTTTATTTAAGTAGGTGATCTAATTAATGATTTTTTTCCAAGTTTTAGAACTTTTTTGTACTGAAATAAATAAGTATTTTCATTTACATGCACACAACCATTGACAATGTCATTTCAAATATTAATTCAAAAACGACATATGTGCTCAATCGTATTATAAGCGCGGTTTAATAATAGTAAACTATTAGCTATGTTTTTTTACTTTTTGACTGAAACAGGTATGTATTCCTGGGGCTTTTTGGAATACCAAAGCCTGGTTGTGGTGTAATATGTTCAAAACTCGGCTACTTGCACATAAAAATTATAATTCTTAGAGTTCCAAATAACCCTACGAGATATTAATCAGTATTGTCGTAACTGTTTAAGTAAAGAATAAATTTATAATATTGTCTTCGGTTTCTGCGATAATCACTCATTGTAATAAAACAACTTAAACGAATTTAAAGGGGACTTAAAAAATGTAGCACATAAATAAGTAACCATAAAATGTATGAAAATATAAATTTTGTACTTATACTAAATTGACCCCTATAACAAAGTGACCGTATGGACACTATGTTGTATGGGTCAACTTTAAATTTTAGGAAGTTACGACAAATTTTAATCATCTCGTAACTTTTTTATTTGAAGTGTTAATGGTGTATTTAGTGTACTTACGACAAAATGTCCCTTAAGAAATTTGAAATTTCCAGTGCCGATGTATTCGAATTTTATTTTTGTCGTCCACATCATAAACCATATGAAAAAAACACTTAAATCAATATACATTTGACTTAATTCTCAGGTAAAAATCATTGTTGGCAACGAGCCGTCATTATTTTCTGCAAAAACGTCATTATTATCATAAGGAGTCATTATCAGCAACACCATTTTAAACAAAAAAGTAAATGTAATGAAAATTAATGGGTTTTGTTCCGTGCCTTTATGATAAAACGTTATGTTTTTCATGTATGTATCTGGCTTAATAAAGACGCTCTATCGCGGGGTTTGTAAAAAAGACTTTTTTTTTGGTCAAGAATAATGTTTTGAGGAGAACTGCCCAGATATTATAGTAAAATAGAACCGATAATGATATTTACATCAATATTTTACTATTTTTCTATAAAACTGTACATTGAATATCACAAAAAATAATTCTTCATGCCTGATTTATCAGAAAATGATACCACACTCGAGGTATAATAGATAGCTATTATAGATATACATAATAGAGATAATTGATCGTGCGCGAGTTCGCTGCGATAGCCCCTTCCCGCGCCCTGCCCCTGCCTCACACTCGCCTCGTGTCGCCCCATGCGTGCGGGAGCTAAACATCCAGGTTTATTATTCTGTACTTCCGGTAAGAAATTTCTTTTTTTCTTTTGCGGCGAATGTAGTAAACTTATAATAGATATCATAGTAAAATTTGCACGACTGTGAAAATTTGCCCCGAAGTACAATTTACAAATAAATGTAAAAGAGATGATCCGTAATTCGCGGAGGCGTGCAAAATTAATTAGGTGTTTATAATACCTATAGAAGCCTTATGTAAGTTTGCACCGAGTGTGTAAATTTCCCCCGAGCCGCAAACTAAAAAAAACAAATTCGCAGTGTTCCCTACTATGTACGTAGTTTAAATTAAAACCCATATTGCACTAAGACAGTCTCTATACGTAGATAAACTTACAACAAGTACTTTTTCATCAAATCCAAATTTACGGCCCTTCAAACTTTATACCTAATTTTTAAAAGACTTCCGTATATTCCAGAAACGGTGCAAACTAGTGATAACCTTCTATACATGCCATCTAACGATTCCACAAGAATCCGCGACTGTTCGACTTAGTTCAACACTTAATGGTAAACCAAGAAATATGTAAAAAAAAATCTACTTTTTGTGTTAAGTAAAGATGAGGTGACATTCCAACTTTCAAGCTGCATCAGCTATCGTGCTTTTGGGTAAAGAAAGTTGTACCTTTAAATTTGGTCCATATTGATATAGAATACTTAGGTAAAACTTAAGGAGGTGGGTTATAATGTAAACTTTACCAATAAATTGCCCTTTATGGCACAAAGAGAAATTTATTATGTCTTTTTTCCGCTCTAAGTGACTTTGTGTGTGCAGGAGTTATTACTTTCTGTTAGATTTATGGGAAGGTAATGTGACATTATAATGTCACATTTGAAAGTTCAAGCGGTTTTAAAGTTTGTTCCATTGGAATGCTAACCGCTGGCCTCCCGACGGTGTTGTATGAGATTAAAATAAGTTTCAAATTAATTTGGTTGAAATATTGGAAGAAAATAAAATTTATTTTAAATATTTTTTCCTCACACTTGCCCGAAAATGGTGTCATTACACGTAGGTTATGCGGGCCGTAAATGACTTATTACGCCCAAGGGCCTAGTGATTTTCTTTTTAAATTTGAAACGCTGGTTCTGTTTTTCTCTTATTTGTCATGTTCGAAAGAAACGCCAACTTACTTTTTTAACTTTTATCACTGAAATATTTATTTAAAGATAACTGTTATTGCAAATACATGTAAACACATATTTCGGTAACATTAATTAAATGTTTAAATAGTGTATTTCAGTATTTTGCAAATATAAAATCTACTAAAATGGCCGTTTTAGGTCTTTACCGTTATGGTTTCCGAACGTGACTTGACATTCGCATTGTCTTTGGATGGACATATGTCACTGTCACTAATGTCATTTTCTATTTAATATTTTCTTCTGATACTGGAACGATTAGTAAGGTTATTCTCACAAGTGTAATGAAAAACATTGTGTGTGCCACGGGCGGTAGAGGAATTATAAACTCGTGTTATTAAAGCCCTCGGTTTCACCTTGGGCTTATAACAAACACTCGTTTGTAATTCCTTACTTACCGCCCTAGATACACAATGTACTATTATGCGTAATTATGAGTAAGCCTCATATAATAATCGGAAAGTAGTACTTAGCTCAAGAATAATAGCACTGTCTTTAAAATGGTGTGAATGACTTTAAATAGATCCCAGTACAAAGAACACGTTTAGCTGAAAATTTATTAGCGAACTTAAACATAAAACCCCAGACATGTAAATATGCGCTAGACAATGAGAAATATACAATAGCCGAGACACAGAATACACAAACGTTAAGCTAGTTTAGTAAATGGATGATCGCGCTTGAAAGAAACACATATATTCCCAAAGGTGATGCTTGTCTTGATTAAGTATAAAAGAGGTATTGTAAAAGCTTATGTATATTTTGTTCTTTCATGAGAATAGGGTTGCCATAAGTGTGGGGACTCAGACCGAAACATTTAAAGAAAATGTAGTAAAGGTAAAAAAAAGGAACTTGATAGAGTGCCAGTGCGCTCTCGCACTGTCAACGCCGAGAGTCCGCGATCCCGACATATGTCTGTTGATTTAAATTCGTAAAAAGTGAACGGACAAGTGTCAGCGCTTACGTCGTTCTATCCACGTACGATTAATCTAGCTAGCTAGTTAGTCGTGTTTATTGTAGGTATATTATTATTTACCAAGTCCAGCGCCCTGCTAAATATCTATGATTTTTAAACCGGGAAAATTTGCTTATCGGCCGGGAAGCCGGGACACCATGCTTCAAACCGGGACATGTCCCGGCGTAATGGGACGTATGGCAACCCTAAGCTAGAATGTAAATAAATGAGTGTGTGAGGTAACACGTCGTGTTCGGGATATAAAGCAGTCAGAAAAACAACTTGTGACTTGTTGTAATAAATTGCTATAGAAAATTTTCACTAGAATTTTCGTCAGCTAATATTACAGCCATTTTACTTACTTTTTATTCAAGTTTTTTTCTGTAAGTGTGAGTTACATTTTACATGTTTTTTTACCCATTTTCTGTGGAGGATTATTTATTGACTGATAAATATAATCTGCAAAGGATAAAACAACAACACACAACGAACACAAACACGCAACGATGGATATTCTTCGACATGACATTGACGTTATCTCACTCACACATAAATAAATCGCCTCAGGAGGTCTTTGCATGTAGTGGCTACAGTACCTGAATAGACAGCAGTGGCGTGGCATAAAGCCATAAGTAAGCCGGTGCAGATTTTGTATACATTTTCCTTAAGAGCTGTAGAATAAGATGCTCAAATGCCTGATATTAGGCAAGCCGGTAGGAATCGAGTTCTTTGGACGCCACGCTACTGATAGACAGTAACAACTCGTCTAGAAATCATGTGATCAAATTTGGACTATTTTTGCCCCCCCCAGATGATATTTTGTGATTGTAACGCTACAATTCCAGATCACGTGTAATTTTTTGTAAGTAATTATTGATGTTTTAAAGTTGATAAATTACATTTGGGTAAATACACTTATTTGGGTATTGGTTATTTGTTCTCGTTTTAATTTTTTTATTTTTTATTGTTTCTATTGTTATTTTTACTTTTATATTATTGCAAATTGTTATGACGGTCCTTATTGGGAGACATGATTTGATTATTGTTTGCTAATTCTGTTTTTTTTATATTTTGAATTTGTGACATTTTTAGGGTTCCGTACCAAAATGGTCTGTCTGTCTGTCTGTCCGTCTGTCACAGCCAGATATCTCAGGAACTACTGCTGCTATCGGTTTGAAATTTGGAATAGTGTTAAAAGTAGCTAACCCGAGCTTATTGGACATAAAAAAAATCTTGTACCTTTTTTACTTTTTTTTTTAAAGGGCTCCGTAATGGGATTTTGAAAATTGAAAGTAGGGCTTTTATATCGAGTGGGGTATCAAATGAAAGAGCTTAATTTGTAGATTAAAATACCATTTTTATTTTTTTTCTTAAATAAATAGTTTTTGATTTATGGCGAAAAAAGTTTAAAAAAATACCATTCCCCCCCTTTTATCTCCGAAGTTACTGATCAGAAAAATGTGTCGTAATTACCAATTATTAATGTCGTCCTAAATATTACAGGAAAAATATAACGGTGTTCCTCACTTGCACCGTTTTTGAGAAATTTGCAAAAATCATAACACATACTTATTTGCTCCTACTAAACTAATCGCCATACAGTTTTTCTTGAACTATTCATGTATCTACTTATTAGGATTATTATTTGTATGTCTTTCCCGTACACGAGACAATGGTGTCTCCGCCCTTTGGGAGGCGTGCGCGGAGCCGAAGCCAACGCGTAGAGGCCCTTTCGACAGTTTAATGAGAGGCAAAGTGTACACCACGCGGATGCTGTCACTGCCCGTGTCATGGGATGCACGCAGAGACAGCCCCCGCCAAATGCAAGGACTGTTGTTGATTGATGGAATCTAACTCTACTGGGCTATGGCGGTGGAAATATGGACTAAATACTGGGTTATGGATTGAGACATGACGGCGCCTGTCCGAATTATTATTATTATTAGGAAGACCGTTATATTTTTTACTTTTATTTTTGACGATCATGACGTGAATGCTTGTAACTTTGTACTGCAAATTTATACTGTTTTCTTCTCATGAAATAAATGATCAATCTTCATATATTATTACAGATTTATTAAGCTTATTTTAAAATATGCTAATAAGTTTGTATGCCAAAATTTTGATGGAATCAATAAAAACATATAAAAAATTACAAACTTTATTAGTGAACTAAATAATACTTTATTTATAATACTTTATTAATAAATAATAATACTTTATAAATATCTCAATGGAGTTTTAATAAAAAGTAATTTAAGAAAATTTAACCGACTTCAAAAAAGGAACAAATAACAGTTTTATAGCAACTATTTTAATACTAAATTGCCGTATGGCAGTACCGGGAATTCTCGGTTCCCCCATACTAAAATTTCCCGGTTCTGCACGCCCTAGTACCTAATATTCCTAATATTACCTAAAGCAGTCACCGACCTCAAAAAAATTGTTGGCATACACCTGTTATTTCTTCCTTTTTTACCCGACTGCGGCGAAGCCCAAAGGAGGGTAATGTGTTTGACCTGTATGTATGTATGTATGTCCGTTCCTGTGTCCGCTCGTAACTACTTAACGGCACAACCGATTTTGATAACTGATACATCATTGGATTCGTCTTGATGGCGCGAGTATCACTGGGTATGAATTTCGTTAAAATAAACAAAATAGCGGATTTTATGCACTTTTAAAGTGCACCGCGGTCGTTTTTTTTTAGTAAAAATATTTAGTTATTGAAGTAGGTTTAATAAAGTTAAATTTTTTAAATTATTTTTAATTTCTTTATTTTCTTAATTTCAGTAGTAATCGAATTACGCTGTTAAGTACACGTTTTCTTGATGACTGATACACACATAACTCTCTATCTCAAAAACTACTGAACCGATTTTGATGAAACCTACACAGTTCCCTAAGTTAGACTATACCTAAAACTAAAAAAGAATAACTTATAGTTTTTGAGATATGCGCGGACAAACATACATAGGTACACTTACGAAATTTGGCACACATATTTAGAAGCTGGTATAGAGTAGGTAACATATTTAAAAACTGTGCAATTCTGACAATTTTACATACACATGGGTCGGGTTGATAACCTCGTTTTTTTTAAGTCGGTTAAAACACTTACCAAACACCAAAGTGACTCCATTTACCTCTCCATTCAGATTGCTACGACATATCCGTATGCTAGTAATAAGAATAGTTATACCTTTTATTCCAACGGTACATCATTAAATTCAGGGACATTATGTTCGTAACGCGTTTTCTATACGAGGCGTCATTGTTAAAACTAGTTAAGTACCAAAATATTTCGTGCCATAATTTCATTGTAACTAATTACACAATTTATCTGAACATAACCCCGAAGAAACCTCATATGTGTACATATTATATTCTGGCTACCGACCCAACACTGAATTGGCTTTGTGAAGTTAGAACAACTATCAAATTAAGCCCTTAAAGTCTATAACTTTCGGCATACTACGTTACATTTCCAAGAGGCCTAATATCAAATTACAAACTTGTGAATGTGTCCTAATGCTAATAAATGTTAATGAGGAATTCTGATCAAAGTTGGGGCTTAATCTTTGAGATATAACATTAGAAGCACCCACCAGCCTCTGACCGCGTTTATTCTTCTGTACTAACGGCTACAGATGAACGAAATTCGATTAGCGTTAACACCAGTAGAAAAGAAAACAAACATGTAAGAAGGTATATGCTAACAAAAAAACCAATGCGGTCCACACGCAAATTTGCTTTTGTTTTTAAAACTGTAAGGGTTATAGAAATGAAAACGCCACCAAATTTTTAAACATTTTATATACTTCAGTTCTTTTTTTTTGCGTTATTTTTTTCTTTATGTTAAGAAAAAATCGTATTTGTACAAACATCCAGAGTAAACCTGTCACGCATTCTTATTAACCAAAGAAACAAGATGTTTCATTTGCGACTCAACCAGGAAAGTCTCGGACATGTAAACGTCTCTCTGCCAACAAATACAGTCATAAATGAGCATTGAATTTACCACTAAGCTTGCAACTTGCCTTACTCATCGACTTTTCAATCACTCGCCTTATACTTATCTGTCATCTTTGGGAAAAATCGTTTTCAATTGACTCTCGCTCCGACTGTATTCTGTAAAAATATGATAAGGTCGGAAGTGAGCCAGATTTAAAGAATACAAAGGGCTGGTGTTTACCGAGCCACCCTTTCATCCCGCAACGCCGAGGCGCGCAGCCTCGGGCCATGACCTTTGTTCGCTAGTGCTAGTCAACAGCTGGCTTCTAAAGTAACGCAAACCACTAACGACAAACACGAATTTCACGAACATTATTTTCTAAAAATGTGCATTATTTTTTGGGTTTAAGTAAAACTCATCTACACAGTTAGCCTGTGTAATTACAGGCACATGAGGTATTATATCTTAGTTCTCGTACTGGAAAAGCACTTGCTTGCTACCTCTTGTCTCACTTGAGGTTGTAGGTATAATGTGGCTGCAGTTTTTGTTTTCCATCATGAGAGTTTATTTACCATTTAATAATATAAGTTAGTACAGTACTGAAATAGGTACTTACCTGGCCCACATCTTTAAAAAAATGACGGTTACATAATCTTAATAAAAATTGGCATATAAAGGTATTAAAGTGTAATAAATAACTAAGTAAGTTAGATGCGCGCATAACGCGCAATAACCAGCGATCAAATGCACGTAATATTTTTATAACTTGCGTCTGTATAGCTATTGTCAGCAAAAAATAAGACTGACATCCTGTGTATTTCTTGCAAGAAAAAATAATTTCGCTTGGAGCCCTCGTCCGCTGAAATAACATGGCATTTATTAACTTCATTTATTGAAAGCACGTTGCCTCTGCTGCGGACACTTTATTCTTCTGGTATATTCACGGGGCTACAATATTACAGATTTTTACTTAGCTTTATACTTAACTTTTTAAAATGACAGTGTGATGAGCAGTCTCTGAATCATCGAAATTATTTCCTTTTACCGTTCTTTTGAAAATTATAATCGAGTTAAATATTACAGTGCAGCTGTAGATAAATGTTAGCGTTATAGTAGCGTTAAGCTTAGTAGAATATAAAAGTTTATCGGATTGGCATATGTTCAACATAACATTAATAAAACGATTAACGAAATGGCGCATGAACCCACCAAAATCATAAATGTAATAACCACATTTTTACTAAAAAAACCCCGACCGCGGTGCACTTTGAAACTGCATAAAATCCGCGTTTATTTTAACGAACTTCATACCCAGTAACACTCGCACCATCAAGACGAATCTAATGATGTATCATTTATCAGAATCGGATGTGCCGTTGAGTAGTTACGAACGGACACAGGAACGGACATACATACATACAGGTCAAACACATAACCCTCCTTTGGGCTTCGCCGCAGCTGGGTAAAAAGGAGAGCCAAGTTCAATACAAAAATTATGCTAGGCTGTGGGCTTCGCCGCAGAAAGAATGGAGATCTAAATGAGTGCCAAGTCCTATGCAAAAGTCAAATATGTATTTATAGGAACAAAATAATATTATGAACAAGTATTAAACTCTATTTCTTTGCTTTATTGGATACCTATAACAATTGCTGTTATTTAAAAATGTGAGATCTTAAAGTAGGTCAGATTGACCCCCCCTATTTTTTAACTTTTTTTTATTTATAGATTTTTTCCTACGCTTACACACAATTACCGAGCTGGATTCCAAATTTCATCCTTCTAGGTCATCTGGAAGCAGGTTAGGTTTAGCTACTATATATAGATCAGTCAGTCAGTGCTAAAATTTACGACATTTTGACCTTCATATCTTTATAACCGTTTGAGCTAGCTTCATGAAATTTGGGCTTCTAGATGTCCTTATGGATATAATTAAACACACGTAGTTTTATGTGTTTACGTTAAAGAGGTTTTGAGTTATAGAAGGGTGAAAAGTGGCACCAAGTGGTTCGTGTAATATTATTACACTTGGCGCTGGCTAGCCAGTTTTGCTTCAACTTGGCTTGACACGCTGCCGCGTGTCTAGATCTAGTTCGATTCCATTATTAGCGTTAACGCCAGGAGAAAAGACACGGAACGTTAATTAAGTCATGATAAAAAAAAATGTGTTACACACAAAGGTACTGTATTCACGTTCTGATCTTCTAAAACGAAAGTACGAAATTATGACAAAGGTTATAAATAAATGTCAAAAGACAAAAAAAAAAACAAAATCAGATCATGAAGGCCTCTATTCCGCTAGTAAGAAAAATGGCATACTAATTAAGAACACAGACAATTGTAAGAGCGTGAAACTATTTTTTTAATAATTCAGTGCGAGCAGAGAACTAGATAAAATTTCGTAATATAATTTGAAATGAACAAGACAAGAAATAATTAGTTAAATTTCAGTTGGCTGGTAACCAGCTCGGGGTTTACTAAAGAATCTTTATAAAGGCTGGAGGAGATATTTTACAAGTCATAACATACATACATACCTACATTTTTATTTCAGACTTGTAGCAACACGTAACATTGTGTAGAATTCCCGTTTCTTCGTATTCCACTGTGATTCCTGCCTAGGCCATATTTCCAGAAATATCGTGATCGCATCTCGGTCTGAAAGGTATGTAAAATGATTTACTATTAGACAAGCTACTAAATTCAATAAATACCCAAGTATTTCTAATTAATTATCATTTACTTTTGTGCAACGAAAGTGAACGCATCACGACCCTATTTATCAGTGCATTTTCGTCGCCGCAACTTAATCACTTTGTTATTGGGTGTTATTATTATTAACCGCGTGTATCCACGTATTGTTACCGTGGACGTGGAAGACCATGGTATGTACTTTATTTATTGACATGTTTTATATATATACAATGTTTGTTTATATTATTCATGATTTTTTTTTCGAGAGGTCTTTTGTCTCGTCTATTTTTTCAGAAGTATGACTTTACTTAGACTTACAAAAAATTGCAATGCTATGCAATGCATCACATATATACCATATTAAAGTCTGAAATGTCCTTAATTACTCCTATGAATTTCATCTGCGTCAGTTTGCTTCTTCTCTGATTACAGAGCTATCGAAGTATATAAGTCAAATTAAGTGTTTTTAGTAAAAAAAACCTTTTTTGTTTTTAGGGACTTTTTTTAGGTGTTCCATTTCGAGGCTTAGTATTTTCGATATTTGGCATTCTAAGAAGGGAAGAGAAAGTGAAAAGTTTCAACAAGTACTTAGTACTTTGACTGAAACTTCACGACTTTCAGATCAAATCGAAAATATCGAACTAGAGACATTAAGTACTAGAATACGCAATATATGTAAACTTATTTCACATTACTGGGCAAAAGTGTATAGTTCAAAGTCAAAATTATTAGAAAAATATTCAGACTGGCTTAGTGAAATAGACTACGTTGATGTAAAACGAAGTATCGAGCAACCCATTTTGCAATAACAGGACGACGTTGTCAATCCCTCTACGTCCACTTCACGAGGCCCTGGCTGCCTGAATGATTTTAATGAAGTTAGTGATCGTACAAAAAGAAGAAGATTAGCTGAGCTCTCTAATGTAGACAGTTCTGCTGTAAATTCGATTCTAGCTTAAATACCGCGAAAATCGACGTAGACGATGTTTTGTCGCTTAATGCAGAAGCTAAGCTAACTCGACATCAATATTTGTTAGTTAAGAATTTAATAGACAAGATATCCAAAGACATTTTACCATCGTACCAAAGAATTGTAAAAGCTAAAGAAGAGTGTTATCCCTCAGACGTCACCGTTACTGAATCGTCCGCTGAAGTTGAACTTCAAAGTTTACTCGATCATACTGCCACTCGGATATTCGAGTCTCAAAAACAATGAACAATGAACGATGACTTATTTTAAGCAAAAAATAAGTAACTTGCAACCTACTGTCTTTAAGAACAATGATCGCGAATATACTGTTACACATAACTTGCAACTAACTATGGTCGATGGTAAAGTGTGTAATGCTCTCAGTAACGTTTTTTCCACTAGGCGTTATGAATGTTATTGAATATAGTTTATTGAAAATCGCAGAATAAAATGTTTTAGATTGTATGTCTAAAACAACATTAATTCGAGACACTTTTATTTTAAAAAATTGACATATTCCTGTATTATACAGATGTAAAAATAAAATTTATTGTATATTTCGTATTCCTAGATTAGTATCCAAGACTTTAAAATATAAAAAAACACTTATTTTGGAGTTGAGGTAATTATGGCCGCCTTTGTATGGGCGCGGAATCACCGTGTATTCCCCAAGTACATAACTTTTCCTGCTTCTCTAAAATGACTCTGAAATATTTACTTCGTGTTGCTTTTCAACTGCTATTTGTATGAGTTACCTCGTTATCCTCTATACGTGTTCAGATTTCTCTCGGCCCTCTCTAGCTTCATTTACCCCTGTTCATAATTTTAATGACCTATTTCAAACTTATTATGTTGAGCTATTTCGGCCGTCCCGAGTTTGTTGCATTTATTTTACTGTCACTTTAAAATTACCATTTCCAGGTAATTTTAAAGTGACTTTTCATACGGCTTGACCTAAATTTATGTAACACGTGCACTGCTACCAAAAAAGGGAATATACTATAAAGGACCATTAAAACAAGAGGACTGTCATTCTCCATACTTTGGATTGTAACCTGGCCGCTAGGGGATTTCCGGGCAAAAACTAGATGGCGCTAAAAAACTAAAAAATGTTATAATTGAACAAAGAAACATAGTATAGTAACAATTAGTTCGTGAACAGCTAATAATAAATAAATGCTAACATTTAAATACTGTGTCACGTTTGCAAAGTTGAATAATTGTAAATAATATAATTATTTTACCAAGCTTATACATAGATGGCGTTGTAAATTCGGAGAACAGCTTTTTGTATGGAGAATGACAGTCCTCTTGTTTTAATGGTCCTTGATACTATATATAAAATAAAGTAAACAAGTATTTAACTTTTAATGATAGTAGGAATGGGAAAATCAGGACTTGAAGATTTAAATGATTCGAATCCGTAAGCGGTTCCGATTTCTTATCGACTCCGTCCAAATGGAGTTATTAATGTCGACTATCGGTACGGAGCCGAATGAACTACACCGCGTACTCGCGGCGCGGAGCGAAGCGCATATTATAATTAGTCAATCAAAATCAGCGAGTCCGGAGTGAATTGATCTGAAGGATTCAAAAGAGTCGGTAAGCGGAGCCGGTACCGAAAGTGGAGCCAGATTTAATAATTCGAATCACTCATCGGAGTCGAGATTACCCATCTCTAATCGTTAGCTGCTCCATTCGGTACCTCTTGACTTCATGATCACATCCTCAACCAAATCGAAATTATCATAATACTAGCATTTACCAGCAGCTTCGTCCGCGTCATTCCCGTTAGGCGAAGAACACACTGAAATCGCCCGTCGCCGCGATTTTTTTTTACTATGCGCAGCTACACGGAAAAAATCGCCGCTATTTACGCGCCAGTGTGCGCCACCCCGCGATTTTTCTATACAAATATTACAAATCGATGATTCTACATACAAAGTTGAAAATCGCTGAGTCGCGCGTCGCCGCGATTTTCGCTGCAGTGTGTTCTTCGCCTTAGGTATTCTGTAAGTAACAGTTGTGAAAACTAGGTCAAAATTTGCGCAATAAATACTTTTTAAGATTATAATAAGACAAAACGCGTTCCCAAATGTTCCTTTACTATACGCATAGAAAACTAGTCCGGGAAATAACGACGCACGCTACTAGAGAATAAAACAACCTACAAATGTTTTTTCTCAAACATGCAATGAAATGTTGACATTACGTGCCTAATAATAGGCCGCAAAATACCTAGTTTCCGGTGGGGCTTGACACTTGGCATTTAATGGAATTTCATACAATGTGGTGAGAATTTCATACGGAAATATGTTTTTTTTAATTTCCATTCCACATACATTCATTTGTGGCACGGCATCACGGCGTTCTGCCATTAAAAAAACAATAAACGATTTCTGCTATATTTTGCAGATTTATTTACTTATATAAAATCGTCATGACAAATAACAAATAACACATTATAAACAATTTCCAATAATTTTAAATTGCAAACTTAACTACAAGAATACACATTTAAAATAGTTCATCTAAATATTCGCGGTAAAAATGTATACTGAAACAGTTTTTGGAAAGGAAACTGAAAATGTTTCATTCTGTTATTCTATTACTTTATTTTTAGTGTCTCTAGAAAATAAAGTTTGATTTCTGGAGGGTTTTTAATTTATTTCATTGCATATTTGAGAAAAGCACTATACATACCTCGGCGTGAAATGGGATTGCACTTCCCGGCCTCTGTAGTATTGCACTATAATCTAAAATCCTAAAAGTTGTAATCAATGTTCCAAACTTTATCGTGCTTGTAGTTGATAAAAGTTGGTAAACACTCAACGTTACAGTCATAGTCTGGGATCTGCTTCTAAATTGGATTTGCGATGTTAGCTGATCCATGATGACAAAAGAATTTAAAGGTCTTGAGCGACAATATGGTAACATTTATATTTTTGACATTCGAAATGTACAGGGTGATATCTCTTAAGGTGGTTTTGCTTCATACAAAAGTTATTGCACATTCAAGGGCTAAAAAACGACGAATATTTATCACTAGCATTTACTGGCGGCCTCGCCTCGTCCTCGTTTTTCCCGTTAACATACCAAGGGAACTCTTTACCGGGATATAAAGTATCCGACACCGTTAATAGTAGATTGTTCAACTAGGGACTAAAACAAGCCATAATGACACGAGGTGTTTAGCCACCCGAGCGTAGCGAGGGTGACTATAGATCGAGTGTCATTATGGTTGTTTAGTCCCGCGTTAAACACTCTATTTTTCACTTTGAATGCGAGGAAAAAAACGACGTTCTATTACACAAAATGACAATATTTATTGTTCCGTACTTTCGGTATAAAGTTGCACTATACAGATTAATTGTTGAAATATTGTGCTCAATACGATTAATGAACATTCAAAAAGCAAAGAAAAAATTTCCGCGGTTCTTTATTTTTTTTTTACTTAGTGAAGTCTCAGGCTTTAAATGCTGGCATTTTTAGCCAACAGGTTCAAATGTGAAAACTACCTTAATATTATATTAAATCGTTATTTTTTATATTTTTGCACAATGCACACTTATCTTGTTAGGTTATTTTCACACCCAAAAATTGTCTATACACAATCACTAAAAATGGCGACAATATTCCAACCACAAACACCCCGATTGGCTGTTTAGGGGTTTTCAAAGTCAATTAAAAAAAAATACTTTAATCCCTAGAGATTGATAAGGAACTTTAGTCCCGATATACAGATACTAAATTAACATTTTAAGAGCATGAGAAGTGAAAAATATATAATTTATTTGACAAACTTATTTTGAGCTATTTGCCGGAGACAATAATTTGTATGGTGACTTTTAGATTGTGGAATATATTTTACAACTTTTACAAGCTTTTATTTAACTTGCAATATATGTATGTATGTAACTATGTCTGTTCGGGTGGAATCTTGCAATTCAATTTTGAACCAGATACATTAAACCGATTGAGCTGAAATTTTGCAAAAAATGTAAATCAGATGAAAATGCAATATTATTATGATATGGAGCTTGAGCTGATCTGATGATGGAGCCGTATGGTCGCCATAGGATCATCTAAATTTGATATTTATGTATCTTTAAGTCTAAATAAGAGTTAAAAATTGCGTTTATCATAAAATTTTGGAAATAAAGTTGACTTAAAATAATTTGACATTTGCACCAACTTTTGAACGAAAATGCAATCTTACGCAATCCTCTGAAAATATATTGCCCAAATAATTTATATCAGTTTATACACACCATACGAAAGCGAGAGAATATTATTAATTTTGAGTTTATTGCTATAGAGAACAAGCAGGAACATGTCAATGTCAAGTATAGCAAGTCGTGGCTTACGTTAATCGTCCTTTATGGCGATAATAACGGCGTTTCCTGTTAATGTGGCCCCAGCATGATAGAGCACAAGATTCCAATTGGCGCCACCAGTTGGCAGTACTTTCGTTGTGCTCGTTCCCTATCACTTTAAAGTTGCTACTTTAGCAATATACTTAAGACTATTAAATAGCGCACAGCCATGACACGACAATAGGGAGTTATGACTACGGTGCCTAAATTCACAAAGCTACAGCTGAATACAGTGCAGCTGAGTACATTGGAGCCTGAAGAGTCCTCGTGGCAAGTCCTTTTGTCTGCTTAATAGTTTTCTATTGTGTACCCACTCCACGTGGCGCAATTTCCACTTTTGTTTCCGCAGGCACGTGATTGAAAATTATCAACATTTTTTTTACAATTCATAGTATTTTGCGGCGAATACACGCTTTCGGTACAACATTTTTTTAAGCCCGCAGGTTTGCCATCTATAATAACCACAATGGTGTGGGATGCGTGCATGATTGTAGCGGAACCCTTTGTTGCCCATTTTAACTGAATTATATTTTTTTTTCTACAATACTACAAAATCATAAACAATAATATCTAAGACATCTATAGTTCAGGATATTTTAAAACCCAATTGTATGGAATTATGGAAACCAGTTATTTAGGTTAGGTTCATTTTATGAAAATTAGATGTTGCAGAGAAAAGAGGTTTTATTACTATAACCATAAAATTTGGTTTTATTATTTTATGATTATAGGTAGTGGGACCTTGACTTTAGAAAATATGTTATAGAATACAGTCGAACTAGAAAAGGTGTTTTTTTATTATTTGGGATCAGTTGTTGTCGTCATACACATTATGTACTATTTGTTTGGCTCATCTTTGCGTAGTTATCTCGTGTGCTTTTTGTTATTTACAGCCGTGATTATCAGAGCTCGGAATAGACTGTGCCTCTTTACCTAAACTTCGCGGGAGGACGTAACTAAGAGTGGCTACAACCACCAAAAATAATTATTTATTTTTATTGAACGCGGGATTTCCTGGGATTAATAAGAATACATACTGTAGGTACATTAATTCACACTCGGGGTTAAATTATTAATGAAATACAAGATATATCGAGAACTCAAAAATCGACTTCATTCAAAATTTCTGCATTAGACAATTGTATTTCATTAATAATCTAACCCTGAGCGAGAATTTATATGGATAATGTATTATTATTAAACCAGGGAAATCCCGGGTTCAATAAAAATAATTGATTAATTTTGGTAGTTGTAGCCACTCTTAGTTACGTCCTCCCGCGAAGTTTAGGTAAATAGGCACGGTCTATTCCGAGTTCTGCTGATTATGTACCAGTAGCGTAGCGTCCAAAGAGCTCGATTCCTACCGGCTTGCCTAATATCAAGCCAATAAATATAATATCAACTTATTCTACAGCTCTTAAGGAAAATGTACGCCGGGTCCATATTGGCTCACATAAAACTTTTTGTTCCATTTTTTCTTGTATTTCTTTCTGGCTGAAAAAGTGCAGTCGGAAGGCCATTCTTTTCCAGGTGAAATAACTCAATAAAAAATACATCAACATCGAAAGACTGCTTCGGCCTTTAGGGATATTGGCAGACATATCCGTACGTAGTTCGCATCGTGTGTAGTGGTGCTTAATTCGCTTGTTGACTCGATTTTTTTCTGTCGTAAATCGATTCTACTATTTGTGAGGAACAAATATCTATATGACACCTAATACATTTGTATAAATATAACAGCCACAAATTGTAATCAAAAGTAGCAGATCGCACTGAGCATTGAAAACGCTCTATACAAAACGGTAGGAACTTATGACGTCATCCCTCCATCGCTGTACTAAAGTCTGTATGAAAAAAATAGCATTCTGCCATTTTGAGCACGAAAAAGTGCAGTGAAAAAGCACGAAAAACATTTATTTGTTCAGTGTTATTTAAGCATTCCGAAAATGACTTAAATTTTTCTTTAAGACGATAAAAAAGATGGCGTTTTTTTAACCGACTTCCAAAAGAAGGCCGGTTCTCTATTCGTCTGAATGTTTTTTTTTTGTATGTTTGTTACGCGATTACTCGAAGACGGCTGGACCGATTTGAAAAATTCTTTTTTTGTTTGAAAGGGTATACTTCCGAAATGGTCCCATTGCAACCAAATCAGGATCTGATGATGGGATCCTGGAGAAACCGAGGGAACTCTTCAAATATTAGAGGCACACATATAGCGATTTCGGTATTTTTCGTAGTTTCTTGTCCATTTCTTACTAGCAATAAGTTTTTAGTGTTAACCGACTTCAAAAAAGGAACAAATGTTTATGTAGGTTTCTTCCCCGATTACTTAAAAACAGCTGGACCGATTTGGAAAATTATTTTTTTGTTTGAAAGGGTATACTTCCGAGGTGATTCCATTGCAACCAAATCAGGATCTGATGATGGGATCTTGGAGAAATCGAGGGAACTCTTCAAATATTAGAGGCACACATATAGCGATTTTGGTATTTTTCTTAGTTTCTCGTGCACTTCTTATTAGATATAAGTTTCCAGTCTTAACCGACTTCAAAACAAAGATCAATTTTTATGTAGGTTTGTTCCCCGATTACTTGAGGCTAGACCGATTTGGAAAAATTTTCTTTTAACTAAATAGACTTTAGTCTATTTGGTTAAAATAGTATTTTTACAGCGCCACTAAAAATTTAAAAATAAAGTAAATTTTTAAAACAAAAAATAAAAACCGACTTCCAAAAACTTAAACTAAAAAGCAGAAAATAATATGTTAATTACCCGAAAGAAATGGATAATCAACGATTCATATATACATATACAGATATTTATAGTTTTTAACCTGCTTTTTTGAAGTCGGTGCCAGCTAAGGATAAAAGGAGCTCAGCATAGCCAGCTTTGCGTGGCAGGCACCGACTTCAAAAAAACAGGTTAAAAACTATAAATATCTGTATATGTATATATGAATCGTTGATTATCCATTTCTTTCGGGTAATTAACATATTATTTTCTGCTTTTTAGTTTAAGTTTTTGGAAGTCGGTTTTTATTTTTTGTTTTAAAAATTTACTTTATTAAACTTTGTGGTCTCATAGCTTTATATTTTTTATACATTTTTTGTTTATTTCTTTTGTGTTATGATAATTAAGTATTTTTCAATCCATGTGAATATATTATGTTGTAAAATTCAACATTAGTCAACATACAAATTAGTACCCCCCCCCCCCCCCCCCCGCGCGGACCATGCGAGTGTCACCAACGAATTTGACAAGCTATAGTAAGTAATATAAGTAGTATTATAATTTCCTCGCACACCGCTCCGTTACCACCGTAAATCGGTATGGATTGATACTGTCAGGAGGCGGTTAATAGTGCATTACACAACTAGGGTGGTAATGCAAAGAAAGGCCGAGATCGCAGATGTTTGCGGCCCGAGCTGAAAGCGAGGGACGTAAATATGCGATCGAGGGCTTTCTTTATTACCTCCCGTGTTGTGTACATAATTTTATGTCTACACTTGGCCAGAAAGCGGCTTTTTCCGTACGCGTAGCGTGCGGAAAAAGCCACTTTGTGGCCAGGTGTGACATAAATAAAATACTTTTCACTTGATGACTGACTTTTATCCGTGTACCAGGCGCAACTTAAGACTAAACAAATAATTATAAATTAGAGCGAGACAGACAGTATTCCTTTAAATTCAAACTATGAAATATTCTCCTGAAGTCGCCAGTCTGTCTCGAAGATAGTGTGGAGGCCGCATACACAATGCGACCTTCACAATACCTAAGTGAATTTATTTTTTTTGCTGTCCCTTCTATAGTAAAATGCAAATCCGATTATATTTTTCAATTTCCCGTTTAAATAAATAAGATAACACAAGCGTGACACACATTTTGACTAATAAAATGGCTTCTACCATTGACACCAACCAGAGAAAGTAGTGATAGAAATTCAAAACTTTTACCATACCGGTAATTGCCGGTACCGATAACCGTCCTTTTTACGTCATCGTCACCAAAAGTACGTACCCTGCTTATAAACGTCAAAATAATACATACTCGCATTAATCAGCACCAGCTACTTAAGTTTAAATGGAGAACTCGCTAATTGTAATTTCGTATATGGTAAACTTCAGGTTAAGCCGAAATATGTTCGTACACGAATTTAAAGATACTTCTAAAAGACCCGTGTAATGTGTTTACTTGATTGGCAACACCGTGAAAAGTAATTATGAGTAAATTTGTTGCTCGCACAGGAACTTTGAGCCGAGGAAGTTTGTTGGTACATTATAGGGTTGCCATCTCTAAAATTTGGCAACCAGGACAACGAGCGTAAATAGTGTGCCGGAACTGAGACGAGGGTTACAGGACGGTCACTTCCTCGACTCGCGGGACGCTAGGCTTGTGTCAGTCAGGACCGAAGAACTAAAAGGAATGAAATCCCACCGTGGACCGATAAGAACTAGTTCCTCTTAAGCGCTCTTAATCGGTCTTCGATCCTTTAGTTCAGTAGTCGATACGTCGGTACAAATCGGTTGGGAGCGAATGATCGAATGAGTCAAAATCAAATATTAAATAGCTAGCACCTTTCTTTCCTTCAGATCTTGAGATTTGCTCCTGAACTAAAGGAACTAAAAGACCGAACTAGTTCCATGATTTTTTATTAAAGCATTAACGACTGCCAACGAATTCTAAATTTTATTAGAAAAGAAAAATTGAACTAGTTCCTTTGGCCGATTGACCGAGATCGGAGCGCTCTTTTCAAAGAACGAGCGGGCACAACTATGCGGGACGCAACGTCCCGCGCCCTTCTTGCGAGCCACGAGTATAGGTAGTTTGTGATCGCGACGACCAAAAACTAGAAAAATTCGAACTCGAACGCTCTCAAAACTAGGACAAATCCGGGGAAACCCGGACGGGTGGCAGCCCTATTGGTACGTAGTTACTCCACTTTCAATTAAACGTGAGAGGTATGTACAAATACTTAAGGGATTTGTTCAAGCGATACTTTTGCTCGGCGTTTGACTTATCTGCGGTAAAGTTACGATATATGTTTTTGTACGTAGGTATGTGGAGTTTGGAGTATGCGAAACTCAAATTCTTGATCGTGTGATTGAGTTAAATGGCTTTTTTTAATTTTAAATTGATCCTCTTTACTGTACATTATGAATCGTATGATAATGCAATTTAAAAAAAAAAACAACTACAAGACCAAACAATTGACTTCTAGTTCCCATTTCTACTTTTTTTCTTTATTTTTGATGTTTTTGATAATCTCTTCCTCCTCTAAGCACTGACAAGACAGTACAAGGACGGGCTGAATTTACTGATTTATTTTGTTCCATAAAACTATTCATGTAAATTGACGAAATTCGACCAATGTTGAATACATTATTTGCTAGTAATACGAGGAATAAATACGTGGTAAAAACTTTAACTTTGTCGGCTTGTTCGGGCCCACGTCACGGACCACGGTGTAGTGACCCTGTCTACGAAGAGGAGGTCCTGTCCTGGGTTCGAATCCCGGTAAGGGCATTTATTTGTGTGATGACCACGAATATTTGTTCCTGAGTCATGGATGTTTTCTATGTATTTAAGTATTTGTATCTATTAAATATATCGTTGTCTAGTATCCATAACACAAGCCTTATTGAGCTTACTATGGGGCTAGTTCGATTTGTGTAAGATTGTCCCCTAATATTTATTTATTTATTATTAATCTTATTTATTATGTTCAAAGGAAACGCCAACTTACTTTTTTAACTTTTATCACTAAAAAAATTAGATATTACGCATAAAAATAAGTAGACCTAATAATATAATGCATTTAGCCTTTTAGCAATTTAAATTTTAGATCAAAAATGCTTTATGAGATAAAATATGTATGCAAAAAAATATTTATGCTAAAAATGAAGTATGTCATTAATTATTATACTAAACATTTTCGACCAAAAAAATATTACCCATTAAATTTTAGACGATGTGAAGGGCACCCCAATTGAGCTCCGAGGAGGCTTGAACTCTCGACCTCGGTGAATTGTGGGCGTTAAAGGGTTAAAAAAACGAACAAACCTTAGTTCACTCTTAATAGGTTGGTCAACAATGCAAGCGTGGGTTGGCAGACCCCTAGTTACAGAAAACCTTGTTAGAGCTAATCCAAACGTGACCCGTTACTAGCAATGCGGCTTACGCCCGTCCGTGCGAGTTACGCGAACTGTCGCTTACATTACAAAAGGGTAGTTCGAAACGTTGCCGTCAACCTCGCTCTAAATATAAATTGACTCGTGAATCAATAATAGTAAAAACCGAGAGGACAGTGAAAATTTGGCGGAATTCGCCCGTTGACTCGATTTTTTTTATGTCGTAAATCGATTCTACTATTTGTGAGGAACAAATATCTATATGACACCCAATACATTTGTATAAGTATAACAGCCACAAATTGTAATCAAAAGTAGCAGATCGATGACGTCATCGCTTCTATCGCTGTACTAAGTTGTATGAAAAAAACAGCATTTTGCCATTTTGAGCACGAAAAAGTATAGTTGTGATACATTTATTTTTTCAGTGTTATTTAAGCATTCCGAAATTGACTTTAAGTTTTCTTTAAGACGATACGTTTTTTTTAATCTTTGTGGTCTCATAATTTATACATTTTTGGTTTATTTCTTTTGTGTTATGATAATTTAGTATTTTTTAATCCATGTGATTATATTATGTTGTAAAATTCAACATTAATCAACATCCGAATTTTGAGTGCAGGCGTCATGGTAGTGCCATAGGAGGGAACAATTAGGACAAATGGAACCCTGACCCTCCAAGGAATATGTAAATTATAAACCAGGATCAGGGAGCACACTATATTGGTACCGATGATAGACAAATAATGTCAAGCTACATACAGCATGATTCAGTCGAGGTTTTGTTTACGTTGATTTATTGTTACCGTAAATTACCGGAATCGCCAAAGTTACGAATTAATTTTATCCCTACTTTCTTTAGTCGGTATCAAAGTGAAGTAATTTACGCTAACGGCAACAAAGTCAATGTACTTTATTCTTCAATATAGGCATATTGAAATGCACCAATGAATGTCAAGATTTATATACCACCAGTTCCAGTGTAAAACCTCTGCCGCAAGAAGAACCGGCTAAGAAACTGGGCGAGGTATAATTTTTTCAAAACAATTACAATATTAACTTATATCATAACTTAATGACTACCTACAGTTTTTTGCACACTAGGGTGCACTTCAGGTTAAAAATTAATGATTACTCATGAAGGACGTTATCATTTCCAAATATCCCTGTCCATGACATAGTCTTTTATTTTATAGTATGCCCGAGTAATTAGTTTTTCTTTTACAACAGATCTAAATTTAGAATCTGTGAGTTCTGTAATTGTTTTTAGAATTGTACTATAGAATTTAACACAATTTCCCAGGAATGAGTTTCTTGGTTTTGCCAGTCTCTTAAATTATTATTTGAGCTTTCCAGAGTTTCTTGTAACTTTTGGCTTATCAACATTCGTTGGGAAACTGTGTAGATTCTTTCTAACAAACATTATTGTTTCAAATACGTATAGCGACGGCAGGGTAAGAATATCTATTTCCTTAAGAGGAAACAGGAGGGCAGTTTTTCCATACAAACGTAGTCCCCTGTTTCCTCCCTGGATGCCAGTAGAGCAATAATTTTTTGTCCAAAAATCTATGGCTACTATTGATATGTTCCTATGTTTTCTTTTTTACGATAAATTGATTCTCAAAAGAGATATTAACCTTCAAAAACCTAAAAAAAAATGCCAGATTTTCCGCTGTGTTCACACATCCAGAAAACAAATTTGACTAGATTATTAAAAAAAAGGAAAACATAGAAACACGGCCAAAGCCTTTCTTTAATGTTTAATGAAAAAATTAGTTTAATGAAAAAATTAGTTAAATAAGTTAAGTTTTGGGGAAGAAATCAGGGGACTACGAAACGTTGTTTTCATGAAATTTTAAAAGGTATTTTCGGTCCAAGCTGCAGTTGTCTCTATCGCGCTCTGCGCGGGAGAGGCGGGCAGTTCGGGACAGCGACACATTTTACAAATACCTAATTTTCAATTCTCTCCACCTTACTGTTTCCTCTTAAACAACTCTCTCAATGACTAGAGTGCCTCCAAGTTATAAATTGCTCTAATAGCCCTTTTCTGCAGAATAAAAGCTATCAATATCTGCAGCCGATCCCCACCACTGTTAAAGTACGCAAAGTAGACCAACCGTGCCGTCCCTACATTGGTAAGTTGCCTTAGCTATTTTCCTAACGGCAAAAGCAGCGGAGCTCAGTCAATAGTTGGTCAACACCCAAGCAATTATTTTTACAGATTATACTAACGAGTAAAGAGTCACACGTTAAAATGTACAGAGGACGTTTATTTAAGCATCAAAAAGAATTTGGCCCAAATAATAGTTAATTTAAAAGTTATTTCACAAAAACAAGCATGCTCAATATTTTGTCCAGAGCTTGGCGCGAGATTGACAGTACATTTCTGAGTTACACAACGGGACATCGCATTCGATGAGGCTGGAGATATTCAACTATTCTTATTTCTTTCAGAGATGGGTACTATCGGAAAATGGATCCCTAACCCATCATGACGTGGAACTATGTCAAATTGACGTCATATAAAATTTGAGTGTCGTGAGAATACCTACACTGAAAACGTTGTTTTATTTTGTATTTTTTCATTTTCATACCTATGGATTTATATATTAACTTAACGGTGCTGGCATTGTCAATTTGACAAAAGTTCCATAAACTAAGGATAAAAAAATATTGTAACGAAAAACTTTTTGCTGCAAGCTCCTCTTAAAAAGATTACGAGAAGTAAGAGTTTTTTGCAGTATACAACTCAAAAATAGCAAAAGAAAAATCTTCTTACAGAGATTAAATGGGTCTATTGAAAATATCTGGCGTGAGGAGGCATAAATAAGTAATAGAATACAAAGGGTTTGTAAGAAATCATATCCACGCAATTCTTTATCGCAACCTTGCCAAACCTTTTCTATATTTATAGTGTTTCGATTACAGTATTTTTTTGTATAGAAATTTTAGATTTACTACAATAAATCTTGGGATAAATATTTATGAACGCCACGTCAGTTCAGACAGAAACGAGCGTTACCCTTGAGATGCTAATATAACATTCATTTTATTGATGTTACTCATTTGTGACTGTTTATTTTGAATAAGGTCTCTTCACCGTACACCGGACACCGTATCGTACTATGACCGACTGACCGTATTATGATCGTGTCAGGCAAAATAAATATTCTTTTGATTCCCTTAGTAAAGTTTATTTTTTATGATTTAATTAAAAATGTATAGTTTTCAGATTTTTCCCTATACTTACTTGTAGTACAAGACGGTATTACTTGCCGGTATCGTGTAGAAATTTACGTTTTTTTCGTGTTAACTTAGAAGTTTGGTTTTCTCACAGCTTCAAGAGACTATAGATCTGAGTATATGGTTTCAATTTCAACTCGATGCCTCCACGCGTTCTCGAGATAAAGGGTCTTGACAGACGGACAACAAAGTGATTTTATCATTATAAAATCACAGATCCCAGAAATCAACAGAACCCTTGTTCTATTTTTTTATTCTTTTGAGGTACGAAACCCTGAAAATAGCTTACGCTGAACGTTTCAAACGTGTGTGGCGTCTTAAGAAAAACAACAATAGCTGTCGAAAAATTCGATAATATGAAACATTCTACGAAAAGTTTGTCGACTAATAAACAGCGCCTACCCAAAAAGAACGCTTATCTGGGAAAATATAAGAGGCTCGCCATAATTTAGCGGAGCATAAACAATAAAACATAAAAGTAAGCGGCGAAAACCTTAAATATAGGCTGGTCCGCTGGTATCAATATAGCATTATTCTTGAGAGATACATTGTGCTCTCCAACGGACCCTTGCCCCCGATATATTGAATCTTGGCGCGCCGTTTTAGGGATTTTGGTAATATTTGGGAATCATTCCACAAAAGATACGAGAATTTCTCCCGTAAGGGTTCGGTTAAGTGTCAATATGAAAGAATTTATGTGAATACATGTACATCGCTGTACGCAGGGACACAGTTTAGGGAACATACAGTGGACCGACGGAGACATTTATTCTGTGTTTTCACTAGAGGCTTAAGTATGCGCGGTAGCGTAGCGGTGTGCGAGGAAAAAATCCACCAATGACGGGCTGCGCTGAGCGAAGCTAGGCACGTTAAGAGGAAACAGTAAGGTGGAGAGAATTGAAAATTAGGTATTTGTAAAATGTGTCGCTGTCCCGCACTGCCCGCCTCTCCCGCGCAGAGCGCGATAGAGACAACTGCAGCTTGGACCGAAAATACCTTTTAAAAGGCCGTAGCAGGATAAGGGAAGAAAAAATGCCCTTGAATGATTAAGAGCTGTTTATTTTTTCTATAGTTGCTTTCATTTAGTTGTATAGTTGTGCAAAGTTTGGTTGAAAAATTCCCAGTGGTTCAGCCGGGAAAAAATAAAAACAAAATTTATGAAATTTCACGTATCTCTAAAACTATAAATCTTTATCATAATATCTTTAATTCATTTTGGTAAATTGATAGGTATGTATGCCTTAAAAGAAAATTGAGTCTCTATCTTTGCAATTTCTGTAAAAAACACGTAAGTCAAAATTTCAAAAAAAAGTTTTTTTGATACCTGAAGGAGTGACCACTCTAAGTAACATTTCTAAAAAAGCCTTATTTAACGATCTGTCAGTCATATAAGTTTGACGGTTAAAATCGAAAAGCAACAGTGTCAAAATTAAAAAACTATGTTGGTCGGATTCTGTTACATTTTATTCTTATACTATTCTAATCTAATACAGCCAAAGAACTTAAAAATAAATCTTCTTTGTAAGAAATTAAAAATAAATCAATTATTGACATTCCCATTAATATTGGCTTGAAAATATACAGGGTGGTTTTCGATAATCTGTACATATGAAAAGGGGTGAAATTTCGGCCAATTTTATCGGTAAAACTGATTTTAATTTTTGTTTGTGGTCATTCGTTTTTTTTTTACAGATTTTTAAACTTTCAGTGAAATTTTCGGCAGTACATCTGTTTGCCACGGTATAACTTTTGAACTAATTGCTTAAAATTGTAAGAAAAAATTGCAGGGTCATGGCAATAGACACGTTATTTAGTAGCAATAACAATAAACCACCGACTTGAAGAAAAACTCGTCAAAAAAAATTATAATTGTGAAAAACGGCTGCAAAACTTCAGTTTTTTTTACGGAAAACACCGTTTTTCTCGAAAGTTTGCGAATATTGTGACCATTTTTTCATGCTTATCTTCGTTTAGCACTTAATTGTGATCTTACAAACATTTTTTTCTTACAGCTTTGAACAATAAGATCAAAAGTTATACTGCGTCAAACAGATGTACTGCCCAAAATTTCATAGCAAACTGTAAAAATCTGTAAAAAATTTTTTTTTGCCCAGAAACAAAAATTAGTCATTTTTACCGATAAAATTAAATGGAATTTCACCCCTTTTAATATGTACAGATTATCGAAAACCAGCCTGTATTAATTGTCGCCTTTTAACTTATAAAACCTTTTTTTTTTTTCAAATAGGTAATCATCATTATTTCTAATTAAGCCTTACTTATCGTTTCACCAGATATATTCATTCGTAGGTAGGGTGTTGTTCACACATTGCCGCAATTGTGTACTACCTATCGCACGCAAGATATTTATCAAAAATTATTCAGCCTGCCGAAATTCTTAGTGGACCTTTTTTGAGAAACGGTATTAGTGTTACCGTTAATGAAGATAGCGATAGTGATTAAAATAAGAAGTAAAAGACATTTTTAAGTTGATACATATACGAGTAAATGCCATAAATTTATTTTATTTTTAGTTCTTAACAAAGAATATTTATGTTTAAGTTCTTTGGCTGTATTAGAATTGTATAAGAATAAAATGTAACAGAATCCGACCAACATAGTTTTTTAATTTTGACACTGTTGCTTTTCGATTTTAACCGTCAAACTTATATGACTGACAGATCGTTAAATAAGGCTTTTTTAGAAATGTCACTTAGAGTGGTCACTCCTTCAGGTATCAAAAAAACTTTTTTTTGAAATTTTGACTTACGTGTTTTTTACAGAAATTGCAAAGATAGAGACTCAATTTTCTTTTAAGGCATACATACCTATCAATTTACCAAAATGAATTAAAGATATTATGATAAAGATTTATAGTTTTAGAGATACGTGAAATTTCATAAATTTTGTTTTTATTTTTTCCCGGCTGAACCACTGGGAATTTTTCAACCAAACTTTGCACAACTATACAACTAAATGAAAGCAACTATAGAAAAAATAAACAGCTCTTAATCATTAAAGGGCATTTTTTCCTCCCTTATCCTGCTACGGCCTTTCATGAAAACAACGTTTCGTAGTCCCCTGATTTCTTCCCCAAAACTTAACCTATTTAACTAATTTTTTCATTAAACATTAAAGAAAGATTTTGGCCCTGTTCCTATGTTTTCTTTTTTTTAATAATCTAGTCGAATTTGTTTTCTGGATGTGTGAACACAGCGGAAAATCTGGCATTTTTTTTAGGTTTTTGAAGGTTAATATCTCTTTTGAGAATCAATTTATCGTAAAAAGGAAAACATAGGAACATATCAATAGTAGCCATAGATTTTTGGACAAAAAATTATTGCTCTACCGGCATTATCCAGGGAGGAAACAGGGGACTACGTTTGTATGGAAAAACTGCCCTCCTGTTTCCTCTTAATTGGTGGATTTTTTCTTCGCACACCGCTCCGCTACCTCGCGCAGCTCAGGTGCAAACGAAGCCTAAGACAAAGAAATGGGAGCCGTAGGAAGAGACACGGGTGGGTCGAGCCTTTAGAGCAGCGGTCGGCCACCTTTTGGTAGCCAGAGGCCACATGGTAGCTAACGAAATTGACCCGGGCCGCACTTTGTTAATAATTTGTGATTTTATACAATTCTGAATATAACGACCTTTACATGCAAAATAGCCAGGGGGGCCGCGGGCCGCAAGTGAGCGGTTCACGGGCCGCAAGTGAGCGGTTCACGGGCCGCATGCGGCCCGCGGGCTACAGGTTGCCGATCGCTGCTTTAGTTAGAGCATCATGGAAGGGAATCCATAGCACATATTTCTGATACACAACAGTCTGGCATTTTTTGCAGGGAAAGAGTCACTACACTTACTTGCACACAAGAATCTACATAAAAATAATCTGTGACTACGGTACCAATACACAAACAAAACATCACACTCACATTTTTACAAGAACTATAATAAATAATACTTGACTGATTTGAGGATTTGGCTACAGTTACTAGGCTCTACGCATTGAATACGTTGCTGTAATTAGCATTACATACTTTAAGAGTTAAGCCCGCCGCGTTTCCGAACGGCTTAGGGCTTTTCATATGACAGCACCTGTCCTTTGACACTGTCTCATTAACTTTTTGGAGCGAATGTGGACCGCGTGCAGACGGGATTTGTACCCATTGTTTAATTCGAATTTGGAGTAATTTGTTGCAGCCTTATAATTTTAAGTGATACTCATAGAAGAATTCCTCGTTTGTAGGTGCTTAATGCACGAGGTTTTGGAATCGTGCAAATTTGTTTTGCATGGCAACGTTTGCAACTGCAGAACCGGCCAACTTGGAGCTGGTTTTCTAACGGTAACTTTGACTTTTGACGGACTATAAACCCCAGACTCTGACTGTGTTGATGCGAAGAGGAAGCCAGCGAGTCTGTGAGCATTGAACCTCAGTTTGTAGACTTTTAGTTTTAAACCTTGTATATTGAGTTTTGAAGAGTTCCCGCATCGGGATACTAATTCAATGTTCGGCACAAGACAAATGTTGAACATTAAGAGCATGCCTAACTGCGCATTTACTGTCAGCCGAATGTACGGGCCAACTGTACGGTTTTAAACTATGGCAAAGGATCTGTGCTATGTAAATAGTGGACCCCTGTCAAACACGCCGTTCCATTGAAGCTGGTGGTGATGTTTATTCGGTTTTTGCTCTGGAGTCATTTTCCTTATGTTGTAGATAAAAATGGGCGAACGCGAGGCCTCTTTTAAATAAATTCATCTCACATATTGTGGCTGAGGCGGAGTCTTGTGGTTTCTTGCCAAGACGTTGGGACTTAATTAATAATGAAAGTAAGGCCGTAGTGATTTATTATTTAAGTAAGTTGTGCTTTGTATTCAAAACATCGTCTCACATTTGTGGTCAACGATATTAAAATAGTTGTTAGACTTACTGGAATGTTTAGCGAAAATATTCAAACCCATATTAAAGGTACTCTCTGACGTTCGTATTTAGGTATACAGGTTGCTTTTTTAATGACTAGCAATATTTAGCGATTATTAAAAATTAAAAAAGGCGTTAACTGCCGGAACCTTGCTGCAGGAGGCAGGCAATTGACGGGAACATTACGGTTGTAACAGCAGTCTTTTTCGCATAAAGCGTTGTGAAAACCAGAAAAAAACTGTTCAGAGAGTTCTTAGGATTAGCGGTACTTGCCTTGCCTATTTCAATTTTTTAGTACAGACTGATATCAAACTAAAAACAAGTTCGAGTTGGACTCGCGTGGAGAGGGTTCCGTACGTTCAAAACAATATAAAACAATCATACTTTATTGCACAGACTTCTTATAGGTGTTTCTGTATCTATAGGTGTAGGACTATTTTCTATATTTTTTTCAATATTCTACGTCCAATAGTTTCGGAGATAAGGGGGGAATGGTCATTTTTTGCCTATTTTCTTAAATAACTTCAAATCTATTGACATAAACACTATACAAAAAAGATATATATTTGAAATTCTCACAGTAAGCCCTTTCATTTAATATGTCACACGATATAGTTCGCTAACTTTTTTTTTTTTAATTTTCTAGTTGACCCCCCAAAAGTGGCCTCCATGATGAAAATTCATATTTTTCAAATAATTTTTGTGACATGTCCGTGTTTGAGTCATTAACCTTAATACCAAATTTCAATTCAATCGGACCAGTACTTTCGGAGCAAATTAGCTGTGACAAACAGACAGACAGACAGACAGACATACACACGAGTGACCCTTTAAGGGTCCCTTCCTTTTGAGGTACGGAACCCTAAAAACGGGTCTCATTTTGCAACAAATATAGGGGGATTTTTTATTTCTAACAAACATTAAGTTTATACTTAATCATATTATAACTAACATTAAGTTAGTTATACTCTGATATGATGTGATATGATGTACATTGTGCAAATAGCTACCTCTTTAAAAGCAATTAGTTAAAATAAACGAAGTTAAGAAACAAGTAACAGGTAAGCTTAAATTTCTCACGCCGATGGTGCTCACAAGATTGCGAGCCAAGTCGTTCCCAAATGAGCCGTAAATGCCTTCAAAACACGACCGTTCGAATAAACAGAGGGCGCTGATTACAAACTTAATGAAGCGTGTTCTTGTTGGTTTAACCTTTGCCGAGCTTGGATAACAGCGTTATGTGAACTCCGACCCAGACCGCTGGCACTAAAAGCATGCAGCAAAAGACTGTAGACTAGTAGACTATAATGATATTAAATTAGAAATTTTGGCCTGGCCTGGTTGAGTTTGGAAGGAATATTGCAGTAGAGGTATGATTATGCAGTTTTTGAGAAATTATGATCGTTAAATCAATGTTGATGAGCATGAGTCATTCTTTTTGAAATTTTGCGTAAGTAATAATTACTTCTAAGAGTTTGATGTAATTTTAAGTACATTAACTTGGACTTGCCTAAGAATTTAAGAAATTTTGTAAGACAGACCGTACCAACGTTAGGTACATGATCTTTATTACATAACATAAATAAACCCAGCTTTCAAATTGTAAAAAAAATATCCACGAAGTACCTACTCTCTATGAGTCAAATATTTAAAAGAGCTTAGTACAAAGACAGATTTAATAAATTTTAAAAAATGGCACGAGTATTGATGCCCGAGCATACCGTACGTACGTATGTCGGGGACAGGCAGCTGGTCGGGGAAACATGGCAAGTGCAATAGTCACATAAATAAAATAAATAATTAAATATTAGGGGACAATCTTACACAACTCGAACTAGCCCCATAGTAAGCTCAATAAGGCTTGTGTTATGGATACTAGACAACGATATATTTAATAGATACAAATACTTAAATACATAGAAAACATCCATGACTCAGGAACAAATATTCGTGCTCATCACACAAATAAATGCCCTTACTGGGATTCGAACCCAGGACATTTTGTTTCGTAGGCAGGGTCACTACCAACTAAGCTAAAGCGGGCGTCAAAACGTCAAGCGGGTGGCGGCGTTATAGGATTGTAACAGCAAAAAAAACCGTCTTGAGGGATGTTTGTGGCGCTATAACTCAACATAACAGTACTGAGTGACATAAAAAAAACCTACTTCATTATTTTCTTTAAAATTCTCGTTCTGCTTATTAAAAGAGTACCCTGTATATCTTTAAATCTTCTTCTTAGTCGTGTACTCTTGACCACGACCACTCTGGTTGGGGTCATGTCTCGGTCGAGTCTTGTCACCGCTTCTCTTGTCATGCGACGCCATATATCTCTACGTGTGGCAGAGTGAGAGTGAACATTTATGCTGGAATGTGTCACAGATTTGATGAGGTCTGTCCACCGTGTTGGAGAGCGCTCACGAGATCTTTTGTCCTTGATATCTTTCAATATAATATTTCTTAGTAACCCCTTGACCAGCTGAGTAAGGTTCCGTTTTATTACGCGGCCATGCAAACGATACTAACACCGTTCCCCTCTCAGGCGCACTTAAACTTTATGCCTCAATTTTATTGGACAAAAGCCTGCGGTGACTGCTTGATATTCTGCCTGCTCCATTGACTATTTCAATCAGACTTACAAAGTTAAATTACGGCTGTTTCTGTAAAGCGTAAAATGAGTTTATGGAGAATATTTCTCTTAAGTACATTTTTATTTTGATTAAGATCGAGACATTGTGCGAGTTTCTTAGTGACATCTTCCGTGGCAAAAGGATTTTCTAGTAAAGATGTTATAAAACGACCAACTCCCAATAAATATACTCTACAATCTCTACATGCTTCTTAATTTATCTTTTAGTATAGTATATTACATAACTAGGGTGGTAATACAAAGAAAGGCCGAGATCGCAGAAGTTTGCGGCCCGAGCTGCAAGCGAGGGACGTAAATATGCTATCGAGGGCTTTCTTTATTACCTCCCGTGTTATGTACACCATTTTATGTTTACACTTGGCCAGAAAGCGGCTTTTTCCGTATGTGCCTATGAACTTTTGTTGGTAATTCATTTATCTATAATAGCCTTAAAGAGAGTGAAGTAATTAATGTAGATGTCCAAGGGTTTAACAATGTCCCAATAGTTGCCATCTTCAATGTTAAGTCATTAGAAATAGAGGTGACAGCTGGGTGTCAACTATTAGGCATTAGCGTGTCAAATCAATTGCAACAATAATTTTGTCCATACAAAATTATTCAGCCCGCAATGTAATGCAAACACACTCACGTTAAACGCTCGTTGACAGTTACGTTGACATTTCGGTACCGCAACCATGTTTACAGTACATTGCTGCTGAGAAATTAAAAAAAAAATTATGGGGTTGTAATGAACTGCAACTTAAAAAAACCTTTTACTTCATGATTACACTAATGAATACTATGTCCGATTTAATTTATCGCCTGTATTAGACTTACTCGCTGTATAGTGTGATGCATGATAGCAATGAGAATTGTGCCGTTTCTATGAGCGTTGATGTTAGCGCCATCTGTTGTTGAATTGCTGTTACCGTCTTCTACTTCCCACGAGTGTCGCTAGGTGGCAGTGTCGCCACAATCGTTTACTTTAATTACCTTAAAAACGGATATACACAGAATGTCAATTTACCTACTTAGTATTCTTAGGGCGCGGCCCCATGTCGACGGCACGGCGCCGTCCGCCGTGGAACGGCACGACGCCGTCACTGTGCGACGGTACGGCGTCGTGCCGTGGCACGGCAACGTGGACGGCGCCGTGAACGGTGCCGTGTACGGTGTGACGGCGCCGTGAACGGTGTGACGGCGTCGTGCACGGTGCCGTCTACGGCACACCGCACCGGTGGACGGCGCACGGCTCGGTAGTTTTGTTTTAGGCGGATCTCACACTGCGGCGAATCTAGAATCATCAATTTGTATAGAAAAATCGCGGGGTATGTATGGCACACTGAGAATCGCTGGTCGCGGCGACTTTTTAACCGGCTTTCAAAAGAAGGACGTTTTTTTGTGTGTTTCTTCACCGATTACTCAAAGACGGCTGAACCAATTTTAAAAATTCTTTTTTTGTTTGAAAGAATGATGTTTGAATTTGAATATTTTAGAGGTGGTCCCATTGCAACCAAATCAGGACTTGATGAGGATCTTGGAGGAATTGAGGGAACTCTTCAAATATTATAGGCACACATATAGCGATTTTGGTATTGGTTATAGTTTCTCGTGCATTTCTTATTACAAATAAATTACTAGTGTTAACCGACTTCAAAACAAAGCGAACATTCTATGTAGGTTTGCTCCCCGATTACTTGAAGATGGCTAAACCGATTTGGAAAATTCTTTTTTTATTTGAAAGGGTATACCTCTGAGGTAGTCCCCTTGCAACCAAATCAGGATCTGATGATGGAATCTTGGAAAAATCGAGGGCACTCTTCAAATATTATAGTATAGTAGTATATAGTATAGTATAGTAGTAGTGTAGTAGTAGTATAGTAGTGTGGTATTTTTCATAGCGAATTGTACATTTCTTATCGAATCTCTTCATTTGAAGTCCGTTATTAACCGACTTCCACAACAGGACGGTTTTCATTTTTTACGCTATTATTTACTCGAAGACAGCTGGACCAATTTGGAAAATTGTTTTTTTGTTTGAAACGGATTTGTCCTCCAGAGTGGTCTAATCAAACCGAGATCTGATGATGGGATCTTGGAGAAATCGAGGGAACTCTTCGAATATTATAGGCACATATACGGCGATTTGGGAATTGTTCATATTCACTCGTGCATCTCGTATCAAAATAGGTTCACTGAAAGTCGGTTATTTAAAAAAAAATAATTTTGTGATTATATCATCATCATTCGGTTTAATTCTCAATGTCAATGTGTACTTTCATCAAAATGGGTCCAGTAGTTTTTGAGATAGAGTTATGTGTGTATCAGTCACTAGGAAAACGTGTACCTACTGAACAGCGTAATTGATCACTACTGAAATTAAGAAAATCAAGAAATAAAAAAATACTTTAAAAAATTAAACCGACTTCAAAAAGGGAAGAAATAAAAGTTTTATGAACACTATTTTTTTGAAGTCGGTGTTAGTCTTAATATTTGGAAGTACGCTACGAGACGCTCAAATACTATATTACATACATAGACCAGTAAAGTAAGCAGTGGCTCGGCTTCGCCTCGGCCGACAATTACATGTGATCGGAGGCTTTCTTTATTTACTGGCCAATATTTTATTTATATACCATTTTTCTGTTCGACGGAGTCGGAAAGCGGCATCTTCATTCAGCGACGCTTTCTGGCCGGAAGACAGAAAAAATTGCTGGCATAAAACTTTCCTTTTATTTGAAGACGGTTTAATTTTTATAATTACTTTTTTATTAATGTGGGTAATTTATACCACATTTCTATGTAATATACAGGGTGTCTCTAAAACCAACGTACCTATAATCTGTGTTTTAGGTATTTAAAAAAAGGTTAAAAAAAACCTGCTGCTGAACAACCCGAGTCACGTGGTTTTTTTTGTTTACCTTTTTTTAAGTATTTTTTTGAGATATTACGTTTTTTCGTATACGCTCCATACAAAATTAAAGAAAAAAAATGATTACTAGTCGGTTTTTTAGCCAAATCCCATACTCAAAATCATTTTTTACCCTAAAAATGATGAAAGGATACGATTTCAAACAAAAAATTATACACTTACAAAAATAAATCCCCATTTCTATGGAGAGTCGAATTTTCGATCCACAGTGTAGCGGGAAGAGTGCAGTGTGCGGTGCGGCGCCGTCACACCGTACACGGCACCGTTCACGGCGCCGTCCACGGCGTCGTGCCGTTCCACGGCGGACGGCGCCGTGCCGTCGACATGGGGCCGCGCCCTTAGCAGGAAAATCAACAGTAGCAGCTGTTTCATTATTCTCTACTTATAAGTGATTATTTGACATCGACAACACAGGCTAAAAGGTAACAAAAAATTAAGCCAGGAACAGCCTACAGTTAATTTGTGCTAACAAACAATAATAGATAAAAATAGAAAAATATAATTTCAATAACAGCTAAATTTTATAATTATAGTTTAACCGTATGGTTAACGCGACTGAAATGAATTCCATTTAATATTGAGTTTAAATTAAATTCCAATCCAATTACTTCCAACTGTCAAATCCATTCTGAATCACAAACAGCATTGTTTTGAATTCAGCCAATTAAACAACTTTGTATTCATCCTGAATTACGTGGGGGTGAAGGGGTGACACAAATTGTATGTATTAGCATACTTATTTAACAGGTTTTCGGATAATGCGCTTGCTTTGATCGTGTGGCGATATTGCGAAAAAACTTCGCTTTTTCGGCTACGGTCAAAAAGTTCTTTGAGCCAAGTTACTTTATATTAAAATTTTCGTCATAATGTTGCCGACAAAAATCGTTTCTATTATAGAATTTTAAAACTTTGCCGACTTTGCCCTTTGCTTTATTGGAATTGTCAGATACAATGAACCTTCTTCGTTAATATTATTCCCTTTTTACCTGTATTCCATGCCTTTTGTGTTAAATTATAAGGTCTTTTGTTTCTCCTGAACTCTAATTAACATATACCTTTTCTTCCTTTTTTAAATAAAAATATGTTAAACAGCTTTTGTTGCCCGAATGTTGGATGAATCTAAACTCTATACCCAAGGAACAAAGCAGTTTATACAATGAACGATGAGATAGATACAATCTCGCAAAAGTCAGTGGAAACGTTGATCTAATTACATAAAGCCATGTTTACACCGCATGCAACCTCAGGCGCACGGGCTGTCTCAGTTACTTGCAACACAAATTACTACACAAATTAAACGGAGCAACTTTATTACCGCTCAAGTGTTACCTAACTTGAGAGTTTCTCGGAAATTGCATGCGCTTTTCATGCATAATGTAGACTTACCTTAAGCTTTATTACTTCAAGTACCTACTTAGAGAACTCTCGTGTCTCTGAAGATACTTGACGGTATGCAAATTCACTTGTTTAAGTTTAATATAATCCGTCATATCTTAGTAGAAATAAATCTGATTCTAAAAATGACTATTTTGGCTCCTCAGTTTTACTATCAAGGTATCGTATTTACATTAAATGAGCAATTTGTATTCAAGCTTAAGTATTCAATAACGAAAATATGGATTTTCGTAGTTTCAGTTAGACAATAGACGGCCTATGTTTATGCAAGAAACATTGGTGATTTCACTTAGCTAAGGGCGTCTAGGATGTTGCCCATATGCAAAGCTACGTCTGATTGGTACCTATAGTATAACTGTGTCGTAGGACTATCGTGACCAATTGGTACTATATCTATACCTTCCTATTTTAGTTGTTTAAATTTACGTTTATTTTCATTTTAAAATCCCTAAGAAGTATGCCTATGGATTATTTAAATTACATATTATCATTACGGTGCGCGTCGATGCTCGCGCGGCTCCGCGGCACTTCCAACAGGGTCCTGAGCGTGTTCCTTGATCGCTGGGACTCTCAATTATTGCAATGGTAGATACGGATACAGAAGATCCGTTAATGTAATAAATATAAAGTTTTGTTTAGATCGAAATTTAGATCGCATATATTTTGAACTTATGATAAATGATGTTATGAATTCCGTACGTTCTGCAATTTGACTGTATGTATTTCGTATGCAAACCGACTGTATAACGTCTGTGTTTAGATATTTTGCTACGTAACCGTTACAAAACTAACCACGATGTCGATGTATGGGGACAACAGATTTCCGGCAGCAAGGTTAAGTTGGTCACACCACTCGTGCTACAAGTTCAACTCGCACTTGACGAAATATATGGAGTTTGACGCTAATCGTCAGTTTTGTGACGACTTGTTAACTGCTAGTTAAGAGGACATTTTAAATAAAAAAGCCCTTTAAGCAGCTTTAGTTTCGCGGCGCACGAAAGTGGTATTTCCTGAGTGAGGGCTGGAATCGAAGCCAATAGTTATCGGAAAACATTTAACACTATTCACAGGCCGGGCACGTCTTGACCGCTGTTAATGTGATCGGCTGCTGTCACACCGAAGCAAATCTTTAAGGAGCCTCACTGAGACCATTCGCTTGTAATGAGCATTTATTTTGGCGTCGAATATTTGAGTGGTGTTGACGTTAAGCCGAGCATTTGGTTGGTTGGTGCAGTTGCTCGTTTATAAATGTTTTAAGACAGTTTTAGTTAAATGTAACTGAAAGTAACAATAACTGGCCAAGAGCATGTCGGACCATGCTCAGTGTAGGGTTCCATAGCCGTAACTATAAGGAAAAAAATACGATGTTAAAAAAGTATAACAACAAAAGAGCGTATCTTCATAGCAATTACGTCCATTTGTTGAGAAGCGCAGTTTATCGGCAATAACTCAAAAACGGTTAATTCCATCTTGTTGAAAATAATTTTCGTGGAAAGTATTAATTAAGCGTTACCTTCGTGATTTTTTTTATATTTTTCGGACACACGGTTAAGAAGATAGAGGGGGGGGGGGAGGGACACAATTTACGCAACTTTCGGAGCGATTATTTCCAAATATATTCACTTTATCAAAAACATTACTTTGAAACCTTATAGTATTTTTTAAAGAGCTGTTTAACTATATACCACACGTTGATATTTGCTGAAAAAAATTTTTTTTAGCTTCTGTAACATGTATGGAGTGCCCCCCTAAAAATATTTATTTTAGTTGTTTAAGTACCAAACTAAGTAGCGACTCATACAATACACCTATATTCCAAATTTCATCAATATCCATCATGTAGTTTTTGAGTAAAATGCCTGTGACATACGGACAGACAGACGGACGGACACGACGAAACTATAAGGGTTCCGTTTTTGCCATTTTGGCTACGGAACCCTAAAAATGGAGGTGGTAAATGCTTGTACAGAACATTATTCTCTCGTGTGAAATGTACTTGGTTGAATACTAATAAAATATCCTTTACTAAAATCATCAACAATCTCCTATAGTATTGATTGGCTGGATAGTCACTCAGCAAAAAAATATTTCATCGTACGTTAATTCGCGATAATATAATACTCTATTGCCATCCAAAATAAAAATACAATAGAAGCTAATAACAAAATCGCAAGCAATAGTGTACAAACGAAGTCACAGTTAGCTGACCAACCATAGACTTAACACTTAACACGTTGCAATAAAATTTACATTCGTTTACAAATGTATACAATTAACAGTGTGTTCCATGCACAGACTACCTCCACTAGACGGAGCATGTTGGGCGGCGCGCGCTCACATCAGATATGGTCAATCGTATAGCATTACGACATTACGCGACCAGCCGCTCTTTCAGTTGCGACCATGTTTCTGACTTGTGTGTGCACCAAACGTGAAATAAATATTTCTGTTCAATCCGACGACAATCTCAAAACATAAAATGATAAAAAAGATGTGAAACACGCGTTGTACTAGTAATATCTACCGATATTTAATCGCACATATGCGTGGTGAGCTCGTGTCGTATGGCATGCTCCGTCTAGTGGAGGTGGTCTGTGGTTCCATGGTACCATTGTATATGTATAGGAATATATTTTTTTCTGTTGTACCAGATGACGCAAAAGGGTGCTCCAATATGCCATTTGCGTAATTAAAAGTCGCAAATAAACGGTTCGGAACCAATTGTGCAATTTTCGGAATTAGGTACGTCGGTGTGACTCGTACATTCTGTAGGGTAAATTCACAGTTAAACGCTCATTCTGGTTCCTAATATAATTTGACCTAAGAAGTAGTAATAAAAATAAAAGTATGAACTTTTATTTAATCAGGGGTTAATACATGACCATCCTCGTTGCTCGATGCTCATTGCTTCGATTTTGACGGACCACAGGACTAGGACGGCAGTGCTCAGACTAGTCTAAAACGCAAGTTTTTACTTTGGAAACCCATATTAAAAAGTTGCATTTTAGACTAGGACGGCAAAGTAGCGTGACCTCCGATTACGAAATGTTGGGTTCCATCTATTTGGCATACGTTTTATATGTCCAAAAGTATGATTAGCCCGAATTTTATTTCGCATAATTGTTTTCCAGTCTTAACTGAAAATATTATGGAAAATCTTTTACGTTAGTCACTTAGCATGGGTTAGGTTAGGTTTCTTTTATAATTATTGCGAAAAGTCAATGGTATCTGTAAAATAACAATTATGCGTAATGAATATTCGGACAAATAGGGCATTCGGAGAAATTAAATTATGCTAAAAAAGGGGATTCCGAAATGTTAGTGTCTCCCCACATCTATAGACGCTAAATCGGCTTAAGGTAACCGAGTCGGGCAACTTCTCCATACAAACCAAAAGAGGGTCATCGTTTGCTTCTACGGCATCAATCATGTATAAAATATGTTTTATTCTATAACTTGATACATTTTATTTGCGCGAAATGACATGAGAACTCTCAAAAAGTAAAAAAAAATATGTAATTTAAGCAAAAAAGGTTAAGTTTCAAATGCTGCTGATACATGGTGCAGATCTTTAAGGCCCAATTGCACGTTAATTCTGATTTTTTGAGACTTCTCGCGTCATTTTGCGCACACAAAATGTAGCAAACTACAAAAAAAAACTTATTTTAATCATAACTGATGCCGTGGAAGCAATTAATGACCCTCTTTATGTTTGTTTGGAAAACCGACCGACTCGAATCACCTGAAACCGGTCAGAAAAAACTTATGTCCACGCAATAAGGGTGAAAAAGATGTCTTTTTCGCTAGGGAGAGACCCATATTGTCGATCTCGGGTCAAATTATATTAGGGACGCGATTGGCAGCCTAGTTGTGAATTACCCTGAAGGGTAACGATAATGGCACTTCTTATTATTCGAGGACATTCCGTCGGAGCCGCAATCCTTTGCATTATTCCCGCCATTTCTGTTTTCCCTTGTAACGACTTTTTACTGTCATAACCAAGTAAATAATGTCTAGGTTGTAAAAGTTTTTGTTATTTGGCCGTCCACGGTAAATCTTTCAAGCTGTGATTGTTGTTTTGTTTTATTCTGTCCTTATTGATATAAGAATGGCCAAGTGCGAGTCGGACTTGCCCACAAATAGTTCAGTACCATCGTAAAACTGTAAAAAATATAGGTATTTGTTGTTATAGCGGCCTTAAGAAAGCACTCTTCTTTGTCTTGTCCTTATCCCACATTAGGTGGGGCCGGCTCTCCTACTCCTACGGCGCCAGGACACTCTATCCTGGGTTGTTGGGTCGGGTAATTGGGCTACTTCACAAGTTTGGCCATACTAGTCCACCACGTCAAAGGGGGCCGTCCTCTCCCTTTCTTGCCCTCAGGGAGAGCCAGTGCTTTCTGCACGACGTGTTCGTTGTCCTTCCGCGTAACATGGCCATACCACCTTAGACGGGTCTCGGTAAGCTTTTCGGGCCGGAGGGCAACCTTAAAGCTACCTCGTACATGTTCGTTTCTTATTCTGTCCAGCCTTGTCACTCCTCCAGACCACCTCAGCATTTTAATTTCGGCAGTTAGTTCGGCAGTGTGGCCCTAAGAAAGCACTCTCTGTAAATATTTCAAGTGTCTACCTATTAAGTACTGTTTAAAAGACGAAGATGGACGGAAAGATAAATAAATAACTAAATATTTTTATTAAAAAAAAACCCGACCGCGGTGCACTTTAAAAGTGATACTAATACTCCGTTTTGTTTATTTTAACGAACTTCATACCCAGTGACACTCGCGTCATCAAGACGAATCTAATGATGTATCATTTATCAAAATCGGTTGTGCCGTTGAGTAGTTACGAGCGGACATAGGAACGGACATACATACATACATACAGGTCAAACACATAACCCTCCTTTGGGCTTCGCCGCAGTCGGGTAAAAAGTCTTAATACCTTGTACTTCGGTTCGGAATCCCAAAAATGGTCAAAAACATTATATGTCTTTTATGTTTTCGGGTTATTCTTCAAAAATCATTCCCCTGTTCACACATCTGTTCAAACATCAATATGCACACTTCGAAGATTATTAACCTTCTGAGTATTGGTAGCAACAATACAATTTTCATGAATTTAGCTTGATTAGGTTTTCATTTTAACAAAAGAAAACGTTCGTTTTGCGCCATCACGCAATTAAGTAAGATCTCTACATACTAAACTGAAAACAAAGACTTTTCTGATCTTACGATTCTATTTAACAGGAACAATTGCGATTCAAATGCCTGTTTGCACGTTTCAAAAACGTTGTCAGTTTGAGCATATATCGTACTTTGCATCTAGTGAAATAAAAGTAATAACTCACCTCAATCAAATATGTCAGCTTTTGCATTTAAATGTTCGAAGATAGATATTAAATATGGCTGTCGCCATGTTGGATGAGTAATCGCCCGCAAAATATGCCTCGATAAATTACACCAACTGTCACAATTCATTATCATTATTCTATAATTTCACGTTATTAGCATGACGCGCACGAAAATAGTGAAAATATTGAGAATTACGAACTTTGGCAGCAGGAGACGTGTCGAATGAAGCTACCGATATTTTAAGACTTACTTTACGGTATAATAATTAATATTAACTAAAAATTAAGAAAACTTTTCATATATTTTTTGGGTTTTTATTTACCGAACAAATAAAACAAATTATAATTCTGTCTAAAAATAAACATCCTGATTGATTTGCAACCAACGCAACCAGATTACAGATAGCACATTGACATTCAAGTATTTTCATTATTTGATTTATCAACGTGAAGTGGCCAGTTAAGTGGTAGTAAAAGAGGTTCTAGAAAAGTAATAAATGAATTGGACATTAATTAACGTAATATGAACATAGATAAATACCTACAACAATAAATTAATAAAACAACAATAGTCATCAGTCAGCAACTGTAGCAGCAGCAGTATTACTAGTATATCGTGTATGCATACTTTCTTCTTTTATCTTTCACATCTATTACCCCTACCGCTACGTTCGAAGTAATAATGATAAAAATGCTTTAAAATGCTCTGTTAATTAGTAAATCGGGTGTCAACCTTAGTTGACTATATTAAATTAATTATAAATTGCGTGTATACATTAATGTACTTTTAAGTCTAGAAAGGTTCACTTGTTCAAGATAGGTTATTAAATAGCATATAGCGTTATAATATTTCGTTTTACGATTTGCTATTGGCACAAGGGTTTTTTGTTCAGTTCGCTTTTGTTTTTCCCTTGTAACTATTGTTTGGCCGTAGGAATCGTAGGAAGGAAAGGTACTTCTTAACCTAACATCACCATCACCTACCAAGTACTGCTTGAGTAATAGGCTTGTGTCCTCAATTTTGTTTCTGATGTAAATAGATTCTACTATTTATGAGGAACAAATATATACCTATAACTACTACACTTGGATTACTATAACAGCCACAAATTGCAATTAAAACTAGCCGACCGCACCGAGCGTTGAAAACGGCCCATATAAAACAGATGCACCCTGTGACGTCATCTCGTTTCCTCGCTGTACTAAGTATGTATGAAAAAAAATAGCACTTTGCTATTTTGAGCACGAAAAAGTGCGTTTAAGCACATAGTTGTCATACATTTATTTTTTCAGCTTTATTTGAGCATTCTGAAATTGACTTAAATGTTTCTTTAAGACGATAAAAAAAAATAGTTTTTTTTTAAACTTTGTAGTCTTATAATTTTATATTTTTTGTGTATTTCTTCTGTGTTATGATAATTTAGTATTTTCCAATCTTTGTGACTATATTATGTTGTAAAATTCAACATTAGTCAACATCCCCACTGCTCGAAGACTTATTAAATTCAGTTTTATTCAGTGAACCCGGGGCTCCGGTCACGAACGAGATACGCCGTGATAAATTACTCCAACTCCGACGATTCATTACACGATAAATCGTTGTAAACTTGGTACCTAAGGGGTAAAGATTCGAATACTTAGTATAAAGTTTCTGTGAAGTTACGAACTGTGTGGAAGTGGCAAAGAGAAAAACCGGTATTTGATAACGAGTTAATTACAGTTTCAAACAAGGGGCTGATAAAATGGTCAACAAAAAACAGTTTTTGTATGCAACATGCATAATTTTCACTAGTTATGTTTAGAACAAGGTTAAGGGGGGTGTCTTCGAAATCGGCCTCTGGGAGAATCGATGGAATACAATTTTTTTTTTCATTTTAAACAGCTGTTCCGATTGTGGTGAAATTTGGTATGCCGATAATTGGAGATTTGACAATAGGACAGTTTTTATCCCGGCAACTATTTGTTCGCGTAACTGAACCCTTCGATAAACTCTTATTGTAAACTAGTTCCAGAATCCCTAACGAATTTAAAGCTTGAGAATAGGCATTGCAATCGCTCAATATGAAATAGACGACTGACCTGGCGATCCACTGCTGAAGCGGCTTTCTGGGCGTCTCCGTAATTCTTCTGGCTGGCCAGCACTTCACACACCTTAAACAGTCTGTCACACACCGAAAAGCAGCAAGCAAGTCCGTCAAAACCGCCGTAAGATAATGTTGGGAATAAACGCACACCGCCCGCGTCTGCGTTCCGTCCGTGCCGAAAGGTAATGTGTCAACCAAGGACCTTAAAATAAATAGCCGGACGGAGGCTCGCCAACAGAGAACTGTCCCTATAAATACAAGCAACGTGTTTTTGGCGTTTTTTGTTCGATGGTGGTACGGAACTCTGGATGTGTGAATCTGACTTCTGACTGAAGTGCAAATCTGTTATCTTATTATCAGTGGATACATTTTGTGCAGATTGTATTCGTTACCCAACTAATAAAAGTTACAATAAGTAAAAAGCCTAATGTATGCAATCAAATAAATACACGAGTAAAAATGTACAACAATATTTCAGCAGTACAGTTTCAGTTATGTGTCCAAATTCATATTGCGTAGATATGCACTCCATGCAAACTTTCTATCCACCTCAGAGGATGAATTTCAAAAAAGATTAAATAGCTTTTCTTCTCTTTTGATGAAGGGTCTATGTATGAATTCCCAGACTTAAGAAGTCTAGAAATTTAAAAGTCTTATAAACCTTTTATAAACTTTCAATACCTATTTAATCCCTTTGGGTTGACAAACGGTGAAATTACTTTTATTAACATTTGATGGAAGGTCGTATGAAGTACTTTAAAAACCTATATATTGCCTGTCAAAGCCTATTTAACCCGCTTAGGAAAAGAATTTCGAAAGCCTAGCGTTTATTCATTAAATATCCTATTATGAAAATTTCAAGTAGCTCGCTTCAGTACATGGGTGTACCCAGTACTTTTTAAGGCCGAGCCACACCGGCTGCGTACACGTCTGCGTGCGCGTGGCGTACAAGTTGTTTAGTATGAATGTTTTTCAAAATGGCGGCTAGTCACGCTCAAAGTCAAGGAGCTGCAGCGTACAGTGCGTGCACACGCAGCCGGTGTGGCTCGGCCTTTAAGAGCTGGGGCAGAAATAAATGAAGTAGTAGGAATTTGAAAATGCTTTTCACTAAAAATTCTTATCTTCGGGTTAGAGAGCAGGGTGGGGCAAATGCCCCACCTTGCCCCACCGTGGGTACGCCTATACTTCAGTAGCTTCGGCTCTGCATTGATAAGTCATTTTATGCATATAAGTTAGACCATTGTTATTTGTACATATATGTAGTAGAAATAAAATTATCATTAAAAAATCATTTTAACTTACAATACAATACTAATATACTTTTTTGCAGACCAGAAAAACACATTACAAGAGGTACTTACTTCATTAATAAATAAAAATAACCGCATCATTCTATTAAATTGATTTCGTCTGGGTATGGCAAACTAATAATTTACCTTCGATTTTGAATACTTGCATAAAATAATTTCGTGTGGACTGGACTGATACATATATACATACCGGTCAAACACATAACCCTCCTTTGGGCTTCATGGGTTTCGCACGCAGGCGCTGCCAGGTGTTGGCGCAGCCCTGGACTTGCCTAATGCATAAGGCAAGGAATAATAATAATTACCGCGAATCAAAATCGCGGAGTGGGACACGCCACGCCTAAATATTAGGGTTGAACAAATATTAGAAAATATTATTTTAATAGTTTTGTTTTTCTTCATTATTACAAACATTTAATTAACTATTGCAGGTCGATTCTACATCAAATATATGACACTATATTTTCAGGAAAGTCCCTCGTTTCATTCCACCCGGTATAGAGTTTAAAGAATAAGTCAGAAATTAATTTCCAAGCTGCCAAAAGCCAAACCAAAATTGGAATGAAGCAAAATAAAATTTCCACTGATTTGCCAATAAGTTACTCCGCGACTTTGTTTAGAGAATTCAATTAAAACTTGCGTGATCATTAAATTCTTAAAAATAAGAGGAAAACTTTTAATTAATTTCGATAGCCACCCACAGATAAGTTTATAAGCAAAGAGAAACCTGGAATACCGTGAGTCTGACTTCAGTGTTTCGTCTTAAATAAGCGAATGAAGATATTATGTAATATCAGTCAAATAACACTCAATACGAGATAAAAGATTTCTTGAAGATTTCGTAGGGATCATAAAATTAAATAGTCTTAACTGAAAATCGTTTCGAATCAATTTAAAATAATCATCTTAGTCACATGACTAACTGTACTTCTATAGTAACTGTATAATGTAAAATTTCATTTTTAAATTGAAATCACACTAATATTAAAAATGTGAAAGTTTGTGAAGATGTTTGGAGGTTTGGATGTTTCTTACTAAATAACGGGGTAACAACTGTGTACAGTCTGTACAAAGGCGCATTCTGCACATCAGCACTTTCCGCCGAGTTGCGTCAATTTCATTAGTTTTAATTTAATACACTCCGCGGCGATCGGTAATGCACTGACTAGTGCATTACCGATCGCCGCGGAGTGTATTCAATAAGTTCATACTTGTATCACTTTATTACTTTATAAATAAAATATTATTTCGGTATCAAGTTTTATCATTATCAAGTGTATCAAAGATAGATAGTGCGAGACTGTCCCGTACATCTTTATGGTCCTTCGAACAAACTTTGAATCAGTGCATTACCGATCGCCGCGGAGTGTATTCAATAAGTTCATACTTGTATCACTTTATTACTTAATAAATAAAATATTATTTCGGTATCTAGTTTTATCATTATCAAGTGTATCAAATATAGATAGTGCGAGACTGTCCCGTACAAACTGAATGGATTGAGGTAAAATTCAGCATGCAAGTAGACCAAGTCCTGGATTGATACATAGTATACTTTATATCCCGGTAAAGAGTTCCCTTGGGACAGTAACGGGAACAACGCGGGCGAAGCCGCGGGTAAATGCTAGTTTCCAATAAAAATACCAATCTAAAACAAAATATGTTAAATATTATTGTGGCAAAGCACAATTATAAATAATTGTATGTATATGACGGCGCGCGCCAAATGCGGCGCCATCTAGTTGATTTAAGCTTAACTAAATTGTGAGGGTTTTCGATTATAGGACGAGAGTAAGCTTGCTCTGGTGGAACGTTTGACGGGCAGCGCCGCCAGATGGGCGACATGGCTAGATTATTCATAGCGATCGTACGAAAAATGGCGGCGCATGTCACGCGAACGGATCACCGACGTCTATAATTAAAATCTAAGTTAATCAAAGTTAAATTGATTGGAAATTACGTTAGGAACGTGTGTGTGCCATTATAATATTGTGATCGTATGATATCATCTTTTATTTCCGGATTTAATTTCAATATTCCCGCGCCCTCGTGATGAGTGATACAAATGGTGAAATATCAAATGACAAAGAGGATAATGGTGCTATTCCCAGAAGCCAAGTCCCTTTATCAGAAGTGGGATCTGATGGGAAACTATCCTCCATACCTGAAAATGCTGGATTACAATCTAGTAGCAGTGCGTCAGCGCCGAATTTATTGAGCAACATGGAGGCATTATTAACACGAATTTTAGCGGCACCACAGACACCAGCGACCGCAGTGAGTACTCCACTATCAACACAATTTATTAAATTCGATCCTGACGAGCGCGATGCTGACATCGAAGGCTGGTGTCGGATAACCGAAATGATTGTTGCAAATAAAAAACTGGACGGTATAGAATTATTAATGGCTCTTACTAAAGCACTCAAAGGTCGAGCTGCAACGTGTTTAACAAGATTAAAGCCGGAGCAAATTACGTGGGCTCATGTAAAAGAAACTCTGATCGCTAAGTTTTGTAAGCCCAAATTAATGCAGGACTATTTCGACGACGTACTACGATTTCAAATTGGATCAAAAGAGACCGCTTGTGAGGCAGCTACGCGCTTGTGGGATTTTATTGAACGCATTCCTACCGCAGTGATGTCTGAAGAAGTTATTGTAGGATTCGTAATATCTGTTCTTTGTCAAAAGGACAATTTTATACGACGTGAGCTGAATGCGAATGTTATAACGACTAGACCTCAACTGTTCCGTGTACTAAGAGGTGTTTCACTGAAAAGGCGATCAGATACTGCAGAAGATTATGACACTGATGCTAAACGACCTCGCATAAATGAGACAAAATTTACTGGAAGATGTCATTGGTGTGGTATGACTGGTCATAAGCAGACGGAGTGTAGGAAGCGGATAGACAGCCTGAAAACATCGCGGCCGGATACAACAGTTACAACGCGTACACCCGAAAACAAGACTGGACAAGCTATCACCTGTTTTTCATGCAAAAAACCAGGCCATGTTTCTAACGCCTGCCCTGAGAAGAAAGGAATCCCTTCAGCAATCAAAGAAGTGAACACTTGCGGCTATCGAGCTTCGAGAGGCACAATGGAGACATCAATCGGTGAGAAAGTTCCTTTTCTATTTGACAGCGGGTCATCTTGCTCATTGTTAAAATGTAGTATGGTTCCCAAGTTAACCGGCGCTTTGAAAAACTGTTATGTTTACCTTACTGGTATCGGTAAAGAAGACGTACTTTGCACCTCGCAGATTCTCAGTACGGTTAAGATTTTAGATCTGTCCGTAACCTTGTTGTTTCACATAGTAGCTGACGATTGCGTTACTGAGCCTGTAATAATAGGTAGAGATATTTTAGATCAAGGCGTTCATGTTAGCATCGACAAGAATGTTATGACTTTTCAGTCCATCAGGGAAACGGTCAAAATTTGCGAAGATAGTGTATTTGACATGTCTCAAATAGATACGGACTTAACAGGAAAAGACAAAGCCGATCTTTTAGCGATCCTTGAGAAATATTCCGATCATTTTATTGACGGCACCCCTAGTAAACGCGTCACAACGGGTGAATTAGAAATCAAGCTGATAGATCCAAATCGAATTGTTCAAAGGTCGCCATATAGACTATCGCCCAGCGAAAAACAAGTCGTTAGGGAGAAGATTCAGGAGTTGCTCGACGCCGGCGTGATTCGTGAAAGTTCGTCTCCATTCGCGAGTCCCATCTTGCTTGTGAAAAAAAAAAGATAACACATACCGGATGTGCGTAGATTATCGTGAACTAAATGCTAATACACACCCGGAGCCTAATTACCAGTAAGTGTAGGCTTAATATGGCAAGAAAGTGCCCGAAAATTATGGGCCAAAAGCTGTTCAATAAACTGCCGAAAGCAATTAAAGCTCAAACTAATGTCAACACATTCCGGCACCAAGTGAAAACTCTGCTTCTTAATAGAACTGTCTATAGTATAAAGGAATACTTGAGTTACGATTATAATCTTAACAATTAGATTGATTTATAATTATGAATGTAAATAAATAATGCAATTTAATAAGTGTGAAATTTGTAAAAATGTGACGATCTCAATATGTGTACATACTTTGTTAACTTCAAAATGTGTAAAAGTATTGAGAAATAAACGAATCTGAATCTGAATCTGAATCTGAATCTGGAGCATTTCCCTTTACCCCGTATTGACGATCAAATCGATCACCTAACCGGAGCCCACTATTTCTCATCTTTAGATATGGCATCGGGCTTTCATCAAATACCGATCCATCCCGACTCAATCGAAAGAACAGCATTCGTAACACCAGAATCGCAATACGAATATCTTGCCGTACCGTTTGGCTTGCGCAATGCCCCGTCTGTCTATCAGAGGTGTATTAATAAAGCACTTAAAGATCTTGAAGAAAAACCCCTCGCGTATATGGATGACGTTCTCTGTTATTCGTCTTCCATAGAAGATGGTTTACGTCGCCTCAATGCAGTATTGAAGGCTTTAACGGAGGCAGGGTTCTCCTTTAATATCCGAAAGTGTAGTTTCATGAAGCAAGAGGTTAATTATTTGGGGTATTCTATAAAAGATGGAGAAGTGAGGCCCAACCAACGAAAAATCCAGGCTTTGATCGATGCTCCTCCACCCAAAACCGCTACGCAAGTGCGACAATTTTTGGGTCTCGCCTCGTACTTCAGGAGGTTTATCCACAACTTCTCTAACCTCCTTGGCCCTATTTACCCGCTGACGAAGCTTAAAGGTCCCATAAAATGGTCTGATAAACATGAAGAGGTGCGAAAAACAGTCATCAAAGCTTTAACGTCAGAACCAGTACTTACCATATTTGACCCTGACCTACCTGTAGAATTGCATACGGATGCTAGTTCCGAAGGGTACGGTGCTATTCTAATACAAAGAAGGGAATCACTTCCTCATGTTGTGGCATATTATAGCCGACGTACGACCGAGGTTGAGTCTCGTTACCATTCATATGAGCTTGAAACGCTCGCGGTCGTACGTGCGGTCGAACACTTTCGCCATTACTTATATGGCCGTCACGTCGTAGTCTTTACAGACTGCAATTCCCTAAAAGCTTCGAAAAGTAAAACGGATTTGACGCCAAGGGTGCATCGGTGGTGGGCCTTCTTACAGGCTTTCGATTTCGATATCGAATATAAACCAGGCCGAAGCATGGAACACGCCGATTACCTCTCTAGGAATCATTCGCTAAGCGATGTCGTTCAACCTGGTCCATCTGCGAGCCTCCTAAATCGTGTATCGAAAGATGTCCAATTCGTCGAGCTCCACCAAGGATGGCTTGCTGTCGAACAGAAACGCGACAAAGAGATACAAGACGTAATCGTGAAATATAATACAAACGAGATACCCGAGTCTATAGCGCACACGTACGATGTCCGAGAAGGAGTTTTGTATCGAAAAGTAATTCGCAATAAAGTAACTTCTTGGCTCCCAATCGTACCTAGGTCTTTGATTTGGACACTAATTAATCAGGTTCACACAGACATTCAGCATTTAGGTGCTGATAAAACAGTAGATAAACTGTACGAAAGGTTTTGGTTTCCGGAAATGACTAAGCGAGTTCGTCAATTTGTTGATTCGTGTATTGTGTGTAAGGCGTCGAAAGGCCCCTCAGGCCCCAGTCCTGTACAACTCCACCCCATACCCAAAACTCCAATACCCTGGCACACGATACATGTAGACTTTTCAGGCAAGTTGAGCGGCAAAAGTGACCAAAAGGAGTACTGCCATGTTATAATCGATGCTTTTAGTAAGTACGTACTCTTGGAACATACGCTTGCGGTAGATGCAAAAAGCGCTCTTAAAGCCTTAAAGAAAGCTGTTTGTACTTTCGGAGCACCTAAAAGAATTATCGCAGATCAGGGACGTTGTTATAGTAGTGCTGAGTTTAGAGATTTTTGTACGGAATACAAAATAGAGCTACATTTTATAGCTACGGGTGCGAGTAGGGCTAATGGTCAAGTCGAAAGAGTGATGAGAACATTAAAAAGCTTACTTACGATTGTTGAGAATGATAGGAATAAGACATGGCGCGACGAACTTGATAATATTCAACTTGCCTTAAACAGTACCAAATCAAGGGTAACTGGGTACACGGCTACTGAACTATTATTCGGCATACGGGCAGATTCCTTAGGGATGTCTCAATTACGAACCGGAAGAGAACAGGAAAGTAGATTAGACCTAGATACAATACGCGCGGATGCATCCAATAAAATGATTGAAGCAGGTGCCTCTGAAACACATCGATTTAACCGCGGTAAAGCTAAAGTTAAACCATTCTCCAAGGGTGACTACGTCTTTCTTAAAAGTAGCGAAAGAAATCAAACAAAGCTTGATAGGAGGTATAGGGGCCCTTTTCTGATCTCTGCCGTGTTAGAAAACGACCGCTATGAATTAAAAAGTATGAGCGGTGCCTGTCGTACGTACAAATACTCACATGAGAATTTGCGAGCTGTGCCTCGGGGCCATGAAGGCTTAATTGAGATTGCGAGTAATTTGATGGATGAGAATCGTGAAGTAGAGCTAGAAAATGGACAGTCTCCTATTGATAGCCATGACGGCGGAGTGGATATGCAACCTACTCAGAGTAATACCTCGTTGACCGCTAGTCCAGATACCCTCAGTGTTGGATCAAATACCTTCACTGCTGGATCTGACACATTATCTGCGTATTCTGGGACGATTAGTGATACATTGACTGCCGATAATTCCGACACTGCTAGCTTGTGTTCCAATACTTTCACTGCTGGATCAGACACATTATCTGTGTATTCTGATATACGAGCTGACGACAATTGTGATGATGAGCAAGATACTCGTAGGTCGCAAAATAAAGGTTAGTTTTCAGAACAGATATGATATTGCTGTAATTATAAGGTGATGGTGACTTAATGTCATGTATGTTGGTATGGTAACTGATCGAGGAAAGGATAGTGACGTCCGGTCTACGTCTTGGAGAGACTAGTCGGAGGGACGCACTGATCTAATCCTGGTTGGTGATCTGGTGGGGCTGGTCGAAGGGGTGATGTTGTCCTGCCGGATCTCAACATCTGGTCATAGGGAAGCATACATCCGGTCCATGCACACCAATCACCACAACCGTATCAGTTCGTGCAGTTAAGTGATAATGATGATTACGATGGTGGTAAAGATGAGTGTGATGATTGAACGTTGAGGACTAAAAATGTGATCTAGAATAGTCAGGATGAGCGAGCGGTGACGTGTACCGATGTTGTCTGTTGTTTCAGATCTCCCACAAGACTAGGTTCGCTCGAGGACGAGCGACTGTCAGATTGGCCGTGACGGCGCGCGCCAAATGCGGCGCCATCTAGTTGATTTAAGCTTAACTAAATTGTGAGGGTTTTCGATTATAGGACGAGAGTAAGCTTGCTCTGGTGGAACGTTTGACGGGCAGCGCCGCCAGATGGGCGACATGGCTAGATTATTCATAGCGATCGTACGAAAAATGGCGGCGCATGTCACGCGAACGGATCACCGACGTCTATAATTAAAATCTAAGTTAATCAAAGTTAAATTGATTGGAAATTACGTTAGGAACGTGTGTGTGCCATTATAATATTGTGATCGTATGATATCATCTTTTATTTCCGGATTTAATTTCAATATTCCCGCGCCCTCGTGATGAGTGATACAAATGGTGAAATATCAAATGACAAAGAGGATAATGGTGCTATTCCCAGAAGCCAAGTCCCTTTATATAATAGTTACCATAAACTCAAATAAATGCTCTTGATTTTTTTAAACTATTTCTGAAACTTTAAACGAACTTTGAAAATTAACTATTTCTGAAGTTTATAAAGATACTAAAGTAGGTAATTAAATCTCTAACAGCTATTTTAGCCGTTAACCTCTCTCTAAAATAAAATGACCAATGAACAACCAACGAACTGTGAACGTGAATAATAACAGTATTCGGAGGTCATACTGATGTGGTCCTTCTAAGTCCAAGCGATGAGTAGACCGACATATTTTGACCCCCGATTACTAACTGTTAATTACTAGTTCACGGGTCCACTAGTAACCGAAATTGTAAGAATTATACAAGGTCATAAGCAAAATAAGGAAATGTAATTGATTGAATCAGGCGTTACTTTTGGCTTGCCCATAAATATGGCCGACCAACATGGCGGCCGCCTCATTCCATCAACGGACGATGGACTGTCAACATCTCTAGCTTCTCCTGAGGATGCCTCGTAGAGAGGCGAAACACTTGTCGAGTTGTGTATTTTTGGTGGTGGTTTATTATATTTATTTGCATGTTTTTAGGGTTCCGTACCAAAATGGTAAAAAAGGAACCCTTATGGTGCGACTCTGTCTGTCTGTCTGTCTATCTGTCTGTCTGTCTGTCTGTCTGTCCGTCTGTCACAGCAAGATATCTCAGGATCTAGGTACTGATGCTATCGACTTGAAATTTGGAAAAGTGTTAAGAACCGCTAACCCGAGCTTATAGGATGTAAAAACATTCTTGTAGAATAGAATAGAATAGAATACGTTTATTTCGTCATCACAGGTAACAGAAAGGTGACAGTAATGCATTATATGTACAATGACCATGATAACTTTTTAACTTTTTTTTTAAAGGGGTCCGTAATGAGACTTTGCAAATTGAAAGTAGGGCTATTATATTGAGTGAGGTATCAAATGAAAGGGCTTAATTTGTAGATTAAAACAGTATTTTTGTATTTTTTTTAAATAAGTAGTTTTTGATTTATGGCGAAAAACGTTAAAAAAAATACCGTTCCCCCCTATTATCTTCGAAGTTACTGAACAGAAAAATCTGTAATAATTACCAATTATTAATGTCATCCTATATATTACAGGAAAAATATAACGGTTTTCCTAACTTGCACTGTTTTTGAGAAATTTGCAAAAATCTTAACACATACTTATTTGCTCCTACTAAACTAATCGCCATATAGTTTTTCTTGAACTATTCATGTATCTACTTTTGAGTTTGTACGGAACCCTCGGTGCGCAAGTCCGACTCGCACTTGGCCGTTTTTTTTATTTTGTATGTGAATGCATAAAAAAATACGCAAGTAATTATAACGTTAACATATCGCGGATTAGCAAAGCAATATTTTTGGTTTTAATTAATAAGGAAATATGACGTTAAAGGTTTGAGGTCCATATAGATATCGACGTGTAATTTTTTTATGATCCTTCAAAGTTGGGTGGGAGGGTTCATTTTAAAAGTATGAAAATGTTACAAACTATTAATGCCATTGGATAACACATAAAATGTATGGTAACTTTTGTTATGAAACCGTCACGATAAACGCGAGTTTCAACATATAGCTACAGACCGAAGTTCTCGAAGTCCCCATACAAAGTGCTAGCGTGTGACGTCACACGACACGACGGTATTAGTGTGAAGTGATTTTAGCAAAGTCTAAAAATGTGATTTTAACACTGTTATAGGTAGTTTCACGAGAGTTGAGGCCACGCACACAATAACACTGTCATGACAGCGGCATTTTGAAATTAAGTACTGTTCTTTTTCCGTACCGATAGCAGGTTCAACCACGGTTGACAACACATGAATTGCAAGATAGACCAAAAAGTTTATTTGAACTATAGCCTTGTGTTTATTTACTCACCCATTCATTTCATTCATTCACTTTTTTTGCAATTAGTACTTCATGTAGCTGTGTGTGTAATCATTCACCTCAACTCTCGTGGAAACTACCTATAATATCTGGTGGGATTTTATAATATTGAAGTAGTTTTTTCGCTGATATTTCTATTTTTACGAGGTATTTTTATAACATGTCACAGAGAAAATGCTATCAAATACCCAATTATAAAGGGACGATATTGACGGTTAAGTTGTGAATCACCCTACAGCTGTCTCGGAGATGTGACGAGAAGAAACTTCGCAATTGTGATTAGCCGTCAACTATGTTAAGTTTCATAAATTGATATTGAAGTTAATGAAGAGTGAAATAATGTTAATTTAAAACTTTCCAGTCAAATAGAGATCGCAATACGTTGACCCGTGCCACAGTTTAACATACAGGGTCAACATTCATACCATCGGGTGACACAGCCATCTATGTATACAGGGTGTTAGGTAAATTGATAGAAGGCAGGTCTATCAAATAAAGCTAGGTTAGTATAGGTTTAGTAAAAGTGTCACCATTTTTGAGATATTTTGACTTATGTAATTTTTCTCACAAAATAATGTCTTTGGAGATTACTTACACTAACGAGTAAGAAATATAAAAATAAAAAGAAAATTATACGCTAAAATATAAAAGGGACGATTTTTTTAGGCATCAAAATAAATTTCGGCCCAATTACGTTCTGTTGGAGTTCCTACATAACACAGGAACTTCTTCTTAGTGGTACATTCATGTAAGAGTGGTCGTGGCTGTTCGGACGTTGTATATGATTGATCTTCACTTCTCGTTTCTTGTTCGTGGACTTTCAAACTTTCCTTCATAACATAGAAACTACAGAAAAACAATGCCAAAAAAACAATGTCGTCTCCGTCAGCCGACGTGTTTTTAGACTGTGTGGTTAACCTGTAGCTCGACCTACGCAGATACCTACCTAGACATGTCATTAGCGCGTAATATTATGATAATTTATACAGAACTCTCCACATATGTATTCAGGCATATAGTTACGTTTATAATGCTGTCAAAATGTTTTTGCACATATTAATTATTCTAGAGTAAAGTACTCTGATGATTTGAGATCATATTTTGCTAATACTGTCAATGTGAAAGTTTATGAAGATTTCTCTTGAGATGTTATGTTTGTCGGTTTGGATGTTTGTTACTAAATAACGCAGTATCAACTGAAAATATTCAGATTGAATTTAGTGTAAGTATACAGGGCGACTTCAAATTGGTAATACAAAACACTTGATTATGGCTCAGTTAATGCCATGTAGTGTAACATATTAACCCCTATGTTAAAATTTACTGTATTTAATTATTGCTAATTTTCTAACAAATCAAATAATTAAAGTCCTAAAGTGTGGTTACACTCCATTAAATACCTAAGTGTCATACCTGTCACTCGTATTTTCTTTGACAACTGACAATTACTAATCAAAACACGTTTTCTTCATAAATATTGCGGCATGTGACGGATAACCAAAGAGGAAAGTGTTCATATGAAAATCTTTAAACCTCTTTGTTTATTATTATGGTAGGATAACCATGTTAAGCCAACAAAAATGGGATAAATTAATAATTAAAAAAAAAACATACTTCTGATTATTTTAAAAGTATGAGACTTAATTGCGGGGCTAAGTTTAGGGGATATGTATGTAAAACATTCATCTTGTATTACCAATTCGAAGTCATCCTGTATAAGTAGACAAAGTCCTGGTTTGAACCATAGGATAAACCGGCAAGGAGTTTCTTTGGGGTAATGACGATGTATGAACATTACTAAATAAATGATTATGAATATGAATATAATGTGAAATAACAAGGGCGATGCCGCGGGTTAATGCTAGTATCTAAACTAGTACTATCTAAACTCATACTCATTTACTCATAATATATTTTTCAATGTTACATGTCAAGAAAATTTACAAAGAAAATATTACAATAAGATTCATTAAATTTAATTACAAATAATAAAACGATAATAATTATGCTCAAATTAATCCCTAACACTGACAATTACACTAAAAAAATAATAATTGGTTTCAACATGTAAAATCATAGAATTCGGAAATGTCATAAAATGCCTTTCCGATGAGTCATTTTTTTTATTCATTCAAAAAGGTCTGATCATTAAAATATTGCTTGTATGTGTGCACGCCGTGTATGAACGCACTAGTTACAAGTAAAGTTTTAAGAATGCTCTGGTAAGGATCGCACTAAAAATACAGGGCGTTGAAATAAAATGGAGAACGAAACTCCTTAACGAAACACAATGGCTTTGTAATAAAGGCTGTTTTTTTTTGCAAATAGTTTTCAGTGCATAAGTAAGTTGCATTTTCCGCGCGGGTGAGAAATACATACTATTTGGAGGCACGGTAGTGCCCCCGCTAAGTCGAGCAGAACAAAGGCACGGCCGTACCATCCTTTTCTCGAAGCCATTCAGGCCTTTTCCCTGATGAAGCCATTCACTGACTGACTGATGATCATCATAATTCTAAGGTACTTCTAGCAGACCAACAAGCTCCAAATATTAAACATAATTCGTTTTTAGCCTATCAAATCACGCAAAACCTAAAATACACAGAGCTCGATTTCCACCGACTTGCCTATTATTTACTCGTGGAGGACTCTTTATTTGAGAAATATAAAATGTGTTCCTCCACGGTTGACTACTTATTGTTTCTAGTACTTACACAACCTTCCTGTTGATGTTTCGAAATCGTAATCGCGAATAGAATCTATTATCTCTGATCAGTACGTCTAGCATAACTGGCCGCGACTTCGTTTCTCGCGCGACTGAGCATCACCTGTCAGTGTCACACTATATTGAGTGGAAAGAGATAGGTAGCTTTTGTCGCGTGACAAAGAGTCGCGTGTCACAGTTGTGCTAGAGGTACAGGTTTCATTTTGTAAGTATAAATCACTACCATTAACATAAGTGAAGTATTATTTACATTATTTTTATTAATAAAAAAGTTAGGTCGGAGATTCATTTTCGTATGGTTATCTTATTCAGCGCGGTCCATGCGACTTCTGATGCAAATTCACAGTGCTAATAAAAATGTACAGAACCCATAGAATGCGGTATGCTAAAATGAGAAAAAGAAAATGCATGTAAAATATAACTACACAGCATTTCAAACCATCACGTGTGCGATTATTGTAACCAACGCAATATAGCAAGAAATATTCACTACCTAAATTTCACCCAATACAAATGAAATGTTCACAGAGACCGCGCTCTTCATTTATTTACTCACAAGCACGGTGGCTTCGGCACGTAGCAGCTCATTGCGAAGCCCGCGCTCACGTGCACCCGACAAATGGACCGATATTTTTACACCGACCTCACTCACTGTATATTTTACGCAACATTAAAGAGTTTTACGTCAAGTAAGTTTAATGTTCTGTAAAATGGAATTCTATAGAAATAAAGGTTTAGGTCATTGTAGTTGTTTGTGCTGTTGATTAAAATTGCTGTTAAATAATTGTTTATGTAGTAATGAAAATACGATTAAACAATGCAGAGACTTTTAAATGTTTGCTTTCAGACGAACTCCATTATTTTTGCTAGCGTTGTTTTGACTGTAACTTTTAAATGGTGAGGCTAGAGTCCATGGTACAGTCGTCAGCAGATACATCTATACACTTCAGTATGCTCAATAATATCATTAGAGTTGTGTTGACATGTTTGTGAGCGCCCTGTTTGCTACGATATATCTGATGGCGATTGTATCTATACATATTTACACAATTCGTTTCATTTGTCACAATATTATTTTGGTATTTCGTATGTCATCATTATCAACTAACATACGTCCCACTTCTGGGAGTGGGAGTGTCTGGCTTGTAGTCTTCACGCTGGCCCAGTGCGGGTTGAGGACTTCACATACACCTTTTGAATAAGGCCTGCCATTTTTGTGCTCACCAGTTGCCGCCACTGTCGAGTAGGATCCTGAAGTATAGCTGTCAGTATGTTATTATGGGTGTGAAAACGAAGTTTACATTTCAATCGTATTTAATGCTTTAAAACCGTACCATAAAAATATCGAGCATGCCGCAGTTTGCGTTTATTTCGGAAAAAGGACATAAGTTACCGAATGATGAAACTGTCTCAAAGCACTCACATTGACATTCGTTGATCCGTAACTCATATTTGCCATAAATAATCTCAGATATTGCAAAATATTGATCACAGTCATAATTCTAATAACAAATAAACCATTTGACATTTCGGAGATCACACGCTACACTATAGCTTGGCAACTTCGTTGGTGACACTCACCTATGTGCTTTTTGTTCTGTGCAGCCGTAACTGTTTACACAAGTTACCGCCAACACGAACGGCGACCGACGGAGGCAGCCTCCGGAGGCCCCCGTTCGTGTTGGCTGAGTGTCACCAACGAAGTTGCCAAGCTATAGCGCCTCTAGCGGCGAAAATCATTCGCGGTAGCTTTCATTGATTCGCAAACCGAATTGTATAGAATTTTGTATGTACAACTATGCTCCCTGCCGTACAATACGTAGATTCACGATCTTTGTTATGTGACCCACCAAACTATGCTCCCTCCCATAAAATTACATACGTCACGATTTAGTGACTCGCCTAAGGTCGAATGTCATACAGCAATGGGTAATTGGGTATTGGGGGCTAATGTCGAACGAGAAACGAGGTGATGTCATAGACATCGGTTGTGACTGTCCAATCAAGAGATCTCGGATGAATGCCTTTTCTCTGCCAAGTGATTAACGTGATCATTTTACCTATAGACGTGCAGGTCATTACTATTAACGGGACACGATCTTTTTACGTACTAGGTTAGGCCAATGTTTTTGTACGCCAATTGGCAAAATACGAGTATAGTGAAACTTTCTTGTAAACTGGCCACCATTGTATTACCTATATTTACAAATAAACAATTACTTACTTACTTTATACAATACACATCACATAAGGTCCCTTATCCGACAGAAAATACCTTATGAAGTCACGTACCCCAGCGCAAAAACAGCCAACTTGCTAGAATTATTTACCCGTGAATTGTGAATATTGAAATACTAATATATCAATGTCAGACGCAGGAAATAGAGTCCCCGCCGGTAGCTCTACCTGTGTACTTTCTCACGATATATCATCCAGAAATTGAACCGATGATCCTCTTCTGGTTGAATATCCAAATTCATCGTTCGCCGATGATTTATGGACAGAGAGGTATGATTTAGGTGTGTGCGTGCCCATGACTATATTACCACTACTACCCATATATCTGAATCTTGGTAAAGATATTTTAACACTTTATATGAAAGAAACATTTCTGTCTCTTCATAGGTTTTTTAATGCGGGTAAATTACACCACATTCTCTTCATCTCATTCATTCATTCTATTAATTTTTCTTGTATCTATATTTGTATCTATATATGTGATATTTTAACACTCAAAAGACGTAGAGCCTGGTCTGCCGTTTTTGGCACTAACTATTTACAGCGAAATTAATTCTAGTAATCTTGAACTTCTGTTAATCAGCATCAATTAACATCAAATTAAATTTATAGGAATTCCAATTTTAAACCTAATTGAAGTTTTTTTATATTTTGGGATTAGGAATGATACGTTTTTTCCTGTACATAGGTAAACAGTTATAATCGCATTAGATCTGTAAAAAAAAAATTTAACTAAAAAGTTTATCTCTGCTAAATAAAGTGCCTTCTTCAAACACTATTGTTTAAATTCGTTAAATTAAAATCTCTACACAATAAACCCACCACAACCTCTTGAGTTTGAACGACACAGACATAAGTGCTCATAAAACATTTAATATCCTTTGCCTTCTTTGATGGATGGAGGATATTACGTATTCGCTAGGTTAACTTCTGTAGGGAAAACATTATTAATTCCTAAACTCACTCGCAGAATTCTTTCACGGACTGCTAAAATGTGAATAATGTAAGTCTAAATAAGTACTTCTTTCGCGAGAAAGTACAGTTGTTTAAAATGAACCTACCGCCTCTAAAGTAGTATTATTACAAAGTACCAATCACCGAGTACCATTAATTTACCTCAATTTATCACCCTTTTCTTTTAGAAACTGACAAACTCGCAACCCTATATGGGTTGCGGGCGTAGCGATTGTCGGACCGGGTGGTCGGCCGTGGTGTTTGAGGACCACCCTGAGTTTGGTCGGACTGGGTGGGTGCCGGGGGTGCCTGGGGTCGAACCAGGTCACCTTGTCCCGGTCCACCTCGATAGAATCGGGCTAGGTGGGGGCCTGAACGCCTGGACTCGAACCAGGTCGTTTGGCCAGGGCCACCTTGATTTTGCGCTGATTGCTCAGAGTGAGCAGCGGACCAGCGGGAATTTATCCCCTGTATCTAAATTATACTATGGGTTCATATCTAAATTAATAACCATTGTTGTTGTTATTCATCTTTTATATTAAATTCGTTCCTATTGTGATGAGTACGAGTATTATTGTTCCTGTGTTTTGGATGCTTTCGTTCTATCTAAACATATATTTATCTGTATAAGTAGGAATATCGTTATCTAGTACCCGTAGTACAAGCATTGCTTAGTTTGGTACTAGGTGTTAAGTCTGTCATTTTCATAACCATGTTGTTCGTACATAATACTCTTTAGAATTTAGGATTAAAATTGTTATGTATAATGCACCGTACGTATGCAATAACTAACCTATACTCAACAAAAATGACTTGGCTCGGCAAAATACAGAGGAATGTAAATACTAAAGTCCAGTATTGTTAGCTGTTACTTAATTAAGTACTATAAAACAAAAGGAGCCAAGTTTTGTTAAAAACAAACGTAAGCCCGTAATCCCTTAAAGGCAAAGCAAGCGCAGTGACCGAACCTCCGGAGAAAATTAAACTAACCGCTTAAACAAACAAAGCAATTTTCTAAACCGCGATCGGCCCAGTTTCGAGAAAATTCTTGAAGGAAAAAGTGGGATTGGGGTTAGGCCGGGATCGCACGCGTCTATCATTACGGAAAGTTGCCAGTTGGTTCGAGCATCGCACGCGTCTATCATTACAAAAAGTAGCCAGTTGGTTCGAGCAAGGTACTACAATGACACAAGGTAGGTTCTTCCAGTGATAGTTGGTGACGCCGTGTGAACTTCACTACGTCTTTGTATATTGCAGCTCATTTAATAGGTTATTTTACTACACCCCAAATTTGTAAAAACGATACAAGATTCAAAAGTAAGCAAAATAAGGACATATTATATTGAAGTTTTGAGTTCGATACCTAAAGTATAACTTGTTTTATGAGCCTTCAAATTTGGATGGACATATCAGTTTTAAAAGTACCTATGAAAACATTAAAAACCATTAATACCATTGAATAACCCATAAAATGTATGGTATCTTTGTTATTCATTTGCCCATGCAAGGTATAACCATGTGACGTCACAGAGCATTTCTCCAGAAATATGTCTGCGGTCACCTCATTCATCTGGCCCTTTTTCTTACTAAATGTATGGAGACAGATGAATGAGTCGCAGACATATTTCTGGAGGAATGCCCCACAACGCTTTTAAAGTCTAGAAATGTGATCGATCATTGTTGTATCTCGGTGACTTTTCATGATATTGAAGTCGTTTTTTTACGAATATTTCTTTTACTGAAAGGTATTGATATTACTATAGCACCATTCTCGTGATCGTGACTCAAGCAGTTCGCTCTTGCGAAGAACATAATATAATATCACAATGTTATCACAATCTATATATTTAATTTTAAGCTAGCTTTAGGTACTTTGTACGATTTTTATTCTTGTCTATCCTATTAAACCATAACTATATCATGTTTTGTTATACCATAAGTCTGAGGGTTGGTTTAATTATGTAAGCTTTAGTAATAAAATTTAATCCGTTTAAGTTGTTTTATTACTATGAGTGATAATCGCGGAAACCGAAGACAATATTATGTAAGCTTTAGTTTAAAAATGTATGCAACAAACAATTACATCGAATTAATTTCTTTATGCCACACTTGGCGAGAAAGCGGCTTTTTCCGTACGCGCAGCGTGCGGAAAAAGCCACTTTATGGCCAAGTGTAGACATAAAATGATGAACACAACACGGGAGGTAATAAAAAAAGCCCTCGATCACATATTTACGTCCCTCGCTTGCAGCTCGGGCCGCAAACATCTGCGATCTCGGCCTTTCTTTGTATTACCACCCTAGTTATGTAATGTACTATTATGCCACACCTGGCCATAAAGTGGCTTTTTCCGCACGCTGCGCGTACGGAAAAATCCGCTCTCTGGCCAAGTGTAGACATAAAATGATGTACACAACACGGGAGGTAATAAAGAAAGCCCTCGATCGCATATTTACGTCCCTCGCTTGCAGCTCGGGCCGTTTCTTTGTATTACCACCCTAGTTATGTAATGTACTATTATTTCTTTCTAAATGCATTTAAGGCCTCGGGCATAAGTTTCATTGTTGTGGATTCAGTGGATGTATCTTTTGAACTTTAAATTTGATTTGCGAGTTTTGTACTTAATAACAACTGAAAGACTTCTGCTGCTGGACGTAGGCCTTCCCCAAAGAACGCCACCATGTCCGGTCTTGCACCATCCGTAACCAGCGGACCACAGCGACCTTCACCGATACAAACACTAAAGTACCCCTAAAAATGTCAAGATTATGGCCTTCGCCTCGCGTCGTGTTCCTCATTGTTGAGGGTCGAAAGTTCGCCATCTGTGCCTGTTCTTGGCATCGTGTAATGCGAAGTGCAGCTAGGTGTCAAAAATGGTGATCTGCCCATCTAGTTGGGCTGCGGCCTCTAGCTCGTTTGCTATCAATCTTGCCAGCAACGATGAGTTGTTCAAGATTGTGGAATACTTTCCTGGCTATGTGCCGGAAAAAACTCTAGTATTTTGCGTAGATATTTGATTAATGATTATGTACCTAAGTATAAATTGGTCGGAAGTGCTGATGGCGACTGGCAGTTCAACATCTTGGCTGTTTGCAAGACGAATGAGGTAAAGTTTGCTTTCTCGTTCAAACTTTATGACGTCGGAGTCGATTGGAATCTACTTTAAGTTATCCGATTGCCTTTATACCTAGTTAGCGCGTCAGTCGAGTTTCTGTATGGAAGAAACATTACAAATAACTACTTAAAAAACTAAAAGCAGAGCGAGCGAAGCAAGAATAGTACATTATACAGAGGCCGGGAAGTGAGGGGCTGCCGGCCGAGTACATATAGATGGCAGAGCGAACGCGAGGCTAGATAGTTACGAGGCTGGCAACCCCATTTCACGCTGAGGTATGTATAGTGCTTTTCTCAAATATGTAATGAAATAAATTAAAAACACTCCAAAAAATCTATCTTTTTTTCTAGAGACACCAAAAGTAAAGTGACAAAAAAAAGAATTACAGAATGAAACATTTTCAATATCCATTCCAAAAACTGTTTCAGTATACGTTTTTGCCGCGAATATTTAGATGAAATATTTTAAATGTATATTCTTGTAGTTAAGTTTGCAATTATTGGAAATTGTTTAAAATGTGTTATTTGTTATGTTCATGTCGATTTTATATAAATAAAACTATAAATTATAGCAAACATAGTTTATTGTTTTTTTAATGGCTGAACGCCGTGATGCCGTGTCCCAAATAACGGTGGAATCGAAATTAAAAAAAAATACATTGCCGGCTGGCAATGTTGTATGAAATTCCATTATACGCCAAGTGTCAAGCTGCACTGGAAACGAGGTACTTTGCGGCCTATTATAACTATTATAAGGCACGTAATATCAACATTTGCATTGCATGTTCGAGAAAAGGTTTACTATGACGCAATACAGGAAAGTACAAACGGCGAACTTAGGGCCGATACAGACGGACTGCAACCCAACTGCAACTCCATACAAATCGTAAGGAGTTGCAGTTGGGTTGCAGTCCGTCTGTATCGGCCCTAAGTTCGCCGTTTGTACTTTCCTGTATTGCGCAATAAAGTCTAAGTAAATAAATAAATCACTTAATTAAGGCCGAAAGCACTTAATTAAGCATGTAGTTACAAATAATAGTTTAATAGTAATACGCGTTATAAAACAAACTACCATCCGTTTTGTTACAGTGGGGGAGCACGCAACGGCGAGGTTATGGTTGTACTTGTAACGCTTATGAAAATACCCGTACTTAATTTGTCTAATGATAATGCTTGTATTGCGTGAGTTCCCGTATTTACCGATATAGCTATGCTACATACTCTGGTATACTTTTTAGGTTCCGTGCCCAAATTGGCGAAACGAAACACTTAGGGAATCATCTTGGTGTCTTTCTGTTACGCGTGTTTGTCGTAGCGGTAATAGACATAGATAGCTTATGTTTAAAATAGACATAGCAATTTATAGCCCAGCATTTCTTTGCAACAAGGTATTGAAAACTGCATTTGAATCATACTTCAAACACATTTGTTGTAATAAACAGTGATAATAATTCGGCCTTACCTCTGATATACTGACACCTAGTACGCGCCATTACAAAAGAATCACGATGACGATACACACACATAGATTATGTATAAAGCATCAGGGACGCTGCGTTAGTGTCGCCGTGACCAAACGATGGAACTTAGTTTCTATACAAGAGCGCACCTATTTATTCGAACTCAGCGACACTGTCGCGGCAGCGACAGCGGCCGAGCACGCTTTCACCGGATTATTCACGATAAATTTATTGTATTTAAATATAGATCTTGTATTAAGATTTTATAAATTTCCTGTTCTTTCTGATTATGATATTACGAATTTCGAACGAAGCCATTTGCAGTATTAAGGTTAAAGCGCGCATAACAGCTCGGCATCGCCTCACCTCTTCGCTTCGCTGTCATGTAACGGAAGGGAAGCGAATCGGCACGCCCGAGCCTTTATCACGCTGCTTACCGCAAAGTGGCAGCTTGCCTCGACTCGACATAAGCCTCGCGGACCCTGCGCCGCGCGCGCAATGATGTAAGCGCGGCGACCGCGAGTCGCCCGCGCGCCCGCTAGCCTGTGCGGAGCCATGACGTGATCGTTCCGATGCCGGCTGCGTTTCTACCAGAACTGTGCGAGGTAAATAGCGGAGCGGTGTCATCATCATCATCATCATTTAAGCTCAGCCATAGGACGTCCACTGCTGGACATAGGCCTCCCTCATAGATTTCCAATTAATTCGGTTGGAAGCAACCTGCCTCCACCGTGAGCCAGCAGCCTTAACCAGATCATCTGTCCATCTTGTTGGTGGACGTCCGACGCTGCGCTTGCCGAGCGGAGCGGAGCGGTGTACAAGGGAAAAAACCACCAATCAACGTCCATAGCCTCGCTCAGCGCGGCCCGGCATTGGTGGAATTTTTCCTCGCACACCGCTTCGCTACCTATCACAGCTCTGGTGGAAATGCAGCCTAAGTGTGCGTTACAGCTTGGAGTTAAGATTACTGAGCGGCTCGATCTGAGCCGCTGCCTTTCCGGTGCCGAGTTGTTATGTGTGTTTATTTATTTATTGATATATATTACAATGTCACTAACAGTTAATTATACTAGGCATGACATAATTTAATTTGATTTTGGTTAGGTACATTATTTATTTATAATAATAATAACATGCACAAAGGTACGTTAAGTCAGCTGTTGACTATGAGGCCATAATGGTCTCAAAATAACTATACACACTTTTTTATGTCGTTAAACGAGCAGACGGATCGCCTGATGGTAAGCGATTATCACCGCCCTGCAACACCAGAGGAGCCACAAGTGCGTTGCCTTTCAGTTGGTTCTGTGGGTGAATTCACCTCGCTACGGTACCGTAGCTTACTCACTTACTTGTCGGTTTTCACGATGTCCATGGGTTACAGGCTTACAGGATTCCACAAAAATTGGATACAGCTTAATGTAGAGCTAGGAGGAAAATCAATAGTATGAAAATAAAACGATATCTGACGTCCACTAATCTCCAAAAATGGACTATAGGATTACGTCGGCATTGTCATGGCAATACTGGAACGAGTTGCAACAGTCTTTAATCCATTGATTTAATAGAGAAAACTGCTAAATAATGGTATTGGTATAACTATCTAGACACACGGTAGTATGTCAGCCAAGTTCGCAAATCAAAAATGACGGCACACCAGTCGTGTGTTATATTTAGTATTTGGTGACACAACCGTCTAGTGACACTCGTTGGAAGAAAAAGACGGTAAAGGCAATACAACGATAGATGGCGCATACATAAACGACCACACAAAACACAGTCAGCAGACAGACCGGTTTTTCGACAGAGCAATCGTACGGGGGCTGCGGGGTGAGACGCGGGTGTGTCGGTACCAAACTGCATACAACGCCGCACTTAGCAGTTCGGTACCTAGCTTTCAGGGCTGCCGCGCGTTTGTTTAATGACCACTATTGTTCAGTTGTACAAAAGCGTGTCTATACGTTAATGACCTCACGGTACGCGTACGGAAAAATCCGATTTCTGGCCAAATGTAGACATAAAATTATGTACACAACACTGGAGATAATACAGAAAGCCCTCGCCTCGCTTGCAGTAGTTGCAGCTCGGGCCGCAAACATCTGCGATCTCGGCCTTTCTTTGTTGTACCTCCCTAGTTGTGTCATGTACTATTGCAAAAGAGCAAAAGAGATAGCACGATGGAAATTTCATTCCCAGCTTCGAAATATCCCCTAGTGATACATTAACATACGTCGTTATCGCGGGTGCAGTAACAAATGAAATAAAGAGCACATATAACAGAATGTCTATTTGGTAGAAACGGACATATTCTGCCTACAGCTATAAGCATCTAAGAAGCTCTTTACATGTGGAGAGTTTTCGCTAGGTCTATAAAAATTGAAGGCATGTTTACAAAAACAACATAACTAACATTTTTGGCGGATTTGAGTTATTGGTATCATAGTGGTCGTCTAAGAAGGAGCTACATGTAGTCCAAAAATATTGACTAAAAATTACCCCATTTGTCCAAAATCAGTGTTTAAAAATATACCCATTTTACAAAGGTAAATAATAAACCGTCCGAACGAAAAACTAAAGGTGCGACTAAAATGATTAGTCGTACGCGTACATGGCACAGTCCCAAATTTAGTATTTCAGTAAGTACGTTTAGTTAGTTTTTAGTAGGTTAGGTAAGTTTTCGTTCGGGGGTTTTATACCTACCCTTTTACAAGAACTACATATCTACAGTATTTTTTACAAAAAGAAATAACTGTATGCGTTCACTTAAAAAACTTGATTTTAAATATGATACATACAACACACTCTTTTTAGTAGGTTGTATAACTGGCAATTAAGTGCACAAATGTTAAAAAAATGGAAATAAAAAAAATATAGATTGCACTAAGCATATAAAGGTTGACGTATCCAGAAGTCGTATCATGTGTACATCTTAAAAATGGGTGGAATTCATTAATCTGCATAATCGTTGAGAAATATTACCCTTAAGCGTATTGCTAACATTTTATCTAGCAATGTAGAAATCAGTAGAAATTAATGTTGATAAATTTTAAACTCGTACGTGTAGGCATAAATGTTCCTCAAAATGAGTATCGCGTCTGTTATTGCTTATTTTTCATAATCTATCTGTACTGTCAAATCATTTTTGCACCCGCGATAACGACGTATGTACATTAACGCTATGTCACACGTGTAACGACACCACGGCTTTTTCGTTTGAAATTAAAATTTGGTTATCTTGTTCCGATATTTTGGTGGATGATTTATGAATTCGGGGGTGTTAATACCCAATGGTATTACAGACGTGATATGATTTTTAAAAAACAGTGTTGGAGTATTTCCAAGAAATAATATTTACATGATCGCATCACAGTATTCGTTTTTTTTATTGTTTTAGGGTTTCGTATTTGGCTATGCTGATTTAAATTGAATCAATCGATTCATCTATCCTAGTTATTCATTCAAATACCTTTAAAATTGGAAAATTTAACGTTAGCAACTGTAATTTTAATTTTTGCTGGAAAACTAATACCATTAAATAAGTTATTTTTTTATGATCAACAGCAATGTGAATAGGCGTGGCGAAAAACGGAACTAACCTAACCAGTATGGCCACAGAACATAAAATACGGCACATACGGTAGAAAAGCATTACAGCGCCCCCCAATCTAAATCCTATTCTCTTTCCGCACAAACTCTACAGTGATGAAATCAAGATAATATTTACGAAATAACTGTTCGGTTTTGTTAATAATATCTGTATTTTATCTGATCTTGTGGGCTTTGGTACAGTCAGCGTCAAATAGTCTGTAACATCCAAAGCGCCATTTATCTTCACGTTAGCATCCAAATGCTACAGATTATTTGACACTAACTGTACTAAGTGATCGGGTTGAAAATCGCGTTTCTCATTCAGATTTTTACACGTATGTACTAGGAAATAGAGCGTATCACTGATTGACAGAAAAATCTATATTGTCACCAAGTTCCGATCCAATATCGTAACTTTGCTCAACTAGTTAAACTTTCCCCGTCTCCTTTTCATCGTAAACGTTCGCGACTTCGTATCTCATTTACTAGTGTGAATAGAAAACCAACCATAATGTTCAAGTGTTAAGATTCGAATTTCAAAATCATGTAAAATACTTATAAGTGTTTGTTTAGATTATATTAAATGCATTCAGCGGCAGCGGCAACGCCAGCACGCTGCAGAGTATAATATAAGGGTTACGTCAAAATTTAGTTTTACTAAGATTTTTGTTGGTCCTTGGGAGTATTTCTGAGTCATACAGTTTTTTTAGTTATTAAGAGGAAACAGTAAGGCCGAGAGAATTGAAAAATAGGTATTTGTAAAATGTGTCGCTGTCCCGCACTGCCCGCCTCTCCCCCGTAGAGCGCGATAGAGACAACTGCAGCTTGACCGAAAATACCTTTTAAAATTTCATGAAAACAACGTTTCGTAGTCCCTTGATTTCTTCCCCAAAACTTAACCTATTTAACTAATTTTTAAAGAAAGGCTTTGGCCGTGTTCCTATGTTTTCCTTTTTTTACCCGACTGTGGCGAAGCCCAAAGGAGGGTTATGTGTTTGACCTGTATGTATGTATATATGTCCGTACCTGTGTCCGCTCGTAACTACTCAACGGCACATCCGATTTTGATAAATGATACATCATTAGATTCGTCATGATGGTGCGAGTGTCACTGGGTATGAAGTTCGTTAAAATAAACAAAATGGCGGATTTTATGCAGTTTCAAAGTGCACCGCGGTCGGGTTTTTTTTTTAGTAAAAATGTGGTTATTTAATAATCTAGTCAAATTTGTTTTCTGGATGTGTGAACACAGCGGAAAATCTGGCATTTTTTTTAGGTTTTTGAAGGTTAATATCTATGAGAATCAATTAATCGTAAAAAGGAAAACTTAGGAACATATCAACAGTAGCCATAGATTTTTGGACAAAAAATTATTGCTCTACTGGCATTGAGAGGAAACAGGAGGGCAGTTTTTCCATACAAACGTAGTCCCCTGTTTCCTCCCTGGATAATGCCAGTAGAGCAATAATTTTTTGTCCAAAAATCTATGGCCACTATTGATATGTTCCTATGTTTTCCTTTTTACGATAAATTGATTCTCAAAAGAGATATTAACCTTCAAAAACCTAAAAAAAATGCCAGATTTTCCGCTGTGTTCACACATCCAGCAAACAAATTTGACTAGATTATTAAAAAAAGAAAAACATAGAAACACGGCCAAAGCCTTTCTTTAATGTTTAATGAAAGATGTTTGTTGTTGTGTTCTGTTTTTTTTTTTTTTTTTTTTTAATGAAAAAATTAGTTAAATAGGTTAAGTTTCGGGGAAGAAATCAGGGGACTACGAAACGTTGTTTTCATGAAATTTCGGGCAGTGCGGGACAGCGACACATTTTACAAATACCAAATTTTCAATTCTCTCGGCCTTACTGTTTCCTCTTAACCAGGGAGGAAACAGGGGACTACGTTTATATGGAAAAACTGCCCTCCTGTTTCTTCTTAAGGCTGGGGTCTCCTAGTAAGAAGCATTTAGAGCCCCTCCTTATTTCCTGTGGACATTGCAAAGCTAACGTCAGGATTGTCATTTAAATGTCACTTTTTGCTGGCTTTTGCTTTTATCTCGAAAACGTGTGGAAAGATTGGAATTGTTGCTTCTGCACAAATTAAGTCGACATTTCCCCTCCCTCCAATTGTCTGAGACTTAGTTTTAATTAAATATCTCTCTCTCTGTTTGGTCTCTCTCCCATGACTGAGGATCGTGGTCATCGGTGGATGTGGATGGTCTACAGTTCTACACGTAGTTTTATGATTTGCCTCCACCGGTGCCTGTTCATCTAGTCTCTGACGACCGAGCAAAACTTGGTTGAGGATGGGCCTTTCACTTGATGGCTCCATTTGGTTGGTAATTAAATATGCTTTGTGATATCGCCTATCGATTTTAACTATAGATTATCAGATTGGAACAGTTTGTAGTTTTTTATCTGCTTTAAAGTAATGTCATTCATGAACAATTGAATAAAATAAAATTTCGCTGATGTATATAATGTAAATGTAAAGTAGTAAACGTCAGTACCTAAACATGAAGAGCCAGTTCTAACGGTGTTTCAACCACTCTCACCTTCTTGTAGCATTATTATAATTAACCATTTCACTGTACCACTGTACTTTCGGATTACCATTTTTTTTTTCTATAATTCCAGGCATTCTACAAAACAACCAAAAATAATAATCCTAACCTCCTGTAGGTTGGGTTGGCTCAATGGCTCATACTACCACTAACGGTCGAGATTTATATAATGTTACGGCTACATTATCGAGGATTCGGCGAAGATTCGTGCTGGCGTCTTTTTCTCTGGCATATAAAAAGAACGAGACGTTAATAAGTTTTTATGTAATTAACAATATCTGGATTTTGTCTGAATAAAATAAATTGAATTGAGTACGAATATTTGTTGGATTCCGATAAATGAGGCGTTCCTCCCGAGATTAATGAACGTTATCAACGGCCGGCACTTTATAACAAGCCCGAGAGTGCTCTAAACATGCCCAGTGGTTTGGATAGTAGTGTTGCATTTCCTGTATCCAGAAAGATTTTATGGCAGCTGGGTGTACGTTGTTCCTGCTCGCTGCTCGGAGATTCGGTGAAGATTCGTGTTGGCGTCTCTTTCCCTGACATACAAGAAGAACAAGAGGTCAATAGAAATATTCGCCAAATGCTGATAATGTGGCGATAGCACAAACAAAAAATCGGGAACACATCGCCAACAACTTTCCAAATCTAATTGCGTCGTTCGCGGACAATGGACTAAATAATAGTGTCCATTTCCCGACAAAGCCCGGGGCGCGGTAAATGAGGCGTTCCTCCGGAGATTAATAGGAACGCTAACAACGGCCGGCACTTTATAAAAGCTCGGGAGTGCCCTAAACATGCCCTGCGGTTTGGACAGTAGTGTTGCATTTCCTGGGTCCAGAAAGATTGTATGACTCCTAGACGTAACGTATTGTAAAAGGTATCTAAGGTTGTCTAAAAGGGATCGCTTATTAGCGATGAGACCACCTGTTGTTTACCATTTAATATGCAGTTTTGGATACGAGTCTGATCTTATGAAACGAGCCGAAGGCGAGTTTCATAATAAAACACACGAGTGTTTTAAAGCTAAATCATGTACACACCTACACTTCTTCGTCTACACACATATTATAAGCTCTCATCTCTATGATGTTTTCAAAAACCGCAAATTAATTTTGTCGAATGTCGGAAAATGAAAACCTTTAAACGCATTTATTTAACTTCGAACGTTTGTAGGTACATGTTAGTATGTTACAATGTTTAGAGCAAATCTTGCAAGCTGAATTAGAACCACTCATAACGTTCGATCGAGCTCAAATATGGCATCGTTGCGTATAAAAGCTTTGGTGACAATGCAGTCTTGCGGTACAACGGAGCTGGTCTGATGATGGAGTTGGAAGATGGCTACAGGGTCATCAAAATTACATAAGGCAAATCTACCCTATTTGGACTCATTTGATTGGTTTAACATGCAGTTTGCGATTATACGCAACGAATTGAACATACCTATCGATATTTTAAGTTTTTTTTATGGGTGGTGTTACCAACTTGCTGCCCTTTTGCTTAAATTTGTTCAATTCGTAACGTTATGGTGTTTATTTTTTAAGTTATCAATGGTGTTCACAGGTAAAACCATCCATCCATAGATACCATTTTCCCCGACTGTATAAGATTCGCCTGAACAGTTTCAAACCGCAAAAAGACGTAAACCAAGATCTTCTAAAAACACAATCTCAAAACTTTAACTGAGCTAAATCGAGGCAAAAGTTTACAATAACAAGTAAATTGGTAAAACTTCGGAAAAGAAAATATAGCCTGGTTATATCATATTTCGGGCGAATTATTAAAACGTTTTTCTAATCCTTGATGAAACTTAATAAGTGGAGAAAATTTTAATTAGAAAAGGAAGAAACCATGTAATTATGATCAAAGCGGTCGAAAGACTTAAGATTGTATGCTGTTTCGATTAAACTAAAGTAAACTCGTTAGATGAATTTGCACAAGGTTCAGTAATTTTACAGATCTGCTCATTTCAGTAAGTCATTTCACTTTTAACAAACTTATTTCAAAGGCAGTGGTAGGTCATATTTGCCGAAGAACTGATAATCGTTGGGGTAGACGTGTGTTCGAGTGGAGAGTGTGTGTGTCTCGGCAAAAAAGTGCCCTTTTTACCGAGCCGGGGCAATATTGCGAGGGTGGCTCAGCGCTGGATTTCCGCCTAACCTTACAAGGTCCCAGCCTAGGAGTCCGGCCAGCCTAGAGTGGCTCCAGGGGTAGACCCTTCATATAAGCCCAAAAAATTGGCTTGCCTTCTCAATACCAAGTGCCTAGCTGTGGCGCGGCGTAAAAGATAACCTTGGGCAAGCCGGTGCAGATTTGGCGTACATTTTCCTTAACCTGTAGAATAAGGTTTTCAAATGCTTAATTTAGAAGCGAGTTCTTTGTACGCCACGATACTGGTGCCTAGGGCCCCATCTCTAAACACGGGTGGCTGGCGGCAACTGAAATATTTTTGCGTGCGATTCATCATGCAATGTGCATAATAAGATGATCGTTTGAAGATCTTAAAATCAACTTATGATTTACGACCGATTTGATTTATTTTATGAACGACTGTATACATGTTAGAACGGTACGAGGGACATTCCTGCAGATGTGGCTTTATTTAACCTTGGTACATTATTTTCTCCATATAAATTATGTTAATATCTGTCACCATTTTCAAGTTATAGCTTGTCACACTATCATGCAAAAAACCGCGTGTTTCAACCTTATTTAGAGATAACAAGAACGGTCTACGAGAAACGATAAATTTTTTGTAAACACGTTGACAGCCACAAAGATTATCATTCATTATAAACGAAAAATGCATTTCACACATTTTCCACAACCTGTTAATTCGTGAAAAAAGGAATGTGATGTTTGTTACTGTGTAGCAATTAATGGGTCGGATTCTACTGAATCGCTAGCTTTGTCTTTAATCTGGTCAAATTGCATTAATCTGCTATCGGATAGGCTTTCACTCCGGTTACGTGATCCGCGATGGCGTCGACAACTGAAACTGAAATAAACCTTGTTGTTCGTTTTATATGAAATAATGAACTTTAGGCAAGTGTCCCACCGGTGACGAGGGAGCGGCTAGATAATGAATATTTTCTTGCTCAAGTAACGTACATAAATGTAGAAAGGAAATGTTTTATAGTTGATCTCTGACTGTTCACACTACCGGCGAGAATTCTCACTGTACTAAGTTGTCGCAGTGATAGGAGATATATATCATCGCTTAGCGATGCTCACTAGGCGGCAGTACCGTGACGTCCAAAGAACTCGATTCCTAACGGCTTGCCTTATATCAGGCATTTGAGCACATTATTCTATAGCTCTTAAGGAAAATGTACACCAATAATCTGCATTGGCTTGCTCAAGGATATCTTTTACGCCATGCCACTGCTAGGCGGCCACTACACTCACTAAGGGACGCGCTTGTTACATGCTTGATATATTTTACGCCACACCACTGGTGTGTAGATGTAAATGAACTCGACTGTACATGTTGTGTTACACCAGTCTGGACGCAGCATTAGACGTTTTCTAAAAGGCGAAGACAAAAACATAGTAATGTTTTCTTCTAATACGTTGCCTAGCAGTATAATACTTAATAATATAAAACAACCCATCCGTTATTGATTAATGCCGAGACCACAAGGCTGGAGCGTCGACCGTGAAACTGCTAACTGCAAGCTATCACAGCAGCCAACTACCAATCAGAATTGAACCTAAAACCCATTTGATAAAGTCGATAATCGCTTGTTGATTCGCACACACGATGCACTAATAGGTGAGGCGGGAAATGCTAAGGTCACCATCCTTATGGAAAATGGATGGATCGGTACGTTTATCATGAAGGTGTCTGCTCATCATGAATAATTATAAACCTAGACGGAACACTTAACTGAGAGCCTGGAATTAATGAGATGCTGGAATAGGTAACAAACACGAATCGAATATTATTTATATGACGAAGCGTGGATTTAATTAGTAGTCAAAATCCAACTTAAAATGGATATCAATAATTGAAACATGTTTTAATGATGTGAGAGCGGGAAATTCAGTATCCCGAATGGAGTAGTTCGAGCACTCAGTGACAATGACAACTGGAGAGTTTTGACAGTTATTGACAGCTAGAGAAATGCGCGCGTACTTGGCGCGATATCTTTAGATGGAGGCTGTGGTGTTCGTAAACTATACCATTGGCTCTTAAACTTGTTTTAAATTACAGTAATTCAGTGGCAAATGTGTTCACATGAACCTAAGTGATTAGTTGAAGTAACGAAGTGTATCCATTTCCGAGTGTTTTCCTTGATCTACGCGCCCAAATAGTAACAATGACGGTGACTAGTCGGCTAAGCTATTTGTTTACTTCGTCATATTATAATAAACGGAAAAATTATTGCCAAGTATAAAATTAAATAATCCTCTTACTGTGCACTTACTGTTTTCCACCTCTGCAAACTTAGCGTAGTCACACTCTATCAATATATTTACTGTTCTATTTTTGTTTATCCATTGGGCCGTAAATCACAATTCGTTATTACAACCTGACAAGTTATGTAAATCGTCAGAGCGGCATTGAAGCGTAAAGCGCAGCTGGTGCTGTTACATTGTTTCGTACCCGTAGCACGTCTGTAATATTGGATTCAGCGTAGTTTCGTAGCGCAGCTTCGTAGCACAGTAGCCTAGTCTCGTAGCGGCGTAGCACTGTTGCGACGCGATACGCCCTAAAGGCGATATTTACGTAGACGTAACTTTTAAGTGTGACTGCCAGTAATATTCTCTAAATAGAAATAAAATTAGGTCGAACGTACCGGCTAAGCATATTAGGGTCTTATCACACTTGCGATTTGAGGGTGAGTTAGAAGCGAAGTTCCATACAAATGACGCAATGACGCGACTGGTTTTGTACGGAAACTCGCCCGCAGCTCGCCGGCAAATAGCGAGTGTGAGAAGGCACTTAGAGATAGATCAGTACTTGAAATTAGAACATTGTCATTAGTGACGCAGTCTAATTTTAACTACCCTAAAAATGTAACATAGGGTTTTTTTATGTCTTCTTAACTAGCAGTTAAACTTCGGTTTGAAATAATAAACAAGAATTCACTTTAAATTAGTATATTGTGAACCAACAACAACTTTGCATTGCACAGTAAGTAAACGCCAGTAAAACTACGCATTGACCGTGGCGACACCTAGTGTCCTAAAAGAAAACAAAATCTCCTTTTTAGCGGGATAGTGAACGAAGGAACTATCTTATACAGCCTATATATATATAAAATTACCAACCCAATACTCCCACTAAATTTTATATAACTAAAAAAACTTAATACGTATGCATAGAACAGGAAAAAACGTATCTAAACATAACTACTCACTTTCAAAAAAAACTATGCTATTCTATTCTACTAAACAATATCTCGTCTCTCATATGCTCAAATTTCTGAGTAGGCAGAGCTTTTGTAAATATATCTGCCAGCTGATCAGAAGTCTGTACATATTTTATATTAATTAATTTTTGTTTGACTTTCTCCCTAATAAAATTAAACTTTACATCAATGTGCTTTGTCTTTTTATGGTACACTGGATTATTAATTAATTTAATTGTACTTTGGTTATCTATGCACAAAGTTGTACAGTTTTGATCAATATCAATTTCTTTGAAAAATTGTTTTAGCCACAAAAGATTCTTGGCAGCTTCACAGGCAGCCATAAATTCAGCCTCAGTAGTTGATAAGGCTACACAAGTCTGCTTTTGACTAGCCCAGGATATGGGACCTCCATTTAACATGAAAATGTAACCAGTGGTTGATTTTCTTGTGTCCACATCCCCAGCAAAATCTGAGTCTGAATATCCAATTAAATTTTCATGACCTTGATACTTTATACAAACATCTTTAGTTTTAATTAAATATCTAATTATTCTCTTAAGTTGAGCAATATGAACAGCACTAGGTTTATTAATGTATCTACTTAACAAATTAACACCATATGTTATATCAGGCCTGGTCGCTGTAGACAAGAACAATAAAGATCCTATGGCTTCCCTGTAGGGAAAATTAATTTGTTTATCATCAGAATCATTACATATGTTTACATTTGCATCTACAGGTGTGTTACAGGGGTGTGCTGAATTCATATTGAATTTATTTATTACCTGTTCAATATATTGCTTTTGGCTAATACAGATGGAATTTTCACTTTTAAAAATTTCCAAGCCAACAAATTTATTCAAATTTAGTTGTTTAATATTAAAACCCTGTTTTAGGTAATTTATTATATGAGCTAACACTGTATCTGATTCAGACATAATCAGAGCATCATCTACATACAATATAAGCAAAGCTTTAATGCTATTGAAATTACCTACAAACACACAATTATCGGCTTGCGACTGAACAAAACCAAATTTTACCAAAAAATTTGTAAACTTTTTATTCCAACAATGGGATGCCTGCTTTAAGCCATACAGTGACTTATTCAATTTACATATTTTATCTTTTGGTGCTCTTACACCATCTGGGACTTCCATGAATAAATCCTCTTCTAGCTCTCCATATAAGAACGCTGTTTTCACATCAAATTGCCGTATATTCCAATTATGTTCTGCAGCAATTGATAGCAGTATCCTAATAGACTCATATCGAGTAGTAGGTGAAAATATATCACTGTAGTCTATGCCTTGAATCTGTGTAAATCCACGAGCACAGAGTCTCGCTTTATACCTTTCTACTTCTCCATCTCGGTTTCTTTTTATATTAAAAACCCATTTTGATGTGATTGTTCTTTGGTTTTCTCTATCAACGAAACTCCAGGTATTGTTATTATGGTGGGCCTCTAATTCTTCATTTATGGCCTCTAACCATAACTTACACTCCTGACTTTTAATGGCATCATCATAAGTCATAGGAATATCCAACTCCATTATGTTTGCTTCAGATGATTTATTTCTTGGTCTTAGTGTCATGGTGTACCCCTCTAAGTCATTCAAAGTAATTTCTTGTGAAGGTTCATAAACCTCATCATTTTCATCAATGGCACTATGAATACTGTCTTCACTCTCATTATTGATATTCGTCTCCGAACTATCCATCACATCTGAAACTTCTTCCAAAACCATATTACCATCATCATCAATCTCTTCTTTGTCTTCACTTAACAAAATTTGAGCTTGATTCTTCCTGATTTCAGGAGTCTTCTGTTCATTGAAAATAACATTTCTTGACACCATTATTTTCTTAGATACTGGGTCATACATTCTATAATTGTTATTGTCATAACCAATCAGCATCATCTTCCGGCTTTTACTTTCTAACTTCTTTCTTAACTGATCTGGCACATGGACATATCCTTCACAACCGAACACTCTGATGTGATCTAAACTCGGCTTTACACCAGCCCACAGTTCTAACGGTGTGATATTTGGTGTTTGACTGGAAGATGTGCGATTCAATAAGTACACAGAACAATTGACAGCCTCTGCCCACAGGTTGAGTGGCACATTTCGAGCATATAACATTGATCGAGCACTTTCCACAATAGTTCTCATTTCACGCTCAGCCCGACCGTTTTGCTCAGGTGTATATGGGGCAGTGAGTTCATGAGCAATACCTTCACTGTCTAGGTATTTCTTGAAAGCTTTACTAGTGTACTCTCCTCCATTATCTGTGTGCAGTGTATGTATACTATGCGAAAAAATGTTTTTCACCCTTGCATTATACTTCATGAAACAATCTAGTACATCACTTTTGTGCTTTATGAAATATACATATCGGTAGCTAGTTGCTGCATCTTTAAAAATAACAAAGTATCGCATACCTTGAACTGATGGCTCATTGAAAGGTCCACATACATCACTGTATATGACATCACCTGGTTGCTGTGGTCCCCTATTGGACTTCTGGAATGGTTGACGAGCATGCTTGCCATATGCACACCCTTCACAAACAAACTTGTCACAATTTGATAAGTCCACACCGGTAATAACATTGTTTTTGCACATTTTCTGTATTTCTTTGATATTTAAATGTCCTAACCTTTCATGCCATGTTTTAAGGTCCAATTTTTGCACTACATTACACACTGGGTTTTGAATTGTTTTCACTTTTAGTTCATATAGATTGTTATTTTGCAAAGATGCACACATCACTATTTCATTGTCTTTGTATATCAACGCATCACATTCCTTTTTAACAATCCTGTATCCTTGCCTTGTCACAACACCTTCAGAGAACAGGTTTCTTCGCAACTTTGGTACATAAAGTACATTTTTTAAAATGCTTGTCTCCCACTGACCGTTAACATATTTATCAATCAAAATGTTTCCTTGGCCAGCCACTTCAATGGCTTCTTGATTACCCAACTTCAATGGATATCCAGTATATTCATATAATTCAGCAAAGTTTTCACGTTGAAACGACATGTGAACTGAAGCGCCACTGTCTAAAATCCAGCAATTACTTTTATCATTATTGCTCCAGTCACTATTTGTTACATTGAAGGCTAACATGCTCTTCTCCCCTTTATTGTTGTGTTTCTGTTTTGGTGCACGACATTCCTTAGCAAAATGACCTCGCTTTCCACAGTTATAGCACACAAAACGATGTTGTTTGTCATTGTCACTGTGTACACTGGATTCTTTGTTTCCTTTCACAAATATCTTCTTCTTAGCACCTTGTTTTGACACTAACAATGCTGTTTCATTATCATCTTCAACGCCCAAGCTGGCCTCCTCATCTAACAAGCGAGCTGTCAGGTTAACTATAGTTTGAGAGCTTGGATCAAGTGACATCCAGGCTTGGCGAAGAGATCTGAACTTGGAAGGCAGTGTACTCAATATTTTTGTCATAATTGCAGTATCACTAATGTCTTCTCCGCTTTCTTTCAGTTGCTTAGCCAGACCTTCAACTTTGGCTATATGTTGAGCGATGCTATCTCCTGTGGCCATTTTATACTGATAAAAACGTTCGTGTAGCATCATTTTTGTAAGTTCCGACTTTTGCTCATATATGGACTCAAGTTTAGTCATTACTTCAAGCGCTGTTTCACAGTTTTCAATGAGTGCTACTTGTTTTAAGTCCATAGCCGACGTCATGATAAACATTGCTAATCCATCATCTTTGTTCCATTGAATTGCGTTTGTTTCCGGCTTCGGTGTGTCTATGTTCAACCCTTTTGCACGTAGGGCACATTTTATTTGGAATTTCCACTGTTTGAAATTTGATCCATCAAACTTATCAAGATTCATCGTCTTGCCGAACTCCATTATAGGTTAAGTACACGTGGATGACGCGCCCGTCGATTTTCAATACTACTTTACTGTTTTCTTCACTGCTCTTTGTTTATTTATTACACTGACTCTAAAACCGCGTGGGCCTGGGCCCATAACCACTTCGGTTTGAAATAATAAACAAGAATTCACTTTAAATTAGTATATTGTGAACCAACAACAACTTTGCATTGCACAGTAAGTAAACGCCATTAAAACTACGCATTGACCGTGGCGACACCTAGTGTCCTAAAAGAAAACAAAATCTCCTTTTTAGCGGGATAGTGAACGAAGGAACTATCTTATACAGCCTATATATATATAAAATTACCAACCCAATAGTTAACACAGGTTGTCACAAAACGTTAGATGGTATTTAACCATCGCTTAAGTTTCGCCTAACTTTCCGCACGATGTACAGCTACGAAAAGTACCGCTTTTTGAGCAAGAGTATTAAAAAACTATCTTACAAGTGTACGGATAAAGGTTAGAAAGACGAATAAAAGAAGAAAGAGAATCAAGGCCGAGCACCTACTATTTAGTTTTAGGTATACGAGACAAGTAATCTCTACATCCGCGGATGTATTTATAGTGCTATTCCTTATCAATCGAATAGATAACCTTTCTCCCTTTTCTACTCCGTCAAAAAATACTTCGTGATTATATTCTAAAGATAAGAACGGAACTCGTCAAGGAAATAAACCCTTCTACATACAATCAAGGCAGGTATTTATGTAGGCAGTAAAACGGTATAAGGCAAGTTTCTTGCGTCTTTATCTACGTTTGCCGGAGGTAGCATGAATTATTGCTCCGTTCCGGTAGGAGCCCATTAGCACAGTATAAGTAATTATAACAGTATAATGAATCGAAACAAACGTCAATAAACAACACATTCGAAGAGATGCGCACCTTAGGTACAATAATCGCTATAAATTTCTGGTTCTCATAAAGGGCATTCCACCAGAATGTCGGGCACGTGACGCCATTTTTTCATACTTCGAACAAAGTTAGGAAGTACATTTTTGGTAGGTATGTCAATATTTTATAACTTGGTTTCTGAATTGATAATGTCATTTAGGACTTTTTATTTGTTTTTAAGGTAGCTGCCATAGCCGTTACGTGCCCGACAAAGTAGACGTTTTCGTGGAATGCCCCATCAGTCACCTTAAGTAAGTCATATACTTATTATGTTAGGTAGAAAGGCAAAGACCTAGACGCAGCAAATATACAAATGAATTTATTTTTTAAATATGAAAAAACGATGCCTGCACAATATAATTATATTTCTTGAACAAAAAAAAATACTAACAGGATGAGTAATGAGAAAGTTCTCAATAAAATTTCATTATTTTACCAAAAATAACACAGCATCTGTTTGTTGAAAAGCTTCAAAATTACTGAGTAAGTACAGCATCCTCTTGCGACAGAAACCGCTGCATTACCGTGAATTTCCATAAATTAAGCTTTCGTCTGAGTATGGTTTTGCACTAGGCGCGCGTGGGTGACATTTTCGGGTGACATTTCAGGGTGACAGTGACATTTTTCAGTTTTCTCGTTGTAAAGACAGAGAGATCCAACTGTCGCCGCACAGTGGCAGCGGCCTATACAAACGGCGTGACATGCGTTTTGGCGCTTAGTATTTTTGCTATAATTTCAAAACTACAAGTCGTATAGCTTTGATATTTTTAACAAATATTTAAAAAACCATTGTCCTTGTGATTTATTGCTTAAAATATAAATGGTAACACATTTTCTGCATACAAAAAAATAATAAAAATAATAAATTCGGTAAATCAATGATATCGAAATTACGCAATGTTTATGAGGAGTTGGACAAAATAAACTAATTATTGTTAAAAAATATATGGATACATCGTGATTTTTATCTACACCAAATGTAATGCCTGAAGCAATGTTACTTTTAAGTTGTACATTTTATTTGCTATTTTATTTGTGCTGGCGCACTCACACATCACGGCGGCCATTGAACAAACAAATAAAATAAATAAACAATGCGTTGTCAATTTTCATATGCTGTAAAATTAATAAAAAATATTGCACTTGTCTTTTAATATTTAATCGGTATAAAAAACTTCAACATTTTCCATCTCATCAATCAATATTTTCGCATCAACGTTTAAAGATTTTTTTGTTTTTCTTACAATATTGGTTGATATTACGGGATCTGATAGCAAAATCATCGTCTTTGATTTACGGCATTGCATTTACGGGTATGGTGTAGTCTAACGTAACGAAAAATTTTGTGGCTCGCTTCCTGTGCATCTTCTGACAGGTGACCAATTCGTAATATAAAATTATGACTAATTATGCCCATTAAAATTGTATGCACTGTAACGTGCATGTATATATAATGTTACATACAAGTAACCTGTTTCTTGGGTTTATTTTCTACGTATGTACGTACGATTTTAGTACCTATTAATAACCGTAAAAGAAACATTTTTTAAATGGATGATACATACGAGTAGCGTCCTTTCCTATTCCTATTACATTATTTAAATAGGACACAAGGCATTTGCTGAAATCTTCTATGGCTTTCCGAGGTGGATAGATGTCAGTATTCGACAAAGTCATTGCTCGATGCATTTTCACCAGAACAGTCATTACAATCCATTGACATTGTTTCTTATAACATGTCCAAAAAATATAGTTTAAGTTATATATGTGTTACCATATTTACTTACAGTTTTTTCTCAGAATTGTATCTACAAATTACTCGTGGTGCGATTTATTGCTTTGAAATTATTTCCAGGCGTATCGGTTTTATGTCAAAAAAATCATTTTATTCGAAATAGCTCGGTTAGGCTAAGCCAATATTTTGCAAAACATTTTGTTTTATCCGCGAACTTAATAATTATTCCGGTGCCGACTTAAAGCCAGCTCTAGAACTTAATCAAAACTCAAAGTATAGTCATTTCAATACATGTGTTTAAAAAGAGTTGAGTATAAGACTTAGGAATTGATTAATTACATTCAAAACTATGAAAACTAATTCTGTAGTATGCCTTCTTTAAGAAAAAATAAATATAATGGCTTGATACTGAGCCATTCATCTGAGATAATGACTATAACAGACACACGATTTTTACCCAGTTGTGAATCGAGCAAGTTTAAAGGTCTCTTACATCGCAGTGAGTCCATAATTTTAAAAAATATTGCTTGATTCCAGTGAACCAATTATTGAACTTTCATAGTATGTAACTTTTAACCCCTAAATCATACTTTGATTATGACTCAAATGTCCGGACTCTTGTATAGGCCGCTGCCACAGTGCGCCGTAACAAAATGTTACCCTTGCGCGCCTTAGGAACGTCACGCGTCACGCGTGTGCTTAGACTTAAAAAAATTAGTTGAGATACTGCTTTACATTTACTATGTCATTAGGGCGTCACTGAGGACGTAATATAACATCCAGTGTAAACGAAACGGTTTAATAACACGTTCTGCTGGGTTCATCAGCGATTATACGAAGAATTCTTCGCTTTTAATATTTTAGTTTAGAACACAAAATATGCCGGCTTTATCATCGCTTTAGGGTTCCGTACCCAAAGGGTGCTTACGGAACCCTATTACTAAGCCTCCGTTGTCCGTCCGTCCGTCTGTCCGTCTTGTGACAGGCTCTAGCGTTTGAACTAGATATGCAGCGAATAGTGATTTAGTCTAATACCGAATACCGAATATTCGGCGGAGTCGACGGCCGAATGGCCGAATATTCGGCCAACGGTTTTACCTAAAATGAAGTAAATTCGAACGCCTGGGTGAGCGGCGCCGTGAATCTCTGTACAGGACAGTACAGGTTGGAACTTGTTATTGTTACTCATCGTGGGCAGCCTATGATAGAAAAATGCGCTAATTAAATTTTTTATTTCATTTGTAGTTTCATTTCTAATTCGTTGTTGCTACTGTTCTATGAATGTTTGAAATTAAGTGAAAGATGATTAAACTAATATTTAATATAGATTACTGTTTATAATTTGTTATTAAAATATTTATTCATCCTTCTTTTTTTTTCGACTTTGTGTTAATTTACTATTCGGTATTCGGCCGAATACTATGCCATTATTCGGTATTCGGCCGAATAGTCAAAATGTGGCCGAATAGGCCGAATACAGAATAGTGGCCGAATATTCGTTGCATCTCTAGTTTGAACCGAAATAGGTAGACACTTGAAATTTTCACAGAATGTGTATTTCTATTGTCGCTATAACAACGAATACTATAAACAAAAAAAATGTAAAACCTAAAACCTGTTTTTAGGGTTTTTGGCGTCTTTTCTCGACGGTGGTACGGAATGCTTCGTGTGCGAATCCAACTGGCATGATATAAGAATTATGATCTAGAAGCTAAGTTCAATATATTAGGGTGCTTTTCCACCGGCAGAGACGAGACGAGACGAGGATTGAATTGAAATTTGAAAATGAAATGAAAATGAAAATACATTTATTGACACAACATGATTTAGAGGATTTGATTTTATTTAGAGGATTTTGACTTAAAACTAAATTTGTATCATTAGAGGATTAAAAACTTCATACAAATTTCAATTCAATCTTCGTCTCGTCTCGTCTCGCCCTGCCGGTGGAAAATCACCTTTATACAGTCGTATCTCTGCGTATTAAACACGACACGACACGTTTAGCCTAGTGGGAGTGACACCGCTTACGAAGCTAGAGGTTCCGGGTTCAAATCCTGGTCAGGGCAAATATTTGTGTGACGAGCACGAGTATGTCCCTGAGTCATGGATTTTTTCTATCTATTTAAGTATATATTAACTGTCGATATAAGTATGTATATCGTCGTCTGGTACCCATAATACAAGCATTGCTTAGTTTGGGACTAGGTCGATTTGTGTAAAATTGTCCCCACAATATTTATTATTATTTATTTATTTTAACTAATTTGAAAAATGGCAGAAAGTAGGTCCCTAACCCTCAATTTAACAAAAAATACATAACAAAAGTTTATAGTGCAAGCCTTGAATATTCCTAGTTTTTTGATTGAAAAATAAAATACAAAAAGTCGGACAAGAAATCCTGTTGCAAAATATCAACATGTTTGTTAAATTTACAAATAGCACAGAAATTTCCTAAACAAAAAATATTCAGTAAAATATTACGTAAAATGAAGTTAATAATGTATTAAGCCGAACTCACGAATACCGGTTGATATTTTCTATTTGACGACCCACGTTTCAAATTTGCATACACCGCTAGCCCGCTACGGTTAACACCCGTGAATATGAATGCTGGGCTGCGTATATTGTTACGTCTATGGGACGTGCATATAAAGTAGAGGAATTAATACTTAGATATAATTTTAGGATGAAAATCAATATATACTTTTCAAATATAATTTAAAAATCAATTCAGTCAACCTATCAATGTCTTCAGTTTCACTTTTATCAGTTGGTCGCAATTGTGTTCGCCTATTTAATGCAATAATTGATGTGGGTGTTTTTTTTTTTCGAAGAAAAAAGCTTACACGCGTAATGACAATATATTTTAACCATTCATCACAATTAAAATCATTAATTTCGTTGTTTATTAAATCCATGCATTTTGATTATCCTAGATAATTATATTGTTATTTTTATTGTTAGTATTCAAAAGTAAATATTTGTTAATAAGTCAGATCATATTAATAAAGGGTTAAATTTTATTGACCGTCCAAATTTTTCCTAGGCATTAGGTATCAATAAAAGATGCCATTTCTGAAGAAAAAAATTAGGTAAAATTTTCACCATAAAATGTGCTGTCCAAAAATAATTAGTAACGTGAGGATTACGCGTATCGACGCGTAAGTTGTCTCGGCGACTCAACACGGGAGCGGGGTAAGGGTCGCGGGGAGGGGACCGTTGCCATCTCCCGCGCAGTATCCACAAACGTATGTTTTTTTAGGATATCTTTCAGCTGCTGTTTCTCAATATTTTAGTACTGAAATATACTGACTGAAAAAACACGTATTTTCTATTTTTCTCTAAAGAATCCACTGTCAAAATTTGGACGGTGAAAAAAACGTATATCCCTGTATATCCTAGGTCAAGAGAAGGAGAAAGTCAGTGCTGCGTCGTATCTGGAGACCAAACAGATGGCGGAGAATAGAGTTGAGTGGCGATTATTCCAACGACAAGAGCGTAGCTCTTAAGTTTAATGATATCCTAGGTAAGGCAATTTTTTTAATTTCATTCCAATTCGTAAAATAATGAAAAAAATAAAAAAAATGTGATGATGCCAAATTTCTTAAAATGAACGCCGATAAAAAAAAATATCAGGAAAATGTACGTGCTTCCGCCGAAGAATGTATGTAGAAAACGTGACATTAACGACACTTCTCACTGTTTAAATGCGCTCTTTAAATGTTCACGTGCATTGTTCGAATGAGAGCACTTTGACATAATAATATTTGACTTCCGCCCGTGGCAGGCTTTTAATATGTCACTAATCCTCCTAATTTATTAGTTGCAGATATTTTTACAACTGATAGTACTCGGTCTCTGGAGTAAATTAAAGCATGAAATATTATAGCTTTTACGATGTTTTTTTGGAGAAAAAAGAAAAACAAATTTGCTACGTAATAACACCCTGTTAATGTGATTACTAAATGAAAACTCATTGAACAGATTCTAGTAGCTCTTTTATAGTGAGATTCAATAGAAAAGGACAAACAAGTAAACAAACGGATTTACCTTCATTACTTCGTAATCACGCACTTTTTAAGAACGAACATAGCCTTATCAACAATTTATATACATAAACCTTGTATTTTCATTCATTTTTAATTAAAATATCCATGACTTATTCATATTTCAGTAAAAACAAACTTAGTCAATACCATTTTTCTATATGTCAAATGTTACTCAAATTTTTTTACTCATCTAAAATGTAAAAATCTATAATGTCTTTGGATTCGTAGTGATGGGAATGTCCGTTCTTTAAAAATGTATTACTTTTTATTAACAATGACATTTTGATATCGATTAGTATTTCGGAAAGATTATTTTTTAATTATAGATTTTGGCAATGAATGCCATATCCAATAAATGTATATAGGAAAACCCAACTACGAAAAAGGCTAAAACAAGATCCTTGCGTTTTTACTCATCTGATTACAACCGCCAAAAGAAGTGACAAATTATGTGAGCCTGGTACAGGGCTGCGCCGCCCCTGTGTGCGAAGTGTGCAGCGCACACAGGCGCCAAGGTGATAGGGGCGCCGGAAGTCGAAACACGACGACAATAAAGAGGAACTGCTGCATAGGTTTCGCACAAAAGCGGGCAGCAATGGCCTGGTGAAATCATACTCATCCATCACATCAACTCTTGACCATCATCTTGACATTTCGGACAAGCCGTGACGTCCATGGTTGTGAAAAGACTGGCGAGGCGGGTGTCAACATCTTCTAGCCGCGCGTGTTTTCCGAACTACCCGCACTTGGCCTTGATTTTACATACGGCGCTATAATCCTCCTTTCTGCTTCGTCGTCGTCTGGTATAAAGCCATAGCTATCTATGGCCTTAATTAAAAAATAACCATAACTGACAAGAAGTGACAAAGATTAAAGAAACGTTTATTCGCATTATTCTGGTCTTCCGATTGATTAATTAATGTTATACCTTTCCCATCACTTACCCGTATGGCGCCAATTGTTTTTGAGGATGTGCCAATTATCCTAGCTTCGCAAGTGAGAAACCTGGGTCTGATTATTGACAGTGGCCTTACATGGGATCCTCAGGTGTCTGACGTCTGTCGCAGAGTGACTAATACGCTGAGGGTGCTTTACAGGTCCAAACACTTTCTGCCGATCAGCACAAAAACTCTCCTGGTTCAAGCTCTCATATTACCAGTTATCGATTATGCTGATGTGTGTTACTCCAATATTACCCAAGCTTCCTTAAATAAACTGGACCGGCTGCTTAACAACTGCATCCGGTTTGTGTTTGGCCTCCGTAAATATGACCACGTATCCGCTTTTCGCCGAAAACTTCACTGGCTCCCGATTCGTCAACGTAGGTCTTTAAGAATCTTATCCACTCTCTATTCTTTATTATTTGATCCAGCTACCCCTGATTATCTTAAATCCAAATTTAAATTTGATGTTGCACGTCCAGGTTGCGATCTCCGTACTTCCCGTACTCTTAAGCTCACTGCTCCCCCTCATCGGTCCGGATTTATGTCCAACTCCTTTACTCTTCAGGCCATTCGCCTTTGGAACGATCTTCCCCTTACTATAAGGAAAGCGCAGAGCAAATTCAGCTTTAAGCGCATGTTGCGCAAGCATTTTTCTAACAATATTCACGATTAATTGTCTTCATGATATTTTATACTGGGTACATGTAATAGTATGTATGTAGGTATATTTTACAGCATATTTATGTAGGTATATCAGTATTATGTATATGATTTGTGTTCACAATTTTACGGATTTGACTATATGTTCATGCACCAATTTAATATTTCTGTTTGGCCCAGCGGTTAACTGGTAGAGAATGCCTTATGGCATTAAGTTCGCCGTTTGTACTTTCCTGTATTGTGCAATAAAGTCTAAATAAATAAATCACTATTTCACAGTAAATCCATAGACAATAGATCCAAATTGTCAGTCAACATATTTGTTATTGTTTTTGTTCAGTTCTATCGAATCTCACTATACATACCACTTAACTGTAACTGGCCACTTCACGTCGATAAATCCCATCCTAATGACATTTTCAGTTTTTCCGCCGAACCGTTACGGCATTTACGACAAACAATTGTTGATATGACAGATAGTGTTATTGTGACATGTGATAATGCACATGGTGATTTTTTTGACGAAATTATAATTAATTTTTTTGTTAGGTAAATGAAATCAAAAAAGTTATATGAAAAGATTTCTTAATTTCTATTTAAAGTTAATTATTTTAACGTAAAGTATAATGTGTTAAAATATCTGCAACTAATAAATTAAGACCTTATATAGTCCATCATATCAGTCAACTCTGAGTACTCTGACAAACATTGAACGGATCGTATCGTATCGTATGAGAAATAAACGAGTCGGTTAAATGGAACAGAGACTCCTCTATCGCATGGAATGGTGCGCTGGGACCTCTCTGTCGCACGTAGGTGAAGAACACACGGAGCGGCGCGGCTTGCTATTTGCTAAAATGCCCTTAAACCAAAAATCTGCTCATTATATGAACCCCCCCGACCCGACTCGTGCCGACTTCATCCTAACTTTATCATACTAACCGGTTGAGCTAAGTATGCACCTCGTTTCCTTAGCATCTCATACCAACCAGGTGCAAATTTAACTTAAATTTTTAATTAATCATATTCTGGACTGAAATTTTTTAGGCAACCCACTTGCAATATATTTATTAACATATTTAATTTAATACAAAATGCTTTTCATCCATTAACCAGTTCGGTGAAGGTCGTTCTATACTGGGATCCTCTACTATAAATATCTTAATCGCAGCTTTCACCTGGTTATTTGTCGCAAGGGTCGCAGAAAATCCCTCATTTTAAAACTTAAGTGGCAATGGGCAGGGAATATTGCGTAGTACCGACAGCCGCTAGAGCCGACGAGTTCTTCAGTGGCAACCACGCAGCGGAAGACACTGCTTGGGTAGGTCCCCTACAAGATGGACTGATGACCTGTTGAAGATCGCAGGAAGCATGTTGTCAATTGTAAAATATAAATGACATTATATTTCGTTTATAACTTTTTAATAAGCCGAATCGTTATATCATTCGTCCACGAATAAAAGGCAAGTTAAATAAAAAACAGCTGGTAATAAAAATAAAAGGCGGCATTGAAAAAGGCGGATTGCGACCGAGACGGTTAATAATCCCCGGGGACCTATCGGAATCTGCTTAATAAAACCAGCGCCGCTAAAACGACGGGTTTTTATTAAATCTGGATCAATGGTGGCAGAATTAAGGAAATTGAGATTCCATTTAACTAAACGGCCCCAGCAGAGCTTGTGCAACTGGCCGCGACATCGCTTGTCGCGAGACACAGCATGACCTGTCATTGGCACACTATATTAAATGAAAAGGTCGCCTAGTGACTGCAATACGGCCACATCTCAATTTCTTTTTTTGAGATATTGTTGATTACTGTCACGCACTAAGTACATGACAGTAATCAACAATAAGGTCAAAAAAAATTGAGATGTGGACGTATTTCATTCACTAGGCGAGGTATAGCTTGGCAAATTCGTTGGTGACACTCCCATGGACCACGGGTCACGGGGGACGAAGTACAGCGGAGCGGTATCTGTGCGCCCGGCGGTGGGGGCCGTGTGACAAGAGCGTTCAGTCAAACTTTAGTCGGCCGCCGGTCGTGAAGGCGGTAACTTGTGTATATAGTCACGGCTGCACATAACAAAAAACACACAAAATAACTACGCAATTATGAGACTGCTGTTCGGAAAAGTTATTGAATGTGGAGCCAAACAAATTGTGCATAATGTATATAAATACCTATTTTATTAATTGCTTTCTGGCTGCAAAAGTGCAGTTGGAAGGCAGTTATTTTCCAGGTGTAATAACTGCATCAAAATTGTAAAACAACTGCGCAGTTTGCTGGCAGTCGGCGTGCAGTTAATTTGACTGCAAAAAATCAGCCTTCAAACTGCAATTGCAGCTAGAAAGCATCGAAAAAGTGCATCGGCCTTTAGGGATATTGGCACCGTATGTAATTCGTATCGTGTGTAGCGGTGCTCAATACGTCATCGTCCCCCGCCACCCGTGCGGACCATGGGAGTGTCACCAACGAAGTTGCTAAGTTATAGTACCTGTCACACGACAAAGAGCCGCGCGTGGCTGGGCTAGAGTTGCAGCTCGGCCATTTGGGTTAACAAGTGGTCATCATCATCAGTTGTCAGTTCATCCTCAACCCCAAGAACATCTGCTAAAGATTTCCACAGCGAACAGTCACCATCGACTTTTGGCGACCTTAATCAGGTCGTCGGACCATCTTGGATTAGGGATGCAAGTATAACAAAATATAGATATGCGTTACATTGGATTTTAAAATATGTCTATTTCTCAGGCCCATATTTTAATTTTTATGAAAAATGTCGATCTGATTTACAGGAATTAAAAACGAATGAAATGATACAAACAAATCTTCGCATTTATAAAATAGTTTCTCTCAGGGTTCATAATATATCTCACTTTTATCGCTAATATCGCTTTTATTATCTGTACATTAATAGTCACAGTTATCTGGTATAATACGACTATAAAACAGTGATTATATTACCTTTAAATATGTAGTTAATGAGTTTTACTGGTTTCCACCTATATTTACAGCTCTCAAATATGAAGATATAATGATTATAGCAGTAATAATTAATGTACCTACGTTTAATGTAGGTTAGCCGTGAATAGAGAACATTTCAATGCAAATGATACTTTATGCCTTGAGTGCATGCGATCATAAAAGGGAATGTACGAACGCTGATGGTGTGAGCCACGATTTTATTCACGAATAGTCTTTTCGGCGACAGCTATTTTGAGCTCGTATCTCGCTCTGGAGTACCTATAATCTACATACTTTACTATAAGGACCTACCTACCCGTTAGATATGGATTTACAGTTTTAGCAGTGCAAAAATGTAAAGGGTTTTTCTAAAGACTTTTTACAGTTTAGGAGAGAAAAATAAACGATTTCCGCTTTGTTTCTCAGCGGATTTTTGTTCTATGTACCTAGGTGGAGCATCAACAAAATAAAATTGCTAACTGAGGTACTTACTTACCACTAAATTGCATCAATATAATTAATACCATAACAAAGTTGGAGAGAAATAAAACAATAATGTTCGTTTTATATTTCGTACGTCTGTATACATCTCGACGTTTTGTAATTTTAACTGCGTTCCGGATTCTTTTAAGTCTTCTTTCAATAATAATTAGCATTAAGCTCTTAGCAAGTTAAAAGCGAAAGTCATCGTCATCAGTCTAATACTGCCGTCCTCAAACTAAAAGGCCGCTAATTTGTATGAAACTTCATACAAACTAGCGGCCTTTTAGTTTGAGGACGGCAGAATAACAGGGATGTGTAGTAGTTGTTGCGTTTGGTAGGCGCGTTGGCGATCGCAGCTAGGGGTCTCCGCTCTTCCTTTGGTTGCCTTTTTCTAGGGCAAAACTACGCGACAAACCAAGCACAATAGGCTATGCTGCTGTGGTCTGTCAAAAGAGAAACGAGAGGACCGACATATTTTGTATGAGTTATGATTTTTGCAAATTTCTAAAAAACGGTGCAAGTTAGGAAAATCGTTATATTTTTCCTGTTATATTTAGGATGATATTAATAATTCATAAGTATTACAGATTTTGACCACCGATTACGAACTGTTATGACTAGTTCAAGGGTCAAACTATAAGGGACGAGACGTCAACGTTGTGAGTTAGTCTAATGAATTTCTATATGTCGCAGTGTCGTTCTGCCCACGAAGGAATGTCATGATTGTATGTGCTTGAGTGTCTTCGGTTCAATACAATGACGTCTACTTATTCAAATTGACTTGGTTCTGTTATGGATTTGTCAATATTTTGCATGTCAGAGAAATGGTGAATCGTGCTGGAGGAAATACACTAACGCAACCAACGTCACTGCATTTCCTCGTTTGTTGTTACTAATCATAATAGCTATTAACTATCGTACACAAGATGATGGAAACCTACGCTCGACTGCGAATTATCAGTTATCTAATGGACATTCTGACGAGCTCTTCCCTTTAACGCTGACGCATACAAACAACGTACCGATCTTGCAGTAACTAAGTAATAGTATGAAAATCAAAACCCGCTTCAACACCCACTAAACTTACAGTTAAAGATCAACCTGAAATGAAAGTGCAGCTGAGCGATCTTCGGACCTTGTTCAGTCCACATGAGAATCGAGTTTCAGTTCAATTTTCAAGTTTGAAGCTCGCGTTCCGGGAGATATTGCGGGGCAAGTTGGATCGCCCCCGGATATTGGCTGGTGCGATCGCTACAGGGCAGTTGGATAGCTAGGGTTGCTCCCTGTGGACTGGGGTGAAACAATCCATCATACTTATAATAAAATCGTAGAAAGTGTTTCTACCTTAAAAAAAATCTAAAGTAATGGGGCTTGTTATAAATAAGTACAAAAAGTAAATAAATAGTTTTTTCATCACACTTGCTCGAAAATGGTGTCATTACACGTAGGTTCTGCGGGACGGAAATGACCTATTACGCCCTAATGCGTAATGGTTTTCTTTTTAAATTTGAAACGCTGGTTCTGTTTTACTCTTATTTGTCATGTTCAAAGGAAACTTACTTTTTTAACTTTTATCACTGAAATATTTATTTAAAGATAACTGTTATTGCAAATACATGTAAACCATATTTCGGTAACATGAATTAAATGGTTAAATAATGTATTTCAGTATTTTGCAAATATAAAATCAACTAACATGGCCCTTTTAGATCTTTACCGCTATGGTTTCCGAACGTGACTTGACATTCGCATTGTCTATGGACATATGTCGTATTATTAAGGCCCTCGGTTTCACCTCGGGCTTATAACAAACACTTGTTTGTAATTCCTTACTTACCGCCCTAGATACATAATGTACTATTGGAATTTTAGTCCATTAGTGCACACATCGCGCAAAAACTACCCTACCGATTCTTAAGAAATTTGGTGTATTTACAGGCAAATTATGACCTCGGTTAACATAAAGGATAATTTCCGATTGCCCAAAATGGCCACTTCGTTAACCTAACAGAACACAGGTAAATAAAAAAAGTTAACTGGTCCCCGTGCCCGAAACAAAAACAACTCACTCAAAATAGTACATTACACAACTAGGGTGGTAATACAAAGAAAGGCTGAGATCGCAGAAGTTTGCGGCCCGAGCTGCAAGCGAGGGACGTAAATATGCGGTCGAGGGCTTTCTTTATTCCCTCCCGTGTTGTGTACATCATTTTATGTCTACACTTGGCCAGAAAGCGGCTTTTTCCATACGCGTAGCGTGCGGAAAAATCCACTTTATGGCCAGGTGTGGCATAAACTAAGTAACTCACTATGACATCACATTCAACTTATGCTCATTTCCTTCTTCTACTGTCTGACCATAGACAAACATATAGTTAGTAGCAAAAAGTTTATATATGTGTTTTGTTCCGAACAAATACTATTCTGGCAGCCCTGTTTCGTATGAATATTGCGAGTTTATTTGATTGGTAACTGAGTTGATTGAGGATCTTCGAGATAGCCTTCACTGTATAATTTAAAAAAAAAACTGTATAATTAAAAAAACAAAACAACTTTTTGGCGTTTTTTTGCTTTACGGTGGTCGGTTGTTGGCCGGCTTTTTTTCTTATTTCCCAAATCCCAATGTTTACATACACTCTGTAAGTAGTTCCATTCTTCCATTTTGGAAAGAATAGCTTTTGATCTACCTCAAGCTATATACGTTTACGTATTATAGAATACAACAAATTATAGAGATATATGGATCGTTTAATTCAATTTAACTCATTTACTTATCAAAAGGCTGGTCGACTACAGGCTTCGCACAGCGAAATAAACATCGCCATACAGCGGGGAAACGCGGCCGGCATATTCGGCACCATGCCAAGGGGGCCAATATTTTTAGATAATTCATAGTTCTAATTTTAATTTATATCTTCTTAGGTTTAGTTTAATTTCTACTTAAGTTTAGTTAAGTAAGTAGTTATATTTTATTTTTTGTATTTTCTGTTTATTTCCAAATATATACTCAATACTCAATCATTTATTGCAATTTCACAAAAGTAGGTACAGATGTTAACTTAACCCATTTAGACCCAAATACAAACTAATAGTTTTTAAAAAAAAAACCTTTATTATTATTATTATTATTATTGGACACTAATAAATCATTTTACATGTGAATGCTGAAAAAATGTTTCTTCAGGTCTGAAAAAAAAACGCTGTCCTCAAATGGGGCCAATGGGCCTATGTGTGATAGTTTTCGAAGCATCTTTTCTCGATGCATAACGTTTTCAAGCACTTTTTATATTGACAACGTGCTTTCATGTGGCATTCAATGCATCGTAGCTGCTTTGGTAGCTTTTGAGGAAAGTGTCCAACACCGTCTTGTCTCATACTTAGTACCGCTGAAGATGGCTTTCGACGCCTGCCATCAGTTCTTTCAGTGCCTGCACCCCTCAAATACATTCGCGTAATACTTCAGCGAAACTGTAGCTAATCTAGTTTGTCATCAGCAGCCAAGATATGGAGACGCCAAGCATTGGCTACAGCCAAATCTAGCATGTAGGTAAATAAAACCCACCACCATTTTTACCTCGTACCTATGGCTATTCTGTATACCCCGATTGATTGGTCAGCTTGGTCAACTCCACCCATGCCTTTGTTGTAGTTCTGAAAGACAAAGGGGTTATCTTCATCTACCTTCCTACCTTCTGTGGAGCTCCATTTTTTTACCCCACTCAGTGGATAGACAAAGTCGTAATTTGTACCCATTGTACAAATACTGCTGTCAAGCCAGCGTACAAAACAATTTCATTGGCTATAGGTATCAAATTGATGGTCAAACGATGCTCGGGTCTTTTTTTCATGTCTTTGACAGACACTAATGGGCAGTTTTTTTGTCCTGTTTTCATTTACAGTGCCCGTCGCACGATAACCAGCTTCATAAAGATCTCGTAGCAATGCGTGACTGGTGAAAAAGTTGTAGAAGTATATGCTATGCGCTATATGCTCATGCGGAAATGAGTTTAGTAAAATTTAATGAACGCTTGGTCATATTTTATAGAAAAAAGGGCCTGAAAACAAAAAATAAATAAAAAAAAGCTATTAGTCCATAGCACATACGGGGACACCATACTATAGTAATCAGCCCATTGGGCCCATTTGGGGACATCACACTGAAACACCTCATTCTATAATAAAATCTTATAAAAGGCTGATCATTGTTATAGATTTTACTACTAGAAACTATAACCTAATAAAAAACATCCTAACATGTAATGTACTACAACGTTATAACTAAAAAATATGACTTGTTCTTGTTATGATTTGTTGAACTTATATTCGTTCAATCACACGTATAAAGTAATGAATAAAATCTTATTTATTTAATAAATCTGAATATTATATTTTACGTCTCTAAGTTACACTCCTTTGCACTACGAATTGACCTCCGAACAACAGATAGCCAATACATGTTTAAAAATGTGGGTACTTTAAGAAATGTCCTCAAGTGAGGACGGTGGGTGTAAATGGGTTAAAGCCACAGATCGTTGTGAGCCCTGTTGGGCACTGCAATTTTAGGGAGAGGAGGACTTACTAAGCCTTTATAAAATGACTGATGATCAAAATTAAGACTATTGTTTCTTTTTGATTATTAGTTCTTATGACGAATCGCAACCAAGATTGATTTTATGATTCACAGTGGTGTTTCGCAAAAACCATTGACACAGCTACTACATCTTTAGATGATTTCAATTCCAAAAGAATAATCGTTGTTGCTATGACGACAAATCTTTCTTCTTTCAAGTTATTCAACAGAAATTACGAAATTGTGAGGGTATTTTTCAGAAAAGGGGTTCAGGGCCTTTTGTTCCGCTACCGCATTGCTAGGATCCTCACCCATTGTTCAATTTTAATTAAGAATCAGTATCACACAGTTTGTATTGTGCCATGTAAATTAATAAAAATAACAATGAGGTTGAGGAAAATGGTGAAATTATGTGTACCTATCTTATTCGTGAAAGAAATGCGAATTTATACAGTTGTTAAATGACTGGTTTGTAAATTGGAGGTATTATTAAGTAATTTCTTAATAGAGTAGCCTTAATATTTGGAATATCGGTACGAGACTAGCACCGACCTCAAAAAATAGTTAGCATAAAAAAAAATCATTAAGTCGGTTTAATTAGGTAAGTCGAACTATGTGCCACACGTTGATGTTTGCTGAAAAAATATTTTTCCAGCTTCTGTTACATATACGGAGTGCCCCCATTGGAAATTTTTATTTTATTTATGCCACACCTGGCCATAAAGTGGCTTTTACCGCACGCTACGCGTACGGAAAAGGCCGCTTTCTAGCCAAGTGTAGACATAAATGATGTACGCAACACGGGACGTAATAAAGAAAGCCCTCGATCGCATATTTACGTCCCTCGCTTGCAGCTTTGTTTTACCACCCTAGTTGTGTAATGTACTATTATTAAACTACAAAACTAAGTAGCGACTTATACAAGACACCTATATTCCAAATTTCTTCAATATACATTATGTAGTTTTTGAGTAAAATGCCTGTGACATACGGACGGACGGAACGACATGGCGAACATGACGAAAGTATAAGGTTTCCGTTTTTTTGGCTATGGAACCCTAAAAATGTTCTTTATAGTGCCGGTTTTAGGCTCACATTCAATAAATGACATTACTAAATTAGATACTCGAAAATATAGATTTTTGATTCTTATTACATCAGAATTTGTAAATAATAAAATATTGCCCCAGCTGGCTGAAAACAAATAACGAGTCCTTATAAAATACCCAAAGAGCCAGAGATAAGCAACATTTAAGAAATGGAACGTTTAGCTCTGCTCGATTTGTTTGTTTTCATTGTAAGTAAGTATACTATTTCTGTAATAGTTTGTTGGTTTTAAGTAATTAGTGAATAGTTATTTGTGACGTTCAATATGAGTGATTCTGTGGGTAACACGACAATCGCGAAGAAGAAGAAGTGAAAGTCCATTACTTAGTTTACAAACTGCAAAAAAATTACATCAAATAAATATTATTACAAGTATTACAACTTTACAGAATATGTTTAGGATCCCTGCTTCTTTGTCCCTTTACAGTCTATTGTTATCCGGTACAAACTGTAATTAGGATTAGGACAATCCACTAGATGAGGATAGGGTAGAGGATTCACAGTAAATAGCAGTTTTATAGCTAGCCTTCAATTACGGTTGATCACGTGAATTTTGCCTTTATTTTACAGAGACCTCATCTTGCATCTCTATAGTAATACTGTAGTATTAAAAACTGATTGCTAAAACTCTTATTACAGAACCTTACCGAAACCATTGACATTGTTCAGCAGAAATAGTGTTGCATTTCAATGGCTTTGGCCACCGAAATGAGTAAATTGTTTATTTTGTGGGCTGAAATTGCTACAAAGGTAATATCTTACACACAAGAACGCACCCACGCACGCGCACACACACACACACACACACAAAGACGTTTTTCATAGAAAACTGCATTAAGGAAATTCCTTAATTCTCGCAGCGCGGATTCCGTGTAAATACGAAACTTCAGGTAGTTTATTGCTTTTTATTTTTTATCATGGACGCAACGGAAAGAGGCGGTATAGTATATGGGCTTCCTGGGATATAAAGTGTCCCACCTTCCAGCGACCTCCACCAAAGCCGGAGCCGCTGCGGACGTAGCCGAACACCTCAGGCGGCGCAAATATGCAGCCATAGACACTGGCTACATGTTTGAGCCGTTTGGGGTAGAAACGCTCGAACCCTGGGGACAAAGTGCCCTAAAAACCTACAAAGAGATAGCAAAGCGGCTAATTGGCGCGACGGGTGACCAGAGGGCTGGCTCATACCTATGCCAAAGGATAGCTTTAGCTATTCAGCGAGGTAACGCGGCCAGCCTCCTGGGCACCCTCCCTCTGGGCACCGATCTGGAGCCCGTACATTATTTATAGATTCATTTATTTCTACCTTTCTATCAACTTCATATTGTTAATCTAGTTTTAGTTTTTAGTATATTTTTAGTTTTAATTTAGGTTTTTAGGGTTCCGTAGCCAAAATGGCAAAAACGGAACCCTTATAGTTTCGTCATGTCCGTCCGTCCGTCTGTCCGTCTGTCCGTCTGTCCGTCTGTCCGTCCGTCCGTCTGTCCGTATGTCACAGGCATTTTAATCAAAAACTACATGATGGATATTGATGAAATTTGGAATATAGGTGTCTTGTATAAGCCGCTACTTAGTTTGGCAGTTAAATAACTAAAATCAATATTTTAAGGGGGGGCACCCCATACAAGTAACAGAAGCTAAAAAAAATTTTTTTCAGCAAATATCAACGTGCGGTATATAGTTCGACAGCTCTTTAAAAAACACTATAAGGTTCTTAAGTAATATTTTTGATTAGGTGAATATCTTTGGAAATAATCGCTCCGAAAGTTGTAAAAATTGTGCCCCCCCCCCCCCCCTCTATCTTCTAAACCGTGTGTCCGAAAAATATAAAAAAAAATAAAAATGTAACGCTTAATAAATACTTTCAACGAAAATTATTTTCAACAAGATCGGATTTACCGTTTTTGAGTTATTGTCGTTAAACTGCGCTTCTCAACAAAAGGACGTAATTGCTATGACGATACGCTTTTTTGTTGGTGTACTTTTTTTACATCGTTTTTTTTTACCCGTTTGCGGCAAAGCAAACAGAAGGATTATAATTTTAGTGCCGTATGTATACATAAATGTATGTATGTTCGACTGTTCCCTCATAACTAAAAAATGACTGAACACCGATACAAATGTGTCGGGTATCATTAGATTTGTATTAATTGGACGCAGGTTGTAGGCTAGTCAGTTGGAACCAAAATTAAGTTACGGACCGTGATCCCCAAAAAAGTAAAGGACTAAAAATCATCATATAAAAGTCATCAAGTCGTATTGAATTAAATGACAATTTAAATATATTACATAGTATGTAATGTATTAGAACAATATTTAATTATCAATAGCAACAAACAAGTTCAAACAACACGTTCAAAAGCCTGCTCTTCACAGATACGTTTACAATAGCTCTATCATAACAATAACAATAGCTCTATGAAGGTATGTATGTATGTAAACACTTTATTGCACAAAATAAGTCAAAGTAAAAGGTTACAAAATAGAGGTATATGTACAAAGGCGAACTTATCCCTTTAAGGGACCTCTTCCAGTTAACCTGTGTACAGTCACCATCAAATATATCTGTAGTGTACAGTTGTCTCGAGTACATATGGCTACGCGTACGGAAAAAGCCGCTTTCTGGCCAAGTGTAGACATAAAATGCTGTACACAACACGGGAAGTAATAAAGAAATCCCTCGATCGCATATTTACGTCCCTCGCCTGCGGCTCGGGCCGGCCTAGTTGTGTCATGTACTATATTTCTATTTTAATTACTTGCCATCCATAGCTTTACCCTCATTTGTTTTCCGATAAAGCAACGCTAATGCTTCATTTTATTAATTAATATTGAGAACCTTTTACCTATAATAATATACTAACTATCACCTGCAAAGGTAGATATTGGGGAAATGAAGTGTATACTATCCGTCTGTAATGTATCCCAAATATCAGCTATAAAATTCATTCATTCAGTCTAAGTAGTCACCTCTATAAATTCCTAGTTAACCACTTAACCAGCAAAGTTCTATTTACCTAAACTCGCGGCATTTAACACGGTGTTCGCCACGCATCACAAACACCGGAAAGTTCCGTACAAACGGACCGAAAGTAAATGCAAATTCGCAAAGCAGATTAAGGGTTAAATTCGCCGAGAGCGGCGTCTACATTAAAATTATTTTCCGCGACCATTCATGCATTATTCACTCGCTGAGCGTTGGTAATCTTCACCAATGTTTTACCTAACCGAGTTTTGCTTTGGAATACTTTTTGACTGCAATAAGTATGAAATTAAAAAATAAGTATATATACTTAACCGTAGTGAATATAACTAGGCTTAATCAATGCAAAGAGTAATAAAATAAGATTTTGATAAATTTCCAAACAATGGATTGGATTTTTCAAAGCTTTGAAACGGCCTTTTGTAAGCACAGGATAAGTAGTTAATAGTACAGAAGTTTCTCTTTTTAACAAAACTGATGTTTGGGTCCGACCACTGGACGGAACGCACCAGATCCGACCGTTTCTCTGTCTGGTCGCTCCATACAAACAGGTAAGTAGATACGTGAATAGTTCAAGAAAAACTGTATGGCAGTTAGTTAAGTAGGAGCAAATAAGTATGTTTTACGATTTTTGGAAATTTCTAAAAAACGGTGCAAGTTAGGAAAATCGTTATATTTTTCTTGTAATATTTAGGACAGGGGTTCCCAATATTTTTTAGCCCGTGGCGCACTTACATGTTTAGTACTTCGTCACGTCGCCCTACCATAGTTCGCTCAAAAATTGCTCGCTTAAAAAGTCACTAAAATAGGTTCACAACTGGCGAAGATGTAGCGAGGTTTATTAAAACAATCGTACTGAGAACTACTTCTTTTCATGACTAAAAGTTCTATGGCATTGGAAATAAGAGTTCCGTTCCGTAACGTACGGAACCCTAAAAATAACGACTTTAAAATCAGACTAGATACTAAAATAAAAGGCATTCATCCCTTTTAAACAGTTTTGGGAGTAGGAGGACAAAAAGGAAATGAAGTCAAGACAAGTGTTGTAGCACTCGAAAGTTCAAAATTTGAATTTTATTTAGTTTCATTCCGTTCGCTGAAGTATTGTTTTATAAGCAAGCAAGAGGGTCCGCATGGATTTAGATCTTCAAAATAGCGGGGCTGGGTGAGCCGCGAATTTGTCAGCACTTCGTTTGAGTTAGACTTTATTAATTTTGAATGGGCAATTCTCTGCGAGTTTGGAGCGGAAAAGAACGAGTGCATTAATAATAATGGAGGGCTTCTCTTGTTTGCTTTATCAATGTCTACGTATTTTGTTACTCAGATATATTGGTAGAAGTGTGTCGCATTGTTGCGGCAAAGCTATTAAGCCTGTTTTAGGTACCTACGCAAATACTACACTTTAGTGTTATAATTGTTACTAACAACTATGGAGTCTGTGTTCGGAAACAAAGCATATATTATTATTATTTGTATGTCTTACCCGGTCACGGGACAGTTGGTGTCCCGGACCTTTGGGAGGCGTGCGCGGAGCAGAAGCCAACGCGTAGAGGCCCTTTCGAAAATTTAATGAGAGGCAAAATGTGTGTTTATTTTTATTTTTATTATACCTATGCTATACAGGCTATCTTATCTTATCTTGTAAACAAAGATCAACTAAGTCATTTTGGAAAAAATATACTGACTGTTGAGTTTCTATCTGCAATTGTTCTTAACGTTAGTCTCATCTTGGGATACGCTAGTAGATAGGTACAGACTTGTAGCCTACATACAGAATCGAATTGATGGGTGTTTTACAAAAACGACGTAACTGACTAAACTGGTTGACACCTACTGTCATAAACAGTGGTGGGATTAGGTAGTGCCATTTGCGTCTTCTTAATTTTGCACAGTAAATATTATGTCAATAATATCTACTGTGAAAATTTTTGAGTCCCGGAATCCCAAGTATTATCCATGGTATATTCAGTGTCATTCACCCGAAATGGCACTACCTAATCCGAACACTAGTCATAAATAATGTTTCTCTATAAGTGTCAACCAGTCTAGTCAGTTGTGTTGTTTTTGTAAACATCCCTTCAGTTCATTATTCAGTGTATTTTGTTTAATTCTTACCTCTTAATAAATTAAATATTTCAGTGAGATACAAAAATATATAGCTACTTCTAATGTAGACTGTACTTACTCGTAGTTATACCCTTGTTAATGGCGAACAACTTTCATAGTTATCGTACTCTGTCATGTTATGCTAAGCGTTACAAATTTAGTTACAAAATTTGAACAAACAACTAATTCAAATGGCATGCGCCCAGAATTTTGTATTAGGCCCGAAACTATGCAAAATTCGACATTCGAAACTTCGGCTGTGGTCGTAACTATTACCGTTGTACCTCCGAGTTTTGAGTTCTGTTTAAAACATGACAACCCAATTGCGTAGTCGAACGTCGGGCGTTAGGCAGGGCCTATACTGCGAATATTATCGTCTGCAGTTCGCATATCTGCCGTCTTTATCACTCACATTCTACATATAACTAGTGGACTCGCTCGCGACTTTGTTTGCAAAGATGAAATAACTTAAGGTCACCTATTTTTGGCATAATTTTATTTGTCCGAATGTTCTATTTGCCCGAATACTATTTACGCATAATTGTTATTTTACAGATAATATTGACTTTTCAGAATAACTATAAAAGAAACCTAACCTAACCTAATATGTTCTAAATGGCTGATGTAAAAGATTTTGCAAAATATTTTCCGTTTAAACTAGAGAAAAATTATGCGAAATAAAATTTGGGCTGAACAATACATTCGGACAAATAAAATTATGCCAAATAAAGGGCACCCAATAACTTAAATGTCTCTTTTTTACTTCAGCTTAATCAGGTAAAATCCTATCGGTATCCTATGTGATAATTGAGGTCAAATCTATCTGTACATGGGCATTTTTATTTTAAAATCTACGGTTAGGCGAACTTAAGCTATATTCAAATACCGTGTAATCTGTCAGTCCGTGACGAAATGTATGGAGTTTGACACTAATCGTCAGTTCTGTGACGACCTGCTAACTGTCAGTTAACAACGCACTTTAAATAAAAAAGCCCACATACACCACATGGAAATTGGCTAGGTAGTTTTTGCGTGAAGCGCGCACAAAGAAACAACCCTCAGTAATAATAATAAATAATAAGAAAATAAAGATATACGGAAAATAAATAGTAAAATAAGTGTTAATGCATGCCTATAATACCTACTAACCGATTGGAAATTGAACCTTCCAAATTGCTATGCCCTTGCAGGGCCGTACTCTTAGGTATAATTAAAAAAAAACAGTACTTGCAATGAATAAATGAATATGAACCTACAAACAGGCCTAAATTTTAAAAACTATATATTTATTTGCGTACTTAGCGTACATAGTTTGAACTCTCCCCAGTTACCTACTTTTTTGGAAAAATCTTTAATGTACAAACATAGTCTTCCTACGATTTTATAATAAACGTATATAAATATACCACACATACACAAGGAGGCGAGCAAGATGCCAAAAAACGAACTTCGACATTCGCAGTATAGGCCCAGGTCCCTTGTTAAATGAATTACGGACCACAGTGGCGGACTATTAATTATTCATCGTGTGTTGTAGCTCGACTAGTGACGCCTGCCTAAATAACCTGCAAAAATGCCCTTTCGACTTTCCACACCAGAATAACAGATGCGGAGTCTGATTTATGTTTCGAATCTGTTTTAAAACATTTACAACTTTTTTAAAACATAGTTGGACTTACCCGTTGTAAAGTTTTATACTCGTTTAATTTAAATTTTAATTGATTTAGGTTTTCTTATTAACTCAAAAAAAAGTTGGAATGTTTTGTACGATTTAATGCTACATTACGAGTGGTGCTTTTTAAATTTTACATGCAGCAAAATACATTTTGTTAAAAAAATTGTAAATTACAGTCTAATAGTATCCCACTATCCTAGCTACTTCCTATCCTACTAAAATTGTAAACTTGAATGTTTGTGAAGATGTTCGGAGGTTAAGATATTTGTTACTAAATGGGTATGGCCGCCAAAAATTGTACATTTGAAAAAAAAAAACAATGTCCCTCTCACTTAAATATGTATACCTTTTACGTCACTTTATTTTATAATAACTTGTAAACGTGTCTACGTGTTACTTCAAGAGTGAGGTGTCTGTCATGAAGTGGTAGTCTTAGTGTTAGTGTTAGTAGATATTCCAAATTATTGGCTTTAATTATTTAAATTATTTATAAATTTATTAATGTAATTAATTGTAATTGTAAATGTAATGTGATTTAATTAATTTTTATTGTAATTGATTTAATTTAATTTAATTTGTTGTAATTTTGATATTTGTTTAATTAATTGTTGTAATTGTGATATAATTTATCCCAATGGGTTTATACCTTAATAAATACACATTTTATTTTATTTTATTTATTTATTTTATTTAAAGGTATGTCTGATTAGCAGAATTTCGTAATTATATATACAATGTAATTTCAGTGAGTTAACGTTTCCTGTTAAAAACGCGATTTTTTTTGGAAGGGTTATATTTTGCGTTCATACAAAAATTCTGTGTCCCATTACGACCTCTCGCAGATCGAAGTTAGAAGAAAAATATTTTTGATTCGTACCCGTTAAAAGTTCGGAATAGCTAACGTTGTTCACTAAATTTGCTACTTTTTAGTTGAATTATTTTAATAAAATACCGCAATAAAGTGTATCAAAAATAATTTCAAACATGTGTGTCACTTTTCGTTCCTGAATGTTACCTTACGTATGTTACTATTTTACAATGGAAATAACAAGAATCCAGGGCCGCAAAAACCTTTATTGAGTCATGGCTACACCACACTACAGGTTGTTCAACCTACGGAAAAGAATCCGCGATTTTTTGTACGACAAATGACAAAGGAACAAGTGGCCGGTGTTTTGTCTCGACATTATTTCACGTTTTGTACAGTGAATATTCAAGGTAGGAACACAACTTTATTACATAATTATAAATTGTAGACGTAGGTAGACTATTCATTTAATAAATAAAGTTATTAGGTGCTTTCTAACTTCAAAACTCACCGAATATATAATTTTTAAGTTTATGTCCACAGCATTTTCGATTCACGAATGTTACGTAACATTCGTGAACTGTTGTTAAGCTGAGTGTGCACTAATGAAACGTAGTGATTTACTACTAATTGGTATTGACTAAAAATATTTGATGTTTCTGTGACAAATAGGTATGGTTGTTGTTTGATCGATTACCTGCCTACAATTTCAAAGAGTGTATGCAAAGATTTGATTACGTTAATAATTCTTAAATAATTTACATACTTTTAAATTACAAAAAAGTTGAGTACCTCATGATAGAAGTATTAAACTTTACGTTAAATGACATTTTTGTTTTTTTTTTATTATTTTAAAGATAGGTTTTGTTCAAACTTGTTTTTTATTTTGAGTATCCCAAATCATACCAATGAAAATAATAAAAAAAACCCTTATGGGCTCTAGGCTTTACGGATTTCACGTGTGTTACATTTATTCTCGTATGTTACCGTGCGTTACCAGTTCACGAAAAAAATCCCTTATATGCTCTAGGCTTTACGAATTTCACGTGTTACTTTCATTCACGAATGTTACCGTGCGTTACCAGTTCACGACTGTTACTGTACAATTTTTGGCGGCCATACCCAAATAACGCCGTAACAAATTAATGGATTGAGATAGAATTTGGATTGCAAGTAGATTTTGTCCGGAATTGAATCATTGTGTATATTCCAGTTACGAGTCCCAAAGTAGGTAGAAAAATCTGCTTCTCCTTGTCTTACAGGATGTCCGATGGTGGTGGAATAAAAAACTGGACTGGACTGTAACTATAAATCGGCCTATTCCAAAATAGATAAGAACAGAAAGAAAGTTCGAACACTCATCGTGTATAATATATAGGTGAGAATTACAATAGTACATTACACAACTAGGGTGGTAATAGTACATCGTGTATCTAAGGAATTACAAACGAGTGTTTGTTATAAGCCCGAGGTAAAACCGAGGGCTGTAATAACACGAGTTTGTAATTCCTTTACCGCCCGTGGCACACACAATGTTTTTCATCACACTTGTGAGGAAATCTTAATAAAATAACCTTACTAATCGCCCCAGTATGACAAGAAAATATTAACACTGACAGTGACATTAGTGACATATGTCCATAGACAATGCGAATGTCAAGTCACGTTCGGAAACCATAGCGGTAACGTCCATTTTAGTTGATTTTATATTTGCAAACTAAAGAAATATATTACCTATTTAAACATTTAATTAATGTTACCGAAATATGTGTTTACATGTATTTACAATAACAGTTCTCTTTAAATAAATATTTCAGTGATAAAAGTTAAAAAAGTAAATTGGCGTTTCCTTTGAACATGACAAATAGGGCGTAATAAGTCATTTACGGCCCGCAGAACCTACGTGTAATGACACCATTTTCGAGCAAGTGTGGTGAAAAACAAATTTTGTGCTCGATTTTAATAATGGTAATATTCTTCATAATCATCTACATGCTTGATAAATTCACAAAATGTGTATATTTATTGTCCCTACAAGAACAAATACCTAGTAAGAATAAAAATTAAATTATACATAAAAGGGGATCCCTATACAAGAAACGTGTTTTTATGGCATGTTTTTGCTTAATAATTGTAATAGGTATATGCTCAATATATATTCTCAGAATGTGTATTTTTATTGCCGCTATAACAACAAATAATAAAAACGTATAAAGTTAAAAATAAAAAGGGGCCCCGATACAATAAACGTATTTGTTGGCTTATTTTTGCTCGACGGTAGTACGGAACCCTTCGTGTGATAGATAAAAGATCAAAAATATATTTACTAAAACAGCCCGACCGCGGTGCAATTTAAAAGTGCATAAAATCCGCTATTTTGTTTATTTTTACTAACTTCATACCCAGTGACACTTGTGCCATCAAGACGAATCTAATGATGTATGATTTATCAAAATCGGTTGTGCCGTTGAGTAGTTACGGGAGACCGGGTATGGTTGTCTCATGGGTTGGTTGTCACAGCGGCCATAAAATAATACTAAACGAAGGTATAAGTGCAACGATTGGTGTTAAAAGACTGCAAAACCTTCCGTACTTCAATCACTCCGCTCTCTTCCGCACTTATTTCTTCGTTTAGTATTATTTTATGGCCGCTGTGACAACCAACCCATGAGACAACCTTACCCGGTCTCCCCTACGAGCGGACATAGGAACGGACATACATACTTACAAGTCAAACACATAACCCTCCTTCGGGCTTCGCCGCAGTCGGGTAAAAACTAAAAATTAGGGTGATTTGACCCTTGAGTGCTCAGATAGTATGAAGTTTCTATGAAAAAGAGGATTATGACGTTATTTCATAATCCTCTTTTTCATAGAAACTTCATACTAATTGAGCATTTTGACACATTATAAAAATCTGTCACGAAAGGATCCTATTGAAGCGCAGTTCGAAATTCAAAATTTCAAAGTCCTCAACACCCAATAGCTACATGGATCACATTTCCGTTTCCCGTACAAACACTGGCCTGATCAATCCGTGTACGGTCCTAGATTATTCGGCTTACGCACGTATTTACTTTCCATTTAATCCTCGCGTAATATGACGTAATCCCGCCGCGTATTACGTTTGCGTAAACAGCAATTAGACCTGCTGAGCAAATATTAGGAACTAACATTTACCCGCGGCTTTCAAAGCTCGTTTTAAAATGTTCTATTATGCCACACCTGGTCATAAAGTGGCTTTTAACGCACGCTCGCGCGAAAAAGCCGCTTTCTGGTCAAATGTAGACATAAAATGGTGAACACAACACGGGAGGTAATAAAGAAAGCCCTCGATCACATATTTACGTCCCTCGCTTGCAGCTCGGGCCGCAAACATCTGCGATCTCGCCCTTTGTTTTACCACCCTAGTTGTGTAATGTACTATTACGGTTACCTCTCGCCTTTTACGCTAAAAATTGTCGTGTAAAAAGAGTAGACCGTTAAATATAATGCCCAGGAGAGGCAAAAATGTCCTGCAACTAAAGAACTGACTATTAATGGTCGCACCATTTGCATGATGCGATTATGTGAACTGGAATAGTACGAGTTTTATATTTTAAGTTCTCTCGGAATTGTCGCTGTGCTATGTAGATTTATGAGAGTCAGGTAGTTTATAATTTCAAAGGAATTGTTTTCTAGAATTAAATTATGAATAATTTAATTCTAGAGGGTGAAAGTTTGGAGTATTTTAAGCCTGCAGGCTTATGTTGGCCGGTCTTTTGCAGCGCGATAAGGATTAGGTGAAGTACCATTAGACATTTTATAAAATTTCTTTATGCCGCGAGAAATTTAATCAATATAAGCCTACCGATCGCGGGGGAACTACATCTCAGGTTTTTTTGAAAATGTCCTTGTCCCAAGAAATGTGAAAATGAGAAAGACTAAGTCGTCACAGTTGGACCTCAAAAATATTAAAACCAAAATTCACGGAAGTGAAGAAGAATTACAGTGCATTATTAACAAGTGTGCTAATAATATTTTTCAATAATACGCTGTAATAGCAACCGGCGAATATCGCGGAGAATTTAAAAAGCAATCTCTACCTAAGCGAAATTGCTTATGGCACAACTGCATTTCTGCCGAATCGCGGCGTGGTTTTAATATCTTGGCACAGCCTAGGGGATTCGAGAAATACAAATTAAGAAAAACAAATGCCCTTTTAAAGTCGGTGTCATTAAAGGGTTTTTGACAACAATAAAAAAAAATAACGTTAACCATCAAATCATGCTTCCAAAACTGCTCGGATAAAATCAATCGCATTTTCGTAGCACAGACGATTTTTAAAAAAAAAATGCCAAAAACTAAAAATAACGTACCATGTCGAGTATGACGTCACAAGCCAATGTTGCATACTACTGCATACTTTTTGATCCTATTGATACTTCATAAAAATAAGCTGATTCGGTCTGTGATCAAATAGCCTACTGGAATCAGTGGAAATAAGTTTTTAATAGGTTGTTACTCTTAGAACGTCTTGGTGTCGCTTAGTAGAGCAAGATCGCTTTAGATTTAGGGTTAGAAAGATAGATGATGACCTTAGGGTCGACATGGGAAAATGTAACTCAAGCTGCCAAAACCTGAAATGAATGGAGTAAGTTGATTCAAGCCCTAAACACCAGCAGATAGTATAAGGAAAGAAATAGTAAAACGACTCCCAGTTTACGTTGAGTCACATTTTCGAGTCACAAACGTTTGCATTGAGTCCTGAAAACAATCATTAAAATACTAATTGAATTTCATTTACCGTATTGCGATAATTATTATTTACCATCATCACAATTTTTTCCGTTTTCTCGTTGTGCGTAGGGCATGCAATACCGGTATTTTTTATGGCTTATACCGGGATCCCGGTATTGACCCATGAGCGTTTTCCAAAAAAAATACCGGGGTAGCTACTTTCTCAAAATATGGACTTTTGAGGTTTTTCTGGCTCAGAATCGTTAGTACTTTCGAAACTTATACGTAAAAAAAACCGTTTAAAAAAGTGTCCAATACCAATTTTCTTTAACTATCTACTTACGAGTTTGTTCGGAACCCTCGGTGCGCGAGTCCGACTCGCACTTGACCGGTTTTTTTTCTTACCGTACCAGCATTGTATACAGCAGTTTCCTTAGGTAGTGTGTAAAAAAACTGTGAAGTAGTTATTAAATTTACGGTATAAAAGTATGATATTGTAACTGTTTAAAAATATATACCTACCTCGTCGAGTTCCTTTACGCCGGCCCTCCTCGAGACAGATGTTTCGCATTGGAACCGGTGCACGGTGGTAAATTTTGACATTCAAAATGCCTAAATTGAAGAATAAAGTACTTTGACTTTATGTTAGAAAGACTTGTTAATAGAATAAAACTTCGTATCTGCAATTACAAGTTATATGCTTTGCCCTAAGGTTAACTGGTAGAGAATGCCCAGTGGCATTATTTATATAAATAAATAAGATTTTAGGGTAGTTCTCTGCGACTAAAAAGTCGCACCAATCGCATCATTACCATCGCCACATTATAGATGAGCTCCGTATAAACTATGGAGTCGTTTTTGGTTATCTTGTAGAAGTCGCGTGCCTCTGCTATTTTTATCATAATGATCCTGATTGCTTTTATAAAACCGCCAATAATAGTGGCGATGGTAATGACAAAAAAATCGCGGTATAAAATCGCAGAGAACTACCCTTTAATTAAATGTTAATATCATCAGACAACGGTACACATTTTAAGTCAATAGGCCGCGGTAAAAGTAAAAGAAAACCATAACAATACAATTTTCGCTGCTAGGCATTTATGAAAACATATATTAAGTGATGATCTTAGGGGCCATTCATTAATTACGTAAGGATGGTTTGGTCCATTTTTTTGCCCTCTACCCCTATATGAGGGCACATACATTTTTTTGGACTCCCCCACCTCTTTTCATCTAAGATTTTACTTGGCTTAAGAAATTGCATAAAACTATGGAAAGTTTCGCTCGCATCGCTCTATTTTGACCAAAAAGTATTACGTAAGAATTGCGGTTGCCCACAGATAAGGGCACGTAGAAATATTTAAGGGCATGTAGAAATATTGAAATCCCCACCTCACCCTAGCAACCCTTATATAATTAAAGAATGACCCCTTATCACGATTTTAGTCTCTAGGGATAATACATAACATATCTGGAACTTACATTGTAACTTGGTAATCACGCACTGGAAGATGCGATATGGGTAGACCCCTACCAAGGTGAACTCATAATCTGCTGTGGGTTACTGGGGTGAGGTGGTCATGGTGTGTTCTTTGGGGGAGCCCTATGTACAGCAGTGGATGTCTTTTGACTGATGATGATTGTAAATTGCATGCTTTATTGTTTTGACCTATGGTGCAAGATGACAAGAGTTGTTAAGTTTGAATCAATGAAGAAATGTGCTATTTGAATATTCTCATAATTTACTTTTAAGTATCACGCAAAAAACAGCATCTAAATAACATTTTTTACATATAGACTTAATCTTATTTATTTAAACAAATAATTTACCTTGACCAACCTTACCCGGAACTTACCTTTTACCTTAACCGGAATTCTAGTGAATGTAATGTGACAGTTACAACCCTCACGTCATACTTTTACATATACACGGTCACTTCTAAAATACTAATTTAAAATCACAATAAAATGAAATACACTCTTACTTCTATGTCCACAACAGAAATATTGTTAAGCGGAGACTAGACAAAGCGATGCGAGGCAAAGCTCTCACGTGTGTCAGACCAGAACTCTGACATGCGAGTTTTGTTGCGAAAAACCTTGCAAGTACCAAGGACCATTAAAACAAGAGGACTGTCATTCTCCATACTTTGGATCGTACCCCGACCGCAAGGGGATATCTAGGCAAAAACTACATGGCGCTAAAAAACTAAACATTTAACGATGTTATAATTGAACAAACAAACATAGTGCAGTAACAATTAGTTCGTAAACAGCTAATTATAAATAAATTCTAACATTTAAATACTGTGTCACGCTTGCAAAGTTGAATAATTGTAAATAATATAATTCTTATACCAAGCTTATACATAGATGGCGTTGAAATATCGGGGAACAGCTTTTAGTATGGAGAATGACAGTCCTCTTGTTTTAATGGTCCTTGCAAGTACCTAACCCAAAAGAGCTGGAATAGTAAATAAATTTAAGACAGGGACAGGAAAACCTTTTAGTAGTCAGCATCTCATTCATTATTTATGGATTTTAATTACGTAGCTAAAGAAAAAATTGTGTAAATTAAGAATTATTTAATTTGTTACTTTTACAATTTTTTTTTCTTGGCAGCAGATTGAGATAAAGTGCGTGAGAATGTTTGTTGTGGAAGTCTTAGGACTAATGTTCAGCCATGGACGTCTACGGGTTGAAATGGTGACGACACTTAAGATTTCCATTTAAGAATGACAACCATAAATTGTATTTAGGGCAGTGGTTCCTAACCTTTACTATCATATCACCCACATTCTCATCGAGATTTGTATTATTACCCCTCCAAAAAAATAGGTATTATAAGCTTATAAGAAACTGCTCAAAGTAAAACGGCTTAGGCTTAACATTCATGCGTATTACCCCTGAGAAAACTTCGTTTTACCCCTGGAGGGGTAATTAACCCCAGGTTCGGAGCCACAGATTTAGGGCATGCAATATGGGTATTTTTTGTATGGTCCCGGTATTAGGGAACCCGGTAATGGCCCATACAAGTAACACCGGCATTGCATGCCCTAGTTGTATTGTGTAAGTTATCCTATAATAATAAACAAGAGAATCCTTGTACTGGATACGTAAAAATACTACAATTCAGACTCTAAGACAATATGTGATAGTGCATCTAAATAGGTCCCACTTTGTCGCTTCTAGTTTCCGAGTTACGGGCAGTTTAGTAAAACTGGGCAAAAATTACCTATACTCAAGTTTTAGTCAGAATTCGACAGATTTTGCTCTAACGAATATATGATTTCGAGTTCAGAGCTTGAATGACCTTTTTGAGAACCCTTTTGAACGCTCAAAGTTTAGTGCAGCGCAGCCCTAGGGTCCCACTTTGTCGCTGCCTAACGGCCATTCTCACGAAGTATCGGCCATTCTCACGAAGTATCGGCCATTCTCACGAAGTATGACTGCGTCTAATTACCGCGTCTCCATACATTTAGTATGAAAACAGCGTCGCGGTAATTAGGTGATTAGGGATATGAGGGTAGGTGGGTAGGAGGGTAAGTGGATAAGTAGCTAGGAGGGTAAGTGAGTAGGAAGGTAAGTATAGGTAGAAGGGCATGTGGGTAAGTGGCTAGGAGGGTAAGTGGGTTCCTACCCTAATATTATTGCAATGATATCTAAGCTTAAAATTAACTGAAAACGAGATTAATGCAATATACATACACGTGAAATTGAGAAGTTTGCCACTAAAGTTTAGTAAAACGACAAAGTTGTACCCTACCTAAGATTCCTTAGAAAAAAAAATCACAAAATTTTTTATGTTAAAAATAAGGCTTAAACATTAGTTTTGTTGATAATTTTTACACATAAAATGGATACTTATTGGATAATCTTTCGTTTTGTATACATGGTCGTGTTGTTGATTTTTCATAGAAAAGTTACAGAGACCGGTTTTTTAATTTATTAAAGATTAATATGAATAAAATCGTTTTATTGTAACTGTTGGCTCTAGACTACATAAATATACATAAGTTTTTTTTGAAAAACCTGATAGTTACTAATTTTTTTGGAGAAAAAATTTCTCCCCGTTTTTCACGTTCAGGTAAGCAAAACTTTTGAACTCTCCAATTCTGGTTTGATTTTGATAAATTTAAAATCACAAAAGTATACAGATTATTTTAATACCAACCACTCCTCAACTTCTGAGTATGTTTTTTGTTGCCGCAAACTTTAAACAAGATTATCTCAGAAGCCGGTTTTTGACTAGACCTACTTTAAACATTTTTCAAAAAAGAAGCTATTGAGCTTAGAGACTTGATTATTTCGTCAATAGGCAGCTTATTTTATGTTGTTTTAGGAACTGCTAATAACTCCATACTCCAAAGCGGGCCTTTTTTCCCTGCATTGTCACATATGGTCAGGGTCAATATATACGATAGCAAAAGAAAAATACGGGCGATATTATTGTGAGTGTACGAAGCCAGTAAACAGTCCATTAAATACATTCCTCAGGTGGTTCATCTTATTATTTGATGATATATATCTATGAACACTGGTACAACAAAGCACATACATCATAAGAATAAGTGTCTGTACAATCTAATTTTAATGTGCCACAGAGCATGGTGCGAGCGGAGCATCATTACGGAAAGTGGAACACAATCGATCTTCGTCGAATGATATTTGCCGAGTGAATTCTCCAGTGTGTGCCGTGAGGCTCCGAGACTCCTTAAGAATTCTCGGATACGATACGGCCTAATTCCATTCGAGTGAAAAGAATCACGGTGTTTATGTCAATCAATATCAGGGCATTTTTTATAATTTAATTTACTTTCTTGGATGAGTGTTCTGGCAGCGTACACAAGTCTTACAACTCTTTACAAATACTTCATGTTACTTCTGGCTACTTATTTGCCAAGTGGGCGTAAAAGAAATATCTTTCGACAATGGTCGCTCGGGAATCTTAAATTCACGAAGGCTCTTTTACGAATACATTGTGGATTGTATTTTTTTAGGCTGACGGATTAAATATCGGTGAAATATAGAATACTTAGAATCGGGACAATGCCGACGAGTCTTCGATTTTTTAATTTGTTTAAATTTTAGTTCTTATGAATAGTTTTATTTTACGGATAATTGTTTTTTTTTATTATACAGTTCTGAAGGTAGTTGATCAGTTGAAAGCCTGACAAAATTAGGTTATTACGTTCTTATTTGTTTTTTTCCGTTAATAACAGAGAAAGTCGTGGGAGTATTAAATACACTCAATTTTGTTAGTAGCAATACTACGTTGAGAAAATAAACTTCAGTACCTTTACCTTTTTCAACGGATATCATAAAAAGGAGGGTGGTCAGTCCGTCAGATTTTTTCAATACATGGTCCTCGATTATGGACTGCTGTAGGAAATCACTCGCTTCATTTGATGCAGTATAACTTCCAGATGGTCCTATTTGTCCTAGTTTCTGTGCCGCAATAATATTTTATTTATCTTATCATCTTAACAGGCGTTCTAAGGTCAAGAGCTAGGAGAGTTTCTTTTTAATAGCATCGCGCTCTTGGCGCATTCAGCCAAACAAGTAAGACGGGAAACAGCTAGGAGAGTTGGCAACGCGATGTGACAGCTGTCAGAATCAACTTTGTTATTCTTTTATCACGTGCCTCACCACGTATTCACTGCGGAAGTTTCTGTGGGTGTCTTTGTCTTAGGGTTCCCCTTGTTGTGGCATAATTTTAGTTGTCCCAAAACTATTTTTGCATCATAGTTTGCAGATACCATTACCAAAGTAATTATAAAAGCCGAATCTTTGAGTGTAATCTATACTATAGTACATTACACAACTAGGGTGGTAATAGAAAGAAAGGCCGAGATCGCAAAAGTTTGCGGCCCGAGCTGCAAGCGAGGAACGTAAATATGCGATCGAGGGCTTTCTTTATTACCTCCCGTGTTGTGTACATCATTTTATGTCTACACCTGGCCATAAAGTGATTTACGTAAAAGATATTTGCTTTTTTTTTTCTAAAATTTGGACAAATAAAGTCATGCCAAATAGAGGAAATCCGTGTCTCAGAGTTAGGCAAGTATTTTTATTCAGGTCAGTAGAAAGAGATTAAATAAAACGTTCTCCTATGTGCTAGACTGACCAGCTAAAAGTCCCAACAAATACCTCCTTCAACAATTGCACAAGAAAAGCAGTTGGTTCGGGCCAACTGAAGTAGAAATATTCGATTGCTGTAACCTCAATTCTCTGTCATATGTTGGTAACAAAAAAAAATACCCAGTATATACTTAAATTACTCTATTTATAAAATAAAAGAAATCTTTCAAAACTATCCCAAAAGCGAAAACCAATTAACTGAGTGGAGCTCTGAAAAGAATTTCCTTTTTATTTCCCGCTAGGAGTATACACTTATTTGGCAAGTGGGTTGAAGAAATATCGTCCGGCGCCGGTCACTTGGGACTCGTAAATTCCACGTGAACTCCACTAAAAGCCGTAGGAACCTATTATCGTTTAGTACACGTTTGTGATGCGGTATACAATTAAAAAGTGGTACAGGGGCATTCCATGAATACATCTACTTCTTGTCGCTTACGTAACGCTATGGTAGCTACCCTTATAAAACTTATTAGCTGCTAAGAAATACTATCAATCTTAAAGCCAAGTTATGATTTTACCATACCGATATTCAGCTTCCTAATTGTACTTGTCAAAAGTATCAAAACGGCCATTCTCACGAAGTATGACTGCGTCTAATTACTGCGTCTCCATACATTTAGTATGAAAACAGCGTCGCGGTAATTAGGTGACCGCAGACATACTTCGTGAGAATGGCCGAAAAAAGTAGTGTGGTTTACGTAACGTTCCCGTGGAATGCACCTACAGGCAAAGATGGTCGACGACCTGGGAAAGGTCGCCAGAAGTCGCTGGAGGCAAAAAGTGTGCGGTTGTGCGCACCGTAGAATTTAGAATTAATTATAAACTCGAAATATACATACATACGGAGCCACATAATACCAGCGTTGAGCCACTTTCTGTAACTTGACACCATGCTGAGTAGTCTCCTTTTTCGCAGAAATCGATGTATACTTTCTTTTTGCTATGTATCTATGTGTACATATTTGTATGCGAAATAAACGTAAATTCATTCATTCATTCAAATAACCAATATAATAAACTAGTAAATTAAACCTGATTTTATCACAAAGATAAGTGTATGATTTTTATTTTTAATGATAAGGTGTTTTCAACAACAAAATTTAATTGAAAGGTTAATTGGTAGAGCATGTCTTATGGCATTAAAGTCGCCTTTTGTACGATAAGTTTTCTTTTGTGCAATAAAGTTTAAATAAATAAAATTAACTAAAATTAAAAAAAAAGTTTTTATTTTTTGTTTTGTAACGATATACCTACATTTAATATTATTTTAATAATGTCCAGCTGTAATTAAGAATTACTTTGAGAGTTTCATCTGCTTCCTGTAAAATGACCAGTGCGTACGAATACTTGTATATATCAAGCCAGAGAATTAGGGCATCTGCCACTGCCGCCATATTTTCATGAATATCAACCATAATTGCGTATGTCTTCGGAGCAAACCAATTTGCGTAACGTTGAAAGCAATCAGTCACATATGTCGCGGCGCACGCTCGTTATGCTTTAAAATATATGCGAGTGTTATATCACATAGCTAAGGGTAGGCAGGAAATATGTCGCTATGTCATCACCAGAGAGCGTACTTTTGGTGCTGATGACGTAAAAATGACGCCAAGCTACGCACAGCATGATTCAATTTAGTTTTTAGATTGATTTATCGTTGCTGGAAATTACCGGTAACGTAAAAGCTATGAATTATTTTGACGTGATAACGTCTTATAATTCGATGGAGCCGGCTGCACGCACGAAAAAGTGTGACGTCATTTGCCGTTACCTTGCGGGGCCGTTACCTTGCAGGGCCGTTACCTGTCAAATAGGTACTTTAAATTATTCCAGCACTTAAGTCGTTAAGACGATAGTTTCTTACAAATTGTCAATAAATTAGCCCTTATTCCCTAAGATACGGCTGTCAAAATCTCTATTGAATGACAAGAGACACTGCTGAGTTTGGCAAAAATCTTTAAATTTAAATAGTGGATGCTTCTTTGGCAGTTCCGTTTTACGCCTGCTTTAATCGTAGTTTAAAAATTATTAAAACAAATCTTTGACATTATATTCGTGGAACGGCAGATATTTACACTGGCCACTTAGCCATCATTTTAGCGTGTCAATGTCATTGTAGCAGCTTATTGGGAAAAAAGTCGAAGTCGAAGTCAAAGTCAAAGTCAGGGTCAAGGTCAACGTTATCACGTTCGACTATCGTCAGTAAACCGGCTTTACAGACAACCGATTTTTTATCACTACTTTCATTAGTTGATGTCAATGGTAGATGCCATTTTATAAATCAACATGTGTCCGCCTGTGTTAACTTGTTTATTTAAACGGGAATATGGAAAAAAATAATCGGAAATGCTTTTTGATATAAAAGGGACAGTATGAAATACCTATATGAATTCGGATAAGTATATGTCAACTCACATATCCGATTGATATTTCCGATTTTCCGTTAAAATCATTAAAAAATCCCAAGACGGATACCTTTCTACTTATAAAATAACTTCTACCATTGGAATCAATGAATGAAAGTAGTTATATAATTAATTAATAATCGGTTAGGGCGTTGTCTCTTATGGGATGCAACGTGTGTCAGCACATTTGCTGCATCCCATTTGAGGCAGACCTCGCGGTGTGCGGGCTCAGCAGCAGAAAATGCCGCAAAATTGAAGCACACCAAATATTCCGCCTTGGAGTCAGCCTACGATTTTGTGCCAGTCGCGGTCGAAACAGCGGGACCATGGGGCTCGGAGGCCCGCGCCCTCTTTATAGAGTTAGGGCGTCGTTTGCGACAGAGGGGCTGTGATCCTCGCTCTGGATCGTACTTGGTTCAACAGGTCTCTTTAGCCATTCAGCGAGGGAATGCTGCTGGTATTATGGGGACCTTTGAGCCAGGTACGATGCGGGGCGGGGTGTTTTTAGTAGATTGTGTCACAAGGGAGCAAAATGATATATTTACGGCGAGGGCGTACATTGAATCCTGAACGAAGCGAAGGATTCTAAAGTAGAATCCGGAGCGTAGTGAGGGATTCAAGTGTTAACGCCCGTGGTGAAAATAATTTTGCTACCTTGTGACACATACTGCTTTTCACACCGACTATGAGGAAAATTCAAATACAAACGCTACCTACCAAAATAACGAAATATATAGTTGATCAAAGAGCATCACACATTTTTAATAAAATGAAATGTTATTTTGTTAAATTTATAGTCTTTTATTATTTTATAAAACGTTTATTATTTTTTACGGACGGGACGAATTTACCACTTCCATATTATATTTATGGCCCTCGCCTGCGGCTCGGACCGCAAACACCTGTGATCTGGGCCATTCCTTATTATACCGCCCTCTGTGTGTAATATACTAATAAAACTGTCTATGGTATGGCATATGCTAAGTAGGTTCAAACTAAAAATACCCTGTTGTCCTTGAATAGAAAAGTATCACTTTGATCCCTCTTATGAGGGAGCAAAATACTTTTTTCTGAATAGGTGTGAAAAATTATTTTTTCTTTTTTGCCGAGGTTTAGTTTAGTCTTATACGTAATTTTATTTTAGTTTAGGATAAATTTTAAGTCATTTTACGTCTTCTATGATCTTGTTATTCTTTGTATTGCCAATTAAATTAATCCTCTTTTACATATAATATTAGTAATAGTGATTAATTAATTTGTGATTAGTACTTTTATGGTATTAATAATTTAAATGATACCGGTAATTTACGGTAACGGTAAATCAAAGTAAAATCTAAACTAAATCAGCCTGTATGTAGCTTGACGTCATTTGCTCGTCATGGGCACGAAAAGTACGTTCTCCGGTCATCACATGTAGGTATGGCCGGTATTTACATATTTATTGGCACATCGAAATTCCCTCGGATTCGCATCACATTAATTAAGCTGAGCGACAAGTTAGTTCAGGTTGAATTTTTTTATTGATATAGACTGGCAAACAGGCAGACGGCCCACCTGATGGAAAGCGGTCACCGCCGCCTATAGACATTTGCAACACTAGATGCATTGCCAATGCGTTGCCGGTCTCGAAGAAATTTGATGACACCCTTTTTAAAAAATCCCATATTGTAGCGCAGTGGGAAAATCTTATCTCTTTTTAACCGACTTCCAAAAGAAGGCCGGTTCTCTATTCGTCTGAATGTTTTTTTTTTGTATGTTTGTTACGCGATTACTCGAAGACGGCTGGACCGATTTGAAAAATTCTTTTTTTGTTTGAAAGGGTATACTTCCGAAATGGTCCCATTGCAACCAAATCAGGATCTGATGATGGGATCCTGGAGAAACCGAGGGAACTCTTCAAATATTAGAGGCACACATATAGAGATTTCGGTATTTTTCGTAGTTTCTTGTCCATTTCTTACTAGCAATAAGTTTTTAGTGTTAACCGACTTCAAAAAAGGAACAAATGTTTATGTAGGTTTCTTCCCCGATTACTTAAAAACAGCTGGACCGATTTGGAAAATTATTTTTTTGTTTGAAAGGGTATACTTCCGAGGTGATTCCATTGCAACCAAATCAGGATCTGATGATGGGATCTTGGAGAAATCGAGGGAACTCTTCAAATATTAGAGGCACACATATAGCGATTTTGGTATTTTTCTTAGTTTCTCGTGCACTTCTTATTAGATATAAGTTTCCAGTCTTAACCGACTTCAAAACAAAGATCAATTTTTATGTAGGTTTGTTCCCCGATTACTTGAGGCTAGACCGATTTGGAAAAAAATTCTTTTAACTAAATAGACTTTAGTCTATTTGGTTAAAATAGTATTTTTACAGCGCCACTAAAAATTTAAAAATAAAGTAAATTTTTAAAACAAAAAATAAAAACCGACTTCCAAAAACTTAAACTAAAAAGCAGAAAATAATATGTTAATTACCCGAAAGAAATGGATAATCAACGATTCATATATACATATACAGATATTTATAGTTTTTAACCTGCTTTTTTGAAGTCGGTGCCAGCTAAGGATAAAAGGAGCTCAGCATAGCCAGCTGCAAAGCTGGCTATGCTGGCTGTGGCAGGCACCGACTTCAAAAAAACAGGTTAAAAAGTATAAATATCTGTATATGTATATATGAATCGTTGATTATCCATTTCTTTCGGGTAATTAACATATTATTTTCTGCTTTTTAGTTTAAGTTTTTGGAAGTCGGTTTTTATTTTTTGTTTTAAAAATTTACTTTATTTGTTTGTAACAACGTATTTCCATAAAAACCAGCACGCGAAATGAAACAAAAAAAACAAAATTGTCGAGTCGTAGTTGTGTTATAATTTCTTATACAGTCAACTCAGTCCGCTGGCAAGTAAGCGAGTAAAGTTGTGCGAGTTACAGATCATTGCGGGCTAACCAGGCACACTGTGATCAATCGAGTTTTCCAGATCCGCGCTACTTTACTCGCTACTCGCCCAACTTTACTCGCCGGCGGTGGGACCAGTGCCTAAGACACTTGTAAATGTCTATTATGCTATACAGAATTAGCTGGCTGGCAGACGTTGCATGCGTTGTATGCACCGGAATAACAGTGCAGTGTCCCGCGCAAACTAGTTATTTTCTAATGTGCTGGCGCTCCTGTGGAATTGAGGAAACCCTTGCTCATCTGAGTGATACGCATCGCTGTATAGTACCTAGCAGTGTTCAGTATTGATATCCGTGGACACGCCCAATTGCTTCCTGTATTCAAGAAGTAACTTGCATTATAATCTGTACATTGGCATTGTAAACGTCCTTAAGCTACGGAATCCGCTTACCACCAGATGTTCCGTATCGCGTGCTCGTTTGCAATGTATAAGCAGTATACCGCACCGATAGCTTCAGAGACAAATTGCCTTGGCCATTTATTTTTCTCAACTGCGTATTTAATGTCGTAATTAGGGTATTTTTATTTTTATCCTGCCCGCGTTTTTGAGTTCCGATCGTTGTAAGATTAGCTTGATTAACTGTTACTCGTTATTTTATTTTGGCTGATGTAGCTATTTTATTTGGTTCATTGGTTTTGTTCGTGGAGCGTTTTATATTAGTCTTTTAAGCCCGTTCAATTGGCTATTGGACTTTTTCTGCGATATTTATGTTATAAAAATACTTCTCAATTATAGAAATATTAGAGAAGAAACTTCAATATCATAAAAACTCACCGAGATAGAATAACATTAAAATCACATTTTAGACTTTCCCAAAAACGTGCCAAAAACGCTTCATACTAAAACCTACTGTAACGTGGCGTCCCGATACATACTTTGTTTGGGGAACGCAAAAACTTGGTTCTGAAACTATGTTAAAACTTCCGTTTATCGTAACGGCTTCATAACAAAAGTTACCATAAATGGTATGGGTTACCTAGTAATAGTCTTAAAAATTTAAAATGAACTTTCCCACTCAGCTTCATAAAAAAGCAGCAGGGTCATAAAAAAAGTTAAGGTTAGGTATGAACTAAAACATTTAGTAGGTATATTTCCTTATTTTGCTTGTTTTACCAGTATCTTATATTATACAAATTTCGGTTGCAGTCAGTGAATTATTTTTCCCTTTCATTTTTGAGTGCTCTACGTGTTAATTGTTTTTAATTTTACTTTTAATTAATGCTCCTTTGAACTCAGTTTCAAAGGACCATGGTGCTGGCTGAGCTGCAAGAGGGGGTATTTTTTGTAATCTTTGTTCTTATTTAGTTTAATTATGTTTTTAGCAATAGATATTTATTTTTGATATGATTTAATATACCTACCTACTTTAAATCATTATTTTACCTTTATTTATTATGTCTATTGTCCCGGTTAAACACGAAACGTATAATATCACATGGTATAACTTCCGGTCGGGTGTTCTATGAAAACATGCGACTGTTGTGACAGCTCGTTCAACCACAAAAAAACCTTTTCATCACACTTGCTCGAAAATGATATTGTTACATTAATTAAATGTTTAAGTAGTGTATTTCAGTATTTTGCAAATATAAAATGAACTAAAATGGCGGTTTTAGGTCTTTACCGCTATGGTTTCCGAACGTGACTTGATATTTGCATTATCTAAGGATATATGTCAATTTATGTTTTAAAAATTTCTTCTCATACTGGGTGGATTAGTAAGGTTATTTATTATAGAATTCTCACAAGTGTGATGAAAAATATTGTGTTTACTTTCACTTACCGCCCTAGATACACAATGTACTGTTAATCATTCGAGCGCGGCGTTAGTGTTATTCCATCAGTTGGCTCATCTGCTCGATTGCCCCTTATAAGATAAAAAAAGTGTGTTCGATCATGACACATACAGTTAGGTACTGTAACTGCACATGGCTCTGTCAACTTCAAAGGAAACTGCGTAACGACCAGGATGCCATAATTGGATCAGACACTGTCAAGCGTCTTCTGATAGCACCTGAGGTACTACTAACGACCCATTCCACACTAGCCAGACAAAACTGACCCCTTACCACCTGACTTAAAGGTTTTGCCTTCAAATCCATTTCACGGTATACTTACGCAGTAAACTACTCAGTTTATCTGAGAAACGGGGTTCTCAAAGGACGATCCGATTTACACGGTCAAATTGATAACGCCGACAAAGGTCTTAAGGCACTACTGACGCCTTTGAAGCCGAATCCCTTGATTTAGAGCAAATAATTCCACGCGTCTAAGGGACGTCTTGCAGACGACGAATGAAGCCTGTCCCTTCACTGAAGGGTAGCAATGGAATTAAATTTCAACCGACTTCAAAAGCAGCCTTATTTTTTTCTTAATTCGTCGGAATCTTTGTTTATTTAATTTTCAGTACACTTGCTCATAAAGTGGCTCTTATTTCATGGTTCTTACTCGCGTTCGTTCGGTTCGTTCGTCGGTTCGTTCTTATTACACACAAGTGTTTTTTACTTTACACTACCGCACAAGTGTTGTAATAAGCGCAAATTGACCAATGAGAGCACGCCGCGCCGTGGGACTAGGCCGGCGGACGTTATGCCCGCGCCATGTTCGCGAACATGGCGCGGGTAATCCGCTTACTGCCCTTGATACACACTAGTACATTGTGTATCTAGGGCGGTAAGTAAGGAATTGCAAACGAGTGTTTGTTATAAGCCCGAGGTGAAACCGAGGGCTTTAATAACACGAGTTTGTAATTCCTTTACCGCCCGTGGCACACACAATGTTTTTCATCAAACTTGTGAGGAAATTTTAATAATATAACCTTACTAATCGCCCCAGTATGACAAGAAAATATTAAAACTGACAGTGACATTAGTGACATTTAAGTCCATAGACAATGCGAAGTCAAGTCACGTTCGGAAACCATAGCGGTAAGCGGCATTTTATATTTGCAAAATAAAGAAATACATTATTTAAACATTTAATTAATGCTACCGAAATATGTGTTTACATGTATTTGCAATAACAGTTATCTTTAAATAAATATTTCAGTGATAAAAGTTAAAAAAGTAAGTTGGCGTTTCCTTTGAACATGACAAATAAGAGTGAAACAGAACCAGCGTTTCAAATTTAAAAAGAAAACCATTTCGCCCTAGGGCGTAATAGGCCATTTACGACCCGCAGAACCTACGTGTAATGACACAATTTTCGAGCAAGTGTGATGAAAAATGTTTTTCATCACATTTGCGAGGAAAAAAAAAAGCAAAAATCTAATTATTTACTGACAAATTTTTCAATATAGTCTTCCACATATAATGCTAAGAACTGTGTTTAGTTTCAAACTTGACAGGCAATAAATAGGTACTGCCAGATTGTACCGATTTTCAAAATAAAAATTACACTAAAGTAATTTAACTGCATTAAATTAATTGCAAAAATCACTGAAATAATGGAGAAATCTCTCTCTAGTCGTTGACTTCATTGCTGAAGGTCGTGTCCGTCTTGAAGTTTTCTGATGACCTCTGTCACCACTCGCTTCCATCCCATCCTGTCCTCGGCCTTCTTCATGGCAGTCGTCACTGTGAGGCCTGTGAGAGCGGAAACCTGGTCTGACCATCGGGTAGGAGACCTGCCACGTCGCCGCTTGCCGTCGATCTTCCCAACAACCACAAGTTTCTCCATGTTCTCAGGTTCACGGCGAAATATAAAATAAATGGAGAAATATAATGTTTAAATACAGTAAAATTGGTTTTGTAGCCAAGTTTTGCAGATGGGAAATAAGCCTTGGCTGATTTGAAACCTCCTTTAGTCTGAAATGAGGTACGAGTTTTAAAACTAAACTCATTACTCCCGGGGGAGTTATAGATTTTCATACAGTTTTTCCTCCCGTGGTAGTTATAGATTTTTATAGCCCACGGGAGGTAAATCGGCTCGAGCTGGTTTATAAGCCCGCGTGTTATAACACCCTTTACGAGCTAGTGTGATGAATTTTTTTTTGTTTGGGTGCGTATATATAAACGCCATTAGAACCTGCGGCGTTTACGCCCTTTGAGTCTAAAGGTATCGATATTCTCCAGGTGATCCTATTATCATCAGGTAAGGATCTGACGATGGAACTCTTCATATATTTTAGGCGTAACCTATATCAATTTGGATATTTTAAAGTAGCTCTTGTGATTAAATAGATTTGTTTGAAATCGGTTATTTAAAAATAAATGTATTAATCATCGCATGACAAGTGTTGGCCTAGTTGCTCAAGGGTAGGCGCGAGGTAGCAATGTCTCGGGTTTAAGAGCCTTATCACTTGCACTTATGAGCTGCAGGCGAGTTAGAAGCGAAGTTCCATAAAAATGACTGGTTTTGTATGGAAACACGCCCGCAAATCGCAAGTGTGATAAGGCCCTAATATCCAGCAGTCACCACGTAACTAATGAGCTTAACTTATAAATACGGGCCTGGCCACATTCCCATGGCACGGCGCCATCTACGTGTCAACGTGAATCGGAGCGGCGTCGGAAACCCCGCGTCTGCGGTTCTGGTGACATGTTTTCTCCGGCGTCGTGCCGTTTTACGTTGACGGCACCATTCGTTCGATTCACACACTCACATAAGGACATTCGTTCAATTCACACACTCACATAAGGACAGGTTGATCCGCTTCATCCTTCCCGCTGGTCCGCTGCTTACTTTGAGCAATCAGCGAAAAGTCAAGGTGGCCCTGGCCAAACGTCCTGGTTCGACCCCAGGCGCCCCCGGCCCCCACCCAGTCCGATCCACTCAAGGTGGTCCGGCTAGCGACCTGGTTCGACCCCAGGGAACGCCACGGCCGTCCACCGGGTCGGAAGATCGCAACGCCCAATAAGGATCGCGAGTTAGTCAGGCTTTAAAAAAAAAGTTGACGGCACCGTTCTGTGTACAGTCAAGGGCACCAATATGTATACACCACAACGTTTCAAAAATATGTATACAGGTCTTATTATTATCGCAGTAAGGTTTATGTATACATATTTTAGAACTTTGTGTAGATATTTATCTTTGCCCTTGACTGTACACATTTGACCAACAATTTTTAAGAAAAAAGATAAAGATGATTTTGGAATCTACAACGTAAGCCCTTTCATTTAATATCTGACTTGATATAATAGCCCAGTTTTATTCGACCTCCCATTTCAGCCCCCTTTACGGGCATTTTTATTTTAAAATGTACGGTTAGGCGGAACTTAAGCTATGTTCAAATACCGTCTACCCTGTCAGTCCGTAACGAAATGTATGGAGTTTGACACTAATCGTCAGTTCTCTAACGACCTGTTAACTGTCAGTTAAGAACGCACTTTAAATAAAAAAAGCCCTTACAAAAAAGCAATAAAGGTATAAGATTTTTAATGTCCAGTAGGCTCGAGTTAATGAATTTTAAATCTATTCCAAATTTCAAATCGATAGCAGCAGTAGTTCCTGAGATATCTGGCTGTGACAGACGGACAGATAGACAAAGTCTCACCATAAGGGTTCCTTTTTTACCATTTTGGTACAGAACCCTAAAAACGGCTCCATAAAACACGAAGCTGTCGAAAAATGCATGCAAATGACAGGACCTAAGAAAATAAGACTAAAAAGACAAAATAATTACCCATTTTTTAAAAACCAATTTAAATACGTTTCAAAGGCAAAAAAGTTGATCGTGGCGTTAAAGGTATTTTTTTCCCGTTTTAAAAACCTCTTTCGTTGACAACTTGTTTATTACTTTTTGTACCCAAATCTGTGGCCCCTACCGACTCTTCAAAGGCCGGCTATTTACCAACCGTTGTATATACATTTTTTTCTTTTCCTGTACTTTTATCTGTCTTTTACTTGGTCACGAACACTAATATAATAAAATACTATGAGTTCAGAGAAGTTTATACTCTATTCCCCATAACAGCACTAGTGTCGTTATAGTCGCAAAACGATACTGCTAGAAGCCACAGACTTCTAAATCCAGGTTAACTTAGGTCAAGCATTAAGCGCTCAATTCTAACTTTACGATAAAAATGCACAACTGGGTAGTTCTCTGCGACTAAAAAGTCGCACCAATCGCATCATTACCATCGCCACATTATAGATGAGCTCCGTATAAACTATGGAGTCGTTTTTGGTTATCTTGTAGAAGTCGCGTGCCTCTGCTATTTTTATCATAATGATCCTGATTGCTTTTATAAAACCGCCAATAATAGTGGCGATGGTAATGACAAAAAAATCGCGGTATAAAATCGCAGAGAACTACCCAACTACCAACTTAACAAACAATTAAATTCCTACGGTTTTTAAGAAAATCGAAACTTTCCGAACTAAATTCATTGATGTCAACATAAAAAAAGTATTTTTAATATTGTCACTGCGTGTCACTAGCGAGTATACGTCAAATTAAAAAAAAGTTTACCATAGACACGTACTGTCAGTCATATGTCATATTTGCCTTGTTTGCGTTAATTTTGTATTTTATATTTTAAAACCTAGTCGTAGAAAAAGTATTGTATGCAACGTTGTATAATTGAAGACCGCTTTAGCTTAGTTGGTAGTGACCCTGCCTACGAAGCAGGAGGTCCTGGGTTCGAATCCCGGTAAGGGCATTTATTTGTGTGATGAGCACGAATATTTGTTCCTGAGTCATGGATGTTTTCTATGTATTTAAGTATTTGTATCTATTAAATATATCGTCGTCTAGTATCCATAACACAAGCCTTATTGAGCTTACTATGGGGCTAGTTCGATTTGTGTAAAATTGTCTCTAATATTTATTTATTTATTTATTATTATTATTATAATTAAGAAAAAAACGCTCATGGCGTCTCTATTTGCGATACTCGCCGCGGCGGCGGCTCGTATCGCAACTCGCGCCATTCGCATGTTTTGAGCCTACTTGTACAACTGTTCCATAAAATACTAAGTATTAAATGAAGCTGTTTGAAAATTTGCATTCAAATTTATACATACATACAAATTATCGTCATTTAGGAATTTGGTTGAATTAGCTTGTAGCCAGGTATTATGTTTACATTTTTATTTGAGTTGAGAGAATGTTTATTAAGGAAATTGAAGGCAAAATGTATTTTTACCGGAAAAGAGGACGAGCCCTTTGTGACTTGGCAATGTCCAATTTACGTATACTAAGAAAATTGTACACGGTTAAGGTGAATCAAGTAACTTAGTTCTCCATACAAACGAAAATACGGTTAAAAACCTGCTTTAAAAACATCAAATTGGGCTAAAATATGCGTTTCTTATAGCTTAATATAATTTGTATGACGAAACAATATGTATGAGAAATCTCAAAAAGCCGAAAATCATCATCATCATCATTTCAGCCATAGAACGTCCACTAGCTGGACATAGGCCTCCCTCATAGATTTCCAATTATTTCGGTTGGGAGCAACCTGCATCCACCGATATGTTACCAATATGTATTATTAGTAGGTAATCAAAGCTTTGAACATTGTGAAAGCAGCGACTACAACCGGACCAAATCCATAACCACGAACACTCTGTAAAAGACTGCCGGCTGAGAAGAAGAATCAAAGCTTTAATTGCGAATAATACTATTAGATGACTCCGACTGTAAGCGGTCGATTGCACATTTTTTCTGACTTTTTGAGAATTTTCATGTTGTTTCGCGCAGATATAATGAATCAGGTTATTAACACAATTTAATGTTATTTAAGTCGATTCTTAACTATTTTTTCGTTGGTATGCAGAATTAAGCGATCGTAGCAAATTATAAAGAGGAACAAGTAGTCCAACTTCGCCGTTTAGGAGCGCGCGACCAGTATGATTTTGTTAACACATCGTTTCCCTCAGTGTGCAGGATTCCTCACAATGTTTTCTTAAGGCTCGTTTATTCCATCTTGTTTGGAAGTACAATAAAAGAAATGCATGCAAGGAATCCCATTCAAACAGTTTTAGTTCTATCTGATGGGTGATTAAGTTAAAAAGGTTAATTTATCTGATCCTAACTCTTGTTAGATTCTAATCTTGTCTGGACGCTTTCTTCACTAGCTAAGAACAAAAGCTACTATTTTTGTACGTTCACCCAATGTTTGACTGACAATAACTCAAGGGATTACTCCGATTGGACTGTGCAATAAAGAAAAATAAGAAAATCCCTTAGTGCGAAACTTGAAATCCCTAGCCACTTTTTATATTTATCTCTCCTAGGTTAACGGATTCCGTGGAACTGATATCCAAACTGCTGACGATCTAAGTGACTTATCGTGTTTGCTCGTACAAAAATTCGTTGTGAGAAATATGGTTCTGAAAACTCGAAGTATTTACTAGAAGACTAATTCACATAGGTACGTTGATACGGTGTAAATAATCCCTCGTTTGGTTTTGTTACGAATTCTAGATTTCGGTGGAAATGTCAATTTGTATTTCGTATATAGTCTTAGTAAGGCACTGGTCCCACCAAGAGCGAGAAAGCGATTAGCTATCGGCGATTTTCTCGCCCAAGAAACGAACAAAAGATAAGGATCCTGTGTTAGTAAAAGAGACACATACATTAATAGTTCATCGCTGGCTGTTCACACTGCCGGCGAGTAAATTTTCTAAGAGAATTCACTCGCCCGCGAAGAAAAAACTCGCCAATCGCTACTCGCTGCTCGTTGGTCGCCGCTGGTGGGACTAGTGCCTGAAGCCGGAGCAGGTTTGAAGTACTTCAGGAGTAATAGATACTCCGGTCATTCGCTCCTTGAAAATCATAACGTCACTATCCAAAAAATGACGTTTTTGAGTTAACAACGCCATCTAAATCACGTGATTGTAAGGAACGCCATACAAAGACACCTATTGCTCCAGCTATATTTAAAACGGCAGGGGGCGCTAGTGTCATTACGGCGAATAGTGGAAATTGACGCGCGCCTTTTTGGAACAGTGTCACTATTATTAGAAATACAGTGAAATTCAGTGGATTTTGTGAAGAAGGTTGTCATTTTCTGGTTAATGACGGTATTCTGTGATATTAAATGGAAAGTACTAACATTTTTCAATGGAATACAGTATTTATTCGTAATACGTCAGTTCGAACTTTTAATGTAGTATCAATATCAAGACTCAATTTAAAGCAATAGTGTAATTTTCGCTTTAATGACACTTGTCCTCTTGCAATTTTTAATGTTATACTTTGTGTTAAGACTGTTAAAACAGTTTATCAATAATGACCGTTTTATTTTGAATTTCAAGTCTTGATGCAGGCTAAAAGTAAAGATGTACTGTATTTTTAGTACTTTAAATGACATTGTGGTTTTAATAACTAAAATGATTTTTAGCATTATTAATCGTCATTTTCGATGTAGTGTCAATTTTGCCAGCTCAAATTACTACAAATTCACTCGTTTTGTCAATTGAAAAATGCTGTTTTATGTTTAAAGCCGTTATAACTGGCAGAAGCTGCTTCCAACATTACTGTTGTTTGATTATTTTGTGACTTCTTGATTAATGTCACGGTGTGTAATGAATAAAATTATTAACTGTTTGTGAGACTGATAGTCATTTGCGTTAATAAATGTTATTTAACAAGTTTTCTTTAAGAGTTTTTATACAAAAACATGGATTTTTCTTCCAAATAACCAGATATAGTGTCATTGTTGCTTAAACTAAATTAAAGTTTAGGAAATCACAGGCTTGAAAAGTGACATTAAGCAAAAATTAATGGAAAAGTGACATTATTATTTTCTTTAAATTCAATTATCAGATAAATAAAACATAAAAGACGGAATCTACTCTTATCGGTAAAAAGCATAGTCACGTATTTAACAAAACACAGTATAAAAATGATACTTTTATTACAAATAAAGTAGTTTTAGACGTTTTAATATTTCGAAAACTTTCAAGCCTCGTACCCAAAAATCGTGTTTTTCGTTTAATGACGTTATGATTTTCAAGGAGCGAATATGCCTTAAAATAGGCAAGCCGGTGGGAATCGGGTTCTATGGGCGCCACGCCACTGTAGGCTACATGGATTACGTAAGGCAGGGGTCTCCAAAATAGCCCCCCCGATTTCTTCCCGCGGGCCGGATTGGAATTGCTTGCGGGCCGTAGTTTGGAAACCCCTGACGTAAGGTAAACGTTCTAGTGTTCGACACGCTAATGCCCAATCCTACCAACCTCTATTGCTAATGACTTAACATTCAAGATGGCGACTACTGGGACAATGTCGAGCACTTTGACGTCTATCTCACTTATATGTAAATTTTTGTTAGTGAACAATAGTACATTACTACAGAGGCCGACAACCTCATTTCACGTTATGGTAAATGAGGTATGTATAGTGCTTTTCTCAAACATGCAATGAAATAAATTAAAAACACTCGAAAAAATCATACTTTATTTTCTAGAGACACCAAAAGTAAAGTAGACAAAAAATAGAATTACAGAATGAAACATTTTCAATTTCGTTTCCAAAAACTGTTTCAGTACCTAGGTATACATTTTTACCTCGAATATTTAAAAGAAATATTTTAAATGTGTATTCTTGTAGTTAAGTTTGTAGTTTAAACCTATTGGAAATTGTTTATAATGTGTTGTTTGTTATGTTCATGTCCATTTTATATGTATAAATACGAGTAAAACTGCAAAATATAGCAAACATCGTTTATGGTTTTTTTAATGGCTGAACGCCATGATGATGTGTCACAAATAAATATGGAATAAAAAAAAACACATTGCAGCCTAGGCCAGCAATGTTGTATGAAATTCGTAAATGCCAAGCTTCAAGCCGCACCGGAAACGAGGTACTTAGCGGCCTATTATAAGGCCCGTAACGTCAACATTTACTTAATTGCATGTTTGAGAAAAATAAATTGTAATAAACGAATCATTAAATCAAAACAAAAAACACAACGAAGTAGAAAGTAAAGAGATCTACCCATTTAATTAAATTCTTAAAGGACAATAAGGGGCAAAGGAATTCTCGGCTACACTTAGTATTCTTTTCCTCCTATAATTTGTACTATTTTTTTCATAATTCGTGCTAGTAGCTATGTTGATCTGTAAGCTAACATTGTATATGCCCTAATTATCGCCAACAAACATACATTTTCAAGCAAGCAAGTATTTTTCTTGGGTTTTATATCTGTGGGTCTAGTGAAAAGGGATACAAGATACAAGTCACATTTATACCAGGTACAAAAGGTCACAACTCTATTGTATGACTTAAACTCTATTGCACCTAGGTTATCTGTGACTTGTACTCCTTTTCACTAGACATACAGATATTAACCAAACCTAATCTAATTCCCCGCCAGCGTCGGTCATTCCGACTAATCATAACCCGGACATTTTCTAGGTGCACTCGCTCCGTCGTAGGCTCCAATACTTACCATCAGCACAGAATATATATAAGCTAAAGCAGTAAGGAAGCTACAAACAAAACGATCGAAACGCACGCACACATAGACGCGCGCTTTTACAGGACCCCTAAGGCACAGAATATAAATAGAGCAGTATGGAAGCTACGCTTACTTTTTGAAATAAATACCTACGCTCCATTAGAGCGTTAGGTTGTTTAAAATGAAAAGATTCGCCGCGAGATTCCTTTAGGGGCCTTGTAAAAGCGCGCGTCTATGTGTGCGTGCGTTTCGATCGTTTTGTTTGTAGCTTCCTTACTGCTTTAGCTTATATATGTGACGTTCCACGGGAAAAGGTACCTTATGGTTGGTATTGAGTTAAGCACAGATCCTAAATCTGTGTTAAATAAGCTATCTAATACAAAAAGAATCACGACCCTAAGTCCCATACTTTTTTTTTAAAAAAACATCAAACCTGCACATGCTAAAATTGCACTTTTGAGAAATCGTCAAAAGAAGTTTAAAACTAATTTTAAGTATGTTCCCGTTGGAAGTTATGGAGATGATGATTGATTATGTATCTCAAGGTATTTTTCTTTGGAAATCAGTAATGGTTTTTTTAATGTGACTTCCAGGTCGTGAAAAATCAGCCTTTGATTAGAGCAAGTCGCTTATGAGAACGAAATTTAAAAAAAAAAAATTTCGGGCTGTTCTATAACATATAGTAATCTGAACCATTGTATATAGTTAGAGATATTAGACTGCACATTTTGGGATAGAAATAAAATCACATTGTTAGCGAAATATTTTTATTTTAATTAAAATGTCATTTTTATTATATGTTTCATCATTTCTATAATATTCACAATTTTCGTATAATGAGTTCTAAATTATATTTAATCAGTCTACACAAGTATTTCAAAAGTGTCATTATTATTCTACAAGTCGTATTTTTTTATTTATAAACGATTGAAGTTACGTAAAAATCACAAATTATTCCCATACATTTGAGAAAAGGTACCTTATGGCGGGCCATAAGCAAAAATTATTGATAATTACAGTATGGCACGATATTTACATTATTTATTGACAAATCTTGTATTAAGACAGAAAACTGAAGAAAAAAGGTTATTAGAAATTTACTTCAAATCTTGACCAATTAAGAGTAATTCTCAAATGTGACGTCTTACGTGAAAAGGTACCTTATGAGGGTTTCTAGTTACGGAGATATTCAATGTTGTGTAAAAATTGTGTTTTTTTTATTATGTATTTCCATTTAGTAAATTATATGTTACGACACGTCTTTGCCTATCTTTATTTTTGTTATAGGCGAATTAAAGGCTGAATAATATGCTTCTACAGTTTAGTACAAAAGGTACTTTATGGCGGTGTAATTTAAAAATGTTAGAAATACTTGTCGTAACTTGCTCAGTTTTTGTCCTTCATACCGCCGTGCCGTGGTATTATTTTGGCTACACCGCCAGTACCGCCACGCATCTGTCCTACTCTCACCAACACTTTACGTATCGTTCTCTCTCGGTCTTGCTGGCCGCTCGGAGTCTCAGCCGGCCGGCATGAGCAGTATTTGCTTACCTTTTCGTTCGAATAGTTGTGAGAAGTGTTCGTCGTGGATTTTAGCGTGTTTTAAATTAAAAAGATTCTTTTTCTTAAGTGGTCAAAACTGATAGAAACCGCCAAAAAATGTCTTTTTTCGTATTTTTTTTCGAAAAAATGAATAAAAACCTTTTTCTAAAATGCTCAAAATGATAGGCATTCGCCAAAGTGTTTTTTTATTTTTGTAATTTTTTTGAAAAAAACAAGGTTTTTCTAAAATGGTCAAAAAGTTTCATGATTCGCCAAAAACACGTTTTTATGTTTAAAAAAAAATGTTTTTAAGACTTTTTCTAAAAAGGTTGAAAGGGAAACATGACAAAGTGGTAAAAAATTATAGAAACCGCAAAAAAAAGTCTATTTTTGTAAGTTTTTTGAAAAAAAAATTAAAAAGCTTTTTCTAAAATGGTCAAAAATGATGGGCATTCGCCAGTGTTTTTTTTTATTTTTGTCAATTTTTTTTAAAAAAAACAAGGTCTTTCTAAAAATGGTCAAAAAGTTATACGATTCGTCAAAAACACTTTTTTATCGGTTTTAAAATTTTTTTTAAAAATTAAAAATTAAAAAAAAACGACATTCAAATGTATTTATTTTTATTTTTTTTTCAATTCCGAATCTGTGGCACCCAGTGGCCCTTTCCTTCCAAATTTTCAGCTTTCTAGGATCATTTCGAAAATGTTTGCTTACCATTATGCAGGCCGCATGCTTGTTTGCCACCGTCGTGTTATAAAAAAGAAATAAGCAAAAGTTGCTAGTAAATTTTATTAATGAATTTTATCAACAGCTTTATCATTTTTGTATGTGATCCGCCATAAGGTACCTTTTCTACTAAACTTTGAACCCAATTTTTATATAGAAAAAAATAACGTACAGCAGTGAAACCAAGCTACAAATACACGTCTATTCCTATATTTTACAATTTTGCATAAAAGAAAAAAATGATTATTTTGAAGGATTTCACAAAACCGTTCATATCTCCGTTACTAAAAACCCTCATAAGGTACCTTTTCACGTAGGACGTCACATATATTCTGTGCCTAAGGGAATTTCGCGGTGCCTTCAGTCGCGAGTGCTGCATGGAGGCGAGCGGTCGCGCTTTGTTTTTATTACGTGCGCGCGCCCAGACAGCCCGCGATCTTTTCATTTTTAACAACCCTAACGCTCTAATGGAGCGTAGGTATTTATTTTCAAAAAGTAAGCGTAGCTTCCATACTGCTCTATTTATATTCTGTGCCATCAGCCATGGTTGGAGTCGAGATCAAGCCTATTTATTAAAAAAAAAAACAAACCTGAATGGATACTATATTATAATTTTCAAAAATCATGAATTTTTACCGTTTCTGAGGAAAAACTGTCAACCCTGAAACGTTTTTCGACAAAATAGGAGGCACACATATTCGGTTTACCCTTGAATCTCTATTTATCTCTATTTACTCCAATTAAAGCATACAAATGACGCCTTGTGTAGGTATATCCCCTCATTATCGTAATATAAACAATGGAAAATATCAAAATATCGAATATCCTACCAAACAACGGATTACTAGGTAACAAGGGTACACGTGTTACTGCGTATCAGCATAGAATAAGTCCATAATACGAGTAATACTACGTACAATTGGTTGGCGCTGTCATCAATGGTCGCGTTCACCATTGTGGGTCGAGCCGACCAAGCCAAAGTATAGTAGGTATAATATATCATATCATCCTGTATGTCTGTCCTGGACCCGTCATGTGATTATCTCGTCATGACGTCGCCCTGTCTGGTTCCACCGGAAGACTAGCGCTGGCTCTTATCAGCATTTTGCTGAGGTGTGACCATTTTGTGGCAGCGTTCAACTTACACTTTTATTAAACTTTATTGCAGTCAACATTATTAATATCTATACGTGACAAAATTTTCTAAAATGACAATTATGGCAGTATAACTACAGATATTTTTGTCGCCTTGGTAACGTTTATACAGGGTGATTGGAAATTCGACCTATTCCTTGAAAGGGGTTATTCTAGAGCTTATTTGCAATGATTTAAGGCCTATCAACCGGGGGTCAAAACTCAATGGTTATCAAGTTATTTGACTTTTAACTTATTTTTTTTAAAACCCGCCTTTCGATCTAAAACTGCTAATTGTGAAAAAACTACTTAAATTAGGAACAAAAAAGAGCCATCATCTAATAGCCAATAAATGGTTAATTACGAAAAATCCAAAAACATGCCAAAACCTTTGAAAATGTTACCAATAAAAGAATTTAAAGTCAAAAGTTTTTGGATTTTGTTCAAAATTTTGTAATTCTTTGAGGCATTACTTAAAAAAAAATTACGACACTTCGCGTAAAAATTACTAAAATTAGTTCCTCAGTTCATAAGCTTTCTAAAAAGGTAGAATTGTTGACATTTTTTGCATAACTTTTTAAAATAACATTAATAATAAGAGAGGGGGTAGGGAATATCACCTAGCGTACCGGACCCTTAATCAGTTTGTTTGTGTCACTTTAGTTTATCCGTTGGTTTTGTTTGTCTTCGGTTTTTTATTTTATTTCATCTTCTTAGGATTGGAATCACTAAAAGTTGCCTTCGGTGATATTTCAATAAGTAATTTATCAATCAGTTCCCGGTTGCGTTAAGTTTGCACCTAATTTGTAAGTTACACCAAGGAAACCAGGTGCAAACTTAAGGCAACCGGGAACTTACAGATAAACTACTAACCGAAATATCACGGAAGGTTACTTTTAGTGACTTCTAACCTAAGAAGATGAGATAAAATAAGAAACCGAAGACAAACAAAGCCCACGGAGAAACTAAAGCGACACAAACAAACTGATTAAGGGTCCGGTACGCTAGGCGAAATTCTCTACCACCTCTCTTATTATTAATGTTATTTTAAAAAGTTATGCAAAAAATGTCAACAATTCTACCTTTTTAGAAAGCTTATGAACTGCGGAACTAATTTTAGTAATTTTTACGCGAAGTGTCGTAATTTTTTTTTAAGTAATGCCTCAAAGAATTACAAAATTTTGAACAAAATCCAAAAACTTTTGACTTTAAATTCTTTTATTGGTAACATTTTCAAAGGTTTTGGCATGTTTTTGGATTTTTCGTAATTAACCATTTATTGGCTATTAGATGATGGCTCTTTTTTGTTCCTAATTTAAGTAGTTTTTTCACAATTAGCAGTTTTAGATCGAAAGGCGGGTTTTAAAAAAAATAAGTTAAAAGTCAAATAACTTGATAACCATTGAGTTTTGACCCCCGGTTGATAGGCCTTAAATCATTGCAAATAAGCTCTAGAATAACCCCTTTCAAGGAATAGGTCGAATTTCCAATCACCCTGTATAATAGGGAATATGCACGATATTTTTTATTTACTTTAATAAAAGCTCATTCATATAAAAAACAGTAGGAAAAAATATTTTTCGAATAACTATAAAAATAACCAACATATAACACAACAAAGATTTATCTCTATCTCTTTCTCGCAAAACAGAATATAGTATGGAAATTGTACGGCGGCCGTGTACTATGACGTCATAGTCCATATCGGATCTCTCTCTTTAATCGCTGTCTGATTAGTGCTTTAAAATGTTTATATATTCCGTATTTCTCGGTCGATTTCAATTTTATTTTGACTGTATGTCATCTTTTTTACGGTATTTTCATATTTTGTTAAGAAATCTGTTAAAAATAATTCATGCATATTCCCTATTATGGCGTTGACCGTATGTGCACATATAAATCGTACAGGAGTTACAAGTGTTCTACAAAACAACGGATTACTGGGTAGGTTGCGCGTATCGGTAGCGAAGTCGAGGTGCAATCAATCATCCGACGATTCCGACGTAAGTATGCGTCTGTAGTGCCGCTTCTCATTACAACGCCGTAGAGCACTGGAACTGTACGCTGATGACAACTGTTGTTTTGCTTGCAATTCTTTTTTATTCACATAAAAACTATCTATTTATGTAATTCAAGTATCCATAAATTATCAAGATGTTCTGCAAAACAACGGATTATTAGGTAACACGGGTGAGCAATCAATCATCATCATCAACTTTGTATCCTGGATAAGAGTACCCTCGGTTAATGGGTATAGCGCAGGCGAAGCCGCGGGTTGAAGCTAATATTAAACGTAAACAATTCTACTCAAGGATGCAATTCGAGTAACAAGTATTGGAAGATATAAAGACATTGAATGTTCTACAAACCGCGCCATTACGCGTATCAGCTGCGAAGTCGACAGGTAATCAATCATCCAACGCAATTCTGTGTCTGTAGCAATGTAGTATAAGAAGCGTCGCCCAACTTCAATAAAGCTTAATGCGCGATTGTTATTTTGCTATAACATTTCAATATATAAAGATATTGTATGTTCTACAAAACAACGGATGATATTAGGTAACACGGGTGCCCGCGTCACTGCGTATTGGCAGCGATGTCGAAGGGCAATCAATCATCCGACGTAAGTATGCGTCTATCGTGCCGCTCCTCATTACAACGCCGTAGACCGCTAGAAGGCCCGAGTGTATTTACCTACGCTGATGACTGTTATTTTGCTTGCAACAGGTATTTTATCGATACCTAGGTATCGATAAATCATATTGTGACAACATGAGCGATCCTTTTTCACCCGACTGCGGCGAAGCCCAAAGGATGTTTATCTTTTTAACCGACTTCCAAAAGAAGGACGGTTCTCAATTCGTCTGTATGTTTTTTTTTTATTTTTTTTGTGTGTTTGTTCACCGATTACTTGAAGACGGCTGGACCGATTTGGAAAATTCCTTTTTTGTTCGAAATGGTAGACTTCCGAGGTGGACCCATTGCAACCAATTCAGGATCTGATGATGAGATCTTGGAGAAATCGAGGGAACTCTTCAAATATCATAGGCACACATATAGCGATTTTGGTATTTTTCTTAGTTTCTCGTGCATTTCTTATTAGAAATAAGTTTCCAGTCTTAACCGACTTCATAACAAAGAGCAATTTTTATGTAGGTTTGTTCCTCGGTTACTTGAAAACGTCTAGACCGATTTGGATTTTTTTTTCTTTTAACTAAATAGAGTTACCTAAGTCTATTTGGTTAAAACAATATTTTTCCAGCGCCACTAAAAATTTAAAAATAAAGTAAATTTTTAAAACAAAAAATAAAAAATAAAAACCGACTTCCAAAAACTTAAACTAAAAACCAAAAAATAATATGTTAATTACCCCAAAGAAATGCATAATCAACGATTCATATATACATATACAGATATTTATAGTTTTTAACCTGTTATTTTTGAAGTCGCTGCCAGCTAGGAGCTCAACACAGCTAGCTTTGCGTGGCAGGCACCAACTTCAAAAATAACAGGTTAAAAACTATAAATATCTGTATATGTATGTATGAATAGTTGATTATCCATTTCTTTGGGGTAATTAACATATTATTTTTTGGTTTTTAGTTTAAGTTTTTGGAAGTCGGTTTTTTGACCTGTATGTATGTATTTATGTATGTCCGTTCCTATGTCCGCTTGTAGCTACTCAATGGCAAAGCCGATTTTGATAAATGATACAGCATTATATTCGTCTTGATGGCGCGAGTGTCACTGGGTATGAAGTTAATTAAAATAAACAAATTGGCGGATTTTATGCACTTTTAAAGTGCACCGCGGTCGGGCTTTTTTTAGTAAAAATATTTATTAATTGAATAAGATTGAGTATTACGAAAGTTTTCAAAATAATACATCGATATTTAATAAACATATTTCTTCAGGTAAGCAACAGCAGCAGGTCAGGTATATTTTAATAAACCAACATATTGAATGTTTTACAAAACAACTGATCACCGCGTATCGGGTCGGGAGGGAAGCCGTGGTGTAATCAATCATCCGACGCAAGTGGGCGTCTGCAGCAAGAGTAGTATCATTTCTTCCCATTACAGCGCCTTAGAGCACTGGAAAGCGCGATTAATATGATGGCCAATGTTATTTCGTTTGCAACAGGTATATTATCGACATCGAAAAATATTGATTACCGCTAGACATACCTATATTGCTGACGACTGTTATTTTTCTTGCAAAAGGTATTTTATCGATAACATTGTCAACGTATCTTGCGTTATTTACTGTGTGTGATATTTAATAAATAATAATACTTAAATAATATACTATATTGCTGACGACTGTTATTTTTCTTGCAAAAGGTATTTTATCGATAACATTGTCAACGTATCTTGCGTTATTTACTGTGTGTGATATTTAATAAATAATAATACTTAAATAATATACTATATTGCTGACGACTGTTATTTTTCTTGCAAAAGGTATTTTATCGATAATATTATCAACGTATCTTGCGTTTTTACTGTGTGATATTTAATAAATAATAATACTTAAATAATATACTATATTGCTGACGACTGTTATTTTTCTTGCAAAAGGTATTTCATCGATAATATTGTCAACGTATCTTGCGTTATTTACTGTGTGTGATATTTTATAAATAACAATACTTAAATTCATTTAGGCCCGTGGGCCCATATACCTAAGTGTTATTTACCATATGTGATACTTCCGAAAATGTATACTTTACTGCACAAAAACTTTCTTAAAAAATAATAAACTTTAAATATTGAATCTAATGATACTAGCAAATTCACGAGAAACTATAAAAATACTGAAATTGAAAATAAAATGTTTTTTTAATGGTTTGAACGATTGTAAGTATAAAATTAAAGTTATCATTTTTTCTTTAACTAAACCAGTTGGCGGCGACATAGGTATACACACAACAACAATAGTTATTTAGGAAATATTTAAACGATATTAAACATCGCCGGGAAACATACGTCCGCGAAGATGTTCACGTGTATGTGAAATCTGACTATCAGTCGCATATCGCCGCTATACTTACTCAACCACGTATCTACTCCAATAGTTTCATAGGAAAATCGCACTTTTCTACTCGTAACACAGGTGCGTTTTCTATCAAACTATTCGAGTAGATACGTGGTTGAGTAAGTATAGCGAATTTATCTGACTGTGCCAGACAGTCTGCCAACAGGGAGAGATGGCGGGAGATCGTGCGGAAAGCTGTGTCCGCCTCTGCCACCGATGTAGACGCCTCAGTGTGACCACGACCGCTCTGCTAAGAGCGAAACGTCAGATAAGAAGATGTGAAATCTCCAACCCACACTGGGCCAGCATAGGGATTCATTATATCTTATATCCCATTTAAAGCCTGTTTCGTACGGAACCCGGATGTCCCGGACGAAATTTAACCCCGATACGGAGTGCAAACGAAACAACTATGACAACCGGTACTTACCTATTCGAGCGCTGAGGCGGGCTTTTTCGGTCAAGTAAATCACAGTCAGGTCAGTCACAGTCAGAGTCTCGTCAAGGTTCAGCTACTCGTTGCTGAAGCACCAGCCCCGGGTCGCCACGCGGCGAAACAAGCACCGGTCCAGACGCCAAAAATTGCGGATTCGCGTTGCGAATACTGTCTCGCACTTCAAAACACAAAATTGTTCGTGTACACCAAATTCACAAACCAAAACCACTAATTCGGCACACAAAAGTAATCCGATCGCCTGAGTGCGTTACTTTGCCGAGTTCCGGATACGTTATGTCAGCGACATGACAGTCGGAAAAAACGCGTTGCGTTTTCAGGTTATAATTATTTGACATTGACAAAATGGGCGCGTTCCGATTCACGTCGGGACGTAACAAACACCCGCCTCGGACAGGCCTCTAAGCCGGTCCGCTATACTAATGGAAGTCGCGACAAGGTTGCTACCGCTCGCTTGAGAACCGAGTCCCCCACCATGACCCCGGCAAACCGGGGCGTCTGGTCTTTACCAGGAAACAAGTTAACAATGCGCCCCCGGCGCCAACGCAGTGGCGGTAGGTTCGCCTCCTTAACTAGCACTAAATCACCAACCTTGGGGGGACTGGTTTTGTCAGTCCACTTGAGGCGCTGCTGCAGGACATGCAAATATTCCAATGACCATCTGGCCCAAAAGTTCTGAGACATTTGTTGCAGCATTTGGTAGCGCGACAAGCGAGAGCTCTTTACTTCCCTGAGGGGGTGCTCTGGCAACGCTGCAAGTGGCTGACCAATAAGGAAATGGCCTGGAGTCAACGCCTCCAAGTCATTTGGGTCGGAGCTGAGCGGACACAACGGACGGGAATTGAGCACCGCCTCAATTCTACAAAACAACGTCGCTAGCTCCTCAAAGGTCAAAATAGTTTGACCAACAACCTTGTACATATGTGCCTTGGCTTGTTTTACACAGGCCTCCCAGATTCCACCCTAGTGGGGGCAGCCTGGCGGATCAAACGTCCAGGTGATACCCCGACGGGAGAGGTCTGTTTCAATTTCAATCTTATTATCTAACAAAAATTTTACAACATCTTGTAAATATCGGTCGGCGCCCTTGTAGTTGGTGCCACAATCTGACCGGATCAGAGACGGAAGTCCCCTACGTGAGACAAACCTATCCAAAGCAGCAATAAAGGCCTCCGTCGAAAGATCACTAACCAGCTCAAGATGCGCGGCCTTGGTGGACAGACATACGAAAACGCACAGATACGCCTTTACCGTCTTCGCGTTGCGGAGCTGCGAAGTTTTCACCAAGAAGGGTCCGGCGAAGTCCGTTCCAACCCTGGAGTAGGGTCTAGCCTCAGTGACCCGGTCCGGTGGTAGGTCACCCATCTGAGGCTGCATCGTGGCTGCCTTGAGTCTGAAACAAGGCAAGCACCGAAACACGATGCCCCGCACGAGTCTTCGGCTGTTCAAGATCCAAAACTCCCGCTGTAGAATGCCCAGAAGCGCATTGCAGCTGGCATGGGAGTTCTTAAGGTGGCGATCGGTCACCAACAAGTCCACCAAGTGCCCCTTCTTGGGCAACAATATGGTGTGGCGCGCCGAATACGACAAATTCGCATTACGAAGCCGTCCTCCAACCCGGAGTACTCCTGACTCGTCCACAAACGGGTTGAGGCGAGCTATCGCCTTCTGCAATTTGGGTCGCCCTTTCCGTAAGGTCTTCAACACATCCCCAAAGTGTTCCTTCTGTACAACCCGAATCTAATGAAGTAGGGAGGTACTCCGCTCTTCACTAGTGAGAACACTACCGCGTGACCGGTTGTCAGGGTGGCGACAGTTGTGTAAGAATCGCTTGACCCAAGCTGTCACTCCAACAAGCTTGTCGAGGGAGCTATACCGTTCTAGCAACCAAGCGGTGTCTGGCGCTGGAGCTGTCTCGACAAGGTGGACCTTCAAACCAGAGGATGGGGTCCCAAGCACACAACTGGCAGGCCAGTGTGTCTCCCTTTCCAATAACCAATTTGGTTTCCACCACAGTGAGTGGGCAACAAGCTCAGGTGCTGAACAGCCCCTGGATGCCACGTCAGCTGGATTCATTTCACCTGGCACGTGTCTCCAAACCAATGCAATCTCAGAGTTCTGGATCTGCGAGACACGGTTGGCCACGAAGACCTCCAAGCTATGGACTGACGACTTCAGCCAGCACAAAACAATCTGACTGTCCGTCCATGCGTAGGCACCCTCCGCAAGGTCCACGGTGTCCTTCAGGGTGGAGGCCACATGGTTCATCAGGCGCACAAGAAGAGCGGCACCCGCCAATTCCAACTTCGGAATTGTCCAACGCGTCCGAAGGGGGGCCACCTTGCTCTTCGCCATGACCAAGCGTACGTCGACCGCTCCGGCGGAGCTGACCGTTCTCAAGTAGACGGCAGCTGCAAATCCTCGCTCGGAGGCGTCGCAAAACCCGTGAAGGGTAGCCCTGCATTTGCCTGCAGGCAACAGCTTACGCGGCAGTTCGACCTGATTGATCTCCGTGAGCGTGGAGAAGTAGGTCTCCCAATCGCTCAGCAAGTCCCCGGAGAGCGGATCATCCCAGCCCATTGGGACTATCCACAGGCGCTGCATAAACGCCTTGGCCGTGAAGATGACCGGTGCGATCCATCCGTTTGGATCGTACGTTCTGGCCACCGTAGACAGAACAAGCCGCTTTGTCCAGACCTTCGGGGAATCCAGTTCCACCCGATAGGTAAATACATCTTGGACCGGTCGATACTGCACGCCCAGGACCGATAACATGTGTGGGTTCTCGGCGTTTTCGAAGAGGTGCGGGTCTTGCTGGTGCTCCTCAGGGAGCCCGGCCAACAGTGCCGGTGAGTTGGACAACCATTTCCGCAACTCGTAGCCACCAGTCCGCAAGAGTTCAACCAACTCGTTCCGTAGAACCAAAGCTTCTTCGACGCTATTTGCCCCGGTGCACACGTCATCAACAAACAGGTCCCGTTCCAAAATGGCGGACGCTCGAGGGAACCTCGTCGCTCTCGGGCCGCCAATTCAATCAAAGTACGAATTGAGATGTACGGGCTGCTCTTCAGGCCGTACGTGTTCGTATTCAGCTCGTACACCAACATCGGTTCATCAGGGCTCTCGCGCCACAATATCAGCTGATACCGACGGTCTTCAGGATGGATCACAGTCTGCCGGAACATCATCCGGATGTCAGCGACGAACACTACCTGATGCTTCCGAAAGTTCGTTAGGATGTCCGTTATGTCCTTGTGCAGCTTCGGACCTGCATGCAAACACTGGTTCAAGGACACGCCCGTCGAGGTGGCCGCGGAGCCATCGAAGACCACCCGAATCTTGGAATCCGGGGACTTCAAGACGGCGTGGTGAGGCAGGAAGTAGTGTTCAACCGTACGCCAGTCCAGGTTAGACACCGACATATGTCCTAACCCCTCGTACTCCCTCATGAAGTCCACATACTTCTGCCGGAAGAGCGGGTCTCTTCTCATGCGGCGCTCCATCGAGACCAGCCGCTTCTCAGCCAATGCGCGAGAAGCACCCAAGGGTGGCCGATGAGTAAGCAAGGGAAGTCGAGTTATGAACCGACCAGAGCGGAGGCGGCCAGTGTTATTCTGGTAAAACAACTCGCACTCCTGTTGCTCCGGACTAATCCGTGGCGCGGTCGGCGGTTCTTCAATCTCCCAGAACCGTTGCACGGCTTCTGAGAGCGCAGTTCCAACCAAGCAGCTCTCCTCAGCAGGAGGTGGAGGAACCGCCAACACCTGACCCATCACAGCATGTCCAAACTTGGTGTCCAAGGCCACTAGGCCACCAGGCTGTAAGGTCCGTTTGCTGGTGAGCAAGACCCTCCCTAGGACGTCCGCACCCAGCAGCACGTCGATCTGGCTAGGGGTGTCGAAGCCAGCATCAGCCAAATCCAAACCAGCTGTCAAGTCGCGCACCTCCGGCGGCAGCCGCACTTGGGGGAGTCGCCCGACCACTTCATCCAGCACCAATGCGGAAGCTGTAATCCTCGCATGGGAAGTGGGACTCTTCCCAAACGTGAAAGTAACCTGTCCGGCCAGGTTTGACACTTCTACATTACCTACACCACGCACAGTGTCCGGGTGGGGTGTCATATCCAAGCCCAACCGTTGCACCAACCGACTGGATACCAAGCAGCCTTGTGCGCCCGTGTCCAGGAGAGCACGTGCACAGACTGATCCTTCGCCAGGACCCCACACACAAATCAAGGCCGTGGGCAACAACACGGTCTTGTGGGTGTTGGCGGTGGTGGGTGCATGGGCGGCGTACCCCTATTCGGAGCGCCGGGTGGCCTCCGGGTCCGGTTGGTAGGGGCGCTCAAACTGAGAGAGTGGATCCCACGCCGCTTCATACGCCCGTCGCGTCGTGCGCGCTGTCTGCGGCACCTGGTACGCCCGGGGGCGGCCGAACACCGGCAGCCTCGCCTCTAGGCGGGGTCGCTCCGCAAGCGGTGGCGACATTCGCGGCGCCGACCGCGGCGGCGACGATCGCGGCGGCGACAATCGCGGCGGCGACAATCGCGGCGGCGACGATCGCGGCGCCTGACGAGGTGGAGGTGAGCGCGGGCACCCGCCCGTAGGGCCCTCCCTAGGGCGCTCGGGCGTGTGCGCAACCGCCGCGTAACTCTGGGGGGGGGGGGAAAGTGCCACCACGACGGCCCTTCTCCTCCGCGTCCGAGCACCCCTGGCCAGTCTGGGACTGACTCCGAACAGGGGGCGCGGAGGAGCCCTGCGCCGGCTGTGAGCCCCCATTCCGGTCCATGCATAGGATGGGGTGGTGCTTCTCACCGCACCAGCTGCACGCTTGGGGGTGGGGGCATTCCCTAACAAGGTGCTTACCCAAACAAATGAAGCACCACCGTCGCTTCTTCGCGATACCACGTCGCCCCAGTATCCTCTGCTCCATGAACCGCTTGCATACGGTCACCTGGTGGCCCGGGTTGTGGCAAAATATGCAGCACTCAGGCTCCGCAACCGCTACGTTGTACTGCCGCGGACCGGGTGGCCGCTGTCCCGACTTACCTCCGTGTCCCCTCGGAGAATCCATCCTCATCTGAGGCCGGGGCACCCCAGATGGTCTCGGAGGAGAGGGCAAGTCCGACGTGTCTGCCCGTCGACACTCGGTCTCTAAAAACTCCACAAGGTCTGTGAAGGCCGGGAGGTGCTGAGCGCTATCTCCGCCGTACCGGTGTTCGAACCGGGCCCGGACATCGTCCGGCAACCGGTGCAGCAGGAAGCTCAGCAACATGTAGGACCACTTGTCCACGGGGAGGCCCAACTTCTCCAGTCCCTTCGTTGCGCTGAGGACCGGGTTCAACATCTGGGTTCGGATGCCGGAGACCTGTGCTATGCGGGGAATCGACCAGATTTTGGCCATGTACGAATCCGCTAGCCGTCGCACATTTTGATACCTAGCCCTTAATAATGTGCGCGCGGTCTCATAATTGTCGTCGGTGACCGACAAGTGCGCGACCAGGTCGCGCGGTTCACCCACGAGCGCAGCCATCAATTGGGCCAGCTTCAAGGACGCAGGCAGGTCAGTCCGGGCATGTACCAGGCTGTCAAACAAGTCCATGAAGCTGGTCCACTGGTCCAGTTCCCCCTTGAATACGGGAATGTGGATGGCAGGTAAGCGCGCTGCCAGTGCCGGATTGGGACTCCCCACTGGTTTACCCTCAATGGGTACGGCAGCTGTCCGAGCTCTAAGCAGCTCCGTAGCCCGCTGGGTAATCCTATCCGCTAGATCCAGGCACTGGTCATAATCAGCCTCCGCCGGCTTAACTTCCTCCTCGCCGACCTCTTCCAGGTATTTTCCCAGACGGGACTCCACCTCCTGTACACGCATCGGCACCTGCTCGTACCGAGACAGCAACGCGTCTTCCCGGTCCGGTCTGTCCACCAAAGCCGCCGCCGAGGCAAACCAACGGAGTGCCGCCTGTATTGCCGCCTTGTGTCCGGCCATCTCACTCGATATTTAATCTATAAATATATAATTAATCTCTATAAGCTTCCAAAAAACTTGATTACAAGTTTGAAACAGTTTCACAATATACTATTATGTACTTTACAATGAGTTGCAATTGATACCCGAGAGCAATATTTCCAAAATCTCCAATATTTGTATGATACATCCAACAATATGCTTATTATAATTAGCTATATGCTACAAACCCTCCTCCAAATATAGTCCGTTTGCTAGAATGTACCTAATTTAACTAATACTCCTCACACAAATTATTGGGTCTCGGGGCTAATCAATTTATTAGAAAAATTCACTTAACTAACAGAAATTTCGGTACAATTTCTAGCCGAATTACTTGTATATGCTAGGGAACCACTTTCAGGCAATCAATAATCAATACAAGTGATCGAAATTGTAACTTTTGTTCCGTAATTCCAACCTCAAAAACGTACACGTGTTTCAACCAAGTGCCAAAAAATTACCAAAAAAATGCGATTTCTTTGCCGTGAATCGCAAAATCAAACCATATGCTCTGCTACCAAATTTGTTTCGTACGGAACCCGGATGTCCCGGACGAAATTTAACCCCGATACGGAGTGCAAACGAAACAACTATGACAACCGGTACTTACCTATTCGAGCGCTGAGGCGGGCTTTTTCGGTCAAGTAAATCACAGTCAGGTCAGTCACAGTCAGAGTCTCGTCAAGGTTCAGCTACTCGTTGCTGAAGCACCAGCCCCGGGTCGCCACGCGGCGAAACAAGCACCGGTCCAGACGCCAAAAATTGCGGATTCGCGTTGCGAATACTGTCTCGCACTTCAAAACACAAAATTGTTCGTGTACACCAAATTCACAAACCAAAACCACTAATTCGGCACACAAAAGTAATCCGATCGCCTGAGTGCGTTACTTTGCCGAGTTCCGGATACGTTATGTCAGCGACATGACAGTCGGAAAAAACGCGTTGCGTTTTCAGGTTATAATTATTTGACATTGACAAAATGGGCGCGTTCCGATTCACGTCGGGACGTAACAAAGCCCATCCTCTTATGTAATCAAGAGTTGTAATATTGTACCTATAGATAGACTCACGGATCCCACAGTCAAACTGTGGAAACAGTTTTGTGGGACGATGTACCTTTACTAATGTTTTTGTCATTTGAATAAATATATAAATAATAAAAAAATAAATAAAAATCTATGAGAGTGGGCCTGTGTCAAGCAGTGGCACGTTAGTAAAGAGGTATTATTTTTTTCGATTCACTGACAATCAGTCTATTAAAAGATAAGTCCTGTTTCATAGAACCTAGACATTTTGAGCAGACTTGCTTGGTTTATACGTACATATAATAGTAGAGGATCCCAGTATAGAACGACCTTCACCGAACTGGTTAATGGATTTTGGTTATGGTTTCCTTAGCATCACATACCAGCCAGGTGAAAATTTAACTTAAATTTTGTCGTGGCGACTGGTTCTTCACAGCCGGCGCACACAAATACGATTTTCGGCAATGACTTTTGTTGTGCCAAAAACATATTTTTGGCACAACAAAAGCCAATGGCCTTTCACTTACTTCCCTCGCGAAGACAATTATCACGATTCCAGCCTCTGGGATCGCAACCCGGGGCTGTTATGTGTCCCAAAAGTGACCCGCTGCCGGTCACATTAAAACGGACATAATTCTTTGACATCAGCCGCAGTCTCGCGGCCCGGGCCAAAGGCATCGGGGCGGCGCGGCGCGCACTGTCGACTAACATCTTTCCAAACATCGAAAATCACGAACTTTCGCTGAAATAACTACGTAAATAGTTCTTCGTCTTATCATTGCAAACATAACCTCGACATCTGTCGCTGTCACAACACCGCACCATAGATTAGAGAGGCGCGTGGTTCGAGCTATGTAGGAAAACGTCTTGGTTGTATTTAGGATAAAGTTACATTTAAACGTTTTCGTATGCTCGAGCCAAAACGTTGGTTGTTTTCATCGAGATATCGTTTGTTTCGTTGCGGCGTGAGTTCGTGAGGCCTTGGGATAATGTATAGCGATCGATCTGAATTTAAACCGAAAACATTTTGGCTGTATGCGTTTAGTTCCAAAGACTCGCGAGTAGCGGAAAAACAAAACGTATGGAGTCTGTGATGTTTTTTCCGGATCGAGGGCGTCGGGATGACGCGGTTTCCTTTTGAGATAAGCGATAGCTTTCTTTCCGGGGTGCGCTTTGCCGTGACCAGACGAGAAGCGTGCTAGGAGTGATTTTCTGAGGACTGGGACTGGCATACCGGTAGCGTAGTATCGAAATATTGTCTCGTAGTGCCGCTCGGCCTGCGCCGACGCAGAACCGGGCGTGAACGCGGAGCTGTCGTCGCGCCGACCGCGCGAACAGGCGGCGAGACACCACGCCATGCGACGCCTGATGCCGTCGTAGACCCTCCTGCTCCTCCGTAGGCCCCGGATTCCGGCGGGTGGTCCGGGTGTGTCCGGCCGCGTAGCAACGTCGCGCTGCGCGAGGATACCGGCGCGCTCGTTGCTGCGCCATCGGCACGACGCCAAGGAGGCCTCGTCGACACTCGCCCTTCAGAGCCGCTATGCGCGGCAGAGGGCTCGCGTAGAGCCTTCCTCGTAGGCCTGGGGTTCATCGGAGACGGCCCCAGTGGCGCCGGGAGAGGGCGATTCCCCTCGTCGCTGTGCAGCGCCCCTCGTGGCACGGCGCTCGCCCCGCGCTCGCCCCGCGCTTGTGGAGCACAGCGCCGACCTGGCTCGCCTTCCGCCGGCGCGAAGCCAGAGACATCACATCTCCCTCGCTGCGGAGCGCAACCCTGGTGGCGTGAGTCTCATGCGACTAGACTAGCCGCGTCGAGGACTCCGCCGCCCTCCTTGCTACCGTGCGCGCCAGCTTACGGTTCGGCGATGCCCGTGACTCACCCCGAGCTGCGCAGCGAGCCTCCGTTCCTGACACCGACACGTATGTGAGTGCACGAACAATAAATATCCTCGTAGGGGCCCCTTTAGAGTACCGTAAATTCACCAGTGCGCGGAGTGCGTTTAGTACTAAGCCTAGAGTTTAAGGTGCCTTCAGCACCGAGTCCGCACCCATGTCGCGCTACCCCCATTAAATCGATTGTAACATTACTTAGTATTTTTCTGGCACTATCCCCTAATCACATCAACCCCAAAGGACGGTCCTTGAAGCAAAAGGCTGATGCCTCACGGCCGATCACTATCCAGGCATTTATAGTACCACAACGTCTGCGGCGAATAAAAGGAAGTATTACCACTCTGTAAGTTAGCACCACATCCAACAAACAATTCTTTTTTTCTTTTTTTTTATTCGCTACAGATAATGGCGCCCGAATTTTAATTTAATAGATAAATAATTAACTTAAATAAATAATTAACTTTTGTAATTTTCAATTATAATTTTTTCCACAAGATTGAACTGATGTGATTATTGGAAAAGGCCTGTTAGTAAAAACTATTTAATTGTTTAAACTTACTTTTTCTCTCTTTTTGAAATTTAAATAGTAACAACTGTCATTTAGATACACCTTTCTTGTTTTTTTGAAATTTGAACAGTAAGAACTGTCATTGAAATTTACTTTTTTTGAAATTTGATTTAATGTCATTGTGTCAATGCCATATATTATTGATTGTAAGCCTGCGCGCCCCCAATTGAATAACAAATAACTATCATTGATAATATTTTTATTATTTTAGCTGTACTATGAGAATTTAGCATTGCCCAAATACACGCTCGTGAAAAACATCGCAAATACGATCTGGCTGCAGAAGATCTTAGAGCTTCATTTACTCCCCTTGTGGTCTCTTGTGATGGCGTTGTCGGAACTGAATATGAATCCTTCATAAAAAAAACATGTCTTAAGCTATGTGAAAAATGGTCCAAGCCACACTCGCAAATAATAAACTGGATCAAAGTCAAAATACAAATATCAATCATCAGAGCGGTCTCTATTAGAATCAGGGGAACGAGAAGAAAGATAGGAAGATTTGGATGCGAAGATGGCTGCGGAATACCCATCCTGGAGCACTAGATTTCTCCTCTTTTTACTATATTTTACCATACTCTGTTTATTAATTTGTATTATTTAACGTAATAAAAACATATTCATTAAAAAAATTTAGCATAGTGACAGCTACCTATTCTTTTCTGCACACTAATATAAAGTGTCTGCAGACATTTAATTGTAATTAATTAATTGTTTAAAACTTTCTCAAAGTAGAAAGTAATAATTTAATATAATACTCATTTGGGAGCGCGTAGACATACACAAACTACCAATATGCCAGACTCCGACTACGAATATGAAGAGACAGACGATCGCGAAACTAAGACCTCACGAACAACGGCCGACGCGACAGGGCTAGAGCCCACTTTCGTTAATACCAGACCGCGAGGGAATTTCAACATGCCCGGTACCTCCCGTATAGGAGAGGCACTGTTAGGCGGCATGCCTGAGCTGCCTCCTCTAGGAGCTCCTCGTCTCGTAGCACAGATACCAGATAGGCGCGAGCAGAGCCCGACAGAGCTCAAAGAGCGGGTAGTCCATGTCATCCGCGACGATAACCTGCGGTCCTGGAATTTAAAGTTTACTGGCGAAACAGATGTCGTTGACTTCTTCCTTAGGATAGATGACTTTATGCGCAGTCGTGATACTCCTCAACATAAAGTATTGAAATGCTTTCCAGACCTGCTAGGCGGCAAAGCATTAGACTTTTATAGGCAGATTCGTGACGGAGTCTCCTCGCTAACGGAATTGCAAGATCACTTTAGATCATTTTTCACCCCAGTCGATAGCGATTATGTCTTGGAAAAATCAATTAGGGAACACCGACAATCAGCAGGTCAGTCGCTGCATTTCTACATACTGGAAATGCAGACAATGAACTGGAGGCTTGCATCTCAACTACCGGAGAGCAGCCTCATCGAGATAATTAAACATAACATTTCACCAACTTACGCTCACTTGCTGGCTGTCAGTGACTCTACTAGTATAGAGCAGCTCATTGCTCTAGGTACACGTTTTGAGGCCTACGCAGGTCCTCCTACCTGCAGTTCTGGATCCAGGGTTACCAAACCTCCTAGAAATATTGCTGCGGTCACCCCTAAGCAAAATTTTTTCCCAAAAAATAACAACAATGTGGTGACCTGCAAAAAATGTAAAAAAAATGGTCACACATATAGGCAATGCCGCACTGTCCCCGGTATTGTTTGCTTCCAGTGTGGACAAAGGGGAGTTTTGTCAAGCACCTGCCAGAAATGCAACCCCCCTAAGCGCAGGCCACACCAGGAAGCAGACAATACCCCAAAAAACTAGGCACACCAGGGGCTACCCAAGTAGACCTTAAATTACCGAACCTCGGTACGGTGACCCCTGGTATAGCGACTATTGAGGGTGACAACAGAATATTCATAGATTTTCACATTGGGACCAGAACATGCAGAGGATTGTTGGATACTGGGGCAAATTTGAGCATAATTGGAAATAATTATCATGAACACTTATTGACACAAGGGTACAAATTAGTTATTACAAACTCAAGTGCCACTTGTGCGAACGGTTCTGAGGTTAAGGTCATAGCGAAATTACTATTACCAGTTAGCTTCGGAAGCAAAATTTATAATATAGAGTTCATGGTAATTCCAGCTATTACTGACAATTTCATTTTAGGTATGGATTTCATACATGAGTTAGGAATAATAAATTTACTAAACTTAAACAATTTCAACATTTCAAGTGACAAACATATTATGACACAAACACAAGATAACACTTCTGTTTGTGCCATAATACCTAAACACGACCTTTCTCCTCTGGAAGCAATTAAAATAAATAAAATTATAAACAAATTTAAAAGCATAAGTACAGAAGAGAAAGGCCTAGGTAGGACATCTATAGTAGAGCACAAGATCATAACGACTGGATCACCGATCAAGCAACGGTACTATCCACTTTCACCGGTCAAACTGAGGGCCCTAAACGAGGAAGTAGACCGGATGCTTCAGTTAGGTGTGATAGCACCGTCTAAGTCACCGTGGTCAAATCCAGTCGTAATGGCCTCAAAGAAAGATGGCTCACTTAGATTTTGCCTAGATGCTAGGAAGTTGAATGACGTCACTGTTAAGGATTCCTATCCACTTCCATACATAAGCTCAATTTTAGATAATTTGCGCGGTTCTCGTTATCTAACTTCTATAGACCTGTCAGCTGCATACTGGCAGATCCCCCTGTGCAATTCCGATGGCGACGACGGCTCCGGCACCTCATGTCAGAAAACAGCTTTTGTAGTACCAAACAGGGGATTGTTTGAGTTTCGAAGGTTGCCTTTTGGAATTTCTAATGCAGGTTGCGAATTACAGCGCCTGATTGACTCTTTGTTTCATCATAAATATGGTGAAAAAATTTTCGGTTATTGTGACGATCTGCTGATAGCCACTAGCACGTTTGAAGAGCATCTCACAATTTTGAACGACGTTTATAACGCGTTACGCGAAGCAGGTTTAACTATAAATTTTGCTAAATGCGAGTTTTGTAAGGACGAGCTAAAGTATCTTGGTTACATAATCGGCTCACAAGGTTTGCAAACAGATCCTCAAAAACTGGACTGTATTAAGAACTTCCCTCGCCCCACAACCGCTAAACAGTTGCGCGCGTTTATCGGGCTATGTTCGTATTACCGTAGATTCGTGGAAAGTTTTTCTACCATAGTCGCTCCAATGACGTCACTGATAGGGAAGAAAAAGGGCGCCCAGGCCATAGCTTGGTCAGACGAAGCAGAAGGGTCATTCCTAGCGCTCAAACACGCTCTTACCCAAGCTCCGGTTCTGGCTTGCCCTGATTTTTCCCTACCATTTCAAATTCACACAGACGCATCTTCTGTAGGTATTGGTAGCGTACTAATTCAAGAAATAGACGGTGTCGAGCACCCTGTAGCTTTTCATTCGCGATTACTCTCAAGAACTGAGCGCAATTTCAGCACAACGGAACGAGAATTACTAGCAGTCCTAGACTCTATAAACCATTTTCGCCCTTATATAGACGGCAGCCATTTCGTAGTAGTCACCGACCATATGTGTCTTAAATGGCTGAAGTCACTAAACAACCCTTCGGGCCGTTTAGCTCGTTGGGCCATGCAGCTTTCCTGCTTCGACTTCGAGATAAGACATAGGAAGGGCTCGGTTCATATCGTCCCAGATGTCTTGTCTCGAATCGAACTCAGAGCAGTTGCATTCTCCGGCGGTTGCAGCTCTAAAGACGACTGGTACAATAAATTGTTTAAAAATGTAGAGTCAAACCCAGTATTCCATAAAAATTATCAAATAAAAAATGGAATATTATATAGGTATAGCAAACCAGCGTCTCAATTACAAAGCGGAAATTCATGGAAAGTAGTTTTACCTCGAGAAGTTATACCGGAGTGCATTAAAGAAAACCACGAAATAGATGCGGTGCACCCCGGCACTTTTAAAACATTAGCTAAAATTAGAGAAAACTATTTTTGGAAAGGCATGTATGAGGACGTGAAGAGTTATGTGTCCATGTGTGAGAAGTGCAAAGCGTACAAGCACTCTAATAGCCCTCCACACGGACACATGACTAATCAGAAAAAGGTGGACAAACCGATGCACACTCTGTCAATCGACATCATCGGCCCAATAGTTAAATCCTATTCTGGTCACGTCTACATACTGTCTATTGTAGATGTGTTTACTAAATATTGTTGGATACATCCGCTTAGAACTGCAACCACCAGAACTGTAACATCGTTTATAGAGTCTGAGATTTTATCGAAAGAGGGCATTCCATGCGTTTTGATATGCGATAATGCATCAATATTCCAAAGTAGGGAGTTTAAAAACTTTTGCAAAAACAAATCTATACCTAAGATATTTTATAACGCATATTATGCTCCTCAATCGAACACAGTTGAGCGCTTTAACCAAACGATACAAACCTGCTTAGCGATTTTGGTGGGCGAAGACCAAAGAAACTGGTCTAAGTACCTACCACAGATTCAGCTGTCGTTGAACAGCACTGTCAATATTGCGACGGGGTATACACCATACTTCCTATCGAGAGGCCGCGAGATAGAAGTGGATGGTGCGCAGCACGCGCTACGCAGCAGCGCCCCAAATTCACTCGACGATCTCCATCTAGCTGATCGATCGGACAGGGCTGAAACCTTAAGTGAATTGGCAGATATTTTCCAACGTGTCACAAATGCCTTGACCAAGGCGTACAAACAGAATGCCGGACGGTATAACCTACGACGACGCCAGTTACGGTTAAACGTAGGGGATATCGTCTGGAGACGCAATTTTGTACAGTCAAGCGCAGCTAACTTCTTCTCAGCTAAACTGGCACCGCGATTCGTTAAATGCAAAGTTATAAAGAAGCATTCGGATGTCGTTTACGATCTACAAGAGATAGACACGGATAAAATTGGAAAATATCATGTCAAAGACATAATAAAGGTGCCTTAAGGTGCATACCGAGCTCCAATATTGCACAGTAATTTTTTTGTACACACATTTAGTCATATGACATTTTTTTTTAAAGTACTTTATTTTGATGTAAATCAAAATTTGTGTGTACCTGTGTGACCCTAGGATCCAGGGCACACATCGCTGACCAAAATCGGTCCAGTATTTTTGGAGATATAAGGAAAAATAAGTTTCCAATATCTAAACGATAGCGCTATCGAATTATGACTTTCTTCAGTGTGAGTTGTGAAAACACTCTCCACTACAGCCGTAGCCACCACAAATAGGTGTGCCTACGAGCTATTGTTTTGGACATAGAGCTTGGCGATACGGGTACCAGTATACGTCAGCCTCTCATGTCTATATACAGACCATAAGTAGTTGTTAACTTAAGTAATAAGTATAAGCATGGCTTAAGCACTTATATACTATAAGTTATATTTTTTAGTGTAGCAAGTACACCTAGGTGCATGCTAGAGTTAAATTTATAGTCCAGGGGCTAGACTAATTATAGTCTAGGAGCTGGCACAAAAATCATTATAGTCCGAGAGCCGGACTTAAAATAATTTAAGTTAGAGAATAGGGCATGCAGTCGTGGCAAATAACGTTGTTAGGCTAGTATTATAGGCAGGCCCACTGGAAAGGGTTCCTTTAGGTAGGAATAAATTTAAGTTAAGCACTTTACTTAGGTAAAGTCCTTTTTTTTTTACCGGTTGCCCCGGCTGTGGCGGTTAAGCCGTACTTAACCTCTTTTCTCGACAAGGGGGGTATTGTCGTGGCGACTGGTTCTTCACAGCCGGCGCACACAAATACGATTTTCGGCAATGACTTTTGTTGTGCCAAAAACATATTTTTGGCACAACAAAAGCCAATGGCCTTTCACTTACTTCCCTCGCGAAGACAATTATCACGATTCCAGCCTCTGGGATCGCAACCCGGGGCTGTTATGTGTCCCAAAAGTGACCCGCTGCCGGTCACATTAAAACGGACATAATTCTTTGACATCAGCCGCAGTCTCGCGGCCCGGGCCAAAGGCATCGGGGCGGCGCGGCGCGCACTGTCGACTAACATCTTTCCAAACATCGAAAATCACGAACTTTCGCTGAAATAACTACGTAAATAGTTCTTCGTCTTATCATTGCAAACATAACCTCGACATCTGTCGCTGTCACAACACCGCACCATAGATTAGAGAGGCGCGTGGTTCGAGCTATGTAGGAAAACGTCTTGGTTGTATTTAGGATAAAGTTACATTTTTTTTTTTTTTTTTTTTTTTTTTTTTATGTGTGATAGACAAGCATTTGACTCCGATCGCACCTGATGTTAAGTGACGATGAAGCCTAGGATGTAGCATGCTTGTCTAGAAGATGTCTATTCACTCTCAACTTGAAGAGATCCAAGTTATATTTTTCTGGGAAAAGATGGGCGGGAAGAGAGTTCCACTCTTTTGCGGTCCTTATAAGGAAGGTGGATGCAAAGCGTTTTGTACGAACTCGTGGAATATCGACGACATAAGGGTGGAACCTTAAACGTTTTCGTATGCTCGAGCCAAAACGTTGGTTGTTTTCACCGAGATATCGTTTGTTTCGTTGCGGCGTGAGTTCGTGAGGCCTTGGGATAATGTATAGCGATCGATCTGAATTTAAACCGAAAACATTTTGGCTGTATGCGTTTAGTTCCAAAGACTCGCGAGTAGCGGAAAAACAAAACGTATGGAGTCTGTGATGTTTTTTCCGGATCGAGGGCGTCGGGATGACGCGGTTTCCTTTTGAGATAAGCGATAGCTTTCTTTCCGGGGTGCGCTCGGCCTTGACCAGACGAGAAGCGTGCTAGGAGTGATTTTCTGAGGACTGGGACTGGCATACCGGTAGCGTAGTATCGAAATATTGTCTCGTAGTGCCGCTCGGCCTGCGCCGACGCAGAACCGGGCGTGAACGCGGAGCTGTCGTCGCGCCGACCGCGCGAACAGGCGGCGAGACACCACGCCATGCGACGCCTGATGCCGTCGTAGACCCTCCTGCTCCTCCGTAGGCCCCGGATTCCGGCGGGTGGTCCGGGTGTGTCCGGCCGCGTAGCAACGTCGCGCTGCGCGAGGATACCGGCGCGCTCGTTGCTGCGCCATCGGCACGACGCCAAGGAGGCCTCGTCGACACTCGCCCTTCAGAGCCGCTATGCGCGGCAGAGGGCTCGCGTAGAGCCTTCCTCGTAGGCCTGGGGTTCATCGGAGACGGCCCCAGTGGCGCCGGGAGAGGGCGATTCCCCTCGTCGCTGTGCAGCGCCCCTCGTGGCACGGCGCTCGCCCCGCGCTCGCCCCGCGCTTGTGGAGCACAGCGCCGACCTGGCTCGCCTTTCGCCGGCGCGAAGCCAGAGACATCACATCTCCCTCGCTGCGGAGCGCAACCCTGGTGGCGTGAGTCTCATGCGACTAGACTAGCCGCGTCGAGGACTCCGCCGCCCTCCTTGCTACCGTGCGCGCCAGCTTTCGGTTCGGCGACGCCCGTGACTCACCCCGAGCTGCGCAGCGAGCCTCCGTTCCTGACACCGACACGTATGTGAGTGCACGAACAATAAATATCCTCGTAGGGGCCCCTTTAGAGTACCGTAAATTCACCAGTGCGCGGAGTGCGTTTAGTACTAAGCCTAGAGTTTAAGGTGCCTTCAGCACCGAGTCCGCACCCATGTCGCGCTACCCCCATTAAATCGATTGTAACATTACTTAGTATTTTTCTGGCACTATCCCCTAATCACATCAACCCCAAAGGACGGTCCTTGAAGCAAAAGGCTGATGCCTCACGGCCGATCACTATCCAGGCATTTATAGTACCACAACGTCTGCGGCGAATAAAAGGAAGTATTACCACTCTGTAAGTTAGCACCACATCCAACAAACAATTCTTTTTTTCTTTTTTTTTATTCGCTACAATTTTTAATTAATCATATTCTGGACTGAATTTTTTTAGGCAACCCACTTGCAATATTTTTATTAACATAATATTTAATTTAATATAAAATACTTTTCATCCATTAACCCGTTCGGTGAAGGTCGTTCTATACTCGGATCTTAGACTATAACAGACAAAGAAAATTGACAAATCAAGGCCGGCAGGAAAAGCTCCCAAGCTATTTTTGTAGTAAAGTCAGTAAGAACAATCGACTACATTGCTTTACGTGTCTCTCACCGTAATCGAATCTACGGTTGACGATATTGTCGACCATAAGTACCTAAAATTAGCTAAAAGTAATTCGAGTTGGTCTCTTTTCCATACAAAGATAAAGAAGGTCATCGCTTGCTTCTAACACATCAATTACGTTTGAAACGTGTGATGACATTTCGCGCAAATAAAATGTAGGTATCAAGCTAAAAATAAAACAAATTTCAAATCCCTCCCTCCCTCCCTCTTTATCACTTGGGACATTGTTTTACCGCGATTGAGTCTACGGTGGACGATATCTATGAATCAATCTAATGCAATTAGAATAATAATTAACTCTCTAAACTAATCTATACCTGGGCGTTTTCCAAAATAAATACCGGGGTAGCTACTTTCTCAAAATATGGACATTTGAGGTTTTTCTGGCTCAGAATCGTTAGTAGGTACTTTCGAACCTTATACGTGAAAAAATCTGTCCCAAATTAATTTTTCCATTACGTCACCATTTTGTACTTACGTTTGTTTGAAAACGACGTAATGGAAACAATACAACGATACCAAATTTGGGACACATTTTTTACGTATAAGGTTCGAAAGTACTACTCTGGGCCAGAAAAACCTCAAAATTCCACATTTTGAGAAAGTAGCTACCCCGGTATTTATTTTGGAAAACGCCCACCTACGTGGCGACCCATTTAGGGCGTTTCTTTAGAAATATGTCTGCGGTCACCTCATTCATCTGGCCCTTTTTCATACTAAATGTACGGAGACAGATGAATGAGTCGCAGACATATTTCTGGAGAAATGCCCTTTAGAGCTCTCGCAACCCATCATGTGTACAGTAATCGGATACCTACTTCAAGAACGTCACTATTGTTGACGCTATTGTGTGACCCTGCTGTTATGGAACCATCTCGAAGGCAACAACCTCTTGATTGCGGTGGGGAAGGCATAAGACAGTTCCATACGCCAGTGGATGAGGTAGCATGATGTTAAGCGAGTTGTTTTAGGCAAGTGAAGTGGTTGTCTGGAAGAGATCGCTTTTTAGCGATAAGACCACCAGTAGTTGTCTACCTTTTTAAATTGTTTTAATTATGTAATATGTTTTTCTGGTCGTGCAATAAAGTATATTTGTATTGTATTGTATTCTGATCTGGCATATTTCTAGAACCAGTAATAGTACATTGTGTATCAAGGGCGGTAAGTAAGGAATTACAAACGAGTGTTTGTTAAAAGGCCGAGGCGAAGCCGAGGGCTTTAATAACACGAGTTTGTAATTCCTTTACCGCCCGTGGCACACACAATGTTTTTCATCACACTTGTGAGGAAATCTGATTAAAATAACCTTACTTAACCTAAATAAAATTGTTAAACTGACAGTGACATTAGTGACATTATCCATAGACAATGCGAAGACAGTCACGTTCGGAAACCATAGCGGTAAAGACTTAAAATGGTTTATTTTATTTTTGCAAAATACTGAAATGCTGCACGATTTAAACATTTAATTAATGTTACAGAAATATGTGTTTACATGTATTTGCAATAACAGTTCTCTTTAAATAAATATTTCAGTAATAAAAGTTAAAAAAGTACGTTGTCGTTTCCTTTGAACATGACAAATAAGAGTAAAACAGAACCAGCGTTTCAAATTTAAAAAGAAAACCATTACGCCCTAGGGCGTAATAGGTCATTTACGGCCCGCAAAACCTACGTGTAATGACACCATTTTCGAGCAAGTGTGATGAAAAATACATTTTCGATTGTCTAAGTAAGTTTAGTTTTAGAGTACGACACTAGATGTCGCTGTACCGGCAACGGTCAATTCGTAGATCGCGCGAACGACTTGTCTTCGCAGAATCTATAAAGCATTTCTTATTTTTGTCTTAATGTTCCTTGTTGTTGAATAAAGTATATAGTTGACGATTCAGAATCCGACTTTACTTATTCAGACCTCAGTACACCCGTGTACATGGTCCATCGACTCGGACGTTTTTGAGGCAGTGTTTGGTAGTTCGGCGTAGAACTACGCTCCGCATCGCGCCCATAGTAACAGTGGATTGCTGTTCGGAGGGCAGCGAAGGTTTTTTGGTAAAATAGCAGCTACCACTAGCGCCATCTGGTGGCGAGTAGCAGCGGCTAAAAGGACAGCGATATTCTTGGAGCAACAGTTGAAGCTAACAATTAGCAGCGCCATCTGTTGGCGAATAGCAGTGACTATAACAGCGCCATCTGTTGGCAACAAGTGGTGACATCGCAGGCGGCGCATGATTCAAAGGTGGATTGTGGCTGCCAGGAGTACAGCGGAGTGCAGGAGAGTATCTACGTCTCAACGTACACAGGAGGTTTGAGTGAGTGAAGTGGTGAAGTGCAAACCGTGAGTACTTTTATAATTTATTTACGGGAATCAGAACTTTAAAGGCGAAGTTTAAAATAGAACAATTTAGCAGATATTGGTGTTACGAATTTCAACCTTATTATAAAGACAATTGTATTTAGTAAACTCATCAAGAACTTTGAACCTTATGTCAAGGCAATCCTGAACTTAGATTATTTCTTTAACTTGTGTATTTACTTAACATAACTTTGAATAATTGTTCTAACAGTAGTATTAGGGACTTAGAATTTTAAGTGAAAAAACGAAGGTACGGGGAACCTATGCCCAATTTCACCCAGAATTTTGCAAGTTAAAAACACTTGTAATTTTTTCGCGATTAGTATTCTAAATTTTCTAAGTTAAAAAACACTTGTAAAAATTTCGGCATTTATTTAGTAAATTTTCTAAGTTAAAAAGACTTGTATTTTTTTCGCGATTTGTGTTGTGAATTTTCTAAGTCCAAGTTTTATTAAGTCTGTTAGTTGATCAGTTGTTCTATTAAACTACTTAAGTTTTATTTGTTTCATAATGGAAAAATTGATCAATTGCCAAGATGACCTGTCTAAAAGAATTATTAAAGCACGGCAGAACTTTAAAAAATCGCCTAAGGATCGCATAACCAAAGTTTATCTAGAAACTAGGCTTGAGTCATTGGAACAGTTGTGGGCCGAATTCAGACAGGGTCATAAGGAACTCATGCAAGGTAGTGATCCAACTCTATTAAAACAACATAAATATATCACAGGAGAGGTTTATGATGTCACTGAAGAGGAATTTACTAATTTTAAATGTGAATTAAAATTGAATTTAGAGAATTTTTTAAGGAAAGTGACTACAGCACAAGTTAACGAAAATGAAGGGCAAGCGAGCGCAAGGTCAACCCTAGTCAAGTTACCAAAAATTAGTATTCCTACATTTTCGGGTAAATATACGGAATGGACTACTTTCAGGGATCTTTTTGTATCCATGATTGATAAAAATGATTCCTTGGATAGTGTCCAAAAATTACAGTATCTAAAAGGTTACTTGACTGGGGAAGCAGAGCAATTAATTAGATATATACCAGTGACAGAGGCGAATTATGACAAGTGCTGGCAAACATTAAAGGAGCGTTACAGTAACAAAAAGTACCTGTCGCATTGTATTTTAAAACGGTTGCTCAGCCAACGCAATGCAACAAGTGAGTCGGCAAGTTTCCTGAAAGAACTAATGGATACCTCCTCAGACTGTTTGAGTGCATTAGCTAATTTAGGCATCAATGTTTCGACTTGGGATATAATTGTAATCCATTTGCTTTCACTGAAATTAGATCCCGAATCCCGCAAGCAGTGGGAACTGAATGTAACAACGAATGTGACTTCAGATGACTTGCCGACCTTTGATCAGTTCAAAAAATTCCTTACGAGCAGATATCGCGCCTTAGAATTTATTGAACCAAAAAATGTAAATAAACCCACGACGTCTTATGCTAGGCCAGCACCAGTCAGTCATGCTAAGGTATTGCATGCCGCAAATATAACTAAACTAAGTTGTGAGTACTGTAATGAAGATCATAAACTGTGTTTCTGTAGAAAGTTTGCAAGTTTAAGTTACGAAAAAAGGCATGAGTTCGTCACAAATAACCGTATATGTTATAACTGTCTAGGAAGTAACCACGGGGTACGATTTTGCCAAAAACCTACATCTTGTAGAGTGTGTAAGAAAAAGCATCATTCTTTGCTTCATCCAACTGGTGTTCTTACCTCCACTGTTAATTCAGGAAAGTCAGGTCAAACAGTGGAAGAAGTTGCAGGTGAAGTTGGCGAATCGAGCAATGTGCCAGATACTCCGCACATAGCATCGCACATGGCATGCAGTAATGTAAGTACACAGGTGTTATTGGCCACTGCTTTAATAGAAGCTGAAGCAAGAACTGGTTACCAAGTGATTCGTGCCTTGCTAGATCAGGGTTCTCAGGCTTCATTTGTGTCGGAAGACACAGTGCAAAGATTGGGCCTAAAGAGAATACCTATCAATAATGCTATTTCAGGTCTAGGTGGAGGCAAGGCCATGGTTTCGAAATATATGGTAAGGCTGAAAATAAAATCAAGAACGGAACCAAACTTTGAAATGGAGGTGAGAGCATATGTGCTAAGCAGTATTACCACATATTTACCTGGAAAAAGAGTTCAATTGGAGAGATGGGTTGAGTTGCATAAGTTATGCTTAGCTGATCCAGCCTACGAGGTACCTAACAAAATAGATGTTCTATTAGGTGCAGAGGTCTACTGCCAGATATTAAAGGAAGGGGTGCGACGAGGTCCCAGGGGATCTCCCGTCGCACAAAGCACCACCCTTGGGTGGATCCTATCTGGGCCAGTAAGTTCGGAGAGAGGTCAAAACAGTATCACGGTGTTGCATGCACATGTTGAAGAGGATGAGATACTGAAACGCTTTTGGGAAATGGAATCCGAGCCTGTAGTAAAATCTAAAATGTTAACACAAGAAGAACAAAGATGCGAGGATATCTTTGCGGCTACCACACGCAGGGCTGAAGACGGTAGATACGTGGTAAAGCTACCGTTTCGTGATGAAGAACCAGCCTGCAAAGACGGGGACTCGCGGAGTATTGCTGTAAAACGACTAGAGAACTTAGAGCGAAAGTTTGCAAGAAACACTGTACTGAAAGATAGATATAAAGAGGTCATAAACGAGTACATACAGTTAGGTCACATGGTAGAGGTACCGAAGCCAGATGTAAAAAGAGCTCAGGCGGTATACTTACCCCACCATGCCGTCATCAGAGAGGATAAATCCACCTCGAAGGTCAGAGTAGTCTTCGACGCGTCATGTAAGAATAAGGAAGACGTGTCCCTGAATGACACTCTAATGGTTGGACCCACGTTGCAACCAGAGCTGCGACATTTGATCATGAACTGGAGAATATATCCCGTATGTTTAATCAGCGACATTGTCAAGATGTATAGAATGGTAAGGGTGGCCGAGGAAGACGCTGATTTCCAACTTATCGTTTGGAGAGAAGAGTCAGAACAAGAGATAAGTGACTACAAGCTATTAACAGTCACTTTTGGAACGGCCTCGGCACCGTATTTGGCCGTTAGGGCGTTAAACCAAGTAGCTGCTGATCATAAAGACCAGTTTCCATTAGCAGCAAGTAGAGTGGATAAGGAATTTTATATGGACGACCTAATGACTGGAGGACAAACCACCGAAGAAGCGTGGCAACTATACATAGAGATGAAACAGCTTTTAGGCAAAGGAGGATTTATACTGCAAAAATGGTCGAGCAACGATGAAGAATTATTAAACCGAATTTACAAAGAAGAAAACGATGAGAATGTAAAAGAAACAAAGGATTTAGAAACGAAGGACAACAGTACAATAAAAATTCTAGGGCTAACATGGAACCGAAAAGAAGACGAGTTCCGGTATTCAGTGAAGTTGCCCGAGTTAACTTCTCCGGTGACAAAACGGAAAATAATTTCCGACATCTCTAGGCTATTCGACCCGTTGGGGTGGATAGCACCGTGTGTCATCAAGGCCAAAGTTTTCATCCAATCTTTGTGGACTTCTGGAGTCGGATGGGATGAAGAGCCTCCTGCTAAGCTCTTAGAAGACTGGTATAACTACCGAGAAGAGCTAGCTCAGTTGAATACTTTCTCCATTCCCAGGTGGCTGAATTTAAAATCCGACAGTGAAAAGGTAGAGTTACACGGCTTTTCAGACGCATCCAAGGTCGCATATGCGGGAGTCGTCTACCTTCGGGTAATAAGTGCATCGGGAACAGTCCATGTGGGTCTTGTTGGGGCTAAAACAAGAGTAGCTCCAATAAAACAAGTTAGTATACCGCGATTGGAACTATGCGGTGCAGTTCTACTGGCTAAATTGCTTCTGGAGATCGCTGATGTTCTAGACATTCCGAGGAGCAACATCAAGGCGTGGACTGACTCGACAGTCGTCCTGGCGTGGCTAAACAAGCACCCTAGTAACTGGAAAACCTTCGTAGCTAATCGAGTGTCTGAGATCCTGACAACGTTGGACTCATCACATTGGTTTCACGTATCTACGAAGGAAAATCCAGCAGACTGTGCATCACGGGGTTTACGGCCAGCAGAATTAGCTAACCACAGCATGTGGAAAAATGGACCGAGCTTTTTAGGTGTCGGACAAGTCAAGTACAGTAAGTTAAAGAACAACGACACTACTGATGAGCAGGTGACCAATTTACATATAAATGTTGGCGAGGACATGGCATTTTTAAATAAATATTCAAGCCTTAAAAGGTTGATCAGAGTAGTGGCGGTATGCAGACGGTTTATAACAAAAAGGGACTCACGCTACACTAATCAAAGCTCATCATATTTAAGGACATGGGAATTGGATGAAGCATTGACAGTTTGTATCAAGTTAACTCAAGAAGAGGAATTTGGGAAGGAGATTGCAGAAATTAAGAAAAAGGGATTTATACAAACAAAGTCTTCAACAATATTGAAACTTACGCCGTTTATTGACCAGAAAGGAGTACTCAGAGTAGGCGGCAGGATATCCCAATCGCAAGAGAGTGAAAATGTGAAACATCCGATTCTGCTGTCCAACAAATCACATTTTTCTAAGCTGATAGTGGCTGACGCTCATGAAAAAACGCTCCATGGTGATATCCAGCTAATGATAAATTATGTTAAATCAGCATATTATATCACAAGATTAAAGGACCTGGTTAAACATCATGTCAGCCGATGTGTAAAATGCATCAGACACAAGGCCAAATTGAGAACGCAGCTGATGGGATCTTTACCTTCAGTCAGGGTCACACCAGCTAGAGCGTTTAGTCGAAGCGGTGTGGACTATGCGGGGCCTATTGGCCTGCGCACCACGAAAGGAAGAGGACATAAAGCATATAAAGGATACATATGTTTATTTGTATGCATGGTGACTAGGGCTGTACACATCGAAGTTGCAAGTGACTTATCTTCTAGAGGTTTCTTGGAAGCCTTTAAACGGTTTGTAGCTCGACGAGGTCATTGTGTCGAGCTCTATAGTGATAACGGGACCAACTTTGTTGGAGCGTCCAAGGAACTACGAGAAATGTTTCAAGAAGAAAAGTCAACCATGCTACAAGAGATACGAGAGAGTTTAGCAACTATTGGAACTACCTGGAACTTCATACCCGCGCGCGCTCCTAACTTCGGCGGTTTGTGGGAAGCAGGTATAAAATCAACAAAATATCACATTAAACGAGTAATTGGCGATGCTACTCTCACCTTTGAAGAGATGTCCACTCTCCTAAGTCAAATAGAGGCATGCCTTAACTCACGCCCAATATCAGTGATCAACAATGATCCTGAAGAGCCTAATCCTTTAACACCAGGACATTTCCTGATAGGTGAACCCTTGGTGACAGTTCCTGAAGTGTGTTACGAGACATCTACTCTCAGCACGTTGAAGCGGTGGCAACTAACCCAGCGAATGCTTCAAGGTTTTTGGCGTCGGTGGTCAGCCGAGTACCTGACACATTGCTTGCACCGTTACAAATGGGCCTTTCAAACCCCGGAACCTAAGGTTGGAGATTTGGTACTAGTAAAGGAGGACGATTTGCCTCCTACAAAGTGGCTTTTTGGCAGAATCGTACACAAGTATCCCGGGCAAGATGGACTAACGAGAGTAGTCTCATTAAAGTGTAAAGGCTCTCTAATAAAACGACCAACATCAAAACTATGCCTTCTGCCTGTAAGTGAATAAGGTAATTTGTTTATGTATTTAGTAAAGTATTAATTTCATTGTGTATTATGTGTAGATTAAATAATTAGAGTTGTATATTTAGTGAACGGCCAGTAGGGACCGACGTCGTATAGCTCAACCCACTGATTAACCGAGATTTTTGTAGAACGAGTTCGAGTTTGCACGGTGGGCGGCGCTAATGAAGGACAGTCTGTCCTTGGTGGGCGGTATGTCTAAGTAAGTTTAGTTTTAGAGTACGACACTAGATGTCGCTGTACCGGCAACGGTCAATTCGTAGATCGCGCGAACGACTTGTCTTCGCAGAATCTATAAAGCATTTCTTATTTTTGTCTTAATGTTCCTTGTTGTTGAATAAAGTATATAGTTGACGATTCAGAATCCGACTTTACTTATTCAGACCTCAGTACACCCGTGTACATCGATATTATTTTTTATTTTCTATGGCAATAAATTCACAAACTGTTGACATAACACGAAACCGTATATTTACAAATGGCAAAAATTAGGTGCATCTAACCGTGGCGCCATCAGCAATCGTCTTCGCGTTTTTAAATACCTATTATATTAAATAAATAGGATATAGAGTACATTTTACCGATTTGCCATGTTGTTGTAAACGCAGGGTTGCTTATTGCTGTTTGAGTACCTGGTTTACTCGTTAAAAGAAAAAAACCCGCCTCATAACGCCATACTTCAGCTAAAATGCCATAGCGCCTTCATTTTACGTTCATTGAATGAACGTGACGTTTATTTGGTTTAGCGATGCCAGGCATATGAACGTTGGAATTAGGGATGTAACGATACCGATACCGATATATCGGCCGATATATCGGTATCGCCGATATATCGGTATCGCCGATATATCGGTATCGCCGATATAATACAACCGATATTTCAAGAATTTGCTGTATGAAAAAAAAATCTGCAAAAAGTAATTTCAATTTCTGACTTAATTTATGTATTGGTCTATTACCTTGTGCAATGATAATTACTATGTTAATCAAATCTTTGGTTCTTAATAAAAAAAAAATTGAATTTTGAGTCGACAATTTATTTATTTTTACTTTACACTTTCAAGGTTGACTCTCTGGTAAATATAGCCAGTAGTCATTGCTATTAGTGATAATAAGGACATACAAATATCTGAAGTTCATACTTCATTATTTAGCTAAGATATCGGTATCGGTATCGTATCGGCAAAACTGTATATCGTTACATCCCTAGTTGGAATGAGCATTATTACATTTCCTGTAGGACAAATAATCCTCACAACTTTTCCTTCGAAGATAAGTCTGTTAGGGTCTCCAGGACAAGGTCACCTGGATTTTTCGATGGTAACTTTAACGTACGGTCAGGCTCAAAAGACGTAGCGTACTGTAAATGAAGTGACGTGACGTGCCTCATTCGTCACGTTTGTAATGCACGCAGTGTTCATGTACTATCCATGCGTATTTTAAGCACCGGTTTGGAAGGTACGCGCCAAAAACGTGACGCTTGAGTGGCGTGTCAACGTATTTTTTGCAGCAGTCTGGACGGCATGTGTTAAAAACGAGACGCATGAGGCACATCACTGCGTTTACGGTGCGCTAACGTCTTTTGAGCAGCGGTCTCAACGGCATGTGTTAAAAACGTGACACATGAGTAACATCACTGCGTTTACGGTGCACCAACGTCTTTTGAGCAGCTGTTTGGCCGCAGCTTTACTTCGGTTGCGCTTCCTTACAGTTTTAATTTGCATGATCCAATTCGGGAACTTGGTAATTGCTCAGATCGAGTTGAAGTTTGGTTGCAATTTTGTAAGTAGATTAATTGGCACAGAACTTTTGTGCTCAACCGCTTTATGGGGCAGTTAAGCACGAACAATGTACTAAACGAACGAAGGGTGTAGATAATTGTATTTATAGGATCACACGAATAAATTGACCGATGTTGGTGCCAATACGCAATTTGTTTCGCTTCTAAAATAAATGAAAAGTAAAAAATCGGTTTGATAATGTCATCCCGAAGCACGTGCATCGTATAAATACGAATACTTACCTACGTTTATTTGTCAAAATAGGTACAAAAAAGAAGTATCGAAGTCACGGGGTTGACGCTTCGAAGTTTATGGGATTACTTCTTTGTCTACTATAAAACTGACTGGTCTAAGAAGGCTTCGAATTTTCAAACTTCGGACTAGGTACTACTAACATTACTAACTAACGTAACCCAAGTAGCACACAAAGCTGTATAACAGCTGAATAATTGGTTTAAATTACGTTTAAAGCTGTATAAGGAAGCTGTATAAGAGCTGTATAACCGGTTATACAGCTCTTATACCTCCTATTTGGGCACAAATTATTCAGCTTTAAGTTCACACTGCTGCTTAAGAGCGGTATAACAGCAACATAACAGCGGTATAAAGGGTAACACCAGTCATATGAGCTGTATATCGACTGAATAAGAGGTAACATGTTACCCTTTATTCAGAAATTGTGTCACATGTACACTCTTTTATTTCTTTTAAACCGGCTCTAGCTGACGTAGGTCTGTATAAAAGTGTACATCAATGAAATTAACGTGGAATGAAGCAAACATTTTATCTTTGACGTGCGAGTTAATTGTCTTAATGGCGGATGGTGTATACAATCTCATATGATGATGGTGAATACAGTCATAATTCGAAGAAACTGTTTAGGGATGCAAATTTACTGACATTATCGATACATATTGTCTAAGAAAATTTTAGTGGGCCATGAAAATATTCAGTTTTTAATTAATTATGTGATGTAAATAAACCTTCATAAAAACTTGGTGAACAATTTTCAGAGCTTTGAACAGAGTTTTAAAGATTATAAGTTATTATTAGTATATTAGGAAGTAAAAACGAAAGCATTACATTCATAATTCAGGCATATTAATATCATAAAAGTTGGAAAATGAATCAAAATATTTATAGGTTATACAATAAAATGGTGGTTTGATGTAAATACCGATGTGAACCGTTTGTAGTCTAATATTCAGCAAAAGGCTGTTTAAAGATACCTTATGTGAACCACTACTAAGTCTAAGCCGTTAATTCTGTACACAAGTGAGTCCCTAAATAACTACGAGGCCTATAGTGAATGTTTAAACAGCTACTATGCAGATAGTATCAATAGCAGTATAAAAGCTGATTAACGGTAGATATGTTCAACAATAAGCTGTGTTATGCGCCACAAATGAACCATTATACGACTATTGGCTGCATAACAGCTCACATGTGCTCCCTTAATAAGTCAGCGAAATATAAGTTCACAAATACCTCCTTATACAGCACTAAGCGTAAAATTACCCACTAAACAGCTCTTATTACAGTTAAAGCATTGGAATATGTTAAAAGCTGAATAAAGACGTTAAAAATATACCTTTATAGCACTCTAAGCGTATTAATGGTGGTTTTGTGGGCCGTTATTCAGCTCTTATTCAGTCTAAGCCGTTTTAATATTGACTGATCGCTGTTATGCAGCTACAGGTTCACCGGTGAGTTCTTAAAACACTCTTAATAAGCATAAAGCTTTAAATAGGTCTAAAGGTGGGTAGTTATACAGCTATCTGTGCTACTTGGGAATGCTGCACTTTCTCATTTAGTAAAAATAAAAACACGTTAAGCGCAAAATCTCCTATTTTCAACGTATTTTACGAAGATCCCAATTAACAGAAACCCTAAAATAAGCTCTGCTCTGTCCTAGTCTAACCTAACCTAACGATACTGAACAATTGCAACCTATGCATTATACAGGATGTCCCTAAAACCAACTTTTATACGATCAGGGCTGATAGACCAGCTCATAAGAAGCTAGATTAAGCAAATTTGACCTTAGTAAAAATCTCTTAGTTTTCGAGATATTGACGTTTTTGTAAAACTCGTGCTAAGTGATACCCTGACTCGGTGTTTTGAGTGTCATTGCTAAAATATCAAGTATTTTACAAATCTGTTTTTTGCTATGTGTGGCCAAATAACTATGCTATTGAACGTATTTTCTATTTTTGCTAATTTATTCATGCTGTGGACACAGTACAATAACAAAAAAAAATTATTCGATTTTTTTCAAATTTCACCTCTGACTTCGAACTAGCGTGGTGAAAAAAAAATGTACGAACATAACCAGGCACTCAACGTAAAAAAATTGCGCATTTATTGTAGTTTCTAAAATGGTATAAAATTTACTAAACACTGTAATAATTTTTGAAATAATGATATTTTGTTACAAAATTAACTGTCTGCCGCCTTCATCTCATACGATCCGGTTGAACTAAGTTTGCACCTGGCGTGCTTGACATCACATACAAATTAGGTGCAAACTTCACGTAATCGTCAATATCTCGAAAACTAAGAAATTTTTATGAGGCCGATTTTACTCAGTCTCGTTTTTTATGAGCTGGTTTATCAGCCCTGTTCGCCATTTTGTAAAAGTCGCGAATTTTGATAGCCTGGATCAGTCTTTCGAATGTCATGACTTCAAATTTCAGTATTTTCTTAATCTGCTTTTTGTTAAACATTATTTAATAATTATGCTATCATACCTTTTCTGTTCGAAATTCAAATTCTGGTACGAAATTTAACCAATGGAATATTGTAGTATAACCTCCTTTTGAATTAAAATGCTATTATCTTAAAAACTACGGTGTCTAGTGTGTAAAATCTTACTATTTTAAACTACATTATTTTTTTTTATTTTAGCATGGTAAATTTGTTTTAAGTATTACGCGATTCAAATCCGAGGTCATATTTTGAATCACGTAAAAATCTAATTTATTTTGATAGGGTATGATAGCATAATTATTAAGTAATGTTTAAAATAAAAAGCAGATTAAGAAAATACTGAAATTTGAAGTCATGACTTTCGAAAGACTGATCCAGGCTATCAAAATTCGCGACTTTTACAAAATGGCGAACAGGGCTGATAAACCAGCTCATAAAAAACGAGACTGAGTAAAATTGACCTCATAAAAATTTCTTAGTTTTCGAGATATTGACGATTACGTGAAGTTTGCACCTAATTTGTATGTGATGTCAAGCACGCCAGGTGCAAACTTAGTTCAACCGGATCGTATGAGATGAAGGCGGCAGACAGTTAATTTTGTAACAAAATATCATTATTTCAAAAATTATTACAGTGTTTAGTAAATTTTATACCATTTTAGAAACTACAATAAATGCGCATTTTTTTTTACGTTGAGTGCCTGGTTATGTTGGTACATTTTTTTTTCACCACGCTAGTTCGAAGTCAGAGGTGAAATTTGAAAAAAATCGAATAATTTTTTTTCGTTATTGTACTGTGTCCACAGCATGAATAAATTAGCAAAAATAGAAAATACGTTCAATAGCATAGTTATTTGGCCACACATAGCAAAATACAGATTTGTAAAATACTTGATATTTTAGCAATGACACTCAAAACACCGAGTCAGGGTATCACTTAGCACGAGTTTTACAATAACGTCAATATCTCGAAAACTAAGAGATTTTTACTAAGGTCAAATTTGCTTAATCTAGGTTCTTATGAGCTGGTCTATCAGCCCTGATCGTATAAAAGTTGGTTTTAGGGACACCCTGTATGTGGGTAAAAAAAATCGTAATAGTACGAGTTAATAGAAAATAAATAAAAACACAGTTGTTCTATAACTTCTAATTCCGTGATATAAGAAACTTCTGCACGCAACTTCATTAGCAATCATTAATAATGTATCACGGAACAAGAGCTTAGTCCCTGCTCAAACACACCAATCCTGATTAAAAATATATCAGTCGGCTCATAATGCAGACCTTTTATATACATATGGGGTCATCCATCAATCCCCCCTAGGGTGTTTTATTTTTCCAAACTTTTGATTTTTATTTCACTTTCGATTTCCGAGTCTCACATAATAAAGCCTCATATTTAAAAATTCATCAAAATCGGTGTATTTTTAGACGTTGCACACTTTTGAACTTTTTACTTGAAGGCCGACTTTTCGATGCTCCTAAGATAATTAGCAAAGAATTAATAATTGTATTTTGAGCTTCAGTAACGCTTCCATACTTATTATATTTTGATGCCTATAACCTATAGTACCATGCATAGGCTCATACATAGATTCTACATTTCCCCTTAGGTCCGCTGAGTGTGAGTACCGTATATTTATAGAGTACATACATCACCGTTGTCTCAAGTCTGCGAAGCGTTGGTAGCTTTCGCACCATTTAACCCTCCATCGCTTACGCGAAGTGGCCCTTTGTTTTCCAGATTAGCTTCCCGGTTATTAAGTGATGATATGTGACTCGGGTCCACTGAATCCTTACTTCCAGAATAATGGGGCTTAAGTGTGATAAATGTTTGGATATTTGTGAATTACCTCACATAAATAAATTACCCTGCTTACTTCAGGGAGGATACATTTTTATTGTTTTACATTCGTTTGCGTTAGGTACTTTTGTATGAATACATCTTAGTATATCTTTCGGAATGTAAGTCTACATAACATGTGAACAAAATGTGGAGGATATCTGCTCACTACTAACGTCGCTGAGCGTTTTCCAAAAAAAATGCCGGGGTAGCTACTTTCTCAAAATATGGACTAGTGAGGTTTTTTTAGCTCAGAATCGTTAGTACTTTCGAACCTTATACGTAAAAAAAGTGTCCCAATTTTTTTTCCATTACGTCACCATTTTGCATAGTGTTTGTATGAACGTGACGTAGTGGAAAGTGGAAAGACAAAAATCCCATACAAATTTTGGGACACTTTTTTTTTACGTATAAGGTTCGAATGTATATACATGTTAGCAACTGTTCACTCAAGGTCACCGCTAGACTTTCCTGACGTTGTTTCTAAATAAAGAAACATTAAAAAAAAACATGAGCATAAACTTAGTTATACAAAGTCATAGATATTACTAGTTTTTTTTTTCAACTATAAATTCCTCCTGCGTCCAGCGATGGGCGGATTTGGCCAAACTATCAGAGTGACCATGAACTGTCCCAGATTTTGTCTTTCCTTCCTGACGATGCGGTCAAAGAATTCCGGTATTCTTCTCCGGCATTACCGTAAAATGATACATGCTTTTTCTTGCTACGTCTGATCAGCAAGGTGAGTCAAATTTAATTTACCCAAACCAAGCTTGTTCTGGTTGATGATGATGAAACTGTAACTAAGAATTTGTCTTTAACCTCGCTAAATATAACCCAAGCGTAGATACTGATGGAGCAGCTAAGTTTAAAACTTGTACAGTGAGCGATGAAGACTCATAAAGGCACATAAATCATAAAGTTAATCTGGACGAAATCTGCTCGCCGGTTTCGTTGAGAGCATTCAGAGAAGTTAGCTCGGATATCGTGATCGCTCTTCATTCTCCGTGTCCTATAAGAACCTACTCTAGAACAGTTAGCTACGTTACAGATTAAAATTAAAAGGATATAGTTACCCAATGATCATACAGCGTGACTTCCTCCCTAAAATGTCTGATACACACAACTACAATACGCGATCTAAAAATAAATTACTGCTACCGAAATTGAGGCTCAAAAAAACCCAGAAACAAGGTACCTTCTTAAAAATTAAAATGTTTAACAAACTGCCTTTTCAAATAACCAAATTGCCTATTCATAGTTTTAGGGAAAAAATATCGAAGTATTTCAGGAAACACGCCTTTTACTCCGTGTCCGAATATTTAAATACTAATATTGAATTTAAAGACTTTGAATAAAATGTACCAATTTGTATTGTAATGTAATTACCTAATAATTTTAATGACAATTCCTAACTTAACCACATTGTACTCTTGACATACCATGTAATGATCATGTTACTTTATGGTGAAATAAATGAAATCTGAAATCTGAAATCTTAGCGGGTGATAGTACCTAACTACACTGTCATTCACGCCCTGGAATAGTACATTACACAACTAGGGTGGTAAAACAATGAAAGGCCGAGATCACAGATGTTTGTGGCCCGAGCTGCAAGCGAGGGACGTAAATATGCGATCGAGGGCTTTCTTTATTACATCATTTTATGTCTATACTTGGCTAGAATGCGGCTTTTTCCGTAAGCGCAGCGTGCGGTAAAAGCCACGTTATGGCCAGGTGTGGCGTAAATTATGTTACGTATGTGTGTTATGTTATACTATGTACAGTCACCACACGGGAATGTTACGCCACTTTTCATTGTTCTTAATTTAGCCCTATTAAAGTGTGATCAGAAATTTATGAAGCTTACCAAAGAGGCGCATTTTTAGAAATGAATATGGCAACATTAAATTCACCAACTGGGACGTTCTTCTTTTTTACCTACAATGTGTCTCCTAAAGATGATTTGATTTTACATCATAACTTATTAATTTTACATTTATATTCCTATTATTTCGTTATCAAAACACTTTACTTATGTGTAGCGTTATTGTGTAAAATAGTTTTCATAATTTAATTACAATTTTACAGAAAAAACCCACACATCGTGACAGAGCCGTTAATTACCACTCCGTCACAAATAATTAGTATGGAGCAATTGTTGGTTAATAAAATAAAGTTAAAAACTAAAACCCGACTACGAAAAAGTCTAAAACAAGAATCTTAGGTTTTAGTTCACCAGGCACAGATAAATTGCAATTTTTTAATTTAGAGAACGTTTCGAGTATGCCGTCAGTCGTTCGTAGTCGGAGGCCCCGGCAAGAAGACAAACAAAAAAAAGGGGCCTCCGACTACGAACGACTGACGGCATACTCGAAACGTTCTCTAAATTAAAAAATTGCAATTTATCTGTGCCTGGTGAACTAAAACCTAAGATTCTTGTTTTAGACTTTTTCGTAGTCGGGTTTTAGTTTTTAACTTTATTTTATTTACGTATTTTTAGTTATTATTCAGTTACGGTTTTAAGCGCCTTTTCCTTCCTATGAACCATATCAGCGTGTGAGGCCAACGACCGAGCTCTTTCATAACCACCCTCCCTCCATTTAATAGTAATGACAAGAATTACAACACTAACACATGGTTTGCTTACAACGATATAAGATGCTTTATGCTTTGCTTTTGTCCCACTTAAAATTACTACGGGATATGGGGTGTTTGCGGAAGAGCTCGGTTTTCGGCCTCGCAGCCTGAAACTCAGCCTTCGGACTTGTAAAAATAAGACTAATAGGTACACGTAAGTAACCAGGGGCGCTCGGTGCCTTTGGTCCAACGCGGTATTCGGTTTTTGCCCCGCTTAAAATTATTGCGGGATACTGGGTTATTGGGTGTTTGCTGAGGAGTTCGGCCTTTGACCTCGAAGCCTGAAGCTCGCCCTTCGGGCTCGCCAAAATTAGACTAATAGGTATACGTAAGTAACCAGAGGCGCTCGGTACCTTTGGTCCAATGCGGTATTCGGTCTTTGCCCCGCTTAAAATTATTTTGGAATGCTGGGTTATTTGGTGTTTGCTGAGTAGAAGAAGCCCGAAGCTCGCCCTTCGGGCTCGCAATTATTAGACATTTATATACAGTTTGCGTGAAGTAACCAGGAGCGCTTCATGCCTTTGGCTCTGTGCGGTACTGCTTGCGGAGGAGAAACCACATGAATTGGTATGGTAATTAGTCAAAAAGTATGAAAACCGGTGACATACAACCGTAGCAAAACATTTTTATAAAATGCTTTTAATTGGAACAACTTTAGAATTAGAAAGCACGTTAGAATTGTTATTCTAACGTGCTCTTCTTATACTGCAAAATACAAAGAAAAAAAATAGTTTTCACTTACACCTATTTGAAAATCGTGATTCAACGTAACTAAATGTTGTCATATTATATGATTCCACTCCTCGCCAACAGATGGATTATAACAACAGTTTACAACAGTGTCATCTGTTATGGAGTAGAAATAATTATTATAGAGGTGCCACTAAGTGTGACTAGAGTGATTTATAGATATCGATTTACAGTCAGCTGTAAAAAGATGATGATACATGGTTACTGTATTTAGAAACATCTTTACTTAAAGTTTATCGCAATTAAAGAGTTAATATTTTTGAGCGCATTTAATATGTATGTATGCAGTTGCCTGAATCCAAGATTTACTTTTTCAGTTCCTTTGTTTGTATGAAATTATGAAAAATATCTTGGCCGCCGCATATTGTGCTACTGCTACGGGGCTGCGGCAACCAAATTATACCGGCCGGTAGTATTCATTCACTCTTCTTCTACGAGCGGAACTTTCGGAAATCTGAAAGGGTTAATTTTGTATTTTAGGTGCACCGAGTTATCAATTCATACGTATCCAAAGTCTATAAAAAATATCGACTTCGTCTTATGACACCTCTAGTTGAGTAGCTTAGCAAACTGTCATTGCGGATAGCGAAATTAAACATGTACAATTATTTCGATATTAATACAATAATACTTACCGGTGATAATATAATTATGCGTCCTCGAGACATATTTTTAAATATGCTCACAGTGAGGCAGCATAGGTAAAATCGCGTAATATTTACGGGATTACAACGATTTTATTTAAACATTATTGATGTGACACAACACACGCGTCAGTTGCCGGCATGAAAATGACATGTATTCGGCAATGTTCGCAAATACGAAGCTACCCGATATCTCTCAATACGAATGAGACATCTGAAGGTCTAGCATAGCAGGCCATTTTGATATTTAGCAGGTGTCAATATATCTAAATATGTTTTTTCTTTTTCTATCAAATGTATTATGAAAGTAACGGGTGATGTCATTTCATGCCACGACTGGCATAACGACACATTATGCTAGCCCTTGTCTAAACGAATCGCTGGAGAGCAAGCTGTTGAATGTCGTTCTTGTTGTTATTAAAATGAAAATATTGTTGCATAATATACTTGTATCAGCATGTGTGATATATTTTTGCAATAGGTTATTAAAGCTCTTTAATTTGATATGTAACTCGATGCAACTCGATGACTTTTATTTTTTAATCCATGAGTTATTTGAGGACCACGGTCTGTATATTAAATTTTAGTTTTAACTAACTAGCCTATAACCCGCGCAGAATCAAGACGAATCTAACGATACCCCTCATGTTTGAATCGGTTTAGTAGTTTTTGAGTTATGAGGGAACAAACGAACATACAAACATACAAACATACAAATATACAAACATACAAACATACATACATATATACATACGGTGCTAAAATCATAACCCTCCTTTTTGCTTCGCCGTAGTCGGGTAAAAAGAAGAACGTCCCACCCAACTACAGATTTCACTCGGGGTCAAAATTATGGCAGAAAAAGGGATAGATTTCATAAATAACTCCGAAAACAAAAATTCTAAATTCAATATTTATTCTTCATCATTTAGCTTTAGGTAGCGAATATGCGATACTTTGTTTTTTAGGGATAAATATTTAATTTGCCCTCATTGTGTTACTAAGCATCAGTCGGAAATGTGTTTAAATTTAGTTGTTTTTATTTTTATCTATATTCAATATTTAAACGTATGTTATGGAACAATTATGTATATTACTCGTATATTACCAAATTGTACATAAATAATCTATTGAATATACTCGTATAATGTAATCAAATTTGCATTAGGTATATGTTCTAAGTTGCCATCGCTGAGTAACATGATCGTGATATTAATACTTAATCATAAAATTGTTTCCTTTGTAAGATTACTTGGCTACACGCTCGTAAATCTATCGTAGCCTTAAATGCTAGCATTATTTCTGTTTACATTTTTTATCTAAATTACCATCAAGCTTAGCGATATTATTTTTCTCCTACGCCAAGCTTCCGTTTAGCTTCATGCTTCGCATTTCCATGAACCTATTGTTTTGTTATAATTACAGGCAGGGCGCTGGAAACATTCGTATGCTAAACAGCAAGCTCGAGGTCACTTGCAACCCTTTTCATGGAGTAAAGGTCATGTTAATTATATACCTATATATAATAAACAAATAAACAGTCAAAATTTACTCACAGACACTGACACTATATGACACTGACACTGACTGACAGTATATGTCTATGGTAAACTTTTTTTTTAATTTGACGTATACTCGCTAGTGACACGCAGTGACGATATTAAAAATACTTTTTTTTATGTCGGCATCAATGAATTTAGTTTGGAAAGTTTTGTTTTTCTTAAAAATCGTAGGAATTTAATTGTTTGTTAAGTTGGTAGTTGTGCATTTTTATCGTAAAGTTAGAACTGAGCGCTTAATCCTTGACCTAAGTTTAACCTAGACTTAGAAGTATGTGGCTGCTAGCAGTATCGTTTTGCAACTATAACGACACTAGTGCTGTTATGGGGAATAGAGTATAGACATCTCTGAACTCATATTATGTATGTTCTTATATTAGTGTTCGTGACCAAGTAAAAGATAAAAGTACAGGAGTAGAAAAAAATAAAAATACTTTACTGTTTGCGATATCCGCTATAAGCAGTGTCTGTTCTCGCAAAGATTGCTTTGTTGAAGATCTCAAAGGGCGAATAATAAAAGATCAGCAAATGACGCAAATATTGTATTTGAGAGCACTGACGATTGAATAGAGGAAGCCGGGGCATGAAAGGGCACAAACGGAACAGAGGGGCGTTTTTCCCCGAGTGCCTCTAATGAGAGCGTTGGCACAGTAAATGTTTTGGCTTAGACAGTATTTCAACTAGGTTTTACGGCTTATTCAGCCGTACATCTCAACTCAACCCAGAGAGACGATGGGATCCGGTGCGTTTCTTCGGGGATAGTTTTCTTGGGGGAGAGAGACTTCTGTATATAGTACTATTACTTATTCTGTGCCCGCGACGTTCTTGGTCGAGCGCGGGTCTGTGTAATAGTATTGTGAATAGTAATAACTACTATTAACCATGGTATGTACCATGTATGTTTGTTATAATGAGTTCCTGTTACTTATAAATTAAGATAAGCTACTCCGTGATGATGGCGCTTGCAACAGTGCCGAAATATCAGGAATTCTATATAACAAACTTACATGGTAAATGCCCCGTTGTCAATAGTAGTTATTATTTGAATTATCAATATTAGCTTGAAATCGTATGTTGTGAATAGTGTTTTATTGTTTTCGGGCGTTTGTAATAATTTCTTTTACTGTTTTAGTACATTTACTGTGGGACGTAGGCCCGTTTTGGCCCATTACAGTGTAGACGTGAAGTTTCTGCGCTCCAGCAAATATTGAGACGTCCTTTTCTTTACAGTTGGAAAAAGAAACGGTTTACTTAATGATGCAATCAAAGTAAATAATTGGTCTGTTTGTAATGCGTGCTTTGTGTGAGTAACCTCTAGCTTCATAGTGATCCCAGGTTCACTAGACTGAAATAGGGCACTAAACAATTTGAAAACGTTTGCATACATAATACATATCATATTAGGTACATCATCATAATCATCGTCATAGTTTCAGCCATAGGACGTCCACTGCTGGTCACAGGCCTCCTCAATAGATTTCCACATGGGCCAGATAGAAGCGACATGCATCCAGCGAGTTCCCGCAACCCTAACCAGGTCATCCGACCACCTTGCAGATGACCGTCCCACGCTGCGCTTGCCAGTACGTGGTCTCCACTCGAGAACCTGTTTGCCCCAACGGCCATCGGTTCTTCGAGCTATGTGCCCTGCCCGTTGCCACATCAGTTTGCTTACCCGGTTTTCTATGTTGGTGACCTTGGTTCGTCTACGAATCGCCTCATTTCTGATTCGATTCATATTACATATTCAATGTGATTTTTTTTTGCTAGCGGCACCACCCACACGTTATCTGCTTTGCCCAGGTAACCAACTGGTAGATAATGCCTTATGGCATTAATTTTGCCTTTTGTACGAAAAGTTTTCTTTTGGGCAATAAAGTTCAAATAAATAAATATCTTGAAAATATGGCTTAGAACGTGGCCGATCGCCAGCACGAGGGACCGATCAGCTTAAATGTGAGCAACCATCTCAAAAATTCTACGACGTAGTGAGGAACCCGATGGACCGGAGTCATAGCGGACCGGAGTTATATGAAAAAAAAACTGCACTTGAATTACTCTATACCAGTAACAACTAGGTTCGCAGACACATAGACAAACAAGTAAAAAAAAAACAGTAAATCTTGTCAAAATAAGAGAAACACCTAGCAATAAAACTAAGAAATCATAAAAGGGGATAAAACCAAAAAACTTTACAAAGAGGAAAAAGACAGTCGATGTACTATTTATAAACCAAATACATCAAAGTCTTAAAGTTACCATAAGTTTTGCCAAGCTAAAGTGAAATAAAACGAGCTTACTCTTTATAGTCCTACACGCCCATAACGTTATTCCTAAAATAAATTCTACTTCATGTAAAATACAGCCCACTTTTCTTATCATCAAATAATGTCATGTAAGTTTCGGTAGTTTTGTACTTTATGTATCAGATGTATGAAGTTTCGGTCGGTGTGTCGATCAACTTCGAAGTTACAACGTTATTCTAGTCACACGCGATCCCTTTATGGAATCAACTTATTTTCCTCTTTTGTAATTCAATCGATCTCACGATTCCGCGGTATATTTATTTCCAGTTGAATAGGTACTTCGGGACTGGCATTAATAATCTAAAACTCATATTTTTGATACACTACTACGACTGAATGAAAATATCCATATAATAGCAGTACTGAAATAAGAAACGGAACGGCGGTTAGGCTCTTTAAAGATATGAGGAAGCATTGTTACTTTTACTAATAAATGTGTTTTCAATTATCTAAATGTTATTAATTATATTATTTTTATTATATTGAGCTTATACTGTCCTACTGCTTGGCATCCCCCCATTATTAAGATGGAATCTAGATCCTCCCGCCATCGTCAGTGAGGTCTGCCGGCTTGTGTAGTACATGTACTAAGTACTAAAAATAATGAATTCCGCTCACTATACTAGAACGAACTATTCCGTTTCATTTCCGCTCTTCAGTATGATCAAGTCCGATCAACCGCCGACCAACATCCGATGATCCGACATGTAATAGCTTTGAATGAAAGAGAAAATGGAACGCAACAGCACAGTGCTGGAATAGATCGATCGGTCTGATCCTGATCGGACAGAGCGGAACAGTACAGAACGAAACGGGAGCAACGCTTAGACAGAAACAGTAGTGTACTAGTGAACTAAAAGACCGAACTAGTACATTAGTACGATTGTACTAGTTCGGAACGATCCGTTCTATGAACGTGCGCGCACAAGCCTAATCTTCCGTGCCTTACGAGTCACAAATAATTAATATTTTTGATACAAATATCAATTAATGTAACCAACCATTGACGATTCAGCAAGTATATTTGAAGAATAATACAAGGACCCTTTTAGGAGTCTGGACTTAGCAGCACTTCGGAAATTGAAATCTAAAGAGAAGAAACGCCGTAAGAAACTCCTCAGTTAGTCTTTTTAGGGTTCCGTACCCAAAGGGTGCCAACGGAACCCTATTACTAAAGCCTCCGCTATCTGTCCGTCTGTCCGTGAGTCACCGGGCTCATTATTTGGTACTGTAATAGGTAGAAACTTGAAATTTTCAGAGAATATGTATTTCTCGTGCCGCTAGAACAACAAATAATGAAAACTAAATAAAGTTAAAAATTAAAAAAGGATCCCCATACAATAAATGTTTTTAGGCGTCTTTTTGCTCGACGGTGGTACGGGATCCTTCGTGTCCGACTCGCGCTCGGCAGGTTTTATTTTAAGTACTTTTAGATAATAATATTTACTTTCTCTTTCTTCTTTTACATAATAATATATCTTTTACAAAAGGAAGGCCTCTAACCTTTGAGTTCCGGATCACCTTTGGTCACCTTAGTGGTATGGTCCACTAATTATCCAATAATCCAGTATCCGCACCAGTTTGAGTACTGGTGTATTGCTCTTCATGTCTTTCTTTACACACTTTAAATGTCGCGTTGATAATAAAATAAGTTACACGATAAATTCACAGAGATAGACACAATTGCTTAGATTTTCCAAAGAAGACTGACAATCCATCCGTCAACGTCATATTTCCTCCTTTTAATCTAAACTGCCTGCATTACTCAAAAAGGATCTAATACTAGATGGTCAGTCATAACTAGCGCCCTCTCTGCAACTTTATCCAAGCCAATAATCAGATATTTTTGGCAAATGTAACGTTGTTATTTTATCACGATACGACATACGACATAGAATAAGAAATGTAAAAATGTTGCGATTCATATTTTCACATATAAAACAAAACCCATTTTTGTGGTACCTAACAATTTAGCAGGCCGCCATGCAATCATCCGCCTGAAACGTCAACAGCTATGGTGCGAGAAACATTTTCACATTTTTGGAGGTCATAACATGCCGAGAAGCGAAAATGATAATGGCAAAGCTCGAAAATCGAGGCAGAAAATAAATGTGAATCGAGAATGGGGGTCTCTTCAATTTAGAAGGCGATTAGAAATTTTGTTTAAGCTGGATTTTGCGATTAGCGAAACAAATCGTGGATTAGTATTTGTTACCCTATTCGGTACTTGATTGGAAATTCATTATATAGAATTCGTCGTTGTAAAGGATGTTTTTTGTTTCGTTTTACTCTTTTTGAGAAGAGATTATCATTGACCTTTGTTCAGTGATTTTCATTAATCCGCAATCCTATTGTATTTAAATAGTTGTTCTTGAATATTATTCCATCAATTATTTTACGTTGCTGAACACATCAGAGTAATTCAGTAGGTATTGGACCTTTAGAATGTTTTTCGTCGCTTACATAACACAAATAAAATAGAACATTCTTTGGGATTTCTTGAGATGCAATCGAATTTAATTTAAATAATATTAATGTTTGACTTACTTTTTTTAGAAATTAGAAAATATTTATTGTCACAAAAAAATATGTTACAACAAAATAATAAAAAGAAACATGAATAAACTACAAACAAAGAAAAAAAAAGGAACTTAAATATTTTTTTTGGCAATGGGTACCAATCTCAGCGAATGCTAGGCTGGGAGGCCCAGCGCTGGTTTTCAGATTGGTCCCTAGAGAGAGGTGGGTCGGTCGCAGACGAAACCAACCAACCTACCCAGGACGGGTCAGTTTAGTCTGTGCTCGATACCTATACAAAGCGTATTTATTACAATTGTTTTGTACTTTCAACAAATGAGCTACTATTATAAGAAAAGAAAAAAGAATTCAATATTAGAGATATGTGCGTGTGTGTGTGTGTGTGCTTGTGTGAGTATATTTGGATGCGAAAGATAAAATAAATGAGATAGACATAAGACAAAGGAAAGAAAATAAATAAATGAAATGAAAAACAGTATTTTACTAACATTGATACATACTTGACTTAAGGTCCTAGGTGGGGCAGAGGGCGTCCACAGTGCGTCTCCATCGCGTCCTATCTCGGGCTGCGTGCTTCACCTCGGGCCACGATAGCCCGGCTGTCTTCATCTCGGATGCCACTGAGCGCCGCCAGGATTTCTTCGGTCGACCACGTTTCCTTTTGCCTTGCGGTGTCCATTCTAGGGCTTGCCTAGGTATGTGGCTGGAATCTCTTCTAAGGGTGTGGCCGATCCAGGTCCATTTGCGGCGTGTGATCTGGTGACCGATCGGGGTTTCGTGACAGATTTCTAAGAGGTGTTCGTTAGAAATTTTCTCAGGCCAGTAGATTCCGAGAATCTGTCGTAGGCATCTGTTGACGAAAACTTGGAGCCGCTGCGTGATTTCCTTTGTCACCCTCCACGTCTCGCATCCATAAAGCAGCACGGTTTTCACGTTCGATCGGAAGATTTTGAGCTTTACTCCTCTCGTCAGTTTCCGAGACTGCCATATGCAGCGAAGCTGTGCGAAAGTAGCCCTTCCTTTGGCTATCCTCAAAGCGGTGTCCTCTTCAGTCCCTCCAGATTCTGACACTACGCTGCCCAGGTAGGTAAATGTCTGCACTCGTTCTATTAGTTCTGCGCCTAGTTGCAGCGGTAGCGAGTTCTTTCCTTCCGTACGCATTTCTTGGGTCTTCCGCGAGTTGATCTTCAGGCCATCAGTTACAGCCTCTTGCTGTAAGTCGTCCAGTTTGGCTTGCATGTCGGAATGTTTGTGGCTAAGCAGGCAGATGTCATCAGCGTAGTCTAGGTCATCCAGTTGATTGGTCAACCCCCACTCTATACCTCGACGCTTGCCATCGTTGATACGATGCATAATTCCATCCAGGACGATAAGAAACAGCAAGGGCGAAAGAAGACAGCCTTGTCTGACTCCTGCGAGAACTTTGATATCTTCGGAGATCAGGCCATCATGTGCGACTTTACAGTTGTAGTTTTTGTAGATGGCCTTAAGCAGGTCTCTAATCTTAGGTGGGAGACCAATTTCGTCTAGACGAGACCAGATGCTGGACCAACGTACCGTATCGAAAGCTTTTTCGAAGTCAACGAAGGTGAGGTAGATTTCTCGTTGCCATTCTGATGCTTCCTCTAGAATGATCCATAGCCTGTTGATCTGGTCTGTGCAAGAGCGATTTGGACGGAAACCAGCCTGTTCTCTCCGAAGTAGAGGATCGATCGCCTCCTTCATTCTGTCCAGTAATATTTTACACAGAACTTTTGATGGTACTGAAAGCAGAGTGATTCCTCTCCAATTTCCGCATTGAGTGAGGTCACCTTTTTTCGGGACAGTAATTAAGAGACCCTTATTCCAGTCTTCAGGAAGATCTTCAGCAGTCCATTCTTTCTCTAAAAGCGGAGTCAGAGTGTCGACGGCGGTCTGCACATCCGCTTTAAGCATTTCCGCAGTAATGAGGTCGATTTCTGGAGCTTTGTGGTTCTTGAGAGAAAGTATGGCGCATTCAACTTCTCTTCTAGATGGCGGTGAAGTGTCTATGTCCAGAAGTTGAGGTGATGCGGTGATTTGAGGTATGTCAGGTGCGGCTGGGGCTGATATGTGGAAGACTTCCTCAAAATGTTCACGCCAACGTTAATATTAATGTTTAGCATGCCTTAAATATCACATCTGAGATATTTTGCAGCATTATGGAGTTGTAATCATAATTTCTGTTTCATTATACATATTCATTGCACCTTTAATATTCTCTGGTAAGCAATATGAACATTGACATTCACAAGAATCAACCCTACCTACAACCTAAATTGGTTATTAGGGCCCGCGTGCAGCATTATCTTATAAAACGTCCAATATCCTATGTATCTTTAACGTTCATCTCGTACCCTATGATGACCATGCCGCTTTACGACGATCGACTGACGATTGCACGCTGTTGCATTTCGTCGCTGACCGGCGTTGCGTTGAACCTATAAAATATACTACAAAATTATTATTTTTTAAATAACAGACTGCCAATGAAGCTATTTCAATAACACGAGTAACTATGGACAATACCCAAATTTCTATATATGTGCCTATAATATTTGAAGAGCTCTCAATGTATTCAAGATCACATTATCCGATCCTAATTTGGTTGCAATGGAGAGGTATACACTTTCAAGCAAAAAATTATAATTTTCCGAATCGGTTCATTGGAGTAATGGTGTAACAATCATACAAAATAAAATACAAATAAACATACAGACGAATTGAGAACCGTCCTTATTTTGAAAGTCGGTTAAAAACAGATTTTTAGGGTAAAGGGTTGGTCCGGTCTTTACGTATGCGTCAATGAATGTGGGTTAAATTTCAACGTACCTCTGAGTATTTAATGAGAGCCCTAAATTTGCGCAAAGGTATATACTTAACGTTTGTAATCTAGACAATTTGCGCAGCTCTCCTCGGCAAACATTTGCTGACTTTATTCCCAAGATGAGACAGGTCGAACGGGCTTTATGAGTGGTAGTGGAATAATATTAACCATATAGCTTTAAATCTATGAGTCACATAACTCACATATGTGGTTTCATGTATGTTAGGTATAACTTGGCAAATTCGTTGGTGACGCTCTAATGGTCCGCACAAGGGTGGGGGACGATGACGTATCCACACGATGCGAATTACGTACGGATTTGTTTGGCTAGACATCCAATAACTTTTTCTAACTGCAGACTCGTCTTTGCGTAGTTATCTTGTGTGGTTTTGTTATGTGCAGCCGTGATTAGGGGAGACCGGGTATGGTTGTCTCACGGGTTGGTTGTCACAGCAGTCATAAAATAATACGAAACGAAGGAATAAGTGCATCGATTGGTGAAGTAGGGAAGGATGTACAGCTCTTGCGATCTTTTAACACCGAGCGATGCACTTATTCCTTCGTTTAGTATTATTTTATGGCTGCTGTGACAACCAACCCGTGAGACAACCATACCCGGTCTCCCCTATGTACACGAGTTACCGCCAATACGACCAGCGGCCGACTGAGACTCCTGTCTGACGGCCCCTGCCGCGCGCACACTTCATACCGCTCCGCTGTACTTCGTCCCCCGTCGCCCGCGGACCATGGGAGTGTCACCAACGAGTTTGCCAAGCTATAGTTAAAATGTGGCTGTGTGTTTAAATCTTTCAAAAGCTAAATATCGTAGTGCTACGCTCGTAGCCGATAACATGGAGAAATGCTATGGCATAGCGCCCAAGAAGCGGGTTCCTGGTGTTAAAAGTGTTAAGAAAAACAGAGACTATGGACCAAGCTAACACAACTGCGCGCGAATTCTTGTCGGGCGACAGAGGCCTGTCACTGTCACACTATATTTAAGGGAAAGGGATAGATAGTATTTATCGCGCGACAAAGAGTCGTGCGTCACAGTTGTACTAACTAGAGGTTTTCGCCACATATCCACGGCGCGGCACCGTCAACGTGAAACTGCGCGGCGCCGTGCTATTTTTGGCGCCGTGTGTCTCTACGATGCAGAAACGTGTTCCTGACGCCGTGTTTTTTTCTGATGTTATGTTTTTTCGGCGCCGGCCCACACTTTTTTGCACTTGTTTCCACTTGTTCGCCGTAGATAACCAAGTTTGATAACAAGGTTTCTACAAGGAAAAATAATTCTTCCTAACTAATCCGGTAATCAAATGGGATTTTTATTCTTTGTAACAAACCATTATCATTTTTGGTTTTCAACGTGGAAGAACTTATTTTTCGTAGCTAACTCGGTTATCAAACTGGACTTTGTTTTCCTTGTAGAAAACTACCAGATATGAAATTTTACCAAAATGTTACTGTTTTAAGAAGAAGCAGAGCTATTTTATCAAAACTGATGTTATGAATATTCATTTTAATTACTTATGATATTATAATATTTATGCAATAAAGATATTTCATTTATGATACATTTTATTAACGTGGTTTTCTACGAGGAAAATAAAATCCCATTTAATAACCGGGTTAGCTAGGAAGAATTAATTTTCCTTGTAGAATGCTAGTTATCAAACTTAGTTATCTACGGGTATTAAGAGCTTTTTTGCTTTATCATTTATTAATCGCGTGACAAGGCCTACTATTATACGCCTCCTGTAGGCTTATGGTACTACGCGTTGTCGCGCGATAAATAAATGATAAAGCATCCGTCACTCTCACACACTATTTGTCAGAACGTGACGGAAGCTTTATCATTTATTTATCGTGTGACAAAGCGTAGCACCATACGCCTACTAGTCAGCGAATGCCTTAACACGCATTAATTAAAATATCGGTCAATATCACTGGGCAGGTGTAGAAATAAATTACACCAAGTTTTCATTTTAATAGACGTTTATTACATGTCTTTGAATCCGTAGTATGTTACACAAAATGACATTACTAAATCCTCTTTAAACTTGTTAACTCAATCATTGACACAATATAAAACATATTTATCACGTATATTGTTTTATAAACGTATTAGGCTTGCGGCAACTAAGTCTAGGGGTGAAAAAAATGCGGAGAGGATCTGCTCACTACCAACATCCCTCCCTACGGTCCCTTATATTTTGCTACGCAATCAAGGTCATCGCTACAATTAGTGGCCGCGAGCTGTACATTGATTTTTACATACAGGTATAGTCAACGCACGAATTTAATGCAGTCGAGGCCTGGGCATCCAAATGACTTCGTTCGAATTTTGTATCATGTTGTCTCGCTCAGTGAAATATTCAATAGTAAGAGAGTGAGAGGGACGACACGACGTAAACTTCGGACAAAGACTTAGAGTACAGGGCCTCAGAGGATTGGCTGCTTCGTGAACTCGCAGTCTAGTGTAGTTACCGATTATGTCACAGCACTAGTGCATTCCTTATGGTTACAATTAATTTGCGTTGCTACTCTACTGGTATGACTACTGCTTCCATGCTGTATGCCTTTTAACTCCAAAATGTATACTCTAGTTCTGAATTCGAAGTTCAAGTAAGCCAAACGAGAGGGACGGTTTCATGCGGACTTCGAAGTAGCTCTTCACTAATTTCCTTCAATTTGGTGTTCGTGTCCATGCGCTTAAGTCAATAAACTGCTTTTAACATTCCTATTGTTTTATTTGAATCAGATTTATATTATACATATTACAATAAAAAAAATAAAACTAAGCTATCAATTTTCTAATATTTATAATACACACATCTGTTGTTACAAAAACAAGGCTAATGTATAACATTTTTTTACATAAACAGCCTCTGTATATACATTATAAGCGTTAAGCATCTATCTTATGTAGCCACTATAACAAATACTATCCTATATACAGCTTCGAACATTTACAGATAGACGGAAAGTATTTACAAATAAGTCATACGTAACATTAAGCCTTAAGGCTTTGTAATCGCATTTAGAATCCGGCTATTCTCGAGAAAAATCTCGATTGTGAATATTTACCGTACAAAACAGACATTATTCTCGAGAACTACATACCTATCCCCGAAATTTTGTTACCATCCTAGAAAAGAGAAGTAAGTATAAAACTGAGATAAAGATGAGAAATAACGGTAGAACAATATCTATGTACTTGAATTCGTTTTTTCGGTATTTGACATACTACTATCTTTAAAACCAATAATCAATTTCCAGAAAATATTGATACATCAACATTTATTAAAATTAACTCGTTTCTTCCAAGTAGTGTAATTAGTAAATCAAAAAGTTACAAATTTTCGTCTAGGACTTCAATTAATTAGGATGTTTCCAACGTTTCATATCAAGTAGTTTTTAAGGTTAGTGCTACAATACAGTATATAGAGACAGTAGTCACTTGTAGTCAAGATTGTAGTCGTAGTCAAGACCGTAGTCGTAGTCAGAGCGAGTGGAGACTCGCGTCGGTGTCGCTCTCCGCGCCTCCGAGCAGCAGTGTGGACTCGCAAGGGGCGGAGTCAGGGTTGCCCGGGGGTGGGTCGCCCTTTAACAGTCACAGCTCGATGGCGGCCGCGCCCTTCCAGGTTACTCCTGCGCGGAGGAGGTGGTACAGCCGAAGCACGCACCAGATGCATAGGCACTGCGTAAATAAAGGTAGAATTATTGTGACAGCTTATGAAAAAACTGGACAAGTGCGAGTAGAACTCGCCCACCAAGGGTTGCGGACAGATTTGAACAGTTAAGTACATTAAAGTACTATATTTTATTCCCTTAGTAAAGTCAATTTTTTTATTTGATTTTTTCACAGCTTCAAGGGACCACAGACCTGAGTGTATGGTTTTATTTTATTAGACGTGTAGTTTTTGATTTAAGACCAAAAACGTTTAAAAAATACTATTCCCCCCCTATTATCTCCGAAGTTACTGAACAGAAAAATCTGTAATAGTTAATTACCGATTATTAATATTATCCTAAATATTACAGGAAAAATAAAACGGTTTTCCCAACTTGCAGCGTTTTTTAGAAATTCGCAAAAATCGTAAGACAACCTTATTTGCTCCTACTAAACTAACCGCGGCATATTCGCACTTCGATTTAATAGTACATTACACAACTAGGGTGGTAATACAAAGAAAGGCCGAGATCGCAGAAGTTTGCGGCCCGAGCTGCAAGCGAGGGACGTAAATATGCGATCGAGGGCTTTCTTTATTACCTCCCGTGTTGTGTACATCATTTTATGTCTACACTTGGCCAGAAAGCGACTTTTTCCGTACGCGCAGCGTGCGGAAAAAGCCACTTTATTGCCAGGTGTGGCATAAAGAAAATAATAAGATCCACTAATACTTTATCTAAATTCTTCAAAAGTGTATGCATTTTCATCGTATATCGCATAGGAAAGGACAGCTGAAACGCTCTGCGGTCTTGCTTTATTACGGGAATGAGAAGTTATTAAAAACTTACATTTAAAAGTACTCTTGGTATTAAAAATGATATCTCTGCTTTGCACATTGCGTCGAATTGCTGAAACAAAAGAAAAAAAAGTTAGGTTATTCATTTCTCCATGGACGTTCATTGTGCCTTTTTAGCAAAACTATACCGTGCAGCTCTCTGTCGTGAAACAGATTAGTGCATTTCTCAAAAAGTTTGTACATCAATACAGATCCTTAATTAATTCCTATTTTGTTACCAATATTTTTGATGATTATTAATGATTGGTTCATGTTTTGTTAATTTATTTGGATAATTAGGGTAAAATATTCTCAATCTTAATTATTCAAAATAAGTACATTTTTGTTTATCATAAAAAAAAAAAAAATTGTGACAGTTAACGCATCCATACAAAACTATGTACGAAGTTTTGTATGGACGCGTTGCTTATTATCTTCCTATCTTTTTGCACTCAAAACAGTGTGAAATTGACAGGTTAATCTCTCTCACGTCACATACAAAGTCGCGGACAGTTTTGCTAGCCTAGAACTTAGTAAATACAGTGCTGTAACTTAGACGCGTGTGTGAGAATGATACGACGTTATAGTTAAAAACAGGTAAATATAAATATACTAGTGGGGGTGGTGTACCCTACACCGTGCATGTTCATTCCAAACAAAGGTAGATGTTTAAAGATACACGTCTTATTTACTATAAGTGTCTGCGGGCGGCAGAGCGTGACGACGGGCGCGCCGCGCAAATAATAGTACATTACACAACTAGGGTGGTAATACAAAGAAAAGCCGAGATCGCAGAAGTTTGCGGCCTGAGCGGCAAGCGAGGGACGTAAATATGAGATCGAGAGCTTTCTTTATTACCTCCCGTGTTGTGTACATCATTTATGTCTACACTTGGCCAGAAAGCGGCTTTTTCCGTACGCGCAGCGTGCGGAAAAAGCCAATTTATGGCCAGGTGTGGCATACAATGTATAAAATAAAACGCATTCCAAACGTAATTGACGCTATAGAAGCAAGCAATGACAAAAGTGACCGACTCGAATCACCTTAAAGACACAATTCTGTAGGCTTATGATGCTACACTTTGTCACGCGATAAATAAGTGATAAAGCATCCGTCACTCTCGCACACTATTTGTTAGAACGCAACTGATGCTTTATGATTTACTTATCGCGCGACAAAGCCTAGCATCATACGCTTACTGTTCTTGCTTCGTCTATTTCCAAGGCTTTAAAATATTGCATATAATATTATCTGCATTAAACCGATATTCGTAGCACCGCTACGGCGTAGGCTTGCTACACGCGCTACACGTCTCTCTACGTGACCAGGTAAAGAGGAAATAGGTGATTTCGTTCAACCCATGAATTAACCTGGGGACACTCTGAACGGAACTTTCGATTACGATGGTTTTCATTCGGTGTCCTTATTTCACGGGGTGTGATATAAAATTGAACACAATTCAACGTAATTTTATTTTTAAGTGTAATTTTTATATTATACTAGAGAGTAAGTACCCTTAACCGCGATCAAGTATCTTTAACCGCGAAATGTTCGAGCGATGGTATTGTCAAAGTATAAAAATAGACAAGTAGAAAAACTTCGGGCGTTTAGAAGCGCGCATACGTATTCAAGGTTGAGGCGCAGACAGTGCGATCCGTACTGGGGTATTTAACGCATTCGTAAAACTTTGCTTGTAGTGCGATCGTTCACGGCGCGCACACATATAAGCCGCACGATTTACCTTTTTTATGAAGTAAAATTACTGATATTATACTACGGTAATGTTCACTTGCCTAAGGGCAGACACAGGACAGACGAATTTCAACCCAGCTGCAACTTGTCTGTACAAGGCTGCACGCCGACTGCGCAGTTTCTATAAATTGTACAGTAGGCAAGCAGCCGGGATGCAGTAACCATACAAATTAAAGTTGGCATATAGTCCATCTGTATCGGTCTTGAGGAATCGTATTTTGAAATGTTAAGATTTTTCTTGGAATCATGTTCCCAAGTTGAGTCTACAATTTTAATATAGAAAAGATTTCTCATTATTTGTATTGCTCGTTAAGTTATTTAAATATGAAGTAAAAATCTGAATCACTGCAAAGACAATCTCGTATTGTTTACTGTTGATACTATATGTCGCCCCTCAACTTTGTTCGTGTGAATTTCCAACGTTTTTAATACAAATTTTCATCCCCGGTTCAAGATTCTAGAAGTTGAATTTCTGTTCTCACTGTTTCAAATTTCATCTCACCGTCTGGAGTTGTTTAGGTTGTACGCTGTGTGTCCGTACTCAGTACTTAAATCACCGAACTGTCTGATACGTCTACCTGCGACCACGAACGCTGGAAAGGGTTACGAAACGTCGGGACGTAAAAATGATGTAATATACGCGATTTAATCCGACGCGTTCAGGGTACTGTTGCGGCTGCCGCGACACTGCAGTGCGTCCGGCATGTTCACGGACGCGCAAGTGGACGGTTTCCACGCGACGCTACGTAAGCGCTGCGCCGCGACGCTCAGCAGGGTTCGCGCCAGCCGCCACAGTCTCCTGGCGGTATTAGCTGATAGGTGGGACAGTGGCCTATTGAGGCACTGGACCTCTTAACATTTAAGTTGTCACACTAACCTAGTTATGTAAGTCATGTAATACTAACAAAATATGGATCACGTCGTCCGAAATAAATAAATTTTAAGTTGTTTTATTACAATGTTTGATGTTTCTATAGAAGATAGACACTAATACTTAACGAAGAAAATATTGTAATATCACTTGTTGTTGGAAATCAACTTAATTGTTAGAATGCCGGTCCGTTTACGGTGTAGCTTCAAGGGCAGGAAATCGTTAATCGATATATGCTGCTCTTCACTATCAGTTGTGTATGACACTACACGACATCCGTGATTTCATAATGCTTTTGATTATATCGGTGATTACACTCTAGTTAGCTGTTGCAACTATTAAACAAGTTTCTAAGTAACCAAGGACCTTGAAATAAATAGCCGGAGTAGACTCGCTAAAGAATAACTGAAGCACCTCTAGTAAGCCGGTTATTTTGTACTTTCAAGCAGCACGCTCTCATCAACTTTTTTTTTTGAAACTTACAAACTCGCAACCCTGAGTATAGCCGAAATGATAGCCGAGAGGTGGGACTCGGATATTCTCCGCCGATACACCGACCTTCATGTCGTACGATCTAAAAAAAATAAGTAGTTTAGGTTTTATGTGTGTGTATGTAATCTCTTTAGTATTTAGTTCACTAATGTAGTTTTATAAGTGTTTTGTAACTAACAATCTATGGATCTGAGTAATCTGAAAATAAATAATTTATATTTTCAATATATATATTTTTTTTTATAGCGATTGTGGGACCGGGTGGTCGGCCATGGCGTTCCCTGGGGTCGAACCAGGTCGCTAGCCGGACCACCCCGAGTTGGGTCGGACTGGGTGGGTGCCGGGGTGCCTGGAGTCGAACCAGGTCCCCTTGTCCCGGTCCACCTCGATAGGATCGGGCTAGGTGGGGGCCTGAACGCCTGGGGTCGAACCAGGTCGTTTGGCCAGGGCCACCTTGGCTTTTCGTCGTATTCACACAGACGCGATAGCATGTCTGTGTGAGTGCGACCATTCTTACGCATTCTTAATTCTTTGTTTGTAGTGCGTTCGTACACAGGGCGCAACTATTCAAGCGCGCGATGTACCTTTTGTAAGAAGAAAAATTACTGCTATTATACTGTGGCTGTAGCGTGGCGTCCAAAGAACTCGATTCCTACCGGCTTGCCTAATATCAGGCATTTGAGCACCTTATTATACAGCTCTTAAGGAAAATGTACGCCAAATCTGCACCGGCTTGCCCAAGGATATATTTTACGCCACGCCACTGTACGGTAGTAGTCTACCGAGATCAGCACGCACCACGCACGTATCAATCAGCCCAAAGCAACCGGCTCACTAGAGGTGCTTCGGTTACCTGTTAGCGATATTACGTCCAGCTACGAGTATTTATTTAAAGGTCCTTGGTGGTAACAAAATTTTTGACGTTGCGTTTTGAGTGTACAATCCACTTTTTAAACCAGATGGACGATGCCATGAAAGCTGTACAACGCACGTATCAACCAGCGTAAAGCGACCGGCTCACTAGAGATGCTTCGGTTATCTGTTAGCGAGACTACGTCCTGCAGCTACGAGTAGTCCGTGGTAGTAACAAAATTTATGGCATTGCGTTTTGAGTGTAAAATCCACTTTTTAAACCAGATGATGCCATGAAAGCTGTACAAGTAGATTAAGTCTCTGGTTAAATATAGAAACCTTTTCCTGGACTACGGTTACGTAAAAACTAGATGAACTTTTTCCACAGCGAGCACCCTCTAGTTATAAAATAGTTTTCGTTAAAATTGAAATCCAAAGCCATTGCGTTTATTTATTAACACCAAATCATTTATTTGCAGAAATTGCTAGTCTGTTTAGAATATTTTAAGTTACAGCACTGAGAACAAAACAATCGTTAAATACTTTAGTATCTAGAATTTGTAGAATTACTAAAAGCGAATACCAAAGTTTGATCATTTTGAGAAATACCTAGGAGTAAACTGTCACTAAGTCTGCATTTATCCCATTAATATTATAAATGCGAAAGTTTATTATAAGATATTTGGATGTTTCGATGTATGTTACCTACCTTATAACGGGGTAACAACTGGATGGATCACGCTGAAATTTGGCATGCAAGTAGACCAACCAAGTCCTGGATTGAAACATAGGATACATTATATCCCGGTAAAGAGTTCCTTTTGGACAATAACGGGAACAACGCGGGCGAAGCCGCGGGAAAATGCTAGTATTGTATAAATGCAAGTAAGGTATTAATAACCAAATTTATTACTGTAGCGGTGACATTATTTTGGCAACGTATTATATTTGATTAAAATACAATTCTCCAGCAGAATAACAAAATTTTCCTAACTATCCAATTTCTGAGTAATGTTCAGAATTCGCCGAATCCGAATTTGTTTACCTTGTGGGCGTTCGAAAATTTGTCTGTTAGTCGGTTTATCTGTTTGATGTGCACGCATCACGCACCAAATGGAAGATGAATGATATTTGAAGAAGAATCCCCAAGCGGTTATGGAATATTTTAGGGTAGTATCCCCATAAACAAGTTTGTACACATTCAAAGCTTATGTATCGACGTTCATTTCGATGCCCCGATCGATCCGGTTCGATTAAGACCCGTTTTGTTATATAATGAGTGAAAATCGTGACAGTTTATACTCGTAGTACATTACATAACTAGGGTGGTAATACAAAAAAAGGGCGAGATCACATAAGTTTGCGGTCTGAGCTGCGAGCGAGGGACGTAAATATGCGATCGAGGGCTTTGTTTATTACCTCCCGTGTTGTGTACATCATTTTATGTCTACACTTGGCCAGAAAGCGGCTTTTTCTGTAGCGTGCGGAAAAAGCCACTTTATGGCCAGGTGTGGCATAAAATGAATTATCTTATGTACCTACAGAATTTTCCATAAATATACGTTATAACTATTAAGCGTACTCATGTGACCAAGCAAGAGTTAATTAGAATTGTTAAAATAAATAAAAATATAATAATGTGTGCTCAAAAAGCGCTACTTTTCGTAGCTGTATATCGTGCGGAGAGTGGTATTTTACGCACAAGTGCTTTTTACTTTTCAGCTAACTTCCGTACACTACAACACACTGATGGCTACTAAATCGAGAAATAATTTCGCATACAATCGCCATTTGTCTCTTTATCGCGACACAGACAGAACAAGACAAGGCCCTCTTTCTTGCCTTGAGACATCGAATCCAATTCCTATTACTCCTATTTTATTCGAGATTTATGGAAACCCTACCAGTGTAGGGCGTGGCATGCAAACGGGCTTGTCTATGCTAATGCAGACAATTTGTCTTTGGTTAAGTGGGACAGTTGAAAGGATGTCACTAGCAATGCAGCGAATGAATTTAGAGGCTGCTTAAACAAAGACACGACTAACTTAGAAACGGCACTGGCTTTCATTGTCACAATCTTAGATAGGTACGAAAAAATAGCGCTACATATTGAGTCTATACCTATCGTCTGCTGACAAGCACAAGTAATAAATACCTACTTAAAGTAAAGCTGGTATCTCAGTATTCATTTACTAATTAGATACGACCTTTTGAAGAGCAGTGATAGAAGTTTTAGTGACTTTTGCTTGTCAGCAGACGATATTGTCTCCCATAATATTTAAAAGTCATACTGTATTGTTAGTCATAGTTATCGAAAGTCATACAATCTTTTTTCTACGAAACCGTTAAGTTTTCGGAATTGTTAAAAATCAAACCTAACCTAACCTAACATTGTTTTCTATATGCTAACGTTTTAAGTGTCCTAAAGATATTACCGTTTTAGAGAAACAAATACTTTATGACTTTCGATAATTGTGAATCTAGTATGATACATATATACGAGTAGATACAAGAAATCAAAGTACATAGAAAAAGTAAATGGCCACCAGAGCACCCCAGAGAGGAGCAGGTCGCATTGGTAAAGACGCTGGGCCGGAAATCCAGAGGTACCGGGTTCGAGTCCTGCTCTGGACCATAGGTGAGCGCCATTTAACTTTTTCTATGTACTTTGAATTCTTGTATCTATATATGTAACATAAAATTGTGGTATAATTTACCCGCATTAAAAAACTAATAAAGAAACATCATGTTTCTTTCATTTAACATTTAGTATGACTTATAACTTTATCGGAAACAAAGGGATCCCCTACATATTATATTAAGGGAATATGGCACGCAAAATAGGCGCATGTTTGTCGTCGAGTTGCGGGAAATAAGCCCGCATTAACCTATAACCTAAGAGAATATGGCTTAAAGTTCCTAAATTGGTGGCTATGTGAGCTGTACAGTAGACCTCACAAGACCGTCAGCAGCATCGGTTGTGAAATGCGATCTGCCGAAGAGAACAAAGTGCGAGTCAGACTCATGCACCGTGGATTCCGTACAGACTCGTAAGTAGATACGTGAATAGTTCAAGATAACTGTATGGTGGGACAAACTTAACTTTGTTGTTAAAAAAACTGTTGTCCCCATACCTCGACATAGGTCGCGGTTAGTTTAGTAGTAATTTCGAAGTTAGGAAAACCATTATATTTTTCCTGTAATATTTAGGATGATATTAATAATTGGTACTTATTAAAGATTTTTCTGTTCAGTAACTTCGAAGATTCCACATTCCCCTTCTGTTAGTGGAATATTATTATTTTTGATAGTTTTTCGTCCTAAATCAAAAAGTACATGATTAAGAAAGAAAATAAAAATGGTTTTGGAATCTACAAATAAGCCCTTTCACTTGATACCCCACGTAATATAATAGCCCAACTTTAAATTTGCGACATCCCATTTTGACCCCCGTTAAAAAAAAAAGTTATAAGATTTTTATTATGCCCAAAAGAGTCCGGTTAATGATTTTTAAATCTATCCCAAATTTCAAATCGAAAGCAGCAGTTCAGTTCCTTTTTTGCCTTTTTGGTACGGAACCCTAAAAATCCACCAGTGCCGCGCTGGGCGAGGCCCGAGGGTAGGCAAGTTGATTGGTGGATTTTTTCCTCGCACACCGCTCTGCTATACCGCACAACAGTGTTAGAAAAGCAGCCTTGCCGTTAAAAATATCTATTTCGATTGAATTTTGATACGGTACGTTGATTGGATTTATAATGTAGATGGTCTCTAGAGGGAAACTGTGCCCTGGGGTAATCTTGCGGTGCCTGCTTCCTTGCCATTTAGTAGCTATACCAGAACTTTGCTGAAGGCAACTGAAGTAGATTGGACGTTTTCCGTAACACGTATACTTATACTACACTTTTAGCCCTGAAGGGTAATACTGTCTGCCTCTATGATAGCTTTTTTAATACCTTTGCTCAAAAAGCGGTACTTTTCATAGCTGTATATCGTGCGGAAAGTGGTATTTTACGCACAAGTGTTTTTTACTTTTCAGGTAACTTCCGTACACTAAAGAATACATTTATTTGCAAATAAATTAACTGTAAAGTAATAAAATAAATCTTTGTTGCCTTTTCATGTTTAAATAAAATTAAAACATCATAACATTGTAAGTTTCTTTTATTTGAGGCTGAATGGTGACAACCGATACTATATTTTTGCCAGGCAGCTCACCGTAAGACATACTTTCCGCACCTTTATCAAAAAGTACTACCTTTTGCAATATTTTACATAAAAATGTTATCGGTTATTTTAGAACAGCCTTTTCACTCCCGTGATAACAGGTCCCCAGGTTGGGAAAGATTGGTTTAGAGGATCCACATGACGTTTTAATCCACCTTTAATATACCTAAATCATTTAAAAACCTTTTTTTTGAGCGGGAAATTTAACCCACCGGGCTGTTTCTGTTTATCATTCTCTGTAAATAAACTTCGAAATTGATTGTCTTCATAATATTACAATAGTATAAAGAATTTATTGTCTTTATAATATTGTAATATTACAAAGACCAAATATTTCGAAATTTATTTCAAGGTTAATTTTAGTCTTACTTGAAAACGTATCACGTATTGTGATACCATACTACGTAGCAGGGTATCAGTAACCATCACTATATGATGTGGGCTTTACATAATATTTTCACATTATATATATTGTAAACGTCGGATTTTAGAGGGAAATTATTGTGTTTTACGATCTTCTGTGTCTGGAAGACTGGTATTCTTGAATGGAATTAACCCGTAATATAATCAAGAGGGATAAGATTTCAGTTTGGCTATATTGATCAAAGCTCATGATTATAATACACAGATATATATTTGTTAACAATGGCTTTGGGATATTACAAACGTTTGACTTTATGCTGAATCAGTGTAACTCAACTAATTTGTTTGAAGTTTAGAGATATCTTGTTTCCCAAGAACTACTATATGAATAAATTGCCAAGTAATTTGAATTCCTGATCTTCATACAAAAACACAACAATGTAATACAAAGAGGTATAAAAGTGACACTTTACAGTTTTATTCTCCAGAGTTTGTTTAATTAGGAAAAAAAAATCGATGTCCAAGAGGCACTGTTTTACTGAAAACTGTCATTTTCTCGTGAATAAAGTATCCCTGGGGCAAACATTTGGAAATTAACGTTAAAACAGCTATTTGAATAACATTATTTATGAGACAGTCACTCTCATCAAGAATGGTGCAATAGGGATGTTGACTAATGTTGAATTTTACAACATCATATAGTGACATGGATTGCAAAATACTAAATTATCATAACACAAAAGAAATAAACAAAAAATGTATAAAAAATATAAAGTTATGAGACCACAAAGTTTAAAAAAAAACGATATTTTTTTTATCGTCTTGAAGAAAAATAAAAGTCAATTTCGAAATACTTAAATAACACTGAAAAAATAAATGTACGACAACTATGCGCTTAAACGCACTTTTTCGTGCTCAAAATGGCAAAATGCTATTTTGTTCATACAGACTTAGTACAGCGACGGAACGGATGACGTATGTTCCTACAGTTTTGTATAGAGCGTTTTTAATGCTCAGTGCGAGCTGCTACTTTTGATTACAATTTGTGGCTGTTATACTTATACAAATTTATTAGGTGTCATATTGATATTTGTTCCTCACAAATAGTAGAAAAAAAAATCGAGTCAACAGGCGAATTTGGCGTTAGAAACTTGCTTACAATTTAGGAGAGCTCTAGGAAGCAGATTTTTACTACTAGCCACACCATGCTTAGAAAGAAACCTTTCACCGAGCAAATCCCAAGTAAAGCTATTGACATTATTTCAAAATCCAATTCTGTATAGGACCTTAAAACTCGTTCAAGTATTTGGCACCAAACAATAGCCTCAAAGTGAAGTGTGGAAATGTCTATACAAAGTCCGCGTCAACCGTCGTGACAAGGCCGCTTATCTATCGCTCACCTTCCCTTAACTCTTATCTGGCACCAGCCTGTGATACCAAACGCACCCGTATTGGTAAGAAATTAAAGGGTATATTTCCGTCAAATTATGGCGCGAGATATGAGCTTGGGAAAGTTGGCCATCGTTATTATGCCTTCGTTCAGCTCGGACCATGACTTCATAATAACTTTGACATTGGTGAGTTCAAAACATTCACGACCTTCACTTAATGGTGACTAATTGGATGTAATTTGGGCCAAATCGCCACACAAATTTAACACATCGAATTTAAGTTTATTAGAATTCTGTAACAGTAATAAAATAACGTACAAATTTATTGAATCGTATGACAATTATCAGAATATTGATCAAGTCGAATACACAATTTACAAGTCGATGTTCAGATCAGTTAGCCTCTTAATGGCTCCATCCCCATTGCACAAACTTAGATTAACTGATATGAAGGAAATTGCAAATCCTTTTATTGTATTTGGCGTGAAATAAATACAAGTATACCGTTAATGTTAATGGAAACTGAGTTCATGCATATTCAGTGTGAGGGCGTATTGTGCAATTGAAAACTGCTGTTTCACTCCACTTTAGTCCCAGATGCATAGGTGGTGGTACAATACAATTAATAAAACGCATAGTGCAAATATATACACCATTATAAATAGAAAATAATATCACAACAAAGAAACATTGCGATCTAAGCTGAACGTTGAAGCAGCACCTTGTTCGATTCTTGGGCTCTCATACGTATATTTCAATAGTATCAGACTAGTGATCCATTCAAATATCAAAATCTTGGCATTGAGTCCAAACATCATATTTTTGGTATAAATGTTTGCATTGCCTGCAGTTTTGTCAACAAACATTGCATCGAATATTTAATTTAATTGAAATTTGATTTCGTCGATACATTTTTCTTTGAAACCGTTAACTTTTCAGGATTTTTAAAATGTCAGCCTGTAGGTAAGGTTCAGTAAGGTTTGGTTTATATCAATCCTAAAAAATTCTTTAGATGAAATGATATGTCATGAAACTTTTTCGGTTATCAATGTTCGTCGATTTATATAGGAATCAAGCGTGTAAGATTTTGTCGTTTTGGACGCCGAGAGTGAAATTAAGTGATGGAAAACACACATTTTTCATTTCAGTCGGTAGTATTAGAACAATTAATTATACCATTATTATCAAATTTTTCAAATCTGATAATAATGTTATCAGATTGTGATTTTCAGATTCCTGAAATCTGATCTTTAATAATGTTGACTGCGACTGAAGTTGACGGCGACCAAAGGTCCCCAGCCCTTTTGTTTTAGCACGCGAGGTATATACAATCTTTTCTTCTATCTCGATATTTATCGTCATTACTTAAAAAAACACACGTATCTGATACTATTACCGTTAAAACGCAGTAAGTGAATATGAAGTTCGTATGTAACGTTTGACGTTTCTCTACGATATTTCTAGATAGGAGTTTTTTTCAAAGTAGTGACGATATATCTGTTGGTAAACTAGTTTGGCAGCATATACAGCTGGGCTATTCTTCAGAAATATGTCAGCGACTTATTCATCTGTCTCCATACATTTAGTATGAAAAAGGGCCAGATGAATGAGGTGACCGCAGACATATTTCTGAAGAAATGTCCAGCTATGACAGCAGGAATATTTTGGGTGTGTTATCTCTATCGTAGACTTTTTGGCGTGGAGAATGGGAAACGTGGTGTGGGCAACTCACCTGGATGGATGATGTGAGAAGTTTTATTATAACCAGTTGTATAAGAAATGCCTATTGTTGGATCACTTGGTGAAATATGTTTGAGGCCTATTCCTGCAATCATGGTTACGTAAACAACAAATGGCTATTATGTATTGCTGTACTCAAGATAACATTTAATATATTTCATTAAATTTCAACGAATGTTCTGCTACGAAATAGTTCATATAAAATGTTTAATCATCTACTTGATGTTGTATAGTTCGTAACCGGTCTAGCCGGTGGTTTATTGAAGGATAAAGCACTTGATAATTTTGTATTAGTTTTAATCCAAGATATTTACATAATGTTTCTATGGCGGCGCTTTGATGAGAACTAAGTCAATATTTTATATTCATACATAACGTTAAACTGACAGATATTTGAAATATTTGAATTATATTCATAATTCTTCTGTAGAGACAGCCAGCGTCTCTACAGTACCTACCTATTCACAATTATCAGTAGTTATTAGCAGCTGCCCTTTGCCTTGGTGAGTCTAGGTGCGTGTCAACGTGTTATTTATGGCACAATATATTTTTTTATTCAAGCAGTAACTATTCTGTGTGACCTTTCGGATAAATAACATGGTCTATTGTTATTAATACGCCTTATCTAGCCATGCCAAGCTATATTTTGAAATATTTATCTACATATCTATCTAGTTAGCCGACCGAACCGGTACCGAACTAATTGGAAATCTATGGGGGAGGCTAATGTCCAGCAGTGGACGTCCTATGACTGAAATGATGATGATGATGATAATGAGTATAGTCACGGACAATTTGTTCGAGTGGTGTCATCAAAATTGTGATATAGTAGAAGAGAAGTACATTACACAACTAGGGTGGTAAAACAAAGAAAGGCCGAGATCGCAGATGTTTGCGGCCTGAGCTGCAAGCGAAGGACGTAAATATGCGATCAAGGGCTTTCTTTATTACCTCCCGTGTTGTGTACATAATTTTATGTCTACACTTGGCCAGAAAGCGGCTTTTTCCGTACGCGTAGCGTGCGGTAAAAGCCACTTTATGGCCAGGTCTGTTATAAAGAAAATAAATAATACCGATCTAGTTCTAAATTAAAAAATGCTTGCACTATGCCGACTAAGTGATTCATGAGGCTTGTTCAGTCCGTTTCCTAAATTCCATACAACCTTACGGTACAGGCGTCGGGAACAAAAAGAGAGCATTGTGAGAAGCAGACATTGTAGAAAACGGGTTTGTAGAACACAAATAGTGGGCATTATAGGGAAACATACATCGTAGGAATTAGACATCATAATAAGCGGACATTATAGGAAACAGGCCATTTTTGAAAGTGAATATAATAGGAAACGAACATTTTAGGAAAGCGTCATCATAGGAAACAAATAGCAGACATCACAGGAGAGAGACGTTCGTTGAAAGAAGGCCATTTTTAAAAACAGACATTTTAAGAAACGGACTGAACGAGCCAGAGTCATTCATGATACACATATTTTATTAATATAGATAGAAAACATCCAAGATTCAGAAAAAAATATGCTAGCTCTTTACACTATACATATGGGCTTTGACCCGGATTCTTCTTTCTCATTTCCAGAGCTGAGCTTTATTAAGCTAACGCCACGCTAACGCGCTAAATTTAAACAAAGGTAATTAAATTTGTTAGTTTGTCTAACTTTTTTGATGTTAGTTATTCTTTCCTATTTGCTTTAGGTTAGCTGGAGCTATATCCCTTACAGGGATAAATTTGCGTTTATACATAAGCATTGATTTTTATGCTGTTTCTGTATGATTTTATGTGCAATAAAGTGTTTACATAGATACATAGCACATACATACAGTCCTACATACAAGGTACAGGCCCAGGCTCATATTTTGATATTAAACTTTCAAGACGAGCACTCAAGTTCATTTGTGATAAAAATCAATTACTGCTGACTCGAATGCAGCGCAAACAATGAAAGCAACTCCAAACAGCGCTAACCGTGTTTGGCGCAACAATATACGGATTCTTGCACAAATTGTTACGGGACACGGGCTTTTGTTCTGATTTCGTTCGTGTGCTGACATTGGACGGTAGTTAATATAGACAGAGTCGGGCCATTATGAAATAGGTGGGTTATTCTTCAGAAATATGTCTGCGGTCACCTTATTCCTCTGGACCTTTTTCATACTAAATGTATGGATACAGAGGCATAAGTCGCACACATATTTCTGAAGAATAACCCAGGTATGTTTCCTGGATTATTCTAAAAAAAAAATCGGTTGTCTGTAAAGTCGATTTACTGACGATAGTTGACCGTGACAACGTCATAAGAAAATAAACAATTGACAATGGAACGCCTCAGTGCGAGGTAACGCCGCATACGTCATGTTTTTCGTGCGTGCAGCCGGCTCCTTCGAATTATAAGACTTTGTCACGTCAAAATTAGATAACCATTAGTTTGTCAGTTAGTTTACCAAAAAATATTGGGCACGTATTTTTTTCTTTTGTCAATAAAACAAAAAAATACTAAGATAAAGCTCGTCAAACTTCGGGAGTCAAAGCTCTTGATGCGACCACGTACTAAAAAATGAGCCACGGCATGACGTCATGCGGAACTACGGGCTATATCTTTATCATTTTGTGTTTAATTGACAAAAAAAGTACGTAATATTTTTTCATTATCTAACTGACGGACTATTGTTAGCAAAAATAAGGACATAGGAATACTGTACAATAGTACAGTAAGCCACAAAAGAAAGATGCCCGATTTTGGCTTCAACTACTCTCCAAACAAATATCAGAAGTAGGAATAACGGTAAGCTTCAGTCATCGGAGTCACGAGGTCACTGTTAACTCCCTGTTCAACTCCCTACTTAATAGACTAAGTAGTAAAACATTCTTAAAAATCGTAGCCCTTTATTCAGGATTTGCCGTAGTCGGTTAAAAGGTACGCTATTTTATGTTCTTGGAAATGTCTGAGAACTGTACTTGAGATGAAAGCAAGTTTTCATAAGCATTTTGGGGAAATTTTCAGATATTTCCGAGAACTCCTAATCTCACTTAAAACTTTCGCGATTATGAAACTTGGAATACACCAAGTTCTCTGTCAGTCCGCCGGTAGATATATGTCGGTGGCACAGTAATATTTATTCTATTAAGGGCGCCCGCACATTGGCCACTAATCGCGACCACAAGTGGCTCAGTTAGGCCACTACACGCCGTTGGCCGCTACTGGTGGCTATATCTAGCCACTAGTGCGGGTAGCCGCACCAATAGTAGTATTGGCCTACGTGAGACGCGATGGCCGGTGACTGAGGCCGAGTGTGCGCGCGAGACGAGTCACTAAACGCGGCCACAAGATGTAGCGAGCGCGCGCCAGTACCTTGTGTCCCGACTCGAACACCCGGTGTGCGCCGATGCTATACAAAATGTATGAAAACGCTCGACCGCAGCTTGTAGCAGCCACCAGTGACCGAGCTGTGGGGTCTACTAGTGGCCCAATGTGAGGGCGGTTTAAGACTACGACGTTTGAAAGCTCATTGTTTTAGGGTGGTTTATCTACGAGTATGAGTCAAGAACAGTATGAATACCAATTTTGATCTAATCGCATGCAGTTGAAATATATTAAAAAAAAGTGCAAAAATCACTCCAAATAGCTTAAATTCAAGCTAAAATTACAATTTTTCTACTTTACTTCCACTACACGCCATAAAACAAAATATTAGCTACGCAAGTGCGGTTAGCACAAGCAGGCCGAGACTTGCGCGCGACACAGCACAGTGATAGTCAATGGGAATGCCCAACCGTAACGTGCGCGCATTCTTAATGGATGTACTACTGTGGTGTCTTTCTAGATACAATATCGGCCAAAAATATATCACGTCCTTAGACAAAACCTTTTTTTGTATTTCATAAAACAGTATCTGTAAAATAGTCTGCTTCAGGCAGTAGGTAGTATGTAGACTCCCGATTGGACAACCGATGAGAAATCCTGGCCATGCGTACCTTTATTGTTAAAATACCATCTAACTACTGTCATGTCTCAAGCAAATAAATTTTCATTTCATTTCATTTTTCATTTCATTTCATTTCACTTAAAGCAACTGTTTCTCAGTATTTTCTTGTTTGTTCAAAAAAGTTACATGGTAGTATTCTTTGAAGGTCTCTGCCCACCGCGCCGTATCATACCATGACCGTACTATGAACGTGTCAGGCAAAATAAATATTCTTTGTATTGAAAAGTATGAGACTATGAACACTAGCACGTTCCCTCAACGACCAGCATTTGACATACCGTGTCTGATATGTTCATAGTACGGCCATAATATGATACGGTGTAGTGGGCAGAAAACTTTATTCGTAGCATAAAGGTGATATGTGACGTTCCGCAGGTAAAGGTACCTTACGGATATTGTCGCTTGCGTCGTATCCTACTCCGTTACTATAGGACATCAAGATAGAAGGACGCAAGCGACAATATCCATAAGGTACCTATATCCGCGGAATGTCACATATATTTTTGCCGGTACTGTAAATCGCAGCAAACTTATGCTAGCCAAACTGCACCTGTAACATGCAAGAGGGTATTTAGAAATCAGAAATCCACCAGCTGGCAGCAGGGTGGCGAAAGGTCTATTTGGCAGTAGATGTCAAAATCAGGCGGTGTGATTGGTGGATCTTGACGCCTACTGTCAAAAAGACCTTTCGCCTCCCTGCTGCCAGCTGGTGGGTTTATGATTTCTAAACACCCTCATTACATTATTACATTTTTTTTTTCATACTTTGTTCGTATAGGTACTCGATCGGAAAACAAAATGTAAGGCCTTCGCAATAGTTATAATTAAAACTCACTCTGTTGACATGATCTCTAAGGATGTTGGAGTAGACCATGGCCATGGCTTCCAGCGCCATGAAGGTCATGCAGCCCACCACCCACGGTACCAGGAACGCCACGTTTTCCTGCAAAATTTCTTAATTAATATAATGATGATGATAAAAACGACGATGGTGATGTCCTGCTAGAAGTAACCATTGAAGGGAAAATTCTGTTAACGCGTTCGCCGGCGGTACCCAAAATATGGAATGTACTAGAATGACAGGAAAATTTCGCCATACAATACCTATGATCTTGTAGAACGACAGCGGCAAGCGCCGTACTGCGTGCGTTTGTACTTATATACAGATGCGTTGCATCTGTGTGTATAACTTATTATAATCACACAAACGATCAACACAGTTTAGCAATAGTACATTACTGCAGAGGCCGGGAAGTGAGTGGTTGCCGGCCGAGTACATATAGCTGGCCGAGCGAAGCGAGGCCAGATAGTTACGAGGCTGGCAACCCCATTTCCCGCCGAGGTATGTATAGTGCTTTTCTCAAATATGCAATGAAATAAATAAACTTACTATAATAACCTTACCTAATATTTTATAACAAAAACTTTCTGTCAAAAGTGACATATTATATCCATAGACAATGCAAAAGTTGTTTCAGTTCACATTTTTACCGCGAATATTTAGATGAAATATTTTAAATGTGTATTCGTGTACTTAAAGTCAATTTGAAATAAATAAAACTTCAAAATATAGCAAACATCGTTTTTTGTTTTTTTAATGGCTGAATGCCATGATGCTGTCGCCCAAATAAATGTGGAATGGAAATAAAAAAAAATACCAAGTATGAAAAGTATGAAACAAAGTATGATTAAGTATGAAATTCCATTACGTGCCAAGTGTCAAGCCGCACCGGAAACGAGGTACTTTGCGGCCTATTTTTAGGCACGTAATGTCAACATTTCGACGACAACAACGTACATGGTGCAAAGTGCTAAGGTGTTGTTCTGCAATTAGAATCATATACGTTGTTGTCGTCGATTTCATGCCATGTTTGAGAAAAGTTAATTTTCTAAATTGCTCCAGAAAAAATCACAACTGGGAATCCTTTAACAGGCAGCATTGTATTTTTTCCAACGGTACGTTCAAAGTCAAAGGAAAAATTCTAATAGTGCCTAAGCGATTTTATCCAGAACTTATTTCAAAACCTTCGATAAATATTGGATACTCTTACCTTATGAATAATCTGCTACATTTCACGAAAGCTAACTTACGTCGCTAATACCACCGTTTAGGAGATTTAAAAATACTTATTTATGCCATATCTGGCCATAAAAAGACTTTTTCATCACACTTGCTCGAAAATGATGTCATTACACGTAGGTTTTGCGGGCCGTAAATGACCTATTACGCCCTAGGGCGTAATGGTTTTGTTTTTAAATTTGGAACGATTGTTTTGTTTTACTCTTATTTGTCATGTTCAAAGAAAACGCCAACTTACTTTTTTTACTTTTATTACTGAAATATTTATTTAAAGAGAACTGTTATTGCAAATACATGTAAACACATATTTCTGTAACATTAATTAAATGTTTAAATAGTGTATTTCAGTATTTTGCAAATATAAAATTAACCATTTTAAGTCTTTACCACTATGGTTTCCGAACGTGACTTGTCGTCTTGATATATGTCACTAATGTCACTGTCAGTTTTACAATTTTATTTAGGTTAAGTAAGGTTATTTTAATTAATATTTCCTCACAAGTGTGATGAAAAACATTGTGTGTGCCACGGGCGGTAAAGGAATTACAAACTCGTGTTATTAAAGCCCTCGGTTTCACCTCGGGCTTATAACAAACACTCGTTCGTAATTCCTTACCTACCGCCCTAGATACACAATGTACTATTACCGCACGCTACGCTACGCTAAAAGCCGCTTTCTGGCCAAGTGTAGACATATAATGAAGTAAACAACACGTGAGGTAATAAACCTTTGTTTTACCACCCTAGTTGTTTAATGTACTATTACCGACACAAATTGAGGTAAGACGGATTACCAGTAGGATCAATAGAGGGTCGGGAAAATCTAAGTAGCCCCTTTAAGACTTTCATACATAAAATATATTTCCAAATCCCCAGGCGACACCAGTGTTATTTGATACGGCTGTGTTATAGGAACTCATAAAACAGTGGGCGACGCGGGGATTCGAGGGGGTCAAGAGAAAGTGGTCGAGCTACAGTCACTATTGTTACCTAGTAGGCTAATGGGCGATCCTTATCAATCTCTCGTAAGCCTAAGTAAATATTTCAATAGGCCATTTGGCCACCCAGGGGGCTTCGGGAAGGTGTGGCAAATGTAATTAGTTCTATCACTGTTTTAGACTGAAACCTTTTGTGATGAAACACGAAGGATATTATGATATTTAATAATTAATAAATAAAATTTAAGGTGCAAGATGACGACACATTTAGCTCAGTGGGAGGGCCACCGCCGCCTACGAAGCTAGAGGTCCCGGGTTCAAATCCTGGTAAGGGCAAATATTTGTGTGATGAGTTCCTGTACGTCTAGCATAACTGGCCGCGACTTCGTTTCTCGCGCGACAGAGCATCACCAGTCACTGTCACACTATATTGAGTAGAAAGAGATAGGTAGCATTTGTCGCGGGGTGCAAGTCAGGTTCCTCCACGCGTGCTCGAGCTTTACCAATCCATCTTGATCACGGTTTGATCCGCATGGAAGGGTACTGCTTGGGCCGGTGCACCCTGGAAACAACAACAAGCAATGGCCATTGCTTGTTGGTGGCTAATACCTGACAAACCGCTTGCAGTTTTCCCGAGGATCCGGGGAGTGTGGGAGAGGGGCCTCGGGGGCCTACGGGCAGGGGGGGGAGGGCATGGATCTGGAACCCACGGAAAAGGGCAAGCACTCGGCCGTCGGCAATGGGTTGGAATCGTCCTGTGTAGACTTTTCCAATCCATCGCTACTTCTCGGCCAGCGAGGGTGGGTGGTTGAGTAACCTAGGTGTTGCCGATTGCTCCCGATGTCTTGTGTAATGGGTACCCCTCTCGTCTAGACCAAGACATTGGCTGCTAATGGGCAGCATCTGGGCTGGGCAAGGGTTAGAACTGTCGACGCGTTGCGTTGACTTTGCTAGCCCTTGGCCTTACTTTCGGTTGGCCAGGGATGCGGTAGGCAGAGGGCCTATGATCCGGTCCCGGAGGCTAACCCTTCCACCCTGACGGTCTCTCGGCGTGTCCTCTGCAATAGCAGAGTTCACTGCTGACAAGGGATGGGGGTGTAGTGGTGGTTTGGTTGAAGGGACGTTTTCCCAGATACCATCCCCACTACACGTGGTCACGGGGTAGGGGCGTATTGTCCTCCCGTGCCGGCGAGGGAGGGACCGGGACACCGTGTGTCTGGTGCCGGTCCCTGCTTCCCCGGGGGACGGCCATTTGGTCGGGGGGGAGCTGGTGAGGGAAGGCACACTGGCCATGCTACAGTGTGCCTTTTTCGGAGAGGGTCCGCCCTAGGGCGGAGGTGCTGGTGATGGCGTGGCGTTAGTAGATTCCCATGCCATCACCGTGAAGGCACAGGTGTCGGTAGCATCCCTGGGTTTTAGTGGGTAGGCCAATCCCTTCAGGAGCGGAGAGCCCCACATAACCAATACGTAACATCTGGTTGTCACCCCCGATAGCCTTAGGTTACGTAGTGGTATGCAGTTTTATGCATTTCCCGGGGTCAAAAAAAAAAAAAAAAAAAAAGGTAGCATTTGTCGCGCGACAAAGAGTCGCGTGTCACAGTTGTGCTAGAGGTACCTACTGTTCCTTTTCCACCTGACTTTGACAATTGTGCAAGCTTGACAGACGATTCCAACGTCATCTATTAGAAGAATCCATTCACTGCAATTTTCCTTAACCTCGAAAACACCTAGAAATCTTCATTCCTTTAGATTCATTCACAGTTGTGCTAGAGGTACTGAGTCATGGATATTTTCTTTCTATTTAAGTACCTATGTATTTATCTATACAGCCTGTAAATCTAATACGGGCGAATATTGAAACGGTGGTCAGCATAGGACCTAAGAAGCATATTTAGATAACTATTGCTTAAAACCACAATGAAAATATTTACCATACAAAAGAATTCGGCCCGCAATGTAACGCAACACATTTAACAAACACGCTAGTTGACAGGTACTTTAAAAAAGCTCGTATCTCGCAATGTCATAACAAGCATGTATGCGGTAAATTGCTGCTCGGTAAATTATCAAAAATTAATTACGAGGTCACTATTAAGTGACCTAGTAAATATAATTTAAAAAATCATATTATAGTACATTGTGCACCGAGGGTAGTAAGAAGGGGATTACTAACGAGAGTCTATTAGAAGCCCGACGCCGTAGGCGGAGGGCTTTTAATGACTCGAGTTTGTAATCTTCTTACTGCCCGTGATACACACAATGTTTTTCATCACATTTGCGAGGAAAAAAAAAAATAAAACATAAAAATGAAATAAACTAAACGCACCCGCTAAGAGACAACTTCAACTGTCAACTTTTTCAATATAGTCTTCCACAGATAATGCTAAGAACTGCGTTTAGTTTTTAAACTTGACAGGCAATGTCGCCAGATTGTATCGATTTTCAAAATAAAAATTTAAACTAAATTAATTTAATTGCATTAAAATAATCGCAAAAACTACGGAAATAATAGTAAAATATACCATATAAATTTTATTTTACACTAAAATTGGTTTTGTAGCCAAGTTTTGAAGATGTGAAATATCCTTGGCTGATTCGAAACCTCCTTAGTCTGAAATGACGTACGACTTTTAAAACTAAACTCATAACTCCCGAGGGAGTTATAGATTTTCATACAGTTTTTCCTCCCGTGGGAGTTATAGATATTTGTAACCCACTGGGGGTAAATCGGCTCGAGTTGGTCTATAAGCGCGCGTGTTATAACACCCTTTACGAGCAAGTGTGATGAAAATTAATGATAACACTACTAAACGCTATATCTGGTTTAATTGTTCGCCCATATTAGACTTATACGCTGTATAAGTATGTATATCGTCGTCTAGTATCCATTGCTTAGTTTGGCACTAGATCGATTTGTGTAAGATTGTCCCCCGATATTTATTTATTTATTTAGATAAATCATCATTATCATCTTCATCAGCCAAACGGCATCCATTGCTGGACATAGGCCTCCTCACACAGAACTCCAATTTTTCAATTAAAAAAGGGCATAAATTCGGAATGTCTTCGTCCGAATTTCATGTCAAAGCGTTCCTCTAACTTTCTTGTTATCGGCCATTCTCACGTAGTATGACTGCGTCTAATTACCGCGTCTCCATACATTTAGTACGAAAACAGCGTCGCGGTAATTAGGTGACCGCAGACATAGGTACTTCGTGAGAATGGCCGTTATAGAATATCTGAGTGAGCGAGACTGCAGGGCACTTGTTTGTTAGGTATAAAATAAGTTATGCAATACCGGTATTACTTGTATGAGCCAATACCGAAAAACCGGTATTATCCATACAAATAAAAACGGTATTGCATGCCCTAGTATAAAATTATGATAATACCTGTACTTACTTTATAAATCCCGTAGAATAAGATTATACTCAGCATAATCATAAACATTTGGGTTCCTATAATTGCAAAATACGCTATCTGTACACCTGAAACAAGAGAAAGATCTGTATTAATAATTGTGTTAGGTTGCTAACATGCTCAAAAAATGTCTAATTTGCCATAGAAGTTTGTGTGTTTTCAATAATTAATAATAAAATTAACATGAAGTTGATACTATTACTAGTACTACTAATATATGAATATATTAGATTGAAGTCTATTATTTAAGTTACTATAAAAATACCGTAATTGCTATAATCATCAGTAGCGTGGCGTCCAAAGAACTCGATTCCTACCGGCTTGCCTATATAGTATCAGGCATTTGAGCACCTTATTCTACACCTCTTAAGGAAAATGTACGCCAAATCTGCACCGGCTTGCTCACGGATATCTTTTACGACACGCCACTGATAGGCATTAGGGTGGTCTAAAAAAAACATTCTTTCTCCACAAGGCTCCTTTCATTAATTTAATTTAATTCTTTAATTTAATTTAATTCAATCTAATTGTTAAGTAAAATAACTTTCACATGCCAGAATGGGCAGAATATATTAGGTTAACTTTAATATGATTATAACACCTTGTATACCATATATTCAGTGAATAAACTTCATTCATTCATTCATTCATTTAATAAGACTTAAAACGCCCTTCTGCAAAATTTGAGCGAAATCTAACAATATTTAGGGGTCACTCCAATTAAAAAAAAAAATCGTGTAAATATATAAAAATATATGTTCCTAGTGACACCTACGCGCATAATAATGACGAATGTAACATTAAGTAACAGGCTAGATTAAACTCGCGATAGTTTTGAAAATTGACCATTATAAGCAGGTATTCGGCGTTTGCCAAATTAATTCCATACAATTATTTGCATATCTGAGCGACCTCTAAATATTGTTATATTTCGCTTTAATTTTACAGAGGGTTGTTTAAAGTAAAATTAAAGTTTGAAGTTTATTGTATTGTATTAGTTGTTTTAAATAAAATTTTAATAGTTCACGCGATTATCTACCTACAAGATCCCAACATTAGATCTTGACCTGACAATGGGACCTCTTGGGAGTATACCTTTTCAAACAACAAGATAATTTTTCAAATCTGTCCAACCGTTTTCGAGTAATCCAGGAACATGCCTAAAACACCCGAAGAATTGAGAACCTTTTCTTTTTTAAGTCGGTTAAAAAGGAATTACTTTGAGATTAACACGCCTTGAGGACTTAAGCGATTTTGATATGTATAGATCCGAAAAATATGAATGAATACATTTATACTCATTGAAATTCGTCAGTCATTTCGTGTAAAAATGCCTTGGTGAAATTATACCAATAATTATTTCATAGATGTGTTCCTTAAATTATTCCATAAATTGCAATAAAACGTATATTTCAATATGCATTATTTTTGTTGGAACCAAAACAAATGCAAAAACGAAATTATATTATTTTTCATTTCCTAACAGTACTGATGAAACGTTTCGCTTCCCACATTCCATATTCCTTTTAACTCCAAGAAAATCAAATTTAATTTACACTTCGATATACTTCACATCACGGAATAGGTATATGAAGATACTTCTGTACATAATTTCCTTCCGTGTACCCATCTTTCTTCATTACGGTGTCCTGCTTGGAAAGAGACGGAAGTTGGTAAAGAATTAAAGGCGGTTCATTCCTTTTGTAACCAAAGACGAGTATATTTCGTCAAAGGATGCTCGAGCCAGGTGATGGATGTTGAAACAATATTTGCGTTTTATGAATTAGCTTCCACGTTTTATTGCCACAATACTTTGATTAAAGCTTTTATTTGTATTTCTTATAATTATAATAACAATTGCATGTCATGCGATATAGTTTTTCTGTGCTTTCAGCCAACCACCAATCATTTACTTTCTTTGTCTATGATGGTTTTTTTTTTCTGGCAAGACCAGAAATAGAGTCATACGATTCAGTAGGCGTATGTATTATACGCTTACTGAATTCTATGTATGCGTAGTATACGCTTTGTCGCGCGATCAATAAATGATCAACCATCCGTCACGTTCTGACAAATAGTGTGTGAGAGCGACGGATGCTTATTATTTATTTATCGTGCGACAAAACTTAGCATCATAAGCCTACAGATAAAAGGTCACCGACCTTCGGAATGGAGTTGGCGGGTAAGGGTCGGGTTGCATAAAGTTTAAGGTCATATTTTTGATAGGCATACGTGGATTCGTCATACTCGTCATTACGCATAACTGTTAATAGTCATACATTTATGCGCATAACGTTTTTGATCATAATGTTTAAGAACATACTGTGTAATGGGCATAAATTATATGCGCATAAAAAATCTAAGCATACTTTATAATGGACATAAATTGGTTACTCATAAAACAATTCAACCATACTGTATAAACGCATAAGCCTGTTTTTCTTAGTAGTTACTTTGCTTTATTCACAACATTGCATTTACAGTTTTTTTTTTATCTTGGACAGTCAGTGGGGTACGTTGTGATCGCAAGATACCTAACACTCCTCCTCGCATCGCTCGTCGTCGAACCTAACTGTGGCTCTGTCACAGTTTTTTTATCTTGGATCACTAATAATCGTACCTAAAAGTAATTACAATCATCAATATTATGGCAATTATTACTAAAAAAAACATTATAATTATCAGTAATAAGACTAAATAAAATGTATGACATTCTACATTATGGTTAAACCAATTATGACCCTGACAATAAAATTGACTTGAATTGACTTCGATTGGTTATCAATTTAATCGTACAATTTACACTGCATGCGTCTAATACTGACCATGCCTCAAAGTGCCATTTAGATTTTAAACTAAAAGCAATCGGGGTTTTTAGGTGTTACCTTATCATTGACATCATCCACGTGCGTGTTGCCGACCCTTTAAAAACCTACTCATTCCCCTATTTAAAAACTCTATACTGTGGCAATGCGAAATTTAATGTTCATAAGGATATACAAAAGTAACAACCGTACAATGTTACGTAATCTAGATTAAAATTTATAAATATACTATAAAATAAAACAAAACTAAAAGATTAATAAGAATTATACTGGAGTGTTGAAAAATCGGAGCCTAAAAGACGCAAGCAAGGAAAAGTGCTTCGTAGTCACGTCTCTTTAATATTCTGTGTATTGGACGGTGGACGTATTATGTTTTTTGTAACACGTCGCCCGTCACTTCCGTCGGATGGAGAGTGCTTCAATTTTAGAAGCGATTTTCCATTGTGAAGCGATCTACAAAAAGCATGAAAGATAACTCGGGGCTTTTCATTTTTGCGCTCCAGGTTTATTGCGTACATCAAAAATATTTGCGGCGTTTCTCAACGCTTTTTCATAGACAAGTTTATAATTACAAATAAATTGCTTATCACCGCATTATTAAGTAATAAGCACCCAAACCTCCAAACATTCAAACCTCTAAACATCTTCACAAACTTTCAAATTTATAATATTAGTAAGGTAGGATAGTATAGTAAATTTATTAAGAATATCCGAATTCTCTTCAGAGCTTAAGTTCCAATGAATGGCAATGTTATCTATTGAAAAGCCCAACCGCTAATTATCCTTACAAAATGAAACGCATAAATTACAAAGGATTTTATATGGACAGCAACTAAATAATAAGATTGGCATTAGAATGGCAATGCATTCGACATATTCTGCCGTTCTATGCCAAAACTAGACTAACCTCTATGGAATTGTATAGAGGTTAGTCTAGTTTTATACATCGGACGGCAGTATTACTTTTTGAAATTGAAAGTGGGTGCAGGTCAGGTAATTTGTTTGTGTATCCCGTAACTAGTACAAACAAAATAAAACGTACTCTCTTGCATTCGTTACCATTGAGCGTTTTCCAAAATAAATACCGGGGTAGATACTTTCTCAAAATATGGACTTTTGAGGTTTTTCTAGCTCAAAATCGTTAGTAGGGGAGACCGGGTATGGTTGTCTCGCGGGTTGGTTGTCACAGCGGTCATAAAATAATACTAAACGAAACATTAAGTACATCGATCGGTGCTAAAAGATCGCAAGACCTGCACATCCTTCCGTACTTCACCAATCGATGCACTTATTCCTTTGTTTAGTATTATTTTATGGCTCTCTCGCCCCTACTTGCGAACCTTATACGTAAAAAAAGTGTCCCAAATTTATTTTCCCATTACGTCACCATTTTGCATTATGTTTGTATGAACGTGACGTAGTGGAAGATAAAAAATCCATACGAATTTTGGGACACTTTTTTTACGTATTAGATTCGAAAGTACTAACGATTCTGAGCCAGAAAAACCTCAAAAGTCCATATTTTGAGAAAGTAGCTACCCCAGGATTTTTTTTGGAAAACGCTCCATTACAATTAAGCCGTGGATTAAGTGGATTCGGACACCTTAAATAATCTTTACGTTAACTTCCGGCTGATCACGAGCATGAGAATGAAAAAATAAAATAAAATAAAATAATTTATTTCTGCAAGTAGGGGCCTACTTACTCGAGGGCTCTTTTACATGTCTGATTCAATTCTTTTCTTTTGGCGCTTCGGGTAAATGACCTTCTGGTGAGAAGAAGCGCCAAAAGATATCGGTACGCGTAATAATTCTTTGACTTTTAGGCAGCGTATGCCGATGACGTTATCCCCGTCACACACGCGTCACCGCTCTAATGCTATCTAAACGAATTTCCCGAGTTTTTCACGTGTGCCGTATTTCCACCTTATTCGTTTCGCTTAGTCATGGAAATTTCCACATCAAAGTTGGGCATGGACTTAAAACGGTTTGTTAATACATTATGTATTATATTTAATGCGGTAAATCGTACATGAAGGCCGCGTACTTTTGCAACTCACAATGATTCCACAAAAACCTTTATATTTGTGTGTTGTTATACACAGAGGAGAAATATCATATTTTTAACCAAAGTTGTACGAATTATATGGGATTAGTCGGGTAGTCTTGCGTGATGCGTAAATAAACGAATCGATAAACATTGCACAAATTATTAGCGTTCTTTTATTTATGCTTTTTATGCTGTTACGTTTTTGCAAGGATCTTTCATATACAAACACAGACTTTTTAGGATTATTATTACATGTACAAATATACGTGAATAGACTTAAGAAGACGGTACATTTTTGTGTTTCGTTGTCTAAGTAGACATAAGACCATGAAACGAAAAATGTTATTTTTTGTCTTAAGTTTATTTAATATAATAATTGCATACAGAATTGGCAAAAGGAGGGTAGGATTATATACTACAACATTAGAGAGGCAGTTCACCTTAATTCGGAGTTCACGCAACAGGTAGAGGCTTTAACCTCTACTAATAATTAATCAGCAAACGTAGCTGACCTTTCACATTTAAAGGAATGCCTCAACAATGGAAGCAAGACTCGGCTTTTAAAAAGGCTTGATTCTATAGATTGTGTCTACGGTTCAGTGTATACAAGCTGGTACCCACTGCTTGGCCCGCATTATTCACATTACATTATTATCCCATGGGAACACCGGGGATATAAAGCATCCTATGTTTCAATCCAGGGCTTGTTCTATTTGTATGCCAACTTTTATACTAACCCATTCAATTAGTAGGCATTCCTTTATTAAACCTCTACACATCCAAAAATCTTCACAAATTTACATATTATCTTTCTTTTTTTTCTATGATAACAAATCATTATAATAGGAATTAACCTAAACGCCATCTATGAGAAACCTATACAGGTTTCTCACCCCAATGCGCAACTTTAACAGCTACGGCGCACACCTATTAACAGGTACGACAATCGAGCGAGAGATGGCGCCACTATTAATACTTTTATGTGTCCTTTCATATAAATCATTATAAATTTAAAATGTCAGTAAACCCTAAATAAACCCTAAAGATAAAACAACTTCCCCATATTTCTCCCGAACGGTAGGATGCCCAGAAGGCCGCATCGCTACGCTGAATGGCAATGCTGTTTTCAGAGCTAAGAATGCGCCAGCCCTTCAGTCACCAGATACCCGATAAAGCCTGTGGGCAATTTGTTTGTACAGAGCGAATGCACTGGATTCTCATGGCCCCAACGTCTCTACCCCAAATTATCTTACTATATTCCACTAACAAATACCTATTATTATAAATGTTAAGGTTTGTGAAGATGTTTGAATGTTTATTACTAAAAAACGCGATAATAATTAAATTAATTGAGATGTAATTTGGCATACAATTAGAGTAAGTCCTGCATACAATGCAGTGCTGCTGCGTACCAGTGGAGTGGTGTCAAATATATTCCTAGGAAAGCCGGAGCAGATTTGGATGACTTTTCCTTCACGAGTAGGGTCATATCTATTTTTTGGCAAGCCGGTGGGAATCAGGTTATATGGATGCCACGCCACTGCTGCGTAAATACAATGTTACTTACAATAAGAATATATAAATAAATGTACAGACCAATTCTTTACAAAAATCAGTCCAATAGCCTTTTGGCTGAACTTACTCCTTCTAACTATCACTCCACATTACGTAGCTGAGAGAATTACTCCCATTTTAAAAGAGCCACGAAACGCTCGACGGAATCGATTCTGGAGAGAGAACAAATCTTGCCGAGTTTCTCACGATTGCCTCGGGAGTATTGCCACGGTTTCCTACTTGTTTAAATCCGGAATAAGGCCAATTGGTGTAAGTGCATTAAGAGTCCTATTAAAAGGCTTCAATTTGAAGCATACCATGAGATTTATTTCCTACGTAAGTATTCATCAAAGAAGTTTTAGATGATTTTATGTTTCAGCTACACTAAAAAATTAAAAGTGTTTTACTTCCTAGTTGGCCTTAGTAATAAATAAAGGTCTCTGCCTACTATACCGTATCATACCATGACCGTACTTACTATGAACGTATTCGAACGTGCTAATGGGCATAGTCTCATGCATTTCAATACTAGGAATATTTATTTTGCCTGACACGTTCATAGTACGGTCATGGTATGACACGGTGTAGTTGGCATAGACTAAGTCATTATCTAATTATTATTATCAACTTGACATAAATGTGGTAAAGTCTTTAATATTTTTGTATAATTTGAATTTTGATACATATTGTTACCCGTAATACTTACCTATGCCTACAAAGTAATTATCTACCCTCGCTTGTAAGCAACTGACCTGTGATAACTATCATGAATAAAGGAGTTTGAGTTTTGAGTTTAAAAGAGTTTTACTCCCAAGGTGCATCTTTTTTTGAAAACTTTTTTTGCGTTATTACAGAAACTATACGTCCAAACTTGGCACATTATTCCATAATATCGTCGCCCCCATGCTAAATTTACATATCTGCAATTTTGGTGAACTTGGATTTTAGACCTAAACCTGTATAGGTTATATGCTTCCGCGGCCTCAATTATGTTTAAACTCAGTTTTATTTTATGGTTTCATACATTTTGTTGCGCGAACTGACATGAGAAGTCTCATAAAACAGGATTAATGTGCAATTAGACCTTAAAGGGCAGCGCCATCTATCAGCATCATTTGAAGCTAAACGTTTTTATTAAAATATTTTTTTGGCTTCTTGAGAGTTCTCGTGGCATTGCGCGCAAATAACAAGTATCAAGCTATTAAATAAAACAAATTTCAAACATATTTGATGCCGCAGAAGCCAACAATGACCCTCTTTTGGTTTGTATGAAAAACCGCGATACTCAAATCACCTTAATGCGACCAGGAAAGTAAAAGAACAATCCCTTTAACATGCACTGTAAGAAACCTTATTTTTTCACAAAAACATTAACTGATTAAAAATATATAACAATGCATCGTTTCCATTGTCACCCTGTTAAGTCTTATTTCTTTCTTCTTTGAACTGAAGCATTCAGTGAGTTTATGGACGACCGCTTTAGCTTAGTTGGTAGTGATACAAATCGACGAACTTTTTCCCCTCTCTTCATAAATTTCTGTGGCGCCATCAAAGCCCATCTGTACATCTAGCATAACTGGCCGCGACTGCGTTTCTCGCGCGACAGGGCATCACGTGTCACTGTCACACTATATTAAGTGGAAAGAGATAGGTAGCATTTGTCGCGCGACAAATCCTCACAGTTGTGCTAGAGGTACAGGTTTGAAACTATTTTCTTACCGCGAACCGACTGTAGCTACTAGACAGTCCAAATACAACCGCCACACTCGCCTATTCATTTAAAATTCAACCAGTTTCACCCCGGCTAAGCCGAGTTAGTAAGGACACTGCAGCACATGATTTAATCATGAGCACTATGAATACGTTAGTGTCAAGTGACTTACGAAGTTGCCTCGTCATTCTAGGTGGAAAACTTTTGAAGTTGGAATTAAACCATTATTTAAATGTTTGAAAACCAATAAAGTTTGAAAAGAAAAAAAGTTGATCTCACAAAAGTTTTATAAGATAAAAATCAGACAGATATTTAACACGTTTACTGTCCCCAATACAAAAGTATCGGACAATGTCACAAGTCCCAATTGTGCAATCAGTATGGGGAAATGACCCCATAGTGGAAGTACGGACTCCTGAAAAAAAGCTATATTGACCACATTGGGAGCACCGAGACAGGGAACGCGTTGAATACAGTGATGAAAATCATGCAAAAGCTAGATGCTAATGTTTGATACTTGGGATAATATTGAATATAACAAAATGAAAACGAAGTAAATAAAATGGTATACAAAATACTCCCAAAAAGGCTTGCAAAATCGATAAGTAACCCATTTTTCAACATCAAGAAAGATTGTGTTCAAATATCTCAACCAGAATTAAAGCACATACCTAGTTGTATTGTGGATCCTGTAACATTGATTAAAAATTGAACGTAATAGACGTTTTGAAGTTAATTGGACCGGCACAAAAAATTTAAAAGAAGTTTGCATACCTACATAATAGAGCAATCCAGATAAGAATGTAGTTAGTCTGTGATATTTTATTTAAGCAGAAGTGACGTTGGCATAATAATATATATAAGGTGTTGCCTGTACTAGGAGCAAATAATTAAAACGTAAATTGCTCTCCTCAATCTGAACAACATTTGTTCAGCGACATTTAAAAAAGAAATGCTTTAATTTTTAGAACACTTTAAATTTTATTCGAAACCACAATGTATTGCGATGATTTTTTAGCGTGACAACCGACGTCAATTAGACTGATGTTAACGTACATTGAAAATACTATTTAATTTGTATGAAAAAGATAAAATCTATATAAAGATTACATGATTTTTAAAAGTTGTTGAACGAAAGTTTTATTGTTTGATGAGTAGAATCTACGTTTTAATTATTTGCTCCTATTACAGGCAACACCAGGTATATATTCTTCTTTAAAGCAAAACTGCAAAAACAAAGATTCAGGCTGAATTAAACTCCTATTCACTGGCCAGTGCAGTAACAGCCTATGCGCCAGTGTTTCTCCTTTTTTTTGTGGAACTGTCCTCATGCAGGAGCGTATTTATAGTAGGGTCATATAGGATTAGGGCGGCAACCTGCGACATTGATCCAACTTTTTACCCGACTGCGGCGAAGCCCAAAGGAGGGTTATGTGTTTGACCTGTATGTATGTATGTAGAGATGTGCCATTCTCGGAAACGTTCTCCGTTTTGTATGGAGCGAGAACGTTCCCGAGAACATTTCCCATACAAAACTGAGAACGTTTCCGAGAATTCCCGAGAATGGCACAACTCTATATGTATGTATATATGTTTGTATGTATGTCCGTTCCTATGTCCGCTCACTCAACGGCACAACCGATTTTGATAAATCAATACATCGTCAGTTTTGTTTTGATGGCGCGAGTCACTGGGTATGGAGTTCGTTAAAATAAAGAAATGGCGGATTTTGTGCATTTCTAAAGTGCACCGCGTTCGCGTTTTTAAGTAAAAATATGGTTATTAGTTTTTTTATTAGCTCGGGTCAGCCCTCGAACGTTTATGTATAGGTATTTTATTATTTCTCTTCAGACATGGGTTGGCCAAACTTATTGGCGTGAATGCCTCAATTTTAAAACACGCCCCTGTCCATATGTCACTTTCGATTGGTGAATACTTCCAGAGGTTTTACTCATTTAACCTTTCCACTCCTTTATACACCTCGAACTTTTAAAGAACACTTATACTTTTTGGATACTCCATTAACGTATTTAAAGTTTCAAGGTATTTCCGTTTGCTAGTTATCAAATAACGCAGAGAAAACTGGGCCTTAAATGAAAACAATGTCGTTGAAAATCACCAGCGAGAGCATATTGTTTTAGATGGCTCGGGGGCACAGTATAATTATATAATTCTAGAACAGTAAATTAATCCATTAAAACGTCTAAAAAGATGCACTCGGTGAACACGATTTCTATCAGTCACACACATCAACATTGTATCTCTCACGTCGATTAAGGCTTGCCAAAAAAAAACTATTATAAATGGACATTCATTTTTGCTTCCTAAAAATATCATCGTCATCATCATTTTAACATTGAGATTAACACTATTACTGAACTGGTGAGTTACATCTTAGGCCTCGTAATAGGTAGCTTGCGATCAGGCGCTACCGAGGTTAAGAGCGGGACTGTTATAGATTTAAAAAGGTACGTGGTAGGTCCTCTGAAAGAGATCACTCTTATGTGATATGATCGCTTATTTTTTACTGTTGTTTTTATAAATTAGTTTTGGCGTGCAATGAAAATATATAATTATTATATTGTTTTATACGTGAGAGCTAAAAGCTTAGTTGAGATACTGCTATGATTAATATATTTACTGTGACGCAAACCCGGACCGATAATGAGAATTCTTAGTCCCGGCTACCCTACTCTGGTACCGATAGAAGTATTCGTAAGAGCGTTTTCATATACGCAACGATATCTGAATCGGACACGGTTATATATATATATCTGTTTATACACAGTATCAAGAAGAATCTAGAAACAAGACAACATGGATATCTGGGCTATTCTTCAGAAATATATCTGTGACTCATTCATCTGTCTCCATACATCTAGTATGAAAAAGGGCCAGATGAATGAGGTGACCGCAGACTTATTTCTGAAGAAATGCCCATCTACCCGCGGAAAGTTGGGTAGTTAAAACATTGCCGTGAATCTTGTTCCTAATATAATTTGCTCTAATTAGAATTCGTTAGCAGGCGAAGTACGCCCGTTTTGTTGAACAGTGGCAAGGCGTAACATTCCCGTGTGGTGACTGTATTAACAGTTCGTATGTGGGTGTCAAAATATCAACTGTGATGGACCATAGCAGCTTGACTTTCGATCACGAACTGGTGATACAAGTTCAAGGGTCAAATTAAATATATTAGGGACGAATTTTACGGCGAAGTTCTGAATTATTTATGAGTGCATTGTTAAAGTCTGATAATTAGAGACCGGATTTGAAGTAGCGATCTCAATATTAATATGGATATGACTAGTGCAATTTGTTAAATACATGTCATGTGGGTTATATAAGGTCATAATTTTTACTGTGCATTGTGCAGAAGAAATATTAAGGAAGAAAAACTTTAATAAACTTAAACTAAAATAAACAGTTTAAAAAATTAACGAACGATGTTTTTATTTATTATCACCATAATTTTTGCCCAATATTTACAAAAGCTTCCAAAAAGGTTTTTACTTTTTTGTTCCGATAAGTTACATTATTTTTGTGTGTAGAAAAAATTATAAATCATACCATTCATATCCATATTAATATTGCGATCACTACTTCAAATCCGGTCTCTACTGATAATATAGAAAACCATCGGATATTTGTAATACTGGCTTAAGACACTACTCAACATGATTCCTTATTTTTAGTTTTTGTCATTTTAAAATCGGTGTAGGCACCAAAATTAGTGTGGCTGGATTTTTCGTGCTTTTTTGGAAACATAATTTGATGGTTAGTGTTAATTCATTTATTATGATCATTTTCAAATATCCTATACTTCTTAATCACCTCTTGACTAAAAAATGAATAACGTCAAAATAAGATAAAAAAATAGTCATCTACTTATTCAAGCTTCAAGTTGGAATAAATCAATCAATGGGGCTTACCTTTCCATTTTCAACGAAGTAATACATTAAACCTCTTCGCTATAAATCTTCATGTTTCCATTTTGTTAAAATTGATAACGAAAATTCACGTTATAACCCATTAGCAAATCTATCAAATATCATAAAATAGATCTATATACAGCTTAATATACCTAAATCATATTAATTGCCAATTAATTTTAAAGCCGTCTTTCGTATAAGGCTCTCCGTAAATAAAGGTTTTATGAGGAAAATGCAACAAATTTTAAATTAACGGAAATATCTCATAGGCGCCGTTAAGTATCGGGTCACCAGAGGCAAAGTATAAATAGGGGATCTGACCTTATGGATCGATAACGGTTACAGATTCCGCAAAATTTACCTTGTTTCAACTCGTCCTTTGTTTCAAAACCCCTCGGTCTCCCCTACAGACAAGTAGTCCAACTTCGGCCGTTACGTTAAGGAGCGCGCGATACATATTGTATCACGCGTGTGTGAGTGCGATCCCTACTGGAGCATTCGTACGCATCCTTAAAACTTTGCTTGTAGTGCGTTCGTTCACGGCGCGCAAACATACAATTGTACAATACAATGTACCTTTTGTACGAAGAAAATTTACTGGTATTATACTGTGTCAGAGGGCTGTGGCACAGAATATATATAAGCTAAAGCAGTAAGGAAGCTACAAACAAAACGATCGAAACGCACGCACACATAGACGCGCGCTTTTACAAGGCCCCTAAGGGAATCTCGCGGTGCCGTCAGTCGCGAGTGCGCATGGAGGCGAGTGGCCGCGCTTTGCGTTTGTTACGTGGGCATTTCTCTAGAAATATGTCTGCGACTCATTCATCTGTCTCCATACATTTAGTATGAAAAAGGGCCAGCTGAATGAGGTGACCGCAGACATATTTCTGGAGAAATGCCCACGTGCGCTCGCCCAGACAGCCCGCGATCTTTTCATTTTAAACAACCCTAACGTTCTAATGGAGCGTAGGTATTTATTTCAAAAAGTAAGCGTAGCTTCCATACTGCTTTATTTATTTTCTGTGGCTGTGGTGTCTGCTTTAGAACAAAGGATCAGCATTGTTATTCAGCGTAGTAATGCCTGACTCCCGAATGTGTGTCCTGTCCTGAATCTAGCGTAGACCTTGTAGTTTGAGTAATATGTATATATTTTTTATTGACTAAGACTGGCAAACAGGCAGACGACCCACCTGATGGAAAGTGGTCACCGCCGCCTATTGACATTTACAACTTTTTTTTTTTATATTAGGGGACAATCTTACACAAATCGAACTAGCCCCATAGTAAGCTCAATAAGGCTTGTGTTATGGATACTAGATTCGTGCTCATCACACAAATAAATGCCCTTACCGAGATTCGAACCCAGGACCTCTTGCTTCGTAGGCAGGGTCACTACCAACTAAGCTAAAGGGGTCGTCATTTTTACAACAAGATGCATTGCCAATGCGTTGCCGGTCTCGAAGAAATCTGATGACACCCTTTTTAAAAAATCCCGTATTGTAGCGCAGTGGGAAAAATCTTAGCAGTAGTACTTATTAGTAGTATCACAGAATAACTAATAGTACTACGTACAGAAGTCTCTCACTCTTACAAAAGTGTCGTTCGGGTTACCGTCGGATTACGGTATACAGTAGTCTTTCTTCCAACAAAAGGTACATCGGGAGCGCGCATGTGTGCGCACCGTGTACGGACGCACCACAGGCAAGCATTTGGACCTGCGCGGGCCTGCTACAGTATGGAGTTCACTCACACAGATGCGCGTCGTGCGTCTGTGAAAAATACGTGTCTTTATACTTTGGTCGGATGGAATGCACTGGATGCGACCGTCTTTCTCTATCGCATAACGCGTGCTAACGCGTGGTATTTCTGGTCACTGGCTAAGAGCCCCTCGCGGGGGCCTAGAGGCCGCGACGAAGTCGCGCATTAAGCCAATCCTGCTTCGGTCAAGTATGCCTACGAATAGACTGAGCTGATTTGAAGTGAAATCTACTTAATGCCATGATGCATTGTTTAGCAGAAGCAGAGGTGTGAAAAAGACAATTCAAACTTTTTAGAGACAACTCTAAATTGGCATACATTTTAAGCAACAATACCACAGTCATTAAACGGCAGTAAGTATACATTAAAAAACTGGCCAAGAGCATGTCCGACCATGCTCAGTGTAGGGTTCCATAGCCGTAACTATAAGGTAAAAAATACAATGTAAAAAAGTACAACAACAAAAGAGCGTATCTTCATAGCAATTACGTCCTTTTGTTGAGAAGCGCAGTTTATCGGCAATAACTCAAAAACGGTACATTCGATCTTGTTGAAAATAATTTTCGTTGAAAGTATTAATTAAGCGTTATCTTCGTGATTTTTTTCATATTTTTCGGACGCACGGTTTAGAAAATAGAGGGGGGGGGGGGGACACAATTTACACAACTTTCGGAGCGATTATTTCCAAATACATTCACTTAATCAAAAACATTACTTAGGAACCTTATAGTTTTTTTTAAAGAGCTGTCGAACTATGTACCACACGTTGATATTAACTGAAAAAAAAAAAAATTACTGTCTTTAACATGCATGGAGTGCCCCCCCTAAAAATATTTATTTTAATTATTTAAATACCAAACTAAGTAGCGGCTCATAAAACACATCTATATTCCAAATTTCATCAATATCCATCATGTAGTTTCTGAGTAAAATGCCTGTGACATACGGACAGACAGACAGACAGACAGACAGACAGACGGACGGACATGACGAAACTATAAGGGTTCCGTTTTTGCCATTTTGGCTACGGAACCCTAAAAATGGTACAGGGATATTTAAGATTAATTAGGTTTTAAGCTTTTCATTCTACTACTATGCAAAAAAAAAGGTTTATGATTATTTGGTATACGGGCATTTTTATTTTAAAATGTACGGTTAGGCGAAACTTAAGCTATGTTTCAATACCGTCTAACCTGTCAGTTGGTGACGAAATATAATTATGGAGTTTGACACTAATCGTCAGTTTTGTGACGACCGGTTAGCTGCTAGTCAAGGGGACATTTTAAACGAAAATTCCCATACATCTGCAAACGAGTCAAATTATACAATATTTATCTGGCTGGACTAGAAATGTTTCCGAGAAAATAGTGTCCGTTCCTGAAACCGAGAACAGCCTCCGGGCTAATGGCCACCACTCGAGTCTACACTATATCACTTAGATATAATGCGAGCGTGGACTCTTAGTTGAATAAACTACCCATCCAAAACATTACATGTAAAAAGATGCAGTTCTCCTACAACAAAAAAGTTCCTGTGGAGGCTTTTTTATTTAAGATCTATAAAATGTGTTCCTCCACGGTTAAATAATAGGCAAGCCGGTCGAAATCGAGTTCTATTGAAGTGTCAATGGGGGGAGTGCCCCCCGGTACTGACTTGGTTTAACATTACATCTCAAAACTTTTTTGTTGTAGGAGATCTGCGTTGCGAGACTTGCATGTTTTTACATGTAATGTTTTTGATGGGATCTCATTTCTTTTTGTAAGTGGTTTTCCTTTATTTATTTCATTCCAATCCATTCTATTTCCAATTTGAACTACAAAACTAACTTTGTAATCGCATATTTTTGTATAGGATTACACTACAACTTACTCATGCAGTTTGTATTGAAATTGCAATATTTTTAGGTTTTGCATGACATGATAGACTCACAGCTAATTATGTTTATAATTTGGAGCTTGTGGGTCTGCTAGAAGTACCTTAGAATTATGATGATCATCAGTCAGTCAGTGACAAAATTAAGAAACTTTGACGTGCAATAGTTCTTAAACTACAAGTTCAAATTGTATGTTATTGAGAGTATATTTAAGTATTATTATGTATGACCTATATATATATCGCTAAAAAATCAGGGTTCTAGCTTTAGCCAGCACAAAATTACGGCAGACTGAAAATGGCCTGAATGGCTTCGAGAAAAGGATGGTACGGCCGTGTCTTTGTTTTGCTCGACTTGGCAGATCTCTTTATACATCGCGCCCTTAATACAAAGACCCAGCTGCAAAAATCTGCGGTCGAAAATCAAACTTAAGGTAGTAGAGATAGGGTTGAAAATAAAAGTGGGTGTACTTGGAAACTGGTCAGTTGGCCAATTATTAAGCGTGTGTTGTGTTTGTCTTATCTAAAAGAGACTTTTTAAGCACTGCGTCATTACTGAAGAGTCGATGACCTATAAGAGCGCATAGGTTCTTGAATGGAAATCATGAACTGGAAGACCAGACCGGACCGTAAATCTGGAACATGGTCAACAACATGAATAATGTCGCCGGAAGTCGATGGAGACAAAAAGTATGCGATCGTTTGTTGTGGAAGTTTTTGGGAGGTCAACAGTGGAAGTGGACAGCGGTGGTTCGCATATCTGACTGTGCCAGACAGTCTGCCAACAGGGAGAGATAGCGGGAGATCGTACACAGATCCGTGTTCCCTATCGTGGTAGGCCGGGACAGGTGACCTGGTTCGACTCCAGGCACCCCCCGGCACTTACCCAGCCCGATGTGCGTGTCGACTGTGTGTACGGCACACGGTCGGACGCCCTTGGGTGGTCTGGCCAGCGATCTGGTTCGAGCCCAGAGACCGCAACGGCCAACCACCCGGACCAATCACAATGCTCGGATGTGGGTTGTGAGTTTGTAAGATCCGTGTTCGCCTGTACCACCGATGTGGGCGCCTCAGCACACTGAGGTGGCGTTGGTCATAACCAAGAGCGAAACGACAAAGAAGTAGGATGTGTTCCAGTTAAAATGATGATGATGTCATTACTTGAGTGACGACCGTGCTTTGGAAACTGGAAAACTCACTGTGGACAGACCCCCCTCCCCTCTATAAGGTGGACTGATGACCTGGTGAAGATCGTTGGAGTGTGCTAGATGTAGGGGCACAGGAGCGGTCATAGTAACGCTCTTTAGAGGAGGCCTATATCCAACAGTATTTCAGCTGATGATAACATCATTACTTCTTTTTTATCTTCTAATAGTCATTGTCTGCCAGCATAAGTTGTTTGTGTAAAATATTTTCATGCAAATTAGAAATATAAGAGCATCTGAATTAAACAGTGTATTTTTTTTTTAATTTAAATCATTGTTTTTTTTTCCATAAAAACCGGTGTGCCTAAGAAAATGTTCTGACGAGATGAGACCTTGTTGGTACTAGAGAAAAAAGTCGTTATATTATGGGTGGCAATGCGGCGTGTCCAATAAGTACTTTTCAGTATAATTATTTACCTTGTTCGGAAACTCAACACAATATAAATCCTGGTTTCATAAGGTCAGCTTTAATTTTCCAACTCCCATATTGAATGTTATTAAATAGAGCCTTAAGAAAAAATCTTCATATTTTAATCATTTTGAAACTCATAAAGCGGACACGAGTCATATGACACACTATATTAAAGTTATTAACAACGGGGTGACGTCATGCGCGCAAGCCCGCACTGGCTGCAATATTGCTCGCTTGGAGTAATATTGCCAACTACTTGAGGCTGCCAGGCGTCTCGGTTTCTCAAAAACTTGCTAGAGGAATAGCGAGTTAAGGGGAGCACCGCATGCAAAGACAAATGGCAAAGCCACTAAATAACTAAAGTGCAATACTCAATTTGCTTTTACGTACGAACCGTATTATCTTACGGAGCTATACAAAGAGGAATAAAGTTATTTAGGAACTTAGTGCATTCTAACACATTGTCAGCATATAGTGATTATGTACGCAAAAGGGAATCTAGCTATCGATTTACTGGGGAATATACTACTGGCCACCTTGCTATTATCAAATCAGCTCTAGGAGCATTCCATGAAAAGATCAACTTTTAGTCCCTTACGAAACGCTATGGCAGCTACCCTAATAAAACGTATTAGCTGCTAAGAAACACTCCCAATCACGAAGCCGAGTTATGATATTACAATGTTAATAATTAGTCTCCTGAATTTATTTCTCGGAAGTATTAAAACGGTGGTGACCCTTACGAAATATTTTCATGGAATGCTCCTCTATAATACAGTAATATTGAATTAACATCCAAACTTAATGTAGTAGAAATTCGTATTTTTTTTTATTAATAGCATTATTATTATTTAGTTTAAGATCTGTAACGCTTTGGCGATTAGCTGTAAGTTACGGATATGTAGTAATTAAGTAAGTAAATATTAGCGATGTAACGATTTTCCAACTCTGGTAACTCGAGTTCACTCGGCCGCCGGAATCGAAACTCGAGTTGGCGGCCGGATGGGATCCGCTTCGCGGCAGCAGCCAAACGGATCGGCGAGTCGAGTTCAGCGTAACAAAATGAATATTCGTCGAGTTGAGTTTCGAGTTGGCGAATCGCTGACTCGCGTGCCCTCGCATAACTCGCATTCGTTATTCGGTCCGTAACAATTCTAGCTAGAGATAGGTATGCGAGTTGATTCGAGTTACAAATGAACTCGATTCTGCTCAATTCGTTTAGAGTCTGATTCGAGTTATTCGAATCAGACAACTCGCCTCGCCCTTCGCTAGTAAATATGTCAGCTCAATCGGTTCAGGAGAAATTCTTTTAAATTCATTTCCAACATTTGACCTTGTGAAACATTCAATCATTGCAAGTTAACAAAAAAACTCGTAAAATGCTCATTACTTTGCATCTCTGTGAGAGATACCTAGCTATCTTTCCCGTAAGTATGTTAATAATTGAGAAAAAAGTAAATTAACTTCTAAGAAAGTTAACTAGCCTGTTACGTAGACCTACGTCGTTAAAAACTCACAAGTTTGTACAGGTATTCTAAATTCGGATACGTAGCTGTCGAATGAGAAAATTCTTCTACATTCTATAAAATCATGATAATAAGATTTAAAAGTTGCAGATTATTCTCGCAAAAGAAATAACAAGGATTTGATATAAAAGACATGTGAAACTTTTTACATTATCAAAGTATGTCTTAGCTTTGTTCCAAGATTGTGTATCTGTATAACAATATTTAGGAATCTCCTACCTACGTATGTAAGAGACGCTATGTAATGACTAGAGCTCTTTTCCCTTCTTCGACTCGCTTCGTTCGCCGCAAATTAATTTTTCGAAGCCCTAAATTCATTTCAATACATCACCCGCTCTTCTCATTTTCATAAGCCCTTGATATATGAGACGGCTCGCCTGAGGCATGACGTCTTTAATGGAACTTTGCGAAAATACGACTTTCCAAAATTATTAAGGTTTTTCTATTATAACACGCTAGGCAGAGATTATACTCATAATTATATATGCTAAGATAGTACAAAACAATAGTTTGGTCGTTAATCTACTTAATTAAGTTCTTAACACGCACACTTTAAACCGATGCGTCTCTCAAGCAAAGTATAAAGACGAACAAGTAGTCGAACTTCGGTCGTTTAGGAGCGCGCGACACGTATTCACACAGACGCGCGAAAGCACGTCTGTGTGAGTGCGATCCATACTGGAGCATTCTTATGTATTCTTATTTCTTTGCTTGTAGTGCGTTCGTATACGGTGCGCACACATTCAAGCGCGCGATGAACCTTTTCTAGGACGAAAAAATACTGCTATTACAGGTACTGTGTCTGAAATACGAAAATTCCATCAGCCGGGCTAGCACAACCAGCCAGTGTCGCGTTATTGGTTTTCGCGTGACATAGTACCACTTTCGCACTATATTGAACAAAAAAGATATGTAGGTTAACAGAGGACGATATTTCGTCCCGTTTATGTGGTGAACAATAGAAACGTTACTTCAAGGCAAGGACCATTAAAACATGAGGACTGTCATTCTCCATACAGAAAGCTGTTCCCCGATATTTACAACGCCATCTATGTATAAGCTTGGTATAAGAATTATATTATTTACAAATTATTCAACTTCGCAAGCGTGACACAGTATTTAAATGTTAGAATTTATTTATTATTAGCTGTTTACGAACTAATTGTTACTATACTATGTTTCTTTGTTCAATTATAACATCGTTAAATGTTTAGTTTTTTAGTGACATCTAGTTTTTTCCTGGATATCCCCTTGCGGTCGAGGCACGATCCAAAGTATGGAGAATGACAGTCCTCTTGTTTTAATGGTCTTTGCTTCAAGGTATGGAAATATTCGTTTGGCCTCACAAGGAAGAAAATCCGACAGCTGTTTGTTCGATAATCCTGTTTTTATTACGGGCACGAGCGTATTTTGATGGCAAAAACGGGCTATGAAATACAAGTTACTGCAAGTCAGATTTTCTGTGCACATATTGGGGTAAGAAGGAAGGTAAGCGTGTTTTACGATTCGAACCTTGTCTTGAAATTCAAAACAGCTTCCGTAAGAGGTTTTGAATAAGTAAGAACTTTATTTATTTTAGCCGAAACGGAGTGGGCTGGGTAATAGGAGTTTGCTGGTTTCTGGCGCTTCTGTCTGCAATGGAAATGCTGACAACGGAATAGCGTGTATAAAACGATTTAATAACGTAATAGCGATGACGACTGGGTTAAAACTATATAATTCTATTTAGTCCGTCAGTTAGATTATGGAAAAATATGGGACGGGTGTATTTTCGCTGGCGTAATTTCTCTGGCCACCAATATTTAAAAGATTCCTCCTCACTGGACTGGCATTCATTGGTTACTTGTTAGAACTTGACTGGTTCTACATTGTAACCAAAAGTCCAATTCTAATAAGGCAGAAACTTCTCAGTATTCGCCAATATGTCATGACAGCGAAATTACGTTTTTGAAAATACACCCGGACACGTATTTTTTGGTTTATCAAAATATTATTAATCGACAAGTTAAAGATCATCAAACTTCTGGAGTGGGGGCTTGTGACGTCACTCATAGGTGAAAATTGTACCTAGGAGTAACGTCACTCAAAACTTCTAAGCACTCTATCCTCGTCATTTTATGTTTGTCAAACAAAAGAAAAAATACGTGTACAATATTTTTTAATAATCTAACTGACGGACTAAACTTTTTTTTAGCCGTCTAGCCCATTAATAAATTAGAAAGGATGGCGCAATAAAATTATGAGCTCACCATCGTGTCAAGTAGCCTAGTCTCAGATTAAAGCTTGTCAAATGTGTATGTTTCGAAATTTTTCAAAATCCCATACTTAAATCCTTGCCAAGGTATAGAAGGAGCCGCTTAAGATTCTGAAGGGATCACGTCTTAAGCGAGAAAGCGTATTACTCGGGAAAGAAAACTATGTATGTGCCGGGAATAGTATTAAATATTGGTGTAGTGAGCGGGCCTTTATGTATAACTAGCTAACTCGGCGAGCTTTGTTTCGCCTCAGAATTTTAAATTTTTTACATTTTTTTTGTTTTTTTATTTATTCTGTTATTAGGGCCAGAGACAAACCCAAAAAATAAAAAATCATAACAATCGGTCCACCTGTTCTCGAGTTATAAATGGTGTAACTAACCCAACTTTGTTTTATGTAGGTTTATAATTATAAGATAAGATAAGATATAGATGTAATAGGTATTACCTGTTCGTCCTATCTGCGTTCAATGAGACCCAATGAGCCCACTATATCACAAAACGATTCCACATCAGAATTTTACACTCGAGCGCTTTCATAAAAATATTTACGCAATATTTTGTAATATAATGCTCCTACTAGAGTGATCATCCTTCACAATAATTTTACACACCATTTTTCTTGACGTAACACAACATTTCTCAGCTTCTTGGTGATGTGACGCAACCAACATGATATCATCTTAACGCCGTTACATATAATTTAGTAGAATGGTACTTTTATACCTATTTACTTTACTTTGTATTTGTTTGTATACGAATTTAATAGAATGATTGATTAATTTAAGCAGTTATATTCGTTATTTTTAAACTGTATATAACTTTTTTTTTAATTATTTAGTTAAACCCTTTGGACATCACCAATGAAAACCTTTTAGGCATTTAAGGGCATAATTAGTGTACCATTTTGTCACCGCTAACTTCTTTATGGGTAATAAAAATATTTTTTAATAAATATAAGCAACTTCTAAAGGGACGATTCATCGTTTGATATTTATATCCATAGGCAACGACTTTAACACTAGATATCTGGGGGCACGGCAATGCCCCCGTCAAGTCGAGCAAAATATCTTTATCACTATTTATACAAAGACTTAAAATAACGTGCAAAAATCCTTCTTTACACGAATATTACGAAAAAGGCCAACTTTCGAGGCAATTCAACAGATTCCCTAACAAGCATTTTTTCGTGAAATAATGCTCGCTTTTTTTCTACGCCGGAACAATGAGGCAAAAACCGCAATAAATATAGCCGAAGAAAATGATGATACCGTTCGAAAATAAAAGAAAAATAAGCCCGATAATGAGCTAAACAGCAACCCGCGAGTAGGCCTTTATACAGAATTCATTACTCCGTAATCGCCCTTTCCCTTGCTTAATACCACCTCATTTTTTATACGTGCAAATTGTTTCTCTTTGTGTTCATCGGCTGAAGTAAAGTACCTATCTATTCGCGGTTTGGGCACGATAAATCCTCTCGAGTTTTATTCAATCGGCATCTCGTAAAGTTCGCTTGGTTCAACAATTCTTCAGTGGTGCTGCGGTTAGGTGGATTAAAGGGTTCTAATACTAAATTTAATGAAGTTACTCCTACATAGGGTTTATTCCATCTACTCGTAGTCTAGTCTGGCATACATAGATAACTATATTTATCAGCTGTTCTAAGCCCTTCATCGAATAAATCTATGTACTTAATTTTCTTAAATATAACTATTTTAGGGTGTGATTTTTACCTTGCGTACAACACCCACATACACTAGTTTGTGTTATGTTTTGGTTTGCATTAAAAATCATGCGGCACACCCCATTTGTTGAAATCATATGGAATGGCCCTATAGGGCGCGGCCCCATGTCGACGGCACGGCGCCGTCCACCGTGGAACGGCACGACGCCGTCACCGTGCGACGGTACGGCGTCGTGCCGTCGGACGGCGCCGTCAACGGCGCCGTGAACGGTGCCGTGGACGGTGTGACGGCGCCGTGAACGGTGTGACGGCGTCGTGGACGGTGTCGTGTACGGCACACGGTACCGTGTGCGGCGCACCGCACACTGCACTCTTCCCGCTACACTGTGGATCGAAAATCGACTCTCCATAGAAATAGGGACTTATTTTTGTAAGTGTATAATTTTTTGATTGAAATCGTATCCTTTCATCATTTTTAGGGTAAAAAATGATTTTGAGAATGGGATTTGGCTAAAAAACCGACGAGTAATAATTTTTTTCTTTAATTAAAGTTATTATAAAAATTAAACCGTCTTCAAATAAAAGGAAAGTTTTATGCCAGCAATTTTTTCTGTCTTCCGGCCGCTTTCCGACTCCGTCGAACAGAAAAATTGTATATAAACCTTGGCCAGTAAATAAAGAAAGCCTCCGATCACATGTAATTGTCGGCCGAGGCGAAGCCGAGCCACTGCTTACTTTACTGGTCTATGTATGTAATATAGTATTTGAGCGTCTCGTAGCGTAGGTACTTCCAAATATTAAGGCTAACTCCGACTTCAAAAAAATAGTGTTCATAAAACTTTTATTTCTTCCCTTTTTGAAGTCGGTTTAATTTTTAAGTATTTTTTTTATTTCTTGATTTTCTTAATTTCAGTAGTGATCGAATTACGCTGTTAAGTAGGTACAAGTTTTCCTAGTGACTGATACACACATAACTCTATCTCAAAAACTACTGAACCCATTTTGATGAAAGTACACATTGACATTGCGAATTAAACCGAATGATGATGATATAATCACAAAATTAAAATAACCGACTTTCAGTGAACCTATTTTGATACGAGATGCACGAGTGAATATGAACAATTCGCAAATCGCCGTATACAGGGTGGGAGGGACTATACCGACAAACTTTAACCCTTTAATTCGCAAGGTAGCTTAGAATCTACATCCATATCCAACATCCCATCATCAAGTCCTGATTTGGTTGCAATGGGACCACCTCTAAAATATTCAAACATCATTCTTTCAAACAAAAAAAGTATTTATATATTGGTTAAGCCGTCTTCGAGTAGGTAAGCGGTGAACAAACACACAAAAAAAACGTCCTTCTTTTGAAAGCCGGTTAAAAAGTCGCCGCGACCTCACTCATTCTCAGTGTGCCATACCCCGCGATTTTTCTATACAAATTGATGATTCTAGATTCGCCGCAGTGTGAGATTCGCCTAAAACAAAACTACCGAGCCGTGCGCCGTCCACCGGTGCGGTGTGCCGTTCACGGCACCGTGGACGACGCCGTCACACCGTTCACGGCACCGTTCACGGCGCCGTCACACCGTCCACGGCACCGTTCACGGCGCCGTCCACGGCGCCGTCCGACGGCACGACGCCGTACCGTCGCACGGTGACGGCGCCGTGCCGTCGACATGGGGCCGCGCCCATAGTCTTACACAGATAATGCTAAGAACAACTTTTAGCTTTCAAATTTGATAGGCCATACTGCCAGATTGTGCCGATTTGAATGAAATATACTAAAGTAATTGCCGAACTCTCTGAATAATAGTAAAATATACCGTATTATAAGTTTTATTCAGTAAAATTGGTTTTGTAGCCAAGTTTTGAAGATAAGAAATAAGTCTTAGCTAGTCTGAAACCTCCTTAGTTTGAAATTAGTTTGAAAATACAAATTCTACATTTTAAAACTCAACTAATTACTCCATCGGGAGTTATCAAAATCAATAACACATAACGGAGGTAAATCAGCTCTAACTAACTACCTACATTAAAACACTTTATCCCATCACAAACACAAGCTTCGTATTAATCTAGCATAGTATCATTGATCCTAATAGGATTTGTCAAACAATAAATATCGTATATGTGTACGAACGAACACACTTTTTCAGGTCCATAATATGATTAATCCATGCAATAGATATTATTTCATCCGAACATGGAGATTTATATCAAGCACCGGTCAACGTCAAGTGTAAACAAAACGGGGAATTAATCATGTATGCCTTGATTAAAGGTTCGGGATAAATCCGTCCCCCATGCACAAAATGACGTATACGCCAAAGAAATCCAATTAAAAGACGCCGTTTTGACGGCCAGAATAGGAATATTTCAACGGACTAGCCAATTGAGTTCTTTCAGCCATCGATCAATCCTGACTGTGTGCGAGAGAAATACACAAATTGCGGCCCCACAATTACCTTTTGTTGGCTGCTTGTATTTCGAAGGCTTTTTGTAAATCTGCGGCGACAGTTGACGAAAGGCACGCTTTTTGTACGAGTTTTTCTTTCTGAATTTCGGCGGAAAAAAAGCGGTCAAGTGCGAGTGGCACTCGCCCACCGAGGGTTCCGTACAAGTTTGTAGGTACATATATTAAAGTACCTTATAAATTTTGATTCCCTTAGTAAAGTCTGTTTAACAGAAATGATTTTATTGAAAATGAACAATTTTCTGATTCTCCCTATACCTGTAGTATAAGACGATATTACTTGCCAAATTTCATGGTTCTAATTTTAACGTAAAGTAAGGGGTGCGGGTTGGGGACTTCACATAGACCTTTGAATTTCTTCTTAGATATATTGTATACTGGTTTCCTCGCGATCCCTCACCGAAAAGGTAACAGTAAATATCAGATCATATTTTGTATGTGTTCTAAAAACCTTATTTAGCTGGGCATTTTGCCGAGCGTTTCAAACGCCGTGACTTCGGTGGGAGTGATATTGTCGAAGTTCTGTGGAATTCGTGCATCATTTAACAGTTATTTCGTAGAAAGCCGCTACGTCTAAAACATAACTGAAAATGATGCACGAAACCCGTGGAACTTCGACAATATTGCTCGGAGAAATGCCCAGCCTGAATTCGAACCCACGATCTCCTGCTGAAAGGCGCATGTCCAACCCACTCGGCTACTATAGCTGGCCTAGTTTAGGTCTAAGGTTCGAGTTGGTAAGTTTTCCACACAAACATAAAGAGGGTCATTGTTTCTACGGAATCAATTATGTTTGAAATTGTCAACGAAACAGAATTTCCAACGGGTTCACGGATTTTTCTTCATATGAATGTTATGCTTTACAAAAAAAACACATTTTTCCTAAAAAACATTTTGCCCTGTGACACTCGCGTGATCAAGAAGAATCTAATGATGTATCATTTATCAAAATCGGGTCTGTCATTGAGTAGTTACGAGCGGACATAGGAGGGTAAGGCTGAAAAATTGGGCTTATGTAACATAAATGTAACTAAAAATATATGTTACTGAGTAACTTAAAAGTTACATAAAAGTATTCTAAAGGGATATTCACAATGTCTACAATACAAACACTTTTTGTGCTAAGTGTTTATTTAAGAGATCAAATAGGTATATAAGGTCCTAATTTATTAGTTGCAGATATTTTTACAGCTGATAGTACTCGGTCTCTGGAGTATATTAAAGCATGAAACATTATAGCTTTTACGATGTTTTTTTTGGAGAAAAAGGAAAAACAAATTTGCTACGTAATAACACCCTGTTAATGTGATTACTAAATGAAAACTCATTGAAAAGATTCTAGTAGCTCTTTTACGTACCACTTAACTGTAACTGGCCACTTCACGTAGATAAATTAAAAGACATTTGCAGTTTTCCCGCCGAACCGTTACGACATTTACGACAACAAATTGTTGATATGACAGATAGTGTTATTGTGACATGTGATAATGCACATGATGATTTATTTAGACGAAATTATAATAAATTTTATTGTTAGGTAAATGAAATCAGAAAAGTTATATGAAAAGATTTCTGAATTTCTATTTAAAGTTAATTATTTTAATGTAAAGTATAATGTGTTAAAATATCTGCAACTAATAAATTAGGACCTTATATACTTTGGTACATTTTTGAACAAAGATGAATAAGTAATTAAAGGCTGATAGCCACACAAAAGCTGTCTTCACAAATAAAATTAAATCATAATTTTTCCCCGGATTACTTGTTATAATCATTGTAATTATGTAAAATAAAATAAAAAACACGTTACTCTTCTTTGTGTTGCGCAGTTGGGTATAAAAATTAAAACAAACCAAATATTTTAAACTAAAAACCCGACTGCAAGAACTTGTAACTGAAAAGAAAGCGTGAACAAAGCTTTACTTTACTTTTATGTTACGTAACTTAAAAATAAATTAAAATGGTAACATAAGTAACTTAAAAGTAACATAAAAGTTAGCCTCTATTCACTTTCATTTGCATTATATAGAACAATAACAAACATATTAACTCGAACACGACACCTAGCTATAAACTAATATGAAAATTATATTAATAATGTATTACGTAATACAAAACAGAACAAATTTACCATGAAATTCACTCGTAACTTTTAAATTCCATAAAAAATCCTCGGTACAAGTTGAATCGACGCACTGAACTACCCACAAAATGGCCGACCAGTGAGAGGTATACCAAGACTAAAGAATAAATAGTGTTGCCGTTATAATGAAATCAAATTCCGCAAATCAACTGCTGAAATAGCAAGACAGAACGGTTACTTAAATTAAGTAACTTAAAAGCTTCAATATGTTGACTTGTCTTATGTTACGCGTAAATTATTATTTTAAATGGGCAATGCTAATGTTAAAGCTCGAAAAACGTTGCATTAATATATGACAGTTATAAAAAAAACTCCAACATATCAGTATAATATCACAAAACTAAAAAACGATAATTACAATCTTTCAGGAACATTTTTGGGACATTTTTATTTGTATGGAAATCGATGCAATTGCATAGAAGAAAAAAAAAATTGGAATACAAACACAGAGATTTACATTTGTTAGTGGACTAGAACTAGTAGAAAAAGTTTTGTATTTTGCACGGAAAATTAAAAAAGTAAAATTTTGTAATTACTTTTCGTAAAAACAATGCCGGACGCTTACAAGTCACGAAATCATCCCTTTTTTACGGCCTTACCCAGGAACGGACATACTTACACACACATACAGGTCAAACACATAACCTTCCTTTTGGGTTTCGCTGCAGTCGGGTAAAACATGACTTATTTCTTTTTGTCATATTTAACTGGTTCCATTCCTAGACAAAGGACACGAATTTTCAAAAAAAACATGAAACCAGAATTTGTTATAATCAAAAATATTGTTTACTTTGCGTAAAATTTACTATTTCAATGAGACTGTTTAGAAATCATAAACCCACCAGCTGGTAGCAGGGTGGCGAAAGGTCTTTTTGACAGTAGGCGTCAAGATCCACCAATCACACCACCTGATTTTGACATCTACTGCCAAATAGACCTTTCACCACCCTGCTGCCAGCTGGTGGATTTCTGATTTTTAAACACCCTCATTGGGTTAGCGTTGGCATGAGGTGTTCGTTTTTTCCACCCTGTATATGAGCTTACTCGTGTTACGGGCGGTACTTTATCATCCAATCAATGCAATTAGATAACTGTTACTGACTGTTATGGCCAATAATATTAATAGCCACCCATTTCTCAAGGTATTAATTTAGCGTTCCCATTATTTCCTTAATTATAGGGACAATGTTTCTCATTAACTTGACAATAACTGAATATCATCCTGCGGAAAATGGCGTAATTACAACGATTTTCTTCAAGACAATAAATAATTTATTAATGTTTAAGAGAAAACGTTTGATGTAAAGATAACAGGGGTTTTCGAGTAAATTGATTTTATGCATTAATTTAACAAGATTTGTCGTTAATAGTATTTTATGCAACAGTTGTATAAGAAGGTTCAAAAAATGCGAATTGCGTGAGTTGCGATACGAGCCGCGAATGCGGCGAGTATCGCAAATAGAGACGCAATGAGCGTTTTTTGACTTAATTATACAACGTTGCATACAATACTTTTTCTACGACAGGTTTTAAAATTATAAAATACAAACAAGGCATAACCTGCAAAGAAGGCAAATATGACGTATGACTGTCAGTATGTGTCTATGGTAAACTTTTTATTTTTTAAATGAAGTTGACACGCAGTGAATATATTAAAAATACTTTTGTTTTTATGTTGGCATCAATGAATTTAGTTCAGAAAGTTTTGTTTTTCTTAAAAGCCGTAGGATTTTAATTGTTTGTTAAGTTGGTAGTTGTGCATTTTTACCGTAAAGTTAAAATTGAGCGCTTAATCCTTGACCTCAGTTTAACCTAGATTTAGAAGTCTGTGGTTGCTAGCAATAACGTAAAGTGGCTATAACGACACTAGTGCTGTTATGGGGAATAGAGTATAGACTTCTCTGAACTCATATTATACAGGGTGTCCCTAAAACCAACTTTTATACGATCAGGGCTGATAGACCAGCTCATAAGAACCTAGATTAAGCAAATTTGACCTCAGTAAAAATCTCTTAGTTTTCGAGATATTGACGTTTTTGTAAAACTCGTGCTAAGTGATACCCTGACTCGGTGTTTTGAGTGTCATTGCTAAAATATCAAGTATTTTACAAATCTGTTTTTTGCTATGTGTGGCCAAATAACTATGCTATTGAACGTATTTTCTATTTTTGCTAATTTATTCATGCTGTGGACACAGTACAATAACAAAAAAAAATTATTCGATTTTTTTCAAATTTCACCTCTGACTTCGAACTAGCGTGGTGAAAAAAAAATGTACCAACATAACCAGGCACTCAACGTAAAAAAATTGCGCATTTATTGTAGTTTCTAAAATGGTATAAAATTTACTAAACACTGTAATAATTTTTGAAATAATGATATTTTGTTACAAAATTAACTGTCTGCCGCCTTCATCTCATACGATCCGGTTGAACTAAGTTTGCACCTGGCGTGCTTCACATCACATACAAATTAGGTGCAAACTTCACGTAATCGTCAATATCTCGAAAACTAAGAAATTTTTATGAGGTCGATTTTTCTCAGTCTCGTTTTTTATGAGCTGGTTTATCAGCCCTGTTCGCCATTTTGTAAAAGTCGCGAATTTTGATAGCCTGGATCAGTCTTTCGAATGTCATGACTTCAAATTTCAGTATTTTCTTAATCTGCTTTTTGTTAAACATTACTTAATAATTATGCTATCATACCTGATTTAATCACAGGTCGTATTCACGAGCCACATCGCCGCGAGCGCACATTTTTATTGCTGTATCTTCAAGCACTACCCACTTCACGTTGTGTTTCAAATGTCGTTACTGTAGCTTGCTGTTAATTCATTTTCGAATGAAATGTAGTAAGCGTCAATCATAGATAATTTATTTTAGGATAATTGCAGTAAGCTTGGTTCGTAATTTTTTCACTACGTGCATAAATGCTGTAACCGCCACGGAACAAAATTTCGGCAACGCTGTAACCGGCACACCCTTTGATTTATGAAAAAACAAAATTAGCGTAAATGTACTCGTTTAGAAAATTGCTACTATTTGGATGTTTACAGCAATTAGATGTGGGCATCGTCAAAAAAATACATTCGTTTTGCAACGTAGTCCAGTTTTTTCTAAGCGTCGTAGAGCCATGGGACCCAGACCAGTCGACGCAGAAAAATTCGCTGATTCCGAATATGCAAAAAAAAATTTTTTGACCAAGTGGCGGTTACTACGTTCTCGCTTTTTGCCATCGAAGTGTTCTTTGCGTAGAATTGGGTATTTCCAATATTTGAGGCAGTTGCCGTTCATGTGGCGTTCGATTTCCACTCTGTATAACGTGATTTACACAAATCCAATACAGGCCCAATGTTGACACGAGCTGATTCCCTTTGAGGACGAAGGTAAACAAGGTGTACTCGGGTTATATCCCGTATTCTAAGGCTTCTACTATGACCAAGCAGGCTTATGTGCAAGGCTTTGTCAATCGATAAATAAATGATACTCGTAAAAACATCCGTCACGTTCTGACAAGTAGTGTGTAGTCTGTAGGTGTGAGAGACGGATGCTTTATCATTTATTTATCAAATTCTGGAGTAGTCGAGCGAGTTACCGTTGCCCCTTTCTAGTTCCACGAAAAGACCAGCGCCGGCTATAGCCCGCTATGCGCTATGCCCGGCTGGCCGGTATGGCTATGGCCGGCTAGTTGGTATTATGCTGACGGCTGAGGTAGGACCTTTTTGTGGTAGCGAGATTTCTTTGTATTTTATTTATATTTACTACTAATTTACTGTCTACCTTTTGTGGTATCATAAATAAATGTATTGTCTTCCTTTATTTCGTTGTCTTTCTATAATCAGTGGACAAAGCCTAGCCTATTATAACCCTGCATATCTAGTGAATAAAGTTTTGCCTTCAGGAAACCTCAAAATACGGCTGGGCCCGAAGTGTCAATTACCGTATTAAATGATTGATATATTTATATCAATTTTTATAATGCTTTATGAGCTAGTGTCAAATCTCGAAATGAAAATAGAAGCAAATTGGGAGAGCAAGATAACAGTGGCGTGGCGTTAAAGAAATCCTTGGACAATCCGGAGCAGCTTTGGCAATTCGACAACGGGTAAAATACTAGACATCCTAAAAACAAAAATCTACACAAAATACTAATATATTTAGGTCTTTTTTTAAAGTTGTAAGTGAATGGAATATTATTATTTTTTGCCACAAAAAATACGCCAAGGCCACAGGAACGCTTTTCTGTGCGCAGTGGCCGCCAAGATGCTAAAAGGTAAAATCCCGTCTCGCGGAGCTTCGGGAAGTAAATATTTTTACATAATTTTGTATAACAACACCGAAATCAATTTGCATATGTTTTTGATTAACAATTGAAAAATGCGTTTCTCCTTAATTGACATTCAAAAGTTGTTCTATTGATGTGTTATATGCTGGCATATTATAACGTCCAGTATTTTTCCCGTTGCCAATGATGCGGCGTTTTAACTCGTTATTTCTATGTCCAACATTTTTCCCGTTGCCAATATTGCTGTGTTTCAATAAACGTATATCATATCAAGTAAAATACACATTGCCAATTATGCATGTAATAATATAAATAACATTACTTCCTTATCTATTGATATTATTTTAAAATAACTGAATTGGTCGTAGCTTTTTGGGCTCCGTAGATAATGGATATCAATAAGAACCAATTTTACTGAGGCTCTGTTTGTAATTTCGTCTGTCTGCCTGACCATCCACCGGTCTGCTTGTCTGTTCCAGGATCTATTGAACCATAACAGATTTGACACTTGAAATATTCAAGAAGTGTATGCTTTATTTGACCCGGTTAGCAACAAATGATAACAATAAAATAAAGAAAAAAAATTAAGAGTGTCGCCATACATGAAACATGGTTCTTTTTGGAGTTTTTTGCGCACGGTGGTATGGAACTTTTTGTACGTAAGTTCCCATTTAGCCGATTGTTTGGTGGTATCATTCTGATAAGCACAATCTAATCAGAATTATACCACCAAACAATCGGCTCTCAGGTTCTGCAAAAGTATTTGAGAGGCCGAAAACTTGTTGAATTGGTTCCACAATGCAATGCACTAATCAGATATAGAAAGCTCCACTTCGTCACTGGAACGACTCAATTTACTTGGAGCTTAAAGAAGATTCTATTCTATCATTGGACTCTTCAGCGACGTCTTCATCTCACCGACTTAATCCTGCCATAACTTCGCGTGTAGTGTCATATAGCGTACCTACATCTGCCGTGCATTCACCTGTCGACACTTTTTTTTAGTCTGGGCAAATGATTGCAGCATCTCGCCCGGACGGTTACGTGGGGCTCCCGATCAGTCCCGTATACCCACTACAAACCCACCAATTCACCTTCTGCCTCGTGTTTTATGGTTGGCCACAATATCGTTTGTCTATGGATTTTCATGGGTGGCAGATGCGCGAATCACCAGCGTGCACGCCCTACCCTCCGTCTGTTGGGAATAGTAAGAGGATTGTCCTCTCGTCTCCGCTCCGCTGCCGCTTTCTGCATCATAACAGATGAGCAGAAGGTGACCATTGCTTTCCAGCATTTCTCGTTGTCGAGCATCTTAGTAACGATGGTCAACAGCGAGAGATCTGAACCCACTGCTGAGGTAACCTCGTGCAGTTGAGGCTCCCATGCCACGCATTTCTCTACTGTCTGACGCACAATATCAACCGGCGCAATGCATTCGTGGCACGAGGATGTCTCTTCTCTGCACGCAACTCGGTGCAGGTCTCACCAAAGCAGCCGTGGTCGGTGAGAACCTGCACCAGATGGAAATTGGGCACTCCCCACTTTCGGCCAACCCACCGGTCGAAAATGGGCACGAATGCATCTAGGGCCCCCCATCCCGCAGCTGCCGCTGCTAAATCTTCCCTCCACCTCTGACGCAGGACTGCCTGTCCTCTCCTTTGCACCTCTTCAACTTCCTTCGGAGTCGAGAACTCCCCCCGGGCCCTTAGGTCCGTGTGGTATTTAGGCTTCCACGAGGACCTCCACCTGGAATTCCCAGGGGAGATCACCGGCTAAGAGGATTGCCGCCACCCAGGATACCCTGCACGCCCTCAATGTGAACGCCTGCTGAGGTTTTTCTGTTATTTAAATGTAAATTTAATAAACATAAGTAAAATTCCTTTAGTAAAGTAACAAACCATATATTCGGCAATGTCCAAAATACTGTACATTCAAACTACCTTCCTATTCTTTTCACAATTGGCAATGTCCAACATACTTGACATACTATTTCTTGGAAAGTATCAACAACAGATTTTTTTAGTTATTTTTCCATTACATATAAACATATAAATGTCCATAAAAACGATAACACTAACTGAATTTCACTATTTTTTTTCCTTGTCGAATTAAGGGTTAAGAGCACTAGAATTAAGTGCTGAACTGCCTAATATTAGGCAAGCCTATGGGAATCGAGTTCTATGGACGCCACGCCACTGCAAGATAAATACGATGACAACTAGTTTTCCGATAAAATACGTTGGCAAAACATTATTCACAATACTTATATGTATGTTATCACGTATGTGAAAACACAGACCAATAAACAGATTTTTTGGTTTGACTAACCGTTTTTACCTTTTTGTGTAATTGAAAAGTTCATAAATTCACAGGTCAATCATGGTCAAACGTAACTTTCCTATAGTTTGTAACAGTACAGAAAATAGCGATCGTTTCAAAAACTAGAATTGATTATAGGAACTGTTTCCAGTCTTATTACTGTCATTGCCAGATTATTGATTTTGAAAGCGTTCTCGTGTTAACCAAAATCACTGGCCAGTGGAATTCTTGAAAAATAATCTATAGTTAAATAATCTCAGAATTAGTGTAGTCAAATCATTTGCAACTTACCATAATACACATCGTCCAATTCTTTGTACCGCTTGGCATTCACACCGATCCTCCAACTATATAACAGCACCACTAGTATTGATATATTCTGAAACAAAAAAAAAAGAATTAATATTATGCTTCAAGGCATTTGTAGCATTTTATTTATAAATTACCAACGCCCCCGCCGCAACGTTGTTCATAAAGGTTAAACAAGTTAAATTTATCTTTTTTTTTCTATTTACTCCGGAAACAAGTACCTATGTTGCGTGTTAAGCGGGGTCATGATGTACCTGTATGCCAAGATTCATGATATTCGGTCTTGTAGTTTTTACGTGATGTGCGTCAAACAAACAGACAACAATTCCAAAAACTGTTATGTTTTACATTCCTCAGTTACTTTTTTGAACAAATCTTTTATGTATAAATGTCGCCGCCAACTAGCTTAATTAGCTATTTGGTTAGCTGCCTAGCCTTTTCATTAAAATTTTAGGTTAGGTTTGTTAGTCAGCTTGTGTCCCTCAGAGCAGCAATAGAAACCCTTCGTCGACCTGCTGGCGGGTCATAGTTTAGTGAAAATGCTAGGCAGTTAACCAAATGGCTAACTAAACCAGTTGGCTGCGACATAAACACGGTCTTTTTACGATTTTATTGACAGTATAAAGTATAGACAAAAATATAGAATGCACAAGTACAGGCCAACATTTTGACACCTTTGTGTAACGAATAAAATAATACTGCCATGTAAAAAATATCAGAAAAACAAGAAAAGACTCAGAAATAATTAAATATGTGGCCAGGTTTTCTCATCGGCCGTCTAATAAGTCTTAATACTAGGTAGGTAAGTAGGTACCTACTTACTATCTTATGCAGTAATGAAACAGATGCAGTGGTTTATGAAATATAAAATAAAGTTTTGGCTTAAATACTTGAAGGTGATATATTTTTAACCGGTACTATAGATGAATTGAATTAAATTAAATGATTAGGGTTCCAAGTTATGCTAAAATTGAGGACACAAGCGTCTGTACTGTCAAGGTGCCCCTTTGATCACACCCGTAATTGCTTTGGACTTCAACTTTGTTCATATTATTGGGCGGGCATATTTGTGCCTCGACAACGTGAAACAATCGAACCGCACAATGCTCACTGGTTCAGTCAACTACACGCGTTTTGTAGTTCACCGCTCATTCACGTGAGGCCACACAACTACGCCTGAATCGATTCTAACCCAGGACCTCTTTACGGATCATTTTTCAAGAGCGGTACAGTAAAGGTTGTAAGTCCTTTACGGTAAATGACAGACTGATCTGATATCAAAATCCAGATCCATGATGAAATGAGGAAACGCCTCATATATTAGGTGTAGCAATTTCAGTATATACCTCAAGGACCTTAAAAATAAATGGACGTAGCGTCGCGAACAGATAAGTGAAGCACTCATGATGCGCCGGCAATGCGCCGGCGCTTTGTACGCACGCACGCACACATCAACCAGCATAATGGGCCGTTCGGCTGCCATTGGGCCGTCAACGCACACATGCTCACTTCGGCGGCCATTGCTTGGCTTCACCCGCGTCTTAGACCGCGCGGTATCCTTCTATTTTATACATCCATGATAAACCTCGTGAATTTGTTTCTAAAATCAAGCTCTGATGGTTAGATCCATGATAAGTATCCATGTTTCTGTAGTTTGAAGTCATATTATAAATAATAAATAAATAAATAAATATTAGGGGACAATCTTACACAAATCGAACTAGCTCCATAGTAAGCTCAATAAGGCTTGTGTTATGGATACTAGACGACGATATATTTAATAGATACAAATACTTAAATACATAGAAAACATCCATGACTCAGGAACAAATATTCGTGCTCATCACACAAATAAATGTCCTTACCGGGATTCGAACCCAGGACCACTTGCTTCGTAGGCAGGGTCACTACCAACTAAGCTAAAGCGGTCCCCAATATTCCCCAAATAACACCCAATATCCGAACACTGTTTATGGTAAATTACAGACAGATCTGATTTCAAAATTCAGATCCATGAGAAAATGAGGAAACTCCCCAAATATTAGGTATTTTTATATAACTATGATGGCAAACAAGCATACGGCCCGCCTGATAGTAAGCAGTCACCGCAGCCTATGGACGCTTGCAACACCAGGGGCCACACACACCTCTTTCAAAACCTATTTACTCCCCTCTTGAAGAACTCCATACTAAAACTGCGAACACATTCGGATTGTGCACGGTAGGTATCTTTTTGTAATACCTCTTGAATTTGTTTCTAAATCTAGCTGTGATCCATAAAAACTTGATGAAAACAAAAACTCAAATATTGTAGGCACATGTCTGGCAATTTTTGACAACATGAAACAATGTGTCGAACCGAACAATGCTCAGTCCACTACACTCGTTTTGTAAATCACCGTTCATTCACGCGGGGAACTCCTTAACTGGAAATTACAAACTGATTGAAGGATAGAGATAATACGGTTATTATTTTTGCTATTACACACACACATTAACAAACAGTATGTACAAACCAAAAATAAAAGGTAAACAAAAGTACTGGTTCAAAAACGAACAAAAATTAAATTAAATAAAGAGCACAATAAAATAAATGATGAAAAAGAGAACATCTAACTTGGACACCGTGTATGCTGGATTGACTTGCAAGACAGTTTAAATTTAGAATTTATGCTACCTTTGTCTTATACTGAATGGTGATTTGTGTGAAATGGAACATTGGGAATTCGAAAAAACTGGCCAAGAGCATGTCGGACCATGCTCAGTGTAGGGTTCCATAGTCGTAAATATAAGGTAAAAAATACGATGTAAAAAAAGTACAATGTAAAAAAAGTACAACAACAAAAGAGCGTATCTTCATAGCAATTACGTCCTTTTGTTGAGAAGCGCAGTTTATCGGCCATACCTCAAAAACGGTTAATCCGATCTTGTTGAAAATAATTTTCGTTGAAAGTATTAATTGAGCGTTATCTTTGTAATTTTTTTTATATTTTTCGGACACACGGTTTAGAAGATAGAGGGGACACAATTTTCACAACTTTCGGAGCGATTATTTCCAAAGGTATTCACTTTATCAAAAACGTTACTTAAAAACCTTAAAATGTTTTCAAAAGAGCTGTCGAACTATGTACCACACGTTGACATTTTGTGAAAAAATTTTTTTTTAGCTTCTGTTACATATATGGAGTGCCCCCCCCTAGATTTTTTTATTTTTATTATTTAACTACCAAACTTAGTTGCGGCATCTACAAGACATCTATATTCCAAATTTCATCAGTATAGGTCTTGTAGTTTTTGAGTAAAATGCCTGTGACATACGGACGGACGGACGGACGGACTCACATGACGAAACTATAAGGGTTCCTTTTTAGCCATTTTGGCTACGGAACCCTAAAAAGCGTCACGCAAACTGCACTATTTTAAACCCGTATCTTATAAAAGTGAGTTATAAAGAAAAATCTCCTTGCTTTGACTAGAACGAACCACAGCAGCATGACCGATTACGAATTGTTGTTACTGGTCCATGGAGTATATATTAGAGATGAGATTCAAAGTTAATTTCTGAATACACTACTGAACTTGGAACTATTTAATTTAGAATTCCACAAATTCTACGCTTACCTACATTAGACAGCTTATGCGTAATATGTGGTAGACATATTATGTAGATCCGAATATAGGTAACATTGACTAAATATTCATTTGTAAGAACGAAACGGGAATTAATCAAGTACCTACGAGTATAAAACAAAATCTGTGAGTCTAGTGAAAAGGGGTACCTACAAGTCAAATTTATACCAGGACCAAAAGGTCACGACTCTATAGTATGACTTAAGCTCTTTTGCTCCTAGGTTAAATGTGACTTGTAGCCCTTTTCACTGGACCCACAGAAATATTGATTTTGCCTTTTTTAGTCTACAGAAGATCTTGAGTATGGACTTATTCGAAATACAGATGTTACAGGTATCGTTAAAACTTTTAACTAAAAAGAAACGACTTTCAACAACTTTCGACTCTAGGTATGATATTTTAATTTGTATTTTTTAATGAGGGTAGTTTGCACAATGGTAATTTTGACCGAGAAAATATTAGGTTTTTCTCTGTTTACCTGCGACCACGAACGCTGAAAAGGGTTACGAAACGTCGGGACGTATAAAGGAACTTAATATACGCAATTTAATTTGTTGAAGTTGTTTTATTACAATAAGTGATAATCGTGGATACCAAGGACAACATTAATATTGTACTGTGTTGTATTATAAACCAGTCAGCCAGGTCAGAGTTGGACCACAGTATAATAGCAGTATTTTTTTTCCTACAAAAGGTACATCGCGCGCTTGAATGTGTGCGCGCCGTGTACGAACGCACTATAAGCAAAGAATGCGTACCTTTTCTCCTTATTTGTTCACCTTTTGCATGTTGTACTATGATTTAAATGGAACAAGATCTTACGTCTAGAGATAGATTAAGTAAAAATAAAAATAAAACTCGTTTTTAACAAATAAACAGTGTGCCCCAGCGGACGAACCCTTATTTTCATACAAAAGTGGGGGACAGCTATGTCCGCTGGGTCACTGCTTATAAACAAGTTATAATAAACAAATTATAATAAAAAATATATGCATTACGTAGCTTTATTATCTGTCTTTTAAATGAGCATAATGAAATGAGCATTTTATTCACGAAATATCCAAATTAAGATTTTCTTTCAATTTTAGTCGGAGAAGGTGAAATTATGTTGACAAAGAAAAGTTGATTCACACATGTACTGACGTATTTTTCGATTTCGAAATTGAGTCAACGCCGAACTACTTCAATCTACAGCGTACATGCAGGCTCAAATAGAACTGGTTTTCCAAGTGACCAGTCACAAAGGTGGCCAGAGGCGTGAAAAGAACTCCATTAGGTCGGACAGGTATTGACGGTGGGACCTCACTTTGTAGAAACCTGTTTCAATTGCACGGCCATTTACGAAGTTTCAATCGGCCTCACTCCAACATTTACAGTCCTTAACTTTAATCACGTTGAAAATCCTGTCATCTAAAAAATCTAAAATCTTTGATTCTATATGAAAGATACATGAGTGACATGACTTTATTACTTTTTTTAATGTCGGTAAATTACACCACATTTTTATATTACAAGAAATCAAAGTACATAGAAAATCTAAATTCACCAATGGGATAAACAGAAACATTAACTTGGTGCTTGGTCAGTAGGAAAACTTAAGATAATACGATATTTTACATTCTGAAAACAAATATTTATATACAAACTAAATATTTCTATATTTATTTATAAACATTTCCAGAAAACGGCCAAGTAAATAAATAAGTCAAAAGTAAATATTTTTCTCAATAACATTAACAAATAAAATAGCGATAAATGCCAGTTGAATGAAATGAACATTAAGATCAGTCCGATCGTAAATAATCTACGTGCTCAGACACTCATAAAAACCTCTCTCCTGATACCATTGACCGCACGACTTGTCAATTTTACGACCGCTCCTGATAACTCGTAAAACGGACACGAAACAGGCGGGGCTACTTAGCACCAAGAACTGAGAACCGCTTTGATCCCGAAGACTGAGATCGAGTTTGCTAACAAACTTCGAACCAGTATGAACTATGAACTGGGAATTGCGTTACTGCGGTGTAACGGCTTGGCCACGACCACAGTATAATAGCAGGAATTCTTTTTTATACAAAAGGTACCTACATCGCGCGCTTGTATGTGTGCGTGCCGTGAATGCAAGCAAAGTTGTACGAATGCGTAAGAATGCCCCAGTACGGATTCCACTGTCGCGCCTCGACTAGGGATTGCAAACGAGTTACTCGAAACTCGGTTAACCGAGTAACTCGATCGAGTTTTAATCGAAATAGAACTCGGTTAATAACCGCGGTTTTTCGAGTTTTTTTGCGTCCTTATAATATTACGGATTTTTATATTTTTACTTAAGTAAACCTTAAAAATAGGTTTTTAAGTTTCGTAACACGTAAGTAATCGACGTAATAACTGACTACTGCATAAAAAAATGCCTTTAATTCGATAAAGACATATTCTGACTTCGCAAAATGACACACACGCGAAACGACAGAAAAGCAAAATGACAGAAATACGTTGTGTATACGCACCACCATCATCATCATCAACCCGTATTAGTCGACTGCTCGACATAGGCCTCTCCCATGTCATGCCATCGAGCACGATCCGCGGCCACTGGCATCCAATCTCTGCCAGCCATCTTGCGAAGATCATCACTCCATCTTGTCTGAGGGCGCCCCACACTACGTTTGCCGATCCGTAGTCTCCACTCGAGAACACGCTTGCTTCAGCGCTTGTTGGTTCTGCGGCAGATATGGCCAGCCCACTGCCACTTCAGCTTGCTAATCCTTTGGGCTATGTCGACGATTTTAGTTCTCTGTCGGATCACATCATTACGGATACGATCCTTCTGAAATACTCCCAACATGGCCCTTTCCATAGCTTGCTGAGTGACCTTAAATTTACGTAGGTACTCAGCCTTCCCGTGAGCGACAACGTTTCGGCTCCGTATGTCAAGACTGGTAGGTAGGATGCACTGGTCGAAAACCCTTGTCTTCAGACATTGTGGAATGGACGACGAGAAGACTCGACGTAATTTCCCATACGCAGCCCAACCCAGCTGTATTCTTCTATTAACCTCTTTTACAAAGTTATTTTTACCTAACTGCAGAACTTGCCCGAGGTAAACGTACTCCTGAACAACTTCGAGAAGGGCGTCCTGCACTGCAGTCAGTTTCGGTAAAACAATATCGTTGAACATAACCTTGGTTTCGTCCAAGTTCATCCTAAGACCGGCGTGTTGAGAAAAAGCAGCTAGACCGTTCAGCATGTATTCTAAATCCTGCAAAGTTCAAGCCAAAATGACGGGATCGTCTGCAAATCGCAAGTGTGAAATGTACTCGTCGTTTATATTAATGCCACGACCCTCCCAAGCTAGCGTCATAAACACATCCTCCAGTGCATTCGTGAACAATTTGGGGGAAATGACATCCCCTTGTCTCACACTCCGCTGCAGGAGAATGGGCTTAGTCTGCTGGTTCTGTACTTGGACGGCGTAGAGACATCTCAGCACTTGGATGTATCGCCAGTCTATTTGGCAACGTTGTAAGGATTCCAGAACCAGACAGAATCAAAAGCTTTCTCATAGTCCACAAATGCTAAGCACAGGGGCTGATTTTACTCCTCAGTCTTCTGTATTATCTGCCTCACTGTGTATGTGGTCTATGGTGCCATATCATCTAGGAAATCCGACAGATTGTAAACTCTTTGTCGGTAAGTGCAAGGTCGTTCACAATTTGACGGTTTCTGATGGATAGATTAAAAACCGGTCAAGTGCGAGTTGGACTCGCGTACCGAGGGTTCCGTACAAACTCAAGTAGCTACATAGATAGTTCAAGAAAAACTGTATGGCGATTAGTTTAGTAGGAGCAAATAAGTATGTGTTACGATTTTTGCGAATTTCTAAAAAACGGTGCAACTTAGGAAAACCGTTATGATTTTTCCTGTAATATTTAGGACGACATTAAAAATTGGTAATTATTACCGATTTTTCTTTTCAGTTACTTCGAAGATAATAGGGGGGGAATGGTATTTTTTTAACGTTTGGCATTATAAATCAAATACTACTTATTTAAGAAAAAAAAATAAACACGGTGTTTTAATCTACAAATCAAGCCCTTTCATTTGATACCCCGTTCAATATAATAGCCCTACTTTCAATTTTCAAAGTCCCATTTCGGTCCCCTTTAAAAAAAAAGGAAAAAGGTATAAGATTTTTTTACTGTCCTATAGCCTCGGGTTAGCGATTTTTAACACTATTCCAAATTTCAAGTCGATAGCATTAGTAGATCCTGAGATATCTTGCTGTGACAGACAGATGGAGTCGCACCATAAGGGTTCCTTTTTTACCATTTTGGTACGGAACCCTAAAAACTACCCTACTACCCTACTTAATCCCGAGTTTACAAACTAATTTAATCATTATCATTACACAAAAAAAAATTAAAACTACTTCAGACAGTTTCGAGTAAAAATCGAAACCGAACTCGGTTTTCGAGTTTAATCGAAAAATACTCGTTTTTCGGTTTTCGAGTCTGGCTGCAATCCCTAGCCTCGACCTTGAATGGGTCGATTTCATCGACCGCGGCGGTTTTTTTCATTCGTGTTCCAGCAAATATAGCAGTAAGCAGTGGTGATCACAGTTAACTTTTATTATAAACGATAGAGGCTACACATGATTTCTAATCAAAAGTTGTCGTCACTCGTTAGTCCTTTGCGGGAAACATCGAGTGACACTAATGAAATAAAAAAACGCTGGAAAAACGCCTCCTAAACGGCCCAAGTTTTACTACTTGTCTTGTCTTTAGGTATCCTTTGCCGCGGCCCCGCATAAATAATTACATTGTTACATGATTGTCGCATGGATATGTGGATGAGATCGCTCTTTAGCAATAAGGCCGTATATTGTTTACCATTATTTTTATATAAGTTTGCATTGTAATGTTATTACGATGTGCAATAATAGTACATTGTTGTAGAGGCCGGAAAGTTAACAATAGATGGACGAGTTAGTTCGAGGGCAGACTCGAAGAGGAGGCCCGCCAAGAATACGAGTCTATCTATTGCACTTTCTGCCGAGACTAAACATAGTACCTTTCACGCCTGTTGTGGAAAAATAATAAAAAATAGCATTAAAAAAATTCGCAAATCGTCTAAAAAAGTTGATGTGTGTGTGTCGGAAGCACGGCGGCGCCGAGCAGGCAGCCCGCTGTCGCCGATGGGGATGTTTACCGCCGATAATTTTATCGCTGAGGCCAACGGCGTGCTTTCATTGGTCTATTGCTAATGTAAACCCTATAGCAATGTTATTCCTGTCGTGTCTGAATACATTGTTGGTTCACTAGTGCGCTGGCCAAGAATGCGCTGTTTTGCGCCCCAGATACCGTCCATCTATTGCCATCTTTCCGAGCAGTGGCATAATAAGCGGAGATAAGTATTATTGTTTTATTTGGTGCAATCGTATCCGTCGGCAGACTGTATGTTCTTTAGAATGTGCCTGAGACAGCCACACTCCGAATATTAACTCGAATTTCGACATTCTATCCCTGCCAATGAATTCAAACAGACCGAGTTACCTAGGTACATTACGACGGTCCGACCCAAGAGACCGCTAGCAAAGTACTTTTTAGGACGTAGACTATGTCTATAACATATTCCAATTCCCATTGTCCTTAGTTGTCAGGCAAATTAATGCATGAAAACGGCTGGGACTTAATTATTATTCAATCATATGGAAATTTCGTCAAAATAATTTCAACCCCAAATTGGACTAATTTTAAATTAAACTCGAATTTTATAATGACACTATACCATTATTACCATATTTAATTCTCCCCGCGAGAATTACGAATCATAATTGAATAAATTAACGTTACCTAAGATAACGCTGGCGTGTAATTGCGAATTGGAATTAGAACGTTGAAATGATAAAAGAACAGCAATTCATTAAGGTTATAAATTATAATAATTACGGAGATAAGCGGGAAGGGGTAGGGTTAAACTGATAACATATTTGGAATTTGGAATCTCATACCAAGCGCGGGGCGCTGTCTCCGAAAAATGTGGCCGGACGATTTTCATAAAGCTTATTAAGCGGACCACTCTGGGTAATGAGATATTTATCTGCCGCGAAATTTCATCGTGAAGGTTTTACCGGCTAATTTAGATGTTATCTCCAATTTACGTTTTATTTGAAATGGGGAGTGTTTTGGGATTTACGTCTTGATAATAAACTTAAGTGATATCTTTTGATTTGATTGTTTTAGCAGCTGTTTTCTAGTGATGTGAAACAATTTAGCTGCTCTCGTTTAAACCAACCAACTGACGTCGGCCATTGCCACACGAGCTTAAACTTGTTAAATTAAACTAGTTAAAGCCTACTATCCTACGCCTCCAGGTCTCTAAATAAAAAAAGGTTTTAGTGATTACCTACTTCAAATTCAAGAAACCTTCATCTGTCACTTGTATTTAACATAAAAAATCTTATTTAAGCCACAACAAAAATCTTATAATGCCTTAAAATTCTCACAAGTTCCTCATTAACGTAACGTCAGACGTGACAAAGGTTCTTTCATTTAAAAGTCTAAATAATTTCAGGAATCCGTATTTACAAGTCCATTGTTACGCGTCGCACGGCGAGGAAATCTTAAAGATCTAATCAACGTTTGTAGTCAGAAAGAAAGCCCTCATTTTCTCACAAGTGCGCTTGATTTGACTTTGACAATGTACTTTCTCGTTAGGGCTTGTTACAAAATAAAGAATGCCCCGTGTCACACAATTTTCGAGAAAAACTGGGCGACACAAAAATGAATTTCGCGGTTTGTGTTGTTTCGTGTCGTCTTGGACCCAACTAAATAAAGAGAATGACATAATAAAGAGAAGAAACTATTTAGCTATAAGGTTGTCATGTCACAATTATAAGTAGAAGCTATTTTACAAGCTTTTATTTAACTTGCAACGTTCATGTAAGGTCAACCGGGGTAGCTACGCTACCCTACTTGCCTGTAAACTACAGCGTATTCACACACAGGCAGGTAGGGTAGAGATAATTTTAAAGAGTTTGGATTTAATGGAATCTTTAAACAACGTATTTACCCCCATAGACGCATTTACCCCAGTTGATCTTATTTGTAGGTATGTACCAATGATATCTATGAGTATGTCGGGGTTTCAAAATTTGCGAATCATTTTTTAACTACTTCCTCGTATCCGCTTGAGCTGAAATTTGGCATACTTATTGTAGGTTTGGTAACAATGCAAGATTATGATACCATCGAGGTAATCTGATGATGCAGTCGGAAGGTAAAGGATCATCTACCACTGTAATTCGGCTTATTTGACTAGTTTTGACACGCAGTTTGTAATTTTACATAAAATACAGAGGAAATAAAAGCTTGTCTCAAAAATCTTTTTTTAAAGAAACTTTTTTAAAGAAACCTCTACAAAATAGATGGCGAACAGAAATCTTTGTTTGCTTCCAACTTTGTAGCTCTATTTTAGCCTGAAAGGTGGTGCCTAGAAAGTTTAAAGCTGCAAAGGATAGAGCAGCTTTTGCACAAAATTTTACTAGTTTCGAAGTAGCGGTAGAACCATTGAAAACTATAGCGCGGATACACGACAACTTCTCAAACACAAAGAGAGAATCGATAAAAAAGGATCAACAACACAGGTAACGACAGTAAGCCTTTTAGATGTACCAAATTTAATCATAATTGTATAAGTACGAGCAAAAGAATAAAAAAGGAAATATTAGTGCAATCGCTATTTTTAACATAGGTAGTACATTAATTGGGTCTATGAGAGTGGGCCTGTGCCCACTGCCCAGCATTTGGGTAGTTATTAAATTTAATGAATGTGTTGAAATAAGTTATATCTTATCCTAAAAATATAAAATAGGAAAAATAACAGCTTAAAGCAGAAGCCGTGCGCATACCAAGCATGGTGCTCGTTTCGTAGCGGAGCCCCAATATAACGTAACCTAAACAAACCTACTTAGAATTTACAAAAGGGCTTGCTAGAATTGAATTAAAAATCAATTTTACTAGGGGGAAAACAACCAGCCTAATGGAGACTGCCGCAGGGGCCCCATCTGCGGACATCATTTACCTTTAGTTTGTAGAATGTAGATATAAGTTCTATTTCTTTTTCACTATATCTACTATACCCAAAATATTGTTAAACATAAAATTGCCTATATATTTTTTAACTTTCGAAACGCAGAACTATGCCACAATTAGAACGACATTAATAATAATGTTAAGCTTACACGATACGAAAGACCGATAAAGACCATGTAACGAAGACGTATTAATTACGGCACGGTAAGCAACCAAGCGACCGCGATGGTTATCGGAGACGTTAAATTGTCGTATCTGGAAGGCTATTTGTTATCCACATTCCGAGCTGGCTTCGAATACTTTTATAACGTTTTGGGGCTTGTCGGGTAGGCTGTAAGCCAACTGCGGCCACCGAGACTCGGTTCAATTAAGATTTAACAAGTTCAGGAAGGTAATTGTTACGTCACTGTAGGCTTATGGTGCGACGTTTTGCCACGCGATAAATAAGTGATAAAGCATCCGTCACTCTCACATACTATTAGAACGTGACGGATGCTTTATCATTTATTTATCGCGTGACAAAACGAGGGCACGGCAGAAGCCCCGCAGCAGCGGCAGGGCCCCCGCCAAGTCGAGCAAAACAAAGCTAGAACCCTGAGTTTTCAGGGATATATAGGGCATAATATGACTTAGAGTATTAGATATATTCTCAATAACATTCAATTTGAACTTGTAGTTTAAGAACTATTGCACGCCAAAGTTCTTTAGTTTTGTCACTGACTGACTGACTGATCATCAGAATTCGTCCGACTCTCACTTGTCCGATTTTTTTATTCGTATGACATCGGAATGATGTTATTTTAGGACACCAAAAACCAGAGGTATGTCATCTCGTGTTGCCATATCAATTGACGATAGTGGCGCCCTTATTAATTTCTACTCTTTTTTGCCAGGCTATAAGCTTAGGTTTAGCTTATACGTAATTGTTTTTGGATCTTAAATATCAACAGATACTTCTTCATCCTTCGATGGTTTTATTATAATAGCGGTTTCAATTAGGATTTTAATCTCAAGATTTTCTTGATTGTAAACATTCTAATATTCAATTTTCAATAGAAAGTAATACGCACATTTCACACCGTATTTTAACGAAAATTCCCGAGTGCCATCACATACCAATCCTGCCGGAAATTTCAACTTTGAGCTCGAGTGGTTTTGCCTCCGCGCAAGCTATATGTGTGCATATATATTTCGATGTTATCTCCGTACTAAGTAATTTCAGCAGAGCAATTGGAAATCACGCATGAATGATTTTAATAGCTTTCTCGGCTAGTTAGTGGTAGTTGAAATATCGCTATTATCCATGCGACAGCGTATGTCCTTGCGTTGAAATTTGAACTTTAATTGCGTGCAGCAAAATCGAATTTTCTTAACAGCTTGAGGATACGAGCTTTTAACTAATATGAACCTTCGAACTACTTGTAAATTGAAGCTGGTGAGGTATAAACTTACTAATTGAATTCCTGCATTAATTTAAGTGGCTATAAAACCTTGGAATTGAGAATCACTTAAAACGCCGGAAATGGAGCTGGATTGGGATTACGCTCCGAAGGGATCCTGAACGTTTACTAAGACAAGCCCTAGACTGCAATCCTGAAAAGCATAAACGTAGTCGCCCTAAGCAGACCAGGCGGTGGACGATCATTGTGGAAGCGGGTCATAGGGACGACGTGGAGCGAAGTGAAGCGCGAAGCTCAAGACCGTTCTGGATGGAGGTGCACTGTGGATGGCCTCTGCCCCATCTAGGGAACATGAGACCTTAACTCAAGTCAGAGCATTGAAAATCGCTTTCTATAGCCTTTGAAAATATTAATTACAAAGAGACGGTAACCACTTAATACGGATAAGTGGTTTACTTTAAACTTGAAGAAACCACAAACCTCAACAGAAACGGGATTTCGTAAGCATAAAGGATTTCGGCGTTCTGATTATCATTCAATGCAACTTGAAAGTTTGGAGTTCTAAATTAATTTTGTATAGCACTTCAGATTCAGAATGTTTTGTTGATATTCAATGTTCGCATATATTTTCCTCTTATGATGCAATTAAATTGAAATTCCAACATTCAAACAACCATAATTAGTAATTTAGAACTATTTGTTAGTTTTTATTACGACTTACTTCGAATGAACCGATTTTCATTAAATTTTACGCACTTATTGATTTCCCGTGACAATACAATATTGTGACAACTTCAACTTAGTAACGAGGGTCCGATGATGAAGTCATACGCCAAATATAAGTAACAGCTAGTGAACAAACCAAATAAGGATAGATTAACTTTTCGGTGAACAAAACCTACTCTGGAAACCTGCATACAACCGCGAAGAGATTGAAAGGCTTGGGGACTATAGTTCATTCACTATCGTCTATGACAGTAGGCCTGTGCCCAGCGGCGGGACGTATATAGGCTGATGATGAAATAGACTTACCAATGTGTAGAGGGCACTTGCATAAGCAGCATGCTTGATATGGAGCGTTCGGCAGCAGGGCAACGACGTGTCCTGCTCGCTCGCTGTCCACGCCTTCATCTATGAAAGAGATAGCAATAGTTAAAATACTAAAGTATTGTAAGTAAATAGTATATTGATACACTAGCGCTTGATGGAAAACCTTTGATTGGCTAGTGGCTCTAGGGAAAACCAGTGCGCTTTAATACTCGAATTGCCGACCTGTACGTGTAAAGAAGGAAAAAACCGAAACCCTCATGTGGTTTCGCTTTTTTCGAGTCTAAAAAAACAGAATTAACGTAAAATCGGTCATTCAAAGTCAGCGCCATATATTAGCGTCATACGAAACAAAACGGTGTTTGCTAAAAAAAAGATTTTGCTTCTTATGTTCTTTTGCGTAGAAAAATCTATCCAGCTATAAATAAAATAAAACATACTTCAAACATAATTGATGACGTAGAAGCGGATGAAATCCTTCTTTTTGTTAGTATGGAAAAACCGACCGATTACTCGAATCACCTTAAGTGTAATCACATTTTATAAGACAATTTTTCTTTACCTGTGAATTAGAAATAATTTTCAGGGACCTATTTCATAACCACTCAAAACATGGTGTGATTGTTTTATAATTTCATCGATTGTAAGTTAGTTTGAAGAGTAAACATTTTAACTTTACAAGAGTAAAATCACGTCAGTTTTAACGGTTGATCACTGGACGGGGATTCCAGAGAGCACACATAATGAATCTCTTCAAATTACTCCCAATCGACCGGTATTTTTAAAATAAAAAATACAACTGCTCATAAAATACGTCCCTTGAAATTAATTCGAATTCTCGTTAACAAATGGCCGTAGTGCGATATTTTTTGTATAACCCGAAAGCACTTTGATGTCCTGTAAAAATATTGTCATAATTAACACATTTTCCTGGTGAAATGAAATAACATTTGCAGTGGAAGTGGAAGTCCTGTAAATGTTTGCCAAAGCGGAGCGGAGTCTTCTTCGTAAGGAGGAACTGATTGTACAAGACGTGAAAACGTAGTATAATTGAGACGTGCAAATGTTTTCATTTCATTTAAAGTCCTAATTTATCGTGGTAAGGGGTTAAGTCAAAAGTGAATCTGGATCAAATTTTATTGCGGTTTTCGTAATCGAAATTCCTTAGGAGAGGGTTCTTTTTCATATAGCACCAAAGTATCATAGCAGTAATTGTCCTTCTTACAAAAGTTACATCGTGCGCTTGTATGTGTGCGCCGTGAACGAACGCACTACAGGCAACATTTTACGAATGCGTAAGAATGCTCCAGTATAGGTAGCATTATCTGCGCCTCGACCTTGAATACGTTTCGCGCGCTCCTAAACGACTACTTGTATGTCTGTATACTTTGGCGAAAGTTCTTTTAGGTACATCTAGCACAAGACTGTCGCGAGATTGTCGCGCGCTGAACGAAATGTAATTAACCAATGGGGGCATGCATCTGTGATACAGCCCAATGTAGAAGCGTTCTCATTGGCTGATACATGTCGCGTTGCGCGCCTGACACGTCGCTGCCATCGAAGTATAAAGAGAGACAAGTAGTCTAACTCCGGCCGTTTAGGAGCGCACGATACGTACCTATACAAGATCAAGGCCCATACAATGCGATTCTTACTGGGGCATTCTTACGCATTCGTAGAATGCCCCATAATTCGCATTCGTATTATTGGCATTTGCTTGTAGTGCGTTCGTTCACGGCGCACACACATATAGGTACAATACATATATGCCGCGCGATGTACCTTTTTTAGGAAGTAAACTTACTGCTGTTATACTTTACTGCCGTCTAGTGCTAACCGCACAGTTGACAAAATTCACCAATCATGCCACAACACACACTCGTAACTCGTACTGACACTCATCAGTACCTACTCTTAGCTGATAGAATTACTATTTCGGAAAACCCATATTGAATTAGTTGAATCCCACGTGAGCTAGTACATTATAAATTTAAGTCAACAATATCCTGAATCTACTTGTTTAGGACATTGTTGTCTTTCTCATTTCTATGTTATACATCTGTGCCATAATTAACTAACTATAGTTAATGAGAAATCTTATACAGAGTGAAACATGGGTCGTGAACAGAAATATGTTTTTCTTACTGTCTAACTTTAGCTTAAACATATAGACGATATGAGGGGCAGAAATATGTACACATTGTTTGTTAATTCGTTATTAAAAAAACAGTTGTGTGATTGAAATTTGCAATTTTTTTTTTTTCAAAATAATATACGATAACAACCAATACCAAGTGTGTTTACATTAAGTGCATAAAGTAGGTTTTTGAAATACACAGATGATTTTGTTTGTTAGTCTAAGTACTCGAGTGATAAGATAATATAAATCTACATAACAGTAATTGTAAGTACTTAAAGCTACAGTCAAGTCCCGGATAGGGTGACCATAAGCTTGGTATTTTTCCTATTTTAAATTAATATCAAAAAGTTTTATTGCTTGCTTTAACAGTTAATGCAATGAAATTGCCTTAAAATACTGCAATACAAACGAAAATTTCTGTTTAAAACCCATGTTTCACCCTATAATAAAAGTTCTGCGCTCAAAGGGTACGACGGGACCCTTTTACTTAGTTTCTGATGTTCGTCCGTTTGTCAGCAGCCTGTATCTTATGATCCGTAACAGGTAGACAGTTGAAATTATCACAGATTGTGAAGGTAGGTACTTCTTTCTATTCCGCAGTAGTACACAAGCTGTAAGAGCTAAGGTTTTTTTTTTTTTTTAGCAACTGACAAACTCGCAACCCATCCTGGGCGTAGCGATTGTCGGACCGGGTGGTTGGCCGTGGCGTTCCCTGGGGTCGAACCAGGTTGCTAGCCAGACCACTCTGAGTTGGTTGGACTGGGCGAGCTAAGGTGCACACCTTATGATAATACTCAATCCGAAGGTATAGGTGCCGAACGGAGGTACCGGCCAAAAATATATCACCTGTCACGTTTTTAAGGCAAAACTTTTTTTATACGCTACGCGTACGGGAAAAGCCACTTTCTGGCCAAGTGTAGTCATAAAATGATGTACACAACACGGGAGGTAAAAAAGAAAGCCCTCGATCGCATATTTACGTCCCTCGCTTGCAGCTCGGGCCGCAAGCATCTGCGATCTCGGCATTTCTTTGTTTTACCACCCTAGTAATGTAGTATTTTAACATTTCTTAAAACATTTGGACATTACTGCAACAGGTAGTATGATGAGTAAACCTGACCACATTATAGCGATTGTTACTCAGTCTTTTCTCGTTTTTTGAAAAAAAAAAATACATGGCAGTATTCTTTTGTTTTATTCGTAACACGAATTTTTGGCCGGTAATGTTTAGCTATTATACAGCATAAATGGGCTTCTTGGGTTGTAGTTAACAAATAATAAAAATTTAAATTAAATTAAAAAATAATTGTTATGGAAGGCTTCGTGTGAGAGTCCGACTCGCACTAGGCCAGGGTTTTTACAAAAACTGATTTTATGTTTGCTATCAGCGAATCAATCAATTGTATCAATCCACTAATGCGATTCGGCTTACTTTTTTATATCACTAAATGCGCACTTGTTTAGACTCAGAATATGGACTATTCTTTGGAGGCTCTCTAAGAATAAATCTTTTCCGCAAGTGACTGTCCCTTTTAAGAAGGGTTCCGTACCTCAAAAGGAAAAAACGGAACCCTTATAGGATCACTCGTGTCACTCTCTGTCTGTCACAGCCAATTTGCTCCGAAAGTACTGATCTGATTGAGTTGAAATTTGGTACATATGTTAAGGTTAATGACCCAAACACGGACATGTCACGGAAATATAATATGAATTTTAATCATGGGGGCCACTTTTGGGGGGTTAACTAGAAATTTAAAAAGAAAATGTCAGCAAACTATATCGTGTGACATATTAAATGAAACACAGAGAGCCCTGTGAAAATCACAAATATATATTTTTTTATAATTTTAAAGTTATTTAAGAAAATAGGCAAAAATTTATCATTCCTCTCTTATCTCCAAAACTATTGCACCTAGAATTTTGAAAAATATATATCGAAAATAGTCCTGCACCTATAGATTACAGGAAAACCTATAAGACGTCTGTGCAGTAAAGTATAATAGGGAATATGCATGATATTTTTTATTTACTTTAATAAAAACTCATCCATATAAGAAACAGTAGGAAAAAAATATTTTTCGAATAACTATAAAAATAACCAAGATATCTTTCTAGCAAAACAGAATATAGTATGGAGATTGTATGGCGGCCGTGTACTATGACTATGACGTCATAGTCCATATCGGATCTCTCTGTCTAATCGCTGTCTGATTAGTACTTTAAAATGTTTATATCTTCCGTATTTCTCGGTCGATTTTAATTTTATTTTGACTTTATGGCATCCTTTTTACGGTATTTTCATATTTTGTTAAGAAATGTGTTTAAAAAATTTCATGCATATTCCCTATTGTGTTATATTGTTTTGAACGTACGGAACCCTCTCCACGCGAGTTTAACTCGCACTTGTCAGGATTTTTCGCGTCTTGTTTGTGAAATATTGAAATACTTTTCAGTATGTAATGTTCTTCAAAGCCTTTCACATATTTGCAAAGTTTATCCTTTTAACAAGTTATTAGGACACCAAAAACGAGAGACCGGTATGTCATCTCATTCATTAAATGTTACCATGGTATCGCATGATTCATTTATTATTTCTGTATAAATATTATTACTGATATATTTATCCAAATGTCAAATACATAACAATAGGTACAGTCTGTTTCGTATAGGAATAGACAGAAGAAAAAAAAGGTTATTTATAGTGCCGGTTTTAGGTTGAAATCCAATAGATAACATTTCTAAAGTAGATGCTCATAAATAAAATATTGATTATATCCATACATTTTGGTTGGCTGAAAATAAAAAAGTGTCCTTATAAAATACCCAAAGAGCCAGAGATACGCAACATATGAGACAGCACAGAGCTGTCATTATTGTATTGTATTATCAAATAGTTATATCGAATTTGTATGTTGTTTTAATTGTATATTGTTTCTGTTATAGTTTTTTATTCCTAAGTAATTGGTGAATAGTTATTTGTAACGTTCAATATGAGTGATTCTGTGGGGCAGTGGAAGAAGCGTTTGCTCTAGCGTGCGTTGTCACGACCATCGCGAAGAAGAAGTGAAAGTTTATTCTATGGTTTGACAAACTGTCTTACAATTTTACATCAAATAAATATCGTTACAACTTCTTCGTTAGAAAATGTTTGGAATCTCTGCTTCTGTGTCCCTCTAGAGTCTATTTTTATCCGGTACGAACTACAGGTTCATCGTCCCACAAAACTGTTTTCACAGTTTGCTGGGGGATCCGAGAGTGGGAGTTTGTGGGATAAAATATTAGAAATCTTAATCACATCAAAAACATTATATGTAAAAAGATGCAATCTCACAACGCAGTTCTCCTACAACAAAAAGTTTTGAGATGTAAAGTTAAACCAAGTCAGCGCCGGGGTGGTAGCAACAGAACTCGATTTCCACCGACTTGCCTATTATTAGATCTATAAAATATGTTCCTCCACGGTTAAATAACTAACATTATAATCACATGTAGCCAAAAAGTCACATACCATGCTTTAAAATTTAAACTACCGCCTCATAAGAAATGGACCTGGATGAGTCCCGACGGCTCCACGAGAAATGAGATAGACTTTATTTTGGCTACAAAGAGACAAATATCAATGATGTCTCGGTGATCAACAGGGTGAAAACTGGCAGCGATTACCGTGTAAGAGGAATATTGAATATTAATGTCCGCTTAGAAAGGTCTCGCCTAATCAAGTCTACGCTCCGACTAAGTACAGCCCATATATAAAACCACGAAGACTTTCATCTGGAGCAACAAATCGGTTCGCTTGCCTGGATGATTGCGTTTCAGTAGACGATATAAATAACAGGCTGGCAGAAACTGTCCACGAGGTGATGAAGAAATTCTTAGGACCCCGCCGCAAAGACAGACCTCAAAAACTTGGTTGAGGGTACAATCAGGTGATAATATTTGGCCACCTAATATTGTGATTATCGCAGATGTAATCTATTTCTAGCTAAAATGAGACGCAGTATTCCCCTCCAAGATAGGGTTCGGACGGGATACGGTTATTGGAGAACAAGTTTTGTAAAAATTAAATAGTTTAGTTTAGTTTAGTTTATTTATTCACAAATTACAAGTTTCATATAAATCACATTAAAGTTTACATTACTAATTCGTAAAGTGATCGTTCATTAAATATCTATACAATAATGATCATGATTAAAAATAAATAAATTGAAATTCTGAAAAATAAATATCACACCTAACCAAAAGGGCTAAAATATCCAAAATACCTTTAGAACTATATTTAAAAAAACAGCGTCCGTCTAATGCTATCCAGAAATAAATTAGAGGCCCGTGCACGCGAAAATTTTGTTTTTTGAGAATAGCCGAGCTACGCTGCGCTCGATAGAAAGTATTCATCGAAATAACAGTTTCAACAATTTTGTCTTTTTAGACCATTTTATGTCGGTAACTTATAAATAATATGAGATTACTTAGAAACCTTACTGCTGCATATTAATTAAACTTATGTTCTAATCCATTATTAGGGTTCCGTACCTCAAAAGGAAAAAAAAACGGAAACCTTATAGGATCACTTTGTTGTCCATCTGTCCGTCCATCTGTCCGTCTATCGTCTGTCCGTCTGTCAAGGCCCTTCATGGGAATGCGTGGAGGTATCGATTTGAAAATTAAACCATAATTGGACGTAGTTTAGCGAAAAGGATGCAATCCAGAAGACGAAGTCGGTGGAAATCGAGTTCTGTTGATACCAGCCAGGTACTGACTTGATTTAACTTTACATCTCAAAACTTTTTGTTGTAGGAGACTTGCATCTTTTTACACGTAATGTTTTTGATGGGATCTCATTTCTTTTTGTAAGTGGTCTTCCTTTATTTATTACATTCCAATTCATTCTTTTCAATTTGAACTGCAAAACTAAATTTGTAATCATATGTATTTGTATAGGATTACAAACTTATGTGTGCAGTTGTGATTGTAATTGCAATATTTTTAGGTTTTTTAGGACTTAATATGCTAAAAACGAACTATGTTTAAAATTAGGAGCTAGTAGGTCTGCTAGAAGTACCTTAGAATTATGATGATCATCAGTCAGTCAGTGACAAAACTAAGGAACTTTGACATGCAAGAGTTTTTAAACTACACGTTCAAATTGAATGATATTGGGAATATATATGTCTTATTGTGCCCTATATATCCCTTACCTACAAAATTTCGGGAGGCTGAAAATGTCCTTAATGGCTTCGAGAAAAGGATGGTACCGCCGTGCGTTTATTTTGCTCGACTTGGCGGGGGCACTGCCGTGCCCCCAGATTAATAACAGGATATAGGTAGGTACTAGGTAAATACCTAGACTAGAGAGTAATCAATTTAAATGAAATAAATACTGTCGAGGTAGAATTTTTCAAATTCATTTTTATTTTTCTCCGTCCTAATATTCGCATCGGCGTTGAGTAATTATGGTAAACTAGGCACTTTTCGATGAGCCTGTCCCCATAGTAATTGCTTACTCATACTTACCTGCAGCTACAGACTCACATCACATATTATGCAAAATGATTAGAATTTACCTACCGTTGCTAATAACATATATCAGGAATAATTAACCACACGGATTTAATTAAATAACGAAAAAGCCACGGATTTATAAGAAACATGGATATGGTCAGTAGCCGTGGCGCGCGTTTCAGCTATAGGGGCAAAATGACCTTATAGCGAGAGAACAGTTGACAGTTGCTATGTAACCGCCGTCACACGCTGAGCTCTGCTTTTTTACGTTTTCGTGAGGTTAAAACAAGCAATTATGCCAAACTGTTCTGTGTTAAGGTGACCAAATAGAAGTCGCATCCAAAATTTATCGAAAGGAGGCATTTCTTACCACAGGTATGTAAATAAAATGAGTTTTCCGAAATATTTTTATTTCGATTTAATTTAGTTGGCATTTATTTAGAAGTCGACTCTATTAATTCACCGATAAAGTTCATTTTACCTTGTCGATTCTCATGAGTCCATTTTGAATGAACTAACAGTAGTGAGTTACCTGTTTGATAAAAATATCGATATGATTGGATGAATGAATGAATGGAACCATTTTAAGATAAATCTTAGTATATTTAAATTTAATGCACTGACAACGTATTAAATAAATATAAAATATTAATTTTGCATTTCAAGCAATTATTTTGTTGCAGTTATTTTATATTTATTACAGTTAATCATTGTGATGTTTTAGGTTTCCTGCTAAAGCCACATTAAAAGAAAAATGGATCGATGCGACTGGGAGAAAGGACTGGTTTCCAAGTAAAAATAGTGTGATTAGTTCAAAACACTTTGATGAAAATGACTTATATGTAAAGAATGTCTTAAGAATTAATTATATGTCTATAAATATATTTTGTTCAGGGGCGATTAAAGTATTTGATTATTTTAAAAATGAATGTTATTCTCTACCCCTTTCCCTTATTATTCCCTACAAATTTTTCAATTTCAATTGTAACAACAGTATGTAAAAATAACCAATTATGTAAGAAAGAACAATAAATAATCATGACAATGATAGCGACAGCTCTTCAAAGATATATTCTTTGCCTAACTAATCTATTTATACAACTAAGAAGTTACCACAACACAACATCATTTATTTATACATATAATATTGTAGTAAAAAATTTAATTCATCATTGTGTCCATTTGAACACCCTAAATGTAAAAAAAAATCATACAAAAGAAATAACGAATTACGATTCGTTATTAGGTATTTATTTTTAGTGATTGATGAATGGAGCAACATTCATTCATTCGTTCATCGATAACTTTTTATTCTTTGTCAAGCCCTTACGTCGATGAAATATTTAAGTGTGTGCGTGTATTGAGACGGCGCGGGCGTTAGTGTGTACTAGCCAATAGCAACGACAGCGTTGCTGTAGTGTGTCGCTGTGTTCTTTGATGATTGGCGGTGACGCTAGTTTATTTGTGGGTGTTGTCTTTGCATGTGCACAGCGTTAATGTATGTGTGAGCAAAACCTGCGACAGCGGGTCTAATACAAAACAAGTGTGATTTCACATCTTTGTTTCTTATATATCTGTGGAAAAAGCCAACTGCCGGCATCGTTATGTGTCGTCGTCGCCGACACTCAACTGCGAAGCTGCCGTCGGTACGTGGACAACAGCCGTCGAAATCCGACGGCCACGTCGTTAGCTTTCAACGATGTGACAACGTCACGAAACGCCGCTGTGATAGCTGTCGTCAGTGCGTAGTCGACATCAGACGACACTAGGGTACGCAGTACCGGTACCGTTCTGGAGAACCGAGATTTCCGGTACTGGCCGATAATAGAACCGGGGCGTCCCGGTACTTTCGGGACGGGTTTTCAAAGACTGTCGATACTTCAGTCCGATGAGATTCAGTTAGTTTTATAATAAAGACACACATTGCATTAAAGGCACATTTATTAATATAATTTAACTAATAATCTCAATAGTACGGGCCAGTGGGCAGGCGGGAGTGAGTCGCCGCCGATTGCCATGACCACGGTCCACCCGTGTTTGGTTAAAATTGAACTACGCGTGTGTTCGTTTCGAATTATATGTATTTTTTCGCCATTTCTCTCACTGTTTAAATGATAATAGGCAGAACTCAATTGAGGACACCAGAAAACATAAATTAAATGAAAAATGCTGCCCCTTAACTTAGCAAAAAATACAGAAGGTCCACAATTCAAGCCTCGCCGGGATTCGACAGTAACGTGCGATAGGAGTTGGAAAAAAATACAAAAAGATGGCCAAAGAGTCTGTGAACTGTGGTGCACATTGTCAAGTTAAGGGTATATGTTTCCCCAAAGTCCCGAAAGTACCGGGACTTTTATTTTCACGTCCCTCTTTGCTTGGCTCAAAATACCGGGATATCTCGGTACTTTCGGTTCCGGTATTTCCCGGGAGCAAACCCTAGATGACACGCGTCGTTGGTTAGTTAATGATGCGCCAACATCTCGACATGCTGTGACCGCTGCCGTTGGCGAGTCGTTGGTAGGTGGGTTTAGAGTCCTAGAACGATATTTTACACCATGACTTTAGTATAGAAATTGGCAATGTTAGCTGTGAACTTACGCTGGTTAAGAAAAAAGTTGTGAAGTCAGCTGAAAGGCCACGGTACGGGAGCGCTCTCAGCCGCGGCCGTAATTAGCGCCCCGACACCTGCTTTGACAAACTTGGCCGCTTTGCGCCGCGCTCTTTAAGTCCCATTTCACACACCAATTACAAGGGTAAGGAGACTACACACTTGAAGGGATTATATTAGGTTTAAGCCATTGTTGTTTCTTCCTATTCGCGATTCTACACAAAATAAATTCCACACAATTGAATTTAATCACATGCGTAATGCTTCACAGTCGTTATTTCTACGCAATCTTGTTTCTTCCTAGTAGCGATTCTACACAATATGAATTCCACACAACTGAATTTAATCACATGCGTTATACTTCGCCATTCTGTAATTATTATTTTTTAAATCTCATACATAACCGGGAGTCGAACCCGGTCGAAATTGGGGCGGAGAAATATTTTTTTAAAGATTTCGACTAGGAAAAAACGAGATAGTATAGAAGATAGATAGAATAAAAGATAAAGATAGTAGCGCGAAGTATAAAGCATGTGATTAAATTCAGTTGTATGGAATTCATATTGTGTAGAATCGCTACTAGGAAGAAACAAGATTGCGTAGAAATAACGACTGTGAAGCATTACGCATGTGATTAAATTCAATTGTGTGGAATTTATTTTGTGTAGAATCGCGAATAGGAAGAAACAACAATGGCTTAAACCTAATATAATCCACTTGAAGCCATCTCGTTTTTACTGACATTAACGCAGAGCTCGCGACGTTTTTTTTCAACTTTTAAGGACAAAGATTGAAAAATTAATGATTAATATCTGATCATCTTATATTTTGTGCTTTAATTCTACTAGAGGTTTTTAAAGAAATTGTTTTGAACAATAAAATTGCCTGTTGTAGGCCATCATGCTTAAAATGTCTTAAATTAGTTGCATTTTGTAAAGAATATGTATAGTATGGTTCGTAAATTTTTACTCAATCCTTGCTTCAGTATTATCACCATAAAAAAAAAACTTTTGCGCTGGTCGGTGTGCTCATTCGCATTCAGTTGCTTTTTATCACTGATTTGCCTCGTTACACTTTTTTACAACTCGAATAACTCAGTCAATTCGCTCGCTTATTCGAGTTGAAATCCGAGTTGATTCGTCTCGAAGAAAAGATAACTCGCCGACTTTTCGAACGACGAGTCAGCGAGTCGAGTCAAGTTTGATTCGATGGTCGGTTTTGCGCACCTCTTGTAACCGAGTTGGCGACCCGAACGCGAAATTGACGATTTGTTGACTCGGGTGCGTAACCGACGAATTGGAAATCCGATAAGTAAGCAGAGTGCAGAGTTGATTCAAGTTGCGTGGGAACTTGATTCGAGTTATTGGAATCAGACAACCCGACTAGCCCATCGTCAAATTGTTTCTTACATGTTTAATTTATTTTACTATTCAAATATGAGTTTAAAATAAAATTCATTACAACTGATTGCAGTATAGGTGGTAATAATAAAACTGAAGTTAATTAATAAATTTTAACCGGCAGAAACTATAATTCTACATTTTATCAAGTTATACAAGGAGCATTTTTCATTCAGAACTCCAATGGAATATTTTCGAGCGTGTTCATATGTTTCAATTGAATATAGATACAATTATTTAATATTGATGTCGGAATTGATTGACAAGACTCATAAACGATATACCTACGTACGTATATCCCTTAATTATAAATTAGTCTAATCATTCTCAAATTATTTTTTGCTTCATATCAAAGAAGGCTTTAAAATAAGCAAATTAACTTTATTTTTGCAGATTTTGTTACTTAATTGTAAAACAATGACTCAGCGAGCCAAAGAGGAATTCTTCAGAGAAATGTGCAGATTTTTTAACTAAACGAATCTATTTAACTACTGACATTTGTAGTTATATTACTTGCACACGGTTTAAATTTTAAGTTATAACGTCCGAGTAGGTATTCAATGGATACTGATCCAATAGACACAATGTTGAATGTTAAATCTTTAGCAATAGAGGCAGTAAGGCGTCGAATTATAGGCGTGTCAAGTACTAGGCCGTTTACCTTAGTAACGAAGTAATATAGGGCAAAGAATAGAATATAATTGAATAGAATAGAATAGAATAGTACAGAATAGAATAGCTTTATTTGCATAGAATAAGTATGTACATTGTACAGTGAGTCTTTAGGTGTTACTTCACCACAATTGACACAGACAAGTTGTGGCTAATTCTGCTATATGTATTAGTATAATACTAACATGCAAAATATAATAATAATTTTTTTACACTTATTTTAAACTGTATTCTGGGTCAGAACATCTTTGATGTGATAGTAATTTTTCTACATTAAGTGACTAGTTAGTGCTTTTTTGAATTTATTAAGCGGGAACTCCCGCATTTGTTTCGGCAGTTTATTACATATTTTCATCAAATATAGCATGAGAAAATGAACAGCAGCCCTGCCTAGAAGATAATGAAAAAAAAACAACCTGCCTGGATTTTTTTTCATTAACTGTTTCGCTTATATATAGCAACTTCACGAGACAGATTCTCAAAATGTTTTTAAGCTTCCAACTTAATTAACCCCCGAGAATTTTCCCGGGATTCCAAATTGACCTTAACAAGCTTAGAACGTTCATAATAGGTGACGATAATACTTGAGAAACAATTCTCATGTTACCTATTTACATTATTGAGAGAAAAAGATAAGTACAAATACCTTATTAATAAGTGCTTTTTTCATTTTCAGTTTTGTAAGGTCCTATATTACCAGCAAAGTGACTTGCTACTTATTGTGCTGAGCCAGCTCTTATTTTTTGCCTCATCAAATGTCAAAGTCAAAATATTCTTCATTCAAGTAGACCCAGCAACAAGCATTTTCGAATCATCAGTTTTGGAACATCATAAGCTAAATCAGAGAATTTTATTGATGCAATTATTATTTTTAAAATTAATAATAAAACTTCATAATAAAATCGTCAAAACATCAAAAATAAAAATCGCATAAAAATATACTAGTCATAAAAATATAGTAAAATCAATGTCAAAACAAAACAAAAACGAAAATAATAAATTAAAATGTTAATAACATTATTGTTTTCAAAATATAGTTTAAATTTCATTATTTTCAGTCTCAATTAATCCTACGGTATGTCATCATTCATGTTAGGAATTAAATTAATCTAAACGAGTTTGGGACTGGCATTCATTTTGGTACCCTGCATATTTTAGATATCAATTAAATTATAAACTATTGTTCAATCAAATATGCCCAATATAATTATTATAGAATGAAATGAAAATATAATTCGAGCAAATCAAAATCAATTGAGTGGGATAGTATGAGGTAAGAGAAGCGTCTTGTTGGTATAAAATAAAAAATGGCCCATTAATCAAATATTCATAATGCAAACCAATACATATTTTATGGTTAAATATAAAATGTGGCTTCGTTGAAAAGCGGATTACCGCTTGCGGCATACCGATGCAGTGGTAAAATAGTAGTTCTGCTGATAATTGATAATACAGGTCGACCAAAATACAAGGTGAAATCTTTTACGTAATACAAGATGATTAAACCTCAATCTGTCCATGATTTTGAACAACTTTTACTATGGGGTCAACTTTGTAAATGCAAAAAATAAATTAACTGTTTCATATGAAAGGTCATGAATAGGTAGAACAAAATGTATGAGAAAGTTGTATTTTTTTTTGCATTTACAAAGTTGACCTAATAGTAAAAGTTGTTCAAAATCATGGATAGATTGAGGTTTAATTATCTTGTATCACGTAAAAGATTTCACCTTGTATATTTTTTTGTTTTGTAATTATTTTTACGTTTTCGTATATTTGAGACTAAATACACAAATTCAGAAGTATTTAAGTAGGCATGGGCGTATCAGTTCATTTTTTTGGCAAAGCGAGACCAAACGTTACTTGTCTATAGACTATAGTAGTAAGAAAATGTCAATTGTTCAAAAACTAGTGCTGATATTGGATACTGCTTCAGGCCCGATTATCATTACCTACCGAATTAATTTAAAAGGATATTGATATCAAAGACAACGATATCACTATTGAACAGTGTAATATTTTCACATTTAATCATTGTGTCTTTGATTTTTTTAGACTTGCGCGTGGGACAAGCTACCTATTTCCAAGTCCCCAATTGTGGTTGTTATTAATGACCATATTGTATAAATGTGCTCATAAAAAAACATGATTCGCACGTTAGATAAATCAAACTAGACCTGTGCCTACTAAAGCAGATAGAATTATTTATCAAAATATTACCTACTAGCACAATTAAATAATTTTGATTTCTTTAAGTGACCTTGTACTGCAACGTTCAGCAATCTATTAATCCTGGCCTGGTACTTACTTAATGAAGATTGATATGATAAATAAAGTGGCACGGAGTGGGAGGTTCGGCAATTTCGCTAATTTAATTAGGTGAAATTATTGATTACTGTTAAAAATAATGATCACCATTTTAGTTGCTTTTTAATGATTATGATAAGAGTTGCATAAATGAAAAGCTCTTTTTTGGGCTTCGTTGCCGTCAGGCCATAAAGCGGCTCTTTCCGCACGATACGTGTACGTTTTCTGGCCAAGTGTAGACATAAAATGATGTACACAACACGGGAGGTAATAAAGAAAGCCCTCGATCGCATATTTACGTCCTTCGCTTGCAGCCCGGGCCGCAAACATCTGCGATCTCGGTCTTTCTTTGTTTTACCACCCTAGTTGTGTAATGTACTATTATTACAGACCCCTGGGAGGTGTGGAATTAAGTCGGCTATGAACTTAAATAAAAACATTTCAATTTCATTAGAAACAATTTTATAGAATCGCGAGAATGTAATGAAATGAAGCTTTTATAATCATCTAACATTGTCATCAAAACTCCTCTCATCAGTCATCAAAACTAAAAGGCCGCTAATTTGTATGAAACTTCATACAAACTAGCGGCCTTTTAGTTTGAGGACGGCAGATATTTGTAAATAAACCTCAGCACACAGAAAACCGCAGCAAATCAAACGAGCTGTTTACCCAAAAAGCGAAAAGGCCGCATGAAACTTTCCCTTCCCATCAGCGAAAACAAACTCACATCAAGTATAACAAAGTTTGAGTACCTTTGGCCCTTTGCGAACAGTCCTCAAAAATCCTCGATTCACATGGCATGCTAGTCAGAAAAGTTTTGTTGTTTCGACTGTCACTTATGCGTAGTTTTCGGTGAGGGCGATCGGTTTACGGCAGCGTGCAACCGCTGGCACCGCCGCGGGTCGACTGAGCGCCGAGTGGGAACCGTTTCCATCGCGCAACTGTGACTGAAATTCAGCTACTGTTGTTTTGTTTTTTACTTGCAGTTTCAGAGTTTTAGGTCCATTTTTTTCAGTAGCTACTTTTTGGTTACTTCGCTTTATTTTAGATTAGAAGAAACGTGTGCGTCCGAAATGATCTAGGTACAATATTACCTACCTTTTAATATCCTAGGGTATCGAGGCAACGTGGACAAAAAGACCGCAAAAAATTGTAATAAAACGAAATTAGATACAGTAAACTCTTCTCTAAATAAAGGTATACAATAAGCCTTTTGACAGGAAGTTATATTTAGGTACATATGTGCAAGTAGGTGAAGAATGCGATTTATCTTAGAACCAAGATATTGCCTCGGAAACTTCAGTTATCAATAAGAAACCATCAAATATAATAAAATAAGATGATACAATATGATACAAATTTGGTATGAGGAAAAAAGAAAATTCGTAATAAATATGATAAGGAAAATTCACTTCCCCGCTTCCCTAACTTTGAATGCAAAAAGCATCCGGTCCGGGTCTCTCGAGTGATCAACTACCTTAACTAAGTTTTATTTATATTCAGTTTCCTGGGTAAAAGGGTAAGGCTGCGGGACGTTTCAACCGCCCTTTCCCGTCATCATATAAATGGGTCGATTTCAAGCGTTTTTTCAGCGTTTTTTTTTTAATTCAGTAGTGTAACACAATTTTTACAGGGAAGGACTATCGAGCGACGACAACTTTTGATTAAATCATGTGCAACCTCGATATAGTGTATCGTTTATAATAGAAATTAACTATGATCACCACCGCTTGCTGCTATATTTGCTGGAACACGAATGAAAAAAACCGCCGCGGTCGGAACGCTCTGAAATCGACCCAAATGTATAAAAGTAGCAAATGCAATAAATTTTAATGAGAATAAGAAGATCCACGTTGGTTGTTTTGTGATGATATGTTTGTCTTTATAGGACCGATATGTACTAGTGTATAAAAGTCCTTAACACAATAAAAAAAAAACAGTTCTACTAATGTTACAAACTCCCTTTAAGTTTGTATTAAATACTGGAAAGTATTTAATACAAACTTAAAGGGAGTTTGTTTGGAATGAGTTTTATGTTATAGTTTGATACACTACATATTGCGCGAAATGACAAATGAGAATGAGAACTCACAAAACGTTATGCTAATAGATGGCGCGAATATTAAAGGCCCAAATTCACGTTAATTCCCGTTTTTGAGACTTCTCGTGTAATTTCGAGCAGATAAAATATATCAAGCTATAAAATAAAATACATTTCAAATATAATTGATGTCATGGAACCAAACAATTACGATCTTTATGTTTGTACGGAAAACCGACCGACTCGAAAGAGCGTTTCATTTATCAGTCGTTAGCAAGATCCGCTAAAAAGACCTCTTAAATGTTCCTTCCTATCGATCTAAACTAAATTCTATGCGAACTCTTTTACTTTCCAGGCCATACGGTTGTGGATCTCATTAGTCTTCTCGAGTTAAGCTGTACTGAATCCCCTTGTATTTTTAAAACCAAAGTTAAAGAGCTTTGGGCGATTCCATTATCGCGGGTGCAACATTTTGACTCATTCAAGGCCTCCTCCTAATAAAACGAAAAACATTTATTATTAAAATATTGTTTTAAGGATTACATTTTAACCTCTTTTCTACAGATTTGTGTATAAGAATTTAAAATAAAATGTTTAAATAGCCACAAGACAGGATTAAAGTGCTATCACGGGTGCAACCAAATCGGCCCACCTCCGGATCACAGTATAAAAACAGAAATATCTTTTAATTGTCAAATATTTAAAATGTTTTGCCTATTTATACTGAAAGACAATAAACAATCAACTATAGAAACATAAAAAAAGTATTAAAAACTGAAACTATCAATAAATTATTCACTGTTAAAACGATCGCGGGTGCAACATCGTATGCTTCGCAGTTGGCCCTAAATCTTAGAATGCTAAGGTTTTCAAGCGCTTTAACATCCTGAATATAAAGTTAAGTCCATAGCAATTAATTTAAGACCTCACCCTACACGATGGTATCAAAAAAAAATTTGGAACTTGAAAATTGATGTCCCTTTACTAATCGCTACAATAACATTATGAATAGGGATGTTGACTAATGTTGAATTTTACAACATATATAGTCACATGGATTGGAAAATACTAAATTATCATAACACAAAAGAAATAAACAGGAATTATGTATAAAAAGTATAAAGTTATGAGACCAAAAACCAATGAGCACGAAAAAGTGTGTTTAAGCACATAGTTGTTATACATTTATTTTTTCAGTGTTATTTAAGCATTCCGAAATTGACTTTAATTTTTCGTTTTTATTTTTAAACTGTGGTCTCATAACTTTATATTTTTATGCATTTTTTATTTATTTCTTTTGTGTTATGATAATTTAGTATTCTCCAATCCATGTAACTATATTATTATGTTGTAAAATTCAACATTAGTCAACATCCGAATTGTGTACTTTTCCGCGTTGTTTGTTTAAAATGTCTGTGGACTGTTTTGCGGTTAAGTTTTCCCTCTATACACCGTGTTTTTTTTATTTCCTTTAAATTCGACACGTTGCTGCGTACGTCAACAGAAGCTACCTGGTATATCGCTTTTTGCTAAATTAAAAAAAAAACACGTTTCATACAAATAACTAACTAACAAATAAATTAATATTATAAAAGACACTTTCGAGTTAGTCAAAATTTTATCAACTATGACAGTGTTGGAATTATGACAGGTCATTTACACTCGTTGGTGATTAAATTAAGATTATGAATATTTTAAAAACGGTATGAGTTACATTAGTTTCTAGGAGAAATTAACTGTTTAGTTAGTGTCTAGTTAGATCTGAAGAATGTGCCCTCGAAGTTAACTGAAATCAATAAAAACACGGTGTATATTTATTTTGTATTTATGTATGTACTCAGCAAAGTAGATAGTGCAAAAGGTAACAACTTTGCACTATCTACTTTGCTGGTTTATTTTTGTGTCAGTTCCGCTACCCGAAGGTTGTCTGGAAAAGACCGCTTTTTAACGATAAGACCGCCTGTTGTCTGCCTTTTAAAATTGAAAATGAAAAAAATGAAAAAATATTTATTTGTAATCCATTAATGTTAGCCTAGTTACATACTCGTACTTAGTTATACTGGTATAGCGTACAAGAGTGTCGTATAGGTTTGTGCATGCAAAATAAAGTAGGCCCTAAACCCTGCCCTGCCCTAAACTAGGTAAACCTGTCTTATAGGGTACAGGGGCATTCTGCCGCTCATTATGCAGTAGCTCCTTATTTAAGATGTTAATAAGTGCTTATAAGTAGAGAAAAAAGTACATAAACAAATTTAGCTTGCAACATCAGCTGTTCCTACTAACTACCTCCTTATTCCATTCTTATCCAGAGGAATTTACATTTACACATTGTTGTAAAGTTACTCTAAATTAGGCTTATTAAAAGTACCTAGTTGCAGATTAGCTGTCTCGAGATTTAAAACAAATAAATAATCAAATTTACATATAAATAGTGGCTATGTAAATCTAAAATTATTCTAATTATGTTACAGTACCAGCCAAAAATATATCACCTTCACGCTTTTATAACAAAACCTCAGACAACAGACGAGGACCAAATATACAAGGAATGGTCCACTAAATGTTTTCTATTTGAAAAATGGCACGAAAAAATCAGAGTCTATACTAAAAATTTCCATAAAGCGGCCCCTTCTATGTTTATGAGGATCATTTATATGTTACCATTATTAACGACAGCTGAAATCACTTTCCCTCGTGTATTTAAAACGAAAACATTACAGCGCCTTATGCATTATCTAAGAGTTTGGTTTGGTTTGGTTTGTGGTTGGTTGGCTACTTTGGTTTACTTCAAGCAACAGCTAAACCCTTGCCAAGTTAAATACTACCTTAACTCTTTGTAATAAAGTGAAAATCCTATTGACACACATTCAATTATGTTTCAACGGTACTCTAGAAAATGCCTTCCCCATTGATTGAATAATTGATCAACTTGCTTTGTTTGCTTGTTACGTTTAACTCTTTTCAAACCAAATAGCTGTTTGGGTAATTTAAACATTGAAAGCGGTGGGTACCTATTTATAGATTCCAATTACATGGGTGTAAAAATATAACAAGAAAACCGGACTAGTGCGAGTCGGACTCGCTCACCAAGGGTTCTGTACAAATACTTTAAATAAAGACTTTAATATATTTTTTATGATTTAATAACAAATGTATAGTTTTCAGATTTTTTTCTTGTAGTACATTCCAAATTTCGTAATTTTAGGTCAACGGAAAGTACCCTAAAAAATGTGGTTTCCTTGAGAGTGTCAAAATATAGGTTTTTTGTGGCATAAAAGGTCATATCATTTTTTACGTGAACTTAGAAGTTTGATTTTTTCACAGCTCTAAGGGACTGTAGACCTGAGTGTGTGGTTTTATTTTCAATTTTATACCTCCACGCGTTTCCGAGGTAAAGGAACGGACGGTTCCGTTTTTTTTTCCTTTTGAGGTAATGAACCCTAAAATAGTACATTACACAACTAGGGTAGTAATACAAAGAAAGGCCGAGATCGCAGATGTTTGCGCCCCGAGCTGTAAGCGAGGGACGTAAATATGCGATCGAGGGCTTTCTTTATTACCTCCCGTGTTGCGTACATCATTTTATGTCTACACTTGGCCATAAAGCGGTTTTTTCCGTACAGAAAAAGTCACTTTATGGCCAGGTGTGGCATAAAGTTACAAAACGGAACTCCGTGCATTAAAAACTTCGTCACAATCTGCGACCGTGACAGGACTCGAACCTGCAGTCTTCGGATCCGAAGTCCGACGCCTTATCCATTAGGCCACACGGTCCTGTCCACAACGCGACTAATTTTGGTACATTGTACGATGTATTTCCTACATTTCAAAGGGAGGTGGAGGGCTATGCCTCCATACCGCGACTTATTTAAAACCACCGGGAATCCGTTCGCGACTTCGCTCGCGGAGATGAAATAAGTTAAAATGTCCCTTTTTTGCTTCGGCTTAGTCGGATAAAAAATATAAATTGAGCTACAAATTGTCTGTAACTTCGTAATGATGGCCATTATTCGTTGGCAAAATGTTGGAATTCGATTCTGCACCATTAAGTGTTTGTTAAAAGCATTTACTCTTGAGGTTTTTGCGCACGTTTCCACGAAATCCGAGTAAGCATATGTAAGATGATATTTTTACAAATTGTTGACCTCAGACCCCACAAGATCATATCGAAGAGCAAGTTGCTGGGTGAATGATCCTGGCTTCTTGATTATGTCTGTGCAACTCGCCGTTAGAGTACCAAGATAGCACAATAATAGCAATATAACAATGTTTCGCGTAACAATTTCAATACGATATAAGAGAATTTGGACTCAAAAGTCGCAAGGAAACATCAAGAGAAAAGAAAAGCCTTAATTACAAAATTCGATTATTTGAAGCATATATCCTACTTTTTGTGCCAAGAGGCGTTAAAAGCAATTCGAGTTTCCAATTAAGATGATTGGACTAGAATCGCTAAAAATGTGAAAATATGAATTTTAGAACACGCGATGCATAATATTATAATGAAATGATTTTCGCACTATTTGCATCGTATTTCATCCTTGGTGCCTTTTTCCATTTACTATTATACTTCGTTTAATTATGTTGTATTTTTATGTGATAGCATTTAGCTTTCGCCTGCGTTGTTCCAGTGATTATCCCAACGGATCTCTTTGCCGAGATATCCTATGTTTCAGTCCTGGACTTGACCTACTTGCATACCAAATTTCAGGTCAATCCATTCAGTTGTTACCGCGTTATTTAGTAACAAACATCTTCACAAAGTTTCACATTTATTATATTAGCGTGAAGTGTGATGTGATAATTAGAATAAAATGTTAAATTACGATGTTAACGGTCATTTTGGCCAACTTTCTTCGTCAGGATATCAGAGGATTGTAATTCACTTACGAGGATTTCAGTAACTAATTAGGTATGTTTTATCTTCAATATACTACACGGCTTATATTTTCTAGTCTTAAGATGGGTTTCTTTGAAATCGAGTGACAGATGTTCTACGATTTTTCTAATTTGAAATGAAATTAGAATGAATTAGTTTTTTTTTCTAATTACTTAAAATACTCAACTACGAACAAGAGTGATACGAAAAGATATGGATTTTGCAGCTTAGGTTGCAAACCCTCCGGAGTTTTAGGTCAAAGTCGTAATATATCCAGTTGCCCAGGTCTCAGAATCACTTGGTAGCAAAATGTCAAGGTCATAGAATGGCCAGGTAGTAAAATCTCAAGGTCGTATAACGGCCAGGTAGTAAAATGTCAAGGTGGCAAAATGACCAGGTAGTAAAATGTAAATGGACTGTCATTTGTTCATTTTACCTCTTGTGACAGGGAAACCAGACCGACGCGATTGTGGTTACACATCCAGTAGCCTTAATGAGCACTTGTGCAGATTTGTAGTTGTTTGAAGTTGCCTCATGGTGTTTTCACTAACTTTAGGTACTGTATAGTTACTGTTGAAGTAACATTTTAACCATAGTCGCTCTCTACCTAATTGACTGAGGTTAATAATTGGTGGTGGGAAGTTAGAGGTCCTAGGTTCAAAACCTGAACAACAGTAATGCTAAAGAGCCTGATAAGAGTAAATATTAGTGTGACGACCACGAGTCATGGATGGTTTCTATCTATTTAAGTGTGTATATCACCGTCTACATACGAGCAGTACCCATAGTACGCACCCATAGAAGTTTCCATTCCTAATATATATGTTACCGGCCAAACCCGATTTCAGGCCAAACTAGTTTGTCCTAGGCCAAACCGGATTATCCGAAGCGTGTCAGGATAAACTAGTTTGTCCTAGGCCAAACTAGTTTATCCTAGGCCAAACTAGTTTATCCTGACACGCTCCGGATAAACCGGTTTGGCCTAGGACAAACTAGTTTGGCCTGAAATCGGGTTTGGCCGGTAACATATACAACAACAGATGTGATTCTTATATAATGTTTTAATAATTACTTTAGTTAAAATTTATACACACAAAGTTTTGCTTAAAAGAAGGTTTTGCCCTTTAGCACGGAACATTAATAGATTAGACAGTTGGATATATTGGATGTCAGATACCAGCGAACCAATATAGGTAGTGAAATAATGGATACCCACTCACCGCAAACGAATTTCACTCAACATGTCAGCCTGGATTAATGTAACGAAACTAACCCTTTCTTTCGCGTGGACGGATAGTGAGAACTAAAGAAGTAGCGGGTGTCTTTAGGGTAGTTAAAAACTTCACTGTTAATCAAAGAAAGAAAGCAACATTTATTGGTGACAAAACAAAAGAAAAAAAAAATAGAAAAAACCCATTGAGGGCTCTGTACAAATACTTTACATAAAAACGTGTAAAGAGTAAAGACTATATTTTTAACCGACTTCCAAAAGAAGGATGGTTCTCAATTCGTCTGTATGTTTTTTTTTTTTTTTTTTTGTGTGTTTGTTTATGATTTAATTACAAATGTATAGTTTGCGGATTTTTCCCTATACTTGTAATATAACGGTATTACTTGCCCAATTTCATAGTTCTAGGTCAACGGAAAGTATCCTATAAATTTTGGTTTTCTTGAGAGAGTCGAAATGTAAGTTTTTAATATGCAATGAAATAAATTAAAAACTTCACTCTCATCTATGGAAGCCTGGGAGCCTGTGCCCAGCAGTGGGACGTATTAGGCTCATGATGATGATGATGGCTATTCCCAAATCTCAAACCATTTGCATATCAAATTTCATCACAATCAGACAGAGAGACAAAGACATAGAGAGACATATAGTGTTTATAAAAGTAATATTACTCGTAGTTTGGATGGATGGATATAAATATTTTCTCGACCCAACATAATTTAATTAGCGAAGGAAACACCGGAAATTCGCTCGACAAATGCTGCTTGACTCCATACAACTGTACAGTCAGCCCCGTAGGCGGAGACGTTAACAAATAGCCAGGGGGCGCCCCTAACACTTGCTCTAATTATTCTGTTGTACGTTTCTGTAGCTGGTTTAATGAAAAATGCATGCTTAATTTAGTGTCGAGTGGCTTAGTATTTTCCTTTTTCACTGTCATTTATTGCAATTAACTAAACCATAGGTAAAGGTTAGTGGAAAAGGCACGAAATTTTGTGAAATGGATCATGTTACAACTTTCAACTGACTTTGGTCTTTTAACTGAGAATACGGTCGAATACATTCGGCGTAAATACTACTTTAGTGTGTTTTAGAATCGTTACGTGAAACAAATAATAAGCTCCTATTTATATATTAATAACTGGTATTATTTGTATTATTCCTAAAATGTATATATTCATATTATTATTATTTTCCACAAGAAAAAACTTTGTTTTTTTTTTATGTCGCGGGAAAGGTAACCGAGCACGCAGGTCACCTAAATGGTAATTGACTTCTAGTTAAATGAATAATACCAAGGCAATTTGTAAATGTATCGGACGTGAGGCAAAATTATGTAGTTTCAAGTTCGATACAATTTATCAGGCATTCAAAATGAAAATATGCCAAAAACGACGAGGATCGATTTTTACAAGGCCGTAATAGCAAAGATACCTAGACCGAAATATGTTAGGCCGGCGGCAGAGTAAATGGTGTGTGAATTGCAATATCCATCGATAACTCGTTCCTCGATTTTCGGCAACATTTCAAAGGTAATTGGAACGTTATGGCAACATGTCCAATACTTGTAAGCCTTCATGTAGGGTAAACCAGGGCTTAACCACGTTGGCTGGGGCTAGCGTTTATTTAATAGCTAGTATTAATTTTTTATTTGAAATTTGGGTTATTTTACATGCCACATAAATTTAATTTACGAAATAAGCAAGTAATTTAAAGCATAAAATTGTGACATAAGCAACGACCTAATCGATATTCCTAACCGGTTACTCAAGTCCTCGTTTGGTATGTCGATTTGAAGATTTTTCAGGACGAACTCCATTACTAGACGTTCAATTTTATTCTTTTATTTCGCAAACAGGCCTCAGGCCTTTTACAGGTCTTATTCTCATTGGCTATTTGATGAGTGTCTGTGTATAAACCAACTTTTGTTTTCTTTTGTTGGCCTAAGCTTAGATGAAATAATATTTTGCTATACACTTTATTGTGAAAAAGTGATAGCTTATACAGCCCTTATAGCGCTCAAACTGAAGGTATAATGCATGGCAGCATACGTTTTTTTACAGCTTGTGTGCTACTTATCAAATCTTTGGTAGGGGTATCGCGGGGTATCGCGATAACACACACACACACACACACAATTGCGAACACAACAATAAGCACTTGGGAACGGAGAAATACAAGATAAATGGTGACAGGTTACTTGCACGTAGTAGCGTTACGACGTACTGTGGCTTGCACTAGGGTGGAGCCAAAAACCAAAGTCTAAATTCGTTACATACGTTCAAAAAATAAAAGATAAATTTTGTAGTTCGGATTTTAAACGCGCTGTCGACGAGCGTTTCGCATAGGCCCTATGTGGGCCAACAATAAAAATTAGGATCTTTTTTTGAACTCTTGTTGTTTTGTGCATACATCAAACTGACAGGAATTGGTGCAAAATAAGGTGGAATTACATTTTCCTAGACTTATCACAGATTTTATTTTGAGCTATTTATTTAATGCTCTTAAGGCCGACGTATACTACTCAATCTACCCATAGGATTACTTAATGCAAAATGACGTTTTAAAATTTTATAGAACGAAAGAAGAATTTCAAAAACCGATATATCGAAAAGAGCAAGGTATATCGAAATTTGCAATTCGTCCCACCCTACCCTACCATGCACTTGGGGAAATTACAATGAAAAGCGCTTATGGGCGATTTATTGGAAGCCCATTCGTTTATGTAAGCCTGACAGCCGGCTGTTACCAATTGTTTTATAGTGAGATTCGATAGAACTGAACAAAAACAATAACAAATATGTTGACTGACAATTTGGATCTATTGTCTATGGATTTACTGTGAAATAGTGATGGGAAAGGTATAACATTAATTAATCAATCCATTTGACATTCATGAAATTATTATTAACTACAAGTAAGTGAGAGGAACTTAAAGTATATCGTACTATTAGTAATCAGATACTTTTATCATTATTAAATATTTTGTAACAATGAAAAGCTAGGGCGGGGAACTATGTTTTACCACCCTAGTTGCGTAATGTACTATTCTTTTTATTTTTACCACACCGAATTTAGGGTTTGGAACTAAGACGCGACGCAATTTTCCATCGCTGATTATTTGGAAATATGGTAGAAGTATCGCAGGGGTCTTCCGAAACCAGCAAAATTTAGAAAGTGGTCTACGAGAAACCATATGGGACACCCTAGTTCTGTTCACACTCGTATTAATTACGAGAAAAAGGTTTCGTTTTAGTAAAATGAGGGTATTTAGAAATCAAAAATCCACCAGCTGGCAGCAGGGTGGCGAAAGGTCTATTTGGCAGTAGATGTCAAAATCAGGTGGTGTGATTGGTGGATCTTGACGCCTACTGTCAAAAAGACCTTTCGCCACCCTGCTGCCACCTGGTGGGTTTATGAGTTCTAAACACCCTCATTAGCACGTTAGTTTACACACATACTTACATTACACGTACATTGCGATTACGCACTGCCATTGTCACTGGTGATACTGTCACTGTCAGACGTATCATTGTCAGTAACTGTGATGATGAAAGGCTTCGTAGTTGCCACCTGCCATTGCTGCCCTTGGCTGCCCGCCTTTGTGCGAAACCTATGCAGCAGTTCCTCTTTATTGTCGTCGTGTTTCGACTTCCGGCGCCCCTATCACATTGGCGCCTGTGTGCGCTGCACACTTCGCGCACAGGGGCGGCGCAGCCCTGTACCAGGCTCACATAATTTGTCACTTCTTTTGGCGGTTGTAATCAGACGAGTAAAAACGCAAGGATCTTGTTTTAGCCTTTTTCGTAGTTGGGTTTTCCTATATACATTTATTGGATATGGCATTCATTGCCAAAATCTATAATTAAAAAATAATCTTTCCGAAATACTAATCGATATCAAAATGTCATTGTTAATAAAAAGTAATACATTTTTAAACACGGACATTCCCATCACTACGAATCCAAAGACATTATAGATTTTTACATTTTAGATGAGTAAAAAAATTTGAGTAACATTTGACATATAGAAAAATGGTATTGACTAAGTTTGTTTTTACTGAAATATGAATAATTAATGGATATTTTAATTAAAAATGAATGAAAATACAAGGTTTATGTATATAAATTGTTGATAAGGCTATGTTCGTTCTTAAAAAGTGCGTGATTACGAAGTAATGAAGGTAAATCCGTTTGTTTACTTGTTTGTCCTTTTCTATTGAATCTCACTATAAATGTATTTCGAGCGCAGCGGTTTGTCACAAGTTTGCAAATAAAATATATTCTGCCGCAAAATATATCGGTTCGGATGTGAAAGCATGGTTGTGAGCATAATGTGCGGAAGTATTCGGAGTGTCAATGCATTTCCAAACATGTTATTTAGGAGACACTAAGGCTAACTTTTTTTGGGTGGTCTGTGTCCCTCCCGTTTGGTCAAGTTTGGCCACTTTGGGAAAACTAGAGTTGTGCCCCTCTCCGATTGGATGAGCTCTGCGCACGGACGGTTTATATTTGGATTATTCGTGCCCCTGTCGCGTGCCATAGCCCGTCAGGTTTTTAATCTGGTATTCAGTATGGATTTGGCACTTTCAGGTGCCCTGATTTGGCAACTGCCTAGGCTGCTAGCTGCGCCAGCCTTTATCGGCGTGGGCCCGGAACCGCGTCGCTAAGTGTGTGCGCGCCCCAAAGACGTTGCATCTGCTGCCCAGCTGTAGTTTCTGCTCTCATCAGGAGAAAACAATTAAAAGCATGTTGTCGAAGGTGGAGATACTTTTCAGTTTCCCTAAGTCCACAGCTAGTTAGAATCAATGCAATTTTTCCCTACAGATTGGAATGTTTTCTACGAGTTTCAATAATGATTGATTGCTTTCCTGAGCCTTTAATTATTATTAGCCATTAATTACACAAATGGACTGCGTTATGGAATAAGCGATCAAGCGACGTTCGGTTGAAACCGAGAAAATGAGCTCGAAAGATTTCAAATTTGAATTGGTCGCTGTAGCTGCATTTTTTTAAGTAAAAACTTCAATTTTAACAGTAAACCTGTAAAAGTGTTTCTAGTTGTATACAAGAGAAAAAAAATCACTGTATTTGTTAAAATGTTGAAGTTATTGGCGTTTTTCCGCTTAATTCGTTATTGCACTAAATCTACGATGAAGGGAATTTATTACGCAGTAACGTACTATGCGACATATTTGTCGCTTGATTCTTTAATGCAATTTGTTTCTGGTAAAATCAATAATGGAATAAGATTAAGTTCAGACATTTTAATATATATATTTGAATGTAAATGAGTCAAATATTGTAGATAATAATTGTATTTATTGCAAAAAAAGGGTCAATTACAATGTTACGTACAACAAAAAAAAATGTACTAACTCGAACAGTATTAACTGTTTTAAACAGTACCTATACCAAATATTTTAGATACCACTACATAGTATAAAACAAAGTCACTTTCTCTGTCCCTATGTCCCTATGTATGCTTAAATCTTTTAAACTACGCAACGGATTTTGATGCGGTTTTTTTTAATAGATAGAGTGATTGAAGAGGAAGATTTATATGTATAATACATGCATAATATAATAGAGAAACACCGTGCGAAGCCGGGGCGGGTCGCTAGTTATTTATGAACAGTAAAAAAATCCTTTAAAAATAAAGTCGTTATTATGGCTTAAAGATATAAAATACTAAGCTGTTTATTCTTCTTCAATGTCAAAATCTAAGGATCCATTAAAACCATCAACATCTTCTTCTAAATAACGAGACCCAATTAAATTTTGGTAAAAGCATCTGGCATCAGAAGGAATGAGGTGCAGGAGCGATTGTATATCATTCAGTTTCGGTTGTGCAATAGGTTTCCCTTGTGGCCAAAGTTGTTCATATAGACTGGATAACTTTAATGTGGCACAATTTTGACCTCTTTTGGGTCTTTTAGTAAGATCAACTTCTTGAAGGTGACCCCCGTGATTGGTTGAAAGAAATATCCGACCAGGTTTATCCTTAAAAATGCATATTTCTTTAGTTTTAAGCCAGCTCACAGAATTTCCGTCAACGTCTTTTTTTCTGTTTACTATTTTCGTCATCATTTTAGAAACACCCACAAAGTCATTTTTGTTCATATTCGTAGCTGTCAACTTATTTCTTTTGCGACAACTGGTCATCACATCCATGTAATCTTGTGGAGTATAAAGTCGTGTATGAGTCTTCAAAGATGATTCGATATCACTGAACTCGCTATCGTTTTCTAAGAAACTGTGACCGGGAACCATAAACCGTAGTGTGATTTTCTCTAAGTTTTCATTTTCTTCCAGTACTTCAAACAGTAATAATGTTACTTTGATGTTACGGTTTTGGCCACCACACGAATCTGACCAAAGAATTAGTTCTTTGACTTTAGAATCTAGATTCAAGGATACATGTTTGCGTAAAGAGGAACCCACTTCCTGTGCTCCTCTGCCCGCAGTACCTATAGATGCTTATAGAACATATAAAGCTATGGTTCAATTAAATACATATGTAATTAACTTTCACTGATGCTATTTTCATTTTATGATCTGTATGAATAAAGTAGAAAATGTTTTCATGCGGTTGCTATGATGTGAGAAATAGTAGGTACATACCTGCAAGGAAGTTGACGTCGAGACATTGTTAGATAATGTAGAATCAAACGGTAACCCCGCGAATTTCTGTTAAATTTGTCCATTTCCAACACTTTTTAATGATTATCACTCAAAAATGTGACAATATGTAGGTAAACATATCCTTTCGTCGTCACGTCAGACTCGCTAATGAGTAATGGAGACAAATAATAAATAATGCAATATCGAATCAAACGCCAGAAATTGGCGCTTAGTTCTCAATCAAGCGAAAGATCGGTGATTTGAGATATGTAAAAACGAATTAAACGCCACATATGGCGGTTAAATCGTTATTGCGTTTTTAAATAAATAAAACTTAACGAATTAACGACACATTTAGGCGTTTAATTCGTTTTTGCAATTTAAAATACATGTTTATACATTTTGTAAAAGTAACTTTGGCGCTTAGTTCTCTTTTACTTAACGAGTTTGTGCACAGGCCCATACATATTTTGATGTGTCGCTTGATTCTACCCCTTATAATTAGGCTTAGATATGATTTTTGAACACAGAAATTGTTGAGTACGTAGATTATCAAACCTAGAATCGACCTGCATTCATAACTTTTTTTTTTCGATTTTGTCGCTTAGTTCGTTATTCCATAACGCAGTCCAAATCATCTTTATTGCACTATACAAACAAATTGCCCACAGGTTTTATCGGGTATCTGGTGATCAGAGGGCTGAGAGAATCGGCATTGCCCTTCAGAGTGGTAATGCGGCCAGCCTTCTGGTCACTCTATCGCCCGGGACAGACATGGGGGAGTTATTTTATCTTTAGGGTATACTTTATTTAATTCTAGATGTTATAAATAAATAAATCACCCCTCTTTATCGTATTAAAATCCTCAGTATATTTTAGTTTGTTATCGGTGCTTAAAATCCTTGCACAGCTTGCACATAACAGTTCAGTTTTCAAGAAAAGCAAGCAGCTTCTCGCAAATGTTAATTTTGTAATAGCTAGTTATTAGCACTTAGAGTGCAATATAATAATGCATTCAGGGCACTGTTGCGGCTCCCTCGCTATTGCAGCGCGTCGGGAATGTTCGCGGACGCGGCCGTCGACGACTTTTACACGATAATGCGCAAAAAGTCGGCGTCCATAATACGGCGTGTGCGGGGGAACGGCAACAGTATTCTGCAGATGATCGCGGACAGGCTAGACTCGGCCGTCCTCGGCCGCTTCGTGGATCTGCATGTGATGCCGAGGGCTCGGTGAGGCGGCGGAGGAGGGGAAAGGGTCTGTTTACTAAATAGTTATATGGGCTTCTTATTTAAAGTGCGTTCTTAACTGACAGTTAGCAGGTCGTCACAGAGCTGACGATTAGTGTCAAACTCCATACATTTCGTCACGGACTGACAGGTGGGAAAGTATTTGAACATAGCTTAAGTGTCGCCTAACCGTAGGTACATTTTAAAATAAAAACGCCCATGTATGTAATAATAATGATTTAATTTGATTTCGTGTACCTAACATAGTGTATAAGTTGCTTACTAACAAAATATGGAACCTGTTTTCTGAAATAAATGATTTTTATTTTTATTTTTTATTTATTTATTACTCCCTAACTGCAATATCGGCCATAATGAAATACGATACTACCTATTAGTGCCAGGAAATTGTGTTCTTTCATTATAACGAACAGCCTATCGAGAATCTTGGAGCTTTAGGAACAAACAACTTCACAAAATAGCGCTTTTGTTTATCTTGAGTAAAGGATCTGGCAATATCCTGCTTTGTAACTTATACTATTCCTTTTACATTAAAGTTTTGTTGCTTTACGCGTTACTCTTCCTTTTTTAATACAAACATTTTTGTTTAAGTTGAAAAAAGAAACAAGTAGTTGTTCCTTTTTGTTATACTCTCTTGATCTCATAACGTGAATAACGTCTCTTGACACGTTCAATTGATGTTATGTCATGATCAATGTAATGTGGATGAGCCACACATATCACGGTCAAGGGCTATATGGGCTGTCCTCAATTTGGGACCACAAGCACTCCTCGTATTTTGCTATATTGTAAGAGCTGATGTACCTAAGGGGTTGAACAAAGACTAACAAATATTTCCCGAACTTTAGTAAAATGCGGGAATTTAAAAATCAATACAAGTCGAACACAAAAATGGCAGTAGGAGGAATTCCAATAAATGTAAATTAATGTAAAGCGATACTATGACAAACTTTCAATTAAATTCTCCTCAACTCCCTTAACGTAACATTATTGTCTGTACCAAGTTAGCTTATAGTTTCCTGCATAATGCATACCTATTACCCCGATTGCATGACAATGCAGCCGTACCACTCAGCAAGTCAGCACAAGCAAAACCGCAGTAACTTGAGCCCTTCTGTACGCGGGCAATATTAACTGTCATTTGAATCCATAAAGTCGTATGTAGCTACGAAACAAGTACGGAAATATGTTTCTTTGGATGAGCTGAATAGAAGCTAGAATAATGTCTAGGATAACGATCTTGGCCCAGTTTAGCTGACCATGCATTATTAATGACGTCATACACTTAGATGAGTTATTAGCAAGATAATCAAGCAAATGTCCTAATGCAATTAAGGCAGGCTCAGATATATCGAGTAGGTACTGGGACAAGAAATTATAACTGGTACTAGAAATTGGCCGACTTAGAAATTAGTTCAGACGGGCCATAAAATTTGATAACATGATATACAAAAAAATGTTCTTGAAAGAGCTGTCGAACTATGTACCACACGTTGATAATTTCTAAAAAAAAATTTTTTTAGCTTCTTTAATATGTATCGAGTGTCCCCTCTAAAAATATTTATTTTATTTATTTAACTACCAAACTAAGTAGCGGCTCATACAAGACACCTATATTCCAAATTTCATCAATATCCATCATGTAGTTTTTGAGTAAAATGCCTGTGACAGAACTACGGACAGACGAACGGACGGACACGACGAAACTATAAGGGTTCCGTTTTTGCCATTTTGGCTACGGAACCCTAAAAAACCCGGACAAGTGCGAGTTGGACTCGCCCACGGAGGGTTTCGTGCATTTGCACTATTTAGTTTAAATAAAGACTATATTTTTTATGATTTAATTACAGATGTATAGTTTTCAGGTATTAAATAGTCTATATTTTATTGAAAAGTGAATGTATATTGTACATAGTATAAAAAATAAACATGTATATTTTCAGATATATCCAGTACTTGTAGTATAAGACGGTATTACTTGCCAAATTTCATAGTTCTAGGTCAACGCAAGTATACATTTTGGTTTCTTTGAGAGAATCGAAATGTACGTTTTTTGCAGCATAAACGGCCATTTTTTTACGTTAACTTAAAAGTTTGATTTTTTCACAGCTTCAGGGGATCATAGACCTGAGTCATCATCATCATCATCATTTCAGCCATAGGACGTCCACTGCTGGACATAGGCCTCCCTCATAGATTTCCACTTAATTCGGTTGGAAGCAACCTGCATCCACCGTGAGCCAGCAGCCTTAACCAAATCATCTGTCCATATTGTTGGTGGACGTCCGACGCTGCGCTTGCCGACCTGACTATATGGCTTGTAGACCTGAGTATATGGTTTTATTTTAAACTCGATACCTCCACGCGTTCCCAAGATTAAGGGTCTTGACCGACGCACATACAGACCGACAACAAAGTGATCTTATAAGGCTTCTGTTTTTTTCTTCTTGAGGTACTCTAAAAAATAACCAACTAAATCGGCCTACTAACTTGGGGAGGACATAGTTAGGATAGTATTTACGTAAGGTCAACGGGGGTAATTGCGTCTATAGGGGCAAATACGTCTATTAAATATTCCATTAAATCCGAATTCTGTACAACTCCTACCCTACCTGCCTGTAAAGTACAGCGTATACTATTTACAGGCAGGTAGGGTTGGTTGGGGAGGTAGTTTTTAAGAGTTTAATTAAATTCTTAAAATACGCATATACCCTAATAGACGCGATTACCCCGGTTGACCTTATTCCAAAAAATCATCGATCAAGAAGGTAAAAGAGGTGCGCATGGGCAATCAATCACTTCTTCAACTAAGTAAGGGTAGAAAGCTCATCATAAAAATTGTCTACTAGTAGTACCTATTAATGGGTCATTATTTGAGCGTTTCACCCGCCTCACTTTCGTGGACATATTATTGTCGAAGTGCCCTCAGATTTTAGTCTCATATAGAGCTATTTGGTGCATATCTGGGACTACTTACAAATACCTTAAAATTACATTAAAATCCGCCAGAATCTCGACAATAATGTTGTGTCCACAAAAGTGAGGCGGGTGAAACGCTCAAATAATGACCCTAACTCTACTCGTACGCAGACGAAATCGCGGATAAAAGCTAATGTAAATTCAACTTTAATTAGGTCCAGTGCAGCTCCTTCAGCGCACTATCAGAGCGCGCCATACCCCTTATCGACGACAAAGAAACTGCCAGCTACGGAAATTGGAACTTCGGCCACTGGGACTCTAATTCTCCGCGATCCGATTAGCAATGCATTTAAACTTTAAAACTTACTTTTTAATTCCATTTAAGCGTAATTAAAGGACCTTTAAATCACATAAAATACGTACAGATAACATCTCGTGTATTAGACGAAGTCCAGTTTTATTTAATTTTGCATATTCACAAAACCTATACATAATATACAGAACCAGTTTAATATTTGGTGAAAGTCGTAGAAGATGAACTTACGTATTAAAACTCTTTATAGTGACAGGTAAAGTATAGTCGAGCGCACAAATATTTAAACGTTACCGAAGAAGCAAATGTGACAGATCACCGTTATTCTATTCTAGTTTTAAATAAGTTTCTGTCAAAAAAATATTTTTTGAGACAAGATTTTATTGCCAACTGTACTTTTTTGTATAATCGCAAACGTCAGAACTAATCAAATGAACCCAAACACGGTGAATTTATTTTATGTAATTTAGATGATTCTACGGCTACCATCCGGCTCCATCCTCAGATCAGCTCCAGGTCATAATAATATTGCATTATCATCTAATTTACATATTCATGCAAAATTTCAGCTCAATCGGTTGATGATATCTGCTTCAAAATTGAGTTGCAAGATTACGCCGTGACGTAAAAAATTACGTAATATACGCAGCTTAATCCGTTTAAGTTGTTTTATTACAAGCGTACAAAATATCTAACACCACTCTATTAATATAGTAATAAAATCGTGTCAGATATTTTATGCATGCCGAGTTTCATTATATATTATTGCCGGTAACTGTACACTCGCCTCTACAGATGTAGTACCCAAGTAAAATAAGATTACTCCATGCTTATACCCGCAGGAAATACGCAAGTCTGCGAAGTCTCTTTAAGTCTTCTAGAGATAAAGGATCCGAACACCATTTGACCTCATTCAAAATGCATGGTAAAACTTACCCTTACGTTTATCCTTCCCGAAGTCTGCGGCTAGCTTTGAATCCCATTACTTTCGTTTTGATAAAGGTCATTTCCACCCGCAGGGATTTGTTTCAAGGAAAATAGGTAGAAAGATGAAGGGGACGTTTTTGCGAAACAAAAAGAGGGGCTTATTTGAAATTGTTTAGTTAAGACTATGTTAGCATAATACTGAAGATGTTGCGTGTCGGTTTTTTTACTGTCCCTTATAATGGCGATCGTAACCCCGAGGTACATAGTATCAAAAACGTTACTACTGAAATGACACAAGTAGAAAATGAACCTAACGTCAATTTCAGACTTTGTCAAACCTGTCACGAAATGTTACGTTGAAATGGATTTGATTTTCACTCCAGACATTTCACAAATAAGCCGCCTGATACAGAATGTGCCTAAGGGTTCAGATACGTAGCAGCAGCTGCGATGTTATCATCATCAGCCTATACATATAGTACATCCCACTGCACTGCATAGGCCTACTCTCACCGGCAACCGCTGTGTACTATTAGATAATTTACAACTCGGTTGTCATCAGCCGATATAGGGAACGTGCACAACGAACATGCTGCCAACTGGTGCTGCCAATCTAGTCAAAAATAGGCCATATTTGATCACATGATTTCTGGACGAGGCCTTATAGTCGTGCGTAAAATAGAAACGTCATTACCAGTCCTCAAGAAACAGCTCGTTAACTACTCTAGAAACCCCCCGTATAAAGAAAGGAGCGGAATCCTTTTGGCAAAGTAAATTGTGGTGTCAATCAAGTCATCTGTCAACTCGGCCTGCGGCTGAACATTTTCCCCTTCTCGCCACAGAAGAGATAACAATCAGTACCTTTACTTCGTACCTGCAGGACACGCATTCAATACCCGCTCGATAATGTTAACACCGGCGTGACATCCGTAGAAGCTTGCTCATTTCAAAGGCATTTCGAATAAAAAAGTTAGTCGATATTTACTCTGACTTAACTACTGATAAGTTTGGCAATTCACTGAATAAATATAGGTAAATACTCAATCTACCCTGTTTGACATTTGTCCGGATACTTATCTATATTTAGTCGGTATTTTACCTATCAGTATCTATTTATCAGCTACGGACGCCCGCTGCTGGACATGGGCCTTCCTCATAGATCGCCACAGAGTGCGGTCCATCGGCACCTAGATCTCTAGAAAAATAATTGACAACGGGTAGGTATTTTAAGATTCCTCCGCGTGCCACAACGTGTGTTTGAAGTTGAGGCACGGATCACGAAGTTTTTACTCTTCCATCATGGCCGCTGTTTCATAATATTACCGTGTAAATTGAATAGAAACTGTATTTCCCTTTATGAAATGAGAGATGAGTGTTTTAAGCGAGTCTAGATCATTAGTCGGAAGAGAACTTTGAGCGCAGTAAGAAGTTATTACTTGCATCAAAGTAATATTCAGAGGTCTTGGTTTCTTGCGCGATATTAAATTTCCACTACTCAGCTACTTTATACCGAAATAATATTTTTGTACTTCATACAAAATATACTTCATAGTTTTCGTAGTATTTTTTTACATAGTTAACGACGATGAGAAACAAGAAAACGTAATGAATACATCAATATTGCCATAATTTGTTAGTCCCTTTGAGAAATCCTTTGCAAAGAGGTCAACAATTTGTAAAAATATCATCTTACATATGGTACTCGGATTTCGTGGAAACGTGCGCAAAAACCTCAAGAGTAAATGCTATCAACAAACACTTAATGGTGCAGAATCGAATTCCAACATTTTGGCAACAAATAATGAAATGAAATGAAATGAAATGAAATGAAATAATTTATTTCTGCAAGTAGGCCTCAAGGGCTCTTTCACATGTCTGATTCTTTTGGCGCTTCGGCAGATGACATTCTGGTGAGAAGAAGCGCCGGAAGAAACTCACTAGTTTCTCTTTTAAACACATTACAATAATTGTGACAATATTACATTGCATATCACAAACAAATACTTAACTAAATACATTTCAATAAACATAAAACTACAATTTTAGAGATGTAAAGGGTCTCTAGGCGTCAAAACAAGATAAATTACTAAGAAAAATAGAAAATAAAAAGGCATATACTAAAATTAATGGAGATGTAAGGGGCCTCCGTTGTCAAAACATGTTTTGGAGGTGTAAAGGATCTCCAAACGTCAAAATACAAAATGGGAAACGAGAAATAGACTATAGAACTATCATTAAATTTACATGGTTTACACAAAACGAACGTACAGAAATGTAAAAAAAAAAAAAATCTGTGACTCACAAAACTTAAAAACTAAAATTAAAACAATTTTTCTTAGAGATATAGGGGCAAGTGCTGTACGTGTGGACGGTTTTACCTGTGGACACTACTCATACAGAGAAAACGAATAACCATAGTCAAATACCAATCACTTATTTGAAAAGTATTTTTTTCATATGGCAACACTAGCTAATCGCCATCTTTACTGATTACAGAAACTGTGTGTTTTGAGGCTGCCGAAAGTTTTTGTGACAAAAAGTAATTTTTTACCTTCTTTTAAAGCATGTTTTATGTAAAATCTCTAAATGTTGCGGGTGTCTTTGCAATGGCATATTAATTTATATGATGTAAACGTTATTTCTACAAGATTTCGTTAATCGTAGGTAGCATTTATAGTGACCGGTATGAATTCAAAATAAAAACCGCCGAAATTGTACCTGTGGATACCTCCGTGAATGTACCTGTGGACTGTCCATAGGTACAGTTATACTGAATGTTCCTGTGGACAGTAAAATTAATATACAATATTTTTGTTTGTTTTAGTGCCTCGTAGTAAAGCTGGGAAAAATAGAGACAAGATATGCCTAGACACTCTGACTGCAGCTGTTTGGGAAGTAGAAAATGGAAGTTCAGTAAGGAAAGCCGCAGAGAAGTTTAAAATCCCAAAATCGACAATCTTTAAAAACATAAAATTAAATCACTGTCAAAATATTGGTGAAGAAGGCTTAGAACTCCTAAAAAATGATGTCAGGAGGATATTTAGCGATACTGAGGAGCAACAGATATATGATTACTTAAAAAAGCAGCATTACTACACACAGCATATTCTTCTGCTGACAATGGAGGCATTTTAAAATCCCATAATTATACTTGAGATTTTGCTAAGAATATTAGATTTCAAGAAGAAAAAAAGTAACTGTGATATGCAGAGCAACATATAATTACATGTTGTTTAATTGTATGTTGTTAATTACGTTATTCTAGAAGTTTATTCTGTTTAAAAGTATGTTGTTGATTAATGTCCGTAGGTACGTTACCGTCCATAGGTACGTTTTTGGAGTCCATAGGTACAGACAGTAGATGTACCTATGGACAAAATGAGTGTTTTTTTTAAAATGCTTCTATCCGCCATCTGCGGATAGCTAGCGTAGAAAACATATGTGGACTTTGAAGATTGTTTAATTGTGATTAAAACAAAATAAAGAATTCATTTATAATACGCGTAGTTTTTGTCTAACAACTGATTAAAAGTCAAATTCTGGAAAGTGTCCACAGGTTGAGCACTTGCCCCTATGTCTTCTCTAAGCGTCAAGACATTTGCAAGTACAAAACAGATTTTTTAATATAATATAATCTACATTCCTCAGAGATGTATATGGTCTCTAAGGTTTAATGTGAATTATTTACAAAAACGGACTCTATGCGTTCAAGCTATAAGATAAAACGTTAACTTCAATTGAGAACAAGATGTAGTCTCTCACGTCAGTTCTATTAAACACTAGTATATAATTATCTAACACATTCAACATAGTCCATGCAAGCGTGAACAGACCGGACCCCACAAACGGCACCCGTTCACGAGCATGACGCGTATCTCAGCCATCGCCTCCCTCAACCATATTTTAGGGAAGGTTGCGACCCGATCAACGACGCCGCCGTAAGCAAAGCCCCTTAAGCGAGCATGACATGCTCAAGCTGCCGGACATTGAAACTAAAATAATTTGTCCGGTGAGAAACGACAAAATGTGCTCTCATGTTACATGGAGGATGGGGCTATTAAGATTTAGCAGTGTGAAAATGAATATTTGCTACAAAATTTAACTACCTACTCACTTAAAGGCGTTCTTGTCATCTAGAAAGTCACTGACGGTGTAATACGCCTTGCTCAGCAAGTGCCGCTTAACATGCGATTTAAATTTGCTGGGCGGTAAATCCACTACACCGGAGGGTATTTTATTTTTCATCACACTTGCTCGAAAATGGTGTCATTACACGTAGGTTTTGCGGGTCGTAAATTACCTATTACGCCCTAGGGCGTAATGGTCTTCTTTTTAAATTTGAAACGCTGGTTCTGTTTTACTCTTATTTGTCATGATCAAAGGAAACGCCAACTTACTTTTTTAACTTTTATTACTGAAATATTTATTTAAAGAGAACTGTTATTGCAAATACATGTAAACACATATTTCTGTAACATTAATTAAATGTTTAAATAGTGTATTTCAGTATTTTGCAAATATAAAATCAACCATTTTAAGTCTTTACCGCTATGGTTTCCGAACGTGACTTGTCGTCTTGATATATGTCACTAATGTCACTGTCAGTTTTACAATTTTATTTAGGTTAAGTAAGGTTATTTTAATCAGATTTCCTCACAAGTGTGATGAAAAACATTGTGTGTGCCACGGGCGGTAGAGGAATTACAAACGAGTGTTTGTTACAAGGCCGAGGCGAAGCCGAGGGCTTTAATAACACGAGTTTGTAATTCCTTACTTACCGCCCTTGATACACAATGTACTAATAAAAGCGTATACAGTTCCCCACGAACGACGTACTAACTTTACGGAGACGATGGGCTTGCACAACCAGTTTATTTTTACTTCTTGTGTTGAAGTTGTGAACGTCACTATTGAGCTTGAATTCATGGAGATTTTTTCTTACATACATAATGTTCTCGAGGATGTATTGAGATGCTACGGTAAGAATATTTATCTCCTTGAATTTTTCTCTCAGTGACACACGAGCTCCTATTTCATAAATAGATCGTACGGCTCTTTTTTGCAACACAAAGATGGTTTGTATGTCTGCCGGCGCCTAATGGCGATCATTACGAAGTTACAGACAATTTGTAGCTCAATTTATATTTTTTATCCGACTAAGCCGAAGCAAAAAAGGGACATTTTAACTTATTTCATCTCCGCGAGCGAAGTCGCGAACGGATTCCCGGTGGTTTTAAATAAGTCGCGGTATGGAGGCATAACCCTCCACCTCCCTTTGAAATGTAGGAAATACATCGTACAATGTACCAAAATTAGTGGCGTTGTGGACAGGACCGTGTGGCCTAATGGATAAGGCGTCGGACTTCGGATCCGAAGATTGCAGGTTCGAGTCCTGTCACGGTCGCAGATTGTGACGAAGTTTTTAATGCACGGAGTTCCGTTTTGTAATTTTATGCCACACCTGGCCATAAAGTGACTTTTTCCGCACGCTGCGCGTACGGAAAAAGCCGCTTTATGGCCAAGTGTAGACATAAAATGATGTACACAACACGGGAGGTAATAAAGGAAAGCCCTCGATCGCATATTTACGTCCCTCGCTTGCAGCTCGGGCTGCAAACTTCTGCGATCTCGGCCTTTCTTTGTATTACCACCCTAGTTGTGTAATATACTATTTTTGTCGCTAATTATATTATACTTTTACAATTTTCAATATTTCAGCATATTAACTTTTTTAATGGAAAAGAGAAAATGAAATCAATTAAAACACATGCAAGGAAAAAAATATCTTTTTACTCGCCAGACGGCAGGAAACTAGCGATGCCTTGCTTCAAGATACTAGTCTTTGTCTGGGGACTGAGGGGGCTTTTTAGACGTTGTTGCACGAGCGAGCTAACCAACGGACGAACGGCTCATTTTAGTGTTGGATAACAATTTACCATTTAGTTACTTCACTGAAGGCCGTAACATTTACGAGTGCTACCAGCTGTAAAGAGAAAAATCCAGCTCGGGCCACAAACTACTGCTATCTCGGGACTATTATCATCTAGCTAACGGCGAGTTGCACAGACATAATCCAGTAGCCAGGATCATTCACCCAGCAACTTGCTCTTCGATATGATCTTGTGGGGTCTGAGGTGCCGTACTATAAGTTCTCGAAAATGGTCGTGCCACGCTATATTAGGATCGATCTATCATCACGGACAGGACTATTGTAGCCAATAAGCCTGATGTCGTGTTAATAGATCGATCCAAGCGCCGGAAAGTGCTCGTCGACATCACCATCCCCCATGACGAGAATCTTGTGAAGGCCGAGAAGGACAAACTCAGCAAGTACCTTGACTTATTTAGCCCACGAGGTTACCGCCATGTGGGACGTTGATTCGACGATCATTGTTCCGATAGTCGTTTCGGCGAGCGGGCTTATAGCGAAGAGTCTCGATCCGCATCTCGAGAGACTCTCGCTAGATGGCTGGATTGAGGGTCAGAAACAGAAGGCGGTACTTCTTGACACGGCGCGCATAGTCAGGAGGTTCATATCTCTGCATGCCTAACCATCGGTAGCTTGGGCAACGTCCCGCTGCCGGCGGCACCCTAGGATAACATGTTTATGATGCGTTTATATTTTGTATGTGCATTTTGTATTTTACTAAATAAATAACACAAGCCTTATTAAGCTTACTATGGGTCTAGTTCGATTTGTGTAAGATTGTCCCCTAATATTTATTTATTTATTTATTTATTATACTATTATCAAATATATTGACTTTTATTTATTGACCGAGAGAGCGAAGCATCTCCGTTTTAACTTGGCCAAAAATACTTTCATATTGTATGTCCGGCCGTTCTCCTCTTCACGTCGTTTTTCTCAATCATTCCGAGGGAACCTATTGGATCGCATAAATTTAAAAGGCATAATGCATCATTTGGCATAATTCATCATTCGGCATAATGCATTTTTTTCTTAAACTGTAGAATTTTCAGGACTCTTTAAGGCCTCATCCTGTTAAATAGGTTAGGTTAGGTTTGCGTTATAATAATCCTGAAAAGTTTACGGGATCAGAAAAAAAAGCATTATGCCAAATGATGAATTATGCGAAATGATGCATATGCCTTTTAAATTTATGCGATCCAATAGTAAACCTCATTCCGATTACGGTTTCCGAAAACTTTCAAGTGCGCGAGTCCGAGTGAGTCCATCAACCACTAGTACCTCTAGCACAACTGTGACACGCGACTCTTTGTCGCGCGACAAACACTACCTATTTCTTTCCGAACAGGTTATGCTCTGTCGCGCGAGATACAAAGTTGCGGCACAGAATATATATAAGCTAAAGCAGTAAGGAAGCTACAAACAAAACGATCGAAACGCACGCACACATAGACGCGTGCTTTTACAAGGCCCCTAAGGGAATCTCGCGGTGCCGTCAGTCGCGAGTGCTGCATGGAGGCGAGCGGTCGCGCTTTGTTTTTGTTACGTGCGCGCGCCCAGACAGCCCGCGATCTTTTCAGTTTAAACAACCCTGACGCTCTAATGGAGCGTAGGTATTTATTTCAAAAAGTAAGCGTAGCTTCCATACTGCTCTATTTATATTCTGTGGTTGCGGCCAGTTATGCTAGACGTACAGGTTGATAGATTCGCGAAGTCTACAGTTCAAAGAGCCACTACTTTTAGATGATACATTGTAATCTGGAATTCCTTTTAAGGGTTCCGTACCTCGAATGGAAATAACCATATTTTTACTAAAAAAAACCCGACCGCGGTGCACTTTAAAACTGCATAAAATCCGCCATTTTGTTTATTTTAACGAACTTCATACCCAGTGACACTCGTACAATCAAGACGAATCTAATGATGTATAATTTATCAAAATCGGATGTGCCGTTGAGTAGTTACGAGCGGACACAGGAACGGACATACATACATACAATACATACAGGTCAAACACATAACCCTCCTTTGGGCTTCGCCGCAGTCGGGTAAAAACAGAACCCTTATAGGATCACACTGTTGTCCGTCTGACAAGACCCTTTATCTCCAGTGAAATTTAAACCATATACTCAGGTCTACGGTCCCTTGAATCTGTGAAAAAGTCAGATTTCTAGGTTAACGTAAAAATACATGACCGTTTATGCCGCAAAAAACATATATTTTGACACTCTCATGGAAAACAAAATATATAGGGTACTTTCCGTTGACGTAGAACGCTGAAATTTGGCAAGTAATACCGTCTTATACTACAAGAATAGGGAAAAATCTAAACACTATACAATATGAAGGGTCCACGGAAAGAACATGTCTAGTCACATAAGTAACTTTTTGAGTTATAGCGGTTTGAAAGTTAGTCATCGGGAACAATCAGGTACGAGTACTATGGTAACCATTTCTTTAAAAGTGAAAAAAATATATAATATTTTTTAGATATCCACCTGTAATCAAGTGGTAAGTTATAGATCGTTGCGAGCTCTACATTTTGAGATTAAAATCTCATTATCAAAAAAAAAGTGACTAGACATGTTCTTTCCGTGGACCCTTCATATACATTTGTAATTAAATCATATATAGTCCTTATTTGTACGGAAGCCTGGCTGGGAGAATCTGACTCGCACTTGGCCGGTGTTTTATACAAAGTGGACCATGACACAGAATATAAATAGAGCAGTATGGAAGCTTCGCTTACTTTTTGAAATAAATACCTACGCTCCATTAGAGCGTCAGGGTTGTTTACAATGAAAAGATCGCGGGCTGTTCTGCCGTGCTAGTGTAAAAGGCGACTTTTTACTACGGAAGCTCATAGTAAAAAGTCGCCTTATAGACTAGGACGGCAGTGCTAGGGCGCGCGCACGTAACAAAAACAAAGCGCGACCACTCGCCTCTATGCAGCACTCGCGACTGACGGCACCGCGAGATTCCCTTAAGGTGGGTTTAGACCAAACAAGCGAATGCTCATTCTACCCCCACTCTACCAAATTCGTTGTGTGTAAACAGAGACAGAGCATTCTTTCGTTGTTCTTCCTTATTTTGCGAAGATTCTAAGAATGCTCGTGGAATGCTCGCTCGCTTGATGTAAACCACGGACGAGCGTACGAACAGTCGCCGAGCGCGTTCGCTCGTGTTCGGACCTGCTCGCTTCGGGGAGCGGTCTCTTCAAAGCGTTCTAGTGCTCGAGGGACTTGACCTCGCCACGCTATCGTTGTAATTATGGAATGGTCTCAAGAAAAATTGTTACTGCTTATAGAAGCTTACCAAAATACCAGGTGTCTGTGGGATTCGACTTTTGTAAATTATAAAAACACAATTGAGTCAGGATGATAAATGAAGAACTTGCAATGACAATACTAGTTTAGTGTACATAGTCCACAGACACCCGACGAATGAGCAACGAGCACTCGTTCGCCTGATCTAAACATCTCTAGAGCATATGCTCTCGAATCCTAGTTCTTGGGTTGCATTCTTGCTCGCTGATATTCGTGCGGTGTAAACGCTGAGAACGAACTTTTGTTTACACTAAAAGATCAAGAATGAATGCTCTACTCTGGTTCTAGCTCTTTGTTCGTTTAGTCTAAACCCACCTTTAGGGGCCTTGTAAAAGCGCGCGTCTATGTGTGCGTGCGCTTCGATCGTTTTGTTTGTAGCTTCCTTTCTGCTTTAGCTTATATATATTCTGTGACCATGAGCAACATGATTACACTTTAATAAAAGGTGTAAAATTTAAAGCGCATTACAATCCCGCAAGAGCCGCCCGTTTGCGGCTATCTTCTGCTCCGATGAGCCGCGAAGATGAGAGCCGCGATAGCGCCTCATTATATTTTATTTAGCGGCGCCGCGCCGGGGAGCCTTCCCGACCTTTTATATTTTAAAAATAAAACCCTGTAATATTAAAAACCCGGACAAGTACGAGTCGGACTCGCCCACTGAGGGTGCCGTGCAAATTTCTAGGTAAATATATTAAAGTACCCTGCAGTGGCGTGGCGTAAAAGATTTCCTTGGGCAAGCCGGTGCAGATTTGGCCTACATTTTCCTTAAGAGCTGTAGAATAAGGTGGTCAAATGCCTGATATTGATATTTTGATTCCCTTAGTAAAGTATATTTTTTAGTAGATTTTATGAAAAATGTATAGTTTTCAGATTTTTCCCTATACTTGTAGTATAAGACGGTATTGCTTGGCAAATTTCATAGTTCTAAGTCAACGGCAGTCCTTTGAATTTTGGTTTCCTTGAGAGTATCAAAATTTACGTTTTTTGCGGTATAACCGGCCGTATCTTTTTTCTACGTTAACGTAGAAATTTGATTTTTTTACAACTGACTAAACTATAGACTTGTATATTGTTTTAATACCAACTCGATACCTTTACGCGTTCCCGAGATAAAGGGTCTTCACAGACGGACAGATCGACAGACGGACAAAAAAGTGATCAAATAAAGGTTCCGTTTTTTCCTTTTGAGGTACGGACCCCTAAAAACAGACGAGAAAAATAGTACGGTGAAAATTACTGAGATGACAGTGCAGGTTATCTGGCTTAAGATTAATTTGTCTTGAAATTAAAATCTCAAGGGAAAGGAGTACCTATATTTGGGCGTTTTTCAAAATAAATCCCGAGGTAGAGCCTGTGCGGAAAGAGAATATTTGGGGGCGCTGTAATGCTTTTCTACCGTATTTGCCGTATTTGCCATACTGGTTAGGTTAGTTCCGTTTCTCGCCACGCCTATTCTCTTTCGGCACAGACTCTAGCTGCTTTCTCTTAATATAGACTTTCGAGGTTTTTCTGGCTCAGAAGCGTTGGTACGTTCAAACCTTATACTTGAAAAAATGTGTCCAAAATTTAGCTTTCGACTACGTCACCTATTTGTACTATGTTAGTATGAACGTGGCGTAGTGGAAAAATATTTACGCTCACATTTTATCCTCGGGACTCATTTTGAAAAATAACCCTCTGGAGAGTCATATTTTCTCGAAATTCTTCTATAAATACTATTCGATCAGCTCGCTAATCCCTGAGGATATCTGAAGCTTAGATTATATCCATGATCCCATTATGGAAACGACACATAAAAACTCCAGGGAAATGAAGTTACGACGACAACACGAGCAATATAAAAACGAAATCTGTCTTGACTTTAGTATTAACATTATCTTATTATTTTGCCGTACTTTTATAAAGCACGTTAAATTACAATATAAACATTTTACGTATTTACTTTAGGTACGTGTGCGTGTGGATTGAGTGAGCACCCTTCTGAAATAAAAAAAAACATCCTGTTCATTTAGTAAAAGTTCTAAAACAATTGTAAAACTAAATCTCTGTATTTGTAAAAAGATAAATCAAAACTCACTCGGTTCTCACAAACTACCAACGAAATCAGGGAATGTATTCATTTAACATATAATATTTATATACGATTTTTTAGTAAAACCTGTGCTAACTTACCTTTATAATTTGTAGATCACCTAGTAACGTATTTAAGATTTTACAAATAATTTCTTATGCTCACTCAATCCGCACACTTTCGAAAACCCGATTTCTGATGAAAAAACTGAAGATTTAAACTGCTATAAGTGTATATTTTAGTAAAACTAATCTGGGAATTTGTAAAATACAAAACGAACCATCTTTTGATTTATCTTTTTACAAATACAGAGATTTAGTTTTACAATTGTTTTAGAACTTTTACTAAATGAACAGGATGTTTTTTTTTTATTTCAGAAGGGTGCTCACTCAATCCACACGCACACTTAAGGTACGGGTGTCAATAATTACCTACCATTAGTGTCCGACCGAAACATGTTTTTTTTCCGAAACCGAAACCGAAGGTTCGGTTTGATTATAGTTTCGGCCGAAACCGAACCCTTTATAAAAGTGATTAAAATTAAAACGTTGAATAAAAATGTCAGTGAGCCGTTTTTTCCAGATATTTGATTAATGAAACATCTCGCCGGCCTAATATTATAGGTTTCTACGTTCAACTTTTATCGAATTGAAATTTCAACATCGTTATAGTGACTGGGTCAAAATTTAACTACCCTAATACGTGAAAATTTAAAATTAACTGTAATACTGAGGCAGCGACTTATTAATTGTAGATGGTATAAATTAAACAAGTTTATTATTAAGACATGATAATCATGTTATGATGTATTTTCTTTCAGTTTAACCAAGGACCATTAAAACAAGAGGACTGTCATTCTCCATAGAAAAAGCTGTTCCTCGATATTTCAACGCCATCTATGTCTAAGCTTGGTATAAGAATTATATTATTTACAATTATTCAACTTTGCAAGCGTGACACAGTATTTAAATGTTAGAATTTATTTATTATTAGCTGTTTACGAACTAATTGTTTTTGTACTATGTTTCTTTGTTCAATTATAACATCGTTAAATGTTTAGTTTTTTAGCGCCATCTAGTTTTTGCCTGGAAATCCCCTTGCGGTCGGGGTTTTGCGGGTACGTATCCAAAATATGGAGACGAGATATGGGTATCCAAAATATGGAGAATGACAGTAAGAGGAAATAGTAAGGCCGAGAGAATTGAAAATTAGGTATTTGTAAAATGTGTTGCTGTCGCGCAATGCCCAACCAGTGTTGGGCACTCATGACTAATATCGTCAATCAGAATAAAAAATCGTGAGAATAAATCATTTCAGTTTCAATCAGAATAAATTTGAAATGATTAAATCACTTCAATTTCAATCCGATTAAATTTGAAATGATTAAATCACTTAAGATTTATTCTCACTCAAAAATTTGAGTAAAACTAATTTAATCACCAATCAAATAAATTCAATCATGATTTTTTTAGTTAAAATGAATTCCTCTGATTGATTTATTTATCGAAATTGAAATTGTTATCCCGTCTATAGGCTTAGTAAGTAATGTAGTAGCAATATCTTGTATTCCGTGTTCCACTATTCACTCACTCCTGCACACAGGCATCACATCAGCAAGCTGAACTGAACTGACGATGGAACATGGAAGTGGGCTCGTTTTAATGAGTTCTATGCATTTTTAACCGACTTTCAAATGAAGGACGGTTCTCTATTCGTCTATATGTTTTTATTTTTATTTTATTTTTTATATTTGTTACGCGATTACTCGAAGACGGCTGGACCGATGTGGAAAATTCTTTTTTTGTTTGAAAGGGTATACTTCAGAGGTGGTCCCATTGCAACCAAATCAGGATCTGATGATGAGATCTTGGAGAAACCGAGGGAACTCTTAAAATATTAGAGGCACACATATAGCGATCTTGGTATTTTTCTTAGTTTCTCGTGCATTTCTTATAAGAATTAATGTTAGAAGCAAATTGAACGGCAAACAACATGCAGATGTTTCATTCAATAGAAGTAGAACGTGTTATTTTTAGAAGATTCGTCGGCACTTCTGCCGCCATAACGCAAAAGGGCACATCTAACATTTTTTTCGACACTGAGTTCTATACATATTCGGAATCAGTAAATTTCACTGATTCCGAATATGTATACAACTCAGTGTCAAAAAAAAATGTTAGTTGTGCCCTTTTGCGTTATGGCGGCAGACTTGCACCAAAATGCAACAAACAACTTCCAGGTAAGTAGGATTATCCCATTGTTTTGTCGCCGCGTGACACTAAAAAGAGATTTACTAATGACAGAGACAACAAAATATTGATAATATCTATATCTAAGATTTACTCAGTATCGTATAGAACTAGTACTTAAAGTATCAAAATAATTATGAATAGAGCACCTACCTACCTATTTACCTACTATTGTTTGCGACTTGTAAACATTGTGCATTGCAGTTTTTCGTTATTTATCGTAATATTAAGGCCCATTATATTGCATTTTCATTCAAGCGTTTCAAATTAAACTTGTATACATAATTTTAGCTCAATCGGTTGAAGATATCTGCTTCAATATAAGTTGCAAGATTCCACTCAAACCAACATAGTCACAACGTACGCATACGAGTACCTACAATGTACATACCTACTCGTCGTAGTTACATATTGCAAGTTATCTATATTGCAAGTTAAATAAAAAATGCAAAAACGAGCGACTACGTAGTTTTATTTAATATAGATTTAACCGTGAAATTTAGTCGATTGAAACTAAAACTAATTTAATTGTTAGTCGACCATTCTCACAACTAATTTAATCGCAACTAAATTAATCGCCATTAAAAAATGACGATTGATATTTTGAATCGATCTCTGGTTGTACAATCAATATTTTTTAGTGTTGTACTAAATAATAAAGACATTTTAAATGATACACGTCACGCTTGTTAAAATCACGAAAAGTTAAGGCCTGTTTATAACAAATCAAATGAGCCCAAACTCGCGGGGTTTACTAAAACCGTTCAAAGAGTACCATTACCCAGCACCTGGCTCAGACCACCACCATAGAGTGTAATGCATACGAGTATAACTCTTTACAACAAATAAAATGAGCCCAAACTTGACAGATTTACTAAAATTACCACTGCCCACGTCCTGGATCCATCACTAGACCATCACCACAGGATTTAATGCATAGGACTCTTTACAACAAATCAAATAAGCCCAAACTCGAGGGGTTTACTAAGACTCTACGAAGGGTTCCACTACCCACCTCCTGGCTGGCTGACCATCGCCGTATAGTGTAACGTAATAATAATAATAATCATCATCAGATAATCTCGAAGCTACCTAATTACTATGCCATAGGTTGTGTGTCATATTTATTCATGGTTAAAAAAAACTAAACATTAAAAGTATGAGAAATAGTTCAAATTACAAGTGCAATCAGTGAACTAAATGTATAAGAAGAATAAAATCAATCTTATTCTAAATATTAATAAGTCAACTAAAACGTTAGTTTAACTAATAGTCTGTCGGAATAAATTAATCAAAATTTGATTTGTCATTTAGAATAAAAATGAAATGATTTAATCATTTTAAATCAAATCAGAATAAAAATGAAATGATTTAATCATTTTAAATCAAATCAGAATAACTTGCTCATGATTTTCAATCTTACTCAAATATTTTGATTGAGAATAAAATTTGGAATTTTATTCTTATTCTTAGTCAACTAAATTTTTGCCCAACTCTGTGCCCAACAAGCGAGCTATCATAGTGTGAGTGCGACTGTCTACGTATGCGTGGCGCGCCACCCCCACCGCCGCGACCGCCGCGCTCGCAGGCCATGCCTCGCACCTTCAGACGGCAAGTTGTTATACCTATGTTTGACGCTGGTTATTGTTTACTGGACTTGTTTACTGGACGTCCCGAGTTGCAAGCGATTGCAACTCGAGCCGCAAATTTCTGCGATTTCGGCCTTTCTTTGCAATACCACCCCCCTAACATTAATTATAATTATTATATTTTATAATAAACTGCCAAGGAATATACCTAACTGAATTATCTATTAACAAATTGAAGAATTGTGTAAAGCGTAAACTCATTTCTAAAGCTTACAGCACACAAGTTTACATGAATGATGAAACACCGTGGGATTAACTGCGACTGGAAATAGATAGATATATTTTAAAACAATGTCTAATTAGTTGTGATTTTTTCCTGTTTTTGTACTTGCCAATTGTTTTGACACTTGGAGACCATTTACATCTCTAAGGAAAATGTTTTTAATTTAAATTTAGTTTTTTTAAGTTATATCGTGAGTCACAGATTTTTTTGTATTTCTGTAAGATATTTTGTTAATATTCTCAGTTTGTATTACGACGTTTTGAAATCCTTTACACCTCCAAAACATAATATTTTGACAACGGAGACTCTTTACATCTCCATTAATTTTACTATCAATTTATTTTCTATAATTTTATTTGTCTTGTTTGGACGCATAGAGAGACCCTTTACATCTCTATAAATGTAGTTTTAAGTTTAATGTAATGTATTAATAAAACCTTGAAGGCAAGTTTTATATTGTGTAATAAAATACCGTTTTTAATTTAAACATGGTTTCATTTTCTTTATTTCAAGAATATTTACTTAAAAACTTTAATATCAGAATCACTCGATTAATTTAGTACCACTACCTGATAAAAAATATATCAATGACAGATTTATAGGTAAATGAGGGAAACCCTGTCTCGTACATTTTATCTTTATGAAGTAGGTTTTTATTGAAAAATTAACATAATATAGTGCCTGTTTATAGTTTGTGACAGACGGACAGTCAGACAGAGTCGCACCATAAGCGTTCCTTTTTTACCATTTTGGTACGGAACCCTAAAAATCAACATATAGTGCAGGTTTGTAGTTCCGTACCTGAGGGGCATGACACTGTAAGTCCACTTTTTATAATTTTCGTTTCATTACGGTATCTCATATAATTGTTTGAGCTCTATCGAACTATGAACTATAACACTAACTGTTGAATTCATCTCGGATCGCACTTTTTTTTAATAGTACTTTACCGTTATATGTCCATTATATGGTTGGTGACGATTTAGATTTATATTTCAGAAGGACGGTAAATAAGAGAGGTGTTCATTCGATGGCGTTTACTCGGTAACTGCTAGCTAGATGTTGGAACGCAGCCAACGAAACTTAACCTACAGATATGTATAAGGTAAACAAAGGCGGCTGAAAGCCTATGGTGGACGCGTCCCGCACTATAGTAATGTGGACACGCCACAGTCCTCCGCCCTTAGAGGAAACATGGTTAAAAATTACACAAAACAAAAGAAAATATGGGCAATTTACATTAAACAAACTGTAAAATAAAAAATATTTAAAAATAACATGTTAAAAATTCTTTATACAATAGCAATAAAAATGTAAAATTAAAGTTTAATAAATGTTAATGTTATTGTATACATAAATTAATTGTTAAAGTTATAGTAAAAGCTACACATAATTGTCTCTTTTATATTTACGCAGTAGTTATTCGTTTGTTTACGCGGTTATAATGACACTTTTTTTATCATCGCACTTATTTCCACTTGACACTGCACTACTTGGTAACTGGCTTGACTGTGCCGGCGCCAGCGCCGGTTGGCGGCCGGGCGGCGGCTGCGTTGCGTTGTCCACCGTAGCTTTGATGTACCCCTTGCAATAGCGCCAGCCGACGTACAGGGTGGCCAGCGTGACTACTATGCTCACCAGTACGACGGCTGCTAGTGATAGCTTAAAATGAATTGCTTCCTCGTCTGCTTATTTATGTTGCTCGTAGCTCAGCTTTAGTTGATGCGGCTACTGCGTTTTGCGCGACGATCGTTGTGGCTGATTTGCTTGGTGGATTTCCATGATGATATTTAGGTAACACGGCTGAGTATTGAGTGAGTGAGTTAACTATAAGTTGAATCTCACGGTTCGCTTCACTTTGCGACCGGATCTTGTTATTGTTATCGGCGGCGGCGTAGTTGATGTGGCGTCAGTGTCACGTTGAGGCGGCGTAACTTTAATTGCCTCCGGAGATGAAGTGTCGGGTGCCGTGGTGCCACTTGAGCATGGGACCGACATATCGTCAGTCATCAAAAGGTAAGCCGGCTTGAGACGGTCAAGTGATACAGTGACATGTTTATTGTTTACATCTATGGTATAAAATTTAGGGTGTCGCCTTATAACTTTAAATGGTCCGTTGTACGCTGGTACTAAGGACTTACGTGCCTCATTTCTTAGGAACACATGAGAACTGTTTGTTAAGTCCTTATGGACAAAGACGTTATTGTTCTGGCTGTTATGAGAACTTGTGTTTGGAATGGATGAGAGTACTTGCGATAGTTTGGTTACGTACTCACAAGTATTCACATTAGGTTTATTATGGTTCATGAATAGATCGCCAGGTAATCTAAGATTTGTACCGTATAAGAGTTGAGCTGGACTATAGCCTAAATCTTGTTTTATAGCTGTTCGTACGCCTAATAAAACAAGAGGTAATTCTTGCGACCATTGAATATTTTCAGTGCATCTAGCCATTATTGCAGCTTTCAGGGTACGGTGGAAACGTTCGATCATACCGTTCGCTTTAGGGTTGTATGCAGTTGTACGAACGCGTTCAATGCCGAGTCTTTTTAATAATTGTATGAATAAGTCAGACTCGAATTGACGACCCTGGTCTGAAGTAATGCGTTTGGGACAACCGAAACGAGCTACCCAGTGTTCTAAGAATACCTTTGCAACCGTTTCGGCGGTTATGTCTTTCGTGGGAATCACTTCAGGCCACTTCGTTACTCTATCGATAATTGTAACGCAATATCTGTAATCATTAGAGTAGGGTAGGGCTCCTATAATATCGATATGCACGTGTTCGAAACGTGAAGCATTATCGAACTCACCTAATGGGGTTATTGTATGACGCTGAATTTTAGATTTCTGACATGGAATACAACACTTTACGAACTTTTTTATATCTGTGTTCATATTTGGCCAAAAATATCTATTTTTAACTGCGCTCTTAGTAGCTGCGATACCCGAGTGACTCACATTATGTATTGTTTTGATAGCGAGTTCTCGGAAGCGTAATGGTAAGTATGGACGGATGTTATCAGTTGATGTTTCGCAGGTTATTTGTATAGCAGAGTCTGGCATGGTAATTAATTTAAACTGAAGGTTATTTTGAGTTTTCAAGTTTTGTAACTCCAGGTCATTTTTTTGTGATTCAGCTAATGACTTGTAATCTATTAAAGTGGGCATTGTAATTTCGTTTATACGTGACAAAGCGTCGGCAACCGTATTTTTATCGCCTTCAATATATTCGATTTTGTCACAAAATTGAGAAATAAAATCTAATTGCCTTAAGCGTCTGGGAGAATCTGATGGTGAGACCTTTTTTGTCAGGGAAAATGTCAACGGTTTGTGGTCTGAAAATACAATTAATTCTCTTCCTTCTACCATGTAGCGGAAATGTTTAATAGCTAAATAAATTGCTAAAAGTTCTCTATCGAAAGTACTGTACCTTCTTTGGGTTTCAGTTAATTTTTTTGAAAAGAAACCTAGAGGTTCTAATTTATCGCCAATCTTTTGATGTAGGGCTGCGCCTACGCAATTCTCAGAAGCGTCGGTCATTAAGCTAAGTGGTGCGGATACATCGGGGTGCGATAATACTAATGCATCACTTATGCATTTTTTACATTGGCTGAATGCTTCTAACGCAGTTTCAGTCCAAATGATTTTAGTTTTGTCGCGTTTTTTAGCGTTGTGTAAGTATGCGTTTAGTGGAGCTTGAATTTCGGCGGCCCTAGGAATGTTATGTCTATAAAAATTCATCATTCCTAAGAAGCGTCTAAGTTCCTCGACCGTATTTGGTTGTGGGAAGTTTGTAATAACCTGTGTTTTTTCTTTGCTTGGTTTTATGCCTTCCTTACTTATGTGATAGCCAAGGAAATTTAATTCTGATTTTCCGAATTCGCATTTTTCAGTATTTATTGTAAGTCCATACGTGTTAAGTCGTTCTAAGACAGATTCTAAGTGGCTCAAGTGCTGTTGCTTAGATGTGGAGCTAATAATTATGTCATCTAAGTATGCGAATGCAAAATCTAGACCTTTAAGTATGTTATTTATTAGTCTTTGAAAATCTTGGGCTCCATTGCGTAATCCAAAATTTAATCTAGTAAATTCGAATAATCCAAATGGGGTAATTATAGCTGTTTTAGGTATGTCTTCCGGTGCCATAGGTATATTATGGTAGGCTTTACGCACATCAATTTTTGAAAATATCGTTTTATTCTTTAGAGTATACGTGAAGTCTAAAAGTCTTGGCAAAGGATAACGATCAGGAATCGTTTGTGCGTTAAGTCTGCGATAATCACCACAAGGTCTTGTTTCTTGTCCGTTTTTTTTATCGACACATACAAGAGGATTTGCCCATGGACTATTTGACGGTCTACAAATACCTAATTGCATCATTCTTTCAAATTCTGCTTTGGCTAATTTGTATTTCCTTGGGTTCAGCGGGCGTGCTTTCTCGTAAACTGGAGGACCTGTAGTATAAATGTGGTGTCTGACGTCATGTTTTGGGCTTAGCTTGAAATTCTCCTTTTTAGTGATATCGGGGAATCTCGCTAATAATTTATGATATTCGTTGTTGACGTCAATTGATCTAATGGTAGTCGGTTCGGTATCATTAGATATGCTTGTGTCTAACATTAAATTATTGAGTTTGTCAACAAGCTTTCTACCGTGTAAATCAACCATTAATTTATTTGCAGCGAGGAAATCGGCTCCTATAATGGATTTTTGTACATCCGCTACTATAAATTTCCATTTAAGTAGACGTTTTAGACCGAGATCAACAACAATAGTCTTATCGCCAAATGTTTTTATTTTTGTGCCATTGGCGGCGTATAAAGTATAGTCTGACTGAATGTTTCGCCTTTTTCCGGCTAAAACAGACACATCAGCACCAGTATCTATTAGAAATTGCGATCCGGTGTTTCTATCAGTAACGCATAGCCTGTAAGTATTACTGACACCGACAACGTTGTTAATATGTGCCGGTGTCGGAATTAGTTTTCCGACACTGTAGTAAAACGACAATTCGCTAGATCACCACATTTACGCGCACTTTGTCCGTATGTGAAGTGGTAGTAACAATAATAGTTAGCATCACCTGGTTTAGCTACTTGAGACATGAATGCTGTGCTCGCGGCTGTCGTCGACCTATTCAAACTATTATGACGGCTTTTTGAACGTGTTCGTGATGATGATAATCGAGAGGAATTGTAGCGGCGGGTATGACTTCTCGATTCCCTGTTTGGCGTATCTAATTGATTTGTGATAGCCAGCAGTTCTAGTTTAATGCTGGCTATTTCGCGGGATAACCTTTCATTTTCAGCTTTGAGACTAGAAGTAGCAGTATTGGCAGTGGTCACTGTGGCCACTTCCGAGGGCTTTGCATTTTCTATAATTTTATCAGCCATAATGGCTAGGCTATCTAACTTAATATCCCCCGTGTCGCATGCTGTGATAACTGCCCTTATTGATTGGGGTAGACGACCTATAAATAAAAGTTTTAATGTGTCGTCTTGAACACGGTTTTTGCCCAGTTCTCTCATGCGCCTAAGAAGCTGAGACGGTTTTTGGTCACCTAATTCTATTTCATTGAGGAGTTGGTTCAGCTGTCTTGATTCTGACTCCTCATAAACTGATATTAATCTGTTTTTAATTGTTACGAATTTATCTTTATCTGGCATGCTTTCTAAAATGTCACTTATATCCCGTAACTCGTCTCTCCCCAATTTAGCTATTAATAACTGACTTTTATGAAGGTCACTTGCCTTTTGTGGGTCCACGATGGCCTCGAACTGGTGGAACCAGAGCCTCGGCTGCTGTCGCCAAAACTCAGGAATCCGCGACGAAATTGTGATGGCCGTCATCTGCGCTGATGTTGCTGGTTGCGCGCCCTGCACGCCTTGCTGTTGCACTTCGTCAGGCATGTTGATTTAATACGCGCCGCGAGTCACCGAATTTATTAATTATTTATCACGTCGGGGTCACCACTTTACCGTTATATGTCCATTATATGGTTGGTGACGATTTAGATTTATATTTCAGAAGGACGGTAAATAAGAGAGGTGTTCATTCGATGGCGTTTACTCGGTAACTGCTAGCTAGATGTTGGAACGCAGCCAACGAAACTTAACCTACAGATATGTATAAGGTAAACAAAGGCGGCTGAAAGCCTATGGTGGACGCGTCCCGCACTATAGTAATGTGGACACGCCACAGTACATTACATAACTAGTACTAAAAACCCTAGATGTCCATTTTTTTACTAAAAATGGCTCTCCTGTAAAATTTAGAAAATAGCACTTAGTGTCATGTCATGGCACTAGTGTCATGCCTCTCAGGTACGGAGTTTACTTCCTGGCCCTACCTGGTTGTAAGCCCTACTTCCAACAATCGAACAGCAAAAATGACTGCTAAATTCACTTCGCGCTAAATTTTTACTAGAAATATCGATATCAATGAACAACACTAGGATATCGATAAAATTATCGACTACGTGTCACATCACAGAGAGTGTATACGTATTAGTCCGCGCCTCCCCAACCCAGCCTCTCCCCCGCAGAGTGCGATAGGGACAACTGCAGCTTGGATCGAAAATACCTTTTAAAAGTTCATGAAATCAACGTTTCGTAGTCCCCTGATTTCTTCCCCAAAACTTAACCTATTTAACTATTTTTTTCATTAAACATTAAAGAAAGGCTTTGGCCGTGTTCCTATGTTTTCCTTTTTTTTAATAATCTAGTCAAATTTGTTTTCTGGATGTGTTAACACAGCGGAAAAATCTGGCATTTTTTTTAGGCTTTTGAAGGTCAATATCTCTTTTAAGAATCAATTTATGGTAAAAAGCAAAACATAGGAACATATCAATAGTAGCCATAGATTTTTGGACAAAAAATTATGGCTCTATTGGCATTATCCAGGGAGGAAACAGGGGACTACGTTTGTATGGAAAAAATGCCCTTCTCTTTCCTCTTAATGGTCCTTGGTTTTACTTTTAATTTTTATAATCACAATCAGCTAGCCTCGAAAGGCTAATTCAAATATACTTATTAGGTTATTATTATGCGTGTTCCTACCTGGCCGGACCACCAAGCCGAACGAGGTTGTTGTTATTGTAAAAAAAATGTACTCTTTATGTACTATTATGTACCACATTAGAAATTAATTGTACCTCTACAGTTTTTAAATTATAGGTCAACAAATGTGCCCGGCTGTAGAGTATACTTTCCAGCCGACCACTCGTAGATCTACTAATATATGCAATTTTGAGCTGTAATTCGAATTGCAAATAAATGTACCTATTATGTACCCATGAAAAAAACCTAATTCTTTTAAAAAAAAAGCTCCTATGAATGATTTTTACATATACCGAACATTCTGAGTTGTAGCGCCTGTGAAAAAGAAATAGCAACGTTTTACATTGCGACTGGGCAAGCTCACCGCGCGACAAAGCCAAAACACAGCTGATTGTGCTAAACCATTAGGTGTTAGTAACGAAAGATTTGTTTTTCTCCTTAGGCGTAAGACACATTTATTATCATTATTTAGCATTTGACCCATATATTTATTCAATTCCATATTACTCTTTAACCGCGGTTCATTTTGCCGCGTTAAGTTACTTTTTTTTAAATCTCCCGCAGTCACAGATAATCAGTTTTTTTAAATAATCCGTAATAGACATGCGCGCCGATCGAAAAAAAATCGGCGGGGCGGCGCGCTGCGAAAAAATCCACGGCGGCGGCGTGAGATTTTTCAACTTTGTAAATAGGTATCGCTTTCAATATTAAGGGCTTTATCACTAGGGTTGGGACTCCTCGTGGCATTTTGGAAACAAAGGGCAGTGGAGTCGTTGTTACCTAGTTAGTTTTTATGATTGAATGAATAAATTATTTTCAATGTTCTAAAGTAGGTACCTACTTACTTACCTAAATAAAATTATATGATATTTAGATGGATTATATGTATGTTTTATCTTGTTTTTGTAATCCCCTCAGAGTATCGATATAAATATTTAATCGTACGCAATATTTGTTCCTACCCAAAAAGTTTTTGATTAATAGTTTTATAATATGGCATATTGACACGATACAAGTCATGTCCAAATTGTCAAATTTAGACAACTGCTTAATTTATCGCATTTGTATGAATGAATTCAATTTCGTAGTAGATGACTGTTCGTAAGTAAGTACGGGTTGGGTCCTGAACGCCTTACCTACTTGCATTTAGCCTTAGAGAGCAGAGCACCTTAGTTGTATTTTTGTCCGGGGAGTAAAATGTCTTGGTCTGTAAAACGCCCTCACTGTTATAAGACATAGTAAACTGAATGACTTGACTGCAAAACGGCTTAACGTGATAATGTTTTAATAGGTATATGGTCTGAATAATCTTTACGTCCAATATTGTAGAATATCTTTATAGTATAAAGACTATGTAGTTAAATCGTAATCGTAGTGTACAACTGAGACGTTTGGAATACCAAGGCTAAATGCAAGTTAGGCGATCAGGACCCAACCCGTAAGTACTTACTGAAGTATTTTTAATAGCAATTAGTGTTAACAAAATATAAAAATGCCAAGAAATATTAATCATTCAATCATTATTCATTCAATCAAAAAAAAGTAGGTAGCGACTGCATTGCACTCTGTGTCCAAATTGCCACGAGAATCCTAACCCTATTTATCACACTTGCAGGCGAGCTGCGGGCGAGTTAGAAGCGAAGTTCCTTAAAATCAGCACGCTCTGTAGCTGTCTAGATTTGCCAGAAATAAGCATACTACTTTTGAGCATGCTTCCAAATAAGCATGCTCAAAGCAAACGTTTGGACACACTTGCTAATAAGCATAGGTTTTCGGCCAAGATTAACTGGTTTTCTGTGGTATTACACTACCAGTACTATACGAAAATAACTTAAAAACATAATCAAATACCCCTTTATAAAACCATCATGAAATTTAAACTATTTAGATAAAATTCAAAATTCTTCGCCCTTTCATTTAAAATTCCCGCCAAAGAATCAATGACACTAGCATGCTAATAAGCAAGCCTGTTCAGTTCAGACGAGCTTGAAGCATGCCCCCTTCCACCCGCGCCTCAGGTAGCATGCTCCCTTCCACCCGCGCCTCAGGTAGCATGCTTACAAATTAACGGTTGATTTTTAAGTATGCTCGAATTAAGCATGCTTATTAGTGGCAATGACTAGACGGGCAAATATTCAGCGTTTTTACGGCGTTTTATTTTCGTCATTATTGTCTCAGTAAATATTGTTCAAAAAAACGATGCCTAGAGTTAACTTTTTATGAAACCGAAAAACAGTCCCGAGTTTAAGTCTAGTTTTATCAAAATCGTCACGATTTGTCCTTTCGTTATAGTAAATAATCGTCGGACAACAATGATTGTCAAACCGCGTGGTCAAAACGCTCGGAGAATCGCCCAGCTACACACATGCCACTAATAAGCACGTGTTCATTAGTGGCATGCTTTCGTGCTACTAATAAGCAAATGTGTCAGTACCTTTATGAACTTATGAAACGGAAAGATATTTGCCAAGTATCAAAACTAATTAATCCTCTTGCTTGTGATGTTGCCATATGTATTCTTTTTAATAAAACCTTTTTCCTACCTCTGCAGACTAAGCGTAGTAGCACTCTACCTAATCGATAAGCTTGTACGTTTCATGACGTTTAATTGTTAACAGTTACAACTATTACAAGTTTAACTAGCAACATTGGCCAAATCAACCAATGGTGTTGCTGTATTTGACCTATGTTGCTAGTGTAGACTTGTAAAATTGTAACTTGTAGCTTCGTGAACCGAAGCTATAACTATTTACGATCGAAGTTGCTATTTTATACTAAATCAATAGCAACTGTTATTAAAATTTTAGAGACTTGAAACAAAATAGATACTTACCAGTTTTCACAGGCGCTGCAACTCAAAATGTTGAATGTATATAAAACTCAATTATAGGAGCTAAGCGGAGTCCTTCTCTTCCCTTGGCCAGGAAATGGGGCTGGAAAAACTGCTAAACCATAATACCATAATAACAAAACAAAAAATAGTTGCAAAAGCGATTACTCAAAATTATTTAAAATCTGTAAAATACTCCCGGTTAGTTTAAAACATAAATACCTTTTAGTAGTTAACAACCATGGCAATCAAGAGCATAACCCAATAACAATAGAACATAAGTACGGAACAAGGTCGGCGTCCGCGGGCAAATTTGAAGTACCAAGAGTATACAACTACTTTGGTGATAGAACACTACATAAAAGACTCCCATACCTACTAAACAGTTTGCCCGAGAACATCCGATATGAAGGTAACAAAAACAAATTTAAAAAGTTGTTAAAAAAACATTTATTGGAAACAGTGATGTTAATTAAGGAATTAAGAATAAATATGTATTTAATAAATAAATAATAATAACAACCTGGTTTAGCACAATCAGCTGTATTTTGGCTTTGTCGCGCGGTGAGCTTGCCCAGTCGCAATGTAAAACGTTGCTATTTCTTTTTCACAGGCGCTACAACTCAGAATGTTCGGTATATGTAAAAATCATTCATAGGAGCTTTTTTTTTAAAAGAATTAGGTTTTTTTCATGGGTACATAATAGGTACATTTATTTGCAATTCGAATTACAGCTCAAAATTGCATATATTAGTAGATCTACGAGTGGTCGGCTGGAAAGTATACTCTACAGCCGGGCACATTTGTTGACCTATAATTTAAAAACTGTAGAGGTACAATTAATTTCTAATGTGGTACATAATAGTACATAAAGAGTACATTTTTTTACAATAACAACAACCTCGTTCGGCTTGGTGGTCCGGCCAGGTAGGAACACGCTATTATTATTACTACAGGAATATTTTTGTTCTATATAACATTTTAATTGTTACTTGTACTTTTTTAAAAAGATTAATAAACTATAATTAGGTAGTATATTGTACATATCCATTTTTTACTTCTTTTACTTATTGAAAGTCATAAAGTTATGACTTTCAATTTAACATTGTATAACACTTCTACAAAATTGAACATGCAACTTAGAACATAAGGCTCGTATTTTTAGAAGATTACATGTTATTCACTACTTGCCCGCCGTGCCGAGAACATCCGACGTTAACCGAACGCGACCCGAAAGTACGATGTTGTAAGTTTCGGCGCGGCTGTTTTTTGGCCGAACCGAACCTCTGGCCGACATATTATCTTTGGGCCGAAACTGGCCGAAACCGAAACTGAAACTTCTGTCGGATACTACCTACCATAGAATAAGTTTATTTTTGGATTAGGTATAAAAAAAAAACGTTTGTAGTATCTAGGTAAGCCGCAAATCAAAAGATGTCTGGCTAGACGAGATAGCTTTTTACAAAAGAAGCCAGTAACTACGGAATCAATCCGTCATAATACTTGTAGTAAAATAACTGATCGACATTTGTGTATTTCGACAAGCAACCATACTGATTTTAGGAAAAAAATGTAATAAATTTTGTTTCAGTCTGATTCCCCTAAGGAATAAATCGCGTAGGAAGTAGGAATCAGCGTCAAACAAATATTATGTAAAATTTTCATTTTTACCTGATTCATACATCTGATGCTTTCTACGAGCTTTAGGTAATTTTGCTTGAGTGTGCTTGATATACGCTGTCGATTTACCTTTAAAGCAGCGTTGATTTAAAGCAAATTTAGAAATATTCTTAATGGCACTGGAATATTTCTGAACGTTTCAATCTATTCCTCCTCGTCAAAAAAATGTTGAATAACCTCCTCTCGTCTTTTATAGAAAAGCTTCCTTTTTATCATAGGCGATAACAGAATTTAAGACCTTTATCGGGAGGTGATCGCATTGCTAAGAAATTTCCTTTCTTTGGTGTCTCGCAGGAAATACTTTTATGCAACTCAATATAATTTTGTGTAACGTCCCTCTAATGTCAAATCCGGAAAATGTAGGAAATTCAAAGATTTAAATTTATACATATAACACTTTATTTATACTTTCGCAGTTTGAACCCATAATTAATCTTTTTAAATATCTGAACGGGCCTTGTAAGCTTTTTATTTAAATAAATTACCTTTTATTTTACCTATGGTTAATCTCTTGGAATATCATCCGAAATGTCAGCAATAATGTACGCTACTGCAGTCCAGAACGCGGCACATAAATCTAATTCATCTGGATCCTCTACGTTCATAGTATCACCTTCAGTATGGTGAAACCAAAAGTACCTACTGTTAGCATTGTGTAGACTAGCACCAGGAATACCCTTTTCAACTATTACTGCTATATCTGAACCAGGGCTATCATCTTCAACTAATTCTGAAGCACCAATAGATTCAAATAACTTTAAGATTTCACCTACCATGCACCTGGCCTTCTGGCTACCGGCAACTGCCAAACCAAGCGGAGCAAATGTTCCTTCGTCTGATTCCATGATGAAGTTAATATTGTCGCTTTCATTTCTGTGTTGTTTTTCGTACGCATAAGCTCCAACTAGACCTAGTTCTTCTGCTGTCCAGAATATAGATCTAATCGTTCTTTTCGGTCTTAAGTTTAGTCGTTTAAGGATTACGGGTGCTGCCCAGCCGATGAACAAGCCACCTCCATCATCCATAGCACCCTGACCAACATCCCAGCTATCGATATGTCCCGAAACAATGACTAATTTTTCAGGGAGCTCAGTACCTTTCAGGTCTACTAGTGTATTTCTAGATGTCTTAGTATCAAAAGTGGATTGCATTTTGATATTTAACTTTACTGTTACGTCGCGATCGACTAATCTTCGGATTAAATCAGCATCTTCAAGAGTAATCGCTGCCGTCGGAATTTTGTTCACACCGTCACCATACGCCTGGGATCCAGTATGAGGAGAATTTATAGAAAATGGTGTTATAGATCGCACGAGCGATGCTACGGCACCTTTAGCTGCCGCTTTAGTAGCACTTTGACTTCTGTAAACTACAGTTTCACCATAAGTAGTGAACTCCGGATCAAATAAAACAATTTTTCCTGTGACTTCCTCTTGTGTGGCATTTTCTAGTTCAGGAAAATCGTTGAACACGATTACTTCGGCGGTGATCCCTTCTGGGGGTGTGCTCACACTCCGCCCTAAGCCTAGTAGAGCGATGTTTTTTACCCTTGGTTCTAACATTGTTATTTTTTCTTCTCCTCGAACCCAGTGGGGTACCTGAAAATTTCAATAGTTACTAAATTCACATCATAATGATAAAAAAAGTTTTTATTTTCACAACTTAAGGTGTATATTGTTCTAGCGCGAGATGTTGCCTGCGTGCCGGAGTAACCATTGTCACTTTTAGTATTTACTATACGTTTTAGTTTTATAGTTTCAAGTATTTGACTTTTTAGTTTTTGTATGATAATCAAATGAGTCATGTATCTTCAATCATTAACGTTAAATAATAGTTTTCCGCAATGTGTCTCATAATTATGAGGCAATTATAACATTTACACAGATACGAAATCTGTTCTAACAAAGCAGTTTACCTTTATGCTAGTTGTAATTTTGCGGTTTTTGAACGCATTATTGAGGGTTTATGATATGTGTGTAGATAAACTAGGTACGTAATTTGAATTTCAAGTTTACCTCTAATTCTTCTGTGTAGATGTCATTTAAGTCTTCATCTCGAGCCAGTTTTATCATGTAGTCGATGGATTTTTCAAGAACTTCTGACCCCGACGGGCGAGCACCAAAAGTGTCTACAAACTTTGCGAGTCTGAAACAATAATAGTACATAACATACCGAGGCCTGTAGGTAAAGTAAGAAATGTCTCAGATCGCACGTAATTGCGAAGCCCAGGATGACAGACAATGTGATCTGAGGCTTTCTCGTTTACTCGCCAAGGTTTGTATACTATTTGTCTGTTCGACGGAGCCAGAAAGCGGTATCTTTGTTTAGCGCAGCGGCCGGCAAGGTGACGCTTTTCGGCTGGAGGGCAAAAAATTACTATCATTTATAGCATTGGTACCTAATCGAACAAAATGTGCCTTAATCGTGTGAGGAGTCTTCTTAGTTGTAGTACTCATATTTATTATAGATATTATTAACGTTTCACGTGAAATTTGAGTGAAGGTGGGTTCTCACAAACCGTCTCTAATTGTAGTGTAGGTTTATATATGTACTCGGCCGGCAACCCCTTACTTCCCGGCCTCTGCAGTAATGTACTATTTTATGCGCGCTTTATTTTATTATGTTATTGCCGGTGATTGTACAATCCAACACACTGTTAAGTACACATTTGTAAACGGATGTCAACTTTATTGGAACGTATTAAAGTCTACGGTTAGTCATAACTGTGGCTTCGTTTGTACAATGCACCGACTATTCAATACTCACTCGTTGTACGTTTTCCCCTTGAAATCGCCGCTAGTCACATAATTCAATATTTCATCTCTAACAGATCCGTACGAAGCAATTTCTCTTATCAGTCCCTCGCCCAATAACGATTGACAAATATTTTCCTTAGATAAAACTTTTGCTTCGCTAGTTATAATAACAACGGAAAGGGTTAGTAATATTGGAGTATGGAAACCCATTTCTATGCGTTTTCTATACTGAGATGCTGCGATAGACACGAGACCTTTTGTAGAGCGGCCCTATCGGATTTAATCTTATCGCAGAGGTATCAGTCGCTGTCATCCGCGTCTGATCCGTGGATACTCGAAAGATATTGTACGGATACAAATGGCACTTATGTTCAATGACTGGCACAAACTAAAATGTATATAGATGAAGGGAAAAATATTCCAAGCAACATACCCGCGTCTTATGAGCACCAGTCGTGAGATAAAACTTATTCGTAAGCCGAGAGAAAGTTGGCTTACTTCTTCAAGGACAGGAGGATTAAGTGCTCATTATCTTAAAATTGATAAATTGATGGATATTGGTTTATAATGACGTTTAACCATTAGGGGAGAGCCTTGCGTTTGGATTATAGAATATTCGAATGAAGGTGCGAAATGTTATTAACATTTTTGATTCATTTGGTCAACCGGTCGGAACAAATGTAATCATTGATATAGTGCGACTACGCTAAGTTTGCAGAGGCTTCATTAAAAAAAACATGGCAACATAACAAGCAAGAGGACTACTTAGTTTTGGTACTTGGCAAATATCTTTCCATTTAATATTGAAATAATTATTCAGGACAGTCTTGCACAAACGATCTAATTTTAACCAAACTAAGCAATGCATGTATACATGTACATATATAAGGTGCTAACAAATTAGCTAGCGATATTTTTAGGGCTGATAGTACTAAGCTTTCTGAGTTTACGTATTTATGTATAAAACAATAAACAAATTTTGTATGTTTTATGGAGAAAATTAGGGAAGTAAGTTTGCTACGTTTGGGTTGAATTTAAATTTATTTATTTTGTTCTGTAAATGGAAACCAAAAAATTATATGAAAAGATTTCTTAATTTCTAGTTAATGTTAATTATTATAACGTAAAGTATCTTCTCTTTAAATATCGGTAACTCATTTGTTAGCACCTTATATAAATATAATACTTAAATATAGGGATGTAACGTTACATCATTTTGCCGATACGATACCGATACCGATATTTGTAGTAAATTATCGGCGATACCGATACCGATATCTTAGCTAATTAATGAAGTATGAACTTCAGATTTATTATTTGTATGTCCTTATCCTCCTCGATCCCCCGGTACTCACTTGAGGACATAACATTTAAAAAAATCTACAGCCAAATGTCAAACCGGCTTAATAAGTTAACATACATAGAACGTTTCCGAACGAAACTGTCAACCTAAAAAATAAACACCGAGTCATTGATGGCCAGTCAGCGATCAGACACCATTGGCCAGACCATGCCCCGCGGTAAGTAAATCCAGATTTATCTCACCGAAAGTCTAATTATACATTTTTATTTCGTTTTGATTAGTAAATTTTTGGTGTATTTCATATGTTAGTAAGTTAATTTCCTCCAGAAAATTAAAAACCTTTAGCCAAAAATAGCTTTGAAGTTTACGTACTCGGGCGAGTACAAGCGGTCTTAACATGTATGTTTATGTTCTCGTACGAGGACAAACGGTCTCAACGATGTCACATTTTTTGATCTTAGATGAATGTTAACTATGTTTTATTAGCGATTTTCAGGCTAAAAGGACTGTGAAATAGAGGAGTACGTTAACTTCGACGAATCCGACGGTTTTTCCGAAGGCGAAGATGTTTAGTCAGAAATAATCTTGAATCTAATGGTTCCGTTATATCTGTTACGTCCCTATATAAATCGGACTGCAATATCGTGTAATGTCTCCTCACTACGCTACATACGTCAATTTGACAGGTGTCGCGCGAACCCCGTTTCTGTAGGTTAACTTCACTTCGCTTATGTGTTTGGTAACTCGACAACGCGGTGTTGTTTTTTTTGTGAGTTTTTGTGCATCAGACAGCAAGGAGAACGATTTTGTGCAATTTGAAATGTGAGAACTGAATTCGCGACGCGAATCCACATAGTGACAAACTTGGCTTGTGCAGTGTATGTTTCGCCGCGAGGCGACGCCGGGCCACCTTTTCATCAGCGTACTGCTGAAAACTTGACGAGACTCTTGACAGTGACTGACCTGACTGCGACTTTAATTTGACGGACAAGCCGCCTACGGCCGCTGTCGAATAGGTGAGTAGAATTAGTCATAGTACGGGAATAGAGTCAGAATTTTTTTGCACCCTGTATCGGGGTTAAATTTTGTCTTGGATGCCCGGGTCCAGTTCAAAACAATATCTAAATCGGAAAGCAACGACAAAGATAGCAATATTTTTGAAAATATTCAAAGGATAACAGAAGATATATCTTCGGCGGTTCCTAGTCCAGCCTTAGAAATAGAAATAGAGGGGGATCAAGATTTTTACAAGCTTTTATTTAACTTTCAATGTATGTATACTGTATGTATGTACTTATGTTTGTTCGGGTGGAGTCTTGCAACTCAATTTTGAAGCAGATATCTTCAACCGAGTGAGCTAAAATTATTCAAAAATACGTAAACCAGATGACAATGTAATATTATCATGACATGGAGCTGACCGGATGATGGAACTGGATGGTAGCTAAAGAATCATCTAAATTACAAGATAAATTCACCGTGTTTGGGTTCATTTGATTGGTTGTGACGTGCAGATTGCGATTATATAAAAAAATTGAGTCGTCCATAAAAGCTAATCTAAAAATAAACATTTTTTAACAGAAACTTATTCTAGTCCAAGTTAACGTAGTGAAATAAGCGCTTAGTCCAAGTTTATAATACGAGATTTTTTTGTTACTGACTTTAGAATTATTTGATTATGACACCGAATTTATAAGCCTGTGCTATAATAAGTACAAATAAGTATTTTTTATATAAATACATGAAAATAAAGTTGATTAATGATGGTATATTTTATACTGTTCTCGAATGAGGACAAAGTCCCCACGTACTCGCCTGAGGACTTAAAGAAAAATCGAGAGGGAAACTGTATGATTTTTTTTACTGTATAATTTTCCGATATTGGGGAGCACTTACTAAATCGATTTTTGGAAAAAAGTATCAGTTTCGGCGAAATCGATACCTCCAGGATCCAGGAGGATATTATACCTAAAACTTGGCTATATTTAACAGAGAGTCAACCTTGAAGGTGTAAAGTAAAAATTTGTAAATTGTCAACGCAATTTTTTTTTATTATGAACCAAATATATAATTAATATAGTAATTATTATTGCACAAGGTAATAGACAAATATATAAATTATGTCAGTAATTGAAATTACTTTTTGCAGATTTTTTTTCATACAACAAATTCTTTTCGCGCTCTTCAAATATCGGTTGTATATTATCGGCGATACCGATATATCGGTATCGTTACATCCCTAGTTAAATACATAGAAGTTATCCAAAACCCTGGAACAAATTGCTTACTTATTTTGATTGGAAGTAGAAAGAAAGATTTGTGCAAAAACTGATACGGATATTTATTTCAGTAGATATGTGCCATGATAATGTGTGCCGTTATTCAAACGAATCCTACATACGTTCTTAAGATTATTTCCAGATTTTTTTTATTTGAATTTTGCCACTTTTTTCGACTTTTAATTTTTTTTCTCAAACGTACCTATTACCTATGTAAAAGACAAAATATTTACGTATATTAAAATGCCTTCGATACCGCGGGAGTGATGAAGTCTAAAAAACATGTGTCCTCAAAATACCCGACTAGCGAGAGCTGGCACGGCATAGGGGACACTGGCGATCTTTTATATCAGCGGTCGGCAACCTGCGGCCCGTGAACCGTTCACTTGCGGCCCTATATTCCGGTCTGTGCTGCGGTTCGCTATATTCCGAATTGTGTAAAATCACAAATTATTAACAAAGTGCAGCCCGCGTCAATTTCCTTAGCTACTATGCCCTTGGCTGCTAAACGGTTGCCGACCGCTGTCTTATATCGAGGTCCAAGATCTTCTTTCGGGTAGATCCAACTTAGGAAGTAAGTACATTAAAATGTAACAGTTAGTGAAATGATTTAAAATATTGTTGGCATATTATATACAATACGATTATATGTTATATGTAGAAACATGCCATCGGATGTCGGTAATTAGGGCTCCAAAAAATATTTTAAGTGCTTTCGCTACATTTTATGTTAAATAATGAGTATGTTTTACAAAAGGGACATTTTAGGGATCCCACACTTTAACAAAACAATAACACACTTTATGTTACATTTGATGTCAGTAATATCAAACAACGCTTACATTATCTTACAAAAGACGCGAAGCCAAACACAGCAATTGCTTACAAGACGGCGATATTGCTATTGCCAATCATTTTTTATCGAAAAACGAAACCTCACAACGTTTAATTTGCTGGTAACAGTACTTACTCCTCATAGGTCTTCCCTTTGAACGGCCCCGTTCTGACGTAGTCCATAATATCCCTGACAACATTGTCGTATGAAGCGATTTCAGCGGCTATGGCGGAGTTGTCACACGACTTGAGTTCCACATAGCTCTTCTTTTTCTTAGGTAAACTATGCACTTGAACGATAAGAACTAGTAAACACACCTTTGACACTATGTGCATGATAGTTAGTTTATCTCATAAGCGTGCGGCGCTGCGTCGGCCTGAACTAGAAATGGTCATATGTATGGACTTGACGGCTTGTGGCCGTGACAACTTCATATGCTAATGAATCATAAGCTTTAGAACGTGCAGTTAAATTAAATTAATAGATTAGGTATTGGATATCATAATTTATTTTAATAAGCACTTTATTTAAAAGGAATTTAAAGATTGAATTGGAGGAATTTTGCATCAAATTTACATCGTTTATTAAAATCATACAAATTATTTATGGTCAACATTTTAGATTTAGAATATATTTTTATACTTGTTTAAATGTCAGCTGTAATTTATTAAAGTTTGCATTTTTTGAAAATTACGTCAATGTTAACAATTAAATATTTAGTTAACATTTTATTTAACTTAGATTATGTTGCGTATTAAAAATGTATTATAATGTGTATGAAACTAATTTGTGTGTTAATACAGGTACTTGGTGTAAACTCAGGTTTCTTGAGTCCAATGCACTCAACTATGGTCCTTAAGATTATCCCCTTATCGTCATATGACATGACGCATAAATTTTGGTTTTAGTCGTGTGCATTATGAATATGAGCAATAATTTTATTAATAGACACTGCATCATATAACTATAGTTAAAAATAGTGTGCAACTGTTTACACCTGAGTGCATAACAGTTTGGACCATACTTGTGTGCACGGTTCTTAATTATTTGTCAAAGTGCTACTACATTATTCCATTATTATGTTCCGTACCAAATTGGTAAAAAAGGAACCCTTATAGTGCGACTCTGTCTGTCTGTCCGTCTACGTCTGTCCGTCTGTCACAGCAAGATATCTCAGAATCTACTGATGGTATCGACTTGAAATTTGGAATATTGTTAAAAACCACTAACCCGAGCCTATTGGACGGGCTGTTATATCGAGTGATGTATTAAATGAAAGGGCTTGATTTGTAGATTAAAATGCCGTTTTTTTTTCTTAAATAAGTAGTTTTTGATTTATGACGGAAAACGTCAAAAAAAATTCCATTCCCCCCTATTATCTTCGAAGTTACTGAACAAAAAAAATCTGTAATAATTACCAATTATTAATGTCATCCTAAATATTAAAGGAAAAATATAACGGTTGCACCGTTTTTGAGAAATTTTCAAAAATCGTAATCGTAATCTTATTTGCTCCTACTAAACTAATCGCCATAGAGTTTTTCTTGAACTCTTCATGTACCTATCAACTAATGAGTTTGTACGGAACCCTCGGTGCGCGAGTTCGACTCGCACTTGAACGGTTTTTTATTCATAGACAATACAGAAACAAACGCCCGAACAAACTAATTATTATAACAAAATATGTTTGTATAATTATATTCTACCGCATTGCACAATTATTACAATTTCTACAACACGTGATAATCAAGCTAACCACCTTTTCAAAATGGGTAAATATGCACGGTACCCCGTGAAATGGGGTTAATCAAGATCCACGAGGCTATATGGCACTAAGCAAATCTAAGTTACATTTTATTGTTTTGGAAACCAATAAATTACGAAGAGGTGAGATCAAAGTCAAATGCCTACCTATCGTGAATTAAAAAAAAAGATGGACTTATAACTTATATTTTCTTGCAGCAATCAGCAGCTTCTTTTGGCAATGGTACGAACAGAGATCTTCGTCTATCAGAGCCTAAGTCTAATTTGAAGTTGGTTAGTGGTATATTAATAGGTATAGTACTTTTTGATGTAAGTGCGGAAAATATGTCATTTTTCACGAGTCCCGAGGTGCATTGGCCCGAGCCGCCAGGCGAGGGTAAATACTCGAGACGAGTGGAAATTACACATCCGCACGTGTATAAAACGACGTTTTTTAATACATTTGCGAAAAAATGTCGATGCAACAAAAACATGCCACCGGCTGTCACCATTCAGCCTAATCAAAAGAAATTATTTTGAAAAGAAACAGAATTTAATTTAAACATGAAAAAGCAATATATTTATTATTACTTTGTACTTTACTTATTTGCAAATAAATGTGTTATTTAGTGTTCAAAAATTAGCTGGAAAGTAAAAAGCACTAGTGCACAAAATACTACTTTGCACACGATTTACAGCTACAAAAAGTACCACTGTTTGAGCAAGTGTATTAAAATAGTACATTACATAACCAGGGTGGTAATACAAAAAAAGGCCCAGACCGCAGAAGTTGCGAATTGCAAATATGCGATCGAGGGCTTTCTTTATTATTACCTTCCGTGTTTTGTACATAATTTTATGTCCACAATTTTTCGTACGCGCCGCGTGCGGAAAATGTCACTTTATGGCCAGGTGTGGCATAATAGTACATTATATAACTAGGGTGGTAATACAAAGAAAGGCCGAGATTGCACAAGTTTTAATATTTTAAATTTTATGTCTACAATTGGCCAGAAAGCGGCTTTGTCCGTACGCGCAGCGTGCGGAAAAAGCCACTTTATGGCCAGGTGTGGCATAAAGGTTTTATTAGTTTAAACTATTTTTCTAAATTGTCTTAATCAGCCTCGTTTTACGGTAGCTAAATTTTATCACTCTGCTACAGGTGAGACTAAACAATAGCTTGTAAAATGTCATGCCCATCTGACGGCGTATGGTAAATTGCCTTTTATTCTCGCGACACAATAGTCGCATTTAAAGTTGATTGGAACATTCAAAGGCATCAAAGAGGGAATGTGAATGGGGAATAGTGCACATCCGTTGCTGGCACACAATCATTTGCGTGTGACAAAGAATGTTTTAGCCGCTAAAACAAATAGAAGTGTCGAAGGAGTAAAACATAATTTCGAGATTATTTTTATTCAAAACCAGGTTTCTGGTCCTGGTTTTGAATAAAAATAATCTCGAGCAAGCGTTAGTAGGGGAGACCAAGTATGGTTGTCTCACGGGTTGGTTGTCACAGCAGCTATTAAATAATACGAAACGAAGGAATAAGTGCATCGATTGGTGAAGTAGGGAAGGAGGTGAAGCTCTTGCGATCTTTTAACACCGAGCGATGCAATTATTCCTTCGTTTCGTATTATTTAATGGCTGCTGTGACAACCAACCCGTGAGACAACCATACCCGGTCTCCCCTACGCGTTATGTGACAGAGAGAGGGAGAGAGACGATCAGATACGATGCGTTCCGTCCGGTGGTCGAACCCGGACGACAGTTTTGTTACAAAGAGAAACTTCTGTACGTAGTACCTACTATTACTTATTCCGTGCCTTCGTCGACGAAGTCGCGGGAGTCTCTAATGCGAAACTATGCTTATTTTTTGTCTTCATTGAATACAGCAATAATGGATCAACTTGATAGATTGCCAACGAAAAATAGAGTGACAGAGATTATACTATTTTGGCTCAGAGTAACATTGGCCAGTTTTTTATTTAACATAAATGACACATACTTACGCACTGTTTCCGAAAAATAATTAAAATAGGAAAGAAAACTCATATCCTTAATCATCGTGTCAGCCCACATCCACCTACTGTTGAGTACCTAAAGACCTCTTCACTTCCACACTACTTTACCCAGTCCTACGCTAGTCTCTCCATTTCTCCGCTGACTTGCAGATATCAAGATTGGTACTACTTAGACAAGAAAATACAGAAAAGCAAACTACAAATAAAATAATAGTACATTACTGCAGAGGCCGGGAAGTAAGGAATTGCCGGTCGAGTACATATAGCTGGCCGAGCGAAGCGAGGCCAGATAGTTACGAGGCCGGCAACCCCATTTCCCGCCGAGGTATGTATAGTGCTTTTCTCAAACATGCAATGAAATAAATAAACTTACTATAATAACCTTACTTAATATTTTATAACACAAACAAACTGGCTATCAGAAAGTGACATTAGTGACATTATATCCATAGACAATGCAAGTTCGGCCAAGCTGTTTCAGTTCACATTTTTACCGCGAATATTTCGATGAAATATTTTAAATGTGCATTCTTGTGGTTTAGTTTGCAATTTATAATAATTGGAAATTGTTTATAGTTAATGTGTTATTTGTTATGTTCATGTCAATTTTAAATAAATAAAACTGCAAAATATAGCAAAAATCGTTTTTTGTTTTTTTAATGGCTGAATGCCGTGATGCTGGGGCCCAAATAAATGTGGAATGGAAATTAAAAAAAAATACATTGCCGGCCTAGGCCGGCAATGTAAGTATGAAATTCCATTCCGTGCCAAGTGTCAAACCGCATAGGAAACGAGGTACTTTGTGGCCTATTTTTAGGCACGTAATGTCAACATTTCATGCCATGTTTGAGAAAAACTACTTACTAAACTCAAACTTACAAATAATTATATTCATAACATAGAAACTGATTTGTTTAACGACATTACTAATGACCTTTATCCAAGCTGTTAACAAGATGTTATCCAAATTAGCCGCTAAATATAATATAGCGCATCGGCCATTAGTCGAACAAGGGTGTTTGTTATTACCACAATGAATGTAAAGTTAATTAGTGAATGGTAATAATTTACCCCGGAGCCCAATTTACGGCGCCATTACCGATGTTAAATACTCTCCGAGTTCCTAAGCGAGTCTTGCATTGCAGATGAGAAGAAATCTTTGATATGATTTAATAAATATCACAGGTAAGTGTTGAAAATAAATAAAAGAAGCATGAGTAAATTTGACCCCACCAAAAACATAAATGTAAAAAAGAAGAGCCAAGTTCAATACATAAATTATGCTTGGCTGTGGGCTTCGCCGCAAAAAGAATGGAGATCTGAATGAGTGCCAAGTCCTATGCAAAATCCAAATATGTGTTTATAGGAACAAAATAACATTACGAACAAGTATTAAACTCTATTTCTTTGCTTTATTGGATACCTGTAACAATAGCTGTTATTTAAAAATGTGAGATCTTAAAGTAGGTCAGATTTGACTTGGCCAGTTTTCATTACTTCAGTCATTTTATAAAGTTATTTAACATATATATATATATATATTTATATATATATATATATATGTATATTAATTCTGATAAAAACTGGCCAAGTCAAATCTAACCTACTTTAAGATCTCACATTTTTAAATAACAAACTATCAACGGTTAGTTTTAGGTACTATATGTCAGTCAGTGAGTCAGACAGACAGTCAGTCAGTCAGTCAGCCAGTGCTAAAATTTACGACTTTTTGACCTTCATATCTTTATAACCGTTTGAGCTAGCTTCATGAAATTTGGGCTTCTAGATGTCCTAATGGATATAATTAAATACGTAGTTTTATGTGTTTACGTTAAAGAGGTTTTGAGTTATAGAAGGGTCAAAAGTGGCACCAAGTGGTTCGTGTAATATTACACTCGGCGCTGGCTAGCCAGTTTTGCTTGAACTTGGCTTGACACGCTGCCGCGTGTCTAGATTCCTATGCCATTCTCATTTTTGTGCGCATAGTCACACTACCGTGGATGTCACTACCGTGTTATTACTCTTTCTAATTAATAAAAAAAATAATACTATCATGGATTCACTCATCCATATGATAAAAAAAACCATGATATTATGACGGTTAGGACGAACGCCTAGAAAGAACAATTCGACGGTCGTGATATGTGCCCAAAATTGGGAATGACCCTCCTATTACTTCAATCCTTGAGGACTTTTCAGGTTTACTAGGGATTGAAAATATTTATTTAACACAAGTATATATAAACCCTAGTCACTTTACTTTACCTTCGTCTTTATATTTGTTAATTTTATTAGTTTTGCATTGACTCCGCTACCTACCTAAACGTTGTCTGGAAGAGATCGCTCTGTAGTTTTCTTTTGTTTTTAATTAGGGTTCTTGTTATTGTTCTTTATGGCGTGCAATAAAGCATAATTAATTTTATTGTTTACCTACTTTTTATTTCGCGGTTCATTTTTTCTTGACTAAGCAAGATGGGTAAATTCTGAGCCGCCATCATTATCCTATACTTTACTTTAAATATCGCAAGAAACTTTTTACATTTCCTCCGAGTTTAACTTAACATGATTAATAGCTTACGGAACATTAAATAATTACAATACATTACAATACAATTTCACACCAAAAGAAAATTACAATGCAAACTTATATAAAAACAGTGGTAAACAATAGACGGTTTTATCGCTAGTTACTATCAATCATACTTGTAATCGTCTATGATTTAACGTTCATTCGTATTTTTCTGCAAATAGAACTCCCTTGGTACTAAATTACCCAAAATGGGGTATAAATTCAAACCCTTAAGGCCTATAAAAAAATTGTTCAACAATATTAAAAAAACATTCCGTTTCCGAACAGTGAGATTTTCGAAGAAAACTTTATCGCATTAATCATAGACTCTATAAGTTTCTAACTTAAGCACAAAGTCTAGATGCTCAGGCACTATGAAAATGTCGAAGACTCACCTTAATAGGTAGAGTAAATTGATCAAAATACTAGGTAAATATTCAATTTGATACCGATTTTTGTAACTCCGTCACGTTCGCATACTGAACGGAGTGACGAAAATTTGATAGAACGTGACCCGACTTGGAACGGTCTTGGGGCGTAATAATGTATGTGAACTGTACACGTGCTTTCTTTACTAGGGCCTCTCTTTGATTTCGACTCCGATCAACCACGGAATAAGGCCCTATATACATTATTTCGAATACATTGATAACCAACCAATAAGAATTAAGGCAATGAAAGACGCACGTAGAATCAAAGGTTTAATTCTAAAGCTCTAAATTTTTACGCTCTAAACGATTGTAACTCGTTTGTTACAGTAGCTAATAATAATCACGCAGGGCAGCTTGTGGCGAGCTGTTGGGGAGTAGCGACCCCACGTACCCGAGTGCTCCGGGGGGTCCTTAGGGAGGGTCATGGGATTTAGTGAAAGGACCTCCGCCTCTGGCTTGCCTTAACCGGCCGTCCAGAGTGGAGTCGCGAGAGCTATATGCTCCAGGCGTGGAAGTGATAAAAGGCATAACGCCGCGAGTACCCTCGGAGAAAGCGCAGCACACCTCTCGACACCCTGCAGCCCTCGGCAGCGGTGTTGCCCCTGGGCCATTGCTCATAATGTCGCTATTTAACAGGGGCCCATCAGCGGAGGGCAAGTCACGGTCTGTCAGTGCCGCGAAAGCCATGAGACACTTTTCCTGACAGGCGCCGTCATGTCTCAATCCATAGCCCAGTATCTAGTCCATAATTCCTCCACCATAACCCAGTAAATTTAGATTCCATCAATCAACAATAGTCCTTGCATCTGGTGGGGACTGTCTCTGCGTGCGTCCCGTGACACGGGCAGGAACAGCATCCGCTGGATGTACACGTTGCCTTTCATTAAATTGTCGAAAGGGCCTCTACGCGTTGGCTTCGGCTCCGCGCACGCCTCCCAAAGGGCCGGGACACTATTGTCTCGTGTACGGGAAAATCATTATTGTAATTGTTTTAATTAGTCCAATTCTTTTCGTTTTATCGTGGTTAAGATTATTGAGAGAAAAAAGTTGGAAACTAGTTTTGTAGTAGTATTTTACTAGTATTTTGATTATATCGATCGATAGATGTTGAATAAATGCTTTTGTTTTGACATTAGAAATTATTAATTGCGAATTATTACAGACACAATAAGAAGATAACTTACACAGGCAAAAATTACGAGTGGTTGGGTAACCACAATACGAGATTCTGATTTATTTGTATATTAACAAACTATCTAAAGTAATTTACGACGCATTCTAATAACTGAGTTAATGCATTAGCTTAGGTTCTCTGCTATTAACTGAGCCAGAATAACTTATTTTAAATTACGTCTTGTGTGTCACCCGGTAGATTATTAATGTTCATGAGACACCGGAGGTGATTTATCGTATAATTCTCGAGTTTATTGCGAAGCGGCATATAATACATCTTCATATTTATGTAAAGGTTCAGCAGATTGCGTTAAAACGGACGGTAATGGAGAGAGTTTTATTTTAGCACACCGTGAAATTACTGTATTTAACTTCCGCGTACCAACCAACTTTCATAATTACGAGGGTTTCCATATCACAAAGTTAAGTATTAAAATTTATCTCATTTCATTTTAACTCAGCTCGTTACAAATTAGAATGTTGGTAAGTGTATGCAACACTACATAGTATGCAATCATATCGATATTAATATTTACAAGTAAAGTTGAAATGTGATTCGATCGCGCATTGACACTCTGAACATAGTTATCTCCATACCACCGGAAGACACAGCGTCTTGCTATCGGCACTTATGCATTCTATCCACTTATCAAATTCAACGGTAAATTGCAATTGAAAAAATAAACATGCTAAAGATCAGTGTAAACTAAGAAGACAGTTATAAAAATGCCGAAACAAAATATCATAAAAATAATAAAACTAGTACATAAGGCACACGTTCAGTTTGTTTACTACACGTAAACGCATTCCAATACAAAGCAAGCAAATGCATTGAGTTATATAGGTATGTAGATAAATTAAAGTTTACTCTCTAATCTTATTTTAGCTGACCTCTGTATGGTTCATCGAACGCCGATAACAGAAAGCGATTTACATCGTATCTAGTCCACGACTGACTCTTGTCGATTGTTGACCAAAATGTACTTAATATCAGTGGTTCCTTTAATTATTTTAGGTGTCATTAATATTGAAGCTCTTTCAATTATAAAAAGATACGATGACAGTCAATGTAACTTAGATCCTGAAGTTGTAGCCAATATTGCATCGTATAAAAATGTAACGCAGAGAATTATGGACGAGATAAGGAATAAAGGCCTAGGCAAAAGAACATTTGAAGAGTAAGTTAAATTTACTTACATTAAATTGTTGTTTACACGGTATTTTCTTAATCATCATTGTATAATCTACAGGGTGACTTCGAATCGGTAATACAAAATGAATGTTTTACATACATATCCCCTAAACTTAGCCCCTCAATTAAGTCTCATACTTTTAAAATAATCAGAAGTATGTTTTCTTTATTATTAAGTTATCCCATTTTTGTTGGCTTAACATGGTTATCCTACCATAACAATAAACAAAGATGTTTAAAGATTTTCAAATGAACACTTTCCTCTTTGGTTATCCGTCACATGCCGCAATATTTATGAAGAAAACGTGTTTTGATAGTAATTGTCAGTTGTCAAAAAAAATACGAGTGACAGTTATGACACCTAGGTATTTAATGGAGTGTAACCACACTTTAGGACTTTAATTATTTGTTTTGTTAGAAAATTAGCAATAATTAAATACAGCAAATTTTAACATAGGGGTTAATGTGTTACACTACATGGCATTAACTGAGCCATAATCAAGTGTTTTGTATTACCAATTTGAAGTCGCCCTGTATACATACTTATAATAAAATCGTAGAAAGTTCATGTTACAATTGTTTAAAAACTACTAAATTTCCATGAAATTTGGTATGCATTTATATTATGACCCATGTTAACACAAAGGATACTTTTTATCTGGCGTATTTCACCTCTGGAAACTAAGTTGCGGGCGGGCCCACTAGTGTCATTATAAAATCATAACTAAATGATAAAACTGTCAAATAGGGTCAAAAATCGAGCGTTTAAACAGCCTCATTTCTGTGGACACATTTTTGTCAAGATCCCTGCAAATTCACCCAATAAGCATTCAAGGATACCCTTATATAATAGGTAGTCTTTTTTAACGTCTATGGTCTTTTTGTTTAACAATATCTTTTTCAGTTCTTCTATAAAGAAATAATGACATCATAAAACCTTTAACGCGACTGCAAAATTTAGATGGCTATGAAATCCGATCGTTCTTCTAACGACCCATAATATCAAGTACCTAGCAGTCAATTTAGAGTTTATGGACATTATATTTATAATGCATTTAATATTAAATGTCTTTTCAGGTTTGCTCACTTTTTGGATAAGTTTGGTGCTCGTCCCTCCGGAACAGATACGTTAGAAAGGGCCATTGATCACATGATAAATTTGACTAAAGCACATGGACTAACGGATGTTACTACTGAAGCAGTAGATGTAAGTATTTATTACACTGACCCTATATTCTCTATTACATTGTATTGTGTAAAAAATTGTGGGTAAATATTTGTGTGATGAGCACGAGTATTAAATTTGTTCCTGAGTCTTGGAAGTTTTCTATCTATTTAAGTATATGTTTATCTATACATATAAGTATAGATATCGACGTCTAGTACCCATAATACAAGCATTGCTTATTTTGGCACTAGGTTGATTTGTGTAAGATTTTCCTTCCATAACTATTATCTATTTATAGAATATGCATAATTTAGATAACAATTACCATGTTACAGGCACCTCATTGGGTTCGTGGACATGAGTCGGTGTCAATGATTCTTCCTCGTTCAAAGAACATTGGAGTTATTGGTTTAGGATCAAGTGTCAGCACTCCAAAAGACGGTATTACAGCAGAAGCAATTGTCGTTGCAAGTTTTGAAGAACTTAATCAAAGAGACGATAGTGATGTTAACGGTAAAATTGTAGTTTATGATGTGCCTTATGTTAATTATGGAAACACTGTGAAATACAGATCACAAGGTGCTTCAAAAGCTGCCAAAAAAGGAGCAGTTGCATCATTAGTCCGATCAATTACTCCCTTTTCTATGTATACCCTGCACACCGGAGCTCAAGGTTACGATGACAATGTTACAAAGATACCAGCAGCAGCAATCACCCACGAAGATGCTGACCTTTTGCACAGGTTACAAGATCAAGGAGAAAAGATTGTTCTAAATATTAAAATGTTCAGCACATTTGACATGAAAAAATCACGAAATACTATTATAGACGTGAAAGGTAACGATGATCCTGAAAAATTAGTTATTGTGTCGGGGCACATTGATAGTTGGGATGTTGGACAAGGTGCCATGGATGATGGAGGTGGAATGATAATTAGTTGGCTAGCTCCAGTAGCTTTACATCATTTAAACTTGAGACCAAGAAGAACGCTCCGAGCTATTTTATGGACAGCCGAAGAACCTGGCTTAATTGGTGCTCAGGCATATTTGAAGCGTCATATGAGTGAGCTAAATAATATTAATTTTATTATGGAATCAGATGAAGGAACATTTAAACCTCGTGGTCTATCAGTAGCTGGCTCACCTGAGGCACGGTGTCTCGTCGCAGAAGTATTAAAACTCTTTACACCAATAGATAATCTAAAAGAAACTGACTATCCAGGTTCAGACATAATTGTAATAGTGGGTAAGGGTGTACCTGGGGCTTCTCTGCTGAATGATAATGAGCGGTATTTCTGGTTCCATCACAGCGAAAGTGACACATTAAATGTCCTAAATATGACAGATGTCATTGACTGTGCAGCATTTTGGACGGCTGTGTCATACGTTATTGCAGATATGAAAGAAGATATACCCCATAAACCTGTATCAGTTCAATAGACAATTTAATCTTCTTTTGTTTGAATTTGAATTATTACTTCAACTGTATACTTTTGTTCCTAAATTTAAACTGTAAAAATATTGTTCTATGTTTTTCTTACATTTTGCTTTCGCATCAGTACGTTATTGTGCAATATTGTAATTTATCAGAAGTACTATTTTTATTATTTCCTGAAATACCTACGCTAAAACTAGTCCGAGTTCGTAGCATGAAGTTAATTATGTGAGTATTGTTTACTACATGATCTCATAAAATAAATATTAGACGGTTTTATAGATAGTCGAGGGCTGAAAATGATGAAACACGCAATTAACAACGCCCACCTGGCGTACTCTGCAATTAACTCTGTTTACAACCTCAACGTTATAATCACAAATCAAAAGTACGTCATTTTCAAGCTATAATTTGATAAAATAAAAATAAATCTGCTGTTTACAGACACCAGAATTAACATGAGTACGATTTTACAATGCAGATATTTCAACAAAAACAGTCACCCTTAGATTTCAGCTTTGGTCGAAAATTACTTCGAACTGAACTGAACTTTGATAAGTCGCCCCGCAGCCCGCTCGCAAATCGCAAGTGTGTTAAGGCTCTAAATGTCCAAATACATCTTACCTCCTTCAGCAAAAAGTCAAAATTTCTGTAACTAAATAAATGTATTAACATAAACCTTACAAGAGGTCTCAATATGATCACGTTGAATACGCGAAACGTGGATCATAATTATTCAAATAACTCACAAGGGTGGTATCAATTATAGAACAATGTAAACAACTGAGGCTTTAGAACCGTATCACGCCTCGCGATGCCTTGCGATGCGATTTGTGTTGTTTATTGTTTACATGATATCACATTGCTTCATTTAGGCGTTCATTTGTTAAATACAATGTTGATTGAGACATTGTTTCAACGGCAAATATGAATTCTCTTGGTTCTTATAAAGTTATAATTCATAATGTTTGTCATTTTATAGACAGTCATAAAGTACTTTTTTTTTTCTACAGACGTGATTTTTCACATATTGATCTTGCGACTTGCGGGGTTGTCGAAGTAGGCAAAAAGTGTGCGGCTGTTCTGATATCTTTATTTTACTGCACGTCTCCCAGCTTGAAATGATGATGATACGTTAGCGTTTTCAAATTTATATGAAAAGTTACGTCTTAAGAAAAAAAAAATGATTTTGATTGTGGACCACATAGGTACGGAGTTGAAGCTTGGTCTTTTACTTTGAGCAGGCTCAGAGTCGTTGCGTGTGCTATGGAGAGACCTATCATATGGAAACCAATAAAAAAATTAAAATGCGAATAGTTACAAATATAAAAGGCTTTATGATTTTCAATAATTTGGGAGACAATAAAAAGATTGACAAAGTTCGGCACTAAATACACTGAAACCTTTTTCACATGCATTTCCTATTCCCGACGGGTCGCGACAATGCGATGGACAAGACGATAATACTCCGGCACGTCGTGGCGCGCCCGCACCTTGGGATAATATTGGACATGCCTCTTTGCGGACGCCCCGCTATGTGCAAGGACGAGCATATTACATTACACCGAAATGGGACCGTTGGTAGCCCTACCTGATCTGAGAGGTTAAAAAGTATGGCAAAAATTGTATTGGCGCCCAAAGCCGTTAGCACAAGATGGCCGTGTTTTGCCAATTTAATAATTAACAGGCTAAAGTCTGATAGACCAATAACATTAGTAATAGGTTGCCCAAAATTACAGTATCATACCAAATTCCAGACACTAAATAAGTAACCACATTTTTACTTAAAATAACTGGCCAAGAGCATGTCGGACCATGCTTGCTCAGTGTAGGGTTATATAGCCGTAACTATAAGGTAAAAAATACGATGTAAAAAAAGTACAACAACAAAAGAGCGTATCTTCATAGCAATTACGTCCTTTTGTTGAGAAGCGCAGTTTATCGGCAATAACTCAAAAACGGTACATTCGATCTTATTGAAAATAATGTTCGTTGAAAGTATTAATTAGGCGTTACCTTCGTGATTTTTTTCATATTTTTCGGGCGCACGGTTTAGAAAATAGAGGGGGGGGGGGGGGACACAATTTACACAACTTTCGGAGCGATTATTTCGAAATATATTCACTTAATCAAAAACATTACTTAGGAAACTTATAGTGTTTTTTAAAGAGCTGTCGAACTATGTACCACAAGTTGATATTTGCTGAAAAAAAATGTTTTTACTGTCTTTAACATGTATGGAGTGCCCCCCCTAAAAATATTTATTTTAATTATTTATATACCAAACTAAGTAGCGGCTCATAAAAGACACTTATATTCCAAATTTCATCAATATCCATCATGTAGTTTTTGAGTAAAATGTCTGTGACATACGGACAGACAGACAGACAGACAGACAGACAGACGGACGGACATGACGAAAAACAGAACCCTTATAGGGTTCTGTTTTTGCCATTTTGGCTACGGAACCCTAAAAACCGACCGCGGTGTGCATAGTGCATAAAATCCGCCATTTTGTTTATTACCCGACTGCGGCGAAGCCCAAAGGAGGGTTATGTGTTTGACCTGTATGTATGTATGTATGTAAGTATGTATGCATGTATGTATGTCCGTTCCTATGTCCGCTCGTAACTACTCAACGGCACATCCGATTTTGATAAATGATGCATCATTAGATTCGTCTTGATGGTGCGAGTGTCACTGGGTATGAAGTTCATTCGAAGTTAAAATAAACAAAATGGCGGATCTTATGCAGTTTCAAAGTCCACCGCGGTCGGGTTTTTTTTTAATGAACTTTACCTAAACAATGAAACTCGATACAATAGATTGAATATCACTTTGGCCATTTTGAGCCATAGTAAATTCAAGAAAAAAATACCAGTTTCGTAGAAAATGTGCTTGCTGTGGAAACTTGCTTAGGTACCTCCTAACTTAAATATTTATTTATATATTTAAATTTTGACCATTACCTTTGAAATTCAAATAATGAGTAGCTGACATTTTTTCCAAATTCCTGAACATTACTTAAAAGCTTATGTAAATTAGAAAGTTGCCATTTTACCAAAGAAATATTAGTCTGAAGGGAAACAAATCTAGTAGTTAGTTTTAAGGTTTTATGATATATTGTTTTAATCAAGTTTTCAGTATTAATAAATTAAAACTTAATGTATTACTTCTGAGCTTGATTATATACTCCGATGGAGTAGTGGTTTTATGATAAAAATTACTGAAATTCTTGAAACTTTTTTGCTGCGCGGTGAACAGAATTTTCCTTTTAAAGCCAATATTGCTGTTTATTGAAGCATGCCGCCAAGAGCCAAAACGATGACACGAGCCTTTGACAGCCTATTGTATACAGTCCAGAACAAAAAACCATTCATTAACGGCTTTATGCAATTGCCATAAAGACTATAATAGATTGATGAAGTGGTTCCTTTCCATAAATTGGCTAGTAACGTGGCCATGAACAATGGGTGTTCCGACATCACAACAATGACATCATGGGACCTGTTGATGCAATGCATTGAAATGTCAAGACTCGATTTGACGACATGTACCTATAGCCTAACGGGATTGACACCGTCTATAACTAGAGGCCCTGGGTAACGCGTGTGTCCCAGAAAGCAAATCTCCATACAAACTTTGAAGCCAAGTCGGCACGCGTTCCTGTCATCACAGAAAGCTGAAATTTTATATACCAGTATATTTGAGATTGATATACGCTAAAATTAATTTATCGCATATGTCTAGGAATCTCACAAGAACATTTGAATTTCCATCAAACTCAGGGACTAGCCGTAGGGCTCTCCAAATTCTATCGGTCTGATCTACTTCCTGGGATGCGTTCTCACTCGTATTCGGCATATTGGAAATTATTTCCTCCTCTTCAATACTTTCTAAACTAATTAATAAATCTCTATGGAATCTAGATTGACGGTGTGTGCCGGGCGGGATGGCCCGGTTAGCGCGTGGATGAAAAATCGTGCCGTGCAAGATTAAATTAAACTCCAGTATGTTAACTTTTTATAGAAAAACGAATAATTAATTAAAATATTTACGATCGATCTTTAAAACAGGATTGCAAATGGGATTAGCAACCAATAGGAATCGTATAAGTACTTATAGTTCTAAACTCACAGTATCTGCATCTGCATAGCGAATAGTGGAGGACTTATCGATGTTTGGATGTTGCCGCTCCGCTGCTCCGCGGGTCTGCTGCTGCTGCTAGTCACTGTTCACGGCCACACGTAGATTCTTTGGGTAGTCGAACTGTCTATGGATGACTATTAGGCGAGACTCGATGCTAGATTCGCGCACTGATTCGACCACTCCCCGACTGCGCCACAAACGTTAGGGCCGTCGATGGGACTAACAGAAGAAACAACACTTAATGTTCGAAGTGCGTTTAATCAAAGAATTACAGTCGTGCAGCAAACAATTACTTAATTAATTAACTTAAATTATTGATCGAGGTCGATCACGACCTTACGCGACCGTGATGGAAGATGTAAGACGTCGCGAGCACCACACTTTCCTCACAGGTCACTTCGCGAAACACTAATACCAGATGTTCAGTCAGCACTTTCGTGGGAGTCCGCGGCAATCGATTATCGGGAATCGCCGATGACTCGCTCTGAGAACACTCATCGCGGCGTGGGAAACTCGGCTCGTAACACATTACAAAATAAGTAGAAAAAATATTTTTGTTGTACGGGTAAGATAATTTTTTAATTTTTTTTTGTAATGCATACCCCTAAAAAAGTTGTAACTACTAAAATATTATGGTATATAAAATTTTAGTTCTCTGTGATCATGGCAACTCGTGCCGACTAGGCTTCAAAGTTTGTATGGAGATTTGCTTTCTGGGACACGCGTTCTCTCGCTCGTACTCGCGTACCTGTCAACAATAATCGTTACGACAATGTGACATAAATAATGATAATAATAGTTGTTTAGTTTTTCGATACCTTTTTGATCAATTTGATAAATATGTACATATAACTGAATTTAGGATTTAGGGATGTAGGGTTCATAAAAAATACAATTAAATGCGTAATCGGTGGGTTTTACTATTCGTTTTTTGTAGGCGCTTTACGATAGCAGTTATCAGCGTTCAATGTCAATGTTTATTATAAATTAAAAAATGAGCACTATGAATTAATAAAGATATTAGTCACAGTCACGGTAAGTACCTATATATAATTATTGCATTATTTTTTTGCGTTTAAGCGTTCATATTATTTATAGCAAAATTTTATTAACATTCCAATTAACTAATGTTTTTTTTTTTATTCTTGGAATACTGTATCTGAAATGACAAAAACAGTTAAGCACCTTTAAACATCAGGAAGATTAATGAGAACCGGCACATCAGCTTTTTCATTGCCTTAGATTGACAAACAGGCGGACGGCCCACCTGATGGAAATCTAGTCTAACTTCCTAAACCTAATTCAGAAGTAAGGAAAGTGTGAGCTTTCCCCCTGTAATTTATGAAGGTTTACCTTCCGAATAACTGCCGGCTATAAATCAGTCAGCACAAGCCTAATGGAGATTTATTATCAATAACTCGTATCCTAAGAAAATATTACTTTATATAAGTCTTTGAAATAAAATGATTCAAGGGTCAATTGCAGAAAAAATGTACCTTTTACTTTTTTTGTCTAATCATGGTGTGTCTTATACCAATTTACTCAGAATCATGAGCACTTTTCATTTATGAAATAAAAAACGCTGTCCAAAATGTCCCAAATTTCCGTACAAATTTTGAATCTCAACTTCGAGGGTAAGTTTTTTTGCCGAATCCGTTATGCTTTCGGGAAACTGAAGATTCCATCATGTAATAAGCTCAGGATCTTTATTTTTTTGCTATCAATGTTAACATACCTGCAAATTACAATCTTGGACTATTAATATGATTTTCAGGAAATGTTCCGATTTTCTTTAAGTGACACCCAGAAGCAAAAATAAAAAAATCATATTGCATAAAGTTTAAACAAAATATAAGGTTATATTTTAGTAAGCGTAAATATTTTACGGACAGGTTCAGCAACATAAATAAAATATTTTTGTGAAAAAACTTTAAAAATTCATACGCTAGTTTTCAAGAAAAACTCAAAAAACCATTTTGTAGAGATAGTAAAATAAAATACCCTGTGTATCGCGGGGCGCGGGAGCGGCCGGTCTAAGTCAAAATGAGATGTCCGGTAAACAGCAAGTACATGCCATCGATCGTGCTCGGATGTGGGCGCGTGAACAGGGACGTCACATCCAACATTTAATGTAGGTAATTCGTGTAATGAATGGAAATGAGTGTCAGGGTGTTCTTCAAATTTTTTTTTGTTAGGAAAAGTTGAAAAAAAAAACTAGCCTGCATTTTTGGTTTTTAATGGTTGGGTCTTGTTTCTCTAATATAATTAGATGATCTGTTAAAATATTTGCACTTACTAAAATATAACTATAATAAAGTGGCAATGTCGGGCAGACGGATAAAGAGGTCAAAGAGATAATAAAGCCAGCCAGATGAGACGTTAAGGTTCTTGAATGGAGACCACGAACCAGAAGACACAGAGTGAGTCTAAAATGGTCTGCCAAGTAGGTTAAGGCCACCGAAATATTTTGTTTATAGAAAGCCGTCGAATGTCTGTTGTAGAGAGTACGGGGCAGACTTATATTCAGCAACACACGTCTCTGAAACAAAGTGACGATAGAAAAGTTAAGAATTTGAATAATTCGTCTCATCTCTGATGTCTAAAATAACACACGAGTCATAGAGACCACATCGCAACTGCCTGGCCAATCATAAGGTACGTCATGTTTAAATCGTTCGTAGCAAGCGATATTGAACCCTAATCAGATCTGACCAAGTGTCAACCTCGCCAGAAATCACCTATTCAAATTTTGTTCCGGCCTCTGTCGTGATAATAACACTCGCGAGGCGCGCGCGTCTGAACCGAGATAATGTTGATGTGAAATAATAGATAAAGCAACACGATTACGTCAGTAGACACAATTGTCGTTGATTTGCAGTATTTTGTTTACCTCGGAAACGGAGTGTTGTGTATGTGGTTGAGAGTGTTGAAACCAATACCAATATGCATATGCAAAAGTTAAAAGTGAGCGCCGTATTTGGTGCGGCAAAAATTACTAGGTAAGTCCACATAATTGCATTATTTATAAAAATAGGACGGTTAGTTCATGGAACTATTTATTGCTCTTGACTAATATTAATATTATCGTACATTTGTTTGTAGATCTCTAGATATTATCTACGCGCCACTGTTGCCTGAATATAATAATTTGTATTTTTTTAAGGAACAGTGTTAATCTTTCCACTTGAAACGGCCAAGTCATGCTTTTTGACCACGATGTAGGGTTCTGATAACTTTTTCAGAGTGAAAACCCGCGGATCCAGAGGAGCCATTTTGCAATCATAATTTTCCAATGTTTTTATTTGTTCTTTTGTGGCATTCTCGCTATTTTTTAAAGTAACTTTAAAGCCTCAGAAGATATTATTTTTGACTTTAACAAGATCAAAACACGCAACATTTATTTACGCTCTTCCGCCAATTTATTTAATAGTAAACCGGTCGGCCATCATTAAATGGTGTTATTGTATACTTCGTTTTTTTTAGATGTGAAAATTTGGTAAACAAAGTTGACATCTGTCAACTTGAGGTTTTTTATCAGGTACATTGTGTGGCAACATTATGTAATTAATTTCATTTGATAGTGAATACTTGATTTTTATGTACGTTTGCAATTTACATAATTCACAAATGAAAAAAAAACTCATTTATTTTATTTTACATACATTATTCTAAAAGCAAAAATTAGATTCATTTTTTGCCTATTATTGTAATCATTTGTAGAAATGTTGCACAATAAAATACCCAAAGAGGCAGAGGTTTTGAAGCTATGGTCATGTTTTTAAACGTCGTCGTTGTCGTTATGATCAGTTTTTCAACACAGTTGCGAATAAAAAGTAATATATACCTTTAGAACTTCTGTTTTTGTATTTATTTTGTGATTTATCAAAGTAAATAGTGTGTGTGTGTGTGTATAATAAGCTGCATTCCGCGTATAAAATAATGAAATTAGAGCCACTTTATGAGCACGTATGTCGAAAATCCGTTTTAAGTATACATTATATTACTATGCCTTGGCTTGGCCTACTAAGTGAGTACTTTAGGCTTATGACTAATGAATTAATATCGGACAAAGAAATACGACATAATAAATATCATGTACTTTTAAATTGTTAACTGATAATTACAAATGTTGACGACTACTGATTCTTTTGTTTACCAAATTTTCACATCTAAAAAAAACAGGTATAGGTATGCACTTTGTACGTAACAGCGAGGAGTAGCGGCCAGTGTAATAAATATTAAGTTCAAAATATACGAATATTTTAAGCAGAACATAATATCGATTAAGCCTCAAACTATTGATCGAAACCGATATTTTATATAGATTTTGTTATAATACTTTGATGATAAAATACGTTGGGGTCTAAATAATTACCTACCTACCTATCTTAACGAACTTTTCTGTGGTGAAAAATACGATGATAACAAAATATAATAGGATCATGTTTTATTTTAGTAATGTCGCAGTAAATAGTCAAACAGTGACGAAAACTGCGGGAGCGATACAGGAATTAAAATCATACGAAGAAATTCCTGGGCCGTCGAATCTACCCTTAATAGGGCCTCTGTTGAGCTTTTTGCCAGGAGGTAACATTTTCATTTAGTCCTTAGAAGCATCTAGAGCAGTCTTAGATATAGAACTGTCATACTTAGAGTCTAACGCTGGTTTCCCGTGTTTTGGCATAATTTGATTTATCCGAAACCCTTTCCGCATAAATGTTATATTTTACAGATACTATTGACTTTTCACAGTATTTGCTAACCTAACCTTTTAGTAAATGTTTTTTGAAATGTTTCTCGTTTAAGCTATAAGAAAATTATGCAAATAAGAATGCGTACATATAATACATTCGTCTAACACTATATTGTTCTATTTCATCAATATTATGGGCTGCACCTCTAACACTTCTAGCCACGAAACTCATCACCTAAATCTTTTCATACAGTACAGTGCGAGAATGACGGGTGACAATTAGGGCTATCAATCCCGGAATTATTTATATGGCCAATACCGGGATCCCAGGATTAGCTATACAAAAAATTCCGGGATTGTAAAACTTACGACAAAGTGGGACAAATGTATCGAACGATAAGCAAAGTTGTGCTAGCTCAGTAAGGTTTAATCTTAATATTTTGCTTAACAGGAAAACTATCTGGGTACAATGGCATCGAATTATCAAAAAGAATGAAACAAGTATATGGACAAGATGGAATAGTAAGAGTCGGAGGTAGTTTTGGTGGGCGAGATTTCATATTTTTATTTACTCCCGATGCAGTGGAACAGGTAAGTAGGTATCATACAGATTATGGATTTGAACACCGAAGTCGTATAACACACCTAAATTATAAAGCAAAAAGTAATGAATGCGTTATTATCCTGATGACCAAGAGGTTAATGACTTATATGCCTGCAATTACGCTACCTCTATAATGCTTTGAACTTTGTGCACAATAATTGATGCATAGTAAGTTACATTGAGATTTAAACATTCCTTTCTTAATTACAGGTACTTCGATCGGAGAACACGAGGCCGGTACGACCTGGATTTCCATCGTTAGAGTACTACCGCCATCGACACAATAAGACTTATGACTCCAAACGACAGACGGGGCTTCTATCCGAGTAAAATACAAATACTCAACAACTGTTAATACTCTTCTCCGTTATGAAGATGTTCTTTGACATTTTCAAAACATATTTCTCTTACCATAGCTAACCAAATTCGCTGGGCCCCAGTTAATTTAAATTTCCACAATTGTTGCAGTCACGGCGAAAACTGGAAAGACTTTCGATCAAAAGTGAACCACATTTTGCTGCAACCAAAAACAATCAAATTATACACCGATGTGCTGGAAGAAGTAGCCAATGATATGATCGTCAGGTAAGATAACTAAACTTACCTAGTTGATAAGATAAGTTCCGTACTAATCTATGTATATAAATAACAGATGAAATACTTATATTGGAGTTGATCATCTTGTTTTAATCGCAGGATGAGGACCCTACGAGATGAAAACAATATGATAACGAAGAAACTTGATGTGGAGATGAACTTATGGGCACTGGAGTCGATCGGTGTGGTGGCACTGGGGACGCGCCTGAACTGCTTTGACCCCAATCTGCCTGCAGAGTCACCAGCTAGGAAACTAATACAAAATGTCCATGAGTTCTTCAGTATAGTAGAGAAACTAGATTTTGGATCAAGCCCATGGAGAGTATTCGCAACACCTACGTTTAAAAGAGCAATGCAAGTTTACGAAGAACAAGAAAAGTGAGAAGCGTGGGTGGATTTCAGAGCGTTTCAACCACCGTCATCGCCAAAATCTTCTTCTTAATGACATATTTCAAAAAATTTAAGTAATATTTGATCATAACATGAAAAAAGTAGGAACTATTTTCGGATTTTATCAAAATAATGGGGTACCTATATTCTTAAAGTGAATCGTCGAAATTATGACGGCGGTTGAAACGCTCTGAAATCCACGAATTGTTTTTGTTGGACACTGTGAAATCGTTAAGCTTACTTAATATGTGAAAACACGCCGAATACATTCATTCATTCATATTATAAATCCAAATTAAGATATGTTAGGCACTCAATGGCTTCGTCACTGAAGTGAATCAGTAGGCTTATGATGCTACGCTTTGTCGCGCGATAAATAAATGATAAAGCATCCGTCACATTCTGACAAATAGTGTGTGAGAGTGAAGGATGCTTTATCATTTATTTATCGCGCGACAAAGCGTTGCATCATAAGCCTACGGGTCTTCCGGAGGGCCGCCGACAAAACGCGTTATGGGGCAGTCGTGGATGGTTTGCTCATCGGCATACTAATTCTAATTTACCAAACGTACTTGTTTTAGAATAGCGAAACATTTCATCGACCAAGCGTTACAAGATATGGAAGAGTCTAAAACTAAACTTATTCAGACTTCCGACTCTGAGAAACCAGTGCTAGAGAAGCTGTTGGAAATCGATGTTCGCGTAGCACTGATCATGGCATCAGACATGTTTTTGGCAGGAGTAGATACGGTATGTATTGGTCTTATTAAAGGGAAAGAACTTAGTAATATATGAAGATCAAAAGAGGAGTGTCTATTCAAAAGGGCTTATTTATCTATGGTTTTCATAGAGAAATAAGCCCTTTGGAAAAGACACTCCTCAAATATACATTATAATACTACGTCGTTGATTAGATTAGATTATACATTACTATACCTATATATACAGGGTGATTACGGGGTCGTGGAGCAAGAAAGAAGCATTTAACTTACTTTCTCCTAAGGATCACGATAGGTTAGGACTAACAGTACACCAGCGACTTATTTTAGTCAGCAAAAAAAACTGCGATAATTCGAGATCATGGTCACCCTACTATTTCCCAAGACATTATTACTCATAAATTATTAAGTATTCTATCAGAGAGTTTGTTTTCTAAAAAGGTGTAATATTAAAAGTAGGGTGACCACGCATTTTGAGTCAATAATAATTTTTAAATAAAAATACGTAAATAACGAATCATCTTTGTTTCAATTAAAATAAATACAGGTAGTATCGCAATCATTTACTGAGTCAGAAAAAAATGGTTGGGATCACGACCCAGAAATCACCCTGTATATTTCTATTATTATACCAAAAATAAATATTAAGTAAAAGTTTTTTATCTGTGTGTGAATATTTACAGTCTGCAAACACGGCGCTTGCTACATTTTACCTTCTCGCAACCAATCCTGAGAAACAAAACAAATTAAGGGAAGAGATATTGGCTAAACAAAACCGATATCTGAAGGCATGCATCAAAGAATCAATGAGAATGCTTCCCGTGGTCACCGGAAATATGAGACTAGCTACAAAAGAATACAACCTACTGGGGTACAAAGTACCAAAGGACGTAAGTTCTCTTTGGGGTTTAGTCATTTATTAGGTACCTATTTGACAAGATTTTTTCAAATTTCTAGAAATCCCTCCTACAAACAGAAAACTCATTTTACAAAAAAGCGTCGACGCTTTGTTTCTAGCTTTTTCATAGTTTATAACATAGGTTGTTTGGATAACCCCATTTAAATAAGATGGGCTTATAACCTAGTGGCACTTTTGGTTGTCTTTCATTGGCCTTTATATTATTAGGCCGTTTTTTTTTCTTTTTTTATGTGTGTTATAGTATAGTCTCGTTTCATCAACTGACATCCAGGCGTGGGAAGCGACTTCATTAGGGTTCCGTACCTCAAATGGAAAAACGGAACCCTTAAGATCACTTTGTTGTCCGTCTGTCTGTCTGTCTGTAAAGACCCTTTATCTCGGGAACGCGCAGAGGTATCGAGTTGAAATTAAAACCACATACTCAGGTACCTATATGGGCCCTTGAAGTTGTGAAAAAACCAAGCTTCTAAGTTAATCTGTAAAAAAGCTACGGCCGTTTATGCCCCAAAAAGCGTAAATTTCGATACTCTCAAGGAAACCAAAATTCAAAGGATACTTTCCGTTGGCCTAGAACTATGAAATTTGGCAAGTAAGTAATACCGTATTATACTACATGTATAGGGAAAAAGCTGAAAACTATACATTTTTAATAAATTATAAAAAATAGTCCCTTAGGGGAATCAAAAAATATATAGGGTAGGTACTTTATTATAAATATGTACACCTACAAATTTGTACACAACCCTCGGTGGGCGAGTCCGAATCGCACTTGTCCGTTTTATTTTTTATTTTGTCGATACTCCATTCATTTGCACGAAGTGATTTGCTTCCATCGTTTTTAATGTGTATGGAATGTGAGTGAATAGAATTGACTCCCGGCGTTTGTATTTACTGACGAATATAACTTAAGACTCTTCAAAAGTAGGCTTTTAGAAAAGCGACGAGCTACATTTTTCACCTCGTAGGCGCTTACAATTAGGCGATACTAATATTAAGATCAATTGCAGTTAAATATAGAATTAAAAAACAAAAAATAAAAACCGACTTCCAAAAACTTAAACTAAAAATCAGAAAATAATATGTTAATTACCTCAAAGAAATGGATAATCAACGATTCTTATATACATATACAGATATTTATAGTTTTTAACCTGTTATTTTTGAAGTCGGTGCCTGCCACTGCCACGCTAAGCTGGCTATGCTGAGCTCCTTAGCTGGCACCGACTTCAAAAATAACAGGTTAAAAACTATAAATATCTGTATATGTATATATGAATCGTTGATTATCCATTTCTTTGAGGTAATTAACATATTATTTTCTGATTTTTAGTTTAAGTTTTTGGAAGTCGGCTTTTATTTTTTGTTTTAAAAATTTACTTTTTTTTTTAATTTTTAATGGCGCGGGAAAAATATTGTTAAGTCTATTTAGTTAAAAGAAAAATTTTCCAAGTCGGTCTAGCCGTTTTTAAGTAATCGGGGAACAAATCTACATAAAAATTGCTCTTTGTTTTGAAGTCGGTTAAGACTGGAAACTTATTTCTAATAAGAAATGCACGAGAAACTAAGAAAAATACCAAAATCGCTACATGTGTGCCTATGATATTTGAAGAGTTCCCTCGATTTCTCCAAGATCCCATCATCAGATCCTGATTTGGTTGCAATGGGACCACCTCGGAGGTATACCCTTTAAAACAAAAAAAGATTTTTCCAAATAGGTTCAGCTGTCTTTAAGTAATCGGGGAAGAAACCTGATACAAATTTACCCTTTGTTTTGAAGTCGGTTAACACTAGAAACTGGTTGCTAATAAGAGATGGACGAGAAATTACGAAAAATACTGAAATCGCTATATGTGTGCCTATAATATTTGAAGAGTTCCCTCGATTTCTCCAAGATTCCATCATCAGATCCTGACTTGGTTACAATGGGACCTCCTCGGAAGTCTACCCTTTCAAACAAAAAAAGAATTTTCCAAATCGGCTCAGCCGTCTTCAAGTAATCGGTGAACAAACACACAAAAAAAAAAAAAAAAAAAAACATACAGACGAATTGAGAACCGTCCTTCTTTTGGAAGTCGGTTAAAAAAACAGTACTTAGTACGTACACATTCTACCTTTATACAAAATGCTATTTTTAACCGGCTTTCAAAAGAAGGACGGTTCTCTATTCGTCTGTATGTTTTTTTTACAATAAAAATTCCTTTTAAGACGTTCATTGGGGTAGTTCCACGACAGAGAGTAACTTAAGTTACCAATTCCTCGCGTGTTTCTTCATTGAAAATTGCAAATTTAGGTGTCAATATATCTACGGATTAAAGTTATACTTATCTAGATTCAAATTAATACTTAAATTTACGCAATAAATGAATAAACACGCGATGAAAAGGTAACTTCCGTTACATTTTCATTAGGGATGTAGCGATACATAGTTTTGCCGATACGATACCGAAAATAGGGCATGCAATACCGGTTTTACTTGTATGCTAACACTGAAAAACCGGTTTTTCGGTATTGGCCCATACAAGTAAAACCGGTATTGCATGCCCTAACCGAAACCGATATATTGTAGTAAATAATCGGCGATACCGATACCGATATTAAGATATACTTCATTATTTAGCTAAGGCTAAATAATGAACTTCAGATATTTGTATGTCCTTATTATACCTAAAACTTGGCTATATTTAACAGAGAGTCAACCTTGAAAGTGCAATATATAGTAAAAATAAAAAAATTGTCAACTCAAAATTAATTTTTTAGGGTTCCGTACCAAAATTGTAAAAAAGGAACCCTTATGGTATGGTGCGACTCTGTCTGTCTGTCCGTCTGTCACAGCAAGATATCTCAGGATCTACGGACGCTATCGACTTGAAATTTGGAATAGTGTTAAAAACCGCTAACCCGAGCCTATTGGACGAAAAAAAATCTTATGCCTTTTTAACTTTTTTTTTTAAAGGGGTCCGTAATGGGACTCTGAAAATTGAAAGTAAGGCTATTATATTGAGTGGGGTATCAAATGAAAGGGCTTGATTTGTAGATTAAAATGCCGTTTTTAATAAGTAGTTTTTGACTTATGACGAAAAACATAAAAAAATACCATTCCCCCGCTACATATAATCTTCGAAGTAACTGAACAGAAAAATCTGTTATAATTTACCAATGATTTACCAATGATTAATGTCATTCTAAATATTACAGGAAAAATATAACGGTTTTCCTAACTTGCACCGTTTCTGAGAAATTTGCAAAAATCGTAATACATACTTATTTGCTCCTACTAAACTAATCGCCATAGAGTTTTTCTTGAACTATTCATGTATCTACTTATGAGTTTGTACGGAACCCTCAGTGCGCGAGTTCAACTCGCACTTGACCGGTTTTTTTTTATTTAGAACCAAAGATTTAATTAACATAGTAATTATCATTGCACAAGACCAAATACATAAATTAAGTCACTAATTGAAATTACTTTTTGTAGATTTTTTTCATACTGCAAATTTTTTTCGCGCTCTTCAAATATCGATTGTATATAATTGGCGATACCGATATATCGGTATCGTTACATCCCTAATTATCATGTAATTGCCAATTGTTGTTTTTCAGGTTATGTTTATATTCTCCCATCAGTATATGTCAAATTCAGAGGAGCACTACCCGAGACCAGATGAATTTATACCTGAACGATGGCTGGCTGACAAATCCGATCCTTTGTATCATGGCAATACCCATCCTTTCGTAACCAGCCCATTCGGATATGGAGTTCGAATGTGTATAGGTAATATACTTTTCATCACACTTGCTCGAAAATGGTGTAATTACACGTAGGTTTTGCGGGCCGTAAATGACCTATTACGCCCTAGGGTGTAATGGTTTTCTTTTTAAATTTGAAACGCTGGTTCTGTTTTACTCTTATTTGTTATGTTCAAAGGAAACGCCAACGTACTTTTTTAACTTTTATTACTGAAATATTTATTTAAAGAGAACTGTTATTGCAAATACATGTAAACACATATTTCTGTAACATTAATTAAATGTTTAAATAGTGCATTTCAGTATTTTGCAAAAATAAAATCAACCATTTTAAGTCTTTACCGCTATGGTTTCCGAACGTGACGTGAATTCGCATTGTCTATGGATAATGTCACTGTCAGTTTTACAATTTTAATAAGGTTAAGTAAGGTTATTTTAATCAGATTTCCTCACAAGTGTGATGAAAAACATTGTGTGTGCCACGGGCGGTAACCGCCCTTGATACACAATGTACTATTGTATCAGACTACCTAGGTACTTTATCTTTGTATCAAATCAAGTAGCGGATCTTGCGGTGGCCACTCGTACTTATATTAATAGAGTAGTTTCAGAAGTGTTTATTTCTATTAATGTGATATCTACAATTAAGTACTTAAATATATGAAGTGGTTTTGATTCAAAATTCAAATTAAACTAATCGTGAATCGGCAGAATAAACTAAAAATATATTTATTAGGATATTTGCATTTGATTCTATAGTGGTGTTTCAATGTCTGAAATTGGCTATTTTTGAGTTTACATTATATACCAATACCACTAACTAAGCAACGGGCAGATTGTGGAATGAGTTCCCTCTTGAGGTGGCCCTGTTGCACTATGATATGGGGTTATTTAAAAGCGAGTAAATAGGGCTCTCAAACGTTGACTGACAATTGGCAGCTCCTTTCTTGTTGCGTTATTTATGGGCGTCGATGACCACTTCCCAACAGGTGTTCTTCAACTCCTTGTTTGCCCATCATGACAAAATCTATCAAAAAAAAATGTGACGAGAAACACTGAATTCACCACACAAACGTATTCAAGAGATATTACAAAAAAAAACTAAAATCGCTGTACAGCCTTTGGAAAAACAGGAAAGGTACTTGTTTATTATGGCATTTCTATCTAATATACAAAGCATCATAACAATTAGTACAGAACTTACTTATTATTTTTGAACATCCTGTTTGCCATCTTTTAGCAAAATGTAACCTCATTGAATTGCATGATAACTCGTTCCTAATTTACGATTTTCTTTATTATGTGCCTATAATATTTATATTATGGGTATCGTTTAATCGATCAGCAAAATATTCATATTTTGGTCAGCAGAAATATGTATTTTTTGGTCAGCCAAAATAGCTAGTTGGTAAGCAACTTATGGTTAGCAAACATTTATAAATCAGGCTGCAATTAATGATATTATTCTGAACTGCTCTAAATTATTTTGGTCAGCAAATTAAATATTTGAGCTGCATTAAGCGTCCTACGGTTAATCAAATTTTGGTAAGCAATCAGTAGGTAAGCAAAATATTTCATTTTGTTCATCAAAATGAAAGGTGCAATAAAACCTAATTGGCATGCACAAAATTGGCGCAACTATTCAGCCGCAATAACGCAAAAGGGCACATCTAAAGAAAATTTTCGAGATTACAATAAAATAAGCATATTTTATTAGAAAAACTTCTATTTCTAAAATAAAAAATGTCCGAGATATTCGACTTCAAAGTTGACAAATTTTTAAGACGTAAAAATTTCGATGGATGTTGGTGTCATTATAACACCTATTTATAACACTCTAGGGCGCGCAGTGTCGGCACGCGTCCTAACTAGCGAGAGCCCTAAATTCGGACTTTCGCAGGCTAATATCGTATACATAAACCATTATAGACCGGACCGATTCCATCATTGAAAATTATACATTTTACAATCCGTCCTTTATCTTGGTAATCATCAACTTTAAAGAAAAGTTGCCCATACAAAACATGCTTATTTCAGCATCTTCTATAAGATAGCGTAAAAAATAGGTCTTATAATGATACCACCCCCATCATTATTTTTTTGTGATCGCAAGATAACAAAACAAACACGCCCACGATTGGCTGCTCGCGTCACGTGGTCTGTTTCGCTCTGCCCACAGTACTGCTGATTTTTCAAATTAAACGCAATTCACGCATGTTTTCTCTGCTAAACAATTGTAAAATCTTGCCGGCCAAGTAATTATTCTGCAGCTCGACTGTTTATTAGGCAGACGAATGATAAATAAAGCAGATTAATATTAGTTAAAATGTTAACCATTTTTAAATTATTTGCTGAACAAGAGTTGCCGCCCGATTTTTATTTATTGCCAGCCAAATCTTTGTATGCTGCCCAAATGATTTAACTGCTTATTTTTTTTTGCGGATCAATTTTAATAACGGCTGACCAAAAAAATACTTTCCTTATATTATTAGACTTGGATTAAAAATAAATGGAACCAATCTGTAAACAAGTATACCTTTGGTACTTCTGAAAGTATACATATATCGGTTTATAAACGACGTGTTCTAAAATCAAACCTACTCCTGTTCTGTAAGTCGGTTAACTTATACTTAGCACACATCGATAGGCGATAAAGGCTTTTATGCCACTTTCTGGCCAAGTGTAGACATAAAAATGATGTACACAACACGGAGGGTAATAAAGAAAGCCCTCGATCGCATATTTATTTACGTCCCTCGCTTGCAGCTCGGGCCGCAAACATCTGCGATCTCGGCTTTTCTTTATATTACCACCCTAGTGTTGCCGACCTTTGAGTGCCCTGTTAACGCGCTTCTTGAAGTACCCCAAGTCATAGCGTTCACGAACTCCTTAAAAGGGAGCTCAATCCACATCTTGCCAGTTCGTGGCAAAAGTGAGCATGATGCTCGCTTGTTTTCGGAAGATGAACTTCTGCTAATATGGTTTCAGGTCGTCGCATTGCTGAGTTAGAGATGGAGATCTTCATATCGAAAGTTATAGAGAACTTCCAGATAGACTGGACTGGTGAACCCATTAAAGTCACTGCCACCTCACTTAATTATATAACAGGACCCTTTAATTTTATTTTTAAAGATTTATAGAGTTGAGTGTATTTTTTTTATCAAGCCGCAATTTTTATACAACGATATTATTTTTCCATTCCTATTTTGATCATGTTTATGACTACCTCCTTAATTAAACCTTTCGAAAAAAAACTGTTTGTTCCTTATAGGTACCAAAACATAACAATGCTGATTTTGTATTATTTATTTGCAGATGGCTAATATGGCTATATGTGGATGACCTTCCACGTGTTAATTGTCTAAGCCCAACACAAAACACATAATTCTTTAGATAAATTACCGGAATTGCATTATATTTTTCATCACACTTGCTCGAAAATGGTGTCATTACACGTAGGTTCTGCGGGCCGTAAATGGCCTGTTACGCCCTAGGGCGTAATGGTTTTCTTTTTAAATTTGAAACGCTGGTTCTGTTTTACTCTTATTTGTCATGTTCAAAGGAAACGCCAACTTACTTTCTTAACTTTTATCACTGAAATATTTATTTAAAGATAAATGTAATTGCAAATACATATAAACACATATTTCGGTAACATTAATTAAATGTTTAAATAATGTATTTCTTTATTTTGCAAATATAAAATCAACTAAAATGGCCGTTACCGCTATGGTTTCCGAACGTGACTTGACATTCGCATTGTCTATGGACATATGTGACAAATGTCACTGTCTGTTTTAATATTTTCTTGTCATACTGGTTATTTTATTAAGATTTCCTCACAAGTGTGATGAAAAACATTGTGTGTGCCACGGACGGTAAAGCAAACGAGTGTTTGTTATAAGCCCGAGTTACTTACCGCCCTAGATACACAATGTACTAATAAGTACCTACGTAGCGGTATTCTATATTTTACGTCACACCTGGCCATAAAGTGGCAATTACTGCTCGCAGCGCGTGCGGAAAATCCCACTTCCTGGCCTGGGGGAGACGTAAAATTTTTTTCATCACACTTGCTCGAAAATGGTGTCATTACACGTAGGTTCTGCGGGCCGTAAATGACCTATTACGCCCTAGGGCGTAATGGTTTTCTTTTTAAATTTGAAACGCTGGTTCTGTTTTACTCTTATTTGTCATGTTCAAAGGAAACGCCAACTTACTTTTTTAACTTTTATCACTGAAATATTTATTTAAAGATAACTGTAATTGCAAATATATATAAACACTTATTTCGCTAACATTAATTAAATGTTTAAATAATGTATTTCTTTATTTTGCAAATATAAAATCAACTAAAATGGCCGTTACCGCTATGGTTTCCGAACGTGACTTGACGTTCGCATTATCTGTGGACATATGTGACAAATGTCACAGTCTGTTTTATTATTTTCTTGTCATACTGGGTCGAAAAGTAAGGTTATTTTATTAAGATTTCCTCACAAGTGTGATGAAAAACATTGTGTGTGCCACGGGCGGTAAAGGAATTACAAACTCGTGTTATTAAAGCCCTCGGTTTCACCTCGGGCTTATAAGAAACACTCGTTTGTAATTCCTTACTTACCGCCCTAGATACACAATGTACTAGTATTTACCTCGGGCGGTAATTAAGAAAGCTCCAGATCGCATATTTATCGCCCTTGCCTTCGGCTCGGGCGTCAAATAACTGCGATCTTAGACATTCTTAGTTTTACCGCCCTAGGTAAGTAATGTACTATAAATTTTCTATCAACATAATAAGAAGTTTGTTATATATTGAAGAAGTAATCACCAAAATAATGTCACTGTCACAAATATTATTTAAATTAAGAGAAAAAAAATTACTACTCATTATAATGCTAGTAAAAAGAGTGTAAGTAGGTATATGGTATTTGTATTTCCTTTTTTAGCTTTTATAATTTTTAATGCTAATATAAAATTTACGTGAGATGTTATAATGTGTCAAAAGACCAAATAGTACGTTTCACAGACTACACTCAATGAATACCAAACATTATCTAATCATCACATCAAACGTTTGCGTCGATCGCACAAACAATATTGAACTCTAAGTAGTTTCCACTTGGCGCAATGCCGCATAAGCAAACTAGCGCCTTAGAGCATTTAGACAGGAGGCGCCTTCAACGCATCTTTCCGAACAAAAAAGTCTGCCGCATTCAGAGGGGGGCAGGGTAACACACATATAAAAAAACTACCCACAAATGCAAAAGTCTCTCTCATTGCTACGCACTCATACTAAAAAAATACAACAACACAAATTTAACTTCTCACACTAATGCAAAAAAATGCAATAAAAAGCAAGTAAATACACAACTCGCTTCATAGGATGTAGGCGTAATCGCCTAAAATTCGAACCGATTATTGGGCTGCGAAGTGGTTGGCGTATATCGATATCGATATTTTTTCGAGACGGTGAAGATGGCGCCTTGGTGTACGTATAAAAATATTTCGTCAATTATGGAATAATTTACTGGATTATAAAATTGAATATACTACTATAAATATGCTACTACTGCATTTAATTCGGTTTTCTATTTCACTTAGAATCTCAAAAAATTATATTTAAAACATGAACATTATACTTTTCATCACACTTGCTCGAAAATGGTGTCATTACACGTAGGTTTTGCGGGCCGTAAATGACCTATTACGCCCTAGGGCGTAATGGTTTTCTTTTTAAATTTGAAACGCTAGTTCTGTTTTACTCTTATTTGTCATGTTCAAAGAACACGCCAACTTACTTTTTTAACTTTTATTACTGAAATATTTATTTAAAGAGAACTGTTATTGCAAATACACGTAGACACATATTTCTGTAACATTAATTAAATGTTTAAATAGTGTATTTCAGTATTTTGCAAATATAAAATCAACCATTTTAAGTCTTTACCGCTATGGTTTCCGAACGTGACTTGTCATCTTGATATATGTCACTAATGTCACTGTCAGTTTTACAATTTTATTTAGGTTAAGTAAGGTTATTTTAATCAGATTTCTTCACAAGTGTGATGAAAAACATTGTGTGTGCCACGGGCGGTAAAGGAATTACAAACGAGTGTTATTAAAGCCCTCGGCTTCGCCTCGGCCTTGTAACAAACACTCGTTTGTAATTCCTTACTTACCGCCCTTGATACACAATGTACTATTAAACAACTAAGTCGAAGTATAATTTTAATAAAAGTGTTATAATAAAAATTGATTAGAAATAAAAAACCAATATGACTAGGTATTCTTTATCGATACTTACACAATTAGGTTTGGTTAAATTTTTACAATGTGGTCTACTTCGAAAACTATTTCGAGGAATAACCTGCTAGAGCTGGAGCAGTTTACTTTAACGTAATAATATCAAACCAGTAATAAATTAGGTTATAGGAAATTAGGTGGATCCGAAATGAACACTATTTAACATATCTAATAGGTACCACCAAGGTTACGTTTTATAGAATACCTTTAAGAACAATAGGGAATATGCATGGTTTTTTTCTTTGCTTTAATAAAACCTCACCATTCATATAAGAAACAACCAAACAACAAACATGAAACATGAAAGATTTAAATTCTTATTAGTTATTTGTGTTTTATTCAAACTTAGGTTTTATACCTACAAATAAGGTAATAGTAGGTACCACTTGAAAACGCAGGCCATATTTGTTAATATTGTAAAAAACTTATGATATGCATGTAAATAAAGTTATGTATGCGACTGTACTTAATTAGGCATTAAATCACTCATGTGATCGCTCGCCTTCGGCTCGTTTCATAAAACCACGCTCGTATTAATGCCTCTCACTCATTATGCACGAGTCACATAAATAACAATTGTATTGTGAAAAAAATTAATCTATTTATGTATTTTTAAATTCAGCACCATAGAGCTTATCAAAATAAGACTACATAACGTTTAGGTACTATGTACAATTTATTCACAAGAATTGTTTTCTGTCAGTAAAAATAAACATCACTACTATGATATACTTTACGAGTAAAACCCGATATCAATAAGCTCAGTGGTAACAATTTAATGTAGTACTGTATATTTACAGTAAATTAAATTATAAACTTTTTATCGAAAAAATATTCGTCAAATAGCGTAGCACTACTGTGGCAGATTTATGACTTCACGTACACTTTAAAACAGTTGATATAATTTTTAACGAATCGACCTTATAGCCGTAGACACAAGGTTCATTTTTCAATTAAGTAAGAGTTGGCTTCCCTACAAATGTTGCGAAGTGTCATATTGGCTTGTGTTTGCATACAAAATGTTGAAGACAGTAGTCCTTATTACCTGAAATACGGTGAGACGTCAAACGTCAAAATAGACGCCATTTTGTTCTTTCCGTTAGGATCTAAATGAATGTTTTCAAATCGATTTTATATAATCGATACTTGGCTTCGAACTTTAAATAAAGCGTTTAATACGAAAATAATGTAAATATAGTGAAGTTAAAGCAAATATTTACTTACATGTGAAATGATATTCCATCTTTTTGTAGATTTGATGTGGTGGAACGTTTTTTGCACCCAAAAACAGCACATAACGGCATTTTCACGGAGCTCGTCATGCACTGAGAACGATTTCGAGACTGCGTATAATCGATTAATTGAAGTAGTTTTTATAATCTGCATGCACATTGTGCTTGCGCCTTTGGCAGAGGGGAAATAATATGAAAGGCTTCTCCAGTCTAAATGCTCTAAGACTAGCGCGTATTTCGTTCACCAAAAAAGTGGCCTCAAGGTCGCGCCGATTTTTACACTCGTGAGTGAGGAGTGTGCTTGGTTCGGAAATGTTTTGTTTGTTGATTAATTGTAATCAATACGATACTATGATGACGTGGCATGTTTAATTCGAAAATCATGACATGGCACGAACATAATTTGTCAGTAAGAGTGAGATGCATTGGGGTTATATCGAACGTGGGGTAACTTGGAAAATTAAGACTCTCTACTAAACCATGCAAGTTTTTTGAGGTGTACAACTAGTAATAGCAAGATAGTGTTACCCTGTTACAGTAAATATTTGTTGCAATGAATTACAAAAAAAAACTTTATTTTCGGAACTACCCCATGCTCGAATTTACCCCAAAGCACCTTATAGTGTCCTAATATTGTATTTTACGACACCCTACAACCCATTTCCTACTCGGGAAGATAATCCCACTTCCTGGCCAAGAGAAGAGGTAAATCTGTTAACAAATCTGTAGGTAAACACACCACGAACGGTAATATACAATAGTACAATATTATCAAGTATACAAAAGTATACTTGGTGAACACGACGCTGGCATTAGAATGACCAGCAAAGAAATTAAAGAAATTTAACCATAGAGTGAAAGTGAGACACATTTCTTGCCCTTACCTACGTATGTGATTTTGAAGCTGATCACCGAAAAGGTTAAGTCGATTTTGACAGACTGGTGGAAATGAATAAATGCGACCATGTTTGATAGATAGGACAATGCCGAAGTATGTTAACCTTTTCGACGCCAACGACAGATATATCCGCACCGCACTTTTCGGATTCCTTTGTTAACTTGTGCTATTATGTTTCTAGGTCAACAGGAAGTACCCTAGATGTGTGGTCTCCCTTTGCGAGCGTCAAAATATGTAGCGTAAAAAGAGTATAAACGACCGTATTTTTTAATTGTACTGACTTAGAAATATGATTTTTTCACTGCTCTTAAGGATTGCAGACTTGAGTATTTAGTATTAATTTCAGCGTGATAGGTACCTCTATGCGTTCTTGAGAAAAAGGATCTTAATAGACTGACAGACGGATGGACATTCAGACTGACGGACAGACGGACAACAAAGTGATACTATAACGGTTCCGATTTTTTGTATTTTGGGGCACGGAACCGAATACACGAAAATAGAACTTATCAAAGGTATCACGTTCTAAACGGACAAAATTTTTCATACTTCGTATTGCTGAAGCAAGATGCACATGGTTGCCGGCCACTCAGAAAAATGTTGCCCGTTTAAAAGCTTTATAAATGAGAAAAAAATATGGATGACGTTTTTAAGGCGAGGTAGTACGAGAATCGGGCGCGGAAGCCTAGTTTCCAAATCATTTTTAGAGCACTTATTTGACTCGTAGGTCACTGTAAAACATATATAATAATATTCAGAACTGTATCTAGGGCTTCCTCTCACCTAGAACACGATAGCGAACACTTCGCTCGATAGAAAAGTAGCGTGAAAACACTATAAAATAAAGTAGTTTTTTCATTTTGTTCATTACCAGTTACCTTTTCTGACAAAATTAATACCTGACAATCATGATTTCATAGTCATGCAGGGCTTCCTCTCATGTTTGGGTTGATAACGTATACTATTATGTTAGAAATCGAAGATAATCTGCAATAATCTGCATTCCGCCCGACCCTAGTGGACCTACCGCGACGCCCGTCACCCCGCCAGTATTGATAAGGCTTCTGCCAACGTCAGACCGGTTTGGTCCATGACGTCTATTTCCCTGAATGTCTAATTTTTTGGAGGTCTAATTCCCCGAATGTCTAATTTTCCGGAAGTCTAATTCCCCGAATGTCTAATTTTCCGGAAGTCTAATTCCCCGAATGTCTAATTTTGCGGAAATTCAATTGCCCGAATTTCTACTTTCAGACTCGTCCAGGTTCACTTCGTCCAGACTCCCAACACGTCCACTTACACAACTCGTCAACTTGCTCAGCTCGTCCACTTGGATGTTCACTGGAGTGAAAATATAGATTCCATGAATCACTGTGTGTCAATCTTACCTTATTCTTATCTTATAAATATATAAAAGAAGAAACTGACTGACTGACTGACTGACATATCAACGCACAGCCCAAACCGCTGGTCCTAGGAATTCCAAATTTACCACGTAGGTTCCTTATAAGGTCTAGGGGAGCACTAAGAAAGGATTTTTCAAAATTCACCCCCTAAGGGGTTCAAATAGGGGTTCAAAGTTGGTATGGAGAGTCTGCGATTTTAGAAGTAAGACCTTTGAAACTTCATGTTTAGATTCTTTATTAGATTACAAGAAAAAAGATTTCACCGTTTTTCGAAATTCATCCCCTAAAGGGTTTAAATGGGGGTTGAAAGTTTGTTTATCAACGCACAGCCCAAACCGCTGGTCCTAGGAATTCCAAATTCGGCACGTAGGTTCCTTATAAGGTCTAGGGGTGCACTAAGAAAGGATTTTTCAAAATTCATTCCCTAAGAGGTTTAAATGGGGGTTGAAAGTTTGTTTATCAACGCACAGCCCAAACCCCTGGTCCTAGGAATTCCAAATTTAGCATGTAGGTTCCTTATAAGGTCTATAGGTGCACTAAGAAAGGATTTTTCAAAATTCATCCCCTAAGGGGTTCAAATAGGGGTTCAAAGTTTTTATGGAGAGTCTACGATTTTAGAAGTAAGAGGCTTGAAACGTCATGTTTAGACTTTTTATTAGATTACAAGAAAAGTGATATCACCGTTTTTCGAAATTCATTCTCTAAGGGGTTTAAATAGGGGTTGAAAATTTATATAGAGAGATCGGAATAGGTAGAGTATATTTACCTAAACTTCGAAGAACAAAGTCGAAAATTGGAGACTCCCTTACAACTAATTTTTTTTTTTATTAGAATCTTACTAAAAACATATATTATTGGTATTCTTTCGCACATTTCTCGAGCATTCTCAATATAGCTGTTGTGTCCAGGACCCCTTATGGGCCTTTGAACTACACTTCAGTATATGGCGAAATTTCTCGAAGGAGTGAAAGATACAGCACTATTAGAAAGAGACAGCTATACTGAGAATGTTCGAGAAATGTGCTAAAGAATATCAATAATATATTTTTTTAGTAAGATTCCGAGACTTAAGTCCCGGATAAAAATGTTGTTGTAAGGGACTCTCCACTTTTCGACTTTTTTTTTTTTTTTTAAAACCTGGCAAACTCACAACCCGGGCAATCGGGCAGGGTAAGTGCCGGGGGGTGCCTGGAGTCGAACCAGGTCACCTGTCCCGGCCTACCACGATAGGACTTTTCGACTATGTTCTTCGAAGTTTAGGTAAATATACTCTACCTATTCCGATCTCTGGTTATATTAAATTGTATACTTATTTAAACTTTTAAAATTCTAAAATCTTCACACTAATATTATACTTAAATGTGAAAGTTTGTGAAGATGTTTGTTACTAAATAACGGGGTAACAACTGGATGGATCAAGCAGAAATTTGGCATGTAAGTAGACCAAGTCCTGGATTGAAACAAAGGATACTTTATATCCAGGTAAAGAGTTTCTTTGGGACAATAACGGGAACAACGCGGGCGAAGCCGCGGGAAATAGCTAGTTTCGATATAAACGGGCCAAGCTGCCAAAAATCCAGTACATACCGGGTATGTATATAACCAAATATAACCAGCCACCCAATCCAGTACAGTCAAAACCGTGTATGAATTTGTACAACCCTACATTGAAAGAGTATGCATGATGTGGACGTGTTGTGAATGTGAACGAAATGGTAATGTGGACGAAATAGGAATGTAGAACAAATGGGAAGCTAAGTGAAGCTGTTTTTTTTTAAAGATCAGCAATCATCCCACTTCCCACTAATATTATAAATGCGAAAGTTTGTCAAGATGTTTGGATATTTTAGATGTTTGGATGTTTGTTACTCAATAACTCGGTAACAACTGGATAGATTTAATTGAAATTTGGCATGCTGAAAGACCAAACCCTGGATTGAAACATAGGATACCTTTTATCCCGGAATTGGTTCCCTTGGGATAAAGTTTGATTTTAATAGTAATTTATGCAACAGTCGTATAAGTAGGGTCAAAAAATAAGAATAGCGTGGGTTGCGATACGAGCCGCCGCGGCGGCGAGTATCGCAAATAGAGACGCCATGAGCGTTTTTTGACTTAATTATACAACCTTGCATACAATACTTTTTCTACGACTAGGTTTTAAAATATAAAATACAAAATTAAGCATAGCGCGCAAACAAGGCAAATATGACATTATGGTAAACTTTGTTGATTTGACGTATACTTGCTAGTGACACGCAGTGACGATATTAATTTTTTTTTTTTCATGTTGGCACGAAAGAATTTAGTTCGGAAAGTTTTGTTTTTCTTAAAAACCGCAGGAATGTATATGTCTGTTAAGTTGGTAGTTGTGCATTTTTATT